>OZ007496.1:36153917-38994455 GCA_963931805.1 Microdon myrmicae
ATGGACGGGTTCGAGAAAAGGTTGGTTTAGGTGGCAGTCGGTTCCAAGGTGAGATACCACCCGTCACGCTGTGCATTCCACGATATCGTTGGAAGAAATCCTCGACTATGTTTCGGATGCATGGGGGTAATAATTTAATGTGCAGGCGTATGGCATTGGTTATCTCCTATCCCGATCAAGTTCACTGACTGTTCCGATTTGTGTTACAAACAAAAGGTTCAGATTTGTTGCGTTAAACTTCATTTCAATAACTGCGATACACTTCATTTAAATAACTGAGATACACAATATTTAAATAACTGAAAAGTTCCAATCTAAGGCAGGTACAGATTTATTTTACAAATAATAAGGTTCGAATTAGTTGCGATAAACTCCATTTCAATAACTGCGATACACTTTATCTAAATAACTGAAGGGTTCCAATTCCAAGCACCGTTTCACCTGAAGCAAATTTCACCTTTCAATTCTTGAAAAGGTTGCCACTTAAAACACACGACTGGATTCCTCGACGCAGGCTCGAATTTATTTAATGTTTACGTGGAAGCACCGTTTTGCCTCCACGGAATCTAAATTGAGATTAAAGAATGCTGCAATTGAGTTCGAATTTTCGCTCGTCGACTAATAGGGGAAGATTCTCCACATTGGTCCCAGCAAAGGGCGCGAAACAAACACAGAGGTGGTTACTTCGCACGCTCATGCTGTGTGTCCATGAGCATGCGAACCGTGGATATTCGAATTCCATAACAGGTAAGATTAAACGACGAGTTTGCAGCTGGGCAAGCAAGCTATCATGAAAGGGAACGTTGGATGTTTACGCGGTCGGCACTGCGTACATCATCTATGCTGATCGGGCACATATCGCTGGCGTCTTCAAAGGGTCGATCTGATGTGTGTGTATTTACATTATGCCACACTCGATTCCTTTTGGTAGCCGGTGGTAAGGTATGCTGTGCATTGTCGATCGGTTGAGCAACCTATTTGCTTGTAGGTAAAAAGGAATGAAGGAATATCTCCTGCATGTGTGCGGCGGGATTCGTTCGGAGATATGTGCACCGAAATGGTTCGAGTTATGTCGGTTGCTTGGTGGTGCGACTGAATTGCTTTTAAGGAAACATGGTGCGTTTCATGTAACCATGCCCATAGGAAAAACAGCTGTGCGGTGCTAATGGATTGCAGATTTAGTTACTTTACGTAATTAGTATACACGCCTGTCACGTGGGAGACTGGAGTTCGTTTCCCCGTCGGGAAGTCTCTGGCGCAAGACTAATGACCTTGCCCGGAAAAAAACAAATCGTTATGGAAAATTTAACAAGCCCCAGGACTTGCTAAATAAGAAGACTAAGACCAGTTCCCGGTTGTAGTGCCGATGATGATGATGATGATGACGTAATTAGTAATTAAGTTTTTACGTAATTATTAGGAAAATTAGGAATGGCGTTCGAATGGAACCGCGGTAAAATATCGTTTTTAAGTTTTAAGGTGCTCTGGCTGCTCCAGGCAAAACTCTTTCGTGGTAATCGAGTGAAAGGTAAGCGGTGGCGTTAGATGTAGACACCACAGATGTATGGCTAGTGGTCCGGACTGACACGGAGACAAGTCCTTATGGTACCTTCAGAGATAAAGAATTCCGGAAACTAGTTTTCCATTCCGAACTCCCTCGGTGGGGACTATGTCAGGGGGAACATCATGCAGATATTATGAAAAATAACCGAACTTTAAGAAATTCGCTATCACGTAATCGGGCTCGTTCACGAGGATCTGTCGACGCTCGACTGAGAACGGCATTTTGTAATATAAGAGGCATCGGTTTCACCAATACGAATATAAAAACCGTCCACCAATTTGCAAACAGTGAAACCTGTCCTTTCCTTAACCGAGACCGATCGATTCGTCAACTGACTCGACATATCTTCGTTGCTCAGGATATAATTTACATCCGAGATTCTGTTTTAAGGGCAGAGCCTACGTCTTCTCGTGGTTGGATCTGGCTTGTCAAAGGATGGAGGCGTTGGCATCCAACATCATGAACATCATATGGTTGAGGTTTGTGGTGAGGAATTCTATTAAATTTCTTTGTTGTCTTGACCACTCCCCGACTGAAGTTCGACAAGTGGCATTTTTCGAACATCTTTCACGTACTGTCGCTTAGATACAGATCAACCACCCAGCTTCTGAAATTGTCCTGTGGGTTGGTTGTACTAGTGCATCAACAAGGACGCGGATTCAGTACAAACACCACGTACGACACGCCGTGAAAAAGAAACAAAGTTCACCAGAGAAACACATTGGGTTTGTTTTAACGTTACTGTTTTTATTTATATCTGCAATGGCGATTAATTTTACAATATGTATGATGAATTTTACTAATGTTCACACTACTATGATATACAGAAATAACACAAAACAACAAACTAAACCGCATTACCAAGTTCTTCTGACTGTTTCTGCCTTTTTTTTTTGTATGCTTTATTGGAATCGATCCTTAATTCAAAACAGTGAATGGAATTATAAATCAATTTGAAAAACACAACATATTCTATTTAAATTAGTTCTACACGGCAAACGCGAATTTGCACTTTTTACTGCTTTGTAATTAAATAATATAAGTTCTGCATTATTGGATCGCAGAGTGGAGAAATATCGTTTTATCTTTAATACTTTATTATACTTGCACTTATTAAACCAATTAAAGAATGTTATTTAAGTCACGAAATTTTCGAGTTCTACTTTTAAATTATTAAACATACGCTTGTCGCGCCTTTATTGGATCACACACTGTTTTCATTCCAAACTACGCGACTGCGGCACAATCGGACTAACTGCATTCGACCTCGACGACTCATGTGTGAGACCACTTTGGTGTATAATATCTGACTCGTCAATTGGTGCTCACAAAAGAAAAGGGAAACCTCAAGGAAACTGCAAAAAGGGGAGGAGCTACACGATTAACTCGAGGTAGTTAATCGTAATTAGACCGGGTGAAATAGGCATACATGATGCATATGTGTGTACGCCTCGCACACGATCGTCCGGCGACCCTGGACGGATTCCAACATCGCTACAGCATCTTACACGAATGCAAACAATAACATCTGGGGTGAGAAAGACCCGAACCGAAGATCTGGTCATCCTATGGGAGGCCATAAATCAACATTTCGGTTGCCGATGTGAATTCCCTTTGGCCCGCCGACGGGTGGCGGCCGTTGTTAGGGATTTTTGTATGCATAGCATTCTGTGGTGCCAATGCGATGTTTAGATATTGCAACGAATATAGGGTGCAGCCATTGCCAGATGTTGAAAGTAAACACTTGCTGGCTGCATCCAATTCGTTGCTTGTTTGCGGTCCCTGATCGGTGGGGACCGATAATAGGAAACCAGCGATTGCTGGTAATTAGGGAAATGTTTGGTTTGCCTCAGCCGAAACCTTGTCGGCGGTGGCAAACCAATGGGACCTAATAGCCGCATGCAAGGAGTGCCATGGGCAAACAATAAAACGAGTCAACAAGGAACTCTTTGTTGATGTTGTTTCCATAGCATAAGGCTATGGAAACGAGATGCCCTGGGTAGAATGTATGCCTAAGAATAGGATTTCAAATGCCACGGCAATGTGATAATCTTTGCCGTGGACTTATGTTTTGTTTTTTTTTTTTTTTTTTTAGGAATCAATGCCTGCCCGAGGGTGAATTTTCGATGCCACGGCAAGGTGATAAGCTTTGCCGTGGACTTAATGTTTTTTTTAGGAATTAATGCCTGCCCGAGGGTGAATTTTCGATGCCACGGCAAAGTGATAAGCCTTGCCGTGGACTTAATGTTTTTCAGGGATGGTGTTGGAGAAAAAGGGGTTTGGACGGAAAACCCCCCACAGAATAGGTAAGCTGCCTAACGGATATTCATAACAGTTATCCGATTGGCTAACTGTATTAATTCCAGCGATTTGGCTGGGGGTAAATGCCGTAGCAAGGTTACGCAACCTTGCTGAAGTTCGACTTAGAGGTGAATCGGTTCGCCTGGAATAGTGGGGATCGAATGATGCATGGCTCTTCGGGCCCTGAAAAGCCCCACAGTCCTCCTTGGCGATTTTAATGTGCACAATTCCGGCTGGTTGATGCATTCTAACAGAACCGACGAGACCGGCAGGCTGGTGGACATGTTCGCTGTTAGGCGCAATTTGACTCTACTCGTGGAGGAACCTACGCGACTGCCGTATGCCCGAGGTGATTATGCGAACAGCCTGGATCTGTCTTTGACATCCGAGTCGAGCATTTATACCGTGGAAATTGCTGCACCACCGGGAAACTCAGATCATGGTTTGGTATCTGTCGTGCAACCACTTGGATATCAAGCAAATAACCGACCTAAGCAACTTCGCCAAGTATGGAGGTATGGGGCTGCCAACTGGGACGATTTGCGAGATTTCTTCGCATCCTTTCCGTGGTCGGAGGTGTGCTTTAAAGACTCCAATGTTAACGCATGAGCGAAGTCGGTCACACAGATCATTCTCCCCTGGATGGAGATCTACATTCCGCATTTCATCAAACGAAGTTCATCTAATAAACCTTGGTTCGATAAAAAATACGAGCCGATTACACCGACAAAAATAGAGCTTTTATGGAATGGCGCTCTAATCTCAGAGAGGTGAACAGAACGAATTTGGTAGAATCAGAAACGCGTGAAACCAGGCGATTGGTACCACGAAGAAGGCTTACAACGACAGAGTGATGAGTAAACTCCTTCAGTGCCCGACACGTTCGCGTCCCTTCTGGCCAATGGCAAGGGCTGTCTGCAGAAAATTCGCTCCCTCGGCTTTTCCTCAGTTAGTGACGGGCAGCGGAATATTAGTCACGAATTCAAAGGATACAGCTAACGTGTTCCCGCGTACTATTCAACGTATTCTACGTGGACTGGACTGTAAGAAGGCAACCGACCGGGACGGAATACCAGCAATAGTCCTTAAGGACTGTGCTCCAGAGCTTTCGCCGGTTCTTGTCAGACTCTTTCGCTTATGTTATGAACGAAGAACCTTTCTGCCTGCTCGAAAGAGGGGAAAAAAGAGTCTCCCGCAAAATTACCGAGCGATAGCATTACTGTCTATGTTATCTAAGGTAATAGAAAAGGCCATCAATGACGAGTTAATCAAGTATTTGCAGTGCAACGAACTTCTGAATGATCGTCAATACGGATTCCGTGGCAGGTGGTCCACGGGAGACCCTTATAACCGATGTGGACATCTGCGATTGAGCGGCGTATGGAGTCAAGGGCGTCCCACTAGATAACGCATCTGGTGTGGGGCATTCCTGAGCAAACTTCGTTCATATGGACTTTCCCAGCAGCTTTCTGAATGGACGAAGAGCTTCCTCGAAAATCGATCGATCTGGGTTGTTGTAGACGGCGAGACTTCGGGTATGTATCCTGTTAATTACGGGGTGCCTCAAGGTTCGATTTTGGCCTCAACGTTGTTTTTACTTCACATAGATGTTTTGTTGGAGTCGACGGATAACAAGGTGTTCAGTTTCGCCGATGATAGTACACTTGTTTCGTCTTATTCGAGTGATCGGCCGATTGGTGCATCAACGTCGCACCAGCTGAGATGGGACCAGATTGACTCTCTGAATCGGGATCTGGATAAGGTACTGCAGTGGGGAAAGGCCAATCTCGTCGACTTCAATGCAACGAAGACATTGTATATATATATATACTATAAATAATCATCGGCACTACGACCGGGATCCGATCTTGGCCTTATTTAGCAAGTCTATACACCGTTATCCGGTCCTTATCCGAGACTTGTTAAATTGTCCATAATAATTTGTTTTTCCGGGGAAGGTTATTAGCCTTGCGCCAAGAAGACACTGTATACAACATTTATAAAGAAAAATGGATCATCGGTTTCACAGCTGATGATGAATGGCGCGGCCCTCGAATCTGGGGAAAGCTTAAAATTGCTTGGCATCACGGTCTGTGGTAATGTATCGTGGCATAAACACGTGTTGAACATCGCCAGATCCTCCTCAGGAAAACTGGGCTATGTTTTTAGAGCAAAGAAATATTTTACTCCGGCTCAACTTCTCCTATTTAAATCTCAAATTAGACCCGCGCGTGAATATTATTCTTACGTTTGGAGCTCGGCTCCTAATCATACCCTAGACTGACTTGAGAGCATACAGAGACGAGTGATCCGCTTGATCGGGAACTCGGCGCTGACATCGGGACTACAGTCGCTATCACATCGAAGGCGCGTGGCCGACCTCTGTATGTTTTACAGATATTATCACGGGTACTGTTCTTCGGAGATTCGTGGTATTGTTCCACGCAATTCGATTTATATGGGCTCTACAAAACAATCCGATGGATCGCACCAGCGTCGCGAGCATCCCTGCATCAGAACTTTGTCCCTTACAGAGCGGGGAAGCTGTGGAACTCCCTTCCCACGGGAGTGTTCCCGGAGTGTTACAACCTGCAACTGTTCAAAAAGAACTGCGACAGTTATTTGGTGGCATCTCGGGGCACCCACTCGGCGCTATAGGTTCGCGCTCTCCCGAGAGAAATATAATGAAAAAAACAAAAATGGTGAAAACGTGCATGGGAGTTTTTCAGAATGGATTGGGTCTTTGAGCGGAGACCTCTTAGGTTCTGATAAAAGAGGGTAAGGGGTGTTATGCTGGTGTAGAGGTCCCGATTTCATCAATAATGCCCCTCATTTCTTTATTAATCGTTCTTTGCTTCTCAGTGGAATGAGCGTAATCGTTGGCTTTCTTTGTGGACTTAGCACCAGTGATCCCCGTCGGCCCATAGATGCACTAGGCAGACCTCTTTTTCGAGATGGCGCTGTCTTTAGTGATCTATTCGCTGTTGCACTTCAAAACAAACTTTTCTAATTTATATAACTTTTTTCGAATGCGATTTTACTACGCGTCCGTACTTGATCACTTCACAGCTCTCAATCTGCTAGATCATTGTCAAATTTCAATCACAGGCCTTCATGGCTAAGGTATAGGGTGTATAGCGTTTGCGATAATAGTGAAGAACGTGTGATTCGAACTGACGCTATGACAGTTAGAATCACCAAAAATTGAACCAATGCTTAACACACCAGGCTACTGGCCGCGTGTACGAATTTGATTTCTAGACTCAAGTACACCCAACATCGCTATGGTATACGGCTCTGAAACGTTTTCTTATTCGATTTGCGTTCGGTGTTCTTCACTCTTTGCTTGTGTATTGTGTGAGTACCTATTAGAAACGCCACAGGCGGGCGATACATTTTTGCAAATGGTAACTCTTGATTTCTTAAAAACCGTTAGACGGCGGTGGTTAAACGTATAAACAATTCCAACAACAACATAATAAACAATTCCCCGGCACTCGAGCGCCCCTACGTTTTTAAGAAATCAAGTGTTGCCATTAGCAAAAATGTGTGGCCCACCGTATATTAAAACCCCGAACAACTTCTTGGTGGTTTCAACTCATACCGCACTTTTGAATCTTGCTTTAATATCATACCAAATAGTTTCAAACGTTTAGAAAAATCGAAAACATATCCATGTTCGCGCAATCGAAACCTTCTTTCCATATTCTCTCCTTGACAACTCGAAAACTCTTTTTGTGTGCGTCTATGTAACAAAAAAATACTCTTTTACCAGTCTCCTAATTGATGTATAAATAGGCTCTAGAATTTGAAGATTAGTTCTGTTACAATTTGTATCCGACGAAATAAGTTTAGTCAAATTGACAAGATCAATTCGGAAACAACATTTTCTGAGAAAGTTAAACTTTCGGAAATTGATAGATATTTCAGTCTAGATGGATAACTTTTAATCGGATTGCATGCGTACTTAACTTATATTGTAAAAATACTTTCTAAAATACTTTTGGCACAACAATTTGAAGTGGTTTATCCAACCGCGGATAATCCTCACCTCACTCATTACTTCTACTCCCAGCTCTCCATAACACACATTTACTTTCCATGTCAAATTAACGACTCCATATGTTTCATCGTCATCAACATAAACTCGTATATAATGTTCTCACACCAAATTCTGTAGAGGCTTTCGACAATTACCTTGCTGTAGAGAAATAAAAACTCAACCCAAAGACGCCCTAAAAGCCTCCCAAGATAAAACTTTCTGCTCTCGTGGTAACTTGACACACAAACTTGTGTTTATTTTTCCTTCGATTCGAGACAAAAGTTGTCGCACCTGGTCGACATTTACCACCCTCCCTTTCGATCCCACTTCACGACAAGAATTGTTGGACTGGTCTTACACGACGCCTTCCACGTCCTAGGTCAGTGATAAATTTGGGTCAGTTTCGTGTACCATACCAAGTGGGTGGCAAGTGTCATTGAGGCGTTTGGAAAGAGCGGCAACTAAAGTGAAAAGTAAGAGTGTCAGGTGTACCTAAAAGCCAAAAACTTACTTTGGGTAAGCTATAGATACAGAATTCGTGTTCAGGGACTTCTAAAGCCACAAAGTTCGTGTTCATGAAGTCATAATTAAAGGTGCACGGTATTGAGATATATCGGTAATGGTGTGCAAAGTTGAACTAAAAGCCGTCGATTAATTAGAAATCGATGCTTTAAAAAGTTGAGTCATTGTGACTGTGGGGCTTTCATTTTGATTTCTAACTTTTAAGTGGTCTTTAAAAAGTATCGAATGTAGTAGTAAACAAGTTTGTTGAATTGTTTTTAAGGTGGTTTATAATTATTTGATTACCAATATATAATAGATGAACCACAACGTTACAAAAATAGTTAAATTGTTTTTATTAGTAAGTTGTAGTTATTTCGAAACAAATACGCACTGAATTTAAATGTTATAAATAAATTATTAATAACTTAAACTGAAAATAGAGACGAGAAAAATGTTATAAACAGAATATGGGTTTTGCTTTTAGATCTTCTTGGATTGCAAATAATTAGCTAAGTGCACTTCACACTCCAGTTTTAAAAATCAGTTTAAGGAACAAACAATTCCGCCAATCAGCTAATTATTCTAGAGACGAAAATTGTCTGTACAATCGATATAAAAGGAAATTAAAAATACTTTAGAGTATTTTAACAATACTTTTAAGTATTAAATATATTCTTAGACATTCTTTAAGAATATTTGAATAACTCGGTCAAAAATCGTCCAATTATCTATACTATCGGTTTTTGCATCAAACGTTTGTACAAAGTTATACTTTCTAAACAAGTCATCGAGTTTTCTTCCAAATAGTACTTCTACTGCAAATTAAATATATTTTAATGTTTCTCTTTTATATAAATTTACTCTAACAGTCGATTGGTCTCAGACCATCGAATATCGGCAATCCTCTTGGAAGAAGTCGAAATTTTGATATAAAAAGGCTATTTGTGACGATTATTTTCCTTGATTCCCTTTTGTGCTGTGGTTTTTACGGTGATTGCGTGTTCGTGTGTATCTGTAGGGTTCGCCACAAAGCCACTAATCGATTGTTATCATAAGGAGATATGGGGGCAAATGAGAACGATTTTCTTTTATTTTTCATTTACCTGATCTAATAATGACGCATAACACTGTCCAGTTATCGTCTGGCCCCTGTTGTATTCCAGAATACTACCCTTATTCGCGTTAACACTAATCTCATGTCCTTTCTAACACAACTGTTGCAGTTCCGCAACATATACATTCTATCTTATACCAGTCGGAAAATACATACCACACGGAGCGCCACCTATTGCTGAGTAGACAAAAGCAAAATGGTCTATGCATGTGACGTTTTCTGTGGTACTGTTTTCACACAGCGCTGGTTTTACTGTTTTTCGTGGACAGTTTGTTTTGGAAGTTATTGGTGCGGTGCCGTAGTATATACGGTGCTATGTAATTCGTTATCATCGTTTTTTAGTGTCTGGATTGTTTAAAGTGATCATGTTAAGTGGCAATTATTAAATATAGTAAAATAAAGTAACTTATTGTAAATTAAAATAATTACAAGTTTTCTTTTGACACAATCGTTGTGAAAAAATGGATTGCTGTTCCCAAACTAACTAATGGAGTTGGCATTTTGCTGTCACGTCGAGGAGCCTCCTCGACGCTGTACATTATGGTCCTTCGAGCCGGATGTCCAACATCCGTGCAAGAAGTCGGCGCCACAACCCCTGGATTACGTCCAATTAAATGAAAATTCAAGAAACATTTACAGTCCACATCAAACAACGAAGGTGCACTCCCCGTGCAGCGTGCTGGACTTACGATCCGAGGGACAACGTTAAAAATTGGAAAACTACAACAAGGAAATATCACCGAAACCAGGTAGGTGGCAATTCATATAATTTAATACATAAATTAATTAGCGATCCGAATGGATCTTAACTACAAAGTGTTGTGTGGTGTGTTCATCGAAGTGTTCAATTTCATCGACATTCTACCGCTGGGTAGCAATTGTCATTCCTTTAATTAACATTAATAATATTGGAGTGATATTTGTTCGAGACAGTTCTGGTTTCTAAGTGAACTGAGTGAAGACATTGATTTGGAATCAATAATGGCAATTACAAACAAGGCCGCAAAGTTAGATATATTCGAAGTGTCAATCAATGTTATCGAACGCAATCCGCAATCCCTTGAAACAGCCGAACGGATTAAGAATGAAGGCAACCGCCCGATGAAGGAATGCAAACATCAAGAAGTGGTGCTTTAATCAACCGGGCCATCAGTTCGATCCGAAAAAACCCAATATTCTACTGTAATCGGGCTGTAGCATATATCCGTGTAGCAGAAAATGATTGTGCGATTAAAGACTGCGACTCTGCGTTGTTCGACAATCCAGATTACAGCAAGCATATGGCCGAATGGGAGATGTATATCTCAATACAGGAAAGTACGATGAAGCCATAGACGCTTATACGAAGCTATTCAATTGGAACCTGACAACAACGATTAAAAATGAACCTGAACAAACGGAAGGAATTGATACGTGCCACAATAGCTGTTGTTCCTGAACAACGAGAGTTCGTCGAAAAACAACTATCCCAGTCATAGAATTTCTCCAACTATTCTACAGGCTATGAAGAACAATGTAAAACTACCAGCTAGACAAGCTGGAGCTATCTACCTCAAGAAGCTCACTTCGTCCTGCTGGTACGACAAGGAGACAAACCTGGCGAAACAATCACCTTCTCAATTAATGAACAGCGCTGTGCAGTGATTCGGAACAATATTGTGGATGCAATTGTGCATGTTCCTGACATAATCGTACGCATATTTGGAAGATACAGAAGTCCCGAAACCGCTGATAATAATTATCGGAGATTTGCGAAGTGGTATCTTCTTGTGTTCACGTCAAATGTTCTCGATTTCACTCAAGGATTTCGACCAAACTCGTAAGCACGGAGCTTTGTCACAACGAGTCTTAACACATTTTCAATGTACCTAAAAAAAATGCGGTGGTTCATGTCTATTCCTAGAAGTTAATTAAACGTTACATGGTTGCAATATTGAAGATGTTATATTTCTAATAACTTCCTTCACAGAACTGACCAAGACCTCTGGGAAAGCGACCCACAGGAATGTATTCAGTCAATTTCAACATTTGACCTTTGTGCAGATTTTAATTGTCCAGTTTCTGCAACACAAATATTCCAACATCAGGTAGAACGCAGAAAGGAATTCTACCGAAAACAATGGGAAGCATGAAGCAGGGTATTACATCACCAAACGCTGAATGTATTCAAAAGGGTTGGAACTCTGGCAAATGTGATTCTGAAAAACGAATATACCGTGGTCAAGTGGAATATGCTTACCACATATCTATTGCCAGAGTTTCAAATCGGACTGACATATACCAGCCGTATTGGTTTGCAAAACAAACTAACACCTGCTTATTTATTTTAATAATTTTTCTATTGCAATCGACGGTAAATAGAATGAATTAATAGATATTTCCTATTTTACCAATATTATAAACCTCCAATATAAATAGAATAAACATGTTTTGCGTTCTTACGAGTGGAACGCATATGGATTTACAATCCAAATTAGAACTACGTTCAAGGGTCATCGAAGACATAGAAGGATTCACGATCCAAAGAGAGGACTACGTCAAAGAAGGTCATCGATGACACCAGGGATGTACGATCCAACCAACTATAAACAATAAACAACGACGGCCTTATCACAAGCTACAACGTTAGTAATCAATGGCCAACAGGATCTTCGGTCACACACATACACACACATACACACACACACACACACACACTGACACTGATAATTGACTAGGAATTGAAACAATAACTAAGTATATTTTATAACAAATGAATTCAATTAATAGTTAGTTCTAGTCAACATAATTAATTATTGCCACCCTACCACTGCACCGTATCGTTTTATGAGCAACACGAGCATTAAGGGCTCTGAGCTCAACGAAATACCAACCGCCACTTCCCACGGCGCTGACACCAGGTGGTGACGCCAACTAAGGAGGACTACTGGATCCATCGTCGCGGCCCGGGAAGATGTTGCAGTTCCGCAACATATACATTCTATCTTATACCAGTCGGAAAATACATACCACACGGAGCGCCACCTATTGCTGAGTAGACAAAAGCAAAATGGTCTATGCATGTGACGTTTTCTGTGGTACTGTTTTCACACAGCGCTGGTTTTACTGTTTTTCGTGGACAGTTTGTTTTGGAAGTTATTGGTGCGGTGCCGTAGTATATACGGTGCTATGTAATTCGTTATCATCGTTTTTTAGTGTCTGGATTGTTTAAAGTGATCATGTTAAGTGGCAATTATTAAATATAGTAAAATAAAGTTACTTATTGTAAATTAAAATAATTACAAGTTTTCTTTTGACACAATCGTTGTGAAAAAATGGATTGCTGTTCCCAAACTAACTAATGGAGTTGGCATTTTGCTGTCACGTCGAGGAGCCTCCTCGACGCTGTACAACAACCTTTAAAACTACATCCTCACATATCTTACATTCTCATTTAATACAATTCATAAATAAACAGGCACAATATTCTATATCCAGTCACTTACAGCACATTTAAAAACATGCCCCTTTTCATAACAAGCACATTTTTCATTTCAAAACATAGCCACTTTGATTTTCGTTCAAAGTTTATTCAAAATTTTAAGTCACAGAGACTTCTATATTGTTTTGTTCATTTTATACGACACAGTTAGTTGGAACAAAATGTTCTATAAAAACAGGAAAATTTATATTGTAAAAGGTAGTTGAGAAGAGAGCTCAGCTTGAGATAGCTGAGTTCAAATAAAATATAAAAATAAATAAAAACTATAACTATTTTAATAAATAGAAACGATAATTATTTCATATAAGAAAATATCTTATAACCCCCACGCTCTTCCCTCGAAAGAGGAAGCACGGCGCTGGAGACGTAACACCCCTTACCAAATAGTCCATGAAGATAATACCACCTGCATCCCAAAACACAGTAGCCATAACCTCTCCAGCTCCTTTTACCGTATCTGCCTTCAGCAACTTGCTCGTTTGCCTTTAACAAACCATTGTTTTGGCTGTTTTTTTCGTCTTGGGAGTGTATTGGTGTATCCATGTTTTATCTACAGTTAGTAATCTGCGCAGAAACTCATTTACGTTGCATGCATACGCTATAAAAGTTCTCAACTGACGGCAAATGCGGCACCCATTTCGCAGATATGTTTTTCATACCCAATTTATCATGCAAAATTGAGTCATGAACAAATTGAAAATTGGAAGATACCTAGTGAGGATTGATGCTTACGAAAAACAGGCCATTAGCGGTGCTACAGGCGCCATCGTAGGTGTTTCTAAGGACTTATTGACCTACCCCCGTACCACCTCTTAACCCGTTGTTTCCAACGCAGCCAAGTTAAAATAAAACGTATACTCTAAGGACATATTGATCTACCGTCATATAATAGATGCAACTGACGTGTAATTATAAGTACAACAACTTTAATAAAACCCCTGCAGGCGCACAACTTCAAACACCAAGTTTGTTAGCAACCCTTATTCAATTCAATTAACACGCCGCTTTACCGATGTCTCGTCAAGGTATTTTGACAATGTATACCTGTTTACGTCAACCAACCGTGCTTCCTTATTTTGAAGGTAAGTGTTGGTTCGTGGAGAGTTTTTTTTTTTTACACTAACGCGCGTACAAAAGGGGAGTTTGAAGTACCCTTAAATGTCAGAGCACAGTGCGAGCGGGTGGAGAGGAAATGGATAAGGAAAGGAGGTGTCGATGTACAGCGTTTGGGATGATAGTGAAGAACGTGTAATTCGAACTGGCGCTATGACAGTTAGAATCACCAAAAATTGAACCAAAGCGCAACCCATCAGGCCACCGCCGTGTGTACGAATTCGATTTCTAAACTCAAGTACATTCGACTGATGTGGATTTTGTTACGTTATCGCTATGGTATACGGCTCTAATGAATTTTCTTATTCGATTTTCGTTCGGTGTTCTTCACCATTTGCTTGTGTATTGTGTGTTTATCTGTTAGAAACGCCACAGATGTATATTGGTCTTGAATGTCTGGACATTGCAACGACGAGGAAACACATGATCAGGCTGAACATTCCACATTCGTGTGGTTCGGCTAAAGAATGATTATCTATGTTTATTTATGCGCCTAAAGTCCACTTTCAACGTGAACTGATGCGCATTCACAGATTGACGGGTATCGCGGGAAAATGTCTGAAGTCATTCAGCAAGTTCAGTTGAGCAACGACCGTGGTAATACCTATAGAAAAGAGATATGCATGATACGTTGCGCCTGTGATCTAACGACGGAATTGATCGGATTACGGCTGGGTCCCCAATAAGTTTCACTGCTCGTTTTTGCATCCTGTCGAGCACGTGTAGTGCAGTTTTGGAAGCGCCTGACCAAATATGGGAGTTGAACTTCATTTTTGGACGAATATCATCATTATCATCATCATCATCATCGTCACTACAACCGGGAACTGGTCTTGGCCTTATTTAGCAAGTCCTATTGTTAAATTTTACATAATGATTTGTTTTTTCCGGGCAAGGTCATTAGTCTTGCGCCAGACGCTCCCCGACGGGGAATCGAACCCCGGTCTCCCGCGTGACAGGCGGGTATACTAACCACTATACTATCGAGGAGCCCCTTGTAAATAGTGGCCAGGTTGGATGGAGTGAAGTATCTTTTCCATCTCTTAAGGAATAATACATTTGACTGCACTTTTCGCAGCTTCAAATATGTGGTCATTCCAGTTAAGAGTCGAATTACTTCGAGTGCCGAGGATTGATAGTTCCTTGGCTTTGTCGATGCTAGTGCCGTTCATCGACAGTATATTAACTTTGCGGCTCGTCTTTAACGACAAGAGACAGTACTGAGTTTTTTGGGCATTGAATTCTACTCGGTTAGATAATCCCCACTGATATATCTTGTTGAGGTCTGAATTCAGTGTATCAAGCATAAGTTGCTGGTTGGTATTGACGTTCGAAGAATTTGGACGCGTGTGTTCGTATGAGTATACCCGCCTGTCGCTGGGGAGACCGGGGTTCGATTCCCCGTCGGGGAGCCTCTGGCGCAAGACTAATGGCCTTGCCCGGAAAAAACAGTTAATTATGGAAAATTTAACAAGCCTCAGAACTAGCTAAATAAAACCAAGACCGGCTCTCGGCTGTAGTGCCGATGATGATGATGATGATGTTCGTATGAGTATGAGAAACTCAACGTGCTATCATCTGCAAACGAGTGAACAGGGTTGTGAGTAATTGACAAGAGATCCTTTATAAAGATGAGGAAGAGAGTGGGTGAGAGTACCGAACCCTGGGGAACACTTGCAGTAATTTGATGGGAGACAGATTTGACACCGTCAAGAACCACTTGGATTGAGCGGCCAGAAAGATAGTCTCTTATCCATTGAATCAGGAAATTGTCTACACCACATGAATGCAATTTTGACAAAAGAGCTGGATGCCAAACTCTGTCGAAGGCTTTTGAAATATCCAATGCGACTACCGAGGTAGTGGATGCAATGGCTCCACTTTTCGGTAAGGTACGCCATCAGATCTCCTGTAGACC
This sequence comes from Microdon myrmicae, assembly GCA_963931805.1. NCBI lineage: Eukaryota > Metazoa > Arthropoda > Insecta > Diptera > Syrphidae > Microdon > Microdon myrmicae. The sequence continues at coordinate 36,169,955 of OZ007496.1, forward strand.
TGTTGCTACGAAAGCCATATTGGCGGTCATTGAGGAGGTCATTTGATTCCAGATATTTCGAAAGTTGACGGTTGATAAGAGATTCCATTAACTTCGAGAGAATAGAAGTTAGAGCAATGGGTCGATAAGAAGAAAGGGATGGTTTGTCACTGTTGCGGATTCGCCCTTGACATTCGGCGAATTCGCAATTAAATGCTACCTGTGGCACCACCTAAATGCTATATGTGGCATCACCCTAAACAATGTCAGCAATCAGCTGTGCCCAAAGTGACGAAGCCACAGAGAGTTATGCACATTAAAATCACCCGCAATAACGATTTCACTGTGCGGATATAGGGTCAAGATCCTATCGATAGAATCAGACAGAGCATCAAATTCGTTAAAGGATGCGTTTCTATCCAAGTTTAGGCGTCTGTAAAGAAAGCAGTAATGTATGACATGCTTACGAACGTGAAGTTTTAGCCACGAGAAATCAAATTCTGGAATGGAGCAGACCCCATATTGTGGCAGAAGCTGATAAGCAATATCATTTCGTACGTATGTGGCTATACCATAATGTGGAAAGAACAGAGGCACTAAGTTATGTCCAGGTAAATTAAAATCGTAAATATCTGTGTTAGTTATTACCTGGGTTTCACTAAGTGCAAGGATAGTTGGTTTCTGGTTAGAAACGTGGGCAGACACAGCAAAGAAATCGCATCTCAAGCCGCGAATGTTACATAATTTGACCTAAAATTCCCGTTCCATTGAAATTGCCTGACAAAGAAAACCAATACCGCCTCGGGAAAGGATGCAGGTCGGGCCCAGCGATAAACAAGCGAAAGCAACCATTACACCCTTGTAGTAGGTGCTCCACTAGATTTGTGCCGAAATCCAGGTAACATCCCTTCCACGACGAACATTATACCACTCAAAAACTAAAAACTCTCCACGGATTATAATTAAGACGAAAGTATCGATTCCTGAGGGACGCAAACAAAGGTCCGAAGAAGAGGAAAAGAGACACAAGAAATGGAATGAGTAGAGGGTTTGCCCGCACTGCACATCATTTGCGTGTATATCACGGCACTTTTCACACCACTAAGACGCTTGTGTGGATATGCGGTTATTTGCCTAGGATTGCACAGATAACTTTGCACTGCACTCGGACGCGAGTGCGGAGATCCCTTTGTTGGCTTAGGACCCCACAGTAAGACTTCTCGCACGAATCGATAGTACAATTGTATATCTTGTGTATATTTAATATTCCCAAAACGGATTGCACAACTGATCCGATCGTACGGATCACAGGCAGAAGCTCACGTGCTGTCTCCTTGGTCGTCAGAGCTCGACTCATATGATCCTGTATATCTTTCCAAATGGAAAGACTTTGGGTTATCGGAAAGGAATCGCTTCAGAAGATTCATCAACCACTCTAGAAGTCCTGATGATCGCCTTTACGCCACCTCTTACTTATACGAAGATGTTTCCATTACCACAATTTCCAAGTACTTGCTACAATTAGCATAAAAGTACCTCTAAAGCATTCAGAATAGCGAGAACCTATTTATTCAGAAATCTTGCGTTCTTGACTCTTCTCTCCTTCGATCTCCCCAAATCCGACCCCCACAATTTCTTCTTCTGTACAAAACTGAAGAAAGCATCCTTTCCACACCATTTCCCTCTATAATAGGGGATTCCTGGACACCCACGCACAGTACAAGTCGGAACAAATACACACACACACACCGACCAAAGCACAGATTATCAGTCCCCAAAGACGTAATCTGCGTTTACTACCTCACTCAAGACCTACCGGTCTTATATGCTTTCCTTCCGACCATACCTCCATCCAAATAGTTAGAGTCAATTTGAACTAACTCTGTCATTAGATACCTTCCCCCCTTTTACTTTTTCAGATATCTCGAGACCGAGCCCAACAACAACCTCACGGATCTAGGTGAATCCGGTTGTCGAAAGATGACCAAAAGCCAGAGACACAATGAAGGGCACATTTGTCCTTGTCTCGTTAAAATCGACCTCCCGCAACTTTTTTAACTTCGTTAATCAGTTTCCAGTTGAGCCCCATTCGAGGAGGACTTCTAATATAATGCGTTGCGCAACAGACTCATGTACCTCTCATGGCTGTACTGCCTACACAGTTGAGCGCGACCGCTAGCCAAGACGCTCCCCCTACTCTTCATAAACCAAACAACAGTCACGCACAAGATTATCCAGCTCGCAAGATTTTGCTAATCAAAAAAGTAAAATTACTATTTAGGTTTGATTCCCCCTCTTAAAAGGCAAACATTTAAAGTGAAAATAAAAACCTTAAAAGTAGAAAAAACAATAGTCGTCTTTTTTTAAACTTATTCTAAACATCGGCCACTACTCTTCCCTCTAGTTAGAGGAAGCATTGCAACGTGATAGGGACGAATCTTAAAAAGGCCTTGTTCTTTTTAGAACAAGAAGATATCTTCTCGTATATTACAATATGGAGACCAGTGATTTATACTTCAAAAATTATCTTAGATAATGGGTTTTCCAATACAGACTTAACAACGTTTTTTCGGTAGTAAATTTTTATAATTTTCAGACGTTGTTCGTTCGTGTACTTAACCATGATGAAAATGTTGAGTTTACTGAATAAATTGACAGTAACAGTTCGATAATTAACATAGTGAAAGGGTGCGTTCACAAATTAAATTCAAAGTTGTCAAGTCCCTATTGTATAACCCTATACATCCCAGTGAGGCTACGAACATTCACCCACCGATACGTATATAGCTGATCGCCACCCATTAGCAAAATTGTGACGCCTTTAAAAGTTTTACGAACTTTTCAATCTGCAATATGAAAAACTGATAACATTTCCAAACAAATTGTACTTACAACGTTATGGACGTTAACGAAAGTTGAAAGGGAATGCCATAAGCTGTTCCACGAAACTTGGTTCTCAAGACTTATAGTTCCATGTCACCCGCATTTAGTTGACAAAACACCCTGTTTGGAGTCATTGTCATGCAAATCCAATCGGTAAAGAGGAGACAATGACAGCAGCAACAACCAGAGCAGCACATATCCAATCGACACACTAGTCATCTATTGTATACGGCTTGCGAGTTGCGATATTCACTGTGCCTATATTAGGCTGCTATTATTATTGTGTTATTGTTATAGACGTACTTACGCGGCACGATTTGTGGTCAGAGTTATGCAAAGCGCAAGTAAAAGTCTCAGTTAGGTGTTTGTTTCACTTTCTGTGCTGTTAAATACGTGATGATGGATGGTGCTTCGGATCCAAATATAGGAAGCGCTCAATTGAATTTGGATCGATTGATTAATATTGCGGCGAAATTTATGTTGTTGCCATTTTTTCAATTGTTGGTACTCAATGAAGTTTGATTATTTTGATACCATGCTGGTGTAGTGTGAATGCTACGAAAATGTTAAAGGGAAGTTGATAAAGTATGCCTGAAAATAATCTTGTATTCCTTTTTGTTTTACAGAGGAATTCAGTTCAAATTTTCGAAGTCTGAAAATTTATAAGTCAATAGATGATGGAGAAATCATCAGGCTCCAAAGAGTCGGATGTCAGTTTGTGAGAACTCCTCTACGAAATCACCCTCAAACATTCCTAATCTTGGACAATTATTGTATGAATGGAGGAGTGGTTTAATGGTTAGGCTATCGCCCCATTTCTATAGTGACGAGGTACTAAAAATACTAATAGTGGTCACTACCACTCATCCGTGGCAGACCACTGCGCACACGCTTACCCATGATGGTATTTTTGTGATGACCTGTTGCAATGACACGGGATCTCATAACACACCTGTGACTTAAAGTACAACTAATCCGCCGCGTTTGTCCGTCTATCTAAACCCGGCAAATTCTAAAAGTGATATCTCCTTAGAGTACTGTAACAATGAAAACCCTTGAGAAATCTAATTTTAATTGGTTTGCTTAGAAAATTGCCCAAGCTCATGATGAACCAACAATTCATATTGATATAATCACCATCATCATCATCGGCACTACAACCGGGATCCGGCTTTGGCCTTATTTAGCAAGTCTCCCCATCTGGTCCTTATCCGAGACTTGTTAAATTATCCATAAAAATATGTTTTTCCGGGCAAGGTTATTAGCCTTGCGCCAATATTGATATAATAACCTTACGAAAAAGAATTTGTGGGGGTCCGAAGTAGGTGTGCCAAGACACGGGCACTGATATACTTCCTTCTCAGTTGTCACTGCTGCAAAGAAATAATCACCCGAGAGATGAGAGGAAATAGAAACGCCCTGGAATGTTGTTTTGCATAATTTCCGTTTTTATTGTTTTTTTTTTAAATTCACTTATAACTTCTTATTAATATAATTAAACTGATTTCGATAAATTTTATACAGGTTGAAACTTTTCTTTCTCGACACGTGACCGCAATAATTAAAAACTTTACACCACTCTCGACGCCTCGCATCCTGCTTGCGACCTCTTTTCTACTTCCGCCGACGAAACCACGACATAATTCCCTAAATTCCGGGTCCTCACTGAACTATAGCTACTACGCATAGCAAACAATCAGTAGGACGCCCGGCACCACCTCCTTACTCAGACGTAAGGATCCCCTTCTTCGTGACTCTTGACGTCCCGCAAGCTTCTCAACTTATGCAAACGGCAACACTTAGGCAAAACTTGCCCAACCACGCCGCCACACGCATCAGGTGCACCAATCTATCGCTTCTGAGCGCGCGCCATGGTCCTAGGGCGGTGTGCGGTTGGACACAACCAACCACCCACCAGGAGCCCCCTAAACTAAGTCGCCTACCACCATCCAAGCGCGACCGCCGGCACCCTCAGACTAGTCGCCTACCTCCAACAAAGCCGACCCGCCGGCACCGTCTTATAAGTTGCCGTTCGGCCGAGGACGCAGCGACCGTATATCGAGATCCGTCGTCGACACCGATATACCGGCCCTCCTTCGATCGGCAAGCCGCGCAACTGCGTGCCCGGCCTCTCACAAGTCTCAGCGGCAAACAATTCTCCACACTGACGTATGGACGAAAAACGCGGAACTCGTCACTCAGGACAGTTACAATACCCCACCACCGCGCCTCCCGAAACGAGAAGGGCCACCTTGACCTTCAAGCGTCTAGCCCTCCTTCCAGCACCACACCAAACTCCTTCTTCCCTACCAATTATTTCGTGACTATGTCATTAGGGGGAGGGGTGGGGGGTAGGGTGGTGGTTCTCTATATTATATGGAGAACCAACCCACAATCCTAACCTAATTTCGACCGCTAACAGCACGTCACATCAACCCCCATGCCACCGTTCAAGCTATTCCGCCTGTAAAACATGTTTCCCAAAAGGACGCATAGCTGAACTTATTACCCTATGTAGATTATGCATAATTGAATTCAGCTACCTTTTCGCCATGCGGCAACATGAGATTCCCACCGGAAATCGCCCCATGTCGGTTAGCAACGGCATAGTCTGATCAAACGACGCGGTTGCATGATCATGCAACCCTTTGGGAAATAATCAAAGTATTTAATTTAGTTCCCATGATCAGATTTTCCTGGCCAAGTCGGTGTGCTATTCACTTTCCCCAGACACGCCATTCGCTGGGGATCAATGATCTCTTTTCGCAGATGAATAGCACCAGCTACATTTTCCTCTCCTCCACAATTCTGTCTCCCTACAGTTCAATGCACTCTGAGATAACCACAGCCATCGCCATAGGGCAGTAGGTCAGCCTCAGAGGCTGCATTGATACAAGCACACAACCGAAGTTTTTGCGCTCTCTCTTTTGTTCTTTTCATCCTTCGAATGCCCAGTGACTGTCGAAAGATATTTACCTCGCTGACACATGCAAATGAAAGGATTGATGAGGAGAGCGCGATGATGATTGGCTAATAGTCGTGCGAATGCAAAATTAAAATGTCATCCCTAATTGGGATCAGTCGTTACGCAGTCACAATCGCGGTCGGTCATGCCGCCGCTCTGGGAGAATTTTATTTCGTGTCGGTTTAACCAGAGTCGCTTGTCATTTCTCATCGCATTCGGTCACTCTGCTGGGCTAGAATTTAATTTAATTTTTCGCCGCATAACAGTCGCTATTCAATCATTACCACGGTCGGTCACGCCGCCGTTTGAATCTAAATTTTAATTACTGCGGTCACAGTGTCGAGAAAGAAGTGTTTTATCTTGCTTAAAATTTATAAAATACAGTTTAATAATATTAATAATTAAGTCCTAAGTAAAAGAGGAAAACAACCCTAGCGTATTCTTCTTCTTTCACAATCTCCCCCAAATCCTCTACCCCCCCCCCCCCCCCCCCCCCCCCCCTATCACCGCCTCTACCTCGCTCTCTCTCTCTTTCACTATTTCTGTGTCCCTCTCTTACTTCCACTCCTTGGTTTTCTCTCGCTATCTCCCTCCTTCTCTCGCTCTCTCCCTCTTTTTCTCGCCCCCCCCCCCCCCCCCCCCCACGCCGCCTCTCACTCTTTCTTATCTTATCCCTAATATCCTTTTATCCTTTTTACTCCATTCCCTTTCTTGTCCCTAATGAATAGCGTGATTTCCAGTAAATCACCTGTTCAAGAAAATTTGAAAACAAAATGAACAATGATATTTAAGTTAAACAAAACTCAACGCAGTCGGTCAAATTGAATTTTAGTTTTAAATTTAATTTAAATTTCCTCTTTACCTTCGTTCCCCGAACGTTAATCGGAAGATCTTAAATTTGTGCTCTTATTCTCGAGTCATTTATTTGTCATTAAAGTAGCCGGCGGATTCTTTTCATATATTTACAACGTGTATATTTTTCTATGTAATTTGAAATTGTTACGAGTTCGGAAACCTAAATTGTCAATAAATATAATAATAACACTTCACGAAAATTATTGTTTTCCGGGCATTACCAAATACAATAAGGGATCGTTAAGAATGTTCAAAGTATGCGGCCAATTAGAAATAATTTGATCCAATCTGAAGGCTGGGCAAAATTTATCTGACAACGACTAGCTTATGCATCAAAACAAGAAAAAAACCCCGAAAGTCCCTTTTGTCCATCGTGGAGAACGAAGAGTACCGGAAAGCACAAAGGTGAAGAAGACCAAGAAAACCCAAAAGATGCGACGCCACCGTGACGCAGAGGACAAGAGTAACAAAGCCAATCGGCCTTCATCAAATATAGATACAGCTGTCAGTGGACCAACAACCGTAGACGATGAACCGATTATAGGTAATCCTCTCCGCGTCGGTACTTCCGCTGGTCCTCTTGCACGGGGCACCATGGATGGCGCCACGGGTGTTGGGGTTATTGGTGTTGCAACTGGAGGAGGTATAGGTGGTGCTGCTGGTAATCCGGAACCTGTTACTGCAGCGAATAGACCAGCAAGTATTAACAACCTTTTTAGCAATCGCCGATTAAGTTCTCCAGCCCAGTTCAAGATGGTTGGGACGAATTTTCGGGTCGGCAAAAAAATTGGTTCGGGAAATTTTGGAGAGTTGCGTTTAGGTAAAAACGTTTTGACCGACGAACATGTTGCCATCAAAATGGAGCCGATGAATGCCAAAACACCACAATTACATTTAGAGTACAAATTTTATAAGTTGCTTGGTTCGCATGATGGATACCTTGAGGGAATACCTCGGATACATTATTTGGGCACTTGCGGTGGTCGTTACAATGCCATGGTTATCGAATTACTCGGGCCATCCTTAGAAGATCTATTCAATGCGTGCAACAGAAAATTCAGCCTGAAAACTGTACTGCTAATTGCAAAACAAGTACTTCATCGCATACAATTCGTCCATAGTCGACATTTGATTTACAGGGATGTTAAGCCGGAGAACTTCTTAATCGGACGAACTTCACTGAAACGGGACAAAATTATTCACATCGTAGACTTTGGTTTGGCTAAGGAATACATTGATTTTCATACAAACCGCCATATTCCATACCGAGAGCACCGATCATTAACAGGAACTGCTCGGTATATGTCAATTAATACGCACATGGGTCGAGAACAATCCCGTCGGGATGACCTGGAAGCCCTCGGTCATATGTTCATGTATTTTCTCAGGGGCACTCTACCATGGCAAGGATTAAAAGCTTACACGCTGAAGGAGAAATACCAAAAAATTGGTGATACAAAACGTACCACACCCATTGATACCTTATGCGATGGATTCCCTGAGGAGTTCTCAACTTATTTGCAGTACTCTCGTCGTCTGGAGTTCACTGAAACTCCTGACTATGATTTTTTACGTGGACTCTTCACCCAGGTGTACAATCGAATGGGCTATGAACATGACGATGTTTTTGATTGGACAGGTAAATTCGGTCCAAGCAGGCATAGTCTTTAATGTGAAGCCAGTCGAAGGAGTTATACACATTTTAGTCGGGAATAAAACGGAACACTGCAGAAACCGAGTATTCGTACTTTGATTGCCACGACGTTTTTTTATTTTTCTTCATCTTACTTTTTCTTAAATCAATGATCAGGTGGCTATAAATTTGTTCTAAAAATAAACACAACTTTCTCAATCTACTTTTGTTTTACTACTAGTTTTGAGGGAACCGAGCTACTGCTCCAGAGTGTGATTCTTGTTTAAGTGACATATATAAGTTGCGCATTATGATTGGTAGAATAGATACGTGCACCTTCATAGGCCTGGTGGAAAATTGATTTACGGACTTGCGACGGTGGCATGAAAAGTTTCCGACCTAACAAAGATACAAGACATTATTCCGAATAACCAGTTCGACTTTAAGACGGGTCATGAAACCACTCATGCCCCAGTTAAACTGGTCTCTGCCAATGGAATAATTGTAAGAACCAATGCCCAGGTACCCCTGTCTGACCGACTTGGAAGAGCCTTCGGTACCATCGGAGGCGAAAGATTATATTACAAACTGGTCAGAGAAGGCATTAATACGTTTTTCCTACATATCTGTTCATGAGCCAGGCTTTTGCAATCGGAGTTTAAAATCCTATATATACAAAAATATATACACTAATACTCTTACATTTAAAACTTGCTCGCAACAGAGCATTACTATTACATACATGAAAAACTTGAATGCAAAACATTACAAAGAACAAAGGTAGCATCTAAAAATTGAACATGATCTGCGCTTAACAGAGCGTTATACAAAAACAAGCCGATAGACAATCGGCATTTACAAACTACACAACAAATTATTGTGTAGCGTTGTACGAACGCACAATTCCACCCAGGTAGGGTTCCTACCCTTCAAGGAACATACCTAACCTGAAAACGTTACACGCGCCCACAGACGCGTGCCACTAAGTTCGCTAGGGCCCTGAAACATTCACCACAACGTTGAGCCCGACACGAAAAAGCAAGGAACTGAACGTCCCAAAGTATTCAATCTCAAGCTCAACATGTCGATTGTAGCATACTTGAAACAAAGGTAAAAATAATACATTCATCCGGCTCCCTAGAGAGAAATTCCGAAAGATCGAAATGCATCGCATCCCAGCTCTGCACAATAGGAAATCCTGAACATCTACACGATGTTACAAGGAATCGCTATCGTCGTTAAATTAACCGACCAGCGGCTGCACGTGCGGGTAGCTGCCATAAGGACCACCCAAATCCGTCAAGCAAACAAAGGCAGCGACAACCTATCCGCTACCAAATTTCAGGCAACTGTAATTATCTCAACGAGATAATTCGAAAATTTTGAGTTTAAAACCTATAAACGAACGACTCTGATCCCACGGTCCCTTCTGAATTTCACACCCTCAGAAGGATCTAATGGATTTCGGTGTGTGTTTATAATATGCAAACAAACCCACGGACTGTACGTCCTAACAATCATCTCCGTTCTGCGCGCCAGATGTGCTGCGAAAACAGAAGACCGTTGAGATGAAATGCTATCACCACCACCGATGGTGATGATGATGTATGTGTTGATCCCTTTCAGGCATCCAAATTACCCATGGGATTAAATAACATGCTGCTAACAGAGATTCGGAAATTCTGTTAGCAGATCTAATGAGAAAAGTTGTCCGCACAAATAAAGAACAATCTGTATCGGGGTATTTTTCTGACGGGAAAAGGAGTCTAAGTTGGATCGCCATCGAGAGTACAGGTCGATATAGAACTTTCGAGGAGGAGCTCGAGTCGCGTTTACGGGAATTAACTGCGTTAAACTTAGAACGTCGTAGCTTGTGTTGTCATTGACCGTATGTCCTTAAGACCATACATCGTTTTATATAAACTATTAAAGGTTATACTAAGTGACTCGTAATTAATACTTCGTGACGTTCACCTCATCGAGGATTCGTCATATTGTAAGACAATATAAACGACTTGTTGGAAAAAATAAAGTTAAATTGAAAGGCGACGTCCGTGTTTTATTAGTGACGGTATTCGCTCCAGTGCATTGTATTTTCCGTGTTGCGTACTTCATCGGCATTTGATTAGAAGGACTAACTCATCATCAAAGTGGCAACAACACATACGCCAAAATTGAATGCAAAGAAACAAAGAAAAGAGGAACGCAAGTTCCTGTACAAAGAAACAGAAATAGTAATTTTATGGCGGTCCCTTTAGAGTTGGCGGCAATTCAATTATCACCTCAGCTGTTGAGTATGTTTGCTGATGGCAATTGGAATTTGCCGGTTGGGGACAAATGCAGATCCTGTTGGTGGAATCTTGTGTTGATGGCGGCATGATGCTGGTATCTGTGTTATTGCCCAGTCATAAATTATGGCTGGGACATGGCATTCAAATGAATGGAAACGGCGGCAAATGCCTCAGCATGCTCTCATAATCATAAGTATGGCTGGGCCGTGGCATTGAAATGAATGGATGAAAAGAACGGCGGCACCGCACAAATGGCTCCACACGTTCTGATAAACAGACATTTTAATCAAATTTAACTATGAAATGTGATATCGAGCAAATCGCTATCATCTGCGGCTACACAAGACTCGAGGCGGTTTGCTGGATTTTCGATCACTCTTCGTAACCGCTAGAGGAATTCTGGAAATTTCGTCGCGGATTTGATTTTAAAATTGTCCCAAGCTTTTCGGCTGATCGATATACATTTCAAATAACCTGATAGGGAAAACTCTGACTCTCAAGTAGGACGAGGGAGTTCTTAGGACCGCAGCGACAAACATGGGAGCAATATTCGAGCGTGGGTCTAGTTTGGGATCTATACAGAAGAAAGAGTTGGGGCATAGTAAAATATTTCTTGGCCAACTCAGTTTTCCAGAGGCGGACCTGGCGATGCTCGACACGTGTTTATGCCACGACACATTCCCACAGGATCACGATCAATTTTATGCTTGCCCTAAATTCGAGGGCCTGGCCATTCATCATCAGCTGTGGAACCAATGATCCACTTTTCGTTGTGAATATTGTGTATTGTGTCTTCGTTGTATTGAAGTCGACGAGATCGCCCTTTCCCCACTGCAGGACCTTATCCAGATCCGTATGCGGAGAATCGATCTGCCTACATCTCAGCTGGTGCGATGTTGATGCACTAATCGGGCGATCACTCGAAAAAGAGTAAACAAGTGTACTTTCAGCCTCAAAACTCAACACTTTGTTACCCGCTGACGCCATCAAATCATTCATGTGAAGCAAAAAATGGTTGGAGCCAAAATAGAACCCTGAGACACTATGGAATTACCAGGACCCAAATCCGAAGACTTGCCGTCCACAACACCCCGGCTCGATCGATTTTCGAGGGAGCTCTTCGTCCAGTCGCAAAGTTGCTGGGAAAGTCCGTATGCACGAAGCTTGCTCAGAAATGTTCCACCCCAGACGTAGTGAAAAGCCTTAGAGATATCTAATGCGACCGCATTTGATTCACCATACCCTTCAATCGCAGAAGTCCATACATCAGTTATAGGAGTCAAAAGGTCTGTGGCGGTTCCGCCAAACCCCACGGCCCACTGACCTGAAAAACCCCCATAATTTCATCCCAATCTGCATAAGTTTTCGCTAATGCAATCGCATTAAGCACCTGTACATGTTTCACGCATCAAATTGATCAAGTTTATTTAGCTAAAAGGCCTGCATGCATAACTTCGCATTTAAAATCCCCTATAAGAATTCTCTCCAAACTTATCATAAATTCCCAGAAAGAAAATTCATCGGTTCACATATAATACAACCGCATAATCAGGGAATCATACGCTTGAGTTGGCTAATTCCAGCCTCATCATGTGTACAATAAAAACTACCTACATACACATCGGCTGGCGACCCTAATACCCAACGATAAGCACAATAGACGTTGAGACTAATTCCCTAACTCGCACCATGTGCAAACAAAAGAACGCTCTCCTTCAAAGGCTGTCTGGCGATACCATACACAATCCACATCGTTTGTGGTATCCCAAATCCATTTCTCATTTAATGAGTTCCAGCTTATTTATTTAACTGACCCTAATCACAGACCGATGCATTAGGTCGCTTCTCCTTTGTTCTTTTTCCCTCGCTGTAGGTTTTGTTTATCCTTGAAATGCTGAAATGCATCGATAAACACGGTGATGCGTACGAACACACATACACACCACTGCACCAAAAGATCGCATTTCCTTGGTGGCCACACCCTTAAGAGAAAAATGTTCTCTCTCTCTCTTCCGTTTCTTAACCCTAACCGAGGATGGAATTCAAGTCAGAGTTCTATCCTCGGGGAGCCCAATTACATCCGCCGACCACGCAGGTCGTGCCGCTCCCGCTCCCCGGTGCGCACGGGGATGCGTATAAATCTCAGTTTACGACTTCGTTAACAAAAATGACAAATATTACCCCGAAATTCTGTAACATCTAATCGGTAAAGAAGGAAATACAAATTAAAGTGTAAATTTGGCGTCGTTTCTCAGGCGCCAAATGCTGAATAAAAATATCGACTTTCGTGTCTCGCCTTAAAAGTGTATTAACCAAAACTATTTCTGTGGAAAAACTATTATAAGGAAAAATAAAGATCAATTTCTATATGTATCAGTGGTGTTTCTGTGTTTCATTTAACTTGTTTCCTGTGTTGTGAAATTTTGTTTTGTGTTGTTTTCCTTGCGAACAGTTATTTACGGAGGACCTTTTAGAACTGGTGGAGACGAGGTAGAACCCCGTGGCGTACACCGGCACAACGACCTCGTTCCCCACAGGACAATGTAAGGTTTGACCTTAAGAAGATCGGATCGGATGGTCAAGCATGGAAGGAGAACGCACAGGACAGGGAACGATGGCGGAGTGTCATCGGTGAGGTAGTAATAGAGTAATATGCTATATGGGACTGGAGTGGCATGTTACAATTGAAACGAACAATTTCATGTAAAACTGGAGTGAACGTTAATCTTGACCACTCCGTAAATGCTTCCTATTCAGAATAACTGTACGACTTGTTCTTTTAGACAAAAGACATGCCGAAGTTGCACCCGGTAACTTTTGACGAAAGAAATGTCTTGTCATGTGGAAGAACTAGTCTCCTCAAACTTCCATACCCATGATTTGATAAGCTGAGCCTACACCTCACGAATGCGTCCATTTGCAAAACGTTTGCCCTATGAAGGGCTCCATAGCGGCTAAATTCCCAGCGATCGGGTATCGGCATTTTCCCTAGCGGGTACATTCACATGGGGATTTAAACAAATTAAAATCGACTTCTGGACAGCTTGTATATCATGACAGTTACCCTAGATATGTAGTAGGAAATTCCCTTAACATGTTTTAAAACGATTTAGTCAGACTATTAAACAAATCAAACTGAGTTATTGGCCGACATGCCATTTGTTTTCCTTCCAAACTTATTGTACTCAATACCTTTAATACATACCTAATTCTAGGTCAGGAATTTTACTCAAAGGTTTCGTCTCCGAACAATCTTATGCGGGCCAAATTGCTGCCCGGCCCACGATAGAAATTAGACGTGTGACCTCGGTCAACTCCGACGCCTGATAGTTTTCTTAGCTATAAAAATCTCTCATTGCTGTTGTCAGCTTTGCATGATGCTTTACGAGATTTTCTGCTTCATTTGATATTTCGAACATCGCGACTGTAACCACAAAACTACATCCACATATTCCGTTTTCCAAATGTTGCAAAAGGACCTCGGAAATTTCGTAGGTCGTAGGCGTCTGAATGCGGCGTGGCAATCTCAATTGCATAAGATCACTTAGATTACCCACCGAGACGCTGGACCGAGAACAATTAATTGGAGACAATATTTCGAAATGCACGACGAGGATATAAATAAATAAAACTGGCTGAAGCAATCCATCGAAACGATGTCACTGACTGTGTGGTGAAAAGTTTCCATAACTCGACACTTAAGAATCCGTAGAAGGGGAGAGGTCAGTTGTGAGTGTCGTTTACCTAACCCCGGCGAGAGCTCTCCGCCAGTTGTGCACTTGGCCCAACGTGCGGTGTCAAATAAAGTCTGTGATGAAAAAACTAGTTTAATTGGATGTAACGAGTAAAGAAAGAAGTGTAGTGCCCTCGGAGATGGCCATACGAGTGAGAAGTACTAAAGCGTGCGTGCAAATCAATGCCTGAGTCCAGCGCTCCTGCCCCATGCGGCCGTATGAAAGTAGTTGGTAGTTGGACCAGTTTTACTGGCCGGTCGTTGGTCAATGGTCGCGATAAAAAGGCTCCCAGTTAAAGCAAATCACAATGCGATGTATGTGTGGGTTCTTTCGCGCTGCGCTGTGCTAGTGTGCAGATGGTCGTTAGTAAGGGGCGCCGAGGAGCTATCATTGAACATAATGCTAAGCTGAGTCCACGTTCGGTGAAGCGCAATGACGAGAACTGTCGAAGGTGAATGCACTTTCAGGCCGTTGAATTCATCTACTTTTCCCGGTGATGCTTGGTGCCATGTGATTCCTGCCTTTTTTGCGTTTTTCTTAACTCTAGCCAACTAATTCCAGTGACGCTTCGGCCAGTTGGACAACTTTTCAATTATGGTCAAGCATTAGTGATAATGAATAGGTTTTACGGACATTATGGCCACACTGACACCGAACGTAAACCCGCATGGGCCTGGTCGACATGAGGGAAGAAAGTTCGATTTCGAAATAGATATTACTGCGTGGGGAAACGACCATTCCTGAGGAACATTAATGGCAACAAACACTTCCAGTGATTGTTATTGTGGTCTTTTGATTGATTCCGATGTTGAAAGTGGTTAAATCCCTTGTCTGACTGGAAGAATGATTATCTTATGTGAGCAATTTCTGACTTCGCTCGGAAAAGTGAAGTGCTTTAAACTCGATTGAAATTTTATATTCGGAAATAAATTTAGATATCAGAGAAATTGTGGCGGTACCAACAAAGCATTTGCATAGCGAAGCTCTTTTAATACAAGTGCTCCAATTGTTTGACATTGCTGGGGCAGATATCTCTTTTATGCATTTTTGATTACATCCTTGCCTAACGAGTCATTTTAGAAACAATCCTATACAAGTCCTAACCTATTACAATAATTTTAATATCATTTACTACTTTTATGTGCATTTTACAATAACTCTTATCCTAAAGGGTGAAAGTTGAAAGGGATTGTGGGGGTAGAAGGAATTTTTTTAATGAGTTTTTCGAGTGGTGAAAGTCAAATATTTTCGTCGTTGCATTTGCGGAACATTAAGATTAGTCAAACATACCTCCACATACCAAGTCCAAACTGCATGTGTGAAGTGCGGTGTGTAAAATAGAAATCGCACACGATATAGGAAAAACTTCCCATTTTATTTTCAAACATCTGTTCTTGTTTTTCTGCTTGTGCTATGTTGGGTAAGTGAATGGGAATCCGTTCGCCCTCCAGATGTTAATCGGAGCGGCATTTCGTTGAGTACTTTGCCCAATACAGTTTGCTTAATGGTTTGTTAATCTTTGAAACTATCTCTGAACATTTGAAGCTCGATAGTCGCATCTGGACCCTTTTGCCCAGAGAACATTGGGATCATCTTTAAGACGAAGTCAATTATTTTGTCCACTCCCAACATTGTGTTTGTGGGCTCTGGTGGGAAAAAAGACGACGCGGTTACTACCTCTTGGGTATCCGGTATAACTTCCATATACCTGCGTTCTTCTGGCGAAGCCTCTTGGGTAGCTAATATAGGGGTATAGGTCTAGGGTGTGGCTAACTGATCCTCCTTGGTTTGCTTCCTCGTTTTCATTTCGAGGAACGGCTGTTCAAAACAACACAAACCCGACCGAAAACAAAACGACAAGAACGAGGTTGGTAGTAAGTGAGTTAACCAAGAAAAGAAAACCGGACACCGCAGCAGAACGAACAAAGATACATATATAATATAAGGGGGAAAAACAGAGAAACACAAGTCCGAAATTCCAGAGCAAGGATACATGAAATCACAACCAGGAAATAATGACCAATATATTGTGTTTTGTTATTTTAAGTACCAACGTTGAAGTTGGTTCGTGTGAGGCAAAAAAAAAAAAAAACGGACGCTTTCAATACCACCTTCAACGATTTGTTTCTCCCAGACCGACAACTCACACTTTTTAGACGAACAACCTTTTTCATAACACCAGACGACAACTGGTGACAAACAACCACTAACGAACAATTGGTTCTCTGTCCATTCGCACCCTTATATACCGGTTGCCCATTCCCGATCGCACACTCATCCTTACTTTTCCATTTCCCCTCCCACTAAATGCGAATAAACTCTCGCGAATTTACTCAGCAGCCAATGAACCTAGGGAGAATGGGGAAATTACTAAGGAGAGTACCCTGGTTAGGGGTGGATTTGGTTTCGCTGGAACGAAAAGCGAAACCAAAACGATAACCGCATGACCTCGTTTGGAGGCTTGGGTAATTCTCGAAATGCAGAGTTACGAAGCGCATTCTGAGAAGGGGAAATGGACAGGGTTGAAAAGTATCATCATCATCATCGGCACTACAACCCGGAACCAGTTTTGGCCTTATTTAGCAAGTCCTGAGGCTTGTTAAATTTTCCATTGTGATTTGTTTTTTCCGGGCAAGGTCATTAGTCCGCCAGAGGCTCCCCGAGGGGGAATCGAATCCCGGTCTCCCACGTGACAGGCGGCATACTCATGCTTACTTTTCACTGGATGGAAACTATTTCCAAGCGGATTGTCTTTACTTTTTAATTCTTAAGGGGAATATTAGCTTGGGATTTACTTTTGTACTAGAATGTGCAAAAGGAATTTGATGATGCACTAAACTGTTTCGCTATGTAGAAACAGCATCGTCAACCCATGTTTTGCCGTTGTTAAACAACATGATGGATTGTGATGGTTTCAGTTAAGTAAAGTGATATACGGGATTTAGGGAATCAATCGGCTTTTTAGGAACGCGAATCAGCTTAATGATATGTGGGGACTTTAATTATGTAACAAATTTAAATTTAACACTTGGGGCTAAAACTACACTTTTGTAAGCATATCATTCATTATTATTTCCTGGATAAAACATCACAAACTTGGATAAAAACACTTACTTTAATCAATTTCAAAATCCTATCATTATCCGACACTATTGATAGGATTTTGACCATATATCCGCACATTGAAATCGTTGTTGTGGATATTTTGAATCTGCATAATTCTCAAATGCTTCTTCACACTGGACACCCGCCATTTGAAGGTCAGAACACCCAGCTCTTCGTCATTTCTAATAATTTATATCTTAATTGGTAAAAGAACAAACACAGGCACCACACACAGGTGGCTATCCTGCCAACACACCGGACCTCTTCTTTACCTTCCAATCTAATACATGCATATGAGATGGAAGCGACACACACTGAAAGTCTCTTCACCCCTGGACACTTTCCACCAATGTGTTGTGCCAGTTAAGTTTCCTCTACTCAATTAACCAACAATTTTCTGGGGAAGTGACATTATTCCTTATTCTTCTTTGATGACGATGCTAATGCTGGTAGAGGCCATAACAGGTCGAACTCTTTGCTATAAGTACCTTTATTCCACAGAGGGTAAAGAGTATCAAACCCAAGACCGATTTCGATTCCAACTGCAGGGGGGCTATAAGCTATATAGCTAAGATTTCGGTTGGATAAATCAAACAATACAGAGGAAAACCGGAGAACATTTAAGAGGACCAGGAATGATTGCAGTGTACACATTTAACGTGCAAGGCCTTGTAACACAAAAAAATCCAATGGTGATGGGAACAGATTGTGACCAATCAATCGTAGTGAAGAACACATCACCATAAGAGAAGCGAAATAATCATCAGCGTCATATACCAGAGCATTAATGTAGTAACCACAGTTTATCTAGCTTAGCATTTTAGCAAAACACGCGGCCGAGGTCTGAAGCACCGGTTCTATAATATAAACCTTTTTAACCTGGGTTCGAATCACATTACTTACTATCATCACAGCGCGTGTTAAGTGTGTCAGTGACATGATAGACGAAGATGGCTTACATGAGATCATTGATACACTCAAACAGAAAAACGCCACCTGATTCTAAACTCGGATGACCCCCAGAACGGTAATGCAATTAATTGCATATTTCAGAGCAATTGACAAATCGCATAAAAACAATTAAATGCATATTCCGAAACGATTAACAAATCGCGGAAAAGCAATTAATTGCTAATTTCGGCACGAATGACAAAACTCAAAAAAAGAACTGCAAAAGAATTAATTGGGTCAATTCGCAATTGCGGATGTTGAACTGTGGTGCAAATCGATGAGATATATTGGCTGACACCACAGTACAAAGCAATTGCGAATTGAAATCGAAAATCGGAAATTAGGTCATTGCAAAATGAAATTGCATTATCGTAATCGGGAGGTGTTGACCCCGAGGTGTCGAGAAGAGGTGAAAGCAAGTTAGGAGGCAGTCTGTTGTTGGTCAGGGAGCCTGGTAGTGAATCTGTTACGAGGTGGATGGGCAGAGAGTAAAAGAAACAAATGTGTGTCGCGAAGTGGAGAATGTCAGTGCAATTCCGGGATCATTTAAACTAATAAAGATTAATTGTAAAGTAAAATGAAAGTAATAGTTTGTAAAAAAATTGAAGTATAAAGACAGAGAAAGAGTTATACGAACCTCCGCTTGGAGAGAACTATGAAATAGAATAAAAGAAGCAGTTAGTGGATAATATTAAACGTAAAAACAAATAAAGTCTTTAACGAACCCCCGCTTGGAGGAAATTGTAAAATATAAAATGAGACGTTAACAAATCGTGTTAGGAAAGTATTTAATGTGATAAACAGTTTTTGTTAATTTTCTAAGGTAGAATTAAGAAGCAAAGACAGAAGAAAACTCTCTAAAGGAATTAGAAGAGATATTGTAATTAAATGAAGAAAAAAGAAAAATAAAAGCGGGGGAAAACTAATGAGTGAAAACAACAAAAAGAGAAAACTAAAAAAAAAGGAAAAAAGCGAAGATTTGGTCGCCGTTTCCTTTGGTGTCGGCGAGTACATAAAATCATAACTCGCATGATAGTACGATTGTTTCTCGGATAAAAGAAATTTCTGCGGATTTTTGAAAAACGTCAAGAACCCTATTTTCTCAATCATTCCATGACGACGCAGTCATGAAAGTAATAAAGGAAACGAACGAAATGTTATCTCAACATATATATGTTATCTCTGATATATCTGCTCCGCCTCATCATCATCATTATCATCATCGGCACTACAACCGGGGACCGGTCTTGGCCTTATTTGGCAAGTCCTGAGGCTTGTTAAATTTTCCATGATGATTTATTTTTTCTGGACAAGGTCATTAGTCTTGCGCCAGGGGCTCACCGACGGGGAATCAAACCTCGGTCTCCCGGGTGACAGGCGGGTATACTAACCACTATACTATCGAGGAGCCCAACAAGGAACAAAAGCACCACGCCATGGGTTGAATTCGCTTTTTTACTACCACTATTCCGCAAGTACATGAACTAATCCGTTGATTCAAACGACATTTTCCATATTCTTTTGAAACCACTTTCATTTTCACCCGATAAAGCCTGCGGAAAATTTTCAATTACCCTATTAAACTCGGCAAATATTATAGATGGAAGTCACCGGATGTTTAACTGATTCCCAAAGAGGGCAATACATCATTCATTCATCGCTTCAGTAAAAGCGAAATTCTCACATTTAATATTGCAAAGGCAGAGTTTAATATCCAGCCCTATTGTTGGAACGACTTTTCCGTGGAGTTGACGATGCCCCGAATCATTGAATAAGATACTATCGGTACTATCAAATCTGCCTCCTATCAAATTTATACTGCTTTCCGAAGGGTGTCTCAACCAAGCCAGTTGTCGCGGAGTGTATTCACCCACAAAACAGTCGGGTCAATCTTTGTTAAACGTTCGTCGTTTTTTATTTTTTTGTTTTAAGGAAATAGCTAAGAAAAAAATTGTTCCAAATTTGTTTTTAATTTTTTCTTCTAATTCGTACTCTAGTCCTTTAAGGAACACTGTAACTCTGCTTTAAAAATAATTTTTCCATTCATATCAAAAGAAGATTTAAAATTCTACTAGATGCGTTGTTAACTGTAAGAAGTTTCCTTCCCGCCACCTCCCTACACTGAATGATCTAAGCGATGTGAAAACTTTGCGACACAATTGATTCATTCGGTTCATTGCATCATAAGCATAAATCTATGGTGATATCGTCAAATTCACTTTCGAAAAGTATCTATTCATGCAAACTGCCCCAACTATGCAGATGGATGCGCGCAACCGTCGCTGCAATGGCTGTCAGCAGTTTTATGACTACCTATTTGCGACTTGCTAAATGCCACATCGCAACACGAGACAGAACCCAAAAGCGAAGGAATGTTTATGACCCCATTACCTTTAACAAAGAACACTTTGTTGCGTTGAACTTTAGTGCCACTACGATCGCAAAGCTACCGAGCATCTTATGGCCGCTATACAGGCATCGGGTGGTTTTTGAAAGCATTTGTTTCAGTCCACTGCATCCACCGAATATGATGATGAGGGTATATATTCAAAAAGCCAAAGACCGCAACAGCTTAATGAGGTCATTGGTCTAGAAACATCAAACTGCTGTGGCGTGCCGCACTTACATTGTTCTTGTTCAAATACAAAGCGGATATCCATTAGGCCTGATCCTAACTGCCGAATTTCTTCTCTTCGGACCGCATCCAACTTCAATTCGACAAAAGGCATACCGAACCGAATGAATCAATTGTGTCGCAAAGTTTTCACATCGCTTAGCAAAGTAAGCGCCAGAGCACTCCGTGAGTTAAGCGTATCTAGCGATAGGAGTCAGCCGACAGTAACACGCTAACTAACACTCCAGTTAAGTGCGGACAGGTGGGCATAGCAATGCTTGTATGGCTTTTACTTTTTTACGGACAATTAATTGCCAACGATTACGGCGAATAGCTTAAGTAGGGAAGTCACTGAAAAGACCCCGGAAGGAAGTTGGCAATATGTGTCGAAGTCGAGTGATTTATGGGTACCGGCACCTCAGTCTTGCAACAATCGAACCACCTGTGGCAACATTGAACTTCGCCAGCACATGTGTCGAGTTTAACAGGCCACTTGGTCGTGTTACTTTTCCCCGGTTTCGAATCGATACGTATTGCGATTGCCACTTTCAAAGTGCGGAGAATAAGAATGCAGGAAGGGGCCCAGTAATCCACTTTATGCCTGTCCTGCACTTGCTGTTGGGTGGAATGGCAATATTCTCACAGCATGAGTTGTGTCCTTAAACACGAAGCTTACAGCTCTGCATCTCAAATCAATGCGTTTGTGGAGTTTCATTTTCTCTGTCTTACTTTTTTTTCTGCAATTAGCGGCGTCTTCGGGTCAGCAATGATCAGCTCCAAGCAGTCAGTCAGTTGCGCATTCGTTCACACAATCCGATAAGGTTTCACTTCTCTCGGTCCCCCTGTCAACAACACAGTCGGCGTATTCTACCAAATTCGTCACAAATACGTAAATTCGCTGTTACTTAGCACGTTTCGCCGAGGCACGGCGTGGCATTCAGAATCTTATCTGATGAACTTAGCCAGACAATGTGACGCTTCGAATCAAAGGGAGTTCGAATTTCAAATGCATCATAAGGCGTTGAATGGCCTGCCTTGACTGTCCATTGTCCATTATGCCAGCCCTAATTTGCATGAAAAAGACGACACAAATTAGCGACTAAGAAGGAAAAATAAATATCTAGATATAAAGTCGATAAAACATCATAAATGGCGAGAGAGAAAGAGGCGGAGAACTCGGTAATCCTCAAGCACAGAAGATTGCCAATGGAACTTGGGAGTTCGTTCACGTTGAAAAACCAGTCGTAAAAGGAGACCTGCTTCCCTAGGCGTTAAACAAGCCTCTCGGAGAATTGTTTTGTTTCCTACGGTGTCATAAAAACTCCGAGAATTTATGGCATGTGTTCAGCTTACTAATTACTGCGATAGATAACCCCTTCTTAAATAATAAAAAAAACGTTGATATGTTGCAGGTTTGAGTTGGAGCAAGTGATTGACAGGGTAATCATAGACTTCCATTAAGGAGGTAATTCAAAATGAAGATATTAAGATGATCTCTATCGAGTCAACTGCTTGGTGGGGTCATTTCTTGAACTGGAAGTAATTAAGTCGCCTCGAGGGGAGCGTTCTAGTCACAGAATAAACCAATCCAACTGAGCAAGGCATCTAAAATACTTTCACGTGAGAATATAATTCTCCCTGTATTTATTATTTTTTTATATTATAAGAAAAATGTTTAAAAAAATGTTCACGGTAATTTGCCTAAAATTCTTTTTATAATTGTCTACGAAAATAAAAGTAAAACTGAATATGGGCAAACAGAACAGTAAAAGAAGTTTGTAAATCAAAAGAATATTAATAATACACCAAATCAGTGTTTACAATAATTATTTTTCTAATATAATTTTCTCTATACACTAAGTGAAATGTATGAAAAAAGAAGATCAAAAAGAATAACGAAACAGGAGCCTGAAAATATCTTCACTTACGATCACTCTCACACATGATATAATACTTGTCAATAACTGACCGCCGTTAAAAAAAAAAAAAAAAAAAAATATGGGTGCGAGGTGAGGATGTTGGGCTCGGTCTCGATATATCTGAAAACGAAAAAAAAAAGGTCCTGGGGGGGGGGGGGGGGGGGGGTATCTAAGGACAGTTTGGACAGGGTTTCTCTAAGTACTTGGTAGGGTTTCTCTAAGTACTTGGTAGGGTTTCTCTAAGTACCTGGTGGAAAGAATCCGTACCAGACGGGTAGGTCTTGAGTGTGGTAGTAAACGCAGATCACGTCTTTAGCGTCTCTTGATCTGCGCTTTAGTCGGTGTGTGTGTAAGTTTGTGCCGTCTTGTACTGTGCGTGCGTGTGGTAGGTTAGCAGTATACCCTATGGGGCTGTAGCGGTTCTACGAACCGCACAACCACCTATAGGTTGAGGTGTCCTTTCGCCAAAGAACATACTTACCCGTATTCATTACACGTGCCCACAGACACGTGTCCCAAGAGTCATGGCCATTCCTGTACCAAGCAACAACGTTGAACCCGATACCAAAAAGCAAGGACTTAACGTTCCAAAAGCTTCCAATATCGAGTTCAACGTTTCATCCATCATATTCAAAAACAATTGAAAAGTCCAGAAATGCACAATCTTCAATTCCGAACATCTGCACCATGTTTCCACGAAATACCATGTCGGTAAGTAAACCGAACAAGCGATACATTCTCGGGTAGCTAAATTCAATTAGCACCTAAACCCCTTGCATGACCCATGTCGGTAAGTAAACCGAACAAGCGATACATTCTCGGGTAGCTAAATTCAATTAGCACCTAAACCCCTTGCATGACCTAATGCTAAGGCACAATTGCGCAAACAAACGATTCGTTGCGCCGCTGATTACCAGCCATAGAGCCATAAACTCTAAACACTATCCCAGATAGATGTTTATGAGTGAAAGGCAAACAAAAGCATTACATGCATGTTTCCTATCCCATCCGAATTGCATGGGACCCTTTTCTTCATGCCAGATGGTTAACCTTAACATATCCCATAGTCCGTGCACCCATCCGAAGTGCGAGCGATCCTCTGCCCACATGCCAGATGTGTAGTGCAAATAAACTACGGAATGATCGGAGAATAAGCGGCGGCATCCGATCAACACACAAAGGGACGAGATACCGACCACCAGCAACTAATGGTAATGATGATGATAATGATCATCCGGAAGATTTCTCCTTTTTTACAGAGACTATGGGTAATGCAGCTAACAGATACTTTGGAAAATTCTGTTAGCAGACGGGATGGGAAATTCGGTGCAGAGATGCGCCGGGAAGATTTCCCTCACGATGGGGGATGCGAATACAGTTAGTCGACTTAGAGCATCAGTCTTTATCGAACAACCATATCGAAGTTATATCGAGCATCCGTTCAATAGAATACGAGAGGAGTCGACATTGGGCATCTAATCGGAGCGGTGATAATTTACGTACGGTGGCGAAAAGATCGAAAGTCGCGGAGTCTTACGTTGTGAGAGTGAAGTCGCAAATTTGTTGAGTATCGCTTAAGATAACATCCAGTACCGAAGAACGTAAGGTTTAGCAAAGTGTCACAGGACCAGAAACAATAGGCTTATCCAAAAATTAAATTAGCCATACGTGCCAAAAATTAAATGTGGTAAACTGAACAAATCGATAACTCTGTGAATAGTTTTAACTGAAAACAAATAAAATAACTCTTGGAATAGTGTCCACAGCACAAATGAATAATCTTTGTATAGTGGAAATTTACGAGAATATTTACTCTGTCATATACTTACGTGAATACAAATAAAGTAAAAATTAGAAACAAAACACTTGTACAGAATTTCATTCGTGGCAATTTCGCCCGGTGTTTTATTGGTTCCAGTGTCTGCTCAAGGTTCGCTTTTCATTTGGAATAGTGTTCGGCGGAGCACATTCCCAATCGACAGTTCCAGAATTCGCCAAAGTGTCAACCTACGAAACATAAGCATATCGGGCAAAGTGGTGACCCCGACCTGATCTGTACACACAGCACACACTTTCCCGTAGTAAACAGAACTTCACACACGATCATGACTTCCGCATAGAGCAACTGGCACACTCGCCTGCTCCGACGTTCTCTCGTTCGCACACAAGCCGATCGTAACGAAGTTACTGAGGAGGGAGTAGTGTAGCGTCTCTAACAGATACACACACAATAAACAAGCAAAATAGTGAAGAACACCGAACGAAAATCGAATAAGAAAATACATCAGAGCCGTATGCCATAGCGATAACATAACAAATCTACATCAGTCGAATGTATTTGAGTTTAGAAATTGAATTCGTAAACACGCCCAGTAGCCTGATATATTACGCTTTGGTTCAATTTTTGGTGATTCAAACAGTCATTGCGTCAGTTCGAATCATACGTTCTTCACTATCGTCCCAAACGCTATAATTGGTGACCACAACGTGATCTGTGCACACAGCACACACTTTCCCATAGTAAACAGAACTTCACGACACGATCACGACTTCCGCATAGAGCACAAGCACACTCGCCTGCTCCGACGCTCTCTCTTTCGCTCCGTCGTTCGCACATGAAGCTGATTTTAACAAAGTCACTGAGGAGGGAGTAGTGTGGCGGTTATAGACTAACAGATACACACAAAACACAAGCAAATGGTGAAGAACACCGAACGAAAATCGAATAAGAGAATGCATCAGAGCCGTATACCATAGCGATAACATAACAATTCACATCAGTGGAGTATAGTTGAGTTTAAAAATCGAATTCTGAACACGGCCAGTAGCCTGATGTCTTACGCTTAGGTTCAATTTTTGGGGATTCTAACTGTCATAGCGTCAGTTCGAATCACATGTTCTTCACTATCATTTCAAACGCTATAGGATGGGTCCAGAAATCGTCTATTATAGAGGGGAATGTTGTTGTGAAGGGTGCTTTCTTCAGTTTTGTACTTAGGAAGAAATTGTGGTGGTCGAATCCGAAGAGATCGAGAGGGAGAGGGGTCAAGAACACAAGACTCCCGTACAAGTAGGTTCTCGTTGTTCTGAATGCTTTCGAGGTACTTGTGTGCTAATTGTAGCAAGTACTCGTCGATAGGGATAATCGAGGCGCCTTCGTGTAGGTGAGAGTTCGGGTAATGGCGACCGTCAGGCCTTCTAGACTGGTTGGTACATCTTCTGAGAAGTTTATTTTCGAAAACTCGCGGTCTTTCCATTTGGGGCGAAGATATGCAGGACCATATGGGAAAAGCGTACAAAATTCCAGAACGGATTAGCTGCTTATAGCAGAGAAGCTTAACTTTGGTGTAAACTTCGTTGCTCCACTTCAAAATATTGTACAGTTGCTTACACCGACCGAGGCCCCTTTGAAGAATGTGGGTCACATGTTTGGTGAAATTCATTTTTGGGGTATAAATGACCCCAGGTCATCTGCCCTTTTATGCGAAATCCATCGACATTTATACCTGAAACACATTAAAATTCTAGGAAGTGCAGACAAGATTTCTCGTGCACTTCGATCCGAGTTAGATTCTTGGAACTGTATGAGAATTCGTTTGGACTAATTCCCGGAAAGGGTTGGTTATGAAATGCATTTGATTGAATGTGTTTCT
This sequence comes from Microdon myrmicae, assembly GCA_963931805.1. NCBI lineage: Eukaryota > Metazoa > Arthropoda > Insecta > Diptera > Syrphidae > Microdon > Microdon myrmicae. The sequence goes on from OZ007496.1 coordinate 36,196,537, forward strand.
CTCGTGGTGAAAACAAGGAAGAAAGACTTGGCAATGTATGTGTATGTGTGAGTGAAGATCCATTGGTTTTTTTCATACAAGGCCATGGGAATGAACCTGAAACAAAGAAAGGAAAAGGGGATCGTGGAGTTCTTTTTTTATGTGAGAGGTACTGGGAAACGAATCCAGAACTATGTTGGATAAAAGGAATTTATGGCCTGAGAGTTCAACTGAGTAAACATTAGATGGTAGGTGCATTTGGGATACTAGGATGATTGAATTGTTCGCGTATCACCAGAATGCCTGCTGAAGGACAGCGGTCTTTTGTTTACTCATGGTGCGAGTTAGGGTAATAGTCTCAACGTCGGTGGTGCTAATTACACGCAGCTGGCGTTGGACTATTTGTCGCTGGCTAGAAGGGTCGACAGCCGATGTATGCATAGATAGTGTTTATGTACAGATATTGAGGCTAGGATTAGCCAACTCATGGGTAAGATTCCCTGATATGCGGTCGTATGATATGCGAACCGATGAATTTTATTACACGCAATTTATGATAAGGTGAGAAAGAACTCTTACAGGAATTTGTATGCGAAGGGAATGCAAGAAAAGGTAAGAATTCGTTTACTGAAGCTTTTTAGATTATACCTTAGATAATCCTAGATGCGTAAAGCATTTAAGGTGCTAATGCGATCGCATTAGCGAAATTATGTGATTGAATGGGAGTTATGGGGTTTTTTTTTAGGTAAGTGAACCGTGGGGTTTGGCGGCACCCACAGGCCTTCCTCATGTAAGGGTGTTTTCCCCGGGGCCTTCTCCTTTGGGACGTCTCTAGGAACGCTGATGAGCCGATGGTGGTCTTTTAATAATAAGACCCTTTTCTTTGTGTCTTTTGTTAATGTTACTTTATTTTTACTATTTTGATTAATTTTAATTTAATAATGTAACTGACGCCACACTTCGGCTTCGGTGTGATGCACCCCTTTTGGTGTAATGATTCTAATTAATTTTATTCCTAATGGCTCCTTATTTATACTAAAAACTTAAATCAAAAACCACATACCTTCCCACGATCATAGCTGTCCCCCAGACAGCCACCTGACGCCAGTCTCAGTCGAAGGCCAAGTCAACGACGATGAGAATCACAATTTTGCATTTTTGCAAAATTCTTCACCCCAAGGCCATGAGAAAATTTCGATTCACTGTGACGCGAATCTGATTTTCCCATAGCGAATAGCATGCAGGTAAAATTACCTGTAAGGTGATGGGGTGTTGGGTGGTCAATACTTCATCTAGGCGATGACTGTTGGGTGTGGGAATTGCAGAATCGCATTTTTTGGTATGGTAATGGGAAATGCAAGCATTTCAAGGTGATTGGGGATTTAGTTTGCCATAGGTGGAAATGTGGGAAATGAAAGATGGCAATTCTAAATATGGGAATTGGAAATGCGTTTACCAATAGGTAGACATGTGATAAGGTTTAACAGCTACACCGAAAGGATTCCATGTGTTGTAGCAAGAAATTATGTTTGATGCTACACTGAGAGAATTCTTTCGGTTTTATGTTAATTAAAGATGTCGCATATGCATGCAATATTGTTGTTTTTGGCAGAAGCTTGCGTGTAGTAAAATATTTATAACATTTGTTAGGCTATTGGCTATATAGAATGTATTGGTAATTTATATTGAAGGGATTGGCAGTTTGCGTACAGCAAAGTGCAATATTCATGTTATGTGTAACAGATTTGTGATTTAATTTATATGGAAGGTATTGGCAATTTGCCTACAGCAGACTGCAATATTCATGTTATGTGTAACAAAGGTGACCAGATGATCCCGTTCCATTTCTGAACTGTACTCAGAGTGCAGAACCAAAAATTCACTCCGAGAAGGGGAAATGGGGTGGGTTGAAAAGTATATTTTTCGTACTCTTCACCTGACGCCGGTTTTTGTTCCCCAGCGAATAGCCGTGCCTAGTAACATCAAAGGACGCCGCTGGGGCTTGGGATAATATCGGCGTGGAAATTCGCAAAAAAAATTGGCGTTAACCTAAGCCGTTTATCTATGCACCAACAGCGTCGCTTACCCACGCTTTGCTGTTGCTAACTAGGTATGCGATTTTTGATTCATTGATCCGACTAGGGGTTCTGTTTCCTGGCTTTAAGATGTTGTAGTTCTTAAGTGAATTTATAACTTATTATTAAGCCAAATAAATTGCGGTTCTACAATCACCAAATTAGAGCTTGTGCGGAAAGAATCGTGTGATCGTTCTTCTTCGAAGATGATGTGGAGTGGGATAATGCATTTTTTTGTATGCCCATCTGACTAATAAAGGCGTGAACGACCTTTGTTTTCTACCGGTCAGCTTAAACGTCCTCAGCCACGTTCATTTTTATTGCACTCTTTGCTTCTGGGTCGCCTAATTTCGAGAAAAAGATGATCACGAGCGGCCTCCACGGTCATATATCTTGACGCGTCCGGACTTCTTCGTGTGAAGATATTTCATTTCCAAACTTTACAGAGACGGATCATAGATCTTGGGGGGCTTAAAACACATCATCCGACAGAAAATTGTCCTATTTAGCTGGAAAAAATTCGAAAAGTGATGGCAAATGCCGAAAAAGGGAAACATTGTGGCACACCCGATATAACATTCGAAAAGTGATGAACACAAATTTGATGGGTTCAAATTCAATTGACAGCAAGTAATTTGTTTTTTTTTCTTTTTCGTTTTAATTTTTACAAAAAACAACCCCGACGGTTTAAATGGCCCACTCTGTATGTTGTGTACCCTAAAATATTTTCTTATACATAAAATACATTGTTCAAACATATATGCCTGACTTGTGTTATAAAGACGTTGTAACTCGTTAACCGACAAACACGTTTTTGATTAATGTAATTAAGGCGGCATATTATCACATTACATCTCAGGGATAAATAATCCACTCGCTAAAATATTTGTTAGCCAGATTAACAGGCTCCTCCTTCCCGTGAAATAAATTCATCTTGACTAACAAAAACCTAGTTTGAAGTCACATTTTTTCTTTGTTCAAATGTTCTCGACAGAAATACATCAATTGCGTGTTTGCGACATGTGATAACACAAATAATCTATTAACTAATTTCAAAGGTCCACAAAAGAAATAGTGGATCAAATACACCTACCGGAGGCCACCTCTAAGATAGCTGAACACCACGTATTTTCCGGTCATAAACTCGGCTACGTGAATACCATAATAAACTCAGAGCAGACAACGCAATGTAACATAACATATTCTTTCTTTGTAACTTGAGCTATGTCCGTTTACCCTTCCCCAAAGTTGTTTACTAAGATATCAAAACAATTAAGTGTTTTATCACTTATTTCATTATTTATTTTTCATTCGCAGGTTCAAATCGATAGCGACAAATGTCGTCGCGAACGGGAATCGGCTCGTGTACATAGTTCTAGAATTGATTTACCGAGTTTGTGTAATGCCAACAGCTCGGCACGTACAAAACGTTGCATAGACCCACACAGTAAATCCATCATGACGCAATTAAGTCCGCAGCAATCGAAAAACAACAACAATAACGGCAATAACAATAATCAAAATAATGCTAACAACAGTGGATCACCTATATCGTCCGCGACTGGATCATCGCATATGACAAACAGTTCATCCGGTGGAGGTGTCAGTGGATCAGGGATGCTGGCAGCACTGTCCGCCAAGTCAAATGCCTCTAGTTCATCGACAAGCAGCGTGGACGGAAAGAGCCACAACTCACCCATGACGCCAATAGGTAATTTATCAATCAATTTCAACGCCACAATGTTAGGAATTCGAACAGATTGCAGCTATCAACATTCGGCCGCGTGTTATGAGGGATCCAAAACCGGAGCATTCCATTGGCGATAGATTAATTGTTACACTTGGCATTTTGATTGCCTCAGATGTGGTACAAGAATGTCGCAGTCTGGGTTTCAGAGTGTGCGGATGTACTCAGTGGGGTGTTTCCATTTTAGGCGCGGGGGCCCCAAATTATGTTGACCTAATTGTTTCTGGTTACAGTAGTCAGAGGTAGCGCTGTTGTTTTTTATGCTAGGCTTTGTATCCCATGCAATGAATTGATAAGTATACATTAGACTGTGGTGGATGTCACCTAAATAAAATGCCTGCAGTAGATGTTTACGGTTTGACCTAAAAAGGGTGGTTTTGGCATGTAAAAAAATGAAAACATCACAAGAGGAACATTTATCAACTTTTTTTGCGAAGAACCCCAAAAAATGTATTCACCTGGTAGAATTTGCAATGAATCATGAAAATTCTGTCAATATTTTTTTTTTATTACACTATAATTATATTGTTGTTTACATATCATGTTAGGTTGATTTTTAGCTATAAACAAGTTCTTCAGCATAATATTTCAACTAATACGTTACTAGGTCGGTTAGAACCTCCTTTTGTCAGTAGTTGCGGCGATAGATGTGTAATCGTCTAGAGACACCAGGTACTCCTGTGGCGGTGCCGCCAAACCCCACGGTACACTTACCTAAAAACCCCCATAACTGCTACCCAGTCTGCATAAGCTTTCGCTAATGCAATCGCATTAGCATCTTAAATGCTCCACGCATTAAAACAATCAAATTTATATAACCTAAAAGTCCCTGGAAAAGAAAACTTACCTTCATGCATCTCTTCGCATACAATTCCTGTAAGATTTCTTTCTTACCTTATCAGGAATCTTAAACTAATTCGGCACCTTCGGTGTCAAGTAAATCTCCCTAGACGAATTCCCGTAAACAAAAGGATTTGAATTACATATAATGTAACCTTCACCAGGGGCCATAAACATTGCGCTGTTTATTTTTCAGCTTCGCCATGTGTATGATAAATCTCTTAACGTACACATTGGCCGGCGACCTTTTTTTCCCAGCAATAACATACCAGCAGCTGCATTCAATTAGCGCAATCGACGCTGAAGTCTATTTCCCTAACTCACACCATGAGTAAACAAAAGACCGCTGTCCTTCATCAGGCATTCTGGCGATACGCAAATAATTCAATACCTACCCTTACTAGCGATGCCATAAACATCATTTCCCTGTAACCTAGCTAAAACCAATTAGCACATTTCCACATCGTATCGTCGTCTCTTTGTTTAGCCGCGACGCACATGTTCCAACAAAGATCCCATTAGCATCCGACGAGTTCGGTTTTATTTGCTTTACCCAAATCGTATCCTATGAATGCACGTTATGCCCTTTCTTTGCTCTAGGTTCGTTCTCATCGATGAAAGAACCACGCACACACCCCATGCACTGAAAGAGTGCATTTCCCACAGCGGCCGCACACTTAAGAGAAAAGTTTTTCTCTTTCTTCCCTTGTTTCTTAGCCCTAAGCTAGGATGGAATTCATGTCAAAATTCCATCCTCGGGGAGTCAAATTCCATCCGCCGATCGAGCACGTCGTGGTCGTTGTCGCTCCCGCTCTCCCTCACCACGGCGGAGAAGCGTACACATACGAAGTCGTGTTTAACGTTGCGTTTAAAGTTTAACTTGTTTTCCAGACTTTCTGTAACTAATATTAAAAATAAAAAAGAACCTTCATTACAAATTCCAACAAGTTTTTAATTTCCCGTGCTGCAGTGCCTAGCAGTTTCCTGAGTGTTTGTTTTATCGTATTATTGGTTTTCTAGTGAACAGTTTGTTGCGGCGTCACTCAGAGTTGTGTCCGGTGAACAGTTCGTGGGACGAAGTAGAACCCCGTGTCGTGCGCCAGCACCACAACTTCGTACCCCACACTCCAATCTCTGGAATATAATTCGTATATGAAAACAATGCGTATATGTGCAACCTTCGTTCAAAAAATCCTTAGAACAGAAAAAAATTAGTTTGATCAGTACTGTCCGAGATATGTATAACTAACTACTGCCATCCAGCGGACAAACAATGGATTTGTTTTCCTCCCAACTAATATTTTTATGTATCTGTGGCGGTTCCGCCAAACCACACTGTTACTTACCTGAAGAACCCCCATAACTTCGACCCAACCATATAAGTTTCGCTAATACAATCGCATTAGCACCTTAAATGCTTCACGCATCAAATAGATCAAATTTATAATATACAAATCCCTGTAAAAGAATCCTTACCTTTCATGCATCTCTTCGCATACAAATTCCCTTCAAAAATTCTTTCCATTATACAGGTGCATAAAGCAAAACCTATTCGGAACCTTCGGTTGTCAGGCAAATTCCATCCTTTCCACACCTGCACCGCAATCTCCCGGCAGCAAAAACATTTCCTTCCCAAGGATACTTAATGCTATCAATGCATTACCTGGAAATGCCTGCAAAGAATTTGTCCTACAAGGGCATTCATACATGTCAATATATCTCTGCATTAGCGACCAAAAACCGAATTACCAATTAGTGTAGATATTCACACTATAGTTCGATCCTGGCGTCGCCATAGATGCCATGCATAATTGACACAGATTATATACACAACCGTCATTGTGTACCCATCTAAATTGCTTTCCGAAGACTTGCAACTATTGATTCAGCTGCAAGCACTTCTCTCGGAAATACTTCTTTGTTTGAATCTTCGAATAATCACCAACGGCGCGCTTAGCCGGCGGATTGGATTCAATAGCATAAACATATGCAAACATAAGAATCCGATTCTCCCAGCCGGCAGAGATACGATATACGAACTCTATTGTATAAATTATCGCAATCCCTTTTAGCATCTAATGAGTGGCTGCTATTTAGACAGCTGACCCTCATTACCGAACGACGCCTTAGGTCATTTCCCCTTTGTTCTTTTCCCCTCGTTGTAGGTTCCGTTTATCCTTGGCTAAACGCATCGATAAACACGGTGATGTGTACGAACACACGTACACCACCGCGTCCCAGAGATCACCTTTCATTGGTTACTGGTTAAAGGAAATTCCATTTCCTTTTCATCACACCACCGAACTCAACCTTGTAGTGAGTCGGCTCTGCACGAGCCGAATATCGGTGAGTCGTTTAACATCACCCGACTGAGTTGGACGGTCCGTCTTCCGCTCCCCGTTTCGCGCACGGGGACGTAGTTATCACCAGTCGAGTCGAGTAAGCGCGCGAGTCATATAAATAATTCAAATCCGTGCTCTTACATCTAATTTAGTGTGGCGGCATATAAATAAGACTTATGGATAAATTAAAATAATTAAATGAAAGGACTAACTTCGAATAACTAAACCAGTGTTTCATTGTTACTTTTGTCGACGTTTCGTTTCGGAGTTTCGTTTCTGCTTTTCTCCCAGTGCGTCCGTTTTATCCTTGGTAGGATTGCTTTTCGGGTGAACAGTCTGCTGCAGTGGAACTTACGTTTTGTGATGGAGGAGGAAGGTGAACCGAGTGCCCATGCCTGGCACGATACACTTCCTCCCCACATATCTAATACCCATACAATATCACCATCTTACATGAATGAAAGGATATGTGCAAGTCGCGACATTGCACCTTTTCCTTACTTAAGCAATACATAGATTATTTGTCCATGCCGAAATATTTATTTTCCACCACTGCTTGGTCATGCTACTTATGATCTTTGTAACTCTTTGTTTTTAATGCTGGGGTCTAGCTGAAGGAAGTAGTCTACCGCAACCAAGATGCAGATAGATGGCATTGTTAGGACGACATAATTGAAGAGCAAACCACCAAGTCTTTTAGTAGGAGAGAGGCAATGAATTATTACCAATACATGGTAGGTGGCCCAGGCACAGCCCACATAGACGTCAATGAGGTTTCTTGAATCAACGAAAGCATCACCGCCAGACACTGATTCCCACGTTTAATTAGGATAATTATTTTCAAACAATCTGAGCGTGCACTCTTTCAGTTTTATTCGTTAGTCTCCCTGACCCCTTTAAGTGTGGCTAATATTTGCTCACCGGAATAATCTTAAGTAAGGGGGTTTCTGGTGAAGAGGTTTAATTTGTCGCAGATAAATAAGAATCAGACAGGAAAGCTCGGCATTTAACGTTCACCCTTGTTTGCCTTTCAGAACTGATTAAAAAGTATAGTAACTACTTAACAGAGATGGAATTCGACGAGTTGAAAAACTACAAGGAAATTTACTACTTTGGACAGTCGGCGAATAAAATTAATGCGAAGCCATCACTGGGTCTAAACTCCGGTTACGACAACGAAAATGGAAATTATAAAATCGTAAGTGGATTGCTACTCCTGAAAATACCGTGGGAATGATTCAATAAATCGTTTTTCTTTTCAGGTGGAACACGACCATATTGATTTTCGCTACGAAATACTGGAAGTTATAGGAAGGGGAAGTTTTGGTCAAGTTATTCGGGCTCTGGATCACAAAACAAATACTCATGTCGCCATGAAAATTATCCGCAATAAAAATAGGTTCTTTAATCAGTCCGTAGTAGAACTGAACATTCTACATGAGCTGAAGGAGAAGGATGCAGATGGGTCACACAATGTTATACATATGCTGGATTACACTTACTTCCGGCAACATTTGTGCATCACGTTTGAATTAATGAGGTAAGAATAGACAATAAAATTTATTAGTACCATATTATTTAGATTTTATGGAATAACTTGTTATGTGGGATTAAATAACAAATTTAAGTTTGAGTTTGTAACACTTTTTGGGGTTTTGTCGGGTGGTATAGCAGTTTTCTGTCTCCTCGATAGAATAGTGGTTAGTATACCCGCCTGTCACGCGGGAGACCGGGGTTCGATTCCTCGTCGGGGAGTCTCTGGCGCAAGACTAATGACCTTGCCCGAAAAAATCAAATCACTATGGAAAATTTAACATTCCCAGGACTTGCTAAATAAGGCCAAGAACGCTTCCCAGTTGTAGTGCCGTTGATGATGATAGCTGTTTTCGAGTAAATCTCAAGACATCGACCGCTTTTTCTGCTTCGAACATTTTATATTTTTGGAAGAGAAATTGTTGTCACCTCGCGCGTAAATTAAATCTTTAATAAATAACGCACGTGAGTTACGGCAGACCTTGCCAACTTAACTACAGTCCTATCAACGATTTTTTCCTTACTATTTACAGCCGAATCCGAATTAAGGATCGATTTTTATCTTTGCTCTCTACAACCGAATCCCTGGAAGAATGAAACAAGACGCAAGGAGATTATCGCCGCCCCATATAATAACCGAATCTTTGGAAGAATTAAAAACGTGCAGGGACAGCCATTGTCTCACACTCGTCTAGTTCCTTCTAGAGGGCATCTTAATAGTTCAGCACTGGTCTTCGCACAATTGGCACAAGTTGCACGAGCTGCGGTTCAATCCCACCCCCCCTCGCCCCCCTCACCCGGGAGCAAGTTGTCATTAACCCAAAGCTCAACACCGATTGCCCCCCCTCATCACAGGAGGACAAAAACTCCTCTCCTAGCTATCAGAGATTAGTATTCTTAAGTAAACAATCAACCCGATGTGGAAGATTTGTGTGCTTTATGTAGATCCGCAGCAACACGTGTGTGCTTTTGTGTAGATGATTGTTTAATCTAAACAGATGTTTCCATGCTATTAATGGAATAGCAATCGTTGATAATGTGGTTTCTAATAGGCACCAACCGTGACCGCTTTATAGAATAAATTTCACACACTACGACGCAGCTCTTCAAAATAGAAAAGAACGGGGAATATCGCATTATGGCAATAAAATGCCTGAGCGACGCTAACTTTAGTTCCCACACCTCTAACCTAAAAATAATTATTGACAAAATTTCATGCCTCTAGAGTGGTTTCAAATGTATCGACGTGCTTGGATCTCTCCACCAAAAGACACTATCCAACATCAACACCCTGATATATAGTTACAATACGGTCGTTCATCAGGTTACTAAATCGGTCAACGAATCCATCAATTCACTCACTCAGTAGTTAACCAACTCCTTCCGCTTAAATGTTGCCAAATGCTTACAATGGACATCCAAACGGTCGCCGTCCGTCAAACCAACCACCTTTTGGAGAATATTCTCTCCAACCAACACTCCCCCCTTTCATTTCTGCGACGGTCCCCGTCCACACCTCTCCGATCCTCCATTTTGACATATCTTAGACCTCTGTAGGATAGCGCGCCCGCATTAATAAACTTGATTATTCCAATCAACCAAATACATGTTAAAGGGCGCCCCTAAAATCGCGAAATTCCGTTGGATTTCGAAATTATTTTTGAAAAGCTACAGGGTTCCCGTAAAAGAATGTCGCTTGCTTCATGTCTCTAAAATACAGATATTGTTTCTAGATGCGACTAGATTTTCCATCCGAACAAAAACGGTTACATAATGATCGGCAGGATGACTATATCTAAGAACAACCGCAACAAATCAACTAAACACTTGTCCCCCTTTTCCAAATCCGCAATACGGGATAATAGCCATTCTTCCCTTTCTAAACCAGCCAACAATACCACATCGTTTCCTCTTCCCTTCGCTGTACCCCTCATTCCTATCATAACTCGTCCCGCAAATGCATAACCATCCTTACCTCCCTAAATCTAGCAACATCTACACCTCTATTCCCAAAATAATGACAACTCGAGCCACAAAATCCTTTTCAAATTGTAATCCAACTCCTCTCCCTAATTCTAACCGCTTCAACATCCTTAACTCTAGACCCTCCTCACATGCCCGTAAAAAATGCCCTCTTAATCACAACATAATTGCTCGCCCCCACACCACACTCTGCCCCTATCTACAGTTCCTTCCCCGGGTTCGTCCTCAAAACTGGTGGGAACTATACCAGCTTACACATATCATCATCATCATCATCATCATCATAATCATCAGCATTATAACTGGCATCCGATCTTGGCCTTATTTAACAAATCTCTCCACCGATCCCGATTTCGAGCCGATGTCATCCAGTTTGGCACTCTCAGGCCCTGGGCGTCCTGGTCTATGCCATCCCTCCATCGCAGACAAGGTCTGCAGCGCTGTCTCCTTCCATACATCCTGCCACAAAGAACTTTTTGAGCAGGCTCCTCTTCGCTCATTCGAGCTAGTTGTCCCGCCCACCGGAGTCTACCGAGCTTGATTTTGTTTACAACATTAGCTTCAAGGTAGATTGCGTACAACTCATGGTTGTAGCGTCTCCGGAATCGTTTCACATCTCACCCACTCTTAAAAATTACCTTCCTTATGGTGTTTTTGACCCTAATCACCCCGCCCAAGACTCTCAATACTCTCCCCCTAACCATCCAATGAAATGTCAGAGGTCTCCGCTCTAAAATGCAATCGATTCTGCACAATGCACATTCAAGCCTCCGCCAAACAAGTAATAATCATATGGGGAGACAACTTGACCTCTTGTTTGCGATGGACTCCTATAATTGCTCAGTTGCCTTAGTCCGCATGCCCTCTATCTATCGGACTATCGAGCCCCCCCCCCCAACCAGCATGGTATACTTACGGAAACAAATTCGAAAAAAGCTCCACCACCTCTTTAAGCTAGCATCCCCTTAGTTTCGAACCCCTACTAATTAAGTGGATTTCTTCCTATCTTAATGATCGAACCTACCGTGTAAAATTTACATCCACCGTCTCCAATCCTTTTCTTCCCATGTCAGGGGTTCTCCAGGGCAGTCCTCTTGGATCCCTCGTATTCATTATTACTATTAACGATATAGACTCCAGATTCAAACACTCCTCCATTTCTCTATACGCGAACGACACAAAACTCTTCAAGATGATCTGCTCTTCTCTCGACTCCTCACCTCTCCAAATAGATCTCGACAGCTTTTCAACTTGGTGCCAAAACAACTGCCTCGAACTAAATATTACCAAATGTCACTCAATCACTTTCTCCCGTAAACGATAACTTTCCCCTGTGGGGGTTCTCTACATCACATGGAGAACCAGCCCACAATCCCAACCTAATTTCCACCGCTAACAGCGCGTCACATCAACCCCTTTTACACCGTTCATGCTATTCACCTGAAATACCATGTTTTCCAAATGGACGCATAGGTGAATTCATTCTTCTATGCAGATAATGCATAATTGAATTCAGCTACCTTTTTGCCATACGGCAACTCCATTTTTGCTAGCCCATGAGATTTCCATCGGAAATCACATCATGTCGGTTAGCAACAACAAGTCGAAGCAAACGACGACGTCGCATCATAGCGAAACCGCTGGGGAATTTATCAAAATATTTAATTAGTTCTCATGATAAATTACCCTAACCAATTTGGCGTCACTTCGGCTTTTCCGCAGATCATCCATTCTCTTGGGGTCAATGATCTCTTTTCGCAGGTGAATAGCACTGGCCACATTTCCTCTCCTCCGTAATTCGGTTAGCAACAGCGGGTCGAAGCAAACGACGCCGTCGCATCATAGCGAAACCGCTGGGGAATTTATCAAAATATTTAATTAGTTCTCATGATAAATTACCCTAACCAATTTGGTGTCACTTCGGCTTTTCCGCAGATCATCCATTCTCTTGGGGTCAATGATCTCTTTTCGCAGGTGAATAGCAATTTCCTCTCCTCCGTAATTCGGTTAGCAACAGCAAGTCGAAGCAAACGACGCCGTCGCATCATAGCGAAACCGCTGGGGAATTTATCAAAATATTTAATTAGTTCTCATGATAAATTACCCTAACCAATTTGGCGTCACTTCGGCTTTTCCGCAGATCATCCATTCTCTTGGGGTCAATGATCACTTTTCGCAGGTGAATAGCACTGGCCACATTTCCTCTCCTCCGCAATTCTGTCTCCATACGGTTCAATGCACTCTGAGATCACCACAGGCGTAATACTAGGGCAGTAGGTCATTCTCAGAAACTGCATTTGATACCAGCACACGCAACCAAGCGCACCCCGAGATCATTGTACATCGTGTTTCTGTTCTCTCATTCTCCCATGTTCGTCGACTATCGAGTTGACCGATGTATTCACCACACATCGACGGGCGTGGCAATGAGAGAGCAGAAAGATGATCTCTATTGGTTGTCCGGTGCAAAAGTAAATTACCCATCTTCATCCCTTTTTCAGTCAGTCAGATTTCAACCTGTAAAGCGCACACACGTGTCATCGGTGCGAGTCGTTCGGTTATGAGTCAGTAAAGCGATCTTTCAGTGAGCTCAATTTATATTCAAATATTCGAAATTCAGTTGTGTTTACATCAAGTTAAATAAAAAGGAACCTATTAACAGGATAAACAACATCAGTGCGTTTTTATTCTCTTCTCTTGAACAATTTAAGGCGGAACAATCGGTGAGTGCAGTGGGGAAGAAAGTGAATCTGTGCCCATGATTGGCATAATACTTCTTCACCCCCACACCCCTCTACGTTCCTATTTCTTCTTACTCAACCAACAGATATCACATGTACAATCGATTCGTGTGACCTTGGAATCTTATGTGATAAGGAGCTTAACTTGACCCCACATAACGATGAAATTATCCCTAAGGCCTATAGCTTAGAGCGTCTGCGAAGGACCAGTAAGTTATTATATAAGATAATTAAGCTAGAATTTAAGCATTTTTTGTCTAGCCTTTAATTTAGAAATTAAGAATATAAAAAGAAAAATAAAAAATGTTGTAAAAAATCCCTAAGGCCAACTCTGTCCTTGGATGCGTGAAACGCTGGTCGAAAAAATGCTCTGATCACCCCCGTTTCCCGATCGCTTTACATAGACTTTTTCCGCCCCCCTTCTAGAGTATGCGCTAGTCAGGCCAGGTCCTACTCGTCCCATATTCGCATGATCGAAAGCGTGCAACGTGGTTTCTTGCGTTTTGCCCCCCGAAGATCGAATTGGAAAAATCCTTTGATTACACGAGCCGTCTCCAACTAATTAACCTTTACACATTTGAAGAGCGCAGAATTCATGCCGATATCCTCTTCATCAGGTTCCATGCTTCTCCTCCATCACATTTTACACTAAGCCCCGAAACCTGCGAAACCTTCGGCTCTTCTATTTGCCCACGCAACTTCACTTCTTATGGCTCTAATGAATCTATTTTCCGAATGATGCGATCGGCAAGTTCCTTATCCAATGTTCTTTGACTTCAATATCACCTCTCACGCTCTCAAACGTCGTCTCCTCTCTAACCCCTATTAACTCCACCCCGCTCACCACCTACACTCTCTCGCACTCATACTCACATTCTAGCCTCCGGCTTATCCCCACCCTCAACTGTCCTACCACTTGTACTATTGTTCTATCCACTTTTTATTAGTTCCCCATTCCCTAGTTTTTAAGTTACTTTAAACTATGGCGTTTGCGACGATAGTGAAGGACGTGTGATTCGAACCGACGCTATAATGGTTAGAATTAGTAAAAGATAGAACCAAAGCTCAACGCATCAGGCCATTGCCGCGTGTACGAATTCGATCTCTAAAACTACACTCAAGTGATGTAGAAATGCTATATTAGTATACGGCGGTAACAATTGTGCTTTGATTTATCGATTTGTCTTTTCGGTGGTATGTATTTTTTTTCCGGGACCATTTAATGGCACAAACGCACTAGGCATCACTCAATTGATCTCCACATTCTACCACAGCGGTTTTTAAATCGCTAGCTATTCAGCATCATATTAATATTATTATCATATCTGATAATAGCAGGCTAGTCGTTACCAGCTCAATAAGATGTGCACCAGTAACGAAGGTGACGTCTGTTACTACAACTGCTAACTGAACGCAGAAATAACCAGTTTAGTCCCCATGTCCTTGTGGAATAGCCTCATTAAAATGGCCTATGTAGTTTTCGCGCCCTTCCATTCTCATTTCGAAACTGATATTGAGCAGTAATAATCAAAATGATAGTAAAGTTAACTCGATATGTAAATAACCCTGAAAAAGGTAAACAACTTGCCTCTTAGCAGCATTTACATTGTTATCGGTTTTATAATTAAGGCATTTTGTTTATTGGGCTCTAATTGTGGAAATTCCAACTCTGCCCAATCGGTTTGGGCTTGCGTTCCTCCATCTGCCTTAGTACATCAGTATAATTTAGCCAGACTCTAAATCAGCATTTTATCGTTATCGCATTACAAATCAGGAACTTGATTACGCAGTATAGATTCGTTTATATCTGCGCGTGTATCATATAGGACTGTATAAGCCTTGAATTACTTACCGTACTAGTTCTCGAATGAGTGATCGTCAAGGTCGATTGCTGCAAGCGATCGTTGATTTTGCTATTCCAAGGAAACGAAAAGCGAGAAGACACCCGTCCCACTTGGGTTTAAAGTAAACATCAGAACCATACAGATGACACAAAAGGTGTCGTATTGCAGTGAGCGTAATAAAAATGGATTCATATTCTGCACATGTGGAGAAATTTTAACACCTGTCCGCAATAAGTGAAATTGAATATTGTTTGCAACGTAGGGGGTTTTGTTTGTTCGAAAACGGAGTTAGGTTATTCCCTTATTAAATCTGATCACAATATTAAAGCTGAATACGCAAAATAATCAAAACAAATAATAAAATACTTAAATTCTAGCTTAATTATCTTATGCATTATTATATCTTACTAGTCTAACGCGGACGTTCTAAGCTAAACATTATATGATTATTGTTCAGTTAACCTTTCGGCAAGAGAACTATGTACATGGCTGGTCTGAAAAGTTTCCGACCTCAGCGTGACGATAGCGGCACTCGTCAATAAACGTGAATCACATCGACTCACTCAAACGACTGTCAAATAAAAACTACGCGTCTAAAATGGCTCAAATTTGGTGAGTAACTGTCAAAAGATGCACAACTGCATTCACTAGCATTGACGAGTGCCGCTATCTTCATGTTGAGGTTGGAAACTTTTCAGCCCACCCTCGAATATCTTTTAATTTGTTTATTTGAAAGACAAAGAAAAACTAAAAAACCTTGTGCCATTTTTTTTACTTATAATTTATCTTACTTTTTTTTTCTAAATACTTGAATATAACGCTTAACGTAAATCATATACTACCCTAATCTTGGAATGGCAAAGTCTGGGTAAACTGGTCTAACGCGGACGTTCTACGCTAAACATTGACTGTTGTGCAGTTTGCTAAACATTGACTCCTTTCGGCAACAGAACTTTGTATATCCGACCTTGTAGGATAATGGAGAGTATCTTATAGGCGGTACTCAGAAATGTTACTCGTATACCCTTATAGTTCCTGCACACTATGATATCTCCCTTCTTATGTATGGGGCATATTATTCCACGACGCCAATCTTCTGGCATCTCCTCTTGCTCCCATACGTGCACCACGATCTCATGAATTACGTGACGTAACGCCGTCCCTCCTTGTTTGATCAGCTCAGCTGGTATGCCATCAACTCCGTGGGGTTTATTTGATTTGAGCTGTCTTATAGCTTTTAATGGTTCCTCAGTGCTTGGTGACGGCAGCATTTGGTCTTGATCTCGCATTGCTGGAACCTCCGATTCTTCTGTGAGGTGACCATTTATCAATTCATTGAAGTGCACTTCCCCTCGCCCCAGAATGCCTTCAGAATCGGTGATCAGAGTACCATCTTTATGGTTGCAGTCAGTGCAACATAGTGTGTACCGCGTCATACTGCGGATTATTTGGGAAAACTTCCGCGCCTAGTGCGGATCTCGCTCTACTTTTCTCTATTTCACAGACAAGGTTTTTTCCCAGGCACGTCCCTTTTGTCTGTGAAGTCTTTTTCCTGACCGGCTGAGTTATTTGTACTTCTCCTTGCGTACCCGCGTCCTATGAGACTGCTGCATTGTCCGGTATGCAACATTCTTATGTTCAATCGCTAATTTACACTCTGGGTGATGAGTCCAGTCGCTCCGCTCTCTACGACTACTACCTAAGATGGAGTTAATGACAGTATTCTTCAGGCGTGTCCATTTCTCTTCTACGCCCGGCATTCTGGCCCCAGAACTTGCTCTCCCTCCGTCGACCAAAGGTGTCACGTATTCTCATTACGTAAGGCAGCCGTGTTGATTCGAACCTGATCCGCGGATGCAATACGTCTCCGTAAGACAATTCGCGCTCGGAAAATTGTACCAACCAGATAGTGATCCGACTCGACGTTGGCACCTCGGTACGTTCGTACCGTCATCAGGTTCGAGGAGTGGCGGCGATCTATCAACACGTGGGCAATTTGGTTGCTAGTGGCTCCATCAGGTGATACCTAGGCGGCTTTGTGGATATCTTTACGCGGAAACCTGCTACTTGCAACTACCAAGTTTTTTGATGCTGCCAGTTTGATGACACCTTAGTCCATTGTCATTAGTATTCTCATGCAAACTGTGGGAACCTGCGTAGTGCCTGGAAACCGGTTCCCGGCATATTTTCGCATTCAAACCACCAAGAACGATTTTCACATCGTATCTTGGGCAGGCTCGCCGGTACGGTCTTCGATGCGGGATGTGAGATTTCGTCCGCGCACCATTCAACGCATTCTACGTGAACTGGATTGTAGGAAGGCAACCGGCCCGGACGGAATACCAGCAATAGTCCTTAAGAACTGTGCTCCAGAACTATCCCCGGTTCTTGGCAGACTCTTCCGCTTGTCTTATGCACGGAGAACCTTTCCTGCCTGCTGGAAAATCGCTCGAGTTCAGCCAATCCCAAAGACGGGAAAAAAGTGTCTCCCACAAAATTACCGTCCGATAGCATTACTGTCTATTTTATCTCAGGTAATGGAAAAAGTCATCAATACAGAGTTAGTTAAGTATTTGGAGTGCAACGGACTTCTGAATGATCGTCAATGCGGATTCCGTGGCAGATGGTTCACGGGAGATCTTTTGACACTTATAACCAATATATATGGACATCTGCGATTGAACATGGCATGGTGAGTCAAGGGCGGTCACATTGGATTTCTGCAAGGCTTTTGATCGCCTCTGGCACGGGGCATTGCTGAGCAAACTTCGTTCATATGGACTTTCTCAACAGCTTTGCGACCGGACGAGGTGCTCCCTCGAGAATCGATCGATCCGGGTTGTTGTGGACGGCGAGTGTTCGGATCTGTATCCTGTTAATTCGGGGGTGCCCCAAGGTTCTATTTTGGCTCCAACCTTGTTCTTGCTTCACATAAATGATTTGTTGGAGACAACGGATAACAAAGTGTTCAGTTTTGCGGATGATAGTATGCTTGTTTCCTCCTTTTCGAGTGTTCGACCGAATGGTGTATCTGCGTCGCACCAGCTGAGATGTAGACAGATTGACTCTTTGAATCAGGATCTAAATAGGGTCCTGCAGTGGGGAATGGCCAATCTCGTCGACTTCAACGCAGCGAAGACACAATATACAACATTCATAAAGAAAAGTGGATCATCGGTTCCACAGCTGATGATGAATGGCCGGGCCCTCGCGGCTGGGGAAAGCTTGAAATTGCTCGGCGTCTCGGTCTGTGGGAATGTATCATGGCATAAACACGTGCCGAGTATCGCCAGATCAGCCTCAGGAAAACTGAACTACCTTTTTAGAGCCAAGAAATATTTTACTCCGGCCCAACTTCTTATTCTCAATAAATCCCAAATTAGACCCGCGCTCGAATATTGCTCTCATGTTTGGAGCTCGGCTCCTAAACATACCCTCGACCTACTTGAGAACATACAGAGACGAGCGATCCGCCTGATCGGGGACTCGGCGCTGACGTCGGGACTACAGTCGCTATCACATCGAAGGCGCGTACCCGACCGCTGTCTGTTTTACAGATATTATCATGGGTACTGTTGTTCGGAGATTCTTAGTATTGTTAACGTGATCCGGCTTATATGCGCTCCAAAAGACAATCCGACGGATCGCACCCGTTTGTGGTTCATCTCCCGACGGCGCGAACATCCCTGCATCACACGTTCCGTTACAGAGCGGGGAAGCTGTGGAACTCCCTTCCCACGCGAGTGTTCCCGGAGCGTTACAACCCGCAACTGTTCAAAAAGAACTGCAACAGTCATATGATGGCATCTCGGGGCGCCCACTCGGCGCTATAGGTTCGCCTCTCCTGAGAGAAGTCTAATAAAAAAAAAAAAAAGGCATTGAGGGCCCGTACGACGTTCTCGTGGAATTATGGTTTTTCGCCGCCAGGGGACTTTTCTGTAGGTACGTGAACGTTTATGAGACTTATATCTTCTCAAACTTGCCTCGTCCGCGAAGAGTGCATAGCCTTTCGTTTATTGCATTAACGCCGATAATGACAGGCTCCAGTTTTTGGCTAACTAGAAAATCTACCCCGAGTACATGGTTTTTGCATGACAGATGTAATAAATGTCATACTCGTATTTTTGAATAACACCACTCTCCGTCCATCTTATTTTTTGTAATGCTGTTATGTCAACCGTATATTCGGACAGGGCATCGGCTAGCTGCTGTGCAGCTCGAGCGGTGTATAGTGAGCGGACGTTCCATGAGAAAATTCTTAAATCGTTTAGCCATTTTCGTTTCCGTGGTCGTCGTCGTGTATCTGGTCCATATCCGAGACTTGTTAAATTTGCCATAATTATTCGTTTTCCGGGCAAGGTGATTAGCCTTGCGCCAACCTTTCTGACGATGTCGCTGCATGCATTGGTTCACATCTTGACGGGTGCCAGAGTAGCTATCCATCGGTGTCACGTGGAGACTGCATGTCAACTTGGATTGAACAGGAACAAGGATCGTCCTGGCCTTCGCCGGGTTGAAGGCAATCAGTGAGTTTGCCCTGTATGTATGTATTTATAAGCAGAAATAAAAACATCCGAAAAATGCATTCCACCTCTTTCAATAATTTCCTATGATAGCCATGTGTATCAGTTGCTCACTCAAAGTAACTACTTTTAAATACAGAGAATCGTTCTTTATGGTAAATCAAGTCGTCTAGATTAATATGAAATGATCTGCATGATGATATGTTTCCTCGTTATAATTTGTAGGCATTCAACATCAATGAAAGACAATACATCCCTTCCTTACACTCTGAGATTTCTTTCGTGTACCCTGTGGTCTAACACTTAAGCAAACTTCCAAAGTTATGCGTGGCTTTTGTGTAAAGGAAGACAAAATGCATGTAATCCTATATGCGAATTCTTACCATCTTGACAATGATTTTAATCTACCCCATAAAAGTTATTAACAACATCTTTTGTAAGTGGCTACCTGATTAATATTATAACAAATACGATAGTGGAAGCACCAAGAGAGAACCGAAAAAATTATCAGCGCCGTAGACCAGAGCATTAATGAAAATATCACAGCTTAAGTAGCGAAGTCAGACGTCGTCATGTACACGCGACCATGGTCAGATGTATCGGTGCTTTGATTCTAGCCTTTTCATAACGTGGGTTCGAATCTTGATCTTCCCCTATCCTACGCTATAAATTCTAAAGTATGACAGTAATATATTAAGGGACTAGCTGCGGTTGCCGATCTAAGAATTTGAATTAAATAATGCAACAATGCTTTCCGTTGTGTCTGTTGTTGCAAATGCTCTTCGCAGCTTTAAAGTCCATGGGATATTCTCAGTAAAACAATTATCACAGTTAAAAACTTATTTTAACATATATGAAACATAGAACATGTTCCATATAAGACCTATATCCGTTCACACCCTTATAGGTCTAAATATACCCCGCCCTACCCTCTCCATGTTTTAATGACCATTACAGTTCCTAACTCGTATGATTTATGTGAGTTCTCGTAGCTATAATGAAATCTCTTGCATCAGTTTCTTTTCATTACGAACGAGAAACTCTTGGCTCAGTTAATTAGACACACGTATCAATAATTAAGTTCCCTCGCGAATGAGTTCCTTGCTAATCAGGAAACTTCGATTGCGAGCACAGGCCGAAAGGTCTCTTTAATTGCAAACTAATACCAAGTAACTCGAAGACGAGTCTTAATTAAATCCACCTCACAAACCTTAATAACCCTACAGAATGTCGTCACTCGAACAGAAAAAATCCACCCCGGTACAGCTCTTTCATTCAACTCTTACACTAATGTACATTCAACACTCTGTACCCTAATCAACGTGGGAAATAATCCTAATCAAAATTTCCTCAACTAATTCCAGGATAATCAGCAATTTGTATTCACGCCAACAGGACACACCAAACACTGTCAGCACAAAAGCAATATAAAAGGAAAAGAAAATGCAGGGTGGTACTTTAGCATTATACGGTGGTGTGAGCCAACCTGTTACTCCTGCCCTCGGTGTTTTCTAAAGGACCAAATAGCGACAATCACACCATTCCTTTTCCCTGTTTGGGAAATGACTGTCATTTGGCGAATATCTACACATACAGTTCTTGGTTTCCCATATGCGCATGCTAAACACGAAAGTGGTCGCCCACACTTTTATTATCATTGGCCCAGGATGACCTTTTGTGTACCTCACGTAAAACGTGCCTTTAAAGAGCTTTAAGGTAACAACTCTGTAATGAGATTGTTCCGCTTAGACGTCACAGATGAGTGTGGTACTGTCGTTGATGACGTTTGACGCCCACAGCCGTAATATGATTTCTTGGGGTTCTGAGCCTAGAGGTAGGAATGTGATCTTACTGTTCGGTGTTTGGATATGAAAGCGGTGGAGCATTAGTCGGAAAAATCGACGTTTTATGCCTCCTTGAAGGCTGGAGATGAATATTTCGCTTTTGTGTTGCGAGAGTAGGATCTCAAACGACTTTTGGGTCTGCCTTTTGCTTCATCTTTGAATCAGCTTAGGGGGAGAGAAGTGCGTCATCTAAACCCAAGGATAATGTCAACCCATGTACACGAACATATTTCGTCCTATGATCTTTGTAAGACATTCGAATCAGAATAGAAAGGTTGTGCCGCAGCACGAATATTAAAATGGTTGTTAGCCACGGAATTTTCCTAACCCATTAGTGGTGTTTGTTTGCTTTGTATCCGTCCTATAATCATGGAACACGGACGTTAATGACATTTACATGAAGAGAAGACGGCATGACATTTGTGGTTTAAATTAAGTGGGATGCGTTTCTAGTTTAGGTAATAAGTTCCACTTATTATTAACGATGAGTACTTGCGAAATGTTTCTGTTTTAATTGTAACACGCGCACAAAAGGGATTATTGTGGTACATCTGCAGGTTAAGGCACGACGTAAGTGAAAGAAGAAGCAGATTTGAATGGAATGATGCACAACAAGTAAGTAATCGTTTGCCGCCCCCGTGTCCGTATGCCATTTATTGTGGGTCCACGACACGATGCCCTATAAAATAAAACAATTTTAATTTCATGATCCATTTACTATGCCGATGTATTGCTTAACGGGAATTTCTCATCTGAGAGCCTCAAAAAAGGACATTTTCTCAAATTTATTTCTCATAGAAGGAAACAAATAGAGAACTCAAACTTTTTGTCACTTGTTTAATATGTGAATTGATCAATAACCACGTTAATATTCCACACCGTAATATTACCCTAAATAAAACCGAAGCAACGCCAGGTGTACAAGCTAGTCATGTTTTTCTTTTTCGATGGCATAGCTCTCTACAAAATGCTTGCCAATATTAAATACTATTTAAAACTGTGCAACTGTTCTAAAAACTTCACAAGTTATTGTATTTGCATTTCCGGGTTTGACCTATAAATTCAGGTTTTCTAAGAGAAGTATAAAATAGTAAATATATGAAACCCTTCACGGAAAAACCGTGCAATTCGTGAAATTAATCGCAGCAACGCAACTGAGGATATATTTAATCGCTCGTGTGTTTTCAAATTCTTGTAACCACAGTATTAAAAGTTAATGAAAACGCGTTGTTCAAAAAACGGACTCAACAGCCGAATTAGTGTGAGTCATATCATGAAAGATAGCAGTACAGTAGCACACAAGTATATTAATTTAGTATTATTATTATTTATTGGCCTGTAGGAACCTGGAAGTTCATGAACTCACCGACTCGACTCCGCCATCGTTCCCTGTCCTGTGCACTCTCCTTCCACGCTTGACCATTCGATCCGACCTCCTCAAGGTCAAACCTAACATTGTCCTCCCATCTCCGTCGTGGGCGTCCGGCCGGTCTCCTTTCGTTGGTCTACCGTCAAGAATTCTGCGCACGGTCCTATCGTTGCCCATTCGCCTCATGTCCGACTCATCTTAATCTTTGCGACCTGATTACTCTCACTATTGTAGGTTTGCGGTATAGCTCTTTCAATTCGTGGTTGTGGAGTTTCCTCCAGTGTCCTGCCTCCTCGTCATATTTACCGCGAAAGATGCTCCTTAAAACTTTATTCTCGAATACGCAGAATTTGTTTTCTTTCCGTTTTGTGAGAGCCCATGTTTCGCATCCATATAGAACAATCGACATGATTATGATTCTATAGACACGGAGCTTTATGTTACGTGATAGCAGTCTGGATTTCGGCAGTTTACTGACTGCGTGCCAACTAGCGTTGCCGGACTGTAGTCTTTTGTTAATTTCCTTCGACATTTCGTTACTGGCCGTCAGTATCGTTCCCAGATATTTAAATTCTTTAACTTTTTGAAATATCTTACCTCTGACGTTTATATGTGTTCCCTGAAGTCCACCCGCTCTCGCCGTAATCATGTATTTTGTTTTGTCTTCATTTATTCCTAGGCCCACCTCTTCTGCAGCTTGCATGATGATTTCACGGTTTTTACTAACAGTTTCTAGATTATCGCCCAGAACGGCAATGTCATCCGCATATGCGAGCACTTGTTGTTGTGACATATCTTCGCTGCTCAGGATACGACTTGCATTCGAGATTCCGTTTTAAGGGCGGAGTCTGCGTTTTCGCGTGGTCCAATCTGGCTTGCCAGAGGATGGAGGCGTTGGAACTCAATAATATAGACATCATATGGTTGAGGGTCGTGCTGAGGAATTCCGTTAAATTTCTTTGTTGTCTTTACCGCTCCCCGAATGACGATCGACCGCGACATTTTTCGAACATCTTTCACATACTGTCGACTGGATACAGATCAACCACCCAGCTTCTGAAATTGTTGTCCTTGGCGATTTTAATGTGCACAATTCCGACTGGTTGTTACATTCTAACAGAACCGACGAGGCTGGGAGGCTGGCGGAGATGTTTGCTGTAAGCCACAACTTGACTCAACTCGTGAGGGAGTCAACGCGAGTGCCGGATGCCCAAGGCGATTATGCGAACACCCTAGACCTGTTTTTGACATCCGAACCGAGTATTTATACCGTAGAGGTTTCTGCGCCACTGGGAAACTCAGATCACTGCTTGGTATTTGTCGCGCAAGCTCTTGCATCATCATCATCATCGGCACTACAACCAGGAACCGGTCTTGGCCTTATTTAGCAAGTCCTGAGGCTTGTTAAATTTTTCCATAATGATTTGTTTTTTTCCGGGCAAGGTCATTAGTCTTGCGCCAGAGGCTCCCCGACGGGGAATCTAACCCCGGTCGCCAGCGTGACAGGCGGGTATACTAACCACTATACTATCGAGGAGCCAAGCTCTTGCATACCAAGCGAATAACCGGCCTAGGCAGCTTCGCCATGTATGGAAGTATGGGGCTGCTAACTGGGACGATATGCGAGATTTCTTCGCATCCTTTCCATGGTCGGAGGTGTGTTTCGGAAACTCCGATGTTAACGCTTGTGCGGAGTCGGTATCAGAGATTATTCTTCTGGGGATGGAGATGTATATTCCACATTCCATCAAACAAAGTTCGCCTAATAAACCTTGGTTTGACAAAAAATGCGAGCTGATTACAGCGGCAAAAAATAGAGCTTTTAAGCAATGGCGCTCCAATCCCACCGATGTTAACAGAACGAATTTTGTTAGAATCAGAAACACGTGCAACCACAACAACAGGGTGATCAATAAGCTCCTTCGGTGCCCAACTGGCTCGCGCTCGTTCTGGTCAATCAACTTCGCATCCTCCTCTTTCCCTCCGTTGGTGACAGACAGCGGGACGTT
The DNA here is from genome assembly GCA_963931805.1 of Microdon myrmicae. Lineage (NCBI taxonomy): Eukaryota > Metazoa > Arthropoda > Insecta > Diptera > Syrphidae > Microdon > Microdon myrmicae. Next base: position 36,221,366 of record OZ007496.1, read on the forward strand.
AGTCACGAATCCAAAGGATAAAGCTAATGTGTTGGCGAATTTATATTCCGGGAATTCAAACCTCGATCCCGGCCTTTTGGAGCCACCTGTGATCTCGCCGGTACAGTCTCCCATGCGGGATGTGAGATTTCGTCCGCGGACTATTCAACGCATTCTACGTGAACTGGATTGTAGGAAGGCAACCGGCCCGGACGGAATACCAGCAATAGTCATTAAGGACTGTGCTCCAGAACTATCGCCAGTTCTTGGGAGACTCTTCCGCTTGTCTAATGCACGGAGGACCTCTCCTGCCTGCTGGAAAATCGCTCGAGTTCAGCCAATCCCAAAGACGGGAAAAAAGTGTCTCCCACAAAATTACCGTCCGATAGCATTACTGTCTATTTTATCTAAGGTAATGGAAAAAGTCATCAATACAGAGTTGGTTAAGTATTTGGAGTGCAACGGACTTCTGAATGATCGTCAATGCGGATTCCGTGGCAGACGGTCCACAGGAGACCTTTTGACACTTATAACCGATATATGGACATCTGCGATTGAACGGCATGGTGAGTCAAGGGCGGTCGCATTGGATATCTCCAAGGCTTTTGACCGGGTCTGGCACGGGGCATTGCTAAGCAAACTTCGTTCATATGGACTTTCCCAACAGCTTTGCGACTGGACGAGGAGCTTTCTCGAGAATCGATCGATCCGGGTTGTTGTGAACGGCGAGTGTTCGGATCTGTATCCTGTTAATTCGGGGGTGCCCCAAGGTTCTATCTTCGCTCCAACCTTGTTCTTGCTTCACATAAATAATTTGTTGGAGACAACGGATAACAAAGTGTTCAGTTTTGCGGATGATAGTACGCTTGTTTCCTCCTTTTCGAGTGATCGGCCGATTGCTGCATCTACGTCGCACCAGCTGAGATGTAGACAGATTGACTCTCTGAATCAGGATCTGGATAAAGTCCTGCAGTGGGGAAAGGCCAATCTTGTCGACTTCAACGCAGCGAAGACACAATATACAACATTCACAAAGAAAAGTGGATCATCGGTTCCACAGCTGATAATGAATGGCCGGGCCCTCGAGGCTGGGGAAAGCTTGAAATTGCTCGGCGTCACGGGCTGTGGGAATGTATCATGGCAAAAACACGTGCCGAGTATCGCCAGGTCAGCCTCAAGAAAACTGTACTATCTTTTTAGAGCCAAGAAATATTTTACCCCGGCCCAACTTCTTCTCCTCTATAAATCCCAAATTAGACCCGCGCTCGAATATTGCTCTCATGTTTAGAGCTCGGCTCCTAAACATACCCTCGACCTACTTGAGAGCATACAGAGACGACCTGTCCGCCTGATCGGGGACTCGGCGCTGACGTCGGGACTACAGTCGCTATCACATCGAAGGCGCGTAGCCGACCTCTGTCTGTTTTACAGATATTATCACGGGTACTGTTCTTCGGAGATTCTTGGTATTGTTCCACGCAATTCGGTTTATATGCGGTCCAAAAGACAATCCGACGGATCGCACCCGTTTGTGGTTCATCTCCCGATGGCGCGAACATCCCTGTATCAGAACTCGTTCCGTTACAGATCGGGGAAGCTGTGGAACTGCCTTCCCACGCGAGTGTTCCCGGAGCGTTACAACCTGCAACTGTTCAAAAAGAACAGCAACAGTTATCTGATGGCATCTCGGGGCGCCCACTCGGCGCTATAGGTTCGCCTCTCCCGAGAGAAGTCTAATAAAATCAGGGATGATCCGGCCATGTTGTCGTCTTGTACCTTTCTGATGACATACTCGAGCACAAGGTTAAAAAGACACGGTGATAGACCATCTCCCTGCTTTAGTCCGTCCCGGATTTCAAATGGTTCTGAGAGGTGGTCTTCTATTCTAACTCGCCCTTTGTTTTCGTTCATGCAAATTTGATTGAGGGCGGCATATTTTTTCGGGACTCCCAGCTTCATTACAATATGGTGGAGTCTTTGCCTTGCGACAGAGTCGTAGGCTTTTTTGAAGTCAACGAACAGTTGTGAACCGTCTCTCCGTATTCCCACTTCTTTTCCAGCAGTTGTCTTATTGTGAACATTTGGTCGCTTGTTGACCAGTTCCTACGGAATCCACATTGGCAGTCTCCCAGTATCTCTTCTGCGTACGGTGTGATTCTCGCCAGAATGGCATTTGTTATTATTTTGTATGCGGTTGAGAACAATGATATTCCTCTGTAGTTTTCGCAGTCAGATCTGTCGCCTTTTTTGAAAATGGGAACGACTATTGAGGTTTTCCATTCTGCCGGAGTGACTTCCTTATCCCATATTGTTTGGATGAGCTGGTGGATCTTTCGAGCGGTTGCCTCTCCGCCATGCATCACAAGCTCTGCCGGTATGCAGTCGACTCTGGGAACTTTGTTGTTTTTCAATCGATTTATTGCGTCTACATCTTCGTTGAGAGAGGGTTCTGGGATCTGAGGCTCGGCTGTATGTACGCTGGGTGCGTTTATTTGTGGTTGAGGGGTGCGTACATTGAGCAGGTTTTCAAAGTATTGCTTCCTTCTTGTCACGATATGTTTGTTTCTGTGACCAGACAGCCGTTTGCATCTCGAATTATTTTGACTCTCCCTCGGTAACCATTTCTAATTGAATTTATCCCGCCATACACACCTCTGATGTTCTTTGCTCTAGAATTTTCTAGGATTTTTTTCGATTCGAGCCTTCTCCCATTCGCGTTTTTTGCGTTTGAAGAGTTTCATTGTCTCTTTCTGAATCGTCGTGTATCTTTCTGCGTTCACTTCATCATATCTTTTTAGGCGGATTGCTCTGAGGCGTTTACGTTCTTCGATCTTCGCCCTGCACTCATCGTCAAACCAAGGTTTGGACTTAATTCTTTTCTTATATCCAAATACCGTTTGGGCTGTTAATTTGATTGTGTCTCTGATCGATCTCCATTTAGTTTCCACACTATTAGCTTCCTCTTCCTCACTGCTCCCATTCTCTAGAATGCTAAATCTATTCGTTAGTTCGTCTTGATATTCAGTCCTTTTGCGCAAGTCTTTCAGTTTATCACTGTCGAACTTTTTGCTCGTGTCCCGTGACTGCCCATGTGGTATTGCTGCTATATTAAATATATAATAGTAAATTCATCATCATCATTGGCACTACAACCGGGATCCGGTCTTGGCCTTATTTAACAAATCACTCCACCGGTCCCGATTTCGAGGCGATGTCATCCAGTTTGTCACTCGCAGCCTCTGGGCGTCCTGGTCTATGCCATCGCCCCATCGCAGACAAGGTGTGCCGTGCTGTCTCCTTCCTTACATCCTGCCACATAGGACTTCCCGGGCAGGCTCTTCTTCGCTCATTGCAGCCAGGGGTCACGCTCACCGGAGTCTACCGAGCTTGATTTGTCTTACAACATTAGCTTCAAGGTAGATCGCGTACAACTCGTGGTTGTAGCGTCTCTGGAATCGTTCTCCCTCACATACGGGGCCAACAATTCTTCTTAAGACCTAAGAGTTCAGAGTGCCTTTTATTGAGCACCCAGGTCTCGAATCGATACATGAGTACTGGTAAGACCATTATCTTGTACAGTAGTAGCTTGGATGTTTTGGATAAATTTCGGAATTTAAAGAGCCTTGATATACCACACTAAGCTTTGCTGGTTTTGATCAGCCGTTCGCGTATTTCTTCTTCCATATTGTTATCGGCTGATACTATTGACCAAAGGTAGTTAAGAGATTGCACTACTTCACATTCTTGCTCCACTACCCTGATAGTTTGACCAACGTTAGATCTTCTCTTCGCAGAAGTTGCCACCATGTACTTAGCTTCTCCCTCATTATTGTGCAGTCCCAGTTTTTGTTCCGCCTGGGTGAAGGAGTTGTGTACAGCCGAATCGGATCTACCGACGATGTCGATGTCATATGCGTAGGCAAGTATCTGGCAGGACTTGGTGACAATAGTCCCTCTAGAGTGACGGATTGCCTTCTCCAACGCCGGGTTGAAGAGGAGGCAGGCCAGACCGCCCCCTTGTCGGAGTCCATTAAAGATGTTTATTGGTTTGGACAGCGATTCCGCTATTTTTACTTGATTAGTTACGTTTGTCATGGTCAACCTACAAACCCGTATCAATTTGTTTGGAATGCCAAACTGTCTCATGGCATTATATAATTCTACCCTAGCTATGCTGTCGTAGGCGGCCTTAAAGTCTATACATGGGTCGCCTGAAAAGTTTCTGACCTCAACGTGGAGATAGCAGCACTCGTCAATAGTAAATACGAGGGTGGCCCGAAAAGTTTCCGACCCACCGTGAAGATAGCAGTGTGGGGATATATTGGTTTGTGTGCCGGCACGGGAGGGTCTAGTTCAGTCGGTGCGCCAGTCAAGGGCGCGGGGTTCACCAAACTACCACCGTCTGATTCTCTGAAGGTCGTCCACCGGAATTACACAACAGAATAGTCAATTGTTCCGTCGACAAATGTCCACCAAGAAGAAGCAAAAATGAAACACTTGTGGCTTGTTTGGTAGTCCAACTGATCTTTTATTTCACTTTACGATGAATCTATACAAAGGTTATTAAACTGTTATCCAAATCATAAATCTGTGTTTTACATAACTCCGAGTTCCTTGGCGTATTACTCTTCACTGACCAGATAACGATATTGTCTACACATGTATACTCATAATTAATCGCTTAGTTCGGTACTTGTAATTAGTACGTATTCTGAGGGGCATTGCACTCGACGACACCTTACACTCGGGAACGCTTATAGACCAAAAATTTCTAAGCAACCCGTAAATACTTTGAAGGATACATCGCATAAACGCTAGATTACGTTGCGCCTTTTTACGGGTTCACCGGACTCGTGTGCACGGTTTGGGTAACGGAACTCGACTGGACTGACGGAAGAGCGATGCGCGCTCAGTGGTGCTTGTGACTCGACTGACTATGTAAGGGTAAGAAATCATTCGTCGTGTCGTGGCGGTTGAGTCATAGCGAGGTAAGCTCGCTGCCGCTTACGGGGAACTCGAATATGTGCTATATGTGCATAGGGAATTAAGTTCCGGAGAATCATTGCCGTGCAGGCTGAGTTGAATTCCTCTGGCGTTATGTATACGAGGAAATTGGTTTGGCAATACTACCAAGTATGGGCATGAGTTGTCGGTTAGACGAAGGAACGTGGGTCTTGGTCGTTGCAATTGTTGTTTCGCGGAAATGCAACGCATCGTGCTGTGGTGACTTGCCGGTAAGGAGAATTGGTATTGGGTAGGATGGGAGCCGAAATGATTTTCGGGGAAACTAAATGTTGCTTGGTTACAAGCGACGAAATACTTTAAGCAGGAAGTGAGCCGGAATGATTTTCGGGGGAATTTAGAGCTGCTTGGTTGCAAGCGAAATGGATTCTTGGTAAGTTTGAGGATGTCTGCAATTGCAGATTTGGGGACGGATGCTGTTGCATATTGGGATGTGTTTTTTGCATGTTTGCGGATGGATTACAGGTTGAGTTATGGTGACGCCCTATTAGCGCTCGAAGTTAGGCAGGGATTGTGGGTTGGTTCTCCTTGTGATATAGAGAACCCCCACAAAGGAGTTACTAATACACCACAGAGTTCCGCCGTAAACCGTTCACAAAATGAAAAATAAAACACACAGATATTGCTTGAAATCAGTTTTTTTATTGAGGTCCTGCACATTGTTTTTTTCTTAAGTACATTATTTTGCACATTGTTTTAATAGATGGTTTTTGTATTATACTGCGCATATATTAGTAACGCAATAGTGAGGAATACAATCATTAAACAGATACAAGTGAATATTGCAATTAGTTAAAATAAGATTTTATCAAATGTTAATATGCAGTAGTTACACATGAATATGATTTTCTTGTAAATAATATTTTACAACTCTTTATATTGTTCCTAAGCCATATTTTTAATTAGGTGATGTAGTTTTGGTTAGAGTATCAAGATTTCACATAAAAACGATCGAACATTGTTACTTTCGCAGTTTTCATTCTATACAATTAATACCAGCGAATGAAGGTTGCAATATTAAATTTTTAGGCTTACTTATTTGGTAAATTTCAACGGTAATGTATATTAAAACAAAAGATGTATCAAACCGCGAATGCAAATCCTGCATATAACTCAAAACGCGCTTTCTCGACTAAACTTTACTCCCTCGTGCACACTCTCTGGTGGATAAAACTCGACTCCCCCCTCTCACGGCTATTAGTCGACTGGTTTTGACCCATGCAGAGTCGACCCTCGGCTAGGGCTGAGTTTTCTTCTCAAGAGAAAGTTAAATTTCTCTTTTGTGGCCAAGAGGAGAGGATCTCTCTGAGTAGGCACTCGCGAGGGTGCGGTTGATCCGGCAGAAATTACAATCTTACCCATGCAGCGAGGTCATGGGTAAACGAAACCGAGAAAAGGGAGATGGAACAAAGGGCATCGTGTGGTGATGTGCATGCAACAGTGTTAAAAGGCTGCATGCCATTAGGAAAACTGGTGCTAAAAGCAATTTAGATACACAATTGTGATTGTGCACGGTGTCTATGTCGGCGGAAAGGATCGAATTCTTTTGTGGGCATATTTACATGCTGGTGAATTCGGTTTTTGGCGGCTAGACGCGAGATGCGAAAACTGCTCTTGTCGGTTAGACAAAAGGCTGCCGTGAATGTGGATAAGCCGGGAAAATCTGCTGCGTACGTGTGCGGCAGGATACGCTGGCTGACAGGGGCGCCGATAAGGTTTCCTGATATATGACGGTTACTTTGTATGTTAACCGAATTATTTTCAGGAAAATTGGTGTGATGAAACAATGCCCTTGGGGCGGATATGTTTGCGGGTGACTGCGAGTTGGTGAAGCGGGTTGGGGCTGGAATTGTGGGTGGTTCTTCGCGTAGTTTTAAAGAATCCCCACAGCGGCAATCGTCTATAAAACCAACTGAATGTGGTTGTGCATATTTTGACAATTACTCACCAACATTTCAGCCATTTTTCACGCATCGCGTTTATTTGACAGACGTTTGAGTAAGTCGATGTGTTTTTGTAAAAATGGACAAAATTGAGTATCGAGCTGTCATTCAATTTTTGTTTTTAAAAGGCAATCATCATCATCGGCACCACAACCGGGAACCGGTCTTGGCCTTATTTAGCAAGTCCTGGGTCTTGTTAAATTTTCCATAATGATTTGTTTTTTCCGGGCAAGGTCATTAGTCATTTAAGGGGGGAACCTCATATAAATAGCCTGTTTTTCAGGAATTTTTATTGAAAAATGTAATGCGTAGATTAATTTGCAATTTAAGGCACAATTTATTTACGTAATAATATTTAAAGCAAATATTTTTTTAAGACTAATCGTTAACAATAAAACGGTGCAATGGCGGCTTGAAAACAGCGTCTTAAAAATGCGCTATGGAGCATACAGGTCACAAAAATGATCTGAAACAAAAAATAAAAAATGGGTTCTTTAGTTTATCCGAAAACGCTCAGCATGACGTTCCCCTTTTATTAAAATTTGCAAATTTTCAAAAATGGCGAAGTTTTGAAAAGAAAGGATTTTCTTTTATAAACAATTGTTAATAGCAATGTTTTAAATAAAAAAATTTGCTCGTCAAGCTGAGGTCAAATATCTATAAAATTTCTATACCAAACTTCATAAAGATCGAATGATTAGTTTTTGAGCTACGTTGCACGGCGTGCGAAATTTTGAGAAAAACGCGTTTAAAGTTTGAGTAATAGAAAAAACGTTAAAAAAATTCGTAATTCGTTCTAACTTACCGCAGTTTTTTGCTAATCTGTGATTCCAGGGCCATAGAGTAGACCTTCCTCTTCTTCAAACTGTTCTAATTGAAGCGTTTTTTCCACTTGTCGAAAAGTACGAGCCTCTTTGGTGGCATCAAGCCCAGTTAGACTGTTTACATTCTTTTGAAAACAAATTACAAGGAGGTCTTGGATCACTTTCTAACTTTTTTTTCTCGTATTTTTGAGCAAATTTCCTATCAATTTAGGCAAAAACAAAAAATGGCTAAAAGATTTCATTTTACATGAGGTTCCCCCCTTAAAAGCCTACGCAAATCAAAGATGAGTTGGACTCTGTGTATGGGTACTCTACACCATCATTTACCGCAGTGAAATTTTGGGCAGCTGAATTTAAACGTGGCCGAGAGAGCTCGGGAGACGATGGACGTTCGTGACGTCCAAAAACTGCAACTACTGACGATAACATCGCTGAAGTTCACCAAATGGTGCTAGACGAACGCCGAATTAAAGTGAGAGAAATAGCAGAGGCTATAAAAATGTCCAATGATCGTGTTTGTCACATATTAAATCAAGATTTAGGCATGAGAACGCTGTCCGCGCGTTGGGTGCCGCGTTTGCTCACGTTAGACCAAAAACGTGTTCGAATGAACATTTCCAACGCTCTGTTGGCGTAATTTAGGAGCAATAAGTCCGAGTTTTGACGCCGACTAATCACTGTCGATGAAACTTGGATACACCATTATACGCCAGACACAAAAATACAGTCAAAACAGTGGAAAGGAAAGGGGAAATCCACTCCAAAAAATCAAAACCTATTTCTTTCGTCTGGGTAAGTGGTGGCGACTGTTTTTTGGGATAGTCATGGAGTGATCTTAATCGATTATTACCAAAAAGGAAAAACCGTTACAGGAGCATACTACGCATCATTACTTGACCAACTGAAGGCAGAAATTGCGGAAAAAGGGCCACATTTGCAGAAAAAGAAAGTCCTGTTTCACCAAGACAACGCACCGTCTCACAACTCAACGGTTGCCATTGCGAAAATCCGCGAATTACTGTTTGAACTGCTTGACCATCCGCCTTACTCACCAGATCTAGTCCCAAGCGACTTATTTTTGTTCCCTAATCAAAAAATTGCGGTTGGAGGACAGAGATTTTCATCACATGAGGAGGGAATCACTTTCGTGAACAGTTATTTTGCAGAGAAAAACGGCGAATACTATTTGGACGGGTTAGAGAGATGGGAGCATCCCTGGGAGAAGTGTGTAGAGTTACAAGGAGACTATGTAGAAAAATAAGTTTTAAGAAAAAATGTCTTGTATCTTTGTTAGATCGGAAACTTTTCAGATCGCAGATGATATGATGGAATCTTAAATTCCTGACATTTTTCTATCGCCTACCTAGGGGTGAACATCTAATCAATCTCTGATTTGCCTGGGATGAAGCAACACTGATATTGACCAATGATGACTTTAGCGTATGTGGCTATACGAGCTTGTAGAATAGTCGAGAGTTTCTTATAGGCGGTACTCAGCAATGTTATACTCCCATAGGCGCTACACAGTGTGATATCTCCCTTCTTATGTATGGGGAAATTTATTCCACGACGGCAACCTTCCGGCATCTTCTCTTCCTCCCATACGTGCGCCACGATCTCATGAATTGCGTGATGTAACGCTGTACCTCCTTGTTTGATCAGCTCAGTTGGTATGCCATCGGCTCCGAGGCTTTATTTGATTTGAGCTGTCTTACGGCTTTAAATGTTTCCTCAATGCTTGGTGACGGCAGCATTTGGTCTTGATTTTGGATTGGTGGAGCCTCTAATTCTTCTGTGAACTGACCATTTAGCAATTCATTGAAGTGTACTTTCCATTGTTCCAGAATGCCTTCAGAATCGGTAATCAGATTACCCTCCATATCCTTGCAGTAAGTGCAGCGTGGTGTGTACCGCGTCATACCGCGGATTATTTGGTAAAACTTCCGCGCCTAGTGCGGACCTTACTCTCTACTTTTCTCTATTTCACAGACAAGGTTTTTCCCAGGCACTTTCCTTTTGTCTGTGAAGTCTTTTTTCTGACCGGCTGAGTTCTTCGTACTTCTTGCGTACACGCGTGCTATGAGACTGCTGCATTGTCCGGTATGCAACATTCTTACGTTAAATCGCTTGTTTGCACTCTTGATGATGAGTCCAGTCGCTCCGATCTCGACGACTACTACCTAAGATGGAGTTGGGAGTACTAAGGACAGTATTCTTAAGTCGTGTCTATTTCTCTTCTACGCCCGGCATTCTTGCCGCAGGACTTACTCTCCCTCCGTCGACCAAAGGTGTCACTGATATTCTCATTGCGTAAGGCAGCCGTGTTGATTCGAGCCTGAACCGCGAATGCAATACGTCTCCGTACGGCAATTCGCGCTCGGAAAATTGTACCAACAAGATTGTGATCCGAGTCGACGTTGGCACCTCGGTACGTTCGTACCGTCATCAGGCTCGAGGAGTGGCGGCGATCTATCAACACGTGGTCAATTTGGTTACGGTTGGTCCCATCAGGTGGTACCCAGGTGGCTTTGTTGATATCTTTACGCGGAAACCTGGTACTGCCAACGACCAGGTTCTTTAATGCTGCCAGTTCGATGACTCGTAGTCCATTGTCATTAGTGTTCTCATGCAAGCTATGGGAACCTGCGTAGTGACTGAAAACCGCCTCCCGACCTATTTTCGCATTCAAATCACCAAGAACGATTTTCACATCGTATCTTGGGCAGGCATATAGGGCCCGTTCGACGTTCTCGTAGAATTCTTCCTTTTCGTCGTCAAGGGACTCCTCTGTAGGTCCGTGAATGTTTATGATGCGTATGTTCTTAAACTTGCCTTGTACGTAAAGACCGCATAGCATTTCGTTTATTGCATTAAATCCGATAATGGCAGGCTTCAGTTTTTGGCTGACTAAAAAGCCCACCCCGAGTTCATGGTGTTTTGCTTGACAGCTGTAATAAATGTCATACTCGTTTCTTTGAATAACACCACTCCCCGTCCATCTTATTTCTTGTAATGCTGTTATTTCAGCCTTATATTAGGACAGGGTATCGGCTAGCTGCTGTGCAGGTTGAGCACTATAGCCAGCGGAAGTTCCATGAGAAAATTCTCAAATCTTTAGCCATTTTCGTTTCCGTGGTCGTCGTCGTGTATCCAGTCCATATCCGAGGCTTATTAAATTTCCCATAATAATTTGTTTTTACGGGCAAGCTTATTAGTCTTTCGCCAACCTTTCACAGTATGTCGCTGCATGCATTGGTTCCCTACTTGGCGGGTGCCAAAGTAGCTATCCAGGGATGTCACCTGGAGACTGCATGTCAACTTGGATTATACAGGAACAAGGATCGCTCTGGCCTTCGCCGGGTTGAAAGCATTCAGATATTTTGCCCTGTGTCTTCCTCCCACCCCCCCTAAATTTATTATTCTTTAGTTTTTAAAGTTGTTGTTAAGATATTATCTTTTTTATATATGTCGCTTATGGTCAGCTAAATGAAGTGGGCTTCTACCCTCACCAGATTAAAAATTGAAATTAAATAAGTTATTATCATCATCATCATCGGCACTACAACCGAGAACGGGTGTTGGCCTTATTCAGCAAGTCCTGAGGTTTGTTAAATTTTCCATGATAATTTGTTTTTCCGGGCAAGGTCATTAGTCTTGCGCCATAGGCCCCCCGACGGGGAATCGAACCCCGGTCTCCCACATGACAGGCAGGTATACTGACCACTATACTATAGAGGCCAAAAAGACTTGTCATTGTTGGAAAAGGTCATTTTCTTATGAATCATCACAATCATCGGCACTACAACCGGTGGGCGGTCTTGGCCTTATTTAGCAAGTCCTGAGACTTGTTAAATTTTCTATAATGATTTGATTTTCCGGGCAAGGTCATTAGTCTTGCTCCAGAGGCTTCCCGGCGGGGAATCGAATCCCGGTCTCCCGCGTGACAGGCGGGGATACTAACCACTACACCATCGAGGAGGCCAAAATAATTTATTATACAAAGAATGAAAATATAAATGTATTGAAATTTCGGTTTTTTTCACAAAATTAATTACCATTTCTGGTAAGCAATTAAGCCATTAAAGGGTTTTTCGACAATATTTTATTACAAAATTAGTCACAAAAATTTCATTCCAAAGAAACTGCAAATTTACGTTCGAATCTATAATTTTTCACAGTATTGTATATATATAAAAAACAAAAAAAAAAAAACAAAAAAAACAATAAATAACTATATTCAAGTTTTCCTTTTTTTTCTGGTCTAGTTTGTAAATTTTGTTTAAAGTAGAAACAGTAATAAATAAAAATAAGATACACCGAAATGTAACATATTTGCTTAGAAAATAAAATACATGTACGTGGAATAATTTAGAATGCTCGTACCGGGCCAGTAAATTACATAGAAATGTAATATGTTAAAATGGGCTTAGCATTTAGTTTAATATTGTGAAAAACATTATATGTACTTTTTTTCGCAAATAAATTGCTATTCTGAATCACGATAGTAACACCACAGTGCTTCTCCAACCCACGCAAACACAGCACCACGTCCCATTTGGTAATCCTTTCCAAATACCACGTCATTTCGAAATAACCGATATTGATGATGGGTATAATTAAATGTCAATCCGCTCAACTTTACCTCAATGAAACACTTGTAGGTATTACTTTGCGGAATAAGGAAAATGTCACTCTGCACATTTTCGTGAATTGCTCGGGGGAATGCATGTTTGCCTGCGAATTACTGCGGTTCACCAATATCCGCTGCGCCAGGACGTATCGAATGAAGAAGACAATTTATCCTTTCGTGACGACCCAACAACCAAATGGGCACGTTTCACTTTCACCAGTTGCTGCTCAGTTGTTTTGTTTAACCTGATTACTACATGCAGCAGTCAAAGGAGGAGCACGTGGCCCCGTTCTGCCGTTTCGCCATGTTCTCCCACTAGATGTTTTGCAGCACGTCGTGCCGTTGCATGGATATCCTTAAGTTGTGGTTTTTAGTTCATCGAGGATTTTGTTGTTTTTCCTCGGGTTTTTCATTAAAATTTGAAATATGAAATCAAGCTTTTATTTACGTTCCATTGTGTCATTTGGAGGATGGTACTTTGACTACCCAAAGAAGGAAGCGGATGAGCACCGTCGGTGAGTGAGCTATCATTCATTATATTCCTGACGATTCGGTTTTGTAGTTGATTACTGCTTGCTTCGAGAGGGTACCCCAGGGTACATTTGGTAAATGGAATTAAATGTATTGTTGTTTATTTTTGCAATTACCCGTGCACATCCGGGGTGATAGATGACGACCGTGTCGCTCCTCAGAAACGTTCGTGTCGCTTGTACATTTATTTTCAAAAGCGTTGCGAAGACAAGAGAACAGCCAATCATAAAAAAATTAAGTCAACAGTAGGTTTCGGTAAAATGAGTACATATTATTAAAATACATAATATTAAAATATTTAATATTCCAAGTCCTCCATGAACTTAAACTACTAGTTATTGTCCATAGCACCTACGTCGTGTCAGGCATGTGAAGGTCTACCTAGCCATGTGCTGTATTTGTTTGTTCCACACGTGTGGAATGTGTACATTTGCATCACCAAATCAATCAATAATTCATTGAAGTTACATAAGACGCATGTATTTCAAAGCTTCGTGACTAATTATCTATTGAGATAAGAACAAATTCTATAACTTAGTTATTAACATGAGTTTGCGGGTACATAGGTGCACCTGGTAACTCTGCACTTAATACTACCTTAGGGTGCTATTATTTATTTCTGTAAATTTGGGGCAAGTTTTACCAAACTTGGCTCTATGTGAAGTGTAAAGCTACTATTATTATTATTTTCGTGTTTTTCTTTATCGCGAGGTATTTCTCGACAACTGCTAGGCTATGGATTTACTATGCTCCATATCTATTTCATTGTGAATAATCTTTAAAATTAATTAGATGTTGCAACGGAGCTTCATTCCTACATTTTGAATTAGTTTTGATTCTTTCGTCCTTTCGCAATTTATTCGGCAACTACTTTTTAAATTCGAACCTCCGCAACAACTACAATTTCACAAGAAAAAAATTCACGAAGCAGTTTATAAGCCCTAACCGCGTCCCCTATGTGTTTAGTTGATCCGTTCTCCTGAACAATCCCACACCGGGAAGTCGCATTGAGTTTAGTTTATGGGGCTACCGTTCATTCATTTACTTACAGCCAAAGTTAAAATCAAACATGCAGCTCTAGTCTTGACATTTCTCAGCATCTGCGTAGGTGCTTATTGAAGCTGTTAGAGGTGAGATTAGAGAGAGGGGTGTGGGGGGGGGGGAAGGATTTCGTGTGTTTGTTTCGGGGGTTTATACTGAAAAGAATTAAATTGAGGGGATACGCGCAGTCGACTGAACTGTAGAGGACCCGATGGATGAACAGGATGTCAGTTACGACTCTACGCTCTCCGAGGGTTTTTAGGTTGATGATTTCGAAACAGTAAATGTAAGGCAAATAAAGCCCCTGGAGCTGATGGCATACCAGCTGAGCTGATCAAACAAGGAGGGACAGCGTTACATCACGCAATTCACGAGATCGTGGTGCACGTATGGGAGCAAGAGGAGATGCCAGAAGATTGGCGTCGTGGTATAATTTGCCCCATACATAAGAAAGGAGATATCACACTGTGCAGCAACTATAGGGATATAACATTGCTGAGTATCTCCTATAAGATACTCTCCACTATCCTACAAGACCGGATATCCCCATACGCTAAAGCCATCATTGGTCAATATCAGTGTGGCTTCATCCCAGGCAAATCAGCAATTGATCAGATATTCACCCTTAGGCAGGCGATGGAAAAATGTCAGGAATTTAAGATTCCATTATATCATCTGTTTATAGACTTCAAGGCCGCCTACGACAGCATAGCCAGGGTAGAACTATATAATGCCATGAGAGAATTCGGCATTCCAAATAAATTGATTCGACTTTGTAGGTTGACCATGACCAACGTAACTAGTCAAGCGTGGAAAAGTAGCGGGATTGCTGTCCAAACCAATAAACATCTATAATGGACTCCGACAAGGGGACGGTCTGGCCTGCCTCCTCTTCAACCTGGCGTTGGAGAAAGCAATCCGTGACTTTGGCGTTACAACAAGAGGGACTATTGTCACCAAGTCCAGCCAGATACTTGCCTACGCAGATGACATCGACATCATCGGTAGAACCGAATCGGCGGTATAGGAACCCTTCACCCAGATCGAGCAGGCGGCACAAAAACTGGGACTGCACAATAATGAGGTAGAAGCTAAGTACATGGTGACAACTTCTGCGAAGAGAAGACCTAACGTTGGTCAAATTATCAGGGTAGTGGAGCAAGAATTTGAAGTAGTGCAATCCTTTAACTACCTTGGGTCAATAGTATCAGCCGATAACAAGATGGAAGAAATAATACGCGAACGGCTGATCAAATCCAACAAAGCCTACTACGGTCTATCAAGACTCTGTAAATCCCGAAATTTATCAAGAACATCCAAGCTACTACTGTACAAGACCATGGTCTTACCAGTACTCGTGTATGGATCCGAGACCTGAGTGTTTAATAAAAGGCACTCTGAACTCTTGGCCGTGTTCGAGAGAAAGGTCTTAAGGAGAATTGTTGGCCCCGTATGTGAGGGAGGACGATTCCGGAGACGCTACAACGATGAGTTGTACGCAATCTACCTTGAAGCTCATATTGTAAGAAAAATCAAGCTCGGTAGACTCCGGTGGGCGGGACACCTAGCTCGAATGAGCGAAGAGGAGGCTGCCCGGAAAGTCCTTTGTGGCAGGATGTATGGAAGGAGACAGCGCGGCAGACCATGTCTGCGATGGAGGGATGGCGTAGACCAGGACGCCCAGAGCCTGGGAGTGCTAAACTGGATGACATCGGCTCGAAATCGGGACCGGTGGAGAGATTTGTTAAATAAGGCCAAGACCGGATCCCGGTTGTAGTGCCGATGATGATGATGATGATGATGATGAAATGTAAGGCAGTAGGATCAAAAGGTTTTTGCATCCCAGACGACGGACAAAGAATTGTAAGAAAAGGCGATAAAAATATTTAAATACGACGAATATGGATCTTTTAATCTGGGAACCATATCCGGCTCGCATATTCTAGCAGTGGACAGGCGAAGGAAAGGTAAAGGGATCGAGTCACGTAGGCATCGAAGAAATCCCTCGACCAGTGCTTCACGAATCCAAGGGCATGTGGGGGTGAAGAAGTATTGTGCCGATCATGGGCACTAGTTCACTTTCCTCCCCACGATGTCGATCGACGAATATTCATAGAAAATTCCAGCACCAAAAATGAGGAAATGAAATGCACTGATTTTGATTGAATTTTTTTCTTATTTCTATTTTATACTAAGTTATTGATTGGGGTATAGAAAAGTGGCGGTTTCGTATGGTAAAAGGGTTTGTGTTCAGAAGAATTGAATTCAGAAGTTAGGCAGAGTCGACGGAAACCTGGTACACGCAACGGCCAAGTTCGGGAGATGTAAGTGGAATAGAGAGAAAAGTGGATGAAGTAATGTATAATTAAGAGGAACGGTTTAGGGGGCGGTGCGTAGGAGTGGGGGTAGGAAAAACTGAAATAAAACAAGGTGGAGTTAGTATTGGTATTTCTCAGCATCCTATAGCGGCTCCCTGAAACCGAGGGTGTAAATTGGGGGGGGGGGGGGGGGGGGGGTTATAAAAAGTTGGTGGTTTCGTATGGTAAAAGGGTCTGTGTTCAAGAGAATTGAATTCCGGAGTTAGACACAGTCGACCTATGATTTAACAAAATGTCAGTCAGGACTCTACGCTCCTCAAGGGTCTTTAGGTCGATTAATTTATGGAAATATTAGGAGCGACAGATGTTATTGTAGAGCCCAATATAATGGATTGCACAGGGACAAGGATCGCACTGTCCCCCGCCGGGTTGAAAGCAGAGGCTTTACCCTGTATGTTCGCTCCCGACGAAGGCCAGGACGATCCTAGTCCCTGTTCAATCCAAGTTAACATGTAGTCTCCACGTGAAACCCCTGGATAGCTACTTTGACACCCGCCAAGTAGTGAGAAAGTTTGGCGCAAGGCTAATAACCAGGCGCGTAAAAATGAATTATTATGGCAAATTTAACAAGCCTCGGATATGGACCGGATACACGACGACGACCACGGAAACGAAAATGGCTAAATGATTTAAGAAATTTTACATGGAACGTACGCTCACTATACAGAGCTCGAGCTGCACAGCAGCTAGCCGATGCCCTGTCCGAATAGAAGGCTGACATAACAGCATTACAAGAAATAAGATGGAGGGGGAGTGGTGTCATTCAAAGAAAAGAGTATGACATTTATTACAGCTGTCACGGAAAACACCATGTGCTCAGGGTACGCTTTCTAGTCAGCCAAAAACTGAAGCCTGACTTCGTCGGCTTTAATGCAATAAATGAAAGGCTATGCACTCTTCGCGAGCGAGGCAAGTTTAAGATCATACGCCTCATAAACGTTCACGGACCTACAGAGGAGTCCCTTGACGACCAAAAACAAGAATACTACGAAAACGTCGAATGGACCTTCAATTCCTGCCCAAGATACGATTTGAAAATCGTTGTTGGTGACGTCAATGCGAAAATAGGTCGGGAGCCGGTTTTCAGGCACTGCAAAGGTTCCCATAGTTTGCATGAGAACACTAATGACAATGGACTACGAGTCATCGAATTGGCGGCATCGAATAACTTGGTCGTCGCAAGTACCAAGTTTCCGCGTAAAGATATCCACAAAGGCACCTGGGTATCACCTGTTGGGGCCATTCGCAACCAAATTGACCATGTGTTGATAGATCGGCGCCACTCCTCGAGCCTGATGACGGTACGAACGTACCGAGGTGCCAACGTCGACTCGGATCACTATCTCGTTGGTACAGTTTTCCGAGCGCGGATTGCCTTACGGAGACGTATTGCATCCGCGGATCAGGTTCGAATCAACACGGCTGCCTTACCAATGAGAGTACTAGTAACACCTTTGGTCATGCGTTAAAACTCGCCCCCGAAGATCTCGACGGAGGGATAGTAAGTCCTGCGGCCAGAATGCCGGGCGTAGAAGAGAAATCGACACGCCTTACGAATACTGTCATTAGTACTCCCAACTCCATCTTAGGTAGTAGTCGTAGAGATCGGAACGACTGGTTTGATGATGAGTGCAAACTAGCGGATGAACGTAAGAATGCTGCTACCGGACAATGCAGCAGTCTCATAGGACGCGGGTGCGCGAGGAGAAATACAAAGAGCTCAGAAGATCTGAAAAAAGACTTCACAGACAAAAGAAAAGTGCCTGGGAAAAAAACCCTTGTCTGTGAAATAGAGAAAAGTAGAGAGCGAGGTCCGCCCCAGGCGCGGACGTTTTACCAAATAATCCGTAGTATGACGCGGTACACAACACACTGCACTTACTGCAAGGATAAAGAGGGTAATCTGATCAGCGATCCTGAAGGCATTCTGGAGCGATGGGAAGTGCACTTCAATGAATTGTTAAACAGTCAGCTCACAGAAGAATTGGAGGTTCCAGTAATGCAAGATCAAGATCAAATGCTGCCGCCACCAAGCATTGAGGAAACCATTAGACACCTCAAATCAAATAAAGCCTCTGGAGCTGATCGCATACCAGCTGAGCTGATCAAACAAGGAGGGACCGCGTTACCTCACGCAATTTATGAGATCGTGGTGCACGTATGGGAGCAAGAGGAGATGCCGGAAGATTGGCGTCGCGGTATAATTTGCCCCATACATAAGAAAGGAGATATCACACTGTGCAGGGGTATAACATTGCTGAGTACCGCCTATAAGATACTCCCCACTATCCTACAAAATTGGATAGCCCCATACGCTAAAGCCATCATTGTTCAATATCAGTGTGGCTTCATCCGAGGCAAATCAGCAATTGATCAGATATTCACCCTTAGGCAGGCGATTGAGAAATGTCTGGAATTTGAGATTCCATTATATTATCAGTTTATAGACGCCTACGACAGCATAGCCAGGGTAGAAATATATAATGCCATGAGAGAATTCGGCATGCCAAACAAATTGATACGACTTTGTAGGTTGACCATGACCAACGTAACTAGTCAAGTACAAATAGCGGAATCGCTGTCCAAACCAATAAACATCTTTAATGGACTCCGACAAGGGGGTCTGGCCTGCCTCCTCTTCAACCTGGCGTTGGAGAAAGCAATCCGTGACTCTGGCGTTACAACAAGAGGGACTATTGTCACCAAGTCCAGCCAGATACTTGCCTACGCAGATGATATCGACATCATCAGTAGATCCGGATCGGCTGTACAGGACTCTTTCACCCAGATCGAGCAGGCGGCACAAAAACTGGGACTGCACATTAATGAGAGAAAAACTAAGTACATGGTGACAACTTCTGCGAAGAGACGTTGGTCAAACTATCAGGGTAGTGGAGCAAGAATTTGAAGTAGTGCAATCTTTTAACTACCTTGGGTCAATAGTATCAGCCGATAACAAGATGGAAGAAAAAATACGCGAACGGCTGATCAAGGCCAACAAAGCCTACTACGGTCTATCAAGACTCTGTAAATCCCGAAATTTATCAAGAACATCCAAGCTACTACTGTACAAGACCATGGTCTTACCAGTACTCGTGTATGGATCCGAGACCTGAGTGTTTAATAAAAGGCACTCTGAACTCTTGGCCGCGTTCGAGAGAAAGGTCTTAAGGAGAATTGTTGGCCCCGTATGTGAGGGAGGACGATTCCGGAGACGCTACAACCATAAGTTGTACGCAATCTACCTTGAAGCTAATGTTGTAAGAAAAATCGAGCTCGGTAGACTCCGGTGGGCTCGAATGACCGAAGAGGGGCCTGCCCGGAAAGTCCTATGTGGCAGGATGTATTGAAGAAGACAGCGCGGCAAACCTTGTCTGTGATGTAGGGATGGCGTAGACCAGGACACCCAGAGCCTGGGAGTGCCAAACTTAATGACAGCGCCTCGAAATTGGGACCGGTGGAGAGATTTGTTAAATAAGGCCAAGACCGGATCCCGGTTGTAGTGCCGATGATGCTGATGATAATTATTTCCTGGACGTCAATTCAACCCCGAAATTGAAACACCGAATTCGTTAGAGAATCAGAGTCATGCTGGGGTATTTCTCCGATTTTGAAGGTGTCGTGTGCTTCGAATTTCTCTGACGGGACCAAAATGTGAACAAGAAATGCCAGATGCTAGACTTGTGGACCATGTATTTTTAAATCCGGGAACATCATATTCTCAATCTCAATTCGATTAACCAAACATTCTGATATCCAAATGGCAGGGTCTGGTATAACATTTCCCCGAAGGCAAACTTACTTCGAGGAAGATTCCATGCCAAAGGCTTGTTATTTGGATTTCCTATTTACCAGTGTTGGGATTTAAAAAATCTTTATCTGTCCTGAATTTTGGATATCAGTATTTAAGGATGATTAGTCACAGAAACCAGGAAGTTTAGTATGTTAATTAACTTATTGACGTTAGTTGTTCGTCTTTTACGAGTGTTAGTGAACACATTTAATACCTCACATGGAGACCTTTCTAACATTGAGGAATATTAACAAAAAGTCTTTGACTCTTATACCCACTAGATTTAAACCTTAGTCATAAGTCAAACAATAGATTTTACTTATTACATCAAACTTTTTACGACATCTTCTTGAACCCACTTCCGCCTTGTCTTATTTTGTATAACTGCTATTAAAACTTCCAAAACAGCCTTAAGAACTATAGTCAACTGAGACAAAGTTAAAGGGAAGCCAAATAAATCCAAAAGGATATCAACAGAAAAGTTGTCAAGACACAATCAAATGTTCTTTTAGTGAATTCTTACCCCCATCGCATGCTTCTATATCGCATTAGTGATTCGAGTATAAACATAATAAATAATCCCGAGTCTAATTCGATTTGAGTTCTATAAACGGTTGGTCGACATGCAATCGAAAATGAACGAACTTCCTTCTGCCCTTCAATATCTCTGACGACATTGAAATATTTATTTTCCTTTTATCCGTCAACATTGGATACACCCGTCTATCGTGATGGGGATATGTATAGGGAATGGTATTCTCATTCACTAGCGAGTATGAATTTTTGTGAATGGAATGCAAGTGTCCTCATAACGTACGAGTATTTTTTAAATTACCTTTTGTGGCAGGGAAAAAGTAGATTCGACAAAATTGAACCTTTTCGGGTGTACACGTTAATAGATTGGATTGAATTGAGTGCGGTAATAGCTATAAGTCGATAAATGTGATGGTCGTTAGACACTATCTTATTTTATTATAATACTATACTTTCACCAGAGGTTTTTGCGAGCGACAAAGGTTTTAGATAGAGCACTTAATGTATTGAAGATAAGGATACCCAACTGCACTCCGACGAAGGAGACATTGAGAGGATATTTTGCAATTATTCTAGCGAGTCAAGTAATTGAGTAGAGTGACATTACTATACAACAACAGGATATGGAGCCTTGTTGGGGCAAGTGTCAGAGAAGTTACCGCAGGAAAAATGGCATGTGGCGGCCAAGCGTTTATACATTGATATTACTTTTTTTGGTGTCCCTTTTTTACCGCACATTCTGTGCTTTCGCATATAGGGGCATCTGAATTCCCTTTAAGGTGCACATCTCGTGTAAAAAAGTATGTGTGTATAACAGTCGCGACGATAGTGAACAACGTGTGATTCGAACCGACGCAACGCTATGATGGTTAGAATCACTAAAAATTGAACCAATCCTCAACACATCATACCACTACCGCGTGTGTGAATTCGATTTCTAAACTCAAGTACACTCAACCGATGTCGAATTGCTATGTTATTGCTTGGTATACGGCTGATGCTTTTGCTTATTCGATTTACTCTCGGTGTTGTTCACTATTTGCTTGTGGACTGTGTGTGAATCTGTTAGAAACGCCACATATGGATAAATGTGTTTTTATTTATGGGCATTTAAAAAAAAAAAGAGGAAGCCAACGAGAAGCGACGGGTGCACGTGAGACAAGGCAAAAATGGTTAAAGTAAACTCTATTAAGATGTCGAAAGTCCCACCCGTGGTTATATTAAGTGAGATAATTTATGAAAAATTTTGTTTTTGATCTGTGTGGTACGAAGTCGTTGTGCCGGCGTACGACACGGGGTTCTACTTCGTTTCACGAACTGTTCACTGGACACAACTCTGAGCGACGCCACAAAAATGCTCAAGTTTAAAAATACGGAGCGGACGATCACCACAAGAAGAATACAAATACTAAATGATTTTTTTTTTTTATTAATGTTATTTTTTGGTAAAGGAATGTTTATCATCATCATCATCAGCACCGGGACCGGTCTTGGTCTTATTTAGCAAGTCCTGAGGCTTGTTAAATTTTCCATAATGATTTGTTTTTTCCGGGCAAGGTCATTAGTCTTGCGCCAGAGGGTGTGATCGTTCAGATCTGCGTTGTTTACTCATGCCGGAGGGCAATGGAAAAACAAAGCAGGCAGGCGCCAAGGACAAAGGGGTCGAGAAGATCGTTGTCTATTAAGCGCAGCGCGGCCAAATAAATAGACGACGATGTGCCGAAGAAATGTGGTAAAAGAAAAGATGGGACGAGGGCATCATAAAAGTTTTAGGTGACTGATGCCCCTATGTAAATAGACGAATAGACATTAGAAGGAGGTGCCAATGGATTACAATACTTTATACAATGAGAATTGTATATCGTATCTTGGGTCGGTGGACGAAACGAATCCTTTGTCTGCATTTGTATATACAGGGTAATTCGTTGTGGCAGAGAAAGGAAGTGGAGATTGTTTGTTAGTGGGAAAACAAATCATGGGTTGGATATTATGCGTGTTTACACGCGAAGGAATACGGTTTATGGCACATGACGCTAGATGCAGTATTTGTTTTTGTCCCCTGGACAAGGCGTCTGCTAGATATGTGCATGTGGGAAGATTATGGCGCACATGAAGGACAAAATTGCTTGGCAAACAAAGGTGCTGGAATAGTTTTCCTACTTATGATACATGCATGCAGACGAATTATTTTTCCAGCGAATTCTACTGATGCATTTCATGTGAAAAAGGAATCTTTCAGGTATTTTCATGAAATGCGTTGAAAGCATTAATCTCCTTGTAGTATGAAATATTTATGCTGAGTGGAGATTGCGGTGCAGGTGTGGGTAAGTGGGAATTTGCCTGGCAACCGAAGGTACCGAATAGGTTTTGGGATTCTTAAAAAGGTAGAAAAGAATTCTTACAGGGAATTTGTATGTGAAGAGATGCATGAAAGGTAAGTTTTCTTTTACAGGGACTTTTAGATTATAAATTTGATAGATGCGTAAAGCACTTAAG
Organism: Microdon myrmicae; assembly: GCA_963931805.1. NCBI lineage: Eukaryota > Metazoa > Arthropoda > Insecta > Diptera > Syrphidae > Microdon > Microdon myrmicae. The sequence continues at coordinate 36,244,537 of OZ007496.1, forward strand.
GTGCTAATGCGCTTGCATTAGCGAAAACTTATGCCGATTGGGATGTAGTTATGGGGGTTTTTCTTGTAATTGGGCCGTGGGGTTTGGCGGAACCGCCACAGATCTAACTGTCCAAGACTACTTTTTCTAATAGAAAAAGTTTAAGACTCAATTATCAATGGCAAGATCCTTTAGAGTCTTTGGCGGATTTTGTCAATGCTCGAATGTTGTAAGTGTTCCGCCGAACACAGTTCACAACTGAGGAAAATACACAAACCAGAACACGGACACAGTGTAACACCAATAAAACACAGTTTTGATATTTTTTATTTACGCTCTTTTGTTCTATCGTTCGTTTTCTTTCGTTCTCCCTAACGTATAGGACACCATATTTCAATTATGTTCGTTAGCACTATATTTGTATCGGTCAATATTTATATCAATTGCGAAACTAAACTTGCGAATATACCCGCAAAAATCAGAACATTTTTCAAAGGTTGTCAGGACTTGTATTTTTGCTGCGCATTACTTTAGTGCGCGTTGAACGTCGAGTATATATTTTACTTTATCAATCGTAATGCATGGCGCGGACCGACCTCCTCGTATGGTTGTTATATTAATAAATATAAATATATCTGACTTACGGTCTGTCCAATGGATGTGTTGAATCTCGTCTATCCTTCTACCGGGGTTGTCCTGGTGATCGCTGGTGCTGGTTGGTTTGGGAAAAGTTTAGGCCGCCGGGTTCGGCCCAACGGGGCTATCGTTGTTGCTTAACGGCGTTGTTGAGGTCCTGATCTTCTACTCTTTTCTGTCTCCTCCGGTGGCTAGTATATATGTAATGCACCACAAGACACAAAATGTCGCACTTGGTGATACGTTTAATCACTTATTCTAGGCGATCCTGGGATCATGTTTGCTTTGCCCTATGGGAACAGCGTTTTCGTTTATTGCTGTTGCTATGCAACGGCCTTTGTTTAGGCAAAGTGCATTGCAGCAGGGACAAAGGTTTTGCCGGCGGACTGTTTTCCGGCATTGGCTTATCGCCGGGATTGTGATGTTTGTCGACATCTGGCGCAGCTGTGCCAACCGTTTGTGTTTATCCAATTGATGGATCGATACACAATCTCTATGCTGGGTCATGTCCTTCGATCGCCGTGCAGGCGTGGGCAAATTGTTCGGGAATTATGGCCCACGTATCTGTGGATATTGGGGTTGTTGACACCAGTATGAGTGTCACCATTGGTCAGGTAGAAAGGTGGACTTTGGGCGAACGAAAACATCTCAGCCTAGGGTGATTTGTGCGATTCTTGGAACCGCCACGGCACCCCCCCCCCCCCCCGTGACGTGTAGGTAAGTAGGATGAAGTAGGTTGCTTGTTGCCTAGGGGCCGAAAACCTCTGACTTTTATGGGCGTGGTCTCATCCGTGGGTTGGTTGGTGCTCGGGTGGTAAAGGAGCGAAGGAAATCTTGCGGTCGGCCTTGGTCGCGGTTTCGGGCCATGGATTTTCTAGTTTCCGTACGTTGAGGATTCTCGCGGCATCTTCTCTGGCGCGTTGATCGAGAGCACACTGCGGTGTTACGGGTCCGTGTAGGATCTCTGTAGCCTCGCGTGAAACCATTTCGCGAGGCTTCGGTAGGTTCTCGGTGTCTGCCGTGCCTTGCGTTTCGGAGGGGCGTGACAGATGATATACGAGGCAGCTTTCGGCAGCTGTCATCGGTTGCTGGCATGACTCTCCTGGTACCGCGTCGGGGGGTTATTCTAAGTGGCACGGATTTGGCCTTTCGACATTGACGTTGTATGGCTTACCGTAGATGTCGGCGGAGAAAACCCGGTCGTTTATTCGATCCAGCACTTTGTATGACCCTTCATAAGTGAGTTCCAGAGGTTTTCTTAGTCTATACACCCTGTGGAAGACGTGCGCGCAGCTGTCCATCTGTGGGTGAACAAATATCCTCTTGGAGCCGTGGCTGGCGACCGGTGTGGCCCTGAACTTTCGCATGAGTTTGCATAGGTTTTCCAACAGCAAATTGGATGTTCTCCATCGGCGAAGAAATCGCCTGGGAAGCGCAGATTGGTTCCGTAAGTCAGATCTGCTCCTGAGGCTCCCAGGTCCTCTTTTATGCTTGTGCGCAAGCCAAAGAGGACAGTTGTTAGGGCATCGAGCCATTGATTGTCGTCGTGACACATCAGTGAGGCTTTGAGCGAGCGGTGCCATCGTTCTATCATCCCATTGGACTGAGGGTGATACGCGGTTGTGTGGCTTTGTTGTCAGCCGAGTAAGTCGGTCAGCTTCCTGAAAATCGCTGCCTCCTCCTAGTCAACTTACTCGCTGAGATTCTCAATGTAACTGCCTTACAAAATCCTTTTGGGGATGATTCTTCTCACCCCACGGTTCTCTTCTTCGCTTTTCTCTTAATCGAGAATCTCTCCACCAGGGAAGATCGCACTCTTTTTTTTTTTTTTTGGTCCTGCGGTTCTCCGTTTCGTCGCAGGCCAGATGTGCGGATGTACCTACACACACAGACGCTAAGGTTGCCACCTGTGTGGCCGTAGATCTTCCTGGGATCGCCAGAATTTCCACACCTTCTGTTGAGCTGCTTTTGTATACATTCGGGTGTGTGGTTTATTCTTGGCGATCCTGGGATCGTGATAATTATCGTTGGTTGTGATAATTGCATTTGCTTTGCCATATGGGAACAGCGTTTGAGTTTATTGCGGTTTCTCCGCAGTGGCCTTTGTTTAGGCGAAGTGCATTGCGATAGGGGCAGAGGTTTAGCCGATGGATTGTTCTACGGCAATATCGCCAGGGATGTGATGTTTGTCGACATCTGGCGCAGCTGTGCCAATCACTTGTGTTTGTCCAGCTAATGGATTGGTACACAATTTCTATACTGGGTCGTGTCCTTCGATCGCCGTAAAGGCGTAGGGAGATTGTTCAGGACGTATCTGTGAGTACGTGGGGTTGTTGACAACAGTATGGATGTCACCTTTGGTCAAGTGAAAAGTGGACTTTGGGGGCACGTGAAGTTTGCTTATAGGTGAGTATGTTCCTTGACGGAACGAAGATATCTCGGCCTATGGTGATTTGTGTGGTTCGTGGAACCATCAGAAGTCCGCTTCAACAGATGTGATTTTTAAATTCGTCCTTTTAAGTTGAAAACACACGTTTGTATTTGTATTTCCAAAGCTATGACTTCAGAATGTATATTTTTGTACTATACGGTCATTGAATAGTATGTGCGAAGCATTGAAGATTGCAATAAATATAAAAGTAGCAAAGCCCAAAAGCAGTAATACATGACAATATTCAGCCTAAGTTTAGCTTACAGTGTCCCTAGAAGACCAGTAAGTTAGAATATAATTTATATAAGCTCGAATTTAAGCTTTTTTTTATCTATTATAGAAAGTAAGATAAATATAAGAAAAATAACAAAATAAAAAGGTGCGTAACTGAAAATGAAGGAAATGAGTGAAGCATGTGGCAAAAGAGACTTCCAGTAATCCATAAACTTTCGCAAAGATGTCCTTCTCGAATTACATTGCATTGAATCACGTCACTTACCTACAGAGTTTATTGTTCAATCAACTAATCGACATTTTCACATAATTTTGCTATGAAATCAATACAAACTCTCATCTCGTGCCCGTGTCAACATTCCATCCAAGTGTTTGTTTTCCCCAATCATACGACCTGTGTCAGGTTCACCCAAGGAAAGAGCCGCATGAAAGTCATGATATCAGTTAATTAATCGCAAACTCGTTAGCAACGATTTAGTTCATGCAATTTGAATATCCGTCGTTCCATTTTTGTAAAGGCTCCTTCCTTCCGCCGGCTACCCTCCAGTGCACAGCGTTTGTATTTGTTCATCAAAACTCGGCCCGGTTTTCGTGATTATTTGTCTTTTGAAAGGGCTATGACGGCATTGCCTTACCCCCAGCACTAATGCACCTTAAACTGACTAGTTAGACTCAGTGGCGCAGAGCTCTTAAAGCCACCCTTACCTACTCCATGGGGAATTGTAATAAAATTTAATTTATTGCTCATTCTGACGATGCCATTTTTGTTGTTCGGTGCCAAAATAAACAAACCTTACAACTAATTACTGTGGCAAGGAATCCCAAGGACGGATTGTTGGCATTATTGTTGTAACTACTATTTGGCATCTCGTCAAAAATACTGATGGAATCGGGAGGATACCATAAATTATCATAAATGTTGTTGATACTGTTAGTCGTTTAAGTTATTAAATCACTCGTTCACGTAATTGCGATGGGAGCTGGTTTATTCGAGTTTCTAATTGACAATTTATTTAATTTTCCAGCTTGAATCTTTACGAACTGATAAAGAAGAACAACCACCAGGGCTTCAGCCTAAGCCTGATACGAAGATTTTGTAACTCGATTGTGAAGTGTTTACGACTTTTGTATGAGGAAAATATCATTCACTGTGATTTAAAACCAGTAAGTTGTCGTGCGGTCGGTGGCGATATTTGAAAGGTGACATCCCCAAGACGGATGTTTGTATTCGCTTGGGTGGAGCGTTACCAATCTTGTAACCGCCTTTCCGTCCTGTGCGAATTACATTATTTTACCCTAACAACAAATGTGAACTGTTTTTGATTACAGGAAAACATCTTACTGAGGCAGCGTGGAAGCAGCTCAATCAAGGTCATCGATTTTGGCAGTTCGTGTTTTGTAGACCAAAAAGTTTACACCTATATTCAGTCAAGGTTTTACCGGTCGCCAGAGGTTATCCTTGGATTGCGTTACGGGACTGCTATCGATATGTGGAGTTTAGGTAAGTTGATAGTTTCGATTTGAGTTTCTATAGTAAAAACTTCCTCTCTTCAGTACACAAACCTTCATTTATGCAGTAATTTAATCTAATATAAGATTACTATAATTGCTATCCAATTATTACGCCATTAGCCGTACAATAAGCATAATAATATACGGTTTTTGGATTGTACTGAGAAACCACGCAAGGCAAATACTTTCCGGTGAATAAGTCAAAATATCTTGAAAATCGGGCTATGCTTATAAAAGACTTCAAAGGACAGTTATAATCATTCAAGAAAAACGGATAATGCCAAATGTATGAATTACCAAAAGCACTTATGCACTTGATACAGATTATGAATAAGGATATTATCTTTCTTATAATATCCAACCACAAAAGAGTTTCCTAATACCCGGTCTAACCATAATTCATAAAGCATATTATGTTCCTCAATGCTAATGACCTTGTCTGTAAAAATAAATTATTATGGAAAATTTAATTAAGCCTCGAGACTTGCCAAATAAGGCCAAGACACAATCCCGGTTGTAGAGCCGATGTTCATGATGTTGATGATTATGCTCCTCAAAAAGTGTATCTAAATTTCCGGAATTACATCATCATCATCATCGGCACTACAACCGGGATCCGGTCTTGGCCTTATTTAGCAAGTATATCCACCGGTCTGAATTTTGAGGCGCTGTCATCCAGTTGGCACCCCCAGCCTCTAGGCGTCCTGGTCTACGCCATCTACCCATCGCAGACAAGGTCTGTCGCGCTGTCTTCTTGCATACATCCTGCCACAAAGGTCTTTCCGAACAGGCTCTCCTTCGCTCATTCGAGCTAGATGTCCCGCCCACCGGAGACTACCGAGCTTGATTTGAATTGAAAAAAAAACCCTGCACGAGGTTGGTAACTCTTCAGAAATTTTCCTATGAAGCCCGTCATCAAAAAAGCTCATCTATTTACGTTACAAGAAACCTGTTGATGAATTAAGTTAAAGGTGGACGACTGGCTCTCAGCGGGTCCGCAAACATTAACCATGTAGTGGACTGTAAAGAGATTTAATTAACTCCCAAAACCAGCTGAACAAAGGATACATAAAAATCGAAGAAACCCGCCGACACCCAAATGTATAGAAACGTCATCCCTCCACACCCTAACGCCAATTTTCCGCGTGCCACTCGTTCGATTTGCTTTGGTATCTAATAATTTTCGCGAGGCGTCCCTTACCACTGGTGGTGGGGAACGCATTTCGTAAACCGAAACGAAGAGGAACTGGTTTCGAGCGACCCTTACCACCCTGCAAGAAAGGAGCGGATTGAAAACAACTTCTGTGGGATTGTTTTCTGGTTGGAGTGTCTAAAATCCTAAAGTGAATAAATTTGCGGTTTGATTTGGTTTAACTATAACTCAGAGATAGAAAGACATATGAAAACATTCGTCTCTTTCTGGCGTATTTCCACGACAAACCAGATTCTGTCTGTTACGAAGACAAAACCAAAAAAACCAAAATTAGTGTCAAACTCTCTATTTAACAAGAGGGTCTCCATCCATCCATCGACATTCACAGTCTCCTCAACGTCTTTATTAAATTCCACCAAAACTCCAATCTACACTCTCAAATATCAAAGTATCGAATGACCTTTCAGCTTTCGGCTACTGCATACACTCAAAAAGGTTATTACTTTTTCAGTGTGGTAATCCTATTCCCACAAAGGGAATCATTAGAGATTTCAACCTTCCACAAATCAAGTGGGTCTTGTCAGACGACCAATCACACTGTTTATCCCATTCCACCTCTGTCAAGGAGTGTGTAGGTGTTAATGCCGTGGGCGTCAGCACGGACGCAGGTTGAGCACAACACCACAGATTGTTCACTGAAAATTAGAGTACAACCGCGAACACTGAAGTTACTCTCTCTCAACAATTGTGAACGAATAAAAAACACCGGAGGATTTGACTTAAGAGTTTTCTTTATTGGTCTGGTGAACATCTATTTAACAATTACAAGGTTCTTGGTTAAAATTTATTCAACAATTACAAGGATCTTGGTTAACACTTATTTAACAATTATGAGGTTTTCGGTTAACACTTATTTAACTATTACAAGGTTCCTGGTCAACACTTATTTAACAATTACAAGGCTCTTGGTTACCTCTTATTTGACGATTATATTAACGGACTGACTCCACTCGACGGCACGTGCACACACCTCGAATAATCAAATCTGTCTCTCGGATGTTTGTTCATCGACATCCATCAAACGCGATCCTCATGGATTCCCCGCCCAAGGGTAGCCAATCAGCGCTTGGATTCCATTGGACCGTTTCCATGGACATCGTCCAAGAAAATTGGAAAGATCCACCCTGGAAGGCAAGCGCATGACGTACCATGGCGAAGGTAAGACGAAAGGGAAGAAAGAAACACAGGAAAAACGAATGTCTCAGGTCAAATCTGCTGCTCCATGTATGGGCAGGATATACTGCCGCCATCCGCTAGGGATAGATTCGTTGATTAACGTGAGTCAATAAAACTCTTGCCGAAGGCACGAATTGGTTTTGGGATAATATATAAACAACCCCACAGGCAAACGCCGATATGCGCATCCGTTTGTGTTAGCGAACTAAACATGGGGTGTGACCGTTGCTAGTTTGCTTAAAGTAAACACATTTCGGTCATGTTCAATTCGGGGTCCACGAACGGTTGGCAGCCGTTAATGAGAAACTTGGCTTGCATGGGAGCATGTTGATTTTAGATAACATGCTATGAAAGATGTTGCCGTCAAGGCGAAAGCATTTCCTTGGCGTTTACTTGTGTAAACAAAAGCCGTTTCGATAGCCAGCGTGGCTACTCGTTGCTTGGGTACATATCCTTGGTCATGACCGATACTGGTGATCGTTCCCAGATGCGGCAACGGATCATATAATTGGTCATTCTGGTATGCGAACAAATAAGCATACATGAAGGCCAATGGGTAATTTGATCTTTTTTTTTTCTTTTCGAAAAATAGATCGTAGGGCATGCCGTTGGAAATCAAGCAAGCAGCCCGAAATGTCTTCTTGGACAATGGATGGGTAAAAAGATAACGCACGGAAAGGTTGGCGTGTGTTGGTGGACATGTGTCGTCCATTGTTCGGTCGAGGAAGCTCGGTTGATGCTGGTTTGATGTCATGGCAAGATGATGATCTTGTCATGAATTTATGTTTCCAGGTATGACCGCTCGAAGGGGGCTTGGAACAGCCCTTACAAAGGTAAGCTGCCTATGGGGTATTTATGTCGGTTATCCGTGGGGATAACCGAATTGTTTTCAGCAAATGGGTTGGCAATTAATGCCATGACAAGATTGTGTTATCTTGCAGGAAATTCAACTCACAGGTAAGCTGTATTTGCTGATTATGGTGGGGTTCGAGCAATGCGTGGCCCTTCGGGCCCTGAAAAGCCCCACAAGTGTCTATTCATCGATCGCCTAACTGATTCGTGTCTCTCTCAAGCAAGCAGCGATAGGTAGCTTAACTTCATCCCACATATTGATGACATTATTCTCAGGGCCAACTCTGTCCTTGGTTTTGTGAAACGCTGGTCGAAAGAATTCTCTAATCCTTACGTTTCCAGATCGCTCTGTATAGCTTTTGTCCGTCCCCTTCTTGAATATGCTAGTCAGGTTTGGTCTCCTCATTACTTGGGCCATATTCGCAGAGTCGAAAGCGTGCAACGTCGTTTTTTGCGTTTTGCCCTCCGAGGATGGAATTGGGAAAATCCCCTGATTCTACTCCCATACACGAGCCGCCTTCACCTAATTGACCTTAACACACTTGAAGAAGACAGAATTCATGCCGACATCCTCCTTATCCACCGTATACTCTTAGGTTCAATCAACTGACCAACCCTACTCTCCTCCATCACATTTTCCACTAATCCCCGAAATCTGCGAAACCCTCGTCTCTTCTGTTTACCCGCCCATCACACGTCTTACGGCTCTAGTGAACCCATTTCACGAATGCAGGGGTGGGCAAACTCTCACGCCACTTTCTTTGACTTCAGTCTCACCTCTCCTGCTCTCAAATGTCGTCTCCTCTCTAACCCCTTGTGACCCTACCCCGCTAACACCCTAGCATCCGGCTTATCCTCGCCCTTCCCCGTCCTATCACTTATACTATTATTCTATCCATCTTTGTTTAGTTCCCCATTCCATTTTTTAAGTTACTTTAAAGTTAGTCCCCCACCCCCAACCCGTATGCCATCGTTTCTAAGTTAGTTCGTAAGTCTATTTATAAGTTTATATGTTTATACCACTTGTACTAAGCGAAATAAACTGAGGATTCTGCTCTCACTTCATTCATTTATTCACTCATTCATTCATTCATTCGTTCTAAATTTCGTGAGTAGACAACTTGACCTTAATTTTAGTACAGACCTTTTTAATGCGTCTGTCCCACTCAGCCCCTTCATCTTCACTCCCATTGACAATCATCACCGAGGGAGGGTCTCCATAACCTTATTCCAGAACCGCTCGTCCCCGTCTGTCGCCCCTAGCAACTTTCACCCCTACAATTTCCATAAACCCAACTTTCGCCTCATCAACACATATCTCGGTAGTTTTTCTTTCAATTGTGGTCACCTATCCGTAGACGATGCCATTACCCACCTTTATAACGAAATCATGTATTATATTTCCCTGTATGTTCCCTATACTAGACAAAGGACGACGAAATCGATGACATCCTCTCCTTGGTACACTCAGAGGCTTCGCTCCCTGCGTAATAAAATGAACAAATTATGGGTCACCTTTCTACGGTATCAAACTCTTCCCAATTACTCAAACTTTCTCGTTTGTTTCTTCCAGTTCTCTGAACTCTATAACAACTTTTACGATAACTATCTGATCAAGATTCACACAAGTCTGGGAAATGGCCCCAAATCTTTCTTCCGGTTCGTCTACCATAAACTGAAATCCGATGGTTATCCCACCTCACTTACCCTTAACTCCCAAAAATCATCTGATCCCTTTACTATTGCTATTCTATTTACCACCCATTTCAAACAGTCATTCACAAATGACTCCTTTGTTCTTGACCAGTCATCCTCCGACTATTTACCTAACTTTTGCCTTGAGTCCTTCCTCCTTAACTCAATTGATCCTTCCCTAAACGAATCCAAATTACTCCGACTTAAAGACAAATTTACACTGGGCCCCGATTGTATCCCGGATATTGTCTTCAAGAAATGCTCATCCGCTCTGTGTGATCCCCGCTCGCCTATCTTCAATCTATCATTCTCGCAAGGTGTATTGCCCCACCTTTGGAAAACTTCATCATCACCCCCATCCACAAAAAGGAACCCAAAAATGATATCTCGAATTACCGCTCTATTGTCAAACTCTCCCACATAACCAAGATTTTCGAAAACATTCTGTACGAATATTTTAGCTTTCATTGCAAAGCGACTGCGCCATCGCTCCCTGTCCTGTGCGCTCTCCTTCCACGCTCAAGGTCAAACCTAACATTGTTCGCCCATCTCCGTGGCGGCCGTCCTGTCGGTCTATTTCCCGTTGGTCTATCGTCAAGAATTCTGCGCACGGTCCTATCGTTGCCCATTTGCCCCACATGTCTTGCTTATCTTAATCTTTGCGTCCTGATTACTCTCACTATTATAGGTTTGCGGTATAGCTATTCCAATTCGTGGTTGTGTAGTTTCCTCCATTGTCCTGCCTTCTCGGCATATTTACCTCCAAAGAAACCCTTAAAACTTTGTTCTCGAATACGCGGAATTTGTTGTCTTTCCGTTTTGTGAGTGCTTATGTTTCGCTTCCGTATAGAGCAATCGGCATGATTATAGTTCTATAGATCAGGAGCTTTATATTACGTGATAGCAGTTTGAATTTCAGCAGTTTACTGAATTGGAGAGCGTTTATCTCACAAAAGCAACATGGTTTTCTAAACGGCCGATCGAGCACAACCAACCTTCTTAAGTTCACATCCTTTACATTCTTAGCACTAGAACATTCTCAACCGACCTCAGTAAAGCTTTTGACAAAATCTCCCCAACCAACAATGCAGAAGTGGATCTCATCATATCTCAATGATAGACTTTATTCCGTCCGGTTCAGATCGGTGACATCAAACCCTTTCCTTGCTGCCTCTGGAGTCCCTCAAGGTAGCCAGCTGATCCCTCTCCTACTCATATCAGCCACCAATGATATTGATAAAGCCATCAATCATTCCCGGTTGTCTATATATACTGATGATACTAAACTATATAAGATCATCGAGTCTCCACATGATCGTGCTCTGCCGCAAACTGACCTGGACAAATTGTTATAATTATAACACCTTTGTACTTAATATTGGCAAGTGCCAATCTATATATTCTCGAAAACGTATCAACTCTTCCCCGCGCCTATATTTCCCTCATAACCAAACGCTAACCATTGTCTACATTATCCAAAACCTCGGAATCCTATGCAATAGAAAACTTAGTTTCCTCTCTCATATTGACGAGATAATCCTGAAAGCCAACTCGGCCCTTAGGTTCGTTATACGCTGGTTAAAGGAATTCTCCAACCCCTACCTAACCCATCCCTTTACACTTTCTTCGTCCGTCCCATACTAGAATATGCCTGCCAGGTATGGCCCCCCTTTCAACACATTCGTATCCGTAAAATCGAAAGCATCCAACACCCTTTTCTACAGTTTGCTCTTCGAATACCCTCTAATCCCGCCCCCATACATCAATCCCCTCAAATGAATCAAGCTCAGAACCCTTGAGGGGCGCAGAGCCCAGGCCGATGTAGTGTTTATTCATCGACTCCTTTCTGGCACGGTCCATTGCGCCTATCTCCTGAAATACAAACGTACGGAGCTTAATTCTCTTTAATACCCCCCCCCCCCCCCCTTCCACGCCGCCCACACCACCACACATCGTATGGCTTAAAAGAAGTCCTTTCAGTGATACTGAGAAACGTCAACTCCACTTCGTTTGACTTCGACCCCAATACCCATTCTCTCAGACCCCTCATAAATTATTCTCTCTTATCATTATTCTAGGCGGCCTACCTATACAATGACCCCCTGCCCATTACCCCGTTACCCATCACAACCACACACACTCCCGGGCACTCGCTTGCGCTGACAACCCACGTCCCGGCCGCCACATCCCTTACCTTCCACCTAGTTCAGATGTTTATACCACCGTCTTAAATTTTTGTTATTGTTATATTTCTCTTTTTTTATAGTTTCCTCGCTTGTATATACGAGGGTTCTGGCCTCACCAAATTGAAATTTCCTAATCCTCTTCCTCCTCACCGGCCACAATACACTCTGACATGTAATGATGCTTCAAAGTCGAAAACTCGGAATATTTAAGACTATTACATGTTATGAGTGAAATCTGTGTTATATAACCCAACAGATCTTCATGCACGTCTTACGAGACCGTTTTTCGTGTGCTCAGACCGAAAAACGGGGATCTCCGTTAAAACCCTATTTTCGGTTACTAGCGACCTATCATTCATCTTTCACCTCGTCCACATAACTACAGATCATCGGTTACACACTAAAAACATCGACCCCAATATCCCCTACGGCTCAACACTGCCATCTTTGGAATTACGCAAATATTGATCACTGTTGAATTAATCAATCGCAAATTCTATGGCGACACTGCTTCCAATAAAACAATACAACTCAGAGACACCTTTAAAAAGAAAACTAGAGTAATTCATTAATCCTATCCCAGGAAATACATCCTAAACGTAACAATGTATGGATGTATTGAGGCCTTGGTTTTTTAATGATTATAATCATCTTAGTGCCGGTTCAAATCACATTCTTTTCACTATCGTCACACAACACTATAGAACCATTCGAGAAGCGAGTGTTGCTGTACAACTCAAATGCTTCGGAAACATCTGAGCAAAAGCGGTCACAAACCCCTAGGGCACCCCCTACGGAATGATTATAGCAAGACTGAAGAGACATAAAACCCCTAGTACATAATTTCTCCCTACGTGCTGCGCTCAATAGTAGAGCATCTCTTTCATCGGACGCCCGACACGGCGTGGAACGTTGGCTTACACGCCGACACCAAGATCATATAGCGCTGTCATCAGAAGAGATGCAGAGGGCATGGAAAAGAATACGCAACAAAAAAACGTCTGGATCTGACAGGATGTTATAAAATTTAAGTTTAATGTAACACTTACTGTCTACCGGCTTAGTTAAGCCTGTGGGTGATGGTGTCCGGCTCTTCTGCCCGTAGGTGTGTTTCTGGATGTTAAATCTCCTGGCTCGTCCAAAATAAAAAGGCCGACTATTTGGTTTTTGTTTTAGTTCAAGTTTTGTTTATTTTTATTTTATGTTTTATTTATATTATATTAATGTTACGGTTTTAGTAGGTGGACCAATGGGTCAGTTCCACCCGACCGATTTAATTCAAATACGATTGTGTCTCCAACAGAACTCCCTATTTATACCCCAAAATCCAGTCCGAATCCTACATTCTTTTCCACGATTCATTTTTCACCTTGAGACAGCCACCGGATGCCAGCCCCCAGTTGAATGCTATGCCAACGACGATGGGAACTGCAACGTTGCAATTTTGCCGCCAGTCACCCTGAGGCGGCAACCTTACGCCTACTCTGGCTGCAGCTCCACCCCAAGGCCATGGGGAAATTTCGATTCAAGGTGATGCGAATCAGATTTGCCCATAGCAAATACAATAGGGAAAATCCCGCAAAAGATCATATATAATAGATTGCTCGCTATAGCCGATAACAGCGGAGCGGTATTGGATCATAAATATGACTTCAGGAAGACACGATTGACCATTGACGCCATCAAAAAGTTGGTCGATATGACAACCGAAGAAGTAAAAGATGAAAGATGAAAAGGAGGAACAAATAAATACTCTACCATTGTAACATTGGACATAAAAAAATGCCTTCAACTCGGCTAATTGGTTGTTAATCAGAAGTATCCTGAGTCAAATGGGCACTCCGCTCTATCTCCTAAAAATCGTCATAAGATACTTCGAGGCAAAAAGCTGATATGCGATACGGACGTGGGCAGAAAAAACGATGATGTCACTGCAGGAGTTCCTCAAGGGTCATTCCTGTGGAATAATATGTACGGTGGAGTTCTACAAATAATGCTACCACAGGGAGTGGGAGTTATTGGTTTCGCAGACAACATTGCGGTTGTAACAATCGGTAAACATATAAACGAAGTAGAAACGGCCACTAATGAGGCAGTTCGACTAATTAAAGACTGACTAGAACTAGCTGACCACAAAACGAAAGCATGTGGAATATGCCAACTTCCAAATTGGAAACCAGAACATACGTTTAAAGGAAGTGGTTAAGTATTTGGGAGTCATGTCCAACAATAGACTATGATTTAAATCGCACGTAGGGTATGTGAATTAGAAAGCCGCAGGCGTGCCGGCAGCCCTGGCTGGTATATTAGCAAACAGCTCTGGACCAGAAAGGAGTTTTAATCACTAGTCGAAAGCGCATGGAATATGTTCATTTCCAGATCGGAAATCAGAACATACAATCAAAGGACACTGTAAAGTACTTGTGAGTCATGCTCGACAATAAACGAAGTTTTAAGTCCCACGTATACTATAGTATAGGATATAGTATAGGAGTATACCCGCCTGTCACACGGGAGACCGGGGTTCGATTCCCCGTCAAGGAGCCTCCGGCGCAAGACTAATGACCTTGCCCGGAAAAAAAACAAAAAAACATTATGGAAAATTTAACAAGCCTCAGGACTTGCTAAATAAGGCCAAGACCGGCTCCCGGTTGTAGTGCCGATGATGATGATGATACTATGGGAGTAAAAAAGCTACAAGCGTTCAAACATCCCTATGCAGTATATTACCAAACATTTGTGGACCAGGATATTATTATTATTAGTATTTAGTGGCCTGTAGGAACCCGGTAGTTCATGACCTCACCGACTCGACTCCGCCATCGTTCCCTGTCCAGGATATAATGAGAGAATTATCTTATCAAGGGTGGTCGTATTAATACCAGCCGAAAGACAGAAGCTATAGAAACAGAACAACTAAAAAGAGTAATGAAAGCTACACACAGGCTTTGTGCATTAATAAATAGACGCGGTTTCCAACAGGACAGGAGATGGTGGCGTAACCGATATAGAAAGGTCATGAACTTTAGGGTTCCTGTAGACCAATGAAAAATGGAATAGAATGCGGCTTCCGAGGAATCAGCATTTGTTATAGCCGCACATCTTCCCATAAACATCCTAGCTGATGAGATGTTTCCGATCTAAAACCAATGGAGAATCACAAGACGAGAAGTGCTAGAAGAATGAGAAAGCTTCGTTACTTAATGCCACGCCAGATGGGACACCTGCTTAAAAGGTACATGGACCTTTAAATTTCGTAGAAGGATAAGCACTTACACGGGAACTACAATTACCATCTTACGCAATTCTTGTTAGAGCACAGTGGGTACCGAAATTACTTAAAACGTTTACCTCTTTGTCCACAATGAGAAGAGCGATAAGAGGACGCTGAACATATCATTAGAGAAAATGATAGGCCTAGGTATCCGGCCATAACCTTCTAAAATTAATTAGGCTGTAACATTTCACATTACATTCTAACTATCACTAGGGCAGAAAGTAATCAGTTGAATCAACATTCATACAACTGTACGCATTTCTCAAATTCTTTAACGACTGCACCACTGGTCAAAAAGGTTCTGCATTCTTGTGCTAATTCAAAACAACTATACGTCTGTATGTGAAGCAGGTGTTTTACATTTCTACTTCACATATTTTCATACACCAACCACTTACTGCCACAGTCAATATTCAGTAGAAGGAAGGACAATTGACATGGTTTTTCTCTTTCACTACTCAACTCGAATCTATTGAGAATCCAAAGCAATATTGGAATCAAGGACGAAGAAAACGGGGATATAACAAAGGCAGTGAATTCCCGGCAGAGAATAATGGGTGAATTGCTTTTTATTCTTCTACTGGAACAGTACTGTTACCTTCGACGAAGAGAAAACAATTGCGAATATCTGCGGCTGCCAATAAATCTCCCCCGTGATTGTGCTCTCAAGGCCAATTTCGGACGACCAACCCGCAAATAGGCCATTACTCACCCTTTCAATGGACATTTGCTGTTGGCTTTATTCCAGGACAGTACCACCAATTTCGGATTTGAATTAGGCACGACATTTGGTGCCAACTTTTGCCGACATAAATCCGATCCATTACATGGTCAGTGCCTTATTTTGTTCTGAATGGATTTCTCGAACTACCGATGTGATTCAATTCAAAATCTCCTTAAAGTCCACCGACAACGTGCCAATCATAGAACGCAGTCAAGTAACAAGAACTCATGGTTTATTTTCCCGCCACTGAATGTTGATACCATATATCATCCTTATCAGGTTTTTGTTTTATTATTTGTTTTATAGGAAACCGTAGATGCACTACATTGGCTGCTTTTGACGACTGACTCGGGTGGCCATGAATTTATGGCCCAGTTTATTGCAGCACAAAAAGAATACAATCGAAAAGATTGCACCATGCAGGGAAATGCAAGTGCGACCCACAAAACGAACACTTCCATGAATGTGTTTCAAAGTGCTTCCAATTCTTCATTCGAGAGAGAAAACATTTAGTAAAGGACTCAAGACATTCACGAATGGCAACTGTGGGATGTGTGAGGATACACTGCTTTACTCAAATCAATTACAAGAATAGAAATGGGTTTGAATTAAGGTAAAAAGGGTGGCTAAATGCGTAAGGTTTCTCCGTTGGGTTGACCTGCCTTAGCGGCGCCGCAATATCAGCGATGTCCCAGTGCCAACCTAATGTCCATCAATCCCAGCATGTGCAGCATATCTATTGTGAAAAAAAACATGGGTGTTTTTGTAAAAGGAAGCGAAAGCTGAATCATAACACATAGAAACCTTGGAATGTGTCCAATAGAAACCGAAATGACTGCACACTGAGCCTTAAGCGTAATAGATCGCACCAGAGTCCTTTGACAGTAGTAAGTCCTTAGCAGTCGTGATCAGATATAAAAGAAATTCTAAGCCTTGAATTATGAAATTAAATAGAAGAAACCTTTTAATTAAACCCTGTAAAATGCCAACGGCATCATTAATTGGACCGCAGGAATCTCAGCAATGAAAACCAGTGAAGTGAGCTATAGAAAGAATGTGAGCGGAAGAATTGATTCTGCCAAGAACGGAACGTGCGAGTCAATTAGGAAGAAAAGAGAGGAAGTTTCAAGGATATAAATGGGATATTTCAATAATAATATCCTTGAACACGATTTCTAAATGAAGCGAATAGATAAATCGTAGAGTACTCAAGTTCCAATGGTTGCGTTGCTTTGCCATCAAGATATAAAACAGAAAATTACAAAAAAATAATTTCGGAGTTCAGAAGGACAATAAACTAACTTTGCTGAAGTACTTGTCCTTCTGGTGTGTGTATTTCACTACAACCAATAACAATCAACACGTAACTAACGTTTTTAAGGGAATAATTACTTTTTACGACACGAAGAGCTGAATTGTATCGTGACTTGCTTTATATGGCGATACCGAAAACGATGTTCCTAAAAGAATACCTGGTAGGGCGTAAAACCAACATTGTGATAAGAGTGATGGCCGGAGACGGCGTTCCCTAATACTCTAACCTGGTTTGAGGTATTTACCCTGATCTTATTTAATGAAAAAAATTCCTTGGACCTTGCCTCCCAAAAGAAAAAAAACAAACTGGATAATTTTATCTCGGGCGTCCATAATACTGGACGCCAACCCCAAGACTAGCCCAAAATTACCCATGCACCGCTGTTTTATATCGTTTGGCCATAGATGTATATGAATTGTAAGGGAAAGGAACACAAAAAAGTGTATAGAATTTCGTCGTGTGATACAAATTAAACAAATTCTAAGGAATAAAATCTTGAAAGTGGTGATCATGAATATCATCTGAAGATGCGTTCTGTGGATTTTTAGTAAATGACGTTGATACGCGATAAATGAATATTCGGGTGATTTTATGAGGCACTCATTTGCATGGTATTGTTTCTGATTTGAATGGGGTGAGTGGTCGGTGGGTGGGGGGAGTCTATTATGCATTGTCCTACGAAGTGGAATTTGAACTCTGGAAACAAGGAAAAGTCATATATGGCTAGTGCATTATCGCGATGCAAAATTCAGGAGTTGTTTGCTTCCACAATGCCGCTGTTTTTTGGCAGATATTCTCTCTCAAATGCTTCATAACGCCTAAATAATATTTATTATTTAATCCACCCTCTGGCGCAAGACTAATGACCTTGCCAGGAACAAACAAATCATTATGGAAAATTTAACAAGCCTCAGGACTTGCTAAATAAGGCCAAGACCGGTTCCCGGTTGTAGTGCCGATGATGATGATGATGATGATTTAATCCACCGGAAGAAATTCCGAGTGAACAACCCCACGAATATCAAAGCGAACAGTGAGCAAAATCTAGACTTGTGAGGGACTTTGATTGCTTTCGCCGAGGTGGTGGATGAAATGGTCCCACTTTTCACAGGTACTCCAGCAGATTTCGTGTAGATCTGTTACTACGAAAGCCATATTGGGGGTTATTGAGGAGGTTATTTGCTTCTAGATATTTCGAAAGTTGAGAGTTGATGAGTGATTCTATTACGTTCGAGAGAATAGAAGTTAGGGAGGAGGATTCCGAAGACGGTACAACCATGCATTTTACGCGATCTACCTTGAAGCTAATATTGTAAGCAAAATCAAGCTCGGTAGACCCCGGTGGGCGGGACACCTAGCTCGAATGAGCGAAGAGGACCCTGCCCGGAAAGTCCTATGTGGCAGGATGTATGGAAGGAGACAGCGCGGTAGACATTGTCTGCATTGGAGGTGTTACTTCCAAAACCACCCACCCATAAATACATACCTCTTTGAAGCCAGTTTCCACCAATTAATTTGCGGTACACGCAAAATCATCCACTAAAAAGATGAAGCACTCCCCAAGCCCTAGCATTGCCTCATACGCTAAACGGGCCAATACCAAAATTGATATCAATCAAATTGAACTAAATGTTCAATTTGCCTCTATCAAATTCAATAGCAAAGAAATTGATATAAACGTTCAATTTGTACATATTGAACTCAATATAAATCCAAGGCGTGATATACGAACCAGTCGTTCAGCACGTAAATTCCCCTGGACCCAAATCTGCGGACCAGATGACCAACTCTCAAGTAAAGTTGGTAAAAAGCATAAAATGCATGGCGACGCCGTTCCCTTAAATCATATTCAAGGAAACATTTCCTATACGGAACAAAGGACGGCGATCGTAAAAACACTCGCTGAACAACAATACCCATAAGATACAAAAATATCTTTGGGTCCGATGTTCAGTAGAAAATAAATTGCCAAGTCTGGGCACTGTTAGGAATCCCAGGTAATACTTAAGGGATTCTAGACGGTTGCCGATCCAAGGTAAAATACCTAGGGATCAGACAAAGGATGCACGGGCTCACAAAGGAGATCCTAATACAAAGGATATTGAGTTCGATCATCGCACAAGGAACCTAACACGTTGCCTTGTATTAGCAAAAAAGAAGAAAAAAAAAGGTTTTCCTGCGATCAATCGGAAAAGGAGTTGAGTTGGTTCTTGAATTTTGGCCGAGAAGGTCAGGAGTGGTTGGTGTCGTATCCATCAGGTAACACGAAGTCCCGTTAATAAATAATATAGTCAGTAAACCAAATTGTGCGGGTAGTAAATGAAACTGAAATAAAAGACCTTTAAGTAAATAAAATAGTTAACTGAAACAAAATGGATTTTCATGAACAAATAAGTGTGTGTGGTGTGTAAGGTGCGTGGTGTGAAAAACAAATAGTATAACATTGCCACATCACCCGGATCAGCGATCCAACTAAAGTGGTTCGAAGGATATTCCTCGTTACGTCGCTTTCGCCAGAACCCTTGTCCAATCAGTCTCAACCGACACATCCGCACCAGCAGCGAACCAACAGCGGGCATCCGAGTATAGAGTTTACTTCAGCAGCCCCAAAGTGCACGAGGCCAACCCCACAACAACCGCCAGGACAGACCGTAAGTCATAAACAGATATATTTATATTATATTGTATACAACAAAAAATGGCGCAGCCGGTAGGATTTAGGTAAAGCCCTAGAACGGACGGTTCTAATAAGAGCTAGTAAATCCGAAATCCTGCGAACCTACAAAAAATTAAATATCTATAATATAAATTAAAAAAAATTATATATAATAATAACTATTCACGGTCGTACTGGGCAAGGCACCTTTACCCTGCGTCCGGAGCTGAATCTCGCTTCGGAGGTACGATACGATAAATTACAAATCCGCTTTTCCACAAATACATAACATTTTGAGACAAACCAGTATCTACATCAGAAGGAGCTCACAGGGAACAACCACAATCTACATTCCAGCATCAACAAGTACTGCATGTTAATATTTAAACTCTCCCTTTGTCTTAATTTTGCTAAGACTCTATATTTATTACAATAATATCTCTATTAAATAAAACACAATGATTACTATAGTATAAGAACAATTTTTTCAAATATTTATAGAACAGTATTTAATGGTATAGGTGTTCACATGTCATGTACTTTATAATTTTTTTTTGTAACCTATGTAATACAGCTGGTACTCTTTTGGTTTCTCTGCTCTTAGCCATTGAATTTTTCGCTTGTCAGTTCCTGAAATTTCTCTTTGGATTTCAAACTACTGCTCCTCCGTCCTTTCTTTTATTCAGGTGCTCTGGTTTCCATTTATCCTGGTATATATAAATATTTTTTTTCCCACTGTTCTGTTTAACTCCACTTTGGTTTTGTTGGTTTAAGGTCCCATCCTCGGGCTATTTCTTACGCTTCCTCTTGTTAATTAGTCAGTAGACACATTTCACGTCACTGACCCATTTGGTTGCACTCCTTTTGCGTTCACATTGGTTTGTCGTTGACACTCAATTTCACCGCGTGCTTCCCTCCATGAAAACGAGGAAGCAAGTGAGAGTGTGTAAAGTAATCTCACACACGGCAAATACCTCGACCCCATCAACCCGTAGCGATCCACCCGATTCACCACTAAACTCCCCAAGGCGACTCCGAAGCGGATTCGAACGGTTAGAAGAGTTAAGTAGAAGGCAATTACAGTTTAGTGATCCGGACTTAACCCTTATCCCAAACACTAGGGAACAAGAATCTTCGGCCAAATACCGGTCAGCAGGGAAGAAGAAAACGAACTTTCTTCTAAATCAGAAAAGCCCACAAACACAATGTTGGGAGCTGATAAAATGTTTGACTTCGTCTCAAAGACGGTTCCTGTGTTCTCTGGAAAAAAAAAGGTCCAAATGCAGCTATCGAATTTCAAACGTTCATAATTGGTTGCAAAAGGGCCCTTAGCTGTTTAGAAAAGGAGGAGGAATCCACGTTCCTTAGGTGGTTGCCCATAAGGCTAGATGGCGAAGTACACCGCCTGATAAGTGAGGCAAACCCGAGACGTTCCTACAAGTTGAACAGCACCTAAAACACGCTTTTCAGCCCCATGAATCTTATGAAGAGTTGTATTCACAACTTTCAAGAATGCTCCAACTCCCTGCGGAAGATGTGACAGAGTTTGTCTCCCGTGTGAAGCAAGCCATTGTGCGTTGCAGGGAGGCGGCGAACCATTGTTACGGACAGGCAAGCGGTGCCACCTTCGCCATCCAAATCAAGAGAATGGCGAAGTCCGTGATAATGAGCGGCGTTAGAGAGGACCACTTCCGACACCATTCGCTAGCTTATGGGAATGGGCCAGTGGCGGTGCCTCCAAACCCCACGGTACACTTGCCTTTAAAACCCCCATAACCACAACCCAGTCTGCATAAGCTTTCGCTAATGCAATTCGCATTAGCATCTTAAATGTTTCACGCATTATATAGATCAAATCTACAACCTAAAAGTACCTGCAAAAGAATTCTTACCTTTTCAAGCATTCCTTCCCTGTAAGAGTTCTTACTTTCCTTGTCATAAATTCCCTGAAAAGAAAACTTCGGTTCACATATCATGTGACCTTCACCAGGGATCATAAATATTGCGCCGTCTATTTTCCAACTTCGCCATGTGCATGATAAATTTCTTTATGTACACATTGGCCGGCGACCTTTTTCTCCCAGTAATAAAATTCTCCGACTCGCACAATGTGCAAACCAAAGCAAATACGCATTCCGCGTCCCTTGGCATCAATTGAATTCAAAGCATAAACAATGCAAATATAGAATCCGTTTCCCACAAACGGATTTCCCTGCATATACAAATGCTAGCAAGGGATTTGTTTCGTCCACCAACCCATTAGCACCTTTTTTTTTCCAACGTCGATAATAGCGACGACGCATCGCGTAAACATTGACCCGCATTACCAACGGCGCATTTGGTCATTTCTTCCTTTTGTCTTTACCGCCTGTCTGCTTCGCTTACCCATTGCCCTCGAGCACGTGTAAACCACACAGATCTGAACGATCGCACACATACCACCAAGAGAGACTTTACGTTTCTCTGGTGGTAGGTAGAAGCGATATCCTTATTGGAGAGGATATCTACCATGACACCATAAACTCACCCCAAGAAGCGAATCATCGCTGCATGAGATGATTATCGCTAAGTCCTTTTCCATCTGCCGACGACAATAGTCGTGCGGACTTCCGCGGTCTGTAGCACTGCAGACACGCGATAAACCCGGAGTCGTGCGTGTACATATTTTTTTCTTTTGTGGCGAATAAAAAAAGACAACATTATTTTTGTTAATTAAATACACAATATTCTATAATATTATAGTTTTTACTTTGCAACCATTAAAACATTCGTTCAACACAAGCTATTCATTTAATTGTGCTCCCGAAACCACCGTGTAAACTAAAGCTAATCGTTTAACCAAAAGTGAATAAAATAAACAATAGATATCCAGTGTTTTATATTTTTACTAGTCCGGTGTTGGCGTTTTTTGCTTCGTCTTAATCGTGTAGTGCTGGAGGGAACAACCGATTATGATGGAGGAGGAAGTGAACCGAGTACCCCTGCTGGTACATACTTCTTCCCCACAGGCCTCTCGAGGACATAATAACACGGCTGTCCCAGATGGAAAGGGCTCAAACAGATATGTTGCAATATCGCAACTCCCTTTTCTTGGGAAGCTCGGCCGGGATTAACAATCTTTCAGCCGATTCAACAACCTTCAACCCTGGCTACTCCTCGACATTCGCATCAAAAATGACCCCTCAGACCCTCCCAGAACCTACCACATCGACTCTGAACCCGCACACAACCACTCCACAGACTAGCCAACCACAGTATTCACAGGCAGCGCGTTACAATTATCCCCCTCCTGTGAATACACCAGTAGGTATTTCGCCTCAATTTTGCAGAAGGCCATTGGACACCGCAATGACGTCTGAAAAACAAAATCAGCACCCACAGGTTCCTTCCTTCGTACCTAACCCTCCACAAGAACACACTCCACATCAAATTTATAGTAGGACAAATGACCATACCAACACACACCACTCGTAGCCTGTGACTTCGACACACCCGTACCAACCACAAGGTGAGTTTCTGCCGTTAAGGGCCGCGGCCCGGGTACCACAACCAGGCAGAAGTGGCCAATACCACCAAAATCAAAGCACTCAGGTCCAAGGCGCTCGTCAGTCGCACCCGCTGGTCGCACGCATGACGTGCAGGTTTTGTAACAAAAACGGGCACACATACGATGAGTGCATAAGAAGGCGAAATACTCCATTCTGCCGGGATTGCAGAGAATATGGGCACGAAAAAGATTGCCGTGCCACGGAATCCGTATTGACGATCATTTAGAAGTCCGTTGCACTCCAAATACTTAACTATCTATTGATGACTTTTTCCATTATCTTAGATAAAATAGACAGAAATGCTATCGGACGGTAATTTTGTGGGAGACACTTTTTTGCCGTCTTTGGGATTGGCTGAACTCGAGCGATTTTCCAGGAAAGGTCCTCCGTGCGTAAGATAAGCGGAAGAGTCTGCCAAGAACCGGCGATAGTTCTGGAGCACAGTTCCTAAGGACTATTGCCTTCCTGCAATCCAGTTCACGTAGAATTCGTTGAATAGTGCGCGGACGAAATCTCACATCCCGCATCAAAGACCGTACCGGCGAGATCACAGGTGGCTCCAAAAGGCCGGGATCGAGGTTTGATAACGCGGAAAATAAATTCGCGAACACAAGCTTTAGCCTTTGAATTCGTGACTTACGTCCCGCTATCTGTCACCAACGGAGGGAAAAAGGAGGATGCGAAGTTAGCGCTGACAGCTTTTGCCATTAATCAGAAGGAGCGCGAACCAGTTGGGCACCGAAGAAGCTTACTGATCATCCTGTCGTTGTGAGCCTTCTTCGCGGTATCAATCGCCTGGTTGCACGCGTTTCTGATTCTAACAAAATTCGTTCTGTTAACATGGGCGGTATACAAAAGGTTCGGACGAATTTAAAACTGAATTCATAGTGGAAAAAAGAAGCCCTGAAAATCAATATTAGACGTGCCATCACAAAGCATAATGTAAATCATTGGACAGCAATCCCGTGTTGTTATTAAGATACGAACACATGTAAAAATTGATAATTCACCAAGGCCGCTGTTGAGTGGTGAACGTCATCTTTAAGTAAGCTAAGATGGGGCGCCTGCGAATCAAATAGAATTGTTCCGTTTATGACGTTCTTCCCGGGATAGATTAATGTTAATCGAGTTTTCGTTTAAAATGTCTGCTATGGAGCTAAAACGAAAACCAACGTCATGGCTTCCAATCAACAGAAACGTCTACCTAGTGACTTTCCTAGCCCTCGCAACCAGTTCACACAAATTTCAACATACTCCCCCAAAAATCTTTAAAAGATCTCTCGACTTTTCCTAAAGGTATTCACAAGAAAATGGCCTCCTGGATAGTATAGTGGTTAGTATACCCGCCTTTCACGCGGGAGACCGGGGTTCGATTCCCCGTCGGGGAGCCTCTGGCGCAAGACTAATGACCTTGCCCAGAAAAAACAAATCATTATAGAAAATTTAACAATCCTCAGGACTTGCTAAATAAGGCCAAAACCGGTCCCCGGTTGTAGTGCCGATGATGATGATGATTCACAAGAAAATGACCTTTTCCAACAATGACAAGTCTTTTTGACCCTAATCCGCCACTCCTAATACCACAACCTGGTAGGGGGTAAAACCAACATTGTAAAAAGAGTGATGATCGGAGTCTGCGTTTTCTATTACCATAACCTGGTTTGGGGGATTTTATCTGATCTTATTTAATGAAAAAAATGACCCCCCTTCAAAGGTTCTCAGTACTCTCCCCCTAACCATCTACTATCAGAATGTCAGAGGTCTCCGCTCATTCATTCATTGACTTTCTGATTGTAGATGGTTAGGGGGTGTGTATTGAAAGTCTTAGATAGGTGGGGAAGGTTGGGGGGGGGGGGGGGGGGGGGTTAATTAGGGTAAAAAGACGTCATTTTTTTTATTAAATAAGATCAGATAAAATCCCTCAAACCAGGCTGTGGTAATAGAAAACGCCGACTCCGGTCATCACTCTTTTTACAATGTTGGTTTTACCCCCTTAGAGTATTAGGAAACCCTGTCTCCGGTCATCACTCCTCTCACAGTGTTGGTTTTACCCCATGCCGAGTATTCTTTTAGGAACATCGTTTTCGGTATCGCCAAATAAAGCAAGTTATTGGAGACGGAGCAGCACTCGATGGCAACGCTGGTGCAGGCACCACTGAAATGCGGTCATGACAAACAAATGTCAGCAAACAGCTGACATTTCAATAATATTTAAATGAGCTGTCATTCTTCGTAAATTCCTCACAGCAAGAGACACAGTTATCAAAGGATAGAGATAAACAATCAAAGTTAATTAAGAGAAATAAACGTAAATGTTCAATAGTTAACGACCGTGTTCGGTTAAGTTGAGGCCAACTTAAGGTATTCGTTTCTCCTTGTTCTTTACCATAGCAATTGTTTTCAGGAATCAGTGTTTTGATGCCAGGAGCTTCTTGTACAGCAGCGGATAATATATCCCACCACCAGAAGCAGTTGTTGGTGGAACTTGCAAGGCGCCGTCTGCCTTTCGCAGCAAATTTGCATATTGGCCGACCGAGTGCCAAACACAAGTCACGATAACATCCTGCGATTCGTGTCGTAGAAAGTAATTCTTCCCTTAAAAACGTTAGTTACGTGTTGATTGTTATTGGTTGTAGTGAAATACACAAAGCAGAAGGACAAATACTTCAGCAAAGTTAGTTTATTGTCTTTCTGAACTCCTAAATTATATTTTTTTAATTTTCTGTTCCATATCTTGATGCCAAAGCAACCCGACCATTGCAATTCAAGTATTCTACGGTTTATCTATCCGCTTTATTTATTTATCATGTTTAACGAGATTATAGCGTATTGCGACAATAGCGAAAAACGTGTGATTCGAACTGACGCTATGACAGTTAGAATTACTAAAAATGTAACCAATGCTCAACACATCAGGCCACTGCCGCTTGTACGAATTCAATTTCTAAACTCAAGTACACTCAACTGATGTGGAATTGTTATGTTATCGCTATGGTATACGGCTCTGATGCTTTGCTTATTCGAATTTCCCTTCTGTGTTCTTCACTATTTGCTTGTGTATTGTGTGTATCTGTTAGAAACGCCACAAGATTATTATTGAAATATACCATCTACATCCTTGAAACTTTCTCTCTTTTCTCCCTAATTTAGTTGGCTGGCACGTTCCTTTCTTGACAGGATCAATTCTTCCGCTCATCATTTTTCTACAGCTCATAAGATGAATATAGTCTGAGAATAAACATTTTTTATTGTTGTTGCAGAAGCACTATTACAGAATTATGTTATATAATGACGATTCTTTTAATTTCTTTTCAGGATGCATCTTAGCCGAACTCTACACGGGATTCCCTTTATTTCGTGGCGAAAATGAAGTGGAGCAACTCGCTTGTATTATGGAAATCTTGGGCCTTCCACCTGAGCATCTCATTTCGAATGCATCAAGATGGCGTCTATTTTTCGATTTTCGTGGTAAGCCACGTTGCATCACAAATTCTGTGGGCCGCAAACGGCGTCCAGGAACCCTGTCTCTATCACAAGTAATCCCCTGTTCCGACCGACTGTTCATGAATTTCATTAGACGATGCTTGGAATGGGATCCTGCGAAACGAATGACACCAGTGGAAGCTTCGCAACATGAATGGTTACAACTCAGTTCGACCTCGTCGTCATCGTCATCATCTTCATCACACAAAGTGTCAAAGTTAGGTAGTGTCCAACAGACAAAGTATTACAACATATCATCTCCTCAGAACGCTGTGATTAGCAACACGAATAACCACGCCAACAACAACAACACTAATAATAACAATAACAACAACTCCATAAGCAACATCAAGAGCCAAAGAACATCATTGACAACATCTACTTCAAACCTACAGACTGCTATGTTGCCGGATATAAAAATATCGAGCAACAAATACGGTAGTGCACAGAAAATTACCAACACCAGCCTTAGCTCTTCCGACTCAGACCTGGAATCCGTACAGCCATATGCTCTACATCGAATGTACCATCACCAGCACGGATCTCGAATTGAACCGAAGCCAGCGATGACAATAAATAATTCGGCTAGTCACAGGAAACTATTGACCACAAGTGGAACTATAGCACACTCGTCCAAGTACAGCATCTCGTCGAACAAGAACTCGGTGGGAGTGGCGGGACCATCAAACAACAGTATGTCACATTCTCAAAGCACCGGTGACGTGTCGGCGATCTTCGGGCGAGCATGACGGGTGCCGCGTCCTACAAAGCTGGAGCTCAAGAAATGCAAACTAGTCAACATGGTGGATCTGTGGAGATAAGAGTAGTCATGTTGAGGAGTATAACAAGGAGACGGGCTCAGGAGTAGGCCTCGTGGCTAAGAATGATACATATATACATAAAACATTTTGTTTTTTACTTATAGGTAAACACTTGTAGCGTAGAGAGTAGACTTTGTATTCGCGGTTACACGTTAGTCGAATTTTAATATAATAATATTTTCCCACTCACTCAAAATTTTAACTCTCTGTTAATTGAATTTATTTATTACTTAGTCGTACTTGTAAGATGACCATATATGTAAATCGTCTTCTTCCATTTGTACTCCAAAAGAAAATTGGAAGGATTTTCGATTTAATTCAATTTAAATCCAAGGTACATTTAACTTTTTAAATATAACAAACAAATTATTGTTATAAGTGTATGACATAAAAGTGGACTAGATATAACTTTTTATCTATGAAAATGGTAAAAATATATTAAAAAAAAAAAAAACCTTTAAGATTAGACTGTAAGATGTGTTGTGTGAAAAACGAAGCAGGTGATGATTGTACAATAAGATAAGATTTTTTCTGATTATACCTTCGTGATCGATACTATTAACTCAATTTAATTATTATATTAAAATTAATAATACATGTTGTACGTATTCAAAAAGTAACACCTTACTGTCATAGCTAATAATATTTTCGCGAATGTATTTCCTTTTACAATCAACCTACTTAGACTCCGGTCTTTACTAGAAAATGTAATAACTACAATATAAGAAATAGCTGCAGTCGTACTAAATATAAAATATAACCTTAGAAAAAAATGTGACAAACGTTTTATTTTTCACAAGAAGTTGGCGGAGTCGAGTCGGTGAGGCCATGAACTTCCGGGTTCCTACAGGCCAATAAGTAATAATAATAATAGTAATAACAAGAAGTTGGTGCAAGTAGTACGACTCCAGAAACGTCCAACAAAAAGGTAGCAATACTAAAATCGTTACAAAAATGGTATATACTAAAATCGACCTGTAGGGGTTCTTTGAGGCGCCCGAAGAACCACTGTGGGTATGTTGCCCCAGCTTTCACGACCTCGTCAGGACTAACTCTCGAATCGGAATTAATCAAACACTGAGTTTATAATATTCGAAATATAATTTCATCTCCAGTTTTTATTTCAAAAAAAAAGGTAATTTTGATTTACATTTAATACTTCAATTCACCTTCAATATATTGCTTTATTTAACACAAGGTGTGAGTTCTTAGCGCGCAAGGGATTTCAATTCAAACTATAATATTACTTCACGTTTAGAACTTATAATTACAATTAATAGTTAGTATTTCATAATTTACTTCACTTCACTTCGAAGTATTGTTTATATTTACACAAGGTAAGAGTTCCAATCGCGCAAGAGATTTCAATTCAAACTATAATATTACTTCACGTGGGATATAGTTTCCGTTTTGCACCGCTTTATGTTCTTCGCTAATGATCGACGACACCAACGAGACAATCAAGACTGAACTATGAATTAACTTATCCCTTGGGACGGCCCAAGAGGGGTGTAACTAACGTGGGGGCGCGACCTACCCTCACGGAATCCGAACCGAGATTAAATTATTTCATCGAAGCGATAGGATACAAAAATCCCAAATCGCTTCGATGACCAAATTTGGTAATGTGTCCCTTTTGCATTTGGTTCAACACAAAAGGGGTGGAAATACACACACGATGATTGTTTCCGCAGCTCATCGTGTGCATCTGCAAGTATGCAGACATACCCTTTTTAAGTTCGCAACAGGTGCGAGTATCTCGACGGCAAAAGGGTTGCAATGTTTACACGATCAGTGGCTACGAGTAGCGTGATGCTGATCGTGTGCGTGTTGTTGGTGTATCCTCGCAGTCGAACTCCGATGGTAATTTTCCATTTGCCCTCATGTATCGGTCGCTCGATCTGGGCATGCTGTGCCAAGGCAAGATACCTTTTCCTGCTGGTGTGCAGCTGGCGTGCGAGGGGATATCGCGTAGATATTGCACAGGCAATATTGGTTGGTTGGTTGTTAAACCAAATTGCCTTGAAGAATATAGCATTTGATGCCGCTGGAATTTCACAGGAGCGCGACTTGATGTTTCATGGTTTTGCTTTGATTTTGCAGGTACAGTATAGAAGATAAGTACAGGCTTTTAATGTATTTCTGGGAACTGTTACCTTGTGTACCTGTAAGGTAAGTAGTGGCGTTCAATGGAACTGCCACGGTACTTGTTTTTCTTTTGTTGTATGCCCTATTTGGGGGTTTTTTACCTAGATTATGGGACGATGGGTGCTGGCGTTCGAGAGAATCGCCACACCACCCATCGGCCTAACCCATCTCCCCTTTCCCTACCTGCAATCCTATTACCTATCATATGCACCTTACCTACAGATGTGCAGCCAAGCTCCCCTGCAACAATACTTACCTAAAAACATAAGCCCGCGGCAAAATCACCTAGAATGATTGCCTTTTACTATTTTGCAATCGCATTGGCATCTACAGACTTTCACCCACCGGCATGGTTGCATCCAACTATCATGTCCTGAAATCTAATTCGGTTTTCTTATCATGTAACCGACATTAACACCCGAACAATTCAATACGGATAGCTGAGATACATTTTTCCATATACGTGCATGACATGTTCACCCCTGCCTTATCGACAGATCCATCGGTCGATCGTTCGATCGACAATATACAGCACAGCCCATCGCTGGCTATCTACAAGAGAATTCAAGTGTTGTTTAATGTAAACACACACTCGACCCACCGACCGATGAGACGTTACCATTATGAGCGATGGCAAAGTAGTAAACAAACATTGCCCCCATGTCCATTAGGTTTTCAACAGCTGCAAACAATTTCCCATTATCGGCCACCAACCGTTCATAGAATTAGACACGAACATGATTGTTATTTAAACAATCATACCCATGACCATGTCCCATGATACGTTCCCTTTAAAGAAAACATGCTCCCATGCATTCTAGCTCTCGCCATTGTAAGCTAAGTTTAGTTGACATAACATGAACAGAAAACCTTATTTCCTATCGTTTATGATGGCAAGGCAACCAAACTCCGTATTCGGTCATCTACTTGATCACCCGCGTATTTCGTTTTTCTTTTGTGCACCTTCGCATCTCCGTTGGTCCTTGCTTTCAACGAATGGATTTGCAACTAGACCTGTACGGTTACCGTGAGAATTTTCCAACAATACTCAAATCGATTGCTCATTGGCAGACACCAATGAAAAAGATCGGAGTTGCTCCTCCCCTATCGATGGAAATTCACCACCACTGCAGCTAGTGGATGTTGAGTGCAACAGCCACTCAGAGAGTCAGATTCCATCCGTAGCAGAGGGCGCATCAAGTTAGCGAAAGTATTAAATTCATCACCCCCGTGTGCGGTTAAATGTCAAGAGAAAAATCCTCGTTGAGTTAACGTCTGTGTAAAAATTCACCTAACCTGTTCGCGGCATGTTTTAATTACCTTTTTGTAACTATTTGTCGTCGTCGAGTCGTTCGTATAATGGGACATAGTGCAATTTACGCGTAGTTAAATAAACAATAATAATCCATCCGTCTAATCGAGTTCATTGTGAAATCCGCTTCGAATAATTGACAGTACCTGTGAGATTCGTGTGCCAACTTAATCAGGCTTCAGTGGATAAGTGAATCGACAAACAATTGTGCGTATATTCAATGGAGTCTAAAGGAGAAATATACGTGAACACCTTAGCCAGCTCCAACGCCATAGTTCCTCGATTACAATATTAAATGTGTTTTGCTGATTTGTGTTAATTTATTGACGCTACGTTCCCAAGTGCACCACGGTCACGTTAAGTTAGCGAACATTGTCACTGTTTATAAACTTCATTAAACTGGTTAAACAATAAAGATAAAAAAAAAAAAAATAATAGCTGAGCGTTTTATTTCCGGACTTTCATCAATCTAGGTGTGTCGTTTCCAATCCTGTGCCGCTTGAAACGAAAGGAAAGCGTTTACTAAATGCTGACCACTCCGGTTGGAATCAATTATACTCTTCTTCTTTGCTGAAAAATCCGCGCCAAGATTATTGTTGGGGAATTGAGTGAACCGTGTGCCCATGTCTGGCATATTAACCAAAAACCCCCACAGACCTTGTACCCAAGTGTTATAATTAATCTTTCAGAATGTTGCTATTATTCAAATCTATAAATGTGTTTCAATTAAAAGGTGCTGTTAGAAGGTAAAGTATGATGTGTCCGCTGCGTACAGAAAATTAATGTTAGAAGAAAGAGGTATGAAGTGTTTGCTGAGTCGATCCGATCGGTAACTTTTGAAATTAAGTTGGTCCATGTAAGAGGGTTCCGTAGGAAGTGCGAAACGAAAGGGACTAGCTGACCGAGATACCGGTGATAGTAGTAAGTGGCGGATGAGTCACATGGTTGTGGTAGGAGCGAAGAGTTGTACAGTGGCGTTTTTAACAGATACACACACAATATGCAAGGAAATAGTGAAAAACACAGAAAGGAAACTCGAATAAGCAAAGCATTAGAGCCATATACCATAGCGATAACATAAAAAAACCACATCAGTTAAGTGTACTTGAGTTTAGAAATCGAATTCGTACACGCGGCGGTGGCCTGATGTATTGAGCATTGGTTACATTTTTAGTGATTCTAACCGTCATAGCGTCAGTTCAAATCACACGTTCTTCACTATTGTCGCAAACGCTATACTACCACAGAACAGCAGGAGAGGGTCATCATTGGCGTAAGTGAGAATTTACATCGTTCCGTTACAGGGCGGGAAAGCTGTGACATTCCCTCCCTGCGTAAGTGTTCCCGGAGCGTTACAACCTGCAACTGTTCAAAAAGAACTGCAACAGTGATTTGGTGTCATTTTTCATTTTTCATATACTTTTTATTTCTTTCTCTTATTCTATTTTACTTACACGTTAGACAAAAATGATAAAACTCTGGCTTATGGTTGTATCTTATTTCCTAACTTACTGGTCCCTTGGGGACTCTCTACGTTACATGCATACACTTAAAGCGTGAAAATTTGTCTTTCAACATTACGATTGTTTTGTTTACATACATTTTAATGAACTTAATTGGTTAAAAAAGTGTTGGCGATGCAATCACGACGATACGAAGAGCAAGGAAAGCACCAGCACACAAACACTCAGCACAACGATCAGCTGGACACCGATTGCGGAAAAAAACACTCGAGAGGAGAAAGGCACTCAAGATATGAGCTCAGGAAAAGAACATCACTCAGGAAAAAACGAGTGAAAGAGAAGACCAGCCAGGAAACGAACGAACAGGAAGACAGCTGCGGGCTATATAAGGCGAGCGCGACGATGGAACACTAACTTCCCATCCTCATTCTTCTTAATCATATAATTAATGCATCGCACTTTCCAGAGAACTGGAAAACTGCGGTAGTAATTCCTATTAAGAAGCCCGATAGTAGTAATAGCCCTTGCAATTATCGTCCAATATCCCTATTAAGTACACTAAGTAAGATACTGGAACGCAAGATCTACCAAAATCTTCTCTCATTTGCCAATGAGAATGCCCTCATCCCTAACTGTCAGTTCGGATTTCGTAAGCGACAATCCACATGTCATGCTCTACTAAAACTCACACACGATGTTACAACTGGTCTCCAAAACCAAAGCCCTACTGTGTGTATATCTCTTGATATTTCTAAGGCGTTTGATTGCGTCTGGATCTCAGGGCTTCTGTACAAACTGCACTCCATATTTAATCTAAACTCTCACACAACAAAGCTCTTAGTCTCATATCTTTCTGACAGAAAATTCGTTGTGAGAATAAATTCTTCTGTCTCAGGAACCCACGCCATAACCGCGGGTGTTCCCCAAGGCTCTATTTTAGGGCCAATTTTATATCTGTTATATACCGCGGATATTCCTCAACCCGTATATCCTAATGTTGTGATGCTGAATTATGCTGATGATACATTAATTTACTCTAGCAGCAAACTTCCTCCCTAACCTATCAACATACTTTAATAAGTGGAAAATCCACCTTAATCCAAATAAAACGCAGGTCATAGTGTTCAAGGAATTATGGAAAATTTAACAAGCCTCAAGACTTGCTAAATAAGGCCAAGACCGGTTCCCGGTTGTAGTGCCGATGATGATGATGATGATAGTGTTCAAGGGCAAAAACGAGCACTGTACAAACAACACTAGACGCTGCCACAACAAAATTAAGATTCAACTGAACAACACTCTGATAAAACCCTCCAAAACCCTAAAATATCTGGGAATCACTTTTTCTAATAACTGGTCTTTTTCCTCCCACATTAAAAATCCCCTTCAAAAAGCCACAATTCAGTTTTATCTCTGTAGAAGAGTAATGTGGAAACCTAATAGTCTCTCTCACAAAGTCAAACTGCTCATTTACAAACAAATTATCAGGCCCACACTCACGTACGCGTGCCCATTGTGGTACCATATCACTCCCTCCCAAATGGAGAAATTACGAGTATTCGAAAGAAAATGCTTTAGGTATGTCTCTGGGCGATGTACGTCCTAACTCCTATAAGTACTATAGTAACGTCGAACTCTACAATACCGCTGGTATCGAGCGCCTCGATAGACGATTCCTCGAACTGTCTATCAAATTTATCGAAAACCTACAAAATAATCCCAATCCCATAATAACCTCGCTCTTAGAGAACCCTCTAGATATCCGAACTAACTACCCCAACAGTCGCCACACCAGAGCTATCTTCGCCTCAGGCAGACTGGTAAATGATTCAAATGAGATCATATACCACAACACCGAAGTTACCCCTAACCAGTTCAAATACTGTAACGTCCAACCATTTTCCAACATCCTACGCTTTTCCAACGAACAACCGGAGAGAAATACTCTACCTCTAACCCATAACTGACCTCATTCCACATCCTTTAATTCATAACATATATCCCATTAATTATAAAACTTTGTTTATGGCTTTATTAAAATCATACTGTAATCAGGCTAAATTAGGTTAAGTTATTTATATAATTAGGATTAATTTTAGATTAAGTAAAGTTGAAAAAACAAATTCCTGGTTTTCTGACCTTTTCCAGGAAGATAATACCACTAAATTTATAAACACGCATCTATCTTATATCTCATAAAATATTGATTGGAAAATGTATATATTATTATAATAATTACATGTAAGCAATTGTTACAAAATTAATTTTAAGTCACTGTATTACTTATATGTACGAATTCTAATTATGGTTAATAAATACAGTTTTGAAAAAAAAAAAAATGGAACACTAGTCTTGCGTTCTTGACCATTCCCTCTTTCAATCTCTTCGGATCAGACCACCACAATTTCTTCTTCAGTACAAAACTGAAGAAAGCACCCTTCCCAACAGCATTCTCCTTTATAATAGAGGATTCCTGGAGCCATCGCATAGGACCTATTGCTGACACACTACAAACACGCACGCACAGTACAAGACAGCACAAACACACACACATACACACCGGCCAAAGCACAGATTATCAGACGCCAAAGACGTGATATGCGTTTACTACCGCACTCAAGGGCTACCGGTCTTGTATGATTTCTTTCCCACCATCCCCCCATCCAAGTAGTTAGAGAACAATTGAACTAACCTTGTCCACATTATCCTTAGATACGTCTTTCCCCTTCTTTTCAGATATCTTGAGACCGAGCCCAACATCTTCACGGTTGTGGGTGACTCTGGTTATTGCAAGATGACTAGAAGCCAGAGACAAGATGAAGAACACATTTGTCCTTGTCTCCCTAAGATCGGCCCCTCGCCACCTTTTTTGTTTTTTTTACACTAGCCCACATTCACTTCCCGATCGTTCATTCAGTCAGTCATATTCATCGTGTGCTCGTTTATAAATAAAATTGAATTCGCAGACGTTAAGTCGTCGTCGATCTATCGCGGTTCACATCGAAGCTTGTGTGATATATTGCGTTTGTTCGTGAATATTGGGACAAGTTGTAATTACAAAAAAAAAAAATATTTCGAGCTGCAAGTGAGTCTTGTAAGATTTGATTCTGATCCTGTGATAGTCTATGTTGACATTAGACCTTGAGGGTGTTTTGCAGAATTTGATTCTCATGTTGTATTAATTTAAGTTCTTGTTCTAATTCGTTTCACAATTCGTACTGTTCCTTTAACAAGTGCAACTCATCAATCTTTGCATCTAGATTATCTTGTAATGAATCGTTCGGAGATTTTAACAAGTGATCTTCCTCTCCCAATACGGTGAGTTAATTGTGAATGCAAAAATGTCACGAACACCATTAGCAAATAAATATCGAAGTTTTCTAGCTCGTAGATAATAATAGCAGAGTCAGTTGAACAAAAAGAGTGCAACCATTCGAATAAGTGTACTATAATTATAAATAGAAAATATTGATAAACCGGAATCAAAATAATTATCATACGGTAAGAACCTTATTATTTTCAACTGTAATATTGGGTTCTTAATTAAGCTCTTCCTAGTTTAAATTCACACAGTACTTGTGAATCTTTCCTGAACCTTTCAAACGTTTCGAAAGAGAACGAGAGCACATTAAATATCCTATAATTTAAATCAAGAACAAATAGTTTATTCATGTTAAGTAACTAGATTCCTGTAAAATAAATTCAATTTCGAAGTTCCGAACCAATCAAATTATGGTATGCAAGACGTGACTTCATTTATAAATGATTATTCGAAGAACGTAGTTTTTTTTATTTTATTTACTTTTACATTTTTACTTTTTCCTTTTCAATTGCACTGCGTGAGAAAGTTTTATAAATATTCACAAATTTGAATCGATAAATTCGACTTCATAATGATAATGACACAACGCAATGAATAAACAGACATTGACAGAATGGTTCAACTTCGACACTCGAATCGTGATCACTTCCGTTATTCATGACCTGTGCCAAAAAGGTTGCGAAGTGTGGAGTTGTGAAAGTTTTGTTGGCTTAGTGAATATCTCACTTAATTAGTGTAGTTGTTTTACCAGTAAAGTAAATTATATGTGAAGTGTGTTACAATTTTGTCGTTGCGTATTTTACAAATGGCCATTGAACATTTCTTGATAAGGTGAGTACCCTTTCTGTTAATACGAAATTCCACCTTATGTAACACATATGACATGGATATCAAAAGACCCATGATCATGGGTATAAGAGCCAAATAATGAGGATATTTTTTATAAAACATAATATAGCTAAAGAGCACTAGATTGAGGGGTATGCATTACTAGCAGACACTGCGGCGCACGAAATACTTGGCAAAGAATTGTGGCTACATTTTTAGATAGAAACCCATTTGGACAGAAAATTGACTGTCAATCGAATGTTAATATAAAGATCAATCAGATTTAGAAATTAGTTGTGCAGATTTAAAAGCCCGAAAGTGTAGTATAATCAAATCTCTATTTTATTTATGGTAAATTCAAATTTAGCATATGCAAATATAGGATGGTAAGATTAGAGCTAAGAGCAAGAACAACTCACACTGTCAAAAATTGAGGTGATATTTCAGTAGAAAATAAAATAAAGACAGTGGCTTGGTTAAAATAATATACAAAACCACTTTTTAGAGGGTTAAAAGATCTGTAGAGGGTGCTCTTATACCCACGTTCTGAAATTTACTTTCAAAATCTCAAAACTGACAGGCTACTTTTTTTTTTTTTTTTTTTTGTTAGACTTCTCTCGGGAAAGGCGAACCTATAGCGTCGAGTGGGCGCCCCGAGATGCCATCAAATAACTGTTGCAGTTATTTTTGAACAGTTGCAGGTTGTAACGCTCCGGGAACACTCGCGTGGGAAGGGAGTTCCACAGCTTCCCCGCTCTGTAACGGAACGAGTTCTGATACAGGGATGTTCGCGCTGTCGGGAGATGAACCACAAACGGGTGCGATCCGTCGGATTTTCTTGTGGAGCGCATATAGACCGAATTGTGTGGAACAATGCCAAGAATCTCCGAAGAACAGCACCCGTGATAATATCTGTAAAACAGTCAGAGGTCGGCCACGCGACTTCGATGTGATAGCGACTGTACTCCCGACGTCAGCGCCGAGTCCCCGATCAGGCGGATCGCTCGTCTTTGTACGCTTTCAAGTAGGTCGAGGGTATGTTTAGGAGCCGAGCTCCAAACATGACAGCAATATTCGAGCGCGGGTCTAATTTGAGATTTATATAGGAGAAGAAGTTGGGCCGGAGTAAAATATTTCTTGGCTCTAAAAAGATAACTCAGTTTTCCTGAGGCTGATCTGGCGATACCCGATACGTGTTTATGCCATGATACATTCCCACAGACCGTGACGCCGAGCAATTTCAAACTTTCCCCAGCCTCGAGGGTCCGGCCACTCATCATCAGCTGTGGAACCAATGATCCAGTTTTCTTTGTGAATGTTGTATACTGGGTCTTCGTTGCGTTGAAGTCGACAAGATTGGCCTTTCCCCATTGCAGGACTTTATCTAGATCCTGATTCAGAGAGTCAATCTGTCTACTTCTCAGCTGGTGCGACGTTGATGCACCAATCGGCCGATCACTCGAAAAGGAGGAAACATATACGTACTATCATCCGCAAAACTGAACACTTTGTTATCCGTTGTCTCCAACAAATCATTTATGTGAAGCAAGAACAAGGTTGGAGCCAAAATAGAACCCTGGGGCACCCCCGAATTAACAGGATACAGATCCGAACACTCGCCGTCCACAACAACCCGGATCGATCGATTCTCGAGGAAGCTCCTCGTCCAGTCGCAAATCTGTTGGGAAAGTCCATATGAACGAAGTTTGCTCAGCAATGCCGCGTGCCAGACGCGGTCAAAAGCCTTGGAGATATCTAATGCGACCGCCCTTGACTCACCATGCCGTTCAATCGCAGATGTCCATATATCGGTTATAAGTGTCAAAAGGTCTCCGGTGGACCGCCTGCCACGGAATCCGTATTGACGATCATTCAGAAGTCCGTTGCACTCCAAATACTTAACCAACTCTGAATTGATGACTTTTTCCATTACCTTAGATAAAATTGACAGTAATGCTATCGGACGGTAATTTTGTGGGACACACTTTTTTCCCGTCTTTGGGATTGGCTGAACTCGAGCGATTTTCCAGCAGGCAGGAAAGGTCCTGTGGCGATTCCGCCAGATCCCACGGCTCGCCTTCCTGAAAAAACCCCCATAACCATAACCCAGGTCTGCACCAGCTTTCGCTAATGCAATTCGCATTAGCATCTTAGATGCTTCACGCATCCAACAGACCCAATTATTATAACCCTAAAATCCCTATAAAGAAAACTTACCTTCATGCATCCCTTCGCATACAATTTTTCATAAGATTTCTTTGTTTTCCTATTTGGTATTCTGAACCAATTCGGCACCAGACAAATTTCAGTAAACAAAATAATTCGAATTGCATTCAATGTAACCGTCATAAAAGGGACCATAAATATCGCGCCGTCTATTTTCCCAGCCGCGTCATATACCATACATACACATTGCCTGGCAACCTTTTTTGTTTGTCTTACCAACAAACAACCCAAGCAGCTGCATATAATTAGCGCAATAGACGCTGAAACCAAATTCTCCAGCATTTCCTAATGCAAATATGAACCCGGTTTCTATTGCAGCCAGAGATGCCATAAACATCCAATTTGCTTTTAGCACCTTTTTCTCCTAACGTCGAAAATAGCGACGAGGCATCGTATAAACATGACCCTCATTAAAGAGCGAACCATTTGGTCGCCTTTTCTTTTGTCCTTGCTGTTCCACTGCACGTGTGAATAGCATTGATCTCAACGATCCCACACATACCACCATGACCTGTATTACAAGATCTGGTTTCCTATACCAGCAAGAGAGACTTTACGTTTCCCTGGTGGTAGGTAAAAAACGATATCCTTATTGGAGAGGATATCGTTTGAGTCTTATTCCATCCTCCGACCACGCTGGTCGCACGGTGAAACTCCCGCTCTCCGCGCCACCAGCGGAGAAGCGTAAACAGTAACACGCGAATATATACCCGGAGTCGTGTGTGTTTTATTTTTCAACTCTAGGAAGTTTTAGTTTATTTTTCCACGTAAATTTATCCGTGAATCTATGAAATAACGTAAATTTATTGATCCAAAATTGTTTATTATCGAAAACATATAGTGCGGCAAAAAAAATCGGTATACAATAGTCTCTTTGATAAAACAATATCCTTAAGTTCATACGAAAGTGTTCAATAGTTTTTGTGAAAACAAATAAATCATACAAAAATGTAAAAGACAAACAATAAACAATTTATAAATTTCATTAACTGTTTGATTTTCAAAATTTAAAAGTAAATTAAATTCATAACTAGACACATTTCATTGTTAAAGCGTGTTTCCTGTGCTGCTGCCCAATAAAACGTTTTCAAAAAGAAAGGAAATTCCCCAACATTCGTTTCTTCGGGTGAACAGTTTTCCTAGTGCTTGGCGGAACATTACCGGAATCTTTAGTAATTATGATGGAGGAGGAAGCTAATCAGCGCCGTACGCCGGTGCACTTACTCCTACCCCACAGTCCTCCGTGCATAAGACAAGCGGAAGAGTCTGCCAAGAACCGGCGATAGTTCTGGAGCACAGTTCTTAAGGTTGCTGGTATTCCGTCCGGGCCGGTTGCCTTCCTACAATCCAGTTCACGTAGAAAGCGTTGAATAGTGCGCGGACGAAATCTCACATCCCGCATGGAAGACCGTACCGGCGAGATCACAGGTGGCTCCAAAAGGCCGGGATCGAGGTTTGAATTCACGGAAAATAAATTCGCGAACACATTAGCTTTAACCTTTGGATTCGTGACTAACGTCCCGCTGTCTGTCACCAACGGAGGGAAAGAGGAGGAAGCAAAGTTACCGCTGACAGCCTTTGCCATTGACCAGAAGGAGCACGAACCGGTTGGGCACCGAAGGAGCTTATTGATCACCCCGTCGTTGTGAGCCTTCTTCGCGGTATCAATCGCCTGGTTGCACGCGTTTCTGATTCTAACAAAATTCGTTCTGTTAACATCGTCGGGATTGGAGCGCCATTGCTTAAAAGTTCTATTTTTTGCCGCTATAATCAGCTCGCATTTTTTATCAAACCAAGGTTTATCAGACGAACTTCGTTTGATGGAATGTGGCATATACAAATCCATCCCCAGGAGAATAATCTCTGATACCAACTCCGCGCAAGCGTTAACATCGGAGTTTCCGAAGCACACCTCCGACCATGGAAAGGATGCGAAGAAATCTCGCATATCGTCCCAGTTAGCAGCCCCATACTTCCATACATGGCGAAGCTGCCTAGGCCGGTTATTCGCTTGGTATGCAAGAGCTTGGCTCCTCGATAGTATAGTGGTTAGTATACCCGCCTGTCATGCGGGAGACCGGGGTTAGATTCCCCGTCGGGGAGCCTCTGCCGCAAGACTAATGACCTTGCCCGGAAAAAAACAAATCATTATAGAAAAATTTAACAAGCCTCAGGACTTGCTAAATAAGGCCAAGACCGGTTCCTGGCTGTAGTGCCGATGATGATGATGATGCAAGAGCTTGCGCGACAGATACCAAGCAGTGATCTGAGTTCCCCAGTGGCGCAGAAACCTCTACGGTATAAATACTCGGTTCGGATGTCAAAAACAGATCCAGGGTGTTCGCATAATCGCCTCGGGCATCCGGTACTCGCGTTGGCTCCCCCACGAGTTGAGTCAAGTTGTGGCTTACAGCAAACATCTCCGCCGCTAGAATGTAACAACCAGTCGGAATTGTGCACATTAAAGTCGCCAAGGACAATAATTTCAGAAGCTGGGTGGTTGATCTGTATCCAGTCGACGGTATATGAAAGACGTTCGAAAAATGCCGCGGTCGATCGTCATTCGGGGGGCGGTAAAGACAACAAAGAAATTTAACGGAATTCCTCAGCACGACCCGCAACCATATGATGTCCATATTATTGGGCTCCAACGCCTCCATCCTCTGGCAAGCCAGATCGGACCGTGCGAAGACGCAGACTCCGCCCTTAAAACGGAATCTCGAATGTAAGTCGTATCCTGAGCAACGAAGATATGTCGAATCAGTTGACGAATCGACCTAGGTCTCAGTTAGGGCAAGGATATCAGGTTTCGTTGTTTGCAAAAATTGGTGAACGACGTTTACATTAGTATTGGTGAAACCGATGCGCCTGATGTTACAAAATGCCGTCACCAGTCGAGCGTGGGCCGAGCCTCGAGAGCTAGCCCGCTTATGTGATGACGAACCTCTCAAAGTTCCATTATTTATCATGATATCTGCATGATGTTCCCTCTGACATAGTCCCCCCCGGAGATCCGAATGGGAGACTAGTTTACCTCCGGAATTCTTTATATCAGAAGGCACCATCATGACTTATCCCCGTGTCAGTCCTGGCCATCAGCCACACATCCGAAACACCGTCGAAGATTTCTCTCGGCGATATCGCGGTATGTACAGCGTGACAGGGTGGTATCTCACCTTGGGACCGACTACCACCTAACCAACCTTTTCTTGAACCGGTCCATCAGCCAAGCTCCGAAAGATGGCCAGGGATTTCTCCCGACCATTTCACGGAGCCTAAAGCTTGATGGGGTGGTATTTCACCGGGCGCACACGGCAGTGGGACGCCGGCTACCACTCGGCCTTTAGTCGCCTCTTACGACAAGCTGGCCAAGCTGTGAGTATATTCTAACGCCCTACTCACAGGCAAAAAGCAAACGCATTCATGAAACAGTTTATGATATGACCATGTAGTCGAAGGATTGCTCTTTAAGAAAATGTAGATATATTTGTAAACTCGTTTTATTGAACGGCGCTGAATTACTGATTTACTTAGTTTATTTCTGACTTTCTGAATATTGGTGGAGTAAACCCTTTCCAATCGGTTAAGATCTCTTTATTGGATTAGCAGCGTTTGACTGCTTAACTTGTACTCGTTCCGTTGTTATTTGATTGACGTATCGTACTTCCAGAACCGGACTCTGCTCTGGACGAAGAGCATTGTTGTCTTGCCCAGTACGATCGTGTTACTATAGTTAACTCCCCAACTGGTCCCGCTTATATTCTTTCTTGTATCCCTGTTCCCCCACTCGCATGTTTATCACAGAAACAAAGAGAGTAATAGGTATAAATAGCCGATCCTCAGTCCGCCAGTCGGCGGCTGTGTGCTGCTCCGTCTCCAACATTCCGTCCACCTTGGACTGTCCGTTCAACCGTCTTATCTTGAGCAACCGGGAGTACGACGGAAATGTTTAAACGGCATCTCCACCTCGAGGCGTCCCTCTGCTGAACACTGGTGCGTGTCCGTAAAATGTGCCGTTGCCCTCCTCTCTTCATCCGCTAAACGCTTGTTGATCTCTGGTACCTCCGTCTACAAGAAGGTCCTCACCTGCCCCTCTAATGGGCCGACGTGATGGGTGACAGTGCAGCAATGTTGTCCTGATCGGGCAGTGCCGGTCCACTCCCTGCGATCACCCAAACGAAAATGGTGTTCTGACCCATCAGTTCTACGAGACCCTAGAGGAAGTATTTGATGGGATCTCATCATTCGATGTTAAAATCCTCCACAGGGACGTCAATGCGAAAATTGGAAAGAAAGATATCTTCCAATCAGCTATAGGTAAAGAAAGCCCACACGATGTTTCAAATGATAATGAAATTCAAATTATTACGTTCGCAGCGTCAATAGATCTGGTAGTGAAAAGCACGATGTTCAAGCACAAGCAAATCCATAAAACCGCATATATATCACCCGACGGCATAATGCGTAACCAAATAGACCACTTCTTCATAGACAAGAGACAGCACTCGAATATCCGTAACGTAAGATCATATAGAGAAGCAGAATGCAACTCCGATCATCTTCTAGTGATGGGCAAAATCAGGAATCGGCTCGCAGCAAACCCACATGGGCAGTCACGGGAGATGAGCAAAAAGTTCGACATTGATAAACTAAAAGACCTACGCAAAAAGGCTGAATATCAAGACGAACTAACGAATATATTTTGCATCATAGAGAATGGGAACAGTGAGGAAGAGGAAATCAATAGTGTGGACACCAAGTGAAAATCGATCAGAGACACAATCACACAACCCGCCCAAAAGGTATTAGGATTTAAGAAAACAATTAAGTTGACGATGAGCGCAGGGCGAAAATCGAAGAACGTAAACGCCTCAGAGTGATCCACTTAGAAAGATATGATGAAGTCAACCCAGAAAGATACGCGACAATTCGGAAAGAGACAATGAGACTTTTCAAACGCAAAAAACGCGAATGGGAGAAGACTCGGATCGAAAAAATCCTAGAAAATGCCAGAGCAAAGAACATCAGAGGTATGTATGCTGGCATAAATTCAATTAGGAATGGTAACCGAGGGAGAGCCAAAATAATCCAAAACACAAACGGCTGTCTAGTGACAGAAACAAAAATATCGTGTCAAGATGGAAGCAGTACTTTGAAAACCTGCTCAATGTGCGCACCCATCAATCACAAATAAACGCACCAGACGTACATACAGCCGAGCCTCAGATCCCAGAGCCCTCTTTCGACGAAGTTGTAGACGCAATAAACCGATTGAAAAACAACAAGACTCCCGGAGTCGACTGCATACCGGCAGAGCCTGTGAACCACTGAGGAGAGGCAACCGCTCGGAAGATCCACCAATTGATTAAAACAATATGGGATAAGGCAGTCATTCCGGAAGAATGGAGAACCTCAATAGTCGTCCCTATTTTCAAAAAAAGTGACAGACCTGACTGCGAAAATTACAGAGGAATATCACTGCTCCCAGGGCTCCTCGATAGTATAGTGATTAGTATACCCGCCTGTCACCCGGGAGACCGGGGTTCGATTCCCCGTCGGGGAGCCCCTGGCGCAAGACTAATGACCTTGCCCGGAAAAAATAAATCATTATGGAAAATTTAACAAGCCCCAGCACTTGCTAAATAAGGCCAAGACCGGTTCCTGGTTGTAGTGCCGATGATGATGATGATGATCATTGCTCCCAACCACAT
This sequence comes from Microdon myrmicae, assembly GCA_963931805.1. NCBI lineage: Eukaryota > Metazoa > Arthropoda > Insecta > Diptera > Syrphidae > Microdon > Microdon myrmicae. The sequence goes on from OZ007496.1 coordinate 36,289,285, forward strand.
ACAAAATATTAACAAATGTAATACTGGCGAGAATCACACCGTACGCAGAAGCAATATTTTGAGACTACCAATGCGGATTCCGTCGGAACCAGTCAACAAGCGACTAAATGTTCACAATAAGGCAACTGCTGGAAAAGAAGTGGGAATACGGAGAGGTGGTTCACCAACTGTTCGTTGAGTTCAAAAAAACCTACGACTCAGCCCCAAGACAAAGACTTTACCATATTGTAGTTGAGCTGCGAATCCCGAAAAAATATGCCGCCCTCATTCAAACTTGCATGAACGAATATAAAGCACGAGTTAGAATAGAAAACTGTGGGTATATGCTTCCCTGCTCTACTATTATGAGGGGTTTTGCCCTTCACCCACCAATTGTGGATACTGGTGTTGCATAGGCTTAGGGGTTATGAGGCGTCTCCTCTTTGCCTCGTCTCGATAGGGTGTCCGACCGACACAGGTTCACCGAGACGTCCCAACTGCTTGCTCGATCGTCGTACTGCGATGTTCAATACAAACCACGGGTGTTTCCTTAAGTCTATTTTTATTTATTCCTTCTGTGTTACTTAATCTAGGTTAACATAGATCTTTAATATTACTAAATACAATCCTTATGCGATACCCACTGTAGTAATATTTGTGTGGCTTATTTTAGATAGATAAACAATATTAAATATTCACAAATAAACTTATGTTTAATAATTTTTAATAAAATTCATTTCATATGTTACACTTATTTAAATCTTTACTTACGATTTATCTTATGTTGCACATAGTGCAGTTGATTCTTACGTTAAGCTTATATTATGTTGCAAACTATACTTTAATAATTTTAATAAAATTCATTTCACATGTTACACTGTATTTAAATCTTTACTTGCGATTATCTTATGTTGCACATAGTGCAGTTAATTCTTACGTTAAGCTGATATTATGTTGCAAACTATACTTTAATAATTTTAATAAAATTCATTTCACATGTTACACTGTATTTAAATCTTTACTTGCGATTATCTTATGTTGCACATAGTGCAGTTAATTCTTACGTTAAGCTGATATTATGTTGCAAACTACACTTTAATAATTTTAATAAAATTAATTTCACATGTTACACTGTATTTAAATCTTTACTTACGATTTATCTTATGTTGCACATAGTGCAGTTGATTCTTACGTTAAGCTTATATTATGTTGCAAACTATACTTTAATAATTTTAATAAAATTCATTTCACATGTTACACTGTATTTAAATCTTTACTTACGATTTATCTTATGTTGCACATAGTGCAGTTGATTCTTACGTTAAGCTTATATTATGTTGCAAACTATACTTTAATAATTTTAATAAAATTCATTTCACATGTTACACTGTATTTAAATCTTTACTTGCGATTATTTTATGTTGCACATAGTGCAGTTGATTCTTACGTTAAGCTTATATTATGTTGCAAACAATACTTTAATAATTTTAATAAAATTAATTTCACATGCTACACTGTATTTAAATCTTTACTTGCGATTATCTTATGTTGCACATAGTGCAGTTAATTCTTACGTTAAGCTGATATTATGTTGCAAACTACACTTTAATAATTTTAATAAAATTAATTTCACATGTTACACTGTATTTATGTTGCACATAGTTCAGTTAATTCTTACGTTAAGCTTATATTATGTTGCAAACAATATTTTAATAATTTCAATAAAATCCTTTATGTGTTACACAGTACCTTTATGATTATGTTGCAAACAATATTTTTATAATTTCAATAAAATCCTTTATGTGTTACACAGTACCTTTATGATTATGTTGCAAACAATATTTTTATAATTTCAATAAAATCCTTTATGTGTTACACAGTACCTTTATTATCACTAAACTTCCATTTAGGTTGTGGTGATATTTTGGTGGCACGTTGGTGTACCGTTGTAACGGTATCTCCAACTATTTACCCAAAGAAACGGTTCAAAAATGTAGCCGTGGTAATTCCCAGATCTTTTACTCGGGGCAGACGTAGATACTATTTGCTGACACGGTTGTAATTTCTCCTTGAACAATTTACACAGCGCAAAAGGTCTGTATCGCCGCGGTATTCACTATATCTGTTGACTTCGGTTAGAAATAGTATTTATTTTACTGACGCGGTCGTAATTTCGTCTTGACCAATTTACACAGCGCAAAAGGTCTGTATCGCCGCGGTATTCACTATATCTTTTGACCTCGGTTAGAAATAGTATTTATTTTTACTGACGCGGTCGTAATTTCGTCTTGAACCATTTAAACAGCGCACAAGGATGGTTGCCACTCGGAATCTCTAATAAGAATGAATTAGTTCATCGAAGCGACAGAATACCTCGTACTCAATCATCGCTTCGATGCCCATATTTGGTCATTTTAACTTTTCGAGCTCCTCGGTATGGTTCTCGCCACCAAAACATATCACATCCCCTGGTGTGGGCAACCGCATTGTACCCCTGCCTGTGTGTATTTTTTATTATTATTCCATGGGGGTGAGCGCCATTGAGTGTGTTTACTCGTTGTACCATATTATGTGTAGGGACGTTCATATTGCTTATACGTGCAATGTGATGCTGCTACATGGGCATGCGTTATATCTCACGTATTTGTATTTGTTGAGATGTGTCCTTTTAAGGGCATGCGTTGTAGGTTTCGTCGGTTTGCGCGCCTTCTGGTAATTCCAGGAATTAGTCGCAGGCTTGCGCAACCGCATTATGTTTTTCTTGGTTGTTCTGCCACATCCGATCGTTGGTTGATGTTTTTACCAGATCGATGTGCAGGTGTCCCATGCGCTCCTCTGCTATTTAGTTTCTTACCATTGGTGCTACGTTGTGCTTGGTCATCATGACATGATTTTCGTGATTTATGCATTTCTACTTTTAGGAAGATGCCTGTATTGCACAAACGCTTGTATCAGCGGGCTTGTGGTTATTTACATGCTAATGCAGGTAAGTATTCGATTTTCTGGCGCCGACAGCCTGCGAAAAGAGGTTACCTGGTGGTAAGTAGGCAGGTGGGTAGTGGCGTTCGCGCTAACCGCCACAGTACTCCCCCCCCAGTGACGTAGTCACGATAAAACGAAAACATACAAAAACGAAGAGGTGTTGAGACTGAGGCGTGCTCTTGGTTGGCCACGCGACTGGTCTCCATTGGTTCTGTCATTACCATCCTGGTGGTAATACTTGTCGAGTGCGCAGTCTTTTACGACTTCGCGTAATGGGCCCCTTATATTGTTCTGGCACGCCCGCCGTGGTCGGCGGCGTCTTTTTCTGCACCTCAGCATGGTGAGAAGTGCACCCCTGGTTACTTTCTTCCAAAAAGCAAGGTTTTAGCCGTTCCACGCTGATTGTGGCTGCTTTACCACGCATGTCCACCTCGTAGACCCGTTCGCTGATTCTTTTAATCACTTTGAACGGGCCCTCAAACGGAGGGTCGAGTGGTTTCTTTACTTTATCCACTCTAACGAAAACGTGTGTACAGGTGCGCAACTCTGGATGCACGAAAACTCTCTTTGACCCGTGTCGGGCAACCGGCCTTGGTCGTACTTTCCGCATCAAATCACGCAGGTAACCCACGCTCTTCGTCAGCTCCGCAGGTGCCTCGCCGTCGACGAAAAGCTCCCCGGGCAAAACGAGGCTGGTACCGTAAGTGAGCTCGGCTGCTGAGGCGCCCAGGTCTTCCTTCATGCTGGTCCTCAAACCAAGGAGGACTGTGGGCAGTGCGTCGAACCACTGTGTGTCATTATGGCACATTAAAGAGGCCTTCAATGATCTATGCCAACGCTCTATCATTCCATTGGCAGCAGGATGATATGCTGTCGTACGCTCTCTTTTACAACCCAGCAACTCCGTAAGCTGTCTGAAGATCGTAGCCTCGAACTGAGGTCCCCTATCCGAGGTAAGTGTTGTGGGAACGCCGAAACGCGTTACCCACGTTGAGTAGAAAGCCCGAGCCACGCTCTCTGCGGTTATCACACGTAATGGGGTAGCCTCGGGCCATCGCGTAAAGCGATCTATCATCGTGAGCAGGTACGCGAATCCTCTGGAGGGAGTTAAAGGGCCGACTATGTCGATGTGTACGTGGGCGAAACGCGCCTCGGGCAGCTTGAATTGTGCCGGTTCCAGTACGTTGTGTCTGCTTATCTTACAACGTTGACACTTGAGACACGCCCGCGCCCACCTCGTGAGGTCCTTATTCATATGTGGCCAAACGAACTTACGTCGAATCGCCGCAGCCGTCGCGCGCCCGCTGGGATGAGCTGGGCTATGAAAGGTCTCATAAATGCCCCTACGCAACACCGCAGGAATGTATGGCCTGACTGTACCCGTTGAGACGTCGCACCAAACGGTTTTCCCGTTGGTGTCGACAGCGAACCTACGCAGTTCCAGTGCTGTGTCTGCTGTTACGAGAGCTTTAAGTTGGCTGTCGTTTTTCTGGGCTTGCTCCAAGTCAGCGTCAGCTAAGGCTGCGCGCAATTGAATCACATCTATGCGAGATAGTGCGTCTGCTATTACGTTCTGATTACCAGGAACGTACTTTATCTCGGTGACGTATTGGCCTATGAGGTCCAGATGCCGCTCCTGTCGCGGCGATGCGTTTCCGGATTTCTTCCGGAAGGCGTGGCTCAATGGTTTATGGTCCGTTCTGACGATCGCCTGACGACCCTCGACCATGTGTCGGAAGTATTTGATGGCACTGTATATGGCTAATAACTCTCGGTCATAGGTGCTGTACTTTCGTTCTGCCGTACTGAGCTTTCTAGAGAAAAAACCCAGCGGCTCCCAGCTACCGTCGCTCTCCTGCTCCAATACCGCCCCAATAGCGGTGTCCGACGCGTCGCATTGTATTGCTAACTGTGCGCCCTCTGTCGGGTAACACAGCAGGGTGGCGTTTGAAAGTTGCGCTTTTGACTGCCGGAATGCATTACTTGCTGCTTCCGTCCAGACGATTGGACGTTTGTCGTTTTTGCCCCCTTCAAATATTCATTTAAAGGGGCCTGGACATGCGCGGCATTTTGTAATGTAGGCCGGTAAAAATTAAGCATGCCCAGGAAACGTCGTAATTCGCGAACGTTGGTAGGACGTGGGAATTCGTTGAGAGCTTTAACTCTGTCCGAGAGAGGCCGAATACCACGATTGTTGATATGATAACCCAAATAGCTCACCTGCTCTTTGGCAATTTGGCATTTGTCCGGGTTAATCATGAGTCCATAACGGCGGAGGCGTTCTAACACCTGTTTAAGATGTTGCTGGTGCTCCGCTCGGTTTTGGGACGCAATCAGGATATCATCGATGTAGGCGTAACAAAAATCCAGTCCACGCAGAGCTGAATCGATGTACCTTTGAAATGTTTGTGCGGCGTTTCTAAGGCCGAAAGTCATTACCTTGAACTCATATAGTCCAAAGGGGGTAATGACTGCGGTTTTTGGGATGTCTTCGTGTGCCACTGGTATTTGATGGTATGCCCTGGCGAGGTCCAGGGTCGTGAAGACTGTGCATCCGCGCAATTTGTATGAGTAATCATACAAGTGTGCGATGGGGTATCGGTCCGGGATTGTGACCGCGTTTAACTGTCGGTAGTCGCCACACGGGCGCCATTCGCCGCTTCGTTTCTTAACTAGGTGAAGCGGACTGGCCCATGGGCTTACTGAAGGTTGGCAGATTCCTTGCTCCAGCATGTAGTCGAATTCTTCGCGTGCTGCGCGCAATTTGTCTGGTGCTAGTCGACGCGGACGTTGGCTTACGGGTGGACCCCGTGTCTCGATGTGATGGTATACCCCGGACTCTATGTGCTCCTGGTTGGGAAGTGGTACTGTCGAGTGTCTATACTCTTCCAGTAGAGCCGGAATCTCATCGCATGTGATATCGGCCTCGTGTGGCGTCCGTGGGGCCTCCCCAGGCGGATGACCGAGTAGCCGTTGTTCCACTACTCTATTGTTCGCTGTATCGACTAGCAATTTGTGGCACGATAGTAAGTCCGACCCTATTAATGGTTCGGAGACGTCCGCCACTATGAAGTGCCAACCTATGGGGTGCCGCAAACCTAGATCCAGTCGTAGGTACTTACGTCCGTAAGTAGCTATGGATGTGTTGTTCGCTGCTAGTAATTGGAGTCTGCTAGGCGTTTTATTTTGCGAAGCGTATGACTTAGGTAAGACTGATATGTCGGCGCCAGTGTCGACCGTAAAACTTATATCCAACTTCGCGTCTTTGATTGTTAAGCGGCTTACTTGGAGTGTGCCGACCGTTTGCGCTGTGGTTGCGGTCGGCCGTCCTAGTTTAAATTCGCGTTTGTTGTTGGTTTTACAGGCTTCCACCCGCAGGGTTGTGTGCATTTGCGGGCCTTTGCCCCAAACCGCCGATGATATGAACACCACGCGGGTGTTAATGCCCTTTGAGGGTTCGCTGTTGGCTGTGGCGCGGGTCTCCCGCGCGTGCCAGTGGCACCTCTCAGGTTATCGCGTAGCCCAGCTGTGGGCTGGGTCTGGGGCCTCTGATATGTTGGGCGATTTTGGGCCGTGCGCGCGAAGTCTCGTAATTCGGCCCGTAATTGTGCGATTTCGCGTTGTAAACTTAATTCATAGCGCGAGGGTCCCGGTAGCCGGAAGTGGGGTTGTTCTGCGTCCCGAGTATGCGCCAATGCCCGCGCCGAGTCTGTGGCGAGTGGTTGTGACGCGTTGGTGCCTCTCTTATCGCGCGGAATATTCTGGGGCGAGGCGTAGTATCGCGCAGATGCTTCCTCCGGGCGATTAATGGTCGCCACATGAAAGGCGGGGGACTCCTCTCGTTGGTCAGCGCCCTCTACGATCGCATCCGCGATCTTAGCCAGCCAACTCAGGCTTTGATTGGTTTGAGCGATCACAGTAGGACGCGCTTGTTGCGGAAGACCCCTAATGAAGTGGGGTCTGATGACATCATCTGAAATCCCCTTCCCCGCTATAGACCGCAAATGAGTGAGAAAATGCGATGGCTTCATCCCTGTAAAATTAGTTTCGTTGTATAATCGTTGGTGCCTCTTGGCTATTGACTCCTCGAGTGCGTTGAGGAGCGTTTCCCTCATATTTGTATACGGGCTGTTACCAGGAGCTCTTATAATGTGTGCCACATGTGTACGCTGGTTTCGGTTTAAAACCCTCATAACCTCAAGCGCACGTGGTCTCTCCTCGCTCACGCCCGCTGCCTCGAATATGAGGTCCGCCATGGTGAACCAGAGCTCCGATTCCTCCTCATCAAAAGGAGGCAAGCGCAAGTCGCGCGAGGCAACATGTAGTGCCTGCACTGTTGGAGTCGCACCAGCGGATAACGGGAACTCCGTTCTGTGAGGGCGTGAGTCGCGGGCTATTTCGTGCAGCGAGTCCGTGGGCTGTTCTACGCTGAGGGCGTCCACGAAGGCCGGGGACTCGGGACGCGGTACTCCTAGCTCCCGTTGTAGCTCCGCCCGTGGGACCGTCTGTGGTTCGGTATGCGCCTCCCGCAGTGATTCCGGTTGGGACTCCTGTTGAGCCTTCTTTGACCTCGTAAACTGGGCCATTTTCTACAAAAGGTGATGGGGCCGACCCCCGAAACGCGAGAACCACAAGAAATGTAGGAAAAGGTTGGCGGGGAGTGGAACTATAACTCTGCGCCGTGGCGACAAGCTAGTCGCTTGCAGCTGTTTCGATGGGCACGAGTGAACAATGTGTACGTGAGGATTGGTTAATTTACTGTGTATGGTTTTCCGGTGTAACATCCGTATCGGTTCCGATTTTTCGATGCCCGGAAGGGGCCTACTACGCGAATTTGTTGCTATGCTCGTTTGTACCATTCAATTATAAAAGAACATTTTAGACTACTCTTTAAAAATAAAATGACAGAAAAAGAAAAATATTGTGTTTTAGCTGGCTCTGAAGGAGCTCAGCGTATATATAGTTCAAAAGAAGAAAGAGGAAAAAAAAAAATTTTTTTTGCGTCACCTGGAGTCCAACGTTGAGGTTTTGGTTTCGTCAGGTGTCGTTACTCGCGCTGTGTTGAGGATAGCGCCGCGATCTGACTCCACTTGTGTGCTCCCTGGGCAGGATTGATCTTCCGCACGTTGTCTCGGTCACTAAATTAGGATATATTGATGACTGTGCGGCAGGGTTGTGTGTTCTTCTTCACTTGGTAGGTCACCAATTGTGGGTATATGCTTCCCTGCTCTACTATTATGAGGGGTTTTGCCCTTCACCCACCAATTGTGGATACTGGTGTTGCATAGGCTTAGGGGTTATGAGGCGTCTCCTCTTTGCCTCGTCTCGATAGGGTGTCCGACCGACACAGGTTCACCGAGACGTCCCAACTGCTTGCTCGATCGTCGTACTGCGATGTTCAATACAAACCACGGGTGTTTCCTTAAGTCTATTTTTATTTATTCCTTCTGTGTTACTTAATCTAGGTTAACATAGATCTTTAATATTACTAAATACAATCCTTATGCGATACCCACTGTAGTAATATTTGTGTGGCTTATTTTAGATAGATAAACAATATTAAATATTCACAAATAAACTTATGTTTAATAATTTTTAATAAAATTCATTTCATATGTTACACTTATTTAAATCTTTACTTATGATTTATCTTATGTTGCACATAGTGCAGTTGATTCTTACGTTAAGCTTATATTATGTTGCAAACTATACTTTAATAATTTTAATAAAATTCATTTCACATGTTACACTGTATTTAAATCTTTACTTGCGATTATCTTATGTTGCACATAGTGCAGTTAATTCTTACGTTAAGCTGATATTATGTTGCAAACTACACTTTAATAATTTTAATAAAATTAATTTCACATGTTACACTGTATTTAAATCTTTACTTACGATTTATCTTATGTTGCACATAGTGCAGTTGATTCTTACGTTAAGCTTATATTATGTTGCAAACTATACTTTAATAATTTTAATAAAATTCATTTCACATGTTACACTGTATTTAAATCTTTACTTACGATTTATCTTATGTTGCACATAGTGCAGTTGATTCTTACGTTAAGCTTATATTATGTTGCAAACTATACTTTAATAATTTTAATAAAATTCATTTCACATGTTACACTGTATTTAAATCTTTACTTGCGATTATTTTATGTTGCACATAGTGCAGTTGATTCTTACGTTAAGCTTATATTATGTTGCAAACAATACTTTAATAATTTTAATAAAATTAATTTCACATGTTACACTGTATTTAAATCTTTACTTGCGATTATCTTATGTTGCACATAGTGCAGTTAATTCTTACGTTAAGCTGATATTATGTTGCAAACTACACTTTAATAATTTTAATAAAATTAATTTCACATGTTACACTGTATTTATGTTGCACATAGTTCAGTTAATTCTTACGTTAAGCTTATATTATGTTGCAAACAATATTTTAATAATTTCAATAAAATCCTTTATGTGTTACACAGTACCTTTATGATTATGTTGCAAACAATATTTTTATAATTTCAATAAAATCCTTTATGTGTTACACAGTACCTTTATGATTATGTTGCAAACAATATTTTTATAATTTCAATAAAATCCTTTATGTGTTACACAGTACCTTTATTATCACTAAACTTCCATTTAGGTTGTGGTGATATTTTGGTGGCACGTTGGTGTACCGTTGTAACGGTATCTCCAACTATTTACCCAAAGAAACGGTTCAAAAATGTAGCCGTGGTAATTCCCAGATCTTTTACTCGGGGCAGACGTAGATACTATTTGCTGACACGGTTGTAATTTCTCCTTGAACAATTTACACAGCGCAAAAGGTCTGTATCGCCGCGGTATTCACTATATCTGTTGACTTCGGTTAGAAATAGTATTTATTTTACTGACGCGGTCGTAATTTCGTCTTGACCAATTTACACAGCGCAAAAGGTCTGTATCGCCGCGGTATTCACTATATCTTTTGACCTCGGTTAGAAATAGTATTTATTTTTACTGACGCGGTCGTAATTTCGTCTTGAACCATTTAAACAGCGCACAAGGATGGTTGCCACTCGGAATCTCTAATAAGAATGAATTAGTTCATCGAAGCGACAGAATACCTCGTACTCAATCATCGCTTCGATGCCCATATTTGGTCATTTTAACTTTTCGAGCTCCTCGGTATGGTTCTCGCCACCAAAACATATCACATCCCCTGGTGTGGGCAACCGCATTGTACCCCTGCCTGTGTGTATTTTTTATTATTATTCCATGGGGGTGAGCGCCATTGAGTGTGTTTACTCGTTGTACCATATTATGTGTAGGGACGTTCATATTGCTTATACGTGCAATGTGATGCTGCTACATGGGCATGCGTTATATCTCACGTATTTGTATTTGTTGAGATGTGTCCTTTTAAGGGCATGCGTTGTAGGTTTCGTCGGTTTGCGCGCCTTCTGGTAATTCCAGGAATTAGTCGCAGGCTTGCGCAACCGCATTATGTTTTTCTTGGTTGTTCTGCCACATCCGATCGTTGGTTGATGTTTTTACCAGATCGATGTGCAGGTGTCCCATGCGCTCCTCTGCTATTTAGTTTCTTACCATTGGTGCTACGTTGTGCTTGGTCATCATGACATGATTTTCGTGATTTATGCATTTCTACTTTTAGGAAGATGCCTGTATTGCACAAACGCTTGTATCAGCGGGCTTGTGGTTATTTACATGCTAATGCAGGTAAGTATTCGATTTTCTGGCGCCGACAGCCTGCGAAAAGAGGTTACCTGGTGGTAAGTAGGCAGGTGGGTAGTGGCGTTCGCGCTAACCGCCACAAAACGACTTCCCAGAACCATTTGTAATCCGGGGCGGACTAAAACAGAGGGATGGCCTCTTATCATGTCTTTTTAACCTTGTGCTCGAGTATGTTATCAGAAAGGTACAAGACGACAACATGGCCGGATCATCCCTGAAAGGGATCACACAAGTGCTCGCATACGCGGATGACATCGCCGTTTTGGGCGATAATCTAGAAACTGTAAGTAAAAACTGTGAAATCATCATGCAAGCGGCAGATGAGGTGGGCCTAGAAATAAATGAACACAAAACAAAGTACATGATTACGGCGAGAGCAGGTGGACCTCAGGGAGCACGTACACACGTCAGAGGCAAGATATTTGAAAAAGTTAAAGAATTTAAATATCTGGGAACGATACTGACGGCCAGTAACGAAATATCGAAGTAAATTAACAAAAGACTGCATTCCGGCAACGCTCTTACAAAACGGGAAGAAAACAAATTCCGCATACTCGAGAATAAAGTTCTAAGGGGTACCGCCAAAGTGGTAAATATGACGAGGAGGCAGGACAACGGAGGAATCGCCACAACCACGAATTGGAAGAGCTATACCGTAAACCTCCAATAGTGAGAGTAATCAGGTCGCGAAGATTAGGATGGACCGGGCATGTGGCGCGAAGGGGCAACGATAGGACCGTGCGTAGAATTCTTGACGGTAGACCAACAAGAAAGAAACCAGCAGGACGGCCGCGACGGAGACGGGAGGACAATGTAAAGTTTGACTTTGAGGAGATCGGATCAGATGGTCAAGCGTGAAAGGAGAGTGCATAGGACAGGGAACGATGGCGGAGTCGAGTCAGTGAGGTCATGGACTTCCGGGTTCCTACAAGCCAATAAATAGTAGTAATAGCAATCATTTTAAGGGTGAACTCAGCCGAGGTGAAGATTGTGACTAATATATTGAGTTATCTGGAAAGAGGGTCGAGCATATAATATATACGACGATGGGCTGAAAATTTTCCGACCTAATAAAGGCAGGACATTTTTTCTTAAAATTCATTTTTATTTTTCTACATAGTCTCCTTGTAACTCTACACAGTTCTCCCAGCGATGCTCCTATCTCTCTTACCCGTCCAAATAGTACTCGGCGTTTTTCTCTGCAAAATAACTCTTCACGAAGGTGATTGCCTCCTCATTTGACGAAAATCTCTGTCCTCCGAGCGCAGTTTTTAGATTAGGGAACAAAAAGAAGTCGCTTGGGGCTAGATCTGGTGAATAAGGCGGATAGTCAAGCAGTTCAAAAAGTAATTCGTGGATGTTCGCCATGGCAACCGCTGAGGTGTGAGATGGCGCGTTGTCTTGGTGAAACAGGATTTTCTTTTTCTGCAAATGTGGCCGTTTTTCCGCAATTTCTGCCTTCAGTTGGTAAGTAATGATGCGTGGTATGCTCCTGTAATGTTTTTTCCTTTTTGAAGATAACCGATTAAGATAACTCCATGACTATCCCAAAAAAGTCGCCATCACTTTCTCAGCCGAAAAAACAGTTTTTGCTTTCGTTGGAGCCGATTCCCCCTTTGTAGTCTACTATTTTGACTGTATTTTTGTTTCGGACGTATAATGGTGTATCCAAGTTTCATCGGCAGTAATTAATCGTCGCCAAAACTCGGATTTATTGCGCCTAAACTGCGCCAACAGAGCGTTGGAAATGTTCATTTGAACACGTTTTTTGTCTATTGTGAGCAAATGCGGCACCCAATGCGCGGACAGCTTTCTCATGGATAAATTTTGATTTAATATGTGACAAACACATTCTTTGCACATTTTCATAGCCTCTGCTATCTCTCTCACTTTAATTCGGCGGCCTTCTGGCACCATTTGGTGAACTTTAGCGATGTTATCGTCAGTTGTTGCAGTTTTTGGACGTCGCGAACGTTCATCGTCTCCCAAGTCCACACGGCCACGTTTAAATTCAGCTGCCCAAAATTTCGCGGTGGTAAATGTTGGCGCAGAGCCCCCATACACAGAGTCCAACTCATCTTTGACTTTCGTAGTGGTATTGCCTTTCAAAAATTAAAAATTTAATGACAGCTCCATTTTCACAAAAACAATCACATCGACTCACTCAAACGATTGTCAAATAAAAACTACGCGTCCAAAATGGATCCACAACTACATTCACTACCTTTTATTGACGAGTGCTGCTATCTTCACGTTGAGGTCGGAAACTTTTCAGACACCCGTGTGTTCGGCCCACCTGTTCCAGGGGGGGGGGGTATCGTTTGGTCTATAAGACGGAAAAATATTAATATAGCACGATGCGAGAAGTTGAATAATTCCAATTGTTACGCGCACCTATTTTTGTACTATCTTATGAAAATTGTGACCGGAGCATGTTGTTCAATCGAATAAAAAGGTATCGAATAGAAACCAGTAACCTGAACTTCCAGTGACGTGTTTGGTGTTCTTTCTTGTGGATTGACCGAATGTTTGGAGCCGCTAATGGGAGGATCATTCCCTAAAGAAAAAAAAAAACAGGTAACCTGTGCGTTTGAGTAACGTTCTGTTTCGCAGGGGGTAGATGGTCGGCCGATAACTGCGGGAGTGTGTGACCGCAAAGACTACCGTTCACTGTGTCCACCAACAAAAGGAAAAAGAAAGAAATGAGAACAGCAGCATAACGGGCTGAAGGCAACAGTTCATCATCCTGAAAAGAAGAGCGATCAACCATTTTCTCGGGACACACACCTTTCGGCCACCGTTGCTTGCCCCCCGGTTACGCTACGCCTCGCCGAGTAATTACCGAATAAAAGGAAAAACATATGCAACTATACCACCAAGAGGCACAGCCCCAGCGTTGCCTGGCGACGGCATCAACTCAAAGCACCTTTATAAATACATTACAATAGGACAACCTCTAAGGTAAGCAGGATGGCCTGTATTCTTGTAGGGGACGCAGGATAACTATTTCTTATCCGGGAGCTGTTCTTTGCCCAATGGGCGTTCCTTCTCATACATCTAAATTGCATATTACAATTCGATGTCACAGGGCTGAAGCGTTGATACATACATTGCAATACCAGGTCGGACTTCTTTATTTTGTCCCGACTTATTGCTTGGTGGTTTAGATATTTTATATACCTAAGCCCATCAACTTTACTGTTGGAACGTAGGGACACAGTAACGAAAGGCAACTTGCGACTGCGATTTCTAGAACTTGCGGTGGAGAAAGGTTTCACAGCCGTAAACTTTAGACTGTCGATTTCAACAGTTTTTAATCTCTGAAGTAATTATTCTGGGGAAGAAGAAGGGTCAACATGCAGACAGTTTTCTCGGCTTTTGGAGGGTAGGTCTTGTATTCGCTAGTCGCCTTACCCAAGACTTAATTTTATAATAACCCTCTAAATCATTACACATTGCACTAATTTTGCCATTGTTGATACGTTCTTTCTTGTTAACCTACCGAGTTTTATCACATGCTTAGTTTTCATGTGACTCACAATGATGGAGGATACCTTCTTCCTATTGATTATTATAATAATTTTTTTTTACACTAAAACCCGCCAAAACGGGATTTTGAAATGCCCTTAAATGTCAGAACATAGTGCGAGCGGACGGAGAGGAAGTGGTCAACGAAAAGAGGTGTCGATGTATATTGGATCTTGAATGCCTGGACATCACAAAGACAAGGAAACACATGATCAGGTAGAGCATTCCACATTTGTGTGGTTCGGCTAAAGAATGACTCTCTATGTTTATTTGTGCGCGTGAGAACACATTCAGCAAGTTCAGTTGAACAACGGCCGCGGTAATACCTATAGAAAAAATATAGACATGATACGGTGCGCCTATGTTCTAATAACGGAATTGATAGACTTACGTCTGAGTCCCCAATAAGTTTCACTACTCATTTTTGCATCCTATGGAGCACGTGTAGTGCAGTTTTGGATGCGTCTGACCAAATATGGTAGTTGAACTCCATTTTGGGACGAATATACGCCTTGTAATTAGTGGCCTGTTTGTATGGAGTGAAGTATCTTTTGCATCTCTTAAGGAACCCTATGAATTTCGGCGCACTTTTTGCAGCTTCAAAAATGCGGACATTCCGTTTAGGAGTCGAATTAATTCGAGCGGTGAGGAATGCTAGTTCCTTTGCTTCGCCGATGCAAGTGCTGTTCATCGACAGTATATTTACTTTGGAGTTCTCCTTTACGACAACAGACAGCACTGAGTATTAAAGCATTGGATTCTACTATGGTGTATGTTGATCGCCATGTGGTATATTGGTATAAGATGATTAGCATGGCTGGGTCGCCATGTAATACGAGGGTTGCCTCTTATGTTTCGGGATTTGGCAACCCTAGCGTTGCAATCCGGCAATTGCTAGCTGTGTCGTAAAGTTGAACATTTTTGAGGTTATACGCACTCAGAACGTTTTGACATACGAGCGCTATTTGTGTTGTTTACAGTAACTTAAAAGATTCATCTCGGCCCAAAAATGGAATTAAATCGTCAACATTTGCGTGCGATTACTTTTTACAACTTTCGGCGTGGATTAACTCAGCAACAATGCATGGATGAACTTGATTCAATTTTTGGCGATGAAGCGCCATCAAGGACCAGTGTTTATCGATGGTATGGTGAATTCAATCGTGGTCGTAGTTCACTCCAAGATAAATTTCGTGAAGGTCGTCCAAAATCAGTTGTTGTTCCGAAAACCATTGATGCTGTGCGCGAACTGATATTGGAAGATCGTCATGTGACCTATCGTGAGATTGAGACAACCTTAGGCGTTAGTGGGACCAGCATACATTCAATATTGCATAAACATTTGACTGTCAAAAAAATTTGTCCGTGTTAGATCCCACACAATTTGTCAATCGCCCAAAAAAGGCTCGTGTCAATTGGTCGAAAGAAATGCTCAAAAAATACGGTCGCGGTGCTTCGAAACACGTCTATGACATCGTGACAGGTGATGAATCGTGGATTTACGCGTATGAGCCCGAAAGTAAACAGCAGTCGACTGTCTGGGTGTTTCAAGATGAGCCAAATCCAACAAAAGTTGTTCGCGCACGAAGCACATCCAAGCAAATGGTCGCCTGTTTTTTCGGAAAAACTGGACATGTCGCAACCGTACCACTAGAACAACGCAGAACAGTCAATTCTGAGTGGTACACAACCATTTGTTTGCCAGTTGTCTTCCAAGAAATCAGGAAAACCAACCGCCGAAGACGGATCACTCTTCACCACGACAATGCGAGCTCTCACACATCGGCTGCGACAACTGCATTTTTGAGCACCCAAAACATCGATTTGATGGGTCATCCGCCGTATAGTCCTGACTTGGCACCGAATGACTTCTTTTTATTCCTGTACGTAAAAAACAAACTGAGAGGTCAACGTTTTTCGACACCTGAAGAAGCGGTTGCTGCATTCAGAATGCATGTGTTGGAGATACCTCAATCAGAGTGACAAAAGTGCTTCGACAATTGGTTCAAACGCATGCAAAAGTGTATAGATCTTCATGGAGAATATTTTGAAAAACAATAAAGTGATTTTCGATGATCAATATTTGTTTTTGTTCTCTAATCCCGAAATATAAAAGGCAACTCTCGTATATGTGGGTCTGCTGTCGCCAAATAATATGTTTTCTTGTAATATTTAGATTTGTATTACTTGTGATATTATGATGGATTGGTCTATAACCCTACTTCCCTACTGTTTGCTGTTTAAAGCGCAGCTAACTGAAAATGGATGGCGTAGACGCCACAGTGTTCGAATTAAATACTCTGGTGGTTTTTGATTGCTTTATTCTTCCAAATGCTGGGGTATTAATACTCCCAATCAATCACTCAATTATTTACAAATGTCTTAATCCACTCATACCAATTTTGCTTAACAGGCTATTTCATTCATAATTGAAAATTCACTCATATAAATCTGCTTACTGTGCTACTTAATTTCCTATCACCAGCTTAGCGCATAGTATAAGAACAATGACACGATTTGACCCAATTAATTTGTGAATCACTTTTGTCATATGATTCTTTCAAATCGTAACCGGAACAATTCGTTTCTCTTACTCAATGAAAAGAATCGACCTTGAATTATTGTCGGCAACGAATACTGGTTACGTGAAACTTGCTAATTGTGACAAGGGCAAATTGATTTACTTGATATGATTCGTCATGGTCATTTCGTGGATATGTTGTTACACTACACTACTCGGTAAGATAATTTTCATTGATATATCTTGTTGAGGTCGGAATTCAACGTATCAAGCATAAACTGCTGATTGGTAATGACCTGCGAAAAGTTTGGTCGAGGAATCTTCATATGACTATGAGAAACTCAACGTGCTATCATCAGCAAACGAGTGAATTGGGTTTTGGGTAATTGACAAGAAATCGTTTATAAAGACCAGGAAGAGAGTGGGTGTAAGTATAGAACCGTGGGGAAGACTTGCATTAATTTGATGAGAGACAGATTTCAGTCCATCAAGAACCACTTGAATTGAACGGCCGGAAAGCCCTTGTACCAGGGAATTGTCCATTCCATTGGAATGCAATTTTGTCAAAAAGGTTCGATGCCAAACTCTGTCGAAGGCTCTTGAAATAACCAATGCGATTACTTTTCTTTCGCCGAGGTAGTGGATGAAATGGCTCCAATTTTCGATAAGGTACGCCAATAAATCTCCTGTGGACCTGTTGCTATGACAACCATATTGGCGGTCATTAAGGAGGTTATTTGATTCCAGATGTGTCGCAAGTTGACGGGTAGTGAGTGATTCCATTACGTACGAAAGAGTGGAAGTTAGTGCTATGGGTCGATAAGAAGAGAGGGACGATTTGTCGGTTTTTTTGGGAATTGGCTGAATGTTCACTGACTTTCATCTATTTGACCAGTAGAATAAGACTTGTTGCTGTTTTTTTCTTTGGCTGCCGCAGTTATAGTCGTTGTCGTTGTTGTTGTTTTTTTTTTTTTTTTTTTTTGTTCACATAATTGTAAACGTCGCATGTTCCTTTTTTCCAGAGCTGCTTTTACTTCTCTGTACAGCTCATCTCTTTTTTTCATCATCATCATCATCGGCACTACAACCGGGATCCGGCCTTGGCCTTATTTAGCAATTCCTGAGGCTTGTTAAATTTTCCATAATGATTTGTTTTTTCTCGGCAAGGTCATTAGTCTTGCGCCAGAGGCTCCCCGGGGGGAATCGAAACCCGATCTCCCGCGTGGCAGGCGGGTATACTAACGACTATACTATCGAGGAGGCCTTTTTTTCATAAGTTCAGCTATAATGTTGTCGAGCTCTTCATCAGACTTATTTTCCATTGGCTCCTTAACGGCCACGTCTGTGAATTTTTTCTCTGGTCCAGAGTAATGAGCATCACTGGGATACAAATTCCCATCATTTTTACGTACTTTACGGTCTTGGATGGCATCTGATTTGTACCTTTTGGTGGTTAAATTCGGTTGGGGATTCAACCTCTTCCTTGTTTTTTGGATATGGCCTGACCTCCGTTCATTGTCAGTGCATCACTTGTTGTTCACGGGTTTTATTTACTGTAAATTGTTGTAAATGTTCCACTAAAATTCCACCGAGTAAAACGGCGAACCAAAAGAACGAAACGCCAGGAAGAGGAACAACCACAAATAAAACGCACGCATTATTTGGTGACCACTGCCTTTTTATTACTTAAATTGTTTGTTTTGGTTTTACATTTAACACTATTGTATTTAGACCGGGGGCCACAGGTGAAATTACTTTTAATTGAATATATTAAACACTACTGTATTTAGACGCAACGCTAGCCACGGCAGGCGGTATAACACGCGTGTCCTCAGCGCTACTGGCAGCAAGAGCGGCAACGACCATGGCGGTCGACGGATGGAAAAAGACTCAAAGATTCAATTCGCTGGCTAAGGAAATTCTGGGCGCATTCGCTTTCACTGTGGTGATAACCG
This sequence comes from Microdon myrmicae, assembly GCA_963931805.1. NCBI lineage: Eukaryota > Metazoa > Arthropoda > Insecta > Diptera > Syrphidae > Microdon > Microdon myrmicae. The sequence continues at coordinate 36,307,996 of OZ007496.1, forward strand.
GATTTCATAAAGGAGATCGCCATGGTACACATGTATATGTGTACGTCAATTCTTTTCATGGGTCGATGCCATGATAACGAATCTGAAACACCAAGAAGGGGCATAATGTGCATCCAGGAGATGTGTGTTCATTGAAATTTTATGCGTCGAGGTCATGAGGGATGGGTCATGAGGGATGGATTCATGGCAATTACAATACAAAGGGAAAAGCGACCCATGCATCGTTCAATAATGAGGGTCAGCTGGATAAATAGCAGCCACTCATTAAATGAAAATTGCGTTTAGGATACCACAAACGATATGGATTGTTTATGGTATCGCCAGGAAGCCTGTGGAGGAAAAGCGTTCTTTGTTTGCACTTGGTGCGAGTTAGGGGAATTCGCTTCAGCGTCGATTGCGCTAATTGAATGCGGCTGCTTAGGTTTTTTATCGCTGGCTAAAAGGGTCAACAGCCGATGTGTCCATAGATAGTTTTTAAGTACACATATTGAGGCTGAGATTAGCCAACTCAAGGGTAACATTCTCTGATATGCGAACCGATGAATTTTATTACAGGGAATTTATGATAAGGTAAGAAAGAACTCGTACAGGAATTGTATGCGAAGAGATACAAGAAAAGGTAAGAATTCTTTTACTGAAGCTTTTTAGATTATACCTTAGATAATCCTATATGCGTAAAGCATTTAAGGTGCTAACGCGATTGCATTAGCGAAATTATGTGATTGGATGGAAGTTACGGGGTTTTTTTTTAGGTGAGTGAACTGTGGGGCTTGGCGGAACCGCCACAACCATTGATGTGGAAATTGTGTAATTGCACATTAAAATTTATTGGGCCACTTTGCAATCGCGGAAGTTGAACTGTGACGTTACCCGACGGAGGTATATCGGCTGACGTCGCATTTCCACACAATTGCAAATTGAAATCGCCAATCAGGAGTAGGTCGATGAGGAGCGAATTTGCATTGTCTTTATCGGGAGGTGTTGACCCCAAGGTAACAAGTAGGGGTAAAAGAAAAATAGCAAGGAGAAAGAATGAAGATAGTCAACGTAAAAGTTGTTTTGGGAGCGGCAGAAATACGAGTGAGGAAGTGTAGTTGAGTTCGAAGGAGTCGTTTGAAATCAAGGGAGATTGTGAAGGGAAGAAGATGTGAAAGAAGAAAATCTGGTTGAAAGGTCGTGATTGAAATTAAGAAGAATTGTGGTAAACACCGACACGAAAGGAAGTGCATTCGAGAAACGAAACGAATAATATCGAAGACAAGGAATAGTAGCAACAAATATAAAAACAAAAAGAAAGACAGTCAATCGAAAATGTTATAATAAATTTTGTATAAAAATGCTGAATGATTCTAGTTTTTTTTTTTTTTTTTTTTTTTTTTTACACTAACGCGCTCACAAACTGGGATTTTGAAGTACGGTTAAATGTCAGAGCACAGTGCGAGCGGATGGAGAGGAAGTGGAGATAAGGAAAGGAGGTGTCGATGTGTATTGGTCTTGAATGTCTGGACATCACAACGGCCAGGAAACACGTGATCAGGCAGAACATTCCACATTCGTGTGGTTCGGCCAAAGAATGACTCTCTATGTTTATTTGTGCGCCTCAGGTCTACTTTCAATGTGAACTGATGCGCATTCACAGAATGACGGGTATCGCGGGAAAGTGTCTGAAAGGACGAAACACATTCAGCAAGTTCAGTTGAGCAACGACCGTGGTAATACCCATAGAAAAGAGATAGGCATGGTACATTGCGCCTGTGTTTCAACGACGGAATTGATCGACTTACGGCTGGGTCCCTAATAAGTTTCACTGCTCGTTTTTGCATCTTGTCGAGCATGTGTAGTGCAGTTTTGGATGCGCCTGACCAAATAGTTGAACTCCATTTTTGGACGAATATACGCCTTGTAAATAGTGGCCAGGTTGGATTTAGTGAAGTATCTTTTGCATCTCTTAAGGAACCACATACATTTGGCTGCACTTTTCGCAGCTTCAAATATGTGGTCATTCCAGTTAAGAGTCGAATTAATTCGAGTGCCAAGGATTGATAATTCATTGGCTCCGTCGATACAAGTGCTGTTCATAGACAGTATATTTACTTTGAGGCTTACCTTTGACGACAAGAGGCAGCACTGGGCTTTTGGGGCACTGAATTCTACTCGGTTAGATAATCCCCACTGATATATCTTGTTGAGGTCTGAATTCAATGTATCAAGCATAAGTTGCTGGTTGGTAGTGACGTTCGAAGAGTTTGGACGGGAGTGTTCGCATGAGTATGAGAAACTCAACGTGCTATTGTCGCGGTGCCGTCAAACCCCACGGTACACTTACCTAAAAACCCCCATTACCTCATCCCTAGACGGATAAGTTTTCGCCAATGGAATCGCATTAGGCATCTGAAAATGCTTCACGCATTAAAGAGATCAAATCTATGATCTTTAAGTCCATCTAAAGAAAACTTACCTTTCATGCATTCTATTTGTATACCAATCCTCTGTAAGATTTCTTTATTAGCTTATCGGGAATTCGAAACCAATTTCGGCATCTACGTTGCGAAGCAAATCTCCCTAGACGAATTCCTGAAAATAAAAGCATTCGAATACATACTTTGTAACCTTCACCAGGGATCATAAATATTGCGTTGTCTATTTTCCAACTTCGCCATGTGCAGGATAAATTTCTTTATGTACACATTGGCCGGCGACCTTTTTCTCCCAGCAATAAAATTCTCTGACTCGCACAATGTGCAAACCAAAGCAAATACGCATTCCGCGTCTCTTGGCATCAATTGAATTCAAAGCATAAATTATGCAAATATAGAATCCGTTTCCCACAAACGGATTTCCCTGCATATACAAATGCTAGCAAGGGATTTGTTTCGTCCACCAACCCATTAGCACCTTTCCCAATGTCTATTCGTATATTTACAGAAGGGCATCATTCATCTAAGACTTTTATGATGCCCTCGTCTCATCTTCTCTTTTACCACATTTCTTCGCTGTATCGTCGTCTATTTATTTAGACGCGATGCACTCCATAGACGACGATCTTTTCGATCCTTTTGTCTTTACCGCCTGTCTGCTTCGTTTACCCATTGCCCCCGAACACGGGTAAACCACACAGATCTGAACGATCGCACACATACCACCATGATCACGGTGAGCGAGTGAGCTCTGCACGAGCAAGATATCGCTGAGTCTTATTACAGCCACCGTCCGGGACGATCGGTTCACTCCCGCTCTCCGCCGTCTGCGGAGATGCGTTTATAACGAGTCGTGTGTGAAGTACCAGTTGACTTGATAGCTCGTCTCAAATTTAAAGCTATACGGAATTAAATAAACTGGAAGCGAATTGTTCGATCGTGAAGTGAATAAAATAAAAATTAATTAAGAACTGCGTGCGTTTTATTTTTGCTTGTCCGGTGTTTGTGACGTTTCCCCTTGATAAACAACGGAGTGTTTGTGGGGACGAGGGAGAACTCTCGCCCGTGCCGCGTAGCGACTTCGTCCCCCACACTATCATCAGCAAACGAGTAAATTGGGTTGTGAGTAATCGACAAGAGATCATTTATAAAGATGAGGAAGAGAGTGGGTGAGAGTACCGAACCCTGGGGAACACTTGAATTAATTTGATGGGAGACAGATTTGACACCATCAAGAACCACTTGGATTGAACGGCCACAAAGATAGTCTCTTATCCATTGGATGAGGGAATCGTCCACTCTATATGAATGCAATTTTGACAAAAGGGCTGGATGCCAAACACTGTCGAAGGCTTTTGAAATATCCAATGCGACTACCTTGCTGCCCCCGAGGTAGTGGATGGAATTGCTCCACTTTTCGGTAAGGTACGCCATCAAATCTCCTGTGGACCTGTTGCTATAAAAGCCATATTGGCGGTCATTGAGGAGGTCAGTTGATTCCAGATATTTTGAAAGTTGATGGTCGATAAGAGATTCTATTACCTTGGAGAGAATAGAAGTTAGTGCTATGGGTCGATAAGAAGAAAGGGATGATTTGTCACCCTTTTTGGGAATTGGCTGAATGTTCGCTGACTTCCATCTATTTTGGAAACGGCCAGTAGAATAAGATAAATGGAAGAGTTTCCGCAGTAGTTCAGCGAGTGGAGAGGAAGATCTCTTCAAGAGGATTGGGGGAATGCCCCCAATTGAACCTTCTAAGACACACTCGATGTGAACTATAAATTAAGTTATGTATATCGAAATTGTGAGGAAGTGCGGTAAACAACGAACCGATAGGAAGTGCTTTAGAAAAACAAAACAAATAAATCAAAATCAATAAATAATATAAGCAAGTGTAAAGACAGTGGGATGGGGGCGAACATACAGGTTAAAGATTCCCTGTTCAATCCAAGTTGACATGCAGTCTCCATGTGACACCCCTGGATAGCTACTTTGGCACAAGCCAAGTAGTGAACCAATGCATGCAGCGACATCCTGAAAAAAGTTGGCGCAAGGTTAATAACTTTGCCTGGAAAAACAAATTATTATGGACAAGTTAACAATTCTCGGACAGAAGCCGATACTGGTGGGGAGATTTGCTAAATAAGGCCAAGACCGGATCCCGGTTGTAGTGCCGATGATGATGATGAAATGTAAAGACAAAAAATAAGAAAAACAGTCAATGGAAAAAGTTGTAATAAATATTGTTTAAAAGTGCCGAATAATACTAGTTGAAACTTCTAAGACGAACTCGATGTGAACTGTAGATTAAGTGATGTATTATCGTATAGAGTAAAATAAAGTGTAAAGAACAAAGAGAAAAAGAAAGGAGTAAATTAAGAAAGTAAAAGAAAAGATAATTGATGCAAATATGTTTTCTTTCATTGTGGTGGTTACCCTAGTGCGGAGGAATAAACCCCAAAACCCCAATTCACGCGTGTGCCCAAACAATATTTTTGATAATTTATTGTTGACAAGTGACGATCAACGTTGTTCGTTCAACGACTTTTCAGATACTAGTATAAAACACCCTCTTCGGTACATGATTTACATATAACAAGTCAGGTGATTTTCTCTGGGTAATCAGAGTTGAACAATAATTTCAATTATCCATTTCAATGATCTCACCACATAGCTGGGATGTTAACCGACCCTTAATAACTTGTTATCGGGCACACTCTCTGGCTGTCAAAGACGAACTCGTTCGGGTTTACAAATTGATGTCTGGATCGATTACCAATTTGTTTATGTTTCTAATTTATCGGAGGAAAACGTAAAAATGAATAAAAGCAAATTACAATATATAGAGAGTATCGTTAGTTGTGTTTACGCGACACCCCTAACAGGCGGCAATACAATTTGATAATTTAGTCGCCTGCGGTAGGCAAATTCCAATATATAGAGAGGATCGTAGCATATCATCACTCCTAACAGTTTGCAATACAATTTTTTTATTTCGACGCCTTGCGGTATGCGAATAATTATGTCGGCGGTGATATTTATCTGGCAATTTGAATTTTGTCGTGTATATCGAACCACAAGGCGAATTGTAAATTACTGACCGCATGTGCATATTAATTAGAGATGAGTAGCACATAGATAGCGGATTGTTCTTGCAAACGAGACGTAGGATGGTAGTATAAAATCATGGTGACGGTTGGCACTCAATGAAAATAAAATGTTTATATTTATCTTACTATTATATTGATTCCATGGGAATAAAATGTTTACACTGGCGCTGCATTCTATCGAATGTTCTCAAAATCTTTCGTAGTCGATAATCTTGTCTACACTGCGGTGATGTGTACCACTTCACGGTAAGGCAAATCTTCGATGGTTCTGTGAAAATAAAAGTCCTAGCGGCTGATATAAATAAATTTGATCGGGGACAGACGTAAAAACCGTCGTAAGCCAACCGGATAATCACGACATCGCCACCATCACCTTCTATCAACGTCATCTGATATTGACAAGCTCTGCGACATACTAACCTTAGTTACAAAATATAATGTAAAAAAAAAAGTGTATGTTAGCCTACCCGAAGGCCTTAATAGCCGTGTCGCCGTATAAATTATTTACATCGTAATACATAAAAAATAAAAATATTCAGGGATATGATGTAGAGCCTGTGCCTCAACAGATGGGTCTGATTTATTATATAGGGTGGCGCAAAATTAATCATCGAATTTTGTTTTCTAATTACTTTTTTACTAAATTAAAAAAAAAAAAGTTTGAGTGATGGAAATCTTTATTTGGACCTTTACAATATTTTCTGTTAAGTGGGAAAGATGATATTCGTCAAGTGGATGCCGCCAGGGTTGATACACATTTGTACCCGTTTTATCGGATTTTCCATGACTTTCCGCAAGATTTCCCGTGATAACGCTCGCATTCCTGTCGAATATTCACCTTAAGGGCGGCGATTGTCTCAGGCTTGTTGGCATAAACCTGCGACTTAAGTGTAAATGTGCCTCGTCGCTCCTGATGATTTTCGACACTAAAGCGGCCTCTTCGTTGTTGAGATTAAGGATGGCTTGACAGTAATTCACACACTGTGGAGGTTATATTTTTAAGTTAATTTTAATTCTTACCTCCTTTGGGGAGATCCGGTTGTTTCCGGGGTCCAATATTGAAAGACGATTTTATTAAGTTCTTTCATTTATTATTTATTTATTATTTAATGGCTTAATTTTATTTTTGGCCGTTGCCTTGGCCTCTGGATTCCGACTGATGACGAATCAAAAAAAAAAAAAAAAAAATCGTGGCGAGAAGGCCGAATTCAGCGAGACAAGGACATATGTGTCCTTCATCTTGCCTCTGACTTCTGGTCATCTTGCGATAACCAGAATCACCCACATCTGTGAGGATGTTGGGCTCGGTTCGCGATCTCTGAAAAGAAAAGAGAAGGGTGGATGGGGGGGGGGGGGGGGGGGGGGGGGGGCTATCCAAGGATAGTATGGACAGTGTTAGTCCGGGTGTTCTCTAACTACTTTTATAGAGGGATGGTGGGAGAGAAATCCTACAAGACCGGTAGGTCTTGCGTGCGGTAGTAAACGCAGATCACGTCTTTGGCGTCTGATAATCTGCGCTTTGGTCGGTGTGTATGTTTGTGTTTGTGCTGTCTTGTACTGTGCGTTCGTGTGTGTGGTTTGTTAATAGTAGACCCTATGGGATGGATCCAGGAATCCTCTATTATAGAGGGGAATGTTGTTTGGAAGGGTGCTTTCTTCAGTTTTGTACTGAAGAAGAAATAGTGGGGGTTTGATCCGAAGAGATCGAGAGAGAGAAGGGTCAAGAACGCAAGAGTCCCGTACAAGTAGGTTCTCGCTGTTCTGAATGTTTTCGAGGTACTTATATGCTAATTGAAGCAAGTATTCGTCGATAGGGGTAATGGAGGCGCCATCGTATAGGTGAGAGTTGGGGTAATGACGACCGTCAGGCCTTCTGGAATGATTGGTGCATCTTCTGAGGAGTTTCCTTTCGAAAACCCGAAGTCTTTCCATTTGGGCCGAAGATATGCAGGACCATATGGGAAAGGCGTACGATATTCCAGATCGGATTAGCTGCTTATAGCAAAGAAGCTTAACTTTGGTGTCAACTTTGTTCCTCCGCTTCAAGATGTTGTGCAGTTGCTTAGACCGACCGAGGCCCCTTTGGAGAATGTGGGTCACATGTTTGATGAAATTCATTTTTGGGGTATAAGTGACCCCAAGATATTTCATCTTGTCCTGTGGTCTAATCGTAGTATCTCCCATTTTTATTCGAATATTCTGTGAATATCGAGAAGCAGGTTGGGAGTGTTTACTACTCAGAATTATGGCTACTGCTTTGGATGGATTAAGTCGGATTTTCCATCGACTGTAATACTGATACAGATCGTCCAAGTGACGGTTGAGTCGATTTGCTGCGAGGTTAGGGCCTTTGGTTGACGTGTACACCAGGACGTCATCCGCGTAGCATATCTGATTTACTCTCCGTCCACAGGGCGGGGAATATCGGAGGTGTAAATATTGAATAAGATGGGGCCTAGAATGGAGCCCCGTGGTACGCCTGCAGCGGCGTGAAAAGTTCGGGAAAGCTTTCCATTCACTCTAACTTGGGAGGTTCTATTTCGAACGAACTAGTAGATGATACTACACAGCGTTCTACTGAGGCCAGTATTCAATAATTTGAAAGCGAGACCTTCGTTCCAAGTCGCATCAAAAGCTTTTTCAATTTCTAGGCTTACCGCAACGGTGGGTTCCTTATTAAAGAGCCGCACGCAGACGTGGTTTTGAAATAAATTGAGAGCCATAGTGGTGCTGTGCGCTCTTCGAAATCCGAATTGGAAATCAGGTATTAGGTGCCTGGCACTGACAAAGTTATTTAGCTTCTCGTATATGAATTTTTCATATATTTTGCTGATGCAAGTGAGAAGCGAGATAGGGCGAAAGCTTGAAGGGTGATACGTTGGTTTCCCAACTTTTGCTATTGGCCAAATAATAGCGTGCCTCCAAGCTTGGGGAAAGTAGCCCATGTTGTAAGCATGGTTGAACAGAATGGAGAGCTTTATAAAGAATAAGGCAGAAAGCCTTCGCAACGAGTGGTATGACATGTTGTCGATACCAGGTGACTTCTTAAGGTGTTGAGATTTAACCAGGCTCTGTAGGGTATTTGGTGTGATGAAACCGTGACCATTATCATGTGTGTCATCGAAGTATGCAGTGTTAATTGGGTTAAAGACAACAATTGGCTCGTTGAAGTCGTCCAACTTACTGTGGACCTCTGAACTAACGATTGCATTAGTATCCGGGTCGCCATCTTGGAGTGTGAGTTTGTGGTTGTTTTCGAAGGTCTCTCCGTTGATATTTGCTTTATTGGTGTCGTTATTAACAACAACACCATTGTGTATGATTGGCCCAGTGATACGTGAAGCGCCACATATCTTTTTAACATTTTTATAAACGTTCTGGTCCATCTGAATACCCTTCAGTTTGTCTTCCAATTGTCGGGTACGATTGTTTTGGATTCTCTGTTTTATCAGTGTACCAATATTGCGAATGATGGATCGCAATAATGGTTCCCTTTGCGTAAAGCGGTGACGATATCTCATTCTGCAGAGCTTTTTACGCTCCCGGATGAGACGAAGAGTGAGGTCGTCCTGGGGGACCTGACAGGTCTTTTCAAGTTTGTACTTCGGGACATGAGTCTCCGAAGTTTCAACTAGAATCTCGTGAAGTCGTTTTGCAACGTTGTTTATCTCAACCGTCGTTAGGTTCCTGTCAGTGGGAAGAGAGAAATGGTGGAGTTTATCGTTCAATGTAATATTGAAGTTGTCCCAATTTATCCGCCCATAATCGGGTATGTATCTGATGTGAGCCCGGGATGCTCGATAGCCGCGAATGAATGTGGTCACAGCGTTGTGGTCAGATACACCCGCTGAAACTTGAGGAGGAGTGATTTGTGGGAGTAAGTCTTTGGACACAAAAAATATGTCCAGAATTGAGTTACCTCGAGTACCAACCGTAGGTGCGACTATTTCGAAGTTGAGGGCATACACGTTTGCGGTGTACCATTGGAACAGTTTTGTGCCATTTGGGCAAGAGACAGAGTTGTTCCAGTGGGGATGTCTGGAGTTAAAATCGTCGCCTATGATGAAGGGTGTATGCCCCGAGGTCCTTATTAGTTTGCCGATATCCTCGGGATTAATGGGGCCATTATTGGTTTTATGCGAGTGGTATACGGAGTATATATTCACTCTAGGATTACTAGCCAGATGCAGTTCAACTCCAGATACCTCTATGGACTCTAGGTGTGGAAGGTCAATAGCTTCATGGCGAAGTCCGCTATTAACCAGTATACAAGTTCCACCTCCGTTGATGGTGGGACCGCCAGTGAGGGTTCGATCTCTTCGAATCATGGAGAAGTTTGGGAATATGGGACGGTGACATGGATGCAACCTAGTTTCGGTTACAAGTACCACGTCCGCCCGGCTTTCCTTTATGAAGTCATACTATCATACGCTTAGGATGCGATACAAGAGAGTTGACATTTATGAGGATAACTTTAATTTTGGAATCCATTGTGGAGGGTGTGTCTTGCATATGCAGTGAAAAGGAGGGCCTCCCTCTCTGCCTCGGTTGATAGTTTCTCATATCGGGGTCAGATATCCTCAATCAATCGGGAGAAACTAAGTAGTTTCTCGAGCATTGAAGATTGCCCCCTCGGAGGCTTTTGCACCACCGCTTGAATTTGAGGCATCGTGTTGGCCTTTGCCGGGGCTCGCTTAGGGACTTGAATATGTTTTTGAGGGGGAGGAGTTGAAAGGGTTTTTGTATTCCTTGCCTGCTGACCCCTAAGCATATCGGCAAATGTGAATCCATTTTGGATGAGGTTTTGTGTGGCCAGTTTTCCGAAGTCTGACTTGGCTGTTTGCTTAGTTCGAGTCTCCTTGGATCTTAGTTTAATTTCCTTATATTTAGGACAATTTCTATAACTAGCCGGATGCCCTTTGTTGCCGCAGTTGCAGCAAGTTGCCAGTGTTATTTCATCCTGGACATTTGTTGCGGGATCGTATTTCGCTAGCGGTAGTTCGCACTTGCCAATATCGTGGGATTTTCCGCAACGAACGCAACGGCGACTCATGTTGCAGTTTCGGGAGACATGCCCGAAACGTTGGCAACGTCTGCATTGAGGTATTTCTCTGTTATGAAATACCTCGAAGACAACTTGCTGATGTAAAGTTGGAAGCGACTTTGTCCGTATTATAGAATCTATGTCGGTTCCTGGGGCAAGGAGAAGCTGCCATATGTTCAGCTTGGTGTATCTTTGCGGTCTGATGTTCACAAACCGCTGTGGGGGAGAGAATTTTTTGACGTCAATGAATTTGACGTTAGGAAATGTTGCCTCAAGAGCAGTTACGATGTCGTCCTTTTTCCAAGAGGCAGCGACTCGTTTTAAAAGGATTGTTCTCGACTTTTCGTCGGCCGGAGTAAAGGTGTAATAATTCACCTCCTTGGCTTTAAGGTTGTCGTTAACCTTGCGATAGGTTTCCCTATCGTAGGTCACGATTTTGTTTAGCGATGGGCTTAAGGTCCTTGCCTTGAAGTTGGAGATCCCTAGTCGGTTCATGTCACCGACGAAATTTTTTAAATTGAGGTCTCGTGCACAGACCCCGGGTTGCTGCTTCTTCTTAGAGACAGGTGGGCGGACTACGCCCTCTGGCTGAATAGTGTTGGGAACACAAGCAGCCTTTGGTTTTGGATTAACCACCGGAGTTGGTCTCGGAGGGCGAGACTCCTGCGGAGGCACGATTTTCGGGTAGTTTTGAGTTATCGCGGGGTTCGACAACTTTTTGGGGACAGGTGATGATGATGAGGGTGGTGTTGGCGGGCAGCCGGTAGCGACGCGCTTATTGGAAGGACCTCCCTCACAGCTTGTTGTCGGGAGCGGCGTTTTTCGCGTTGGTGCCCTAGACGAGTTTGGGGTGGGGGTACGCGAGTCACCGCCGTCCATTGACTCGTCAGAATTGTCGGTGATAATCTCTAACTCCGGCTCGAGCTCTGATTCTGAATCAGAAGCTTCCGAACCGGCGCCGAAGAGGGACGTGGATGGGGCAGCCTCCAGTCGCGATAGTCTATTTTTTAGGACCGCGTTCTCAGCCCTGAGAACCTCGAGGTCCTCCTTCAGTCTCTTTATGAGAGCCATTGTGCCCTGATCCGGCTGATGGCCCACACCACGAGTAGAGCAGGTATCCATGTTTTATCAGTCACAAAACATGTGAACAGATAAGCGACAAGGACAGGAAGCGCGCGGAAACAAGGAAAGAAAAGGAGAAACAAAGAGAAATAAACAAACAAAACCAACAAAGAAAAGCCAACAAACGAAAAAGAAAGAAAAACCAACAAACGAAGTAGAAACAAAATCGACAAACGAAATAGCAACAAAAACCCAAAACGAAAAAGAAACAAAAATCAAGAAACGAAAAACAAAAGGGAGAGAAACAAGGTAAACCTAGCCGCAAGGTTTTTTTTTTTTTTTTTTTTTATTATTATTATTATTATTATTATTTAAATGTTGGGATTTCCTTTATTTTCTTTTCTATTTCTTACACAAATGTCTTAAGTGTCCCAGGTAAGTATGAGATGTCTTGAATGATGATGTATGGCTTGAAACTGTGTATGCTCAGCCTGACTCAAGTATGTGAATGCGTCTTGACTGCATATGAACTGGTACGAGTATGTATGACTGATCACTCTGACTGACTGTGACTGACTGTCTTGAGTATGTCTTGTCTTGAACTCGAGTAGTATGTCTTGTGCAGCTGAACTGCTAGTCTGATCACGAATCCAAAATGTGCCGCCCTTTTATACTCTGTGGCAACAGAGATTGTATAAAATTTTACTTGAAAACTCCAAGAAGCACAAACAAGAAATGCATTTAGTATTAGGCATTTAATAATTTCAGGATTATTAGGAATTGAATCAATGTACGACCGATGGACTTTGGTTTAATTTTGTCGTGCATCTGATTCAATTGGGGAACATGATTTGGATTATGGGTAAGGTACTTGGAAATTGAATCAATGTGCGACAAATTAACTTTTAGTTTAACTTGCGGCTCGTATGGTTCACTATGGGAATTGAGGCTTAATGAGAATTGGGTGAGAGTAGTGATTTAGGATCACTACAACGCCACCCATTGCGTGTCTGTTTGTATTCTGCAGCTGTCTAGTTCACAAATGTCAGATATGATTGGGGTACGACGCCATTTGCAAAAGTTATAACATCCTCCGATAGGGTGATTAATTTTGCGTCACCCTGTATTATGGTTAAGTTTAAGGGGTTATGCCACTGTAGAGACCCGTAAACTGATCACTTCTTTGATATATATTTTTTTTTTGGATGGGAAAAAATGTATTATTAATAAAACGAAGTTGACCACATGTTTATATATGTATTACGGTGCAATTAAAAAACGGACATTGTCAAAAGAACCTGTTTTCAAAAGTTGCTCCTGGGATTGCAAAATGCCTGGATAAGTTTTGATCCTGCAAAAATTAAAAAAAAAATACCCCATATTGTTTTTGAAAAGATTGCAAGTTTTTGAAAAAAAAATCGATTTTTCGACATTTGCTTATTAATAACTTTAATAATTTTTAGTATTTGGCATAGCACGTCCGGATTTTTGTTAAGAAGCCACAGTTAAAGTTTGAACTCTATCGGACGAAAATTGAGAGAGTTATCTTGCAAGCCAATTTGAAAAACATGATTTTCAGATAATCGCATTTTTTAGTTTTGAAAATTGTCCGCTCTGGCCTACAGATGGCACCAGCAGGTCTAATTTTTTGCTTTTATTCTATAGTACTATGTCTCATTAGCCTGTATACACATTTTCAGGTCGGTTGCTTTGTTAGTATATGGTACATTTGAGAGGTCAGGCCGGACACCCTTCCCTCTACCCCCGCACGCCATACGTCGTAACTATGTTCAATAAAATGGTTTAAAAGAACTGATAACATTTTTTCTGTGGTATAAATACATTTTTGAATAGTTTACCCATCAATTAAGCCCATAAAACATTGATTTTTTGAAAAAATTACAGTGGCCTTAATACGAATTCTTCTTTATTTATATATCTCATCTATTGTCATTCTCTTTGCTAGTTATTTATACACAATCCCGTCGTGTGGTGCGCAGCCGAAGTAAGTTCAGAAGACCATTTGGGTTTCATTTTAGTTCAATATTTTTATCCATTTTAAGTGCATGTAAAAGTGACCTGTGTCATATGCACTTAAGTAAAATTGGTAACTGTGTTCTCGGCTGAGTCTTATGTACAATATATGTTCATACTTTCTGTAAATGAGGATATATGCATTTATATTATATATAATATAATGAAAACGGGAGCTTGCTGAGCGAAAAGTCGTATTTTTGTTTTTTGTTAATTCATAAACCCGAAACTAAATATATTTTCATGGAGTCCACATATTTTTATAACAATATCCGCAACATTCCGCCCACCTTCGCCAATCATTGGCGAATCATCTTGCTCCAGGCAACGGAGGCCCGGAGCCGGGGGTGTGCGGTCCGCTGGTGGTCGTTGTCTGCGTGGATGGTTGGTTGGGAGGGGGTCGCCCGCCCTGAGGAGCGCTGAAGGCTTGAGGGTCTGGGGTGGCCCGAAGGGTCGATGACGACGGGATGGTCCTTTCCATCGCTGGGTCCGTTGCCTTTTGTGGTCGCGGAACCGGCCAATTGATCTGGGTCGGGGTTGTAAAGTCTCAACCCACGATCAATGACCACGCGAAGGCCTGTGATGGGTCTCGCTACATCGAGACCAGTGGTGGTGAAAAGTGCTGCACCCGTTGGCGCCCGTCCTAAGTAAGCGGACGGCGGGATGCGTTCGGTGGCGTGTGAGGCCGTAGCATGGAGTCGGGTGTAGCGTCGTTCCTGGCACCGCCCGCGTGTCCTGGCGTTATGGCAGGCGCGGACCAAGTGCCTCCCGGGGTTGTTTCAGTACAGCCTCTGCTGGTCCACTGAGAGGCGTGCTGTTCGGTTGGGGTTCCGTCGATCGCTGGTTGCTGGGAAGCGCCGCCCGCCAAGCGGGGCATTGCGTTCTCCTCTCCCTATTGTGGTGGCTGCGTGCGGTAGTGGTCGGCCTCGGCGGTGGTGGTCTTGGGCAGGAGCCCGACCACGTGGTGTCCTGGGTGTGGTGTGGTGCCTTGGAGCCTTTAGGCGGGCAGGCTCCTGGCTCTTCGATTGCTCGTTGTCCTTGCGGTGGTACTGCGGGCGAGGGTAATGTCCGGTAGTTGGGTCACGCAGGTGTTCGGTGGTGGTTGGTTGCATTGACCTCGTGTGTGGCGCCCGGGGCCGATGCTGACGCGACCTCCTTTTGGTTCGCTCAGAGGAGTCGCGATCTGCCACCGCCCGCCCGACCGATTCCCCTGGGTCGGAGTTGTAAATTCGCAACCCACGAGGAATGGCCATGTGGTGGATGGTGACATGTCTTGTCCCATCGAAGCTGGATGACATGGTGGGTGCCGGGCCTGTTAACACCCATCCCAATTCAGTGGCCTGCGCGATGAACCCGGAATCACACGTTCTGCACTATCATCCCAAAACGCGATAATTGGTGAACCCGACGTGGTCTGTGTACAAATAGCACACAGTCTCGCATAGTAAAACAGGACTTTATTACTACGGTACCGACTTCTGCACAGAGCACTGGCTCACTCGCCTGCACCGACGTTCTCCTGCTCGTCCACTCCTCGCTCCACCGTTCGTCCACGAACTTGTTTTTAACAAACCTACTGAGGAGGGAGTATTGTAGCGTTTCTAACAGACACACGCATACTACACAAGCAAATCGTGAAGAACAACACAGAAAGAAAATCAAATGAGCAAAAGCATCAGCCGTATACCAAGCAATAACGTAGAAAATCCACATCAGTTAAAGTAACTTGAGTTTAGAAATCGAATTCGTACACACGGCAGTGGCCTGATGTGTTGGGCATTGGTTCCATTTTTTGTGATTCCAACTGCCATAGCGTCGGTTCGTACCACACGTTCTTCACTACCGTTGACAGCCTCATATTGTTAGATCGGTTAAAATATATTTGAATAAGATGGAAAGTTTTGCCTCACCCACTCTATTCACCAGATCTTTTCCCTTCGATCCATGCAGATTACCCTTACTGGAATACGCCTCACTTCAGTTGGAAGTAATAAAATATAGCTTGATTCGTTCTTTGCCTTAAAGGATAAGGGGTTTTTGGGCAAGGAATCCATAAATTATTTAAACGATGGGAAATGTCATAGCTTCTAACAAACATTGAATAATGCTTTCATTCATTTCCATATTGAGATAAATGCATATTTTCAACCAAAATACCGAACTCTTTAAGTTATACATTCAACAATTTTGGCTCAAACTTTAAAACTTCTAAACTAAACTCTAGATTCTTGGTAATTAATAGATCTTCCAACAGAACTGTGCCAATTGCCGTATTTTGTTCCTACATACTGAATCAATTTCAATTGCTTTCGTACTCTCCCAATGTTTAATTCGACAGTTACTTATTTTATAACCTCCGCACCAACTCCATAAATATATAAAAATGTTACTAACTCTAACTCTTAATCCCATTGGTCTTAGTTGGTTCACCTTCCTCTGTAACGACTACTCGAGAATCTAGTCGATAGTCGGTTGTCGAAAGCGTGAATATTTTGTTATTGTTTTATAATACACATTTGTGTTATATATTGGAATTCTTTATCGGGTTCACAGGTTTACATTTAATAATAATAAATATATGGCTAACCCATAGTACATTTTATCCTCTAAGTGCATTAATTACCATTAATAAGAGTTCGTTTAATTTTATGTATGTAACAATGTATGTGATATATAACATAGTCACAGTTGCCGGAAAACTAAGCATTTGTTTTAGACAGCTGGTTAATGCGTGCCGGAAAATGATACATTACTGATACATTTGCAGTGTGGCCAAACATGAGTGAATCTACAAGGGAAACAATTTAGTCTTCTCGGAAACGTTAAGCCCCATTGAGCCTCTGTCTAATGTCTTTCCACTTCAATATAAACCACAAGTACGAATTCCATTAAGCACACTTGCCGTGAGATAACCGTGGTAGTGCGCCTCCCAATTTAATTTGCCGGACGAATAGCCTATCTATACTAGCTGCTTAATCCGGGTTTGATGCACCCCTTGAAAACCAAGTTTGAATCATAAAACAGTAGACCAAATTAAATAGGTAACGATATTATGAAATGCTTTATATTTTGCAGGACTTGGCCGACTTACGTACCACATTTAATTACATACTCACTGTCTACCTGTGCACCCGTAGAATCGAACAATTCTCCACATTTGATTGACTTTCAAATTGCACAACGAGACCCACTCAACCGTAAGCAACTGGGTCTGGAAACGACGTCAGACTGTATCTTATGTATGTTGATTCCTATGTTCAGCCGGTTTTTTGGTGCCCCTCAATCAGTAGGTTACTCCTTAACCGAGTTTTGCCATGACAAACAAGTACTCCCGGTGGTCGTTGACCCAGCTAGATGTCGAGAAGCGAGAGTGAGATTTACATCTTTTAAAATCACCGCATACTGATGTGGTTGGACCACATAACTCGATTTCTATATAGATATCTCACATTGCTTTCACTTACTATAAAAAATTAATCAGGGGTAAAATTGGTGGCATATGCTATTTCGTCTTCCGGCATCGAAGTTCACCAAAGGGATATCAAAAAATATTGTAACAACATCAATGCCGTTTCAGTGATAGAATTCCTGTTTACCATAGATCGTGTAGGCAAAAGTATCGATAAACTTCTTGACTTAATTAGCCAAGGAGATTTTACTGACTGCAAAAAACAACAAAATACACGTTGACCATTAAGTAGCCATGCCCATGAAATGTAACACTTTTTTGTCTATCTTGCACCTTTCATCTCGTCTTGTAAATGAAAATTTCGGCTTTCACTTAATCTAAAGTGCTGGTTTGGCCAGGATTGGTCATCTGTCAGTCAGTGGGTGGAGAGAGGAATGTTGATTTAAAAAAAATGTCTCACTTTTATGGGTATCATCAGCTTTGTGGTAACGTCACTCAGTCTATGGTGTTAGAAAAATAATTACGTGTGGGTGATGAGTCAATATTTCAGTGTGCTATCCCACTGGGCTTTGGTTTCTGGTACAAGAACTTTATCAATTATGAGTGGGCAATTCGGACTTATTGAATGTTATTCATCTGCGTATTTTGGAGGTGTGAATTCGGTTTAAAGGATTACCAATAAAGTTACAAGCGAGCAACACTAGGAATAGTCGAACGCAACCAATTTCACAATGTCAATATTTTGCATAATGACAGATAACTTCATAGTTTACAGGCGTGCCACGCGATTTGAGTCTCAATTGTGTAGAAAAGAAGCATATTCGTGATGGAATTTAGACGCGATAGTGTGATTTCCTTACATTTGGCTGGAAAGCAAGAAGTTAAAGTCCTCCGACTCCTCAGTATGAATAAATCGTTTGCGTCTCGAACCATAGCTCGAAAAAATGCGTAATTTGAAAAAAGTGAGTCACAAAGTGAAAAAGCGAATTGAACAAAATCCGCTTTGTAATGACAGAGAAGTACCCCGTGATCTGCACATAACGCAAACTACAATACAAAGAATAATCAAAAGTGGGGTAAAGGCAAAGTCTTACATTTATCAAAAAAGACCAGATCTCACCGATGCCCAAAAGAAGTTAGGCTCAATACACGAAAGAGTCGCTACGAAAGATCGACAGTGGACAGTTGACAAATATTATCTTCTCTGATGAGACAAGTTTCCCAATTTAACAATTCATGAACAAATAAAACAATGGCGTTGATCATACGAGTATTCGAATGGCCACCAAAATCAGGCACCACCATTTCTAAATTTTCAATTCAATTTTTATTAGGTAGATAACAACATAGAGGAGCAGATTGCACAAGCAAATCCATAAAACCGCATATATATCACCCGACGGCATAATGCGTAACCAAATAGACCACTTCCTCATAGACAAGAGACAGCACTCGAATATCCTTAACGTAAGATCATATAGAGAAGCAGAATGCAACTCCGATCATCTTCTGGTGATGGGCAAAATCAGGAGTCGCCTCGCAGCAATCCCACATGGGCAGTCACGGGAGACAACAAAAAGTTCGATACGGATAAACTGAAAGACCTACGCAAAAGGGCTGAATATCAAAACGAACTAACGAATAGATTTAGCATTCTAGCGAATGGGAGGAGCGAGGAAGAGGAAGCCAATATTGTGGACACTAAATGGACATCGATCAAAAACGCAATCAAACAAACAGCCCAAAAGGTATTAGGATTTAAGAAAACAATTAAGTCCAAACCTTGGTTTGACGATGAGTGCAGGGCGAAGATCGAAGAACGTAAACGCCTCAGAGTGATCCACTTAGAAAGATATGATGAAGTCAACGCAGAAAGATACGCGACAATTCGGAGAGAGACAATGAGGCTCTTCAAATGCAAAAAACGCGAATGGGAGAAGACTCAGATCGAAGAAATCCTAGAAAATTCCAGGGCAAAGAACATCAGAGTTGTGTATGTCGGCATAAATTCAATTAGATATGGCTACCGAGGGAGAGTCAAAATAATTCGAGACGCAAACGGCTGTCTGGTCACAGAAACAAACAATATCGTGACAAGATGGAAGCAGTACTTTGAAAACCTGCTCAATGCACGCACCCATCAACCACAGATAAATGCACCAAGCGTACATACAGCCGAGCCCCAGATCCCAGAGCCGTCTCTCAACGAAGTTGTAGATGCAATAAAGCGATTGAAAAACAACAAGGCTCCCGGAGTCGACTCCATACCGGTAGAGCTTGTGAAGCATGGAGGAGAGGCAACCGCTCGAAAGATCCACCAGCTCATCCAAACAATATGGGAAAACCTCAATAGTCATCCCCATTTTCAAAAAAGGCGACAGATTTGACTGCGAAAACTACAGAGGGATATCATTGCTCCCAACCGCATACAAAATATTAACAAATGTTATTCTGGCGAGAATCACACCGTACGCAGAAGATATACTGGGAGACTACCAATGTGGATTCCGTAGGAACCGGTCAACAAGCGACCAAATGTTCACAATAAGACAACTGCTGGAAAAGAAGTGGGAATACGGAGAGACGGTTCACCAACTGTTCGTTGACTTCAAAAAAGCCTACGACTCAGTCGCAAGGCAGATACTCTACCATATTCTAGTTGAGCTGGGAGTCCCAAAAAAATATGCCGCCCTCACTCAAATTTGCATGAACGAAAACAAAGGGCGAGTTAGAATAGAAAACCACCTCTCAGAACCATTTGAAATCCGGGACGGACTAAAGCAGGGAGATGGTCTATCACCGTGTCTTTTTAACCTTGTGCTCGAGTATGTCATCAGAAAGGTACAAGACGACAACATGGCCGGAGCATACCTGAACGGGGTCACACAAGTGCTCGCATATGCGGATGACATCGCCGTTCTGGGCGATAATCTAGAAACTGTTAGTAAAAACTGTGAAATCATCATGCAAGCGGCAGAAGAGGTGGGCCTAGAAATAAATGAACACAAAACAAAATACATGATTAGGGCGGGAGCAGGTGGACCTCAGGGAAATCATATAAACGTCAGAGGTAAGATATTTGAAAAAGGTAAAGAATTTAAATATCTGGGAACGATACTGACGGCCAGTAACGAAATGCCGAAGGAAATTAACAAGAGACTGCATTCCGGCAACGCTAGTTGGCACGCAGTCAGTAAACTGCTGAAATCCAGACTGCTATCACGTAACATAAAGCTCCGTGTCTATAGAACCATAATCATGCCGATTGTTGTATATGGATGCGAAACATGGGCTCTCACAAAACGGGAAGAAAACAAATTCCGCGTATTCGAGAATAAAGTTTTGAGGAGCATCTTTGGAGGTAAATATGACGAGGAGGCAGGACAATGGAGGAAACTCCATAACCACGAATTGGAAGAGCTATATCGCAAACCTACAATAGTGAGAGTAATCAAGTCGCGAAGATTAAGATGGGCCGGACTCGTGGCGCGAATGGGGAACGATAGGACCGTGCATAGAATTCTTGACGGTAGACCAACGGGAAAGAGACCGGTAGGACGACCGCGACGGAGATGGGAGGACAATGTTAGGTTTGACCTTGAGGAGATCGGATCGAATGGTCAAGCGGGGAAGGAGAGTGCCCAGGACAGGGAACGATGGCGAAGCCGAGTCGGTGAGGTCATGAACTTCCGGGTTCCTACAGGCCAATAAATAATAATAAAAAAAATATATAGAAAAAAGATAACAACATTTATGGTTTATTTTACTAGTATTTAAGAGTTTTAGGACAGCAGTTCCTTTACAACTATAATCTGAAATCTATATAATGACAATGGCACAATTTTAATGAATAATAAATAATAAATTAAGGGAAAACTACAAGAAAAAACTCTTCTTAAGACTACTATTGCACAGGTTTCCGGTTATTTTATGTAATAATGACCTCGATATACTTTTCATAGACAGAGTACATATGTAGTGATTTAGGATAACGCAAGACTTACCGAGAACATTGTCAGAAAAAGAACAATTGACGAAGAAGTTTCGATTGATTTTGTCAATAAGGAACTCTACCGGTTTAACGTTAGCGTTTTCATGTAGTTCATGTGTCGAATAATGCCATGGTAAATTCAGCAACATTTTCAATATTTTATTTTGACACCTTTGCAATTTTATTTTGTGTGTGCGAGCAGTATTACACCATATAGGGGCGCCGTACAGGAGTATAGCTTGAAAAATGGTTTTAAAAATTAAAATTTTATTTTCGAGGCTAAGCTTTGACTTTCTACACACTAATGGATACATAACTCTTACGACTTTGTTTATTTTGTCAATTGTGGAAGTGATGTGTTTTTGGAAGATACGTTTTTTATCTAGAATAATATGGTATAACCACAAACTACGCACCCTTCGTAACAAGAGGAATAAGTTGTGGAACACTTTCCTAAGCACGCGTTCTCCCCTTGACTACCCCAACTATCTGGGTTACTTTTACTTTTTACTTTTACCAATTCACCGAGCTTTACACCTCTCTCTATCACAATTACCTTGCCAAAGCCCAATTCAACCTGATCAACGACCCAAGATCTTTCTTCCACTTCATCAACCACAAACGGAAATCTGATGCCTATCCCGCCTCCCTTTTCTACGGCTCAACTACTACAACGGACTCCCAAACCATATCCAATCTTTTCGCGTCCTTCTTCAAACTATCCTTCACGGACGACTCGTTCCAGCATAACCCCTCCTACTTTACTGGCATGTCTGAATTCTCCCTCGGCCCTCTCATCCCTCTACACATTCAACAACACCAAGTCACAAAAAAAACTTGAAGAACTGAAAGGCGATATTTTGTTTATTTTGTTATATTTTTTTTTGTTGTAACAATTGTTTTTACGGAGTTACTGTCTGTCACAAAACTTACCCCTGATTTCTTTTGTCCTGGATGAAGTATGATGCGGGTCGCAGGTCCTTGAACTTGTCTTCGGTGTATCTGTCCCTATTGCCCCTGGTTGTCTGTTGTCTCTGCTCCTTGAAGTGGGTCTTGGTCTTTTTATTTATAATGTTAGTTAATACTTTTCTTATCTATTTCTGTTTCTTTATAGGGTTCTTTAATTGTTGGTTTAATAATTTAATTAACACTGTATTTCACTGTTTCTTTTCTGTTATAATACGATTGTTCTTTATTTAAATATACTTAATGCTTTACTGAACTTAAATCACACACGCTCCATTTGCATATTTTCAACTCCAACACCTTGTCGCTTATTTTACCAACAGCTTCTTTTGGCGTCGCATGCAAACAGAATAAATAAAAAGAAGTTATAAATAAAAACTTCATGGGTCCTTTTTCGTCTACATTTATTATTTTAGTTAATACGGTTCTTGTCTATTTCTGTTTGATTTAATAAATTACTTAACACTGTTCTTTTCTATTTCTATTTCGGTTATAAGGTTCTTTAACTGTTTGTTTTAATTAATTACTTAAAACATGTTCTTTTCTATTTCTATATCTGTTCTGTAACTATTTTTCTTTATGTTAATATAGGTTTTAAACGACGACCGAAACGCACATCTTTTCATCTGAATTTTTTTCGACACACTTATTTTTTTCATTCTAATGAGCTCAAAAGCGAACCACACGCGCCAATCACTGATTTCAAAGAGAACCGAGCTAATTTAAATATTGGTTGAGCGTCGGAGCACACAATCTTTTCCAATCACGACACAAATCAGAAGAAGGAAGAAATCTCGTGTCTTTCGCCACATATCCTTTTCCGTTCCGCTTCCACGATAGTTCAGCGGCCGAGATGGCTAATAGGGGGCGACTATGGCTAATAAATAGAAGATGGCTATTACTATGTGAATGTGGTTTTAAATGGGGTTTACTTTTATTTAAATTATATTGTAAAGGGGATATTCTATTGTAAAGGGAATAGGAAATTAGTAATTTGGGGGGGGGGGGGAGGATATGTGCGTGAAGACACGAGATGTTAATAATTCAAAGGGAGAGTGATAATTAATTGAACTTTAATTATATAACAGATTTCAGTCCCGGCCCAGGCGGACACCCTGCTATTCTCTTAAAAAAAATGTTCTTCTTCTCTCTCTCTCTCCCGCTCGCGTCAATCTTCAATCTATCCCTTGCTCAAGGTCTATTCCCTGACTTTTGGAAATCCTCTTACATAACCCCCATACATAAAAAGGAAAAAAAACCGATATATCCAATTATCGTCCCATTGCTAAGCTTTCGCACATTCCTAAACTGTTCGAAGGCCTACTATATGAGGCGTTAAGTTTTCGCTCCGCACCCATCATCTCTCCGAACCAGCACGGCTTCCTCCCAGGCAGGTCCATTACTACTAACCTTGTAGAATTCACATCCCACACACTCCTTGCCCTAGAAAACGGCGATGAGGTCGACGTAGTCGCTGCCGGCCATAGCAAGGCCTTTGACAAAATCTCCCATAACCTTATAGCGTTTGAAATAATAGTGAAGAAGGTCGTGTGATTTGAACTGACGCTATGACAGCTCGAATCACGAAACAATTTTTACCTAAGCATTACACACCAGGCTACTGACCGTGTTTAGAATTTGATTTCCAAACTCGACTATATTCCACTGATGTGAATTATTTTTATTATTTATCGCTTGGTATACGGTTCTGATGTATTTTTCTTATTCGATTTTTTTCGTTCGTGTTCTTCACTATTTTTGCCTGTGAATTGTGTGTATCTGTTGTTAGAGTTGCCACAACCTCATTCTCTTCAAGTTATCCTCCCTCGGTTTCGAACCCCTGCTGATTAAGGGGGTCTCATCCAATCTCAGTTATCGAACCTGCCACGTGCGATTTAGATCCACCCGCTCCGATCCTTTTTTCCCAACCTCAGGTGTCCTTCAAGGCAGTCATCTCGGTACACTCCTATTTCTCCTAACCATAAACGACATAGGTCGTGCATTAATCACTTCTTCATCTCGCTTTACGCGGATGATTCCAACATTTTTAAGACAATCCGCTCTCCCCTGGACTCCTCACTTCTCCAAGCGGATCTTGACAGGTTCTCGACTTGGTGCCAAAATAATTGTCTAGAAATGAATATCGCCAAATGTCACATAATCACTTTCCCTCGGAGGAGTTCCCCCACTCACTCCTATCTCTTACTGAACCAACCGATAACACCGGTTAAATAGGATTCGCGATCTGGGCGTCCTATGCGACAAGGAGCTCAAATTTACGGCACATTTTGATTACATAATCCTCAAGGCTAACGCCGCCCTTGGGTTTGTCAAACCCTGGTCGAAGGAATTCCTTAACCCCTACGTCACCCGACCACTCTACACAACTTTTGTCCGGACACTACTCGAATACGCTAGTCAGGTCTGGTCACCCATTCGCAGGATTGAGGATGTTCAACGTCGTTTCTTGCGCTTTGCCCTCCGCGCACTAAACTGGGAAAACCCGTTGATTCTACCACCATACACAAGCCGGCTCCGTCTTATCAATCTAAACTCACTTGAATAGCGCAGAATCCATACCGACATCATCTATGTCCATCGCCATCTGCCTGGCTCAATCAATTGCCCAAGCTTGCATACAAACTTTAACATTGCATACAAACCCCCGTAACGTATGTAACCCTCGACGGTTTTACGTGCCTGCTCATCAGACTTCTTACGGCGCTAACGAACTCATCTCGCGTATGCTACGACAGGCCAATTCTTTCCCCACCTCCTTCGATTTCAACATCTCACTATCTCCACTCCCGCTCTTAACCGACGTCTCAAAATAAACCCGTCCTAAGCCCCCCCCCCCCCCCCCCCAATAATCCCCTCTACCCTGCAATCCTACCTCTCCTCTCCTACCCTCAAAATCGTTCCCCCAGCCCCACCTACAATTTCAACCTCTCCCTCCAGCTCACCAACCCCGCCCCCGACCAGTGCGTAGACATGCCCTTCACTGGCACTGTCTCACAAATGCCGAATTTACCACCCTCACATACACTCGCTCTTCCCGAGCCTCTCACCTTCCCCATCGCACAGTCACCTTCGCCTTCCTGTTTTTTTTTTCTTTTTTTCTCCTTCTTACTCTAGATTTAAGATAGTCTGTAAGGCTTTTATATTAATTTAATTTAAGTTAATGCAAGCTTGCATTAAGCTAAATAAATGAGGGTTCTGCCCTCACTAAACTAAACTAAACTAAACTAAACTAGATATCTACAGTCTTCGGACCAATCAATGTCAATTGCACACATACTGAGTTTAGTGTCATTTGGTAGGTAGTAGATTTTCCTACATTTCGAAAACCAGACAGCTTGTGTTTTATTACAAAGAGTTGTAGACGTTAGTGAATAAGGCACCCAAAGAGAAAATAGCCGTATCATAGGCAAACATGGCTACCTGAATGTTTTCACCTAGACATGGTAAATCTGCGACAAACAATGTGAATAATATGGGACCAAGGACCGACCCTTGGGGTACACCATAGTGGATTTGGTGAGTAGAGGATTTGTCGGTTCCTATACTCACAACAAATTTTCTCGAACGAAGAAAGCTCTGGATAATTTGATAAGCGGTATTGGCAGCGTAAGTTTTAGTAGCTTATAAATTAAGGCATCGTGCCATACCGTATAAAAGGCTTTTTCGATGTCTAGAAGAACCAGTCACGTTGACTCCTTGCCGATGAATTTACCAGCTATGTGGTTTTTAATGCGTAAGACTTGGTGGATTGTGCTGCGACCACCACGGAAACCGAACTGAAAGTTTGGTAGGATGTTATTTGCTTCTACGAAACGATCAATCTTTTCCTCAATGATTTTATCTAGGAGCTTACTCAGACAGCTAAGTAGACTAATAGGTCTATAGCTTTCGGGGCTGTTCTTCGGTTTGCCGGGTTTCGAGATAAGTATTACTTTAGCTGTTTTCGAAAAAATACTCACCTTGGAGATATCACTTAATGTCACATCAATACTAATTTCTTCAATTAATTTAAGGTGCAATGAAAGACGCAAGGTATGTTCTATACATTTCTTCACAAGAAAGGCGACACCTCAACCAATGGGGAATGGTGCGCCGGCGTACGCTGATTCACTTCCTTCCGCCATCGTCACTACAACCGGGAGCCGGTCTTGGCCTTATTTAGCAAGTCGCTTGCTAAATTTTCCATAATGATTTGTTTTTTCCGGGCAAGGTCATTAAGTCTTGCGCCAGAGACTCCCCGACGGGAATCGAACCCCGGTCTCCCGCGTGATAGGCGGGTATACTAACCACTATACTATCGAGGAGCCATTGGTATAGTTAGTTAACATTTATTAGTGACTACTTAATACACAGATCCGATTTCTATTGTTCTCTTAATGATTTAGTCAGTTAAACAGTTATGGCAGTTCACTTAATTACACGTTAGTATGTAACAATTATAAATGTCTCAAAGGATTACACGTTTGTATGAAACAATTATAGAACGACTCAAGGGATTACGCGTTTGTGTAACACAATTATGGAACGACTCAAGATACTCATTGCGACTGGTTCAAAGTCGACTGCGGGATGTGTACGCACCGTACCGGCGCCGGTACGGTGGGTGGTGAACGCGACCGCTTCGATCTGTGGTTGTAATAAGACTCAACGATATTCAATCGTTTTGGGGTGAGTTTTCCCGAGAGAGAAAGTGTTTCTCCCGTGGTGAAAACAAGGAAGAAAGACTTGGCAATGTATGTGTATATGTAAGTGAAGATCACATTGGTTTTTTTCATACACAAGGCCATGGGAATGAACCTGAAACAAGGAAACGGAAAATGTGCTTTGCAGTTGAATAAATAAACCCCTAGTCATCCGGGAAATGGTGCTAAAAGCAACTTGCATGTTTATGGCATCTCTGTGTGCAGTAGAAACCGGGTTCGTGTTTGCATTAGGAAATGCTAGAAAATTTGGTTTCGTTGATAATGCCTAAGATGCGGTGATTGTTTGTCGGTTGTACAAATGAATCGCGGGTCGGTTTATTGCAGCTGTAAAAACAAGCTGTCCGACGTAGGTTTTAACACAGACAAAGGGTGCCAACTGGCTTGGGATTCATGATGCCATATGCACTTTAAAGAAATATTTCTAGGAATTTTAGATAATGCGTTGTATGCATTAACTGTCCTTGTAAAAGGAAATATTTCAGGTATGCTGGGTGAAGATTGCGGTGCAGGTGTGGGAAAGTTGAAATTTGCTTGGGGTTCTTGAAAAGGTAGAAAGAAATTCTTACAGAGAATTTGTATGCGAATAGATGCATGAAGGTAAGTTTCCTTTTCCAGGGACCTTTTAGATTATACCTTAGATAATCCTAGATGCGTATAGCATTTAAGGTGTTAATACGACTGCATTAGCGAAATTATATTATTGGATAGAGTTATGTGCGTTTTTTAGGAAGGCGAACTGTGTGGTTTGGCGGGACCGCCACAATCTCGCTAAAAGAGAAGAAGTTATCATTATTTAGAGTTTCAGTTGGATTTTTTTTAGTGTGTGTCATAACACTGTTGGACGGTTGCTGGGTTTGGTGGAGGCCAGAAGCCCAGGTGGATGAAGGAAGTGAAGGTTGATGCACAGATCGGGGTAGTGGAGGAAAATTATCAAGGGAGAATCGGTCTGTCAGTGGCTGCTGTTTATCACTCGGGGGCTAAAGGGACGTTTTATTTCCTGTACCACGTCCACGTGGGGATAACTTGCAGCGAATGTCTATGTACTGCTTTTGGCTAATGCATTCAGGATCGGTGGATTTATGACGCCCACTGCAATTTGCACACTCGATGACCTCATTCGTTTTGCAGTCGGATGTTTTGTGGTTTACAGAACAGATTGCACAGAAGCTATTAATGTGACAACGCATCGAACCGTGGCCGTAAAGCTGGCAATTATGACATTGTGTGACCTTGTGGGGGTTCTCTATACCACATGGAGAACCAACCCACAAATTCATACCTTATTTTGACCGCTTTCTACCCTTATTCGCCCTATAAGCTATTCCACCTGTAAATCATGTTAAACGGACGCATAGCTAAACTCATTATCCTATGCAGATAATGCATAATTGAATTTAGCTATCTTTTCGCCGTATGGCAACCCCATTTCGCTAACCCATGAGATTTCCACCGAAAATCACATCATGTCGGTTAACAACGGTATAGTCTGATCAAACGACGCGGTTGCATAATCATGTAACCGCTGGGGAAATTATCAAAGCATTTAATTTAGTTCCCATGATCAGATTTCCCTAGCTAATTCGGCGTCCTATTCACTTTCTCCAGACGCTCCATTCGCTGGGGATCAAATCATCTCTTTTCGCAGATGAATAGCACCAGCTAAATTGTCCTCTCCTTCACAGTTCTGTCTTCCTTCAGTTCAATGCACTCTGAGATCACCATATTCACCGAATTAGGTCAATGGGTTACCCTCAGAGCTGTATTGATTCATGCACACACAACCAAATCCGAGATCATTGCACATTGTGTTTCTGTTCTCTCATTCTCCCATGTTCGTCGAGCATCGAATTAACCGATGTATTCACCACACATCGACGGGCGTGGCGATGAGAGAGCAGAAGTATGATCTCTATTGGTTGTCCGGTGCAAAAAAATTAAATTACCCATCTTCATCCCTTTTTCAATCAGTCACTATTGAATCATCACAGCGCCAGGTCACGCCGCCGCTTAAGGCAATATTCGTCCCTCGCGAGTCAGTCGTTACCCAACTACCGCTGCGTGTGCATGGTGGTGCACACGCTTGCGCTCGAGCTCCAAACAAAAGGAAAAACGTCTATCTAAGGATAGTGTCTACAGGGTTAGTTCAGAGGTCTCTAACTACTTGGATGGAGGGAGGATGGTGGGATAAATATCATACAACACCAGTAGGTATTGAGTGCGGTAGTAAACGCAGATTCTTTGGCGTCTGATAATCTGCGCTTTGGTCGGTTTTTTGTTTTTTTTGTTTTTGGTTTCGGTAGGAAGGTGGAATTCTTCAAAAGATACCTCTGGACCGATCCAAAGGCATGCCGGGTTTTTACCGACTAAAACCACCTCCCGCCAGGTGGATATTCCCGTTGATCCCCGCGGAACTTCCTTTTACATATTCCATCGCGGGCGGGTCGGAGTTTACCTGTTACTCGGCTCGACAAGTCACAACTGCTGCATTATTCACAGAGCTTACCATTTGTTATGGACCATGCCTGTTTTTAACTCAGCATGTATTCTATTTGGTTGGTGTGCCGGTGTATTTGTACCGGCTTGTAGTAGTAGTAGACCAGGGTCCAGGAATCCTCTATTATAGAGGAGAATGTTGGGAAGGGTGATTTCTTCAGTTTTGTACTAACGAATAAATTGTGGCGGTCGGATTCGAAGAGATCGAAGCAGAGGAGGGTCAAGGGCGCAAGACTCCCCTACAAGAAGGTTGTCGTTGTTTTGAGTGCTTTCGAGGTACTTGTATGCTATTTGTAACAAGTACTCGTCAATAGGGGTAATGGAAGCACCCTCGTAAAGGTGAGAGTTTGGCTAATGGCGACCGTCAGGCCTTCCAGAGTAGTTGGTCTATCTTCTGAGGAGTTTCGTTTCGAAAACTCGAAGTCTTCCCGTTTGGGCCGAAGATATATAAGATCATATGCAGAAGGCGTACGATATTCCAGATCGGATTAGCTTCTTATAGCAGTGAAATTTACCTTTGGTGTCAATTTTTTTGCTCCACTTCAAAATGTTGTGCAATCGCTTAGACCGACCGAGGGCCCTTTGAAGGATATGGGTCACAAGTTTGATGGTAGAAACCTTGGCGTGGTGCGGGGACTTAAACTACAATGAATCACTCAGGCTATGTTGACGGAAGCATACGCTTCCAGCAGGACCATTCATGTCAGACAGGCTAGGGAGGAGTAAAACACAAAGATCTACCGCCCCTAATCCAGGGTGTTACGCGTCACCGTGTCCATTGGATGGTTTGCAGCCAGGGGTATACCGGCTGTATTATAACGGCGCCTCTCTGACACCGGATCGAATCAGAGCAGTAAGCAGACCTTACCATATCAAAGAGGAGCTCTGATATGGTGGACTATCTGAAACCCCAAGACTCGTGGAAACAAAAATGAATAACCAATATAAAAAAAACCATCTCACGAAAAACCCGGTAGGCGTAGGTGTGATGAGCCGACACCACCATAAGAGAACAAGTCATCAAGAAAACACCGACTCACCAAAAAGAAGACGGATATCATCGCGCTTCAGGAAGTCCGACTTCTACATCAGGTAATCGAAACCAACGGACTTACACTGGCGTGTGCAAGTAGCGATACACATAACCTCGGAACCGGCTTCATCATAAGCAATAAGATTACGTCCCGTGTAAAAAATGTAAAATTGATTAATGACCGAATGTCAGTGCTAAAAATACAGGGCCCATGGTACAATTATGTATTTATAAACGTACACGCCCCAACAGAATCTACCGACGAAGAAACGAAGGACACGTTCTATGAGACCCTAGAAGAAGTATTTGTTGGGATCTCATCATTCGATGTTAAAATCCTCCTCGAGGACCTCCATGCGAAAATTGGAAAGGAAGATATCTTCCAACCAACTATCGGTAAAGAAAGCCTACACGACGTTTCAAATGATAATGGAATTCGAATTATTACATTCGCAGCATCAAGAGATCTGGTAGTGAAAAGCACTAGGTTCAAGCACAAGCAAATCCATAAAGCCACATGGATATCACCCGACGGTGTAACGCGTAACCGAAAAGACCACCTCCTCATAGACAAAAGACACCACTCGAATATACTTGACGTAAGATCATATAGAGGAGCAGATTGCGACTCCGATCATCTTCTAGTGATGGGCAAAATCAGGACTCGCCTCGCAGCAAACCCACATGGGCAATCACGGGACACGAGGAAAAAGTTCGACATTGATAAACTAAAAGACCTGCGCAAAAGGGCTGAATATCAAGACGAACTAACGTATAGATTTACCATCCTAGCGAATGGGAGGAGCGAGGAAGAGGAAGCCAATATTGTGGACACTAAATGGACATCGATCAAAAACGCAATCAAACAAACAGCCCAATAGATATTAAGATTGATGACAATAATTAAGTCCAAACCTTGGTTTGACGAGGAGTGCAGGGCAAAGATCGAAGAATGTAAACGCCTCAGAGTGATGCACTTACAAAGATATGACGAAGTCAACGCAGCAAGATACGCGACAATTCGGAAAAAGACAATGAGACCTTTCAAACCCAAAAACCGCGAATGAGGAAAGACTCGGATCGAAAAAATCCTAGAAAATGGCAGAGCAAGGAATATTAGAAGTATGTATCCCGGCATAAATTCAATTAGAAATGGTCACCAAGGGAGAGCCAAAATAATTCGAAACGCAAACGGCTATGTGGTCACAGACACAAACAATATCGTGAGAAGATGGAATCAGTACTTTGAAAACCTGCTCAATGTGCGCACCCATTAACCACAAATAAACGCACCAGACATACATACAGCCGAGCTTCAAGTCCCAGAGCCCTCTTTCAACGAAGTTTTAGACGTAATAACTCGATTGAAAAACAACATAGTTCCCGGAGCCGACTGCATACCGGTGGAGCTTGTGAAGCATGGAGGAGAGGCAACCGCTCGAAAGATCCCCCAACTCATCAAAACAATATGGGATAAGGAAGTTGTGGCCGCCCTGCGAACCGCAAAAATCACTGTGCGGTTTAATACCTTTCACCTAGCTAAAGGGGACACACTTACCGTGTCTTCTACCCCACGTGCCCACCAACACGTGGGCTCAATTTACCTTTCCGCCCAGCTAAAGGGGACATGCATACGGGCGTCCTCGACCGCAAGTATCCACAGACACGTGGGACCAATTTCTCGAGCGATTCCTCATACCTGCACGGCTATCAAAGGACACTGCCTAGAAAAGAAATTGTTTGACGACCCATTAGCTGGGCAAACATTGGTGGCCGGCGCGACAGTGCCAGATGCCGACAGCCAGAAAAGTTCCAGACGATAAATGTATGGCCAAGGAATAAACAAATGTATGACCTTCCCTTGAGACGACCGCAATTTGGTTTTCCTTATCGAAAGGACTATTGTGGCAACAAAAGGAACACTAAAGCAAACAATCGACACTGTATGTTCCTACAAGGAAATTAAACCATGTAGATATCGCAGCCGAAGATAATGACTTCGCCGAGGAAATCATCAAGACCATAAACCACATGCGGGTAAAGTATAGAAAGGTATACCGCAGATGTGTGAAAAATGGACGATCCTCGGCATATCTACGTTCACGTGTGTGTGTGTGTCCACATGGTATTCCTACGAAAATACGAAATCATAGGACAAGGGAGGGTGCGATCTCCTGGAAAGGAGAAATCCCTTGGTAAAGAGAGGACACCAAAGGAAAAGAGAGTGGAAGTGAAAGGAAAAACAACCGGATGAGTTTCCATCCCCTGAAAAGAGCTTTCGAGTCAGTCAAGTGAAGATATACACTGCGAACGGTCTGCGAGTCGAAAAAAAACTAAGAGTCCTTCCAAAAAGAAAAAAAAACCAATAAAATAAAATGCGTAAAAAAAAAAATTATAGTGACTTTTTATTCGGAGACAGTGTTCGGCGGAACACAGCAGAAAAAAGAAAAAACCAGCCAAATTGGTGACCCCGACGTGATCTAAAAAGTGAGGACGCGACAGCGTAAACTTAAATAGAACAAAACTTTTGCGTGAACCATCGGGCGAATACCACCAACGCTTATGGTGAAGAAAAATTCACCAGTGCATGGAAACGTGATATTTCGGACAATCAGGAACAGCTAGAGTGCGACACACTCGCAGAAAGCATTAAGCCAACCAGTGCAAGTGTAACAGTACGCCAAATCACCACAGACGCCACCTAACAGCAGACCCCACCTGTAGTGAAGAGGCGGGATTCACAACGACACCCATGGACGGACGACGGCATCCCCGGTAAACCGCAAGTTTTTTATAAAAAAAATTTTTCCTTCCCAGTATTTCTTCTTTCTTGAATATGGATGGGAATTTTCGTCTATTTATGCATTATAGAATATCTGGTTACAATGCATATGGAGATATGCATTATGATGTTTGGATTGCTGGAATTGTGTGCATACGAACCAAATGCCCATCATGAGATCGATTCCAGGCCAAAACAACGACATCCCTTTTACATTTTCTATTCTCATCACATCTAATCTACAAATGGTTAGTGAATCTCATAAGTCGCAATCAGATATGCGATTACAATCCGGAAGGGCGGTTGATATGAATAACATGGAATCACGGCAAAGGAGTCTTATAAAGATCGACCAAATGACGCGGCCCAACCATGTACTATTTAATTTCCAAACACCCCACTGAAGTACCAGAAGTACCGGTATGAAGCGATCGTTTTTTAAATGGGAAAGTAAAAAACATGTTATTCGAAGTATTGGCCATTGCTTTCTACATATTTCGACCACATTTGTGGCAATTTGTGGATACCACGCCAATAAAACCGGTCGTCTTTTGAGGCAAACCATTTGGAGACCCAATTTTCGACTTCTTCGCAGGAATTGAAATGCTGCTAAGTCAATGCGTGTCCCATCGATGAAAACAAATGGTAGTCGGAAGGTGCCAAGTCTGGTGAATACGGCGGGTGGGGTAACACTTCCCAGCCGAGAGATTTTATTGTTTCTTTGACGGGTTTTGCTGTATGACTCAGAGCATTATTATGCAACAAAATTACCTTTCCGTGTCTTGTGGCCCATGCTGGTCGTTTTTCGTTCAATACATGATTCAAATTGATCATTTGTTGTCGGTAGGGTTGCGCATCAACAGTTTCACCAGGTTTTAGAAGTTCTTGGTTTCTTGCAATTTGGCGCCTTCAAACTTTTTTGGTGGCCTTTCACATTCTTCATTTCGCTCATCAAAATCATTATCTCTGAACCGCTTAAACCTTCTTTTGCATGTTGCTTCCGATAGAGCCCGATCACCATAAGCCTCGACAAGCATTCGATGTGACACTGCAGCTCTTTTCTTCAAATGAAAATAAAAAATGAATGCTTTCCGAAAATCATCATTTTCTGGTACAAAATTCGACATTTTAACAGGATTAAAAAAAATGATGTTGTTTGCACAATGACTTGATGTATACTAAATATGTTTGACAGATGTCATAGCAACCAAATAAAAACATAAAAGGGCTCGTTCACAACAAACGTTCCCTATCGATACATTTGTATCTTGACGCTCACTTCACAACCCGGGCTTCTTTCACACACACACACACACACACACACACACACACACACACACACACACACACACACACACACACACGAACGCACACACACACACACACACACACACACACACACACACACACACACGCGCACACACACACGCACACACGCGCACACACACACACTGACTCAGCTGGATGATTTCGGCAATACTTGCACAAGTATAAGCATATGAATCACCCATACTGCTTGTATTGCGAAGGCAAAATAGAAAATGCGGAACACGTACTCACAGAGTGCGTGGGATTCGAGACCGCACGAACGATTTTGGAGAGACATACGAGGCGGACAGTTACTCCGGCTGGAGTAATAGAATACATGTTGAGTTCAAAGCAGGCATGGTCCGTAACAAATGGTATTCTCTGTGAAATGATGCAGCAGTTGTAACGCGACGAGCGGAGAAAAGAAAGTTTCGCGGGGATCAACGGGAATATGAGCTTGGCGGGAAGTGTTTTTAGTCGATAAAAACCCGGCATGCCTCTGGATCGATCTGAGGTATGTTTTGAAGATTTCCATCTTCCTACCGAAACCAAAAAAAAAAAAACACACACACCCTCTGATAACATGAATTATGCCACTGTACCATAACCCAATATATATAATGAATTATCAAATTAATTGTAAACAATCTAATTAATTATCACCACCCCACCTTCACACCGTCTCTCCATCAAAAGCGACACAAGTATTTAAGCTCATGTTGTTTCTCAAGTACAAGTATCCTCGTACTAAGCGCGGCCAAGATCATCACAGCGCTGATATGCCTCACGTTGTCGGCAGGGAGGAGGAGACGCCTATTGATGCATCATCGCCGACCCGGCAAGATGTTGCAAAGCAACAGCACAACAAACAAATAATCAACAGAATTAAACAACAATAATCAAATAATTGTGAAAAAGAAGAAAAACAGGCGCAATGAAAAGAAAAGGCATGACATTTTCCTCCACTGTACACTTACAATTATCACACTACGGGGCGTGTGTGGAGATTGGGTAATTACCCCGGATCTCAAAGATAACACTGCACTGCACTCGGATGCGTGAGTTAACATCGGATTAGAGTACAAAATAAGAAATATAATTATTCTTTTTTGGGAGTTTACCTCCTTTATTCCTAATTCGTTAACATCTTACACTAAACTTAAAACTAAAGTAAAAGAGAGAAGTGTACTCTTGGGCTAGATTACAACTGAGCTGTGCTATGAGGCATCTCAGTTTATTTATATGAGTTTGCTATCTGGTTGGTTTGTTATCTTATTTTTAGAGATAAGTTGTCGTTGGTCATCAAATCATGTTATTAACGTGGTCCTGGGATGTTCTTATCGCAACTATGAGTTGGGATTGTGTTGACTCATGATGTTTCTATTGTGTCTTCTTGTGTGAGTCATAACTGTAAGATATGCGTTGGGGTTGTGTTGACTCGTGCGTGGATATCCGTTTGTTTACTTCGGATGCCACAGAGGACTTGTCGCGTGAACCGATAGTGCAATTGGGTATCTTGTGTTTACTTAAGATATCCAAAATGATTCGATGGTAATCTTAGAGCCCATTAAAACATAGTATAATCTACTAAGGCTTTCCAAATCACCAGATCTATGTGTAACTGCTCTTGCGTAGTTCTTTGATTCTGCCAGTATTTACATATAGATACGAAAGTTGAATTCTTAGTAAGGCAGTAGTTAGAAGCATTCGAAGTTTTCGGAGAATTAACGAGCCAGATTGGGGCGATGCTAGAACTATATTTCATAACTCTCTTATTCTGTTAAGCGTAGACTTTTGGCGTTTAGCGTTATTTTGTCTAGAAAATGTTACTTTACAGGCGGGTCTAATGGTCAAATTGTATAATTATTTTTGACTGAATTAAGGATATTGTTATATTGTAATAACACATCACTTGAGTTTATATATCCAAATAAAGTAAATCATTTTAACACTTTTTTTATCTCTTTCGATGTTTTTTCTATTTTCATTTCACTTGCAAACACAACATTTCTTATTTGAATGTCTGATACTCATCGTCTTATAACTATCTGTTATTGGACCAGTTGTATAGAGAATATCACTCATTCAAATATATTCTGGTAAAGCGATTCGATTTATAATTTAGCTCATTATGGGCAATCCCAGATTTTATAGCCTTATATTATAGATAAGACCGTAAAACCTTATAAAAAGAATAATATATTAAGGTCTATTAAATTACAACAAATCAAGAGTGGTCCTATGCACTCAAAGATATTTTAAAATCCGATTACTTATAAACCTATTGCAAAACGATAACATACGATTGCGTATTTATTCCAAATAAAATCTTCTTTCTTTTTGGTCCTGATTATATGTTAAATTACATAAAGTTACTGTTTATTTTGGACAATTTTAATAAAATTCGTTTCAAAATCCAGTCGGGTATAAATTAGTCAAAATTTCTGATCTTTCTGTCCTTGACGAACGCTTTTTACGACTATGCCATTGGGTTTCATTTCGCACTTCAATAAATGTGGGACATTCCAAGGTGCTTTTCGATCTAATTTGTTTTAAAACAGTGGCAACATGATCTCGTGGTGATAAATGATTTCAAGCCATTTCATCTTCGAGGAATCGATTATTTACAAATTCAAAGCAATACCACTCACTATGTGCCATTTAAGTTACACCTTCTGTCATTAATCAGCATTTATGCAACAGCAGCAAATACGGTTTTCAAATTTCATAGTTAACCCACAAAAGATTAAGGCCTTAATTACTTTCTCAATCACAGTCCTGTATGGGATACAAGAGCCATAGCGTAATAGCTACAGCGAGGTTTGATCATATCGTAACACACTCCGATCCCACGCGTTAGGCTTATTAGGAAACACTAAAGTTATATTTATTCAACCAATTCGAATATTTTTAATTATATCAATTAGTGTCTCAAGTTACGAATAATTTATCTATAATTGGAGATTATGGAGTATCTGAACCCCATAAACAAGTTTTGTTGGCAAAAGCGCCTTTTTACCGCAGACGTTGTTCGTAAACATTATCAGCAATGGATTGGATTTCAGGGATCCCAGTCCTTTTCTAATACAAGGTCATGACTATAAGCTGATTTAGAAATTTCTCTTACGAGGGTCGCCTCTTATGTTTCGGGATTTGGCAACCCTAGTGTTGCAATCCGGCAATTGACAGCTCTGTCGTAAAGTTGGACATTTTTGAGGTTATACGCACTCAGAACGTTTTGACATACGAGCGCTATTTGTGTTGTTAACAGTAACTTAAAAGATTCATCTCGCCCCAAAAATGGAATTAAATCGTCAACACTTTCGTGTGATTATTTTTTACAACTTTCGGCGTGGATTAACTCAGCAACAGTGCATGGATGAACTTAATTCAATTTTTGGCGATGAAGCTCCATCAAGGACCAGTGTTTATCGATGGTATGGTGAATTCAATCGTGGTCGTAGTTCACTACAAGATGAATTTCGTGAAGGTCGTCCAAAATCAGTTGTTGTTCCGAAAACCATTGATGCTGTGCGCGAACTGATATTGGAAGATCGTCATGTGACCTATCGTGAGATTGAGACAACCTTAGGCGTTAGTGGGACCAGCATACATTCAATATTGCATAAACATTTGACTGTCAAAAAAATTTGTTCGTGTTAGATCCCACACAATTTGTCAATCGCCCAAAAAAAGGCTCGTGTCAATTGGTCGAAAGAAATGCTCAAAAAATACGGTCGCGGTGCTTCGAAACACGTCTATGACATCGTGACAGGTGATGAATCGTGGATTTACGCGTATGAGCCCGAAAGTAAACAGCAGTCGACTGTCTGGGTGTTTCAAGATGAGCCAAATCCAACAAAAGTTGTTCGCGCACGAAGCACTTCCAAGCAAATGGTCGCCTGTTTTTTCGGAAAAACTGGACATGTCGCAACCGTACCACTAGAACAACGCAGAACAGTCAATTCTGAGTGGCACACAACCATTTGTTTGCCAGTTGTCTTCCAAGAAATCAGGAAAACCAACCGCCGAAGACGGATCACTCTTCACCACGACAATGCGAGCTCTCACACATCGGCTGCGACAACTGCATTTTTGAGCACCCAAAACATCGATTTGATGGGTCATCCGCCGTATAGTCCTGACTTGGCACCGAATGACTTCTTTTTATTCCCGTACGTAAAAAACAAACTGAGAGGTCAACGTTTTTCGACACCTGAAGAAGCGGTTGCTGCATTCAGAATGCATGAGTTGGAGATACCTCAATCAAAGTGGCAAAAGTGCTTCGACAATTGGTTCACACGCATGCAAAAGTGTATAGATCTTCATGGGGAATATTTTGAAAAACAATAAAATGATTTTCGATGATCAATATTTGGTTTTGTTCTCTAATCCCGAAATATAAAAGGCAACCCTCGTATTAAGTATTAATGGTCTTTTGTTCAGCCGTCTGCATCTATCAGTGAAGGGTTAATCAGCCTCTGCAAATTTGAGGGATACCGAATGACAATTGGTAACTTGTGCCCGTGCCCAACTCCATGGTATCTTATCTACCTCACTGAGGTAGGTATCGTCGTCATTTCCTGACCTGGTTTTAAAGAGATATTTGCGTAAGGCAACGGCTAATACGAGGTTGACAAGACATAATCCTCCACCCAAACACTAGTACTGATACTTCTGTGGAATCCAGTTTTATTGTCAGATTAATTTGAAAATGGTGCGTTAAGGAGGGCAATGCGTGAATCAGTTAGTTGTTTCGTGTTTATGTCGATATTAGGTGATGATATGCTATATCTCATTGGCAACGCCTCGATTTCTGTGTTTATTTGCTCGACTTCTTCGATTGCAAATAGCTGCAAACATATTGCTGAACATTTTGCAGCCGTTAAAGCTTACCAAGTTTACGCTTGTCAGGGAGTGGTGTAAGTGAATCGTTACACACCAAATTGACTTCATTGGCACTTGTTCTATAGATGACTGTGGGGTTACTCTGAAGCTGATAACTCTTATTGCCTTCCGTGTTGACTGGAATTGGGTGACAGTTTCCCAAAAGTGAATCGAATGCAGAAATTTCAAGGACTTCCTTCCAGCAGTTATTCAAAAGTTTTTCTTCAACATTATCGTAGATCGCATCCCCAAGGTCTATGACTTGAAATGGCTCAAATAAAGTCGCGTTGTCAGGACTAACCACTATTTGTTGCAAGACGTCTCCATTGCACAGCAGAATAGCGTGAAAAGCGGAATCGATTGTTGGGACACTGATAAAGTCGTATTTCGAAAATAACCTTGGTTGAACTAGGGGGATGCTGACCGTCATAATCATCATCATCATCATCGGCACTACAACCGGGATCCGGTCTTGGCCTTATTTAACAAATCTCTCCACCGGTCCCGATTTCGAGCCGATGTCATCCAGTTTAGCACTCCCAGGCTCTGGGCGTCCTGGTCTACGCCATCCCTCCATCGCAGACAAGGTCTTTCCGGGCAGGGTCCTCTTCGCTCATTCGAGCTAGGTGTCTACCGAGCTAGATTTTTCTTACAACATTAACGTCAAGGTAGATTGCGTACAATTCATGGTTGTAGCGTCTCCGGAAACGTCCTCCCTCACATACGGGGCCAACAATTCTCCTTAAGACCTTTCTCTCGAACGCGGCCAAGAGTTCAGAGTGCCTTTTATTAAGCACCCAGGTCTCGGATCCATACATGAGTACTGGTAAGACCATGGTCTTGTACAGTAGTAGCTTGGATGTTCTGGATAAATTTCGGGATTTAAAGAGCCTTGATAGACCATAGTAGGCTTTGTTGGATTTAATCAGCCGTTCGCGTATTTCTTCTTCCATATTGTTATCGGCTGATACTATTGACCCAAGGTAGTTAAAGGATTGCATTACTTCAAATTCGTGCTCCACTACCCTGATAGTTTGACCAACGTTAGGTCTTCTCTTCGCAGAAGTTGCCACCATGTACTTGGTTTTTCCCTCATTAATGCGCAGTCCCAGTTTTTGTGCCGCCTGCTCGATCTGGGTGAAGGATTCCTGTACCGCCGATTCGGTTCTACCGATGATGTCGATGTCATCTGCGTAGGCAAGTATCTGGCTGGACTTGGTGACAATAGTCCCTCTTGTTGTAACGCCAGAGTCGCGGATTGCTTTCGCCAACGCCAGCTTGAAGAGGAGGCAGGCCAGACCGTCCCCTTGTCGGAGTCCATTATAGATGTTTATTGGTTTGGACAGCAATCCCGCTACTTTTACCTGACTAGTTACGTTGGTCATGGTCAACCTACAAAGTCGAATCAATTTATTTGGAATGCCGAATTCTCTCATGGCATTATATAGTTCTACCCTGGCTATGCTGTCGTAGGCGGCCTTGAAGTCTATAAACAGATGATATAATGGAATCTTAAATTCCTGACATTTTTCCATCGCCTGCCTAAGGGTGAATATCTGATCAATTGCTGATTTGCCTGGGATGAAGCCACACTGATATTGACCAATGATGGCTTTAGCGTATGGGGGTATCCGGTCTTGTAGGATAGTGGAGAGTATCTTATAGGCGGTACTCAGCAATGTTATACCCCTATAGTTGCTGCACAGTGTGATATCTCCCTTCTTATGTATGGGGCAAATTATACCACGACGCCAATCATCCGGCATCTCCTCTTGCTCCCATACGTGTACCACGATCTCGTGAATTGCGTGATGTAACGCTGTCCCTCCTTGTTTGATCAGCTCAGCTGGTATACCATCAGCTCCAGGGGCTTTATTTGATTTGAGCTGTCTAATGGCTTTTAGTGTTTCCTTAATGCTTGGTGGCGGCAGCATTTGGTCCTGGTCTTGCATTGGTGGAGCCTCCAATTTTTCTGTGAGCTGACCATTTAGCAATTCATTAAAGTGCACTTCCCATCGCTCCAGAATGCCTTCAGGATCGGTGATCAGATTACCCTCTTTATCCTTGCAGTAAGTGCAGCGTGGTGTGTACCGCGTCATACTGCGGATTATTTGGTAAAACTTCCGCGCCTGGTGCGGACCTCGCTCTCTACTTTTCTCTATTTCACAGACAAGATTTTTTTCTCAGGCACTTTTCTTTTGTCTGTGGAGTCATATTTCAGTTCTTCTGAGCTCTTTGTATTTCTCCTCGCGTACCCGCGTCCTATGAGACTGCTGCATTGCCCGGTATGTAGCATTCTTACGTTCAGTCGCTAGTTTGCACTCATCATCAAACCAGTCGTTCCGATCTCTACGACTACTGCCTAAGATGGAGTTGGCAGTACTAATGACAGTATTCTTAAGGCGTGCCTGTACTGTACCAACAAGATAGTGATCCGAGTCGACGTTGGCACCTCGGTACGTTCGTACCGTCATCAGGCTCGAAGAGTGGCGGCGATCTATCAACACGTGGTCAATTTGGTTGCGAGTGGCTCCATCAGGTGATACCCAGGTGGCTTTGTGGATATCTTTACGCGGAAACCTGGTACTCGCAACGACCAAGTTTTTCGATGCTGCCAGTTCGATGACTCGTAGTCCATTGTCATTAGTGTTCTCCTGCAAACTATGGGAACCTGCGTAGTGCCTGAAAACCGGCTCCCGACCTATTTTCGCATTCAAATCCCCAAGAACGATTTTCACATCGTATCTTGGGCAGGCATTGAGGGCCCGTTCGACGTTCTCATAGTATTCTTCTTTTTCGTCGTAAGGGGACTCCTCTGTAGGTCCGTGAACGTTGATGAGGCTTATGTTCTTAAATTTGCCTCGCACGCGAAGAGTGCATAGCCTTTCATTTATTGCATTAAAGCCGATGATGGCAGGCTTCAGTTTTTGGCTGACTAGAAAGCCTACCCCGAGCACATGGTGTTTTGCGTGACAGCTGTAATAAATGTCATACTCTTTTCTTTGAAAAACACCACTCCCCGTCCATCTTATTTCTTGTAATGCTGTTATGTCAGCCTTATATTTGGACAGGGCATCGGCTAGTTGCTGTGCAGCTCGAGCTCTGTATAGTGAGCGTATGTTCCATGAAAAAATCCTTAAATCATTTAGCCGTTTTCGTTTCCGTGGTCGTCGTCGTGTATCCGGTCCATATCCGAGGCTTGTTAAATTTGCCATAATAATTCATTTTTACGGGCCTGGTTTTTAGCCTTGGGCCAAACTTTCTCAGGATGTCGCTGCATGCATTGGTTCACTACTTGGCGGGTGTCAAAGTAGCTATCCAGGGGTGTCACGTGGAGACTGCATGTCAACTTGGGTTGAACAGGGACAAGGATCGTCCTGGCCTTCGCCGGGTTGAAGGCAATCAGAGACTTTGCCCTGTATGTTCGCACCCATCCCCCCGACCGTCATAATAGCCATGCCTTAATGGACAGACTTCGTTATTTTGTTCATAATAAATAATAAGGATGCATCGGATTCTATTCTATTTATGGGCCTGTATGCCGGATGCATCGGATACAGGTGGTAATCTACAAAAGTCCGAGCCTTCGTTCATTCGCTTAACATGTTCTTTTAGGGCTTTAATAGGGCGAATGTTTTGGTGATTTATTTGAATATGATTATTGTCGACGGTTTGATGAGCTATGCCGGCAGTCATCAGTACCTGAGGAGCGTATCTAGTAATTCTCTTTATTAATACTGGTACGATTGCGCGTTTCGATCGGACATTGGAATAGCTAGCTCTGATACGCCGGCATGGGTGTGGGGTTGCAAAAGGTTTTGTTGCCAGCGTATGGCACGATTTCCACTATTACCCCAACACTTGTCCACAGAAAAATTGTTCACAGGAGTAAGGCAATAAATGAAAATGCACGGGTGTTGACTTGATGTTAATCCTTTTTTTTATTGGTATAGTCTTGTTTTCTTTTTTTTACTTAACTTGTAACTTAGTATTAATCTTCTTTCTCGACACGGTGACCGGGTAACTCAAAAGTTGACTCTTCCGATTTGCTTTCGATTATCGACTTTCTTGCGGCGAGATTGCCCGCATGGTGATTGTAAACGACTTATGCTTGAACGCTCGATGTAGCGTCCGCACTCGATGGTGAATGAATAGCGACTGGTGTGAATTAGGGTTGAAATTCGTATTTCCATTCCACACACAGGGCAACCAAAAGAGACCACGCCTCTGCTCTCTCAAGCTCACGCCCGTCAAAGTGTGAGTAACTTTTGTTAATAGGGTAATTGACGGACATGAAGAATGAGAGAACAGAAAACATGATATGCTGTGATCTCGGGGTAGCTTTGGT
The DNA here is from genome assembly GCA_963931805.1 of Microdon myrmicae. NCBI lineage: Eukaryota > Metazoa > Arthropoda > Insecta > Diptera > Syrphidae > Microdon > Microdon myrmicae. The sequence continues at coordinate 36,351,604 of OZ007496.1, forward strand.
TGTGTGTGTTGGTATCAGATGCAGCTACTGACATGGTCTGGTGACCCAGTGGTACGGCTATGGTGTAGTCGGAGCACATTGAACCGTCGAAAGACAGATATACGAGGGAGAGGAAAACCTAGGTGATGTTACTCCCCTGCAAAAAGAGATCATTGATCCCAAGCGAATGGGTGATCTCAGGGAAAGTCGATAGGACGCCGCTGATGCTTGGGAAATAATCCGCGTGAGAACCAGACTCTAAGACGCTGAAATAACCCCAGCTATTTTGCTATGTTGCAACAGCGTCGTTCGGTTAGACTTGTTGTTGCTAACCGACATTATGAAATTTCCTATGGGAAACTCATGGTTAGCAAGAATGGAGTTGACGTATGACAAGAATGTAGCTAAACTCAATTATGCATTATTTGCAAAGGATAATGAGTTTAGCTATGCGTCCGTTTGACATGTTTTACAGGGGAATAACATATGAAGGAAATGAGTAGATATGACGCGCTGAAAGCGGTCGAAATTAGGTAGGAATTGTGGTTGGAATTGTGGGTTGTTTCTCCTATAGAATAGAGAAACCCCCACAGTACTCCCCCGCCAGTGACATAGTCACGAAATAATGGTAGGGCGGAAGTAGTAGTTTGATGGGTGTCGGAAGTTAGGTTGGTGATGGATTGGAAGGATTTTTTTTTTATTGCCTAAGGAGACGTGCTCGGCTTCGGGTGATTGGGGGTTGAGGTGGTTGGCGAATGTTGGCAGAGTCGGTTGCTGACTGAGGATCTGGAGCTGACGCCTCGAAGAAACAAGGTTTGAGTCTCTCAACACTGACCGTGGATCATTTACCTCGGATATCGATCTCAAAGACACGGTCGCTGATGCGGTTGGAGACTGTGAAGGGACCGTCATATGGAGGCTCCAAAGGTTTTTTAACCTTATCCACCCTGACAAAGACGTGCGTGCAGCTGTGCAGTTCAGGGTGAACGAAAGGTTTTTTATAACCATGCCTGGTCACGGGCGATGCTCTAACCTTACGAAGAAGGTCGCGGAGTTGGCTCACATCCTGCAACTGGTTACGCAGTGTATCACCATCCACGAAAAGTTCGCCTGGCAGTAGGAGGTTGGTGTCGTAGGTGAGTGCCGCAGCGGAAGCACCTAGGTCCTCCTTAAAACTAGTCCTCAGGCCGAGGAGTACGGTAGGAAGGGCGTCAAACCATTTAGTGTCGTTATGACACATGCGAGAAGCCCTGAGAGACCGATGCCAGCGTTCGATCATCCCGCTGGATTCGGGGTGACAGGAGGTCGTGCGACTTCGTTGGCAGCCGAGGAGATCCGTCAGCTGCCCGAAGATCGTTGCTTCGAATTGCGGCCCTCGGTCTGTAGTAATGGTGGCAGGTACGCCGAAACGTGTGACCCAGGTCGAGTAGAAGGCTTTGGCGACTGATTCAGCAGTTACTGCTCTGAGCGGTGTCGCCTCTGGTCATCGCGTGTAGCGATCCATCATCGTGAGGATGTACGAAAATCCTCTTGATGGAGTAAGCGGTCCCACTATGTCAATATGGACATGGGCGAAACGTGCCGTGGGTAGCTTAAATTGTGCAGGTTCTAATACGTTATGCCGGGCTACTTTGCAGCGCTGGCATTGGAGGCAAGCGCGGACCCAGGTGGTGAGGTCTTTGCTCATTCGGGGCCAAATGAAATTCTTACGGCCGGCAGCAGCGGTCGCACGGCCGCTGGGGTGGGCTGGGTCATGGTATAGCTGGAACACGCCCCTACGAAGCTTCTCGGGGATGTAGGGTCTGGCGGTTCCAGTTGAAACATCGCACCAGATTTCGCCAAATGGATCGCGGGGGGTGATTTTGCGCAGCTCGAGTGCTGTATCAGCAGTTAGAAGTGATTCGAGCTGGCTGTCCTCCTGTTGGACCAGGGCTAGGTCGGCGTTGTTCAGAGCGGCGCGCAAGTGAATCGTATCGATTCGAGAAAAGGCGTCCACCGAGATGTTTTGTGTACCAGAGATATGTTTAATCTCCGTAGTATATTGGCCGATGAGGTCGAGTTGACGTTCTTGTCGGGGGGAAGCATTTCCCGACTTTTTCCGGAACGCAAAGACCAGAGGTTTGTGGTCTGTATACACGGAGAGCGAGCGACCCTATGGGGTTTCGGTGCCTACCACATGTGTTATTTGTTGCTCACCCACGTTCATGAATACATCATTTCGGTTAAAACAAAGTCGGTTTATTTACTTCAGCCGCAGCGTTATAATTTTAATTAACGTAAAAAAATAATCGGTAGTTCACAATAATATTTGGATGTAATGCAAAGTAATTTTTCCTTTATACGCCACTATTAGATTACATAAAAGTGCTTATTGTTCGTACGTAATAATTAATTAAACTAAAATGTACTTTATTCGTTATACGCCACTATTAGATTACATAAAAGTGCTTATCGTTCGTACGTACTAATTGATTAATCAAACTGAAATGAACTTTATTCTTTACACACCACTATTAGATTAACGTAAAGGTGCTAATCGTTCGTACGTAATTATTAATTAATTAAACTGAAATGTACTTTATTCTTTATACGCCACTATTAGGTTAACATAAAGGTGCTTATCGTTCGTACGTAATATACTTTAGATTCATTATACAGCAACTCGCGGTTCACCAGACTATATTTTGGGTATTATTTTACATTAAATCCACGAGACACACACGCCAGCGAAACGAGAATTCAGACTGGTGCTAACAACCCTTTTCGTCCACGACGCTATTCCATCCTGCACATTCGATCACCGCTTCCATGACCAAATATGGTAAGATATCCCCTTTTTCGTTCAAGTTCAACGCAAAAGGGGTTGGAATGTACACACGATGGTTGCTTTCGCTACTCATCGTGTGCGTCCGCGAAGCTGCAGACACAGCAAAGATCCCCTATATACATTTGCAAGTTTGTTTGTTGGATTGATTTTTATTTTGATTTTCTTTAGATTTTTCGTTTGTCCGAAGTTTTTTTTTAAAAAAATTTTCTTTTAAAACTTTTCACTTTTATTTTGGAACTGGTTTAATTTATCAGAAGGTTTTTGTTAAATTTATTAAAATTTTATTGTCTTTTGATTTTTTGTTGAAGAATTTTGTTTAAGCTGTATTTTTTTGTTGTTGAATGTTATCTTTAGATTTTGTTTAATTCATTTATATTTTTGGGTCACTGTCTTTTTGTTTTTGCTTTTGTTTAATTTTTTCGAAATGTGTTGAACTTTTTAATTTATTTGAATTTATTTCACTTTTTAACACTTTTTATTTTTAATTTTGTTTAGATTTTTTGTTTTTGAGCTCTTGATGAAGGTTGCGTGATTTTTTTTATCGCGTCACCAATGTGGGGGGTAAGAAATATTGCACCAAGCACGGGCACACGATTCACTTCTTCCCCACTGCACCGTCACTGCGAAAACAATAGTTCACTCGAAGAAATGAAAAATGAAAACACTTTTTATAGTTGTTATTCTGTTTTATTCTTTATTTTTATTTTTCAATATTTAATTTGGTTTACAAGTATCCTTATTAAAATAGATGAACTTGAAATGTACACAATATACTATTTTACACTCTAAGGATGATTTTAAATTAATAACTCTTCGTTTTATTTCGTTAGTTTTTTTTATTGCCGAAATACGCGACGCGACCTTTCGCCCTGGTGATTGAGATGTAACTAGTGTGAACTAGGGTTGAAATTCATATTTCATTCCACACACAGGACAACCAAAAGAGACCACGCCTCTGCTCTCTCAACCTTCACGCCCGTCAAAGTGTGAGTAACTTTTGTTAATAGGGTAATTGACGGACATGAAGAATGAGAAAACAGAAAACATGATATGCTGTGATCTCGTAGTAGCCTTGGTTGTATGTATTGGTATCAGATGCAGCTACTACGAATAACATATAAAGGAAAAGAGTAGGTACGACGCGCTGAAAGCGGTCGAAATTAGGTAGGAATTGTGGGTTGTTTCTCATGTAGAATAGAGAAACCCCCACAGGGGCTCGGAGAACAAATTGTTCAATGTTCCGCCGATTGTTCGCTGAAAATTGATCTCCAAAAGACATCGGTTCACCAGGAAAACAAACAAACAAATCTCCACAACACAAGTCATTCACCAGAAGGGAGAAAGTAAAACTCACTGGTGCTAATCTGTATGTTTTTATTTTTATTCTTTAAGTATCAACACTATTGTTTAAAGCAAATACAAGATAACGATACGTATTTATTGAGTCAATTATTTTCACATCGATATTTTTTGGTATTTAAAAAGATGACGGGAAACTTTTTCTAATTACACTGACGATGAAACGGATGCACAATCAAAATGTAAGACAGTGTACTCTACCTATATGGCATTATACGGGAGGCACCAGAAAAATTACTTTTTAATTGATGACGCGTGTTACGTCAAAGAATCCTTCGACGACACCAAAAAACCCATCAACCGAAATGTATAACCTAATCACACATTTCCTCTAGACGGAAACATAATTGCAGGTAACAAATAATAAAATTCAATAGAAACATTAAAATATAAAATAAGCAAATTGCAATGTAATGTCTATCTATTACACATTTTCTCTAGATGGAAATACAATCTATTAAGAACTCGTAGCGATTCTAACAGATACACACACAATTCACAAGCAAAAATAGTGAAGAACACCGAACGAAAAATCGAATAAGAAAAATTCATCAGAACCGTATACCAAGCGATAACAAAAAAAAAAATAATTCGCATCAGTGGAGTATAGTCGAGTCTGGAAATCAAATTCTAAACACGGTCAGTAGCCTGATGTGTAACGTTTGGGTAAAAATTTTGTTCGTGATCCGAGTTGTCATAGCGTCAGTTCGAATCACACGATCTTCTTCACTATTATTTCAAACGCTATAAACTCAATAAAAGGCAATTAACAGGAATTCGTGGAAACACGAAAGTAGGTAATTAAGCATATTGCAATGTAGAAAGATAAGTATATATATAAGATTTGATGTTAAAATAAATTGAGTTTAAGAAACGACTCTCCGAAGAGCAGACGGTTCATATCCTCGAAAAAATTAAATAAAAATATAAATTTTTATTAGAAAGTGTTTTCTTTATTTCATTTATGTGCAAATTTAGAAAAACATAACTCGCGCGCCTTTAATTTAAAAATTTTTTGCCTAGCGCGTGATTAATTAATTAATTCTTTCTTGTATCACCAGTTATTTTGTTGTCAAGTAGAGTACACCGTCTTGTATCTTAGTACATCCGTTGTGAAATAAAAAAACAATAGTAAAATAAAATAAAAATAAAAAACAATGGTAAAAATAAATAAAGAATTAGTGTGGTTGATATCCTTTTCGTTTGTGAACAACTGTGTGCACCCGATTTAGTGAAGAGACCAGTTTTTCTGGTGGATAGTACGTGTTGGAACTTTGTGATGATTGGTGAGGACGAAGTAGAACCTAGTGCCCGTGCTTTGTACAACACTTCGTCCCCTACATCCTCTTGTGTTTGTGGTGAATTTGCGTTGGCCTAAGGTACTTTCGAGCATCCTAATTAGCTCCTTGATGTTTGTTATATTTTTAATGTAAATGGGTGGTGGTCTTATATTTTTGGCGTGTGTGTTAGACCTTTGATTCCGGGCTGTCTTCTTTTTTTGGGGAGAGGACACAACAGTCGATTTCTTTCCATCAAGGAGTAACATTATTTGAAACCGAATTGTAGAAGAGAATCTGTGGCAGAGACACAAGCAAATAGTGAAGAACATAACCGAAAGAAAAAACAAACAACCAAAAGCATTAAAGCCGAGTACCATAACGATAACACAGTAATTCCACATCAGTTGTATGTACTTAAGGATTCGATCAAATTCGATATCACGGCAGTTGTCTGATGTATTGAGTATCAGTTTATGGCGGTTCCATTGACCTGGAACTTACCTGCCCATTACGATCAAGTAACTTTATCCTAGGTTTAAGGACTTCTTGGCAAGTCCATTTGTAAAGCCATTACTTACCTTACCACCACATACGCTAAGAAATCATTTAAGCACCTAAATCACCTAGAATAATTGCCATTTGCTATTTTGCTATCGCATTAGCATCTACAAACTTTCACCCAGGGGCATGCTTGCATCCAACCCATCATGTCCTGAAATCTAATTTGGTTTTCTCATCATGTAACCGTCATTAACACCCGAACATGTCAATGCGCATTGCTAAGAAGCATTTTCCCATACACGCGCGTGATATGTTCACCCTTGCCTTATCTCCTGAACCATCGGTCGAACGTTCAAACGACAGTCTACAGCACAGCCCATTGCTGGCTGCCTACAGGGAGTTCAAGTGTTGTTTAATGTAAACACACGCCCGACACATCAACTGATGAGACGTTGGCAATTTGTGTACAATCGAATTGATGCTATACGCAGTGGCCAATGAGTAAACAAACAATGTTCCTATGTTCATTGGGTTTTCAGCAGCTGCAACTAAATTTCCCATGATCGGCCACCAACCGATCATGGAATTTGACACGGCCATGATGGTTGTTAAACAATCCTACCCGTGATCATGTCCCACGATACATTCGTCTAACACAAACATGCACCCATGCATTTTAGCGTTTGCCATCGTAAGCAAGATTCTGTTGACATAACATCAGCAGAAAACCTACACCCCATCGTTTATGGCGGCAGGGCAGTCAGCCTCCGTACTTCGATCATCATATTTGACCAGCTGCATGTTTGTTTTCTCTTCCTTCACCCATCGCATGTTTCGTTTGCCTTCCTTTCCGAGGTAAAAGTCTAGCGTCTGTAACAGATACACACACAATACAAACAAATAGTGAAGAACACCGAACGAAAAATCGAATAAGTTAATGCATCAGAGCCGTATACCATAGCGATAAAATAACAATTCACATCAGTGGAATATACTTGCATTTAAAAATCGAATTCTAAAACACGGCCAGTAGCCTGATGGGTTGCGCTTTGCTTCAATTTTTGGTGATTCTAACTGTCATAGCGTCAGTTCGAATCACATGTTCTTCACTATCCATCTCAAACGCTATAAAGGCATTCCACCTATCTGGACGATGTCTACAGGAACCTCCCAATGGGATGCGAATCGGTTTCTCATTGGTCCTTGGGAAGAAGTAAAGATTGTTTTCCCCTCCGATGACATGAGTGAAAACCCACCTCACTCATCGGGGTTGGGTCAACGTCGCGCAGCTCACCAGAGTCCAATTTCAACCGACAAATCACGCACACGCGCCGCTGTCTTTGCGTTTAGGGTGAGAATATCAAACGTCGAGTAAAGTAGTCGCAGGTTTTCTGATCGGTAGGGTCGCTGTTTACTGGTATAGCAATGATTATCCAAAAGTCCTAATTAAAAGACCGCTGTTTGTGAATTTTAATGTTCATGGTGGGAGTGAGCTGTGATAATCTCAAGGAACCAATTGAAAGACCGTTGCTTGTGAATTTTAATGTTCATTGTGAGCGTATACCATAATAATTCAGAAGATCTATTTAAAAGATCGTTGCTTCTGAACTTTAACGTTTTAGTATATTATAAAAAAACTCATCATATCTTACAAACTTCTTGTGCAAGTATGTAATATAATTCAAAGGATGTAGTTACCAGATTGTACCTAGCAAAATTTTTAATGTTCAAACAATATCAATAAAACTACAAATGTTGTTCAAACCAGTGTCATTGTTTAATAATAAAGAAATTTAAAAGAGTACAACAAAAATCGTCCAATGCCTTTTATTTGTTGCATCATGGTTGAGAAGAGATAACATTGGCGAACTAAATATATTGTTGGGGATAGGATAAAACTAGTGTCCGTGTCTGACACATACGCCTCACACCCCACAAGTTCTATCTTTTAGTCATTCTGACCGTCATAGCGTTGGTTCGATTCACGCGCTTTTCACTACAGTCCCAAACGTCATAGACACATTACATGCACTCGTTAATAGCAACATAAGAAAGACGACCATAAATATGATCAAAAAAGCTTCGTGAGGCAGGCCTAGTTGGTTCATTGGCTTGCGATCCTATACCGACATTTACCCATGCTCCAAGAGATTCGTTCAGCACCAAATTGAATACGTACGAGAGACGTTCAATAACGACAGACACTCCGGCGATAAATCTCTTTATTCATAAACTTAGTATTTAACAGTTCAATTGCGTTCAATATAGTCTTTTTTTTTTTTTACTTTTTACTTTTTATAAACATTTTTATTTTATCCTTAAAAATTTTTTCTTAGTGGCTAGACAAAAATGTTTAAATACTAGCTTAATGGTAATATATTAGATCTAACTTACTGGTCCCAAGCAGACTCTCTAAGCTAATCTGGTTTTTGGTTCTTTAGAAAAATAGCCTTTCGGCATGGCATGATTAGATATTTAAGAATCTATCGGACAGTAGCACAAAGAAAACTTTTGATTAGCACAAAAAACGTTGTCTCTTTTTTAATTTTTTCTTAATCTAATCTAATTTTATCTACTGTTTAACTACTTATCTAACTTAATTCTAAACTAAAATATCTTAATTCTAAACTAACCTATGAATAAGAAATTCTTTGCAAACTAGCCGCTGGTCACTTTTGCATTTAATTTGCATTGGGTCTTTACAATACAGGTGTTTAGCTGCCATTCAACCACCAAAACCGCTCGCGTTGTTTTTTGAAATCTTTCTCGTCCCTCCAAGATAATACCCTACTGTGCCGCAAGCACTCTGGATTTACCTGTGTGACATTCCGATTGTAGCTTAAACGTTTATCTGTGACCGAACGGTGAACGTGGAAAATCAACGGAACGCCAGATTCGTCCCGTATGAGGCCGTCCATATCCAAACCGATGAAAGCCTCTGGTGGGATAAAACCATTGCTACACACTCTCTCCGAATACATAGTATTTGGGTAATAAGCCCCGAAAATAAGATCGTTTGGCGAGTTCATTGATCTGGCAGCGTGTCCTCGGATCAATTTGATCATGAAGTTATCTACTCTGTTTATATTGGCTCCATTGTACAGAGCTTCATTGGGATAGTACTTTCTGTAGTCAGATTCGGGTGTTCGATATAAACCAAGACAAGTTCTAAGACATTGTCTCTCGAAGACCCGAATCTTTTCCATTAGATTTGGACCTACGTTGAAGCAGACCGGGCATCCATAGATGATCATTGGCCTAATGAGGGCCGTGTAGCAAATAACTTTTACTCTTTTATCTAGCTGGCTGTTGTGAAATAGCCTTCTTGTAATGGCAAAAGTTCTTTTTGCTTTGGCTAGTGCAGCATCTACGTGCTTATTGAAGTATAAGTAGTGATCTAGCCAAATGCCGAGGTATTTGACTACGTTTTTAGTCTCTATTGGTTGTCCATTCGGTCCCACGACAACTAGATTTCTCCAGTTTCGCCTCGTATCCCTAGTAGTCCCATTTAAAGGTGTTCTGAACAAGATAGCTTCACATTTCATGATATTGATTTTAAATTTCCAGTCATCGCAATAGCGCTGAACTTTATTAAAGTCCTGCTGTAATAGGCTGTTGATACTCTCAATATTCGGGGCTGTTCTATAGAGAATGATGTCGTCTGCATACGCAATGGCATGGTGCAGAGTGCCGATTAAGCCACTTGTGTAGATGTTGAAAAGAAACGGAGATAGTACTGTAGCGATTCACAAGCAAAAATAGTGAAGAACACCGAACGAAAAAATCGAATTAGAAAAATACATCAGAACCGTATACCAAGCGATAAATAAAAATAATTCACACCAGTGGAATATACTCGAGTTTGGAATCAAATTCTAAAACACGGTCACTAGTCGGATGCTTCACTGCTTCGCTTTTCAATCGTTTCATCGTGTGTTCAATTCACCTTCTTCACTATCCTTGCTTAACGCTATAGTACCGCCCCCTGTTGTAGCCCATTCTTTATTATATAACTCCTACTGGAGGTTACATTCCCACTTTTGACAATGAATTGTCGCCCATTGAACATGTCATAAAGCATATACAGCAGAGGTTTATGGATGTCTAGTCTAACTAACTTATAGTACAGTCCCTCGAGCCATACGGTATCGAAGGCCTTCTCCAAGTCAATTAGACATGCCCCTGTACATTGGTTCTTGCATTTATTCCATTGTATGTCTGAAACCAGTTTGGATCCGGCATGGGTAGTTTCGTGACCCGCCTTAAACCCAAACTGGTTATTTGGTATAATGTTGCACTCCTCAACCCATTCACGCTACGCTTTGCTTACTACCTTCTCGAAGGCTTTACTAATACTTGGCGATATACCAATGGACCGTAGGTTCATGGGATTTGTGCTATCTTTTCCCTTTTTGGAGATAGGATGTATAATGGCCGTTTTCCAACGCGTTGGATAATATGCATTATTTAGCGCGTTGTTAAACAAGATCGTGTATATTTCCATGGCCAATGGAGGCAGTTGTTTGAGTACAATGTTGGGTACTCCGTCGATTCCTACTGATTTTTTGTTCTTCAGTGATTCGAAGATACCTTGGATTTCTTCCTTTGTTATCAGAAGATTGTTCGCTCTGTCTGTGGCTTTGACGGCATCTGCCCTGTTTTGACTGCTAAATGCGGTAGAACCGCCGTTATCCGACCGCCATTGCAAAATACTGTTTTGAATCTGTTGACAGTTTCGTACAGCTCTATTTTCCAGGTCGTGGTTATGGTGAAGTGTTTCATTCACCTTGTAAATATCCTGGAAGACAGCTCCCATAGTATTAACTTTTTCCAAGGGATCTTCGAATACAAATTCTTCATCGTTTCCTGTAGTAGCTGCTTCAATGCGGTGATGTAACAGACCGTGATGGCGGAGTGTACTTGTGAAACAGTATCGTGTCATTAAATGTAACAAACTCAGTAATTTTGGAACAGTGAAGTTCAAGGGCGCAAGGCTAATAACTTTGCCCGGAAAAACATACTATCATGGTAAATTTATCAAGCCTCGTACATCGGCCCGAATCGGGACCGGTGGAGAGACTTGCTAAATGAGGCCAAGACTGGATCTGGTTGTAGTGCCGATGATGATGATGAAGTTCCGCCCGCGTACTATGCAACGCGTAGTACATGGAGTGGACTGTAGGGAGGCAACTGGCTCGTACGGAATACCAGCAATAGTCCTTAAGAACTGTGGTCCAGAATTGTCGCCGTTTTTGGCAGGCTATTCCGCTTATCTTATACACGGAGGTCATTTCCTAACTGCTGGAAGGTCGTTCGACTTCAGCCAATCCCAAAGAAGGGAAAAGAGTGTCTGGTATGTGACAAATAAAACCAGATGAAATGTTACCCTCAATTACTATTTAGCTGTGGGATGTTCCGCTAATTACTAAGGTATGCGGCTAGATGAGTTATGATTCGATTTACCTCTTTTGGAGATGATCTTCACTACGGTTTGTGTATTTATGTGTGTCTGTCTTTTGTTTGTAAGAACAGTTTCCGGTGTCCACCACTAAGAGATCATGACGTATTTATACCATCCCAAAGTAGTTCGGCACGTATATATTTTTATTATCTGTTCAGCTACCATCTAGCGATGTAGCAAGAGTAATTCGAACTGCCCTTACAGAGTGTACAAACTCCTATACACATAAATGCAAATGTGTCACTACGCGTTTATCGACTTTCCTATAACCGTCATCAAGAGAAAGGGATATCGGTTACATTTCACCTGACATGCCTCTTAATAATTAAACAAGTACCGGAATGGTCGTGGGTGTTTCTTTTGTTTCTGAATAGCGACACATTTGGTTAAATGCTTTTGCGCTGCATCTGTTTGCACAATGTCGTGGGAAGCTTTAAATGGATCTCGATGATGGCCATTGAACATGGTATCGTTGACGAATGTCTCTTTGAAAAGAGTGACTTGAAAACATTTTAATTGTGAATTTTTGACGGCATCGCTATTTCTAGATTTTCTTTTGCATATGGCGTCTTGTAGCTCCGATGGGAATGGGACAATGGTTTTGAAATAAATGGTTTTGGTTGGTGTTTATGCAACCGAGAGATGATGGGAAACAAAGGCGTCATTGTTAAAAGACTAATTAATTAATGACTGCATATTATGCGCTGCAATATAAGATTTGTCTGTCATATTTCTTTGATATCGGATGCGACGATGTTGTTACAATTTATCACTGTCGCTGCATTGTTTATTCATTAGATTGCAGCTTGATATCGTTACGCACCGTTATTAGCCGAGGTGATGTCTACTCATTACAGACAATTTAAATAGATAGGGAATAACTCGGAAGACATCTCTCGATGGCTGATCGACCCAAGTGCGCATAGTGAAAGGTCTTCTCACACAACACAAGATGAGAAAACTTTTTTTATTGGCTTCATAAAGTTCATCTCATGTAGTTCAATTCCGACTTGTTAATTGGTTATCATTTCAGGGTTAAACAGTTAGTCTACTGAATGGCCTCCATATCTTACAGTGATATAATGGTGATTTGAACTGGGATAGTACTGAGCCCCGTATATTTATAACATCACCTCTTGTCAAGTGAAATTTACAATCACGAGAAACAAGATAAGGTTCTCGTGGAAACTATTTTTTATTTTTCATTTTTTAAACATTTTTTTATTTTCTTTTTATATTCTTAGTTTCTAAAATAAAGGCTAGACAAAAAATGCTTAAATTCTAGCTTAATTATCTTATATAATAACTTACTGGTCCTTCGCAGACGCTCTAAGCTAAACATTACTTAATATTTGTATAATTTGCCTTTCGGCGACAGAACTTTGTGGCAATACTTACGAGGGTTGCGTTTTATATTTCGGGATTAGAGAACAAAAACAAATATTGATCATCGAAAATCACTTTATTGTTTTTCAAAATATTCCCCATGAAGATCTATACACTTTTGCAAGCGTTTGAACCAATTGTCGAAGCACTTTTGCCACTCTGATTGAGGTATCTCCAACACATGCATTCTGAATGCAGCAACCGCTTCTTCAGGTGTCGAAAAACGTTGACCTCTCAGTTTGTTTTTTACGTACGGAAATAAAAAGAAGTCATTCGGTGCCAAGTCAGGACTATACGGCGGATGACCCATCAAATCGATGTTTTGGGTGCTCAAAAATGGAGTTGTCGTAGCCGATGTATGAGAGCTCGCATTGTCGTGGTGAAGAGTGATCCGTCTTCGGCGGTTGGTTTTCCTGATTTCTTGGAAGACAACTGGCAAACAAATGGTTGTGTACCACTCAGAATTGACTGTTCTGCGTTGTTCTAGTGGTACGGTTGCGACATGTCCAGTTTGTCCGAAAAAACAGGCGACCATTTGCTTGGAAGTGCTTCGTGCGCGAACAACTTTTGTTGGATTTGGCTCATCTTGAAACACCCAGACAGTCGACTGCTGTTTACTTTCGGGCTCATACGCGTAAATCCATGATTCATCACCTGTCACGATGTCATAGACGCGTTTCGAAGCACCGCGACCATATTTTTTGAGCATTTCTTTCGACCAATTGACACGAGCCTTTTTTTGGGCGATTGACAAATTGTGTGGGATCCAACGCGAACAAATTTTTTTGACAGTCAAATGTTTATGCAATATTGAATGTATGCTGGTCCCACTAACGCCTAAGGTTGTCTCAATCTCACGATAGGTCACATGACGATCTTCCAATATCAGTTCGCGCACAGCATCAATGGTTTTCGGAACAACAACTGATTTTGGACGACCTTCACGAAATTCATCTTGGAGTGAACTACGACCACGATTGAATTCACCATACCATCGATAAACACTGGTCCTTGATGGAGCTTCATCGCCAAAAATTGAATTAAGTTCATCCATGCACTGTTGCTGAGTTAATACACGCCGAGAGTTGTAAAAAATAATCGCACGAACATGTTGACGATTTAGTTCCATTTTTGGGGCGAGATGAATCTTTTAAGTTACTGTAAACAACACAAATAGCGCTCGTATGTCAAAACGTTCTGAGTGCGAATAACCTCAAAAATGTCCAACTTTACGACAGAGCTGTCAATTGCCGGATTGCAACACTAGGGTTGCCAAATCCCGAAACATAAGAGGCAACCCTCGTATAATTATTTGAAAGACAAAGAAAAATTTGAAAAACTTTGTCATTTTTTTTTTTCTTAAAATTTAACTTACTTAACTTACCTATTTTTTTTTTTTTAATTCTTAATTTTATGTAAAATCACTTAGCTTAACTTAACTTAAATCTTATACTACCCTAATTCTAGAAAAGCTAATCTATGTAAGCTAGCTGATGATAGTGTAATTCTATACCGACTTTGGTATCCAGGTCTTTATATGCCATTCAACCACCAGAACTGTTGACGCTGTCTAATACTATCGTCCCGGTCTCTGTGGGAGATAGCCCTACCGAAGCGCAGGAGCTCTTCTTCGGTGCGCGTTTCTTCCCGGTCGTAGCACAATCGCCCGTCTACGGATGATCTACTTACATGATAGATCAGCGGAATTCCGGATCTATCCTGTATAAGCCCTTTCATGTCCAAATCAAGGAACGCCTCTGGTGGAACAAAACCGTTGCGGCGCACGTTCTCATAGTACAGGGTATTTGGATAATAAGCCCCGAAAATTAGGTCATTGGACGAGCTTATTGCTCTCGCAATATGTCCTCTGATTAATTTAATCATAAAATTATCCACCCTATTTATGCAGGCTTCATTATATAAAGTCTCATTTGAGTAGTACTTTTTGTATTCCGATTCCGGTGTTCGATATAATCTGAGACACGTTGTCAGACACTTCCTTTCGAACACCCGAATCTTTTCCATCAAATTTGGACCTATGTTAAACCATACTGGACAGCCATATATGAGCACTGGCCTGATTAGCGTCATGTAGCATATGACTTTTACCTTGCTGTCAAGTTGGCTACTGTGAAATAGCCTCCTTGTCATAGCAAACGTTTTTCTAGCCTTGACCAGAGCAGCCTCTACATGTCTGTTGAAATACAGGTATTGGTCTAGCCAGATGCCCAGGTATTTAACTAAACTCTTGGTTTCCAGTTTATCTCCATGCGGTCCCACGATAACTAGCTTTCGCCAGTTTTTTCTTGTGTCGTTCGTGGCTTTATATAATGGCGTTCTAAATAGGATGGCTTCACATTTCTGGAAGTTGATCTTAAGTTTCCAGTCATCGCAATAGCGCTGCACGTTGTTGAAGTCTCGCTGTATTAAACTATTTATGATCGCAACTTTCGGAGCTGTTCTGTAAATTATGAGATCGTCTGCGTACGCAATAGCCTGCGGAAGTGCATCTAATAAGTCGCTAATGTAAATGTTAAAAAGAATTTGAGAGAGTACCGCACCCTGTTGCAAGCCATTCTTGATATTATACGTTTTATTAGAGGTCACATTACCACTTTTGACCACGAACCTCCTGTCCTTTGACATATCGTAAAGTACATATAGTAAAGGCTTATGTATGCCATGTCTGACCAGTTTGTAATACAATCCTTCGATCCAGACGGTATCAAAGGCTTTTTCCAAGTCGATCAGACAGGCACCCGTGCATTGGTTCCTACATTTATTCCATTGTATGTCGGAGACCAGTTTAGCTGCGGCATGTGTGGTTTCATGACCCGCCCTAAAGCCAAACTTGTTATTTGGAATAATGCTATTGTCGTCTACCCATTTTAACAGAGCTCTGTTAATGGTTTTTTCAAATACTTTACTGATGCTTGGGAGTAAACTTATCGAACGCATGTTCATTGGGTTTGTACAGTCTTTGCCCTTTTTTGGGATGGGCTGAATGATAGCCGTTTTCCAACACGCGATCATGGAAACTATCTCCTTATTGATATGTCCTTAAGCTTAATTCCAACCTTTAAAAAGCACAATAATCTTAATTCTACTCCTACATCTAGTTTATAATAGTTCTTATCCAAAAGGAGTGTTGGACTTTGAAGACTATTCTTAATGAAATTGAAGAAATTAAAAACGAGCGAATCTACACTCCGGTAAATCGAGAATTTAAAATATTAAAGCATAGAGTCAAACAAACGATAGGAATCAAAGAACCTTCGATAGGAGTCAATGTTACTGTGGCTAATGTCTTTACCATGGCATCGACAAGGATGCAGGTTCGATAAAAACACCCACGTAGTTCACAGGAAATCGTCACTTGAAGACCGAAAACAAAATTGAGCTGACGAACACTGGCTTCAGCACTCAAGTTCCTGGGGTCTGTGCACTACAAAACAAAACGCCAAATAAAAACACGATGTCGTTGTACTGTTGGAAGTTTTTTTATTTTAGTTAGCTCCTTGATGGTTTTGAGGATTAGTCGGCATTTTAACACTCACTTTATTTTTGAACAAACTTTACTTAAGTATTAATATTGTCTTAATCTTACCGCAACCACTTTATTTTAAACAAGATTTTACTTTAATGACATTACATTTGTAGAAAGGCGAATTATTATCTTTATGTTAGCGAAACCACTTTATTTTGAACGGAACTTTACTTTAATGATATTACTTTAGTAGAAAGCGAATTACTGTCTTTGGGTTAGTGCAACCACTTTATTTCAGCGAACTTTACTCAAGCATTATTATTGTCTTAATGTTACCGCAATCACTTTATTTTAAACAAGACTTTGCTTTAATGATATTACTTCAGTACAAAGCGAATTGAGCGCCGACCCTTTGACTACGTTTATCAAGACTTCGACCGAATGAATCCGTGCGCGCTCTTACGATGTGTAAATCTGACTCCTCGATGCCACTCACATCCATCAAATTCAATGGGCGCGAATTGCATTGATAGGGGAGGATTCTATATGTGTCCGTATAGGACAAGTACGATGCCCTGCGACGAGGACGATGAACGGCGGACACCTGATTAAATAAACCTACGATCATCGGGGGCTGCGGAGAAGTACCCATACATCGTTGATGATGTATGCCGGGGATCGAAATAGATTTTTGTTTCAAAATAAACAAAAACGCTATTTCACAGATCAAATGGTGGCACGCATGATGTACATGATGTGCCTATGTTACAAAGGGTCGTCGTTGTATTTGCCCAAGATTCCTTGGAGACACCGATGTAGGCAATATCTAATCTAGCCGTATGGGTCCGGGGCACAAGGAGGAAAATTATTTTGTTGGCATAGGTCAGCAGAGACCCCGTCGACGGCGGCAAAGGGTCAGGCAGGATGGCTATATGTTTGGGTCAATGTGTGGGTAAGTAAACGAACACAGTGAGATACTGTATGTTTAATTTAGTTTTCAGGCGGGATAATAGGCATGGCATGGCTCCTCGATAGTATAGTGGTTAGTATACCCGCCTGTCACGAGGGATACCGGGGTTCGTTTCCCCGTCGGGGAGCCTGTGGCGCAAGACTAATGACCTTGCCCGGAAAAAACAAATCCTTATGGAAAATTTAACAAGCCTCAGGACTTGCTAAATAAGGTCAAGACCGGTCTCCGGTTGTAGTGCCGATGATGATGATGATGAATAGGCATGGCATGGGTAAGATTGTCTAAACAATGGTCTTATCCATGCCCAAATTACATGATCGGTTGATAGCCGATAACGGGGAATTGTCGCAACTGTCGCGGACCTAAGGGTATAGGCGCGATATACAATTGTGAACTAGGGAAATAATATCGGGTACAGCCGTGCCAACAATACGCTGGCCACCGTTTGTTTGTCGTAATTGAAGACAGGCTGAGTCGATAGGAGATGAACTAGCTCATGGAATATCAACCAGAAAAGTTCAAGATGTATGGATGCCGTCGGGTAGGCTTTTCTTTCAGGTATGATGCTGCAGGGGAGCTTACGCTGCTCCTATTTGCAGGTAAGTACCATGACTTTGCTTGGTAGGAGGAAGTGGTTAATTTAAAGAGGATGGGCGATTCTTTGGGAATGTATTAAGGGACCGCCACATTACCACTTCTCTTTTTATCTAAATGTAAAAATCTCATCTGCTGATGCACTCGTCTTTGGCTTACGAACTCAACTCCGTGAGCCCAAAAGTCGTTTAAGGTGTGATATAATCATGTAACTTTATGTTACTTTTTTTTCTTGGCATAAACACTCCTTAAAGTATCCGAGAATGATATGGTAAAAAAGTCGATTATGAGGAGGAGAAACTTGTATGTGGGTCAAAAAGTCGTTTTTCTGAACATAGTCGTGAAGCGATTTTTCGAGTTTTTATATGAAATATTCCGACACAGATCAATTTCCAATAGATGTCTCTCCTAGTCAAATTTTAAGACTCAGCAAACAGCTGTTTGTACAAAGTTCATTAAAACTACAAACCTACTCCAAACTTTAACTTGATATACCTCGGCAGAGAAGCAAACAAGTTTCCAAGCGGTAAGAGATTCCCTTGAAGCTAGGTATGGCGACAACCACATGCAGCAGGTCTGCCGCATGCAACTGCGGCGCAGAACGCAGAGACCTGGAGAAAATCTTCAACAGTTGCAGGCAGATATTGAGCGATTGGCAACCTTGTCTTATTCAAATATGACTAAGGAATTTCTGAACGAGGTAGCAATGGATGCATTTATAAACGCACTCCAAGATCTGGACTTGCAACAGGTCGTTCGTTTGGCGGGAAAGAAGACGACTAATGAAATACTGGCGTTCGCATTGGCATATCAATCTGCTAAGCTGGCTACCAAGAGTACATATAGAGTCCGAGAAACGTCCGTCCAGGAATGTTCCTGCCAAAGAATCGAGCATGTACAACGGAGAACCCCGAGACCTGTTATGAAGTGCTGAACATACGGCGGAGTCGGCCACATCTCTGTTGACTGTAGGAAACGTCGACGAATGAATGAAACATCAAGTGTGAATTGTTGTTCATGCGCTAATCATAAGAGGAGACTATCAACGGACCAATCTGAGGTGAAGAAGCACACTGTACCTGTCAGAGTACTAAATACGCCCGAGGAGTCGGTCGCAATAAAAAAAGGAGAGTTAACCGCAGAACGTGCCCCCGTATCAATGATAAGCTCAATTCAGCAAATGAAGGTACATAATAACTCTGATGCTCTATTAAGAATCCCATGTAGGCCAGATTGTAAACATTGTCATAGAGCGGAAGAGAAAGAAGAGGCGTACGACCTGCGAAATGTACTAGATAGATATCTCGCTAATCCTGGAACACAAAGAAAAAGCGAGCGGCCAATTTGGAACAATATTTCCGACAAGAGTGGAACATTTAAGGCATATTGGGCACAATGGAGTGGAAGATGGAATTCTAAAACGTAAATGGGAAGTGCGGACGGAAAATTCCATCGAATGCAGATTCTAGTCCCACCATCAAAAGTGAAGGATGTACTAACAGAAATGCACGACGGGGCCTCCGGTGGACATCTGGGAGTTAATAAGACACTTTCAAAATTACGATTTTGATTCTACTGGCTTCACATGAGAGATGACCTCGAGTCTTGGTGTAGGAAGTGCACAACTTGCATTGCGACCAAAGGACCAACAGCAAAACCAAGGAGCGCTATGAAGCAGTGCAACGTGGATGCCCCTTTCGAGCGAATTGCGATTGATAACTCAGGACCATTTCCAAAAACAAACAACAGCAACAAATACATGTTAGACATCATGGATTACTTCAGCAAGTGGGTGGAAGTCCTTCCAATTCCAAACCAAGAATCAACAACCGTCATTGATCAGCTTATCAATAATTGTATCAGCAGATATGGAGTTCCCTGTAAGCTGCATTCCGATCAAGGCCGAAACTTCGAATCACAGATATTTCAAGGCATCTGTGCGGCACTGGGCGTAAGGAAAACCAGGACCACACCCTTACATCCGCAGTCAGGCGGAATGGTCAAAAGGTTCAACCGAACAATGAAAGAGTATTTATCGAAGGTCGTTAGTGATCACCACCGAGATTGAGATAAATATGTACAAATATATGTACAAACCTTTCTCATGAGCTATAGATCGGCTAATCACGATACGACGGGCCATTCCCCAGCAGGAATTATATTTGGACGAGTGATACGATTACCTGCCGATCTGCGATTCGGAATACCTCCAGACGCCATAGATAAGACCGAAGACTACGTAGCCGAATGGAGAAATCGCCTCGATGAGATTCATCATTTGGTTCGAAAGCAAATCAAGGTATCCAGTGACAGGATGAAAACAAGGTACGACGTTCGAGCCAACGCATCCGGATTTAATGCAGGCGATAACGTGTGGCTTTTTAACCCTCATCGGCAAATGTTTTTCAAACTGGGCGCACCAATAGCCTCCAGACTAAATTAACACTTGGACACTCACTTACAAGGCGTCGTACAGTAACGTAGGTGTCGTTGTTTTCGTAAAATTGTTTTACACTAAAAGCACGCTATTGCCCCGTGAAACGTTTCCATCGTGATTAAAATTGCATGAAGCGACGCACAATTCCACGCAACTCGCACACCCCTCCCTCTAACGGTTTTTAAGAAATCAAGTATTGCTATTTACAAGAATGTATGGCCCACCCACATAATGTATTCTATTTATTTATTGGCCTGTAGGAGTCCGGAAGTTCATTACCTCACTGACTCGGTTGCGCTATTGTTATCTGTCCTGTACATTCTCCTTCCACGCTACACCCTTTGATCCTATCTCCTCAATGTCGCGTTTTACATTGCCCTCCCATTGTAGTAGTCGTTGTTACTACAGGCCTCGCTCCCAGGTAGCGTGTCTCCTTGTCCTGAAAAGGATGAGGGATCTCTTTAAGACAGCTCCTGAGGGGACCCGTTGGGGTTTGCCGCCGTGCTTCCTCAAACCTTGAGGAAAGAGCAGCTACCGATCGTTCTTGGAACGTCGCTTCGAGAATAGTGTCCCTGTGCCGTGGAACCTGGTGCCTTCAATTGATGCCCGTAATCGTGGACGCTGTAAAGGTTAAATTTGTGGGCTTGCCACCACTCTACTCATCGGTTCCTTTTCTATGGACGGATATCGTCTCTGGTTCGAAACAGCCAACTTTTTGTGACGACGCACAAGTCCAAAATAATGAGAAAAATGCTTGGGTTTAAATATAATTTTTATTTAACGACTGCTCTCAGATACTAGGATACTACTGCTTCAATGTCGGGATACGTCTGCTCTGATATCACTGCCTTGATATCATTTTACTACTGCCTTCAGACATCACGTTAGTACTGCGTCCCGATATCATTTTAGTACTGCGTGCAGATATCATTTTACTCTTCCTTTATAAAGAGAAACAAATAGAGATTTGTATCTCGAAAATGTACAATTTCATACCAAAATTCCGATTTTGGTATCCTGAGTGAGATGCTCAGTGTTCATTTAAGATAAGAATTCAGTTTCCTGAATTGTTATGAAACTATTGTGCAGATGTGGATGTGTAGGGATTCAGGTTTTTGTTTGTTTAATTTATTAAGAATTTTTCCAGATTGAGATAACGTATCTCTGGATTTTGAATTTAGATGATGCCGTGGGGCAAATGCAAAACGATAAACGAATATTTGATTCGTTTATCGTGAATTTTGATTTTAATTATGATTTTAGATTAAAATATGCCGTGGCGGCAAATGCTAAGCGATAAACGGATGTTTGATTCGTTTATTGTGAATTTTGGATTTGGTTTAGGTTTTTTAGGGGTTTGGTTAGTTTTTAGGTTTTAGTGTAATATTGCTGGGATTTGGTTGTAGGGGGGGGGGGGGGGGGGTCCTCCCTCGCGGTCAACCCACTGGTGGTCAACCCACTGGTGTCTTTCCCGTTTGTCACCCGTCAAGAATTCTACGTAAGGTTCTGTCATTGCCCATTCTCGTTCCATGCCCGGCCAATCTTAGCCTTCGCGACCTGATTATTTTCACTATTGTAGCTCTCCCAATTACTTATTTGGCAGCTATCAATAATAAAGGTTCTCAGTGATTTTGTAAACACGGAAAAAATGCACGCATCCGTTATTGCAGTTTACTGCCAATTCCACTGTCACTTCCTTAAGTTTGGAAAGGGAAAATAGTGCGAGGGTGCTAAGGAGGCAATTCGTATTTCAAATCATTGATTTTGCAAACGAAATGAAGTTCATCCTCGCAGCTCGTACGGCGTCGTTATGTCTGCCACCTAATACTTCACTGTTGAAGACGAAGGTGCAGACTCCCCCAAAGTAGAATCTAGCTCGGCTTAGATATGGGTTCCACTAAGTCTTTTCAAATGAAAGTATTGAGTCACATAACGAAGGCCATTTTGTTTTTATTGTTTACAAATTCAGTGACAGTGTGCGCTATTTGTGTTGTTTACAGTAACTTAAAAGATTTATCTCGGCCCAAAAATGGAATTAAATCGTCAACATTTTCGTGCGATTATTTTTTACAACTTTCGGCGTGGATTAACTCAGCAACAGTGCATGGATGAACTTAATTCAATTTTTGGCGATGAAGCTCCATCAAGGACCAGTGTTTATCGATGGTATGGTGAATTCAATCGTGGTCGTAGTTCACTCCAAGATGAATTTCGTGAAGGTCGTCCAAAATCAGTTGTTGTTCCGAAAACCATTGATGCTGTGCGCGAACTGATATTGGAAGATCGTCATGTGACCTATCGTGAGATTGAGACAACCTTAGGCGTTAGTGGGACCAGCATACATTCAATATTGCATAAACATTTGACTGTCAAAAAAATTTGTTCGCGTCGGATCCCACACAATTTGTCAATCGCCCAAAAAAGGCTCGTGTCAATTGGTCGAAAGAAATGCTCAAAAAATACGGTCGCGGTGCTTCGAAACACGTCTATGACATCGTGACAGGTGATGAATCGTGGATTTACGCGTATGAACCCGAACGTAAACAGCAGTCGACTGTCTGTGTGTTTCAAGATGGGCCAAATCCAACAAAAGTTGTTCGCGCACGAAGCACTCCCAAGCAAATGGTCGCCTGTTTTTTCGGACAAACTGGACATGTCGCAACCGTACCACTAGAACAACGCAGAACAGTCAATTCTGAGTGGTACACAACCATTTGTTTGCCAGTTGTCTTCCAAGAAATCAGGAAAACCAACCGCCGAAGACGGATCACTCTTCACCACGACAATGCGAGCTCTCACACATCGGCTGCGACAACTCCATTTTTGAGCACCCAAAACATCGATTTGATGGGTCATCCACCGTATAGTCCTGACTTGGCACAGAATGACTTCTTTTTATTCCCGTACGTAAAAAACAAACTGAGAGGTCAACGTTTTTCGACACCTGAAGAAGCGGTTGCTGCATTCAGAATGCATGTGTTGGAGATACCCCAATCAGAGTGGCAAAAGTGCTTCGACAATTGGTTCAAACGCATGCAAAAGTGTATAGATCATGGGGAATATTTTGAAAAACAATAAAGTGATTTTCGATGATCAATATTTGTTTTTGTTCTCTAATCCCGAAATATAAAAGGCCACCCTCGTATGTTTTTTTTTTTACTTCCCTCCCTTCGGTCGTTATGATATTATCGCCGATTTGTTGTGGGATCAGGATTTTATTCCAATACAATCGCAGTAATAAAAGTCAGGTTTTGTCTCCTTTTAGGCTTGGATAATTTTAATTTAAAGTTGTTAACACTTTATTCTATTTTAAACATTTTACTAGTTTATCTTATAGTTTATCTTTGAATTGTTTCTGCATAATCATTCTCAACTATTCACTAATATTACACGGTAACAATACAAAATTTTAATTATTTTCTTCCTCTTATGAGCTCAGGATTTAAACGAAATTGCCAGTTTTGTTTTTATCGGGGTTTTAACGCCACTTGCCTTCACACATGCGCCACTCTTTCTTTTCTTTCTTACTTCCACTCTTACACAGTTTTTCATCGACCGTTTTACAACAACTGATTTTCATCGACTTTATTATTGCTCCCTTCACGGATTTAAATACACGACCCACTGGCATTCAAAATTACACGACGTTGCACAACGATTGTAGATCCACGACCGTTCACGATTTCCAATTTTGAACTCAGAGAGACTCGCTAATTCATATCCTTATATATTAGGAATACAAATTTGCCCCCATACTAACATTTATTGATTCGTCGAAATTGGTTTAGCTCTCGCGAACCTGACGTCTTTCAACAAACTCAGGTGCATAGGTGTTGGATAGCGGTAAATTTGCTGGGAAGGGTCATTGTACATAAAATATGTGTGAAAATATTCAAGGTCCTCGTTAAGAGAATTTTGTAATTCGTTTTGACTTAAGAATTATGAAAATGCGAGATAGGGGATGCAAGGGGTACAACATGTTGGTATGTTATATACGATGGAAAGTTTTGACCATGAATTATCGTTGCTGGGATAGAATTATGTGTTGTACAGGATGGTGAAAATGTGACTTGAATTAGAAATGTGCTATTGAAGTGTAGGACAATCTTCTTTTTGGATAGGTTTTGTGTATTTTATGGGATAAGGGCGCGAATACGCGTAATTAATTTAGATAAAAGGGCGAAGGGGGGGGGGGGGGGTAGTGCCAATTATGTAATAAATATAATACGGTCCTTACAAACTTGTATTTACATATCGGTCGATGATAAACGATACCAAAGATATTATTTATATCTTATTGTATCGTGTCAATGGATTTGGGTCTTAGTTTTTATGCCATCATCGTTTTTCCAGATGTAATACCTGGGTTCTATGATTCGCCTGGGTATGCATTGTAGGTTTTATGCGCTTTCACAAATATGATTAAGGTTAATCAACGTTTGGATATTGACGTTAAGTCGATGATGGGGCCTGGCAGGTTTTGTGTGTAACAGTATTATCAATCACCAAGCTAAACATGCCACATTATAGCATTACATTGGGTCAGAATAATCAAAATAAATACGTTTGGGAACAATTATTTTCTTTTCGAGTTCATGAATTAAAAAGAAACGTCATCCCTTTTACATAAAATTATCAATATAATACTTTCTTCTTTGGTGCAGACGATGAAATAGTGGCGCAACGTCCTAAGACCTTTATAAATATCTGATGTTTTTAAATCAATTTGACATCGCAGCCCAGTGATTTTTTGGTTCACCACAATAGCCCAAATTTGACCGATTACAATTTGCTAAGGTATGAGAAATTTTTGTTTTACATCAGAAAAATTTAAAGTAAAGTCAAAGGAGGTAGTTTCCGTTCGATGAGACAGTTATTCAAGAATTATTTAGCAAGGAGAATATGACCATAGGGGTTACAATGTGGGCAGGCCATCAAATTTTCCACGATGAGATGTCGATATTTCTAAATTTTGAAAAATACATTTAACTAGACAATGACGCGACTTTTACCAAGGTCCTGCTTTGTTTTTCTAATAGATAATGTGCTGAGGAATAACCCCCCCCCCCCCCCCCCCCCCGCGGCCAAAGCGCCGCACTCTTTATGGGACACCCTGTAGGGTGTACAAGTAAAAACTCGGATCTGAAATTGGTTCCGTCCTCGGAACGGGAGCGGAAGTCCGCACGACTGTTGTCGTCGGCAGATGGAAAAGGACTTGGCGATATAAATTCGCTGACTAGGAAATTCGGTCAGTGAAGCTGGCTCTCTTAAATAAAGGATGTATTTCCTGTTACAAGAGAGACGTAAAGTCTCTTTGGGGCAACCAACAGATCTCATACGAAAGATCGCCACAGTACACATATATGTGTGTAAACTGGTTCTTTTATGGATCAAAACCATCTAAACAAAGAAAGGAAGAGGTGCATTCATGGGATGCGAGTCTGGTAAAACAAACAAAACCGAAACTCGTCGGATGCTAGTTGCATCTTTGTTTGAGACGTGCGTCGCGGCTAAATAAATAGATGCGGCGCAATGAAGAAATGGTATTAATTATTAGGTTTTGGCTAGATTAGCAGGAAATGGTGTTTATGGCATCACTGGTAAGGGTAAGTATTGAATTCCTATTCGCATTTGCTTATGCTGTAGGATTAATTGGTGCCAAGAGATGTGTGTATTTGTTTTAGTCCCTTGGGTGTAGGTCGCCAGCCAATGTGTTTGTCTGGTGATTTATGATGCACATGATGAAGCTGGGATAAACCAACTCAAGGGTAAGGTTTCCTGATTATGCGGTTGTATTATATATGAACCGATGAATTTTCTTTCAGGTAATTTAGGATACAATAAAGAACTCTTATAGGGGGTTTAACATGCGAAGCTATGCTTGCAGGTAAGAATTCTTTTGCAGAAGCTTGAAAATAAATATATTCGGTAAGCTTAATGTGTGCAGCATTTACAGGTGCTAATGCTGTTGCATTAGCGGAAACTGATGTAGATTGGGTCGTAATAATGGGAGTTCTGCCTGATAAGGTAAAGAAAGGATTCTTACGGGAAATTATATGCGAAGAGCATGCATCAAAGGTAAGTTTTCTTTGACAGGGACTTTAAGATCCTTGCCTTGATCTATATGATGCGTGAAGCATTTTCAGGTACTAATGCGATTGTATTAGTGAAGTTAGGAAATTGGATGGCAGTTATGGGGGTTTTAGGTAAGTGAACCGTGGGGTTTGGCGGCACCGCCACAAAACTGTCGATATTTAACCTCAAATCTTTCGGAACTTAAGCACTTTGGGACACTTTGAGTTTAATATTTTATAAATCAAACTTATTAAAGCTCATATGCTTTGGAACTTAAGATTTTTCAGATTAGATATTAGTAGCCTGTTTTTAACTAAAAGGTGTGCAAGTAGATACTCGGCAATCGTTTCGAAAACTAAACTTCTACTATATAAGACAGCTATTAGACCAATTTTAACTTACGAGTTCCCTATATACGAGGGTTGCCTTTTATATTTCGGGATTAAAGAACAAAAACAAATATTGATCATCGAAAATCACTTTATCGTTTTTCAAGATATTCCCCATGAAGATCTATACACTTTTGCATGCGTTTGAACCAATTGTCGAAGCACTTTTGCCGCTCTGATTGAGGTATCTCCAACACATGCATTCTGATTGTAGCAACCGCTTCTTCAGGTGTCGAAAAACGTTGACCTCTCAGTTTGTTTTTTACGTACGGGAATAAAAAGAAGTCATTCGGTGCCAAGTCAGGACTATACGGCGGATGACCCATCAAATCGATGTTTTGGGTGCTCAAAAATGCAGTTATCGCAGCCGATGTGTGAGAGCTCGCATTGTCGTGGTGAAGAGTGATCCGTCTTCGGCGCTTGTGTTTCCTGATTTCTTGGAAGACAACTGGCAAACAAATGGTTGTGTACCACTCAGAATTGACTGTTCTGCGTTGTTCTGGTGGTACGGTTGCGACATGTCCATTTTTCCCGAAAAAACAGGCGACCACTTGCTTGGAAGTGCTTCGTGCGCGAACAACTTTTGTTGGATTTGGCTCATCTTGAAACACACAGACAGTCAACTGCTGTTTACTTTCGGGCTCATACGCGTAAATCCACGATTCATCACCTGTCACGATGTCACGATGTCATAGACGTGTTTCGAAGCACCGCGACCGTATTTTTTGAGCATTTCTTTCGACCAATTGACACGAGCCTTTTTTTGGGCGATTGACAAATTGTGTGGGATCCGACGCGAACAAATTTTTTTGACGGTCAAATGTTTATGCAATATTGAATGTATGCTGCTCCCACTAACGCCTAAGGTTGTCTCAATCTCACGATAGGTCACATGACGATCTTCCAATATCAGTTCGCGCACAGCATCAATGGTTTTCGGAACAACAACTGATTTTGGACGACCTTCACGAAATTCATTTTGGAGTGAACTACGACCACGATTGAATTCACCATACCATCGATAAACACTGGTCCTTGATGGAGCTTCATCGCCAAATATTGAATTAAGTTCATCCATGCACTGTTGCTGAGTTAATCCACGCCGAAAGTTGTAGAAAATAATCGCACGAAAATGTTGACGAATGTCCAACTTTACTACAGAGCTGTCAATTTCCGGATTACAACGCTAGGGTTGCAAAATCCCGAAACATAAGAGGCAACCCTCGTAGTTCCAAATTTCACCCACAGTGGCTAGGAACCTAGAGGTACCTGAAATAACCGTACTCAGATCCTGCGTCGGGATGCACTACCAATGGCATAACAAAAGATACTCTAACAGAGAAGTTTACATGAGCGCTAAAGTTACTCTGTGGTGTTTCTACCAGATACACAGCCCAATATACAAGCAAATAGTGAAGAACACCGAAGGAAATTGGAATAAGCAAAAGCATCAGAACCGTATATCATAGCGATAACATAGCAACTGCACATCAGTTGAATGTACTTGAGTTTAGAAATCGAATTGGTACACGCGTCAGGGGCTTGATGTGTTGAGCATTGGTTCAGTGATTCTAACTGTTTTAGTGATTCTAACTGTCATAGCGTCAGTTCGAATCTCATGTTCTTCACTATCATCATTTACGCTATAACCCCACTAATGGACTATGTCGCCAGAGCGATGGTAACCGGAATCGAAAGGTTGTCCGATAATGAAAACGATGTGATCAGAAATTTACTTGACAGACATATCAGTAACGGTTGGGAAACATATAGTAACCCTGTGGAGAGGAAGTATTGTGCCGAGCATGGGCACTCCGTTCACTTCCTCCTCCATCATAAATTGTCACTAAAGTTCCGCCGCTGACGTCAAGGGGAAAGTACAAACGCAAACCTCGACAACACACCGTCCACCGGAAGAGAGGAGAAAATAAAACACTCCAGTTTGTCTCTATAATTGTCACGCACTTTTATTTATTACTAAAGGTTCTCATATTTCACAATCATTACTTTTGTTCCAAAACATTATTAAATATTTTTTTTTAACATCATTTATTGCATATGAATAGTACAATCTTAACAATTTAATTTAATACTAGGTTTAAATTGTACTTAATTTAGTTTAATTAAGTAAAACGTGTAAGGGTTTCCTGGACTAGTGTTCAGCTCCCAACTCGATTTTAGTATGTTAGATTTTAACATATTAATTCATGAGGTTTCGTCCATTTTAGCCGTCTCAATTCGTGGGTAATATCCAAGAGCTGAATAGCTTCTACGTTGGTATGATTATGTAGGCGTCTTTCGTGTTCGACAGCATATTCTTGGATAACTTCATAAATCCATTTGATCTCTAGGTCATCATGAAATTCCTGATTTGTCACAAAACGGTAGTCATTCGTGATAATGCGAAGGAATTTATTCTGGCTTCGTTGACTTATATCTCTATTGGATTGCTTTGTACAGCCCCATAATTGGATTCCATATATCGAGATCGGCTTGATGATAGATTGATAGATCAATCTTTTACAATAGAGATTGAGTTGAGAGTGATTCCCGATTAACCAATGCATCTGTCTACGTTTCAGCTTCATTTGTTCAGCTTTTTGTTTCACATGATGTCTCGAGTTTAGTCTGCTATCTAGATGTATACCGTCGCTGAATCTGCTTTGGGAACTGGAATTCCGTTGAGATATGTAGAAATCTTGTTATCTGATCGTCGCAACGTAAATGTTACGTGAATAGATTTCATCTCGTTAAGTTTAATTTTCCAATCAGTGGTCCGTTGACTAATTGCGTTGAGTGCCTGTTGCAATTGTTGTGTAGCTTTTTTTTTTGATTTTCGTCAGCTGATATTATAACAGTATCATCTGCAAAGGTGCCTATGAATGTGTTCTGGTTGTTGGGATGTCCGCTGTGTTTAGTAAGTAGAGGAAAGGTCCCAGGACACTTCCTTGTGGTACGCCTGGTTCTATTGGATAGAAACTAGAGTGTGATCCTTCGTGTGTTACTTTGAAGGTTCTATCAGAAAAGTATGATTCGAGTAGATGGCAATAGTTTGCTGGAAACAGTTTACTCATTTTATATATAAGACCTTCATGCCATACACTGTCGAATGCTTGGGAGACATCAAGAAAGACAGCTGGGCAATATTTCTTTTCTACGAAAACCTTTTCTATTGCTGTGGTCACACGGTGAACCTGTTCAATAGTTGAGTGTTTATTCCTAAAGCCAAATTGAAAGTCTGGAATATTGATGAGAGGCTTGAGTCGCTTGAGGAGTATTTTCTCAAACAGTTTTGAAATGGATGACAATAGCGATATGGGTCTATAAGACGTTACTTCTTCTGCTGGTTTCTCTGGTTTCTTGAGCATTATTATCTGAGCTGTTTTGAGTGAATTTGGAATGTATTTTAGTCGAAAGCAAGCATTAAACAGATATGTTAGCATAATGACTGCCTTACGAGGTAATTCCTTGTACACGCCAGGTGATATTGCAGCGATGCCTGGTGCTTTTTGTGGTTCAAACTTTTGTCAATTTTTTGGGCAATCTCCATTGGGGTCACTGGTTTGATTTTTTGCTCAGTTTGATACCTGGGTGAAGGATCAATACTACTGTGGATGTTGTGTGGTTTGAACACTGAAGCTAGGTGTTGTGCAAATATTTCAACTTTATCTTCAGTTCTGCGTACCCACAGTCCCTGCGTATCTTTTATAGGTGGCAGTTGGATAAGGGGACGTTTAAATTAACGTGTTGCCTTCCAGAGAGAGTAATCCGTATCCGCTGACGGACTTAGTTCACTTAGATATTCATCTATACAACTCTGTTTATGGTCTTTAATTAATTTGTTAACTAGATTGTTCACCTTGTTGAATATTTTTTTATCTTTAGGGTGTCTGGTTCGTCTAGCTTTGCGCCTGTCTTTCATTAGATCTCTAATCTCAATAGGGTATGGTGGCGGTGGTATGGTGGTTGCTGGTTCTGGTTTATCACTTGGCACCGGAGTTGCTGTTGCGGCTGCGCTTTTCAATGTTTCGATAAATTGTTGTACTTGTTGTTCTAATTCTTCACAATCTTGAAGTTTAACGTTTAATTCAATCTGATTGTCAAGCTCTGTTCGGAATTTTTCCCAATCTGTATATTTGTTTGTAAGATTTAGTTTTCTGTTCTTTCTGGGAACAGCTGCATTCAGTTTTAGTAGTACTGGAGTGTGGTCAGACGTTAAATCAACTAAACTATCCGTTTCAATATAATTCGATGACACTCCTTTCTAAATAAAGAAATCGACCAGGTCAGGAGTTTTGTTGCTATCAGTAGGCCAGTATGTTGGTGAACAAGACGAATGAAATTCGCACTTTGCTTCTTTGATGGCTGTAAGCAATTCTTTTCCCTTGCCTGGAGTAATCAACCTTGACCCATAAGCAGTGTGCTTGACATTGAAATCTCCACCAATTATAAACCTTGGTCCGAGCTTCTTGAAGATATCCGTGAATTGTTGTTTTGAGATTGTGTGTCTAGGTGGGCAATATACAGCACCTACATTTAAATCAGCTCCATTAAGGTTGATAATAACAATGGAGGCTTGAATAAAAGTTTCTTTTATTTCTTCTTCTTGGAAGTGATGTATATTTTGTTTTATTAATAGAGCTGTACCTCCACGGGCACGGTCGCTGGGGTGCGTAGTCCAATAGGCCATATAACCCCTGATATTTATGAAGCTCATATGAGAAAAGTGTGTTTCCTATATCAATGCAATATCTATCTTGTGCTCTCTTATAAATATTTCTAATTCTTGAGCCCTTTGGTTGAGCCCATTTGCGTTCCAAGTGATTTTTCTTAGGAGCCGATTACTCATTGTCTTTATTTCTTGGATTTCTTGGACGGTTGTTTTTGAAAATTTTCAAGTTTACCTACCCTTTCTGCTAGCTGGTTGATGCTTTTTTTGGTGTCGCCCTGGAATACACTGAGCATCTTCATCATATCCATGATGGTAGAGGCTCGTTATTGACAGGTTGTTGTCTGCTTTTATTATCTGTTTTCTCATTTGGTTTGTTGTTCATTTGTGTGTTGTTAGTACCAGTTGTGGTTGGCCCCGCTCGCTCTGTATTTTTGGATTGCAGTCTTTGAGTGACTGTAGTTTTCTTTGGATGCTGTGCTTCTATTTTTTTTTTTTTTTTGATACACTGAGCATCCCTTGTAATTAGCTGGATAGCTATTCTCGTGGCAAAGCGCACATGTTGCTATGCTGTTGCGTTGTTTTGAGCACTGGGTTGCGTGGTGAGGCCCAGCACACTTAACACATTTTGAATTATAGTTGCAGAAATTTTTGGTATGTCCAAGCTGTTGGCAATTATTACATTAGGTATCGATCTGACCTTTTTGGGTGGTTCAATTGATACTTTGCACCATAAGAATTCTTGAATTTCATACACTGATTTGTTATTCTCTTTTTGAATTATATCGACATAAGACAATGAAAAGGCTTTAAAGATTTTTTCTCCATTATTTGACGTGTTGCTTTTTCTGATGTTTGTTACCTTTACCACTTTATGGTTTGGTGAGCATAATTCGTTTGCATTCATATCAATGGACATTGAAGCTGGAAGTCCTCTGATT
Source organism: Microdon myrmicae (assembly GCA_963931805.1). NCBI lineage: Eukaryota > Metazoa > Arthropoda > Insecta > Diptera > Syrphidae > Microdon > Microdon myrmicae. The sequence goes on from OZ007496.1 coordinate 36,383,959, forward strand.
ACGAATCTAAATAGTGTCTCACTTTTTAGTTGGTAGGTATGATACTTTAAGTCTGCGGTTCTTACATCCGTCTTAAGGGATTGTAATTTCTCTTTAACTGCTCTGTATGCATTTTCTGTTTCGCATGTTATTTTTATGTCATTATTAGATAATGCTTTAAATTGAATTGTTTCTTTCACTACCGACAAAATGGCATTTCTAAATGCATTAAAATCCCTTATATTCCTCACATTGATTGGTGGTGGCAGGGGAATTTTCCTTTCTTTTGTAACCGCATTTGTTGATTCACGAAATGACGTCATATTGTTTACAGTTGGTATTGTATTTTGTGTATGACTGTTATCAGTTTTTATTTTCTTAGAAACTGTAGATGTTTCCCTTTCCAGCTCTTCTTCATCTGTATGGTATTCTGTTGGCAAAGGGATAGTCGCACATACCTGCGATTGCATTTGGTTTTCCATTGTGTTGATTATGTGAGGCATTTGATTTATCATCGCTTGTTGTTGTTGGCACATAGCTGCTTCTTGTTGGTATCCTGCTGCTAGCTGTTCATACGTCATAACGTTGCCGTTATTCGTATTACTTAGGTGGATATTTTGTTGGTTGAATGATGTAGTGGGCATTATTAATATTATGTAATATTTTACACGTTTTTGTTGTTGTTTTTTACACTTTTTTGTGATTTATCCTATTCACTTAGCACTATTGATAGAGAACCCGCGTACGCGTTTATTTACTTTCAGTTTTTTTTTTTGTGTGTGTGTATTCTGTGTCGCGAGAAGCGCGATTTAAAACGTCTTTGCCGTTCGAGCGTCAAGTGAACACTGATTATTAAATATGTTAGCGATCTTATACTCGGCGTAAACAAATATTATTAATACGAAATTGGTTTGTTTGATAACTTTAATCGACAAACCACCACTTGACTATAGTCGTGTCACTGTGCGCATGGGTGAGCGGGAGTGGTATGACCGTGGCGGTCAGCGGATGGTAAAAGACTCACCGAGGATAGAACTCTGATATGAATTCCATCCTAGGTTAGGGTTAAGAACAAAAGAAGAGAGAGAAGAGCTTTTCTCTTAAGAGTGCGGCCGCCAAGGAAATGCACTCTTTCAGTGCAGTTGTGTTATTTACACGGGTCCGAAGGCAGTCGAACAACAAAACAGGCAGGCGGCAAAGACAAAGGAGATTCATGATCTATGTCTATGCTGTGCAACGTCGCTATGATAGACGTTAGGAAAAAAAAGTGCTAATGGGATGTGACACTTTATACAATGGACATTATATATCGTATCTTGGGTCGGTGGCAGAAACGACTCCTTTGCATGCCTTTGTATGTGTCGGGTAATTTGATTTGTGGCGACAAAAAAATTAAAGATTGTCTGTTAATAGGGATTTGCTGGGAATACGATTATAGTTTGCCGTATCGCTAGATGCCTGCCACAGGACAGCGTTCCTTTGTTTGCACTTAGTGCATTGTTAAGGCATTAGTCTCAACGTGGATGGTGCTAATGCATGTAACATCTGCGTTTGACTATTTATCGCTGGCTAAACGGGTCGCCAGCCGATGTGTGCGTAAATAGTTTTTGTACACATATTGAGGCTAGGATTAGCCAACCCATAGTAAGATTCTCTGATATGCGGTTGTATGATATACGAACTGATGAGTTTCATTACAGGGAATTTAGGATAAGGTAAGAAAGAACTCTTATAGGGGAATTTAAATGCGAAGTTATGCATGCAGGTAAGAATTCTTTTGCAGAAGCTTGAAAATAAATAAATTCGGTAAGCTTAATGCGAGCAGCATTTACAGGCGCTAATGCTGTTGCATTAGCGGAAACTGATGTAGATTGGGTTGTAATAATAGGGGTTCTGCCTGATAAGGTAAAGAAAGGAATCTTACGGGAAATTATATGCGAAGAGAATGCATAAAAGGTAAGTTTTCTTTGACAGGGACTTTTTAAGATCATAGATTTGATCTATATGATGCGTGAAGCATTTTCAGGTACCAATGCGATTGCGTTAGTAAAGTTAGGAAATTGACTGAATGTTATGGGGGTTTTACGGTAAGTAGACAGTGGGGTTTGGCGGAACAGCCACAACCCGATTTCAATAGGAGCAATCAAGACCAGGCTCAGCGAGAAATTTCTTACTCCAGAACCCGGCGAGCTCTTGCCGCGATATTCATCATCATCATCATCATCATCATCGGCACTACAACCGGGCGCCGATCTTGGCCTTATTTAGCAAGTCCTGAGGCTTGTTAAATTTTCCATAATGAATTTTTTTTTCCGGGCAAGGTCATTAGTCTTGCGCCAGAGGCTCCCCGACGGGGAATCGAACCCCGGTCTCCCGCGTGACAGGCGGGTATACTAACCACTAAACTATCGAGGAGCCGCGATATTACAAAAACAAAATCCCAGCGAAAACATGGTTAAAACAACATAAACTCAAAATATTAGTGACTTTGTATCAGCTTCACATAATTTTTTTTCGTGCAAAAAGTTTTGTGCCAAATAAGCGTCATTTGCGGGAACTTTTTATTACCTTTTTTAATTAGAAGAAATCTGCCGCTGATGCGCATGGATTGCTTGTAGAAGTATATGGTGAGGTTGCTTTGAGTAAGAGAAGCTGTCGTGAGTGGTTTCAAAACTTTAAAAACGGTGAGTTTGACGTGGAAGACAAAGAACGAAGTGGAGGGCCGAAAGTGTATGAAGACCAGGAATTGGAAACAATATTGGGAAAAGATCCACCCTAAACGCAAAAGGAACTTGCACATACATTAGATGTAACTCAACAGCATTTTAACATAGTTTAAAATCGTTAGATATGATTAAAAGGCAAGGAAATGGGGTTCCATGGGAACTGAAGCCAAGAGACGTTGAACGCCGACTTTACATAAGTGAAGTGCTGCTTGCCAGGTAAAAAAAAAGAGTTTTTTGCATCGTATAGTCACTGGGGATGAAAAATGCATCCACTACGATAACCCAAAGAAGAGAAAATCATGGGGACTACCGGTCCATGCTTCCATGCAAAACCGAATATTCATGGGAAATAGCTCATGCTGTGTATTTGGTGGGTTCAGATTGGTGTCGTGTATTGTGAATTGCTGAAACCTAGTGAAACCATCACTGGAGTTGTCTACCGAACACAATATATGATGAGATTGAGCTGAGCACTCAAGGAAAAACGCGCCCATTACTACTCCAGACATGACGAAATTATTCTTCTCCATGATAATGCTCGTCCACATGTACCGGTGACGGTGAAAAACTATTTGGAAACTCTTCATTGGGAAGTCCTGCCCCACCCTCTGTATTCACCAGACCTTGTCCCATTCTGACTATCACTTATATCGATCAATGGAACATGGTCTGTCTGAGCAGCACTTTACAACATATGAAGGTGTGGGGGCTTTTAGCGGGGATGTGCCGGCACGGGCACGGGTTCACTAATTTCCCACCGCGTGTTATTGTTTACACCCAGAGGGGTGTATCAAAATGTGGCGGCGGACGCAGAACAGGAAAAACATAAACATTCAGATGTAGTTTGTAATTCGTTTTCATTTATTTCAACTCTTCCTTTTTATTGTTCACATTCGTTTTTTACATTGCATTTCGTTCCTTCGTTTGGATCATTTTAACAAAATATTTCAAAATGAACTATGTGGACTTCATCTGTAAAATTATTATGTTCGCAAACACCTTACGTTGAAAAGTTATTTTATAGTAATTTACTATATCTTTAATCTGCGTATGTTGTGTCGGAAATCAACAGTGGTAATGTTATAAACACCCGAATAACTCACAACACAATGCTTCGGTAAGTAGAAAAGAAAACACCATACAAGTCATCGTTCCGTTTGGGGATACACTTTATCGAACTAGTCTGTAAACCAAAGAGCTTTTGTTAAGACATCAACACAAAGCGTCAAATTAAAATGCCAAACTATTAGGACACAACGGACACCGACAAAGCGCTACTAACTTGTATTGAAGACAGTTCTGGTTGAGAAGCGTCTGCACGCACTAGTGGTTATTACTCGACTCGTGGCGCGGCGTGACAGTCCCCAGCGGTTAATAAACTTCGACTGACTAGAAGATCGCAGGAACCCATTCATCGTGTCGTGGCAGTGGAGTCATAGCTAATTAACCCACTGCCACTTACTAGGAACTTGAAAAGGGTTGCTATCCGTGCAAAGAGAATTTAGTTCCAGAGAATTACAGCCGTACAGGCTGAATTAGATTCCTCTGTAGCTATGTGTATGGAGAAATCGGTTTCGGGGGCATAACTAAGTATGGGCATGAATTGTCGGTTAGACAAAGGGACACGGGCCTTGTTGGTTTACCATTAAGGAGAATTGGTGTTATATCAATTGGTTTAGGTAGGATGGGAGCCGCAATGATTTTCAAGGAATCTAAATGCTGCTTGGTTACAAGCGAGGAAATAGTTTAAGCAGGAAGTGAGCCGAAATGGTTTTCGGGCGGCAATTAAATGTTGCTTGGTTGCAAGTGAGAAATATAGTTTAAGTAGGAAATTAACCGAAGTGGTTTTTGGGAAAAATGTATGCGATTTGGTGTAGATGAGAGAGATGATTTATATTCGGTTGTAGGTTTGAAAATGCGTTTTATTACAGGTTGGGAAATGGATTTTGGGCATATTGGGATGTGTATTCTTTGCATGTTTGCGAATGTGTGCTATGGCGGGCTTGGGTTATGGTGGCGCGCTGTTAGCGGTCGAAGTTAGGTAGGAATTGTGGGTTGGTTCTCCGTGTGATATAGAGAACCCCCACAAAGATACCAAAGAATGGGTCGATTCGTGGATATCCTCAAAAGATAACGCGTTCTTCCGACATGGTATCCGGATGCTTCCAGAAAGATGGAAAAAAGTAGTGTCTAGTAATGGACAATACTTCGAATAAAACGTAATGTACCGTACTTTCACAATAAATTCCTAATTTTTTATAGAAAATGGCGGATTTTTTTAGGCACCTAATACATAAGAATATAATAAACAAGGACAGCCGGCATGTGTACCCAACAAATATCTGCAATGTGAAACTAAAATAGAATTAAGAACTAACATTAGGATAACCTAGGATTAAGATTGTAAATAGTTGTAAATAATCAATATTAGTTGTAATGTTAGCGGTACATGTAAATATATTATTTTATAAATATTGTAACTGTAACACGCAGACTACCTGGGAACAAGGGTTATACTGTGGGGTGCAAGTAGGTGTGCCAAGACATGGGCACTGTTTCACATGAATCCCCAGCAAATTGTTCCGACGAAAATATTGAAACTCCAGAGTTCAAACACCAAAGGTAAAGATGAAGGAAATAAAAGCACTGGTGGTCTTTTGTTGGTTAATCTTTTCTTTATTTAACATTCAATGATTCCGTATGCACAAATAAACTGATAAAATTTAATTGGTTTCTTGAGGATAATTACACCGACTTTTCGTGGCAAAAATAAAAGTTTACGCGTAAGATGAAATTTCCTGTGATTGAATCTCGACTGGCTGTAGTAACGTGGGTGTATGCGACGATGGATGATTTAACGACACGGTCGGCGTGACCGTTCGCGGTGGTGATTGTAAAACGACTGATCCCAATTAGGGATGCAATTTTGGATTTAATTTTGCACACAGGACAACCAATAGAGATCACGCTTCTGCTCTCTCATTGCCACGCCCGTCGAGGTATGGTGAATACATCGGTTAATTCGATAGTCGACGAACATGGGAGAATGAGAGAATAGAAACACAGTGTACTCGGGGTGGGTTTGGTTGTGTGTGCATGAATCAATGCACTTTGACGGTAACCCACTGACACAATTCGGAGAATGTGGTGACCTCAGCGGGCATTGAATTGTAGGAAGACAGAACTGTGAAGGAGAGGGAAATGTAGCTGGTGCTATTCACCTGCGAAATGAGATCATTGATCCCCAGCGAATAGAGTGTCTGGAGAAAGTGAATAGGACGCCGACTTGGCTAGGGAAGTCTGATCATGGGAACTAAATTAAATACTTTAATAATATCCCCAGCGTTTGCATGATTACGCAACCGCGTCGTTTGATCAGACTATGCCGCTGCTAACCGACTTGATGCGATTTCCAGTGGAAATCTCATGGGTTAGCGCAATGGAGTTGCCGTATGGCGAAAGGATAGCTACACTCAATTATGCATTATCTGCATAGGATAATGAGTTTAGCTATGCGTCCTTTTGGAAAACATGTTTTGCAGCTGAATTACCGAACGGTGGGATAGGGGTTGAGATGACGCACCGAAGACGGTCGAAATAAGGCGGAAATTGTGGGTTGGTTCTCCATGTGGTATAGAGAATCCCCACAATACAAAACAAGTAATTAAAAACCAATAAATAAATAAATAAATTGGGAAAAAAGGCATGTTGGCAAATACCATAAAGCACGCAATGTTGTGCATCAGCGCCATACATCATCATCATCACCGGCACTACAACCGAGATCCGATATTGGCCTTATTTAGCAAGTCTCTCCACTGGTATCCGCTCCATATCCGAGACTCGTTAAATAGTCCATAACAATTCGTTTTTCTGAGCAAGGTTATTAGCCTTGCGCCACCCAGATGTCGCTGCATGCATTGGTTCACTACTTGGCAGATGCCAAAGTAGCTATCCAGGGGTGTCAAGTGGAGACTGCATATCAACTTAAATTGACCAGGGGCAAGGATCGTCCTGGCCTTCGCCGGGTTGGAAGCAGAGACTTTGCCGCGTATGTCCCCCCTCCACAAATATGTATATATATATACATATATATATATATATATATATATACATCATTCATTCAAATTGAAGATACGTCTGATTCTCCTTTATCCTCATATATTTACTTATTCTTCTAACGTGATTGCTTTTCTTGCCTTTACTTGTATTTCAACCAGATGCCAGGGGTTTAGAGGGATTAATAAGCTTACACGTGCATAATTGGTATTTGCTTGATTTTTCACCCTCCAACTACACGACTTAGAATTTAGTCATAGACACTTACAAACTCCGAACGGGGATCGAACAAATTACCCGTCCGCAACATTTTACCGTAAGTATTGGCAAACAAAATTTCACTTGTTTGCTTGCCTCTACTCAACTCGTCCGCATCTTATTTGCGCCTCAGCAAGAAGATGCTCTGTCATGGTACCTACAGAATGTTGCAGAAGACTGCTGGTTATCTTGAGCCAACGCATACCGCCTTCGAAGCCTTTACCTGGTGCTGGTGCCATACAAAACGTTAATCGAATTGGAAACAAATTTCAGTCGAGTGGCGCACTTTTACCGATCAGGTCGTGGATTAGAGTACACGGTGAGATATAAACATCGCTCCGGTTTGGGATAACGTGGTTATAAACGTAGATGTGTTAATTTGTTCGTGACTTTCCAAAAAAACCGATTAAGAAGTTTGTGAACGCTCCATGGTGATATCTATTGGTTAGCTGGAACGCGACGCGAAGCGATAGATTTTATGATCGTTTGATCGGACTGAATGAGATACGACGTCTTGTGGTTTAAGGGGAGATTTCACTTTCATTCGGTTTGTTGAGTGAATTCTATACAAGGAAAAGGAGACAGGTGAATAAACTAAGTCGCACCTTGTGCCGTTAATATCGTTGAAGACATGAGCTTCTTAACTGTGGTGGTGGGCATTTTTTGCCTGTTTGTTGGAGCATGGTCTCAGGGATACAACAATCGGAATTTGAATGATGTGGTGAGTGTTGAAACTTTTGTTCTCCATATTACATCTATTGTAGAATAGATTGAGATACTTTTAAATCCATAAGCAATATAATTTTAGCTATCTTAAAGTTCGAACCTAACTAATACCCCTTGTATCCATTTGGATCTCCAATGTATATCTTATATTGAAAATTAAAAGGATCCATTTATAGATTAGGTGATAACTCAGCCATTAACATTTTAAGGATATCAATTGTGACCACATATTTTGACAGTTCTTGCGCACATAATCACTAAAGAAAAATTTACTTAATAAAACAAAAGTAAACGCCGCAGATTTTGTAATAGTTTTGAAATGTTTTTTTTTTAAATTAATTTGCATGGACTAACTGTTGATACAAATAATTAAAAAAAAAACCATAGGCGACGAGAATGGCTTAAGTGATACACGGTAAAAATATAGAAAATTGGTTACGAAGAGTACAGGCTTCCGCAAGCCGGTGGAAGAAAAATTAGTATTTAATTGGAAGGTCTCAATATAATAAAATGTACTTGGGGCATTCGAATTTTCTCATTTTGATAAGAGAGAAAAAGTCATGACTGTACCAAATTAAACATTTTCCTGGAACAATTGATTTACTTCAGTCAGAAGTTGAGTCCTTTTGTCGTTGTTCCCAAACGCCAATAGCAAGAATATATTCATATGCTAAATTAAGTTAGTTAGTAGTTGTTGCCCACATGTAAATTTACCCATCTTTTTAAGAAGTTTTTAGAGTATTCTTAAATATATTTTCGTGCTGTATGTAATCATGTATTCCGACGCATTTTTGTTGATTTTTGAGCTGAGCTTTTTGAGTCTTTTAAGGGGTTCGGTGGTCCTTCTAAAAATTTCATTGTCTAGATCCAGATCATTCACCAGATATATAGAATGATTTAAATGTGTCCGTTGGAATTGTACGTTTAATATTTAAAAATATACTAGATTCAAAAATGTTAAAAACGGTATTTATTAGAAAATAATATTAACAAACTCATTCAGAATCTAAACTATTCCTTAGGCAGCCAAAACATTTGCATATGAACTCCGAACTGTTTATGTTTTAAAAAAAAAATAATTTCTAAGACGTTTGACATTCAAATTATTTGTGAAACAAACTGCTTGTGGTTCAAAATGCTGGCATTACAAATCGTTTGAGTTACACAATGGTTGATATCCGCAATTCGGATATATCAAAAGGTTTGGGTGACAAAATACGTACTGTATCAGTTTCAGAATGGTTTCAACATATTTGAAGTTCAAAATGTTTTAGTTCCCAAATATGTGAGTTTCAAAATATTTCAGTTTCAGATTCTTTGAGTTTCAAAATGTGTGACTTTTAAAATATTTTAAAATGTCTAAATTCCAAGTTGATTGAGTTCCAAATTGGCTCCTCGATAGTATAGTGGTTAGTATACCCACCTGTCACGCGGGAGACCGGGGTTCGATTCCCCGTCGGGGAGCCTCTGGCGCAAGACTAATGACCTTGCCCGGAAAAAAAAATCATTATGGAAAATTTAACAAGCCTCAGGACTTGCTAAATAAGGCCAAGACAGGCTCCCGGTTGTAGTGCCGATGATGATGATGAGTTCCAAATGGTCGATCAGTTTTGACACCATCAACGCTGTGCTTTCTCTATTTTTTAGAGAAGAGCGTTGAATGCGGAGTTTTGAAAAATATTAAAAGAAAAACGAAATAAGAGTAAATTAATTTTTTTATTTACTTAGTCCTCTTGCCAGGACATTCTTCCCAAACCTGCTGCTTACAAGTCACTCACTATCATACTGGACTACGCTGCGCCATCCATTCTACCATTCGGGATTCGGATATTCGAAAAAGGGAAAGAAAGGAATAAAAGGTCAAAAATGTACTTCGTCAGGAAACCATTGGTAAGAAATTTTGTATAGACAAAATCCTTGAGACAGCATCTACAAATGGGTATTTAATGACCCAAAATATAAACCCGCGACAAACGTTTTTTTTTTTTTAAACTGTATTTATTAACCATAATTAAAATTTGTACATTTAAGTAATACAGTGACTTAAAATTAAATTCGTGACAATTGCTTACATGTAATTATTATTATAATACATTTTCCAAACAATGTTTTAAGAGTTACAGGCTAGATGTGTGTTTGTACATTTAGTAGGGTTTTGTCTTCCTGGAAAAGGTCAGAAAACCAGGAATTTCTTATTTTTACTTTACTTAATCTAAACTTAACCCTAAATATAAATATAAATATAACTTAACCTAACTTAGTCTGATTATTATAAAATGAGCTATAAACAAAACAAAGTTTTATAATTAATGGGATTTATGAATTAAAGGATGTGGAATGAGGTCAGTTATGGGTTTGAGGAAGAGTATTTCTTTCCGGTTGTTCGTTGGAAAAACGTAGGATGTTGGAAAATGGTTGGACGTTAGAGTATTTGAACTGGTTAGGGGTAACTTCGGTGTTGTGGTATATGATCTCGTTTGAATCATTTACCAGTCTGCCTGAGGCGAAGATAGCTCTGGTGTGGAGACAGTTGGGGTAGTTAGTTCTGATATCTAGAGGGTTCTCTAAGAGCGAGGTTATTATGGGATTGGGATTATTTTGTAGGTTTTCGATAAATTTGATAGACAGTTCGAGGAATCGTCTATCGAGGCGCTCAATACCAGCGGTATTGTAGAGTTCGACGTTACTATAGTACTTATAGGAGTTAGGACGACGATGTAACCCAGAGACATACCTAAAGCATTTTCTTTCGAATACTCGTAATTTCTCCATTTGGGAGGGAGTGATATGGTACCACAATGGACACGCGTACGTGAGTGTGGGCCTGATAATCTGTTTGTAAATGAGCAGTTTGACTTTGTGAGAGAGACTATTAGGTTTCCACATTACTCTTCTACAGAGATTAAGCTGAATTGTGGCTTTTTGAAGGGAATTTTTAATGTGGGAGGAAAAAGACCAGTTATTAGAAAAAGTGATTCCCAGATATTTTAGGGTTTTGGAGGGTTTTATTAGAGTGTTGTTTAGGTTAAGTTTAATTTTGTTGTGGCAGCGTCTAGTGTTGTTTGTACAGTGCTCGTGTTTGCCTTTGAACACTATGAGCTGCGTTTTATTTGGGTTAAGGTGAATTTTCCACTTATTGAAGTATGATGATAGGTTAGGGAGAAAGTTGTTAATGCGATTTCTTGCAGCCTTAACAAATTTGCTGCTAGAGTAAATTAATGTATCATCAGCATAATTCAGCATCACAACATTAGGAGATACGGGTTGAGGAATATCCGCGGTATATAACAGATATAAAATTGGCCCTAAAATAGAGCCTTGGGGAACACCCGCGGTTATGTTGTGGGTTTCTGAGACGGAAGAATTTATTCTCACAACGAATTTTCTGTCAGAAAGATAAGAGGCTAAGAGCTTTGTTGTGTGAGAGTTTAGATTAAATATGGAGTGCAGTTTGTACAGAAGCCCTGAGATCCAGACGCAATCAAACGCCTTAGAAATATCGAGAGATATACACACAGTAGGGCTTTGGTTTTGGAGACCAGTTGTAACATCGTGGGTAAGTTTTAGTAGAGCATGACATGTGGATTGTCGCTTACGAAATCCGAACTGACAGTTAGGGATGAGGGCATTCTCATTGGCAAATGAGAGAAGATTTTGGTAGATCTTGCGTTCCAGTATCTTACTTAATGTACTTAATAGGGATATTGGACGATAATTGAAAGGGCTATTACTACTACCGGGCTTCTTAATAGGAATTACTACCGCAGTTTTCCAGTTCTCTGGGAAGTGCGATGCATTAATTATTTGATTAAGAAGAATGAGGATGGGAAGTAGATTCTGTGGGCGTAGCCTTTTAAATAGAAGGCGTGGGATTCCATCTAATCCAGTTGACTTTTTGTTATTTCCTGATCTTACGATCTCGGATAATTCGTCTGCAGTTAGAAAATTTGTAGTGTCTAAGGGGTGTGAAGCTATGTTCGTGTTGCTAAATTCACCGATGAAAGGAGTAAAAGATGTGAATAATCTGTTTGAGATGTATTCGTTTACTGTGTTCTCGAAGCCGGGAGTTGATAGAGAATTATTTTGCTCATGAATCTTTGCAAAGTGTTCTGCGAGGCAATTTGCTATGTCCGTATCGGACTGGGCAATATTATTGCTGATTGGGTTGATGAGATGATCAATTCGGGGTTTATATTTACGACCAGTTAATTGGTTGATGTTTTTGAAAAGATCCCGATTTGGTTTGATATTTTTAAGTGTGGAGATGTAGTTTTCATCTGCGAACTTTTTCAACTGCTCATTTATCAGAGTGGATAGGAGTTGGATTTGGCTTTTAATAAAGGGGCAGTATCTTGTATGGAGTTTACGGCGGAGCTGCTTTTTAAGGCGCAATAATTTGGTTAGGATGCTGGGCAAAGGCTTTCCTAAATAGTTATGAGGAATGGTTGTCGGGGTGTTGTTGTTGAGAGCCTCCTTAAGAATTTGCTCTATTCTTAAAGATGCGTGATCGATTTCAATAGGGAGTAAGTTAGATGCTTCAGGGATATACAAGTCAGAGAAACTGATCGCTATGTCCCTATTGACTTTTCTCCAATTTGTTTTGGTGAAGTTTGGGACGGGGTTTGACGAGTAGAGTGGGTCGAAAGAGGGGATTTGGATCGTGGTATGAACGGAACCATGATCAGAAGGAAATATAAAGGAGACTGTAGGTGGACCCGCTGACTGAACATCATCGGACTTGAGGAAGAAGTCGATTGTTGACTTGGCTGTGCTAGTGACACGGGTTGGCTGTAATGGGGGGTCAATGTATGTATATGGATAAGATGGGAGGAGGGCTAGCAACTGACGACCATATTTGTTGCATTTATTATCATTGAATGCTGTATGACGAGCATTCCAGTCTCCCCCGATTATAAATGGAGCGGGAACGGACTGTTGGATTATCTGAGAAATGTCAGCATCTGGGAAATCTGGTTGTCGTGAAGGGTGAATATAAATGGATGCTAAGACGAGCACTTTATTGTTCTCACAAAAAAGTTTAACTGCCGTGTATTCAATGCTGAATATATTAGTGAATCTAATTTCACTGAATTGAAATTTTTTGTGTATTAAGATGCCGGTACCTCCGTGGGATCCATTAGTTCTGGGGTTAGAAACAAAAGTATAATTGGGAATGGAAACTCGGGAATTTGGTTTGAGCCAGGTCTCTGAAAGGAAGAGGATATCTGGGGAAAATTTTTCAACAAACTACCGGAGGTGTTGCTTACGTATATTAGAGTAAATGGATTCTGTGTTGAGGGAGCGCGACAAACGAACATGTGGTTCGTTTTATACCGTTTTTGTGCGAAAAGTGAAAAAGGTGGCTAGAACAGATTTATTGTTAGTGGACTAGAAATGTGTTGTGGGAAATTGTTAACTTAAATAGATAGGAATTTGTATAAACCCATAGAAGATTGTTAAAATGTAGACGCGCATTTTACGATCTTGGAATCTTAGGAAATTTGAGGGTATGGATGGATAATATTGTAGGTGGATGTATGGAAATATTGATTTGTATCCATTGTAGATATGGGGGAAAAGGAAATGTAGGAGGAAAATGGTAAGACTTCGTGGAGTACTACAGATCTCCAAAACGTTCGAAATGGGATGCGTTTGAAAATTTCAGTTCGAAACTATATTTTTTTACTTGTGTAATTGTGTGATTTTTGGATTTTAGTGTGGGCAGAACCCTCATATAATATTGCTTATTATATGAGCAATATTATTTCAGGGCAGAACCCTCTTATATTAAGCTTATTGCAAGCATTGTTGTAGCCTTTCACCCAGGGAGCGTGTTCCCTTGCCCTTAAAAGGACGAGGGATCTCTCAAGACAAGAAGAAAACGATTAGCTTTATTAATGACTGATTTTATTATTTTAAATTTGTATTTTAAATTTATTAGGTTTGTTGGCGTCCTTTTCAATTGGACGCCAAATGAGACTGACCTCCGAATCTAAAAAAAAAACAAAAACAAAAAGGTGGCCGACTTTGGCGAGACAAGGACAGATATGTCCTTCATCTTGTCTCTCTTCTGGTCATCTTGCGATAACCAGAATCACCCAAACTAGACAACGCGCGAGTACTGCTGTTTTCTTATCATAAAATCTTCGCACGTTGATTTCTTATCCTTTACTATTAGTTCTCTTTGCAACTGGTCTCGTTAAGACCTTTTAAGGAGGAGTTCCTGTGGCGACTTCTAGTGTTCCAAAAAAAAAAAAAAAAAAAAAAAAAAAAAAAATGGGTGGCGAGAGACCGACTTTGGCGAGACAAGGACGGATATCTCCTTCATCTTGTCTCTGGCTTCTGATCATCTTGCGATAACCAGAATCACCCAAACAAGACAATGCACCAGTACGATTAGAACGAGACTTTGCTAATTCTGTTGTTTTCTTATCATAAAATCTTCGCACGTAGATTTCTTATCCTTTACTATTAGTTCTCTTTGCAACTGGTTTCGTTAAGACCTTTTAAGGAGGAGTTCCTGTGGTGACTCCTAGTGTTCCAAAAAAAAAAAAAAAAAAAAAATTGGTGGCGAGAGACCGACTTTAGCGAGACAAGGACAGATATGTCCTTCATCTGTCTCTGGCTTCTGGTCATCTCGCGATAACCAGAATCACTCACATCCGTGAGGATGTTGGGCTCGGTCTCGAGTATCTGAAAAAGAAAAAGGGGGAGTTATCTAAGGATAATTTGGTTAGGGTTACTTCAGGTGTTCTCTAACTACTTGGATGGGGGGATGGTGGGAAACGAATCGTACAAGACCGGTAGGTATTGAGTGCGGTAGTAAACGCAGATCACGTTATTGGCATCTCATGATCTGCGCTTTGGTCGGTGTGTGTGTATGTTTGTGCCGTCTTGTACTGTGCGTGCGTGTGTGCGTGTGGTATGTTAGCAGTATACCCTATGGGATGGGTCCAGGAATTCTCTATTATAGAGGGGAATGTTGTTGGGAAGGGTGCTTTCTTCAGTTTTGGACTGAAGAAGAAATTGTGGTGGTCTGATTCAAAGAGATCGAGAGAGAGAGAAGGGTCAAGAACGCAAAACTCCCGTACAAGTAGGTTCTCGCTGTTCTGAATGGTTTCGAGGTATTTGTATGCTTATTGTAGCAAGTACTCGTCGATATGGGTAATGGAGGCACCATTAGGTGAGAGTTCGGGTAATGGCGACCGTCAGGCCTTCTAAAGTGGTTGATGCATCTTCTGAGGAGGTTTCTTTCGAAAACTCGAAGTCTTTCCATTTGAGCTGAAGATATGGAGGACCATATGGGAAAGACGTACGATATTCTAGATCGGATTAGCTGCTTATACCAGAGAAGCTTAACTTTGGTGTCAACTTTGTTGTTCCACTTCAAGATGTTGTGCAGTTGCTTAGACCCACCGTGGCCCCTTTTGAAGAATGTGGGTCACATGTTTGATGAAATTCATTTTTGGGCTATAGATGACC
Organism: Microdon myrmicae; assembly: GCA_963931805.1. NCBI lineage: Eukaryota > Metazoa > Arthropoda > Insecta > Diptera > Syrphidae > Microdon > Microdon myrmicae. Next base: position 36,399,189 of record OZ007496.1, read on the forward strand.
CCAAGATATTTCATCCTGTCCTGTGGTCTAATCGTAGTACCTCCTATTTGTATTCGAATATTCTGTGAATATCGAGAAGTAGATAGGGATTGTTTACTACTCAGAATTATAGCTACTGCTTTCCATGGGATAAGTCGAATTTTTCATCGACTGTAATACTGATATACTTCGTCTAGGTGACGGTTGAGTCGGTTTGTTGCGAGTTTAGGGCTTTTGGATTACGTGTATACTAGGAAGCATATCTGGTTTACTCTCCTGTCACACAGGGCGAGGAATATCTGAAGTGTAGATATTAAATAAGATGCGGCCTGCAATGGAGCCCTGTGGTACGCCTGAAGCGGCGTTGGAAGTTCGGGAAAGCTATACCGTTTGCGATGATAGTGAAAAACGTGTGTGATTCGAACTGACGCTATGACAGTTAGAATCATTAAAAATCAAACCAATGCTCAACACAGCAGGCCTGTGCCGCATGTACGAATTCGATTTATAAACTCAAGTATACTCAACTGATGTGGAATTGCTATGTTATTGTTTGGTATACGATTGGTGATTTTTGCTTATTCGATTTCCTTTCTGTGTTCTTCACTATTTGCTTGTGTATCGTGTGTATCTGTTAGAAACGCTACACTACTCCCTCCTCAGTAGCTTTGTTACGATCAACTTCGTGTGCAAACGACGGTGTAAGAAACGAGCGAACGGGAGTACGTCGGAGCAGACGAGAGTGCCGGTGCTGTATGCGGAAGTCGGGATCGTAGTTTAAAGCCCTGTTTACTATGGAAGAGTGTGTGGAGTGTGTGCTGTGTGTGCAGATCACACGTTCGGATTGTAGCGTTAAGCAAGGATAGTGAAGACGGCGTATGATTCGAACTGACGATATGACGGTTAGAATCATTAAAAATCGTACCAATGCTCAACACATCAGGCCACTGCCGCGTGTACAAATTCGATTTGAGGGGTTTCTTCAAGGCGCCGAAGAACCACCCATCGCTTTAACCCCACCTAACCTCCCTCTGCCTTTACAACGCCATGGTACTTACCTGCAATCAGACACCATTAAGCTACCCTTCAATCATCTTAAGTACCCGTAAATCGCCTTGCCACAGCATCAACCACATCGCTGTATTCGTGAAAACATATTTGGTTCCCCTGGGCGGCACCCATGACCATGGCCAACCATCAGGAAATCCTCCCCGGTCCCCCCGTCGGTATCCATACCTACCATATACACAGCAATCTCACTGTGTTTGCTTTTCTCAAGCAACCGTTGATCCCACGATCAAGCCATGGCAAATCGCTAGCTAATACAGCTGCAGCCAATTATCTCAGTTCAGTTGCATAAGCGACAAACACGCAATCAATTCGATGCGACCCTAATGTGTTTACATTAACCAATCCAAATAAATGCGCATCTTAACGCTTGCCCTATTAGATAGAATAGGGTATATTTATGATAGAAATGTTTTCGGCCTATGCACGTTTATTGTTTGAACAGCTGCATTTTGCTTTCTATTCTTTCTTCAACACGCATTTCGTTTGTCTTTCCTTCCAAACGGAAGACATTCATTCCAATCTTAACGATATCTTTGAGGAACGACCAGGGTAGTTCTGCGTCGAGCGACTCACCAGGAGTCAGATTTCGTCACCTTGCAAGTAGACACACGCAACTCGCGTCTATTGTGATTTATTAATATACGGAGTCAAGTTCGAACCAAGTATCTTTCTGTCTGCTGCGTTTTTCTAAGTCGAGATTGTGTTGAGTTCCATCCTTGCGCGAGTCGCCAATTATAACTACATTGTTATCGTTTGTAAAAGGAACACTAAGTTAATGTAAATCAAAGTTACGTTTGATCGAGTTTCATCATCATCATCATCGGCACTACAACCGGGGATAGGTCTTGGCCTTATTTAGCAAGTCCTGAGGCTTGTTAAATTTTTCATAATGATTTGTTTTTTTTCCTGGCAAGGTCATTAGTCTTGCGCCAGAGGCTCCCCGACAAGGAATCGAACCCCGGTCTCCCGCGTGGCAGGCGGGTATACTATTGAACGAGTTTATTGTTTGTAAATTGAACAGTATGTTAAGCGAAACAAAATCATATTTGACCAAATTTTTCTGTAATTAGAAACACAATTATACATCCACCCATCGGATTAACCCAAATAAAGAAAAGAACGTTTTATAACTATAAAACATCAACTTGTTTCATTCATCGACTTCCTCAGGTGATCAGTGCTTTGTCCCAACATCGTTGGTGTTCCGTCGACTTTTACTCTGTGGGTGTTTACTGAATCCGCGCCCGTGCCGACGCCCGAGTATACAACCCCATAGATTTATAAACTCAAGTACACTCAACTGATGTGGAATTGCTGACACTCTTTGCTTATTCGATTTCCTTTCTGTGTTCTTCACTCTTTGCTTGTGCATCGTGTGTATCTGTTGGAAACGCAACAGCTCCGTGAACGTTTATGAGGCTTATGTTCTTAAACTTGCCTCGCACGAGTGCAAAGCCTTTCATATATTGCATTAAAGCCGATAATGGCAGGCTTCAGTTTTTGGCTGCCTAGAAAGCCTACCCCGAGCACATTATGTTTTGCATGACAGCTATAATAACTGTCATACTCGTTTCTTTGAATACCCGTCCATCTTACTTCTTGTAATGCTGTTATGTTAGCCTTATATACGGACATCGGCTAGCTACTGCGCAGTTTGAGCTCTGTATAGTGAGCGGACGTTCCATGAGAAAATTATCAAATCGTTTAGCCATTTTTGTTTCCGTTTCATCGTCGTGTATCCAGTCCATATCCGAGGGTTGTTAAATTTGCCATAATATTTTTTTTTTAGGGGCAAGGTTATTAGCCTTGCGCCAACCTTTCTCAGAATGATCGTGTGGGGACGAAGTATTGTGCCAATACAGGGGCACTCCGTTTGCTTCCTCCTCCACCATAAATTGTTCACGCGCGGGAAAGCAAGTCACAAACACGATCTTCAAGCAAAGGAGAAAACACCAGGCACAGGAGGGATGAAAAGAAACACTAAAATTTAGTTTAATGGTGTATTATAAATTGTGTTTATTATTCTGCTTTATTTATTTATTTATTCTGCTTTCTGCTACTATTTATTTAAACTTTAAAACTCAGTATAAAGATAACCGTAGCACTTAGTCAAAAAGAAACTCAACATCTCTATTCACTTTACACAAATACTGGTGAGAAAAGAAACGACTCCGACTTCGAACGGCACTCGACTAGAATTTGACTCCTCGAGGATAGAACTCTGACATGAATTCCATCCTAGGGTAGGGTTAAGAAAAGGGAAGAGAGAGAAAAACTTTTCTCTTAATGGTGTGGCCGCCACAGAAATGCACTTGTAGCGTTCTACGAACGCAGAATTCCGCGCAGGTAAGGTTCCTACCTTCAAAGAGCTTACTTACCTGAGAACGTTGCACGCGCCCACAGACGCGTGTCCCAAAGTCCCACCATATGGCCTGCAACTCGCAGCCAAGGTTGAGACTGACACCAAAAAGCAAGGAACTGAATGTCCCCAAAGCTTTTAAGGTCAAGCTCAACAATTATAATTCATCATGCCTGAAACAAAGGTATAAACATCCATGAGTTCTATTCCTAAAAAAAAAACAATTCCCAAAATGCCATACATGCTGCCTGCGCCCAGGAACATCTCATCGAACCGGCTATTCCGAAATTCGATACAAAAGAATTGCTATCATCAAAGAATGAGCCGATCAACGGATGCACGTGCGGGTAATTTAATGCAAGGACCACCCAAATCCGTTGAACAACAGAAAGCAGCCACGACCTATCACAATCAAAAATATCTCAACGAGATATGCGATGATTTATGAGGAGTTAAGCCAACAAAGGCAATACTTCGGTCCCACGGCCACGCTAGAATTTCACACCATTATAAAGATCTAATAGATTTCGATTCCGGGTACCAAGTTCAAATAAGACCCACGGACTGTACGTCAAAACAATCACCGAATATCTCTGGTCTGGGCGCCAGATGTTCTGTGCAAACAGAAGGCCGTGGAAATGAAATTCTATCACCAATGATAATGATGTATGCAAGGAATGACTTTCTCCTTTCAGGAAAATAGGAAATTACCCCTGGGATGAAATAGCATGCTGCTAACAGAGATTTCCGGAATTCTGTTAGCAGATCGAATAGAAAAATGTTTCCGTACAGATACGGATACCAGTTTGGAATCTGGATATCGGTGTGTGCAGACAGGCAGTCGAATTTCGATCGTCGACGAGACGACTGGCTATATCGAACAGCCATATCGCGAAGTCTGTTTGAGAGCACCCGAGGAGGTCGAGAGGAAGTTACGAGGACTAGAGGGCGTACGTGCGTTACCAGTTTAGAATCGGTGGCAATTTACCCACCACAGCATAACTAAAAGAGAAAACCGGGTACCGTCAGTGTGTTTTCGAGCCTCGAGTTCACATAAACTAAAGTGATTTGTTAATTCAAGATAAGTGACTTAATAAACCAAAAGAAACAATAAAAATAAAAATCGAGATAATAAACATAATCCTTCTGAGTTTAATTCGTGACAGCATTCGCTTCGGTGTTTTCAGTTGTTTCGTGGACAGTTCTGGCAGAGCACAGCATTCGCCCTGGGTGTTAAAATCATCCGCGATACACAGTGTTCGGCGGGACACTTGGACCAACACCAATATCGACAAAGTAAAAATAACCAACCTTTACTACCGCCAAACACTCTTTCAGTGCATTGGTGTGTGTGCGTGGTTCTTTCATGGATGAGAACGAACCTAGAACAAAGAAAGGGCATAAAGTGCATTCATGGGATACGATTTCGGTAAAGCAAATAAAACCGAACTCGTCGGATCCTAATGGGATCTTTGTTAGAAATGTGCGTCGCGGCTAAACAAAGAGACGACGATGCGATGTGGAAATGTGCTAATTGGTTTTAGCTAGGTTACTGGGAAATTGTGTTTATGGCATCGCTAGTAAGGGTAGCTATTGAATTCCTATTTGCATTTGTTTATGCTGTAGGATTTAATTGATGCCAAGAGACGCAGAACGCGTATTTGCTTTGGTCCCTTGGGTGTAAATAGCCGGCCAATGTGTATGTAGGGAACATTGTTGTACACATGGCGCGGCTGGGAAAATAGACGGCGCAATACTGATGGTCCCTGTCATGACGGTTACATTGTATGCAAACCGAATCATTTTGTTTACAGGAATTTGACTGGTACCGAAGGTGCCGAATTCGTCTGGAATTCTAGATAAGTAAAGCAACAAATCTTACGGAAAATTGTATGCGAAGAGATCCATGAAAGGTAAGTTTTCTTTGACAGGGACTTTTTAAGATCATAGATTTGATGCGTGAAGCATTTTCAGATACTAATGCGATAGCATTAGTGAAGTTAGGAAATTGGCTGAATGTTATGGGGGTTTTACGGTAAGTAGACAGTGGGGTTTGGCGGAACCGCCACAATCGCACTTATACAACACAAAATATGGATTACTAAAGTTATCTATTGGAAAAATAATGTATTTCTTTCTACTACATCATCATCAACGGCACTACAACCGGGAACCGGTCTTGGCCTTATTTAGCAAGTCCTGAGACTTGTTAAATTTTCCATAATTCCATAATAAATTTTCTTTCTACTACAACTTATACATAAATTAAGGTGAAACTAAGCGTCGAATGTAGTATCGATGGTTTCTATCGAAGGTTATCCAATTAATTTCAAGAATCATTTTATCTTCAGTTTATGACCTTTGTTACTTTATAGTGTTGTTTCTTTGACCCAAGAAAGTTCAGTTAAAGTAATCCTGGGTCTTTGACAAGCTGCCGATTTTCTCGACTCTTTGTTTGGAGGAAAAGCTAGAGAATTGAATGCCAATAACACATAAATATTCATCGATATACAGTCCACCTTAACCTAAGTCGCACTCCAGCATCTCCAGCGATAGCTATGTCTTAAGCCTCATTTTCTTTTGTAATTCAGGCACAAATGCATAAATGGAAAACAATATTGCTTCACGGTGAAAAACAACTTGAAAAGTCCCTGAACATTTACAAACACGCGTACACAAAAATGGTTTTGTGACACCCTAAAAATCGGACGCTCTACGCACGTGGGATGGCAATGGCATAACCTGTCAGTTCAATACCTCCATGTGCACTTGATTGTTAGTGAGTAAGTTTGACAAATGGCTTGGTGACTATTTCATGTTTGTAGATGAATAGTCTAAAAGCAGGTCAGAATAGTTTTCCATAAACATAAATTACAGAGGCGTTACATTGTATTCAGGCATGTCACATCTCCAAAACCAATTTCCTCCAATTATGCACACCTTCCGCAGCAAATCAGTCACAGTGCAACTAATATTTCCATCTGCGTTCAAGGGTAAATCGAGCAAAATTGTAATGAGGAGGGAAGTTGGCTGCTAAATGCCTTTCCAAAAATTTCAGCGCATTAGGAATGCAATGACCATATAACCAATAAATGTCAAAATAACTCATGGCTAAAAAAAAAAATGTCACAAAGAATTAACAATCCCCGTTGAATGCCAAATAGTGAGCATTATTCATTATAATGAAAATTTTTAATTGTCAGGTACAATAACCTTGTAATGTGCAATGCTAACGCGGCATATAAAGTTACCAAAAAATGTATATTAAATAAGCGGCAATGAAATGTTTATTAGACTCAGATGTTACCAAAAACGTGATTACCTGGGGATAAGGGCGATGATTTTTGAAACGGCATATTAATAGGTGCACCCATCTTACAATCAACTTTTTCATGTCCAAATTATCATGCAAAATAAAAACAATCGAAACAGTCTTTGCAGCCTCAAGTATCTCAAGCACTTCCACATCCGGATCATTTAATACGATATCATGGATTTTCTGTATCATATAACGGTTACCTCTTTTGGATGACCTAGACCTTGTTCATCAAAAGTGCTTATTCGATCACTTTTCATGATGATGATGATGAATAACGTATTTATTTTTATTGTACAATAATTTAACAAATCTTTATTTAGGACTAAATGCTAAATCCAATTTTACAAACTTTTCTTATTCTTAAAATAATTGACTGGCTCTACACGAGCACTCTAAATTACACGACAGAAGTTTGTGTAATGCCTTTCGGCGTGCAATAATATTTTTATATTTTTATATTTGTATACTTATATATATTTCCTGGAAGAAGTTCTCTTTTTTTCTTTTTTCTTTTTTTTAATAACTTAAGATAAAATAAAAAGTTAACAAAAAAAAATATTAACAAACATATTTAAAACGAAAAGGAATCTAGATGCAAAATGGAAACGAAAAGGAAGAATAAATATATATGAAAAGGGAAATGAGGAATGGGAAGGGAAAGCGTAGCGTCTGAAGATCTTACTATATTTGGGGATTTAAGTCCTTTCTTCATTGTCAATCCACCACCAGTTGGTATGGGATCAGTCATTCATAGATTTATCTCGATCGCCTCTTGCCATGCTAAATCCCAAGTGAACTGCAGCATTTGTTATATCACTGTTATAAAGAATCCGTTTGTCTCTGGCACCACGAACAGCGTGGTAAATAATAGGGAATCCGTGCTTATTTTGGATAAGACCTATTCTATCCAAAAGAGGGACCGCTTCAGGTGGGATAAACCCATTTTGGAGTGTATTCTCCAGGTTCATGTCATTAGGGTAGTATGCTCTCGTTCCCTCAACGCAGAGTCCATATATTCCAATATTCGCAGACAACACCTCCGATTGTTCGTTGAAAAGTTTTCTCCAGATATCCTCCTCCTCTCAGAAACTTGGCTTAAACCAAACTCCCGAGTATCTATCCCGAATTATACACTTGTTTCTAATCCACGAACCACTGGACCTCGTGGAGGTACTGGAATTCTAATACACAAGAAATTCCAATTTTCCGAAATTAGGTTCACCAATATAAATAATATTGAGTACACAGCAATTAAAATCTTTTGCAAAAGCAACAAAGTGCTTGTACTGTCGTCCGTATACATTCACCCTTCTCGGGAACCAAACTTCCCTAGTTCCGACATCACTGAGATAATCCAACAGTCTCTACCTGCACCTTTCATAATAGGAGGAGACTGGAATGCTCGGCATACTTCATTTAACGACACTAAGTGCAATAAATACGGTTGTCAACTTCTAGCACTCCTTCAACTCCATCCATATATCTATGCGGACTGTCCATTACAGCCAACACGTATCTCCAAAACTACTAAATCAACAATAGATTTTTTCCTAAAATCCGTAGACGTCTACTCACCTAACCTCCCTACAGTATCCTTCGAATTTCCTTCCGATCATGGGTCCGTCCACACCACTGTCCAAACTCCAGCCCTCGAACCATGTTACTCATTCAATCCGATCCCGAATTTCTCCAGGACAAACTGGAAAAGAGTCAATAGGGACATTGCTGCCAGTTTTACAGACTATACTTTGCCAGAGACTTCAAATCTACTTCCTGCTGAAATTGATCAAGCAGCCTTAAGAATAGAGCAAATACTAAAAAATGCCCTCTTCAGCCACACACCTACATCCATCCCTCATAATCACCTAGGAAAACCTTTATCCAACATCCTTACAAAACTGTTACGCGTAAAAAAACAGCTTAGACGAAAACTACATAGCAGTTACTCCCCGTTTATTAAAAATCAAGTCCAACTCTTGACTACCCTGATAAATGGACAACTAAAACAATTTGCCGACCAGGCTTACACGTCTATACTGAAAAATATTAAACCCAATCGTGATTTATTCAAAAATATCAACAGACTAACGGGTCGAAAATGCAAACCTCGAATCGATTATATTATCAACCCTACTAACAATCACCCAGTCCAATCAGATATTGACATAGCAAACTGTCTAGCTAATCACTTTTATAAAGTCCATCAACAAAACGACTCCCTCTCAATCTCCAATTTTCAAGATACTGTAAACAACTACATCGCACGCACAATGATCCCATCCTTCACCCCTTTCATCGCGGAATTCAATGAAACAAACAAAGCGTCTCATCCTCTGGATAATGCGACCTTTCTAACAGCAGGCGAATTATCTGAATTTATAACATCACGCAATAACAAGAAGTCGACAGGTTTAGATGGAATTCCAAACCTTCTTTACAAAAGACTTCTCCCGTCAAATCTAGTCCCTATTCTCGTTCTTCTCAACCACATAATTAACGGATCACATTTCCCAGATAACTGGAAAACCACGGTTATAGTCCCTATCAGTAAGTCCAGTCCTTCCAACAACCCCAGCAACTATCGTCCGATTTCGTTATTAAACACATTAAGCAAGATATTGGAATGCAAGATATATCGAAATCTCCTTTCATTTGTTAATGACAACGTTATTATCCCAAATTCGCAGTTTGGCTTTCGCTCACAACACTCCACCTGTCATGCTCTGTTAAAACTAACGCACGATGTCACAACTAATCTTCAAAACCAAAGCCCGACGGTCTGTATCTCTCTCGACATATCTAAAGCATTCGACTGTGTTGGATCTCAGGACTGCTTTACAAGCTGCACTACATATTTGGATTAAACACCCATACTACCAAACTTCTTACTTCCTACCTCTCTGGTAGAAAATTCATGGTCAAAATAAATTCTTCTATCTCCCAATCGTATAATATAACCACAGGGGTTCCGCAGGGTTCAATTCTTGGACCACTATTATACCTCCTTTATACTTCAGACATACCGCAGCCTCAATTACCCAATACCGTAATGTTGAATTATGCTGATGACACCATAGTTTACTCCAGCAGCAAGTTTGTAAAAGAGGCAAGAAACCGCATTAATAACTTCCTCCCAAATCTATCAACATACTTCAATAAATGGAAAATTCGCCTAAATCCTGATAAAACCCAGCTTATAGTGTTTAAGGGTAAAAATGAGCACTGCACAAACAACACAAGGCGCACCCACAACAAAATTAGACTCAAACTAAATAACACCCAGATAAAACCTTCTAAGACTTTAAAATATCTGGGAATAACCTTTTCCAATGACCTTTCATTCTCCACCCACATTAAAAATACTTTACGTAAAGCCACAATACAACTGAATTTCTGTAGAAGAGTGATGTGGAAACCCAACGGTCTCTCTCACAAAGTCAAACTGCTCATCTATAAACAAATAATCAGACCTACACTGACATATGCGTGTCCACTGTGGTATCATATAACACCAGCCCAAATGGAGAAGCTACGCACTTTCGAAAGGAAATGCTTCAGGCTGGTCACTGGCCTCAACCGACAACCCAACTCTTACAAGTATTACAATAACAGCTTGCTGTACAATGCCGCTAATATTGACCGTCTCGACAGACGCTTCCTAGAGCTGTCTATCAAATTTATTGAAAACCTCCCAAATAATCCCAACCCCTTAATAACTTCACTACTACCAACTCCTCTAGATAACAGTGCTCACTATCTGAATTCTCTCCATACTAGAAGTCTCTTCACCTCTGGAAAATTGGTTAATGACTCCAACGAGGTAGTGTACCATAACACCGAGCTGGCACCCAATCAGTTCAAATACTGTAACATACAACCATTCTCCAACATTCTGCGTTTTAACGAACAACCGGAAAGCGTTACCGCACCTGAGGCCACTAACTGACCATATCCCACACCAACCTACTTCCTTAACCATAAATCCCTACTCCCCAATTCACATTACATATTTAACTTATTATAAAATAAATTAGGTTAAGCTAGAATAAGTTAGAGTTAAGTTAAGTATTAGATTAGATTAAATTAAAAAAATCAAAATCCTGGTTTTCTGACCTTTTCCAGGAAAACTGTTAATATTAAAACTTTAGGTTTTACTCGAATATTCACACATTCAGTTACGTTTGAAAAATGTGTAATGTATGCATGTAAACTGTTGTATCACTAGAATTATAAGTTAGCTGTAGTACTTAATGTAAACATTGATTATTGGTCAAATAAATACAGTATGTTAAAAAAAAAAAAAGCTCTCGAGATAAGATTATTTTCGCTGCACAATGCCCTTGCAGTGTGACCACGAATAATTTTGATAAGGACATTGTCTATCCTATTCAATCCTGATTTGTCATACAGTGTCTTATTAGGATAGAATTTCCTGTATTGAGACTCGGGTGTTTTATGTAATCCGAGGCAGGAACGCAAGCACTGCCTCTCGAACATGCGAAACTTTTCCATGTAGGATGGGGAAAAGTTAAAACATACCGGGCAACCATACACTAATATTGGACGGATAAATGCTGAGTACGAAATTATTTTAACTTTGTGATCAAGGAGACTATTTCGGAACAGACTTCTTGTCATTGCATATGCACTTTTAGCTACGGAGAAAGCAGCTGCTATGTGCTTATCAAATAGGTATTGATCCATCCAAATACCAAGGTACAGAAAACAGTTTTCATTTGCAGCGGAAGATTGTTGCCTCCTACAATGGAAAAGTTTTTCCAATTATTCCTTGTGTCTCTTGAAGCTGTAGAGGTGTTCTGATAAGGATAGGTTTGGTCTTTTGACGGTTAAGTTAATTTTCAATTTCCAGTCGTTACAAAAGCGTTTGATTTTATTGCAGTCTGTTAAAGATTTTTCCTTAACAATTAATTATTTATGTAATATGGATTTTACACCAAACTTACCCCACGATGATATTGAGAACAGGGAGTCTCGGGGAGTCTCGATATAGGCAGCTGCAATTTCGACTATGCAAATCGACATGCACACAAGAGAAATTGAACACCAACACAACGAGGGCTCCTCGATAGTATAGTGGTTAGTATACCCGCCTGTCACCCGGGAGACCGGGGTTCGATTCCCCGTCGGGGAGCCCCTGGCGCAAGACTAATGACCTTGCCCAGACAAAATAAATCATTATGGAAAATTTAACAAGCCTCAGGACTTGCTAAATAAGGCCAAGGCCGGTTCCCGATTGTAGTGCCGATGATGATGATGATGATGTTGCTATCTAGCTTATTTTGATCTAATTTTTTAATTTTTTGTTTTATCTATAAGTACTTAACTATACTATTTACCATATTTTTGTTTTGTTAATATTTAATTTTTTATAATATTAAGATATATTATTTACAAAAATTTTTTATTTTATTTTTAACAATATTTAGACATATTACTTAAAATTTATTCATTTGATTTTATTTTTGAGTTAATATCTATTTTGCACCAATTTAAAAAAAAATTTTTTTTTTGATAATGTTTAAGTATATTATTTACAATTTATTTTTGTTTTTGACTATTAATATTTTTACCTTTTCTTTGCAATAATTTGTGCTTCCTAGGTCATGACTAGTTCTGGTGGCTGTCATTTTAACTGGGGATAAAAACATCTCTAATTTTCCTCTGTTATCGCTGCAGACTCCAACATATCACCCATTTCAGGTCGTACCCTTTAATCGAAATAGGGTTTTACCCTGTTATTGTGCACCACCACACTTTTTCTGCTTATTTTCAGGACCACGTTTACTAGCCCTGTATTGCCACTACATTGTAGGGACCCCTCCATATGGGAGCTAACTTTCCTTGTTTCTGCGCATTCCGTATCAGAACCATATCGCCCACGTGAAACGTGAAAGGGCGTACTGTACGGTCATGGTACCTTTTGGATTTCCTCTTGGAAATCAATAGGTTACGCCTCGCTATTTCGTATGTACGCTGGAGTTTGTACTTTGATAGCTTATGGTAGCTTTTTTCCTTAACAAGTCGTCTTGAAGAAAACTGTTAATGGCATCGATTTTTTTTCTGATCTGTACACCACAATATCGTCGACTTATGCAATAGCATGATTAAAAGACCCTGTAGGAGCGTTATGTGGGGTGTGTCGGCACGGACACTGATTCATCATCATCATCATCGGCACTACAACCAGGAACCGGTCTGGGCCTTACTTAGCAAGTCCTGGGGCTTGTTAACTTTTCCATAATGATTTGTTTTTTCCGGGCAAGGTCATTAGTCTTGCGCCAGAGGCTCCCCGACGGGGAATCGAACCCCGGTCTTCCGCGTGACAGGCGGGTATACTAACCACTATACTATCGAGGAGCCACACTGATTCATACACCCCACAAAATATTGTTCCGGAAGAAGGTCCACCAAACACTGATCTACTGGTAAAATAAAACGCATACGTAGTTTCGTTGTGGTGATGATATTTATTTGTGTCTCAAGCCATGTGGAACTTCCTTCCCGCGCGACTGTTTCCGGACCATTACAACTTGCAAACTGTTCATAGAGAACTGCAACAGTTATTTGTTGGCATCTCGGGGCGCCGGGACGACGGTATAGGTTCGCCTCTCTCGAGAAAAGTACATTAAAAAAAAAAACAAGGAAACAAACCCACCCAGTAGTGGCTGCCAAATTCTAACAAAAATCGAACATTTGTGAGAGATCCAGTGCGACAATTTTACTTTTACTAAACCACTCGAACGACAGACGCCTTGCCCTGGGAATTCATGACCGTTGATATTTGTGGTTCTGCAGGAAGATAACGGCATAAGTCTTCGATATTTTAAATGTAAGAGCCCTTTGTTGCGCTCTTGGTCGTCGGTAGCTGCTATGTAATTTTAAATGGTTATGGTGTCGGTGTTTATGACATGAGTTCTTGATTGATTCAGGCGGTATTGATATGAGTGCAGCGTTCATTGAGAATATTACGGCGTGAATCGTTTATTGATTTGCTCATGCTCGTCGATTTTAACAAGATTCATCTCGTGATATGCGCCTGAAAGGGAAAAGAATTTCCTATAAACATACCAACTTTAGCGATGATAGTACGAGCAATCGGTCGTGAATTGCGTAATAAAGTATACATGCAAACCTTCCCCTCTAAAATTTAGTGATGTCTGAGCAGTAGTATGAGATAAAATATTTCATTTAAATAAATAAATAAATAAATAAATAAATAAATAAATAAATAAATAAGTAAATAAATATAAAAATATATGAATTAAAATAAAAAAATAAACAAATATATAAATAAATAAACAAATAAATAAATAATAAAATAGATAAATAAAGACATAAATAAATATATAAATAAAAGATCATAAATAAATAAATAAATAAATATATATATAAATAAATAAATAAATAAATGAAAAAGGAAGAAATAAATAAATAAATAAATATATATATATATATATATATATATAAATTAATTAATTGATTATTAATTAATTAATTAATTAAGTAATTTCTTAATTGGGCAATTAATTGAGTAGTTAATTAATTGGTTAATTTATTTATTTATTTATTAATGAAATAAATAACTTAAAAAAATTAATAAATAAAATAAAGGAATAAAATAAATAAATTAAACAATAAATAAATGAATAAAAAAATAAATAAGATTAAGAATACGCTAAATACAAATGTTTTGAATTATAAATTATTATTAAATAAATTGATGCTAAATAAAAAATATTTACAATAAAAGTCTACTTAGCTGTCTGAGTAAGCTCTTAGAAAAAATCATTAAGGAAAAGATTTATAGTTTCGTGGAAGCAAATAACATCCTACCAAACATTCAGTTCGGTTTCCGTAGTGGTCACAGCACAATCCACCAATTCTTGCTTAATGCGCCACATAGCTGGTAAATTCATCGACAAGGAGTCAACGGGACTGGTTCTTCTGGACATCGAAAAAGCCTTTGATACGGCATGGCACGATGCCTTGATTTATAAGCTACTAAAACTTAAGCTGCCAATACCGCTTATCAAATGTATCCAGTGCGTTCTTCGTTCGAGAAAATATGTTGTGAGCATACGAACCGACAAATCCTATACTCACCAAATCCACTATGGTGTACCCCAAGGCTCGGTCCTTGGTCCCATATTACTCACATTGTTTGTCGCAGATTTACCAAGTCTAGGTGAAAACATTCCCCACCTCCTTCGATTTCAACATCTCCACCCCCACTCTTAAACGAGGTCTCAGAATAAACCCGCCCTAAATCCGCCCCCTCCCTCCAATAATCCCCTCTGCTCAGCAATCCTACCTCTCCTCTCCTACCCTCAAAATAGTTCCCCCAGCCTCACCCACAATTTCAACCTCTCCCCCCAGCTCACCAACCCCGCCCCCTACCAGTACGTAGACATGCCCTGCAGTGTCACTGTCTCAAAAATGCCGAATTTACCACCCCCACATACACTCGCGCCTCCCTAGCCTCCTACCTCCCCCATCGCACAGTCACCTTCACCTTCCTGTTTTTTTTCTTTTTTCTCCTCCTTTCTCTAGATTTAAGATAGTCTGTAAGGCATTTTATAATAATTTAATTTAAGTTAATGTAAGCTTGCATTAAGCTAAATAAATGAGGGTTCTGCCCTTACTAAACGTAGCTATGTTTGCCGATGATACGGCTATTTTCTCCAATCGGATCTTGACAGCTTTTCGATCTGGTGCCAAAATAACTGCCTAGAACTGAATATCGCCAAATGTCACACAATCACCTTCTCTCGGAAACAATCCCCCACCCAGCCACGTTCCTATCTCTTGCTAGACCAACCGATAACGTCGGTTGAATCGTTTCGCGACCTGAGCGTCCTATGCGACAAGGAACTTAGATGGAACGTTCTATGCGGTAAGCACATATCGATGACATAATCCTTAAGGCTAACGCCGCCCTTGGCTTTGTAAAACGTTGGTCGAAGGAATTCCTAAACCCCTACGTCGCCCGATCACTCTACACAACTTTTGTCCGGCCACTACTCGAATATGCTAGTCAGGTCTGGTCCCCGTATACACTGTCTCACATTCGTAGGATCGAGGGCGTTCAACGTCGTTTCTTGCGCTTTGCCCTCCGTGGACCAAACTGGGAAAACCCACTCATTCTTCCACCATACATAGGCCGGCTCCTTCTAATCAATCTTAACACACTTGAGGAGCGCAGAATCCATGCTGACATCAGCTTTGTCCATCGCCTTCTGCCAGGCTCAATCAATTGCCCAAGCTTGCTCTCCACTTTATCACTTCATACAAACCCCCGTAATGTGCGGAACCCTCGCCTGTTTTACGTGTCCGCTCATCACACATCTTACGGCGCTAACGAGCCCATCTCGCGTATGCTCCGACATGCCAACTCTTTCCCCACCTCCTTCGACTTCAACCTCTCCACTCCTGCCCTCAAACGAAGTCTCAGAAGAAACCCGTCCTAACCCCGCCCCACCCCAATTGCAACATCTCCCCCCAGCTCTCCAACCCCGGCCTCATACCGGAATGTAGACGTGCCCCTCACTGTCACTGTCTCACAAATGCCGTATTTGCCTTCCCCACATACAATTGCTCTTCCCTAGCCTCCTACTCCCCCTATCGACCAATCATTTTTACCTCTTGGATTTTCTTTTTTCTTTTTTATTCTCCTTCTTACTCTTGATTTAAGATAGTCTGTAAGGTTCTCTTTTATATTAATTAATTTAAGTTTAAAAAATAAATGAGGGTTCTGCCCTCACTAAACTTAAACTTAAACTTATTCACTAACGTCTACAACTCTTTGCAAGCAGCTCTTGACAAACTAGCAGTATATTACAGGAAATGGAAAATAAAAATAAAAGGTAATAAAACACACGCTGTCTGGTTTTCGAGATGTAGGAATCTCTGCTACCTACCAAATGACACTAAACTCAGTATGTGTGCAGTTGATATTGATTGGTCCGAAGACTGCAGATATCTAGGTATTATTCTAGATAAAAAACGTATCTTCCAAAAACACATCACTTCCACAATTGACAAAATAAACAAAGTCGTAAGAGTTATGTATCCATTAGTGTGTATAAAGTCAAAGCTTAGCCTCGAAGATAGAATTATAATTTTTAAAACCGTTTTTCAAGCTAAACTCCTGTATGGTGTAATTCTGCTCGCACACACAAAATAAATTTGCAAAGGTGTCAAAATAAAATATTGAGAATGTTGCTGAATTTGCCATGGCATTATTCGACACATGAACTACATGAAAACGCTAACGTTAAACCGGTAGAGTTCCTTATTGACAAAATCAATCCAAACTTCTTCGTCAATTGTTCTTTTTCTGACAATGTTCTCGTTTCCCGTCTTGCGTTATCCTAAATCACTACATATGTACCCTGTCTATGAAAATTATATCGAGGTCATTATTACATAAAATAACCGGAAACTTGTGCAATATTAGTCTTAAGATTCAAATAAGGGTTTTTTTCTTGTAGTGTTTTCCTTAATCATTTATTATTTATTATTCATTTAAATTGTGCAACTGTCATTATATAGATTTAAGATTATAGTTGTAAAGGAATTTCTGTCCTAAAACTCTGAAATACTAGTTGTAAAATATACCATCAATGTAATTATCTACCTCATAAAAATTGAATTGAATTGAATATTTACAATAAAATAATTAAGAACTTATTAGGTGTACAAATAAATTTCCGCCGCTTTCTATAAAAATCTAGGAATTTATTGTGAAAGAACGGTACATTACGTTTTATTCAATATATGTAATAACTAGACTCTACTTTTTCCATCTTTTTGGCTGGATTCGGATACCACGTCGGAAGAACTCTTCATCTTTTGAGGATATCCATGAACCGACCCTCGATAGTATAGTGGTTAGTATACCCGCCTGTCACCCGGGAGACCGGGGTTCGATTCCCCGTCGGGGAGCCCCTGGCGCAAGACTAATGACCTTGCACAGAGAAAATAAATCATTATGGAAAATTTAACAAGCCTCAGGACTTGCTAAATAAGGCCAAGACCGGCTCCCGGTTGTAGTGCCGATGATGATGATGATGAACCGACCCGTTTTTTGTATCTTCTTATGTTGTAAAGTGCTGCTCGGACAGACCATGTGCCATGGATCGAAATAAGTGATAATCAGAAGGGGCAGGGTTTGATGAATACGGTGGATGGGGTAGGACTTCTCAATGAAGAGTTTCCAAATAGTTTTTTACCGGCACCGCAACATGTGGACGAGCATTATTATGGAGAAGAATCATTTTGTCATCTCTGGAGTAGTAATGGACGCGTTTTTCCCTGAGTGCTCGGCTCAATCCCATTAATTGTGTTTGGTAGAGAACTCCAGTGAGGCTTCAATCGGTTTCAGCAATTCATAATACACGACACCAATCTGATCCCACCAAATACACAGCATGTTTTTTTTTATCATAAATATTCGGTTTTGCTGTCGATGTTGAAGCATGGCCAGGTGGTTCCCGTGATTTTCTCTTCTTTGGGTTAACATAGTGGATCCATTTTTCTTCCCAGTGACTCTACGGTGCAAAAAACAGTTCTTTTTTTTTGCCTGGCATACAGCATTTCACTTATGCAAACTCGGCGTTCAACGTCTCTCGGCTTCAGTTCGTATGGAACCCAATTTCCTTGTTTTTGAATCATCCCTTACGATTTTAAATGATGTAAAATTGCTTGTTGAGATACATTTAATGTACGTGCAAGTTGTTTCTGCGTTTAGGATGGATCTTCCTCTAATATTGCTACCAATTCCTTCCCTTCGTACACTTTCGGCCTTCCACTTCATTCTTTGTCTTCCACGCCAAACTCACCGTTTTTAAACATCTGAAATCACTCACGACAACTTCTGTTGGGGTAGAAAGCATTATTGCCAAAGTATGGCACGGTTTCTGTCTGGATCGAAGGGTTGTATTACAAACTGGTCAGACATGGCATACATAAGCCTTTACTATATGTACTTTACGATATGTTAAAGGACAGGAGGTTCGTGGTCAAAAGTGGTAATGTGACCTCTAATAAAACGTATAATATCAAGAATGGCTTGCAACAGGGCGCGGTACTCTCTCCGATTCTTTTTAACATTTTCATTAGCGACTTATTAGATGCACTTCCGCAGGATATTGCGTACGCAGACGATCTCATAATTTACAGAACAGCTCCGAAAGTTGCGATCATAAATAGGCTAATACAGCGAGACTTCAACAAAGTGAAGTGAATCAACTTCCAGAAATGTGAAGCCATCCTATTTAGAACTCCATTATATAAAGCCACGTACGACACAAGGAAAAACTGGCGAAAGCTAGTTATCGTGGGACCGCATGGAGATAAACTGGAAACCAAGAGTTTAGTTAAATACCTGGGCATCTGGCTAGACCAATATCTGTATTTCAACAGACATGTAGAGGCTGTTTTGGTCAAAGCGAGGAAAACTTTTGCTATGACAAGGAGGCTCTTTCACAGTAGCCAACTTGACAGCAAGGTAAAAGTCATATGCTACATGACGCTAATCAGGCCAATGCTCATATATGGTTGCCCAGTATGGTTCAACATAGGTCCAAATTTGATGGAAAAGATTCGGGTGTTCGAAAGAAAGTGTCTCAGAAGTTGTCTCAGATTATATCGGACACCGGAATCGGACTATAAAAAGTATTATTCAAATCAGACTTTATATAATGAAGCCTGCATAAATAGAGTGGATAATTTTATGACTAAATTAATCAGAGGACATATTGCGAGAGCAATAAGCTCGTCCAATGACCTAATTTTCGGGGCCTATTATCCAAACACCTTGTACTATGAGAGCGTGCGTCGCAACGGCTTTGTTCCACCAGAGGCGTTCCTTGAGTTGGATATGAAAGGACTTATACAGGATAGATCCGGAATTCCGCTGATCTATCATGTAGGTAGATCATCTGTAGACGGGCGATTGTGCTACGACCGGGAAGTAACGCGCACCAAAGAAGAGCTCCTGCGCTTCAGTAGGCTATCTCCCACAGAGACCGGGACGATAGTATTAGACAGCGTCAACAGTTCTGGTGGTTGAATGGCATATAAAGACCTGGATACCAAAGTCGGTATAGAATTACACTATCATCAGCTAGCTTACATAGACTTAGCTTTTCTAGAATTAGGGTAGTATAAGATTTAAGTTAAGTTAAGCTAAGTGATTTTACATAAAATTAAAAATTAAAAAAAAAAAAAAATAGGTAAGTTAAGTAAGTTAAATTTTAAGAAAAACAAAAAAAAATTGACAAAGTTTTTCAAATTTTTCTTTGTATTTCAACTAATTATCAGTACTGCCACAAAGTTCTGTCGCCGAAAGGCAAATTATACAAATGTTAAGTAATGTTTAGCTTAGAGCGTCTGCGAAGGACCAGTAAGTTATTATATAAGATAATTAAGCTAGAATTTAAGCATTTTTTGTCTAGCCTTTAATTTAGAAATTAAGAATATAAAAAGAAAAATAAAAAATGTTTTAAAAATGAAAATGGCACGGTTTCTTCAATCCCCAACGATGTTTCGACGAATATCCACAAAAATCCAACGCAATGAATGAAATGCACTTGGTTAGTTTAATATTTTTCTAGTTGCTCTATAAGCAACGAATTTAAATAGCAAATTTCGCGTTTCGATTTAGCTAGTGCACTATGAAATTCTTGATTATTAAGTATTAACTAACGATTAATTTCACGGTACGTCTCCATTCGTAAATAACGTTTTAATTGTTAATCAGATTTTCTCCAAAAACTTTTTTCTTTTTTTTTTAATATCATTTTTTATTTCTTCCTATTATTATAATTTACTTACTCGCTAGACAAAAATTAATAAACCCTAGCTTATGTTATCTTATTTCTTAACTTACTGGTCCTTTGCGGACTCTCTAAGTTACATGCATACGCTTAAAGCATGAAAATTTGTCTTTCGACATTATGATTATTTTGTTTACATGCATTTTTATGGAACTTAATTAGATACAAAGAAAATGAAGAACAAAAAGGACTTTGTTTTTGTTATTTTTTTTTACCTTATATCTAACTTAAATACTAAACTAATTTTTTTTTTTTTTTTTTTTTTTTTCTCCAAAACTTGTGACTCGGCGTGTGCACCCGCGGTGGTGATTGAGTAACGACTGACTCGGATTAGGGATGAAGATGGTAATTTAATTTTTGCACACAGGACAACCAATAGAGATCACACTTCTGTTCTCTCATTGCCACGCCCGTCGATCTGTGGTGTATACATCGGTTAATTCGATAGTCGACGAACATGGGAGAATGAGAGAACAGAAACACAGCGTACTATGGTCTCGGGGTGGGTTCGGTTGTGTGTGCATGAATCAATGCAGCTTTGAGGATAACCCATTGACCTTGTGGGGCTTTTCAGGGCCCGAAGAGCCATGCATCGCTCGATCCCCACCATTCCCAGCATTGCGACTTACCTGGAAGTCAAATCTTCAGCAAGATAATACAAGCTTGCTATGGCCTTAACCGCCAGCCAAATTGCTGGAATTAATTCAGTTACCCCAAATGGATAACTGACATAAATACCTTAGGCAGCTTACCTTTTCTTTGGGGGGTTTTTCCAAACACCTTTTTTTTCCACGATCCATTCCTAAAAACATTAAGTCCACGGCAAGGATTATCACCTAGCCGTGGCATCGAAAATTTCACCCTCGGGCATGTATAGCACCCAGTGCATCACGTCCCCATTACTTTATGCCATGGAAACAAAATCAACACGGAGTTTCAAATTTACTCGTTTTTTTTGCTTGTTTGTCTATGTCGCCCCTAAGCGTGGGGCTACCAGGTCGCATCAGTTTGCCACCGTCGACAAGGTTTCGGCTGACGTAAAGCAAACATTAACCAATTACCAGCAATAGCTGGTTTTCTATTATCGGTCTCCACCGATCAGGGACCGCAAACAAGCAACGAATTGGATGTGGCCATCAAGTGTTTACTTTTAACATCTGGCAATGGCTGCACCCTATATTCGTTGCAATACCTAAACATCGCATTCACACCACGGATTGTTTATGGTATACCAATTCCCTATTAACGGCCGCCAACCGTCGGCGGACCTGGGAAATTGCATGTCCATCAACCAAATGTTGATTTATGGCCTCTCCTAGGGTGACCAGATCCTCGGTTTGTTTTCCTTCTTCACCAGATGGTTCGGTTGCCGACAAGTATTACACAATCAATTGTGTACACAGCCGCAGGCCCATGCATTGTTTGCATACTCATTACCAGGAGATGCAATTACGACGCTAGCATCCATCCTCGTTCACCGGATGATCGTATGCGACGCATACACATACATGCAAAATGTATGCCGTATTTCCCGGTCCAATCACGATTGACTGCTACCAGTTGATCGTGTAACTCCTGCCCTTTTACGGTTTTTCTTTGCGATGTCATTCTGATGGCTGCGAAGGGAAACCAGTCAGATTTTATCCTTTGTAGGGTGCGCGGTCGAGGACAACACCAGTGGAGTTAGGATCTGCGATCGGAAACCGTTGTGTTTGGTTCGGTGTTATAAATTCAATCATTAAAGACAGCCACTAGAAGTTAAATACACCGAGAAGAATGTGTTGTGCGAGAATTGAATTCGAGAATATTAGTTCAGTTTTAAAGACAAAACAAATTGAGTAAAGGATTAGTAAAAGAAAAAAGGCGATTGTGAAGATAAGACCTTGCATCTTGATTTTAAATGATTAACAAAATAATAAACAATGGTGGTGAGTCTAATACCATAAGCTGTAGTGAGTGTTAACAGGAACAATAAAGAAACAAATTATACTAAACGATACCAGAGCGATTGTTTTTCTTTACTTGGATACTCCGTATGTTTTATTGCCCTTTTCTGCAAGTGCACAGTGTGTTGTGGACCTTTGAATTTCGTGAACACGTTCAGCCTGCAATCAGTGGTGTTTTGGTAGAACCCGCGTCCATGTCGACGCACAGGCTAAAACATACCCACAACCTAATTCGGTGAACGTGGTGATCTCCGAGTACATTGAACTGTAGGAAGACAGAACTGTGAAGGAGAGGAAAGTGAATCTGGTGCTATTCACCTGTGAAATGAGATCGTTGATCCCAAGCGAATGGATGATCTGGGAAAAGTCAATAGGACGCCGCTGATGCTTGGGAAATAATCAGGATGAGAACCAGACTCTAAGACGCTGAAATAACCCCAGCGAGTTTGCTATGATGCAACAGCGTCGTTCGGTTAGACTTGTTGTTGCTAACCGACATGATGTGATTTCCGATGGAAATCTCATGGGCTAGCAAGATGGAGTTGCCGTGTGGCAAAAAGGTAGCTAAACACAATTATGCATTATCTGCATGGGATAATGAGTTTAGCTATGCGTCCCTTGGGATATCAATGATTCTCAGGTGAATATCGAACGGTGGGGTAGGGGTTAGTATGAGACGCTGAAAGCGGTCGAAATAAGGCGGAAATTGTGGTTGGAATTGTGGGTTGGTTCTCCATGTAGTATAGAGAACCCCCACACTTCTCGCAGTCAAAGCAGCCTCACCATAAGCAATCGATGCGCCTCTGCGGCAGATTTATTCAGACATAAAAAGTAAATCAAAAGTTCCCGCAAATTACGCTTATTTGGCACAAAACTAGACATTTTTTCACGAACGAACATATGTAAAGCTGATACAAACTCACTAATATTTTGCGTTTATGTCGTTGTCACGTGTTCAAACTCACAATATTACGTTTGACGTTTGATAAATTCTACATAATGTTCTGGTGGGGCCAGCTTTTCCCAATCGAAAACTTATTTGTACAACTAATATAATAAGCTGAATCTTGTAATCACGGTCAGCGATTTAAAGTCATACGAGTGCGTTTCAGTTTTTCGTGTGTAACCTTTTTGTAGCAGTACATTTATAGGGGTGCCATGGATGCGATTGTATTTCTTGCGTGACTGCATACACAATTCAAATAAAAATAACGTTGAGCAACGCATTTTTAACTTGTACAAGTAGTTAAACATCTCGCAGTGATGGTATTCGTTGTTAAAGGGCAGAGAGACTGGCTGGCCTCCTCACGGCCAACAGATAGCGTAGTGTCGACTCCTATATTGTGGAACTCTTATTCCTCAATGTTGAAAGTCACATTTCGTAGAAAAGTTACTTATCCTCGCACACCACCTTATCTGCGATATCGAGTTTATCGCCGAAAATTGACTTATCCTCTAAAATCACCTATTCCTTCGAAGGCGGTGCTTGAGCCCTTTCAACACATTTTATGTAAAACTCTTCGTTTGCTATGTGTTCGTTTTTCAATATCGATTCTGAACTTCTTTTGCGGAACGCGTCGATTTCGGAAGTGTAGCTGCAAAACTGAATGACATTCATGAAATTGAATTACTTTTATCTATGATGAAATAGAAAGTTTTAACGTTCTAATTTTTCTCCCCGAAAAGGGTCGTCTTACCTTAGAGGATCATTATCAACTAATTTTGCAGCAATCAATATAAATAACAGCACTCGTCAAAAGGCCTTCAATGTATAGCATTTGGGCACAGCCCGATAATTTTCGACAGTAACGCTTACAATAAGTGTTTAATTGTGATGCTCCAATATCACCTGCTGCCTTGGCGTTTAATATTGAAAAAGACATTTATTTTATATAATCATTAACTATCTTTGATATAATCTGTGAGCTAATCGTGACTTAATTCGATAATGGGTTGGGTCAATGACGCCACCAATTGCCACAAAAAGACATCGAGATGACTCGCAAATATCAGTGCGATGAATATATTTATTTTAATACATGATTATGCAGGAATGCACGCAAAACCATAAATCAGTAGGAGTACACATTAATGAAATAGTTTAAATACAAAGTTGCATTAGCATTGGGTACCGGCAGTAAATATTTTAAACAGAGAAATCTCAATTAGTGGGAACACAATGTTTGAATCAATAAGTCGCCCAGCTTTAGCTAAACTGCTCTCGTTTTGCAGATTGCAATTTCGTAATTTTATTTATCGACGAAATACCAATTCGTTATAACGTCCCTGCATTTAAATTCCCATAACTTAATTAAGACGAGATCACCTCACATAATTTGTACTTTTCCCACACGTTTGTGACGAATTTATTAGGTTTCCGACTCATATTCGAACACGCCATCTGTTTCGGGTTTCGCAACTTGCCATTATACAGTGGAATAAATATTCAACGAACTGCTCAGGTCTACATAGTTGTATTTCAATTCCATTGTGCCATTCATAGCATTGTTGGATGTAAGTTCAATCAGTGAGCTGGTGAAGCAAGAGCTAAAAGGCAACAATTAGTTTTGGATTCCCAGCAATAATATATATATACGATTATTTCCTTTAATTTATTATGATTGGCTACTTAAATGAACTCAAGTGTTATACCCAAACTACGCTATTACTCCTACTTGTAAACAGCGAAACGACGTTTGAGGTTTATTCTTTAATTTGTCAATTTCTTTTTAACGCTCTATTGATTAACTTTTATTACATGTTTGCACTAACTCACATAAAAACATGTTTCCACATTATTATATAGAGATACTAATTAATTATACTTAACCTATTGTGCCCTCAGCATTTTAAATCCGCGAAGCGCGATAAAACTGGAAATTGATGGATCTATTATTTTAAAAACATTTTCTTCAGAACTCAGCTATTAAGAAAGAAAATGTACAACTATATTTTTACTCGAGTTGTTCATCCTTTTTTGTTTCTTCTTTTATAGAATTACCTGTGAGTAGCGTCTTAAAATATACTCACAGCTAGACCGGATTATCGTAAAAGGCGACTAAAGGTCGAGTGGTCCCAACCCCCTGCCGTCCAGTGAAATACCACCCCATCAAGCTATAGGCTCCATGAAATGGTCGGAAGAAATCCCTGGCCATATCTCGGAGCTTGGCTGATGGACCTGTTCGAGAAAAGGTTGGTTTATGGTAGACGGTCCGTGCCAAGGTGAGATACCACTCCGTCTCGCTGTACATTCCGCGATATCGTCGAGAGATATCTTCGACTATGTTTCGGATGTATGGCTGACGGCCCGAACTGTCACCGAGATAAGTTATGATGGTACCTTCTGATATAAAGACTTCCGGAGGTAAACTAGTTTCCCATTCGGAGCTCAGGAGGGACTATGTCAGGAAGAGCATGATGCAAATATTCTGATAAATAACCGAACTTTAAGAAATCCGTCATCGCGTAATCGGGTTCGTTCTCTAAGCTCTGTCGACGTTCGACTGATGACGGCATTTTGTGACATCAGGGGCATCAATTTCGCGAATACGAATGTAAACATGGAATGGCAATATTTGCAAACGGCGAAACCTAATTTCTTTGCCCTAACTGAGCCCCAGGTCGGTTCGTCAACTATTCCGACAATTCTTCGTTGCTCAGTACACGACTCGCCTTCGAGATTCCGTTTTAAGGGTGGAGTCTGTGTCTTCACCCGGTCAGATCTGGCTCCCCTATTTTTATTTAGCTTAATGCAAGCTTAAAATTAACTTAACATAAAAACCTTACAGACTATCTTAAAATCTAGAGTAGGGGTTAAGACGTTATTAAATTATTCAATCGAAAAAAAGGAGAAGAAAACCAGGAAGTTGAACAGGAAGTGCGACAGTGAAGGGCATGTGTATGAACTGATACTGGGGCGGGGATTAGTAAGCACCGAGGGGGGGGGGGGGGGGGGGGGGGGGTTGGAACGGTGTTGGGGAGAACTAGTTTGAGGGAAGGTGAGGATAGGATTGCAGGATAGAGGGGTTATTGGAGGGAGGGGGCGGATTTAGGACGGGTTTATTCTGAGACGTCGTTTAAGAGCGAGAGTGGAGATGTTGAAATCGAAGGAGGTGGGGAAAGAGTTGGCCTGTCGTAGCACACGCGAGATGGGTTCGTTGGCGCTGTAAGAAGTGTGATGAGCGGTCACGTAAAACAGTCGAGGGTTACGTACGTTACGGTGGTTTGTGTGCAATGTTAAAGTGGAGAGCAAGCTTGGGCAATTGATTGACCCAGACAGAAGGCGATGGACAAAGATGATGTCGGCGTGAATTCTGCGCTCTTCAAGTGCGTTTAGATTGGTTAGAGGGAGCCTGCTTGTGTATGGTGAGAGAATCAGCGGATTTTGCCCCTTTTAGTCCGCGGAGGGCAAAGCGCAAGAAACGACGTTGAACACAAAGATGATGTCGGCGTGGATTCTGCGCTCTTCAAGTGCGTTTAGATTGGTTAGAGGGAGCCAGCTTGTGTATGGTGAGAGAATCAGCGGATTTTCCCCCTTTTAGTCCGCGGAGGGCAAAGCGCAAGAAACGACGTTGAACACCCTCAATCCTGCGAATGTGAGTCACTTGATACGGGGACCAGACCTGAATAGCGTATTCGAGTGGTGGCCGGACAAAAGTTGTGTAGAGTGAACGGGTGACATAGGGGTTAAGGAATTCCTTCAACCAGCGTTTGACAAACCCAAAGGCGGCGTTGGCCTTGAGGATTATGTAATCAATACGTGCGGCAAAATTTGAGCTCCTTGTCACATAGGACGCCCAGATCGCGAATCAATTCAATCGATGTTATCGGTTGGTTTACTAAGTTGAGGGTTGTGCTGAAGAATTCTTTTAAATTTCTTTGTTGTTTTTACCTCTCCCCGAATGACGATCGACCAGCAACACTTTTCGAACATCTTTCACGGACCATCGACTGGATACAGATCAACCAACCGGCTTCTGAAATTATTGTCCTTGGCGATTTTAATGTACGCAACTCCGGTTGGTTGGTACATTCTAACGCAACCGACGAGGCTGGGAGGCTAACGGAATTGTTTGCTGTGAGCCGCAAATTGAACCTATGTGAATTCCGGATACCCGAGCTGATTACAAGAACACCCACCAATCAAACGAGCATTTATACCCTGAAAGTTGCTGCACCACTGGGAAACTCAGATCATTACTTGGTACCCACATGCATTTCGAAGGAATAACCGATCTAAGGAGCTTCGCCATGTATGGAGATATGGGACTGCTACGTGGGACGATTTGCGAAATTTCTTCACATATTTTCCGTTGTGACAGTTTGTTTTTGTTTTTCTTGTTGTTCTCTGCCACAGAAAATCAATTTTAATTTAATTTTTTTTTTTTTACCTGTGATCCGGGAAAGCGATGGTCAGGAATGTACTGTGTTCCTGCTCTCGGCCAGATTAGTCCCTTGAAACAGCTCTCCAGGTCAGTGATCAGCATTCAATTCGTTGCGTGCCGCCTTGTGAGATTGTGATTCCCAGTAAACCTTTTGTTGTTTTTCCGTGTCGCATTGATAAGGTTTAAACGATTTGCTTGCACCGTTAATGGCTCCAAAGGAGAACGGCATGCGAAGCTAATTAAAATGTATACACACTCGTCGTCTTTCCAGATAATAGACACCAACTGTGAATCATTCGAATAGCGTTAATAATAACCAAGTGTAGATTCGTTATTCTCGCCTGCGTCGGCGTCAGTTATGAGATATATTTTTACTTTTTTGAACAATTTTAACAATTTTAACTTTTTAGTGTGGTTTTTCTTTAAAACACTTTCTTTGCTTCTTGATCCACTAGTTTTTAACAAACAAAAAGCTCCGGGACAAACAAAAACCGTATCTTTTTTCTGCCCTTTGTTCTCTCCTTTCTTTTTTCTTTTTATCCTCTAATCGAAAACGGAATTGCCAAAAACCGTATCTCAAAACAACATTTTCCTGTTCTCTCTTTCGCTCCCCACTCACGTCCACCCCGAAAATCGAATTCGAACTCGAAAAGCTGCACGATCCATACCCGAATCGGGGCGTGTTCGAAAACTCACTTGTAGATCGCGCAACTCCCCCACCACCTTACCATCATACCACTTTAAAACAAATTATGTTAAAATTATAAATTATTAAATGATGGTGGTGGCGGAAATCGCACGTAACAGAGGTGTGCTTCAGAAACTCCGATGTTAACGCTTGCGCGGAGTCGGCATCGGAGATTATTCTTCTGGGGATGGAGATGTATATTCCACATTCCATCAAACGAAGTTCGTCTGATAAACCTTGGTTTGATAAAAAATGCGAGCTGATTACAGCGACAAAAAATAGAGCTTTTAAGCAATGGCGCACCAATCCCACCGATGTTAACAGAACGAATTTTGTTAGAATCAGAAACGCGTCCAACCAGGCGATTGATACCGCGAAGAAGGCTCACAACGACAGGGTGATCAATAAGCTCCTTCGGTGCCCAACTGGTTCGCGCTCCTTCTGGTCAATGGCAAAGGCTGTCAGCAGTAACTTTGCTTCCTCTTCTTTTCCTCCGTTGGTGACAGACAGCGGGACGGTACTCACGAATCCAAAGGATAAAGCTAATGTGTTCGCGAATTTATTTTCCGCGAATTCAAACCTCGATTCCGGCCTTTTGGAGCCACCTGTGATCTCGCCGGTACAGTCTTCCATGCGGGATGTGAGATTTCGTCCGCGCACTATTCAACGCATTCTACGTGAACTGGATTGTAGGAAGGCAACCGGCCCGGACGGAATACCAGCAATGGTCCTTAAGAACTGTGCTCCAGAACTATCGCCGGTTCTTGGCAGACTCTTCCGCTTATCTTATGCACGGCTGACCTTTCCTGCCTTCTGGAAAATCGCTCGAGTTCAGCCAATCCCAAAGACGGGAAAAAAGTGTCTCCCACAAAAATACCGTCCGATTGCATTACTGTCTATTTTATCTAAGGTAATGGAAAAAGTCATCAATACAGAGTTGGTTAATTATTTGGAGTGCAACGGTCTTCTGAATGATCGTCAATACGGATTCCGTGGCAGGCGATCCACGGGAGACCTTTTGACACTTATAACCGATATATGGACATCTGCGATTGAACGGCATGGTGAGTCAAGGGCGGTCGCATTAGATATCTCCAAGGCTTTTGACCGCGTCTGGCACGGGGCATTGCTGAGCAAACTCCGTTCATATGGACTTTCTCAACAGCTTTGCGGCTGGGCGAGGAGTTTCCTCGAGAATCGATCGATCCGGGTTGTTGTGGACGGCGAGTGTTCGGATCTGTATCCTGTTAATTCGGGGGTGCCCCAGGGTTCTATTTTGGCTCCAACCTTGTTCTTGCTTCACATAAATGATTTGTTGGAGACAACGGATAACAAAGTGTTCAGTTTTGCGGATGATAGTACGCTTGTTTCCTCCTTTTCGAGTGATCGGCCGATTGGTGCATCTGCGTCGCATCAGCTGGAATGTAGACAGATTGAATCTCTGAATCAGGATCTAGATAAAGTCCTGCAGTGGGGAAAGGCCAATCTTGTCGACTTCAACGCAACGAAGACCCAGTATACAACATTCACAAAGAAAACTGGATCATCGGTTCCACAGCTGATGATGAGTGGCCGGGCCCTTGAGGCTGGGGAAAGCTTGAAATTGCTCGGCGTTACGGTTTGTGGGAATGTATCAATGCATAAACACGTATCGGGTATCGCCAGATCAGCCTCAGGAAAACTGAGTTATCTTTTTAGAGCCAAGAAATACTTTACTCCGGCCCAACTTCTTCTCCTATATAAATCACAAATTAGACCCGCGCTCGAATATTGCTCTCATGTTTGGAGCTCGGCTCCTAAACATACCCTCGACCTACTTGAGAGCGTACAAAGACGAGCGATCCGCCTGATCGGGGACTCGGCGCTGACGTCGGGACTACAGTCGCTATCACATCGAGGGCGCGTGGCCGACCTCTGTCTGTTCTACAGATATTATCACGGGTGCTGTTCTTCGGAGATTCTTGGCATAGTTCCACGCAATTCGGTCTATATGCGCTACACAAGACAATCCGACGGATCGCACCGGTTTGTGGTTCATCTCCCGACAGCGCGAACATCCCTGTATCAGAACTCGTTCCGTTACAGAGCGGGGAAGCTGTGGAACTCCCTTCCCACGCGAGTGTTCCCGGAGCGTTACAACCTGCAACTGTTCAAAAAGAACTGCAACAGTTATTTGATGGCATCTCGGGGCGCCCACTCGACGCTATAGGTTCGCCTCTCCCGAGAGAAGTCTAATAAAAAAAAAAAAAAATTAAAAAAAAAAAAACAACCAGAAGGAAAGGAGAACACAGGATCTGGTTTATTATTAGTCACAACTGATTTGTATTTTATTGTTATTTTTATTCACATTATACATCTTTATTTTGTACGTAATTCTGTCTATGTACTACAACTTCACCAAATCGCAGTGGATCTTTTTATTTAGACGTAAATGTCATTATAACCGGACTGGTGTCTTTACACGTTACAACAAAACTCGAAATCTCGACTTAACACCACAACAAATACTCAATTAACCACAGTCTTAATTCGAATAGATCATCCTTAGTAACAGGTTCGGAAAAGGAAATATCCTATCACGACAAAGGGGTTGGTTTAATTCCGCGACTCTGGGGTGTACTGTGCGCGTCCCCGCAGCTCTACGGGGAGCGAGAGGAGAAACGACCGTCTCAGTCGGGTGATGCAAAACGACTCTCCGAGGATAGAACTCTGACTTGAATTCAATCCTCAGTTAAGGGTGAGATACGGAGGATAAAGGGAAAATTTTCTCTTTAGGGTGTGGCCACTAAGGAAATGCGATCTTTCCTCACTGGTTGTGACCAATGGACGGCGATCTCTTTATGCAGTGGTGTGTATGTGTGATCGTACACATCACCGTGTTTATCGATGCATTTCAGCAAAGGATAAACGAAACCTACAACGAGGGAAAAAGAACAAAGGGAGAAGCGACCTAAGGCATCGGTCTGTAATTAGGGTCAGCTAAATAAATAAGCTGCAACTCATTAAATGGGAAATGCATTTGGGATACCTCAAACAATTTGGATTGTTTATGGCATCGCTGCCAAGGTTAAGAACAACATTCTTATTTGCATTTGGTTATGCTAAAGGTTTTGGTTTTGTAATTAGGGTCAGCTAGATATGTGCATGTGGGAAGATTAGGATGCACATGACGGACAAAATTGCTTGGCAAACAATGGTGCCGGAATGGTTTTCCTAATCACGATACATGTATGCAGACGAATTATTTTCCAGCGAATTTCTAATGATGCATTGGATGTGTGAACAGAATCTTTCAGGAATTTGATGTTTGTTCTTTAAGGAAAGTAATTTTGATGCATTGAATTACGAATGCTAAAAAAATCTTTGTTGGGAAAATTTAGCCGATGCGTTGATGCATGGAAAAATGCCCTTGTTGGTGAAATTCTTTTTAGGAATTTTAGGTAATGCGTTGTATGCATTAATGTCCTTGCACAAGGGAATGTTTTCAGGTGCCAATGCGATTGCATTGGCGAGAAACAATGGAAGTTGGGTTGTAATAATGGGGGGGTTCTTAGGGCAAGCTTAAAAGAACCACACAGACTTTTCTCCAACAGGACAATTAAAGTGTTAAGGATTCTCGTCAGTTGCAATTTTGTGGTAATATCCTGCCGAAATTTCCTTGCGCATGTTATCACAGTATTCCATCTTTTGCGCAGTATTCCATCTAAGATAGTCCACCCCTAAAATCCAAGTTAGGTACAAATTGTTGATGTCGTTTTTCCAACTAGGCAGAGTTGAAACCATCTTATCATAAGTGCTATCCTTTTCGGTTCATCGAACAAACTTCGAAGGGTCATCAAGGATTTCTTTTATATTTCATGTAGCCTATAGCTTAACATAGTTCAGAACTCAGCCTTATATCTTCTTTTTAAGCAAACCAATCTAGTGATATTTATATTGTAAAATATTACCCACAGAGCCCATACAAACGCTGTTACAGTAATGCACTTTTCACGATTGATCTCCTGTCGGTCAAAGGCGAACGCTAAAGCAAATACACTGTAGATAAATGGCACTTGCATCGACGAATAGATGCAAAAAATACTTCACTCCATACAACCTGGCTAGTATTTAGAAGGCATGTATTTGTCCCAAAATCGAGTTCAGCTCCTATATTTGGTCAAGCGCATCCAAAACTGTACAACACGTGCTCGATAGGATGCAAAAACGAGCAGTGAGACTTAGTGGGGACCCAGCTGTGAGTTGATCAATTCCGCCGTTAGAACATGGGCGCAACGTAGGGGGGGGGGGTTCTCTACCCCACATGGAGAACCAACTCACAATCCTAACCAACCCTGACCGCTAACGGCGCGTCACCTTACCTTAACCTGCAACCCAACTCCCCATGCAAAATCCGCAATAGCATACATTCCTAACCTTGTAATAAACACACTCCAAAACTCACAACAGAATATATTCTAAATCATCCCCGCATACATTTTCCCAAAATTGCTTCGGTCAATTCTTTACTTAAATCATATTCCCGACTAAGTAATCTTAATTTCCCCGGAAATTCATAAGCTGTAATAAAATGCATATTCCAACGTACAACGGAATACCAATCATCTCCCGCAATTACATCACCCCACATACATTTTCCCAAAATTGCTTCGGTTAATTCTCTACTTAAGTTATATTCTTTCTTTGCGACCAAGCAATTTTAATTTCCCCGAAATTCACATGCTGTAATAAAACACATATTCAAATCCACAACGGAACAATAACCATCGCCACCAACTATACCGAGCCGCATACATTTCCCCGAAATTACGTCGGTTAATATCTTATCTAAACGATATTCCTTGCTTGCACCCAAGCAATTACAATTTCCCGGTATACACAACCAACGAATCGAACTCAGCTTATATGGCGAGGATTCGCTGGAACTGAATTCTTATGCAAGCATAGCAACTCTTCTCGAAATTCCTCGGAAGTGGCAGCGAGTTTATTTCTGCTATGACTCAACCGCCACGACGCGATGAATAGATTTCTTTCTATTCATTAGTCAGTCGATATACAATCGCCAAGCCACACACACCTGGTCAGTCGTTGTCCAACCACCGTAGAGTGCGCACAGTCGTGTGTTATCTTTCTTGCCCAAGTCGAGTCGATGGGGAGCCCGCGTTAGTTATTAATCCACAAATCGCTGCAAGACGGGAAGGGACAGTTTTAAATCCCCGCCGAAACTAAAACGAACAACCGCCCCCCAAAAGAAAACGCGAAAACAAGGTATTCGTACCGTTAGACTGAACAAACCCCGTCTCATATCGCGCGGCCATTGCGTAGCGGACACGTAGCCGAAGGAATAGGTAAAGCACTTCGTTCGGCGCTTGGAACAGGAGCAGCGGCAAAGGGAGAACAATCGAATGATCATGTAAAATGCAACCGAGTGTTTGTCGAATCCCAAAGCGGACCTTAAACGTTCAGTAGTAAAGTGGATGGGCACCAGAGCGGGTGTTAACCTTTTTCTTATTTTCACAACTCATTGTTAACTTTCCTTTATGTAAGTAATTGTATCTCCCTATTGTCCACCGAGTTGTACACCCTCCCCCGTGGAACAAAAAACACCGACGAATAAAAGAACATATTAAAAGAATCATCTACGAACAAAACAAGTGTTTTCATTTCCCCCTTGGTGCTGGAATTTCGGACGACGGTTTGCGACGAACTCTTTAGTGGGGTGGTAGTGAACTAGTGCCATACGCTGGCACATATACTTCCCCTCCCCCACACTTTCATGCCTATCTATATTCCATGGGTATTATCACGGTCCTTGCTCAACTGAACTTGCTCAATATGTTCCACCTCTTCACACACTTTCCCGCGATACCCGTCAATCTGATAATGCACATCAATTCACGTTGAAAGTCAACTTCAGGCGCACAAATAAATATAGAGAGTCATTCTTTAGCCGGACTACACGAATGTGGAATATTCTACCTGATTGTGTGTTTTCTCGTCGTTGTAATGTCCAGGCCTGTCAGACCAATGTACACCGATACCTTCTTTCCTTATCCACTTCCTCTCCTTCCGCTCGCAGTGTGGTCTGCCATTTAAGGGTACTCCAAAATCCCCTTTTGTGCGCGCGTTTGTGTGTAAAAAAAATAAATAAAAAAAAAAAGGAACCTGAGAAATTTTAAACCTAAATGAGGTGTAATACTTTTTTTCGCTAACTTTTGTATAAATGTCGTAAACTGTGTCTACACAACATTCAAGTCATTCAAACGAATTTAGCAAGCAATTTAGCAGGTAAAACTCATTCCAGGGTCTGCATTCAGCCACTGGTCTTTATGTACATCATCTAGAGGATATATTGTTACTGCAACTATTTTTAATTTGTTTGTTTTTTTACTTCTCCCAGGAAAGGCGAACGTATAGCGCTGAGTCAGCGCCCCAAGATACTTTCTTTTTTTTCTCGGCCGGATCCATCAGCCAAGCTCCGACAGATGGTCAAGGATTTCTCCCAACCATTTCACGAAGGCTATAGCTTAACGGGTGGTATCTCACCGGTCGGCTGGGCTTTGGGACCCTACCTACCACTCAATGATTGTGCCGAACTAAATGATTTCGACTAAAAAAACAGCCAGACATTCCTTGATCACTGACCTAAGCATGGCCCCAAAAACATTGATACTCGTCTTAGTAAAATTGGTATTGAACAGAAATAAGCATGACGACACCGTCTGACATTCGTCATCGAAATCTGGGAAGACAAAGTCACGAAAACTCAAATTTTGCGCCACTCCTCGAAGGTGATTTTTCGGTGCTACGACAGGTTTTTTAAGGTCAAGACTAGACTCCATTAGCATACTATCCAAATGAATTTTAATGTATTTAAACCATGAACTAATTTATTTTCTAATTGTGATTAATCTCCCCTAAAACGTTTTCAAAGAAATACAAAATTACCCAACAGTACCATTGATCATCGATGGGCAGGCGTACCGGAGCTGGTTGACCCGAATGACGCGAAGCTCAAGACAAAAGGCCCACGAAAGCTTGGTGACTCCTAAAAGAAGAGCCCCGAAGCAATTAAATCAGCTTACGAAATCCCCGAAGTTTCTAAAGACCACATATTTAAACCTGTAGACCAAAACCAAATTGATTTGAAGGTAGTTTTAACATAATGCTTGATCAAGACATTACGCACAAAACTTCATAGATGCGTCGAGATGCATCGAGGTTGCGATGTAGAGGAAAGTGAAATGTAGTTTTGACTATTGTTTGGGATGATTAGATGTTTGGTGACATAAATGCGATTGGATGATTTGCCATTTTGGGTATTTAGTAATGCCGGATTTTAATATTAATTACACAGATAATCTTTTTACTTTGTTCGTATTGTTAACCCCAAGGCAGTACACAGGACGATAAGGCTTGAAATTTGTAGTTTAATCTATGAAAGCTTTGTTAACCACCTCATTAAAATTCAAGAAATAATTTAATGGGCATCGCAACATTACAGCACAGTAGACAGAAAAGCGCAATACATACAACTCCTATTGGGTAATTATTTTTATAATGCTTTTCATTGAAATGAATAAATAATAGACATTACCAAAAATTATGCGCCGAAAGGCTTTGATCTAAATTCGAATAAAGAATGTTCACGTTAATATCAAGTAATAGGAGTGCAAGTACCAACTCGACTTTTTGTCAAATTCAACCTTATTGGAAAATATACTTATAGCAATCGAAGTGATATTGCATGATGAGAAACTCCTTACTGTTCTGTAGATTCTTCTTGAGTCTGACATGGATTTGCAATCATAAAACTTGAAGTTCTTCGTCGTCAAATTTTTTTATTGCACCTGGACGTGGAGTGTCATAGAGACTAAAATTTCACAAGATCGACTATTGTCGAGTATAACACCAAAATATTTAATATAGGGACTGGATCTGATTTTTTGTCCTTCTATTTGCAATTCAAGGTGTTCAACTTTCTTGCGGCTGCTTTTTAAAACTGCCTCCGTCTTATGTCCAGATAGTTTCAGTCAGCCCACATCTAGCCAGCATTTAAGCCTCTGGATTGCTTGGAAGCAAATATTCTCCCGCTCATCTTTGGAGGACGCAGGTTGAAGAGACAGCTGAAGACTTCTGGCGTTTTATTAAAGCAGTCTTCAATACAGCGTTAGGAATACTACCCAGTCCCGGGGTTTTGTTTTTTAACACCCCTTGCCGCCAACAGCATCTCTTCGGTGATCACGGGAGCTATTTCTCTGATTATCCATTCCCTTGCGCTCTCAACACCTCGCGCTGCGGGAAGAGCACAGCAACGATTCTGGTCATGTCACTTATATTTTTTTGCATTTAACTACTATTGTTGTATAGTCTCTTATTGACTAGCCTGTAGGCGCTCACCATGTGTTGTTATTTAATTCATCCCTTAGGGAACAGAGCTCGTCTTATACTCCTTCCGTTTGTTGACGAATTCCGCATGTATCTGTGGGTAAGTGTTACTGTTTCTTGCTCATTGTTTCAAGCGTCGTAACTTGATGCACTCCGATCCCACATGGGCGATTTCTGGCTTCCACCAATACACTGGTTTGATTGCCCTGCTTGTTGTCTTTGTCTTGGCATAGAAGCATCACATGCGGTAGTAAGCCACTTCATGATTTTCCACCCTGCCTGTTCGCATCGGCCCCTGCGTCAAATTATTCGATTTGGTCTTCCTGTATATAATCGAGCAGTTCCGCAGCGGGATCCTTCTTTTTCTACCCATTTTCTGGGCTTTCTTCGCCAATTTGCCAGTGATGAATGCCCTGTGTGGTAATATTTCGTACATCACGGCTTGGCGGTCACTATGAGTGTAAGTGCCCAAACCCGCCACTCTATACTTCTTGCCAATATGGAGCTGGCAAACGTGATGCCGATTTTGGGCCGCCCTCCCTCGTTTATGAAGGTGTGATCGGCACCATCATTAAGGAGCACCACATCTAGGACTGTGAAGGTTTCGAGTAGTGCCTGGCCTCTACTGTTGGTCCTGTTGTACCCCATTCTACCGCCCAAGCGTTGAAATCTCCAGCAACTATAAGGGGGCTCTTACCTCTAGCTTCTTGTCTTACTCTGCCCAAAATATATTTGAATTCTTCTATTTCGCACCTTGGCGGACCATAACAACAGTAGAAATGAAGTCCTCTTTTAGCATAGGCGAATCCTTCCTGTCGCTTGACACTTCTATGTTCTATGCAGAAATTTCCAGTTGTCCAGATGGCCGCGGTTTCTTCTCATATTGTTGTACCAGTGCCAGGCATCCTGTACTGCTCATTGATGAGTACCACGTCGGCACCGTATACCTTAACCGTTTGGGAAAGGAGATTTTGTGCGGCTGTGGGGGTGGGAGCGAACATACAGGCAAAGTCGCTGCTTTCAACCCGACGAAGGCCAGGGCGATCTTTGTCCCTGTTCAATCGAAGTTGACATGCAGAGTTCACGTGACGCCCATGGATAGCTCCTTTGCCAACCTCCAAGTAGGACACAATGCATGCAGCGACATCCTGAGAAAGGTTGGCGCAAGACGAATACCCTTGCCCGGAAAAACGAATTATTAAGTACAATTTAACAAGTCTCGGATACGGACCGGATACCGGTGGAGAGACTTCCTAAATAAGGCCAAGATCGGATCCCGGTTGTAGTGCCGATGATGATGATGATGACAATGATCTTGTGTGGCTCAACAATGGTTTAAGTGAATTTGAATGCACTTAAACCTGTCCATTTGTATTCAGGATATTGGACATCGCGTTTATACATGCTCGGCATTTGTAAATCCCTTTTGAGTGGTGGTTACCACCTTCGCACCTTGATTCGCAGAACATGCATTTGGATTGTACATTACAGGTCTTCGCTTTATGGCCTTTTCCACCGCATTTCAAACAGTTCTCCGAACGATCTTCTTCGGATTTGCAGATTTCGCCACATGACCGTATTGCCAACATCTGAAACATCGTGTGTTCTCGTAGTTTGCGTCTCACCCACCCTGTTCTCTTGGTAAGCGGATCATGGCAGCCTGCGCGCCACCTGGTTTCCTTCTTAAGCTCTTTACCACTTCCTTGGGATCGCGTTCGCTGCAGTGAACTCTATGGCGATCGCTATTAGAATTTCCTCTACAGTGGCAACCTCATCTAAATCACGACACGACCGTGATTTCATGTGACACTGTTTTCAGACTGGCATCTTTCTTCAATACTTGTTGCACTTCTGCTTTCAGGGCCTCAGTGGTGGGGTCTGGTTGGCGTTTCAGTTCTAGGAGCAATTCCTCTTTTGCTGTTTTTCTATCTTTATTCACGCTATTTCCGAGTTCACTTAGTTCGGGCCTGGCCTTCATGAGCTTCAATATATCCGTATATGTTTTTTCACCGGTTTTGAATATTATTATAGCCCCCAATCTGCCCCGGAACCCTGCTTATGTCTACGGGCGAGTTTTAGTTTGGTTGGTTTTGGAAGTGTCCACAGCTTGTTTCAGCCGGCACAGATGCCTTCTTTAGACGATTTTGCCCTTCCTTACCATAGAGGCAACCAATGATCTCGACCAACTCCCCAACGGTTTTATTAATAATGCCTTTGTTTTTTAATTTTGATCGTCTTTGTTAACTTTGCGATCTGATCCCCGAGTTGCCCGAATACCAAACAACCATTATCACGTCCAATACGATTTTGATCCGTGCTCGTCTCCATATCGCCACCGCTAGTTGCAACTAAGGAAATGTCGTGAAATTTCTCTCAGCTGTTCACAATGTTACGTACTAACTCCTCCATCACCTTTGCCTCAGCGAGGACATTCATGCAAGTATTTTAATACGAGGATTGCCTCTTATGTTTCGGGATTTGGCAACCCTAGCGTTGCAATCCGGCAATTGACAGCTCTGTCGTAAAGTTGCACATTTTTGAGGTTATACGCACTCAGAACGTTTTGACATACGAGCGCTATTTGTGTTGTTTACAGTAACTTAAAAGATTCATCTCGGCCCAAAAATGGAATTAAATCGTCAACATTTTCGTGCGATTATTTTTTACAACTTTCGGCGTGGATTAACTCAGCAACAGTGCATGGATGAACTTAATTCAATTTTTGGCGATGAAGCTCCATCAAGAACCAGTGTTTATCGATGGTATGGTGAATTCAATCGTGGTCGTAGTTCACTCCAAGATGAATTTCGTGAAGGTCGTCCAAAATCAGTTGTTGTTCCGAAAACCATTGATGCTGTGCGCGAACTGATATTGGAAGATCGTCATGTGACCTATCGTGAGATTGAGACAACCTTAGGCGTTAGTGGGACCAGCATACATTCAATATTGCATAAACATTTGACCGTCAAAAAAATTTGTTCGCGTTGGATCCCACACAATTTGTCAATCGCCCAAAAAAAGGCTCGTGTCAATTGGTCGAAAGAAATGCTCAAAAAATACGGTCGTGGTGCTTCGAAACACGTCTATGACATCGTGACAGGTGATGAATTGTGGATTTACGCGTATGAGCCCGAAAGTAAACAGCAGTCGACTGTCTGGGTGTTTCAAGATGAGCCAAATCCAACAAAAGTTGTTCGCGCACGAAGCACTTCCAAGCAAATGTTCGCCTGTTTTATCGGAAAAACTGGACATGTCGCAACCGCACCACTAGAACAACGCAGAACAGTCAATTCTGAGTGGTACACAACCATTTGTTTGCCAGTTGTCTTCCAAGAAATCAGGAAAACCAACCGCCGAAGACGGATCACTCTTCACCACGACAATGCGAGCTCTCACACATCGGCTGCGACAACTGCATTTTTGAGCACCCAAAACATCGATTTGATGGGTCATCCGCCGTATAGTCCTGACTTGGCACCGAATGACTTCTTTTTATTCCCGTACGTAAAAAACAAACTGAGAGGTCAACGTTTTTCGACACCTGAAGAAGCGGTTGCTGCATTCAGAATGCATGTGTTGGAGATACCTCAATCAGAGTGGCAAAAGTGCTTCGACAATTGGTTCAAACGCATGCAAAAGTGTATAGATCTTCATGGGGAATATTTTGAAAAACAATATAGTGATTTTCGATGACCAATATTTGTTTTTGTTCTCTAATCCCGAAATATAAAAGGCAACCCTCGTAGCAACATTGGTTTGCATTTGGGTGGAATAATTTTAGTTTACTGTACAGGTATACCCAATTGCAAACAAGAACAAAAAAAACATTAAATTTGAATGTAATTTAATAAGACTATAGTGGGTGCATGAACCTGGTGTTCCCCCGGCGAAAATGGCTTCGGGTGGTTTCGTTGTGGCAATGGTGAAAAACTGGGATCGAAGAACGAGCGAAGAAGAAGAAACAGTGTTTGGCGGTTTTTTGTTTTTCGTCAAGGAAGAGAGATGAGACGGTGAAAGAAAAAAAAGTTCGTTAAAGATCGGTGTGTCATGCAGACGTGTGAGATATTTTACATAGTTAAAAAAACGGAAAAGGAAGGAAACGACAGGAAGGGCAGAAGAAAAGGAGAACGACTAAAATACATATTTTTTTAAATGTTCAATGTTTTGAAATGTGTTAATAAAATCTATTTGTTAAATTACTTGGAGTGCGATTTGCTTTTTCATTGTCACACGTGAAGTCCCCAAACAGAGTTGCGGCAATCAACCAACTGGGCGCCCAACATATTGCCGATATCTGAACAGACTGCAGGAGCACGGAGGTAACCTCCATCATTGACATCACTGCCGTCGTCGCAGGAGATACCCTGAAGGGGAAAACAACTCATCGCCACAGGTAGGACGCCATTACGAAGCCCCGAAACCGTGAGGACCCTTTGTTGGCTAAAGCCATTGAAGTAGAAACAAAAAATTTAAAAACATTGGCACACATCCAAATTATCAACATATCATATATCAAAATTACGAAAACGATAGAAAATTACAAATTTCACCAGATTACAATTCGAACTCAGAAAACACAACCATTTATTGCTAAATATACAAAACACCACAAATTTAAACGTATCAAATACAACGAAATATTTTCACAACATTTAAATAAAATTTCACAAGTATATATTATTGGCAATACAAAATTATCTCACAACAATAGTCATACCAAGCTACCAAATAAGTGTATATCGATATTCCTAGAGCGTATTTTTTAAAAACAGTCTCATTATTGTTTTTTCCACAATAGAGTACTGGGACGCGCTTGTGTGTAAATCCGTTTGTTTAATTCGCATTCCAAAGTTCGTCTCGTCGGCAACTGTATTCATCGTTTTGAAAAAAAAAAAACTTTCAAACAAGCTGTTTGGACTTTCTTACGTTTAGGAGAGCCAAAGGGTGTCCAATTCCAAAGACAGTTGTCTGAATCCCTGACTTTGGGAGGATTGATTTGGTTACCTTTATAAAGTAGTTTCCAAATTCCACAGAATTTTGCATCGTATTCCAAAACATTGAAATGAATGGATTAAAAATACCGCAAACAGAATCGACAAATAAATTATACCAATTGAATAAATAAAAAGTAAATCAATAATTCCGATGAATATATTCAGAGAATGGACACCCCACAGAGTTGTTAAGCATAGGCAATTGAACACATTTCATCCATTTCTCCCATCAGTTTTTAAGAGCGGGAAAGAAAACTGAGCGGTTCTGAGCCTTTCTAAAGCCACGATCACAACTATTTTAAAGTCACTCATAGCCACTTAATATGTACCAACATGCAAATTTGAAATCTCACGCCCGGTATGAATAATGTAGCGTGTAGTGTTTAATATTCAATTTCAAATTCTCACTGCGCGAATCAAGTTTTTTTCTTTTATTGTTGCACGTGAAAGTGATCTCTCTGCGTTCTTAGTTCACGAACAAAGAGTTTCTCTCAATAGTTGTAGACTTGTGATTCAAAATCGTTGTCGATGGTAGGAAAAAGGAGCATTAAGATCACTTGTATGGCTGGCTCATCGGTAAGTGCGTGTTGCAATCATGACTTCAAATGCATCCATCGATGAATTGCACGGTCCAATCACCGCGGCTTCTACTGTGGGTGGTGAGCAATATGTTAGTAAATATCTTCGAGTGCATTCCATGATATTTCAACGAGAATCAGTCAAGTAGATTATTGTGTTTTTCTTTTCATTTTCTCGGGACCCAGTTGTCAGGCTCTCATTCGCCCGAAGCAACATGTTGCGAGCAAAAGTAAAAGTGAAACATTATAATCACTCCGAATGTTGCCAAATAAGACAGAGGCATCAGTAACTCGCGGTATAGGCAGATGCCCTTCTCACTACTCGCTTTGAATTTCCGGTTTGAGCGTAGAAAGTGAAATTCCATCTCGTCCAAGCATCGGACAACCATTGCGATGTCAGCAACATTTGCCAAAGATGGAAATTTTAATATGTCATCATCAATCCGACGCTGAAGTCTGCTTTTGTGGGATTCGACAAGACGAATTACGTAACGCCCGCGGATGGTCTCTATAAGATTTGCAGAGGGAATCAAGCCATGTGCATTCCATCCGAAATTTACGTTCGATGTGGATATCAATCATTAGAAGCGTCATCAATTAACAGATGCGTTAATGCATGCACATTTGAGTCCTGATTTTAAAAGTCAATTGCCCCCAAGAGAAAATAATAACTTTCAAGTGAATACGTATTTATCCTTCGTGTTGATTAGTCTTATTGCAATCTCATCGGCTGTGGTTGATTCAAGGAGGGCAGGATGTGAGACCTATATATCTCATCTTATCAATAACACTGCTTCATCAAATAGCTGACTAAACGAAAGCTGTGTACAAATATTTATCAAGAGCAGATTCACAAGACCAGTAGATGATTACCTCGGAAAACGAAACTCACTAGTGAAGATCAGATCAAACATACCACATCGCTCGGCATACCTTGCGGTTGATCGTGACCTTAACTCCAGACTCTCAACACGACAAAGAAGACGACACCATGAACGACACAACAAGCGGTTGATGTCTAAAAAGTACTTTCACTTTGGATCATCGTCTTAATAACGCAGATGTTCAGACTCTGTGGCAACTTAGTCGGAGATTCCTTTTATTGGAGTGATTTTGCGCGCGATCGTGGGAAGGCATATGCTTCCTAGAGGTATAAATGTGCTGCCCATGTATTAGAGTTGAACGTGGTAATTGACTTTGACATTCTCACAAAAGAATACGTTTAACTCCTGGGCCAAGGAAAATTACATCGTATCTAAAATCGAATACCATAATGTTTCATAATGACATCAAGGTTATTTTGATCAGATAAAGCCAGTTTATGAAGTTTAGGAGATCACAAGTGATAAAGCGATGCTTTCCTTTTTTGAGAAATTCGTGTTTAAGTTTTGGGGCAAGTTTAATAGCGTATATTATATAAATCATTATAGGGCATCTGAAAACGTTCAACATGTGTTGAAAATATACAATATTCAAGAGAAATCGCAATCCACAAGTATCTGCGCATGAAAGACGTCGATCGGAGAGCATACATTGATTCACATTGAAGGTAAATTGTGGATGGTCATGTAAACTCAGAAGATAGTATCAGAGAATCGTTCTTCAGTCGAACTACACAATTTGATATGATATTTTTGTACAGAGTTATAATCTGTGACCGGGCTCCTCGATAGTATAGTGGTTAGTATACCCGCCTGTCACCCAGGAGGTTCGATTCCCCGCCGGGGAGCCCCTGGCGCAAGACTAATGACCTTGCCCAGACAAAATAAATCATTATGGAAAATTTAACAAGCCTCAGGACTTGCTAAATAAGGCCAAGACCGGTTCCCGGTTGTAGTGCCGATGATGATGATGATAATCTGTGACCATTCAAGGTTAATGGTCTCCTTCCTCTTCGTCTTCCGAGTGTTGGAGAATGTTTAACCAAACAAATAACATAATTATATAAGAGACGGGGTAGGGGTAAAGTTACGACACTTGTTACTCCGAACGCACGTTGCCGAAAGAGGAGAAATAAAAGGCACTGGTTTAGTTGTTTAAAGTTTTTTTTTTCTTATTATATTTTTGTTTATGAGTTCTTTTATTAATCACTGAGTCCATTTCTTTTACTTTATATTAAGTTCTTCTTTTTGCACGAAACTATCAAGCAGAAATGCATTCGCTATT
The DNA here is from genome assembly GCA_963931805.1 of Microdon myrmicae. Classification (NCBI taxonomy): domain Eukaryota; kingdom Metazoa; phylum Arthropoda; class Insecta; order Diptera; family Syrphidae; genus Microdon; species Microdon myrmicae. Next base: position 36,443,920 of record OZ007496.1, read on the forward strand.
TCGCTTATATTTGCTGCAACTGGATTCACTTACAAGGGCGTTCTAATTACTATATTTACATTTATTGTTTAATTTAGATGCACTGTACACTTAAATTTAATTGATAAACCACGAAATTATAATATTAAAATTGATAAGCCACGAAATTATAATATTAAAGTTGATAAACCACGGACGAATGACTCGTGCACTCCTGGTGCTAGATGTAATCGGCTTCTCTCCGCAAGTGATAGTTATCGGCTCTACGACTCGAGGGGTGAAATCTGACACGGTGCGTGGTGACCGACACCGATGGAGATTAGATACCGACTGATCCCAATTAGGGATGGAAATTGGGATTTGGGATTGTGCACGTCAAGCAACCAATCAAGATCATTCTTACATCTGTGCTCTCTCATGTTCCCCACCTATCGAGGTGAATAGTCGACGGACAAGAGAGAAAGAGAGAATGAGAACGTAAAGTGCAATGATCTCGGGGTGACTTGGCTTGTGTGCGTGTACCAATGCAGCCTTTGAGGATGGCCCACTGACCTAATTCGGTGACCGTGGTGATCTCACAGTGCATTGAACTATGGGAAGATAAAAATGAAAAGGAGAGGAAAATGGTTTGTGCTATACAGGTGCAATAAAGAGATCATTGGTCCCCAGCGAATAGAATGTCTGGGGGAAGTCAAGGGGACGCTAAATCGGGTAGGAAAATATTACCGTGGGAAACACGCTAAGTAATTCGGTAATTACCCAAGCCGCTGCACGATGCTGCAACCGCGTCGTTTGGGTCGACTTGGTTGTTGCTAACCAAGATGAATTGCAATTTCCGGTGGAAATCTCATAGGTTAGCGAAATGGAGTTGCCGTATGGCAAAAAGGTAGCTAAACTCAATTATGCATTGTCTGCATAGAATAATGAATTTAGCAAAGTGCAACGCTATTGCGATGACTGGAAACTTAAGATCAACTTCCAGAAATATGAAGCCATCCTATTTAAAACTCCATTATATAAAGCCACGAACGACACAAGGAAAAACTGGCGAAAGCTAGTTATCGTGGGACCGCATGGAGATAAACTGGAAACCAAGAGATTATTTAAATACCTTGGCATCTGGCTAGACCAATATCTGTATTTCAACAGACATGTAGAGGCGGCTTTGTTCAAGGCTAGAAAAACGTTTGATATGACAAGGAGGCTATTTCACAGTAGCCAACTTGACAGCAGGGTAAAAGTCATATGCTACATGACGCTAATCAGGCCAATGCTCATATATGGTTGCCCAGTATGGTTTAACATAGGTCCAAATTTGATGGAAAAGATTCGGGTGTTCGAAAGGAAGTGTCTCAGAAGTTGTCTCAGATGATATCGGACACCGGAATCGGACTATAAAAAGTATTATTCAAATCAGACTTAATATAATGAAGCGTACATAAATAGGGTGGATAATTTTATGATTAAATTAATCAGAGGACATATTGCGAGAGCAATAAGCTCGTCCAATGACCTAATTTTCGGGGCCTATTATCCAAACACTCTGTACTATGAGGGCGTGTGTCGCAACGGCTTTGTTCCACCAGAGGCGTTCCTTGACCTGGACATGAAAGGGCTTATACAGGATAGATCCGGAATTCCGCTGATCTATCATGTAAGTAGATCAGCCGTAGACGAGCGATTGTGCTACGACCGGGAAGTAAGACGCACCGAGGAAGAGCTCCTGCGCTTCAGTGGGGCTATCTCCCACAGAGACCGGGACGATAGTATTAGACCGCGTCAACAGTTCTGGTGCTTGAATGGCATATAAAGACCCGGATACCAAAGTCGGTAAAGAATAACAGTATTATCAGCCAGCTTACATAGACTTAGCTTTTCTAGAATTAAGGTAGTATAAGATTTAAGTTAAGTTAAGTTAAGTTTTTTAAATAAAATTATATTAAAAAAAAAAAAGTAGGTTAAATTTAAAAAAAAAAAAAAACAAAAAAAAAAATTTCGACACAAAGTTTTCAAAATTTTTCTTTGTCATTTAAATTATTATAAGTACTCCCACAAACTAAATTCTGTCGCCGAAAGGCAAATTATACATTCGTTATGTAATGTTTAGCTTAGAGCGTCTGCGTAGGACCAGTAAGTTATAATATAAGATAATTAAGCTAGAATTTAAGCATCTTTTGTCTAGCATGTAATTTAGAAACTAAGAAGATAAAAAGAAAATAAGAAAATGTTTTAAAAATGAAAATGAACACCCGAGTCTCAATACAGGAAATTCTATCCTAATAAGACACTGTAAGCATTTTTTGTCTAGCATGTAATTTAGAAACTAAGAAGATAAATAGAAAATAAAAAAATGTTTTAAAAATGAAAAAAAATGAATAATGAATTTAGCAATGCGTCCTTTTGGATAACATGGTTTTCTGGTGGAATAGCTTGTAGGGGGAATTGGAGTTGGGGTGACACGCTGTTAGCGGTCGAAATAGGGCTGAAATAGTGGGTTGGTTCTCCACGTAGTATATAGAACCCCCACAACGGAACGTACTCACCTTTTTTTCCTTCGTGCCGCTGCTGTTGCTGGTGGGCTTAAAGATAGTCCTGTTTTCCTGTTGCCAATTGTTGATGTGTATACTTCGCCAGTTGATCACTTTTATCCTCGTTCCATTCGATGGGTGTGGTGCCCGACTGACCTAAATCGGGTTTAGGGTAGTGGTGTGTCGTGTTCTCCTTATGAATTGTGTGCTTTGATTCAACGTACATTCGTTATTGTTACATTCAACGTATTCGACGAACTTTTGAAATAGTTTAACTGGAAATCCCCAAGAAAACACGAAGCTACTTTGCGTAATACTTTAATTTTAATTTTTGTTTATTTATTATTTATTATTTTTTATTTATTTTTATTTATTTGCTTATCAACTAGAGTTTTAAATTAACACTGGTAATAGCCCAATTTTTGATATAATTTTATTAACTATTAACTGGGTGATTTTTTTTTTTACTAATGCTGTTTATTCACATCAACTATTTAATTACCACTCCAAAAATCGACTCCTGACTCTCGACTCGATTGTTTCACTCTGTTACTACCTCTAAAAACCGACCAGACGTTAAGGCGAATTTTAAAACACACCAAAAGCAAAAATCGCTCATTCGGGTCCTTATATACGAGGACATAAAATTGCCCCCACCTTTATTGATTCACTAGAATTTGGTTTCGGCTCTCGCAGGCCTCAACACCCTTCCAATGAATCGTCAGGTGCATAAGTATATAATGATAATGTACTCGGAAATATGCTGGGAAGGGTCAATGTACCTAGAATTATGTGTGAAAATTATTCCATGTCGTTGTTAAGAGAATTTTGTAATTCCTTTGGGGCAAGAATTACGACATTTGCGAGTTAGGAGATGGAAAGGTAAAAATGTTTGTATGTACGTTTTTCAGTTGAATTATGACTATTCTTTTTGTATAGCTTGTACATGGTATGTACGATGGAAAATTTGAACATGAAAAATCGTTTTTGGGATAGGATTAGTTTAGGGAAAAATATGTTAAATTGTAATGAAAGTAAAATGAAATGTGCTATAGAGGCGTGGGAAAATGTTATTTCTGGGTATGATAAGTGTATATTAAGGGATAAAGGAAGCAAATTTGTGTAAATAATTAGTTAGAAGGGGGGGGGGGGGGGGGGGGGGGGGGGTGGAAATTAGTTAATTATGTAATACAAGCATACATCCGATTGGCATTTGAGGTGATCAAGCACTCACTTTTGTGTGTGCCGATATTCACTGCTACGCCTGGCAGTCTTGTAACAGATCCTGTCGGGCGGAACCATATACAGTAAAAGAGACCTACAAGTGCTTTAACTTATAGCGTCTGCGTAGGACCAATAAGTTTTAATAAAAGATAATTAAGCTAGAATTTAAGCATTTTTTGTCTACCCTATAATTTAGAATCTAAGAATATAAAATGGAAATAAAAATGGTGCAAAAATTAAATATAATAATAACCTTGCCCGTAAAAATAAATTATTATGGAAAATTTAATAAGCCTCGAGACTTGCTAAATAACGCCAAGACCGGATCCCGGTTGTAGTGCCGTCGAAGTTCTAAGTGATGTGGGGAGAGAGAGTGTAGAGAAGATGAACATTTCGTATGTTACGACAGTTTCTGTTGAATAATATTGAAAAGATTAACGTAGTGAACATACCTTGAGAGAAGTGGGCGAATGAAAAAAAAAATGTCGGCCAGGATTCTGCTTTCTTGCAAGGGCTTTTAGTTGATAGATTTGGGGGGGTTGGTGCAAATGGGCGGAATCAAAGGTTTTGCCCATCTCAGTCCACAGAGATCGAATCTTAATAATAATTTTTTGAACTAACGTTTCGCAAACCTGATAGTAAAGTTGGTCTTAAGAACCATCTCATCAATGTACGGAGGAAATTTAGATCACCGTCCTATAAACTACCAAAGCATGGGATTGATTGGACGGTGTTTAGGTTCTGACTTTGAAGGAAATAGGGACGAGTACAAGAAAGAATGCACCTTCGCGAAAGCTGTAGACTGACATTTAGCGATATTAGACTCCAAACTATTTTTACGACACCAAACCGGAACGATGTCAAAATCTGTTTGAATCTAGTAATCTTATACAATTTTGTGTTGCCAACAAATGGAATGCTTTTAAGGGGTTATGTCACTGTAGAGACCCGATAACCCACCACTTTTTGCTATTTTTTGTTGGATGGGAAAAAATGTATTATTATATAAGTTTACCACATGTTTATATATGTATTAAGTATCTTCTTTTTTCCCAAAAAATACAAAATGGCGGCACACGGCCGTTGAAAAAATGTTTTCAAAACTGTTTTCAAAAAGTTGCTCCGCGGCTTGCAAAATATCTTCAACAGTTTTGACCCTGCAAAAATAAAAATAAAAATCTTCTTATACTATGAAATTTTGAAAACATGACGAGCTTTTGAAAGTAAAATTCAATTTTTCAACATTTGTTTATTAATAACTTATATAGTTTTTAATATCTGGCAAAACCCGTAACCCGCCATACACTGCGGAATCTAATTTAGAAGCTACAGTTAAAGTTTGAACTCAACCAAATAAAAATTGGGCGAGTTGTAATATTTTTCTGTTTCACCACGGAAATTTTATTCCTATTCTACACAACACCTAAACCCACCTTTAAATCGAAAACACACTTTAAATGAAACACTCTTATTTCTTCTGTCCTCAAAGCATATATTTAATGTTGTATTTATATTGTCAATTACTTATGATTTCTTATTGTGACAATGTTTGTTGATAAACCTTTTATTATTCACTTTAGTATTACACTGTTAATTATAGTTATTCTGTCAGAGTTTAACCTTTTATTATTTGCTTTAGTATTACATTATTTATTATAGATATTCTATCATACCTTAATCTTTTATCTTTCACTTTAGTATTACACTATTTATTATAGATATTCTATCATAGTTTAACCGTCTATCTTTCGCTTTAGTATTCCGCTATTAACTACTCGATATATTCACCTTATTCTTGCTGACCGTCTCGGTCGAGATTCAAGTACCAACTCACTTCAAGATTTTTTAACCCAGTCTCGATGTCCGTTCTGGACGAAGTCTTACAACCTTGTGGGAAATGGTTTGGGTAAACAAACCTTTGAAGGATCATAAAATTGCAGATGTGCTATTTATGATTCTCAACAACTTTACTTGAAAGTTGGTCATCTGGTCCACAGATTTGGATCCAGGGGATTCTGCGTGTTGAACATATGGTTCGTTCTTTCACCTCTTGGATTCAACTTAAATTTAATATGGGCAAATTGAACGTGCAGTTCAATTTGTTTGATATTGAATTGATATCGCGATATTTAATGTATGCGCGATTAATGATGGAGCTTTAAATGAAACACTCTTATTTCTTCTGTCCTCAAAGCATATATTTAATGTTGTATTTATATTGTCAATTACTTATGATTTCTTATTGTGACAATGTTTGTTGATAAACCTTTTATTATTCACTTTAGTATTACACTGTTAATTATAGTTATTCTGTCAGAGTTTAACCTTTTATTATTTGCTTTAGTATTACATTATTTATTATAGATATTCTATCATACCTTAATCTTTTATCTTTCACTTTAGTATTACACTATTTATTATAGATATTCTATCATAGTTTAACCGTCTATCTTTCGCTTTAGTATTCCGCTATTAACTACTCGATATATTCACCTTATTCTTGCTGACCGTCTCGGTCGAGATTCAAGTACCAACTCACTTCAAGATTTTTTAACCCAGTCTCGATGTCCGTTCTGGACGAAGTCTTACAACCTTGTGGGAAATGGTTTGGGTAAACAAACCTTTGAAGGATCATAAAATTGCAGATGTGCTATTTATGATTCTCAACAACTTTACTTGAAAGTTGGTCATCTGGTCCACAGATTTGGATCCAGGGGATTCTGCGTGTTGAACATATGGTTCGTTCTTTCACCTCTTGGATTCAACTTAAATTTAATATGGGCAAATTGAACGTGCAGTTCAATTTGTTTGATATTGAATTGATATCGCGATATTTAATGTATGCGCGATTAATGATGGAGCTTTAGCTCCAAAGAAGTGGGTTTTATGGGATGGGTGGTTGTGGCCGTAACAGAGTTATCTTGCAAGCCAATTTGAAAAACATGGTTTTGAGATAATCGCGTTTAAAGTTTTAAGTTCTGTTTCATTTCATACGAGAGTGGGGTGACCACGGCCTGACCTACAGACGGCGCCAGCCGGTCTATTTTTGGCCTGTATTCTATAGTGCTATGTCGCAGTAGCTTGTATATAAATTTCCAGGTCTATTGCTTTGTTAGTATACATTTGAGAGGCCAGCATCACCCCACCACCGTCATTTAATTTTTCCATTTTCCAACATTTTTCTATTTTCGTTTTATATTTTTAGTTTCTAAATTATATGCTAGAAAAATAATGTTTACATTCTAGCTTAATTACCCGATATTATATCCTACTGGTCGTACGCGGACGCTCTAAGTTAAACTTTACATGTATATTGTATAATTGGCGACGACAGAACTTTGTTTGTTTTTTAAATTATGTTTATTTAATAACAAAAAAAAAACTAAAAAAAAAACGTTGTGCCAATTTTTTTTTTTTAATTTAAAATTAACTTACATCTATATATATACAATTTTTTTTTGTTAATTTCATTTAGAAGAACAACTTAACTTAACTTAAATGTTATACTACCCTAATTCTAGAAAAGCTAAGTCTGTGTAAGCTGGCTGATGATACTGTTATTCTTCCGATATTGGTATTCAGGTCTTTATTTGCCATTCTACCCCCAGAACTGTTGGTGCTGTTTAATATTATCTACCCGGTCTATGTGGGAGATAGCCCTACTGAAGCGCAAGAGCTCTTCTTCGGTGCGCGTGACTTCCCGGTCGTAGTACAATCGCCCGTCTACGGATGATCTACTTACATGATAGATCCGCGGAATTCCGGGTCTATCCTGTATAAGCCCATACATGTCCAAATGAAGAAACGCCTCTGGTGGAACAAAGCCGTTGCGACGCACGCTCTCAAAGTACAGAGTATTTGGGTAATAAGCCCCGAAAATTAAGTCATTGGACGAGCTTATCGCTCTCGCAATATGTCCTCTGATTAATTTTATCATAAAATTATCTATCCTATTTATGTAAGCTTCATTATATAAAGTCTCATTTCAATAGTACTTTTTATAGTCCGATTCCGGTGTTCGATATAGCTCTATAGATTCGCCTTACCTGGGAGAAGTAAAATAAATAAAAATTAATCACCCCTATTAAACACACTTCATAAAATTCAATTCGATTGGATGCTTTTTATTTAAGATAGAACTATAGGAAATTTAAACATGTAATTTTCCGAAAAATACATTTAAGGAACATACGAGTGGTTTAATAATAATAATAAAATAATTTTTGGTAAGTTATTGCAAAAAAAGTATTATACACAATGTTTTGAAATTTGAATGTATATTTCTCTTAAATGAATTATGTGTAGTATTTTTTTTTTAATGATAATAATAAATTTTTGGTGACTTTTGCGCCATCTCCCATCAAATGGGCATTGTTCTTGAGAAGGTTGCCGATTAAAAACTATTTGAAATCCACCTTTGAAATTGTAGTTTGAGTTTACAAAGGTGGCACATTAGTTGTGCCCCTTACCGATCAGCGATAGTGTTTGCCAAAGACCCACAGTGTATAATAATTATTTACCAACTAAAAGCCAATCGACAATTTGGACTTCTCTTTTTACTTCGAGCAGACTCCACCTAGTCTCTCGATTTTCGCACTTGAACAGCAATTTGAAATCATTTCTCAACCGCAGTTTTTTGAATACTGCCCTGGGATTATAATCAGGAACTTTTCGTTTTTTAACCAGTTGAGAATTGTTACAGTGTGAAAACATTCGCCCTGGTGGGGAGTTTTTTCCATTAGAGAAGCCATTAAGGCTAAAGAATTGAACGTCCGGTTGTATCAATCAAACAATGCTGAGGAAAACCGAAAAATATTTAAGAGAGCTAGAAATCATTGCAATGCGCATATTCAACGCGCCAAGTTCTTGCATGACCAGAGTGTGGACAAAAAATACTACACTCTCCCACAGGTAGTAGAAACTTCTGGGCATTCGTGAAAAATATTCAAAACTCAGTCTCTTCATCCATTCCATCGCTTATAGTCGATGACAGAACAGTCACCAGTGCAATAGAGAAAGCAAATCTACTTACTGCACATTTTGCAACCAACTCAACGCTGCCTGATACCACCTCAGTTCCACCTCAACTTGAGCATAAGCAGCACACCATGAACCAGATTCACTTCCGAACGCATACTGTTGCCCGCGCACTCAAAAAGCTAAACGCAAAAAAATCCGCTGGTCCGGATGGCATTCCCCCAATTGTTTTGAAGAGATGTTCCTCTTCACTCGCTAAACCACTGCGGAACTCTTCCATTTGTCTTATTCTACTGGCCGTTTCCAAATAGATGGAAGTCAGCGAACATTCAGCCAATTCCCAAAAGGGCTGACAAATCATCCCTTTCTTCTTATAGCAATAACTTCTATTCTCTCGAAGGTAATAGAATCACTTATCAACCGTCAACTTTCGAAATATCTGGAATCAATTGACCTCCTCAATGACCGGCAATATGACTTTCGTAGTAACAGGTCCACAGGATATCTGTTGGCGTACCTTACCGAAAAGTGGAGCCATTCCATCCACTACCTCGGTGAAAGCAAGAGTTTAGCATCCAACCCCTTTGTCAAAATTGCATTCCTGTGGAGTGGACAATTCTCTGATCCAATGGATAAGAGACTATCTTTCTGGCCGTTCAATCCAAGTGATTCTTGATGGTGTTAAATCCGTCCGCCATCAAATTAATGCAGGTGTTCCCCAGGGTTCGGTACTCGCACCCACTCTCTTCATGATCTTTATAAATGGTCTGTTGTCAATTACCCACAACCCAATTCACTCGTTTACTGATAATAGCACGTTGAGTTTTTCATACGAACACTCCCGTCCAAACTCTTCGAAAGTCATTTCCAACCAGCAACTTAACATGCCAATTGAAAAGTCCCCGGCCTTCCATAGTAAAACACATTTTTTTGGCAAAATTCGTTTTTTTTTATCCAACATAATTCCCTTCGAGGGTGATTATAGCGACCCTCCAACTTTTCGATACCTTTTTTGTAGTACGATTTGTCTTTTGCTTCAAAATAGGCCTCAGTTTCGGCGATCACCTCTTCATTCGACGAAAATTTCCTCCCATCGAGCATTCTTTTGAGATCTGAGAACAGGAAATAGTCGCTGGGGGCCAGATCTGGAGAATACGGTGGATGCGGAAGCGATTCGAAGCCCAATTCATGGATTTTTGCCATCGTTTTCACTGACTTGTGACACGGTGCATTGTCTTGGTGAAGCAGCACTTTCTTTTTCTTCAAATGCGGTCGTTTTTCGGCGATTTCGTCCTTCAAACGGCCCAATAACGCTGTGTAATAGTCGCTGTTGATGGTCCTTCCTTTTTCAAGATAGTCAATGAAAATTATTCCGCGCGCATCCCAAAATACAGACGCCATAATCTTGCCAGCCGACTGTTGCGTTTTTCCACGCTTTGGGGCGGGTTCATCGTGTGCAGTCCACTCGGATGACTGTCGATTGGACTTCGGAGTGAAATGATGGAGCCATGTTTCATCCATTGTCACATATCGACGCAAAAACTCGGGTTTATTACGCTTGATCATCTCCAAACACTGCTCCGAATCATCAACTCGTCGTTGTTTTTGGTCAAAAGAGAGCTCGCGCGGCACCCACTTTGCACAGAGCTTTCTCATTCCCAAATATTCGTGAATGATATGATGTACTCGTTCAGTTGATATCTGTACTCGTTCAGTTGATATCTTTAGAGTGCTATTTCATTCAATTTCAATTTACGGTTATTCAAAATCATTTTGTGGATTTTTCTAATGTTTTCGTCGGTAACAACCTCTTTTGGGCGTCCACTGCGTTCACCGTCTTCGGTGCTCATTTCACCACGTCTGAACTTAGCATACCAATCCTTGATGGTTGATTTTCCTGGGGCGGTGTCTGGAAACTCGTCATCAAGCCAAGTTTTTGCTTCAACTGTATTTTTTCCCTTCAAAAAGCAATATTTTATCAACACGCGAAATTCCTTTTTATCCATTTTTTTCACAATAACAGAAGTTGCTTCACTCAAAATACTATAATTCACAAACTAATGATCCGACATCTGTCAATTTATACACGCGTCTTTTGAAGGTTAGGGCTAACTAAAAATCATATGGATTTAATTCTAGTGCCGCCATCTATGTGTCAGGCCGGGGACTTTTCAATTGACCTGTTATGTTTGATACATTGAATTCAGACGTCAACACGATATATTAATGGGGATTATCTAACCGAGTAAAATTCAATCCCTTATAAACTCAGTGCTGCCTCTTGTCGTCAAAGGTGAACCCCAAAGTAAATATACTGTCTATGAACGGCACTTGCATCGACGAAGCCAAGGAACGATCAATCCTCGGCACTCGAATTAATTCAACTGTTAATTGGAATGACCACATATTTGAAGCTGCGAAAAATGCAGCCAAATGTATGGGGTTCCTTAAGAGATGCAAAAGATACTTCACTCCATCCACCCTGGCCACTATTTACAAGGCATTCGTCCAAAAATGGAGTTCAACTCCCATATTTGGTCAAGCGCATCCAAAACTGCACTACATGTGCTCGACAGGATGCAAAAGCGAGCAGTAAAACTTATTGGGGACTCAGCCGTAAGTCGATCAATTCCGTCGTTAGAACACAGGCGCAACGTATCATACCTATCTCTTTTCTATAGGTATTACCACGGTCGTAGCTCAACTGAACTTGCTGAATATGCTCTGCCCCTTCAGACATTTTCCCGCGATACCCGTCAATCTGTGAATGCGGATCAGTTCACGTTGAAAGTGGACTTCAGGCGCACAAATAAACATAGGGATTCATTCTTTGGCCGAACCCCACGAATGTGGAATGTTCTGCTTGATCATGTGTTTCCTAGTCGTTGTGATGTCCAGACATTCAAGACCAATATTTGTACATCGACACCTCCTTTCCTTATCCATATCCTCTCCATCCACTCGCACTGTGCTCTGACATTTAAGGGTTCTTCGAAATATCCATTTGTGCGCGTGTTAGTGTAAAAAAAAAAATTCGGTAGCAAACCAAATTTCGGTATAAAGATCCATACGAGATATTAATTCTTCCGGCTTGCCCTCTGGGGCGCAAATAAACCGAGCACATATTCGATCTGCAAAAAATACAGTGAGGGATTCGTGGTTTCTCAAGAGCAATTAGATGCGCTGACATTTTTTCGGGGTATATATCAGAATGACACCACTTTCCACTGCCCATTCTGCCACACCGTAAGGGTAAACTTCAGGCGACTATTGAAACGCAGGTTCAACTGACAAATGTGTGCTATTAAGGCGGTTGAGCAACAAAAATACTACTTTGTCATTAAAAATTTTAGCAAATTACCGAACTTCAGAACCGGCGATTTTTTTATTTCCATATTTCTTCAGGAGTGTTATACTTTCGTAGATTATATATGTAGACCCAATACGCTCAATTCCGTCATTAAAACGCGAGACGTGTTCTCGGTGTCCCCGGGCATTAGAGTAAGTGAACTTTAAGCGTATAGTCATTGTCAGTAAAAGTGTATTTAACACAACCGCACTGAACGAGCATGAAACCCTTTACCACGTTATCTGTTCCAATCCAACTTCAATCTTCAGCCAAACATAACCAATGCGCATTGACATCTTTTCTCTTTACTGTTTGCCTCTTTCGCAGCACTCGTTTGTTTATTTAAGGATATCACAAAATCCCTTGTGTGTATGCGTTATAAAGCACTCGCTCTTTGTGATCACAAGACATGATTGACTAGCATTGGTAATATTTAAACAATATCGGCAATATGTAGTTTTTAACAATAAGATGCAAGTTTGACTTCATTTTAAAACAACAAGTTCTTAAAAACAAAAGTAGTAAATGCAATATAGAAATCTCTACAATTGAAGGGTACATGGTTGATACAATTTTTTATCTTGCCAGGTGGTGACAAAATCACATTCTGATTGACGATATCTTTCAACGACAGTTCCGTAATTGAACCTATAGTACATTTCACTGCAAATGACTTAAATTAATTCACCACTGCACCACAGGAGAGGGTCGTCGTACTTCACAATCAAAATCTAACCCCAGAAATCCGTCGAGAGCTGATGAATAATAACTTTCTCAATCCATTCCATAATTTTAAATTCAAATTCTAACTGATCATTTTATAAATCGTGACTTTTGTTACACGTAGTTCGATCTGTAATGCCCGACACAGTTTTGTCATCAAATTAATGACAAAGTAATGGATCAGATCTCTCTCCGTAGGTTCAGCACCGCTGGTCATTGCTCCATTATAACATCTTTAGGAATGCAATAAGTGAAAATATTTCAGCGTCACTTGTACGAGGTCCATTGGAGTTGGACGCATCAAACTGGTTTTAAGCGATCATTTCCTGAGGCAGAAATACCTTCTCTACTTTGTAGACATTTCTCGAGGCCCGTTGGTGATCAGAACGAATTTCCATATATTATTGAAAAATAAACGTAAAATAAATAGAAAAAAAAATGAAGCATAGAGCACCCAATCTGGTTTGATACCGGCCTTAAAGGTGTATTACCCACAAGTGTAAAGTCGGCGCCGCAGCAAAATGGGAAGAAGCGGATAAACAACTAGATATACCCGTATGAATCGATTGTGAAAGTGAAATTTACTTTGTACTCTACAGACGGTTGTATAATTCTCCAGTATGTCTGATGCGACCATCGGTCTGGTCTTATGTGGGTTGAGCAATTCCGACACAAGCTGTGCCAAAATATGTCGGTGGCTTTTGACCCAATTTTCAATCAAGTAGTTAGAGAAGTAATTGTTGTGGGAAATGGTTTTTCAAACCAGGAAACGTTATGGGATTCAAGGAGAATTCGTGGTTGTGTATTGGTGTTCTTTCTAATGCTGCGATATAGGACGGATGAATACAATGGAAATGCTTTGATATCTATTAAATTAATTTATTATTATTTAAATATATACTATAATAAAGATAAGAAAAAAAAGCAAGTTAAAATTAAGGTATCGCAGATCGAGTCTGAAGTTGAGTCTATCGTTTAGCTTTTATTCAAGTAACCCCATTAATTATACAATAATCAAAATATTTACAATTAATTTAAAATTATATTATTTCATCATGTCATGAAGTTCATTTTCACGAGCACTCTAAATTAATGAACCCGGTTTTCAGTAAGGCCTTTCAGCGAACTAAAATTAACACTAATTAACTTCCAGTTCATATTTGCATTCCAACACTTTAACACTGAGATGGATGTTTGGCCGTTTACTACCATTTAGTTAATTCTCTTTTCTTTTTTTGTTTTGTGTATAGCCTCCGATTTTATTTCAGTCGATTAAGCTAATTGTAGTAATTTAAATGCAAATCGAACATGAAATATCAATTCAGTGCTGACATGGTTTCTGACATGGCAAGCGTTTTTGACTTCCTTACGGTTCAAATGGCACCATTAAATTTCCAGCGAGAAATTCTTTCTCATTAATCACCGAGGTTGGCGGAGTAATCTTCAGAAATGGCGATGCGAACTGGCCACAAAAATCATGCGACATAGCTCCATTGGACTTAATTCTTTGGGGTTATATTAAACTATTGTCTTACTCCAATAAGCCACAAACACTTAGTGACCTTCAAACTAACATTATTCGCCTCATTGGCGAAATAAGTACTAATTTAACAATTCAGAGCCCAGTCACGTCATTTTTAAATAATAATGTCGTGAACCAATGTAAAAACCCGTGAACCAATAATAAAAAAGGAAAAACTAAAAATATCAAGCTTTTATTTGATCACCCGATATTTTCATTCATTTCATATGATCATTCCCCTGACATCACAAAATTAATCATCATCATCGGCACTACAACCGGGAACCGGTCTTGGCCCTATTTAGCAAGTCCTGAGGCTTGTTAAACTTTCCATAATGATTTGTTTTTTTCCGGAAAAGGTCATTAGTCTTGCGCCAGAGGCTCCCCGACGGGGAATCGAACCCCGGTCTCCCGCGTCACAAGCGGATATACTTACCACTATACTATCGAGGAGCCCTTTTTATTTTCGCAAGAGACATTTGTATTCTCAACTTATGTAAATGTCCCCACCCGTCCCCCCGCCGCAACATTTTTTTGCCTCATGGTTAAAAACCAGTTTATTCGACGGGTTTCTGTCGCATTAAACGCCCAATAATGTATTAGTAGTTTGAAAAATCTTTAGTTGGTCCAGATCCTTCAATTCTCTGTTTACACTCATTTCAATATTCACTGTGGTTTGACATTTGACGGTACGTCGAAATATCTTTGAGTCCGCGTTTCGTGTAAAAAAAGGACGAAAGAAGAATGATTTTCGAATGAGAACCCGGAATACCCTGAACAGTAGAGGTGTATGCCCCAGATTATTAAAAAATATACGTTTCCGACATTCATTGCGATTGGCACGACACAACGAATATAAACAATTTTAACGTGTTATGAAGGTTTGTTAAAGGTCGCGAACTTAGGAAAAGTTACCAAGCTTCCGATACTTGGGCGAGTGTTGTTTACCAATTCGTAGTCAATTTTAGTTCACAAATATCTTACCACAGACGCGGTACAGCTGTGGGGAACGATGTCGTGGCGCCGGCAGGGGCGCAGGGTTCTACCTCGTCCTCACAAATTGTTCAATGTTCGGCAGATTGATCGCTGAAAATTGATCTCCAAAAGACATCGGTCCACCGGGAAAACAAACAAATAAATCTCCACAACACAGTCATTCGCCAGAAGGAAGAAAGTAAAACTCACTGGCGCTAATCTGTATAAGTTTTTATTTCTATTCTTTAAGTATCAACACTATTGTTTAAAGTAAATACTAGGTAACGTTACGTATTCATTGAGTCAATTATCTTCACATCGATAGTTTTTGGTATTTAAATAGATGACGGGAAACAGATTCTAATTATACTGACGATTAAACGGGTGCACAAACAAAATGTAGGCTTTATACGGGAGGCTCCAGAAAAATTACTTTTTAATTGATAACGCGCTCGATTCGAACTCGACCTTTCGTTTCACACCGTATCGGCGCCGGTACGGTGGGTGACAGATAACCCGTCCGCTTTGATGGTTGTAATGGGACTCAACGATATTAAATCGCTAGCAATAGAAATTCGGCCAGTCCTGTTCCAAGAGAGACGTAAAGTCTCCCTTTGGAGGTAACCAACCAGCTCTCATAGAGGAGATCATCAAGGTACAGATGTATGTGTGTACGTTGGTTCTTTCAAGCGACAAAGCCATGAGAACGAATCTGAAACAAAGAAAAGGCATAATGTGCATCCATGAAATGTGAGTTCGGCTAAGCAAACAAGCCGAATCTCATTGCGTACTAATTGGGTTTCTGTTTGTCCATGCCGCTAGTCATGAGAAGCAGATCCAGAAATGTGTAGGACAAAGAAATCGTATAGATCATTCTCTAGGAATATGCATTCCAGCTGTATTCATAGACCGCAATGCTTGTGGACATGGTGCTAATTGGTTTTAGCCTCTTTACAGGGAATTGGTGTCTATTGCATCGCCGCCAAGGGTAAGCATACCACACCTATTTGCATTTGCCTATGCTGTAGGATTTAATTTATGGTTTAAGACGCGAGATGCGTATATTTGCTTTTGTCCCTTGGGTATAGGTCGCCAGCCAATGTGTATGTCAAGGAATTTATTATACACATGGTGAGGCTGGGAATAGGCGACGCAATGTTTATGATCCCTGTCATGATGGTTACATTGTATGTAAACCAAATTGTTTTGTTTTCAGGAATTCGACCAGGAAAATGCGTATGTAAGATTGGGATTTGCATGGCAACCGAAGGTGCCGAATTGGGCTTGGGATTAATGAAGTTTGGAACAGAATTCTTATAGGGAATTTTGAATTCGAATAAATCAATGAAGGTAAGAATTCTCTTCCAGGAGCTTACCTTTAATGAACTTAATGCGTGAAGCATTTACAGGTGCTAATGCCATTGCATTAGCAGAAAACTATGAAGATTGGTTTGTAGTTATGGGGGTTCTTCGGGTAAGTAGACAGTGGGGTTTGGCGGAACCGCTACACAGCAGTGATACAAGTTTAGAGTGTCTGCGTAGGACCAGCAAGATGTAGTATAATATAATTAACCTAGAATTCTAGGATATTTTGTCTAGCCTATAATATAGAATCTAAGAAAAAACGGAAATAAAAAATGATGGAAAAATGACAGAAGTGATACTACAAACAGGACGTCCCCAATTTCTTAAAAATAGACGGCAATATTTTCTTTTACAAGCTCTAATTAATCTGAAAGTGCATATTCTTTAATGTATTGAGAATTACCCATAAATAAAAAACTCAAATACTCCTTTAACACAATACACCAAGACCGCCTTTCATTGAGCTTGCATGCGGAACTCGGGCACTACGTAAAAAGTCAGGTGCTACCGAAACCCATGTGCAGGAAAGTTTTAACACCATCATTTTTATACAGATGTATAGGTTTTATTCCGTAATTTAAATTACCTATGTTTTAATATTACCTTGTGAGGGTTCTCTAAATACATGGAGAACCAACCCACTATTTCCGCCTATTTTCGACCACCAACAGCGTGTCAAACCAACCCCAATTATTCCTACTTACCTATTCACCTGAAAAGCATGTTGCAATAACGGACGCATAGCTGAATTCATTATTCTATGCAAGTAATGCATAATTGAATTCAGCGACCTTTCTGCCATAAGGCTGTAGCGTCTCTAACAGATACACACACGGTACACAAGCAAAATAGTGAAGAACACCGAACGAAAATCGAATAAAAAAATACATCAGAGCCGTATACCATAGCGATAATATAACAATTCACATCAGTGGAATATACTAGAGTTTAAAAATCGAATTCTAAACACGGCCAGTAGCCTGATGTGTTACACTTGGGTTCAATTTTTGGTGATTCTTACTGTCATAGCGTCAGTTCGAATCACACGTTCTTCACTATCATTCCAAACGCTATACGGCAACTCCAGTCCTCTAACCATGAGATTTCCACCGGAAATTCCAATCCATGTGGTTAGCAACAACAAGTCGAATCAAACAACGCTGTTGCATAATCATGCAACGGCTTGGGTAATTATCGAAGTCCATAACATGTTTGCCACGTTAATATTACCCTAGCCAAAGTAGCCTCACTTCGACTTTCCCCAGACACTCTATCCGCTGGGGATCAATGATTTCTTTTCGCAGGTGAATAGCACCAGCTACATTTTCCTCTGCTTCACAATTCCGTCTCCCTACAGTTCAATGCACTCCGAGAGCACCACAGACATCGCACTAGGTCAGTGGAACACCTCGGAGACTGCATTAATACACGCACACTAAGCCAGACCAACCCTTTGTTATTGTGCTTTCCTTTTGATTTCTTCATCCTTTCTACGCCCATCGACGTCGAACGAATATGCAAGTACTTATCCACCTCGATGAGCGTGGGGAATTGAAGGATGCACAAGAGAGCACGATTGCCATTGGTTGATCGTTGTGCGAAAGCAGAAATTACTCATCTTCATCCCTAATTCAAGTCAGTCGTTATTCAACTACCGCAGCGTGTGCACGCTCGACTGAGAAGTAAAAGGTAAGTGTTGTCAGACGAACGTAGTGTCCCGTTAGTCAATCGAGAAAGAGAAACGGGTTGCCCTTTTAAAATAGACTGGTTACAATTACTTATTTGGCGAAAAGACGAGATATTAATTTGACACGTCCAACTTGCATCTATTTGTTAAAAGTGTAAATTCGAATGAAAAATAAAGAACGATAAAAACTAATTAAACTACACCAGTGCATTTCATTTCTTTCATTTTGGTGCTGGAACTTTTGGTGACAATAATGGAGAAGAAATCATTGGTGGATGATAGAGAATCCGTGCCCGTCTGGCACACATACTTCTACACCCCCACAACCTCACTAAGGGCTTCGCAAAAAAAAAACCATTGTACGATTCTTGTACTTATTCGAATAAGCTTGACCGAGCTATGATGGCCATACCAACTCGGTAAAGAGATAAAACCTTCGTTGCTTGGGGACGAATCCCCACGTCTCTCAGCCGTCTCATGGCATATTATCCCCCTAGCCCCTGCCTCCACATCTGTATGGGCATCGCATAACATGTGGTCGTCCAAAACAAGATTGTCTGGTGAGCCGAAAGCCATAACGCAAATGCAGTACGCTATATATTGACTTTCCCAATAAATTCGATAACAGCGCAATTAGAATTGCGTCAGGCAAACGCAAATAATACGATCCTCGTATGTTTGACATGCCGCTTATGTTTTTTCCTTTCTTTGGAATGCAGCCGAACGGAAGATACCATAATTACTGTTGAGTGCAATCTGTTCTTTCACTTTCCACAGAACAATAAGAAACCCCTCGCCTTCGAAATAAGACAATACAAGCGAAGGAACGCTATTATGGATCATAAATTACATAGCGAAATGTCGTTCCATAGAAGAACACAGAACACTACAAAAGTATGAAGATCCGAAGTGTCTCTTACCGTTTGAAGAAAACAAAAGTAGAGACGCAAGCACGAGTATGTATGGTTGCAGGCGCCAAACTTCGATGAAAGACGTAATGGTTAATTTTCCTCGGACGTAAGAAGAGTAAAAAGGTTCAGTAATCGAATATTGAATTTCGAAGGAACATGTAGTACCTTTAATAAAGAAGATCCCTCTTATATACAAGACAGTAAACCTTCTATTTGTTTGGCGGTCTATAATAATCACTTCTGGGATGCACGGTGTTACTCGCCAGTGGGGTAGGCTTGGACGATCCAATGTAACTTTTGCCTCTTAATTGAATATGAATGTAATATAAATGTATTAGCATATTTTGTTTTAAAAAATCAAAAATTCGAACAAAGACATGTATTTATGAATAAACGTCTGCCTGAAATCGTAAGTGGTCACAGAATTGAAATAAAACTGCCTTCGTCTTATGTCCAGATAGTTTCAGTCCGGCCATATCTAGCCAGCATTTAATCCTCTGGATTGCTTGGGAGCAAATATTCTCCCGATCATCTAGATGTTTAGCCACCGACATCATCATCATCATCATCGGCATTACAACTGGGATCTAGTCATGGCCTTATTTAGCAAGTCTCTTCCCCGGTATCCGGTCCTTATCCGAGACTTGTTAAATTGTCCATAATAATTTGTTTTTCCGGGCAAGGTTATTAGCCTTGCGCCATTAGCTACAGCCAGTACCGCCAAATCATCTGCGTACCCAATAATTCTAACTACGTCTAGTACATTGGCCATGAGCATACCATCATACATGATATTCCATAACAACGGACCTAATACAGATCCCTGAGCCAATCGTTGAAGCGCGAGTCAGAAGTCGAGGGCGATTATATCACGAGTGAAAGAACGTTACCGCATACGTTAAATTCGACTTAGAACAAAGACAGTTAAGAGTGCTAATTTGTGTTTAGTTCGTCCAGACGAACAAGTGGAGCCTCGATGGTTATTAATAAAAAACAAAAAAATAAATGCAATTTAGAATAAAGACAGTTAAGAGCGCTAATTTGTGTTTAGCTCGTTCGAACGAACAAGTGAGCCTCAACGTTTATAAATAAAAAGGAACATTATACAATCAGAAAATCAAAGTGTTTGACTTCTCCTTCCGCTTGGGACGCCGTCGCCGTTGTAGTTAATTCCAGAGGACCACAGTTGTGAAGTAGTGGGAGTTTAGTGAATCCCGTGTCCGTGCCGGCGCACAGACTAAACCACCCCTACAGTCTGCCCCATGGGTTGTTATTTAATTCATCCCTTAGGGAACAGAGCTCGTCTTATTTATTCTTGCGGATCACATTCCTCAACTCCTTCCGTTTGTTGACGAATTTTTTTTTAAATTGTTACTGTTTCTTGCTCATTGTTTCAAGCGTCGTAACTTGATGCACTCCGATCCCACATGGGCGATTTCTGGCTTCCACCAATACACTGTTTTGATTGCCCCTACTGGTTGCCTTTGTCGTGGCATAGAAGCATCACATGCGGTAGTTAGCCAAATCATGATTTTCCACCCTGCCTGTTCGCATCAGCCTCTGCGTCAAATTGTTCGATTTGGTCTTCCTGTATATAATCGAGCAGTTCCCCAGCGGGATCCTTCTCTTTCCACCCTTTTTCTGGGCTTTTCTCGCCAATTTGCCAATGATGAATGCCCTGTATGGTAATATTTCGTACATCACAGCTTGGCGGTCACTATGAGTGTAAGTGTCAAAAACCGGCCACTCTATACTTCTTGCCAATATGGAGCTGGCAAACGTGATGCCGAGTTTGGGCCGCCCTCCCTCGTTTATGAAGGTGTGATCGGCACCATCATTAAGGAGCACCAGATCTAGGACTGTGAAGGTTTCGAGTAGTGGCTGGCCTCTACTGTTGGTCCTGTTGTACCCCATTCTACCACCTAAGCGTTGAAATCTCCAGCAACTATAAGGGGGCTCTTACCTCTAGCTTCTTGTTTTACCCTGCCCAAAAAATATTTGAATTCTTCTATTTCGCACCTTGGCGGAGCATAACAACAGTAGAAATGAATTCCTCTCTTAGCATAGGCGAATCCTTCCTGCCGCTTGACACTTCTATGTTTTATGTAGAAATTTCCAGTTGTCCAGATGGCCGCGGTTTCTTCTCATGTTGTTGTAGCAGTGCCAGGCATCCTGTACTGCTCATTGATGAGTACCACGTCGGCACCGTATACCTTAACCGTTTGGGAAAGGAGATTTTGTGCGGCTGTGGGGGTGAAAGCGAACATACAGGCAAAGTCGCTGCTTTCAACCCGACGAAGGCCAGGGCGATCTTTGTCCCTGTTCAATCGAAGTTGACATGCAGTCTTCACGTGACACCCATGGATAGCTACTTTGCCAACCTCCAAGTAGAACCCAATGCATGCAGCGACGTCCTGAGAAAGGTTGGCGCAAGACGAATAACCTTGCCCGGAAAAACGAATTATTAAGTACAATTTAACAAGTCTCGGATACGGACCGGATACCGGTGGAGAGACTTGCTAAATAAGGCCAAGATCGGATCCCGGTTGTAGTGCCGATGATGATGATGACAATGATCTTGTGTGGCTCAACAATGGTTTAAGTTAATTTGAATGCACTTAAACCTGTCCATTTGTATTCAGGATATTGGACATCGCGTTTATACATGCTCGGCATTTGTAAATCCCTGTTGAGTGGTGGTTACCACCTTCGCACCTTGATTCGCAGAACATGCATTTGGATTGTACATTACAGGTCTTCGCTTTATGGCGTTTTCTACCGCATTTCAAACAGTTCTCCGAACAATCTTCTTCGGATTTGCAGATTTCGCCACATTCTTTCTTCATAAACAATTTGTATTTCGTATTATTTAGAATCATCTAGATTTTCTTCTAAAGTCGAATATGCTGTCGCGTTCCGTATTTATAGAACCATAATCATGTCAATTGTTCTATACAGGTGTGAGACATGGGCGCTTACAAAGCGAGAAGAGAACAGATTCTGCGTATTCGAAAATAAAGTTTTAAGGAGTATCTTCGACGGTAAGTATGATGAAAAGGAAGGACAATGGAGAAAACTCCACAACCGCGAATTGGAAGAACTATACGCTAAGCCTACGATAGTGAGAATAACCAGGTCGAGAATATTAAGAGGGATCGAACATGTAGCAAGAATGGGCATCGACAGAATGGTACGTAGAATTCTTAGTGGGAGGACTGCGATGGAGATGGGAGGACAATGTAAAGTGCTGCCTTTAGGAGTTCGGATCAGAGTGCGGAGTGACGAAGGAGAGTGCGCAGGACAGGGGGCGATGGCACAGCCGAGTCAGTGAGGTCAGGACCTTCCGGGTTCCTACAGACCAATAAATAATAAAAATTAAAAGATTTCCTCAAATAAAAATAACTGGTCAAAGGAATGCCAATACAATGCACAAACAAATCGACTTATATCACTTTCAAAATAAACGGCCCAATGTAAATCAGTTCGTTTGTTGCTCAGCTCTAATACATTTAAAAGACATCTCTATCATACAAACCAGTACATCACTCTCGATTGGTCACCTGTTCACGTGGAAGGTCACAATTGAGATAAGGTAACCGTTTAATTCACTTGAGTAATGACAATCATTAATACACCTTCCAAAAAAAAAAAAAAAAAAAAACAATCGAGATGGCACTGAAGATATCTGTTCCATTGCCTTCATTCCACCGGAAGCGTTGATCTTTTGATGCCAGCACTGACAAACGACAATTCGACAGTAATTTGAGTGGTTAATAAATTGTGTATGTTATGCAAGCGAATCCCATGAATGACGGTCGAAAATTACTGCATCAATAACACTGTGCGTAGATCCGGTTCTTGGCAGCAAAACACCATAGATTCTAAAAACCCCGTTTAACATGAATATTTTAAGTTTTGTCTGGAATTTTTATCCAGCCTTCCAATGGAAGCAAATAAATCAAGGCCTCTATAAATCAACTAGTACCACCTCTTCCGTGATTCACTAGATCACACGTTATCAGACATTTGTCTCGGTCATTTACTGCCAGTAAAAAGTGAAAGGTTCGTCGCACTATTCATCTTCAAGGCGATAAAAAGAAGCGTAGCAATAATTCGAAAGCCATCCGGACCATTTGAACTTCCATGATCCAAAATCTAGGAACCAATTCATCATGTAGCTTCCCAGGCATATATCAGTGATCCATTGGTCACTTTGTTGCATTGGGCAACTGCAGATTCCCACGATGTTGGGCCCCCCGTCCTCTTCGTATTTGGGGTTGCTTTTATTTTTGTTGACGGATCGTTGGGTGCCAATTTCTGTACACCAGTCGCGTTCGAAAGCCATGCGATCGCATGATTGTGTAGTACCGTTGGTGACATTCTCCACTGATCACCAACCAACTGGTGGCAAGTATAATGAACCCGAATTGGGTTAGTTCCATACCCCACGAGTGGCAGCTGGTGCTGAAAGTGCAAGTACCTCCACGACAGAGTCAGATGGAGCAAACGTACTTTTGAAAAGTGGTCATGCCTGATGCAGCACCGAAAATGATAGCAATCAAAGAGTCTCGTAAAAGGTTCGGATTCGGGCTAAACAATTCAATTATTCCGATCATTTTTCATGTTTCACTTGGAGTGCTTTGAACGATATTTCTGTTCGTGTGGTCGATTAAATTAATTGCACAGATGTGGCCCCTCTGGCCACGTTTTAATAACAATTTTTTATACCGTGGTTTTAAAACGGACCGATTAGGGAGAGAAACGAGATTAATTAGTAGATCGCGACGCATAAATGTATCACGAACGCGTATTGCAAAATGCGCAGATCATAATTTATCTGCAACTCGATAGTGAAGGGTATATGGCTAAGAAGACATTGACAGAAGAAGTATGTTCTATAGACCTTTGGCTAATTAGTGGGTCGTTGAGTAAATGGCAGGACAAGGTGACAGAAAGCAGAGTACCAGTTACTTGAACGAAGTTGATTGATCGTGGCCGATTTTAAAATTGATTGAATGATCGAGTGTTACAGTTGGATGTAATGGATGAACTGACCGAAACGGTTATTTACCTGTCAAACAATAATTAGGTTCACTCTTTTGTTTTATTTTTTTATTTTTTTACTTTATAAATGACATATTTTAATAATCAATGAAGGAGAAAATCATCATCATCACCATCGGCACTACAACCGGGATCCGGTCTTGGCCTTATTTAGCCAGTTTCTCCACCGGTATCCGGTCCACATTCGAGACATGTTAAATTGTCCATAATAATTTGGTTTTCCGGGCAAGGTTATTAGCCTTGAGCCAGAAGGAGAAGATAGGAGTAAATAAAGGAAGTAGCAATATACACTAATGATTACAGACTTGATGAATTTGTTACCAAGTATGTTGCACATGGGCTGACAAAGCACTTTTGGCGGATGTTTTGTCTTTTAGGTTGTATGTTGATACAATGTTGCGCCGAACACTGTTCGCACCGGAGAAAATAAAAACAACCAGAACACGGAGCGAATTGGCCACAAATGATACACTGAGAGAAATTGTTTTTGTTTTTGATACGTTATGGTTTTATTTCGACTGTTTAGAAATGGTTACAAATTTGCAGTTTTATATCAAGTCACTTCAATTCAAAAAGGTAATTATGAAAAACACTCCAGCACTGATTATATATTCTGACAAAACAATTAATCTGGTTTACAAATAAATGGTGGTTCTACGCACACGTTCAAAGCCATGGGTTTACAAATAATTGCTCGCGTCTTGGGCACCTTCTCCTTCGGATTCTCTCTGACTGGACGACAATTCGATATAAACCTTTTGGTTCGACGGTATTCTCTCCTAGACTAATTGTCCCTATCCAAAAAATATCCCATTCTAAGTCATTCCTCGCCTCTGCAAAAGAAAATCTTTCATCCTGTCTGCTAACAGATTTTCCCATCATATCTGTTAGCAGCATAAAATTTCCCTTTGCATCTCAAAAGGAGTGCCATGCGGGAGACCGGGGTTCGATTCCCCGTCGGGGAGCCTCTGGCGCAAGACTAATGACCTTGCCCGGA
Organism: Microdon myrmicae; assembly: GCA_963931805.1. Taxonomy (NCBI): domain Eukaryota; kingdom Metazoa; phylum Arthropoda; class Insecta; order Diptera; family Syrphidae; genus Microdon; species Microdon myrmicae. The sequence goes on from OZ007496.1 coordinate 36,469,221, forward strand.
AAAAACAAATCATTATGGAAAATTTAACAAGCCTCAGGACTTGCTAAATAAGGCCAAGACCGGTTCCAGGTTGTAGTGCCGATGATGATGATGATGATCTCAAAAGGAGAATTTCCCATCGGATCTGAAAAAGGAGAAAACTTTCTCGTGATCATTATCATTACATTCGCTGCTGGTGGTCGGTATATTTTTTTTTTTTTGCTTTTCATTACAGATTGGATGCCGCCGCTTATTCTTCGATCTTTCGCTGGTTTTGTTTATCCAAAACATCTGGCATGAAGAAAAGGGTCCCATGCAATTCAGATGGGATAGGAACCATAGAATGTAATTCTTTTGTTTGCTTTTCACTCATAAACATGTATCTGGGATAGTGTTTAAAGCTTATGGCTCTATGGCTACTAATCAGCGGCGTAACGAATCGTTTTGTTTGAACAAGTGTGCCTTAGCATTATACCATGCGAGGGATTTAGGTGCTAATTGCATTTAGCTACCCGAGAATGTATCCCTTGTTCGAATTACTTACCGACATGGTATTTCATGGAAACATCGTGCAGATGTTCAGAATTGAAGATTTTGCATTGCTGGGATGCAATGCATTTCTGCCTTTTCAATTGTGTTTGCATATGATGGATGAATGCGTTGCAATCCTCACTTAACCTTTGTTTCTGATATGATGTATGAAACGTTGAACTCGATATTGGAAGCTTTTGGAACGTTAAGTTCCTTGCCTTTTGGTATCGGGTTCAGCGTTGTTGCGTGTTTCAGGAATGGCCATGACTCTTGGGACACGTGTCTGTGGGCACATGTAATGAATAAAGGTAAGTATGTTCCTTGGCGGAAAGGACATCTCAACCTATAGTTGGTTGTGCGGTTCGTAGAACCGCTACAAACTCCTTTTGTTTACCGATAGGAAGTTGACCTGGGTTGTGTTGTGACGAGCCAACAGGGCCCTCGTTCAAAGCTTGGAAGGTAGGAATCACAATGCAACAGCATTACGGGCAGTTAAAATACCGTTATTAGGGGGTGGCCTCTGAAATGCCCGACCAAGCAAAGGAAAGACAACATACTTTGAAAGAAATACCTTTATTTCTCTATATAAATCTAGTCTCGCTTAAGCTCGATACACTTTTCGCAGCGATGTTCAAGAGTTAATTTATGTTGATAATGATCGTGTTCATCAAAATAATTATCAATCACAGACTCAATCGCAAATAAGTTACCACTGAGCCATTTTTTCAGTTTTAGAAACAGTAAATAATCGGACGGAGCTAAATCTTGCGAATAAAGTATATGAGGCAATTCTATCTTCAATTCAATGATTCTGGCGTGAACAGGTATATCGACTTGATGAAAGAAAACTTCTTTTTACCCTTGATTCTTAACTCATAGCAATCAGAGCACACTATCTACGGATGTAATCTAAACATCCTTTAAGATGCATCCCACCTAAGGTTTTAGGACGAATGTTTACATTCTTTTCCTGCATACTCGCCGGCACTTGTTTATTACTTTGGAATGTATATTTCACAACAAGCATCATCAACGGTAACAAAGAGCTCGACAATCAGTGGGCTTTTCCACAGCGTCTCCTAGGTATTGAGTAATCCCTGCCTTGAGCAGAGGATTCGCTGATCGGAGTTCTCCACCCTTTCCTTCGAAAGATACCATAGGTTAGTGGGGCTACCAGCCCATTCATTGGCGTAATTAAAGCAATATAACTACTTATAAGCTAATGTATATATAACTTTGCAAGGTTCATAGGTTCAGTGTACCGCGGGATCTTTACCACTCCACCATATCCGCAACTCAACTCCCATTGTCTCCCGCCAATGCAATCGCATTGGCACCTGAAAATATTTCCCTTTCCAAGGACATTAATGCATACAAGCATTACATAGAATTCCTAAAAAGAATTGCGTCTACAAGGGCATTCATATATTACAAAGCATCTCTACATTAGCGACCCAAAAACCGAATTTCCAATTAGTGTAGATATTCACACTATAATTCGATCCAGCCGTCGCCATAGATGCCATGCATAATTGACACAGATGGTATACACAACCGTCACTGTGTACCCATCTAAATTACTTTCCGAAGACTTGCAACTATGGATCCAATTGCAAGCACTTCTCGCGGAAATATTGTTATGTTTGAATTTTCAAGTTTCGCCGTCAGATCGGATTCAATAGCATAAACATATGCAAAACAAATGAATCCGATTCTCCCAGTCGGCAGAGAGACGATATACGATCTCTATTGTACGAATTATCACAATCCCTCTTAGCATCTAATGAGTGGCTGTTATTTAGACAGCTGACCCTCATTACCAAAAGATGCCGTAGGTCGTTTCACCATTGTTCTTTTTTTCCTCGTTTCAGGCAAAACGCATCGAGGAACACGGTGATGTGTACGAACACACACATACACCACCGCCTCACTGAGATCGCTTTCCATTGGTCACTGGTCAAAGGAAATTTCATTTCCTTTTCACCACACCATCAAACTCACCCCAAACGAGGATTGAATCACGGAGTCTTAATTCAACCGTCAAGCAAGAGAGTTCGTCTCCATCTCGCTTGGCGTGCGCACGTAAGTGCGTACGCGAGTGCGTACATACTAAGTCGAAGTTAAATAATCAGTGGATAGAGTCGAATGTGGTTTAAGAAAGCGCGTTCGGAATTATATGCAGGATTTGCATTCACCAGTTTGATACATCTTTCGTGTTAATACATTGTGTTGAAATTTTCTAAATGATCTATTACCAAAATCCTTCTATTAACCCAATGTGTAAAATAACCCTAAGAAGAACAAAACAATTTGCAGTGAAAATAAAAAAGGAACATTCCTACATTAAACAGTATACAGTGTGTTTTACTTCCCTTTATTGGTGCGTGTCTTGTGGCGGAGTTTTACTCCTTGATCGGTGAACAATTACTTGGTGATTATCATTTGGCGGAACTTTGTCTTTGTGATGCTAGTGGAAGCGGTGGGTGGATGGTAGAATCAGCGTCCATGGCGACACACAGACCACCCATACCTACAAGCTAACTAAAATAAAAGAACTTCCAACAGTACAACGACAACGTGTTTTTATTTGGCGTTTTGTTTTGTAGTGCACAGACCCCAGGAGGGTTGGTTTGAGTGCTGAAGGCAGTGTTCGTCAGCTCAATTTTGTTTTCGGTCTTCGAGTGACGATTTCCTGTGAATTACGTGGGTGTTTTTATCGAACCTGCATCCTTGTCGATGCCACGGTAAAGACGTTACCCACAGGGGTACACGAGAGAAATGCAAGATTCGTGCGACTACATGTACCTCGGTTCCCGCGAATACATATGTGTCTGGCGGTAGTTTTAGTCGGTAAAAATCCACCATGCCTCTGGATCGGTCCAGAGGCATCTTTTGAAGATTTGAAGAGAAAAAAATGTATATATATATATATATATATATATATATATATATTAGGGGGTTTTGCCCCCTGCTCGTTACGCTCGCCAACCCCCGTATCAATTTTAATGTAATTATCAACAAAATTCCCCGTCAGGGAGCCTCTGGCGCAAGACTAATAACCTTGCCCGAAGAAACAACAAAAAAATCATTATGGAAATTTTAAGAAGACTCAGGACTTGCTAAATAAGGCCAAGACCGGCTCCCGGTTGTAGTGCCGATGATGATGAAATAATAGGTCGGTGAGGGGGGGGGGGGGGGGGTAGGGGGGGGGCGAACATACAGGGCAAAGTTACTGATTGCTTTCAACCCGGCGAAGGCCAGGACGATCCTTGTCCCTGTTCAATCCAAGTTGACATGCAGTCTCCACGTGACACCCCTGGATAGCTACTTTGACACCCGCCAAGTAGTGAACCAATGCATGCAGCGACATCCTGAGAAAGGTTGGCGCAAGGCTAATAACCAGGCCCGTAAAAATGAATTATTATGGCAAATTTAACAAGCCTCGGATATGGACCGGATACACGACGACGACCACGGAAACGAAAACGGCTAAACGATTTAAGGATTTTTTCATGGAACATACGCTCACTATACAGAGCTCGAGCTGCACAGCAACTAGCCGATACCCTGTCCGAATATAAGGCTGACATAACAGCATTACAAGAAATAAGATGGACGGGGAGTGGTGTTTTTCAAAGAAAAGAGTATGACATTTATTACAGCTGTCACGCAAAACACCATGTGCTCGGGGTAGGCTTTCTAGTCAGCCAAAAACTGAAGCCTGCCATCATCGGCTTTAATGCAATATATGAAAGGCTATGCACTCTTCGCGTGCGAGGCAAATTTAAGAACATAAGCCTCATAAACGTTCACGGGCCTACAGAGGAGTCCCCTGACGACGAAAAAGAAGAATACTATGAGAACGTCGAACGGGCCCTCAATGCCTGCCCAAGATACGATGTGAAAATCGTTCTTGGGGATTTGAATGCGAAAATAGGTCGGGAGCCGGTTTTCAGGCACTACGCAGGTTCCCATAGTTTGCATGAGAACACTAATGACAATGGACTACGAGTCATCGAACTGGCAGCATCGAAAAACTTGGTCGTTGCGAGTACCAGGTTTCCGCGTAAAGATATCCACAAAGCCACCTGGGTATCACCTGATGGAGCCACTCGCAACCAAATTGACCACGTGTTGATAGATCGCCGCCACTCTTCGAGCCTGATGACGGTACGAACGTACCGAGGTGCCAACGTCGACTCGGATCACTATCTTGTTGGTACAGTTTTCCGAGCACGGATTGCCTTACGGAGACGTATTGCATCCACGGATCAGGTTCGAATCAACACGGCTGCCTTACGCAATGAGAACACCAGCAACACCTTTGGTCATGCGTTAAGACTCGCCCTCGAAGAGCTCGACGGAAGGAGAGTAAGTCCTGGGGCCAGAATGCCGGGCGTAGAAGAGAAATGGACACGCCTTAAGAATACTGTCATTAGTACTGCCAACTCCATCTTAGGCAGTAGTCGTAGAGATCGGAACGACTGGTTTGATGATGAGTGCAAACTAGCGACTGAACGTAAGAATGCTGCATACCGGGCAATGCAGCAGTCTCATAGGACGCGGGTAGGCGAGGAGAAATACAAAGAGTTCAGAAGAACTGAAAAAAGACTTCACAGACAAAAGAAAAGTGCCTGGGAAAAAAATCTTGTCTGTGAAATAGAGAAAAGTAGAGAGCGAGGTCCGCACCAGGCGCGGAAGTTCTACCAAATAATCCGCAGTATGACGCGGTACACACCACGCTGCACTTACTGCAAGGATAAAGAGGGTAATCTGATCACCGATCCTGAAGGCATTCTGGAGCGATGGGAAGTGCACTTTAATGAATTGCTAAATGGTCAGCTCACAGAAGAATTGGAGGCTCCACCAAAGCAAGACCAGGACCAAATGCTGCCGCCACCAAGCATTGAGGAAACACTAAAAGCCATTAGACAGCTAAAATCAAATAAAGCCCCTGGAGCTGATGGCATACCAGCTGAGCTGATCAAACAAGGAGGGACAGCGTTACATCACGCAATTCACGAGATCGTGGTGCACGTATGGGAGCAAGAGGAGATGCCGGAAGATTGGCGTCGTGGTATAATTTGCCCCATACATAAGAAGGGAGATATCACACTGTGCAGCAACTATAGGGGTATAACATTGCTGAGTACCGCCTATAAGATACTCTCCACTATCCTACAAGACCGGATATCCCCATACGCTAAAGCCATCATTGGTCAATATCAGTGTGGCTTTATCCCAGGCAAATCAGCAATTGATCAGATATTCACCCTTAGGCAGGCGATGGAAAAATGTCTGGAATTTAAGATTCCACTATATCATCTGTTTATAGACTTCAAGGTCGCCTACGACAGCATAGCCAGGGTAGAACTATATAATGCCATGAGAGAGTTCGGCATTCCAAATAAATTGATACGACTTTGTAGGTTTACCATGACCAACGTAACTAGCCAAGTAAAAGTAGCGGGATTGCTGTCCAAACCAATAAACATTTATAATAGGCTCCGACAAGGGGACGGTCTGGCCTGCCTCCTCTTCAACCTGGCGTTGGATAAAGCAATCCGTGACTCTGGCGTTACAACAAGAGGGACTATTGTCACCAAGTCCAGCCAGATACTTGCCTACGCAGATGACATCGACATCATCGGTAGAACCGAATCGGCGGTACAGGAATCCTTCACCCAGATCGAGCAGGCGGCACAAAAACTGGGACTGCGCATTAATGAGGGAAAAACCAAGTACATGGTGGCAACTTCTGCGAAGAGAAGACCTAACGTTGGTCAAACTATAAGGGTAGTGGAGCACGAATTTGAAGTAGTGCAATCCTTTAACTACCTTGGGTCAATAGTATCAGCCGATAACAATATGGAAGAAGAAATACGCGAACGGCTGATTAAATCCAACAAAGCCTACTATGGTCTATCAAGGCTCTTTAAATCCGGAAATTTATCCAGAACATCCAAGCTACTACTGTACAAGACCATGGTCTTACCAGTACTCATGTATGGATCCGAGACCTGGGTGCTTAATAAAAGGCACTCTGAACTCTTGGCCGCGTTCGAGAGAAAGGACTTAAGGAGAATTGTTGGCCCCGTATGTGAGGGAGGACGGTTCCGGAGACGCTACAACCATGAGTTGTACGCAATCTACCTTGAAGCTCATATTGTAAGAAAAATCAAGCTCGGTAGACTCCGGTGGGCGGGACTCCTAGCTCGAATGAGCGAAGAGGACCCTGCCCGGAAAGTCCTTTGTGGCAGGATGTATGGAAGGAGACAGCGCGGCAGACCTTGTCTGCGATGGAGGGATGGCGTAGACCAGGACGCCCAGAGCCTGGGAGTGCTAAACTGGATGACATCGGCTCAAAATCGGGACCGGTGGAGAGATTTGTTAAATAAGGCCAAGACCGGATCCCGGTTGTAGTGCCGATGATGATGATGATCAACAATTTTAAATTAATTTTCAATATCAATGTAACAATAAATGTTTTAAAACAAGAAAAAAATAAATCTACTCTTGAAGCCAACTTTGTTGAATTTTTTTTTATATTACATATGTATATATATATATATATATATATATATATATATATATTATATATATATATATATATATATATATATATATATATTGTTCACGGTGCGTTTAGCGTGCAATTCAAAAGTTCGGCGAAACGAACGGCGACAAAAAACGACACGAAAATGTTTGGCTTAAACGTGAAATGTTTAAATTAAACGAACGACACTTTATTGTTGTTTCTTATATAACATACGATATATTTTACTCTTGTTTACAAAAAACGAGCGAAACTAATAAATCGACAACGAAACGATAACGAAAAAACTAGCTAAATGCTATGAACGAAAACGAAAATGTTGTACACTGCTTGTGTACGACGAACGACGAAGTGACAGAGTTGAAAAAGATCTTCAACGACAAGAATCCTTAATGGCCGCCATCTTGATCCTTTGATGAGCGGAAGTAGGCGGGGCTATGGCTTCCAGAACGATCGCTGGACGAAACTCGACGAATGTTGTGGCGTACTATTGACAGTTAAGGTGCCAATACAATGTTGATGATATTGTCTGGTCGAATTTTGTCGGCGGTCAATGTTGTCTACGCTATTTTGTGGAGCGAGATGCGACATATATATATATATATATATATATATACATATATATATATATATATATATATATATATATATATATATATATATATATATATATATATATACCTAGGTTCAATTGACAACTCTGTGTTATTGTGTTTCGAGTGCAATCAACTTAGTATACATTTTTATAAAATTGCTGACCTCCACGGCCTAAAATTATTTTCAGGAACTTTCCGTTCCCCATGATCTCCTTTTTTCGGCATCTCATGATGACATTATAAGCCGGTAATATTTATGTCAACGTTTAAGATGATGAAACTTTTCTTTCCCAATCTGGTTTTCCAGTAACCCTACTATCATACCAAAATCTCTATAGACCAAAATGAAGTATCGTTTGAACTAGATATAAATGCAAATCCAATACTTTATATTCAGAACTAAAACTACCTCTATTTTAATACATTTAAGACGTGAGGTAACAAATTTTCTCCGCATCTTGAAATTTCTAATCACGCTTCCAAGTTAAAATGTGTTTTTGATCGCCGCGATCAAACCTAAGACCGCTAACACCTTTATCACCCGTACCACATTCTGGTAATCGATTTGGCATACCTCTCAGACTTTTAATAAGCAATAACAGCCACCTTACGTTCCAATATTCGAACCATGAACAGCAGAAAATCTGAGGAAGCCGATCATAACAATCTTCGCGGAATATCATCAATCTTCGATTAGATATTCGTTTCATGTATTTTTGATGAATTCCACTAAAGCACAAATCGCATAACGAGTCCTCTTCATAACATTCTCCAACTAAACTGGGTCATCAACTGAAAATTTACAAACGTTAAGCAGCCCCAAACTGACAAACGAGGAAGTAGATGCTCGAAACTGGTTTAAGATCGTTTTCCCGTTAAACCAATCTGTCCCGTGTAACTAGCTCCGCCTGACACCGAAACTGACCCATCAACAAAAGTGAAATTTACCAACACCGAGTCATGACCAAGGCTGCCACAAAAAAGCGTCAATAGACAACGACCCGCTACTAATATCTGCTGGAAAGAGTTGCGAGGACTCTTCAAAATGAATAAATTCCAATTGGTTAGCAGATGAGCGAAGAAAGTTCATCGACAGATCGAAAGTAATTCTGAGGTTCTTCGTAGAAATTGTCATAAGATAGTTTGATCGATGATATGTTGCTGCAACATGTTGCGCTTGAGGCTAACTGAACAGCACCATTTCAAATCGACTAATTGGAATTCAATTCGATGCAATGGGATAAATAATGACGCGGGTGACGCCCAACAAATTATAATTTCCTAATAGTTTCAGTGAAGATGAATAAATTGTTATAAATTTCATTAAGAGAAAGCCAACAACTATGATGCTGATTACGAGCATAATGTTAATTCAACGCCTGGGAGTCGACAAATTTGAATTTGATAGCGAAAGTGAAGATGGGGCAGATCGAAGTTTTTATCATATTTCATGTGTTAAATTACATTTTGAAAGGTTAATTGCTTTATAGGCCGATAATGTGGCGCATAGTAAAAAAAAAAACCAAATACAACGAAGATTTGAGGATGTCTCCATGCGGCTTTCTAATGTAGGTCTTCTACACAACATTTGTTTTGCAAATGACGAAAAAGTGACAGTTAGTAACACTTCCTATGTCAGCGATACTTGGCAAATAGTTCCTTAGTGAATATACATTTAAAAATAAAGATAAAGTGCCTATAACGATATTCAACAATTAGGGGGACAAATAGTTAAAGGCAAGAATAACATATTCAATGGTAACCCAACTTTTACTCGTCTTCTTCCGTTATTTGTTTTAATTTCACTCCACCCATTAAATTAATTTTGTCTAAGATGACGTTTAGTAAGTTGTGTCTTCTTACATTTTTAAACACAGTCATTAAATTCCGCATTTATTTTACAAAAAAATTATAATAATTTAATTTTTCACGAGCAGGTTCTCGTCACCAAAAAATCGATTCTTTATTTTCATTATTTTGTAGTAAATTATATGTATAATCATCATCATCATCATCATCGGCACTACAACCGGGATCCGGTCTTGACCTAATTTAGCAAGTCTCGCCACCGGTATCCGGTCCTTATCCAAGATTTTTTAAATTGTCCATAATAATTGTTTTTTCCGGGCAAGGTTATTAGCCTTGCGCCATTATATGCATAATATTTAAATATAATTTTGTTTAAGGAACAAAAACGAGACCCACCTTTTTAGTCGAAAATTGAAATCGAGCGTCCATATATTCATAATATGGTAAGTAGAGTTACCAAAAGTACAACCAGGTGTCGCATGTATGCTATGCTATGACTCCGAAAAAAAAGTCGAAGGTACGACTCTATACACAGTATATTGTTTGAATTTTAACACAGAAAAAGCATTAATAAAATCCTTAATCGTGTTTCCTGAAAAATCATGTTTTTCAAACGGTTGGTCAAGATTTCTCAATAACTACTTGACGGATCGCCTTTTTTCCTTTTTTATTTTAAAGTAGATTTTAGTCATTGGAGCCCCTACTACAAACAAGATGTAATATGCATAATTTTTTTACAGTGTTCTAAAGAAAGAAAAAATGGTGAAAAAGCGTATTTAAAAAATTCAAATGTTCGCCATTTTGTTAAATTTCGACTTTCGCGGATGACTCATGACTATATGGGGGTTCTCTATACTACATGGAGAACCAAGCCACTATATCAAACCTAATTTTGACCGCTAACAGCGCGTCACATCAACCTCTATCCCACCGTCCAGTAATCCACCTGAAAATCATGTTTTCCAAAAGGACGCATTAGCTGAATTCATTATTCTACGCAGATAATGCATAATTGAATTCAGCTCCCTTTTGCTATATGGCAACTCCGTTTCGCTAACCCCATGAGATTTCTTCTGGAAATTGCAACGGCATCGTCTAGCCAAACGACGTGGTTGCATCATCCCGCAACCGTTTGGGAAATTATCGTATTATTTAATTGTTTCCCACGGTTATAATTCCCTAGCCGACGTAGCGTCCCTTTTGATTTCCCCCAAACACTCTATTCGCTGGGGATCAATGATTGAAGGTTAATTTCACAAACCATTTGCCTCTCCTTCCCATTTTTATCTTCCAGTAGTTCATTGCACTATGAGATCACCACAGTCACCGCACTAGGTCAGTGGGTCATCCCCAGAGGCTGCATTGATACACGCATACCAAATCCAGATCAACCCTAGGTTATTGTGCTTTTCCTTTTGATTTCTTTATCCTTTCTACGCCCATCGAACGTCGAACGAATACACAAGTATTTATTCACCTCAATGAGCGGAGAGAATTGAGGAATGCACAGGAAAGCGCGATTACCATTGGCTGATCGATGTGCAAAATCCAAATGTCGTCCGTAATTGGGATCAGTCATTATCCAACGACCGCTGGGTGTACACACGCCAAGTCGTTATTCATCTCTCGAGGAAATTAGTCGATAATCGAAGACCAATAGGAAGAGTAAAATTTTTAATTACTGCGGTCACGTGTCGAGAAAGAAGTGTTTCATCTTGTATAAAATTTATAAAAATCAATTTAATTATATTAATAATAAGTTCCAAGTGAAGTAAAGAAAAACAAAAACTATATAAAAAAAACAGTCTCTGCAAAATATCGTTTTTGTGTTTCATTTGTGTTATTTACATGGTGAACAATCTTCAGCGGACAAGAGTTGGGGGAGTAAGTGAAACAGGGCCCGTGTCTGGCACACCAACTTTGAACCCCCACAACTACACCCATATAGTTTAAGAAAATTCTTCGAAACCTTTTTAGATGGTCACATAACAAGGCGTGTCAACAATTACTGTCACTTTATTTTTTTTTAAAAACAATATTTGTTTTTGTACTTTAGAACATATTGTAGTGAACTTCGGGTTCGCTGGATTAATTATTTTCATAAAATAAGAGCCGTGAAATCGATTTTTTGTTTAAAACTTTATTCGTCTTTTAATGACAACCGTTTTTCACTTTTCGCTAATCATTTAAACGTGACACTCTGTCACTGGCGACTTATCGTTTTGTTTTTACTGCTCATAGTCTCCAGTTTTCCAGTACTTTGTTTTGGAGACCTGCCAGATGTCCAGCTGATTGTCAGACGCGTTACACTACCCTCCGCTCGTCCTGAACTAAGTTCACTGGTCCTCTGGGTTAACAAAAGTTGCCAGTCGGTCACGATGTACCACTTTCATCTTGGAGTTTGGTAGTGGAAGTTCTTGGCCTTCTTCCAAATTTTCTAATGCCCTCCTTCTCGCGTTAGCTCTAGCCTGCCGCAATTCTTCCTTTTCCCGACGACGAAATTCCTCTTGGATTTTAGGGATCTCATGCGAATAGTGTAAGAGAAAATGCATGTGCACATCCTTAAGCTCTTCTGGAGTTTGCATATCACGTAAGCGATCTAGATCTTCATCTTTAATTACTCGTCGCGTTATCATAGATAAGATCATTCAGTTGTTCACGTAACACATCATCGCTTCCCTTCCACCGTTACCGTGTTTTGTGATGACGATGGTATATGTATGGATTCACCTTGCCGTGCTGTGCTGCTTGCCATCCAAAATCAGCTCGTCTCATCTCTTATTGCCATCTCTTCTTCTCCCAATCTTGACTATTTCGCAATAAAAATTGACCAACGCCCAAAGTCGTTATACATTATATGTTTCTAAATACCTCATTCGCAACCCATCGTGTCATACGAACTGGCAATAGCAGCGGTTGATCACCTAACCGAGTTAAGTACTTCCCGAGACGATATCGTTGTTATTGGCGATTCCAACCGTCCCTATCTCCAATGGACGCTGTCATAGGAACAATCCCCTCACACCTCAAGCGCCGCTAGTACCAAGGAATGTCTTTCTATAGACGGTCTCACCGACTCAAGCCTCCGCCAAACAAGTAATGTGCCAAATCATATAAAGAGGCTGTGGGGGTTCTCCATAATACATGGAGAACCAACCCGCAATTTCAACCAACTCATTTTCTTATGCAGATAAGGCATAATTGAGTTTAACTACCCTTTTTGCCATACGGCAACTCCATTCCTTTAACCATGAGATTTCCAACGGAAATTCCATTCATGTTAGTCAGCAACAACCAAGTCGAATCAAACGACTCGGTTGCATCATCATTCAATAGCTTGGGTAATTACCAGCATTCCTTAGCGTTTTTCCCATGGTATTATTTCCTTAGCCGATGTAGCGTCCTATCGAATCTCTGGAGATCATCCATTCGCTTGGGATCAATGATCTCTTTTCGCAGGTGAATAGCACCGTCTAGTTTTCCTCTTCTCCATAATTCTGTCTCCATACGTTTCAATGCACTCTGAGATCACCACAGCCGTAACACTAGGGCAGTGGGTCATGCTCAGAAGCTGCAGTTGATGCCAGCACACACAACCAAGCCCACCGAGTACATCGTGTTTCTGTTCTCTCATTCTCCCACGTCCATCGATTATCAATTAACCGATGTTCACCGCTTCGACGGGCGTAACAATGAAAGAGCAGAGGCGTGGTCTCTTTTGGTTGTCCTGTGTGCAATAAAATAGAACTCAGAATTTCACCCCTGATGAGATTAGTCGCTATGCAATTTCCATCGTGGTTGGTCACACTGTCGCTTAGACCCACATTTCAACGCAGAGTGCTCACAGGCATTCGGGTAAAATCTTTAATCATCGCGGTCACAGTATAGAGGAAAAAGTATATAAATCAATTTACCATAGTGAGGCGATTCAACTTGTATATACATGTACAGAATACAATTTAACGATTCTGAAGTGCTCGAAGTGTTCCAACTTATATAGAAACTATATAAAACAATTTAGCAATATTTAAGCAATTCAACTTGTATATATATGTACATAAATTAATTTAACAACACCTGTGTTACAACTTATATAAAACTACATAAATCAGTCTAATAATACTAATTATAAGTTCTGAGTGGAATAAAAGAGTAGGACCCTTTGTCAAATCAAAATAAAAAAAAAAAATTAACCTCAGCAATTTTTCAGCGCCTTTTTATTTCCTGATTTGTTGGACATCGTTGGTGCACATCACGTTGCAGTGGAACATTTGTTGGGGAAAGAAAAGTGAATTCGTGCCCATGTCAGGTATATACTTCTTCACCCCCACAAGGCAACTTGACCTTGTGTTTACAATGGACCCCTATAATTCCTCAGTTGCCTTTAGTCCGCACGCTCTCTCCACCATCGAAACCGCTTCTCGTATCCCTCTATCAAGACAGCTTATCCCAAACCCCACCAACACACTTTCCACTTTTCCTACAACTTCCGCAAAGCTAACTTTCACCTAATGAATGAGCATCTTAGCAGAATCGCATTTAGCTTTGATCACCTAGAGATAGAAGAAGCTACTGCCGTTCTGTATAAGGAAATATACAAACCCAGTTCCATATCCCCTTCACCTTCTCCCGTAAACGATCCCCCTCCCCGCTACGTCCCTATGGCTTACTCAACCAGCAGATAACACCTGCACAAACGATTTGTGACCTTAGCATCTTATGTGATAGGGAGCTTAACTTTGTCCCATATATTGATGACATTATTCCCAAGGCCAACTCCGTCCTTGGTTTTGTGAAACGCTGGTCGAAAGAATTCTCTAATCCCTACGTTTCCACATGACTCTATATAGCCTTTGTCCGCCCCCTTCTTGAATATGCTAGTCAGATTTGGTCTCCTCACCACTCGTACCAAATTCGCAGGGTCGAAAGCGTGCAACGTCGTTTTTTGCGGATTGAATTGGGAAAATCCTCTGATTCTACCCCCATACAAGAGCCGTATTCACCCAATTAATCTTAACACACTTGAAGAGCACAGAATTCATGCCGACATCATTCATCCACCGGATACTCCCAGGTTCAATCAACTGCCCAAGCCTGCTCTCCTCCATCACACTTTCCACTAATTCCAGAAACCTGCGAAACCCTCGTCTCTTCTATTTGCCCGCCCATCACACGTCTTACGGCTCTGATGAACCCATTTCGGGAATGCAGGGGTGGGCAAACACTCACCCCGCGTTCTTTGACACAAATCTCACCTCTTCCGCTCTCAAACGTCGTCTCCTCTCTTACCCTGTGGTGGTTTCAATAACGCCACCGCTCGCCTCTTCCAGGTACGACACCTAACTTCCCCCTAGGGGCATACAAAAAGCATAAAAACAACCATTGTGGCAGTTCCAGGGAACGCCACTACTTACCTTTTCCAATTGCCAAAATAAAAGGTTCCTAAGAATCTAAGCTAATAATTTGCGCTAAGGCAATAAGCAGATACACCAAATAATAATTTTCCTAAGGGCATGGTTAGTTTAAACGCACCATGTTCCCTAAAAGCAATTTGGTCGCACCATCCGCAAAACAACATGACTCGAATCACTTCGATACATAAAACTCGTAACTAACTCATGTGGCACGTGCGGGGGGTATTTCTACTTTTCCTTTAGCTTTACCAATGCCCACTTCGGCCGGTCAACCGATCGACAAATACATAATGGCATACGGCTGACCGCCCAAGGAAGTCGAGTTCTCCTAAATGGAAATTTACCAGCGAGAATTCGACTACTTGGAGATGCCGCCAAGATGTACACGATCGGCATAAATGCTGTACGAAGTTGCTGATCTAGTAAACACCCAAATATCTACTTCGAGATAGTTGCACCAGCTGCAACCATGCCAACTAATGTTTCCCTTACGAAATTCGGTTGATCTACGGTTCGCATACTTTTGGACACACACCATTAGCAGCAGAAGCGATCATCGTGTGTGTATTTCGCGCCCTTTTGCTGGACCAATGCAAAGAAAATCTTTCGTTGTTGGGCACCGAGGCGATAGATGGAATTTGCTATGTTGTCGTCTTCGATGACCTATCCAATCGCGATACGGATTCCGTGGAGGCAAGTCGAACCTCCACGTTAAACGAGCTAAAAGTCAGTCGCGGTCGGGCGGTCAAACATGTAGAGTCACATTTCATCCCCCGTGGGAGTCGAACGAGAGCAGCATTTTGAGGTGTAGTTGTTTGTGCTGAACCGTTATTGTTGGGCGGAATAACTTGTGATGTATTATTAATCCAAAAGGAGAGGAACTTAAACGGAGTAATGAAGCTGTGTAGTATCTAAGTGTAAAGAAAATAACTATGTATCTTAAATATTACTAAACTTTGAATGGAGTCCAGATTTGAATAGTGAACACTAGTTACGTTTATTAAAAAAACTGAAATAAAAAGTTGTTTTCCACCAAACCAGTGTGTTTCATTTGGCTCCTGTTTTCGGCAACGGAAAGACCGGTACCTAGTGTAACGAAATTAACTCTGTAGTGGAATCTTCGTAAAATCAGTGCCAAGCAGACACAAAGGCGAAGAAAAGACCCACAACCCCTCCTGACTCCACCCCGCTCACCGCCTACACTCTCCCGCACTCATACTCACACCCCAGCATCTGGCTTATCCTCGCCCTTCCCTGTCCTACCACTTAGACTATTATTCTATCCATCTTTGTTTAGTTCCCCATTCCATTTTTTAGTCACTTTAAAGTTAGTTCACCACCCCCAACCCGTATGGCTTAGTTTTTAAGTTAGTTCGTAAGCCTATTTACAAGTTTATATGTTTATACGACTTGTAGTAAGCGAAATAAACTGAGGGTTCTGCCCTCTGTTCATTCATTCATTCATTCATTCAAGTCATCTTGCAGAAGTCTGTTGATGACATCAATCTTTTCTCCAGATCTATACGCCACAATGTCGTCGGCGTACGCAATTGCATGGTTGAAAGAATCCACTAGATCACTAGTGTAAATGTTTAATGAAGTGGAAGAATTCACTGCTCCCTGTTGTAAGCCGTTTTTGATGTGGAAGGTCTTGGTAGAAATTATATCTCCACATTTCACCACAAACTGTTTACCCATTATCATATCGTAGATAATGTATAACAAATATTCGGGCATACCTAGATTTGATAACTTACGAGCTCTTCTAACCATATGGTATCGAAGGCCTTTTCAAATTCAACCAAACAGGCCCCTGTGCATCGTCGCTTTGCCTTGTTCCATTATATGTCGAAAACCGGTTTTGTCGCGGTATGAGCGGTGTCGTGTTTCGATCTGAAACCGAACTGTTTATTCGGAATAATACCATTCTCATCACACCTGTTTATTAATAATTATTTTTCAAATACCTTGCTGATGTTTGGAAGCAAACTAATCGGGCGAAGATTGGTGGGGTTGCTTCTGTCGTTGCCTTTTTGGCGATGGGATGTATAGCGTTTGCGATGATAGTGAAGAACGTGTGATTCGAACTGACGCTATGACAGTTAGAATCACCAAAAACTGAACCAATGCTTAACACATCAGGCTACTGGCCGCGTGTACGAATTCGATTTCTAAACTCAAGTGCACTCAACTGATGTGGATTTGTTATGTTATCGCTATGGTATACGGCTCTGATGCATTTTCTTATTCGATTTTCGTTCGGTGTGACCGATCCGCCTCTCATTGGAAAGGTTCCCATGGATATCGTTCAGATAGATTGAATGTCCATACCTTGGAAGGAAGAGCAAACGAAAAATCCGTTGGTTAGGAAGAAGAGAAACCAACCAGCGGCTGTTCAAATAAATGATCGTGCACAGAGGCTGAAGGCATTGCTATCGTAAACAATAAAAGCATATTGCCAGATAGATTTTTTTGTTGATGTTATGTCAACAAAAAATTCGTCCACGATGGCAAGCGCTAAGATGGATCAGTGCATGTTCGGTTTAGAAAACGAATCAGAGGACGTGACCGTTGCCATAATTGTTTGGATAAACAATTATGATCACGTCCAATTCGATGTTCGTTAATGCATCAGAGGCTAAAAGCATTGGTATCGTAAACGATAGTGGACATCGTTTTTTCTGTTGGTGTTATATCAACAGAAATTCGTTTACGATGGCGAGCGCTAGGATGATGGTGCCTGTTGATTTAGAAAATGAATCACAGGACACGACCATTGCTAGGTTGTTTAGATGAACAAATTATGTGTCGTGTCCGATTTGATGATCGACCGATCATGTGTAATTTGCCTTGCAGCTATGTAAGCGGACAGCATGCCAGGCTTGTCTTTGGACCAACGGATGGTTGGGAAAAGTAAGCACAGGCGGATTACTGTGTATATGATAGACATGGTCGCCGGCAAGAGGAACCGATTAGGTTCCCAAATGGTTGGTAATGAAATTGTGGTGCTTGATGCCATGGCAAGATGAAGATCATGCTGTGGGTTATATTTCAGGTGGGAAATGGTTGAAAGTGAGCTTTATACTCGTATGTAGGTAAGAAATAATCATTGGTAATGTATTGCAGGTTGGGAATGGGGAGTTGAAGTAAGTGAAATGGGTAGTTCTTCGGAGGTGCTTAAAGAACCCTCTCAAGTCCCTTATCCAAACTAAGTTTAAAGGGCCATCTGCCTTTTAAGCTCGTGTTCCATCTAGCCTACTATAAAGGAATATTGGCTCTTCTTTCTTCTAGCTTAATCGTCGTCATTCCGCCAGCTACTTCATTCTTTGTGGCTCTCCTTTAACCCCGTTAGAGCCAAAGCATGTCCTCAGCTGGGAT
This sequence comes from Microdon myrmicae, assembly GCA_963931805.1. NCBI lineage: Eukaryota > Metazoa > Arthropoda > Insecta > Diptera > Syrphidae > Microdon > Microdon myrmicae. The sequence goes on from OZ007496.1 coordinate 36,487,484, forward strand.
GTATATGGGGAGTAGTCCAGCTATAGCACATGCTGTTTCGTCAGAGATCGTTCTGAAACTGCATATAGTCCTCAATGCGCAAAAGCTATATGTTACACTCATCATTCTTTTCAGTTGTTTTGTTTGTAAAGCTTCTGCACATACTGGTGCGGCATAGGCTAGTACGGATGTGACAGTATAATCACTATATCCTGGTCCACCATTGTTTGGCAATATATCAGATATGTTGCCTGTATGCTTGCGACGTTCTTACTCGCATACCTTCCTACCGAAACCAAAAAAAAAAAAAAAAAAAAAAAAAAAACCCTCTTGATCGATTGTCGAGCATCACTCTCAAATACTTGACCCCTTTCCCTTGATCGTATGTTCTGATTTTAGATCTAAAAGTTAGCATATTCCACCCGCTTTCGACTAGTTATTAGCACTGCCTCAGTTTTGTCAGCTAGTTCTTGTCCGGCGGGTTGTAGACAGTCTTATATTAGTCAAATTGCCTCATTAGTGACCCCTTATACCTCGTTTCTATGTTTACCGATTATTATGACCGTAATGTCGTCTGCGAAACCAATAATTTCCACTCCTTGTGATATTTTTATTTGAAAAATTCCATCGTACATAATACATGTATTCCACAGAAACGGACCAAATACTGCCCCTTGAGGAATTTTCGAACTCTGCCAAGACATCATAGGTTTTTGTGCCCTCGTTATTATCGTACATCAGTTTTCTGTTGGTGAACTAGCTCTCGAACATTTCTGTGACCCTGCCTCTGTATACATAAAACCGATCTATGAAATATAGAGCCGTGATCTTAAAGCGGTAAACTGATGCTCCCAATTAAGGAATTATATTCATAATGTGGTTCCAATCGGTCGACATTCTGGGCGTCCTGCGTAATGATTGCGCAGTACTGCTTCATGCCACCATGTCATTCGGATCCCACCAGCACTCCATCAGCAATTCTGCACACGCGGGTGACTGTCTGGAATCATACTGCATTTGTGAGAGCCCTTCTCACTCGGAAATATATTGATCTTAACTTCACTAGTGCTGAAGTCCACAATTAATGAGCGAAAAGTACCACCACAGAAGTTCTGCTCTCTTAGCAACAGTTTTACTAAATTCTTGAAGAAACTCAATCTCCAACTTGTCCCTAATGAATATTACGCCACCCCTACCACGAGCATAAATCATTATATAATCTCCTCAAATTAGCGATATTTGTAGACATAAATGTGTGACCGTCATTAGGAACGGTCTGTGGCCGAACAATAGTGTATCGTGTAAAGTATTAAGTGGAAAATGTTGAGAAATTCTGCGCGACATTTTAAAATTTAAGTAAAATTGGTAAACCAAAACATAAAATCAGCGACCGCATCCGGAGTTTGCGTTCGCAGATGCTGGTCAGCGGCCCCAGTACTGCCGAGCTACCTAAAAAACGAAAGAAAAAAACTACACACAGTCCTCTGAACGCACCGAAGAAAGTAGCTACAATGGCTACTCAACTAACAACCGAATTCCACAAAAAATACGATGACGCGATGGAAACAATAAGGATACTAACAGCCCAAATGGAACAACTACAAGAAAAAATTCGCTCTCTTCAAGCGCATACCAAAACCAATGTCGACGTCCCCATGAAGGAAGTTCCTCCCCAACCCATCTCATTAACATTCAACAATAACCCATCATCATCGAATACCTCGCCACTGCCCCAAAATACCCACAAACCAGAAGACCACTGGCCAACAGTTGGACAGAAATCTGCAAATAAGGTGAGACCACCCCCAATTTATATTAAAAATCCTAATAGTACCAAAGAAGTCATCAAGAAATGCCCTTGGACACAGAAATTTTACCACGGACTCAAAAGGTTCTTCGATCTCTATCAAGACGATGACTCTAACGGATCACGACATGGCAATAAGAAAACTCTCAGAGAACAAACACGAGTTCTTCACATTCCAACATGCCCAGATGAAACCAAAAACATTCATCATAAGGCACATTGATCCAGCATGGACTACCGAGGAACTTACACTCAAAATCTTGAGGATGCCCGTCAATGAAAATCCATAGATTGGACTACTTTCAAACTCCACACATGAGTGAGAATAATATTAAGAGCTTGCGAATCATGCAGATCCCACCGAACGGTGATGTCACCCAACTTAAACAAATAAAATATTTGTTCACACACAAAATCACGATCGAGGAGCCACATAAACAGAGAATTCTCCATTGCAAAAGGTGTCAAGGATCAGGACACCTAGCAGTTGCGTGCCACCTAAGTGCACGATGCGGAAAATGTGCCGAACAGCATATACCAGGAGAGTGCAAAGTGAACCCGCCTGGCACAGAACCATCAACAATTCAGCAAACAAACGCCGATGGATCAACATCCACGAAAAAAATTACCATAACTTGCTGTAACTGCGGAGGCCCACATCCAGCTAGTTTTTCACAATGCCCCGAAAAGCTACGGATTCTGGAGAGGCGTTCGTTACATACGGTAACTAATACGGCCAAACCAGCTGCAACGAAACCCTTATCACCACAACCATCCCATCTCAGGGGGTCAGGAACATCATATGCAGAAATTACGAAAAGTTCCCGTAGCTGCCCGAAATCTCAACAAACCAACCCCAACGTTCTCAACCTGGATATCTTGGGATACATCAGGAGCCTGGAGACACTACTACCAACCTTAAAACACAGTTCCGAATTGGAAAAAAAGAGTCAGATCTTAAATTTAATAACTTCCCACATCCTTCCCTTAATGTATAACTTAACCCTTATCTCCCTCAACTTAGAGTCCATTTATTCCCACACCCGTAGACAACACCTCCGACTGTTTGTTGAAAAGTTCTCCCCAGATATTCTTCTGCTTTCAGAAACTTGGCTGAAATCCACTTCTCGAGTCTACATACCTAATTACACATTTGTGTCCAACCCACGAACCTCTGGCCCTCATGGAGGTACGGGAATCCGAATACATAAAAAATTCCAATTTACTGAGATTAGATTTGGCTCCGCGATAGTATAGTGGTTAGTATACCCGCCTGTCACGTGGGAGACCGGGGTTCGATTCTCCGTCGGGGAGCCTCTGGCGCAAGACTAATGACCTTGCCCGGAAAAAAAAAACAAATCATTTTGGAAAATTTAACAAGCCTCAGAACTTGCTAAATAAGGCCAAGACCGGTTCCCGGTTGTAGTGCCAATGATGATGATGAGATTAGATTTGCTAATATAACTAGTGTCGAATACACGGCTGTTAAACTTTTCTGCCGAAATAATAAAGTACTGGTCTTGTCCTCCATATACATTCACCCTTCTCGTGAACCAAACTTCCCTACTGCAGACATCTCACAAATAATCCAACAGTCTCTGCCAGCACCTTTCATAATAAGAGGAGACTGGAACGCACGACATACTGCATTTAATGACATCAAATGCAACAAATACGGCTGCCAACTCCTTGATCTCCTCCGACTTCATCCATATGTCTACGCAGACTGCCCGTTGCAACCTCCTCGAATTTGCAGCTCAACCAAGTCAACAATCGATTTCTTCCTAAAGTCTACAGATAGCTATTCATCTAATCCTCCCACAGTCTCCTTCACATTCCCTTCGGATCATGGCTCTGTCTACACCTCGGTTCAAATCCCCTCGCTTGAACCACTCTACCCTTTGAATCCCATTCCAAATTTCAAATTGTCTTTACCGGAATCATCTAACTTCCCCCCTACACAAATTGACCAAGCAGCGACCCAAATAGAGCAAATACTGGGAAATGCTCTCTTCAGCCATACTTCCACTATCGTTCCTCATAATCACTTAGGAAAACCCCTACCCAACCTACTCACAAAATTATTACGTATAAAAAAACAACTCCGACGAAAATTGCACACTAGCTACTCACCTTTTATTAAACAACAGATCCAGCTATTGACCTCCCTGATAAATGGACAACTAAAAGTTTTCACTAATCAGACCTACACATCCACCCTAAACAGTATCAAACCAAATCGCGATCTATTTAAAAACATAAACAGACTAACGGGTCGCAAACTCAAGCCTCGAACAGATTATCTTATTCACCCAACTAATAATAACATCGTCCAGTCGGACACTGATATAGCAAACTGTCTCGCTGAACATTTCTGCAAAGTCCATAAGCAAAACGATACCCTCCCAGTAACAAATTTCCACGATACCGTGAACGATTACATTCCACGCTCACTGGAGCCATCCCTCACACCACTTATTACTGAATTCACCGAAACGAATAAAGCATCACACCCCGTAGGAATCGACACATTCCTAAGCCTTGAAGAACTATCCGAAGTCATTACTTCACGTAACAATAAAAAATCGACTGGCCTAGATGGAATCCCTAACCTCCTATTCAAAAGACTCCACCCAGGCAACTTGCTCCCGATTCTCGTTCTTCTCAACCACATAATAAACGCTTCACATTTCCCTAAAAGTTGGAAAACAGCGGTGATCGTCCCTATTAGCAAATCTGGGCCCTCCAAGTACCCGGATAACTTCCGTCCATCGCAGCTAAACTCGCTTAGCAAGATTCTTGAATGTAAAATCTACAAAAATCTTCTCTCATTTGCCAGGGATAACTCCCTCATTCCGAACTCTCAATTTGGCTTCCGCTCACAACACTCCACTTGTCATGCTCTCCTAAAACTGACACATGATGTGACGACCCACCTCAAAAACCAATCCCCAACGGTATGTGTCTCCCTAGACATAGCTAAAGCATTCGACTGTGTCTGGATCGCAGGACTGTTATACAAACTTCATTCAATATATGGATTAAACATCCACTCCACAAAACTTCTCGCTTCCTACCTCTCTGATAAAAAGTTCATGGTGAAAATAAACTCAACTCTCTCGACACCTTATAGCATAACCGCAGGAGTTCCTCAAGGATCCATCCTCGGCCCACTACTATACCTTCCCTATACATCAGACGCACCGCAGCCGCTGTTACCCAATACAACAATGCTCAACTATGCACACGACACCTTAATTTATTCAAGCAACAAGCTTGTCAAGGAGGCAAGAAACTGTATTAACAGATATCTCCCAATCCTGTCAGCCTACCTTACCAAGTGGAGAATTCAACTAAATCCAACCAAAACTCAGCTCATTGTTTTTAAAGGCAGAAACGCGAGTTGTACAAACAACACTATTCGCTGCCATAATAAAATCAGAATTAAAATAAATAACAATATAATTAAACCCTCCAAAACCTTAAAGTATCTAGGTATAACCTTTACCAACAATCTGTCATTCTCCGCCCACATTAAAAATACGATTCGTAAAGCCACAACCTAACTGAACCTCTGCAGAAAAGTCATGTACAAACCGAATGGTCTTTCTCCCAAAGTCAAATCACTTATCTACAAACAAATAATCAGACCCACTCTCACATATGCATGCCCGATATGGTACCATATCACACCCGCCCAAATGGAGAAGCTACGCATTTTCGAAAGGAAATGCTTCAGACTTATCACTGGCCTCAACCGACATCCCAACTCCCACAAATATTACAACAGTAGTTCGCTCTACTATGCCGCTAATATTGAACGTATAGATCGACGCTTCCTCGACCTGTCCTTCAAATTTATCGAAAATCTTCCCAATAATCCCAACCCGATAATAAATGCGCTCATATCGACTCCGTCAGATAACCGAAATGCCTACCCGAACTGTCTCCACATCAGAACGTTCTTCACCTCTGGCAGGTTGGTTAATAACTCTAATGAGATTGTATACCACAATACAGAAGTCTCACCTCACCAGTTTAAATATTGTAATATACAACCCTTCTCTAATATCTTGCCTAACCCAAATCCTACCCATCGACCACTATACCTCCCGCCCCACCCTACTCTAACTTATTGTAATAATACGAGGGTTGCCTCTTATGTTTCGGGATTTGGCAACCCTAGCGTTGCAATCCGGCAATTGACAGCTCTGTCGTAAAGTTGGACATTTTTGAGGTTATACGCACTCAGAACGTTTTGATATACGAGCGCTATTTGTGTTGTTTACAGTAACTTAAAAGATTCATCTCGGCCCAAAAATTGTGATTATTTTTTACAACTTTCGGCGTGGATTAACTCAGCAACAGTGCATGGATGAACTTAATTCAATTTTTGGCGATGAAGCTCCATCAAGGACCAGTGTTTATCGATGGTATGGTGAATTCAATCGTGGTCGTAGTTCACTCCAAGATGAATTTCGTGAAGATCGTCCAAAATCAGTTGTTGTTCCGAAAAACATTGATGCTGTGCGCGAACTGATATTGGAAGATCGTCATGTGACCTATCGTGAGATTGAGACAACCTTAGGCGTTAGTGGGACCAGCATACATTCAATATTGCATAAACATTTGACTGTCAAAAAAATTTGTTCGCGTTAGATCCCACACAATTTGTCAATCGCCCAAAAAAAGGCTCGTGTTAATTGGTCGAAAGAATTGCTCAAAAAATACGGTCGTGGTGCTTCGAAACACGTCTATGACATCGTGACAGGTGATGAATCGTGGATTTACGCGTATGAGCCCGAAAGTAAACAGCAGTCGACTGTCTGGGTGTTTCAAGATGAGCCAAATCCAACAAAAGTTGTTCGCGCACGAAGCACTTCCAAGCAAATGGTCGCCTGTTTTTTCGGAAAAACTGGACATGTCGCAACCGCACCACTAGAACAACGCAGAACAGTCAATTCTGAGTGGTACACAACCATTTGTTTGCCAGTTGTCTTCCAAGAAATCAGGAAAACCAACCGCCGAAGACGGATCACTCTTCACCACGGCAATGCGAGCTCTCACACATCGACTGCGACAACTGCATTTTTGAGCACCCAAAACATCGATTTGATGGGTCATCCACCGTATAGTCCTGACTTGGCGCCGAATGACTTCTTTTTATTCCCGTACGTAAAAAACAAACTGAGAGGTCAACGTTTTTCGACATCTGAAGAAGCGGTTGCTGCATTCAGAACGCATGTGTTGGAGATACCTCAATCAGAGTGGCAAAAGTGCTTCGACAATTGGTTCAAACGCATGCAAAAGTGTATAGATCTTCATGGGAAATATTTTGAAAAACAATAAAGTGATTTTCGATGATTAATATTTGTTTTTGTTCTCTAATCCCGAAATATAAAAGGCAACCCTCGTAATAGTTTTAATAATTAGATAAGCTAGGCTAAGCTAAGTTAAGTTAAGTTAAGCAAATTAGTTATAGGTTAAGTAAATAATTATATCCTGGTTTTCTGACCTTTTCCAGGAAGCCCCACCTACTCCTATCTTGTCCACCAATGAAATATGTAACTTTATAATAATGTTGAAAAATGTACTAGCAAGTATGTGTAAACGATTAAAGCTAAGCTAATTATAAGTTATCTGTATTACTTATTGTAACAAATCATTTATGGTCAATAAATACAGAAATGTAAAAAAAAAAAGCGATATTTGCGAGGTGCGATAGGGGATAAACACAGGATAAACTCCCCTTCATTGTTGGAGTAACACCCTTCTCTTATTAAAGATTTCACATTATCTTGGCAATAAAAAAAAGGAAAAAACCCTGGTTGTTTGCATGGGATGCCCACATATCCAATACATAGACTCCATCTAAAAATGAAAATTACCGAAGGACTCGCCGCGTGTCAGCACTTGACTTGGAATATAACTAGTCTTGTACCTTTAAAAAGCAAATAGCTATAGTTGATTGTCTTATCGCCGCACGTTCATTGATACATACTTGAATTGCATCAATGTTTCTGTGCCTATTATGCTATTAAGCTACATTTGCCCTTCACGGTAGTACAACCTTCATATCCCTTCTTTTACTCAACTAAGTAATAATTTAATTAAATCTCAGTCTCGCTTGCTTGACCCATTTGAAACTCGACTACCCCGTGCTACATTATGCACACATTCCTGCCAATTAAGTAGCAGCAGTTCAACCCGGTAGCACAGAGCGCTACATAAGTTGTCTCGATACCACATCGGTATGCAAATGGGCAAGAGCAAAGCAAAAACCCTCATTAAACAACGAAGCACATTGCAATCCACCCACATACAACGGCCGGCTCTTGTGCCGTCTTCACCATCTGCATAATTAAATAACCCGGACGGTGGCATTCGAAATTCTCTCCCATATTCAGTTTTCACTTCACCCACCGCACAGTTACCATCCACCTGGTTGGAGAAGCATCTCTACAATAGCTGCAGATATGACACAACAGCTTCGACTTCAGAGGCTTTTTGCACAGCAAACAGCTCTGCTCCGTACCATTTCCGGCTTTTGCACTAGCCGTATAATGCCATTCAATTTCGATTCAATCTCTTAGTCGCCGCAAGGTGTGCCGGCATGTGTCACGAAGGCTCTTAGGAGGATCAACGTTCGTCATAAATCTCTTTACGTCAATCCTATTCACAGATTTTGTATCTCAAAACAGAAAACCCAGAAAAAACCCGAGTTTTTTCATTTGTGTTACTTGTTTGCTTTGAGTTTAGCTGAACCGCTACCACAACTTTCCTTTCCCTTTTGATAGCCTCATCTGGAGCCTGTATTCAGAGGGTCATTCTACGGTACGTGTGTGTCTCGCCCTGGGGGTGAGGCTATGAGATGTGATGTTTTGTAAAAAAAATTTCAAACCTTTTTTTGATTTAACAGGGAAACTGATTCGCCTCTACATCGCCGCTGCTATTGTTACGACCCCTTTCAATTCCACCCAACCGATTTGTCTTGTCTTAGTGATGTAATTACGTGGAAAATTACTTCGACCGAAGATGAGGTAAGTGCCAGGTGAGATGAGTCTCGTCAGTTAAATATTTCGATGATGAGGCACCTGCAGGCAGATCAAATCAAATGATCCCAAACGGAACAAAGTGGAGTGCATCTGGCTTCCATAGAAAGGCGCTTAAGATCGTTTGGTTGGAGAATCCAAACAATTAACTATTTCTGGCTCATTGAAGTCGATTTGCTCAGCAATTATCATGCCACTCTTCGACATAATCGATGTCAATCTGAACGTCTTGGTATCCTCCCCACCAGTTTGTCGGTTGTCCAAGCTAGCAATAGCACTCTTGCGTAGATCTGAGGTAAATCAATAACAGTTCCTTCTTGTCGAATTTGGCCAATTCTGCGATTTCGTATAACCGTTACTTGCAACCTCAAGTAAATGCACATGAGCACTGGATCTTTATCGATGGCTTTCGCATTCCAGGTCGCATCAATGGGAGTCTTGTGAAATCATCATAATTGCCGGTGTATCAAAATCGCCTCTTTCTAAATACACATCTATTACTATGTGACTGCCTTCAGGTCTGTAGCCCACTTCCACCGGTTGCGGGCAATCTCTGCAGGAATGGAGTGTCTAACATCATCCATCCTTCACAAACCAGCCGACCTGCATTCGTTTCTTGATTGCAAGCCCCTAGTGGGCTCCAAATGAATATTACACAACCGCTGGTTGCCTCTGGAGCTTGTGATTCTAGTTGCATTGCTTTCGACTGTTTATTCGCTGTGGTCTGATCTCTGCGAACGCACCACGCGGTTCAAGGTTGGTTAGCCATGGAAAGTCTATCAAGTGTTCATGTCTCTTTGACTTACATTTGGTCATGGTAACCTCTTAGAGTGAATTGGAACTAATCCATCTGTGTAGATAATCATGGTTGCAATGGGGAAAGTGCTTTGGGCAGAACTTGCCCGACAAGGAGCTGACCCATGAGACACGTTCCTTTCACTTTACATTCCTACTCATTACATTGGGCAACCCGAAATAAGTTCATCAAAGATTTCCGGCCCCAGAAATACAATCGGTTCGAGTATGAATGGATAGATAATTCTATGTGCATAAAAATACAGTTGTTACTCTAGCTACTCTGGTGCTGCACAAGATACAGCATTCTAGCTGAGAGTGTTGAACCTGAAAACATTGCTATGCTTTACGTATATCCGCCGTCCGGCTTCCATTTTGTTACACCCTTGTTCATCTAAGTTTCTGCGTCTGCAATCAGTTTATGACTTTAACCTTTTTATGATATGTGTAACGGATATTGAATTTTGCAGTCGTATCTTAAAGATTTTCTGTAATCGGTTCGATGTCGCACATTTTGCCCTCACAAGTAACACCGTTGGTCTTTACTATTTACGCTCGTAGTCATTAAGTTACATTGTCCTAATATTTCATTTATTTTAAACGATCGAGTTGGTCACAAAGTCACTTTCAATACCCGTTTCAATGGTTACAACATGCATGCGCCTCTGGGTATGTAGGTTCAACTGACAATTATGAGTTATTTGAGTCTTTTTTTTTTTTAATATACTTCTCTCGGGAGAGGCGAACCTATAGCGCCGGCACACGGCGCCCCGAGATGTCACGAAATAACTGTTGCAGTTCTTTTCGAACAGTTGGAAGTTGTAACGCTCCGGCAACACTTGCGCGGGGAGGGAATTCCACAGCTTCCCCGCTCTGTAACGGAACGAGTTTTGATACAGGAATGTTCGCTCCTTCGAGAGACGAAATGATAGTGCTGTGGCGGTGTCAATAACGCCACCGCTCGCTTTTTACAGGCTCGACATCCAACTTCCTCCTAGGGCATACAGAAAGCATAAAAACCTGGAAGGCATGTACTTACCTTTACATAGTTTGTATTATAAAGACCTGAAGTGCTGCAAATTTCATAATATTCGCTGATGCAAAATCCACCAGCGCCAAACAAACATGTTCCTTATTAGCAATTTGGTTGCATCACCAAGCAACCAACATGAACCGAACCAATTCAGTACACATGTCTCTGATCGAATTCCATCAGCAATAGTAGGTATCTTCCACAAGTAAGAGCAATTTGGTTGCACTATCAAGCAACAACATTATCCGAACCATATCAATGAGATATACCCTTTACCGTCAGCCACACACATGCAGGAGATGTTTCCTCTTTTCTTTTTGTATACATGCCCACATCGGTCGGTCATCCGACTAACAAATACATTAAGGCATGACCACCCAAGGAAGTAGAGTCTGTGGCATCTCTAACAGAACACACACAATTCACAAGCAAAATAGTGAAGAACACCGAACGAAAATCGAATAAGAAAAATACATCAGAGCCGTATACCTAGCGATAACATAACAATTCACATCAGTGGAGTATAGTCGAGTTTAAAAATCAAATTCTAAAATCGGCCAGTAGCCTGGTGGGTAACGCTTGGGTTCAATTTTTGGTGATTCAAACTGTCATAGCATTGGCGCAAGTCTAATAACCTTGCCCGGAAAAACAAATTATTATGGAAAATTTAACAAGCCTCGGGACTTGCTAAAAAAGGCCAAGGCCGGATCCCGGTTGTAGTGCCGAATAATAATGATGAAACTGTCATAGCGTCAGTTCGAATCACACGTTCTTCTTCACTATTATTTCAAACGCTATAAGTCTCCTAAATGGAAAATTACCGTCGAGAAGTCGACTACGTGGAGATGCCGCCAAGATGTGCACGATGAGCATAAATGCTCTACGCAGTTGCTGATCATGTAAACACTTAAATCTCTATGTCGAGATACTGGTACCAGCTGCAATCATGCCAACTAATGTTCCCCTTGTGGATTTGGTCGATCCACGGTCCGCATGCTTGTGGACACACACACGCCATGAGCTGCAGAGACGACCATCGTGTGTGTGTTTCACCCCTTTTATGCTGGACCAATGCAAGGAAGGTCACCCCTTGTCGGGCACCGAAGCAATGTACAAATTTGTTGTGCTGTCGTCTTCGAGGATTAAATAGTCAATCGCGATACGGATTCCGTGGAGGCAAGTCGTGCCTTCACGTTAAACAACCAACAGTCGAGTCAAGTATCAGCCAGTGGACGGTTTGAAACAGAGTCCTCCTTTTTATTAAATTAATCTCGTAAAACCAGCATCGGATCTTTCCTACCGTATTGAATGTATTTAATTTCAAACAGTGTTGTTCATAGTATCGAGTGAAATACCAAGTTTTTACCACATTAAATGTATTTAATTTTAAACAGTTGTGTTCATTTTGACCAGTGAAATACCAATTTCTTACCGTATTAAATGTACTTAATTTTAAACAAGTTGTGTTCATTTGGTTTTAAGACTGTAAACCACCACGGTATTTTACATAGTGCTATGTGACTTGGTCACAGTAATTGTAAGGTTATTTTTATCGACATTGTAACTGTGTTTTATGTTAGACTTACGTTTTTTTTCTTATGCGAATAAATAATAAATGGAAAAGATCAGATCAACTGCGGAGTTTTACTTAGTGTAGTGACAGCACTGACAGACGACAGGATAACATAAGTGAACCTGTGCCCCTGAGGCACCTTACCACTAAGACTATACATCACAAAACCTACAGTGCGATCCGTCGGATTGTCGCATAGAGCGCATAAAAACCGAATTAAGCGGAACAATACCACTAATCTGCAAAGAACAGTAGCCGCGATAATATCTCTAAAAGAGGTCGGCTACGCCCCTTCGATGTGATAGTGTAGCGGTTCCGCCAAACCCTACGGTCCACTTACCTAAAAAAAAAACCCCATAATTACTACCCAACTTCCTTAGGTTCGCTAATGCAACAGTATTAGTACCTGTAAATGCTTCACGCATTATATAGATCACCATCTATGATCTTAAAATCCCTATAAAGAAAACTTACCTTCTCATGCATCCCTTCGCATACAATTTTCCGTAAGATTTCTTTCTTTGCTTATCTGGCATTCTAAGCCAATTCGGTACCCGACAAATTCCTGTAAACAAAATGATTCGGATTGCATTCAATGTAACCGTCATGACAGGGACCATAAATATTGCGCCGTCTATTTTCCCAGCCGCGTCATGTACCTTTTCATACACTTTGCCTGGCAACCTTTTTTGTTTGTCTTATCAATAAACAACCCAAGCAGCTGCATATAATTAGCGCAATAGACGCTGAAACCAAATTCTCCAGCATTTCCTAATGCAAACATGAACCCGGTTTCTACTGCAGCCAGAGATGCCATAAACATCCAATATGCTTTTAGCACCTTTTTTCTCCCAACGTCGATAACAGCGACGAGGCATCGCGTAAACAATGACCCGCATTACCAACGGCGCATTTGGTCATTTTCTTCCTTTTGTCTTTGCCGCCTGCCTGTTTCGTTGTTCCACTGCTGTCGAGCACGTGTGAATAGCATCGATCTGAACGATCACCACACATACTACCATGACCTTTATCACAAGATTTGGTTTCCTATACCACCAAGAGAGACTTTACGTGTCTCTGGTGTTAGTTAAAAACGATATCCTTATTGGAGAGGATATCGGTTGAGTCGCATTCAAACCACTGACCAGAGCGGTTGTCGTATACCCCCTTTCGCGTGTGCATCGGAGTGCACACACCCCGGAGTCGTGAATTAAACCCCCGAGATTTTAGTAACAGCGTGTTTTATCGATATAGAGCCGAGCCCTTTTTCTAAACGAAATCCGGGATATTTCCCGATACCCTGCGCGAGTAACAGTTAAAGTGGGATTAAAAAATAGCGTTTACTTAAAATTAAAATATACAAATAATACGAACAATGTGAAAGTGAACTTCCCGTCGACTAAACATTAGAAAAATAGAAGGAAAGGAATTTATATAAAACAATATCCTGTGTTTATTTCTGGTTCTGTGTCCGCTCCACATTCACTAATCGACGGCCGTATCATCTTCTCCGGACATAACAACGAAGCAGAATTGGTGAACAGTTCGCGGCGGAGCTTCTAATTTGTGAGGGCGAAGTAGAACCCTACGCCCATGTCGGTGCCACGACTTCGTCCTCCACAATAGCGACTGCAGTCCCGACGTCAGCATCGTGTCCTCGATCAGGCGGATCGCTCGTCGCTGTATGCTCTCAAGTAGGCCAAAGGTATGTTTAGGAGCAGAGCTCCAAACATGAGAGCAATATTCGAGCGCGGGTCTAATTTAGGATTTATACAGGAGAAGAAGTTGATCCAGAGTAAAATATTTCTCAGCTCTAAAAAGATAACTCAGTTTTCCTGCGGTGGACCTGACAATGTTCGACACGTGTTTATGCCACGATACATCCCCACAGACCATGACACCGAGCATTTTCATGCTTTCTCCACTTTTCTTTGTGAATGTTGTATACTGTGTCTTCGCTGCATTGAAGTCGACGAAATTGGCCTTTCCCCACTCCAGGACTTTATTTAAATCACGATTCAGAGAGTCGATCTTGTGGCGGTTCTGCCAAACCCCACTGACTACTTACCTAAAGAGCCCCCATCCCTATGACCCAATCGGCATAGGTTTTTGCTAATGCAATCGCATTAAGCCGCTGTAAATGCTTCACGCATCAAATAGATCAAATTTATAATCTAAAAGTCCCTGTAAGACAATCCTTACATTTCATACAAAATTCATTCTTCGCATACAAAATTCATTCCTAACTTATCAGGAATCCCAAAACCAATTCGGCACCTTCTCTGCCAGGCAAATCCCCCTAAACGAATTCCTGAAAACAGAATGATTTGGTTTACATAGAATGTAACCATCATAACAGGGACCATACACATTGCGTCGCCTATTTCCTGTCCTCACCAAGTGTATCATAAATCACCATACATACACATTGGCTGGCGACCTACACCCAAGGAACCAAAACAAATATATGCATCTCGCGTCTTAAGGCATCAATTAAATCCTACAGCACAGGCAAATGCAAATAGGAATTGAATACATACCCTTACCATCATCATCATCATCATCATCATCGGCACTACAACCGGGAGCCCCATTTAGCAAGTCCTTAGGCTTGTTAAATTTTCCACAATGATTTATTTTTTCTGGGCAAGGTCATTAGTCATACCCTTACCAGCGATGCCATAAACACCATTTCCCGGTAATCAAGCTAAAACCAATTAGCGCATTTCCACATTGCATTGCCGCCTATTTATTTAGCCGCAATGCACATCTTAGACAAAGACCTAAGCGTTCCCTTTGTCTTCTCATATTTCGGGATCTGCTTTTCATCAGCAGCGGCATGAGCAAACAAAAACCATTAGCATCCTAGGAGATTCGGTTTGTTTGCTATACGGAACTTACATCTCATGGATACACCCTATGCCCTTTTCGTCGTTTCAGGATCGTTCTCATGGTTTGTCCCATGAAAGAACCCATGTACACACATCTTCACGGTCCCTTTGTCCCTACCGCCTGTCTGCTTCGTTTATCCATCGCCTTCGCGCGTGTGTTGAATATTATGATCCTCACGAACACCCATGCACACATACTACCATGACCTCCATTACGAGATCTGGTTTTCTGTTCTACAAAGAGAGACTTTACGTCTCTCTTGTGGTAGTTAAAACGTATCCTTAGTGGAGAGGAACACTTTCTCTCTTGGGGAAACTCACCCCATTAGCGAGTCGGCGAGGCCAATTACATCCGCCGACCACCACGGTCGTGCCGCTCCCGCTCCCCGTTGCACACGGGGGCGCGAAAATCAACCGCGAGTCCCGTGAGTAACAGTTTTGTCATATAAAGTCGTCGGTTCATTACATCGGACAGGTACGCGTGATTTCATTGTCTAATTAGATTAATTTACGCCTTCAACCCGTAAAATTACAAATTATCCTTCACAATTTTAAAGATAATGACGAATATAACAAAATGAATGCATCAAAATACTTGGATACATCCAAACCAATAAAAAGAACATTTACTTCAACAATATCACCAGTGTTTTAATATTCCGGCTGCAGTGCCTGGGTGTTTCGAATGTGTTTTCCTGATCACCGGTGGCGTGCTGTTTTCGTTCGGTGTTTTAGTGGCGAAGGTTTTATGGTGAAGCGAGTGCCCATGCCTGACACAATACACTTACCCCCCCCCCCCCCCCCCCCCCCACAATCTGACCACATCTCAGCTGGTACGACGATGGTGCACTAATCGCTAGATTGCTCAAAAAAGAGGAAACAATCGTACTATCATCCGCGGCACTGAACACTTTGTTATCCGTTGCCCCCAACAAATCATTTATGTGAAGCAAAAACAAGGTTGGAACCAAAATAGAACCTTGAGGCACCCCGGAATTAACAGGATACAGATCCGAAGACTCGCCATCCACAACAACCCGGATCGATCGATTTTCACGCAAGCTCTTCGTACAGTCCCAAAGCTGCTGGGAAAGTCCATATGAACGAAGTTTGCTCAGCAATGCCCCGCGCCAGAGGCGGTCAAAAGCCTTGGAGATATCCCATGCGACCCCCCTCGATGCCCCATACCGCTCAATCGCAGATGTCCATATATGAATTATGAATTAATCGGCATTGACGCTCTTTTCCATCACCTTAGATAACATAGACATGCTATCGGTCGGTAATTTAATGGGAGACAGTTGTTTGCCCTCTTTGAGATTGGCTGAACTTGAGCGATTTCCCAGGAGGTAGGAAAAGTCCTCCGTGTATAAAATAACCGAAAGAGCCTGCCAAGAACCGGCGATAGGTCTGGAGCACAGTTCTTGAGGACTACTGCTGCTATTCCGTCCGGGCCCCTTGCTTTCATACAGTCCAGTCCATGGAGAATGCGTTGAATAGGAGGCGAGCGGAACCTCACACCACGCATCGAAGACGCACCAGCGCGATCACAGGTGGCTTCAAAAGACCGGCAACGAGGTTTGAATTCGCGGAAAATAAATTCGCAAACACATTAGCTTTATCTTTTGGATTTGCGACTAACGTCCCGCTACCTGTCACTAACGAAGGAAAGAGGATGAAGCAAAGTTCCTGATGACAGCGCAGAAGGAACGCGAAAAACTTGGGAACTTGTAGGATTGTAGGTCTTGGTTATGTGCTGGCATGGGCATAGGTTCACCAAGGCTTTCCTAACTAATTGTTTTGATTGCAAATTTATTTTAACATAAAAGTCACAGGATTTGATTTGAAGTGTTGCTAGGATTTTAGATTAACTTATAATACATTTATTCTAACTCAAAAGTCACAGGTTTTGATTTCAAAAAGGACAAATTCGAAAAGTTTTTCCGCCATCCACACACGAACCGCTCTCTAGGCGAAGGTTGATACTCGTCTACTTATCACTATTTTACGTTTCACGTGGAGGGCACGACTTGCCTCCACGGAATGTATTGAAAGACTAAACAATGCTGCAAATTGAATTTTAATTTTCGCTTATCGACCAATAGGGGAAGATTCTCCACATTGGCCCCAGCAAAGGGCGCGAAACACGCACACGACGACCACTTCGATCGCTCGTGATGTGTGTCCATGTGTCTGCGAACCGAGAATCATACCATTTGTTAGGGGAAAACAACATGGGAAATGCTTTGTAGCTGGTGAAAATTTCATGTAAACAGACGTTGCATGTTTATTAGATCGGCACAGCGTACAGCATCTATGCTGATCGGGCGCATATCGCTGGCGTCTTCAAAAGGTCGATCTGTCGTGTGTGTACGCCACACTCGATTTCCTTCAGCATCCAGCGATGAGGTATGCTATTACGTATTGTCGTTTGAACGATCGACGGATGGGTCTACTGATATGACTTGCCATGCACGTGTGTGGAAAAAAGTTTTCTTATTTGTGTCCATGGACAAGTTCAAGGGTTTTTGTCGGTTACGTAATGTGGTAACCGAATTGAATTTCAGGAACATGCTGCGTTGCATGCAGGCATGCTCCTGGGGGAAATGTTAATATTATAATGTATTGCTTGTCGATCGGTTTAGCGACCGATATGCTTGTAGGTAAGAATGAAAAAAGGAATATCTCCTGCGTGGGCGTGGGGGGACTCGTTCGGCGATATGTGCACCGAAATGGTTCGAGTTGTGTCGGTTGCTTAGTGGTGCAACCGAATTGCTTTTAAGGAACATGGTGCGTTTCGTGTAACCATGCCCTTAGGAAAATACCGGTTTGGTGATAATGGAATTGCATTAGCGTAAATTATAGGTTTAGATACTTTAGGCGAAAGTTTGAGCAAACAATGGGAAAGCAGGTAAATGTTTTCCAGGGTTTTGAGTGCTTTAGGAAGCAGTTTCTTAATAATTGGTGGGATGATAAGTAGTGGCGTTCAATGGAACCGCCACAAACTCAAGAAGTTTATTGGTCACTCTGTCATTGTAAGCCTTCTTCGCGGTGTCAATCGCCTGGTTGCACGTGTTTCTGACAATATTTGTAATGTTAACTTCGTGTTACGCCTCGCAGCACAGTTGCATCTCTTATGGGCAGGGTTACTGAGCGGAGAGTTATAAAGGTAAAGACGGTTATATTTATTTATTCAGTAAAAAGGCGCGCTGTACTTGTGTGAGGCTGCAACCTTTTTAATCGTCATCATCATCATCGGCACTACAGCTGGGATCCGGTCTTGGCGTTATTTGGCAAGTCTCTCCACCGATATCCGATCCATATCCGAGACTTGATAAATTGTCCATAATAATTCGTTTTTCCGGGCAAGGTTATTAGCCTTGAGCCAACCTTTCTCAGGATGTCGCTGCTTACATTGGTTAACTACTTGGCCGGTGCCAAAGTAGCTATCCAGGAGTGTCACGTGGAGACTGCATGTCAATTTGGATTGAACAGGGACAAAGATCATCCTGGCCTTCACCGGGTTGAAAGCAGCGACTTTGTCCTATATGTTCGCTCACACCCCCCGCGACCTTTTTAATATTATTAATTAATTAATACTAGGTTTTATTTGGCTACTTCTTAACTGAGATCTTGTAACCTCTACTCTGTTGGTTTAAGTTAACTCTCCTTTATTTAGTCAGAGTAAAAGGGCCGCTATTCTAATGCAAGGCTGGGACCTTTTACTCTAATCTGTTAACTCTGCATTATACCCTTTGCAAACATTCCTTTTATACCCAAATTATTGAGACAGAATTGGAAACTATGCAACTGACTCTTCTGGTGCCAAGCGCAAGCTATTTACCCTGCCACAGTTCCGCTCAGTCTGCTTTGACCTATATTGAGTCCAATTGTCTGGTACTAGTCATTTGGTTTATTTGGTGAGGGCGAACCATGGTATATGAAGCTTTATACAATCAGTAGAAAGTCTTAACAACCATCTTAAAACTAAAGATTAATAAAAAAAAATACAAGAAAGAAAAACTAAAAAAAGCGTTGGGTTTGCTTAATTGATATCACCACTTAATTGATCCACTTAAAGTACAGTGGCCTTGGTTTAAGCATTCATTTCTTCACCTTCGAATCGCCGAATCGATATATCCATATGCCTTTCTTTCGCAGGGGTAAGCATTTTTGTGGGAATTCCCTCCTGGCGTACGGTAGTTATCATTATCCGTTACATTTTTGCAGGCGTTGCATTTGTGCAGGCGCCAGCATTTGCCGGGGAATCGCCCATACCAGGTGTGGCATTTGCACTCGCGTAGGTTCCTCTACGAGTTGAGTCAAAATGCGGTTAACAGTGAACATCTCCGCCAGCCTCCCAGCCCCGCGTTGCGTGGCAACCTGGTTATGTTGTAACATGTGTGTGTAGGTTTTAAAAATACAGTCCACATTTTAAGCCGACTTCCAATACGAACAGATGCACATACCTGCAGTCGCTAAAATGTGGATGTTCGAAAGAACAGTTGCGGCGGTTTTCTCTTTTGGTGGATGACGAGATAGCGGAAGAAAGTGGTGGACGAGGAAGGTCGGGAAGAAAAAGAAGCACTGACGTCGTCGCACGTGATTCCTATCAGATGAACCTGAACTACAGTCATAAGGTGCAGACAGTGTCTGTGAAGCACAATCATCTTCATGATGATTGTGATCACAATGTCTATGCTGCTGCTGCGATTGTTGTAGTGGGTGCTGTGACCGCATGTGATTCCCTTTTGGAACCGCATAGTTGTTCAGATTTTGATGGTGTTGTGGTTGAACACCTTGCGGCATATCTTATTGAATTACAACTGGCACTTGATTGAGCCAGAGAGGTTGCGCATCCAGGTTGCTATCAGGAAGAATAATCTGCTGATCAATAGAAGCTTTCGTTCAATTGTGCCGCAGGATGAAATAGTCCCAAAGCCAGGTACTTTTCTTCTTTGACTGGTGGCTGGACCATGTGCTTACAATTCGTTTTCCGTTGATATGATTACTCGAAGGGTGCCGGCATCTTTTCTTGTTCCTCATCCTCTATATCCCCTAATGTTGTTACCGAAAGCCCAGCTTAGACACCGACTCTGTTGGAGTGGTGCCCCCAGACACATGACAGCGATGTGCCTGGGCGGTGATAAGAGCCGGATTCCAAAATCCGAGGCAGGAAGTCGGCGCAACAAATCAAAACGGATTCCAACATACGAGGAACAAATCAAGGCGCCACAACCAAGGGATTTTATATTCCACATTTACAGTGTGCACATTATAAAATGAAGCGTTTATTGATAATCAGGATATAACGTTTGCAACGATAGTGAAGAACGTGTGATTCGAACTGACACTATTACGGTCGGAATCACTAAAATATTGAACCAATGCTCAACACATCAGGCCACTGCCGCGTGTACGCATTCGATTGTTATACTCAATTACATTCAACTGATGTGGAGTTGCTATATTATTGCTTGGTATATGGCTGATGCTTTTTTGCTTATTCGATTTTCTTTCTGTCTTCACAATTTGCTTGTGTACTGTATGTGTAACTGTTAGAAACGCGTTCGGCCTTCTCTACTTGAGCTTTGCAATAAATGAATTGATACTGTCTCTCAATCCGCAGCAGGAATAGAGTCATTTGACTCATAATAAGAAGGTTTTTGGTTTAACCACAAAAAGCCTGAACTCCTTTTCACTTATGTTAAATTTTTCATTATACGTACATGTAGCGTAGTGTTTGGTGGTGGCTAAAATCAAAAACCGCCCAAAAACTCACGAATACCCAGTTGTCATAGGGCCGTCAACGATCTTCCACCCACATTTTGGTCGCAGATGCCTTCTTTTCTTTATTCAACAAGTCAGTACACCCAACAATTAACACCAATCCCACCTCTCAAAACCTTCTGGATATCTACGTCGTTGTCCATCCATTCAAAGCTGCGCGACGCCTTGTTACTGTGTTGTATGTTCACAGCCACACATGGCTTTACTCATTTGAACAGGCATTTTCTTGAACAAAATAAATTTGGTTAACGATTTAAGATTCCATCAAATCAGACTTTTTATAGATATACATGCATATACTTTTGAATTCACCCAATAAAACAGCCGCTCACTTTTTTTCCTCTTTTCAGGCGCTGGCACAATACCTTCGACCTGTCAGCAGTCAACAACACATTCTGTCCAATATTCAACAACACTCTCAAAGGCAACCAGGAGTACTCATACAGCAAGCGCCTAGTATCGAACTGTCACTAAACCCCCACCAGCAGAAGAACTACCAAAACCAAGCTGTCCGTTTTCCCCATCAAAGCCCCCAACAGCTTCCATTCTCATCGAACTTTGTGTCCGCTCCTAATCAGATACCATTACAGGCAACCAACCGCCAGCAGCAACATCAGTTCCAACGATCAGTAAGCGATCAAGTCCAGGCACAACCGTACCCACAATACAATCCGACACCTACAGCAGCTCTTCCCAGTCTTAGCACTACCACACAAGATATTCATACTCAAAATTCTTTCACTCTCAGAAACTTTGTACCATCTATTGGGCCTTTGCAAGATCTTCCAAATAGATCATTCAGCAATAAACAATTTCAACCTCAAAACGAGTACCAATCCCAGCAGCAACAGTCAGCTGGCCATCGTTTTGCTCCAAACCCACAGTATCCCTCACAGATTGAACAGAAACTCCCAAGACTAGAGCCCACACTGCCCTTCATAAGTTCTCCTCAACAACTGTTCAACAAACCGCAAACAACGCAGATCCAGGCATTTCCACAAAGAGTGGCACAGCAGCAACAGTTCCAACAAGAGCATCAGCAACTGCCACAACATTTACACCAGCAACAATATCACCAACAGCCGTACGATGGCAATATACAATCTCAAAATATTTTACCTCTACCCAACCCGCATGCACATCCAACCCCAACCTACTTTAGCAACAATCCTCCACTCCCCCAGGCGCAGCCTCTTATTCAAAGTTCCGACCAGGAGTACAAGCAGAAGTTAATCCAGAAACATGAACAATTCGTTCAAAAACAATATGAAAAGTCTCAGAATAAAGTCAAGCAATTGCACGAGGATTTTGTGCAGAAGCAGCAACACATCAGACAAGACGCTCCCTTGAATGTAAATCAACAGCAACACATCAATAACGCCCCACCACGTAGTAGGCCGGTTTTGCCCTCAGAGTACAACCTGTTTGATGTTGCTTTAAACCAACACTACCGCGAAAATCCCACGACTACAACTACCACTACAACCACAACGACTCAGGCGCCAACCAGTACAAGACCCGTTCACAACTCTCCCAGGTTTGAATCAGAGCGTACGCGGCCAACCAAGTCAAAAGCCAAGCCGGCTCGGACGATTGGCAGAGACGAACTCCTCAAGCAGCTGAAGGCAGCTCTCGCCGACACACCACAGAAGGAGGTAGAGGACAAACCGTTCGAAGAAATGGACTTGGTACTACCGACTGGAGAAAGAGTTCAGGTTATTCGCACCAGAGATCCAAACCTCATCAAAGGACAAAGGGCCCTCACCGAAGATCAATTCAATGAGCTACTGGCAGCCACGAAAACAACCGACAAACCATCCCTGGCGAATATAGCTCCGGATGACCTGAAGGACTTCGTTCTGGCCAACGGCAACAAAGTACAGATCGTAAGAGCTCCAGAGGGTCTTGCAGGCATCCAAAATGGCCAAGGTGGAATTGATTTATCAAGTCTAGCGGGTCTTTATGGGGGCGTAGGATCAAACGCTGGGGGAGCCCTCCCAGACATTGCCAGCTCCGCGGTTATATCTAGTGATTCCGATACACCGCCATCAATTGAAGAATTGGCAAAACGCGGTCTTATCCCTGAAGGCTTCGAGATTGAAGGGATCAGTTCCAAGCGAAGCTCCGCACCAGCCCCAACGGCACCACCCAAAAAGAAAGCCACCTACGTGTACTTAGAGGAACAACTGGATGGGAGTTTCAGGATTCAAGGAATCAAAGCGAACGGCGAAAAGGAATCGAAAAGTGACGGTTCGGAGTTAGATAGCATTTTGGAACGTATTCAGAGTGGCGAAGTCAAACTTCCGCCTTCGGTGACCAAACTCATTTTGCCCAATGATCAACTCGTCACTCTAGAAAATGGTAAAATTGTTCACACAGCACCTGCACCTGTAATCACCACGACGACAACGACAGTTAGACCAACAACAAGAGCTCCAACTACGAGCACACCAACCGCAACGACACGATTTCCCAGGACTTCGGAGCGACCGAAGTACATCCATTCTAGAGAATCAAACCAGTTGTATACCACCACAGTACCGACATACTTCCAGCAAACGAGTGAAAAGATTGCCCTCCACGACGAACCCACCACTTATCGCAACACACTGAAACCTTTCTATCACACCTCACCGAGTCCTATGGCAACTACACCACAACCGGTTTACCAACCGACTACGGCGTATCCAACTGTCGCTGAACAGCTAAAAACCACAACACCTCAGGAACAGGCACAGCAGGAACAACCTGAGCTGCAAAGGCAACAGGAGCCCAACGAGGACCTTATTCAGATCCTCAAAACGAACGGACTCTTCGCCATGGCCAAGTATCTGAAGCAATCGGGGTTAGATACGATTCTCAATGAGACGGGACCATTCACCATCTTCGTGCCGACAGATCGTGCGTTCAAAAACCTTCTCATTCAACTCGGTGGTCCTGAACGTGCCGAGGAAAAATTCAAGTCGAACCCACGGCTCCTTAGTGGGGTAAGTCGACATACTACTCGTGACGTTGAAGATTGGCTTAATTTTTTTTTTCTTTTCTTAGCTTCTCTTACATCATGTCATTCCCGGGGCTTTCGAAATATCCAGTCTACAGGACGAGATGACGGGTGTGTCATTAGCCGGCACTCAGCTGAGGGTGAACCAATACACGATGCACGATCACGAATGGAACGATATCGTGGTAAGTTCACATCACACCACAAATTTTTTTATAATCGCGTCCCTTTTCCAGCTGACAACGATCAACGGAGCTATGGTGGTGAATGATCGCAAGGACATCAAGATCCCTCAAGGCGTCGCCCACGCCGTAGACCGCGTAATGTTCCCACTTCCAGTTGGTGACCTTCTACAGACCTTGCAATCTGACCGGGACTCCCGATTCTCGACCTTCCTCAAGATCCTCTACATGTCGGGACTCTCAGAAAAACTTCAAGGAAAAGGTAAAACGATCATTCCCTGCTTTTCAATAATGTTATATTTCTAATCATTGAAGGTATAAAAACCTACACCGTGTTTGCACCTACGGAGAAGGCATTCCGAGAGCTCGAACCCGATGTCCTTGAGAAACTACTCACCGACAAGGATGCCGCAGAACAGTTCGCTATGAAACACATCGTCTCCGGGACACTGTTCTCAGCCGGAATGCGATTCTATCAAGTCAAGGATTCTCTCCTAACAGGCAAAACGGTTATCCTGCAGAAGACAAGCGCCGGAAAAATCAAGGTCAACGACACTCAAATGATCACATCCAACACTCCAGCGACAAACGGTGTCATACACGCCATCGATGGCGTCTTATCATGAGGCCCCTCTAACCAGCGATGCCTTGAATATCCTTGCCCTGAGTAACATGTTGTTAAGTTAGATACTACCAAAATGGGATCACGTCCGTCCTCCTCGAACATTTGCTTCTCTCACAACCACCCGCCATTGTTTTATTTATTTGTTATCCTTATCCTGATCCCCTGTCTTCTTTTGTTTTCTGTTTTTTATTTTTTAATGTGGGGCCAGCAACTGGTGCAAGTTATTCGAAAATGTGTTGCTGCCAATTTTGGAACAAAACCAACTGCAGGTAAAACTAACGACACCCGCACAGGACGACCACTGAAATAGTTTCTGTTGTATGTTTGTATGTAAGGAATAAGTTATAGACAAATACTTAGAATTTATTGTTGTAATATTTTCTGTGGCCTCTGCGCCGCATTAAGCTCGAATTGGTGTGTAATAGGAAATAAAATCGAATACAAATAAGTGAGCGTTTGAATTTGAAAAACGATTCGTTGTGGTGAATTCGAATTGCCGGTTCGCTGAAAGGTAACATTGTGTCCCGACTATGGGACTTTAAAAATACCCAGAGTAATGTGGTGCGCGTCTTTGGTAACTGACTGGTGCTTTTATTATTTACTCTGGTGGTAGTTTCCATGCCTTCATCCGTTTCGATAAAGCTGTGCAAGAAAGCTCGCGTAGACTATAGCGGTGTGGTCAATTCAGTATGAGCCCCTGGTGTATTGCTGTGGAGACGATGACATTTCTTCGGAATTCCAGAGTTTGTTGTTTTTCTTCTTCTTCTTTTATGGCGAGCCGTTGTGATTATTTGAATTTTGAATTGTTGAATGGAAGTGTTCCTTTGGGGGTTTGCTCCCCAAATCGACGTTGTGTAGATGCGGCTGATGCTGGCGTCGATGAGGCAGCTGTCACTGGAACCCTTGGCGGCGGGTGATGTTCTTTTCTTCTTGAGACGTCCGGTTTCGGTGGCGAGCGATATCTAAGTGGGAGAGTACTCCCGCCAATCGTCCACACATGTGGTGTGTGCCGAACGAAATTGGCGGGAAAGATCAGGCGTCGGTTCTGCTTCTACGTGTGACGTAGCCATGTAGCGTTTCTAACAAATACACACACAATACACAAGCAAATAGTGAAGAACATCGAACGAAAATCGAATAAGTAAAGGCATCAGAGCCGTATACCATAGCAACAACATACATAGCATTTCAACATCAGTTGAATGTACTTGAGTTTAGAAATAGAATTCGTACACACGGCGGTGGCCTGATGGGTTACGCTTTGGTTCAATTTTTGGTGATTCTAACTGTCATAGCGTCAGTTCGAATCACACGTTCTCCACAATCATCCCAAACGCTATAGTCCCACGTAGTGCCGCGTTGACTACACACCAATTCAGCCGTGACTCTCCTTTGTGTAAGAGTGTTCTTGACTTAATTAGTGGAAAGCTGTGGCGGTTCCGCCAAACCCCACGATTCGCTTTCCTAAAAAAACCCATAACTTTCACCCAGTCTGCATAAGCTTTCGCTAATACATAGCATTAGCATATTAAATAGTTCAAACATTAAAGAGAACAAATTTGTGATCAAAAAAGTCCCTGGAATAGAGAATTCTTACCTGCATGCATAACTTCGCATTTAATCATCGCATAACCGGGCTCGCTCTCGAGACCCTGCCTACGCTCGACTGGTGACGGCATTTTGTAACATCAGGGGCATTGGTTTCACCAATACGAATGTAAACGCCGTCCACCAATATTTGCAAACAACGAAACCTGATATCCTTGCCCTAACTGAAATACAACTTTTAAGCAATGGCGCTCCAATCCCACCGATGTTAACAGAACGAATTTTGTTAGAATCAGAAACGTGTGCAACCAGGCGATTGATACCGCGAAGAAGGCTCACAACGACAGGGTGATCAATAAGCTCCTTCGGTGCCCAACTGGTTCGCGCACCTTCTGGTCAATGGCAAAAGCTGTAAGCAGTAACTTCGCATCCTCCTCTTTCCCTCCGTTGGTGACAGACAGTGGCACGTTAGTCACGAATTCAAAGGATAAAGCTAATGTGTTCGCGAATTTATTTTCCGCGAATTCAAAACTCGATCCCGGCCTTTTGGAGCCACCTGTGATCTCGCCGGTACGGTCTTCGATGCGGGATGTGAGATTTCGTCCGCGGACTATTCAACGCATTCTACGTGAACTGGATTGTAGGAAGGGAACCGGCTCGGACGGAATACCGACAATAGTCCTTAAGAACAGTGCTCCAGAACTATCGCCGGTTCTTGGCAGACTCTTCCGCTTATCTTACGCACGGAGGGTCTTTCCTGCCTGCTGGAAAATCGCTCGAGTTCAGCCAATCCCCAAGACGGGAAAAAAGTGTCTCCCACAAAATTACCGTTCGATAGCATTACTGCCTATTTTATCTAAGGTGATGGAAAAAGTCATCGATACAGAGTTAGTTAAGTATTTGGAGTGCAACGGACTTCTGAATGATCGTCAATACGGATTCCGTGGCAGGCGGTCCACGGGAGACCTTTTGACACTTATAACCGATATATGGACATCTGCGATTGAACGGCATGGTGAGTCAAGGGCGGTCGCATTGGATATCTCCAAGGCTTTTGACCGCGTCTGGCACGGGGCATTGCTGAGCAAACTTCGTTCATATGCACTTTCCCAACAGCTTTGCGACTGGACGAAGAGCTTCCTTGAGAATCAATCGATCCGGGTTTTTGTCGACGGCGAGTGTTTGGATCTGTATCCTGTTAATTCGGGGGTGCCCCAAGGTTCTATTTTGGCTCCAACCTTGTTTTTGCTTTACATAAATGATTTGTTGGAGACAACGGATAACAAAGTGTTTAGTTTTGCGGATGATAGTATGCTTGGTTCCTCCTTTTCGAGTGTTCGGCCGATTGGTGCATCTGCGTCGCATCAGCTGAGAGATTGACTCTCTAAATCAGGATCTAGATAGGGTCTGTGGGGTGGAAGGTCGCTACGCCGGCATGGGCGAGAGTTCTACCGCCAACCCACTCGTTCACTAAAACAAACTTCCTCCGATTAATAAATTGGAAATTGCCACACACCGAACACCGCAGCAAAATGTTCACAGACAAAAGAAGTAAACGCTGTCAGTCCGAGAAATAAAACGCACGGTAGGACTTCCATAACTAAATGTTCTTTTATTTCACTTTAATTGCAAAACGATTGACAAAGGTTATTTTATTTACTAAAGTAAATCTTAGGACAATGAAAATATTTACATTAAACGGAACGAAAGGAGTTTATAATTATTTACCGACTAATGTAAAATAAAGTAAACCCGATTGACTCTGCCAAGGGATACGACCTTTGTGCCTCGCACCGTACCGGTGCACTCGGTACGGCGGATGATGACGCGACCGTCGCGAACGGTGGTTGGAATACGACTCAAACGATATCCTCTCCAATAAGGATATCGTTTTTTACCTACCACCAGGGAAACGTAAAGTCTCTCTTGGTGGTATAGGAAACCAGATCTTGTAATACCGGTCATGGTGGTATGTGTGGGATCGTTGAGATCAATGCTATTCACACTTGCAGTGGAACAACGAAACAGGCAGGCGGCAAGGACAAAAGAAAAGGCGACCAAATGGTTCGCTCTTTAATAAGGGTCATGTTTATACGATGCCTCGTCGCTATTTTCGACGTTGGGAGAAAAAGGTGCTAAAAGCAAATTGGATGTTTATGGCATCTCTGGCTGCAGTAGAAACCGGGTTCATATTTGCATTAGGAAATGCTGGAGAATTTGGTTTCGGCGTCTATTGCGCTAATTATATGCAGCTGCTTGGGTTGTTTGTTGGTAAGACAAACAAAAAAGGTTGCCAGGCAAAGTGTATGAAAAGGTACATGACGCGGCTAGGAAAATAGACGGCGCGATATTTATGGTCCCTGTCATGACGGTTACATTGATTGCAATCCGAATTATTTTGTTTACTGGAATTTGTCTGGTGCCGAATTGGTTCAGAATACCAAATAAGAAAACAAAGAAATCTTATGAAAAATTGTATGCGAAGGGATGCATGAAGGTAAGTTTTCTCTATAGGGATTTTAGGGTTATAATAATTGGGTCTGTTTGATGCGTGAAGCATCTAAGATGCTAATGCGAATTGCATTAGCGAAAGCTGGTGCAGACCCGGGTTATGGTTATGGGGGTTTTTTCAGGAAGGCGAGCCGTGGGATCTGGCGGAACCGCCACAGGTCCTGCAGTGGAGAAGGGTCAATCTCATCGACTTCAATGCAGCGAAGACACAATATACAACATTCACAAAGAAAAGTGGATCATCGGTTCCACAGCTGGTGATGAATGGCCAGGCCCTTGAGGCTGGGGATAGCCTGAAACTGCTCGGCGTCTCGGTCTGTGGGAATGTATCATGGCATAAACACGTGTCGAGTATCGCCAGGTCGGTCTCAGGAAAACTGAGCTATTTATTAGAGCCAAGAAATATTTTACTCCGGCCCAACTTCTCCTATATAAATCCCAAATTAGACCTGCGCTCGAATATTGCTCTCATGTTTGGAGATCGGCTCCTAAACATACCCTCGACCTACTTGAAAGCATACAGAGACGAGCGATCCGCCTGATCGGGCACTCGGCGCTGACGTCGGGACTAGAGTCGCTATCACATCGAAGGCGCGTAGCCGACCTCTGTCTGTTTTACAGATATTATCACGGGTACTGTTCTTCGGAGATTCGTTTCGATTCGGCGTATATGCGCTCCCGTCGGGGAGCCTCTGGCGCAAGACTAATGACCTTGCCCGGAAAAAACAAATCATTGTGGAAAATTTAACAAGCCTCAGGACTTGCTAAATAAGGCCAAGACCGGTTCCAGGTTGTAGTGCCGATGATGATGATGATGTATATGCGCTCCACAAGACAATCCGACGGATCGCACCCGTTTGTGGTTCATCTGCCTGCGGCGCGAACATCCCTGCACCAGAACTCGTTCCGTTACAGAGCGGGGAAACTGTGGAACTCCCTTCCCACGCGAGTATTCCCGGAGCGTTACAACCTGCAACAGTTATTTGGTGGCATCTCGGAGCGCCCACTTGGCGCTATAGGTTCGCCTCTCCCGAGAGAAGTTTAATATTAAAAAAAATTAAAATTAAAATCCCCTATAAGGATTCTCTCCAAGATCACCATAAATTCCCTGAAAGAAAATTCATCGGTTCATATATAATACAACCGCATAATCAGGAAATCTTACCCTTGAGTTGGCTTATCCCAGCTTTATCATGTGTATCATAAATCACAATCATAAAACACATTGGCTGGCGACCTACACCCAAGGGACCAAAACAAATACATGCATCTCTGGCACCAATTAAATCCTACAGCATAAGCAAATGCCAATAGGAATTCAATACTTACCCTTACCAGTGATGCCATAAACACCATTTCCCGATGATCTAGCTAAGACCCATTAACACCATTTCTTCGTTACGTCGCGTCTATTTATTTAGCCGCGACGCACATCCCAAACAAAGATCCAATTAGCATCCGACGAGTTTCGGTTTTGTTTGCTTTACCGGACTCGCATCCCATGAATGCACATTTTCCATTTCTTTGTTTAGATTCTTTCCCACGGCTTTGTTCCATAAAAGAACCAGTGTACACACATACATGTGTACTGTGGCGATCTTCTGTATGAGATTTGTTGGTTACCCCAAAGAGAGACTTTACGTCTCTCTTGCAACAGGAAATGCATCCTTAATTTAAGAGAGCCATTTTCACTGGCTGAATTTCTTTCGACAACGATTGAATATCGTTGAGTCGAATTTCATCTGCTGGTCGCACGATTTCCCGCTTTCCGGTGCGCACGGAGACGCGAATATCCCACCGAGTCGTAAACCCGTCGAGTCGAGAAAGCACGTTTTTAATCAAAATAAGTGTAATGTCCCATTTGTTGTTTCTGTGCATCCTTTTACCTGTGCGATGTGCAAAGTTTTTGCTGAACAATTTTCGAAAGAAGACTGTGGAACATTTAGTGGAAGTTGTGGGGGCGGTGTAGAACTCTGCGCGCATGTCGGTGCCCCCCCCCCCCCCCCCCCCCCGGGGAACCAAGGTCAGTCGCGATCGGAGTGAAATTTCACTGTTACCGTGTAGCTGTGCGGTGGGGATGCGCGCTGCCCCCAGGCCACGGCGAATGTGTGTGGCGGTTATGTGGGTGCGCTGTGGCGGGGCAGCCTCTTGAGCAGGTGTCATGGCTTGTGATGTGGGCTACTGAGGCTGGGTCGGTTGGTTGGTATAGACCGACTCTGCCGCTTCCAGGTAGCCTGCTTTGAGTTGATCGATTGAGACGGTTTTCGCCTGGCCGTTGACGTCGATGATGACTTTCTATATTCCGTGCGTCGGATGACACTGTATGGGCCTGTGTATGTCGCTTCGAGAGGTTTACGGATGCTGTCGAGTCGTCTAAAGACGTGGGTGAAGGTCTGCCGCTCCTTGTGGACGAACGGGTGCCCTGTGATGTGCCGGGCTACTGGGACAGGGCGACTGGCTTTGAAAAGCCTGCGTAGGCTAGCGACGAAGGTGGTCTTGTTTACGTGTGCCGGTTCCGAGGCGACGTATCCTCCGGGGATCCGTATGGTTGTGCTGTAGTGCATTTCTGCTGGGGAGGTTCCGAGGTCCTCTTTGTATGCCGTCCTAAGGCCCAGTAGGACTGTGGGCAGACTATTCGCCCAAGAATGTTGGCAGCATCTTGGGGCGGCTTTGAAAGTTCGATGAAATATCTCCACCTTCCGTTGGACTGCGAATGGTACGGCGTTGTGTGGATCATCTGCGCGCCGATTTTTTTTTTACACAAATGCGCACACAAAGGGCGATTTTGGAGTACCGCAGTGTCAGAGCACAGTGCGAGCGGAAGGGGGGGAAGTGGATAAGGAAAGGAGGTTCCGCTGTACATTGGTCCTAAATGTCTGGACATTACAACGACGAGGAAACACATCGTGTGGTTCGGCTAAAGAATGACTCTTTATGTTTATTTGTGCGCCTGAAGTTGACTTTCAACGTGAATTGATGTGCATTCTCAGATTGACCGGTATCGCGGGAACTTGTCTGCGAAGGCGGAACATATTCAGCACGTTCTGTTGAGCAACGACCGTAATAATATCTATAGAAGGAAGATAGGCATGATACGTTGCGCCTATGTTCTAACGACGGAATTGATCGACTCACAGCTGGGTCACTTTCACTACACATTTTTTGCATCCTATCGAGCACGTGTAATGTAGTTTTGGATGCGCCTGACCAAATGTGAGAGTTGAACTCCATTTTGGGACGAATACGCCTTGTAAATGGAGTTATGTATTTTTTGCACCTCTTAAGGAACCCCATGCATTTGTCTACACTTTTCGAAGCTTCAAAAGTTTATCTGGCAAAGGAAATTCGGCCAGTGGTAATGGTTCTCTTAATTTAGGGATGCATTTTCTATCCCAAGAAAAACGTGAAGTCTCTCTTTGGTGGTAGGTAACCAGATCTCGTAGAGAAGATCGAAGTGGTACACATGTATGTGTGAACCTTGGTTCTTTCATCGGACAAAGCCATGAGAACGAATCTGAAAACAAAGAAGGCAATAATGTGCATCCATGAGATATGAGTTCGGCTAAGTAAACAAGCCGCATCCAATTGGTTACTAATGGGTTTCTGTTTGCTCATGGCGCGAGGTCATGAGAAGCGGATCCAGGAATATGGGAAGACAAAGGGATCGCGTAGATCATTGTCTATGATGTGCATTGCAGCTGTATTGATAGACCGCAATGCTGGTGGACATGGTGCTAATTGGTTTTAGCGTATTCACAGGGAATTGGTGTTTATGGCATCGCTGCCAAGGGTAAGTACTCAATTCCTATTTTCATTTGCCTATGCTATAGGTTTTGGTTTCAACGTCGTAGGCGCTAATTGTGTGAAGCTGCGTTGGATTGTGTATCGTAGGGAGAAAAGGTCGCCAGCCGATGTGTATGTAAAGGGATTTGTTGTACACATGGTGAGGCTGGGAATAGGCGACGCGATGTTTATTATCCCTGGTTATGATGGTTACATTATATATAAACCAAATTGTTTCGTTTTCAGGAATTCGTCTAGGGAATATGCTTATGGTAAGATTGGGATTTGGATTTATGATCCGATTAGATATATAGAATTCTTGTAGGGAATTTAAAATGCGAATTAATGCACGAAGGTAAGAATTCTCTTCCAGGAGCTTTTAGGTGAATACATTTGATAAACTTGATGCATGAAGCATTTACAGAGGCTAATGCATTACCAGAAAACTATGGAAGTTGGATTGTTGTTATGGGGGTTCTCCGGGTAAGTAGTCAGTAGGGTTTGGCGGAACCGCCACAACAGCACTGAGTTTTTAAGGCATTGAGCTCTACTCGGCTACATAATCGCCATTGATGTATCTTGTTGGGGTCGGAATTCAGTGTATTAAGCATAACCTGCTGATTGGTATTGACGTTCGAGGAGTTTGGTTGGGAATGTTCGTTTGAGTATGAGACACTCAATGTGCTATCATCGGCAAACGAGTGGAGTGGGTTGTGAATATACAGAACCTTGGGAAACGCCTGCATTCATTTGGTGGGAGGACACTGTGGCGGTTCCGCCAAACCCTACGGCCCCCTTCCTACCCCCATAATTACTACCCAACTTCCTTAAGTTCGCTAATGCAACAGTATTAGTACCCGTAAATGCTTCACGCATTATATAGATCACCATCTATAATTTTAAAATCCCTATAAAGAAAACTTACCTTTTCATGTATCCCTTCGCATACAATTTTCCGTAAGATTTCTTTCTTTGCTTATCTGGTATCCTAAACCAATTCGGTACCAGACAAATTCCTGAAAAGAAAAACCCCGGTTCACATATCATGTAACCATTCCAGCCAGAGATAATTATCATGGGGTCGCCTATTCCTACCTTCATTCATGTATACGATAAATTTCTTCATGTATACATTGGCTGGCGACGTTTTTCTCCCAGCAATAAAATTCCCCGACTCGCACAATGTGCAAACCAAAGCAAATACGCATTCCGCGTCCCTTGGCATTAATTGAAATCCAAGCATAAACAATGCAAATAGGTATTCAATACGTACCCTTACTAGCGATGCCATAAACACCACTTCCCAGTAACCTAGCTAAAACTAATTAGCACATTTCTACATCGCATCGTGGTCTCTTTGTTTAGCTGCTACGCACATGCATCCGACGATTTCGGTTTTATTTGCTTTACCGAAATCGTATCCTAGGAATGCACTTTATGTCTGTCTTTGTTCTAGGCACACATGCCACCATGACCACGATGAGCGAGTGAGCTCTGAACGAGCAAGATATCGTTGAGTCGAATTTCATCCAGCGAACGAGACGGT
Organism: Microdon myrmicae; assembly: GCA_963931805.1. Taxonomy (NCBI): domain Eukaryota; kingdom Metazoa; phylum Arthropoda; class Insecta; order Diptera; family Syrphidae; genus Microdon; species Microdon myrmicae. The sequence continues at coordinate 36,521,600 of OZ007496.1, forward strand.
CGCTCCGCCATCCACCTTACCCGCGCCGGTACGGTGGATACACACAAAGTCTCTGCGCGAGTTCCTACGCCAAGTCGGGCGTAATCGAGTAAGCGAGTATCGAGCAGTGTAAATCCATTTCTACCTGTATCGTAAGTTCGTCGATCCCAGTGCTGTAATCGGACGCGATTGCAGCTTTATTGTTATTTTTGTTGAGTGTTGTGGTTGGCACATGTTATGAATATGCATGCTATACCCGCATCAACTTTTAGAAAGATTGTGAAGCCCGAAAGTGAACCGTATGTAACAATAAGAGTGAATTAAAACAAAATGTTAATAAGTAGTCATTAAAATACATTAAAATAAAAGTCATTCGGACATTAAAAAAGTGTGTTTCATCTACTTTCTCTTCTTGCGTTGGTGGACGGTGTTTTGGATTGCCTTCGGTGGAACATTTAGTGACGGTGGAGACGAGGTAGAACTCTCGCCCATGCTGGCGTCGCCATCTCGTCCCCCACAACACCATCGAGAACCACTCGGATTGAACGGTCAGGAAGATAGTCTCTTATCCATTGGATCAGGGAATTGTCCATTCCATATGAATGTAATTTTGATAAAAGGGCTGGATGCCAAACTCTGTCGAAGGCTTTCGAGATATCCAGTGCAACAACCCTGCTTTCTCCGAAGTAATGGATGGAATGGCTCCACTTTTTCGGTAAGGTACGCCATCAAATCTCCGGTGGGCCTGTTGCCATGTCCTGGTATCCTTTCATGAATTCAGAAACCCTGGTGGCCCAGATCCGAGTTGCGCCTAAATCCCCTCTCCATCGACAGAAGCCTTTGGTTGGCAAAGCCCAATGGATCATAAAGCTTAGATACGTGTGATAGGACCTCCCCCTTCATGAGCGTTGACGCCTCCGAAATCTCCTGTACCTTTTAGCTCAAATTATCTGCCCTGGGATGCCAATTCACTCCAAGCAGCTTCGTTCCCTCATTCATGATGAACTGGTATACTTTTTTAGCATCTGGTGAGTCAGACGACAGCTAATTCAATAACCGGTTGCAATTTGATTTCCACTTATGTAGCGGAAATCCTCCGCTCTTAAGAGCTTCCGTCAGTTGACCCACCAACCAGATTGCCTGCTCCACGAATTGTGCTCCGGATATACAACCGTCCATGTGAAAGTCCTCTCTGATGACTCGCGCTGCCCCCGGACACAATTGTTCGATCTCCTCTGCAATGTGGACCAGGCAACGCGTTGCCAGAAACGGCGCCGTTCGCCGTTCCGTATGTTACGGATAGCAACTTGAACGTTTGGTACTCCTCCTCTGGGTTGTCTCGTCCAATGATTCTTTGGAAGCCGACCTGACCGGACTGGACTCAAATTTGGCGAAACATTTTGGCGATATCCGAGGCAAAAGCTATGCGATGCTTGCGAAACCGGGTCAATATTGAAATGAGGACCGACTTCAAGGACGGTCCAACAATCAGGCGATCGTTAAGAGAGGTTCCATTGCTGGTGGCCCGAGAACCATCGAACATCTTGAGCTTGGTGGTTGCACTCTCGGCTTTAAATACTGCATGGTGGGGCGGATAGTAGCATTGGTCGTGCGGTGTTTTTGGGTTTTCTTCTGTCGCGCGGAGCATATGACCAATGTCCTGATATACTCTCATGAATTCAGCATACCGATGGCCAACCTCTGGGTTTCGCCCGAACCGACAGAAGGGTTTGGAATGCCCTAATGGCGGTAGGAAATGTTTGAACGGCATCTTCACCTCGTAGCGTCCCTCTGCTGAACGCTGGTGCGTGTCCGCAAAACATGTCATTGCCCTCCTCCATTCTTCGGTTAAACGCTCCTTCATCTCTGGTATCGCCTCCATCTCCCAGAAGTCCACCAGCTGCCCCTCTAATGGGTCGACCTGATAGTTGACATTGCAGCAATGTTGTCCCTGATCGGGCAGAGCCGGCCCACTCCTTGCGATCACCCAGCCGAATGCGGTCTTCTGAGCAATCATTTTACTGTCGGGATCCATCGGTCATCCATCGCACAGGACTTGGAAGATAGTGTCCGACCCCAGCAGCCAGTCAATGGGCCTCGATTTATAAAACAACGGGTCAGCCAACGCCAGCGACGAGAAGCTTCTCCAGTCATGTTCCAGTGACCTTAGCGGCAGATCCAAAGTCAACCGTCCCAGCACCAATGCAGTTACCCAACTGCTGGACGAATGATTCCCGAACTAAGAATGTGTTTGAACCGGAGTCCAGGAGCACCCGGCAAGGAACTAACTGCTTTCTGTCACCCACCATAGTTACAATTGCCGTAAGCAGCAGCGAGTCCTGGGTTTATACTGCCGCGCAGGATCCCTCCGAGGGTCCACCCTCTGGTGATGACCACGGAACATCCACTTATTGATGCAGCAAGATGCAGCAGTTGTGCCGTTCGTTACACATTCGACAGTTACCTCTCTCACATTTGTCAATGCTGTGATCTGTGCTGAGGTAGTTCCTACATAACTTATGCCGGTGGACAAACAAACAAACACGCTGTGGAATTGAGAGACTCCCGAACGCGCCGCATCGGAACAATAGATGCGGCTGCGCACATTTGGGACACTTAGCCGGCACTGGTGATGTGATTACCCGGTACGTCTTCTTGTGCGGACCGGCTGCTATACTTCTTTTCCGAACAAAGTGACCCTTGGAACTGTTCTTCACTGTTGGCATGCTCTCTAGTTCGGTAAGTCAGGGGTTCGGTCAGCTCCTCGAATGTCAGCATCTCGTTCCTGCTGCTTTCTCGAGCCCACAACTGCCTGGTCTCGCTATCGAGCTATTCGACTGTAGTAAAGACCAGCCAACAATCCCAGTTCTCCACTGGCAGCTCCAATGCCCCCAGAGCCCGAACCTACAGGGCAAAGCCTATGATTGCTTTCAACCCGGCGAAGGCCGGGACGATCCTCATCCCTGTTCAATCCAAGTTGGCAAGCAGTCTCCACGTAACACCCCTGGATAGCTATCTTGGCACCCGCCAAGTACTGAACCAATGCATGCAGCGACATCCTGAGAAAGTTTGGCACAAGGCTAATAACCATGCCTGTAAAAACGAATTATTATGGCAAATTTAACAAGCCTCGGATATGGACCGGATACACGACGACGCCCACGGAAACGAAAATGGCTAAACGATTTAAGAATTTTTTCATGGAACGTCCGCTCACTATACAGAGCTCGACCTGCACAGCAGCCAGACGATGCCCTGTCCAAATATAAGGCTGACATAACAGCATTACAAGAAATAAGATGGAGGGGGAGTGGTGTTATTCAAAGAAACGAGTCTGACATTGATTATAGCTGTCACGCAAAACACCACGTGCTCGGGGTAGGCTTTCTAGTCAGCCAAAAACTGAAGCCTGCCATTATCGGCTATAATGCAATAAACGAAAGGCTATGCGCTCTTCGCGTGCAAGGCAACCTTAAGAACAGACGCCTCATAAACGTTCACGGACCTACAGAGGAGTCCCCTGACGACGAAAAAGAAGGATACTACGAGAACGTCGAACGGTCCATCAACGCCTGCCCAAGATACGATGTGAAAATCATTCTTGGTGATTTGAATGCCAAAATAGGTCGGGAGCCGGTTTTAAGGTACTACGCAAGTTCTCATAGTTTGCATGAGAACACTAATGACAATGGACTACGGGTCATCGAACTGGCAGCATCGAAAGACCTGCTCGTTGCAAGTAGCAGGTTTCCGCGTAAAGATATCCGCAAAGTCACCAGGATGTCACCTGATGGAGCCACTCGCAACCAAATTTATTACGTGTTGATAGATCGCCGCCACTCCTCGAGCCTGGTGACGATACGAACGTACCGAGGTACCAACGTCGACTAGGATCACTATCTTGTTGGTACAGTTTTCCGAGCGCGGATTGCCTTACGGAGACGTATTCCATCCGCGGATCAGGTTCGAGTCAACACGGCTGACTTACGCAATGAGAATACCAGTAACACCTTTGGTCATGCGTGAAGACTCGTCCTCGAAGAGATCGACGGAGAGAGAGTATGTCCTGGGGCCAGAATTCCGCCCGTAGAAGAGAAATGGACACGCCTTAAGAATACTGTCATTAATACTGCCAACCCCATCGGGGGAGATCGGAACGACTGGTTTTATGATAAGTGCAAACTAGCGACTGAATGTAAGAATTATGCATACCTGGCAATGCAGCAGTCTCATAGGGCGCGGGTGCGCGAGGAGAAATACAAAGAGTTCAGAAGATCTGAGAAAAGACTCCACAGACAAAAAAAAAGTGCCTGGGGAAAATATTTGGTCTGTAAAATAGAAGAACGCAGAGAGCGAGGTCCGCACTAGCCGTGGAAGTTCTACCAAATAATCCGCCGAATGACGCGGTACACACCACGCTGCACTTATTGCAAGAATAAAGAGGGTAATCTGATCACCGATCCTGAAGACATTCTGGAGTGATGGGAAGTGCACTTCAATGAATTGCTAAATGGTCAGCTCACAGAAGAATTGGAGACTCCACCAATGCAATATCAAGACCAAATGCTGCCTCAACCAACCAATGAGGAAACATTAAAAGCCATAAGATAGCTCAAATCAAATAAAGCCCCCGGAGCTGATGGTATACCAGCTGAGCTGATCCAACAAGGAGGGGCGGCGTTACATCTCGCATTTCATGAGATCGTGGTGCACGTATGGGAGCAAGAGGAGATGCCAGAAGATTGGCGTCGTGGTATAATTTGCCCCATACATAAGAAGGGAGATATCACACTGTGCAGCAACTATAGGGTTATAACATTGCTGAGTACCGCCTATAAGATACTCTCCACTATCCTACAAGATCGGATAGCCCCATACGCTAAAGCCATCATTGGTCAATATCAGTGTGGCTTCTTCCCAGACAAATCAACGATTGATTAGATATTCACCCTTAGACAGGCGGTGGAAAAATGTCTGGAATTTAAGAGTCCATTGTATCATATATTTATAGACTTTCAGGCCGCCTACGACAGCATAGCCGGGGTAGAACTATATAATGCCATGAGAGAGTTCGTCATTCCAAACAAATTGATACGACTTTGTATGTTGAACATGACCAACGTAACTGGTCAAGTAAAAATAGCGGGATTGCTGTTCAAACCAATAAACATCTTTAATGGACTCCGACAAGGGGACGATCTGGCCTGCCCCCACTTCAAGCTGGCGTTGGAGAAAGCAATCCGTAACTCTGGCGTTACAACTAGAGGGACTATTATCACCAAGTCCAGCCAGATACTTGCCTACGCAGATGACATCGACATCATCGGCAGAACCGAATCGGCTGTACAGGAATCCTTTACCCAGATCGAGCCAGCGGCACAAAAACTGGGACTGCACATTAATGAGGGAAAAACTAAGTACATGGTGGCAACTTCTGCGAAGAGAAGACCTAACGTTGGTCAAACTATCAGGGTAGTGGAGCACGAATTTGAAGTAGTGCAATCCTTTAACTACCTTGGGTCAATAGTATCAGCCGATAACAATAAGGAAGAAGAAATACGCGAACGGCTGATCAAATTCAAAAAAGCCTACTATGGTCTATAAAGCTTCTTTAAATCCCGAAATTTGTCCAGAACATCCAAGCTACTACTGTACAAGACTGTGGCGTTTTTAACAGACACACACACAGTACACAAGCAAATAGTGAAGAACACCGAACGATAATCGAATAAGAAAATGCATCAGAGCCATATACCATAGCGATAACATAACAAATCCACATCAGTCGAATGTACTTGAGTCTAGAAATCGAATTCGCAAACACGGCCAGTAGCCTGGTGTGTTACGCATTGGTTTAATTTTTAGTGATTCTAACTATCATAGCGTCAGTTCGAATCACGCGTTCCTCACTATCATCCCAAATACCATAATTGGTGACCCACCGACGTGATCTGTACACAAAACTTTCCCATAGTAAACAGAACTTCACGACACGATCACGACTTCCGCATAGAGCACTGGCACACTCGCCTACTCCGACGTTCTTTCGTTCGCTCCGTCGTTCGCACACGAAGCTGGTCGTAACAAACTTACTGAGGAGGGAGTAGGGTGGCGTTTTTAACAGATACACAAGCAAATAGTGAAGGACACCGAACGAAAATCGAATAAGAAAATGCATCAGAGCCGTATACCATAGCGATAACATAATAATTTCACATTAGTTGAATATACTTCAGTTTAAAAATCGAATTCTAAACACGGCCAGTAGCCTGATGTGTTACGCATTGCTTCAATTTTTGGTGATTCTAACTGTCATAGCGTCAGTTCGAATCACACGTTCTTCACTATCATCCCAAACGCTATAAGACCATGGTCTTACCAGTACTCATGTATGAATCCGAGACCTGGGTGCTCAATAAAAGGCACTCTGAACTCTTAGCCGCGTTCGAGAGGGGGGTCTCAAGGAGAATTGGTGGCCCCAGTATGTGAGGGAAGGCGATTCCGGAGACGCTATAACCATGAGTTGTACGAGAACCACCTTGAAGCTAATGTTGTAAGAAAATCAAGCTCGGTAGACTCCGGTGGGCGGGACACCTAGCTCGAATGAGCGAAGAGGAGCCTGCCCGGAATGTCCTTTGTGGCAGGATGTATAGAACGAGACAGCACGTCAGATCTTGTCCGTGATGGAGGGATGGCGTAGACTAGGACGCCCAGGGCCTGGAGCGCCAAACTGGATGACATCGGATCGAAATCGGGATCGGTGGAGAGATTTGTTAAATAAGGCCAAGACTGGATCCCGCTTGTAGTGCCGATGATGATGATGATGATCGGACAAATGAGAATACCGAAAACTATTTAGCGCCATTGCGATCACTAGCGCTTCCAAACAAAAGGTGATCATACAGGAAATTCAAATAACACAATTCCGGTTAAGGATTTAATTTATGTTTAATAATTTATTTTTCACTTGTTTTGTTTTTTTATTCTCTTTTTTTTTGTTTTTATCATTGGAATATTGATAATTTGCAATAAAGATAACGTTTCAGTTATTTGTTGTTGGATACATATAGGTAAATGTATACTATATATATATGGCATTTGTATTGTTTTTTATTTGTGTCTGTGTGTGTAAATGCATTGGATTTCCTCACTTTACCCATTTGTTATCCGATTAGAATTATTTTGTTTCTCATATAGTTTTTATTATTTGAATTAAACATTTACTTTATTAGGTACATGCATAAAAAATAAATCAATCAAAATATCAAATATCGTTTGTTCGATAATTTCGATTAAGTTGCCCTGAATTTATTCTCAAACTATTATATGTCTAAATCGGATCAAATAAAACTAAGCTACATTATTTATTCAATTGACAAAACAACCGCTAACAGATACTTATAGAGATACTTTATTTAAAATGTTTGTTTTCTTAAAACGTTCACCTTGCCACTCAGTAATATTTGCTTTCGTATCACCCTGTGTTTGCTGTTAAAATAGTGTCTGGTTTATTTAATTAATACAATTACAATAATTAATCATTTGAGGATTCAATCTACCCTTCAACTTCCCCTGTAACTTATGTGCTAAAAGCCATCTGCGATCGTAAATTCATTTTTTATCTTTGTTTTGGTATCTACTTTACAAGTATAATAAATTTTTGTTTTTATTTTATTTTATTTCATTTTTTTTTAAGGATTTGTTTAATGAAAACACGAAAAAAATAGTTGTTGTTTAATTAAGTTTTGTTTTCGTTTTTGTATTTTGCTTTTAAGTTTGTTTTTGTTCGAAATATTAGGAACAGCGAACAAGTTAAGTATGTGCGAGCCTGGTTATTCTCGGGGCTTGAGGAGGGTCTGGGCTTATTGCTGCTGGACTAGAAGTTGTTCAACTTGATCGGCTGTTCGCAATAGAAATGCAGCGCTCTCTCGGTAGGCTGTTATAACTTGCCTTGCAGCGGTTATCTCATTAGCAGTGAGTTTATGTGTAACTAGGGGTGGCGGAGGACGGGCGTTTGGACTAAGGGACGATGATGTTGCCGCTGCAGTTGATGTTATCGACTGAGTGGGTTGTTGAGCTGGAGACGGTTTCATCGAAAGATCTGTTGGCGTTGCTAGAAGATTAAATAACATAACAGTTATTTAAACGAAGAATGTTCAAAAGATTCATTTTCTGTACTCACCGTTAACTGGAGGAAAGTAATTCGGATATGTTGGTGTCCTCGGCGCATAGGGAGATGTAGATGAAGGCGAAGTGAAGTCAGTCGGTCGATAGAGAGGTGATGAAACTGGTACGACCCCGACACTGGTTACTGTTGTGTTGCCATTTGATAAAGAGTTCGTGCCTCCAGTTAAGGGTTGTCCTACAGATGTGGTACTTAACGCCAATGGAGAGCTGCGAGCTGAAGTGTTGACGCCTTGTGTACAGGTTGTTGTTGAAGCCAAAATATCAGTTTCTGTAGTGCTAGGATTTGGAGTGGAACGAAAACCACTAGGAAATGATGTCGAAGTTGTTGCAACTTCACTATTGGCAACTGTGCCAGTCGAACTGGTGCTCGATGTCAACGGAAGTGCTTGGGTAATGGGATCTAAACCAATTCGCATGCGTTTAGCATTCATGCTTTCATTCTCACATGCTATGGCCAAGATTTGCTCCGCCTGTACTGAGGTTAAATGCGCTGGCGTCGGACGTGTCTGAAATTCGATTTTGCTAAAATTAATATGGAGGGCTCAACAGAAGGTACAAAATATAGGACAATGTTATGATCTTCTTGCAGCCAGCACTTTCTGTTAGTTACGCAGACAGCTGGCTTTAAGCGGATTCGCAAATTTTCAACGGTGTAGCGGATTGTAATACAAAAGTTAAATTAGCTTCCAGCGTCTGCTGGTCAAAGGATACCTGAAAATTGATAAACCCAACGGAACCCGAATATCGACCAACGTCCTATCACGCTCTAGATTGTACTAAGTGCCACTGCCTCAACATGTCGTAGTATCAAGATTTTTTTTTTTCGCAAGGCATCCCATACCACTGGTGGTGGAAATCACGTTTGATTTACCATAGCTAAGGGGAATTCAGTTGCGGTGCGTACTGCTATTGTATCGGCAACGTCTGCCGGGTATTGAACAATTAGTGGTCGACCGTGTCGTCAACAATTATTGATTGTTGTGTCTTTTCAGGAATCGGTGTCGCGTGGCTAATAATCTCACCCACAATGCAAAGCACTTTTTCCTGCGATGGCGACGTCATCTGTTTCGGCTAACGAATCCAGAATGCACTATTTGCAACGCTTTTTCTGGCCATGTGTTTCCAGGTCGTAAAGTTCTTACCATCATGATAGCATGTTTCCTGATTCGTTGTTCCACGCCTTGGTCTATCGATGTGGCAGATGAGCTCGCGACCGCTGCTCTTCCTCTTTGGAGTTGTAGACGTTTTTTGGAATCTCAAACTTTGTCGGTTCTGGGTGTTACGTACCAAGACCACCCACCCAAACATTCATACCGGGCGAAGCCCCATTCAATTTCAGATCACATGTGGTGAATCCCCTACAGATTGATTAATGTACCAATCCGCTAAAAATAATTCTCTACCGACATCGCTAGAGAATATAACCATAAAGTCCAGAAATACATATGAGAACAAAATTCGATCAATATGGACTTGACGCCGTAATACATGTCCCAAACGAACACTCACTACTTGAGCAGTACAAACAGATACATTCTTTTAATTTCGGAAAAACACACTGGTCGCGCTTTGATCGGATAATAAAAAAAAGAATTCCGCTCCAATGACATAGATCCACCAACTGACAGAAATCTTCATAATGACGAAATTAATCATTACCTTTCGACGATGAACAACATTGATGCTAATACACAGAAACGTTCTATCCCAAAAGTGTCTCACATGGAGAGCCTTACAAACCGATACAGAAACGCAACGATCGACGAGCTGTATAGGCAAATGAGTAGTCTGCTCTCTAAGTTAAAACCACCGTTGCGGTGGGCTTGGGCATCGAAAAGGCTTTTGACACGACGTGGATCAAAGGTCTCATTTTTAAATCACTGAATACTGGCCTCAGTAGAACGCCGTGTAGTATTATCTACCAGTTCGTTCTAAACAGAACCTTCCAAGTTCGAGTGAATGGAAAGCTCTCCCGAACTTTCAACGCCGCTGCAGGCGTACCACCGGGCTCCATTATAGGACACATCTTATTTAATATCTAAACATCAGATATTCCTCGCCCTGTGGACGGGAGACTAAACCAGATATGCTATGCGGATGACGTCCTAGTATACACGTCATCCAAAAGCCCTAAAAAAAACCGTCGCCTAGAGGAACTGTATCAGTATTACAGTGGATGGAAAATCCGACTTAACCCATCCAAAGTAGTAGCTATCATTCTGAGTAGTAAACACTCCCAACCTACTTCTTGATATTCACAGAAGATTAGACTACAAATAGGAGGTACTACGATTAGACCACAGGACAGGATGAAATATCTTGGGGTCATCTATACCCCAAAAATGAATTTCATCAAACATGTGATCCACATTCTTCAAAAGGGCCTCGGTCGGTCTAAGCAACTGCACAATATCTTGAAGTGGAGCAACAAAGTTGACACCACAGTTAAGCTTCTCTGGAATATCGTACGCCTTTCCCATATGGTCCTCCATATCTTCGGCTCAAATAGAAAGACTTCGAGTTTTCGAAAGACACCTCCTCAGAATATGCATCAACCACTTTAGAAGGCCTGACGGTTGCCATTACCCGAACTCTCACCTATACGAAGGTGTCTCCATTACCCCTATCGACGAGTACTTGCTACAATTAGCATACAAGTACCTCGAAAGCATTCAGAACAGCGAGAACCTACTTGTACGGAAGTATTGCGTTCTTGACCCTTCTCTCTCCCGAGCTCTTCGGATCAGACCACCACAATTTCTTCTTCAGTACACAACTGAAGAAAGTACCCTTCCCAACAACATATCCCTCTATAATAGAGAATTCCTGAACCCATCCCATAGGGTATACTGCTAACATATCACACGCACACACGCACAAACATTCTCACACACCGACCAAAGCGCAGATCATCTGGCGCCAAAGACGTGATCTGCGTTCACTGCCGCACTCAAGACCTACCGGTCTTGTACGACTTCTTTCCCACCATCCCTCCATCTAAGTAGTTAGAGAACACCTGAACTAACTATGTCCACACTATCCTTAGATACCCCCCCCCCCCCTTTTTTTTTTCTTTTTCGGATATCTCGAGACCGAGCCCAACATCCTCACGGATGTGGGTGATTCTGGTTATCCCAAGATGACCAGAAGCCAGACCAAAGTCGGCTTCTCGCCACCCATTTTTTTTTTTTTTAAGTTAAAACTGCTCTACAGACAGTTCAGCGATCCAAATAGCCCGGAAATAAAAACAATTAAATCACTCATTAAACATGTTCAAAAACTGATCCGTGACAACTATAGATCAGTAATTAATAAAGACTGGGACAACAGAATTCAAGCCACAAAAACTAGTGTACCGAATATGTTCCCTCAAATAAATAAAGTCTTTCGAAGGAAAGATTATACTGACATCCCATGTCTGCGAGTTCCGCGGACTTCCGAGAATTGTCAAACTCTGCTGAACGCAGGAGTTACCCTGAAACCTCTAACGAAGAGTTCATAATAGTCGAGGATCAGCAAAAAAAAGTGAACTCAATTGGTGCTTGTTTCGCAGCAGTGTATAGATTGAACGAATCAGGGTCATTCTAATCTTGACCTGGAAAATAGGGCTCTCCAAAAACATATTTCGCTACGCAATGAACTGAACAATTGGCGTCTCTTAAGTCGAAATTGCAGTATCTATAGCGAAAATAATAGAGCGGATTCCCCGCTTAGAAATCTAAACACTAGCATATGTGTAAACAAGGATGAAGTGACGGACATTCTTAGATCCATTAAGAACAAAAAATCTTCTGGAATAGATAGTATTCCAAACATTGTTCTAAAACATTTACCTCTGGAAGTAGTGAAGGTTTACACTATCTTGTTCAATAACGTTCTAAATAATGCATATTATCCAACCCAGCGGAAATCTGCAGTAGACCATCCCATCCCCAAAAAGGGCAAGGACAGGAGCAATCCAGCCAATCTTCGCTCGATTAGTTTGCTTCCGAACATCAGCAAGGCATTCGACCAAATTATAAATAAAGCATTGACTAACTGGTGTGAGGAAAATAGTATTATTCCGAACAACCAGTTTGATTTCTGATCGCAACATGACACAGTTCATGCTGCGGCAAAACTTGTTTCCGAAATACAGTGGAACAAGGCGAAGAGACAATGCACAGGGGCTTGTTTGGTTGACTTTGAAAAGGCTTCCGACACCGTATGGTTAGAAGGGCTGGTATATAAGTTATCAATTCTAGGTATGCCCGAATACTGATTATACATTATCTACGATATGATAATCGGTAATCAGTTTGTGGTGAAATGTGGAAGAGGAGATTCTGCATGGGCAACCCGAATCATGGGTCAACCAGTTGAAACCTACCGAGGAGCGGAAGTGTCGTACGCAACAGGGTGACTCTGAAAAGAACTTCGATACCGTATGCTTAGAAGAGCTTATATATAAGTTATAAAATGTGGGTATCCTCTAATATTTATTGTACATTATCTACGATATGATAATGGGTAAACAATTTGTGGTGAAATGGGGAAGAGAAAATTCTGCATGGGGAACCCGAATCATTGGTCAACCAAATGAAACCTAGCGAGGGGGCGAAGCGTCGTACGCAACAGGGTGACTTTGAAAAGACCTTCGATTCCGTATGGTTAAAAGGGCTTATATATAAGTTATCAAATCTAGGTATGTTCTAATATTTATTATACATTATCTACGATATGATAATGGGTAAATAGTTTGTGGTGAAATGTGGATATATTACATCCAACAAGGCGTTCCACATCAAAAACGGCCTACAACAGGGAGTAATGAATTCTCCAATTTTAGTTGACATTTACACTAGTGATCTAGTCGGTTCTCTCAGCCATGCAATTGCGTACGCCGATGACATTGTGGGGTATAGATCTGGAGAAAAGATCTGTCATCAACAGACTTCTGGAAGATATTTCAACAAAATCAAACGTTTTTGCGATGACTGGTAATTAAAAATAAATTTCCAAAAAACAGAGACTATCCTTTCAGAAAGCCACTGTCCAAGGCATCAGGGGATACAAAACGGAATTGGAGAACATTTTCCATTGCAGGAAGTAATAATCGTCCACTACAAGTATAAACTGTAGTCGGATACCTCAGTACCTGACTTGATCAGTATCTTTACTTTGATAAGCATACAGAAGCTGCTCTTCATCATCATCATCGGCAATACAACCGGGAACCGGTCTTGGCCTTATTTAGCACGTCCTGAGGCTTGTTAAATTTTCCATTATGATTTATTTTGTCTGGGCAAGGTCATTAGTCTTGCGCCAGGGGCTCCCCGACGGGGAATCGAACCCCGGTCTCCCGGGTGACAGGCGGGTATACTAACCACTATACTAACGAGGAGCCCAGCTCTTACAGCAGCTAAAAACGCATATGCAATGACAGGGAGTCTCTACCTTAGTAGTCTTCTGGACCCTAAGGTGAAAATAATTTGATACTCGGCATTCATCCGACCAGTATTAGTGTATGGCTGCCCGGTATGCTATCACATATACCCATTCTACATGGAGAAGTTTCAGGTGTTCGAGAGGCAGTGTTTGCGTTCCTGCCTTGAAATGTACAGAACCCCAGAATCGCCATACAAGAAATATTATCCCAATAAAGTCCTGTAAGACAAATCAGGACTAAACAGAATGGATAACTTCATTATCAAGATTATCCATGGTCAGACAACTAGGGCAATGTGCAGTGAAAATGCTCTGATATCGGGAGCAGTCTATTCCAATGATATGTATATGGAAAGTACTCTCCAGAATGGGTTCATTCCCCCAGAAGAGTTCCCTTTCTTGGATAAAAAAGGACTTATTCAAGACAAACATGGAGTCTACTATTTACCACGCTTTGCGTGGTGCCAGGGATAAACTAATTCTCCATGATACCGATATCTCTAATATTCCAGATCACCTACGTTTTAGTATGGTGATCGATGAAAGAAATAAATCAATAAAAGGTCGATCCCATCCCAACGGGTGGTGAATCAGTGATGAAGAAAGGACTATACTTCCCCAAACATAGTATGCCTCTCATGCGCACGGCTTTCCTTCCCCCTATCCCCAATTCCCAATTATTTTTATTTGTTTTATTTTTGTTTTTAATTTAATTTTAATTTTTTATTTTTTTATTTTTATTTGTATTCCTTGTTTATGTTAGTCCGTTTTGTTTCATTTTTACATTTTTTATTTTGCTTGTCAACCCCCCATATATGTAATTAAAAAAAAAAAATTGTAATACTAATAATGATAATAAAATAAAAAAAAATAAAATAAAAAATTTATAAATAATACGTGATATAGAAAAAAAAGGAATACTTTTTAAAAAGAAAACATGTCATATATTGTGCCCCCGTTTGGTAGAAACCTTGATGTGGTGCGGGGGCTTAAACTACGATGAATCACTCAGGCTACGCTGACGGAAGCATACGCTTCCAGTAGGGCCACCCATGTCAGACAGGCTAGTGAGGAGTAACACCCAAAGATCTACCACCCCTAATCCAGGGTGTTACGCGTCACCGTGCCCATTGGATGGTTTGCAGCCAGGGGTATAGCGGCTGTATTATAACAGCGCCTCTCTGACACCGGGTCGAATCAGAGTAGTAAACAGACCTTACCATATCAAAAGGGGCTCTGATGTGGCGGACTATTTGAAACCCCAAGACTCGTGGGATCAAAAACGAATAATCAATATACAAAAAACAATCCCACGAAAAACCCGGTAGGCGTCGGTATGATGAGCCGACACTACCATAAGGGAACAAATCATCAAGAAAACACCGACTCGGCAAAAATAAGACGTAGGAAAAAACAGAAAAACCGGGATATACGCGTCGGCACGTGGAATGTTCGAACGTTATATAAACCAGGCGGGATACAGACGGTCGTAGAAAACGCGAAACAATATAAAATGGACATCGTCGCGCTTCAGGAAGTTCGACTCCCACATCAAGTAATCGAAACCAATGGGTTTACACATGTGTGTGGAGGTACCGATACACATAACCTCAGAAGCAGCTTCATCATAAACGAGAAGATTACGCCCCATGTAAGAGATATGCAATTTATTAATAACCGAATGTCGGTGCTAAAAATACAGCGCCCATGGTACAATTATGTATTTATAAACGTACACGCCCCAACAGAATCTACCGACGAAGAAACGAAGGGCACATTCTACGAGACCCTAGAGGAAGTATTTGATGGGATCTCATCATTCGATGTTAAAATCCTCCTCGGCGACCTCAATGCGAAAATTGGAAAGGAAGATATCTTCCAACCAACAATAGGTAAAGAAAGCCCACATGACGTTTCAAATAATAATGGTATTCGAATTATCACGTTCGCAGCATCAAAAGATCTGGTAGTGAAAAGGACCACTTCCTCATAGACAAAAGACACCACTCGAATATCCTTGACGTAAGCTCATATAGAGGAGCAGAGTGCGACTCCGATCACCTTCTAGTGGTGGACAAAATTAGAAGTCGGCTCTCAGCAAACCCACATGGGCAATCACGGAGACGAGCAAAAAGTTCGACAGTGATAAACTAAAAGACCTGCACAAAAGGGCTGAATATCAAGACGAACTAACGAATAGATTTAGCATCCTAGAGAATGGGAGTAGTGAGGAAGAGGAAGCCAATAATCTGGGCACGAAATGGGCATCGATCAGAGACACAATCAAACAAACAGCCCAAGAGGTATTAGGATTTAAGAAAACTTGGTTTGACGATGAGTGCAGGGCGAAGATCAAACAACGTAAACGCCTCAGAATGATCCACTTAGAAGCATATGATGAAGTCAACGCAGTAAGATACGCGACAATTCGGAAAAAAACAACTAGACTTTTCAAACGCAAAAAACGCGGATGGGATAAGACTCGGATCGAAAAAATCATAGAAAATGCCAGAGCAAAGAACGGCAGAGGTATGTATGCCGGCATAAATTCAATTAGAAATGGCTACCGAGGGAAATCCAAAATATTTCGGGACGCAAACGGCTGTCTGGTGACAGAAACAAAAAATATCGTGACAAGATGGAAGCAGTACTTTGAAAACATGCTCAATGTGCGCACTCATCAACCACAAATAAACGCACCAGACGTTCATATAGCCGAGCCCCAGATCCCAGAGCCCTCTTTCGACGAAGTTGTAGACACGATAAATCGACTGAAAAACAACAAGGCTCCCGGAGTCGATTGCATACCGGCAGCGCTTGTAAAGCATGGAGGAGAGGCAACCCCTCGAAAGATCCACCAACTGGTTAAAACAATATGGGACAGGGAAGTCATTCCGGAAGAATGGAAAACCTCAATAGTAATCCCCATTTTCAAAAAAGGCGAAAGATCTGACTGCGAAAATTACAGAGGAATATCATTGCTCCCAACCACATACAAAATATTAACAAATGTCATACTGGCAAGAATCACACCGTACACAGAAGAAATATTGGGAGGCTACCAATGTGGATTCCGTAGGAGAACCGGTCAACAAGCGACCAGATGTTCACAATAAGACAACTGCTGGAAAAGAAGTGGGAATACGGGTAGACGGTTCACCAACTGTTCGTTGACTTCAAAAAAGCCTACGACTCAGTCGCAAGGCAAAGACTCTACCATATTGTGGTTGAGCTGGGGATCCCGAAAAAAATTTGCCGCCCTCATTCAAATTTGCATGAACGAAAACAAAGGGCGAGTTAGAATAGAAAACCACCTCTCAGAACCATTTGGAATCCGCGACGGACTAAAACAGGGGGATGGCCTCTCACCATGTCTTTTTAACCTTGTACTCGAGTATGTCATCAGAAAGGTACAAGACGACAACATGGCCGGATCATCCCTGAACTAGGTCACACAAGTGCCCGCATATGCGGATGACATCGCCGTTCTGGGCGATAATCTAGAAACTGTGAAATCATCATGCAAGCGGCAGAAGAGTTGGGTCTAGAAATAAATGAAGACAAAACGAAATACATGATTACGGTGAGAGCAGGTGGACCTCAGAGAACACATATAAACGTCAGGGGCAAGATATTTGAAAATGTCAAAGAATTTAAATATCTGGTAACGATACTGACGACCAGAAACGAAACGTCAAAGGAAATTAACAAAAGACTACACTCCGGCAACGCTAGTTGGCATGCAGCCAGTAAACTATCCATCGCCAGTAAATCCAAACTGCTATCACGCAATATAAAGCTCCGTGTCTATAGAACCATAATCATGCCGATTGCTCTATACGGATGCGAAACATGGGCTCCCACAAAACGGGAAGAGAACAAATTCCGCGTATTCGAGAATAAAGTTTTAAGGGGTATATTTGGCGTAAATATGACGAGGAGACAGAACAATGGAGGAAACTCCACAACCACGAATTGGAAGAGCTATACCGCAAGCCTACAATAGTGAGAGTAATCAAGTCGCGAAGATTAAGATGGGCCGGACGCGTAGCGCGAATGGGCGATGATAGGACTGTGCATAGAATTCTTGACGGTAAAATAACGGGAAAGAGACCGACAGGATGGCCGCGACGGAGAAGGGAGGCCAATGTTAGATTGGACCTCGAGGACATCGGATCGGACAGTCGAACGTGGCAGGAGACGCACAGGACAGGGAACAATGGCGGAGCCGAGTCGGTGAGGTCATGAACTTCCGGGTTCCTACAGGCCAATAAATAATAATAATAATAATCATAATAATAATAATAATAATAATAATAACAATAATAATAATAATAATAATAATAATAATAATAATAATAATAATAATAATAATAATAATAATAATAATAATAATAATAATAATAATAATAATAATAATAATTGAAGTGAATTGTTAAATAAATGTGGAGATAAAACAAAAAACAAACAAAAAAAGCGACCTCTGGAGATAGAGCACTCAAACCGAAATCCTGGACACAGAACCCACACTAATACAATATTTTCCAAGAACGAATACTTTTAACCAAAGAAGCGAGGTGAATCATCTCGAAGTGAAGAGCGCAATACAACGTCCGCATCGTCGAGATCGTATGAAAACAGTTTACGTAACGAAACTATAATGGCTTGTCCTGTAACCAATCGAAAGGCCAACACAAAACAACAAAACAGATCTGGATAAACATCAAGACAGTCTGTAGATAAATACCCAGACAGTATGTAGATAAATACCCAGAGAGAATCTGGGAACATCTAAAGCTTAATACCTAAACTATTCCACGTGTGAGGCATCATTTTTTAGGATATTGCGCAGCATAATAACATTATTTTATTATTTGAACAAAGCTGAAACGTAGACAGATATATTGGTTAATCGGGAATCACTCTCAACTCAATTTCTATTGTAAAAGATTGATCAATCAATCTATCATCAAGCCGATCTGGATCTATGGAATCCAATTATGGGGCTGTACAAAGCAATCCAATAGAGATATAATTCAACGAAGCCAGAGTAAATTCCTTCGCATTATCACGAATGACTACCGTTTTGTGACAAATCAGGAAATTCATGATGACCTAGAGATCAAATGGATTTATGAAGTTATCCAAGAATATGCTGTCGAACACGAAAGACGCCTACATAATCATACCAACGTAGAAACTATTCAGCTCTTCATTTTACCCATGAATTGAGACGACTAAAACGGACGACACCTCATGAATTAATATGTTAAAATCTAACATACTAAAATCGAGTTGGGCGCTGAACACTGGTCCAGTAAAACCTTATACGTTTTACTTAATTAAACTAAATTAAGTACAATTTAAACCTAGTATTAAATTAAATTGTTAATATTGTACTATTCATATCCAATAAAGGATGTTATTACAAAAAAAAAAAAATTATTTGAACTACTTTGAACTTCTTATGCAACGAGATCCCACCATATTTTCATTTTGTCTACGACTTTGTCTTAACTTCGTCACCATATAAACGATGTAGCATTATTGACCAATACCGTCAACAATTCATGTCCATCTACCTTAATGTCCAAAGGTATTGGTTGATATCTATGCGTCTAAGTTATTTTGAAGAATACATTCTGTATGCAAGAAGGTCTAGTTAAGGGCTGCCCCTGGAGATACATATTCTGGGCTTTCTTTACTAAATATACGTTTACTTTGAATATGAGTTTAAAAACAAAATCTTTGCCATACTCTATATAATTACTACTATTTATTGGCCTGTAGGAACCCGAAAGTTCTATATAATAGTATTCGTTATATTATGAGCTAATGGCAATACAATCCTTGGAAGTAAATTCCAAGTTCTATAATTTATCACAATCTTAGAGGAATAGGAGAGCATCAAGCTCCGAACCATCCCAACAGCACCGAGTTGTCAACTGAACCTACGTACACGCAGTTGAAAGAATGTTGCAATATCCTTATTCATACGCTACTAATAATAAGACAGACTACACACGTTACACATTATGTCCTATTCATTACTCCAATTAAATCTTACCGTATTATCCCATCCTTCGCGTGCTTTCTTGTTACGTCGGCAAGATTTTAAATAAGTCCGGATGCGTTTCCTTGACCTTTCGCTGAATTCAGGAAATTGTCTGGCACAAGAATCTATTATAGCTTGGATTTTCTCCTTCGGTTGTTTCGAAATGGGAATGATCCTATCCAGATTTTCATCGACGAACAATCGAACAAACATCTATAAAGAAACCATATTTCAAAACCCCCATTTAACGTTTTCAAATAAATATGCTCCATACATTGAACGCCTTTAATCGTTCTGGATCGTGTGTCTGCTGATCAAGTTTGTCATCGGAATCATCCTCAGAACCCTCATCTTCATCCTTTTGACCTGAAGAATTTGTCTCGTCTTGGTTCTCTACAGGTGAAGATTCTTCAATCCGAGGAACTGGTGAAATGGACGTTTCCATTTTGTTAACATTCTGCACCAATGCATTTTGGTACTGAGCCCAAAGTCCTCCTACGACCCCTAAATCTGGAGCTTCCGTCCCATTTCGGACCGCATTCGAGTTCTGATAGTTCCACGCCAACAACATAAGCTTCAATTTGTCTGCGTCCTTCATTAGTCCTGCATAAGGATCCTCAGAGTTCGTATCCGGTGCGGTATCGGGAACTGTCGGTGTGGGTAATGGTGTTTCCTAAAAATATAGACAAATGAAAAGCATCCTTTTATTGCAACGGGTTCAGTAAATGTAAAAAGTATCTAGTAACTTCGCCTTTCGAAGTCGTCCACATGCAACGAAAGTTTCTGAATCTAAGAACCACAAAGATTTAATTAAACTCCAAAGTCAGTCTTACATTGAATGGAACATTTGGTTACTTTGCGGCTACTTTACATGTAACATTCCTCAGGTTAGTCCTCTAGACTCTGTTAGACCTCCTTGACCGAAAAACTTGCTTCATTCGAGAATCCTCTTTCTGTTGGTGGCGACCCCTTCGTTTTTTCTTACTTACATTTTCTTATCATTGAGAGATGCTTTCCAGAAAGGAAGTCCAGGTAAAGCGAAGGCTTCTACCCGCCGCTCTACATTGCCGTGGAGACAGTTGGTCTATATGTGTAAATATTAAGAATGGGGTTGTGACAGAAGAGGATATCCCAACCCTTTTATTGTGCAGTTGAAACACATCTTGTCCCTGTTTTCTTCATTATATTAGGATGAATATAAAAATTGTCAACAAAATTGTGTGTGTGCACATGCCTGAGTGTGGGTTGAGTATGTGGGAACGTAAATCAATTGACGAAGTAAGTGAATCGTGACAGTGAGGCTGGAATGGTTTAGAGAGAGCGAACGGTTGCCCAAGCAAAGGAGGATATGTGAATTAAGTTCAATTTTCTTCAAGACAAGTTTCTTAGTAGTATCCACATCATCCGATGGTGCGTCCTTACAAATGAACCACCAAGAGTGGTGTGAGTTTATTTTCGGTACATAAATGAATTCAGTCTAAGAGATTGAATAGATGGCATAGGTGGAGGTATGATGGCAACACCCGGCCAGAAACAAACAAGTGGAGATGTGTATGAGTGTGCAGATGTATTCAAGTAACATACCAACGTATATATGAGAGAACGCCTAGAAGCATTGGCGATGACACATTTCAAATGGTCGTCATCAGAGGGATAAGCTCACCATCAAGGTGGAGGTTGGAAACGGTATGAGTAGACCGTAAGGCGAAAAATAGTTTTATGGCATACCAAAAACCCCAAAAGCCAATATTTGAGCACATGGATGCATATATAACATATTACACAAATGTCCTTTGATTCAAGCACGAATGGGAAACAATGAAGAAGCAGAAAAAAAAAGAATACTGCTCGAAACACAGCCGTTAGGAACGAAGAAATTGCACATAGACCAATGGTGTGGCAAATTCAATGAATACCATATGGCAGATGATGACCATACCCCAAAACCCAATCCCTATTCATCCTATTCACAAACTTTGAAGTAATCATTCAGTACAGAGTATGACGAGATAGAAAATGGTCTTAGTTAGTCTTTAAGAAATCGACTGGGCCACCATATGTGCCCTGATCTCCTTTCGTGTGAAGTAGAAGTCGAAACTAAAAGGACAAAAGAAAAGATTAAGTTCTTACTACTAGTACGTATTCACCCGGTTAGATATTATGCTACCACGTTTTACTTGACCCCTTCTTCCTTCCCAATTACAATCGACCCTATCATGAGATATTCACATATTATACTTTTCAACTTTGATCCCTCCCCCACTGTGTAATCATAGTTCATTGGGGAATCTCCGTCTCAGTTAAAAAGACGGAAGCTAAAAGAAGAAAAAAAAAATGATAATCGAAGAACGGACTTGACCATGGCCGGGCATCTCGGCCTGTGAACATAGTACCAAATGAAATAGTTTCCCGATGTTTCGAATTGGATATTTCGATAGAGAGAATCACTTTAGATCTACTTTAGGACTTGTGGTCACAGTCGGGAGTCGATAACATTCCCTGTAGGAGTTACTGGCTTTTACCCCCCTACTCGCTCCCGCTTTTCGAATACTTGTCGTTTTTCTATCGATACGATAGACAAGTTAATCTACTCCAAGGAAGTGTTGGAAAATTAATTAGTGAGAAATGCAGACCAGTCGAGGTCGTGTGTCATTCCTAGTTCTCTCCGTATTTCATCGGTCGCGCACAACTTTTGTGATCTTCGAAAATTCAAGTCACTACCACATTTCGACGTTGTTAGTCCTCAGCTGTTCCTACTCAAAGGGAATCGATGAAGTTTTCGTCCTTTGTCTATTTACTTTTCTAAGTTTTCCCTTCCCTTCTGTTTTTTTTTATTTTTTTCGTTTTTGCTTCGTTGGAGTTTCGACCAAAGGGAGCCAAACCACAGTTATTCGAATGGCTACACGATTTTCTTGTTCCTTCTTCCACTCTTTATCTTACCACATTATCCTTGGCGAATCTTGTAGAGTGCTTGAGAATCCCTTTAAGGTATATAAAAACTCCACCGTCGATGGAGGTATTTCGTTTCCTAAGTAAACTCATCAATCTCCTCTGACTCGCGCTTCATTTGACGAAATTGTTTGCTTTGAACCGAAGAAAGGACACTAGAAACACTCGCATGAGGAAGTCTGGCATTGGAAGAGTTATTATTAAAATATTTGCTTCTCATCAAAGGTTCCGGCGCCACGTCAACGTTAGGAAGTACTCTTGCTTCAAATCAAAGTCTCTGTCTCTGAGACATACGCACTCCTTTCCGCGTTCTGTTCGTCCTCATTAGGGGAAGTTATACCATGATTAACAGGGTGTTTGCATTCTTTGCTTCTGCTATGCGTTCAATGGACTATCTGCATTTTAACCGAACTGCGTTGACCGTGTCGTTGTGGGTCGTTTCCCTTTCGATAATGGCTGTGACAACTGATGGGGTATGTTATTCTTTTTGGCGAGCCATTGGTTTATTACTGATGTGCGTAAGCTTCCTGTGTACAGGAAAGAAAAGACAACTATTTTTTTTTTGGTACTAATACTTTTTATTTATACTGACTAGGCGAAGGGGAAAATTGACGTTAAATCGATGTGGTGGGGTGAAAAAACTGGGTTATTTTATTTAGAAAGAGTGAAAGGTGGTTTATTTCAAATTAGTAGTACTGTAGTGGCGTGGCCGAGTGTCGAAATTAAAATCATTGCTATGTACTTCAAATGCAGTGATTTGACTCTTAGAAAGTCTAAAATCATTCGACCTACTCTGAAAATAGGTTCTGAATACCCTGTGCATATTGCTCACATGTAAAACCGAAGTAACAATAAGATTAGTGCCCTCAGGGTTGTCATCTGAGACCAATATTATAGATCATACAATTTGATAACAATGCCTACATTATGAGAGACAATTGTTAATAAATAAATAATTTTCTTACCATTGGATACTCAAATAACGTATGCTATGACGTCTGACATATGTCATCTGCACGTTGACCACAACCAGTGAAAAGGAGATACATACCACGTGTGGAAGGAAATGCTTAATTTTAAAGGTATTGTTGTCTCCCTTCATAACCAACCCTTAACCATTGTCCAATCTATTCAAGACCTCGGGATCCTTTGCGAGAGTGACCTTAATTTCCTCTCCCACATTGATGAGACGATCCGGAAAGCCAACTCTGCCCTCGGGTTCGTGAAACGATGGTCTAAGGAAATCTCCGATCTATGCGTAACTCGACGCTTTACCTTATCTTCGTCCGTCTCCTGCTAGAATATGCTACCCAAATGTGTCCATTTATCACAAGACTGATATCCGTAGAATCCAAAGTATTCAACGTCGCTTCTTTCGGTTTGCTTTCCGAGGGTTAGGATGAGAATACTCCTTAAATTTGCCCCGTACATTAACCGCCTCAAATTAATCAACCTCAGAACCCTTGAGGAGCGCAGAGTCCTGCCTGACATAGTGTTAATTCATCGGGTCCTCTCCAGCTCGGTCGACTGTGCCTGTGGGGGTTCTCTATATTACATAGAGAACCAAACCACAATTTCAACCACAATTTCCGCTTTATTTCGACCGCTTTCAGCGTGTCATACTAACCCCTATTCCACCGTTCATGCTAATCGCCTGAAATATCATGTTTTCTATATGCACGCATAGCTGAATTCATTCTTCTATGCATATAATGCATAATTGAATTCAGCTACCTTTTTGCCATACGTCAACTCCATTTTGCTAGCCCATGAGATTTCCATCGGAAATCACATCATGTCGGTTAGCAACAACAAGTCAAATCAAACGACGCTGTTGCATAACCATGCAACGGCTGGGGTAATTCCAAATTATTCGAGTTTGGTTCTCATGATAAATTACCCTAGCCAATTTGGAGCAGTTCGGCCTTTCCGTAGATCATCCATTCGCTTGGGATCAATGATCACTTTTCGCAGGTGAATAGCAACGGCCACATTTCCTCTCCTTCACAGTTCTGTCTTCCTACAGTTCAATGTACTCTGAGATCACCATATTCACCGAATTAGGTCAATGGGTTATCCTCAAAGTTACATTGATTCATGCACACACAACCAAACCCACCCTGAGATTACAGTACATCGTGTTTCTGTTCTCTCATTCTCCCATGTTCGTTGACTATCCAATCAACCGATGTATTCACCACACATGGACGGGCGTGGCAATGAGAGAGCAGAAGTATGATCTCTATTGGTTGTCCTGTGTGCAAAAATTAAATTACCCATCTTCATCCCTTTTTCAATCAGTCGCTATCCAATCTTTATCGGTGACGGTCACGCCGCACCGTGCCAGAAGTCGCATCTCATCTGCAGTCGCTAATCAACTACAAGAGCGTACAGACACACCGTTTTAGGCTGCTCTGGAATTGTATCAATTTTAAATTACTTCTTACTCGTAGAGTTTTACATTTGCCACGAAAAGTCGGTCGTAATTATCTCCACGATAACGGTTAAATATCATTAATTTATTGGTGCATGTGAAATCATTGTATGATAAAAGGAACAAATTAAAGTGTAAAATTGGACATCGTTACTCGTGCGCCAAATACAAATTAATGTGTCACCATACGTGTACCATTTTGAAAGTGTAAATGCTAATCCATTGTAAACAATCATAATAATAATAATAGTGAATAATAAAAAAAAAACTATTAAAATTTAAATCAAAATAAAATTAATTTCAATCAGTACCAGTTGAGGTTTTTGTGTTTTTATTTCTTCATTCTCGTCTGCGTCGAAACATCATTGGGGATTTAAGGAATCCATGTCGTGCCAGACACACCAACTTACAACCCCATATGCCTACCTGCTTAACTTAATTCCTCTGATCACAAACCCTCAAAATACGTATAATACCAGTCTTCTCTACATACGCCCTCACCACACCCCATGGTTTCAAAGAACCCCTTTCGGGAATGCTGAGAAATGTCAACTCCAACTCCACCTTGTTTGACTTTGACCCCTCTACACATACTCTCAAGCACCGCCTCCTAAACCATTCGCACCACTAATTTTAAGCAGCGCTTTCTACACCCCCACCTCCCGCCCCTATTCTTGCCTTCATAATATGTCCTCTTTACCTTAGGTTAAGCTTAGTTAAGTTAGTTGTTATGGTCTTTAGTTTGTAAAATTATATATACTTTAGCTTACAAGTATTAATATTACTTGATTTAAGCCAATAAATGGGACGGTAGCAACCACCCACAATCCCACCCACAATTCTAACCACAAATCCAAACACAACCCCTTCACCAGGCATCATATCAAATTCCCTGAAAAGAATTCATCATTTGCAGTTAATGCATCACCATAAAATCCCTGAAAAGAATTCTTAACATGCAAACATCATACAATGGGAAGCTTTATCGGCGCCCCTGCCAGCCAGCGTACCCTGCCACACACGTGCGCAGCACATTTTTCGGACTTGTCCACAGGCACACCAATTTTGTCCAACCGACAAAAGCAGTTCATGTATCTCGCGTCTAGCCGCCCAGAATCGAATTCTCCAGCATGTAAACATCCACACAAAGAATTCGACCCTTTCCACTGGTATCGATACCGTGCACAATCATCATAGTGCAAGTATCTTATTTGCTTGTAGCACAAGTTGCCCTAATGGCATGCAGACTATTTGTGCACATTCAAGGGCAACAACATATTTTTTGGTGCACCACATTAATAAAAAAAAAAGGGGGTGAAGGACGTTCCAATGTATAATTAACAGCACTTGATTCCATGCGAATAAAATGAAAACATCGGATGTCTCCAAATTTACGTTTACAATTCTACATCATCATCATCGGCACTACAACCGGGAACCGGTCTTGGCCTTATTTAGCAAGTCCTGAGGCTTGTTAAATTTTCCATAATGATTTATTTCCTCTGTGCAAGGTCATTAGTCTTGCGCCAGGGGCTCCCCGACGGGGAATCGAACCCCGGTCTCCCGGGTGACAGGCGGGTATACTAACCACTATACTATCGAGGAGCAATTACAATTCTACGCCCACCCCAAAAATGGTCATCCTTCCCAAATTTTTGTTCAATTTAAGTACTTAACTGCTCAAGATTGACTTCACCACACTCTTTTCTTCATCTAATTTTTGTAAGTGAACGTTTCAATACGCACAACTGATGGTGTTTGATCACTTTCATGCACTATGCGCTATACATTCCCGGGTAGGTTAGTGATACGTCTTAGAAATGTGTTCAAAGGGTAAAATATAAGTATAGGACTGAAATAGTACCCTTGATGCACACCACCTCTGTTAGAAGAATTTAGTAGCTTCAAGGCAATTTGTGTTGGAAAATTTATTTTGAAATGCTTCAGGGACAGTAGTAGTCGTAAATATCTAAGGGCAGTTCATAGCAGATGTAACTGACATTTAAGGGTACTCCAAAATCCCCATTTGTGCGCGCGTTAGTGTACAATAAATAAAACTGCCTTAAGATGGTTACTGGTTGTTTGTAATTATGGTCGCCGTCCCCTTGTTTGGGATCCGTTGTAACCGTATGGCGCATAGCCATTCATATTGTTACCGTACATTATCGTGAGAGTAGATACCCAAGGAAATAACTGCTGCAGAGGTAGTTGTTGGAATCTCGTCGTACATGATCATTGTTGTAGCATTATGGACTTGCGCTACAACTGCTTGGAACAAGAGCTTCGTCTGATGATGGAGACGGACGATTCCGTTGTCTGTTTTGGAGTCCTGCATCAGGTTCGGGATATTGATTGACACGGGCAAGATCTTTGGGGAACCATCCAAATTGTGGTTTGAGTAGGGCTTAGATGACATCATTTTCGTGGGCCATACCACCAGGGGCCAGTTTCTTGGTCGGAGGATTTCGACTAAATTACACGTTCAAGAGTCAGTTCTTGAAGTGTGGCTGGGCTATAGTTGTGTAGTACCTAATCGACCATCGGGCGGTGTTACGCTTCTTGATGGTCGGGGTGTGATGAGACTCTATCCGTATCCCTCTTATCAGGATCATTTTGCAGCACTCGGTCTAATCCAATTGGCTGGCTAAGTGATCTTCGTGCGTGCAAGGAGCTTGATGTCATATGGCTATCAACATTTTCAATTTTCTTGAGGACCTTGACCTTTGCGTTCAAAGTTGATGTAAATGTACTGGTTGCTTTGGCTGAGTTTGTTCTTCATGTTCTTGGCTTTGCTGTCCTGGATAGCATTTCCCCATTGATTTCCTTTCCGGTGAGTTATTCATCATTTTCCAGTTCAATTTGGATCGTCGAGTCTCCACTGTTGCACTTGTCTGGGCGATTGTATTTAGTTTTCCGGCGTTTTCTGCTTGATCGCCGAATTGAGGGTCCAACGCGGTATTTGGCATTGGTGTCACTTACCTCTAGGACGGGCACAGGAATCTGTTGTTGTGATGGTGTGAACATTTGGTGATTCTGAGTTGCAGCGGTTATCGTATTATTTCCTCCATTAGATTGTTTGTTGAAGTTGGAAAAGGTCTTTTTAAGTTTGTGTAGAGCTCCGGTAGATATGGTAGATTGCGATGTAGTTGCGCTGTCGTCTTTTGGCATCTGTACTGCTGCTGTCGCCACTTGCTTACGTAGGGTTTGGATATCACTTCCAGTCGTCTTATCGTTAGATTTCGTTTCTTCGCTGGTAGTGGCTGAAAGCGTCTGCTCTTTGCCCGTCGAGGATGGTGGTGTTGGGTGTTGTTTCGTCCCTGATACTGTTCGCGTGTCCTGGCGGAATGGCAGTCGCGAACCAAGTGCCTCCCCAGATCGTTGAAGTACAGCTTCTGTTGGTGCACTGAGATGCTCTCTGGTTGGGTTCGAGCGACCACCGATCGGTGGTTGCTGGGGAGTGCCGGCTGCCAAGCGGGGCGTTGCGAGCTCCTACCCTTATTGTGGTGGCTACATGTGGTAGCGGTTGGCCTCGCTGGTGCTGTTCTTGGGCAGTAGCTTGGCCACCTGGTGTCCTGGGTGTGGTGGGGTGCCTTGAGGCGTTCGAGTGGCGACCCGATTTATCACCGATGTTCCGTTTGGGGTTGGGCAGGTGCGTTGGTGAGTTTCCTTGGGATTTGTTGGTCTGCCTTGAGGCCTTTGGGTGGGTAAGCTCCTGGTTCCTCGATTGCCTCTTGCCCTTGTGGTGATTCAGCGGGCGTGAGGTATGTCAGACGCTTGGGTCGCGCAGGTGGTTCCATGGGCTTCGTGTGGGGGACCCCGCGGTCGATGCCGACGAGACCTCCTTTCCATTTGCTAAGAGGGTCTGCGATCTGAAGTCGCACGCTCTACAAATTTAGCTGGGTTGGAGTTGTAAATTCGCAATCGACCATCAATGGCCATGTGGTAGTTGGTGAAAGGTCTCGTCACACCGGAGCTGGATGACGTGATAGGTGCTGCGCCCGTTAGCACCCGTTCCAATTTAGTAGCCTGCACGACGAGGTCGGAACGTTGGTACTTCCTTAAACCGTCGAGGATGATGGTGGGGTAGAGGTCTGCCCCAATGATAATGTCCATCTTGTCGGCGAAGGCGATGTTCGGATCAGCGAGGTCCAGGTCCGCCACAAAGTAGAGATCCCTGGCAATTGGTTGTGATGATGGCACGTACACCGAGGGGCGGGGCAGGATGAAGGGCCTCAGTGTCTACTGATCGTTGGCGCTGTGGAGGCGAGAATTGATGGTAATTGCCGCTTGCGTCCTTGGGGTAAGGCTGCGGGTGCCCCGACACCGTAGGTGGGGACGAATGGACTCCGAGATGAAGGTGACGCTGAAACGCGGGTCCATCAAGGCACTTCAATCCTCCGTTGGTGCTCCGACGTCACGATAACTCGAGCTGGCTGTGTATGAGCATGCCCTTTAATGGTGTTTGATCGTGAGAGTAGATCCCCTTGGAACTGCTGCAGGGGGAGTTGTTTTGTATACAAGAGCGAAAAAGGTTCCGGCGAATTGACTCACACAAATGTGTATAGTACGTATTATTTCCAATAGAGAAGCTAACCAAAACTTAATAATTAAAAGCTGAAGGATGGCACGAGCACTATTAATAATGGAGACAACCACAGAACGTTGACTTGACTGGCGGTGCGGGCGATGTGTCCGCGGTGAAAGGCTGACAAAGACCGTTGCACACATTTGAATTGGTGACAGTCGGGTGGCGTCCCTTGGTGATGACGCATTGTCATCTGGCGGCTGACAAGCATGTGGTGAATATGCTGGGTGGTGCGTGTACTAGACGGTGAACGTACTAGATTTTCTCTGCCATATTTATTTGCGAATCCGCAACACTGGTATTTATATATTTCTTAACTTTTAGTAAAAACAATGAACCAACAGATTAGTTTTTACCATGAAAGCTAATATAAGGTTGTACATAGATAAAAGTGTCCTTTTCAAATTAATTACGAAAGCAAAAAAAATTAAAGCGATTACAAATTAGGCGCCTATTGCTTAGCTCAATGCTTCCCCACTATTTATTATATATGAAAGTGTTTAACTATTTAAATATGAACAAATTTGAAAAGTATCTAATGTAACTAATTCCTTTTCAATCATGTAACTTTGTCGGAATCCAATACACAGACGGTCGAGTTTTGTGCCCAAAGATAAACAGAACTGCTATTTACTACCTTCCTGCGATTTTGAATGCACATACCGATATTAATAATAGTAATTGATATAGGTCGTTGCCAATGGCTCAGTTCATCCACGCCGACATTAAATTCCTCCCATATCAAGTGAGAGCTGCTCCTGGATGTGAATGAACAGCGGAAAAAGACCGAGTTAGTGGAAAAGTGCTGCAAGCGCAGCTGGTATTCCCATCCAATTTGTAAAACTGTTTTTTTTTTTTCTATTGCACATTTTTGCATCGTCAAGTTGGCGAAACATTTTTTCACCCGCACTTTAACTGATCCTCTATGACCAAGGAATAATTTCATTTACCTCTTGCCAACGAGGCCAGTGGTTTGTGGCCCCCAACACTCCCAATGTATACACAAAATACCCAATGGAAGAGCATGGTGCAACCGAAAATCAACCCTCAGTATTGTAGTGATACCAGTGACATAGGTTTGGAGCTATACATTTGTCAGTCGGTAATCGCCATGGAGAAAAAAAAAGAAGATATATCGAATTCAGCGCGACTGGGCGCCAGAATGAATAAATGAAATTTCGGTCACGACAAATCCTACTGGTGAGTGAATGGCCTGTTCCACTCTTTCCCTTTGACCAGACCAAGAGCAGTAAGTGGGCTGATGATGTCGATTTGTTTTCATAGGCTTTTCCGAATCGTCGATTTTTTTCTCTTTTCCTATTTTCACAAGTTTTCTATGTCAGAAAAAGATACAAACAAGTACGTCGATTGACAGGAATTAACGCCAAGAATTAAGGATACAGGATAACATTGACGTTTTCGATATGTAGTGATATTAATATCTCACCCTCAATGTCGACCGATTGATTGGAGTTATCATACTGGATGCCAATTAAATTCTTAACAATCTATATTGTGTACCCACATTGTGGGCCGGTTCTACGAATTTTAACTAGATTTCGCTTAATTCGCAAAATGATGATACTGGAGTGTACAAATTCACTACACACTGTGCATTCGGGATGTTGGCCATGAAAGAAAGGTTCACAAAAGTTTGACTAAACAATGGCGAAAACTTATGAACAAGACAATGACAAATTATTTATAATTTTTATTGTTAGATGTTTTTTTTTGCAGTGATTCGAACCGTAGAAAGGTTAGAACCAAAGCATCGAAGAAACAGAGCACGGTGTTATGTGTTATCCAACTTGTAATTGATACGTTAATGTTCTGGTATATGGCGCAGATGACTCTTCAATTCGCTTTTGGAGATACGTTCTTCAGTGCGGTTGCGTAAGCGTAAACTATTGGAATGGCTACAGTTACATAAATAAAATGCCCAAGAAGTCAGCAATTTTGAACTCATTCTTCTGAGAAATTATTAAACATTTCTGGCATTTGACTGAAATGTGATTAAGAATCGTTGGTGACGAATATTTTTCTTTGATGAGAGATATCCACAAGCTTAGTCTCCCAGTTCGACGTATGAATCGTTTTGTTTTACTTATTCTTTCCATACTAACGATAACTTCAGAATGCCCCTCTCATTGAAGTCCTGACACCTATTGGCTGCTGAATTGTGCGATTTTCATAGTCTTCACTTGATACGAATTTCTTATAACTAAAGCAGTTTTGCGATCATAAAAAAATGATGCTGGGTTGAATGCATCAAAACATCTCAACCAAGCTCTTCGAGTGTCTGATAAGTCATTACAGAAATGGTAGAATCGCTTTCATTGACAATCCTGCACATTGTTCGGGCAAAGAATTAAGATTCAATCAATAGAACATCGAATTCGTTAAAGGGCGTATTCCGTTTAGGGAAAGGATTGCTGGTTTGAGGTTAGAAATGTGGACATACACAAGAGAAATCTTAAACTACGAACGATATAATGACCGACGCAGGACCGTCGTGTCCTTGTCAAGGATGTGGTTAATCCGACCCATCAACTGGAATCCGATACTTGCGAATACCGTTTTATACCGTCGACAATATCGGCCGTCATCTGGAACACACATTTTTTCACATTTAACTTATCATCGTGTGAGTAGGACGTTAGAATATACTCGCTGCTAGACCAGCTTGTCGTAAGAGGCGAGTAAGGGCCGAGTGGTAGGTGGGGTCCCAACGCCCTGTCGCCCGGTGAAATACCACCCTATCAAGTTATAGTTTCGTAAAATGGTCGCGAGAGATATCTAGCCATCTTTAAGGGTGGAGTTTTCGTCTCCACGCAGCCCGGTCTGGCTTTCCAGAGGATGGAGGTGTACGAACCCAATAACGTGGACATCATGTGGTTGAGGGTCGTGCTAAGAAAATCTGTTAAATGTTTTGTTTTCTTTACCGCTCCCCGAATGGCGAGCGACCAGCGACATTTTACGAACATCTTTCACGTATCGTCAACTACAGATCAACCACCCGACTTCTGAAATTGTCATCCATGGCGATTTTAATGTACATAACTCCGGCTGATTGGTGTATTCTAACATAACCGACGAGGCTGGTAGGCCGGCGGAGATGTTCGCTGTTATCCGCAACTTGACTCAACTCGTGGATTATGCGAACACCCTGGATCTGTTTTTAACATCCGAGCCGAGCGTTTTTATCGTGGAACTTGCTACGCCATTGGGAAGATCAGATCACTGCTTAGTATCGGTCACGCAATCACTTGCATTTCAAACGAATAACCAACTAAGCATCTTCGCCATGTACAGAGGTATGGGACTGTCAACTCGGACGATTTGTGAGATTTCTTCGTATCCTTTCCGTGGTCGGAAATGTGCTTTGGGGATTTCGTGTTAACGCAAGCGCGGAGTCGGTCACAGGGATTATTCTCCTCTGGATAGAGATCTACATTCCGCATTTCATCAAACGAAGTACATCTGATAAACCTTGGTTTTGTAGTATTCCAGAATACTACTGTCCTTACATTCATTAACTTTAACACCGAATCTCATTATTTTTCTAACACATCCTTAAAACTTCCTCTTAACATATCTTACATTCTCACTTAATATATATCATTAATAAACATTCACAATATTCTATATCAAGTCAGTTACAGTACATTTCATTACATGCCCCATTTTCATAACATGCCCCTTTTTTCATTCAAAACATAGCTCTTTGATTTTCGTTCAAAGTTTATTCAAAATTTAAAAGTCACAGAGAGTAATTAATATTTTGAGAAAATGGTTTTTGTTCAAATTATAATTTACAACCAATTAGAACAATAAGTAGCATAAGAAGAGAGAAAAATTTATTGTAAAGGCAGTTGAGTTTAAATTGAAGTTCAGTTCAGTTCAGTTAGGTTTTAATCAGAGTTCAGAAGAAGAAGTTCAGTTAGTTCAGTGGAAGTAAAAGTTCAGTTGAGTTTTAAGTTTTCGTCGAATAAATACAGTCTTCAGTTTAAGAAGAAGAAGAAAGTTTGGAGTTTTAATTGGAAAAATAAAATAAAAGGTCCACGCTCTTCCCTCTCACGAGGAAGCACGGCGTCTCGGACTTACTACAGTTTGATAAAAAATGCCAGCAGATTACACCAACAAAAATAGAGTTTTTAAGGAATGGCGCTCTGATCCCAGCGAGGTGAACAGAACGAATTTTGTTAGAATCAGTAACGCCTGCAACCAGGCGGTTGATACCACGAAGAAGGCTTACAACGACCGAGTGACGAGTAAACTCCTTCAGCACCCGACTGGTTCGCGTCCCTTCTGATCAATGGCAAGGGCTGTCAGGAGTGACTTCGCATCCTTGTTTTTTCCTCCATTAGTGACGGGCAGCGGAACATTAGTCACGAATTCAAAGGATAATGCTAATGTGTCCGCGAATTTATTTTCCTCGAATTCAAAAATCGATGCTGGTCGTTTGGAGCCACCTATGATCGCGCCGGCATGGTCCTGGATGCGAGATGTGAGGTTTCGCCCGGTCACTATTCAACGCATTCTACCTGGACTGAGATTATTCTTCTCGGGATGAAGATCCACATGTGAATGCGCATCAGTTCACGTTGAAAGTGGACTTCAGGCGCACAAATAAACATAGAGAGTCATTCTTTAGCCGAACCACACGAATGTGCAATGTTCTCCCTGATCATGTGTTTCCTAGCCGTTGTGATGTCCCGACATTCAAGACCAATATACATCGATACCTCCTTTCCTTATTCACTTCCTCTCCATCTGCTCGCAATGTGCTCTGACATTTAAGGGTACTTCAAAATCCCCTTTTGTGCGCGTTAGTGTAAAAAAAAACATTTCGCAATCCATCAAACGAAATTGCACTAATAAGCCTTGGTTTGATAAAAAATGCGAGCAGGTTACAGCGGCAAAAAATAGAGTTTTTAAACAATGGCGCTCTAATATCACCGATGTTGTTACTATTTATTATTCCTTGGCCTGTAGGAACCCGGAAGTTCATGACTTCGCAGACTTGACTCCGCTATCGTTCCCTGTCCTGTGCGCTCTCCTTCCACGCTTGAACATCCGATCGGATGTTGACAGAACGAATTTTGTTAGAATCAGAAACGCGTGCAACCAGACGATAAATACCGCGAAAAATGCTTACAACGACAGAGCGACCATAAACTCATTGAATGCCCAACTGGTTCAAGCCCCTTATTGTCGATGGCAAGGGCTCTCAGTAGTAACTTCGTTTCCTCCTCCGTTGCTCCATTGGTGATGGACAACGCGACGTCTGTCACAAATTCAAAAGATAAAGCTAATGTGTTCGCGAATTTTTTTTCCGCGAATTCAGTCCTCGATGCCGGTCTTTTGGAGTGACTTGTGATTTTGCCGGTACGGTCTTCGATGCGGGATGTGAGGTTCCGCCCGCGTACTAATCAACGTATTCTACGCGGACTGGACTGTAAGAAGGCAGCCGAACCGGACGGAATACCAGAAGAAGTCCTTAAAAACTCTGCTCGAAAACTGTTGCGGGCTCTTGGCAGACTCTTCGGCTTATCTTATCCACGGAGGACCTTTCGTACTTGCTGAAAAATTTACTTAGTTCAACCAATCCCAAAGAAGGGAAAAACGTGTCTCCCACGAAATTACCGACCGATAGCATTACTGTTTATGTTATCTAAGGTGAAGGAAAAAGTCATCAATACTAAGTTAATTAAGTATTTGGAGTGCAACGGACTTCTGAACGATCGCCAACACGCGATCCACGGGAGGCATTTTGACACTTATAACTGATATATCGACATCTGCGATTGAAGGGCATGGTGAGTCAAGGGCGGTCGCATTGGATATCTCCAAGGGTCCTGACCGCGTCTGGCACAGAGAATTGCTGAGCAAGCTTCGTTCATACGGACTTTACCAGCAGCTTTGCGACTGGACGAAGAGTTTCCTCGAGAATCAATCGATCCGGCTTATTGTGGAGTCTTCGGATCAGTATCCTGGCAATTCCGAGGTGCCTCAAGGTTCTATTTTGGCTCCAACCTTGTTTTTGCTTCACATGAACGATTTGTTGGAGTCAACGGATAACAAAGTGTTCAGTTTTGCGGATGATAGTACGCTTGTTTCCTCTTTTTCGGGTGATGGGCCGATTAGTGCATCAATGTCGCACCAGCTGTGATGTAGCCAGATTGACTCTCTGAATCGTGATATGGATAAGATCCTGCAGTAGGGTAAGGCCAATCTCGTCGACTGCAATACAACGAAGACACAATATACCACATCCACAAAGAAAAGCGGATGATCGGTTCCTCAGCTGATAATGAATGATCTAGTCCTCGAATCTGGGGAAAGCTTGAAATTGCTCGGCTTCACGGTTTGTGTGTATGAATAAATGTTTCGTGGCATAAACATGCTTCGAACATCGCCAAGTCTGGCTCAGGAAAACTGAGTTATCTTTTTTGAGCCAAGAAAATGGAAAAGAAGTTCAGTTGAAAAAAAAAGGAGAAAATGAGAAGAGAGGAATGTTTTGAATGTAAACTCTTTTAAGAATATTTCACTAAAAATTGTAAATATTGAATTTAAACAACCTTCTGCAGAAAAGCCTTTCTAGGTTTCGCAGATTTTTCTATGTAAACAAAACCTTATATGTACTAACTGAATAAAAGGAATGAATGCAAAAATTTTTAATTCGATTGAGCAGCCAGAAAGATCCTGTAGTGGTGACCCCGACAGCCACACACGAACACACAACCATAGTGAAGACGCCAACCAAACAAAAATTGAATCGAAGAAGTAATCATCAGAACCATATACCAGACCATTAAACAAAGCAATCCATAGCTTAAGTAGCGAATTGAAACATTCTCACAGACAGGCGGCAGTCGTTTTGTGGGGATAGAAGTATGTTGCGCCGACGTACGGCACGGGGTTCACTTCTTCTCCACATCGTCATTAAAAGATTGGCCGATGTTACAAAAACAAACTGTTTTCACCCGCGGGACGCACGAATGGGTAACAATGAGACCCCATCGATCCTTCAGCAAAACCGTTCACCAACATAAGGAATAAAACTTCGCCACAAGACAGTTAAATGAAAACACTCAAGTTTGTTTATTAATTAAATGGTTACTTTTTATTTACAACAAATTTTTCGGTATTTATTTAGTTTACAGAAAACGTTTTTTATTTACACTGACGATGAGACGGATGCACAAAAGAATGTAAGACAATGTACTCTACTTGAAAGGCATTATCCTGGCGGCACAAGAACAATTACTTTTTAATCGGTAACGCGCTTACTCGACTCGACTTTATAATGTTCGCGTCCCCGCGCACTGGGAAGCGGGAGTGGGACCGACCAGCTCGGTCAGGTGATGGAAAACGACTCAGCGATGTGAATTCGCTGACAAAGAAAATTCGGCCAGTGGTACTGGCTCTCTTAGCTAAGGGTGCGTTTCCTATTCCAAGAGAAACGTGAAGTCTCTCTTTAGGGGTAGGTTACCGGATCTCATAGCGAAGATCGTAGTGGTACGCATGTATGTGTGAACATTGGTTCTTTCATGGGACAAGGCCATGAGAACGAATCGGAAAAATCGAAAGGGATAATGGGCATCAATGGGATGTGAGTTCGGCTAAGTAAATAAGCCGGATCTCATTGGGTGCTAATTGGATTTCTGTTTGCTCATGGCGCGAGGTCATGAGAAGTGGATCCAGAAATATTGGAAGACAAAGAGATCGTGTAGATCATTGTCTATGATGTGGATTGCAGCTGTATTGATAGATCGCAATGAATCGTGGGCATGGTGCTAATTGGTTTTAGCATATTCATTGAGAATTGGTGTTTATGGCATCGCTACCAAGGGTAAGTACACACTTCCTATTTGCTTATGCTATAGGATTTGATGTATCCCTTTAGACGCTAGATGCGTGTATTTGCTTTTGTCCCTTGGACAAAGGTCGCCAGCCAATGTGTATGTAAAGGAATTTGTTGTACACATGGTGAGGCAGGGAATAGGCAACGCAATGTTTATTATCCCTGGTTATGATGGTTACATTATATGTGAACCAAATTGTTTCGTTTTCAGGAATTCATCTAGGGCAAATACATATGATAAGATTGCGATTTGCCTGGCAACCGAAGGTGCCGAATTGGGTTTGGGATTTATGATCCTATAAGCTGGAGAGAAGTCTTGTAGGAAATTTTGAACGCGAATTGATGCATGAAGGTAAGAATTCTCTTCCAGGAGCTTTTGGATTATACGTTAGTAAAACTTGATGCGTGGAGCATTTACAGGTCCTAATGCAATTGCATTAGCGGGAAATAATGGGAGTTGGGTTGTAGTTATGGGGGGTTCTTCGGGTAAGTAGACAGTGGCGTTTGGCGGAACCGCCACAGCTTTATGTCTACATATTTTGGTGGTAATCTTCTCATATCATCAGTTCAAATCAAGTCTCGTCGTAAAACGTTTAAGTTTTTTATATATTGAATCATCATCATTAATAGAAGTGCAATTTCGACAACACAGCTATGTGCCAAATTCGATCGATCGTTTTTGAGACCCCATAGCGACAATGGAATGGATGGGGTGGTTCGATAGGATACGCAAACAGATCTTCTATTAAGCTGTTTGAAACATAATTTAATGGTCATTTTGAAAATATCTTGTTTCGAAATATTTCAACAGTTGATAGTTAACCAGAGATTCCATATTACAAGCAAGTGATATAAACTGATAGGAAGAATTATCAGGAATTGGTTGAGTACTTGCTAACTTTCATTTATTGAGGGATTCAGCAGTTTAATTAGGCAGACTGAAAGGCTTTCGCAGCAGTTTAGCGAGAATAAAAGATTTATCTTCAAGAGAGGAGTCTCTTTCTCTCAAGCGCCGCCTCCTAAACCATTCTCACCACCAATCTTAAGCAACGCTTCTACACTCTACTATAACCTGCCCCCACGTCTCGCCCCTACTCTTCCCTTCTTAATTTGTTTTGGTTACCTAAGGTTAAGCTTATTATTAACAAATGTCATACTGGCAAGAATCACACCGTACGTAGAAGAAATATTGGGAGACTACCAATGCGGATTCCGTCGGAAGCGGTCAACAAGCGACCAGATGTTCACAATAAGGCAACTGCTGGAAAAGAAGTGGGAATACGGAGAGACGGTTCACCAACTGTTCGTGGACTTCAAAAAAGCCTACGACTCAGTCGCAAGGCAAAGACTCTACCATATTGTGGTTGAGCTGGGGATCCCGAAAAAATTTGCCACCCTCATTCAAATTTGCATGAACGAAAACAAAGGGCGAGTTAGAATAAAAAAACACCTCTCAGAACTATTTGAAATCCGGGACGGACTAAAACAAGGGGATGGCCTCTCACCATGCCTTTTTAACCTTGTCCTCGAGTATGTTATCAGAAAGGTACAACACGGCCGGATCATTCCTGAACGGGGTCACACAAGTGCTCGCGTATGTGGATGACATCGCCGTTCTGAGCGATAATCTCGAAACTATAAGTAAAAACTGTGAAATCATCATGTAAGCAGCAGAAGAGGTGGGCCTAGAAATAAACGAAGACAAAACGAAATACATGATTACGACGAGAGCAGGTGGACCTCAGAGAACACATATCGTATAAACGTCAGGGGCAAGATATTTGAAAATGTCAAAGAATTTAAATATCTGGGAACGATACTGACGACCAGAAACGAAACGTCAAAGGAAATTGACAAAAGACTACATTCCGGCAACGCTAGTTGGCATGCAGCCAGTAAACTATTAAAATCCAAACTGCTATCACGTAATATAAAGCTCCGTGTCTATAGAACCATTATCATGACGATTGCTCA
Source organism: Microdon myrmicae (assembly GCA_963931805.1). NCBI lineage: Eukaryota > Metazoa > Arthropoda > Insecta > Diptera > Syrphidae > Microdon > Microdon myrmicae. The sequence continues at coordinate 36,561,057 of OZ007496.1, forward strand.
TACGGATGCGAAACATGGGCTCCCACAAAACGGGAAGAGAACAAATTCCGCGTATTCGAGAATAAAGTTTTAAGGGGTATATTTGGCGGTAAATATGACGAGGAGTCAGGACAATGGAGGAAACTCCACAACCACGAACTGGAAGAGCTATACCGCAGGCCTACAATAGTGATCAAGTCGCGAAGATTAAGATGGGCCGGACACGTGGCGCGAATGGGCGATGATAAGACCGTGCATAGAATTCTTGACGGTGAACTAACGGGGAAGACACCGACAGGACGGCCGCGACGGAGATGGGAGGACAATGTTAGATTGGACCTCGAGGAGATCGGATCGTATGATCGAACGTGGAAGGAGAGCGCACAAGACAGGGAACAATGGCGGAGCCGAGTCGGTGAGGTCATGAACTTCTGGGTTCTTACAGGCCAATAAATAATAATAATTATTATTATTATTATCATTATTATTATTATTATTATTTTTTTCTTTTTTTTTTAATATACTTCTGTTAGGACGGGCGAACGTATAGTGCCACCACGGCGCTCTGAGAGGCCATTAAATAACCATTGCAGTTCTTCTTGAACAATTTCTGGTTGTAACGCTTCGGAACACTCGCGCGGAGAGGGAATTCCTTAGCTTTCCCGGCCTGTATCGGAACGAGTTCTGATACAGAGATGTTCGTGCCATTGGAAGATGAACTTCCGGGTTCCTACAGGCCAGTAAATAATAATAAGCTTAGTTAAGATAGTTCTTAAGTTCCATAGTTTTTAAGTTATATATACTTTAGTTGTAGGTAATTATGTTGCTTGAATTAAGTTAATAAATGGGGTGGTAGCCCCACTAAACTCTTCGAGGACAGTTCCTTGAGTGTTCACGTGATACCTAAACAAGTTATTGAGAAAAAGTGTCCGGAATTGATGATCAGGAAAGTTTTTCAATTAGCACGACAACGTCAAGCCACATCTTTGATGGTCTGGCAAGAATTGAAAAGGGTGGACTAGAATGTTTCTGTATGTCCACCGTATAATCCTGTTGACATTACAGCACCATATTATTAATTATTCCGATCACTGCAACAATCTCGTGTTGGCGCAACATTGACGTAAAAACTGTGAAAAACATCTGCGTCAACTTTTTACAAGCAAAACTCCGAAATTGCAAATAAAATTCGTGGAAACTAAAACTAAAAATTGTTTCCCTAAGTAATATCAGAAAAGTATATACTCTCCTAACTGGAATGGATGTAAACTGGTTCTAGCCACAAAATCAAAGAAGGTGATAGATATGAATGCGCAATATTTAGATACAAAAAATAAGTTTGGAACAATGACGGAAAACGTTAACGTACGTACATAGGTTACTGAAAAACATCGAATTCTTTCTGGTCTGAGGCTGTCAGTTTAGCCACGAAGGGATTAACCGGACTAGTGGCGAAGCCAATAAGCAGCAGTGAAATGGAATATCTTGCGTTTCGTGTGCATTATGATTTTTGAGTATACGGTTTCATAAATTTGTTTGGTTGTCCTGCACGTAGTCCAACTTCGATGCTCTGATATAGAAGTATAGATATCATCATCATCATCATCATCGGCACTACAACCGGGATCCGGTCTTGGCCTTATTTAGCAAGTCTCTGCACCGGTATCCGGTCCTTATCCCAGACTTGTTAAGCTTCCATAATAATTTATTTTTTTCGGGCAAGGTGATTAACCTTGCGCCAAGGAAGTATAGATATAGAATATAGATTAACATCCATGAAACTCATGGAATGAATAATTATTGTAAGTTGGAAATTAATTTAGATGTTGAATGCGGTTTGAAATGTTGATATTTAGAAGTAGATTCTCTTTTGGTTAAAGACGCACTGGCTATCAAAGGATACGTTTGAAAAAGCTAGATGGGACATTGATAGACTTAACATACTAAGCTATACCTGCCTGTCACGTGGGAGACCGGGGTTTGATTCCCCGTCGGGGAGCCTCTGGTGCAAGACTAATGACCTTGCCCGGAAAAAAACAAATCATTATGGAAAATTTAACAAGCCTCAGGACTTGCTAAATAAGGCCAAGACCGGTTCCCGGTTGTAGTGCCGATGATGATGGTAACAATTGATATTGAGTTGGAGAATATGCGAGATTTCATAATTTTTTGAAATCGAATTTATCATTTTGAGCAGACAGCGGTATAATAGTTTTCCTTTGTCTTGATTGTCTGTTTAATTTATTCAAATTTGTACATCTGATGATGATGAGAAATCCCAGTGAAAAACAGATGACAATGTCGGGGTAACACTAAGTCCCATAAAATGGGCGTTAGTTTCGAATAGTTCATCCCTGTTTCACATCCAAGTATTGTATTCGTTGTTTTTTTCTTTTTTCGTGTATCAAGTCCGCAGTCAGATACGCAATTCCTGGCCAGTTATACTTCGTATATAGAAAGAATTGAGAAGGATTTATATTTTTAAAACCAACTGCAACAAATTGGTAACGCCCTTTTAAAGTTCGATGGTTAATTGAACACGCAGTATGGGTTAAATATATAAATATAATGAAACTCACTCCTATCCGTGGGAGAGCTGTATATAGTGTGCATATCACATAATGCCACCCACTATGGTGGATGGAGGCAAAGATATGGGATGAGGTCACCTGCATAGCCAAAGCACCGACCCGTTATCTCACAATATATGTTCCAACATTCTCGATAGCAGTGCCGATGCCGATCTCGATATCGTTGACGACGTCGACGAAACTTCAGGCAGCGAACTACCTATTTATCTCATTAAATAGTGTTTGGGGTTACTTAAGCTTCCTCATTCCACCAACGGATTCCACATGCGTTTTCCTTTGGCGTTCTCAACCCCTCGTACACTGTAACCCTTGAAAGCCTTAATTGTACTCGCTCACTCACTTGCTTGCTCACACCACTTTCATCTCCGGTTGGAAGGAGAAGCAATCATTGGACATAAAGCGTGAGATACTGCCTTGCCAGGATGAGGTGGATGAGATTGGCACAACTGCGGGTGGTGGTGGCAGTGATGGTGTGGTTGTGGACAACAGATTGAAGCATCACAGTTAACGCAGATATGCACAAACCGTTGGCCAGGATAAAAAAAAACTCAACACAGCATCAAGGCATACTGATCGAATGAATTCGCATCTTTTCCGCCTTCCCACAAGCCCCCAACCTCTGAAAGTCCCGGACTTTCCCCCAGTAGCACATTAATGAAAAATTGCGTACAAAATGGGTGTAGGCGACGAAAAGGGGAAGTAGCGCGTACAAAAACATGAAAGATAAAAACGCGAATGCAAAATAAAGAACCCATCATAGTGCGTGTGATTGCAAAAACAGCCTCCGGACCTTTTTTCGGGTGAGAGAATGAGGTTGAGTCCTCGGTTGTATAATGTGTGTCGATGGGACGGCAGCTTTGAGAGGGTGCCAGTACTCTGCCGCGAAGGCTTCATAACGCATCACTGTGCAAGATGAGTGCAGCATGCCGCGCTACGCCGAACGATGTGGTAGACACATTCGCCAGCAAAATGCGTATCCGACGCGTTCAGAATCCTGGTGACGCTGATGATGATGGGGTGCCTGTATTTGCGTCGTTCATTACATAAAAACGAGAAGAGAAAACACTCACATGACAGGATACCGTATCTGCGAAAAACACCATCACATGAGCGACAACCGGCACGCGGCAGGAGGTTAGCAGTGTAGGCAAATATGTGAAATTCCATTGGAGACTATTTCCTCCAACACCCGTCACCCTCGTCATCCTTCCGGTTCACCATTTCATGCGTTCAACGTAGTTTTATCAAACTGAACGCAAAAATTGTGGTAGATACTGTGTAAGCGAACAAAAAATCTCCCATGTGGATGAACGTTACATTTGTGTTGTTGCTACTTCTAGCACTACTGCCGTTTTCCAATGCATGCGTGTGTTCACATGATCCTTTTATTCTTTTTCCTTCCCTTTTTTTTGGTTTTTGTTTTTTTGTCAACCAGCAATACCACCCCCAATTGCGTTCATATCATACCCCCCAACCAAGGCAACATGGAACGACCTTTAGCTACCAGCACCTCCTCCAACAGCTAGGCACACTATTTGCCTGTGTGCATAATGCAATGGACCTCTCCTTTCCTTATGTGAATAACTGACGAACAAATGCGTGCCGCATTTTCAGCGAACTTGGTGATGAATGAAGGCGAGTGGAATGAAGCATTTACGCACCGTCCACATAAATATCTGATGTGTTATAGTTATTGCCAACCGCCGTATACTACAAAAGGGTTACAGAAAGCACCTCCCTATTTATGGATCCCTTATTTCCGTACCTGATTGACGTATACTTGTGTAACCAGCCCGTATAATAACGATAGGTATGAGACAGGTTGGTTAACTGCTACCAAACCCACTTTCGTCCATAGACCGAATTCAAAATTACTATCCTCGTGGTGCACCCACTTCTGTGTGCTTCAATGTATCACTTGCACGCACGCATGTGATAATACGAATCCTGCGACGCCTTTCTCAGTACATTATCTTCGTAATTATAGTATTAATCGCTGTAGAGTGGTGTATCAGGGTGGCGCACTGGCTCAGTCCACTTCACCCCCTGATCTACGTCTACTTAAGTTCTCCGTGTGTTGGCCCTCTGGTGGAATGCTAAATTAACGTGGGAATACTGAAAAACATCTCCAAAATAGGACATTTCAATGCTTGACTACTGGTTGGAATGTCAAAAGGAAGTGGAACATTACATATAACTTTCCCTTATAGGTTGTATTTCGATATTATCGAAGTCCTTTTTACAGAATTCACTCAAGCTATCGAATTGCTGCATTATAACAGTTCGGCTCTTGAAGTCTTTTATCTAGATTACCCCGTAATATACAGTGGAGCTTAAATAGTCCAGACGTGGAACCTAAGACTAAGCAGCGATAGACCTTCTATCACGTCAACGTTCCACCTTTAATAGTTTGAATTGCTGTGCTCCATACACCTATAGGAGGCTAAACTTGGCGTTCACAAGTAAACCTTTATGGTGACGCACTATAGTCGTAGCTGCAATACTGCCTTTTTCATCCACCTACCCACAGAGTCATAGAAACCAACAATAAAAACGTCGGTTTTTTCGATATGCCTCAATTGGATATTTTCCTATACTACGCGTGCATCCAGCCCCCATTTAAGGCCTATGTACTATGCAATACTTTTCGACCTGTGGACATGTGTGTGAAGCATTTTCAGGATTTCCTCGGGCTTTTTTATAACCTGCATTTTATATAGACTTATTGTATTTGTATATTTAAATAAAATAGCGTAACAAAAAAACAAAAACGTATTAAACTAACGAAAAAATAACACAGGGAAATCAATCCCCAAACCAGAAGCTAACTAAAGATTTCAAATTGCCTGAGAGGCTGATGGTTTTTGTAAGGCCCCCATAATTCCCTTCTGTTGTTCTTGCTCATTCCAAACGGGGAGCCTATCCGCAATACCGCCCACCTCAACGCCAACTAGTGACATCGTTCAATGTAGACGTGGTTGGGATTTTTGTACTTGATTTAGGGATTGCATTCGAAAAATGAATAAAACAAGAGGAAAAGTCCATAGTCCAGGGACTAGGTGGATAAAATTTGCTCTGGAATTCTGAAACATAGCGCTTGTCATGGTTGGGTGTCGAGATCGCCTCATAGTTGGGGTACCTGAAGTTTGCGTGTTAGGATATTTGGGCACAAAAAAGGCTTCGGAAGATGGGGTTAGTTATGTGCGTGGTGTTCTATCTTTTGCGTTATATTTTTTGATAGTGGCGCGGATGAGATAGAAAATAGTTGTTTGATGAGCGTTATGTAGCAGTTTCGACATGAAATGAAGGCAGGAATTAATAATGTTGTTTGCATTTAAGCGATAGATATTATATGTTGCTGAAAATATTGCAACTGACAGATCATTGATAGGTTGTCATTACAGTTCGCACACTAATTGATATCAACTGAAACACTAATTAGAGAGATTTTCCATAACATGATACATGATACATAATCCGAAAGTTCATAACCTCACTAACTCACCGTTTAATGTCCTATGCATTTTCCCTCCACGTTCTACCGCCTGATCCAATTTCTTCAAGGTCACGATTTACATTACCTACATATCTCTGTCACGACCTCCCCATCTTTTTTTCAGTAGTCTTCCGTCAACGATAATATAGAAAAAAGGGGGACCAAAGTGGGTTCCTTGGGGTACTCCAAATTGTCAGACAATTTAACCAGCAAAACGGGGCCCGAATAAAGTCCATAGTGTTCCCAATTGAAATTCAACGTAATGTTTAAGTGCGATTTGAGACTAGGTACTTTAAATTGAACGAAAAGTATTATTTGAGAGTCTTCTGGGCCACGACGAATAATTTTGTTTAAATAAGTCATGCACCTACTTCAAGGCGGTTTTGATACTCCCAAATATTAAAGCAAAGCTTCCCTCCATATACGGGTGGAAAGGTGATTTTGACACTCTTAAATTTCAAAACATTACATGTAGTGCGGCTCTAGGCCCAGTGCTCTAAATAAAAAAAAAACATTTTTCCGGTGATGAATGTAGGATCTTTCCCCTTTAATTATTCGATTTTTATTAGACTTCTCTCGGGAGAGGCGAACATATAGCGCCGAGTGGGCGCCCCGAGATGCCATCAAATAACTGTTGCAGTTCTTTTTGAACAGTTGCAGGTTGCAACGCTCCGGGAACACTCGCGTGGGAAGGGAGTTCCACAGCTTCCCCACTCTGTAACGGAGCGAGTTCTGATGCAGGGATGTTCGCGCCGTCGGGAGATGAACCACAAACGAGTGCGATCTGTCAGATTGTCTTTTGGAGCGCATGTAAGCCGAATTGCATGGAACAATACCAAGAATCTCCGAAGAACAGTACCCGTGATAATATCTGTAAAACGATGTGATAGCGACTCTAGTCCCGACGTCAGCGGCGAGACCCCGAACAGGCGGATCACTCGTCCCTGTATGCTCTCCAGTAGGTCGGGGGTATGTTTAGGAGCCGAGCTCCAAACATGAGAGCAATATTCGAGCACGGGTCTAATTTGGATTTATATAGGACAAGAAGTTGGGCCGGAGTAAAATATTTCTTGGCTCTAAAAAGATAACTCAGCTTTCCTGAGGCTGACCTGGCGATACACGACACGTGTTTATGCCATGATACATTCCCACAGACCGTGACGCCGAGCAATTTCAAACTTTCCCCAGCCTCGAGGGCCCGGCCATTCATCATCAGATGTGGGACCGATGATCCACTTTTCTTTGTGAATGTTGTATATTGTGTCTTCGTTGCATTGAAGTCTACGAAATTGGCCCTTCCCCACTGCAGGACCCTATTTATGTTCTGATTCAGAGAGTCAATCTGTCTACATTCCAGCTGATGCGACGCAGATGCTCCAATCGGCCGAACACTCGAAAAGGAGGAAACAAGCGTATTATCATCCGCAAAACTGAACACTTTGTTAAACGTTGTCTCCAACCAATTATTTATGTGAAGCAAAAACAAGGTTGGAGTCAAAATAGAACCCTGGGGCACCCCCGAACTAACAGGATACTGATCCGAACACTCGCCGTACACAACAACCCGGATCGATTGATTCTCAAGGAAGCTCCTCGTCTAGTCGCAAAGCTGGTGAGTAAGTCCATATGAACGAAGTTTGCTCAGCAATTCTCCGTGCCAGACGCGGTCAAAAGCCTTGGAGATATCCAATGCGACCGCCCTTGACTCACCATGCCGTTCAATCGCAGATGTCCATATATCGGTTATAAGTGTCAAAAGGTGTCCCGTGGACCGCCTGCCACGGAATCCGTATTGACGATCATTCAGAAGTCCGTTGCACTCCAAATACTTAACCAACTCTGTATTGATGACTTTTTCCATTACCTTAGATAAAATAGACAGTAATGCTATCGGACGGTAATTTTGTGGGCCACACCTTTTTCCCGTCTTTGGGATTAGCTGAACTCGGGCGATTTTCCAGCAGACAGGAAAGGTCCTCCGTGCATAAGATAAGCGGAAGAGTCTGCCAAGAACCGGCGATAGTTCTGGAGCACAGTTCTTAAGGACTATTGCTGGTATTCCGTTCGGGCCGATTGCATTCCTACAATCCAGTTCACGCAGAATGCGTTGAATAGTCCGCGGACGAAATCTCAGACCTCGCATGGAAGACTGTACCGGCGAGATCACAGGTGGCTTCAAAAGGCCGGGATCGAGGTTTGAATTCGCGGAAAATAAATTCGCGAACACATCAGCTTTATCCTTTGGATTCGTGACTAACGTCCCGCTGTCTGTCGCCAACGCAGGGAAAGAGGAGGATGCGAAGTTACCGCTGACAGCTTTTGCCATTGACCAGAAGGAGCGCGAACGAGTTGGGCACCGAAGGAGTTTATTGATCACCCTGTCGTTGTGAGCCTTCTTCGTGGTATCAATCGCCTGGTTGCACGCGTTTCTGATTCTAACAAAATTCGTTCTGTTAACATCGTTGGGATTGGAGCGCCATTGCTTAAAAGCTCTATTTTTTGCCGCTGTAATCTGCTCGCATTTTTTGTCAAACGAAGGCTTATCAGACGAACTTCGTTTGATGGAATGTGGAATATCCATCTCCATCCCAAGAAGAATAATCTCTGATACCGAATCCGCCCAAGCGTTAACATCGGAGTTTCCGAAGCACACCTCGGACCATGGAAAGGATTCGAAGTAATCTCGCAGGGATTTCTGCCGAACATTTCACGGAGCCTAAAGCTTGATGGGGTGGTATTTCACCGGGCGCACAGGGCGTTGGGACCCCGGCTACCACTCAGCCTTTGGTCACCTCGTACGCCAAGCCGGCATAGCTGTGAGTATATTCTAACGCCCTACTCACAGATTGAGTCATCTAGGCCAGCATTTGTAGAAAAAATACAAACTTCATCCTTGACGGCATTGGTTGATAATTTACACATATGTAATGATTTATTTTATTCACATAAGTGTGTTTTTTAATATTTCTTAGATCTTACAATGAACAGGAGACATATGTAAATTATAAATTTCATTCTTCACGTCTATGGTTGATAACTTACACTTAAAAATTATTTTATTCAACAGAATATGTTTTAAATATTTTTATAGCTTAGAATGATTAATTTTAACGTTGAGATACGAAACTTTCAACAAAAAAAAAAAAAAAAGGACAGAAAATGGTGGAATAAAGGGTCGTAAAAAATTCAGTTTGTAGAAAAAAGTTAAGCACATTGAGAGTTTTAATTGAAGAAACGTACAGCCTACTCCCCAACATAACACAGACATAACATATAGATCCTTCTATCTAATATCAACATACTGGAACCGGTTTATCACAACACAACAAATTCATTGGTTGCAGTAAATCAGGTATTACTAAGACTAAAATCGAAAAATACCATCAATTGAAAGTGTCCAACTCTTATTATATTCGATACCATACCCAAGTCTTCATCATCATCATCATCGGCACTACAACCGGCATCCGGTATTGGACTTATTTAGTAAGTCTCTCCACCCGTATCCCGTGTCCATCCGAGACTTGTTAAATTGTCCATAATAATTTGTTTTTCCGGGCGAGGTTATTAGCCTTGCGCCAACCTTTCTCAGGATGTCGCTGCATGCATTGGTTCACTACTTGGCGGGTGCCAAAGTAGCTATCCAGGGGTGTCACGTGGAGACTGCATGTCAACTTGGATTGAACAGGGACAATGATCGGGTGGCGGTTCCGCCAAACCCCACAGTTCACTTACCTAAAAAACCCCCATAATTTCTATCCTATCACATTTTCGCTAATGCAATAGCATTAGCACCTTAAATGCTTCACGCATCTAGGATTATCTAAGGTATAATCTAAAAAGCTTCAGTAAAATAATTCTTACCTTTTCTTGCATTTCCTTCGCATACAAATTCCTATAAGAGTTTATTCTTACCTTATCATAAATTCCCTGTAATACAATTCATCAGTTCGCATATCATGCGACCGCATATCAGGGAATCTTACCCTTGAGTTGGCTAATCCCAGCCTCAATATGTGTACACAAAAACTATCTATGCACACATCGGCTGTCGGCCCTTTTAGCCAGCGATAAATAGTCCAACCCCAGCAGCATGCAATTAGCACCATCCACGTTGAGACTATTTCACTAACCCGCACCAAGTACAAACAAAGAACGCCGTTCCTCCGTAGGCTTCCTGGCGATACCAGAAACAATCCATATCGTTTGTGGTATCCTAAACGCATTTTTCATTTAATGAGTGGCTGCTATTTATCCAGCTGACCCTCATTATCGAACGATGCATAGGTCGGCTTTTCCTTTGTATTGTAATAGCCCCGAACCCATCCCCCATGACCTCGATGCATAATCAAATACAAACCCATTAGCATCCCACGAGATTCGATTTGTTTGTTTTAACGAACACACATCTCCTGGGTGCACATTATGCCCCTTCTTGGTGTTTCAGATTCGTTATCATGATGTGTCCCATGAAAGAACCCATATACACACATACATGTGTACTACCAACGATTTTCCCCTCAAACGATTGAATATCGTTGAGTCAAATTTCATCCACTGACCGAGCCGGTCGCTCCGCCATCCACCGTACCGCCGCGGGTACGGTGTGAAACGAAGAGTACAGTTAGAGTCGAGCGCGTTAAAAATAAAAAAATAAATTTTCTTGTGCCCCCCAGTATAAGGCCATTCAAGTAAAATAATTGTGAACGTATAACAACTAGCGGACGTCTTGTTGGCAGTGTTAAAGTTAATGTTGGTGAAAGTATTGATTAAAATGTGTCATTTTATGTGTTGTTCGGTTTTGATATACATTCAAAACTAAAGAATAATCCCCACACGTCCTAAGTGAAATATAAGATCCTTTTATCGTTAAATAAAGAAACATCACCAACCAACACTAGTGTTTTATTTCTCTCGGCCGGTTCCTGAGTGTTTGTTTCATTGTGCTATTGTTTTTCTGGTAAACAGTTCGCTGCGGCGGAACTTTTAATTTATGAGGACGAAGTAGAAGCCTGTGCCATACGACGGCACTACGACTTCGCTCCCCACAATCGTTCTGGCCTTTGCCGGGTTAAAAGCAGAGACCATGTGTGGGGGTTCTTTCAAAATACGCGAAGAACCACCCACAATTCCAACTCCAACTCTCGTCACCAACCCGCAGTCACCTGCAAATACCCCCCCCCCCCCCCCACCAAGGGCATTGTTTCATGCATTAATGCATCACACCAATTTTCCATAAAATAATTCGGTTAACATACAAAGTAACCGTCATAAATCAGGAAACCTTATCGACGCCCCTGTCAGGCAGCGTATCCTGCCACACGCATGCGCAGCAGATTTTCCCGGCTTATCCACATTCACGGCTGCCTTTTGTCCAACTGACAAAAGCAGTTATCGCATCTCGCGTCTAGCCGCCAAAAACTGAATTCACCAGCATGTAAATATGCACACAAAAGAATTCGATCCTTTCCGCCGACATAGACACCGTGCACAATCACCATTGTATATATAAGTTGCTTTTAGCACCAGTTTTCCTAATGGCATGCAGCCTATTTACACATCTGCGTGCACATTACCACACGATGCCCTTTGTTCCATCACCTTTTTCCCGGTCTCGTTTACCCATGACCCCGCTGCATGGGTAAATAATGTAATCTCCGCGGGATCAACCGCACCCTCGCGGGTACCTGCTCAGAGAGATCCCCTCCCCTTGGCCACAAAAAGAGAAACTTCACTTTCTTTTGAGAAGAAAACTCACCCCTAACCAAGGGTCGACTCTGCACGAGGCAACCAATCGAGTTTTAACCTAAGTGGACTGCGCACGGAAGTGTGTACGAAGGGAGAGTCGAAAGCCAATTGGAGTTGGGGTTAGACCGCTCGTGAATCAACGTAGTTCTTCGAAACGGTGCAACTTAACTTAACGAACCCAGAGGTTGATATCTGAAATTGCGCCCAGTGTTTTAAAATGGTCATGCCAATATCTGGCTCTATGTGAAAGATTGTAAAGCGACTTAACTAAATATGAATGAATGTGAATGTTGTGCTTAAGTTGAATACTATTATAATGTAAACAATAAACGCGTTGACACAAATGTGCGGTTGCAGGAACATTGTTTGTATCGATTCTTTTCGGTTGCTTTTAGGATAAGGATACCTATTTAAGAATTTAACGAACGATATTTGCCAACGACTTGGTCGTGTTAAAGTGTCAAGTGTATTCCATTTACCGAAGGTGTGCGCATTATATCATCTTCTAGACACATTGGATACAATAGCCGACAACAACGTAGCCGCTGAAAACCACACTATCAAGAGCAAGATGATTGAATTGTGACTGCCCCAAGAACAATTTGGCCCCCGTTTCTGAATACAAGAGGTAATTTCATGATATTCCTCACTCCCCAGTATATAGCGAGCTAACATTGGGTGATGCTAGAAGGGAATCGACCCATTCAACGAAAATAACACAAAAACAAGTATAGCTCCAGCAGAGGAGTTTTAAGGAACAGAATTCCAGTTTCCTCAGTACCCATTTTATTATCCCGTCACGTCATACATTTTCCAAGATCTTTTCCTCTCCCAGTCATCTGTCGTCCCCAATATTTTTAGCTACCCCCCCCCCCCCCCTGGCAACATCCCTCGCCCTTCTACTCCTTACTCACCACCCACTTTCGACACCCCAATCCTTCCCCCAGGAAAGATCACACAGCAATTTTCTGAAACCACAGATTACCGCTATACACTATCCGAACTTGGGGATAAAAAGACATATGAAAATACTCGTTTCTTTCTGACGTATCTCCTGGACAAATAAGATTCTGTATGCTACCAAAGTACAACAAAAGGCAGTGTTAAGCGCTCTATTCGATAAGAAGGTTTATCCACTGACGTTCCCAATCTTCATAAACGCATCGTTAAATTTTACGAAATATTCAACTCATCTCATCAAAGTGTCACGACCTTGCTGTTTTTTTTGCCACTACGTTCACTTTAAATGATTAGCACATCTCTAACGAAGTATGTTGAGTGAGTCGAGGTCTGACCGCCGACGAAACAGCACGTGCGCTTCTGCTTCGTGATACATAGCATCGGATCAGTTGTGGAATCCGTTTGGATATCTCAAATAAACATAAGATATCCAATTGTATTATCTGCTCGCGCGACAAGTCTTACTGTGGTATCCTAAGCAAACAAACGGATCTTTCCACACCCGGCTTAGTGCAGTGGAAAGTGTGGGGATATAACCCCCCCCCCCCCCCCCCCCCCCTGATGTGCGGTGCGGGAAAACCTTCTACACTTTCCATTCCTTGTGTCTGTTTTCATCTCCTTCACACCTCTGTTTGCGTCCCTCAGGGATCGATACTCTTGATTAATTTATAATCTTTGGAGAGGTTTTAGTGTCTGATTGACATAGTGTTCGTCATGAGAAGGATGTGACCTGGATTTCGGCACGGATCTAGTGGGGCAACTATTACAAAGGCATAACACCTGCAGTGTTTGCTTTCGCTTATCTATCGCTGGACCTGACTTGCGTCTTTTCCCGAGGCGGTATTGGTTTTCTGTGTAGGGTCTTTTCAATGGAACGGGAATGTCGCGTTGATCTTTGCAACATTCGCGGCAATTTCTCCTCTGTGTCGGCCCGCGTTTCCAACCAGAAACCAGCAATCCTTGCACTTAGTGAGACCCAGCTAATAATTAATACAGAATTTCTGATTTTAATCTACTTGGATATAACTTAGTGCCTCTGTTCATTCCACATCGTGCTCCAGCCACATACATACGAAATGATATTGCTTATCAGCTTCTGCCACAATATGAACTCGGCTCTAATCCAGAATTTAATTTCTCGTGGCTAAAACTTCACGTTCGTAACCATATCATACATTACACCTTTCTTTACAGAAGCCCAAACTTAGACAGAAACGCGTCCTTTAATGAATTTGATTCTCTGTCTGATTCTATCGATAGGATCTTGACCCTGTATCCGCAGACTGAAATCGTTGTTGCGGCTGATTTCAATGTACATTACTTTCAGTGGCTTCGCCACTCCGGACACACAACACCTGAAAGGCAATATGTTCAGCTCTTTGCTGATTCAAATCGTCAATGAGCTACCTCGGGTAGCAGATAGTGATTCCGCCAATATACTGGACCTGTTTCTCACCTTCCACCGGAACAAATACACAATTGAAGTTTCTTCGCCGTTGGGCACTTCAGACCACTGTGTCGTGTCAGCTAAATTTGCTGTAACCAACAGCAACGCTAACGAGAAAACTCCCAATGGTTCTACGAAAAAGCCAACTGGGAAGGTCTAAACGACTTTTTGTGAGGTTAAATTGGTCGTTGTCTTTCCGGTGTTGACATTATAGCGGACACATTGACAGACACGATCCTAATTGGAATGAGAACCTTCATTCCATACACGGTAAAGAGTATCAAACGCAAGAGAAATGTCTGGTTCGAGTCCGGTGCAGAGAAGCTGTGGGCGTTCTTTATATTACATGGAGAACCAACCCACAATCCTAACCTAATTTCGACCGCTAACAGTGCGTCACCTCAATCCCAACTCCTACCGTCGGCTATTTCACGTGCAATAGATAAATCCCTAAAAGAAGACTGGCCGGAAGTCATTAATCTATTCGGTTAATGCACAATTGCATTCTGTGTTTTCTTGCCATACGGCAACACTATTGCATTAACCCATGAGATTTCCACCGGAAATTTTAAAGTCATTTTGGTTAGCAACAACCAAGACCAGACCAAACGACGCGGTTACATAATCATGCAACGACTAGGGAAATTCCAAATTCTTCGAATTTGGTTCACACAATGATATTTCCCTTCTGGCGCAAGGCTAATAACGTTGCCCGGAAAAACAAATTATTATGGAAAATTTAACAAGCCTCAGACTGTTAAATAAGGCCAAGACCGGATTCCGGTTGTAGTGTCAATGATGATGAATGAATTTCCCTAGCTGATTAAGCGTCACTTATGACTTCACCCAGCCACTCTATTCGCTTGGAATCAATGATCTCTTTTAACAGGTGAATAGCTACAAACCAACTTCCATTCTCATCTCATTTCCCCTTACCAGAGTCCAACGCAACCACAATATCCGAATTGGATCACTAGGTCAGTCTCAGAGTGGCATTGCGACATACGTGCAAAAGCTAATTACACCTCGAGAACATTGCACTTTGCGTTCTGGTTCTCTCATTATCTCTTGTCCGTCGACTATCGAATTAACCGAAACATTTATCTACCTCGATAGGCGGAGAGAATGAGAGAGCACAGATGTAAGGATGATCTCGATTGGTTGTTTGTCATGTAAATCCAATTGCCCATGTTTCATCCCCTAATTGAATCAGTCGCTTGTCGTTTATCACCGCGGTCAGGTCACGTCACCGCGCAAAATTCTTCGCCGAATGGCAGTCAGTATTTAAACAAGTCGTTACACAACCACCATCGGTGACGGTCACGCCGCACCGTGTCGTTAAATCATCGCTCATCGCGTACATCCGCGTTACTACAGTCAGTCGAGATTCAATCACAGGAAATTTTATCTTACGCGTAAAGTTTATATTTGCCACTGAAAGTCGGTGTAATTATTCTCAAGAAAACAGTTAAATTTTATCAGTTTATTTGTGCATGTGGAATCATTGAATGTTAAATAAAGAAAACATTAACCAACAAAATACCACCAGTGCTTTTATTTCCTTCATCTTTGCCTTTGGTGTTCTGGAGTTTCAACATTTTCGTCGGAACAACTTGATGGGGATTCAAGTGAAACAATACCCGTGTCTTGGCAACATACTTGCACCACACAAAGCCATTAAGGCTAAAGATTTGAGCTTGTGGTTGGGTGGCGTTTCTAACAGATACACACTCAATACACAAGCAAATAGGGAAGAACAACACAGCAAGAAAATCGAATAAGCTAAGCATCAGAGTCGTATACCAAGCAACAACATAGCAATGCCACATCAGTTGAGAGTACTTGAGAATAACAATCGCATTGGTACACGCGGCCATTAGTCTGATGCTTCAATTCCTCGCTTCTCAGCCGTTTCATCGTGTGTTCAATTCACCTTTTTCACGATCCTTGCTAAACGCTATAATCATATAAATCTAACGATACTGAGAAAACCGGAAAAGATTTAAATCAGCTATAATTGCGCATATTCAACGCGCCAAGTTCTTGCATGACCAGAAAGTGAGACAAAAATTACTGCACTCTCCCACAGGAAGTAGAAAGTTCTGGCCATTCGTCACCAATTCCAACCCTTATAGTCGATGACAGACCAGTCACCAGTGCAATAGAGAAAGCGAATCTACTTGCTGCACATTTTACAGCCAACTCAACGCTGCCGGATACCACCTCAGTGCCACCTCAACTTGAGTAGAAGCAGCACGCCATGAGACAGATTCGCTTCCGAACGCGTACTGTTGACGGCACACTCAAGGAGCTAAACGCGAAGAAACCCGCTGGTTCTGATGGCATTCCCCCAATTCTCTTGAAGAGATGTTCCTCTTCACTCTCTAAACCACTGCGGAAAGTCTTCCATTTCTCTTATTCTACTGGCCGTTTCCCAAATAGATGGGAGTCAGCGAACATTCAGCCAATTCACAAAAAGGGTGACAAATCACCTCTTTTTTCTTACCGACCCATTGCACTAACTTCAATTCTTTCAAAGGTAATGGAATTAATGATTAACCGTCAAATATCTGGAATCAGAGGACCTCCTCAATGACTGCCAATATTGCTTTCATAGCAACAGGTCCACAGGAAATTTGATGGCGTACCTTACCGAAAATTGGATCCATTCCATCCACTACCTCGGAGAAAGCAAAGTTGTTGCACTGCATATTTCATAAGCCTTCGAAAGAGTTTGGCATCCAGCCCTATTCTCAAAATTGCATTCCTTTGGGTCGAACAATTCTCTGATCCGACGGATACGAGACTATTTTTCAGCCCATTCAATTCAAGTGCTTCTTGATGGTGTCAAATCTGTCTCCCCTCAAATTAATGCAGATATCCCCAGGATTCGGTACACTCACCCACTCTCTTCCTTATCTTTACAAATGATCTCTAGTCAATTACTCAAAACTCAATTCACTCGTTTCCGAGGATAGTGTGGGGAATTTAAGTAGGGTGCCTGGCACGACACGGATTCACTTAATCCCCAACACCTTTAGATTACACTCACCGACTGCTGAAAATTGACTCTCAAGGAAGACGAAAACGGGTAAACACTGATTTCTTTTACATAACTTCTCTTTTGTTTTATTTCACACAAGTTTCTTTCACATATATGGTTCCTTAATTTATTGTTCTCTTTGACAACAAGAGTTACGCGGTATATTAAACGACTCGCGTAAGGACGGACTTCCACACACGCTTGACACAGAATCACGCACAGGACAAAAAGATATTATTTTTTTACTCGACTCCGTACATTACAAAAAAAAAAAACTCAATAGGCGCGTATAGTGCGTGTGCACTCTTATAACGATGATATCTGACTCGCCGATGCAATCCATATCCGTCAGATTCAACGGTGGTGGATTACATCGATGTGGGAGGATTCTATATGTGTCCGTATAGGACAAGTACGTTGCCCTTCAGCCTGCATATCGGCAACGACGAAAATACACCTGAATTCACATGGGCTGGTGTAATGCATTGCCGGCATTACAGAGATACACGATAGCGAGAATCGCCGAAGGGAGAAATAGGTTTCTGCGTCTTAAATAAACAGAAACTCTATTTCGAGGGCCATAAATCTTTGATGACCTGCGCTTGAGAACGAAATAGGTTCTTGCTTTAAGATACACAAAAACGCTATTTCAAGGGTCACGATGATATGCACCTCGTGTTTACTCAGGCGTTCATAATAATGTCGTTGTAGGCTATACTTCTGGTGACGATAGGTCAGCCGAAAATTTGGGTCTTGTTTACAAGACGGTGCCGGTACATGAGTATAATGGCGAGGAATTAGCCTTGCAGATGTGCAATCGTACGTCTCGCCCAGGGTCGCCATGGACCAGCTGGCGCTTAATAGGGTAAACACAGTGATGCTACTGTGTGCTTGTTTGTTTAACAGGCCAGAGCATCGTTAGGCATGATCTAGGGTATGATTGTCTAACGTCAATCATATTAGTGCCCAAATCCCATGATCGGTAGATATCCGATAAAGGAAATTGGTCGCAACTTTAGCGAACCTTGGGATTGGGGCAATATTCACTCATGAACCATAGCAAGAATACCGCCTACAGGTGTGTCAACAATTACGCTGGCCAGCGAGTATTTATCTTTTATAATTACTGACAAGCCGAACCGATTGTCTGGCACGGTACATGTAATATGAATGAAATAACTTGTTTGATGTACATGCCTGCTGGGGTTTTACTTTCAGGTGAAAGTTATTTGAAAGAAAGCGTACACTGCTCGAATGCAGATAAGTATAGTGGTTTAGGGAGTGAGGGAAAAGTAGGTTGTTTGAAATGGATGATTCTTTAGGAAGGTTTTAAGGAACCGCCACAATAGTACGTTGAGTTTTTCATACTCATATGAACATTACCGTTCAAACTCTTCGACTTTCATTATCAATCAGCCGATTATACTTGATGCATTGAATTCCGACCTCAACAAGATATATCAATGGGGATCATTTAACTGAGTAGAATTCAATGCCTCGATAACCCAGTGCTGCCTTTTGTCATTAAAGACGAACCCCAAAGTAAATATACTATCGATGAACGGCACTTGCATCGACGAAGCCAAGGAACTATCAATCCTCTGCAATCGAATTAATTCGACTCGTAATTGGAATGATCACATATTTGAAGCTGCGAAAAGTCCAGCCAAATGTATGGGGTTTCTAGATATGAAAAAGATACTTCACTCCATCCAACCTGGCCACTATTTACAAGATGCGTATTCGTCCAAAAATGGAATTCAACTCCCATATTTGGTCAGGCGCATTGAAAACTGCACTACAAGTGCTAAATAGGATGCAAAAGCGAGCAGTGAGACTTATTGGGGACTCAGCCGTAAGTCGATCAATCCCGTCGTTAGAACATAGGCGCAACGTATCATGCCTATTTGTTTTCTATGGGTATTACCACCGTCGTTGCTCAACTGAGATTGCTGAATATGTTCCGATTCTTCAGATATTTTCCGCTATACCCGTCAATCTGCGAATGCGCATCAATTCACGTGTAAGTCGACTTCAATGCACAAATAAATATAGAGAATCGTTCTTTAGCCGAACCACACGAATGTGAAATGCTCTGCCTGATCATGCGTCTCCTGCTCGTTGTGATGTCCAGACATTCAAGACCAATATACATCGAGACCTCCTTTCCTTATCCACTTCCTCTCCATCCTCTCGCACTGTGCTCTGACATTTAAGGGTACTTCAAAATCCGCTTTTGTGTGCGCGTTAGTGTAAAAAAAAAAAAAAAAAAAAATGGGATGGAATCCTACCGATTAGCTGGGCATTGACGCCTAATTTACCGCTCTACTTATAATCATATTGTACAAATAGCGCGGGCTCATTTCATTTTTAGGTGGCAAGATCAAATGTGATTGCGGATGTGAATTGCATTACTCTTACTCTTATTCGTTTTAAAGTGCCGTTTTTATTGAAAGTAAACCCAACATTTAAGGGCACTTCAGAATTCCCTTTTGTGCGCGCGTTAGTGTAAAAAAAAGTAAGGCTGATCTCACCAAATTTGTTCATTATTGAAATCCCATTTCCCCACGTCCCCCCAAAAACCGGCTGCGAAACTCGTCTTATCTTCTAGTATCAGAACGTAAGAGATTTTCGCCCGAAGTCCCAATCTATTCTGAATAATGTCTACGCCCTTTCTATCGACATATTCGCTCTAAGCGAAACGAAATTAATCTTCAGCATTCATAACCTGTAACTATTTCCTCCCACTTTTAACATTTTCCGCGATGACGGGGACTGGTCCTCATTGCTGTTGAAAACAGCCTCGATTCGTGTCTGATTGCTTTCTCTACTTCTACAGAAGCTAGATTTTGTTTTAGTCAAAGTCACTCTTCCCCGTAAATCAATCCTTGTCATTTGCTTCTATATTTTACGAATCGTCCATTCCAAGGGCATCATCATCATCATCGGCATTACAACCGGTACCCGGTCTTGGCCTTATTTAGCAAGTCCTGAGGATTGTCAAATTATTCCATAATAATTTCTTCTTCCGGCCAAGATCATTAGTCTAGTCCAAGGGCATGCACACCTGTATCTATAAAACGTACATTTGTCGCGAACAGGTAAAAGATGCCATAAATTAAATTAAAAAAAAAACACCGACTTCTTGACCCAGCGTTGTATTATAAGATAGTAAAAATATGATCTACTACTATTACTATTTATTGGCCTGTAGGAACCCGAAAGTTCATGACCTCTCCGATTCGACTCCGCACTTGTTCCCTGTCCCGTGCGCTCTCCTTCCCCGATGACAATCATCATCATCATCGGGACTACAACCGGTAACCTGTCTTGGCCTTATTTAGCAAGTCCTGAGGCTTGTTAAATTTTCCATAATGATTTGTTTTTTCCGGGCAAGGTCATTAGTCCGCGATGACAATATGATCAGTAAAAAAAGTGTTCCACAATTCCTTGGAAAATTATGTCTTGAATTTGAAACCTTTTCTTCTTAATAAAGGCTCAAGGTTTACCTAAAGAATACGCATCCTTGCCCGATAAGGACCTGGATGTATATGAAACTTCAGTAAGTTTAAACATTAACCCTGTTCCATCAAACAAATTGGCAATGCTACCATCTATTGGTGCGGCACAACTTAATCTATCGCACAAATTAGTTGCAAAACTCGGAAGTGCCCAACGGGATTTGCCTACTTGCCTCCCAGGCCATTCGTATAACTTATTCTGAACATACACGCGCACACAGGCAAAAAAAAAAAACAACAAATTAAATAAAATGGGTAGAAATAAATAACTAAATTGAAACAAGTTTACCAACTGAGAGATAAGGTGGTGGCATTTGCGGCAGCTGCTCCTACCTATAACAATTCGCATTACCTAGAGATATAAACCCAGCGACCGGCGTTCTGGTCCCAGCTCCCAACGCCAAGCGCCCACATCCCTATCTCCTATCTTACATTAACTACTCACCGCCTATTGCTACAACTGGCAACTAGACTCGGCCCTGCACGCAATTTTAAGGCGTCATCTATGCGCCATGTAGACATCACGTATGTGCATAGAGGAGCACATAACCTGTGTCATTGTTCCTTAGTCGCGGTGTGGGGGCGACCCACACCTGTAACAGCTAGAAAAAGTTGAAAAAACACCATACACATACACACATCTACATAGACCCACTAGGCCTACAAATTTGTTACGAGCCAAATAGAAGAGGAGAACAAAAAAAAAACGAACGTGCGCACCCACGCGTTAGGGTGAGTTGGAAGGGGAGGTTGCTAGTTGGGTATCAAACGTCAAGGGTACGTGCGGTGCATGTACCAGAATAGAATTTTGTATGAAGTTGAAATAGTTGGCGGTGCTAATGGGGTTACTATCAACCCTTGTGGCATTCTTTCTCGTTTTTCGTGTTTGGTCGTCCTCCCTTGTGTACCAAAGGATTGATTGAGTGCTAGTCATCAATGCCGTATTCAGCGACGAGATAACGGCAGGACATGCGGCTAGAGCTGCTGAATTTGTCTGTAAATAAACGCCCCGATTGGATTTAAGTTTATTTTACTAAGGGTAGGATATTGTAACAAGGACACAGGAACTTGTTTTAAAATGTTGCTTTTCGAATCTGCTTACGGGACAAGGTGTTAATGCCGCCAAGGGATTTCACCAATACTTTGGTGGTTCTAAACCCACCCGATTGACTAGATTCAAAGTCATAAGTTATATGTGGTAATTAACTAAAACATTAGAGTCTGTGTATTGTAGTTGTTCGAACAATGATTTTCAGTGTGGTGCGATTTTAAAAAGGAACGTCAGGCAAGAACCAGGGGTTTGATAGTGGGAAGTACTTATTGTTGCTGGTGCCCTGCAAGGAGCACCGGTTTTCTAATGTTTTACGATACTCGGTGTTAGTTATGTACTCGGCGCAAGTTCAAGTACAACGAGTAAAAGTTATCCTTCCTTACGAGTTAGAAAGCACGAAATAATGAACGCAGTGGGTAAAATTAATGTGCAACTGCATCAGGGTCAAAACTGCAGCAGTCCATCGCCCTTCAGACATTTTTATTCCAGAAAGTCTCAAGCGAGCAGGATCTGTGTCGTCAGTTCAATATTTTGCGGTGCTGGGCATAAATTAAGTGAACAAGTGCTTATCTACCCATAAATCGGTGGTGTATTTGAACTACGATTGATTTTCTTCCACCGGACGATTATACGTTGCGGTAATCAACTGCACGTAGTAATTCTCGATACCTCTTACGTTTCAGTTCTTTCGCGGGCGATTTAAAAACATTATGATAATTCTGGAATGGGTTTGAACTCCTAGAACTCGCCAACGGAAAGTTCCCCTGCATAAAACCCAAACCCACTAAAATGTATAGACTAATAAAATAGGACAAGCTCCATACCGATGTTAGAACGAGGCTTGTAACCCTACTTGTGACAATGCATTATTTGAGAACTAGGTGAAACCTCCCGGTATCTAGCGAAAACGGCTCAACAAAATCTGCACATTTTGTATAGAACTTGAGCATCGGGTTGACGTAAGGTCCCATATATAATACTTGCGGTGAGGTTTTCATAAATGATTTTTATTTTAATTTTTTGATAGCATATAGTGTGCAGAATAAGTCCCCAAAACCGGTTTTTACGAAAAGACTAGGATAAAACAAATATTAACGGTAATTTTCTCTTTCGCTTAGCAACAAGTTGCGAGCTAGATAATCTTGTGCGTGACTGTTCTTTGTTTTATGAAGAGTAGGGGAACCGGCTTGGCTACCGGTCGCGATTGACTTTATAGTCAATACAGTCATGATTATTTAACGGATTATTATAAAAGTTTTAACAAATGGAGGCATTAATCCCTCGCAAATTTGTTCTCAATTGAAGGCACAGTTTGGTAATCATACACTGTCTTAGAATCGTGTGTCTACAGGGGCCAGAGAATTTAAAAGTGGGCGAGAACGTATCGGAAACGAAAGCCATGATCCACGCCCAAGGACAAGTCGCACACATGCCAACATCCATCCCGTTCGAGAGATTATTGAATGTGATGTGGGTATCAGCTGTGGAAGTGTTCAATCCATCGTCACTGATGATCTTAGATTAAAAAAAATTACTCCTCGATCGGTTCAGAGGTTATTGAGGTAAATCAAAAACAGGTCAGGTCGGAGATCAGTGGAAAACTGGATCGATTTCGAGAAGAAGGGGAGGATTTTTTTAAGGTGTATCGTCATATGTGATGAGACGTGGGCACATCATTATACTCCCGAGACGAAAATGGAAAAAGGCCGCCCATTAAAAACCAGCCGAAAAAGTTCTTGCAATGATTTTTTCGACTCAAAGGGAATTTCAATGATTGATTTTCTTCTGGAACAACGAACAGTGAATGCAGCTTACTACTGTAAGTTTTTACAATCGTCAAAAGCCGCATATCGAAACAAAAAACGAGCTATGCCCATTCGAGATGTCATCCTTCTTCATGAGACCGCCAGGCCTCACACCACGTCCTTGACAAGGGATACATTGGAAGACTTTTTTTTTTACACTAACGCGCGCATTAAAGGGGCATTTTGAAGTACCCTTAAATGTCAGAGCACAGCGCGAGCGGGTGGAGAGGAAGTGGATAAGGGAAGGAGGTGTCGATGTATATTGGATTTGAATGCCTGGACATCATAACGATCAGTAAATAGATGATCAGGCAGAACGTTCCACATTCGTGTGGTTCGGCTAAAGAATGACTCTCTATATTTATGTGTGGGCCTGAAGTCCACTTTCAACGCGAACTGATGCGTATTCACAGATTGAGGGGTATCGCGGCAAAATGTCTGAAGAGGCGGAACATATTCAGCAACATCAGTTGAGCAACGACCGTGGAATTACCTATAGAAAAGAGATAGACATGATACGTTGCGTCCGTGTTCTAACGACGGAATTGATCGACTTACAGCTGCTTATAGTCCAGACTTGTCTTCTTGTGACAATGTTTTGTTCGCACCCTTGGCAGAATCACTTCGAGGGAAAAAATTCGAAAGCAATGAAGAAGTCGAGGAGCACGCTCGCAATCGGCTACCAACTCGCCTAAATCTTTCTACGAACAAGGGATATTACAGCTCCCAAATCGGTGGTAAAAGCCCCGCTTGGTAGAAACCTTGACGTGGTGCGGGGGCTTAGATTACGATGAATCACTCGGGCTATGCTGTCGGAAGCTTACGATTCCAGTAGGGCCACCTATGTCAGACAGGTTAGCGAGGAGTAACACACAAAGATCGGCCACCCCTAATCCGGGGTGTTACGCGTCACGGTGCCCATTGGATGGTTTGCAGTCAGGGGTATACTGGCTATATTATAACGGCGCCACTCTGACACCGGGTCGAATCAGAGCAGTAAGCAGACCTTACCATATCAAAGACAGGCTCTGATATGGCGGACTATTTGAAACAACTGTTCTCACGAAATAAATGATCAATATACAAAAAACAATCTCACAAAAAATCCGGTAGGGGTAGGTGTGATGAGCCGGCACTACCATAAGGGAACAAATCATCAAGAAAACACCGATTCAGCAAGAAGACGACGTAGGGAAAAATGGAAAAAGCGGGATATACGCGTCGGCACGTGGAATGTTCGAACGTTATATAAATCAGGCGCGATACAGACGGTCGTAAAAAATGCGAAACAATATAAAATGTATAAAAGCAATTAAGAATTTTCGTGTTTTTTTTTTGTAATATCATAAATAAATAACACGCGTGGTATAAAAGAATTAATTATTTTTGTGTTCCGTAATATAAGAAATAAATAACGCGATTGGTATAAAAGCAGTTAATTATTTTTTTGGTTTTGCAATATAATAAATAAATAACTCGATTCGTATAAAAACATTTAATTATTTTTGTGTTTTTTAATATCATAAATAAATAACGCGATTGGTAAAAAAGTAATTAATTATTTTCGTGTCCCGTAATATAATAATTAAATAAAATTAACATAATAAATAAATAAAAGATATTAATTATTTTTGTGTTTCGTAATATAATAAATAAATAACGCGATTGGTATAAAAAGAGGTACTTATTTTTGTGTTTCATGGTATAATAAATAAATAACGTGATTCATATAAAAGTAATTAATTATTTTTGTGTTTTGTAATAAAATAAATAAATAACGTGATTAGTATAAATCCAATGAATTAGTTTTGCGCTTCATAATATAATAAATAAACAACAAGATTATTATAAAATAAATAAACTATTTTTGTGTTTTGTAATATAATAAATAAGTACCGCGACTGGTATAAAAACAATTAAATGTTTTTGTGTTTTGTAATATCATAAATAAATAACACGAGCGGTATAAAACAATTAATTATTTTTGTGTTCGGTATTATAAAAAATAAATAACGATATTGGTATAAAAGGAATTAATTATTTTTGTGTTTCGTAATATAATAAATAAGTAGTGCGATTGGTATAAAAGCAATTAACAATTTTTGTATTTTGTAATATCATAAATAAATAACACGCGTGGTGTGAAACAATTAATTATTTTTGTCTTCCGTAATATAATAAATAAATAACGCGATTGGTATAAAAGCAGTTAATTATTTTTTTGGTTTTGCAATATAATAAATAAATAACTTGATTCGTATTAAAACATTTAACTATTTTTGTGGTTTTTAATATCATAAATAAATAACGCGATTGGTAAAAAAGTAATTAATTATTTTCGTGTCCCGTAATATAATAAATAAATAAAGTTAACATAATAAATAAATAAATTAAATATTTTGGTTCGTAATATAATAAATAAATAAAGCGATTGGTATAAAAAGAGTTAACTATTTTTGTGTTTCATCATATAATAAATAAATAACGTGATTGATATAAAAGTAATTAATTATTTTTGTGTCTTGTAATATTATAAATAAATAACGTGATTAGTATAAAAACAATTAATTATTTTTGTGTTTTGTGATATAATAAATAAGTACCGCGACTGGTCCAAAAGCAATTAAATATTTTTGTGTTTCGTATTATAATAAGTAACTAACGCGATTGGTATGAAAACATTTAATTATTTTGTGTTTTGTAATATAATAATTATATAGTTTATAACTGGCGCGGGGCTAATAACTTGCCCGGAAAAACGAATTATTATGGACAATTTAACAAGCTCCAGACTTGTTAAATAGGGCCAAGACCGGTTCGCGGTTGTAGTGCCGATGATGATGATGATGATAGTTTATAACGTTGATAAAACTATGCGAATTATGTTTAGTTTTTTTTTTTCGGCTCATTTCCCAAAATAAAATCCACCCCACACTTTTGTCAATGATAATTCTAATTGTCTTGTTAAGTTCTATGTTACGGTGGCAAGACACTAAATTCACACACACTTATAGGTAATAATATTAAGCACTAATTTTGATGTTCTAGTTTACTTACACACTGAAATTGAAATCCAGTGTACATTTTTTTACGGAATAGTTGTAATTACAATATCAATTCTAGGTAATATTTTGACACGTGGATTTGGCCATCCGAGCCAGAAACACATGATCATTGTAAAGAAACCTGTATTTAGACTGGGCTCCTCGATAGTATAGTGGTTAGTATACCAGCCTGTCACGCGGGAGACCGGGGTTCGATTCCCCGTCGGGGAGCCTCTGGCGCAAGACTATTGACCTTACCCGGAAAAAATAAATCATTATGGAAAATTTAACAAGGATTTGCTAAATAAGTCCAAGACCCGTTCCTGGTTGTAGTGCCGATGATGATGATGTATTTAGACTATTTGATCAAGTAATTTTAGTTAAATAATCGGTGTAGTAAAAAGAAATCCATTATTTTATCATGAAATAGAAGGCTTTGTTTAGCATAGTTAGTATGATCGATTTAGGTCAAATATGCACCGTTTTGTTCGACAACTTGTTGCCATTTCGAAGGAAATTTCATTATACCTCTTTCATAGAAACCCCTCGTTCGTAAAAAAACTGGGACAGTCGATTTTCACAAACTAATCTTGAGGCGAATTTTTCACCAGCGAAATCATTCGCCAGGAACAGGTGTAATTACTTGGTGCCAGGTGCGGGTTATAAGGTGCAAGCATAATCCTCTCAAACAAACTCCCGGAGCTTCTGCTAATTCAATACCAATGTGAGTGGCCTGGCCTTGTCGTGGCAGAACACAATTCCGCTCCCTTTGGCGTCTGGAGGATTGCTTCCTTCAGATGATCCTTTTGTTAGCAGTACACACCCGAATCAAGAGTTTAGGCGTAGGGGGGCTACTCATAGTAGACGATTCTCTGTCAATCTCACCAAACACACAGCAAAACCTCCCTGGCCGTCTATTCTGCATTGGCCGCCGTTTGCACCGGCCAACTCCGATTTGACCACGACCGTTTTCGCTTGACGCTATCGTAAGTGACCCACTTCTCATCACGAGTCACCACCCGCTAGGGAAATGGGGCAACTTTGTTGCAATTCAGCAGCGATTCGCTGGTAGAAATTCGGTTCGTGATGAGGTGTTTTTTCGTTAACTCGTGTGGCCGCTATACTTCGAGCTTTTTCTTCTATCCAGCTTTATATAGGTGGTTCCAAATGGTTTTTGTGCAATGTTTACTTCCTGGGCAATCGAAACAGTGCTTAAATGACGGTCGGGCTTGACGATTCATGGTTTTATCGACATGTTCGACAATCGGCCTTCCAGAGCATGGTGCGTCTTTGACACCAAAATTACCGGAACGGAATCGACAAAGCGCAAATTTCACATTATTAGCCGTTGCATTGTCGAGACCATAAACACTGTTCATATTTGCAACCGCCTCTTAGGGTCTCGCCTTTATCGAAGAAAAACTGTGAAATATTTTCTCTTTGCTGATGTCCACATTTGACGCACCATCAAACAAAACTGAGTTAAACAATCACAAACCTGTGTGAAATGTTTTTTTTTAATACCAAATCTTGTGTTTCTAACGCCATATGGCGTAACCCGATCACACTTTTATAACGCGAGATACAGATTACTAAAGCCAAATATTGGAAAAAGAATGGATTTCTTTTTATGATATATAGGGTGACCATTTCCATTTTTTAAACATTTTTTTTATTTTCTTTTTATATTCTTATTTTCTAAATTAAAGGCTAGACAAAAAATGCTTAAATTCTAGCTTAAATATCTTATATAATAACTTAATGGTCCTTCGCAGACGCTCTAAGCTAAACATTACTTAATATTTGTATAATTTGCCTTTCGGCGACAGAACTTTGTGGCATAACTTATAATTATTTGAAAGACAAAGAAAAATTTGAAAAACTTTGTAAATTTTTTTTTTTTTTTCTTAAAATTTAACTTACTTAACTTACCTAAACTTATCTACTTTTTTTTTTTTTTTTTTTTTTTTTTTTTTTTTTTTTTTTTTTTTTTTTATGTAAAATCACTTAGCCTAACTTAACTTAAATCTTATACTACCCTAATTCTAGAAAATATAGGGTGACCATACATTTATGCAAATGGCAACACTTGATTTCTTAAAAACCGTTAGAGGGATAGACGCGCGAGTGACGGGGCGTAACAAACGTATATACAACAACGTAATAAACAATTGCCCGCCATCCACCCGCCCCTCCTTCAAACGGTTTTTAAGAAATCAAGTGTTGCCATTTGCAAACATTTATGGCCCACACTATATAATACTGTTGTAAATGCCCTACACTGCCTTTCACCAAGCCACAAACGTGACTTTAGTTTATGATAATCGTCTCAGATGACGCTTTAATTAAGTTTCTGATGTTTACCGCGACCGTATTTAAACGTAGCCGTTTCAGTAGATAGTTTGTGAACGACCGTCTTTATTTTTTCAATTTTTCAAATTATTTTTGCCTTTTATTTATGCCGTCGCAATTCAAACAGACACGACAAATGACAACCACACTAATAACATACACAAAAGCCACAGCGAAGAGCACCGAAATTATGGGAAAAAGTAAATCATCATCATAAATAGCATCGCATCTCACTGCAGCAAACAGTCGTGATGAACAATCACTCATGCCCTACATGGCAGTGGACTTACGCCTTGAGGTTTTGGTTCTGTCTTATGCGATGATTCGAACAGTCATAGCATTGGTTCGAATGACACTGTCCTCTCTATTGTTACTAAGCACTATAATTTCATTGCCTGCATTTCAGGTTATATGCATTTTTACATTTCGAATATTAACCAACATGGGGGAATTCACGTTAAGTGAATCATCATCATCATCATCGGCACTACAACCGGGAACCGACGAGGAATCGATCCCCAGTCTCCCACGTGACAGGCGAGTATACTAACCACTACACTATCGAGGAGCCTACGTTAAGCGAATACCAGTTTATTTTTGTGTAGGGTCGCGTCGGGAGGGTGAAAGGTATTTAAGGATGACCATTTTTAGCGTATTAAAGGATTCACTAAACGAAGGATTTGGTGACGTAGGGATCGGAGAATCCTTTTGCCCATCGTTTTATGAAACCAAAAATACAAATTGAATTGGTCAAGAGAATGATAGAAGAAAACAATTTTGGCAAAAAGTCAAAAATGTATCTATCATTTGTTGTCGGATGACATCAACGGGTGATGATAAGTTATATTCTCAGATATCTTCATGTGATCTGCATAAATAAATATGGTTGACTTACTAG
Organism: Microdon myrmicae; assembly: GCA_963931805.1. Taxonomy (NCBI): domain Eukaryota; kingdom Metazoa; phylum Arthropoda; class Insecta; order Diptera; family Syrphidae; genus Microdon; species Microdon myrmicae. The sequence goes on from OZ007496.1 coordinate 36,590,992, forward strand.
GAATATAAAGACTACGGAGTGAGCCTATAGTAAAAAAAAACTCGAAGCTCAATAGTCAAAGTCACTGTCGGAATTGGCACAATAATGAAGTTTACGGGTGCTAGCGAGACATGTCCCCGTAAAGGTCCGTTTTGGAAATATCTATGTCTGTCGGCTAGAAGACTAGACCCCCGTTGTTGGATTTTCAGCACCTCGGGGAATGACAACTATGTTTCGAAGTCTAGTTTATTATTATGAGACAAGGCATCAGAATTGCTCTTTGGTAGTATAGTGGTTAGTATCCCCGCCTGTCGCGCGGGAGACTGGAGTTCGTTTCCCCGTCGGGGAGCCTCTGGCGCAAGACTAATGACCTTGCCCGGAAAAACAAATTATCATGGAAAATTTAACAAACCTCCCTTGCTAAATAAGGCTAAGACCGTTCCCGGTTGTAGTGCCGATGATGATGAAGGCATCAGAATTATAAGACACAAAAACAAAAATGAGGTTGTGTTTTCTAAAGAATTTCACTGTCCAAATTCAAAACGACCCCTAAACCTTATCGGACTTGAAGGGAGTATAGCCACGGCCTTTATGCTTATGCCCCTGTGCCTATTCTGCCCATGTGACCGTTGACTGCATCGAATCGAAAAGAATAATACATTTCTGCTTCTACAAACAATCTGAATAAGAATAAAAGTGTTTTTCAATATAATTTATAAAACATATCAGTCAAAACGGCCGTCATTGGCACAAACTTGTATGTAGGTACACTCCCTAGGAGTAAACTCATTTGCACTGAGGCAGGCTTAGAAAACGTCTACAGTGAACCTTTAAAGAAACACGAATTCATTTCTTTTCACAGGTTTAATGTTGCCAGGCTGGATAAGGGAAGTAGGGTTTCTTTCCATGATGTTTGAACACATTCTTGTGCCATCGCGGTTGCTCCCCAACCATCAGTATGCCAGAGCCCGACAGCCGTTTGCCTTATGTCATACATCCCCCGGCAATCGGTATCTTCGAGAATATCCCTATGCTACTTCACCCATTCCGCAGTACGGTCATGACCACGCTCCGGTGAATGTTGTTTGTTGGCGGTGTTTCTGTCTAACTGCCAGCCTTTCTCCGGACCCCAACATTTCGTTTAACTTTATTTTTGGGTTCGAACCCAAGTATTCTCGGATCCTTAGCGTACAAGAACAACAACAAAACAAAAAGAATATATATATATATACATATATATATATTCTTGTTTTTTTTTTTGTGCTCTCATTTCGGTTCCCTCATTTGATAGAAGGTGGCAACGAGTATACCAAACCTGGGGAGTGGGAGATATGAAAGGGGAGCTAAGTTATCTCCTCTGATACCACCGTTGCCTAAACCGATTTTTCGTTACGAGAGACCCGTTTCCTTGGGACGTTGTTGTTGACGGTTATGCAACGGGCAAGGAGTATACAGAACCAGAAGAAGGAGCACGATGGCTGAGATGGAGTGTGGGATGGGGAGCATGATGAATTACCAAGAGGGATCTGGGCGTTGCGGATGAATTGATATGAGTGGGTAGGTCTGTATGTTGTCCGGGGGTAGATTTAAAGGATCTCTCTCCTTGGTATTGTTGGGTAATTTTTCGAGATGATTCCTATACTGTGCTAAGGCAACCGTGTTCGTAACGGTTGATTTTAGGAAGGACGTAGAAGCAAAAGGAGCAACTTCTGTTGCTGATGACGATGATGAGCAAAATGACGGAGGACAACGACAACGTGGATACTGGCGGGATTTCATGGATGAGGGGGCGAAAATTGTTCATGGCAAATGAAGGATGGGCTAGTGGGAGAAACGAGGGGGATCCATGGAGACGTTGGAGACTGAAACAAACTGAGAAAGGATAATACACTTATAACACCCTGCCATTTGGAAATGGTACTCGTACAAGCCATGATCCCACCTAAACCCCGACGCCCATCAGCCAAAAGCCTCGTGGTACTATATGTTCAGAATATCTCATAGGAGCTACCTCTATCCACAAGACGACGACGACGACGATGATCCATTAAATTGGCGGCGACTATACTTGGCGCAGCTAAGGCTGGTCCCAAAGAACACATCGAGGAGATTTCGTATCGAGATGAAAACGATTTTGGGATACCTCCAGCCATTAGCTTTCCTTCTATCAACTTGAATGTACGTAGGCAGAACCACCCACACCCCGAAGGGAACAAATGTTACTGCCACCACGTTGTGTGCTCTGTTTCAGACAATGATGACGATGACGACAACGACAGGAACATCTCCGAAATGAGGGTTTCCAGCTACACTACCCACGGCCGTTCTGTGTGACACGACACACAAGAATTTTCCTTCCACTCAAAAGGCTTCTTCGAAAACATTCTTGTTGTTGTTTTTGCTATTTGCCGCCACCTCCTTGCTACGATCCGAACTCTGCCCAAGGAGGGCTTTTATAGAATGGACTTGGTTTTTTTTTTCTTTGCTCTTTATTCAGGATTTTTATATATATATTTTGGTGTGCAAAGCGGATAAAGTAAGGGTCGACAACGCCGTTAGAACGGACCGGTTTTTATTCTCTGAACGTGTTGGGGGCGGAGAAGGGTGCTTTGGGGGCATTCCTGCTGATTTTAGCCTTCTACACGTTGCTACCTATACTACCGTTGCGTTCCTCCTGTTGATGAGTTGTAAGTACAAATGAACGCGGGACCATGTGGGGGAATCGGAAGAAATGGTCGGGCGCCTTAATTTCGCCTTGGATCGGTACTACCCTCGGTTCTTGCTTTTTTCCAACTACTTTTTCTTGGTCCTCATTTTATCATCGTCCCCATGGGCATGGTGCAATGTGGACGTAACTGGTTGATTGGGGAGTGGGTGGAGGCATGGTGTGGTTTTGCATCCCCTTCCAGGGCTACATGCTGAGCGTAGAATAAAATTTCTAATTTTTTTCCGCTGCCGTCTCTAGCTCACGTTGGCGGAGGCAGATAACAAAGGGAAGGAATGAAAATATAAAAAGAGTAAAATAAAATAAAAGAAAGCAAACGGCAACGACAACGAGGACTACGACGACGACGACGACGACGACGACCAAGAAGACGGAACGTAACTTCGCCTTTTTCTGAGGGATTATCCGATGTCCAAACTTTTTCAGTAGCAGTAGCAGCAATGTGACGCTGGGCGCAAGGGTAATGGCGATGGGGGTGAAATAAGGACCGGAGTGGGCGAGAAGTGCCCGTTGCCAAAGGACTACACGAAAAGGGGATGATTATGAATTTTTCTTGATTTCGTTGGTGTAATTTTTTTTTTCCTTTTTGCCTGAGTCTCAGAGTTATTTTTCTTCTTTGGGAAAAGTGGTTGGGGTGGTCGTGTGACGAAGAATGGAGTGAGGCTATAGAAATGAAGGAATAAAATGGTACCGGCGACGTCCTCATCGGCAATGACGACGACGTTCGGACTGTCCTTATTTTCCTGTGTGTAGCCAGGATAGAATACCGGGAGAAAAGGTCGTTGGGCGTATGGGTGGGGGTTAGGAGAACGTTGTCATGCCAAATACAACTGGCGGGTATACATTCTCCTTGTTTTTTCGTTGTGCAAGCACATTGAGGGTGAGTTATGGGGTAGCTCTGATGCTGAGGATGATGATAGTAGCTTAGAGAATGGATGGAGAGATGAGGGCTCTATCTGGATATGTGTCTTCCTTTTAGATTGTGAATGTGGATTTTTTTTGCTAACCCCATTTCTAACTATCCTCTATAGTTTAGCGACGATGATGTGTCCTTGTTCTCGACATCGACATCGGCATTTCTCCTTGTTTGCTAACTGTTATTTCGGTTTCTCTGCCAACACCGGGAATTGGCAATTGGTGGGGGTCGACATTCCTGCATAGACTATCCTTAAACTACTAGTTCGGGTAACGATGTCCTTTTCAGACGTGAGCTATGTGATTAATTTGGAGTTTTTCGTTTTTAATGATTTTCCTTCTTACTCCTGACGAAACCGTTTTAAGGTAACCTATTAATACCAGTGTGTGTGTGTTTCCAACAATCATCGATAAGTGGTGACATGTCATGTGGAGCCTTAGCACTGACGAAATGCGCGAAGCAATATTGCACTATGGCAATTAGTTTATCTAAAAATCAGATCTGTTTAGTGGGGAATGGAAGGTGAACGCGATGGGAACTTGTTTTTATGACGGCTCAGTACTCGACACAACCGTTGGTTGGAGGAGTATCATGGCTAGACGTCGGGATCGGAGATGCCATAGAATAATTAAACAATATAATTGGAAAATTTTAAAAATTATTTTTGAGCTCACGAAATTCATCGGAATCATTAAATACTACGTCTAAGCCACATAAAGTATTGCATTCGAATTTTAGGAATTTCGTTATCTTCCACAAGAGTTTTTCATCATCGGCACTACAACCGGGAACCGGTCTTGGCATTATTTAGCAAGTCCTGAGGCTTGTTAAATTTTCCATAATGATTTGTTTTTATTTCCGGGCAAGGTCATTAGTCTTGCGCCAGACGACAAGAGTTTTTCAGGTATCCTTAAATGTCAACACAAAGTGCAAACGGAAGAACAGTTAAACGAAAGGAGGTATCGATATACAATGGTTTTAAATTTCCAGATATTACCAAGGCCAAGAAGTATATGATCAAATAAGGCGTCTCATATTCTTGCGATTTGGCTAAAGAACGATGTTCTGTATGTCTGAAGGGGGATTTTAATGAAAACGAATAGGATCCATGTGACTGATGGCTTGGCGAGAAATGCTTCGAAAAGCGTAATTAAATTAGAAATTGTAATACACCTTCGCACCAATAGCCGTAATTTTAAATGGTGAAGAACAATTCTGTTCAGTGCAACAGCGACTCTGGTGTGGCTGACGTCTACTTGTGTTCTCGGACATACTTCACTGGTCGTTGAGTATGCTGTATAAAAGGAGCGCATAGCGGGCACTCGCTCTCTCTTTTCCCGGTGGTGAGCGTCAGGGTTACTAATAGAGATATAAGATCTTTTGTTAACATTATTAGAATAAATAAAGAAAACTAACGTTTTACAACTTCAAAAGTGGGATTTAGCCTAGATTCAACCCCGAAGTAAAGCCAGCAGAATAAGAAAGGCGCGGACGGGTCGAAGAGGCGCGCCTTAAGGAGAGAACAGGGGAAGTCCCAGATCCTGCATAAGTAGGTACTCCACGAAGGACTACGCGAAAACGAATCAAGTGAGAGCAGCAAGGAAGTAAGCGATACCAAAGAGGAAACGACACTGGATAACGACGCGCAAAACACAATGAAGAAACTGATGGACGAAATTGAAGCCATGAAAATAAAGTTGGGGAACATCGAGCTCATCCCAGCAAATGAACAGAGGAAGGAGACGCCTGCGCCAGAACAAAGAATAAGCGACACAGAGGAGAAAACCATATCAAAGACTGGTGAAGGATGTGGCCGAGATACTCCGTGAATCCGACCCTAGGAATACATCAAGACTATCCTCTACGGCATATGTAAGAGGAGCCCGGGAAATTAGAGATGTCTACCAACTACATGGAAGATTGGTCATGATGGCAGCCATCAGTAACCTGACAGGAGCAGCAAAACATTGGTGCATGAAAGTCCTTCACTCAACATTAGAGGAATTCCTTTGCGATTTACTAAATGATTTTACGACGTTAGATGATGATGCCGATCTGCACGAACGTTTGCGGAATGAGAAACAGATGCCGGATAAGGATACAGAGGAATTTATATTTGCCATGAAAACGATCGCCTTGAGAGATTAGCTGAACAAGAGGACTCTTGTGAAATACCTGGTACGAGGCATAACCAACACCGACTGTCGCGATACATTGAAAGCAGAGCCCAACACCATACAGAAAATTCAGTGGAACGAAAGTGTAATACCACAGAGAAGGCAGAAATCAACCGCGAGGCGGAATGTGGAACGTCAGGGACAAATGCAGGAAGTCCAACATTATTCGCGATCAGATGCTTCAGGTGTAACCTAATTGAACACATCGGACGAAGTTGTCCAGCAAACAGGCGGGGTAGAGAAACAACTACAAGCGGATTAACGAAGACCACCCAGAGCAGGACAGACGCAGAACAACCGACGGCAGCCAGAATTAAGTGCTTCAAGTGCAATGAGGTCGATCACATAGTCGGTAACTGCATAGTAAGTAGGAGTCCAGTGGGTCAGAGCTCCAATGGGCATTACCAAGAGAAGAGAGCAAGCCAGCTGTGGGTGCAAGAAGACGGCAGCGTGAACCACAAGACGGTATTTGTGAACGGGCAAGCGGCCGACGCTTATATTGACCTGGGGAGCGATTGCGTCACGAAGCAGGGGTCGATCGCAAACGCCTACGACTTTCGCTACGAGGAGGATGCCAGAAAACTAATCGGATTCGGCGGAGGAGGCTGCAGAACAATAGGAAAATTATATGCGTACATTCAAGTAGACTCCCTACGAAGTTGGAGTGAAGTGCTAGTAGTCCCGGATGAGAACCAACCATACAAAACAATCATTGGGCGAGGATTACTGGATCAACCTCAAGTTAGAATCGAGAAGAGCTGCAACGAACTCAAAATAAGCGATTGTACTGCGGGCACTAAAACGAAAGTTTTGGCAGTCACAGACGAATTGGCCAAACAGAAGCCAACCGACATCAGGAGTGACGACCTGGACACGGGGGAAATCGGAAAAGAGGGGAAAGGGAAACTAAGTGAATTAGTAAACGCTCATTGAGATTGCTTCACCCGAAGTGCTAACGAACTAGGCCAGTATAATTGGGGGGAATGCACAATATGACTTAACACCACGTAGCCAGTGTGCGTTCAACCTTACCGTATACCCCTCGCCAAACTGCAAATAACAGAAGAAAATGTCGATGAAATGGTGCAACGGGGAGTTATCCAACCGTCAACCTCCAGTTTTTGTGCACCAATAGTCTTTACGAAGAAGAAAGATGGCGAAGACAGGATGTGAATCTATAGCGTTTGAAATAATAGTGAAGAAGAACGTGCGATTCGAACTGACGCTATGACAGTTTGAATCACCAAAAATTGTACCTAAGCGTTACCCATCAGGCTAATGAACGTGTTTTGAATTTGATTTTTAAACTCAACTATACTCTACTGATGTGAATTATTTTTGTTATCGCTATGGTATACGGCTCTGATGTATTTTCTTGTTCGATTTTTCGTTCGGTGCTCTTCACTATTTTGCTTGTGAATTGTGTGTGTATGTATCTGTTAGAGTCGCCACACCACTCCCTCCGCAGTAACTTCGTTACGATCAGATTCGTATGCGAACGACGGACAAACGAGAGAACGTCGGAGGCTGGGCTTTATGCGGATGTCGTGACCGTGTGTGAAGTTCTGTTTACTATGGGAAAGTGTATGCTGTGTGTACAGATCACGTCGGGGTCACCAACTATAGCGTTTGAAATAATAGTGAAGAAGAACGTGCGATTCGAACTGACGCTATGACAGTTTGAATCACCAAAAATTGTACCTAAGCGTTACCCATCAGGCTACTGACCGTGTTTTGAATTTGATTTTTAAACTCGACTATACTCCACTGATGTGAATTATTTTTGTTATCGCTGTGGTATACGGCTCTGATGTATTTTCTTGTTCGATTTTTCGTTCGGTGCTCTTCATTATTTTGCTTGTGAATTGTGTGTGTATCTGTTAGAGTCGCCACAAATCAACTACCGGGGACTAAACAACGTAACGGCCAAGGAAGAGTTCCTGATGCCTATTGTGGAGGAGGCCCTTGCAACGTTAGCCGGGAAAAAGCACTTCGCGACGTTGAACCTCAAGTCCGGGTATCACCAGATACTCATGGCGAAACAAAGTTGGAAGTATACCGCTTTTGCTACAGAAAACAGATTGTACAAATTCGTTCGCATGCCGTATGGCTTGATCAATGCCCCAGCATACTTCCAAAGGTGCTTGAATCAGATAAAAACACGAAGAAACCGCGGAGATATAGCGGTTTATTCAGATGACATCATCATAGGAAGTGATTCAGTAGCGGAAGGTCTACAAAAACTCGGAAAATATCTGGTGGTTCTGAAGAAGTCGGGACTGGCCCCCAATATCAGGAAGTGTGAATTCCTAAACATCAATATTGAGTTTCTCGGGCATGAACTGGACTGGGAACGGATTAAGACCAGGCGAGCGGGAGATAGTGGCGGTAAAAAAATTCCGGAACCAGAAAATGTGCTTCACATGAGGCAGTTCCTGGGCCTTACCAGTTCTTTTCGGAAGTTTGTACCGAGGTACGCACAAATAGCAGCGCCCTTAATCAATCTGCTAAAAGGGGGAAATCCCCTCCCGTGGGTGGAGAGGCATCAGGGGCCATTTGAAAGCCTCAAGTCCACACTGATTAACCATCCTCTCCTGGCATTATTCGATGGAGATTGTAATCACGAGGTCCACACGGATGGATCAGCACTAGGACTTGCGGGTGTATTGATGCAGCGTGGGTAGAGCGATGACACACGGAGACCGGTGGCATACTTTAGCAAATAGGTAACAAAGACGGAAGCAAAATATCACAGCTACGAATTGGAGGTCTTAGCGATATTGGAAACCCTGTACAGGTTCCGAATGTATCTATTGGGAAAACCATTCCGAGGTCCACATGGATGGGTCAGCACTAGCACTTGCCGGTATATTGATACTGCATGGTAAGAGCGATGACACACGGAGACCGGTGGCATACTTAAGCAGAAAGGTAACGGAGGCGGGAGCAAAATACCACAGCTACGAATTGGAGGTCTTAGCGATATTGGAAAGCCTGAATAGGTTCCGAATATATCTATTGGGGAAACCATTCAAGGTCATCACAGATTGTAAAGGCATAATAGCAACTCAGAACAAACCAAAGATTATACCACGTTGTACAAGGTGGTGGCTCAAACTCCAGTAATTTGAGTTTACAACGGTTCATCAACCTGAGAGGAAAGATATGTGGATGCCATGAGTCGTCGCCCAGTAGAAAAAGAACGGGGTATGGAGGAGGCATCCCCCATTATACTCAACATATGCATTGACGACGAGGATTGGTTAGGCACCACGCAATGGCAAGACGAGAAGCTACGCGACATTATAAAACAACTTAAAGGTGCGACGAACTGCACGAATGGAAGGAACCTCCATAAGGACTACCAGCTAGACGAGGGAAGACTATTTAGGTGCGACGGCAACCAAAAAAAGTGGGTCGTAGCGAAACGAGTTCGATGGCTAGTTTTCCGAGTGCGACACGATGAGGAGGCGCAATGGGCTTAGGCAAAACCCTTGAAAGACTGAGAAGGAGTTACTCGTTCCTAAGAGTGCGACGTTCTGTTAATGGCTATGTCTAGGAATGTGTGGAGTGCGCCTATACAAAGAAAATGGGTAGATCGACAGAGGGAGAACTGCACTGTTCGAAGAGGGTGCCCATAACCTTCCATACGGTCCATTTGGATCATCTCGGACCCTTTTTCACAGGAAGAGGAGGAGCTAAACACTCGAATGCGCTGGTGGACAACTTTACCAAATACACGGTTTTTAAAGGCGTAAAGACAACTAATACAAAAGGAGTGATAGTCGTGCTCAACTAGGTCAGTGGATTCTTCGGTATGTCGCCTAATCACCAACAGAGGTACAGCATTCACAGCCAGCGAATTTATAAGATATTGTCAAACCTACGTCATACAGCATATTATGACGGCCGTTTAAACACCACGTGCCAATGGGCAATTGGAAAGGGTCAACCGCATAGTACTAGCGGCGCTCAAGTGTGATCATGTGGCCGGCAGGGATTGGGCGCAACAGTTGAGGGGCAACGGACAGATCATTAATACAGATTCCGTAGCAGGCGGTCCGCGGGAGACATTTTGACCCTTATGACCGATATATGGACATCAGCGATTGAGGGGCATGGTGAGTCAAGGGCGATGGCATTGGGTGTCTCCAAGGCTTTTGACCGCATCTGTGCACGGGACATTGCCAATCCAACTTCGTTCATACGGACTCTTCCAGCAGCTTTGCGACTGGACGAGGAGCTTCCTCGAAAATCGATCGATCTGGGTTGTTATGGGCGGCGAATTTTCGCATCTGTATCCTGTTAATTCCGAAGGGCCTCGAGTTATATTTTGGATCCAACCTTGTTTTTGCTTCACATAAATGATTTGTTGAAGACAACGGATAACAAAGTGTTGAGTTTTGCGGATGATAGTAGGCTTGTTTCCTTCTTTTCGAGTGTTCGGCCGATTGATGCATCAACGTCGCACCAGCTGAGGTGTAGATAAATTGATTCTCTGAATTAGGATATGGATGAGGTCCTACAGTGGGGAGGGGCCAATCTTGTCGACTTCAATGCAGCGAAGACACAATATACAACATTCACGAGGGAAAATGGATCATCGGTTCCACAACTGATGATGAATGGTTGGGCCCACAAATCTGGGGAAGGCTTGAAATTGCTCGGCGTCACGGTCTGTAGGAGTGTATCGTGGAATTAACACGTGTCGAGCATCGCCAGGTCAGTCTCAGGAAAACTGAGATATCTTTTTAGAGCCGAGTAATATTTTACTCTGGCCCAACTTCTTCTCCTGTACAAACCCCAAGTAAGACCCGCGATCGAATATTGCTCTCATATTTGGAGCTCTGCGGTCGAATATTGGTCTCATGTCTTGAGCTGTGCGCTCGAGTATTGCTCTCATGTTAGGAGCTCTGCTTCTAAACATATCTTCCACCTACTTTCGAGCATACAGAGGCGAAGCTTCCGCCTGATCGGGGACATGGCGCTGATGTCGGGACTACAGTAGCTATCACATCGAATTTTGTCGCTAGGTTACACAAATGTGTTTTATCCTGATATGAAGTTTGAGTGTGATCTGTCATTTAGATGGTTTACAGTGCACATTTTCCAGAATCGACTTCAGTTCTCGTGGCGTATTCTCTTTTATGTTTTCTATCGACTGAAAATTGGTGACTCGAAGTGATAATTCGAGTTATGAAAAGAGAAAAAGTCTGCCGTGGCAATATCAGGTGAATATGCTGTTTGTTCGATGACATTTATTAAGCTTTTGGCCAGAAATCCATTCACAAAGATAGCGTTGTGAGATGATGTATTATAGTGGTGCAAACTCCGTGTTCGCACGGATCGCACCATTTGCGGTTCATCTCCCGATGAAGCGAACATCTTTGCATCAGAACACGTTACAGAGCCAGAAAGCTGTGGAATTCCTTTCCCACGCGAGTGTTTCCGAAGCGTTACAACCTGCAACTGTTCAAGAAGAATTGGAAAAATTATTTAGTGGCATCTCGGAGCCCCATGTCGGCGCTATTGGTTCGCTTCTCCTGAGAGATGTGTAATAGAAAAAAAAAAGTCGATTCTATATTGTTTTGTGTTCTTTACACACGTGTTCGTGTGTCTGTAGGGAACGCAACAAGTTTGTGGATAGAAACTCGTTGCTGACACATTGCGACAGTCTTATGATGAATTGAAAAATATATACGCGAATTATTGGGAGCCTAAATTCACGAGTTTGCAGATGTGGCACGCAAAAATTGCCACCCGGACATAACCCAATGGACCCGCCCCTACAAGGACTCCCCTGTGTTCGTTAATTTTTAGTTGATCAAAGCAAGAACGTATAAATGCCGAAAAGGATAAACAGAAACTAGAGGCAAGATACCCATAAGATAATAATAATAAATTCTACCATATTTTGGCAAAACCGCCCAATGGAACAATGGAATTTTTAGTTGATCAAAGCAAGAACATATAAATACCGACAGCCATAAACAGAAGCTAGAGACCAAATACCCACATCTTAACAAATTATATTATGGGAAAATCGCCAAAAGTGCCATCCGTAAAATTAGTAAATGCATGAAAACGATGTTTTAGCTAATAAACGTGGCCCGGGAAAACAAATTATTATGGAAAATTTAATAAGCCTCATACTTGTTAAATAAGGCCAAGACCGGATCCCGGTTGTAGTGCCGATGACGATGTTAACAACGCATGCGGAAATAACTTCAATTTTGTTGAACACGAAGGGACACTTGTGTAAACACAAGTTGCTTGAGATCGCGATATACTCATCCCACAGTAGTAAATAAAAGCCGGCGATCAATCAGGAATCGCATGTAAGCATTTATCCGAAAGTCAAATGTAAACGAAGCCGGTTGCACATGCTATGCATGTATCTTAGGGGATGTTTAGATGATATACGCAGATAGTGTGCTCTAATTGGGAAGAATCATAAAACAAGGCTAAAAAGAAAATTGATAATTAAACAGCCGAATATAACGAGAGCCCAGATTCAATGGAAGTTTTGAAAAACGTCTTAATTTTACATCAAGGTAAACTGTTGATAGTGATGGTAAACAAATGGAAATCTTAAAACGTAGAACTTATATGTGTGCAAGTCGACATTTAACTTTTTTTGTCAAATTCAACTTTATTGGAAAAGATATTTATATAAAGATTGATTGATATTGCTTGGTGAGAAATTCCTAACTATTCTGCTAGATCTTCTTGTGTTTGACATGGATTTCAATCCAGTAACACTTGGAGGTCTTCGTCGTCACACGTGGAGTGTTCTCAAGACTGAAAGTTAGGCGAACATACAGGGCAAAGTTACTGATTGCTTTCAACCCAGCGAAGGCCAGGACAATCCTTGTCCCTGTCGATCCATGTGACACCCCTGGATAGCTACTTTGCCACCCGCCAAGTAGTGAACCAATGCATGCAGCGAAATTCTGAGAAAGGTTGGCGCAAGACTAATAACCATACCCGTAACAATGAATTATTATGGCAAATTTAACAATCCTCGGATATGGACCGGAACATGACGACGACCGCGGAAACGAAAATGGCTAAACGATTTGAGAATTTTCTCATAGAACATCGGTCACTATACAGACCTCGAGCTGCATAGCAGCTAGCCGATGCCCTAACCGAATATAAGGCTGACATTACAGCATTACAAGAAATAAGTTGGACGGGGGTGGTGTTATTCAAAAAACGAGCTGTCATGCAAAACACCATGTGTTCGGGGTAGGCTTTCTAGTCAGCCAAAAACGAAAGCCTGCCATTAGTGGCTTTAATACAATAAACGAAAGGCTATGCACTCTTCGCGTGCGTTTAAGAACATAAGCCAGATAAATGTTCACGAACATACAGAGGAGTCCACTGACAACGAAAAAGAAGAATACTACGAGAACTTCGAACACTCAATGCCTGCCCAAGATACGATGTGAATATCGTTCTTGGTGATTTGAATGCAAAAGTAGGTCGGGAGCCGATTTTCGGGCACCACACAGGTTCCCATAGTTTGCATGAGAACATTAATGACAATGGACTACGAGTCATCGAACTGGCAGCATCGAAAAACTTGATCGTTGCAAGTACCAGGTTTCCGCGTAAAGATATCCACAAAGCCACCTGGGTATCACCTGATGGAGCCACTCGCAACCAAATTGACCACGTGTTGATAGATCGCCGCCACTCCTAGAGCCTGATGACGGTACGAACGTACCGAGGTGCCAACGTCGACTCGGATCAATATCTTGTTGGTATAGTTTTCCGAGCGCGGATTGCCTTACGGATTAGGTTCAAATAAACACGGCTGCCTTACGTAATGAGAATACCAGTAACACCGTTGGTCATGCGCTAGGATTCGCCCTCGAAGAGCTCGACGGAGGGAGAGTAAGTCCTGTGGCCAGAATTCCGGCCGTAGAAGAGAAATGGACACGCCTTAAGAATACTGTCATTAATACTGCCAACTCCATCTTAGGCAGTAGTCGTAGAGATCGGAACGACTGGTTTGATGAAGAGTGCAAACTAATGACTGGACGTAAGAATGCCGCATACCGAGCAATGCAGCAGTCTCATAGGACGCGGGCGCGCGAGGAGAAATACAAAAAGCTCAGAAGATCTGAAAAAGGCTTCACAGACAAAAGAAAAGTGACTGGAAAAAAAAACTTATCTGTGAAATAGAGGAAACTAGAGAGCGAAGTCCGCACCAGGCGCGGAAGTTCTACCAAATAATCCGCAGTATGACGCGGTACACACCACGCTGCACTTATTGCAAGAATAAAGTGGGTAATCTGATCACCGATCCTGAAGGCATCCTGGAGCGATGGGAAGTGCACTTCAATGCATTGCTAAATGGTCAACTCACAGAACAATTGGAGGCTCCACCAATGCAAGATCAAGACCAAATGCTGCCGCCACCAAGCATTGAGGAAACATTAAAAGCCATAAGACAGCTCAAATCAAATCAAGTCCCCGGAGCTGATGGGATACCAGATGAGCTGATCAAACAAGGAGGGACAGCGTTACGTCACGCAATTCATGAGATCGTGGTGCACGTATGGGAGCAGGAGGGAATGCCAGAAGATTGGCGTCGCGGAATAATTTGCCCCATACATAAGAAGGGAGATATCACACGGCGCAGCAACTATAGGGGTATAACATTGCTGAGTACCGCCTATCAGATACTCTCCACTGTCCTACAAGATCGGATAGACCCATACGGTGAAGCCATCATTGGTCAATATCAATGTGGCTTCATCCCAGGCAAATCAACGATTGATCAGATATTCACCCTTAAGTAGGCGATGGAAGAATATAAGGAAATCAAGATTTCATTATATCATTTATTTATACTTTAAAACCGCCTACGACAGCATACCCAGGGTAGAACTATATAATGCCATGAGAGAGTTTGGCATTCCAAATGCTGAAGAACACCGAGAGGAAATTCGAATAAGTAAAGCATCAGAGCCGTATACCATAGCGATAACAGAACAATTCCGACATCAGTTGAGTGTACTTGAGTTAAGATATCGGATTTGTACACGCGGCAGTGGCCTGATGTGTTGAGCATTGGTTACATTTTTAGTGATTCTAACCGTCATAGCGTCACTTCGAACCATATGTTCTTCACTATCGTCGCAATACGCTATAATGCCATGAGAGAGTTCGGCAGTCCAAACAAATTGATACGACTATATAGGTTGACCATGACCAACGTAACTAGTCAAGCAAAAATAGCGGGATTGCTGTCCAAACCAATAAACATCTTTAATGGACTCCGACAAGGAGACGGTCTGGCGTGGCTCCTCTTCAACCTGGCGTTGGAGAAAGCAATCCGTGACTCTGGCGTCACAACTAGAGGGACTATAGTCACCAAGTCCAGCCAGGTACTTGCCTACGCAGATTACGTCGATATCATCGGTAGATCCGAATCGGCTGTACAGAACTCCTTCACCCAGATCGAGCTGGCGGCACAAAAACTGGGACTGCACATTAATGAGGGGAAAACTAAGTACATGGTGGCAACGTCTGCGAAGAGAAAACCTAACGTTGGTCAAACTATCAGGGTAGTGGAGCACGAATTTGAAGTAGCGCGATCCTTTAACTACCTTGGGTCAATAGTATGATCCGATAACAATAAGGAAGAAGAAATACGCGGACGGCTGATCAAATCCAACAAACCCTACTATCGTATATCAGAGCTCTTTAGATCCCAAAATATATCCAGAACATCCAAGCTACTACTGTACAAGACCATGGTCTTACCAGTACTCATGTAAGGATCCGAGACCTGGGTGCTCAATAAAAGGCACTCTGACCTCTTAGCCTCGTTCGAGAGGATAATCTTAAGGAGAATTGTTGGCCCCGTATGTGGGGGAGGGCGATTCCGGAGACGCTACAACCATGAGTTGTACGCAATCTACCTTGAAGCTAATGCTGTAAGAAAAATCAAGCTCGGTAGACTCCGGTGGGCGGGACACATAGCTCGAATGAGCGAAGAGGAGCCTGCCCGGAAAGGCCTTTGTGGCAGGATGTATGGAAGGAGACAGCACAGCAGACCTTATCTGCGATGGAGGGATGGCATAGACCAGGACGCCCAGAACCTCGGAGTGCCAAACTGGATGACATCGGCTCGAAATCGGGACCGGTGGGGAGATTTGTTAAATAAGGCCAAGACCTGATCCTGGTTGTAGTGCTGATGATGATGATGAAATTATATATACATATATAAATATACATATATAAATCAATAAATAAATAAATAAATACATATATATATATATATATATATATATATATACAAATATATGCATAAATAAATAAATAAAAATATATATATATATATACACATATATATATCATCATCATCATCATCATCGGTACTACAACCGGGAACTGGTCTTGGCTTTATTGAGCAAGTCCTGAGGCTTGTTAAATTTTCCATAATGATTTGTTTTTTCCGGCAAGGTCATTAGTCTTGCGACATATATATGTTATATATATATATATATATATATATATATATATATATTTATATATTTATATACATATATACATATATACACATATACACATATTAATATATATATATGTAAATACATAAATAAATATATATTTAATATATATATTATACATTTTTAATATAACCATCCCTCAGCGATGCATTTTTATTATATGTTTTTTAAGCTTTATTATAATAGACATTGATCGGGAACTAGACAAATAGCGAACATTCCTCAAAAATCGGAGCCTCTGACAGTTGTTAAGATAACAACGCATATCTAATGGCGCCTCAAAAACTAAGTTGATAAAGAAGTTGTGTAATGCGTTTGATTGTACATTCAAGGGTTCAATTGACGGCTCTTGCTGTCGTGTTTGCTCGGCACCATGACTGGACTATAGGTAAGGACGCAATGCCTAATCGTCAGGTCGAACACCATCTCAATTAAGCTATAGGCTCTGTGAAATGTTTGAGCATTTTTCCAAATTTAACTGATGAACCCGGTGAAAAATCTCAGAGCTATATGTTCTTCTTTCCTGAGAAGAGAAGATTCCAAAAAAAAAAAGGAAAACGATGTATGTGGTGTTCTGCTCATAGAAACGGAGAACTATTCAATGTCTATCACTTAGGAGCTAAATAGTATTATAGGAGAATCCTTGGCACGGCCTTACAGGGGTTAAAAAAAATATGTATATTTGAATATGTTAAGTAAGACTGTGAATAGAAACCCATATTCTTTCACTTCTTCAGGAATTATCTAGCAATTTGGAATGTTTTTGAAAGGCTCGAAATAGATCTGTAAGAAGGAATGAATAGAAAAACGATCTGACCTCTCAAATTTATGTAGCTAAATATTCGATGTGTTCCACGTGTTCTGTAAATATGTGTAGTGTCCCCAGCAGACAGGGTTAGCTGAAGTTTGCAAAATCATTAGGAGTTAATCACACAAAAGTTTCGAAACGTTCGAAAGTATTACGAGTAATTTAAAAGCAAAGCACATTGGGTGTCGTAAGAGTTCAAACCAGCAGAAACTTATTCAAGATCCTAGTAGATGAGAAAGCTTAACAATTTAGGATAATGGTTCTTGTTTGTAAACGATTTAGAATTCCTAGGTGAAGGTTGTGCGATTATCATCTGAATTGTCAGACGGTACTAGACGACATTTTAAATACGGTAACATTGAGTTGTTCTCCGAAGGACATCCTAAGAAATATTAATATATTTTTGTAAACAATGTGCGACAACTAAAATTAACCTTTACCCTTTGTGGACTAGTCAGACAAATGTTTTTCACTTGTTAAAAATGTTTTAGGAAATTAATAATGCAAATCAAATATTACCGTGTCGGATACAAGGTTCATCAAGTTATTTATATAGCCCTGAATCTTATCTACGTCTCATATTTAAGCCGAAGCTTTCGTGCTAAATGAAAGCGTAAATCTCGTCCTCATTGCCTTGACATTTTCGGAGGGCCGATATACATACATATAAGGTATACCCCTGTACAATCAAATTGTACATCACTGCTACGACAAGCGTTTAAATTTGAAAATATTTCAGGCAGTGTTAACACTATCGAAGTTATTGCAACTCTCCAAACACAAAACGATTGCCAAGAGGTTGGAGTCAAAGATTCCATCTTCAGACTACCTGTGCGCCTTGTTTTTAAATAAACGATGTTAATCTGCGGGATTAACGTTGCTTCAAAATTAATAGTGATTAGAGTTAGACAAAACTCGATTTAAGATAAGGAATGCTTCTTTTCGGCTTGGAATTTGTCGCCTTGTTTGGTTGTTGTTGCGCACGTTGATTTCAACCTTGCTGCCGTCTGTGTCCAAGAGCTGGTGATAAACCACCAACGACTAATAAATTAAGCAGAACAATTTGTGAGAGTATCCAAGGACATTGCTTATGAATAGAGCAGTGGGTCATGTCGATACCATAAATTGAATTCAGGTAGATATCTACCAATTTAAGTGATGAGAATTTAATCCGGTTAGGGTTTTGTCATAAACTATAAAAACAGTATAAAGTGATCAAATCACTCTACACGTCAGACACTAACAGGCTTTTCTTTTATTTATCGTTGCTACCTCGCAGTAGTGATGGTATCGAAGAGGAATCATCATTTAATAATAATGGGGATAGTCTAGATAAGTCATAGTTAAACATTTAAATGCCTGTTTCCTCAAAATAACCGTGTCTATACATCTAATAGTTACTGGTGCCAATGCAATTTGGAAAATTGCTGGCCTGGGTCAATCTCCAATACTCAAGGTAAATCGAAGCTACGTCTTCTCAAAGACACTCGTCGCCTCATTAAGAAATAACGAAATATTTTTGAAAAGTAACGATTTGCCTACCTTGTGAAGTAAGACGGATGCTTTACGTTTTGCTGCCATTCTCACAATGTTGAACGTATCACTCACGTTTCAGCCTTAATCTTTATTGAAAACAAAATCACTGTCCACAATATTAACGACACACAAAACGTTCGTTCTTTTTGGATTTAGTTTTTGAGTCACCAGAGTTTGGATTTTGAATCTAACCGCCAAAATTTCTGACACCTTGCAAATTTGTTCACACTCGATGCTCTTGACTTTCACGTTATTGTCGGCACTTCGTTACACTATAATCACCTATATTGATTAGTTCCGGTCTAAGTAGAAAACCGGTGAGCACTTATTAATTCCTCGGATTAGAAAATATCAGTCATTGGCAAGATTAGGGAATGTTTATACACATATGAGTCCTGATATCATCCTCTTATCAGTATTTGGGGCAATTTAACCAACCGGACGAAATATCAACTGCTGACTGACCAAAACAGAAGCGTGCACCAAGGTTTTTAGTAAGGAAGAGTGAATGGAATATCTAAAGGACCTGCGCAAGATGTGCCGCTAACAGAGAGGAAGCGAGCGAGGACATCTCTTGGTATTTATGTATGCGTACGTACTTTGTACTCTCTTCAATGTTAGGACAGCGATTCCATGTGCGTTTCTAATGGGAGCGCTGGTATGGTGGTTTCCTTTTTGATCGGCCTATGACACAAAATGGGGTGGAGGATATTAATCCCGCTAACCCAGAGGGTATGGGAAAGAAGACGTAAAAACAAAAAGAGGGTACCAAGTATTTTCGTCCTTGCTGTCGTTGCGGGTTTCCTTTCGTATACTTTTTTTTTGTGTTTCTATACTCTTTTTTTTTTTTGCCTTTGGTTTTGGGTTCTGTCGTGAAACGAACGATTAACAAAGGGGTGCATCATGGTACGGTCCATCGCACACGCAAAGTAAAGACAAAGTTCCAATTTTTACCTAAAGGGCCCCTCTTCTATAAAACCCAACTAGCAGGCGTATGGAGTGTGTCTGACTCGAGGATGGGTGGTTTAAATGAAGCAACGAGCGACAACGACGATGACGGCAAGGACAACCACGGTTACGATGACGATGATGATGAGGATTCGAATGCACTACGTATATCCTGCGTCCCGTTGTGTTCAATTAGATTTTTGGGGAACGATGCATTGTGAGCCGAAGGATTGCACTTTGCTTGTTAGCTGACTAGAGGGGAGGATGTACAATGAAATATACATATGCACACACAGTCGATCTTCATCAAAAGGAGTACACACAAAAAAATAACAGAAAAAAAGGATTTGATTGAACCGGTGACAGACATGAAAATGATTTTTTCGGCAGTTGCAGCAGATGACCCAGCTGAGGGTGAGTACTCACAGGGAGGTACATTTCAAGTGCTCGTCTGAATTATAACATCGGCTTAGGGTTTAGTGCATTTGTCTTCCTTGCAAACGAGTAAAAGGGTCGAAGCAAACAGAAACTCAAGACAAAAAAACAATGTTTCAATTTAAATGCGAATTTTTCGGTTTAGTCGACAGGAAATTTTGTGACGGAAGGAGTCTTCATTGCGTTTCACGTGTCTTATAATTTTTTTCGCCATAAACACACTTTGATGATGTCATTCAAGGCTTTTCTGTACAATGTAGTGATAGTGTAACTGGGGGTGAACGCATACAGTCGCTAGATGTTTATTGAATTCAGAGGTATCCTGAACGTGGTTGAAGATGTCATCTATATCTTGCGCAAGTTAAGGCCGAACCTCGACTATTGAACCTCAATTAATATTTTACAAAATGTTTGCGAGCAAGGGAGCAACCTCGATGGCTGAGTTGGTAAAGAGGTCGTGTCTTGCGTTTGATTAGGCAAACCTAGGTTCAACTGACGACTGTTGCTATTGTGGAGTTCGGCACCATTACTTAGTCGCAGGTCTGTGGCGTTTGTAACAGATATACACACAATACACAAGCAAATAGTGAAGAACACCGAACGAAAATCGAATAAGAATATGCATCAGAGCCGTATACCATAGCGATAACATAACAATTCCACATCAGTTGAGTGTACTTGAGTTTAGAAATCGAATTCGTACACACGGCCAGTAGCCTGATGTGTTACGCATAGGTTAAATTTTTGGTGATTCTAGTTGTCATAGCGTCAGTTCGAATCACACTTCTTCACTATCATCCCAAACGCTATAGGTCGTCCAGCCGCCCAGTGAAATACGCCCCGTTAAGGTATCATCATCATCATCGGCAGTACAAC
Source organism: Microdon myrmicae (assembly GCA_963931805.1). Lineage (NCBI taxonomy): Eukaryota > Metazoa > Arthropoda > Insecta > Diptera > Syrphidae > Microdon > Microdon myrmicae. The sequence goes on from OZ007496.1 coordinate 36,611,921, forward strand.
CGGGAACCGGTCTTGGCCTTATTTAGCAAGTCCTGAGGTTTGTTACGTTTACCATAATGATTTGTTTTTTCTGGGCAAGGTCATTAGTCTTGCGCCAACCCGTTAAGGTATAGGCTTCGTTAAATGATTGAGAGAAATCCGTGAGCATCTTTCGGAGGTTGGCTGCTGGATCGGGCAAGAAAAAAAATAGCATCTCAGTTTGCTGACGGCACTATAGGTTTCCAGAAGCTAAAAAAAAAAAAAAACTGATATATGAACCTGACCAGGAGGAAGGTAAACGAAACATTCGTTTTCAAGTTGCAAGTTTTGTGATGCTAGTGAATACCGTGGTTCAAACCTATTCTCTGGAAACGTTAGAACCCTAGCGTATAAGCGAGGATGTCTCTTGTGGCGGTTCTACGAACCACACAAACCGCTATAGGTTGAGATTTCGTCGTTCCACCAAGGAACATACTTGTGGGGAAGAAGTATGTGCCAGACACGGGCACTAGGTTCACTTCCTTCCACCAGCATCACAAAGACAAAGTTCCGCTGAAAAGTAAACTAGAAATTGTCACCCAGAAGCAAGCGAAAACACACCGAGGACACCGCAGCGAAGTTTCATGAAACGCACTGTGTTGGTGAACGGTAATATGCATTTATTGTTTCACTGTAAGATTTTGTCTATTGTAAGTTGTGTTCTAGTTTATGTATAATGTACATATTTACTTTCAAGACTCAGTTAGACTTTCACAATTAAATACACTAAGCGACAAGAAAACTCGACTTGCGGTTGAAATTTCGCGTCCCTGTGCGCACCGGGGAGCGGGAGCGGCACGACCGGCGTGGTCGGCCGATTTAATTGAGCTCAGCGATATTCATTCGCTATCAAAAGAAATTCGGCCAGTGAAACTGGCTCTCTTAATAAGGGGGTGCATTTTCCTATTCCAAGAGAGACGTAAAGTCTCTCTTTGGGGTAACCAAACAGATCTCATAGAGAAGATCGTCACGTAACACATGTATGTGTGTACATTGGTTATTTCATGGGTCAAAGCCATGGGAATGAATCTAAAACACAGAAAGGGAAAAGGGATCGTTAAGATCTTTGTTTATGTGAGAAGGTTACTAGGCAACGGATCCAGGAATATGTAAGACAAAGGGACAGTTGATTGTCGTTGTCTACAATATGCATAGCAGGTGTATTGACAGCCGCAATGCATCATGAACATTGTGCTAATTGGTTTTAGCTTGTTTACGGGAAAATGGTGTTTATGGCATCGCTGGTACGGGTAGGTATTCAATTCCTATTTGCATTTCCCTATGCTATAGGATTTAATTGATGCCTTAAGACGCAAGATGCGTATATTTGTTTTTGTCCCTTTGGTATAGGTCGCCAACCAGTGAGCACCGACACACTCGTCTGCTTCGACGTTCTCTCGGTCTCTCCGTCGTTCGCACCGAAGCTGATCGTAACGAAGTTACTGAGCAGGGAGTAGTATGGCGTCTCTAACAGATACACACACAATTCACAAGCAAAATAGTGAAGAACACCAAACGAAAATCGAATAAAAAAATACATCAGAGCCGTATACCATAGCGATAACATAACAATTCACATCAGTGGAGTATAGTCGAGTTTAAAAATCGAATTCAAAACACGGCCAGTAGCCTGATGGGTAACGCTTGGGTTCAATTTTTGGTGATTCTAACTGTCATAGCGTCAGTTCGAATCACGTTCCTCTTCACTATTATTTCAAACGCTATAATTGGTGACCTCGACGTGATCTGTACCCACAGCACACACTTCCCGTAGTAAACAGAACTTCACAGACGATCATGACTTCCGCATAGAGCACCGACACGCTCGTCTGCTTCGACGTTCTCTCGGTCTCTCCGTCGTTCGCACCGAAGCTGATCGTAACGAAGTTACTGAGCAGGGAGTAGTGTGGCGTCTCTAACAGATACACACACAATTCACAAGCAAAATAGTGAAGAACACCAAACGAAAATCGAATAAGAAAATACATCAAAGCCGTATACCATAGCGATAACATAACAATTCACATCAGTGGAGTATAGTCGAGTTTAAAAATCGAATTCAAAACACGGCCAGTAGCCTGATGGGTAACGCTTAGGTTCAATTTTTGGTGATTCTAACTGTCTTAGCGTCAGCTCGAATCACACGTACTTCTTCACTATTATTTCAAGCGCTATAGTTACATTGTAAGTAAACCAAATCATTTTGTTCTCAGGAACTCGGAATTTGTATGCGAAGAGATGCATGAAAGGTAAGGATTCTTTTGCAGGGACTTTTAGATTATAAATTTGATCTATTTGATACGCGAAGCATTTACAGGTGCTTAATGCGATTGCATTAGCAAAAGCGTATGCAGATTGGGTTGTAGGGATGGTGGTTCTTCAGGTAAGTAGGCAGTGGGGTTTGGCGGAACCGGCGCATACCCACCTATATCCATTACTCGTCCATCAAAAGTCCTTCCTTCCACCTGAGACAAAGGTAACATACCAAATACCCAACATTGAATTCAATAGTAAAAACCAATCGAACTTAACGTTCAAAATTTTCTAATATTGAATTCAACGCATCCATTCAATGCATCCATTAAACGTAATTTTCTGAAAACAAACAGAATAACGCATATCTCCTCATATAGCTAATAGCAATTAGCGCCCTAAATTCCTCGCAAGATCTCAAAATTAAGAAGTGCACGTGCGCAAACAAAGGCGTAGCGATTCGCCCGCCGGCACAGAATTCTTGCAATCATAAACATATTGACGGCAATCATAAACACATTGGCCTATTTCACGCCAGATGTTTACGAGTTGGAAATCCGATCTAGAAACCGATACCAAATCCCACGGTTCCTTTGTTACCCATCTGAAGTACACAAAAACTCTTGTTGTCGTAAGCCAGACGTGTAACGCAAACAAATCCCATGAAAGGACCGAGAAAGAAGTGGCGGTACACTCGAAACAAGATTCCGATAAGAAATCGAAATGGGAATTTTCTCTTACAGGTAAGGGAACGAGGATGATGATGATGAAAACTATGATGGGAAATTTCTTTTGCAGATAAGAGGATTAGTATGAAAACTATGATGGAAAATTTCCTTTACAGATGAGGAGAAGAGACTCGAAAAGGGAAATAGAAATTTGCCAGAGATAGTCTACTTCAAGCATCAGTTAGAGAAACCCACCAAGGAGGTGATCCGCGAAGCAGAGAGTCGACTTTGAGAAGCGGGACGAGAAGGTGATTTTTGGTACAGTGTTTTTAAGACGCGATCAAGTGAATTAAGTTTTAGAGTTTTCTTATGTTACAACCGCACAAAGGATACACATTTTTAGAATCGGATGTTGTTTCGAAAAACCATAGACCGTATGTACGAGTAACAATATTTTAGCGTCATAGTGGGGAATTAAACGGAATCCGACGGAACAAAAAGTTTGTGGCGAGAAATACCTGCGCCGATTTATTAAAGGCAGCTTAAGCTAAGTGTAATCAATTGGACATCCTAAATAATAAGTGCATTAAAAGGTGGTGGAACGAACCGAATGTGTACTTAAAAACTGAATTGTAAAAATTACCTAACTATAAAATTAAACGGAAATAATAAGACAAAGTATTAAAGAAAAGCATTCCGTGGTTTCATTTGACCCTGTTTTCGCTCCGTTTGTGTGTTTTCCTAGTGATCAGTGTTCGGCGGAACACTCCAACACCAGTCAGTAGCGACTCTTACGAAAACCCGCCAAACGCTATATAAGGTGTGATTGTCACGGAGTGTACGGATCGGATGGTTTTTGCGATTCTGTTTTGATGCTGTGTTCTTGACTAGGGTCTCGTGTGCGTATTTTCTTGAAATCTTCGCATGTGTTCTATTGGAGTGATTAGCCAATACATTTTCTGCCTTTTGATATTCCCGTAAGATTGGGGTAGGATACTTTGGGCCTACAAAAGCAGCACCACATCAATCTCCCGAAACCCACTAAAACGACATTAATAAAGGGGTGACTGTGACATTCCTAACATTCTTATGCAATCTACGTTATATGCGCTAAAATACGAAGTCTTCTCTTCGATTGTCATCACTCGTCTGTAGACATAGTCCATCAGTAAACTTTGTTTTTATGACATCCCTTTTTTTATTGCCGGAAAAATGATAATGTGTGAAACTGCTTCGACATACATGGGGTTGTGTACTTTTGCTGAAAGTCAAGCTATTATTCAATCTTCAGCGTTTTGTTCCACTACGTAAAAGTTAAACAACAAAAGGGAGACTGGAAGAACATGGAAGAACTTGTGTGGCTGAAAAAGGAGATATAGGCAAATATAACAGCTTGGTGGTAGACCACCCAAGTTATTCGCCTGATCTTACACCATGTTACTCATACTTGTTCTCCGAAGTCAAATGTACATTACGTCGAAAAAGATTTTACATCACTGAAGCTAACCTTCTGAGGCCTTAGAAAAAAGCGACAAACGACCGAGTGATAGGTGGAGTCTCAAGGCCCTGCAAATATTTGCAAACAACAAACCTGATATTCCAGCCCAAACCGTGACCCAGATTGACTCGTTTAGTTTTACACTCTTGAGTTAGTAAGGTTATATATACTTTAGTCTGTAAATATTTATATTGCTTGGATTAAGCCAATAAATGGGGCGGTAGTCCCACTAAACTGACCTGCCGACATATCTTCGTTACCGAAGTTCAACTTACACAAGAGATTTTGCTTAAAAGGTGGAGTTTTCGTCTCCACCCGATTTGATTTAACTTGCAAAAGGAAAGAAACGTTAAAAGCTATTAGCTTAGACATCATTGGGATAAAAATCGTGCTAAAGAGCACTATAAAATTTGCTCCCGACACTTTTTGAACACCTTTCACATACCATCATCATCATCGGTACTACAACCGGGATCCGGTCTTGGCCTTATTTACCAGGCTTGTTCAATTTTCCATAATAATTTATTTTTACGGGCAAGGTTACTATCCGTGCGCCAAAGATGATGCTACCTCCCTCTCATAAAACTTGGAAACCTCAATGGATTTATAGCGTTTGGGATGATAGTGAAGAACGTGTGATTCGAACTGACGCTATGACAGTTAGGATCACCAAAATTGAACCAAAGCGTAACACATCAGGCTACTGGCCGTGTTTAGAATTCGATTTTTAAACGCAAGTATATTCCACTGATGTGAATTGTTATGTTATCGCTATGGCATACTGTTCTGATGCATTTTCTTATTCGATTTTCGTTCGGTGTTCTTCACTATTTGCTTGTGTATTGTTTGTGTATCTGTTAGAGACGCTACACTACTTCCTCCTCAGTAAGTTTGTCACGATCATCTTCGTGTGCGAACGAACCTAAGAATGTTGCATACCGGGCAATGCAGCAGTCTCATAGGACGCACGTACGCAAGGAGAAATACAAAGAGCTCAAAAGATCTGAAAAATGAATACACAGACAAAAGCAAAGTGCCTGGAAAAACATTTAGTCTGTGAACTAGAGGAAAGTACAGAGCCCGGTCCGTATCAGGCGCGGAAGTTCTACCAAATAATCCGCAGTATGACGCGATACATGCCACGCTGCACTTACTGCAAGGATATAGAAAGTAATCTGATCACTGATCCTGAAGGCATCCAGGAGCGATGGTGAGCGCACTTCAATGAATTGGTATATGGTCAGCTCACAGAAGAATTGGAGACTCCACCAATGCAAGATAAAGATCAAATGCTGCCGCCACCAAGCATTGAGGAAACATTAAAAGCCATAAGGCAGCTCAAATTAAATAAAGCCCCAGGAGTTGATGGCGTACCAGCTGAGCTGATCAAACAAGGAGGGACAGCGTCCCGCAATTCTGGAGATGGTGGTGCACGTATGGGAGCAAGAGGAAATGCCGGAAGATTGTCGCCGTAAAATAATTTGCCCCATACATAAGAAGGGAGATATCACAGTGTAAACATCTTTAATGGACTCCGACAAGGAGACGGTCTGGCCTACTTTCTCCTCAAGCTGGCGTTGGAGAAAGCAATCCGTGACTCTGGCGTCACAACTAGAGGGACTATTATCACCAAGTCCAGCCAGATACTTGCCTACGCAGATGACATGGACATCATCGGTAGATCAGATTCGGCTGTACAGGATTCCTTCACCCAGATCGAGCAGGCGGCACAGAAACCTAGATTGAACATTAATGAGGGGAAAACTAAGTACATGGTGACAACTTTTGCGAAGAGAAGACCTAACGTTGGGCAAACGATCAGGGTAGTGGAGCACGAACTTGTAGTAGTGCAATCCTTTAACTACCTTGGGTCAATAGTATCAGCCGATAACAATATAGAAGAAGAAATACACGAACGGCTGATCAAATCCAATAAACCCTACAATGGTCTATCAAGGCTCTTTACATCCCGAAATTTATCCAGAACATCCAAGCTACTACTATACAAGACCATGGGCTTACCAGTACTCATGTATGGATCCGAGACCTGGGTGATCAATAAAAGGTACTCTGAACTCTTAGCCGCGTTTGAGAGGAAGGTCTTAGGGAGAATTGGTGGCTCCGGTTGGAATTGGGGGACGGTTCCTGAGACGCTGCAACCATGAATTGTACGCGATCTACCTTGAAGCTAATGTTGTAAAATCAAACTTGGTAGGGCGGTACATCTAGCTCGAATGAGCGAAGAGGAGCCTGCCCGGAAAGTCCTTTGTGGCAGGATGTATGGAAGGAGACAGTGCGGCAGACCTTGTCTGCGATGGAGGGATGGCGTAGACCAGGACGCCCAGAGCCTGAGAGTGTCAAATTGGATGAGATCGGCTCGAAATCGGGGCCGCTGGAGAGGCTTGCTAAATAAGGTCGAGACCAGATCCCGGTTGTAGTGCCGAAGATGATGACGATGATGATGATGGATCAAATAAGAACTGTAATTTATTTTTATACACTTTTTGAATAATGTGAGACAATAACTATACTATCAACATTTTTCAGTATAGCCTCCTCCGTGATCTACACAGTTTTAACACGGATTTGGAAGCGTTAATACCTCTTGTTCGTAGAAAGATTTAGGCCGAGTTGTTAGCCAATTGCGTACGGGCTCCTCGACTTCTTCATTACTTTCTATTTTTTTTTTCCCAAGTCATTCCTTCAATGGTGCGAACAAAAAATAGTCACAGGGAGTCAAGTCTGGGCTATAAGGAAGTATTTCGAGGGTTTCCCAGCCTACTTCTTCCAAAGTATCCCTTGTCAGGGACGCAGTGTGAGGCCTGGTGTTCTCATAAAGAAGGATGACATATCGAATAGGCATACCTGGTCTTTTGTTTCGATATGCGGCTTTTGTCGAATGTAACAACTGACTGTAGTAAGCTGCACTGGATGCTCGTTCTTCGTGAAGAAAATCAATAATTAAAACAGCCTTTGAGTCGAAAAAAATCGTTGCAGGAACTTTTCCGCCTGAGAGACGAGTTTTGGTCAATAAGTTCTCGCCCACTTTTAAATTCTCTGGCCCATGTATACACAAGATTCTGAGACAGTGTATCATCACCGCACTATGCTTTCAATGGAGAAAAGGTTCCGAGGGTTTAACGATTTAATTTGTTAAATGTTTTGTAATATTCGTTGCGCAACAGACGTATGTACCTTTTGCACTTGCTCGCTCATGACTGTACTGACTAAATAGTCGAGCGAGTTAACACACCTGATAACCCCAACGTAGCTAAGAGAACATACCTGACAACCCCAACATAGATAACGCACCCAACTCCCAACTAGAAGATAAGATACATCAAATCACAAACCTACACCACAGAGTAATACAAATGATAACTTCCAATATAACCAGCATAGAAGATAAGATTCACTGCTGCACCCAGCACGACATAAGACTAATTAACTTGCCAACAATGCAACTGATAATCCTTCAGCATTGAAGATAGGGCTCACTGCTGCATCCAACATGACACATCTATTCAAACAATCATCAAATAGAATTCCAAACAATCATCGAACAGAATTATCAACACGATTCCACGATCCAAATGAAGTTACAGATAAGAGATTCCAGAAACAACAAAATTATAAACAACAGAATTGTCGAATAAGAGCCAGGCTTCATGGAGTGACCCGTCCAGACACATCTACTATCTTAAGTGTTTGTAAATATAGGTTAAGAAAAAGTCGTAAATAAAGTTTAAATTTTTTTGATTAAATAAGAAACAGTCTTGTTAATTAATGCGACCGATAATCAAGCCGGCTGCCCTACTCCTCATAAACCAAACAACAGCCACGCACAAGATTATCTAGCTCACAACTTGTTGCTAAGAAAAAAGTAAAATTACCTTTTATATCTGATTCAACCTCGTGAAAGAGGTATCCGTGTAATATATGCCGAATATTCCCATTTGTTGTAAAAAACAAAAGTAATTGTACGCCGAAAGGCATAAGGAAAAAAGATATAGATATTGTATAATTTAGAGTGCTTACGAAAAGCCAATAAATTAATATAATAACTATACTTGTAAAATGTTAGTCCTAAGTAAACAAATTTGTAATTTTATTGTACATAAATGTTTATTTAAAATTAAAAAATAAAACAACTTCAAGGCCCTTCGGAGAAAAGGTTGTCGGACCCGGAATTCGCAAAGATGCAACACAATGCTCTCGTAACTGCATACCATGCCAGAAATCGAAAGTTTGTGGGGGTACGATGTCGCGACGCCAGCATGGGCGAGAGTTCTACCTCGTCCCCACAAATCACTAAAGGTTCCGACAAGTACAACACCGAGGGAAAAGCACAAACACCGGACAAGTAAAAATAAAACACACTATTTCTTTTGTTTAGTTTATTTCTATATTAAAGAAAAACACTACTATTGGAATAACTTGTTTGAATTCATGGATTATTGTTTCCGTTTCATTTTCTTATTGGATACTAACATTTTAGTGTAGTACTGCGTGGAAGTTACAATGTGAAGTCAATAAAAACACAATTTTCGAAGACTGCAGCAAACTCGAACAGTCTCGTGTCCGGTTATATTATATTCGCGTGTCTGTAGCGCTACGGACAGCGGGAGCGGCATGACCGTGGCGGTCAGCGGATGGTAAGGGACTCAGCGATCATCATCTCATGCAGAGATGATTCGCTTATGGGGTGAGTTTGTGGTGTCGTGGTAGTTTTTACCTACCACCAGAGAAACGTAAAGTCTCTCCTGGTGGAATAGGAAACCAGGCCTTATAATGGAGATCATGGTGGTATGTGTGCGATCGTTCAGATCTGAGTTGTTTACACGTGCTCGAGGGCAATGGGTAAACGAAGCAGACATGCGGCAAAGACATAAGGGAGAAATGACCAAATGCGCCGTTGGTAATGCGGGTCATTGTTTACGCGATGCGTCGTCGCTATTATCGACGTTGAGAAAAAAGGTGCTAATGGGATTGGTGGCCGAACGAATCCCTTGCATGCCTTTGTATATGCCGGGTAATTAGCTGCGACAGGGAAAGAAATTGAAGATTGTTTGTTAGTGGAAAAACAAACGATGAGTTGGATATTATGCCTGTTTACATACGTAGAAATATGGTTTATGGCATCTGTAAAAACAAGCTGTCCGACATAGGATTTTAACACAGACAAAGGGTGCCGACTGGCTTGGGATTCATGATGCCATATGCACTTTATAGAATTATTTCTAGGAATTTTATCTAACGCGTTGTATGCATTAAGTGTCCTTGTAAAAAGAAATGTTTCAGGTATGCGGTGCAGGTGTGGGAAATTAAAATTTGCCTGGGAACCGAAGGTACCGAATACGTTTTGGGATTCCTGAAAAGGTAGAAAAGAAATCTTACAGGAAATTATATGTGAAGCGATGCATGAAGGTAAGTTTTCTTTTAGAGGGACTTTTTAGATTATACCTTAGATAATCCTAGATGCGTAAAGCATTTAAGGTGCTAATGCGATTGCATTAGCGAAATTATATGATTGGATGGAAGATATGGGGGTTTTTAAGGAAAGCGAACCGTGGGATTTGGCGGAACCGGCAGAAGTTCACCGCCATACTAGAATTCAACCGAATCAGGAACTATTCAAGAATCAACCACGTACACATCGATATCATCACTTTACCGAACATGCAAGACTATCAATACCCGAATCAGTTTCCAAGCAGAACATAACTGTGGGCTTCCGCACAAGCACTTTATTCGACCATTGGATAGCACGCTTCGGCTCAACGATCAGGAAAACCTCTGATCAAGGCGTACAATTCGGATCTGCCCTCTTTCGAGCCCTACTTGAACTCGTAGGCACAAAAAAAGTTCCGACCACAGCTTACCATCCGTAGTCGAACGCATGTGCAGAATGTTTAAAACAGTGCTTATAGCGTTTGAAATAATAGTGAAGAACGTGATTCGAACTGACGCTATGACAGTTAGAACCAACAAAAATTGAACCGAAGCGTAACACATCAGGCTACTGGCCGATTTACGAATTCGATTTTTAAACTCAAGTATATTCCACTGATGTGAATTGTCTTGTTATCGCTATGGTATACGGCTCTGTGTATTTTCTTATTCGATTTCGTTCGGTGTTCTTCACTATTTGCTTGTTATTGCGTGTGTATCTGTTAGAGACGCCACATGCTCTTGTGGTCACTCAAGCCTTGCCCCGACATACCATTGACCACTCTACTTGCTCTCAGAACAACCTTCAAAGAAGACATCTAGACCAGTTCGGCGTCGTCGAAACACATAGGGAACACATGCGCGGCGTGCCTCAAACTCAGACGGTGCGTCACTTAAAGGCCAGAATCTTCATCCCAAAAGACCTCAGTACATGCTCACAGGTCTGGTTATACAGCATTCAAATAAAACAAAACCACCGCATCAAGGACCTTTTCAAATTAGAGAATACTTAGATGACCGCATTATCAAAATCAACATCAACGGAAAAAAATGTCTCGATTGACAGACTGAAACCCTGGTATATCAGCAAAACCGACAACGACTTCGTCGAAGTCGGTAAACCTTCAATGTCTCAACAAAAGCTAAAAGAAATGAGATGGGTCTGTACTTCCGTTCTCCATACCAGTACCTTTCTTTAAAAGGGAAGTGACCTGCAGTTAAGAGTCCCAACGATTAAAAGAATTTGACAAAAACGTCCAAAAAAAAAAAAACTTGCTGTTATAGTAAATATATTATTTGAAACAGGTTCGCCACAAATTCGAATGCGGTAGAGAATCCATAGCCTCTAACGTTTCAGAATGAGTGATGGACAAAACTTAAGTCTACAACTGTCGCCTGGAGAACCAACCCACAATGCCAACCTACCGTGACCGCTAGCAGCGCGTAACCACAACCCACCTCACCATGCAAAATCCGCAATAGCATACATCCCAAACCTTGCAATAAAACACATTCCAAAACCTTCAACAGAATATAATTCAACAGAATATATTCTAATCATCCCCGCATTCATTTTCCCAAAATTACTTCGGTCAATCCTTTACTGAATTCACATTCCCTCCTTGCGACCAAGCAATCTCAATTTGCCCGGAAATGCATAAGCTGTAATAAAATGCATATTCCAACCTACAATGGAATACCAACCATCTCCCTCAATTACATCACCCCACATCCATTTTCCCAAAATTGCTTCGCTCAATTCTCTACTTAATTCATATTCCCTCTTCGTGACCAAGCAACCTTAATTTCCCCGAAATTCATATGCTACAACAAAACGCATATTCAAATCCACAACGGAACACTCACCATCGCCACCAACTATGCCAAGCCGCATACATTTCCCCCAAATTACTTCGGTTAATATCTTATCTAAACGATATTCCTTGCTTGCACCCAAGCAATTTCAATTTCCCGGTATACACAACTAACGAATCCAACTCAGGTTGTACGGCGAGGATTCGTTGGAAGTGAATTCCTATGCAGGCATAGCAACTCTTCCACAAATTCTTAGTAAGTGGCAGCGAGCTTACTTTAGCTATAACCCCACTGCCACAACGCGATGAATTTTTGCTTTCATTAGTCAGTCTTCATCTAAACGCCACCGAGCGCATATCGTTTTTAACCACCGCTGCGTGCACACGCGCCAAGTCAGTCGCTAACCATCCGCCAAACGGCACACAACAAGGAGTCAGATGTTAGCCGCCGAGCCGTGCAGAAGGGTCCGAATCGAGCAGTTATCGTATTTAGTCGTGTCGATTGTCTATAAGAGTTGTCGGTTGTGCCGAGTAAACGCTAACGTTGAAATAGACTAAAGTAAAGACCGATTAAATTAAAGAATCACGGTGTCAAGTAAACGCTAACGTTGAAATAGACTAGAGTAAAGATCGATAAAATTAAAGAATCATTGTGTCAAGTAAACGTTAACGTTGAAATAGACTAGAGTAAAGATCGATAAAATTAAAGAATCATTGTGTCAAGTAAACGTTAACTTTGAAATAGACTAGAGTAAAGATCGATAAAATTAAAGAATCATTGTGTCAAGTAAACGCTAACATCACGATAGACTAAAATTAAACCCAATTAAATAAAGAAACGTTAACAGCAAACTACCTCGGTGAGTTTTTGATTGAGCTACTCTTGGTTGGTGAACAATTTTCAACGGAACGTCGTTGGTGGGTGACAGTGAAGCCGTGTACATGCCGACACACATGCCACCGCCCCCACACATTAACCATCACCACCAACTATACCGAGCTGCCTACGTTTCCCCGAAATTACTTCGGTTAATATCTTATCTAAACGATATTCCTTGCTTGGATCCAAGCAATCCCAACTTCCCCCGTAAATGCATGCCCATACTTGCTCGCGTGCCCAAAGCCAATTTCCCGGTACACACAACCAACGAATCCAACTCAGCTTATACGGCGAGGATTCGCTGGAAGTGAATTCCTATGCAAGCATAGCAATTCTACTCGAAATTCCTAGTAAGTGGCAGTGAGTTTACTTTGCCATGACTCAACTACCACGACACCCTGAATAGATTCTTTCCTTGATTAAGCAGTCATCATTCTACCATCGGCACATCGGCACGCACATAGGCTCAAGACTCAGCCCCTCGTAACGTGCACTGGGGGGGTGCGAACCCCCGAGTATACAATCAAGTCTATCGCGCCTCTGTCGAGTGGGGTTGGACCCCTTGATTCCTAAGCGAAAACCATTTAGTAGTGTGTCGGGTTCTTGGCCCCTTAAACGAGAAGCATTTAGTCGCGTCTCTTAAAGTCCGGCGGACCGGCAATCATTTACTAGAACCTAGTGAACAATTAAACAATTTGTGAGTGACTATACCAATGTGTTTTTATTTCCCGCGGCTTCGCTTCCCCACCGCCCCGTAGTGTCCTGAATGTTTGTCCCCCTTTGTTCTCTTCGTTGTGAACAGTACAGTGGCAGAGAGATGGGCACTGGAGTGAACCCTGTGCCGTACGCCGGCACCACCCTACTTCGTACCCCACACTGTTCAGATCGTACACAAATGCCAGGAAAATGTAAAAAAGACAAGACTCGGTTGGAAATTGCACCCAGCTCAGGGGAGATGATTAAATGCATCAGCAATAGCCACTTCATCATCAGCTTCAGGGTTTTCAACATGTAAGGCAGTTAGTTTTCTGAAAGTAGAGGAATCGTTTTTATACCATTCAACAGAGTATGTAGTAAGTTCCACTAGATTGCTGTATCACCAAATACGCGACGTAAAGTAAAAGTCGAACTATTGCGCTGCCGATTTTAAAATCGCCGAAATAAACATCCTTTAATTTTATCTAGAGTTGTCTGTAAATTTTATATTTGCCCTTCAGCATTGCTAATACTGATGCCACGTTATGTTGTATCCTTTTCCATCGTACTCTCCTCACACTAAGCTGGCCGTCGCTGCAGAACAACAAATAAAATATTATTCCAGTTTTAAAGTTCATTTAAACAGAAGATGTCCATTATATACAAAGAGGTGAAGTAAATAACAACCAATAAAAATCCCCATATTTTCGGGCAATTCAAAACCCTTTTGACTCCTGAGAGTTAATAAAAAATAGGACATAACAAATAATGTAAACTTTTAAATTCGATGCGCTTTTCCAGCGAGTGTCGTATTTAGATATGACGGAGTTTCGTTGAATCCCATCGCTATACTAGGAATATTCCTCCGATATAGAACTCGACACCGAGAGAACCGGATTATCAGGAACTTGGATGGCGACATGATTTCCCAATGCGGTGCTTAAGCCTTTCATATCGAAACTACTCGAACCTAAGCTGAAGGGTAATTTTTGGGTGAATCTCAAACCGTACGGGAATGTAGGCTTCTGTACACATACATAATCTTATTTAACTTGTAAGTATACGGATTAAATCGGACTGTCTTAAAGACAATTGTCCAGGTGGGGGGCGGCAAACCTATATGCCTGACTGCCACTTGCAGCAAATAAGACATTTACAAATGTTCTGTGCACGCAAGTGCTCCAGAGCTCATATGGTCTCCTATGCAGATGTATACATTAAATGTACCTAATACCAGATATAAGTATCGTATATAAGGTAGCCAACCCACCTAGTGCCACCCCATCCCTGAATAACTTCAACCGGACCACTGTAATGATGTCAATGATGATTAGATGAAAATTCGAAAGCCTCTGAGACTGAGAGCCTAACAATGACACCGAATTCATTTCAAAGGGAGGCGTTAAATGGGTTGGAGGCAAACTGTAGATGGGCTAATTAAAGTACATCCAGAAGCTGGGGGAGTCATCCATGGGCGGCGGGTGGTGCATGGTCAAGTAGGGGGTGAATGGGTGATTTTATTGATAAATATACCCGAGTTAGGCTCCTTGAATTCTATGTACCATGTATACAAAACAAATGAGAGCCTATTACCCCACAAACTGATGCACTTTATGTATAAGGCGACATAAATGGGTGCACCTTGGGGGATGTGTCATCTCTACATCAGCATCATTCTGTTTCATATAAGTAACCAGCTCTCCTTAAAAATCACAGATATTCATCGGTGGCATCACATATCAGCGACCACAATCATAACACCAAAAAACAATACTTGTAACGAATAATGTAAGAAATTCAATCATTTGAATTAGTCATCCTCGATGAGGTCCTACATTTGACTATCCTCTCATTAAATACCATGCATAACATTCTGTCATCGACATACCCATCAGAAACAACATGGCTCTTGCCAACGCTAATTACAATATTCGCGTCTACCTCAATTCATCTTCCATTCGAATCGTTCCTCAAAAAATAAAAAGCGACTCACGGGAGTGAAAGAAAAAAGTAATGAAACGAAAAAAAAAAAAAGTCGAAGGCATATCTATCCGTGGAGAAAAAAGAATAAAGTCAGAAAAGGGAATTTTTAACCCCAAAGCGGTGAGCGAAGAATCACCAAGGGAAGAATGATGGGGGCTTCCAAAAATGATGGCACAAACAAAGAGGCTACGACGAAAAAATCTCTAAGGATGAAGAAATGTATTTTACAAATACAACCGTCCAGAGAGATGTCGGTTCCTTTTTGCTATGCCACTGTTCGTCCTGCCGGAAGCCTTTTATGTGTATGTTGGGATACCCAACGTCACTAGATAGTTTCTATGTGATATTTAGCGAACTAAAGAAGGGAAAAAGGACTCCTCAACGCGATACCAACACCCCATGGCACATATAAGGAGAACGACATGACCGACAGTGTACGTCCAAGTTTCATTATAAGCCACAAGCCTAAGATATATTTGGGAATAGGTCTCACAGTGTCGTCTCAATATTTTGGTCCCTTCCGGATGAGAACAATTCTTAGATTCCGTCCTTGCTCCTTGGTCCTTGCCTACCAGAAATGCTGGGATGAGAGTTAAGACACATTCACCCGGGGATATCGAATTTTCCTTACGTTCCATCCATTCTTAAACCTCAGAGAGCTATGAATCTGTGTGCTGTATCCTTAGCTGACTGTATGTGAGTCATTGTGCAATGAGTCGGTATTAGACGGCGTCTTGTAAGAATATTTTATCTGCTATTCCCTTCGTTCGGTAACCGGCATACTTGATATGGCTTGCTTGATGGGGCGCTAGCTGGTAGATACCATTTAAGGAGTTGCTGGTGTTATGCCAAAGCCTTTTCATCCCCAACTCTTATACCCATTACACAAGTGTTTCTACTTTGTCGAGATGGAGATTATAAGGGGACAGCATCTGTGGAAAGCCGTCTTAGATCTTGCCATCCATGATATATGCACAAATTTACCATGTGTCCCACCATACACCCAATACCATTCACAGTACACCAGTCCCATTCCCATCCAAACATTTTCAATGATGCCTTCACCTTCTGTTAAACCATGAGCACACGAAAATATCTCCTGTACCCTTAGTCGCCAGTCTTGCTGTTACTTGTCCCTGATTTTGAGTACACTTAACTCTCTGCTTCTCTGCAGGTGCATTAAGTTCTAAAGACGTTCTTGGTGAGGTAGTTTAACTGGCGACTTGGTGCGACGGTATACCCTCAAATTACATTTTCCTATGGGTATGAGATTGTACACTTCCTGTGCCTCCTCACAAACTACTCGAATCTGATGTACACACATATTCTGGTTTCTATATGTCGCTATGTGTTTTCGTACATCTTAGCCGATGGTTTTGATTGGGGAATGGGTTTAGTCAAGTTGATGTACACTCAAACCTACATAAGTATGTACCCCTAAAACTATCGGTAGATGAATAGCAACAGCAATAACAACAACAACTGAAATGGCAGCAACAGCAGGAACTGAAATAGTCTCTGTCCTTTGACTTCGTCTTTACCCAACAAAGTCCTTTCCTCCCACCTCAGCAATTTCCCAACCCCTTTCCTCACTTCCAAAACACTCCCAACCCTTACACAACGGAACACACTACACCATCACCTTCATAACTATGTACAAGATTTTCGATTTCCCCGGAACTAAACCCAAGAAACAGACGCCCAGTGTGGGTGGTTTTCCTCTTAAATGGGGATAAAGGGATGGAGTGATGTTTTTGGCATCTAAACTTAAGAAAATGTTGTGTACCCTTGTCTTAAATGAATTAGGGGATGGCTCTAAGGGTTTGATTACTCCTTGTACTTTAATGCTATGTCTATGCCCATCTTCTTTCCCTTAACTCAAACCGCTTCTCAGGATACCACCTACTGTCGTTGCTGTTCTCTGAAGTCTCTACAATCTGCACGACCGTTGTGCTGTTTCGGCGTTCGGAAGGAAGCAACCAGATGAAGCCGCACACAAAAAAAAAGTAATTCGAAAAAGTCAGAAGCAGGAAAAAGGGACGGACACAGCAGAGGCAAACACACAAAAAAATCTCATTCATCGTCGCCCCCATGCCAAGACTTAATTTCTTGATCCATCTCCTCCGCTGTTACCTACTTCTTAGCACTCTGTACCCAGCCCTCAGATAGTGAAACGCAAAAAGAAAACCGAACACAAGAAGGGAAAGCACAGGATTAAAAAGAAAAAAGGCGCACACACACAACACTGGCATACAGAAAGGAGGAAGGAAAATTTATTACCAAGGAGATGGATAGCTTTAGGATCCTTTTAGTCAATGTGGCCAGTGGACTGCCTTCAATTTTTTTTTCTTCTTTGCTTGCTGCCTCTAGTCTCCCCCATTCCCAATAACCCCCAATTTTCGCCTCTTCTACCCATTCCACCGTCCTAAATCAACCGCTGGGAAAAATGAAACGAGAGAAATGAAAAAGCACCAACACCAGCAGCCCCATCATGAGCAGCGGCCAGCATGGGAACAACAAAAAAAAAATTAACTCAGAGACAGGAACGAAAATCCAACCGTGGATGAATTAAGTAACAAAACCCTGCTACATCTTCCCCATCGGGATCCATCATGTCAGGGCTTTTCTCTTCGTTGAATCGAAAGCAAGAAAAAAAAAACGCTGCAGAAAAAAAAACAGAACATCAGAAAAGACTTGGCACCCAACCCCACCGAGAAGTTGCTCCGATCTCCCATCAAAAGCATACAAAAAGAATTGGGTAAGAAGAATTAAAAGGATACCCATCCAGGGTAACCGTCTTCGATAGCAACCCAAAAAAGAATACAACCATCTTTGACAGATTCCTTCGGCCTGGTCCCTAGCTCCTCAATCAATAGACAAAGACAGAGGACTGGAGTTTAGTGGTGAAAACGGAAAGCGAGGAGGTGGAAGATGTGCGAAACGATGTCTTTCAGGAACAAAAAGAAGGATACTATCAGATTCGTTAGCTTTATTTGTCATTTACCTTCCCTGTCAAACTGATCCCGCAAACTAAATTCGGGCAGATATATTTCTTATTAATTTCAACAAGCATGCGCAAGGGGATTTTAAGGGTCTAGATAGGGAGGTCGGGGCGTCGAACACGTATGGAATGGTATAGTCGTTAAAAATTAGAAACGAAATTAAGAAACGTCACACGTTGCTCAAACTGTCTGACTACTTGTTTGCTTTTTGTATGTTTTATTCTAGGCTGTTTACATTACAGTTCTTCAAACCCGACAAGAAAACCAAGCGTTCGCGTTAGTATCAATCTGATCTATCAGTTGTTACACAGAAAATTCTCCTGTATAATGTAATTCACTCAACGTGAATCCCCTGTGTTGGGTAATTTGTACTTTATCAACATTAATTATATATGAGTGAAATGTGTAGCAGCCAATGAAAATCATAGAATCTAGATTCCAACTTCTGGAAAAACTGTATGATGGTAGTAAAAATAAATATCTGCCGACACGTGTTTATTACTTTAGTTTGTGAATATCAACATCCTAGGCAACAAGTGTCCGTTGGCGGCCAACGATGCCAAAGACAGTTTTCCATATCGTATCGGTGTATGTTTCACGCAATTGCTTATTAATTTATTATTGCTTATTATAGCAATTGCGTGAAACATATACCAATACGATATGGAAAACTGTCTTTGGCAACGTTGGCCGCCAATGGACACTTGTTGCTTAGCATGGTGATATTCACAAACTAAAGTATTAAACAAGTGTCGGTGGCCAAGCAGGAATTCGCCTAACCTTGGGGTAGTGAAGAATACACTGCGATGCATATGTTTTAAAAGATATCTAGATTACATCCGTAGATAATATGCCGTTGGTTGTAATGAGTCGAAAATAAATCGTAAAGAGAATTCCAAATATTTCCGATCGACCTACGCGGTCGAAGATAAGGAAGATCCCTCATAGTTTTATAAATGAAAAACAGAGCAAAAACTCACCGCGAGTAGATGATTGGAGTTTAATCGGTTTGAGGAAGACGAATATGTATTGTGGTAATGAGGTCGGAATATTCCGTATTCGAATTCACGGTGAGTGGTAGATTACCGACATTAATTGATGACTGTATAAAAATATCCTTGGCGCAAGACTAATGACCTTGCCTGGAAAAAACAAATCATTATGGAAAAATTTAACAAGCCTCAGGACTTGCTAAATAAGGCCAAGACCGGTTCCCCGTTGTAGTGCCGATAATAATGATGATGATAAAAATATCCAGCGGCCCATACATCAATCAATTATTTCTGAAATTATTATATCTATTCAAGTTCAGTGCTGTGAATATTTAATGAGTTTTGACGGATCTAAAACAAACATCTTCAAAAGGTATTACATATAAATCCACTTGGCAACCGGGTTTAATGTTTTATTATTTAGAGAACA
The DNA here is from genome assembly GCA_963931805.1 of Microdon myrmicae. NCBI lineage: Eukaryota > Metazoa > Arthropoda > Insecta > Diptera > Syrphidae > Microdon > Microdon myrmicae. Next base: position 36,631,606 of record OZ007496.1, read on the forward strand.
AAAAAAGCCACAATGTATTTACAAAATACTTTGGCTTGTTAAATGTTTTGAATCCCTCTGAAACACCTTGATTTGACTTTGATGTGTGATTATCTTAATTTTGGATAGATTGCGGAGGGCATCTTTTCAACATCGTTAATATCTACAATGAAATTTAATCTGTGACATGTTGAAGCTGATTATGCGTTTGTAAGAATTCTGAATAGACTAAAATTTAATTCGCAAACGACATCTAAAACAAAAACTATATTCGACCGTTTTTTTTTTTTGGGGGGGGGGGGGGGGGGGGGGGGGGGGGGGTATGGGAGACTGATTGCTTTCCACCCGGCCAAGACCAAGAAGATCCTTGTCCCTGTTCAATCCAAGTTGACACGCAGTCTCCACGTGACACCCTTGGATAGCTACTTTGGCACCCGCCAAGTAGTGAACCAATGCATGCAGCGACATCCAGAGAAAGGTTAGTGCAAGGTTAATAACATTTCCGGACTAACACGCCTCGGATATGGACCGGATATACGACGACGACCACGGAAACGAAAATTGCTAAACGATTTGAGAAATTTCTCATGGAACGTCCGGTCACTATACAGAGCTCGAGCTGCGCAGCAGCTAGCCAACCATCATCATCATCATCATCGGCACTACAACCGGGAACCGGGCTTGGCCTTATTTAGCAAGTCCTGAGGCTTGTTAAATTTTCCATAATAATTTGTTTTTCCGGGCAAGGTCATCAGTCTTGCGCCAGAGGCTCCCCGACGAGGAAACGAACCCCGGTCTCCCGCGTGACAGGCGGGCATACTAACCACTATACTATCGAGCAGCTAGCCAATGCCCTGGCCGAATATAAAGCTGACATTACAGCATTACAAGAAATAAGATGGACGGGGAGTGGTGTTATTCAAAAAACGAGAATGACCTTTATTATAGCTGTCATGCAAAACACCATGTGCTCGGGGTAGGCTTTTTAGTCACCCAATAACTGAAGTCTGCCATTATCGGCTTTAATGCAATAAGCGAAAGGCTATGCACTCTTCGCATACGAGGCAAGTTTGAGAGCATGAGCCTCATAGACGTTCCTGTAGAGGAGTCCCCTGACGAGGAAAAAGAAGAATTCTACGAGTACGTCGAACTGGCCTGCACAAGATACGATGTGAAAATCGTTCTTAGTGATTTGAATGCGAAAATAGGTCGGGAGCCGGTTTTCGGGGACTATACAGGTTCCCATAGTTTGCATGAGGACATTAATGGCAATGGACTACGAGTCATTGAACTGGCGGCATCACAGAACTTGGCCGTTGCGAGTACCAGGTTTCCGCCTAAAGATATCCACAAAGCCATCTGGGTATTACCTGATGGAGCCATACGCAGTCAAATTGACCGCGTATTGATAGATCGCCGTCACACCTCGAGTTTGATGACGGTATGAACTTCCGAGGTGCCAATGTTGACACTATCTTGTTGGTATAGTTTTCCGAGCGCGGATTGCATTACGGAGACATATTGCATCCGCGGATTAGATTGGGATCAACACGGCTGCCTTATGCATTGAGAACACGCGTGACACCTTTGGTCATGCGTCAAGACTCGCCCTTGAAGAGCTCGATGAAGGGAGAGTAAATCCTGGGGCCAAAATTGCGGACGTAGAAAATAACTTGACACGCCTTAAGAATACTGTCATTAGTACTGCCAACTCCGAGCGACTGGTTTGATGATGAGTGCAAACTAGCGGTTGATCGTAAGAATGCTGCATATTGGGCAATGCAGCATTCTCTTAGGACGCAGGTACGCGAGGAGAAATACAAAGAGCTCAGAAGATCTGAAAAAAGACTCCCCAGACAAAAAAAAAACTGCCTGGGGAAAATATTTGGTCTGTAAAATAGAAGAACGCAGAGAGCGAGGTCCGCACTAGCCGCGGAAGTTCTACCAAATAATCCGCAGCATGACGCGCTACACACCACGCTGTACTTACTGCAAGGACAAAGCGGGTAATCTGATCACCGATCCTGAAGGCAATCTGGAGCGATGGGAAGTGCACTTCAATAAATTGCTAAATGATCAGGTCACAGAAGAATTAGAAGCTCCACCAATGCAGGATCGAGACCAAATGCTGCCGGCACCAAGCATTGAGGAAACATTAAAAGCCATAAGACAACTAAAATCAAATAAAGCCTCCGGTGCTGATGGCATACCAGCTGGGCTGATCAAACAAGGAGGGACAGCGTTACATCGCGCAATTCATGAGATCGTGGTGCACGTATGGGAGCAAAAGGAGATTCCGGAAGATTGGCGTCGTGGTATAATTTGCCCCATACATAAGAAGGCAGCAACTATAGGGGGTATAACATTGCTGAGTACCCCCTATAAGATACTCTCCACTATCCTACAAGATCGGATTGCCCCATACGCTAAAGCCATTGTGGTGATTGGACGTACTTGTGCTGTTGTTAGCACTGGTTCTACTTCCGTCACCAGCAAATTCACTCCCTGTACTGTCACCAATTATGGAGTTGCTTGGTCTTTAGTGTCTCTGAAGATCTTCCCCAACTCCAAATCTTGTTCAGATCTCAGTGTAGTATGGATGTAGAAAACAAAGTCTAAATTTTACACATTCCACGGTTCTTTATTATTCTTAAAATGAAGGCTAATTTAAACTAATGTCATACTACATTCTTAAACAATCTATCGACGCCATTGAATTACTATGGATTTAATAAACCAAACAACAAAATGAATTTTCTTCCACAGATTATAGTATGCACACGAGTTGTAGCTAGAGTCACATTGATTTCTTAAAGTAGTTCTAAACAAAACTGAATTAACATTGATTTAATAAACTAATTGCTCGACGACGCAATATTGTCACTACAAAAACGAATGCACCCGGCTGCGCGTTTTTACTCCAACTTATTGGACACTCCAAAATAACTCTTTTGTGTTTAAACTCTCAACTCAAGGGTGGCTAATTTCTGACTAAAATTATTTAACGTGGAGGCCCGACTCGCCTCCACGGAATCCGTATCGCGATTAATTTTATCGACCGAAGCGACAGACCACCAAAATTTTCATCTATCGCCCCGATGACCATATAAGAGATGATCACCGAAAGGATGCGCACGGTGGGTTCGGTTCATGTTGGTTGCTTGATGATGCAACCAAATTGCTTTCTAGCACACGATGCCCGTGAGGAAAATGTCTGTTGTGGTTCGTGCTATTGAATTGGGGAAAATATGGTTTAGGAGACACTTTAGGTGGGTGACAAAAAGGTAAGTACATGCTTAATTGTTGGGCAAGCAATCAGTACTTGTTTTATCGGTTTTCGGCCACTCCAGGTGGGAGTTTTTACATGGTTAATGGGAAGATGAGTAGTGGCGTCCAAGGGAACCACCACACCATCATTGGTCAATATCAGTCTGACTTCATCCCAGGAAAATCAACGATTGATTAGATATTCAGCCTTAGGCAGGTGACGGAAAAATGTCTGGAATTTAAGATCCCATTATATCATCTATTTATAGACTTTAAGGCCGCCTATGACAGCATAGCTAGGGTAGAACTACATAATGCTGTGGCGTTTCTAACAGAAACACACACAATATGAAAGCAAATAGTGAAGAGCACCGAAAGGAAATTCTAATAAGCAAAAGCATCAAAGACGTATACCACAGCGATAACATAACAATTCCCACATCAATTGAGTGTACTTCAGTGTGATCTGTACACACAGCACATGTGTAGATCCCGACTTCCGCACAGAGCACCGGCACAATCAGGGAACCGGCTCTTGGTGTGTAGATCTTTGTAATGTGCGTGAGTTGATCGTATAGATCACATTGTTTATCGATGCATATCATCAAAGGATAAACGAAACCTAAGCAAGGGAGAAGCGACCTAGGGGATCGTTCCGTAATGAGGGTTCAGCTAAGTAAATACGCTGCCACTCAATAGGTGCTAATTGATTTGGGATACTTCATACAATTTGTATACCGTAGCTTTGGTCGGTGGAAGAAACGAATTCTTTATTTGCATGTGTTTATGCTATTGAATTCGAATTCGGCGGCTAAGCGCGAAGTTGGTGATTGCCTGTCAGATGGACAAAAGATCGCGGGTCAGTATATTGCAGCTGAATCAACAGTTGCAAGTCATTAGAAGCAATTTAGATGATTACACAATGACGGTTGTGTATAATATCTATGCCGATTGTATATGGCATCTATGGCGACTCAAGGGTCGAATTCCAGTGTGAATATTCACACCAATATAGAATTCGGTTCTTGGTTTCTAATGCTGAGATGCATTCATGCATGCGAGAATGCCCTTCTGGGAGAAATTTACTACTACGATCCCGAGATCCGCATAGAGCACCGGCACACTTGCCTGCTCCGACGTCCTTTCGCTCGTTCGTTCGCACAAGAAGTTGATCGTAACAAAGTTACTGAGGAAAGTGTAGCGTGGCATTTCTAACAGATACGAACAGTGAAGAACGCCGAAAGAAATTTGAATAAGCATAGCATCACAGCCGTATACTATAGCGATGACATAGCAATTCCACATCAGTTGAGTGTACTCGAATTTCTAAATCGAATTCGTACACGCGGCAGTAGCCTGATGCTTCAATGCTTCACTTCGCACCCATTTCTCCGTGTGTTCAATTCAACACATTCCCTGCCGCTGCTAAACGCCACAATCCCAACGTGTGATCTGTACACCTAGCACACACTCTCCCATAGTAAACATGATTTTAAAACTACGATCCCGGCATCCGCGTAGACCGCCGGCACACTTTCCCGCAACGACGTCTTTTCGCTCGTTCGTTCCTCGCTCCGTCGTTGGCACAACACGTGGCCGTTAGTCTGATGCTCCAATGCTTCGCTTCTCACCCGTGTCTCCGTGTGTTAAATTCACCCTCTTCACTACCGTTGCTAAAGGCAGCAATATGTGGTCTGTACACAGAGCGCACACTCTCCCGTAGTAAACAGGACTTTACTACTACGATCACGACTTCCGCACAAAGTACCGGCACACACGCCTCCTCCGGCGTTCTCTCGCTCGCTCGCTCTTCGCTCCGTCGTTCCCACGCAAAGTTGATCATAACGAAGTGATTGAGGAAGGAGTACTGTGGCATTTCTAACCGATACACACACTATATACAAGCAAATAGTGAAGACCCCGAAAGAAATCAGAATAAGCAAAAGCATCAGAGCCGTATACCATAGCGATAACATAACAATCCCACATCGAAATAAATAAAATATTCAGGAGAAATATTCAAAGCGAGATTCAGTGTCTCCAAATTCCGCGTACTGATGTAAACAACCAGCTGCTAATCAACAGTGGCATACAATGCGATCCTCAATGGTGAGCTCTTCGTGGTCGAAGATCCTTTAGAAAAGGTGGACGCTGTGGGAGCTGTCTTTCAGGAAATGTACAAGGTGAGTGAAAGCATTCGCCGAAATCACACCTTGGAGGACAGAGTTTTACTCAATCACCTGCACCTCCGAAATAAAATTTCACTTTGGCAATCGAGGAATCCCGGTTATACCGAATTCAGTGACGATAATCTGTCAATTGACATTAATGCCAATGGTGGGGCTAATAGCCTTTTAATCACAACGGAACGAATCCAGAGTTTCTTCGACTCATTAAGAAGCAAAAAGTCAGTGGGAATAGATGGAGTACCTAACATCGTAATAAAGAACCGCCCCCAATGGCAATAGATATATACACGGTCCTGTTTAACAACGCGTTGAATAATGCATATTATCCCGCGCGTTGGAAAACGACTATCATTCAGGCCGTCGCAAAAAAGGGCAAGGACTGTACAAACCCAATGAACATGCGTTCGATAAGTTTACCCCCAAGCATCAGTAAAGCATTTGAAAAGACTATTAACAAAGCTCTGCTAAAATGGGTCGACGACAACAACATCTTTCCAAAAAAAACAAGTTTGGCTTTAAGGCGGGTCATGAAACCACACAGGCCGCAGCTAAACTGATCTCTGGACATATAATGGAATGAATGTAGGAACCAATGCACAGGGGCCTGTCTGATCAACTTGGAAAAAGCCTTTGATACCGTCTGGATCGAAGCGTTATATAACAAACCGGGCAGACATGGCATACATAAGCCTTTACTATATGTACTTTACGATATCCTAAAGGACGTGAGGTTCGTGGTCAAATGTAGTAATGTGACCTCTTATAAAACGTATAATATCAAGAATGGATTGCAACAGGGAGGGTACTGTGGGGGTACGAAGTATTGCACCAGACACGGGCACACGGTTCACTTCCTTCCCACTAACAACTGCGGGACCAAGGGGAAACAAAACACAGAAACACCAACTGGTACCGATAGAGACTAATTTTCTTTTTTTTTTCTTTTAATAGTTTTTTTATTGTACTCGTATTGTTTTTATTTTTCACTTAACTTAGAACTTATTATTTACTGTTATTAAATTGTTTTTTTTTTTTACAGATATTATACAAGTTAAAAAAAATAAACTTCTTTCTCGACACTGTGACCGCGGCAATTAAGTATTTTACGCAAAAGCATGTGAGCACTTTGGTGTTGATATGTGACTCGCGCAATATTCGACTTTTTGTAACGTAGGTGTGCGCTACGAGAGATGATTTTTAAATTTGGTGCGGCGTGACCAACTGCTGTAATGACTGAATGGCGACTGATCCCAATTAGGGAAGAAATTTTAGTTTTACATTCGCACGGCTATTAGCCCATCATCATCGCGCCCTCTCATGAATCTATTCAGTTGCATTTCTCAGTGAGGTGACTAATGCTTGCACATCATTCGACAGTTACTGGGCATGCGAAGGATGAAAAGAACAAAAGATAGCTCGCAATAACTTCGGGGTTGGCTTAGCTTGTATCAATGCAGCCTCTGAGCATGACCAACTGCCCTAGTGCGATGACTGTGGTGATCTCAGAGTGCATTGAACCCGGGGAAAATAGAAACGGAAAGGAGAGGAAAATGTTCTGTGGCTATTCACCTGTGAAAAGAGATCATTGATCTCCAGCGAATGTAGTGTCTGGGGAAAGTGAATAGGACACCGACTTGGCTAGGGAAATCTGATCATGAGAACTAAATTAAATACCTTAATAATTTCCCCAGGGATTGCATGATTCAGACGATCTCATAATTTACAGAACAGCTCCGAAACTTGAGATCATAAATAGTTTACTTCAACGAGACATCAACAGCGTGCAGGGCTATTGCGACGACTGGAAACTTAAGATCAACTTCCAGAAATGTGAAGGAATCCTATTTAGAACCCATTATATAAAGCCACGAACGACACAAGGAACTGGCGAAAGTTAGTTATCGTGGAACCGCATGGAGGTAAACTGGAAACCAAGAGTTTAGTTAAATACTTTGGCATCTGGCTAGATCAATATCTGTATTTCATCAGACATGTAGAGGCTGGTTTGCCCAAAGCGAGGAAAACTTTTGCTATAACAAGGAGGCTATTTCACAGTAGCCAGGGTAAGTCATTTTTACATGACGCTAATCAGGCCAATGTCATATATGGTTGTCCAGTATAGTTTAACATAGGTCCAAATTTGATGGAAAAGATTCGGGTGTTCGAAAGGAAGTGTCTCAGAACTTGTCTCAGATTAAATCGGACACCGGAATCGAACTATAAAAAGTACTATTGAAATGAGACTTTATATAATGAAGCATACATAAATAGGGTGGATACTTTTATGATTAAATTAATCAGAGGACATATTGCGAGAGCAATAAGCTCGTCCAATGACCTAATTTTCGGGACTTATTATCCAAACACTATGACACCGTGCGTTGCAACGGTTTTGTTCCACCAGAGGCGTTCCTTGATTTGGACATGAAAAGGCTTATACAGGATAGATCGGAAGTCCGCCGATTTATCATGTAAGTAGATCATCCGTACACTGGCGATTGTCCTACGACCGGAAAGTAACGCGCACCGAAGAAGAACTCTTGCGCTTCAGTAGGGCTATCTCCCACAGAGACTGGGACCATAGTATTGGACAGCGTCAACAGATCTGGTGTTTGAATGGCAAACAAAGACCTGGATACCAATAACGGTGTCATCAGCGAGCTTACACAGACTTAGCTTCTCTAGAATTAAGGTAGTATAAGATTTAAGTTAACTTCTTTTAAATAAAATTGAAAAAAAATTGAAGTAAGTTAAAATTTAAGAGAAAACAAAAAAAAAATCGGCACAAAGTTTTCCAAATTTTTCTTTGTCATTCAAATAATCATAAGTACAGCCACAAACGAAGCTCTGCCACCGAAAGGCAGATTATACAATATTTATGTAATGTTTAGCTTAGAGCGTCTGCGTAGGACCAGTAAGTTATAATATAAGATAATTAAGCTAGAATTTAAGCACTTTTTGTCTAGTATGTAATTTAGAAACTAAGAAGATAAAAATAAAATAAAAAAATGTTGCAAAAATGAAATGAAATGACGATTGCACATCAGTTGAGTGTATATGAGTTTAGAAATCGAATTCGTACACGCGGTAGTTAGTCTGATCCTTCGATGTTCGCTTCTCACCCGTTTCGTGGTGTGTTCAATTCACATTTTCACTACCGCTGCTAAATGCTACAATCCCAACATGTGATCTGTACACACAGCACACACTCTCCTACAGTAAACAGAACTTTAAAACTACTTGCGCATAGAGCACCGGCAAACTCGCCTGCTACGACGCCCTTTCGCTAGCTCGTCGTTCGCACACGGATTTGAGCGTAACAAAGTTACTGGGGAGGGAGTAGTTTGGCGTTTCTAACAGATACACCACAGTACACAAGCCAATAGCGAAGAACATCAAATGAAGTGTGAATAAGACAAGCATCAGAGCCCTATACCATAGCGATAACATAACAATTCCACATCAGTTAAATGTACTTCAGTTTAGAAAACGAATTCGTACAGGCGACATTGGCCTGATGCATTGAGCTTTGGTTCTATCTTTTAGTGAGTCTAGCCGTGATAGTGTCGGTTCGAATCACACGGTCTTCACTATCGTCGCAAACGCTATAAGTCCACCAAATACTATCCTCTTTGTTTTATCGTCTACTAATCGTGTCGAGTTTTGTGCCTGAAAAAGAACATTTTTTTTTTTTAAATCAAAATTTAATCAAAAGAAAAAGACTGTTGAAAGTCATCGTTTGTTGGTAGAAACATACGGTGAACACGCTCCATCAATTAGAACATGCGAGACATGGTTAAAAGTGGTGATTTCAATGTGAAAGACAGTGAGCGCTCTGGTAGAGCACAAAAATGTGAAAACGAGCAATTGCAGGAGTTATTGGATGATGACCTAACTCAAACTCAACGGCAATTAGCAGCAGCATTACATATGTCATATGGATGGGACATCCTTCTGCACCCGCCGTACTTCCCAGACTTAGCGCAATCTGACTATCACTTCTTCGCATCAATGGTGCGCGCGCTGCAGAGCAGCACTTCGCCGATATCGAGGAAGTTGGAAAATGGCTTGACAAATAGTTTGACGCGAAAGACAAGCAGTTTTTCTGGTATGCTATTCATAAATTACCCGAAAGATGGGCGAAATGTGTAGAAGCTGATTGGCCAATATTTTGAATAAAAAAAAAATTAATTTCCATGGAAATTTTGTTTTTTTTTTTTTAACAAAGAAACCGGGAAAACGTATGCATACACCTAGTGCATACACGCATACTCTCGAAGTCCTTACTTAAAAGACAACCCCTTAAATTTGCAATTAAATTCACTAGAACTGAATACAGAGAATGCAGTGGTCTACCCCCAGACAGAAAAAGAACTATAGTCCGCCAACGACCAAGAATTAGCTAATTCAATTCATTCCTTATTCCGACTTCAAAAACGTCCTTATCACGTAAATTCAAACTCGATACCATTGCCACTCGTCAGCTTCTCACCCTTGCAGTCCTTGGCACTAACAACATCGAACAACCACCAAATTTATATTCATTCCGATTTTCGCCAATGCAACCCGATGATGATGATGTTTCTGTTTTATTTGTGCTCCTTTCGTGTTGATGGTTAATTTGTGTCAAGGACACACGGATTCCTTTTTTTTTCTTGTTTTTTTTTTTTTTTTTTTTTTTCGTTACCCGTATATCCTAGGAATTTTATTTCGCTGTATTGTATACACAATGATGGCGGTGGTGATAGCGGTAATGATGGGGATGATTATAAAGTCGTCGGGGTGGTAATACTGTTGGTTTTATTGGCGTTGTGGGCTTATGCTTAAGATCTGCTAGAGGACATGCAAAAGTAATAAACTCTTAGGGTGGTCTTATATATGACGAGTTTTCGGGACGGTGGCGCCGAGTCGGATACATTTGCCTTGCAAATACTTTCCACACTTTATTCATCCAGAGCATTTTCTTTTTAGGCTAACGTAGCCAGCTGAGCTCAGTCACAAATACCGGTGCAAATAGTATTAAGCTTTTGCAGATGACTCTTCACCTTTTCTCAGCAGACACAATTGATTTGGGGATTGCTGTTGATCAAATTTGCGCTTATACACTTTGGGAGTCAATTTCTTCGAAGGAATCAAGGACTAGCTTGTTCTTGTGGATGTACCACAAGCCGGCATATGAAAACTAAGCGGAGCCACACATATGTATTGTTGTCTGACCTCTTCGGTAAGCATCTATAAATTGAAAATGGTATTCTAACTACTAGCTGCAAGTAGAGAGGTAGATGGAAATCCTATGACAGGCCATGGGATCCTGCCAAGAACTCCCCTAAGAATATCCAACCAACATCCAAAGCGAGAACGAAGAAAAAATCCACAACGTAGTGAGTATCCTTTAGAGGAGAACCATAACTCGTTCTTGTGTGTACGTACGTCCAATGCCTAAGCTTTCTAGGATCCCAAGGAATATGAGTAACCATCAATGCCGAAGGATAACGACTATGGCTATACGGCTCACATACGAGTATAGTCGGTTTTATATCATTTTTCGACAAAGCGACCACCATAAAAATTCATCCTTCCGCTGGTAAATCTAAAACGAATCCACCCATACCTCCGAATATCAACCATCAGCAGAGTTGGCACCATCGCCCCAGCTACCCGGAGCCACCCCAGGAAAACAGTATCACCCCAACCACTAGCGGCAGCATATATTGAATTCGAGGAAAAAGGGCGCACAAAGGAGCACTAGTAGTTAGATAGCGGTGCGACGTCAACGGCGGTGGTCTGGTGGTGTCTTTGACGAGGATGACTGTGACACATGGGGTGGTCTAATGCAGACTTTTAAGCACATGTCCTCGGAATTTTTACGTTGGTAAGACCCATTCTTGTTCCTTTAACGTATATTACAGTCATATACACAGCTGTCCCTGTGTACAACTAACTGTGGCACATCCAATGACTGGATATCTCCTTACGGTCAAAATGGGTGTGCTGTGCTATGCTCTGCTAGTGGAGCGTGGGATGGTGGGCGGAAAGACCGATGGTCGGATAGGCGATGGGATGATGGTACGTTGGGACATTTCAGGCTCTGAGAAGGTGGGGCAGCCAGGCGCTCGTATTCTTGGTAGGAGATATCAATGGAGGTGATGGGTAGCAGGTCTAGAAGACTTCCACAACATTATTTCGTTCGCTTTTTACCCGCTATCTTTGTTGGCCCAGAAAGACATTTCTGCCTTTTATTTTTTTTTTCTTCATTGCCTTTGCTTCTCAGAAGGAGCCAGGACATGAAACGAACGGAACTCGAACTGACTAAAATAGATGAGGGATGACAATGACACATACACACGCATGAGACAAGGCAAAAGCAAGAGAAAAAAACCCCAACGATAGTCGTCGAGGAAACAAAGGGTGAGTCCTTCTTTGGCAGAAAATTTTATTTTGTTTTTATACCTATTTTTTCTGCCTCAGTCAGGGCTCTTCCTGGAGGGGTACCGTAGGGTGTAGAAGGACTATAATTCTGATGACTATGGCACACGAGGGTGGGAGTGTCAGTTGTTGTTGAGTATCCCGTGTCCTTTTCACATTTTTGCTTTCCAGGGTATTACTTTTTTTTCTGCTTTTCGTTCCTTTGCTCTTCTTCTTCTTCTTCTTCTTATTTTTGGTAGAAGACAAGGGTAGAAACAACTTTATATTATCTCAGGCAAAGTGGTGCACCCACCTTGTACCGTACCATAGAGGGTTGACACACTCCTAGCGTGGCGGTGATGACTTTCGGATTGAGCAAGCAGCAATTTTTCCCAACAAAGTCCTTTTCTATTATATCTCTTCTTCTTCATCTGTTTTTTTTTTTCTACTCCTTGTTTTGGGATGGCCATGTGTGCCAAGGAGATGGAGTAGTAGAGGTAGTGAATGGCACCACGGGCTGCGTAGTGAACTAAGGCTAGCATGACGATGCCCATTGCGGAAAGGGTAGGTTGGCTTTACTATGAAAACGACAGTAACACCAAAAGCAAGGACAAGAACAACAACGATAAAGAATAACGTCGACAGCGACAGCGACGACGACGACGACGACAATGACAACCCGACGATACTAAAACGATAAGGACGCTTACGTACAAATTCAAACCCCATTCTCTGAAGAACCCTGCTATGTTTTTCGTCGTCGTATCTTTTTCGTAGATGATGGGAACAAAGGCCACATGATGGGTAAGATAGATAGAGGTGGGTGTTGTCCTGTGCCATTTCCTTAAACTCCAAAAGCGACATGATACCATCATGCGGGTGGAGGACGTGTGCTTGGGCTGTAACAGTATTTGTAGCAATGGGCGGCGGTTCGTTAGCTGCCCTCATTTTCACTCTCATCGCAAATTACTTTTAGAACCCTCCGTTGTCCCATTTGAAATCCCTACGTACCATACCGTTCGCCACCCTTTTATTATAAATATACACTTTTATTTTTTATTCACCATTGTGAAAAGAGGACCAAGGCCCAGCGCCATTCAACAGAGTAGTTAATGATGACAAAACGCACTTATTGCGTAGCGTGAGCTTTGGACATGACACGCAGTAGTGAAGTATTTTAAAAAGGGTATACCCGTCGTGGAGGTGCAATAACGATGGGTGACGTGGCAGACATTTGTGGTGAGGGTGCAGCTCGCTGTGGGAATTGAAATGATCCCAAAGTCGGACAGTCGTTCAAGATGGAATTAATTTGATTTTAAATTAGTCTTCGGAAAAGAAATCTAAAAGCGCAAAGGATGTCGGAAAGACGATAGGGGACTGAATGCAACCTGCTAGTGTCCTTGCCTACTTAGATAAACATTTGAATTTGGATTGTGAGAGAGTCCTGAGGAACGCCTTAGAAGTGAGTGATGTAGACCAGAGAATTCGAGGCACTGTTGTCAATACTGTAATATTATTAAAGTGCAATGCTGTCATTAAAAAGTGTTTGTAGTGAATAATAGATGCATCAATCAATGCAAGTAAGTCTACTATATGTATGTCTTTGGAGAGTGCGTATATTGCGTGCTGAGGAGAACATTGAGTTCCTATGGGGGTTTATTCTATGATGGAGTAATTGTTCATGATACTTTCAAAAATGGTATTGATTCTTCTTCAAATAGCTCTATACCTGGTTCTAACCTGGAACGTTATACTACTAGGATTTCGAGTACTTAGACTTAAGATCAAGAGAAGAGATGAGATAAGAGATAGCGGACGCAAGACCTAGATGTTAGTTGGTGAAAAATCCATAGTTTTCTTGGTAGATGGCAATAGTGATATATTTTATAGTATATCTCATAAAAGACTGACCAACGAAACTGAGACGTGGGGAAAAGGACATTTCGTGCTAAAAAAATCTTTGACAGTTTCTTGATTTCACGATTTTCTTGTCAGTTAGAATATTCATATTAAAGAAAACCTTAACAGTTTTGTGATTTCTCAATTTACTTGTCAGTTATAGAGTATAACATATATACTTTCAAGTATGCAAATTAGCATAAACAAAAATTGATTACCTTACAATGTTGCTTTGGTAAGGTGAACTTCCGAACGGCTGGAATTATGAATGGTTCATTTGATCAAGAAATTCCTTGACAGTTTTTGGTGGCTCGATTCGGTTGTAATTACGTTAACAGAAAAAAATATTCGGCCGTTTTATGATTTCACTTCCATATAGCAGCGATTGAAACTGTGAGTGAGGAACTGAGAGGTATTTACGATTTTTACGGATCCAATACGATCACATTCATTAGTGTCAATTAGTCTCGTCACTTCCACTCCGATATTCTCGATATTTAAGTTGCTCCTGATATAGGCAGATAATATCGATAAAGTTATGTATATAATTGTTGCGGATTCACTGGATGCAACCAGCGAATTCGCAAGTGAACGCAACCATAACAACTGTCAGCAACTAGCTGACATGTTAGTTGTTTGGTTGTCAAGGAGAAAAACAAAGAAATTCCTTTCGTCGTCAACTTTGCAGGAGCTAGTTAGAGAAACCAATAATCATTAAAAATATTCAGCATCAACAAATAAAGATAGAAATTATTAAAACCTAAACCAACCCGAGTCTTTTTGGAAGTCTGAAGGAAGATTATTCGAGGATTTCAGCAGTTATTAAAGGTATTCGGTTCCCTTTTTCCCTTTAAATAGTGATTGGTTTCAGGCATCAGTGTTGCGGTCGCAATTGCTTTGGCAAATCCAGTTCATTGTGTGTGTGACCACATCTGAAGATATTCCCCGACGACAATCTTCGCTCGGCGGTAATCCAAATACGTGTTGGCCGTTCGATTGCCTACATCAACATTTTGAGGTGTGTTCAAAGCGTGTTGAACACACACATTTTTTCGGCATACAACAATATCCATTGTTCGTGGAAGTTGCTTTCAACGCCTGTTGTTCGCAAACAGTTTGGTCCTTCGTGCCGGATCCAGTCTGTGGATACAATCCATTGCTGCCAGCTCGCAGCAAATAACAAGGTCGCGGGACATTAAAGTCCAGACGCAAAGACCCGCCAGGAGTTTGAATTCGAGAAGAAATTTGGTCAAATTCGAAGATAATTCCGGCATCATCGACCAACGCCAAATCAAAACCGGCAAAGGCCGCATTGGCCAGACGTCGAAGCCTGACAAGAATGGAATCGGAACTTGAACGCCAAGTTGATGCTCCCTGTCCAGCTGAACCACAAAACTTATCGCTGGAATAAAGACCAACTCATGGCCAAACAATTAATCAGCGCCCAGTTCGCCGCCCAGGAACGGATGTCGGGTGCATTCCTCAATCTGGACAAGAGAGGTCCACCAACGTTGTTTGCGGTGGAAATGCGCCAGAATAACCTCCAGCTTGAATGGGAGGATATCCGAAGCCGAAATGAAGAAATAATCCGCCTGGCCAACCCAGAGATGATTAAGGGCCACGGCTATTTCGTGGAAGGATTCTATGGGGCAGCCGGCGAGACTTACATGGAAGAAGCCACCAAATTCGTCGAGGTACATCACGCCCTTGCCGCTGAGCTTCGGACCACGTCCAGGACTGTAACAGACACTTTCAGTGGGCCACGTGTCAGAAAACTTCCCCCGGTGCAGATGCTAACGTTTTCAGGGAAATATTCGGAATGGCGACCCTTTAAAGATCTGTTTCTAGCGGTACTGGCAGACCACCCCGAACTTGTGGATGTGGAGAGACTTTATTATTTGAAGTCCAGTCTTCGGGATGAGGCCGCCAGAGCCATCCAGAATATTCCCGTGACAGAGGAAAATTACCACCGAGCTTGGGATAAGCTGGTGGATCATTATGATAATACTCGCGCCTTGGTAGACTCTGCCCTGACGACGCTCCTCAACGTACCTGCCATTGCTAAGGAGTCAGCCGCAAGCCTGCGCACACTCCGCCAAACTACCAACGACGCGATTGACAGCCTGGATGCTCTTGGTCAGCCCGTAGCTGCCTGGGATGATATCATGGTCTACTTGACCACCCAGCGCGTGGACCCCGAACAAGCCGTGATTGGCAGACCACCCAGGGCAGCACAATGGAACCACCAACCTACAAACAGCTGGACGCGTTCTTAAAAACAGGGATTGAGCCGTTGGAGTTCGTGGAGCTGCCCCGAAGCACCATTGAGCACCCTCATCGACTTAAGAGCGATCACCAGCTTAACACCAAAGGAGGCGTCTCTCGGCCTACACCGCCTCAACCGCACTCCAGAGCCCTCGACTCATCTGTCCATATTGCAGCTCATCACATTCTTTAGGCTCCTGTCCAGGATTTGAAGAACTCAATCTGGACCCGCGAAAGTCTCTGGTCAACCAGCGACGGCTGTGTTTCAACTGCATGGGATCACATTTGTTCCGCGATTGTTCCTCCACCAGCCGATTTCGACATTGCCAAGGACGACACCATACCCTGCTCCACGCCAGTTCGACAGCATTACCGCCACGTCTAAACGTGGACACTGTCCCGAATCAACATAACTACCAGACTCATGGAGTGTCTTCGTCTGCGTCTCCGCCGTCGGACATCGTTCATCCCAATTCACGGAGTCGAGGGCGCCCGATGCCACACCGCCAAGGCCCAGTCTTCAATCACGATAATGCCTCGTCACGACGGTGCTAGGGGCTGGACGACCAACGCTCTTATCCTGTCTCACCTGTCGGAGTACGTGTCACCCCCTCGACTCCTGGCAACCTCGCCATCGCAGTAGGTCTAGACCTTGCGAACCCGGACATCGCCTCCAGGGAAAAGGTAGATGTCATCATCGGCGCCGACTTGTACCCGGCCATCATTAAGGCAGGATTAAGGAAGTCTGACCAGTCGGACATCATCGCCCAGGGACACATTAGGGGCGGATATTGACGGGTGCAGCTTCGCTCGGCCCAGACACCTCTAATAGGGAACAAATCTTAACCAGTCACATTGCCGGTCCTCGTGGGTTGCGAATTTACAACTCCAACCCAGAGGAACTGGTCGACCATACAACTGCTGGCAGATCCCCGCAGGGGCCAACGAGGAGACGTCGTCGACGTCGACACCGAAGCACCCGATTGCAGTACATACGTCCCGCTACCACCATCAACCGCGGAACGCGCAATGCCCCGTTTGGAGGGCGGCGCTCCCCAGTATTCAGGGACCGACCGAGTCCCAGCCGCTGCATCCGAATGAACGCTGCGGCCTCACCCGCAAACGACCGCATCGTTCCGGCCGCTAACTTCGGACGGGCGCCAAGGGACGCAGCACCCGTCAACACCACTAGTTGTCTCGATGGAGTGGGACCAATCACCAGTCACGTGGTCACTGATCGTGGGTTGCGACCTTACAACTCCAACCCAGATCACATGGCCAGCAACGATAACCGCATCCAACAACGAAGGGGACCATCCCGTCATCACGAACCCCCCGGACCGTTCAAGACCCTTCCGTCTTCAACACTCTTCAGGGCGGGCGGCTCTCTCCCAATCGACCATCATCGATGTGAGAGTGGACTGCAGCGGATCGCTACCAGCCCACTCACGAGACCCATCGCCAAAATCGGTATCCTTCCAATGGAAGAGGGAAACCCCAACCAAGCTCCGGACGATCAGCCTATGGGTATTTAGTGCTAGAGGCGTCAGCACGGACGCAGGTTGAGCACAACACCACAGATTGTTCACTAAACACACGAGAGAAGACAGGAAAAGGTCAGGAAGTAAAACCCTGGTGAAGCCGTTTGGTTGTACTGTTATGTGGTTTTAACAATATATTTAAGTAAGAATGGACTTACTTGATTGTCCGTTGAGCGGTCGCTGCAGTTGCTGCTAGTTGTTGTTGGTTCTTCGGCGACTGGTTGCAGGGGGCGTTGATTGGTTGCTCCCCTGTTCGTCCGTAGTTGTGCTCACCTTATCGGTCACTTTGTCAAACTGAAGTTCCACTGATGGTAAAGTATCCTTCTGTGCCGATCACGTACACAGACGAACCAACTATTTTGGAGAGTTGTTCTCCGTTTAAAGGTAAAGAGGGGAACCTAACGAAAGTGGATTAGTGGATGTTGGGGGGACCTGGACTCAAGGTCGGTCCGTAACAGTACATCGGTTCTTTATTTTTATTGTTCTTGGTTACTTAACACTTTCGAATTTAATATAATACACTTCGTTTTAGGTTGGATCTGTCAGCAATGAGAGATTTTTTTTTTTTTTTTTTTTGGATATTTTGTTACAATGGTTTTTTTTACCACTGTCGCAACCGATTTGCGTTTTAATCAAGTTAAGTGAACTGGAAAATTCAGCGCAGGTTGACGCGGCCAACAATCATAAACGGAAAACACTACACGGAGTTCTCACTAGACGTGTATTCACATACACATCAATCGAACACATAAGGGTATCGTATTCTCCCGACTCTGATAGAGCAACGGCCTCGAATTTCCTATGACACGTGCGCACACCACGAATAATGAAATCTGGCTCAAACCTACAATCCGTATCTGCCAGATTCAACGATGTGGATTACATTGGTGTGGGAGGATTCTATATGTGTCCGTGTAGGATAAGTACGTTGCCCGTCAGCCTGCATATCGGCAACGACGAAAATGCACCTAAATAAACATGCGCTGGTGTAATGAATTGGTATTATAGAGATATGCCATTGCGAAAAATCGCCGAAGTGAGAAATAGGTTTCTGTGTCTTAAATAAACAGAAACGCTATTTCGAGGGCCATAAATCTTTGATGACTTGCGCCTGAGAACGAAATAGGTTTTTGCTTCAAGATACACAAAAACGCTATTTCAAGGGTCACGATGATATGCACATCGTGTTTACTTACGCGTTCATGCTAATGCCATTGTAGGCTATAGATTTTTCGTGGCGATAAGCAAACCGATGGTTTGCTCGCCTATGGCCTAGGTTATGGTAGCTTTTGTTTGTTTTACAGGCCGGAGCATCGTTAGGCATGTTTTGGGGTATGATTGTCTAACGTCAATCAAATTAGTGCCCAAATCCCATGATCGGTAGATAACTGATAAGGAAAATGGGTCGCAAGTGTTGCGAACCTTGGGATTGGGACAATATTCACTCATGAACCGTAGCAAGAATACCGGCTACAGCTATGTCAACAATTACGCTGGCCAGCGAGTATTTATCTTATATAATTGCTGACAAGCCGAGCCGATTGTCTGTCACGGTCCATGTATGAATGAATGAAATACTTTGTTTGATGTGTATGCTTGATAAGGTTTAACTTCCAGGTGTGATGCTGCAGGGGAGCTTACGCTGCCCCTAATTGCAGGTAAACACTATGGATTTGGAAGGTGGTTAATTTAAGAGGATTGGCGATTCTCTGGGAATGTATTAAAGAACCGCCACAAGCCCCTGAGGCCAAATGATTCGCCACTGATTGGCGAAGGCGGGCGGAATGTTGCGGATTCACTAGATGCAACCAGTGAATTCGCAAGTGAACGCAACCATAACAACCAAATAACAACTGTCAGCAACTAGCTGACATGTTAGTTGTTTGGTTGTCAAGAAGAAAAACAAAGAAATTCCTTTCGTCGTCAACTTTGCAGGAGCTAGTTAGAAAAACCAATAATCATTAAAAATATTCAGCATCAACAAATAAAGATAGAAATTATTAAAACCTAAACCAACCCAAGTCTTTTTGGAAGTCTGAAGGAAGATTATTCGAGGATTTCAGCAGTTATTAAAGGTATTCGGTTCCCTTTTTCCCTTTAAATAGTGATTGGTTTCAGGCATCAGTGTTGCGGTCGCCATTGCTTTGGCAAATCCAGTTCATCGTGTATGTGACCACATCTGAAGATATTCCCCGACGACAATCTTCGATCGGCGAAAATCCAAATACGTGTTAGCCGTTCGATTGCCAACATGATCATTTTGAGGTGTGTTCAAAGCGTGTTGAACACACACATTTTTTCGGCCCACAACAATATCCTTTGTTCGAGGAAGTTGCGTTCAACGCCTGTTGTTCGCTAACAATAATAGAGATAGACCGGCATATTAGCAGTCGTGGCAACGCCCAAGATCTAAAATTCGACCATTTTAAACTATCTGCATTAAACTGGATTCAAAAAGACGGTCGTTACTTAAGTTCCCCATGAGTTGACACAAAGAAAACATAAATTTTCAAATTTCCATATCTGACTCTGAACAAACGAGGACATTTTGCCTCTAATCGATTGGAAAGTGGATATGAGAAATGGATCATATGCAACAATATTATACGAAAACAATCGGCGTCAAAGCAGCTTAAACGGTAGCCAAACTAGGACTAACGGATAGTAAGATTTTCCCATGAGTGTGGTGGACCAGGAAATCTATCATGAGTTACTCCCAATGGCCAAATACTAAACTTGAACATTTATTTATAACAACTAAAAGCTAGCGTTCGATCAGATGCGTCCAGAATCGACCAACAGAAGGAGTCATGGACAACGTCATTGCACACTTCGGTGCAACATAAGTTAGAAACTCGGGGAGCTTCGT
The DNA here is from genome assembly GCA_963931805.1 of Microdon myrmicae. Lineage (NCBI taxonomy): Eukaryota > Metazoa > Arthropoda > Insecta > Diptera > Syrphidae > Microdon > Microdon myrmicae. The sequence goes on from OZ007496.1 coordinate 36,652,020, forward strand.
TGGAAAGTTTTGATACCTTGACGTTATAGTCCGAACCAAATACTAAGCGAGTATATCCTTTTTAATTGCAAAATTTTCTTAGTGATAGTGGATTCATCAATAGGGATCACGGCTTCTATAAGGAACGTATTACGAAGTTACCTTTAAAATGACAAACACTTGCTCCGATGTATTTGTGTACTGAACCTGACCCGCATCATACTTAGATAACTTAATAAGTATTTCTTGCGGTTGATTAATGTTAACTTGAATAGCAACTGTTGAACCATAAAATCATAGAGTTAAGACACATATTTGAATACAGATTGACACCGCTTAAATTAAATCCTGCTCCGGGAAAAGTGTCCTGCGCGGAATTTTGAACTGGAGGCGATAAGTGTCAGTTCTGTTTGCTGTATATCCATGGCAGTTTTTATATTTACGAAGTACGAAGTTGGACTTGCCATGGTTGTGTGGGGGGGCGAGATCGCGACACCGCACGGGCGAGAGTTCTACCTCGTACCCACAAATCACTAATATATCTGACACGTTCAACACCGAGGGAAAAGCACAAACACGGGACAGGGAAAAAATATAAAACACAGGATTTCTATAGTTTATTATTATTTATTTTACGGTTGTAAACACTACACTGTACGTGGGGAATGCGAGTTATCTGTGAGGCACACGACTGTTACTTGTTTAATTTTTCCTTTCGTTACTTCACACTAGACTCAATTATTATCGCTCCCGTCCACGGAACAGGAGCGTAAGTCCGCACGACTATTATCGTCGGCAGATGGAACAGGACTTAGCTTTATAAATTTGCTGACAAGAGAATTCGGTCAGTGAAACTGGCTCTCTTAAATAAAGGATGTATTTTCTGTTCCAAGAGAGACGTAAAGTCTCTCTTTGGGATAACCAACAGATCTCATACAGAAGATCGCCACAGTACAGATATATGTGTGTACACTGGTTCTTTTATGGATCAAAGCCATGGGAAGGAATCTAAACAAAGAGAGGGAAGTGGTGCATTCATGGGATGCGAGTCTGGTAAAGCAAACAAAACCGAAACTCGTCGGATGCTAATTGGAACTTTGTTTGAGATGTGCGTCGCGGCTAAATAAATAGACGCGGCGCAATGAAAAAATGGTGTTAATAGGTTTTGGCTAGATTACCAGAAAATGGTGTTTATGGCATCACTGGTAAGTGTAAGTATTGAATTCCTATTTACATTTGCTTATGCTGTAGGATTTAATTGGTGCCAAGAGATGCGTGTTTTTGTTTTAGTCCCTTGGGTGTAGGTCGCCAGCCAATGTGTTTGTCTGGTGATTTATGATATACATGATGAAGCTGGGATAAGCCAACTCAAGGGTAAGATTCCCTGATTATGCGGTTGTATTATATATAGACCAATGAAATTTCTTTCAGGTAATTTAGGATAAGATAAGAAAGAACTCTTATAGGGGGTTTTACATGCGAAGTTATGCTTGCAGTTAAGAATTCTTTTGCAGAAGCTTGAAAATAAATATATTCGGTAAGCTTAATGCGTGCAGCATTTACAGGTGCTAATGCTGTTGCATTAGCGGAAGTAGATTGGGTCGTAATAATGGGGGTTCTGCCTGAAAAGGTCAAGAAAGGAATCTTACGGGAAATTATATGCGAAGAGAATGCATCAAAGGTAAGTTTTCTTTGACAGGGACTTTAAGATCATTGATTTGATCTATATGATGCGTGAAGCATTTTCAGGTACTAATGCGATTGCATTAGTGAAGTTAGGAAATTGGATGGCAGTTATGTGGGGTTTTAGGTAAGTGAACCGTGGGGTTTGGCGGCACCGCCACAGTTGGACTATGATAATAATTCGCTGGATTAAAGGTGATCATTTAAAGAGTTGCCTAACTGTCTTTGTCTTTCAGTCACACTTTCCACGGTTTGTGTTTGTAAAATAAATATGGCATTGGTCTCTATCTTTGTTTTGTTGTGTTGTGCAATGATTGTGTGGTTGCCCATTATTGTGTTGAGGTTTTCTGATGGAAAAAACGGTTTCCTTGTGCAACGACTAGCAGATATATGAAAGCCTGATACCCCAGAAGCTAAAGACTATTATCTCTGCACGGAAACAAGATTTTAAACTTTGATATAGATCACTCACAATATTCTTCAAAACTACGTCAGCTTTTTAATAAAGAACTCCCCATCGCAGTGAGCCCAGGTATTGAAAGGCATTTGACACGAAGCATTGTTTTTGATGGCCGAGTGCTACGGTCGTCCAAATTCTGTGGTTGTGACAACAAAAAAAAACATCAGCAATGTCAGCAAAATCATTTAGGCCAATCGTAAATTAAAATTCCGTGAGATAGCAAAGAAAATAAGAAAGTCGAAACCATCTTGCGTTAGAATTTGTCAATGAGAGAGCTGTATTCAAAGTGTAAAGTTTGCTCACAGTCGATCAAAAACCACAGTGAGTCGATGATTCAGGGGGTGTTGACAACTGTTTCAGGACAAAAAACAATATTTCGGGTCAATGAATGTTACAAAGAATCAAACTGAGTGGACATCAGCAGCTGAAAACTATCGAACGCGACCAAAGACGCAAACATCAGCTGGCAGGGTTTTGGCCTTCACGTTTTGCGATGCGCAAGGTATTTTATTCATCGATTACCTTGAAAAAGGAAAAACTATGAAAGCGAATTTTAATTAACGTTATTGATACGTTTGAAGGAAGGAAGTGCGAAAAAAACGGTTACAACTGAATAAGAAAAAGACAAATCACTGTGTCACAAGTCAATGAATTCCACTTCGAATTGCTTCCGCACCCAAACTTCTGGGTGTTTGCAGACCTCAAAAGAATGCTTCAGGGAAAGAGATTTGGCTCAAATGAGGAATTTAAATTGGAAACTGAGGAGTGTTTTGAAGGCAAGAACAAACCGTTCTACAGAAAAGACATCGAATTGTTAGAAAAGCGTTGGAATCAGTCTATGTTGGTAAATATAAAAGAATTTTACATAAACGTTTTATTATTAGTTAGACTCAAGCGATTGAGAGATGTGTTGGAGCAAAACGACAAAAAAAAGTAGTCGCTTTACTCACAAGCTTGGGTTGAGCCGTATAGTATGTAATACCATGGGATGTGTTCCCGAGTAATTCGTCAACCAGTACAAAGTAAAATGGTAGCTCTCGTCCGACACTTCGACATCGAGTTAAAATTGCTTGATCGACCACAGGGATTTAGGATAATGTCAGAATTAACTCCGAGGGTGAGAAAACATCTAAAAGCAAGCAAAATAAGATGGTAGTTAAAAAGCAGACAAAATTCAATGTATTAAGCTGTGTAGTGATCCTAAATCAATACTCTCAACCAATCTCCCATCATTCCATCAAAAACCAATCTTTCATACCCCAATATCCTACCCATATCCATAATCCCGATCATCATACCCAATCGAATCATATGCGCGACAAATTAAACCGAAAGTTCATTTGTCGCACATTGGCTCAATTCCCAATCATCCCGACATAATAAAATGCTTATTTTCAAATGCATTTCATGATTTTACCTTCCGGGAATTTGTTTGAACAAATTCCCATATCCTTCCCCATTCCAATTGAAGTACACACAAAATCTTGTTTGTTCTTGTTGGAACTTTTATACACTTATTAACAAATCTCTGTAGATACAGTAGTATAAAATGGCGGCGCATTTTGGATTCATGATCAGTCAATCGCGACGGCCGAACCACGGCCAACGCCAGCAAGGAAATAGTAAGGAAGAAATTAAAATAAAAAGAAGCCTTTCATTTAATCTTCTAACTGCGACGGGTAATCTCACCACATCAACGGGGGGAATCGTGATCTAGTTAGCAAAGACGACCAAGGCTGTTTGCACCACAGCCAAAAAGGACGTCCACCTCCCGGGGATACCCTTGATTCGAGAAGCAGTCGCCGACAGTGCGGTTCATCCAGAAGGCTGACGTAGAAGAAAAATGGGCACTCTCTTTCTATAGCGCCTTCACTGAGACCCGTTGACCCGTCTTCTCGCCACCTAAAGCAGTCAAGATATAATAATAATAACAATTATTGTATTTTAACATCATCATCATCGGCACTACAACCGGGAACCGGTCTTGGCCTTATTTAGCAAGTCCTGAGGCTTGTTAAATTTTCCATAATGATTTATTTTGTCTGGGGAAGCTCATTAGTCTTGCGCCAGGGGCTCCCCGACGGGGAGTATTTTAACACCTGTCCCGAAATTCCATTCGGCTATTAAAAATGAAGTGATGCAATCGTTTTTTACAAAGAATGCATTTTAATCAGTATTATACCGTCCATGTTAGAAACGCGTCACACCGTGTCCAGGAGAGAATGCGCTTTGATAACTAATGACTCCTGGGAAGACGCTAGGATCAATAAATAACGACTTAATTCCTGGAAAGGCGCAGCAATCAACAAGTACTGACTCCCTCCCTGGGAAGACGCAAGGATCAGCACCTAATGACTCGCTTCGTAGGAAGATACTGCTCACACAATAGCACCACACACAGCAGCTGCTTGCAGGGCAATAGTACACGAGGTAGATCGCCGTATATATAAGACGAACGATCTCGCCTCTAAATGGGTTCAATTTTGGAGCTCCTTGGGGGTGCGTAGATTGATTACGCTGATATAGGAATAGTTAAGGATTTAAATTTCGATTTATAGAATCATACAATAATTATTGGGCACCGAGCTGTGAGTCAACCAATTCCGTCGTTAGAACATAGGCGCAACGTATCGTCCCTATCTCTTTTCTATAGGTATTACACGCTCACCTCGATAGTATAGTGGTGAGTATACTCGACTGTCATGCGGGAGACCGAGGTTCGATTCCCCGTTAGTGAGCCTCTTGCGCAAGACTTAATGACCTTGCCCGGAAAAAACAAATCGTTATGGAAAATTTAACAAGCCTCAGGACTTGCTAAATAAGGCCAAGACCGGTTCCCGGTTGTAGTGCCGATGATGATGATGGCTAAAATTAAGATAATGCAATATATATAGTATTATTTGGGGGGAAGTAGCCTCCAATCCTTTCTCTTGCTTTTCAGGTACCTCAGAACGCTTCCCCTGCATCAGTGGTAAGGGGCGTTCAACCAATTTTACTCTTACTATTACCCCGAGATCGCGTCCCGCCACCATTGGTAAGGGGTGCTCTAACCCAACTCCTCTGCATTTAGCCACACGAACGGTGTTTTCCACACCAAAAGATATTTCCCCCACCAGTTCGACACGCAATGGAAAAGAAAATAAATAGATACCACGCACATCGAGCCGATGGCAGACTGTAGAATCGGCGATAGGGTCTAGAAAGAAAGCTTTTCTGGACTTATTTGTTTTCAGAGTAGCCTTGACTATCCTATTACCTTTATTTTAAAACAGTCCACTACAATCTTCGGAAATTTTGGGGACGCGCTGAAAGGTAGCCGTCCGTCTCAATTAACCCATACAAACTACTGGTCCTTCAAGTCGTGCTTGTTGATGACAGCCCTTTTGCAACTTCATTCTTTCCCATCGTAGATCTTGGGCCAAAGTTGAAAAACCCGTCGAAGTTTTCATAGCTCTCTGATCAGTAAACGATTTTAAACGGAATGAGTTTTGCAGGAGAAGTCTAATGATATATCATCATCATCATCGGCACTACAACCGGTCTGGGCCTTATTTAGCAAGCCCTGAGGCTTGTTAAATTTTCCATAACGATTTGTTTTTTTCCGGGCAAGGTCATTAAGTCTTGCGCAAAGGGCTCACTAACGGGGAATCGAACCCCGGTCTCCCGCCTGACAGGCGGGTATACTATCCACTATACGATCGAGGAGCCTCTAATGATACACGGTCTACAGAAAAAAGCAGGTAAGGCAAAACATCCCAGAGATATGCCACTAATTTTTACTGAAGGATTATTGCGGCTTGTGGTCTGTCGTTGTTATGATGGACCCTTGCCATCGACCAGTTCTGAGCATTTCTCTTGTAAGGCATGGTTCTATTTTTTTTATTGGAATGCAGTAAACATTCACATCAATCATTTTACCCAGAGAAAGCAGTTCGTAAAGCACACCACGATAATCCCACCATACGCATAGCAACATCTTCCTCGGATGAAGGTCAGCCTTCGTAGTGTCCCCGTGAGTGTTTATGATCTTTTGCGGATTACGCTATCGTAAGTGCTCCACTTCGCCACCACTAGTCGCTTGAAAAACGGATTGTTTTCGTACAGATAAAGAACCAAGTTTTTTTTGGGAGGATGGGAGCGAACATACAGGGCAAAGTCTGTGATTGCTTTCAACCCGGCGAAGGCCAGGAAGATCCTTGTCCCTGTTAAATCCAAGCTGACATGCAGTCTCCACGTGATACCCCTGGATAGCTATTCTGGCACCCACGAAGTAGTGAACCAATGCATGAATCGACATCCTGAGAAAGGTTGGCGCAAGGCTAATAACAAGGCTAAGGCCCGGAAAAACGAATTATTATGGACAATTTAACAAGCCTCGGATGTAGACCGGATACACGACGACGACCACGGAAACGAAAATGGCTAAACGAATTAAGAATTTTCTCACTACACATAGGTCGAGCTGCGCAACAGCTTGCCGATGCTCTGTCCGAATATAAAGCTGACATAACAGCATTGCAAGAAATAAGATTGACGGGGAGTGGTGTTATTCAAAGAAACGGGTTTGATATTTTTTACAGCTGTCATGCAAAACACCATGTGCTCGGGGTAGGCTTTCTAATCAGCCAAAAACTGAAGTCTGCCATTATCGGCTTTAATGCAATAGACGAAAGGCTATGCACTCTTTGCTTGCGAGGCAAGTTTAAGAACATAAGCCTCATACCCGTTCACGGACCTACATAGGAGTCCCCTGACGACCAAAAGGAAGAATTCTACGAGTACGTCGAACGGGCTCTCAATGCTTACTTAGATACGATGTAAAAATCGTTCTTGCTGATTTGAATGCGAAAATAGGTCGGGAGCCGGTTTTCAGGCACTACGAAGGTTCCCATAGTTTGCATGAGAACACTAATGACAAAGGACTACGAGTTATCGAATTGGCAGCATCAAAAAACTTGGTCGATGCGAGTACCAGGTTCCCGCGTAAAGATACCTACAAATCCACCTGGGTATCACTGATGGATCCACCCGCAACCAATTTGACCACGTGTTGATAGGTTGCCGTCACTCCTCGCGCCTGATGACGGTACGAACGTATCGAGATTCCAACGTCGACTGGGATCAATATCTTGTTGGTACAGTTTTCCGAGCGCGGATTACCTTACGGAGACGTATTGCATCCGCGGATCAGGTTCGAGTCAACACGGCTGCCTTACGCAATGAGAATACCAGGAACACCTTTGGTCATGCGTTAAGACTCGCCCTCGAAGAGCTCGACGGAGGGAGAGTAAGTCCTGGGGCCAGAATGCCGGGCGTAGAAGAGAAATGGACACGCCTTAAGAATACTGTCATTAATACTGCCAACTTGATGTTAGGCAGTAGTCGTAGAGATCGGAGCGACTGGTTTGATGATGCGTGCAAACTAGCAGCTGAACATAAGAATGCTTCATACCGAGCTATGCAGCAGTTTCATAGGACGCGGATACGCGAGGAGAAATACAAAGAGCTCAGAAGATCTCAAAAATGGCTGCAGAGACAAAAGAAAAGTGACTGGGAAAAAACCTTGCCTGTGAAATAAAGAAAAATAGAAAGCGAGGTCCGCACCAGGCGCGGAAGTTCTACCAAGTAATCCGCAGTATGATGAGGTACACACCACACAGCACTTACTGCAAGGATAAATAGGGTAATCTGATCACCGATCCTGAAGGCATTCTGGAGCGATGGAAAGTGCACTTCATTGAATTGCTAAATGGTCAGCTCACAGCAGAATTGGCGGCTCCACCAATGCAATATCAAGACCAAATGCTGCCGCAACCACGCGTGACACCTTTGGTCATGCGTCAAGACTCGCCCTTGAAGAGCTCGATGAAGGGAGAGTAAATCCTGGGGCCAAAATTGCGGGCGTAGAAAAGAACTTGACACGCCTTAAGAATACTGTCATTAGTACTGCTTACTCCGAGCGACTGGTTTGATGATGAGTGCAAACTAGCGGTTGATCGTAAGAATGCTGCATATTGGGCAATGCAGAATTCTCTTAGGACGCAGGTACGCGAGGAGAAATACAAAGAGCTCAGAAGATCTGAAAAAAGACTCCCCAGACAAAAAAAAAAGTGCCAGGGGAAAATATTTGGTCTGTAAAATAGAAGAACGCAGAGAGCGAGGTCCGCACTAGCCGCGGAAGTTCTACCAAATAATCCGCAGCATGACGCGCTACACACCACGCTGTACTTACTGCAAGGACAAAGCGGGTAATCTGATCACCGATCCTGAAGGCAATCTGGAGCGATGGGAAGTGCACTTCAATAAATTGCTAAATGATCAGGTCACAGAAGAATTAGAAGCTCCACCAATGCAGGATCGACACCAAATGCTGCCGTCACCAAGCATTGAGGAAACATTAAAAGCCATAAGACAGCTCAAATCAAATAAAGCCCCTGGAGTTGATGGCATACCAGCTGAGCTGATCAAATGGATAGCCCCATACGCTAAAGCCATCATTGGTCAATATCAGTGTGACTTCATCCCAGGAAAATCAGCGATTGATCAGATATTAACCCAGGCGATGGAAAAATGTCTGGAATTTAAGATTCCATTATATCATATATTTCTAGACTTTAAGGCGGCCTACGACACCATAGCCAGGGTAGAACTATATAATGCCATGAGAGAGTTCGGCGTTCCAAGCAAATTGATACGACTTTGTAGGTTGATCATGACCAAGATAACTAGTCAAGCAAAAATAGCGGGATTGCTGTCCAAACCAGTAAACATCTTTAATGAACTCCGACAAGGGGACGGTTTGGTCTGCCTCCTCTTCAACCTGGCGTTGGAGACAGCAATCCGTGACCCTGGCGTCACAACTAGAGGGGCAATTGTCACCAAGTCCAGCCAGATACTTGCCTACGCAGATGATATCGACATCATCGGTAGATCCGGATCGGGTGTACAGGACTCTTTCACCCAGATCGAGCAGGCGGCACAAAAACTGGGACTGCACATTAATGCGGGGAAAACTAAGTACATGGTGGCAACTTCTGCGAAGAGAAGACCTAACGTTGGTCAAACTATCAGGGTAGTGGAGCACGAATTTGGAGTAGTGCAATCCTTTAACTACCTTGGGTCAATAGTATCAGCCGATAACAATATGGAAGAAGAAATACGCGGACGGTTGATCAAATCAAACAAAGCCTACTATCGTCTATCAAGGCGAAATTTATCCCGAACATCTAAGCTACTACTGTACAAGACCATGGTCTTACAAGTACTCATGTATGGATCCGAGACTTGGGTGCTTAATAAAAGGCACTCTGAACTCTGGCCTCGTTCGAGAGGAAGGTCTTAAGGAGAATTGTTGCCCCCGTGTGTGAGGGAGGACGATTCCGGAGTCACTACAACCATGAATGAGCGAAGAGCAGCTTGTGGCGGTCCCGCCAAACCCCACTGACTACTTACCTAGATAACCCCCATCTCTACGACCCACCCAAGGGACCAAAACAAATATACGCATCTCGCGTCTTAAGGCATCAATTAAATCCTACAGCACAGGTAAATGCAAATAAGAATTAAATACATACCCTTACCAGCGATGCCATAAACACATAAACACATTTCCCGGTAATCAACCTAAAACCAATTAGCACATTTCCACATTGCATTACCGCCTATTTACGAGGGTTGCCTTTTATATTTCGGGATTAGAGAACAAAAACAAATATTGATCATCGAAAATCACTTTATTATTTTTCAAAATATTCCCCATGAAGATTTATACACTTTTGCATGCGTTTGAACCAATTGTCGAAGCACTTTTGCCACTCTGATTGAGGTATCTCCAACACATGCATTCTGAATGCAGCAACCGCTTCTTCAGGTGTCGAAAAACGTTGACCTCTCAGTTTGTTTTTTACGTACGGGAATAAAAAGAAGTCATTCGGTGCCAAGTCAGGACTATACGGTGGATGACCCATCAAATCGATGTTTTGGGTGCTCAAAAATGCTGTTGTCGCAGCCGATGTGTGAGAGCTCGCATTGTCATGGTGAAGAGTGATCCGTCTTCGGCGATTGGTTTTCCTGATTTCTAGGAAGACAACTGGCAAACAAATGGTTGTGTACCACTCAGAATTGACTGTTCTGCGTTGTTCTAGTGGTACGGTTGCGACATGTCCAGTTTTTCCGAAAAAACAGGCGACCATTTGCTTGGAAGTGCTTCGTGCGCGAACAACTTTTGTTGGATTTGGCTCATCTTGAAACACCCAGGCAGTCGACTGCTGTTTACTTTCGGGTTCATACGCGTAAATCCACGATTCATCACCTGTCACGATGTCATAGACGTGTTTCGAAGCACCGCGACCGTATTTTTTGAGCATTTCTTTCGACCAATTGACACGAGCCTTTTTTTGGGCGATAGACAAATTGTGTGGGATCCAACGCGAACAAATTTTTTTGACAGTCAAATGTTTATGCAATATTGAATGTATGCTGGTCCCACTAACGCCTAAGGTTGTCTCAATCTCACGATAGGTCACATAACGATCTTCCAATATCAGTTCGCGCACAGCATCAATGGTTTTCGGAACAACAACTGATTTTGGACGACCTTCACGAAATTCATCTTGGAGTGAACTACGACCACGATTGAATTCACCATACCATCGATAAACACTGGTCCTTGATGGAGCTTCATCGCCAAAAATTGAATTAAGTTCATCCATGCACTGTTGCTGAGTTAATCCCCGCCGAAAGTTGTAAAAAATAATCGCACGAAAATGTTGACGATTTAATTCCATTTTTGGGCCGAGATGAATCTTTTAAGTTACTGTAAACAACACAAATAGCGCTCGTATGTCAAAACGTTCTGAGTGCGTATAACCTCAAAAATGTCCAACTTTACGACAGAGCTGTCCATTGCCGGATTGCAACACTAGGGTTGCCAAATCCCGAAACATAAGAGGCAACCCTCGATTTACCCGCAATGCACATTTTAGACAAAGACCTAAGCGTTCCCTTTGTCTTCTCATATTTCGGGATCTGCTTCTCATCAGCAGCGGCATGAGCAAACAAAAACCATTAGCATCCAAGGAGATTCGATTTGTTTGCTTTCCGGAACTCACATCTCATGGATACACCCTATGCCCTTTTCGTCGTTTCAGGTTCGTTCTCATGGTTTGTCCCATGACATAACCCATCTACACACAGACATGTGTACTACCAATGATCTTCACGGTCCCTTTGTCCTTACCGCCTGTCTGCTTTGTTTATCGCTGAGTCCAATGACATCCCCCGACCACCACGGTTGTGGCGCTCCCGCTCCCCGGTGCACACGGGGACGCGAATGTAATATACCTCGGGTCGATCGTTGTGCTGTACTACTAAATCATATAAAGTTAATGCCGGACGGCCAACTCAATTTATTAGGTTCCAAAATAAAAACAACAGTTTAAAGCCCAATCATATAGAGTGCAGTGAATTAGCAATCATTCTTAAGACTAAAAATATATATAAATGAATAATAAAACTGTGTAGTGACTTATTTGTAAAGAAATAGATATTAAAATAAAATCTTAACGCAAATGACTAGTTGAAAACAAATCAGTGGAAATAAACCGAATTAATAAAATCTACCAAGTGTTCCATTTTCCTCATTGTTTTTGGTGATCGTGTTTTTATATTCGGCGGCATTTATGATGGGGAAGGAAGTGAACCGAGTGCCCATGCGTGGCACAATACACTTCCTCCCCACAAGTCTGCCCGAAAAGACCTTAGGGGCAGGATGTATGGAAGGAGACAGCGCAGCAGACCTTTTCTGCGATGGAGGGATGACGTAGGCCAGGACGCCCAGAGCCTGGGAGTGGAAAACTGGATGACATTGACTCGATATCGGGACCGGCGGAGAGATTTGGTAAATAAAGCCAAGACCGGATCTCGGCTGCAGTGCTGGTAATGATATTGATGAAGAACTAAGGTTTATATAAACATGTATGCCAAATTATCTTCAGTCAAATTGGGTATACCCAAACATCGCTCGAATCGACCTCTGTGGACTGACCGATTTGGGCCCAATTTTCGAGACTTATACTTGGCGAACTTTTTCTGTGCCATGCGTTCTGTCAAGGTATCGTCCCCGTATATGCCACATATCTTTCGGTGGAAGTGAAAAAGCAAAGCAAGATCAAAACGCATCGTAATCTCTGTCAAGTTCACAGAATTATAGAACGAAAAATACGAATGTCAATGCCTGCAACAGATATAAAAAGAGTACTGTCACTTCTACAAAAATTAGTGACCAGATAGGGCCACCAGAAATAGGCATGTTCTACAAAACTTCGCACTAAACCTCAATGGGATTATGCGACCATCCAAAATTGTTGAACGATGTGATGCTGAATTGTCGAATGCCGCTGAACAGGAATCTGGAGCCGATTTTCAACCGGAGCCTGAACCTATGAAATAATAATCTACAGAAGAAGAAGAAACGTAGAAAAAAGATGGAGGACCATTGCCTTAGTTCCTACAACGATGTCGCCATCACATCACAGAGTGCTTCGGTTAACGAGGGAGACTATTGGCAACGTATCACCCCAACGATCAATATTGCGCTAAATCTTTGGAAAGCGTAACAACTCATAGCATGCCAATTGCTAGAAAAGCGCTTCGATTTCGGGAAAGATATAAGTATGCCCTAGAGCGAGTGACAAGTGAAATCAGGTCCGCGTGCAAACTCATTTTAAAAAGACTCAAATGGGATTAGATATAAATATATTTTAAGGGGTATCCTGGTGTAGAAGGGCAAAAAAAGCCGATTTTGTCGATTTTTTTTTTAGAAAAATCTATTTAATATATATTTTTCCAAATTTGAGCATTTATTGTGCATACATATTAGTGCTCTCATTCTAGAAGTGGTATACTATCGATTAAGTAAAAAAAAAACGATTTTTTGAAGCCGCTACACCAGGATACCCCCTTAAAGCAATAGGGAATAATTTTTACTTTTCAGTGGGATTTGGAGTCTTATTTGCAAGTGAAATTTGCATTTCGCTTGGCTAACTAACCCCGGATTAATTTACGGTCTTTTAGTCCAAAAAATTCGGACGTCACGACGGAAGCATTGAAAAGAACCGTGTATTATTTGAAGAAAAAAAAGGTAGGAAACCAGAATTGGATCGTTTTCAATTACCACCCTAATTTAGATATTTATAAGACTATTTCCCCCCAAACTCTGACGACTTATGTGTGCACGTTTCGTGTAAATGTATATTATTATTGTACCTAATTCTTGCGTATAATACGCATATAAATGAATACCAGAAAGGATACTTATAATGACGATACGATACCATGGTCAGATGTGCCATATCTGCTGTTGAACAATAAATAAGATTCTCTGTGCTATTATATGAATTTGAAATTCACCGCGGGCTCTTGAGTTTTCACTTGCCCTGCGAGTAGGGCGTTAGAATATACTCACAGCTGACGGCTTGTCGTAAGAGGCGACTAAGGGCCGAGTGGTAGATGGGGTCCTAACTACCCTGTCGTCCGGTGAAATGCCATCCCATCAAGCTATAGGCTTCGTGGAATGGTAGGGAGAAATCCCTGGCCATCTTTCGGCTTGGCTGATGGGCCGATTCGAGAAAAGGTTGATTTAGGTGGTAGCCGGTCCCTTAGTGAGATACCACCTTGTCGCGCTGTACATTCCGCGATATCGTCGGAAGAAATCTTCAACTATGTTTCGGATGTATGGCTGATGGCACGGACTGACATGGAGTCACGATGGTACCTCCTAAGATAAAGAATTCCGGAGGTAATCTACTTTCCCTTTTGGATCTCCGGGGCGACTATGTGAGGAGGAACATCATGCAAGTATTCTGATAAATAACCAAGCTTTATGAAATTCGATGCTCTGTCGACGTTCGACTTATGACGGAATTTTGCAACATCAGGTGTGTTGGTCTCACCAATACGAATGTAAACGCCCTCGTCGATTCGTCATATATTCCTCTCTCAGGATACGAATTACATCCGAGATTCAGTTTTAAGAGCGGAGTCTACGTCTTTGCGCGGCCCGATCTGGCTTGACAGAGAATGGAGGCGTTGGAACCCAATAACATGGACATCATGTGGTTGAAGGTCGTGCTGAGGATTTCTGCTAAATTTCTTTGTTTTATTTACCGCTCCCCGAATGACAATCCACCTGCGACATTTTTTAATATCTTTCGCGTACGGTCGACTGGATACAGATCAACCACCCGTCTTCTGAAATTGTCATCCTAGGCGATTTTAATATACACAATTCCAGCTGGTTGGTGCATTTTACCAGAACCTACAAGGCTGAGAGACTGGCGGAAATGTTCGTTGTTAGCCGCAATTTGACTCAACTTGTGGAGGAATCCACGCAAGTGCCTGACACCCGAGGTGATTATGCGAACACACTGGTTCTGTTTTTGGCATCCGAACCAAGCATTCATACCGTGAAGGTTGCTACGCTACTGGGAAACACAGATCACTGCTTGGTGTCGACCGCGCAACCACTTCCATTTCAAACGAATAACCGATCTAAGCAGTTTCTTCAAGTATGGACGTCTGGCGCTGCTCGCTGAGACGGTTTGCGAGATTTCTTCTCTTCTTTCCGTAGTCAGAGGTGTGCTTCAGAGACTCCGATGTTGACGCATGCGCGGAATCAGTCATAGATATTTTTTTTTCTCGGGATGAAGATCTACATTCCGCGATCCATCAAAAGAAATTCATCTAATAACCCTTCATCATCATCATTATCATCATCGGCACTACAGCCGGGAACTGGTCTTGACCTTATTTAGCAAGTCCTAAGGCTTGTTAAATTTTCCATGTAATTTGTTTTTCCGGACAAGGTCATTAGTCTTGCGCCAGAGGGTCCCCGACGGGGAATCGAACCCCGGTCTCCCGCGTCACAGGCGGGTATACTAACCACTATATTATCGAGAAGCCCAATAACCCTTGGTTTGATCAAAATGGAAGCAGATTAAAGCGGTAAAAATAGAGCTTTTAAACAGTGGCGCTCCAATCCTACCGAGGTTAACAGAACGAATTTTGTTAAAATCAGAAACGCGTGCTTCAGGCGATTGATACCGCGAAGAAAGCTTACAACAACAGAGTGGCCAATAAACTTATTGAGCGCCCAACTGGTTCGTCCCTTCTGGTCAATGGCAAGGACTGTCGGCAGTTACTTTCCTTTCTCCTCTTTTCCTCCGTTGGTATTGGGCAGCGGGACATTAGTTACAAATTCAAAACATAAAATGTGTTCGCGAATTTATTTTCAGCGGATTCAAACCTCGATGCCGATCTTTTGGAGCCACCTGTGATCGGGCCGGAACGGCTTTCGATGTGGGATGTGATGTGCCGCCCACGTACTATTCAACGCATTCTACGTGGACTGGACTGTTGGAAGGCATCCGCCCCGGACGAAATACCAACAATAGTCGTTGATAACTGTGCTCCAGAACTATCGCCGGTTCTTGGCAGACTCTTTCGCTTATCTTATGTACGGAGAACATATCCTACCTGCTGGAAAATCGCTCGAGTTCAACCAATCCCAAAGAGGGGAAATAGTGTCTACCACAAAACTACCGGCCGATAACATTACTGTCTATGTTATCTAAGGTGTTGGAAGAGGTCATCAATGCCGACTTAATAGACTTCCGAATGTTCGTCAATACAGATTCCGTGAAAGGCGGTCCACGGAAGACCTTTTGACCTTTACAACCGATATATGGACATCTGTAATTGAGCTGGATGGTGAGTCAAGGGCGGTCGCATTGGATACTTCCAAAGCTTTTGACCGCGTCTGGCACGGAGCATTGGTGAGCAAGCTTCGTTCGTACGGACTTTCGCAGCAGCTTTACGACTGGAGTAAACGCTTCCTCGAAAACCGATTGATCTTGGTCGTTGTGGGCGGCGAGTCTTTGGATTTCTATTCCATTAATGTCGGGGTGCCTCAAGGTTCTATTCTGGTTCTAACCTCGAGCCACTTGCGATCGCGCCGGTACGGCCTTTGATAAGGGATATGAAGCTCCGCCCCCGTACTATTTAACGCATTCTACGTGGATTGGACTGTAAGAACGGAATACCAAGAATATTCCACGGGAACTGTGCTCCAGACCTATCGCTGGTTCTTGGCAGACTCTTTCGCTTATCTTTTGTACGGAGAATATTTCCCACCTGCTTTAAAATTGCCCGAGTTCAACCAATCCCAAAGAAGGAAAAAAAGTGTCTCCCACAAAACTACCGACCGATAGCATTACTGTCTGTGTTATCTAAGGTGATGGAAAAGGTCATCAATGCCGAGCTAATTAAGTATTTGGAGTACAACGGACTTCTGAATGATCGTCAATTTGGATTCCGTGGCTGGCGGTCCATGGGAGACCTCCTGACCCTTATAACCGATATATATATGGATATCTGCGATGGAGGAGCATGATAAGTCAAGGGCGGTCGCATTGGATTTTGTCAAGGTTTTTGATCGCGTCTATGGCGGAACATAGCCGAGCAAACTTCGTTCATACGGACTTCCCCAGCAACTTCGGGAGTGGACGAAGTGGTTCCTCGAAAATCGATCGATGCGGATTGTTAAGGACAGCGAGTGTTCGGATCTGCATCCTGTAAATTCGGGGGTGCCTCAAGGTTCTATTTTGGCTCCAACCTTGTTTTTGCTTCACATAAATGATTTGTTGGGGACAACGGATAACAATGTGTTCAGTTTTGTGGATAATAGTACACTTGTTTCCTCCTTTTCGAGTGTTCGACTGATTAGTGCATCAACGACGTACCAGCTGAGATGTAGCCAGATCGACTGTCTGAGTCGGGAGCGCCTGCAGTGGGGAAGGTCAATCTCATCGACTTTAATGGAATGAAGACACAATATACAACATTCACAAAGAAAAGTGGTTCATCGGTTCCACAGCTGATAATGAATGGCCAGGCCATCGAATCTGGGGAAAGCCTGAAATTGCTCGACGTCACGGTCTGTGGGAATGTATCGTGGTATAAACACGTATCGCACATCGCCAGGTCAGCCTCAGGAAAACTGAGCTATCTTTTTAGAGCCCAACTTCTTCTCCTGTATACATCCCAAATTAGACCCGCACTCGAATATTGCCCTCGTGTTTGGAGCTCCTAAACATATCCTCGATCTACTTGAGACCATACAGAGACGAGCGATCCGCCTGATGTCTGGACTACAGTATCTATCACATCGAAGGAGCGTAGCCGACCTTTGTCTGTATTATAGATATTATCACGGATACTGTTCTTCGGAGATTCGTGGTATTGTTCTGCGCAATTCGCAAAGGTTCATCTCCCGATGGCGTGAACATTCCTGCATCAGAACTCGTTCCGTTACAGAGCAGGGAAGATGTGGAAATCCATTCCCGCGCGAGTGTTCCCGGAGCGATACAACCTGCATCTGTTCAAAAGGAACTGCAACCGTTTTTTGGTGGCAACTCGGGGCGCCCACTCGGAGCTATGGGTTCGCCTCTCCCGAGAGAAGTGTAATAAAAAAAATTAAGAAAATTAAAAAGAAATTAAGAAAATTAAAAAAAAATTAAAAAATTAAAAAAATTAAAAAATAAAAAAATAAAAAAATAACTGCTCGAGCCTGATGACAGTACGAACGTACCGAAGTACCAACGTCGACTTGGATCACTATCTTGTTGGTATAGTTTTCCGAGCGCGGATTTCCTTACGGAAAGGTATTGCATCGACGTACCAGGTTCGGATCAACACGGCTGCCTTACGCAATGATAACACCAGTAACGCATTTGGTCATGCGTTAAGACTCGCCCTCGAAGAGCTCGATGAAGGGAGAGTAAATCCTGGGGCCAGAATGCCAGACGTGAAAAAGAAATAGACACGCCTTAAGAATACTGCCATTAGTACTGCAACTTCATCTTAGGCAGTAGTCGTAGAGATCGGAGCGACTGGTTTGATGATGATGTAGTGCTCCAAAAAGCCCTACCATCTTTTTCTCCCATTCCTAATCCAAAATCCTATCAAAACCTGAAAAAACCCAAACATTATCCAAAATTCGCAATAAACGAATCAAACATTCGTTTATCGCATAACATTTGCCCCCACGGCATAATTAAATCCAGAATCAAAATTAAAATTAAAATTCACAATAAACGAATCCAATATTCGTTTATTGTTCTATATTTGCTCCACAGCATCACCCAAATCCAAAATTCAGAGATTGTTATCTCTATCCTAAAAATTCCATTGAGTTAAACAAACAAAAACTCAAAAGCAGATACATTCACACATCTGCGTAATGGTTTCGTAAGAATTCAAGAAATTGATTTCTTATCTTGTGTAAACACAACATCTCGCTCGAAATATCCAAAAGATCGAGATTGTTGCACGAAAATGTGTATCTTTGAGATACAATTTTCGATTCCTTTTCCTTTATAAAGGAATGGTTTCGTGATCTCCGGGCCGCAGTCTAAATTCGTGTACAGTCCCTGGAGGAAGTACCCCAGGATAATCTTTGAGAAAATAATAAAAACCACATTCCAAAGGAAACAAGACGTGCTTTCATTTTTACCCAACAAATGGATAGCTAAGTATCACCTGCCCCCCACGGAAGACCAAGTGAAGACTAAAGACGAAGGCCAAACCAAAAGGACGTTACTCTTCCCTCTGGATCAGAGGAAGCACGGTTAACGACCCCTTGTAGGACAGGATTTCAGGAGCGGTCTGTTTTAAGAGATCGCCTTGTCCTTTTAAGGATCAGGAGACTCGCGTCCTGAAACTAACCCCTACAGAACACAACAAAAAATTTTGGTGGCAGCGCGTGGGATACCCAAAATCCCCTACCACAGAAGACTCGGGGATTATCCAACAATCCCCTACCAAAGAGAGACTGGTGAAATTATCCACGAAGGACGTCCCAATTAAGCGGAATCTGAAAATCCTCTGCAAATCTGAAAAGACTGGTGCGGATCCTAACACGCAGACTGATGAAATAATTCTGCAGAAGGAAAAAATTTTGCAACAAAAGTAAAAGCAGAATTTCTTTTAAAGCGTATTCCGGGGCTAACACCGGAAAGTGATTTAAATATTTTAAATTTTTTTAAAAAAAAGCGTATTCCGGGGCTGACACCGGAAAGTAAGTAAAACTTTTACAAGCGTTGCCTGGGGCTTAGACACCGGCGGTAGAAAAAGCAAAGTGTTAATTGTATGACGACCACGAGTCCCGTGGAGAAGCAGGAAAATTTGTCCCGCATAACACTAGGAGCACAACACCAGGACCAAGCAGCTAGATCCAGCAGCGAAGACAGCAGCGGTAACACCAACAGGAGAAAGCTGAACCACGCACCAGGAAAATAAGGTAAAAGATTTAATTTCTTAAATATACAGTGAAAAATTCAAGGAGACTAAGAGAGCTCTTCATAGTAAAATTAATGTAACTTTTGTGAAATTAACGTAACTTTTGTGAAGCCGATTAAGGTGAAATTTTTAATGTCGGTCTTGTAATAGTGATCAACTCCCTAAAATAAAGTAAATTCATTTTAGTAATCAAAAGGGGATGCCCGGGTCAAAATAATAAACAAACGATTTTTCCTCAACATACATGTTTCTTTGACTCAAATTTTTTATACAAAGGGAAATATATAATAAAAAGAAAATTTCTGTTTACTTGTATAATAGAGGCAAAATTTAAATACATTTTTTCTTTTAATATATATATAATCATTTATCAAAAATTCTTTCTATACATATACACATTTATTATCCAAAATTGCAACAACTTATTTATCAAGTAGGGGACAAATAAAAACCCCAAAAATAAACTACAAAATTTGATTTTTATTTTTTATATACCTATTTGAATTTAGCACATATATATACATATATTTTCCTTAAATTATTTCTGCTTTTTGGGGAAGATTTTTACACTCTTTATGTGATAACAATAGCGGACAAATTAAAATTATTAGTCCTTGTCTTTAAGCGCTGTTTAGGACATTCTTAGGTTGAATTTTTTCCTTTGGATTTCTCTTTTGGTATCATTTGCGTCTCATCGGAAAATTCATTCTTGGATCTGTTTCTCTTCTTTGCCCGTGACACTTTAGGTCTTGCTCCCCTCGAACGAAAGGAAAATTGTTTCTCTCATCTTAGGGAAAAATACACTTTACCCAATAGGGTCAAACTAACTAAGTTTGAAGGTACATTAATCTTGTTGTTCTTATCTTTTCTCTTGGCCATCGTACCACGACAAAATGAAAATTGAGTCTCTTTGTTCTCTACCCCTTTTTACCATCATTTGGGAAGGTCTGTTTCATAAATACGTCGTTAGCGAAAAAAATAAACAGGGTACGCGTTCGCAGAGACCTGAGCCCGAGCTCATACAAAATCGCGAGGACGAAACTTCGGAAACGTTACGAACCGAAATACGCGAACAAAGTTCTAGAATGAACTACGGACTCGGATTAAGCGACATACTGGGACTCGTGCCGGTATTTAACGGTCATCCTGACGAATTAGAGGGTTTCGTCTCTTGTGGAGACATTTTGTTCTCACAAGCACAAGATGATAACCAGAAATCTTTTATTCTAAGGGTGGTCAAAACCAGATTGCAGGGACCGGCGCGTGATTGTATCAGGCATAAAATCATTTCTACCTGGGAAGATCTTGTTTCAGAATTAGAGGGAGAATTTAAAGCTCTCATCTCTAGGTCTGCTGCCCAAAATAACTTAGTGGCAACAAAACAAGATAGCAAGGAGGGTGTGAAAGAATTTTCAAATAGACTCATACATCACCTGCATGAATTGGACAGCGCCACATACGCTAGTTCACCTGAGCCTGCAGTCAGAACTTATCTTCTGGCTGAGAATCAGAGACTCGCGTTGAATACGTTTGAGGATGGGATACGAAATTCCAGCCTCAGAATCTTGGTGAAGTCTCACAACGCCCCAAATTTAAAAGCAGCCATCAGCTACGCTTTAGAACAATCTCGAAGATTAGGTAACGATAACTCAATGCTAACTTCCAATAACAATTTTAGGAGAAATAACCAACAAATTGTTTGCCAAACATGCAACAAGAGGGGACATACTTTTGCGACTTGCTATCGCAACACTAATTTTCCTAATTTCGTCCCCCAACGCATTAAGACTGAGGCTGAACGTCTCCAATGCGTATACTGTCGAAAGTATAATCACACTCAGGCAGAGTGCAGAACCAGGTTAGCTCATATGCGAAACCAGGACCAACCTTCAACGAGTCGAAATCCTTTCAGAACTCAGCCCAATCAATCTCAAAACAGGACAATGACAAACTCGCCCCAGATTGAAAATCGAAATACACGACAAAATCAAAATATTAACAGGGTATCCAATCAACAACAGGGAAACGAACTCACTCGGGCAGCGAGCAACGGCAATCCTTCTCGAGTTCAGACAATCGCCGATATACACCCCACCCCGATGTAAATTTTGAAATGCGCGTATTTTTCTGCCCTGAATTTAA
Source organism: Microdon myrmicae (assembly GCA_963931805.1). NCBI lineage: Eukaryota > Metazoa > Arthropoda > Insecta > Diptera > Syrphidae > Microdon > Microdon myrmicae. Next base: position 36,673,639 of record OZ007496.1, read on the forward strand.
GGAGCCAGTAATACGTGTAAAATTTAATCCATCGGATAAACAATACTCGACTTTCCTTATCGATACAGGCGCCGACATCAGCCTGATCAAATTAGATAATCTTTATATTGAACAATCTGTAGAAAATTCAGACCCAGTGACTATATCCACCATTGCTGGAAAAACGGTCAGCACATGCGGAAAGGTATTGGGGGAGTTCGAATTCAGAACTGATAGGCACTCCATACCCTTTAAGCATAATCTATTTGTAGTGGGAAGCAATGTAGACTTCCAACACGATGGCATACTGGGAAGCGATTTCCTCACGAAGCACCAGTGCCACATTAACTTTGAAAAGGGATTCCTTAAATTCGCTGTGAAGAAGAGAACCATGGTAGAACTCGAGCAGCCTTTAGGGAACAAAAATGAGGTCAAGGAAAATATTCAGAATGCCACGCCTTACGAGGTGTCTTCCACGGATAATACAGGCATTCTTGAAAAATTGGATAACACCGTTCGTGAGTCAACATCCGAATCCGTTTGTCTACGGGCCGGATCTGATGCTGTGACAAACACAACGAAACCAACCACCCTTGAATCTTCCTCTTCCCATTTAAATAAAGTTTGTGGTAACGAAAAAGTTAAGGAAACTGCTGAAAAACTGAGTTCAGGAAAACATGAACCTGAAACTCCAATATCCCCAGTAAATTTAAAACGAAATGCCAAAATCGATTTCATAAAATTGCATTCACGATCTCAACAAATAATGGAGATTCCCTTTAAAGAAAAATCCAGTCAAGAACTGATTATAAAAAAATCCGAGATCATGCCAGGGATATATCTGGGTAATAGTTTGACAACACCACAGGACAACAAAATAAAGGTATTACTAATGAACACATTAGACACCGATCAAGAAGTAAGCACCAACGACATAGAAGTCGAATGGGAAGATCTGGATGACTACAATGTGTTAAGGGCGGACGAAACCCAAAATCTTCTAAAAAATAGGCTTGAACGGCTAGAATCACTCCTAGAGTTGCGTCATTGTAGCCAGGAGGAAAAGATATCTATCCTAGACATCTGCCGCAGATTTAACGATCTCTTTTACTTAGAGGGCGACCATCTCACACACACTGACGCCATAGAGCATCAGATCATCACGGAAGAAGGAAAGCCCCCACTTTACATAAGACCATATCGCCTCCCAGATAGCTCGAAGCAAGAAATCCACAAACAAGTGAATGAAATGCTTCAGGATGGCGTGGTACAACCAAGTTTCAGTCCTTGGAATTCCCCTCTCTTACTAGTACCCAAGAAGGCCGGACCTGATGGGACAAAACGGTGGAGAGTAGTTGTCGATTTTAGAGCCTTAAATAAAATAACAGTCGGAGATGCATATCCATTGCCCAATATTACGGATATTTTGGACCAGCTAGGAAAAGCTAAATATTTTAGCACTTTGGATCTAGCAAATGGTTTCCACCAAATATGCATGGACAATAGACACAAGGCAAAAACAGCGTTTAGCACACCCTTCGGACATTACGAATATAATCGAATGCCCTTCGGACTTAAAAACGCACCCGCCACATTCCAAAGGCTTATGAATAATGTACTCATGGGTCTCCAAGGAATAGAATGTTTCGTCTATGTAGATGATATTGTAATTTACGGATACGATCTGAACGATCACAATTCCCGACTTACCAGAATTTTCGAGCGATTACAAAGACACAATCTGAAAATACAACCAGAAAAGTGTCACTTCATAAGGAAGGAGCTCACCTACTTGGGGCATGTTATTTCAAAGGAAGGTATAAAACCAGATCCAGAAAAAACTAAAGCGGTGAAAACGTTTCCAACGCCCAAGAAACAAAAAGACGTAAAATCTTTTCTCGGTTTTGTAGGCTACTACAGAAAATTTATCCCAAATTTCGCCGAACTGGCAAAACCTTTAAGCAGATTGCTCAGGAAGAATGTTCCATTTTATTGGGATGCCTTTTGTGACGAGGCATTCACAACTCTAAAAAGAAAGGTTATTACCCCACCAATACTGGCTTATCCAGACTTTAACCGGGAGTTTATAATAACTACGGATGCTAGCAATGTTGCGTTAGGAGCAGTGCTATCTCAAGGTACAATAGGACAAGATAAACCTATTGCTTTCGCTAGCCGAACTTTAAACGACGCAGAAACTCGATATACAACATCCGAAAAGGAATTATTGGCAATCGTTTTTGCACTAGCCCAGTTCCGACCATACGTTTACGGACGAAAATTTACTATAGTCACTGACCATAGCTCTCTACAGTGGCTTATAGGACGAAAAGATCCTACATCCAGACTTATGCGATGGAGAATTCTACTCGAAGAGTATGAGTACACAATCGTCCATAAAAAAGGAAAGCAAAATGCAAATGCTGATGCTCTCAGCCGTATAACAATGACTACCCCAGTCGATTCCATCAAAAATAATATCCTCGTCACCACACGAAGTAAAGCCAAACTCGAAGAAGATGTGGCTGCACAATCATACAAAGATACTACCAATCTTGTATGGCAAGAACAAACAGGGTCCATCTATACCAAGAAAAAACTTGGACTACGTATTATAATCCTCCCATTGATAGACTCTGCTGAGGAAGAAAACCTGGCAGGAAGAATCCCAAACTTCACCAAGCCAGACGTAGGTAAAATTACGTTTCATGAGCAAGATGGGCTATGCGCCATCACATTGCCATTGCCTTTCAGAAACCTAAGCGACCAGGAAACCGCTAAGAGTTCCCTTATTGATCTGAAGAAGATTTGCGAAGACCGGAATTTCAATTCCATTGGAATTTTAGTCCCCTTCATAGAAAACGAATCAAAAGTAACACTTAATAACTTGCTAAAAGAAACTTTTGCTCACCTCAACGTGACAACGTACGTTTTCTCCAATAAAAAGAAGCTTCTAACAGATCCTAACGAAATACAAAAGTTACTCGCGGAATACCATAACTCACCTTTCGGAGGACACCAAGGAGCCACCCGAACAATCAATAGATTGAAACAAAAATATTACTGGCGCACAATGACCGCTGACGTCGCGGCGTATATTCGAAAATGTGCTTCCTGCCAGATAAACAAAAGTGGAAGGAATCCTAGAATTCCTATGAAGATAACCACAACAAGCTCCAAACCTTTTGAAAGAGTTGCTTTAGATATAGTAGGACCATTACCAGTCAGCTATAATGGAAATAAATACCTACTAACGTTTCAAGACGATTTGACTAAATTCTCAGGAGCTTACGCACTGGCCAGCGCCGAAACCAAGGACGCGGCCAGAATTTTCGTTGAAAATATCGTCTGCCAGCACGGCATACCATCTTCTCTATTAACTGACCGAGGTGCAAATTTTCTCAGCGCACTTTTTAAGGACATTTGTTCCTTACTTAAAATGAGAAAACTAAACACAGCACCCTACCATCCACAAACGAATGGAGCACTAGAACGGAGCCATAGAACTCTGGTGGAATACCTCCGCCACTATGTAAACCAGGATCCTCTCACTTGGGACACCTGGATACCTTACGCAATGTTTGTGTACAATACTACACCCCACAGTAATACAGGCTACACGCCGCATGAATTACTATATGGTTTCCCAGCCGAAATACCCAGTTCTCTCAGACAAAACCCCGAAAGCTCTTATAACTACGACCATTACGCAAACGAATTAAAAATGCGATTACAACATGGTTATCGTACAGCTAAGGGAATACTGATAGAGAAAAAACAAAAATCTAAGGCATACTACGACCAAAAAGTAGGCCGTAAGAAATTTAATGTTGGCGACAAGGTTCTATTAAAGAATCACTCAAGACCTAACAAACTAACCTCCCTGTGGAAAGGCCCCTACGAAATTGTAAAGATCCTATCCGAAGAAAATTCAATCCTCAAAATAGGAAAAGGAACTCGAATAGTCCACAACAATAATATAAAACTATTTGTGGACTAGGCAATCACGAATAAGAAACTCCAAAGAAAAATAAAAGTTGAAAAAAAATGTATATATGTATAGATAACCTTAAAAAAGAAAAAAGAGAAATAAATAAATGCATATATGTATAGATAAACTTACAAAAAAAAAATTAAAGTCAAAAAAAAATATAACACTACGACAATGTATTTAAAATTTGCTTCAAAAATTTTCACTTCAAATAATTGTATACGAATAAAATAATTTTGTAAATAGTATACAACACTTTTAATACAAAAAAAAAAAGAAAAAAAAAACAAACAAAACACAAAAAAAAATAAATATATAGATAAAAACAAATATTAACGCACTTAATAAAATAAGTTTATATCATGTTTTAAATAACCACCACTAACTTAAATAAATAAACAACAACAACAAAATTTTGTAATAATAATAAATAATCTTAGGTTATAAGAAAAAACACATTATATATATATGAAAAAACGAAAATACAAAAACAAAACTTACAAAACAGTGTTAAAATAAGAACTTCTAATATTTATATAAATACAAAACAGTTTTCAACTAAGAAAATACTAAGAAAGTAAGAAAATTTTTATATAACAAAAAACAAAAAGGAAAAGTTATAGAATTAAATTGTACGTCCAAATACATGGAAAAAATTATATAAATAAATAAACGCCCGACTAATAAGGACAATGAAAAAAAAGAGAACAAAAATAATATATGTAAATAGATTTATACGAGTATATAAACAATGAAAATTCTATGTAATATACAAATTGTAAGAATAAACCATAAAAACCTTACTTATCTATGTATCTTTTTACAAATAGTACTTTATAAACAAAAACAAAAAAAAAACCTCTTATATAAAAAGAAGAAAAACATATTACTCACAATTGTTACTAAACGTAATGAAAAAAAAAAATATATAACATAAACACTGTAAATAACACTTTTAATATATGTAATTACAACTTAATCATTGATCACTTTAAATATCAAAACAAAAAAAAAAATTGTACTGTAAGCTAAGAAAATAAATATTGCATACATAGAACTAAAATGGAAAAAAAATCAGGCATATGTAACGGAATCACGATACTATCATCCTTATTCCCAATCACACCATTTTCCAGAAAATTAATCTCATAAAGATCAATTTTCTTTTTTTCAAGGAGGGGAGGATGTAGTGCTCCAAAAAGCCCTACCATCTTTTTCTCCCATTCCTAATCCAAAATCCTATCAAAACCTGAAAAAACCCAAACATTATCCAAAATTCGCAATAAACGAATCAAACATTCGTTTATCGCATAACATTTGCCCCCACGGCATAATTAAATCCAGAATCAAAATTAAAATTAAAATTCACAATAAACGAATCCAATATTCGTTTATTGTTCTATATTTGCTCCACAGCATCACCCAAATCCAAAATTCAGAGATTGTTATCTCTATCCTAAAAATTCCATTGAGTTAAACAAACAAAAACTCAAAAGCAGATACATTCACACATCTGCGTAATGGTTTCGTAAGAATTCAAGAAATTGATTTCTTATCTTGTGTAAACACAACATCTCGCTCGAAATATCCAAAAGATCGAGATTGTTGCACGAAAATGTGTATCTTTGAGATACAATTTTCGATTCCTTTTCCTTTATAAAGGAATGGTTTCGTGATCTCCGGGCCGCAGTCTAAATTCGTGTACAGTCCCTGGAGGAAGTACCCCAGGATAATCTTTGAGAAAATAATAAAAACCACATTCCAAAGGAAACAAGACGTGCTTTCATTTTTACCCAACAAATGGATAGCTAAGTATCACCTGCCCCCCACGGAAGACCAAGTGAAGACTAAAGACGAAGGCCAAACCAAAAGGACGTTACTCTTCCCTCTGGATCAGAGGAAGCACGGTTAACGACCCCTTGTAGGACAGGATTTCAGGAGCGGTCTGTTTTAAGAGATCGCCTTGTCCTTTTAAGGATCAGGAGACTCGCGTCCTGAAACTAACCCCTACAGAACACAACAATGAGTACAAACTAGCGACTGAACGTAAGAATGCTACATACCGGGCAATGCAGCATTCTCATAGGACGTGGGTACGCGACTGGACGAGGAGATTTCTCGAAAATCGATTAATCCGGGTTGTTGTGGACGGCGAGTCTTCGGATCTCCGTTGATTCCGGGGTGCCTCAAGGTTGTATTTTGTCTCCAATCTTGTTTTTGCTTCATATAAAAAATTTTCTGGAGTCAACGGACAACAGAGTGTTCAGTGTTGTTGATGATACTACGCTTGTTTCCTCCTTTTCGAGTGATCGTCCGATTAGTGCATCGACGACGCACCAGCTGAGATGTAGCCAGATCGACTGTCTGAATCAGGATCTGGATAAGGTCTTGCAGCGGGGAAGGTCAATCTCGTCGACCTCAATGGAATGAAAACACAATATACAACATTCACCAAGAAAAGTGGATCATCGGGTCCACAGCTGATAATGAATGGCCAGTCCCTCGAATCTGGGGAAAGCCTGATATTGATGGGCATCACGGCCTGTAGGAATATATCGTGGCATAGAAACGCGTCGAGCATCGCCAGCCTGAGGAAAACTGAGTTATCTTTTTAGAGCCAAGAAATATTTCACTCCGACCCGACTTCTTCTCCTGTATACATCCCAAATTAGACATGCGCTCGAATATTGCTCTCATGTTTAGAGCTCTGCTCCTAAACATACCCTCGACACGATTTAGAGCATATAGAGAGAACATATCGGCCTGGTCGGGGACACGGCGCTGATGTCGGGACTACAGTCACATCGAAGGCGCGTAGCTAACCTTTGTCTGTTTTTCAGATATTATCACGGATACTGTTCTTCCGAGATTCGTGGCTTTGTTCCGCGCAATTCAGTTTATATGCGTTCCACAATACAAGCCGTGGGAACGCTCCAATTTGCGGTTCATCTCCCGGCGGCGCGAACATCCCTGCATCAGAACACAGCGGGAAAGCTGTGGAATTACCTCCCAACGCGAGTGTTTCCGGAGCGATACAACCTACAACTCTTCTAGAAGAACTGCATCAGTTATTTTATGGCATCCTGGGCCTCGTGTTGGCGCTATATATTCGCGCCTCCTGAGAGAACTACTATATATATAAATTTAAAAAAAATTGAAAATTACTGTGCTTTCATTAAAAAACCGGTTTCTATATCACACATCATTACACAAACAGTTATGCACCCTATACCACCGAACGGTTTATACGTCATAAAAAAGGAACAATGTGCAAAAACAAAAGAAATATTGAGCAATACATCTGTAAAGTCGTTGTGCAATCTGTGACGTTTAACGTCTATTGTAAAGGAGGCGTCAAAACAAGATTCCACTGTCAACAGGTGGACGTTCTTTGGAACCTAGAATTAACTAAATTTAATTAACTGAATTTAAATTATACGCAAATAGGTTACAAATAGGGGATCTTCCACCTTTGTAGATTACAAAATACTCAAGATGCATGGAGTTTAGTTACTTAACACTTGCGTCCCTCTATCATCAGTCTTCCATCCACATTGAACATAAAACCGAGATATGTTGTGAACGTGAATTACATTCGTAGATGTTATGAGATTTCTGACATTGACTTTCATTTAGTTACCGATCTCGTGACGTATTTCTACGATTATGTGGTTGTATGATGACCGAAAGACGTCAATATTATGGAAGGAATAGAACCCACTGTGTTTGAAAACAATACGAGGTTGGTTTTCTACCCAAGCGTTTAATCAATTTTCAGGGCAAAACACAAATCAATGAGTTACGTGGTTCCAAGTTCCAATTCACCCCCATGCAACTGATCAAAATATATACGAAGAGATAAAAGACGATTAACCAATTATGTAATTATCCAATTCCACTTACCACCCGCAACAATCTAAAATCACAACGTGTCCTTAAAAAATCACCACATGTTTACCTGATGACCCCATCAAGTTTCACGAGAAAGCAGAAAAAAGAACATCATACAAATGGCAACAAACGACGTCAAAGTAAAACATAAATTACCCGATTATCCTTGCGGAAGGAAAATACAAACAAAAAGAAAAATAAAACAATTAAGGACTTCGACAACTACCTACAGCATACAACAGCAACCTGTTGAATAAGAAAACAGAAAACACATACTTTCAGTCATGCCAGGCAGACAGTCATTGATACACCGAACCCCTGCCCCCATTTCCCTGCCGTATAAATTTCTCTTTGCTTTCCCTGGACACTTCCCCCACAGATTTCTCAAAATCCGCCCACAACCCCACCATCCTATATCATCGGGTATATTTACTACTTTCTTTCGAGTACACAAGAGAAAGAAAAACAGTCAACAACAAAAACATCAACACAAAAATATTACATTGTATTAAGAGGATTTTTTGTCCGTTTTGTTTTCTTTTTTTGAAACTCCACAAAAAGGATAACAGTGTAGAGGCGCGTCCGTGAACCCATCAATGAGAGTGTGAAAAGAAAAATAGAAAGGAAAAAACAATAACAACCATGTGAGCGTCGCGAAAAAGGACTTCAAAGAAGTTCGCCGATTTCAAGAGGACCTGTGTGTGTTTGCGGGCAAAGTGTGAAAGTCATATACACGTGCATATGAATATCCTGTGGGTGGTAAGCTTATAAATTGCATTTATTCCTTCAATTACTATCCTTTTTGGATGCAAAGAGAATAAACAAGAAGAGAAATTCTCTTTCGTTTACGTCGCCACTCAGTTACGTGGTCCTTGAGAGAAGAAATGAATGGAAGCACGTGAGAGGGACCTATGCAGGAGAGCAAAAATACCGGAAAGAGTATCCTTGTTTTTCAAACAACGTGCAATGTAAATTAAGTTATCATCTCCATTGTAAAGTGTTGTGATTTTCTTTGAATAAATTTTCCGTTTATACTTCATTCATCGTCCTTGTTCTTGTTCTTCTTTTTTTTCCATGAGGTGCATTTGGCACATCGGATTATTCATTTAGAAGGACGGGTGAGAATTGAATCCTTTTCTGTGTAGAAAACAGAACACAATCATCCTTATGGGGATACTTAAGGATTCTTATCACTTTCTGATACTTTTCACTTCGAATATTACATAGGTTCCCTACTTGTGCCCTAGAAGGAATATTATCCTTTGCGGTTAGCATTTTTATTTACTACACGTTCGTCACTCATCACCCTTTAGATGTAGATACAATTCACATTGGTTTGTGGCCATTCTCCCCATGTCGCACGAATAGTGGTTTTCCGCGCAATTTTATGCTTTTCTTCTACTAGTTCCTGTTGAGATCTATTGCCGTGGGCGGTCAAGGGGTGTGTCGGTGTTTATTTACTTATGACAGTAACAGGATGTGTGCTGTTTTTGAGTCCATACCGATGACTACGATTTGACCTGGTTTTTTATCGTTAGCTTCCTTGACAACGGAAGGAGGTTTCCATTTTCGCGAATGAGGATTCCAAATAGTGTGTATTTGTTTTCATTGTTATTTTTTTATACATGTCGGGAAAAAACGGTTAGAAGTAAATTGTATTGAGGATTCGTCGGGGCTTTTCAAATTGGACGATTTCCGCTGCGTGTTTCTATGTCAACGTCACATTTAGTGACATTTGGAAATAAATATCCACCGTGTTCAACCTTTTTGTTGCACGTGGTCCTTTTTCTTTTTTGCTTTTCCTGCTAAACTAGTTCAAATGTAGTTAACTTTCACCTTTCATGCCAAATCAGCATCGGTGTTGACTTCATCTCTTCGTAGATGACGGAAATATATTATGGAAATGCCAAAAGAGAGAGCAACTGGTTGATTTTCTTAAAGCGTTTCTATCTGTCTGTCTTCACTTAACTTCATCCTAGACCCACGAGGTTTTGATGATTCTAAAATGCAAGTACGTTTCACCTGTGGCGGTTCCACCAAACCCCACGGTGTGCTTTCCTAAAAACTGAGGAGGGAGTAGTGTAGCGCCTCTAACAGATACACACACAATACACAAGCAGATAGTGAAGAACACCGACCGAAAATCGAATAAGAAAATGCATCAGAGCCGTATACCATGGCGATAACATAACAATTCACATCAGTGGAATATACCTGCGTTTAAAAATCGAATTCTAAACACGGCCAGTAGCCGGATGGGTTGCGCTTTGGTTCAATTTTTGGAGATTCTAACTGTCGCGTCGTAGCGTCAGTTCGAATCACACGTTCTTCACTATCAATTCCAAACGCTATAACTGGTGACCCCGACGTGATCTGTACGACATAACACACACTCCCATATACACACAGAACTTTACCACTTACAATCACACGACTTCTACGCAGAGCACCGGCTCACTCGCCTGCTCTGACCTTCTCTCGATCGCTCCCTCGCTCTCTTGCTCGCTCTTCGCTCAGTCGTTCACATCTCAAAGTTGATCGTGACGAATGTTACTGGGAAGGGAGTGATGTGGCGTTTCTAGCAGATACACACACGACTAGTGAAGAACAACACCACCAAAATCACATCCATTAAAGCCGTATACCATAGCAATAATATACCATTTCCACATTAGTCGAATGTATTTGAGTTTAGAAATCGACTCTATAGCGGACACATTGACAGACACGATTCTACTTGGCATGTGGACCGTTATTCCACACAGAGTAAAGAGTATCAAACCCAAGAGAAATACGTGGTCCGATTCCGTCTGCAGAGAAGCCATTAAGGCTAAAGAGTTGAGCTATGGGTTGTAAAAATCAAACAATACTGAGGAAAGCCGAAAAACAGTTAAGAGAGCTAGAAATTACTGCAATGCGTATAATATTCAACGCGCAAACGTCTTGTGCGGGTTCTCTATACCACAGGGAGAACCAACCCACAATGCCAACCAGTTTTGACCGCTAACAGCGCGTCACCTCAACCGAACTCCCCATCCCGAACCTGCAATACACACATTCGCAACCATGCAAAAGCGCATCCATCCCAATATGCAACAGCATCCGTCCCCAATCCGCAATTGCATACATTCCCCAATTTACCAGGAACCCATTTCCCAAGCTGAAATAAATGCATATTCCAATTTACAACGGAATATCAATCATCTCTCTCAATACATCACCCCACATATGATTTTTCCCAAAATTACCTCGGTCAATTCTTCACTAAAAGTATATTCCTTCCTTGCAACCAAGCAATCTTAATTTCCCCGAAATTCATATATTGTAATAAAACGCATATTCAAACCTACAACGGAACATTAACCATCACCACCAACTATACCGAGCCGCATACATTTCCCTGAAAGTACTTCGTTTAATATCTTATCTAAAGGATATTCCTTGCTTGCACCCAAGCAATTCCAATTTCGCCCGAAAACCACTTCGGTTCATTTCCTCCTTAAATTATACTTCTCGTTTGCATTCAAGCGACAGCTAATTTTCCACGAAACAATCACAACGATCAAGACCCTTGATCATACTTGGCTATGTCAATTTCCCGGTATACACAATCAACGAATCCAACTCAGTTTATACTCCGAGGATTCGCTGGAACTGAATTCCTATGCAAGCATAGCAACTCTTCTCGAAATTACTCGTAAGTGGCAGTGAGTTTATTTTAGCAATGACTCCACTGCCACGACGCGATAAACTGTTTCCTTCCAATAATTAGTCAGTCGAGATTCAACCGCCACCGGGGCCGCGCACAGTCAGTCGAGTCACAACCCCGTTGCGTACAAGTGGGTCAAGTTTCATTCTCCCGTCGAGTGTGGTAGCTAATAAGACTTCAACAATATATCCCCGTTAAATGTGAGTGCGTCTGAAACGCGAATATACAAATTAAAGGACGTCTGAACTCGTGCTAAGCGCTTATTGCAAATTTATAAATGGATTGTTGGTTAATTTGGATGAACGCAGTTGAGAGAAAGTGATCCTAACATAAAAATTAAAGAACGTCTGAACTCATACTAAGGGCTTATTGCAAATTTATAAATGGATTGTTAGTTAATTTGGATGAACGCAGTTGAGAGAAGGTGATCCTAAACATAAAGAAATTAAAGAACATTTGAGTAACAAACCAACCAACGTGTTCTATTCCTCCTACCTTCTCCGGTGTTTGGTGGTCCGTCAACGTAACTTCGGCGGCGGTTTCGTTGAGGTAGCGTCCGTGTCGACGCACCAGCGAAACCCCCACAGTCTTGCATGACCAGAGAGTGAGACAAAAAATGCTACACTCTCCCACAGGTAGTAGAAACTTCTGGGCATTCGCAAAAAGCATTCAAAACTCAGTCTCTTCATCCATTCCATCGCTTATAGTCGATGACAGACCAGTCACCACTGCAATAGAGAATGCGAATCTGTTTGCTGCGCATTTTGCAGCCAACTCGACGCTACCTGACACCACATGAGTTCCCTCTCTACTGGAGCATAAGCAGCACACCATGAGACAGATTCGCTCCCGAACGCGTAGTGTTGCCCGCGCACTCAAAGAGCTAAACGCAAACGAATCCGCTGGTCCGGATGGAATTCCCCCAATCCTCTTGTAGAGATGTTCCTCTTCACTTGCTAAACCACTGTGGAAACTCTTCCATTTGTCTTATTCTACTGGCCGTTTCCCAAATAGATGGAAATCAGCGAACATTCAGCCAATTTCCAAAAGGGCTGACAAATCATCCCTTTCTTCTTATCGCCCTGTGGGGACTCCGCCAAACCCTACTGACTACTTACCTAAAGAGCCCCCATCCCTACAACCCAGTTTGTATCAACTGCTAATGCAATCGCATTAAGCACCTGTAAATGCTTCACGCAACAAAATTCACCAAATGTATTTACCTAAAAGCTCCTGGAAAAGAATTCTTACCTGCATTCATTTATTCGAATTCAAAATTCGTCTTAAGAATTCTGTTCCACACAGCATATCCCTGAAAAGAAAACTTATCGGTTCACATATAATGTAACCGCATAGTCAGGGAATCTTAGACTTGAGTTGGCTATTCCCAGCCTAACATGTGTACAACTTGTCTTACAACGGTCGGGCAGCTTGTTTGTTCAGCTGGCATATACCCGACCATGATCCCTCGCCTAGACGAATAAATAATCACAAATTTCGTTATTTGCCACAGACGAAGTTTCCTGCATATACAAATGCAAGCAAGGAATTCGTTTAGTCCACCAACCCATTAACACCATTTCTTCGATGCGCCGCGTCTATATATTTAGCCGCGACGCACATCTCAAACAAAGATCCAATTAGCATTCGACGAGTTTCGGTTTTGTTTGCTTTACCGAGCTCGCATCTAATGAATGCACATTTACCCTTTCTGTTTCAGGTTCGTTCCCATAGCCTTGTGTATGAAAAAAACCGATGTGATCTTCACGTTGCCAAGTCTTTCTTCCTTGTTTTCACCACGAGAGAAACACTTTCTCTATCGGGAAAACTCGCCCCAAACGATTGAATATCGTTGAGTCGAATTTCATCTGCTGACCATGCTGGTCGCACAATCTCCAGCTCTTCCGTGCGCACGGAGACGCGAATATCCCCCCCCCCCCCCCCCTCCCTGTTTTTTGGCTTAGTTAACGTCACATCCTTTGAGTGGATGTTCTTGGCGTGTATCGCCGCTAGCGGTGGAGACTGGCTCCAAATATGTAAGTTTTATGGGCTGGGCGGTTGTGGCCGTAACAATGGATGCTTTCGGCAGTACTTGCATAAGTATAAGCATGTGAATCACACATACTGCTTGTATTGCGAAGGCAAAATAGAAAATTCGGAACACGTACTCACAGAGTGCGTGAGATTCGAGACCGCACGAACGACTTTGGAGAGACATATGAGACGGACAGTTACTCCGGGAGGAGTAATAGAATACATGCTTAGTTCAAAACAGGCATGGTCCGTAACAAATGGTGCTCTGTGAAATGATGCAGCAGTTGCGACGCGACGAGCGGAGTAACAGGTAAACTCCGTCCCGCCCCGCGATGGAATATCTAAAAGAAATTTCCGCGGGATCAACGGGAATATGAGCCTGGCGGGAGGTGGTTTTAGTCGGTAAAAACCCGGCATGCCTCTGGATCGGTCAAGAGGCATCTTTTGAAGATTTCCACCTTCCTACCGAAACCAAAAAAAAAAAAAAAAAAAACCCATAAAATAAAAAAAACGTAAAATAAAACCAATCACAATAGACAATCAGTGCGTTTTACTTCCTTTTCCTGTTGTGGACGCTGCGTCGTCGAGTTCTGTTTGTGCTTTTCCTCTTGTGTCCGGCGGAACAATCACAATTGGTGGATTACGATAGTGGATGTAGTGGGTGGATGGCAGAATCCGCGTCCATGCCGACGCACAGACCATCCATACCCACAGACCCATAGCACTAACTTCTATTCTCTCCAAGGTAATGGAATCACTTATCAGCCGTCAACTTTCGAAATATCTGGAATCAAATGACTTCCTCAATGACCGCCAATATGGGTTTCGTAGCAACAGGTCCACAGGATATCTGATGGCGTACCTTACCGAAAAGTGGAGCTATTCCATCCACTATCTCGGTGAAACCAAGGTAGTCGCCTTGGATATTTCAAAAGGCTTCGACAGAGTTTGGTATCCAGCCCCTTTGTCAAAATTGATTCATATGGAGTGGACACTTCCCTCATCCAATGGCTAAGAGACTATCTTTTTGACCGTCCAATTCAAATGGTTCTTGGTGGTGGCAAATCCATCTCCCATCAAATTAATGCAGATGTTCCCCAGGGTTCGGTACTTTCACCCACTCTCTTCCTGATCTTTATAAATGATCGCTTGTCAATTACTCACAGTCCAATTCACCCGTTTGCTGATGATAGCACGTTGAGTTTCTCATACTCATATTAACACTTCTGACAATCTGCCAGTAAACAGAAATCTGACAAATGACGAAATCGACAAATACGAGGGTTGCCTTTTATATTTCGGGATTAGGGAACAAAAACAAATATTGATCATCGAAAATCACTTTATTGTTTTTCAAAATATTCCCCATGAAGATCTATACACTTTTGCATGCGTTTGAACCAATTGTCGAAGCACTTTTGCCACTCTGATTGAGGTATCTCCAACACATGCATTCTGAATGCAGCAACCGCTTCTTCAGGTGTCGAAAAACGTTGACCTCTCAGTTTGTTTTTTACGTACGGGAATAAAAAGAAGTCATTCGGTGCCAAGTCAGGACTATACGGCGGATGACCCATCAAATCGATGTTTTGGGTGCTCAAAAATGCAGTTGTCGCAGCCGATGTGTGAGAGCTCGCATTGTCGTGGTGAAGAGTGATCCGTCTTCGGCGGTTGGTTTTCCTGATTTCTTGGAAGACAACTGGCAAACAAATGGTTGTGTACCACTCAGAATTGACTGTTCTGCGTTGTTCTGGTGGTACGGTTGCGACATGTCCGGTTTTTCCGAAAAACCAGGCGACAATTTGCTTGGAAGTGCTTCGTGCGCGAACAACTTTTGTTGGATTTGGCTCATCTTGAAACACCCAGGCAGTCGACTGCTGTTTACTTTCGGGCTCATACGCGTAAATCCACGATTCATCACCTGTCACGATGTCATAGACGTGTTTCGAAGCACTGCGACCGTATTTTTTGAGCATTTCTTTCGACTAATTGACACGAGCCTTTTTTGGGCGATTGACAAATTGTGTGGGATCCAACGCGAACAAATTTTTTTGACAGTCAAATGTTTATGCAATATTGAATGTATGCTGGTCCCACTAACGCCTAAGGTTGTCTCAATCTCACGATAGGTCACATGACGATCTTCCAATATCAGTTCGCGCACAGCATCAATGGTTTTCGGAACAACAACTGATTTTGGACGACCTTCACGAAATTCATCTTGGAGTGAACTACGACCACGATTGAATTCACCATACCATCGATAAACACTGGTCCTTGATGGAGCTTCATCGCCAAAAATTGAATTAAGTTCATCCATGCACTGTTGCTGAGTTAATCCACGCCGAAAGTTGTAAAAAATAATCGCACGAAAATGTTGACGATTTAATTCCATTTTTGGGCCGAGATGAATCTTTTAAGTTACTGTAAACAACACAAATAGCGCTCGTATGTCAAAACGTTCTGAGTGCGTATAACCTCAAAAATGTCCAAATTTACGACAGAGCTGTCAATTGCCGGATTGCAACACTAGGGTTGCCAAATTCCGAAACATAAGAGGCAACCCTCGTACATCCAACAAATGGACGAAACCGTAAAACGAACAATGGACAAAACAACAGTTACAGGTCACATAAACATGTACAGAAACACAACAATAAACGAACTCCACAAGAAAGAGAGCAGACTGCTATCGAAACTAAAACAATTACACAGATAGTTTACAGACAGACAAAACCAAGACATAATATCACTGAAATCCCGATTAAAAAACCTCCAACAAGTACTTAAAGGTAATTATAGATTAGCAACAAATTTGTATTGGAACAACAGAATTCGAGCTATAAAAACTAATAATCTGAATATGTTCCCACAAATAAATAAAATATTCAGGATAAATAATCAAAACGAGATTCAGTGTCTCCAAATTCCACGTACTGATGTACACAAGCAGCTGCTAATCAACATTGGCATAGATACAGAGAACGCGACCCTCACTAGTAAGCTCTTCGTGATCGAAGATCCTCTGGAACAGGGGAATGCTGTGGGAGCTGTCTTTCAGGAAATGTACAAGGTGAATGAAAGCATTCGCCGAAATCACGACCTGGAGGGCAGAATTCTACTGAATCACCTGCACCTCCGAAATGAAATTTCACTTTGGCAATCGGAGAATTCGGGTTTTACCGAATTCAGTGACGATAACCTATCAATTGACATGAATGCTAATGGTGAGGCTAATACCCTTTTAATTACGAGGGAAGGAATCCAGAGTATCTTCGACTCGTTAAGAAGCAAAAAGTCAGTGGAATAGATGGAGTACCCCCCCAATGGCAATAGATATATACACGGTCCTGTTTAACAACGCGTTGAATAATGCATATTATCCCACGCGTTGGAAAACGACTATCATTCAGCCCATCCCAAAAAAGAGCAAATACTGTACAAACCCAATGAACATGCGTTCGATAAGTTTACCCCCAAAGCATCAGTAAAGTATTTGAAAAGACTATTAACAAAGCTCTGGTAAAATGGGTAGACGACAACATCATTCCAAAAAACCAGTTTGGCTTTAAGGCGGGTGATGAAACCACACATGCCGCAGCTAAGCTGGTCTCTGACATACAACGGAATAAATGTAGGAACCAATGCACAGGGTCCTGTCTGGTCGACATGGAAAAAGCCTTTGATACCGTCTGGGTCGAAGGGTTCAAACTGGTCAGACATGACATACATAAGCCTTTACTATATGTACTTTACGATATGTTAAAGGACAGGAGGTTCGTGGTCAAAAATGGTAATGTGACCTCTAATAAAACGTATAATATCAAGAATGGCTTGCAACAGGTCGCTGTAACATACTTTCTCCGATTCTTTTTAGCATTTACATTAGCGACTTATTAGATGCACTTCCGCAGGCTATTGCGTACGCAGACGATCTCATAATTTACAAAACAGCTCCAAAAGTTGAGATCATAAATAGTTTAATACAGCGAGACTTCAACAACGTGCAGCGCTATTGCGACGACTGGAAACTTAAGATCAACTTCCAGAAATGTGGAGCCATCCTATTCAGAACCCCATTATATAAAGCCACGAACGGCACAAGGAAAAACTGGCGAAAGCTGGTTATCGTGGGACCGCATGGAGATAAACTGGAAACCAAGAGTTTAGTTAAATACTTTGGCATCTGGCTAGATCAATATCTGCATTTCAACAGACATTTAGAGGCGGCTTTGGCCAAAGCTAGGAAAACGTTTGCTATGACAAGGAGGCTATTTCACTGTAGCCAACTTGACAGCAGGGTAAATGTTATAGGCTATATGACGCTAATCAGGCCAATGCTCATATATGATTTTCCAGTATGGTTTAACATAGGTCCAAATTTGATGGAAAAGATTCGGGTGTTCGAAAGGTAGTGTCTCAGAAGTTGTCTCAGATTATATCGGACACCGGAATCGGACTATAAAAAGTATTATTCAAATGAGATTTTATATAATGATGCGTACATAAATAGGGTGGATCATTTTATGATTAAATTAATCAGAGGACATATTGCGAGAGCAATTATCTCGCCCAATGAGCTAATTATCGGGGCTTATTATCCAAACACTCTGTACTATGAGAGTGTGCGTCGCAATGGCTTTGTTCCACCAGAGGCGTTCCTTGATTTGGACATGAAAGGGCTTATACAGGATAGATCCGGGAATTCCGTTGATCTATCATATGATCTACAGACGGGCGATTGTGCTACGACCGGGAAGTAACGCGCACCGAAGAAAAGCTCATGCGCTGCAGTAGAGCTATCTCCCACAGAGACCGGGACGATAGTATTGGACACCGTCAACAGTTCTGGTGGTTGAATGGCATATAAAGACCTAGATACCAATGTCGGTATAGAATCACAGTATCATCAGCCAGCTTACATAGACTTATCTTTTCTAGAATTAGGGTAGTATAAGATTTAAGTTAAGTTCTTTTAAATAGAATTAAAAAAAAATATGTAGGTTAAATTTTAAGAAAAAAAAACAAAAAAAAATTCAACACAAAGTTTTGCAAATTTTTCTGTCTTTCAAATAATCCTAAGTACTGCCACAAAGTTCTGTCGCTGAAAGGTAAATTATACAATAGTTATGTGATGTTAAGCTTAGAGCGTCTGCGAAGGACCAGTTAATTATAATATAAGATAATTAAGCTAGAATTTAAGCATTTTTTGTCTAGCATGTAATTTAGAAGATAAAAAGCAAATACATTTTTTTTTTTTAAATGACAACAACAAAAAATGAATACTCCCGTCCAAACTCTTCGAACGTCAACTTATGCTTGATACATTGAATTCCGATCTCAATAAGATATATCAATCGGAATTATCTAACCGAGTAGAATCAATGCCTTAAAAACTCAGTGCTGCCTCTTGTTGTCAAAGGCGAGCCCCAAAGTAAATATACTGTCTATGAACGGCAGTTGCATCGACGAAGCCAAGAAATTATCAATCCTTGGCACTCGAATTAATTCGACTCTTAATTGGAATAACCACATATTTGAAGCTGCGAAAAGTGCAGCCAAATCTATGGGATTCCTTAAGAGAAGCAAAAGATACTTCACTCCATCCAATCTGGCCACTATTTACAAGGCGTATATTCGTCCCAAAATGGAATTCAATTCCCATATTTGGTCAGGCGCATCCAAAACTGCATTACACGTGCTCGACAGAATGCAAAAACGAACAGTGAAACTTATTGGGGACTCAGCTGTAAGTCGATCAATTCCGTCGTTAGAACATAGGTCAACGTATCATGCCTATCTCTTTTCTATAGGTATTACCACGGGCGTTGCTCAACTGAACTTGCTGAATATGTTCCACCCCTTCAGACATTTTCCTGCGATACCCATCATTTTGTGAATGTGCATCAGTTCACGTTGAAAGTGGACTTCAGGCGCACAAATAAACATAGAGGGTCATTCTTTAGCCGAACCACACGAATGTGGAATGTTCTGTCTGATCATGTGTTTCCTGGTCGTTGTGATGTCCAGACATTCAAGACCAATATTCATCGACACATCCTTTCCTTAAGCACCTCCTCCCCATCCGCTCGCACTGTGCTCTGACATTTAAGGGTACTTCAAAATCGTCTTTTGTACGCGCGTTAGTGTAAAAAACAAAAAAAAAAATTGTCACTACTGAAGACGCATGACGAATATATTCGTCTTAACACAAATTTTTCAAAACGTATATCTCCGTCATAAACAGTTAACTGGTAGTTGTTTGGCAACATACACCTTCTGCATAAAAACCTCCCGGAATCGTTTAAAAACGCACAGACATTAAAGTTTATATATTACATTAAAATTGATGTTGATGCCTTTAAAAAGTAATTCCCATTGTTAGTAATATAATCAATGATAATGTTGAACCCATTCTTCCATGCACATCTCATAGGAAAGTGGTATTGTTTCAGTATACGCTTCGAATGTCGCTTAATATATTCAAAGAAGTCAAAAACAAGTTTCACGGAGTAGAAATTTCAGTTTTGGAAGCAGGAACAAGTCACAAGGAGGAAATCTGCCAAAGACTGTAGATGGCCCATTGTAACCATTGAGTTTATGGTTTGTACTTAGTGACAACTGTTGCTCCGTGACAGGTCCCACTGGCGTCATGCAAATCTGACCTCTTACGACGGAAATTCTCCCCCAAACGCCTCAAAACATTCAAATGATATTCATTATTCAACATTTGCCACTTCGGAAGGAATTCGTAATGTACAACACTACGGCAATCAAAGAAAGCAGTCAGTAATATATCTACTTTCGAGTGGCTTTGGTGCGTTTTTTTGATTGGGGTTCGTTTTCCAAGTATCATTTCGGCGATTGCTGTCTCATAATCCGTGTTTCATTACCAGTTATAGTGCGATTCATAAAGTCTGCTCCTCGAGAAAACATATCTGCAAACACCTGTTTCTGATAGTCTTTTCGCAAGACAAGTTTATTTTTACACTAACGCGCGCACAAAGGGGATTTTCATCATCATCCGCACTACAACCGGGAGCCGGTCTTGGCCTTATTTAGCAAGTCCTGAGGCTTGTTAAATTTTCCATAATGATTTGTTTTTTTTTTTCGGGCAAGGCCATTAGTCTTGCGCCAGAGGCTCCCCGACGGGGAATCGAACCCCGGTCTCCCGCGTGACAGACGGGTATACTAACCACTATACTATCGAGGAGCCAAAAAGGGGATTTTGGATTACCCTTAAAGAGTATAAGACAATACGCTCTTTCGGAACCAGTTGAACGGCGACGAGTCCAATCCCAAAATATCTATTAAAATTGCATGTGCACTCATTTTCTCAACGTTTAACTCTCGATCTAATTCTCAACCATATAACAAACGATTTTCAAACTACTTGTCTGATTTTTCGAACAGTTCCGTCTGTTGTAGGCGTTGAAGGCCGTCCGTGAGACAAACCTTCGACCACTTCACGCCCTTCTTTGAGTAATTTGTACCACCCGTTTGCCTAAGTTTTCGACATAGTCGAATCACTATAAGCCTTTTTAAACATTTTTAACGACTCGGCACAAGAAATTGCCTTTAAAAGACCACATTTAACCCAAACTCTTTATTAAACTATCTTACATATTGTTAAATTTTAAAAACAACTTTGAGGTCCACCTATTTTGATAGCTGCTGTCAACAAACTAGTTAACAGAGAGAGATGGCATCACCAACGTGTGCATAGAAGGAGGCTTTGAAGTACCCTTAAATGTGAAAGTGCAAACGGAAGAGGTAAAAGATAAGAAAAGGAGGTATCGATGTACATTGGTTTTAAATGCATATACACTACAACAATGAGGAGACACATGATCAGGTAGAGCATTCCACATCCGTGTGATCCGACTAAAGAGTGAGCCTCCACGTTTATTTCAGCGTCTGAAGTTGACTTTCAACGTGAACTGATGAGCATTCTCAGATTGGTGAGTATCGCTCGAAAATGTCTGGACAGGCAGAACACATTCAGCAAGTTTAGTTGAGCAATGATCGTAATATAATACCTATAAAAATGGATAAGTATTATACCTTGCGCCAATGTTCTAACTGATGTATAGATGTTGGCAACACCATGAAAACTTGCTAACGTCTTCCTCTTCTCAAATATCAACGTAAGTGACAATGGTTGTATTTGAATAGCCGAAGGATTAGGCACGAAATAAGAGATATATGTACAATATAATGTTCAAACTGCACGTGGTTTATTTGTTTAACAGCAGATACAACACTAACGACGAAATTGAACGACTTACGGCTGGTTTCAGATAAGCTGCATTGCTAATTTTTGCACCCCATCGAATACCGTGGCATCAAACTTTCACCCCAGGGCATGCTTGCATCCAACGCAGCATGTTTCCGAAATCTAATTCAGTTACCTCTTCATTAACCGACATTAATTCCCGAACATGTCAATGCGCATTGCTAAGAAGCACTTTCTCACACACGTGCATGACATATCCACCCTTGCCTTATCGGCTGGACCATCGGTCGATCGTCCAAACAACAATCCGTTGGTCCAGAAGACACGTCGACCAACGTACTTGTTGACACAACTGCAGCCAATAGTTTCCCTACCTATTCGGTAATTAAATATTGCCCCCATATCTTTAGGTTCGCAATAGTTGCAACCAATTTCCCATTATCGGCAATCAACCGATCATGGGATTTGGGCATGAATAGGATCGTTGTTTAGGCAATCTACCCACACTCATGCTCTATGATGACCCTTCTGGAAATCAAAGTAAACACACAGTACCGAACTGTGTTTGTTTTGCTTACCAACGCTGGTCCATGGTTCCCATGGGTGACAAATTCCTCACCACCATATCCATGTACCAGCATATTAACCCAAATAAGATATCATCCAGCCTGACCCTTAGCCACCGTCGGCAAGATTTCAGTTGACTTAATGCCAACAAAATATCTTCCTTTATAGAGCACCAGAGCCACACGGCTAAAACAAACAAACCCCAAATCTTCGGTCGACCTATCGTCACCGAAGAATGTATCGCCTACAACGGCATTACATAAACACAATGCCTGCAGACCCTTGTTGCTCGTCCACTTGTTTGAACAGGTGTGGTATCGTTCGTTGTCGATATGCAGGCTAAGGGGCATCGTACTTGTCCTATACGGACATCCTCCTATTTAACTCCTCTGTGATCGCTCATTGGCCGTCGCCAAGTTGAGTCTGTTCGCTCCTCCCACATCGATGTGATCCACCACCGTTGAATCTGACGGATGTGGGTTGCATCGAGGAGTCGGATTTCGATCACCACAGCGGACGGTCGCGCCGCCTAACGTTACCTTTTCACCAGCCGCGTTACAAAGTGGTCAAGTTCTTAACACGGTCAAGATACGCGATTCCATAGTGCCAGTTGTAGTACAGTGTTTCTTTTTTAATCGACAAGTCAAGAAATCCGTCGTTCTTTTTAAGTGAACTTTGCATTAAAACTTTCAACGATCCTGAAGGAGTGCAAAGGCTTAAGTGAACAACAATATGGACTCCCAGTTTTAAGCGCATGTGCCGATGCCATATTGTAGAAAAAAATAAAGAACACTAATCAACTAAGTAACTTACATGACTTTTCATTTGGCTGTTTGCTTGGAGTACATTTTATTGGTGGACATTTGACAGTGAAACAAACAGTAAGTGTTGGGGAGTTGATAGGATCTAGTGCCCATGTCTGGTACATATATCACTCCCCACAAGAATACTATTGTACACTTTTACGGAGAAATTTACATTTCTATCTCGCACTACGTTCCTTACTCTCGGCATAAATCGTCAACCTCATCACCCCCTTGATATAACTGCAGGTTTCGTCCCTTACGTAATAAAAGGAACACGATATGAGCCGCCTTCCTCCGGAAGCATACGGTTAACGATTATTCGAACTTTAAAATACGTTATACCAAAACTAATTAATCGATACACAAGCTAACCTACAATAGACACCAAAAACCTCTTTTCTATTCGTTAATTACAAGCAACAATCCGATGGATACCCCAATTCGCTTACCTACAAATCGGAAACCTTAACTGATCCACTTACAATTGCTAATCTCTTTGCAACTCATTTCAAACAATCTTTCGCTAATGATGTTTTTGCTTATTCGAATTTCCTTCGGTGTTCTTCACTTTTGGCTTGTATACTGTGTGTGTATTTGTTAGAAACGCCACAACTCCTTGTCCCCGACTGTTCGACTCTTTACCTCACTTCTCCATTGGCCACTTTTACCACATTCCATTGATCCGCCGGTCCCCGATGGTATACTTGCCATTCTCCTCAAAAATTGCTCATCGATTCTTTCAGTTCTCCTTTCGAAAATTTTCTACTTATCGCTCTCTCAAGGAAAATTCCCCAATATTTGGAAAACCACCTAATCACCCCTATACACAAAAACGATCCAAATGCGCTGTCACGTACTATAGTCATATTGCTAAGATTTCCCATATACCAAGCTTTTTGGAAGCTTTCTTGTCGAAACGTTAAGGTTTCACTGCAAAGCTGACTCTAGCCTCTGTCAGGTTAACAACGTTTTAAATTTCATGGATAGGCAGGTATCATCATCATCATCGGCACTACAACCGGGAACCGGTCTTGGCCTTATTTAGCAGGTCCTGAGGGTTGTTAAATTTTCCATAATGATTTGTTATTTTTTCCGGGCAAGGTCATTAGTCTTGCGCCAGAGGCTCCCCGGCGGGGAATCGAACCCCGGTCTTCCGCGTGACAGCCGAGTATACTAACCACTATACTATCGAGGAGCCCAAAGTAGGCAGGTATACCGAATCTTTAAAACCGACTCCATCAATTCCTCAGTTTCCCTCAGTCCCCTTCTCAACAATCGATAACCAACACCCTGTCTTCACTTGTCACAAAAAGGGCCCAAATGCGCTGTCAGGAATTATCGCCCTATTGCTATGCTTTCCCGTATACCCAAGCTTTTTGGAAACTTTCTGTATAAACCATTAAGCTTTTAATACAAATTCCTCATTTATTCTAGGCAACATGGATTTCTTGCAGGCAGATCAAAAACAACCAACCTCGTTGAATTTACATCTTTCATACTGTCAGCCCTAGAGGTCAGCAAGGAGGCCGACATGGTTACAACCGATCTCGGCAAAGCTTTCGACAAAACTTCTCATAAACGTATACTTTTTAAGTTGTCGATCATCGGTTTTGAATCTATTCTGTTAAAATATATTTCTTCCTAATAGGAAAATCGACTCTACGGTGTTCGTTCCTGATCCGCGATATCTAATCCATTCCTCCGGGGTTCCTCGAGGCAGTCATCTAGGTCCCCTACTTTTCATTCTAACTACAAACGACAACGAGAGAGTCATCAAGCACTCCTGTGTGTCTCGCTATGCTGACGAGCCAAATTTTATAACACATCATTCTCAGTTTGGTGACGCAAGGCCCGTAAAAATGTATTATTATGGAAAATTTAACAAGCCGAATCCCGGTTGTAGTGCCGATGATGATGATGATGACCATGCCACCACTTGGTTCTAGATTACTTCAAGCAGATCGTGACAACTTCTCAGTTTGGTGTCGCAAAAACTGCATAGAGCTTAATAACGTTAATGTCTGTTATAACCTTTACACGACGAAATCGCATATCTTCTCCTCCCCATCCCTACTCATTTCATAAACAAACCCTCGCCATCGTACAATCGAATCGCAACCCCTGTATTTTATGTGATAAATAAATTAATTTCCGTTCACATTGTTGTATTCCAGAATACTACCCTTATTCGCTTTATCACTAACTCATGTCCTTTCAAACACAACCCTTAAAACTACATCCTCACATATCCTACATTCTCAGTTAATACAATTCATAAATAAACAGACACAATATTCTATATCCAGTCACTTACAGCACATTTCATAAATAAACAGACACTATATTCTATATCCAGTCACTTACAGCACATTTCATAAATATGCCCCTTTTCATAGCAAGCACATTTTTCATTTCAAAACATGGCCACTTTGATTTTCGTTCAAAGTTTATTCAAAATTCTAAGTCACAGAGACTTCTAGATTGTTTTGTTCAGTTTATACGCCACAGTCAGTTAGAACAAAATGTTCTATATAAACACGTAAATTTATATGAAAAAAATAGAAAGAAGAGAGCTCAGCTTGAGATAGCTGAGTTCGATAAAATAAAATAAAAATAATATAATTATTTAAATAAAAAGAAAACTTTAATTCTTTAATTATTATAATAACCTCCACGCTCTTCCCTCGAAAGAGGAAGCACGGCGACTGGAGACGTAACACTGGTGGCAGCGGTGGGATCCACGAAGACTGGTGGACTCCCGACTAGTGGACTCCTCGAAGGAAGATCAATCCTCGAAGGAAGACCGATCCACGAAGACCGATCCACGAAGACTGGTGGACTCCCCGAAGGACGACTCTATCCTCGAAGGAAGACCAATCCACGAAGGAAGACCGATCCACGAAGACTGGTGGACTCCCCGAAGGACGACTCTATCCTCGAAGGAAGACCGATCCACGAAGACTGGTGGACTCCCCGAAGGACGACTTAATCCTCGAAGGAAGACCAAACCCCGAAGGACGACTTAATCCTCGAAGGACGACTAAATTCTCGAAGGAAGACCAATCCCCGAAGGACGACTTAATCCTCGAAGGAGGAATCGATCCCAGAAGAAGATTAGTGCAAGATAAAACCCTAAAGAGGGAAGGAAGGTCTGCCGATGAGTTCCAGAGGAAATCTAAATTGACCTCAGTGGCAGCAGAAAAAAAAAAACACACAAGAAGACAACACAAGAAAAAAAAAAAAGAACAAAACATCAATCAAGATATATTAGTAGTAAGAATCGTTAGCGAAATATCAATTTTTCTGTTCATTTTTCCGTAGGAATATTTTTACCTTGGAACTTTTAACTTTTCCTTTTTACTAACAATTTTGTCCGATAGAAATTATTTCGAATATTCTCTTTCCAGTATTTCGACGACATTTCCGTTTTGTCTTTTTCGCCGAATTTTCTTTCTCTACAGCTTTGAGACCAAATTAACTTTCTTTTTCATATATATATTGAATAACTAAAAGAAAGGCCATTTTTATATACCGTATTTTTAAGAAGTGATTTTGCCATACATTGATTTCAGAGTTTTCAAGATTACGAGTCCGTATTACACGAGACAGGCGGCTAGGCAGGGGGAAGAACAAATCCACTCTCTACAAATACACCATGACCCCCCTTCTGATGGTTTCAGAATCGTCCCTACCTTTGACGGAAAACCCTGCGACCTAGATAAATTTATTTCCGGGGGAGACGTTTTATTTAGGTCTATAAAAAGGGCAGACCCGGAGATATATGAAACATTTTTGGAGCTAGTCAAAAATAGACTAGAGGGTCCTGCCTATGATCTAATTAGGTATAGCACAATTGCTAAATGGGAGGATTTAAAGGATAAACTTGAATCAGAATATAAAGAGGAGCAATCTCGGTCAACGGCACACAATGAGTTGATATCCCTGAAACAAAACTTCAGAGAAACCGTTCGGGAATACGGAGATAGAGTTGCGAATGCTCTGAGGACGCTGAACTCTGCTACGTGTGAAATAACAGCAGACGCGGTGGTTAGAGAATTCTTGATAGAAGAAAACTCAAAATTGGCAGTGCAAATATTTGAGGATGGTCTCAAGAATGAACAACTGAAAATCCTAGCCAAAGTCCATGGGGGAAGTAGTTTAAAGCAGTCTATTGCACATGTAGTATCACATGCTGCTCGAATGGACAACTCTCCCAGGCCATATAACTATAATGACAGATTTAATCGAATAGTCTGCCAAACCTGCGGTAAGCCAGGTCATTCTCAGGACACATGTTATCGGAACATGCAGTCCAACAATTTTCCGAATAGACAACCAATAAAAAGAGAATATAACATTATATGCAATTTCTGTGGACGGAATAATCACACAGAGAACGAGTGTAGATACAAGATATCTAGGAATGGACCATCCTTAACAAATTACCAACAAGGTACAACAACGCGTAATCTATTCCGAAATAATCCTGCAAACACCGAAAATCGTTTTAGTGAAAATCCTAGAATCACCAATAGACAAAACGATAGGCAAAATGTTCACTTTTCTCGGGTGCAAGAGTCGGACAACGAGGCCTGACGCCAACCCAATTTTGTGGAAGACAGACAAAATTTTTCTATTTATAACATTAGATCTTTGGCAATAGATAACGACAATTTTAATGAAGCTCCTAACCAAATAACTAAAGCGATACAGATAAACGAAGAGAAAACAAGCACTAATACAAATATTCCGATTCATACTCCAGTTTTGGAAAATAATTCAGCAACACAGACTGAAAATTCGAAATTTTCAGCAGTAGTAAAGACTGAAATCCCTAATATTTCGGATATCCCTATTGAACACACAGACACTTCAGCAACAAAGACTGAAAATTCAGCAGTGGTAAAGACTGAAGATCCAAAAGGTGCAATAAAAATCGAAACCCAGGTCAGTTCAGTAGTTAACACTGAAGAACACCATGTTTCAGCAGCAAAGTCTGAAGGATTGAAGGTTTCTACAGCAGATATAACTGAAGAAATAGTTCAAACAGCAAATAAGACTGGGAACCAAGATGTTCTAACAGCAAATAAGTCTGAAGAACTATACGAATCAGTAAATGAGACTGAGAAACTAATCGATCCATCAGCAATGAGTAAGACTGAAAAGGTAAACGTTCCGACAGAAGTTAAAGCTATAGAAAATGATGACATTGAGCCGAAAACACTAAACATTTTAAATAACGATACTGAACAGCAACACGAAGTAATGGAAATTGAAAATAATAATTCAATTAAAGAAGTTAAAGCTATAGAAAATGATCACAATGAGCCGAAAACACTAAAAATTTAAAATAACGATACTAAACACCAACACGAGGTTATGAAAATTGAAAATAATAATTCAATTAAAATAGGTATTGAAAATAAAAACCTTATAAATACCTTACAAATTAAATTTTACAGCAATAAACATGTATTCGAACACAAAATAAGAAAAAATAAAAAGGTACACAGTCATTTAGGACAACTGAGATCATTTCTTAAGAAAATGTTTGGTATTATGCAAAAAAAGTTTTGGAAAATTTTCCATAAATTTAAGGAAAAGATAGACACTTAACAAATGGCCTTTGTTTTTATTCAATATATAAAACAATTGTAAGAAATGACGGAAACGACAAAAAAAAAAAAAAAAAAAAAAAAAAAAAAAAGGTAAAAAAGGGGAAGAAAGAAAGAAAATTTTAGAAAAAAAAAATTTTATTATATACTGGAATATAATACATTTTAAAATATATATTGGGATATGATTCGAACGAAAAAGAGAATTTTGAGAAATAATATTAATTATATGTATAGAAAAAAAAAGTTGTTGGATAATAAAAGAAAAGGTTCCAAGTGGAAATATTAAGTTAGTTAGAAATATTTAAAGTTAGTTAAAAGATAATGTAAGTAGACTATAAGTAAACTTTTAGATTATTGTAACCTATTTTTCTAGTATTAAGAACTTTTGGATTTTTGTAACTTTTGATATAAGATTAACTTTGAACGCCATTGTAATTGAACGAAAGTGTGAAAGTCGGTAATTAAACCTAATCTAAGCAATAGTTAACAGAAAATTATTCTCTTCAAGGATAATTTTCTTTCTCGAAGAAGGGTGGGATGTTGTATTCCAGAATACTACCCTTATTCGCTTTATCACTAACTCATGTCCTTTCAAACACAACCCTTAAAAACACAACCCTTAAAACTACATCCTCACATATCCTACATTCTCAGTTAATACAATTCATAAATAAACAGACACAATATTCTATATCCAGTCACTTACAGCACATTTCATAAATAAACAGACACTATATTCTATATCCAGTCACTTACAGCACATTTCATAAATATGCCCCTTTTCATAACAAGCACATTTTTCATTTCAAAACATGGCCACTTTGATTTTCGTTCAAAGTTTATTCAAAATTCTAAGTCACAGAGACTTCTAGATTGTTTTGTTCAGTTTATACGCCACAGTCAGTTAGAACAAAATGTTCTATATAAACAAGTAAATTTATATGAAAAAAATAGAAAGAAGAGAGCTCAGCTTGAGATAGCTGAGTTCGATAAAAAAAAATAAAAATAAAATAATTATTTAAATAAAAAGAAAACTTTAATTCTTTAATTATTATAATAACCTCCACGCTCTTCCCTCGAAAGAGGAAGCACGGCGACTGGAGACGTAACAACATATTGACGAAACAATTCTTAAGGCCAACTTAATCCTCGCGTTTGTAAAAGGATGGTCCAAATAATTCTCCAACCGCTATCTTACCCGGCTCCAGTACACTTCATTGTCCTTGTGTGCTCGAATATGCTAATCAGGTATGGTACCCCGATTAGCAAACACACACTGACAGAATCGAGAGCATTCAACGTCGTATCTTACGTTTCGCTCTCCGTGGATTCGGATGGGAAAACCCCCTGATCTTCCATATGCACCAACCGGTTCAATAACCCCAAAAAGCCAGGAAGAACAGAATCCTGTCCGATATGGAATTGGTTCACAAATCATTCTCTAGCTCCATTGAATGTTCCAATCTTCTCAACTCAAGTTCTTACAACATAAACCCACACAACATACGTAATCCTCGCTCGATGTACATTCCCCAACCATACGACTCACAGCTCCAACGAACCCATCTCCCAATTGCGATGAAGTAGCAACTCCAAGATATCCATCTTTGGCTTCAATGTTAGCACTTTCACTCTAAAACACCACCTCCTGAAAACCTTCCTCTAACTTTTTTCATTTCCTGTCCTACCCCTCACCATCGAAGACAAGGTATCGATTAAGTTAGTTCGTAAGCTTGCTCTATAGTAAGCTAATAAATTGGATGAAGCCCCACTAAATCTTAAAACTTAATTCGAGTGTCCGGTAGTTGCCGGCAAAATAAATTACGACTCCACTTTGTCGCCTCAATGGCTGAGTTGGTAAAGAGGTTGTGTCTTGTGTTTGATTGTGCAAACCAAGGTTCAACTGACGGGTCTGGCTATCGTGCAGTTCGACACAATTACCGAGCGCTAGGTAATGTCCCTAAGCCCAGTCGCCCGGTGAAATACCACCCTATTAAGCTATAGGCTTTGTGAAATGGTTGGGAGAAATCCTTGAGCTTCTTTCGGAGTTTGGCTGATGGAGCCGGTCGAAAAAAAAACATCTCAGGGCGCTGACTCAGAGCTATAAAGTAGAAAGTGAATAAGAAGAAAAATCTTTGCTGGGTTTGTATTATTACTTCGGCATCTTTATACTGCGCACCAACCAATAAATCTTTGAAACCACCCAACATCAAAGGTCTACAGGGTTCGTGAAAGAACCACCAAACGTGGATAAATGTTCCCCTTTGAGCAACTGCTACCTATTATCACCCACAGAGTACTGGAACAACAATTGGATGGACATCACTCTTCAAACTGCTACCCAATACCCCGGACAGAAAACATTTGCTAAACACAACCCAGAGGCCCAGTTTCTTTAACAAAAGAGAAATAGCACACTTGAGGTTTCCACAAAATATGTATAAATCACTTATCCCCAGCGCACCCACTAAACTAATTGGCGTGTTATCTGGGGCTCCTTTATCTCACTTTTGTAAACGATCTTATAGCGTTTGAAATAATAGTGAAGCAGAACTTGTGGTCGAACTGACGCTATGACAGTTTGAATCACCAAAAATTGAACCTAAGCGTTACCCATCAGGCTACTGGCCGATTTTTGAATTCGATTTTTAAACTCGACTATACTCCACTGATGTGAATTGTTATGTTATCGCTTGGTATACGGCTCTGATGTATTTTCTTATTCGTTTTCGTTCGGTGTTCTTCACTATTATGCTTGTGAATTGTGTGTGTAACTGTTAGAGACGCCACAATCTCACGATCTGTTCGTAATATGATCAATAATCTGTTTATGTCGGGTCATCACCTGCAAAATCTCGTTGAATTTCGAGTTCAACAATATATTCCAATGGGATGTATCTAACCGAGCACATATCAATCCCTTTAAAACACAGTGCTGCATTAGCCGTCGTCGAAACCAAGAGACTATCAATCGAACTAATCCTTATCTTAAATAGAACCACCAACAACTTCGAAAAGCACAACTTTGGACGCTAATACGGAGGCTGACCTCAATGCTGTTTAGTTTAAATTTTAATTGATATTTTAATGAATTTGTGGGCATCCAAAACTTTGGACGACAACACTGCATCTGTCCTCGAAACCGCAAATGCACAAATTTATACAAATTTCGATTAAGATTTGTTAAAGTAAATTACTTAAAAATTCCTGGAAAAATCACCGGGCTTCGTGGGCATCGACTGGAATTTATGGGAAAGTGGATGTTGAATTAATCATTTAAGAGGTCGACACTCGAGCCAACTTTCCTCTTTAAAATGCCCTAGGCACAAATTCCCGTGATCAAATAGTGCGCGTCAACCTACCCCATAAAAATAGACACAGAGAGTCATTCATTAGCAGAGGCACATGGATATGGAATACTCCGGGTGAGCATTGCTTTCCTCATCAGGAAGGAAATCGGACAGCGGATTCAAAGCCATATTCGTCAAATTGCGAATACCAAACAGTTGACGGTGGCACACACTATAAAGTAGAGTTATTTGTTCTACCACTAAACGAGAAATACTGGTCCAACCTCAATATTTTTCGATTACTGTGACATGAAAACGATGAAAAATATTTCAAAACAAGAATGTGGAGGAAATGTTAAACCGAAAACTGGATTCAAGTTGCCTCTTGTTATTGTAGGAAGACTGCAAATATCGAAAATTGGCCCACTTCCAAAGAGGCCTACATGATAGCAAATAACAAATCAAAGATAAATATATTGTCAGTGACGGTTCTCACAAATCACGCTTACGTAACCTTACTGAAGAAAAGAAGACCAAAAAAAGGATCGAAAAATTCATCGGCGCCACATACCAGAGCATTAATGTAACAACATCACAGGTTATATGGCGAGTTTAGTTGTGGCTCTAATTTTATCAGTGCGTGTGTTTGAATAACGCTCTTCACTGCTTTGCAGACACTATAGTCCTATATATATATATATATATTAAATAAGTAATACTGAGAGATAAAAAGTAAACACTAGTGACGGACGTGACTAACATAATGTTCCAAGTGAAACAGTGAACTTATTAGCTTCTATAGACCAATTGGAAAATTTTACTACTACTGCCATCGACCTACCATCGATGTGAAGAATGAATAGACACAAGCAACGGTTATCGCCAGGCCAGCGAAAAGGTATAATTTGAATAAGAAATTTGCGAATCCTACTAAAAAAAAGAAAGGTGCATAAAGCCGCTCTTAAAAAATGTTCCTACTACATTCTTCTTCTATTAGAGAAAAATTAGACCCAACTAAAAATCCAAAAAGATCTTTGTTGCTTCACAAAAACATATTCCCGCTGACAGGAGAAGAAATTTTTATTGTATTTCATTCCTCTCAACGCTACCTGATCCCTTTTCTTACCTGTATCCCAACCGTGTCCAGTACGAAGGTTGATTTTACTGTTGAGAGCCAACAGTCCCACTAAGCACTCCCACACTCAGACGCGAAACTAAAAGGGCAGAAAAATTACAGAAAATAGGACAAAAAAAATACATATAAGAAAAAATACCTCCGGCAGGGTGGCATACCCAGAATATCCCTACTGGCGTCTAAAACAAACCTCCAACGATAAACGAAGACGAGGATGCGGGCGACGAGCTAAGCATTTGATATTAATGAATGTCAGTGGTGTTCTTAAGAGACCGTTTCCTCCAAGCAAAAGAGGCGGAAAGATACCTTTTTACCCTGCCGTACCCAGTTGGCCCTTATCATCGACTAACACCGGCACATAGTTACCTACCT
The DNA here is from genome assembly GCA_963931805.1 of Microdon myrmicae. Taxonomy (NCBI): domain Eukaryota; kingdom Metazoa; phylum Arthropoda; class Insecta; order Diptera; family Syrphidae; genus Microdon; species Microdon myrmicae. The sequence goes on from OZ007496.1 coordinate 36,707,267, forward strand.
ATATATGTATACAATCAGGTTAAAAAAAGAGGGTTTGCGAAAGGGGTGCCATGTCTTGTCCCCCTAAGGATTCGCGTGAAAGGGAAGCTAAATTTTTACAGCGCCATGGTTTTCCACCAACGGTACCATCACCCACCATCAGCTTACCATCATTTGACAGAGGAGCGGTGGCTCTGAAAGGCCAAAGAAAACGACAGCGTCACGACAGAAAAAACAGCAAAAAATACACAAAAAATGGAAAATGGAAACGACTCAGGAGTCCGACACAGAAGGATGACGAAGGTTTGTGTGGGTGGGCTGACAGGCTTTCTTCTAACAAGACCCCCATTTCACCGGAAGGATTTTTATTTTACTCGAATAATTTTCTTCGGCGGATCCCGAGATCAGCAAACGTAATGGCTGGAGTATACCCGTGCCAAGCCGATGGGTTACTTCTATGATGCAATGGAAGAGGTTTAATGTGACGCCACCACACCCAAAATCCAACGTCAAGTGAAAGAGGGAACATTGGCAAACTTACTCTGAAAGAAAATTGTTATGTCAGAGAAAATGGAAGGGGCAGTAATCGCATTGCTCCAGAAGCGTCATCGAAAGGAACGAAAGCACAGCGCAATGGAAGGCCAACAAGCGGAGAAAGAATTCTACAAGGCTTATTTGTTCACTTCTATTACTACCTTACGCTGATGGTTGTGGCGACGTAGGTTACGTGCACATAGGTGGGTGCTGTACCGAGACAAAATCCAACTCACAGTCCTCTTATGGAACTCGATTCAGCATAAACCGGTTTCAGACAATCCAACCTATGTGGAGTGCGTAAGTACAGAGTAAGGACTATAAAACGCCTTTAACACAGAACAACGAACGTAGTAGGGTTACGATGAAAGCAGTTCGCGTAAGGAATAAATCCGAATTTAAGTCGTATGTCAGGTGATAGCAAATTTAGCATTTAAAGAGTCACTGTACCAGATTGCTTCGTTTTTTGGATAGAAGCGAATAAACGAAACCAACACTAGCTAAATAGGGTGATGGACATCCCTCCAACAAACTATCAGGAACCATAACGAAATGTGGAGGGAAAAAAGCACTCTCTCAGAATCATTGAGATTATCCCTAACTTCTTCCCACTATCCCAAATTCCCTTCGCGCTTCACTTCGCTCGACGTGAATGATAGATTAACAATGGAGAACAGTCCCCAATGACATGTGTGACAGAATATAAGAACGTAATCTCATTCAAGGAATGAAGGATACCCAAAAACCACACGCTACCATGAGACCAACGTTCGCCCCTTAAGTGTGGGTAGGCTAGGATTGGTTTACCACCCCAATCTAGCATAAAACCTTCCATCAAGAACAGTAGAACGGGGTGACTTACTGAAATTCGAAGCAACGAACGCAGCCTTAATTTTCCAAATATATCCACCCCGTCGCCGTATCCGTCGTTCTAAACCCAACTCCGGTGCTCTGGTCCGCGGACTCAGCATACCAGAGGAATCCGACTCTGAACAATTTTGGTAAACTGAGCAGAGGAAAAAAAAGGACGAATCCCATCTCATCGTTTTTTCTCGAGTTTGTTCCCTCATGCTGAATTCACGAGCCAGCGGCCACTCGTTAAACGAGAATCTTTATGGGAGATGAGAAGCGAAGATGGTTTCCTGGGCGGTTCGGCTGTAATGCAAATAATCGTAGAATGGCAGGGACAAGGACTTGTTTCAAGGATGCCGAACTCTCTCTTTCTCTAAGGCGCATTTTTTCTTATTCTTAGCCTTTGTAATTTGCGTAGAAGGACATGTCGATGATGAAAGGCCGCATCCCATTGCCGCGTAACGTATCAACCGACCTCTTCTTACCCTCCTTCGAAGCGCAGATATATAACGGTCTACTCGTAGTTATGGCTGAGTTTGTATGTGTGTTAATTTTGCATTTTGTTGTCCCTCCTGGCTGTGATAAGGGTTTAATCCACTGTCGAGTGAATAGAGACCCCTCTAAAAATAACCGCCACCCATTTTTTCGGTGATATGCCTTTTTTATGATTACGTTTGTGTCCTTAACTGCTCCCTTTTGGCTTTCGTTCCACTTTTTCTTTCGTTAGTACCTTCTCGTAAGAGGAATCCTTTAGATACATTAGTTTCTTTTTCTTTTTTTTTCCTGTCGTTCCTTTTTTTTTCTTTTGGGCACTTTACCCTCGGCATACTACGGGACTATGGGGTAGGGATATCATTTCGCCCACATTCTGGGTAAGACGTATACTGAACGGTGTAGATGTTCTGCAAAGAAGTATCCATCAAATACTGGCAGAGAGGTTTGGATAAGGATAAGGGAATTTGGATTTTTCGACCCTCTTTGCGGTGTTTTGAATACGAAAACAAAGAGTTTAGGTTCTGAGGCTGGCTGTTTGAGAAGGGCGTTGAGATAGCAATTGAGGGACCAATACCCATCTCGGCCCATCTAATCGGATTCTAATGGCATCGATGGAGGGAGTTTGATACATTGGAAAATATGCAAATTTTCTAGATACTCCCACGGGAAAGTATCAGCTTTCTTTGTCTTCGAAGCAATTAGTATTGGGATGAGGAAATAATTTGAGCTGACGGTGGACTGATAAAGCACAATTCTATGAAATGGAAGTCAAATTCCGGTATTTCTTTTCTATGAATTATATCGGAGAATTTCATTTTTGGGCTGAAAGACAACTTTCACCACCATTTAGGTTTTGTATACAAGGCACACTTTTTCTTGGGAATTATACCTAAAGACAGCTAATAATATTGTCTTTGGCAGCTTAAATTAATTTGTAAGCTTACACTATTGCTTTGTAAGTATATGATATTATATGACACGACGTAAAATCGAATGGAAACGAAGAAGACATAATAGTTCATATATTCTGTATATACGTGTATATAGTGAAATATCGCTTCCTGATTATAAAACTAACTGTAACAGTTATTTAAGAGTTTATTATATCGAAAGATTGACTGTTGTAGAAAAACAGAAGCATAGGAAGTTTAAACTAAGGTGATTAATATATATTGACAGTCTGTTAGGGCTCAGCTTTCGATAGAGTAGTCGATAATCACATTTTTTCCAAACCCACAGTCGGAATGCATAGAAACAGTTAAAATTACAATGCAACGACATTAAACATAAACTCAATATCACTAAGTAAAGCTGTAGGTAAATTTTTCTTTAGTACTTCAATATTCACATCGACTTTCTTTAGTAATACTTAATAATTTATTTCATCAGCAGGGACTATCAAACCAGTGTATTGATGGAACCCAGAAATCGCCCACGTGCGGTTGGAGTGCAACAAGTTATCACACCTGCAACAAAGAGCAAGAAATCGTAACACCTACACATAGTTACATGCGGAATGAGTTGAGGAATGTGATCCGCAAAAGTAAATATGACGCGTTCTGCTCCCTAAGGGATGAATTAAATAACAACCCATGGGGCAGCGCCCACAGGATAGTCATGAAAAGACTACACAACAACAGTAGTCAAATGCAAAAAAGTAAAACTGACATGACCAGAATCGTTGCTGTCCTCTTCCCGTAGTGTGATGTGGTGTTGAGAGTGAAGAGGAGTGGAGTATCGCTGAAGGAGAGATACCCCCCCTTGACCACCAAAGAGGTACTCTTGGCTGCAAGGGTTGTCAAAAAAACAAGACCCCGGGACTGGATGGTATCCCTAACGCTGTAGTGAAGACAGATTTAACAAAAAAGCCGGAAGTCTTGAGCAGTCTTTTCACGACCTGCCTCCAAACAGGGCACCTTCCTCAACGATGAAAAAAACAGCGACTTGTGCTTATACCAAAAGGAGTCAAAAATCCAGAGGCGCCGTCTTCTTGTCGCCCGTTGTGCATGCTGGACACAACAGGGAAACTGCTTGAGCAGGTAATTGCCACTCGTCTGGAACAATTCACTGATGGGACATCGTGGCTCTCTGAATGGCAGTATGGGTTCCGGAGAGGTAGATCAACCGGTAAGGCACTATCTCTGGTGTGCGACATCACTCGCAATGCGATAGCTGGAGCACGATGGCTAGGAGGTACGAAAAAATGTTGCGCCGTGGTGACACTAGACGTTAAAAATTCATTTAACTCGGTGAACTGGAATCAAATTCTAGAAAGTTGGGCGATCTACAAGTTTCACCTTACTTGGTGCGTATAGTAGCAAACTATCTCTCGGATAGAAGACTGATCTATGACACAGATGAAGAACCACAGGAACATAAAATAACAGCGGATGTACCTCAGGGATCTGTATTAGGTCCGCTGTTATGGAATATAATGTATAATGGTGTGCTCAGGGTCACTGTACCGGAAGGGGTTAGAATCATTGGGTACACAGATAATTTGGCAATAGTGGCCCTAGCTAAACATCTAGATGACCTGAAAAATATTTGCTCCCAAGCAATTCAGAGCATTAAATGCTGACTAGATATGGCCGGACTGAAACTAGCTGGACATAAGACGAGGACAGTTTTAATAGGCTGTAGCGATTCTAACAGATACACACACAATTCACAAGCAAAAATAGTGAAGAACACCGAACGAAAAATCGAATAAGAAAAATACATCAGAACCGTATACCAAGCGATAAATAAAAAATAATTCACACCAGTGGAATATAGTCGAGTTTGGAAATCAAATTCTAAACACGGTCAGTAGTCTGATGCTTCTTCACTGCTTGGCTTTTCAACCGTTTCATCGTGTGTTCAATTCACCTTATTCACTATCCTTGCTTAACGCTACAAGGCAGCCGCAAGAAACTTGAACACCTTAATTTGGAAATAGAAGGACAAACAATCAGATCCAGTCCCAATATTAAATACCTTGGTGTTGTACTCAACAACAGGTTGACCTATAAGGAACGCCTGAGGTAAACGATGAAAACACGGCAAGAGAATGCAAAGTTTTGGCGAGACTGCTACCCAATATTGGTGGACCCTGGCCCCACATAAGAAACCTAACAACCAGTATCAATACCTCCATTATAATGTATGCAGCTCACATATGGGCAGCAGCCGCCAAATATAAGTCGTATATGAGGGGAGTGAACTGTGAACTCAGCACATACGCTGACATTATTAAGAGTATGCTGCGCATTCCGAACGGTATCCGAAGATCCCATAAATGTCTTGGCTGGGAGGAAACCCTTGACATTGTAGCTAAAGAAACCGTTGCGTGCAGGAGGTCTCACAAGAGAATCGGCGGAGAATGCGGTCCCAATTATAGCTCCCAAGTCTAAGATAATGGCCACAAAGGTGGGATTATTCCACCAAAGGAAGATGGACCTACACCATGATACCTGATACCTGATGTAGAAACCTGGGTGAAAAGAAAACATGGCGAACTGAATTACCACTTGACTCAGCTGATCCTCGTATCAGCATATGGATGCTTTCGGCAATACCAGTACAAGTATAATCATGTCAGTCACCCATATTGCTTGTATTGTGACGGCAAAATACAAAATGCGGAACACGTATTCACAGAGTGCATCAGACTCGATACAGCACGAACGATTTTGAAGAGACATATGAGACGTGCAGTTATTCCGACAGAAGTAATAGAATACATGCTAAGTTCAAAACAAGCATGGCCCGTAACAAATGATATTCTATGTGTCTTCTGGGGATGGAGATGTATATTCCGCATTCTATCAAACGAAGTTCGTCTGATAAACCTTGGTTTGACAAAAAATGCGAGCTGATTACAGCGGCAAAAAATAGAGCTTCTAAGCAATGGCGCTCCAATCCCACCGATGTTAACAGAACGAATTTTGTTAGAATCAGAAACGCGTGCAACCAGGCGATTGATACCGCGAAGAAGGCTCACAACGACAGGGTCGACAGCTCCTTCGGTGCCCAACTGGTTCGCGCTCCTTCTAGTCAATGGCAAAGGCTGTCAGCAGTAATTTCGCTTCCTCCTCTTTCCCTCTGTTGGTGACAGACAGCGGGACATTAGTCACGAATCCAAAGGATAAAGCTAATGTGTTCGCGAATTTATTTTCCGCGAATTCAAACCTCGATCCCGGCCTTTTGGAGCCACCTGTGATCTCGCCGGTACAGTCTTCGATGCGGGAAGTGAGATTTCGCCCGTGCACTATTCAACGTGTTCTACGTGAACTGGATTGTAGGAAGGCAACCGGCCCGGACGGAATACCAGCAATAGTCCTTAAGAACTGTGTTCCAGAACTATCGCCGGTTCTTGGCAGACTCTTCCGCTTATCTTATGCACGGAGGACCTTTCCTGCCTGCTGGAAAATCGCCCGAGTTCAGCCAATCCCAAAGAGTGTCTCCCACAAAATTACCGTCCGATAGCATTACTGTCTATTTTATCTAAGGTAATGGAAAAAGTCATCAATACAGAGTTGGTTAAGTATTTGGAGTGCAACGGACTCCTGAATGATCGTTAATACGGATTCCGTGGTAGGCGGTCCACAGGAGACCTTTTGACACTTATAACCGATATATGGACATCTGCGATTGAACGGCATGGTGAGTCAAGGGCGGTCGCATTGGATATCTCCAAGGCTTTTGACCGCGTCTGGCACGGGGCATTGCTGAGCAAACTTCGTTCATATGGACTTTCCCATCAGCTTTGCGACTGGACGAAGAGCTTCCTCGAGAATCGATCGATCCGGGTTGTTGTGGACGGCGAGTGTTCGGATCTGTATCCTGTTAATTCGGGGGTGCCCCAAGGTTCTATTTTGGCTCCAACCTTGTTCTTGCTTCACATAAATGATTTGTTGAAGACAACAGATAACAAAGTGTTTAGTTTTGCGGATCGGCCGATTGGTGCATCAACGTCGCACCAGCTGAGATGTAGACAGATTGAATCTCTGAATCAGGATCTGGATAAAATCCTGCAGTGGGGAAAGGCCAATCTTGTCGACTTCAACGCAACGAAGACCCAGTATACAACATTCACAAAGAAAAGTGGATCATCGGTTCCACATCCGATGATGAGTGGCCGGGCCCTCGAGGCTGGGGAAAGTTTGAAATTGCTCGGCGTCACGGTCTGTGGGAATGTATCATGGTATAAACACGTATCGGGTATCGCCAGATCAGCCTCAGGAAATCTGAGTTATCTTTTTAAAGCCAAGAAATATTTTACTCCGGCCCAACTTCTTCTCCTATATAAATCCCAAATTAGACCCGCGCTCGAATATTGCTCTCATGTTTGGAGCTCGGCTCCTAAACATACCCTCGACCTACTTGAGAGCGTGCAAAGACGAGCGATCCGCCTGATCGGGGACTCGGCACTGACGTCGGGACTACAGTCGCTATCACATCGAAGGCGCGTGGCCGACCTCTATTTGTTTTACAGATATTATCACGGGTGCTGTTCTTCGGAGATTCTTGGCATTGTTCCACGCAATTCGGTTTATATGCGCTCCACAAGACAATCCGACGGATCGCACCCGTTTGTGGATCATCTCCCGACGGCGTGAGCATCCCTGTATCAAAACTCGTTCTGTTGCAGAGCGGGGAAGCTGTGGAACTCCCTTCCCACGCGAGTGTTCCCGGAGCGTTACAACCTGCAGCTGTTCAAAAAGAACTGCAACAGTTATTTGATGGCATCTCGGGGCGCCCACTCGACGGTATAGGTTCGCCTCTCCCGAGAGAAGTCTTTATATAAAAAAAGAAAAGAAAAGAGAGAAAAAAAAAAAAAAAAAAAAAACATACTGCAGCAGTTGCGACGAGACGAGCGGCGTAACACGTAAATTCCATTCCGCTCCGGGATGGAATATCTAAAAGTAAGTTCCGCGGCGATCAACGGAAATATGTGCCTGGCGGAAGGTGGTTTTAGTCGGTAAAAGTCCGGCATGCCTATGGATCTGTCCGGTGGCATATTTTGAAGATGTCCCACTTCGTACCGAAAAAAAAAAATAATCTGCGTTTACAACCGCACCCAAGACCAGCTGGTGTTGTACGATTTCCCTCCCAGCACCCATCCGTCCAAGTAGTTAGAGAACATTAGTACTAACCCAGCCCACACTATCCTTAGATAACCCCCCCCCCCCCCCCCCCCCCCCCCCCCCCCCCCCCCCCGGCAACATTCTTTTTCAGATATCTTGAGACTGAATTCAACATTCTCACGGATGTGGGTGATTCTGGTTATAGGAAGATAACCAGAGGATGAAGGACACATTTATCCTTGTCTCGTTTAAATCATCCTCCCGCCAATCCCTTATTTTTCTACGATCAGTCTCAATTGGCATCCGATGTATGAGAACGCCAATAAATCTATTTCAGCCGGCAAAAGGTCATGTTCGCACAATGAAGCCAATCAATCAAAATATTGAATAAAGGATTAATTAATGTACATACAAAATAAATATAAGTGTTGCGGATGCGCAACTAAATGCAGCAGGGAGAATCTAGTACGTTCACCGTCTAGTACACTCCCCAACCAACGTACTCACCACGCCTGTGAGCAACCAGCTGACAATGGGCCATCGCTGAGAGACGCCATCGAGCTGTCACACAAATTTAAATGTGATAACGTTTTTCAGTCAGGCGACCATCAGCTTCCATCCATTGCAGTCAGTCTGCCTTCTTACAGGGGTTGCAGCTTTATTCATTATTATTACAGTAAAGTGTTTGTGAAACTAAGTATAAAATTAAGAAATAGAATAAAATATAAAATAGTCACTGTTGGTTACAGTAACCATTTTGTTTGCGCGTTCATTTAAAAAGCAACGGAAATTCGAGGACAGTGACCAAGAGTTCTACCGCATCATCCCCGATGCCATCTCCCTGGTCGCCTCGTCTCCGTACCATCATTGGTGGCCGTTCGCTCGCAACCAATAAGAATTAACAAAGTACCAAAAACGAATGTTCACCAAACCATCCCGTCTTTAAATCTTATTGGCACGGCCGATTTCCAGCCCCCTGCTCAGCATCGGTGGCCCCTCTTCCCTACAAAGAAGGGAGCAAAGTGATTATACCGCAACCGCAAAATACAGTCAAAACAGTGGACTGCAAAGGGGGAATCACCTCCAAAAAAAAAAAAAAACTGTTTTTTCAGCTGGGAAAGTGATGGTGACTGTTTTTTGGATAGTCACGGAGTTATCTTATTTGATTAACTTCAAAAACGAAAAATCATTACAGGTACTACGCATCATTACTTGACCAACTGCAGGCAGAAATTGCGGAAAAGTGGCCACATTTGCAGAAAAATGACGTCTGAACAGCTAGCAGCAGCATACCAACAACAAGCAGCTATGTGCCAACATCAACAAGCGATAATAAATGAAATGCTTCACAAAATCAACACAATGGAAAACCAAATGTAATCGCAGGTATGTGCCACTATCCCTTTGCCAACAGAATACCATACAGACGAAGCAAAATTGGAAAGAGAAACTTCTGCAGTTTCTAAGAGGAGAAAAACTGATAACAGTCATAAAAAAATACAATACCAACAGTAAACAATATGACGTCAGTTCGTGAATAAACAAATGAGGTTACCAAAGAAAGGAAAATTCCCCTGCCACCACCAACCAATGTGACGAATATAAGGGTTTTTAATGCATTTAGAAATGCCATTTTGTCTGTAGTGAAAGACAAAAGTCAATTCAAAGCATTATCTAATAATGACATATAAGTAACATGCGAAACAGAAAATGCATACAGAGCAGTTAAAGAGAAATAACGATCCCTTAAGACGGATGTAAGAACCCAAGACTAAGAGTATCATACCTACCAACTAAAAAGTTAATATTTAGATTCACAATCAGATGACTTGCAGCTTCAATGTCCATAGATATGATTGCAAATGAATTATGCTCACTAAATCATAAAGTGGTAAAGGTAACAAACATCAGAAAAAGTACCACGTCAAATAATGAAGAAAAAATCTTTAAAGCCCTTCCATTGTTTTATGTCGATATAGTTCAAAAAGAGAAAACAAATCAGTTTATGAAATCCAAGAATTATTATAGTGCAAAGTATCGATTGAACCACCCAAAAAGGTCAGATCGATACCTCAATGTAATAATTGCCAACAGTTTGGTCATATAAAAAATTTCTGCAACTATAATTCAAGATGTGTTAAGTGTGCTGGGACTCACCACACAACCCAATGCTCGAAACAACGCAACAGCATAGCAACATGTACGCTTTGCCACGAGAATGGCCATCCAGCTAGTTACAAGGGATGCTCAGTGTATCAAAAAAACTAAAAGCACAGCATCCAAAGAAAACTACAGTCACACAAAGACTGCAATCTAAAAATACAGAGCGAGCGGGGCCAACCACAACTGGTACTCCCAACACAAATGAACAATAAACCAAATGAGAAAGCAGATAATAAAAGCAGACAACAACCTGTCAATAACGAGCCACTACCATCATGGATATGATGAAGATGCTCAATGTATTCCAGGACGACATAAAAAAAAAGCATCAACCAACTAACAGAAAGGGTAGGTAAACTTGAAAATTTTCAAAAACTACCGACCCAAGAAATAAAGATAATGAGAATTCAGCTGTTACGAATAATCACTCGGAACGCAACTGGGCTCACCCAAAGAGCTCAAAAACTAGAAATATTTATAAGAGAGCACAACATAGATATTGCGTTGATATCAGAAACACACATTTCTCATATGAGCTTCATAAAAATCATAGGTTATATGGCCCATTGGACTACGCACCCCAGCGACCGTGCCCGTGGAGGTACAGCTCTGATAATAAAACAAAATATACATCACTTCCAACAAGAAAAAATAAAAGAAACTTTTATTCCAGCCTCCACTGTTACTATCAACCTTAATGGAGCTGATATATATTGATATTGATATTGCCCACCTAGACACAAAATCTCAAAACAACAGTTCACGGATACCTTCAAGAAGCTCGGACCAAGGTTTATAATTGGTGGAGATTTCAATTTCAAGCACACTGCTTGTGGGGTTGCGGGGTTCTTTAACCCACTTCCAAGGAACCTCCCATTTGTTACGACCACAACCACCCATCCCATAAAAATTACCCTTTTGGAGCTAGTCTCCACCACTAACGGCGATACACGCCAAAAACATCCACTTAAAGGATGTGACATAATGCTAAATCAAAGCATTACCCCATACACCTTGTCCCGCATAAATTGATAGCAAGCAAATCGAACTAAACGTTCGATTTGCGCTAACCAATTAAACTCCAAGCAAATTGAACTAAACGTTCAATTTGCTCACATAAAAAACTGGGAAACATAATCATTGAACCAAGGGTTCACCACAACAACCCCTAAGAGCCAAATGTGCAGGCCAGATGCCGTCCTTCAAACAAAACCATTGAGTATCATAAAAAATTGCGCGCCAGCAATTTTACGAGACCTCAGAAAAATGGTTATCTAAAACAATTAAAACAACCAACGCCAGTTTTCGTTTTAACAAAATTAAGTTAAAACAAACAAAAGGAAAATATTCGCCTTTGTATCGATTCCCCACGGAAAAGATCCTTGCCCATTCGACTAAAATAAACAACATAGAGAATCAGAAATGCTCATTAGCACAATTCTCTATTTGTATTCCCTAACGTATCCTTACAAAAGGGATCCTTGCCGAGTCGGCTAGAACAAACAACAGGCATCATAAAACGAATTACACATTCGTTTAGCGCATATCAACATAGAGGATTATAAATGTGCATTCGCACGATCCTCTGTTGATTTTTCCCTTTGTGTTTCCGCGTTTGAATCCAAGCCGGGAAAGATAAAGAAAGAAATGCCATATCCTTCGACCTTCAGGATGAAGAAAAAACAGGTCTTCGTTGGCGGGTTGAATTTTGAATCTCGACCGAGACGGTGAGATAACAGAGAGTTGGTTTTGGAATCTGGACGAGAACGGTCCGTTCAGAGTTTGGTTTTCGAGTTGTTATGTGTTGAGTGTGCTAACTAAGAGTATTGCTTCGTGTTTAACTAACTTTAGGTGCGTTCCGGTGTGTGCTTATTATTTCTATATATAAAATAATAGTTTGTACAAGCAGTGGTGAATTAAATTAATTTGAAAAATACAAAACATTAAGAAGTGTCCTTTCTTGAAAATAATTCCTATTCGACCAAGTAAAATGGTTTATTAATAAAGACTAGCTTATATAAAGAACAAAAAGTGTTTTACTTAAAGGGTGTGTGGTGATTATACGAAAGTGGTAAAAGAAATACCAACAAATTGTATACGATTCCTTATGTTTTTATTTAGTTACTTTTTTTTCTTGTCTTTCTTTTTGTTGGAAATTTAGAATAGTTTTTTAATTGTATTTTGATAACCATTTTTCTGAGGTCTCGTAAAATTGCTGGCGCGCAATTTTTTATGATACTGAATGGTTTTGTTTGAAGGACGGCATCTGGCCTGCACATTTGGCTCTTAGGGGTTGTTGTGGTGAACCCTTGGTTCAATGATTATGTTTCCCAGTTTTTTATGTGAGCAAATTGAACGTTTAGTTCAATTTGCTTGGAGTTTAATTGGTTAGCGCAAATCGAACGTTTAGTTCGATTTGCTTGCTATCAATTTATGCGGGACAAGGTGTATGGGGTAATGCTTTGATTTAGCATTATGTCACATCCTTTAAGTGGATGTTTTTGGCGTGTATCGCCGTTAGTGGTGGAGACTAGCTCCAAAAGGGTAATTTTTATGGGATGGGTGGTTGTGGTCGTAACACATTACCATAATTTATCTGAACCTATTTTAAGCAGCTTACCTGAATATGAGCTGTTCCAAGCCCTCCTTCGAACGGTCATCCCTGAAATATAAATTCATGATAAGATTACCATCTTGCCATGACATCAAACCGATAGCATCAACCGAGCCACCTCGGTGCATCCGTCATGAACCGACCGAACTATGGACGGCACATGTCCACCACACACGCCAACCTTTCTGTGTGTTATCGTTCCATCGACCTGTTGTCCGCGAAGACATGCTGGGCTACTTGCTGGCTTGCACATCTGAAGAATCCATTTCCGTCGCCTGTAATATTCCCTATTACCCTCGACATTATGGCTTTAGCCTCCAAGTACACATATTTGTTTACATACGAGGGTTGCCTTTTATATTTCGGGATTAGAGAACAAAAACAAATATTGATCATCGAAAATCACTTTATTGTTTTTCAAAATATTCCCCATAAAGATCTATACACTTTTGCATGCGTTTGAACCAATTGTCGAAGCACTTTTGCCACTCTGATTGACGTATCTCCAACACATGCATTCTGAATGCAGCAACCGCTTCTTCAGGTGTCGAAAAACGTTGACCTCTCAGTTTGTTTTTTACGTACGGGAATAAAAAGAAGTCATTCGGTGCCAAGTCAGGACTATACGGCGGATGACCCATCAAATAGATGTTTTGGGTGCTCAAAAATGCAGTTGTCGCAGCCGATGTGTGAGAGCTCGCATTGTCGTGGTGAAGAGTGATCCGTCTTCGGTGGTTGGTTTTCCTGATTTCTTGGAAGACAACTGGCAAACAAATGGTTGTGTACCACTCAGAATTGACTGTTCTGCATTGTTCTAGTGGTACGGTTGCGACATGTCCAGTTTTTCCGAAAAAACAGGCGACCATTTGCTTGGAAGTGCTTCGTGCGCGAACAACTTTTGTTGGATTTGGCTCATCTTGAAACACCCAGACAGTCGACTGCTGTTTACTTTCGGGCTCATACGCGTAAATCCACGATTCATCACCTGACACGATGTCATAGACCTGTTTCGAAGCACCGCGACCGTATTTTTTGAGCATTTCTTTCGACCAATTGACACGTGCCTTTTTTTGGGCGATTGACAAATTGTGTGGATTCCAACGCGAACAAATGTTTTTGACAGTCAAATGTTTATGCAATATTGAATGTATGCTGGTCCCACTAACGCCGAAGGTTGTCTCAATCTCACGAAAGGTCACATGACGATCTTCCAATATCAGTTCGCGCACAGCATCAATGGTTTTCGGAACAACAACTGATTTTGGACGACCTTCACGAAATTCATCTTGGAGTGAACTACGACCACGATTGAATTCACCATACCATCGATAAACACTGGTCTTTGATGGAGCTTCATCCCCAAAGATTGAATTAGGTTCATCCATGCACTGTTGCTGAGTTAATCCACGCCGAAAGTTGTAAAAAATAATCGCACGAAAATGTTGACGATTTAATTCCATTTTTGGGCCGAGATGAATCTTTTAAGTTACTGTAAACAACACAAATAGCGCTCGTATGTCAAAACGTTCTGAGTGCGTATAACCTCAAAAATGTCCAAATTTACGACAGAGCTGTCAATTGCCGGATTGCAACACTAGGGTTGCCAAATTCCGAAACATAAGAGGCAACCCTCGTACATCCAACAAATGGACGAAACCGTAAAACGAACAATGGACAAAACAACAGTTACAGATCACATAAACATGTACAGAAACACAACAATAAACGAACTCCACAAGAAAGAGAGCAGACTGCTATCGAAACTAAAACAATTACACAGATAGTTTACAGACAGACAAAACCAAGACATAATATCACTGAAATCCCGATTAAAAAACCTCCAACAAGTACTTAAAGGTAATTATAGATTAGCAACAAATTTGTATTGGAACAACAGAAGTCGAGCTATAAAAACTAATAATCTGAATATGTTCCCACAAATAAATAAAATATTCAGGATAAATAATCAAAACGAGATTCAGTGTCTCCAAATTCCACGTACTGATGTACACAAGCAGCTGCTAATCAACATTGGCATAGATACAGAGAACGCGACCCTCACTAGTAAGCTCTTCGTGATCGAAGATCCTCTGGAACAGGGGAATGCTGTGGGAGCTGTCTTTCAGGAAATGTACAAGGTGAATGAAAGCATTCGCCGAAATCACGACCTGGAGGGCAGAATTCTACTGAATCACCTGCACCTCCGAAATGAAATTTCACTTTGGCAATCGGAGAATTCGGGTTTTACCGAATTCAGTGACGATAACCTATCAATTGACATGAATGCTAATGGTGAGGCTAATAGCCTTTTAATTACGAGGGAAGGAATCCAGAGTATCTTCGACTCCTTAACAACCAAAAAGTCAGTGGAATAGATGGAGTACCCCCCCAATGGCAATAGATATATACACGGTCCTGTTTAACAACGCGTTGAATAATGCATATTATCCCGCGCGTTGGAAAACGACTATCATTCAGCCCATCCCAAAAAAGAGCAAATACTGTACAAACCCAATGAACATGCGTTCGATAAGTTTACCCCCAAAGCATCAGTAAAGTATTTGAAAAGACTATTAACAAAGCTCTGGTAAAATGGGTAGACGACAACATCATTCCAAAAAACCAGTTTGGCTTTAAGGCGGGTGATGAAACCACACATGCCGCAGCTAAGCTGGTCTCTGACATACAACGGAATAAATGTAGGAACCAATGCACAGGGTCCTGTCTGGTCGACATGGAAAAAGCCTTTGATACCGTCTGGGTCGAAGGGTTCAAACTGGTCAGACATGACATACATAAGCCTTTACTATATGTACTTTACGATATGTTAAAGGACAAGAGGTTCGTGGTCAAAAATGGTAATGTGACCTCTAATAAAACGTATAATATCAAGAATGGCTTGCAACAGGTCGCTGTAACATACTTTCTCCGATTCTTTTTAGCATTTACATTAGCGACTTATTAGATGCACTTCCGCAGGCTATTGCGTACGCAGACGATCTCATAATTTACAAAACAGCTCCGAAAGTTCAGATCATAAATAGTTTAATACAGCGAGACTTCAACAAAGTGCAGCGCTATTGCGACGACTGGAAACTTAAGATCAACTTCCAGAAATGTGGAGCCATCCTATGCAGAACCCCATTATATAAAGCCACGAACGGCACAAGGAAAAACTAGCGAAAGCTGGTTATCGGGGGACCGCATGGAGATAAACTGGAAACCAAGAGTTTAGTTAAATACTTTGGCATCTGGCTAGATCAATATCTGCATTTCAACAGACATGTAGAGGCGGCTTTGGCCAAAGCTAGGAAAACGTTTGCTATGACAAGGAGGCTATTTCACTGTAGCCAACTTGACAGCAGGGTAAATGTTATAGGCTATATGACGCTAATCAGGCCAATGCTCATATATGATTTTCCAGTATGGTTTAACATAGGTCCAAATTTGATGGAAAAGATTCGGGTGTTCGAAAGGTAGTGTCTCAGAAGTTGTCTCAGATTATATCGGACACCGGAATCGGACTATAAAAAGTATTATTCAAATGAGATTTTATACAATGATGCGTACATAAATAGGGTGGATCATTTTATGATTAAATTAATCAGAGGACAAAAACCGAACTGCCTACCCGAACTGTCTCCACACCAGAACCCTCTTCACCTCTGGCAGGTTGGTCAACAACTCCAATGAGATCGTATACCACAATACTGAACTCTCACCTCACCAGTTTAAATATTGTAGTATACAACCCTTCTCTAATATCTTGCGTTTCAACGACCAATCGGAAAGTGTTCCCCCAACCCATATCCCCGACTCATAGTACCCACCCTAACCCAAATCCTACTTATCGACCACTATACCTCCCGCCCCACCCTACTCTAACTTATTGTAATAATAATAGATTTAATAATTAGATAAACTAGGCTAAGCTAAGTTAAGTTAAGTTAAGCAAATTAGTTATAGGTTAAGTAAATAATTATATCCTGGTTTTCTGACCTTTTCCAGGAAGCCCCACCTACTCCTATCTTGTCCACCCATGAAATATATAACTTTATAATAATGTTTGAAAAATGTACTAGCAAGTATGTGTAAACGATTAAAGCTAAGGTAATTATAAGTTATCTGTATTACTTATTGTAACAAATCATGTATGGTCAATAAATACAGAAATGTAAAAAAAAAAAAAAAAATTGGAAGACAACTGGCAAACAAATGGTTGTGTACCACTCAGAATTGACTGTTCTGCGTTGCTCTAGTGGTACGGTTGCGACATGTCCAGTTTTTCCGAAAAAACAGGCGACCATTTGCTTGGAAGTGCTTCGTGCGCGAACAACTTTTGTTGGATTTGGCTCATCTTGAAACACCCAGACAGTCGACTGCTGTTTACTTTCGGGTTCATACGCGTAAATCCACGATTCATCACCTGTCACGATGTCATAGACGTGTTTCGAAGCACCGCGACCGTATTTTTTGAGCATTTCTTTCGACCAATTGACACGAGCCTTTTTTTGGGCGATTGACAAATTGTGTGGGATCCAACGGAACAAATTTTTTCGACGGTCAAATGTTTATGCAATATTGAATGTATGCTGGTCCCACTAACGCCTAAGGTTGTCTCAATCTCACGATAGGTCACATGACGATCTTCCAATATCAGTTCGCGCACAGCATCAATGGTTTTCGGAACAACAACTGATTTTGGACGACCTTCACGAAATTCATCTTGGAGTGAACTACGACCACCATCGATAAACACTAGTCCTTGATGGAGCTTCATCGCCAAAAATTGAATTAAGTTCATCCATGCACTGTTGCTGAGTTAATCCACGCCGAAAGTTGTAAAAAATAATCGCACGAAAATGTTGACGATTTAATTCCATTTTTGGGCCGAGATGAATCTTTTAAGTTACTGTAAACAACACAAATAGCGCTCGTATGTTAAAACGTTCTGAGTGCGTATAACCTCAAAAATGTCCAACTTTACGACAGAGCTGTCAATTGCCGGATTGCAACACTAGGGTTGCCATTTCCCGAAACATAAGAGGCAACCCTCGTACCAGCATGCCGATTATATGATCCGTTGCCGTATCGAGGAACGATCACCAGCATCGGTCATGACTAAAGATACGTTGTCCAAACAACGAGCAGCCACAATTCTCCCGCTGGCTATCGAATTGAAAAACTTCTGTTTACTTAACGTAAACAGAAGAAATTATCTTCGCCTGCACAGAGCATTCTCTTGTGTTAATGAACACTTAAATAAATATGTACCCAAGCATCGTAGCCTCGATCATTGCAGCGAAGTTTGGTTCCATGTTATCAACAGAAAAGGAAACCCTATTCCCTATGATTTATGATGGCATAGTCAGCCAGCCTCGGTATTCGATCTTTTATTTGATCAGCCGGCGTATCTGAGTTTCCTTTTGCGCACCCGTCCCTTCTGCGTTGTCGTGGTTTCCAACAAATGGATTTTCACCCAGGCCTCTACGGCCACTGGGGAAATGCGTCGGTTAAAGATTCCAGTTCGATCGCTCTTTGGTTATCACCAGGGGAAAGGTCGGATTGGCTACTTCCAGACCGATGGAAATCCATCTTCATCGCGGCTAGTGAATGTTGACAGCAACAGACCACGAGGAGTCAGAATTCTACACTTGAGGAGTGCTGTCGAGAGCGGTAAGCTTTTAGTCGAGGTGTCGAGGTGTGACAAAAGTCCTCTACGTACTAACCGTACGTACAAAAGGAAATATGTTCGTTTTTCTCCCGGTTTAAGAATAATTTAATTTAACAACGAAATATTTTCGCGCGAGTTATAATTTGTTGTGTGCCTTTATGTGAATCATTGCCGAAGTGCTCATAGTTAAACGAACAAATCATTGTAAACAGTTTTAAGTAAAATTAGACAGTAATTGAAGCCGTAAAATTAAAGAGATCTTTTGATTAACAGAACAACCAACTTGTTTCATTTTACCAACCAAACCTGGTTGTGCTCTATTCGTTTTGTTTTTCTGGTGGAACAATTTTTCTCTCAACAAATTGCGGGTGTGTTGCTGAACCCACGCCCGTGAAGGCGTATGAGTGACACAAACCTTACAGGGTCAAGGCTGATTACTCCAGGCAAGGGAAAAGAATTGCTTACAGCCATCAAAGAAGCAAAGTGCGAATTTCATTCGTCTTGTTCACCAACATACTGGCTTACTGATAGCAACAAAACTCCTGACCTGATCGATTTCTTTATTTCGAAAGGAGTGTCCTCGAATTATATTGAAACGGATAGTTTAGTTGATTTAACGTCTGACCACACTCCAGTACTACTAAAACTGAATGCAGCTGTTCCCAGAAAGAACAGAAAACAAAATCTTACAAACAAATATACAGATTGGGAAAAATTCCGAAAAGAGCTTGACAATCAAATTTAATTAAACGTTCAACTTCAAGATTGTGAACAATTTATCGAAACATTGAAAAGCGCAGCCGCAACAGCAACTCCGGTGCCAAGTGATAAACCAGAACCAGCAACCACATACCCTATTGAGATTAGAGATCTAATCAAAGACAGGCGCAAAGCTAGACGAATCTGGCACAGATCCAGACACCCTAACGATAAAAAAATATTCAACAAGGTGAGCAATCTAGTTAACAATTTAATTAAAGACCATAAACACAACTCTGTTTGGATGAGTATCTAAGTGAACTAAGTCCGTCAGCGGATATGGATTACTCTTTCTGGAAGGCAAAACGTAAATTTAAACCGGCCCTTATCCGAGTGCCACCTATAAAAGATACGCAGGGACAGTGGGTGCGCAGAACTGAAGATAAAGTTGAAATATTTGCACAACACCTAGCTTCAGTGTTCAAACCACACAACATCCACAGTAGTATTGATCCTTCACCCAGGTATCAAACTGAGCAAACAATCAAACCAGTGACCCCAATGGATATTGCCCAACAAATCGCAAAAGTTTGAACCACAAAAAAGCACCAGGCATCAATAAAATATCACCTGGCGTGTACAAGGAATTACCTCGAAAAGCTGTCATTATGATAACATATCTGTTTAATGCTTGCTTTCGACTAAGATACATTCCAAACTCATTCAAAACTGTCCAGATAATAATGCTCAAGAAACCAGAGAAACCATCAGAAGAAGTAACGTCTTATAGACCCATATCGCTATTGCCATCTATTTCAAAACTGTTTGAGAAAATACTCCTCAAGTGACTCAAGCCCCTCATCAATATTCCAGACTTTCAATTTGGCTTTAGGAATAAACACTCAACTATTGAACAGGTTCACCGTGTGACCACAGCAATAGAAACGGCTTTCGAAGAAAAGAAATATTGCCCAGCTGTCTTTCTTGATGTCTCCCAAGCATTCGACCGAGTATGGCATTAAGGTCTTATATAGAAAATGAGTAAACTGTTTCCAGCAAATTATTGCCATCTACTCGAATCATACTTGTCTGATAGAACCTTCAAAGTAACACACGAAGGAGCTCACTCTAGTTTCTATCCAATAGAAGCAGGCGTACCACAAGGAAGTGTCCTGGGACCCTTCCTGTACTTACTACACACAATTCAACGGAATTCCAGTTCCCAAAGCAGATTCAGCAAAATATCTCGGTATACATTTGGATAGCAGACTAAACTGGAGACATCATGTGAAACAAAAAGCTGAACAAATAAAGCTGAAACGTAGACAGATGTATTGGTTAATCGGGAATCACTCTCAACTCAATCTCTATTGTAAAAGATTGATCCATCATCAAGCCGATTTGGACATATAGAATCCAATTATGGGGCTGTACAAAGCAATCCAATAGAGATAATTCAACGAAGCCAGAATAAATTCCTTCGCATTATCACCAATGCCTAGCGTTATGTGACAAATCAGGAAATACATGATGACCTATAGATCAAATGGATTTATGAAGTTATCCAAGAATACGCTGTCAAACATGAAAGACGACTACATAATCATACCAACGTAGAAGCTATTTAGCTCTTTGATATTACCCACGAATTGAGACGGCTAAAACGGACGAAACCTCATGAATTAACATGTTAAAATATAACCTACTAAAATCGAGTTGGGAGCTGAACACTGGTCCAGTAAACCCTTACACGCTTTACTTAATTAAACTAAATTAAGTACAATTTAAATTGTTAAGATTGTACTATTCATATCCAATAAAGGATGTTATTAAAAAAAAAATTGCAGAAAAAGAAAATCCTGCTTCACCAAGACAACGCGCCGTCTCACGCCTCAGCGGTTGAGATTGTTACACCTCGTTTTACACCCCTCTCAAACAATTAATATTCCATCATACTTGCATCCAATACTCTCAAACAATCCTCAAAATATTTTGCATACAATGCAATACTCGCCTATCCTACAAGCAATTGAAATTCCCATATGATCAATCCTCAAAGTATTTTGCATACAATGCAAACAATTAAAATTCGCATTCATTCAGAAGCAAAGCCTTCTCCACGGGGAATTAATACATATCGCCTACGTTGCGATAATTACCCATTCATGCCCACTTTCCAAAGCCAAAACAATTATCATGTATCAAACACTTGACCCACTCCCCAAGGCCACTGCATTCTGCTTCGTATTTCAAAAATCAAGCAAGTACCTGTCCGCGAACCTACACGGTTTCATATTGCAAATACTTTTTTTTTTGGCGGGAAACAAGTGTGATACACGATATATGATCACAAGCGGTGTTGTCAAAGGCCACCGACTACGAAATAGTCGAGCGTCGGTAAAGTGCTGAGTTCGGCGAAGTAGCGAACACAGCAGTGCGGCGCAATTAATCGTATGATACGATTAGCACACACGGGCAATGCCCTATAATTGGTTCTTCGTATGAAGCCAATTAAGTAATTGCTTAATTCTTTGTCGCTGCATTTTTAGCAGAGCAAATTAAATGATAATTGAATATTGCGAATGGCTTATGACAGGCGAATAACCTCCGAATAGGTTACACGTTCTAGGTGAGGAAAATGCATCATCTACATTAACTCACCAATAATTTGGTATAAAAAGCGGTGTGCAAATGAGTTTTTTCGCAGTGCGGTGTAATAATATAACAAGAAGACTGCAACCTCGCAAAAGTACAGCGGGTCTTCTTGTTTTGAGCTAAAGAATTAAATTGTCAAACAAATGTATTGAGGGATGGATATTCCCTCAAATCAAATAAAGTGTTAACTTAAAAAGTAAAAGCCTGGTTTCAACTCCAAATCTCAACACCACGATGTCAGCCAGTTAACCAGGAGACCCACTTCTTTCAACTCTAAATCTAACACCACGAAGTCAGCCGTCTAACCAGAAGAGCCACTGTATTACACTGTAAGTAACTCCAAAATTTCGTAATAACGAAATAATAAATGTTAATATCTGGGGTTACGCTCAGGTGTTACATTTTGGCGCCAAACGTGGGGCCTAATAAAATATAAATAATTTAACCAATAACAAAATATAAATAATTTAACCAATCCAAATTTTTGATAACATAAACATTTTAAATAATAATATCAGAGGTCAAACTTTGGTGTTACATTTTGGCGCCCAAGCACTCTGGTGTTACACCATGGCGAAAATCCACGAATTACGGTTTGAACTGCTTGACCATCTGCCTTACTCACCAGATATAGCCCCAAGCGACTTCTTTTTGTTCCGTAATCTAAAAATCGCGCTCGGAGGACAGAGATTTTCGTCAAGCCTTCGTGAACAGTTATTTTGCAAAGTACTATTTGGATGGGTTAGAGAGATGGGAGCATCTCTGGGAGAAGTGTGTAGAGTTACACGGAGACCATGTAGAAAAATAAAAATAAATTTTAAGAAAAAATGTCTTGTATCTTTATTAGGTCGGAAACTTTTCATACCACCCTCGTACGTCGATACTTCGAATGGACGGAACAGTAGATAATCGGTTATTTTTCAGAAAACAAGAAGCCCGTCTCACAGGATACACGGACGCGGAATGGGACAATTGTGTGGATGATAAGCGACCCCACACCTAATGTTCTGGATAAAGGAACTCTGATCATTAAATATATGCCAGCCAACATTACTACAAAAAGTTGTGCGAGACTGAAGCACGAAAGATGTATCGATGTTATGAACTGAAGGTCAGATTGAAGGATTTTTTGGTTATCGGTTCGCGCGTTCGTCGAGTGGTGTTTGAAGTGTTATTCTTTTCTGTGTGCTTCCGACTTTAGCGCGACCTCCACATGTTAGTGTAGTGGTCCTAAATCACCCAATTACCTATAACCCCAATCCAATTCCCATAGCTCATATGAGCGGCAAGTTAAACCAAAAGTTAATTTGTCGCACATAGATTTAATTTCCAATTACCTTACATCCCAATCCAATTGAATTATATGCACGATAAATTTAAACGAAAGTCCATTTGTCGTGCATTGATTCAATTCTCTATAACCATTGAAATTATGAAATGCCTAATTCTAAATGCATTTCATAATGTCTCCTTCCGGGAATTTATTCTAATAAATGCCTATACACTACCCAGAATCTTATTCCAATTGAAGCACACAAAATCTTGTTTGTGCTTCTTGGAATTCTTTAATAAAATTTTAACAAAACTCTGTTGCCACAGAGTATAAAAGGGCGGCACATTTTGGATTCAAGATGAGTCCTATTACAGTCGATGGAAAATTCGACTTAACCCATCTAAAGCAGTAGCTATAATTCTGAGTAGTAAACACTCCCAACCTACTTCTCGATATTCACAGAATATCCGAATACAAATAGGAGGTACTACGATTAGACCACACGACAGGATGAAATATCTTGGGGTCATCTATACCCCAAAAATGAATTTCATCAAATATGTGACCCACACCCTTCAAAGGGGCCTCGGTCGGTTTAAGCAACTGCACAACATCTTGAAGTGGAGCAACAAAGTTGACACCAAAGTTAAGCTTCTCTGCTATAAGCAGCTAATCCGATCTGGAATATCATACGCCTTTCCCATATGGTCCTGCGTATCTTCGGCCCAAATGGAAAGACTTCGAGTTTTCAAAAAAAAACTCCTCAGAAGATGCATCAACCACTTTAGAAGGCCTGACGGTCGCCATTACCCGAACTCTCACCTATACGAAGGTGCCTCGATTATCCCTATCGACGAGTACTTGCTACAATTAGCATATAAGTACCTCGAAAGCATTCAGAACAGCGAGAACCCACTTGTACGGAAGTCTTGCGTTCTTGACCTTTCTCTCTTTCGATCTCTTCGGATCAGACCACAATTTCTTCTTCAGTACAAAACTGAAGAAAGCACCCTTCCCAACAACATTCTCCTTTATAATAGAGGATTCCTGGACCGATCCCACAGGGTCTACTGCTGACACACTACAAACACGCACGCACAGTACAAGGCAGCACAAACACACACACGTACACACCGACCAAAGCGCAGATTATCAGACGCCAAATACGTGATCTGCATTTACCACCGCACTCAAGACCTACCGATTTCTTTCCCACCATCCCCCCATCCAAGTAGTTAGAGAACAATTGAACTAACCCTGTCCACACTATCCTTAGATACCTCCTTCCCCCTTTGTTGCGGATTCGCACTGGACACAACCAGCGAATTCGCAACTGAATGTTACCCGTAGCAACCGAATGACAAATGTCAACAACGAGCTGGCATAATCAGTTGTTTTGGTTGTCAAGCAACCAATAACAAATCGTTCTTCTTCGTTAACTGCTAAGCGAAACAGGTCGCAAAAATTGGAATCAAAAAACATCCTATTAATCTGAATAAATAAAGTTAACAATTAAACATGGTAAAACGGACCATGAATTGTAATTTCATTCGAGAGGAATATTTCTAGGATTGCGGCAGTCAATCAGTTTACAGGTATTCGTTTCTCCTTTCTATGACATTTATGCTTGTTTCAGAACGACATATTCCAACATTACCAAACGTCAGGAGACACCATCGTGTTCCTGCCGCCACTATCCAGCCCACACCAAGTTAACAACTTTCTGTGTGTGGAAGGTGTGTTCCACGCTTATTGTGTCCAGTGCGAATCCGCAACACCCTTTCTTTTCAGATATCTTGAGACCGAGCCCAACATCTTCACGGATGTGGGTGATTCCGGTTATCGCAAGATGACCAGAAGCCAGAGACAAGATCAAGGACTCATTTGCCCTTGCCCCCTAAAGTCGGCCTCTCGACATCCCATTTTTTTTTTTTTTTTGGATTCAAGATGAGTCGAAATCCAGAGGCCGAGGCAACGGCCAAAAGTAAAATTAAGAAATCAAATATTAAATAAAATAATTAAATAAATAAAGAATTAAATCTCCTCTTTTCATTTTGGGACGAGCCAAAAGACCCGGAAGCTAAACCACCGAGGTAAGAACAACAAAATCCATAAAAATATAACCTAACAACTGGCGCAGCCGGTAGGATCAGGGAAGCACTTGAAAGTGCTTGAAAACCCTTGATCACTGCAATAATTTAAATCCAATCGTACTGGGCAAGACACCCTTACCCTGCGTCCGGAGCCGAGTCTGGCTTCGGAGGTACGAATTGGTAATAACAATTTTAAAGTCAAAATTTTTAAAATAATAAAAAAAAGACAATAAACATAAAGCGTACCTGGGGCTAAAACACCAGGAACAGTGCTATAAAAAAAATAGTAAAAACCAAAAAATAATTGAAAGCGTACCTGGGGCTAAAACGCCAGTGTCAAAAAAACTAAAACAACATCAAGGTTCACGGGCACCAACAGTCTCAACAACAACAGTAACAACAGTAGCAGCAAGGAGTAGACACCAATCTCAAGGATAGTGACAGCCAATTCAATTTCGATTTATTTATTAACGAACCGGTGAACAGCAGCGGCGAAGAAACTAACATCCTGAGCAACCGCACCGGGTCTCCAAGTGTGCCCTAAATGAAGTGGCAAATTCGACAGAGCGCGGATTATTAAAGAGTTGAAGACTTAGAATTGGATGCTTGGTGGCAATCTATAAATTTACCAGTGCAGACGGGCCAAACGCTAATACATCCTGCGACCTTGTACCCCCTTCACCAAAAAGGCTCCGTAGCGGAACTATAATCAAAGGAAACTGTCTGATCAAAACTCGCGGCTCCGACTCCCCTTTGCCAGAAATTACAGTCCCTCAGCACCAAACAGATCTCGCAACCTTTGAAACAATGGCTATTGATTACACAAAGGTTGCGAAGCAGTCAGCACAGCTAATCCCCATCCTCTCCGGGAAACCAAATTCGCATATAGGTGTAGAATTGGAAACCTTTTTGGATTGCTGCAAGAGGGCCTTAAACTGCCTCAGGACCGAAGAACACGGGGCTTTCTTACAGATATACCCTACTAGATTGCGGGGGGAAGCTTCTGCCTTATTCGCGTCCACTCCGTTCGCATCCTTCCAGGAAGCCGAGGATGTACTAAGGAAAGTTTATTTACCAGTAGAAAACTATCAGGACCTGGTAAATAAGCTATTAGCTACTCGGCAAAATCGGCAGAAGCAATTATCCTGTTCCAATTACGACTGAAGAAGTCGTTAATGGAATGTAAGAAAGCCGCGGAACTAAAATACGGTCCCACATTGTCCGAGGCCATAAAGGCACAACTAGATGACTTTGCAATAAGCATCCACGATCGGCAATTTTTATTATTGATGAGCGATGTACCAATAGATTCCTTAATGAAAAAAACATTGGAATTGGAACAAATCCAACAACCTCAGCTGCCTTTAATCTCTTCGCAGGTTTCACTTAATTCTCCTTCGCCTTATACATCAATAGCACCTCCAATTCCCTATAAACCGATTCTAGGTACCCAGTTGGGACAAACTTTAATGCCCAATACTCCAACTGTAGAAGAGTTCTTATACAGACAACCCATAGCACAGGGGATTTCGCAACTCCAGGAAAAAATACCGAACGCCGACCAAGCATACAGGGGAATGGAACCAGACCCTCTCAACATATCATTGACACACGATGGACCTGTGGAGTTTTAAGTAGGGTGCGCTGGCGTACGGCGCTGGTTCACTTAATAACCCACCGTTCTTTTACGTAGACAATTGTTCACAAAACTCCGTTGTTTCAAAATACGAGCGGACACAGAAACCAAACACAAATAAACTTTGGAAATCGTTTATAAATCCTTTATTATGTTCATTTATATAGATACACAGCGCTTAATTTAGTTCACTATGTCTTACTTGAATGCGGAATTCAATAGAATATTGTTCCTAGATTTAAATTGGTTAAATGATAAAATTTCACAAAGGAGTCTTTACTACTTTTACACTCGGGGACACTTATAGACACAATATTTCTTACTGCCGATACTTTAAATAAACGTTAAATTATGTCGCGCCTTTTACGGATTCACTGTTTTAGTATACACAGTTTCGGGAACGAACTCGACTCTCAGCGCGTGTATACCCGACAGGGCATGAAATCTGACTCCTCGAGCTGGGCGACGTTGACCCAGCATCTGGTGATTGCGATAAGTTTCCACGCATGACATCGCAGGGGAAAACAATATTTCCAGATAGGGTGGATGTCTTTTCCTCTGCAAGAAAGACACACGAAACACTCGCTGGGCGCAGGAAAGGAAAAACAAACATGCAGGTGGTCAAATGTGATGATCGGTGTACGAGCTGGTTGTATCGCCACCGTACGATAGGGGTTCGATTTTTGATCGACGTTAATTCAACATATTTTCGCTGCGACGGCAAAGGCTACTAGATTTGGGCGCATGTTTATTTTAGGCATTGGATAATGCACAGGAATGCTGGCATGCAAGCGAAAATAATTTCTTCTGTTTACGTAGAGGACACAGAAGCATTTCGTTTAGAATAGTCAGCTTGAGAATGGTGGCTGGTCGTTGTTTAGACAACGAATCATTAGACATGACCATGGATATGATTGTCTAACGTCAATCATATTCGTGCCCAAATCCCATGATCGGTAGATAACCGATAAAGGAAATTGGTCGAAACTTTAGCGAACCTTGGGATTGGGGCAATATTCACTCATGAACCGTAGCAAGAATACCGGCTACAGCTGTGTCAACAATTACGCCGTCCAGCGAGTTCTTATCGTTTATAATTGCTGACAAGCCGAGCCGATTGTCTGGCACGGTTCATGCAATATGAATGAAATAACTTGTTTGATGTGCATGCCTGCTGGGGTTTTACTTTCAAGTGAAAGTTATTTGAAAGAAAGCTTACACTGCTCGAATGCAGGTAAGTAAAGTGGTTTATGGAGTGAGGGAAAAGCAGGTTGTTTTAAAGAAATGGATGGTTTTTTAGGCGGGCTTTAAAGAACCGCCACAGCCCCCTCAGCAGAATAACCTGCAGATACTGCAACAAAAGGGGGCATATCTATGAGGATTGTGTGAAAAGGAAAAACACACCCTTTTGCACACACTGCCAGCAATTGAATCACGATATCCGTGATGGCCGGCCATTAAGGGAGAGAGCGAGGATTCACCACATAAGGCTGATTTGCGACTTCTGTGGCCAACATGGCTATGTGGGGGTTCTCTACATCATACGGAGAACCAACCCACAATCCTAACCTAACATGCAAAAACAAATCCACAATAGCATACATCTCCCAATCTGCAATAAAACATTTTCCAAACCCCCAACAGAATATAATTCAACCGAATATATTCTAAACATCCCCACATACGTTTTCCCAAAATTGCTTCGGTCAATTCTCCGCTTAATTCATATTTCCTCTTTGTGACCAAGCAATCTTAATTTCCCCGAAATTCATATGCAATAACCAAACGCATATCCCAATCCTCAACGGAACATTAACAACTACCCAAGCCGCATACATTTCCCCGAAATGATTCCGGTTAATATTCTATCTAAACGATATTTCTTGCTTGCACCCAAGCAATTCCAATTTCCCGGTACACACAACCAACGAATTCAACCCAGCCTGTACGGCCAGAATTCGCTGGAACTGAGTTCTTATGCGAGCATAGCAACTCTTCCAAAATTCGTTGTAATTGGCAGCGAGCCTTACCTTGCTATGACGCACCGCCACGACGTAATGAGTTAATTATTTTCATTCGAAAGTCAGTCGCTAGCCAACCGCCACCGGGTCCGGACATAAAAAGTCACTATCTAACCGCCATCACGTGCGCATCCTCCCCCTTCTAGTACCGGTCGGTCGTTGTTCGATTACAACCGCGCCCAGCCGCGCCGCAATGTTCTCAAATTTCATCCCCCGCCGAGTACACGTCGGAGTGCGGTCGCGTATTAATCGATCCCTGTCGTTACCAATCGGGAACTGGTCGAGGCAATCGTGGAGCAAATTTTGCCAAGGAACGGTTGGAGAGCCAGTTAATAGAAAAACTAGATCGCCGCTTCTGTGTAATACGTTACAACAGTAGAAAAACTTAATTCGCTGTTTCTGTGTAATACGTCAGAACAATAGAAAAATAAATCGCCGCTTCTGTGTAATACGTTACAATAGAAAAACTAAACCGCCGTTTCTGGTACTACGTTCCAGCCCAATAAACATTGTAGTAATAGTGAATTAAATAAAAGAAACAGTGTCAGCAAGAAGTTAAATAAAGTACGTTTAATTAACTAAACAACCAGACTGAGTTCTTTTTATTAAATTTTTTTTTCCCGTGGTTGAAGGGTCGAGGTCCTATTCGCCCAGTGAAGTGTTTGGGGAGTGTAGTGAATCCATGTCCCGGCTGACATCTACCCCCTTCCCCCACAGCCACAATCTAGGATCCGGCCAGCCAAAGCTGAAATGGGAGTCGCGAATTCAATGCCAACCTGCAAAGAATTCCTCTACTTCAAAACCAAAACAAAGAAGGCCAAAACTCTCGGTGGCAAAAAGGAGCTACCATTTCAGGACCCCACGCTCGCCGTTAACCAACGTTCCAACCGTCCAACTACCAATAGATGTAGGTGTTAACAAAAACACAACATTAGTAGTGGACAACGGCGCTAAAATGAGTTTGATCAGCAAAAAAAAAGACCTACCGGTCTGTACGATTTCTTTCCCACCATCCCTCCATCCAAGTAGTTAGAGAACAATTGAACTAACCCTGTCCACACTATCCTTAGATACCTCCTTCCCCCTTTCTTTTCAGATATCTTGAGACCGAGCCCAACATCTTCACGGATGTGAGTGATTCTGGTTATTGTAAGATGACCAGAAGCCAGAGACAAGATGAAGGGCACATTTGTCCTTTTCTCCCTAAAGTCGGCCTGTCGACATGCCTTTTTTTTTTTTTTTTTTTTTTTTGATTCAAAATGAGTCGAAATCCAGAGGCCGAGGCAACGGCCAAAGGCCAAATTAAGAATTCAAATATTAAATAAAATAATTAAATAAGTAAAGAATTAAATCTCCTCTCTTCATCTTGGGACGAGCCAAACGACCCGGAAGCTAAACCACCGAGGTAAGAACGACAAAATCCATACAAATATATCTTTATATTAGCAACAATTAGAATTGAAAAACTTCAGCAATTTCTACAGTTCAGCATATATGTATGTGACGTTTTCTTCTTTGTCAATCGAACAAATAACAAGTGAGATATATTGCAACTATATCTATTAAATTTAATTACTAAAGAATCATTTTTTTCTAAAGCTATTATAAATCCATAAAAGCTTTTCTGCTTGCTTTTGTTTTGATATGGGACGCTTTCTCTTTCCAGTTTTCACTGGAAATCAATATCTGCAAAATGCTAAAATATAAAAAATTAAAAACAAACGACTGAAAAAAAAATGTCGACACAACTTTATCCAAGCAAAGATGTACGTCATTAGAGCTTAAAAAAGAAACAAAAGGTTCCAAATTGTTTAGGTCTGAAGGCCTTCCAATAAACTTCAGTTACATTTAAATACAACAAAAATTGAACCATCTAATCCTACGATTACTATCCTTATTGGCGCCAAACCAAAGCTGCTACAAATACAATCGCATCCATTAGCGGGTCATAAGTTGATTGCAATATTCTTAAAACCAGTTACCCTGTGACATTTAAGTGCCGAAAATTTTAACAAATTAAATCCATCTGACCTAAGGATCCAAGAACTAACGACAAAGTACCCACCACGTCTTCACATCCTATGTTCGATGTTATTTATTTCTTCTTCCCAGAAATGCAATCAGGTTTCTCATAACGGGATTAGAATGAGTGAACCCTCCCCCTATGCCTGATAAACTGATTCCACTCTTTTTTTTTTCATTTTTTCTCTGTCCTCCTTACTGCTGTTGAAATCATCTTACTTCGTATTGGTTTCTAGCAGAAAGGGTTGAAGTTTGTAGTATCGGTCTCCTTCAAACCATTTTCGTGAAGAATGTCGAAGATGTCACCTTAAGGGATGCTCATCGTTTGGGTCGAGGGAGAAAGATTGGTTTTTGGAGCGTTGGTTTTTGCCCCCCTCTTCGATGTTCGGTACCCTTATGCCGGCAGTAGTAATGTCCTTCTTCAAGTCACAGCAGTTTTCTCGTTATTTTTCCAGACAGCAGTGAGAATCTAGGTATCCTTCGTTTCTACTTATAAGTTACTCCTTCATCTTGTCTCATGAATTTTACCCATACCCCCATTTTTCACAGCCAACCAAAGGAATATTTCTTCCTTTACACCAAAGTCTAGGATTTCACAACACCGACTAGAATGAGGAGCCCCTTGAAATTGTTCGAAGTCATTTTAAGGGGTGAACCAAAACTATCGACAGGGGATAAAAGAATGGCAAATGGCGAAGGACTTTCAACGATATTAAGTAAAATAGTTTTGTGGCCTTTAAGGTTCATATAAAATTAAGAATATATCTCAGGGTACAAACATGTTTATAAATAGGTATTTTGTTCTTATATTATAATTAATACTCACTCTTTATTTTGAAAATCACAAATATAAAATGTTCTATAGTAATATAATTAAAATGTAAATAAAACATGAAATACATATACGGTCGCAACATCTAAAAGCGTTAAAATAAATTTATTTGGAAACAATTAAAAATCGCCATTAACACAAGATAGAGCACACATTATTTTATTATTAAAAGCAAAGTTCATATTTGAAATTATTGTAAAAACTAACGTAAAACAAAAATAAACAAAAAACATTTCATGTATAAGATCTCTGTATTAACAAAATCCAATCGTCTACCAAAAACTTTTATTATTAAGCATAAAATTTAAAAAATAATAAAACTAAATTAAATGCATTATTAACGTCAAATAAAACATCAAATAAATTTTTGTTTCTCGTTAAAAATTTAACTATCTTTAAAAGCAAATTAAACAAAAAAAATTATTAAGCAGAAAAAAAAAAGAAGCGTGGCAATCATAACAAGCGAGTCGCAGCGTAACTCCTTATATATATAACTTTGCGTCAAAATAACTCAGCAACAGCAAAACATGAAAACATGGAATAAAAAACATAGAAAACATGAACATTTAAAAATCTGTTATAATCGTCGTTGGTCGCAAAACTTAATAACAATTTTATAGTGTATATTTAAAGTCCTTACTCACCAGATCATCCAACTTCAAGGCATCGGCATCACTCAAGCCCATGCTGCGTGTCAACTGAAGATACGTCGAAGTGATCGGCTTGACTTTCCGTAGATCCAATTGGGTTCCCGGCTCAGCACCTTCGGCTTGTTGTTCCGGTTCAGGTTCTCGAGGGTGTTCCAATGTCACTTCGATTTGTTGTTGCTCTTCACGATGTTCGCTGGAAAGAAGTTTTGAAAGGTTAATTGCACGTACCTGTTGGAATTGTTGGGAGGCTTCCTGAACTGATTCGGAGCGGACTGCAGCTGCTGCGGCACTAGTGGAGGGTTCATCCTCAATTGTTAAATCGATTGCTTCCCTTTGAGGACCGGCAGGAAATGGTTGCCCTGGAATTTCAGCGCCCGCCTGTTCTCGTCGTGGAGAAGCTGAAGAATAACTTGGGCCTGCGGAAGTGCTCGGTTGGCTGTAAACGCGTCGCATGAATTCATAGTATCTGTAAAGGCTTTCCCGACTTAGCATGCCCAATTGGATTTGTGGTAGCATTTCTCCACTAGTACTTGATCCAGGTGCAGGACTTCCGACCAGTTCAGGATCATGGGATGGGGGTCGAAAAGTAGTTGGTAAGTGAATTTTTTGCAGTAGAGAAGGATGGGGGAACATTGGATAACTCATGGAAGAGGTTGGTTTATCTGGAATTGGAGTCAAAGGATCTGATTGCTTGCTTGTTGGACCTAGGGTAGGGATTGATTCTGGAGTTCGTGATGGGCGAGCAACCTCCGTAGAACTCTCTAAAAGACTTTGGGCATCAGCTTCAGGTGGGCTTTCAGTGGGTTGCTCTTCATCCGTTGCCGATCGTCCTGGTGAAATGGGTCGGAGGTTTTTCTTGCACTCAGGGCAAGCCGACAGAAATCTAGTTACTGCTTCCCTTGGCAGGAAAGCATACGTTTCACTAATCTGAAATACAAAAACTTAAGTTTGTTAATGATTGCAATTTGACTACGCACGTACAATTCGATAAGTTCGTTTTTGACCAGCATGCCTTCCACTCCGACCACCCATTTCCACATGAATGTTGTAGATGATGTTGAAGAATTCTTCTACCACCGCAACTTTCCGATAAGTCCGATGACCAAAGTCCTGAAATCTTATTCTGTCATTACAAGTTTAACAATATATTGCGGGGTAGATTCACCTTCGTTGTAGAGGCGACGTATAGGTCGATATTACTCGGATACTCCAAATTGCTGCTTGTCGGATAATCCGGAATATCTTGAAAGCCTTCGGGTTTCTTTGTGGTAAAAGCTAATGAATAGATGCTTACTTTATTATCACATATTTGGCTATAATTACGTGACGTTACCTTTGGACTTAACCCAAAATCGGAATTTGGAGCTATCCGGGCGACTATGCTCTTTACCTTCAAGAGCCTTGAGGATTCGGGCTTTCTTACGCAAAGTTATAGTCTTGGTTTTAGCTTGATCGCCGTAGGTTTTCAACGCCCAAGGTTGAAAAAGCTAAAATACAAATACACCATATAATATAAACACAAACACTACTTTTAAATTGGCAGGGCAATATTGAGGCAGTTTTATAAATCGATCGGTAGAGATCCAAACTCTATGCCTAGGAATCTGGCCACACTTTAAGTATCATACCACATGGTCCTTAAAATCAAACTGTGTGGCAACCTGAACGCTAGCTAGGTAGAATGAGCAATAATGAAACGTCCTTTCAACATATGGTAGCTCTCTCAGTAAATCCTAGGCCATAAGAGCCGAATTAAATATACACCAAACAAAAGCGAGGTT
This sequence comes from Microdon myrmicae, assembly GCA_963931805.1. Lineage (NCBI taxonomy): Eukaryota > Metazoa > Arthropoda > Insecta > Diptera > Syrphidae > Microdon > Microdon myrmicae. The sequence goes on from OZ007496.1 coordinate 36,741,311, forward strand.
GGCAATAGTTTGGGGATCGGTTGAGGGAATCGTGTTATAGGAAAGGGAATTGGGATAGACGTCGGATTTTTGTTTGTAATTAATAAAGCGAAAAAAATATTGGGGTCGTTGATCAGGTTGGATTGTGTTTTTGAGATGTAGTTGAAGTAGAGGGAGTTGTAAAGCTCGGTGAATTTGTGGGGGTTCTCTATATCACACGAAGAACCAACCCACAATTCCTACCTATACTTCGACCGCTAACAGCACGTCACCATAACCCAAACCTGCAATAGCACACATTCGCAAACATGCAAAGAATACACTTCCCAATATGCCCAGAATCCATTTCCTAACCTGTAATAAAATGCATTTTCAAACTTACAACGGAATATTAATCATCTCCCTCAACTACATCAAACCGCATACATTTTTCCCAAAACTACTTCGGTTAATTTTCCACTTAAATTATATTTCTGGCTTGCAACCGAGCAGTTCTAATTTCCTCCGAAAATCATTCCGGTTCACTTCCTGCTTAAACGATTTCCTCGCTTGTAACCAACCAACATCTAGTTTTCCCGAATATCATTTTGGCTCCCATCCCACCCAATACCAATTCTCCTGACTGGTAAGTCACCAGCACGATGCGTTGCATTTCCGCGAAACAACCATCGCAACGACCAAGACCCCATATCCCCTTGTCTAACCGACAACTCATGCCCATACTTGGTCATGTTTCCAAAACCGATTTCTCAGCACACATAGCGACAGAGAAATCTAACTCAGCCGATACGGCAGTAATTCGCCGGAACTGAATTCCCTATGGAAGCATAGCAACCCCTTTCAAGTTGCTAATAAGTGGCAGTGAGATTATTTAGCTATGACTCCACTGACACGATGCGACGAACATTTCCTTTAACGAGTCAGTCGAGATCCATCCGGGAGTTGGTTCGCCTTAATTCATTCGCGCAACCGAAGGTTTTTTTTTTCCTCGAAGAAAGTTTTGCGAAGGATACTTTCCTCTTATTGTTTCCGTTTGGACCCGTTTTATAAAAATAAATAACAAAAAATGGATTACGAACAAATCAGCTCTCTCCTGTGAAATTTGTATAGCCAAAAGTTCCTAAGTAACTCTATCCATTTAGTGTCGAAGGCCAGCATTGTGAACGTTACTAGTTTAAGAGGTTTAAATAAAGAAAAAAACATCAATCACAACAACCATATATGAGTGTTTATTCTTTTGGTCCTATGTCCTCTTGTTTTCCCTTGGATATCCTTACGAACAATTTTTGGCGAAACGTCGTTGGGGATAAAGTAAATCACGTGCCGTACGTCGGCACACAAACTCAGACACCCACAAATTTATAAAAGAAACCGAGATAATTGGAGTAGTCTAGGAGGGCGCGCGTTCTTAGGAAAATGTTCCACAAGTTATTCCTCTTGTTATGAAGAGTGCGAAGTGTGCGGTTGTACCACGTGGGCGATGAAATCGATAACCTACCTCGAGAATGGGGGGCATATAAGGAAATGCCGTAGTAGATCTGTGGCGGTTCTTAAAGCTCACCTGAAGAACCCCCCATATTCGCAACCCATATTTGCATCCCAATCTCCAGCATACCTAAAACATTTTCTTTCTCAAGGACATTTAATGCATCCAACACATTATCTGAAAATCCCTAAAGAGAATTCTCACAGCATTCACGCATTTAATGCGTTACTCAAATTCTTCACATCATACGGCATCATAAATCCCAAACCAATCGGCTCCCTCGTCATCGTTTATACTTCTTTATACTTGTTTATACAGCTGCAATAAACCGGCCCGCGATTCGTTTGTCCAATTGACAAACAATTACCGCATCCCAAGCATTATTATCGGAACCGAATCCTCTAGCATTTCCTAGTAAAAACAAGAGCTCGGTTCCTACTGCAGTCTGAGAGGTCATAAACATTAAAACCCATTAGCACCTTTTCCTAATGGCGACGCATCTATTAACGCATCCGCACCACTCATCCACGACTGTAATGATGCCCTTATTTGTTTTCAGCACCATTTCTCCGATGAAGTGCCGTTTATGATAGCCACAATGCATAGCGTAAACAATGATCTATTCGATCCCTTTGTTCTTTTTTCCTCGTTTTAGGTTTTGTTTTGTGCCGGCTCTTGCGAACGCCACTACTCACCTGCTTACCTACCACCAGGTAACCCCTCTTTTATAAGCCTTCGGCGCCAATAAATCGTGTACTTACCTGCATTAGCATTTCGAATGACCGCAATGTCTGCTGATACGAAAAGTGTATCAGCAATAACAGGCATTCCCCAAAATAGAAACGCTTAAAATATATAAGAGTATAAGATGGGCATTTTAAAACCTGAAAAGTATGACCTACCTGCCCATACGACCAACCACCAGCTGCAATATTTAACTGCGCTGTTTAAACATTACTAAACCCAAGCATAGCCATAGGAAGTGCAAATTGGTCGCACATCTAGCAACCAACATTGCATTATTTCCTACCAAGAAATTGGTCATAAGAAGCGGCGACAATGCAACAAGAGATGTTTATATTTCTCTTGATTCGTACACGAAATGCCTACATCGGCCGCTAACTCGAGCCACACACAGGGAAACTCGCATCTGACAGCAAACAGGCAATATAGAACTCACCAGTGTAAATACACGTACGCCGGTGCGACTTTGTCAATGCCAACAGCCAACATGCGCACGATCGGCAATCATGCTACAATGTAGGCGCTGATCGTGCAAATACAATGATCGGTTCAGAACAACTCGTCCCCAGCTGCGAATGCGTTATTTTCATGTATACGCGATGACCATGGTTCGCATGCTGGGCGACACAACATGAACATCAACAAGGGATCATGATGTGTGTTCAACCCTTCGATGGTAGGGAAAACGAAAAAGAGAAATGACCAAATATGGTCATCGAGGCGATAGATAGATTTTTGGTATCCTGTCGCCTCGAGAGCAATGCCATTAGCGTTTCGGACACAGGGTGAAAAAGTCGCGTTTTGGCCACAGTGAGAGCAAGTAGTGTCTTACATTAATTAACTAAAAATCTCTCATGGGATGTCCCAAGAGACAAGCGGTCCGCTTGTAACATCAAAATCGAATAGTAAATACCACGGGATAACATCATTTAGCGCGGCGTGTTAATCGTCCGGAGCAAAGCTACGCCCGTGAACGCGGATACAGACACCTTGCGCGGTGAACTATCGTGTTGTAAATCGTTCTAAGAAAAGTTACGACCGTGCACACCGAAAGTAGCTCATTCTGTCCCGAGTACAAATCGAGTAATTACCACGGTGCCACATTTCCGAAGTTTTTGCAATGGCTAATTGAAATAACATTACAACGAATTCCCCCCAAGTTCCACCCACATACCTGTGCCAACCAAAAGGAAGTTTACCTTATTAATGTAAATACAGTGTACCACCAGTACAGCATAAGCTTATTAACATAGATACAGTGTACCACAGTGAAACATAAGTTTATTAGAGATTATTAAGATTGTATGTTTTCTACCTAAAATAAGTTGCATAAATTTTACTATATTTTTGTACAACATAAACTTATTAATATAAATACAGTGCACCACAGTGAAATATAAGTTTATTTGCGATAATTAAAATTGTATGTTTTCTACCTAAAATAAGTTACCCGAATTTTAATATTGTTTGTCTATCTAAAATAAGTCACACAAATATTATTACAGTTAGTACAGCATAAGGATTGTAATTATTAATATTCTAAAGACCTATGTTAACCTAGATTAAGTTTCACCGAAGGAATAAATAAAATAGACTTAAGGAAACAGCCGTTGTTATATTGAACATCGAAGCTCGACGATCGAGCAAGCAGTTGGGACGTCTCGGTGAACCAGTGTTGGACGAACACCCTATCGAGACGAGGCAGAAAAGAGACGCCTCATAATCCCTAAGCCTATTCCACGACACCACCACAGTTTATCCTTTGCTAAATGCATCGATAAACACGGTGATGAGTACGATCACACACGCACACCACCGCGTGCCAGAGATCGCCTTCCATTGGTCACGGGTCAAAGGAAATTTCATTTCCATTTTACCATACCACCGAAATCACCCCAAACGAGGGTTGAATCACTAAGTCGTATTCCAACCACCGACCCGGTCGGTGCGTCTTCCGCTCCCCGTGGGGTCCGGGAACGCGTACAACCCGGAGTCTTGTTTCCGTTTGAATTATAATCTTGCAATGATACCTTCGTAATAGTTAGTGCGGAGAGTTTACTTAGTTTGTGTATTGTGTACGTCCATCGTTCGAACGAGGAGACTTAGATTAAGATATTTGCAAGTGACTTTTAATCCATGTTCAGTTAATTAAGTGCAACATAACTATCCGTGAATTAAATAAAGATAACATTTTGCCGACCAAGAATAACCAGTGTTTTGACTCTGGTGGCCTTCTCGGATATCTCTGGTGATTCGCGTCAGCGGAACTTTGAATTAAATCGGCGACGTCGATGTAGAACCCTGCGCGCATGCTGGCGCCCAGACCTCGTTCCCCACAGATCTCCTTGTAGAGGGTGGTAGTAGCTGCTTCTACCCCCGGATGAAATGCAATTTTGCTAAGACGCTCATTTAGAACGCGAAATTTGGCTCTGTGGAAGTTGAAGGAAAAGCTGTCATGATATGGACAGAGTTGGGCGACGTGATCACGATGTAGGGATAAGAGAAGCCGAGGAACTATCAATCCTCGGCATTTGAATGAATTTCTCTCTTAATTAGAATGAACACGTAGTTAAAGCTGCGAAAAGTGCGGCCAAATGAAAAAAAAATACTTCACTCCATCCAACCTGGCCACTATTTTCAAAGCGTATATTCGTCACAAAATTGGGTTCAACTCTTATATTTGGTCAGACCATTGTCCAATCTATTCGAGATCTTGGGATCCTTTGGGACAGATAGCTTAACTTCCTCTCCCACATTGATGAGACGATCCGGAAAGTCAATTCTACCCTCGGATTCGTGAAAAGATGGTCTAAGGAATTCTCCGACCCTTACGTTACTTGATCCCTTTACGTTACCCTCGTCCGTCCACTCCTTGAATATGCTAGCCAGGTATGGTCTCTTTATGACAAGATCCATATCTGTAGAATCGAACGTATTCAACGTCGCTTTTTTCGGTTCGCTCTCCGAGGACTAGGATGGGAAAACCCCTTAATCCTTCCCCCGTATATTAACCGTCTCAAATTAATCAACCTCAGAACCCTTGAGAGGCGCAGGGTTGTGGCTGGCATAGTGTTCATTTATCGGGTCCTCTCCGGCTCGGTCGACTGCGCCTACCTCCTTAACTTAATTCCTCTGAACACAAACTCTCGAGTACGCGTAATCCCCACCTTCTCTACATTCTCCCTCAACGAACCTCATATGGTCTCAACGAATCCCTTTCGAGGATGCTGAAAAATGTCAACTCCAATTCCAGATTGTTCGACTACGGCCTCTCTACCCATACTTTCAAGCACCGCCTCTTAAACCATTCTGACCATCATTGCTAAGCGGCGCTACCACACTTTACTATAACCTGCCCCCACCCCTCGCCCCTACCCCTGCCTTCTTAATTTGTCCTGGTTACCTTCGGTTAAGCCTAGTTAAGATAGTTCTTAAGCTCTCTAGTTTGTAACTTATATATACTTTAGTTGTAGGTAATTATGTTGTATTATAAACACGAGGAATTATTGTTACAAAGTTATTCGACTAATGCCCGGTCTATTGTTTTAGGGAGCTTCGAAGCACATTTCCTTTTAAGTGGTTATTTGAATAAACCAAATTAGCGTTCCTGAGGCATGAAATGCACGAAGAGCCATTACATCATGACTGTTTGGTGTGACATTTGCAGTGAAAAAGTGATTGACGTAACCGTAACAGGTAAGCACTACAGGCAGGTGTTGAACGAGATTTTTGTGGCAAGCTGCTGAATTGGGTCTCGAGCATTTCTGGTTAAAGCACCACAAGGCAGCCACATACACAACTCGGGCAACAGTGGAGATTTCGAAACACCATTATTTGAATCGGCCGGCTAGATTGACAGATGTGACGGCGGTGGACTTCCTCCTTTACGGTAATTTGAAATCACAACAAACCCTGTGGTAAGGCGTTAGAATATATTCACAGCTAGGCCGGTTTATCGCAAGAGGTGGCTAAAAGCCGAGTGGTAGGTTGGATCCCAACGCCCTTTCGCCACGAGAAATACCCCCTAATTAAGCTATAGGTTCCGTGAAATGGTCGGGAGAAATCCCTGGCCATCTTTCGGAGCTTGAATGATGGACCGGTTCAAGTAAAGGTTAGTTTAGGTGGTAAGTCCATCGCAGGGTGAGATACTGTAGTGTCTCTAACAGATAGACACACAATACACAAGCAAAATAGTGAAGAACACCAAACGAAAATCGAATAAGAAAATTCATCAGAGCCGTATACCATAGCGATAATATAACAATTCACATCAGTGGAATATACTTGCGTTTAAAAATTGAATTTTAAGCACGGCCAATAGCCTGATGTGTTACGCATTGGTTCAATTTTATGTGATTCTAACTGTCCTAGGGTCAGTTCGAATCACACGTTCTTCACTATCATTCTAAACGCTATAATACCACTCCGTCACCATGTACCTTCCGCGATATCGTCGGGAGAAATCTTCGAATATGTTTCGGATGTATGGCTGGTGGCCCGGAATGACACGGAGATAAGTCATAATGGTATCTTTTGAGATAAAGAATACCGGAAGTAAACTAGCTTCCCATTCGGATCTCCGGGGGGACTATATCAGACAACATGCAAATATTATGATAAATAACCGAACCTTAAGAGATTCGTCATCGCATTTCATTCTCGGGTTCATTCTTGATGCTCTGTCGACGTTCGGCTGATAACGACATTTTGTAACATCAGGGGGATCGGGTTCATCAATACGAATGTAAATGCCGTCCACCAATATTTGCAAACAGCAAAACCTGATATCTTTGCCCTAACTGAGGCCCACTTCAATTCGTCAACTTATTCGATATATCTTCGTTGCTCAGGATTTGACTTATATTCGAGATTCCGTTTTAGGGACAGAGTCTGCGCCTTCGCGCGGTCCGGTGTGGCTTGCCCGAGAATCCAATAACATAGACATCATGTGGTTGAGGGTCATGCTTAGGAATTCTGTTAAATTTCTTTGTTGGATTTACTGCTCCCCAAATGACAATCGACCGGTGACACTCTTCGAACATCTTTCACGTACCATCGACTATATACTGATCATCCACCCGTCTTCTGAAATTGTCGTCCTAGGCGATTTTAATGTACACAATTCCGGCTGGTTGATACATTCTAACGAAACCGACGAGGCTGGGAGGCCAGCGGACATGTTCGCTGTTAGCCGCAATTTGACTTAACTCGTGGAGCAACCTTCTCGCGTGCCGCATACCAGAGGTGATTATGTGAACACTCTGGATCTGTTTTTGACATCCGACCCGAGCATTCATACCGTGGAAGTTGCTACGCCACTGGGAAACTCAGATCACTACTTTGCCGTAGGTCACGCAACCAGTTGCACTTCAAGCGAATAGCCGATCTATGCAGCTTCGCCATGTATGGAGGTGTAGTGATCCTAAATCACTACTCCCACCCAATCCCCATTATTCCCTATAACCTTAACCTTATCCCAAAATGAACCATTGAGCGACGAATTAAACCAAAAGTTAATTTGTCGCATATTGATCCATTTCCCAATCACCCCACTCTTACCCATAATCCAAATCATGTTTCCCCAACTGAATCATATGTACAACAATATTAACCAAAAGTCCATTTGTCATACATACATTGTTTCAATTCCTAATAACCCCGACATCATGAAATGCTTAACTCTAAATGCATTTCATGATTTCTCCTTCCGGGAATTTATTCAAATAAATTCCTAGCCACTTCCCAGAACCCGATTCCAATTGAAGCACACGAAACCTTGTTTGTGCTTCTTGGAGCTTCTACAATAAAAATGTTGACAAATCTCAATGACCAAAAGTATAAAAGGCCGGCACATTTCTATTTTGCGATTAGTAAAGTTCCAAAGGCCGAACCTATGGCCAAAGCAGGAGTTCAAATCTGAAAAACTACCACAATTTAAATGCCACAAGTAAACAATAGTTAAACCTCATTAATCGATAAAATAAATGAACAATAGTTAAATCTCATTCATCAATAAAATAAATAAACAAATACAAAACGCGTCTTCATCAGAGGCCGAACCCATGGCCGAAGCGGAAATTCGAATCTAGAAGACGGCCCTAAGCCAAATACAACAAATACATAATAAGTAAGTTCCCTTGATCAGTCACTTTCCAGAGACCAGACCTGCGGCAGCCTATCCTAGGGCAATCAGTTGACTGCGCTTATGGACTTGCCAAAATCTGCGGAATAGATCGTAATAAACAATAAAAGGGAACCGTCTTTTATTGCTTAACATTCCACCACCATTGACATCCATCACCTGCCGGGGGCTAACGCCTGGAACAACGAGCCCCTGAAGGAAGCGCCCATTACTTGGTCAGGGAGGCTCCCACCAAAGAGGTTAGATGTATTCCTTTACGCTGCCCCCGCAGCCCCACCTGAGACGGGCACCCACATCAGCACCGGTCCCGCCGTCAGACACCAGCGAATCGGAGCGACACCGTCTCCCCCACTCCGGGCAAGGGATCAAATTAAATATCCCAAAGAAATATAACCTTAACAGAGGTATGGGGCTGCCAACTGGGGTATGCGAGATTTCTTCACATCCTTTGCGTGGTCGGAGGTATGCTTTGACTCAGATGTTAACGTATGCAGCCACATAGATTATTCTTCTCGGAATGGAAATTTACATTCCGCATTCCAACAAATGGAATTCATCTGATAAACCTTGGTTTGATAAAAAATGCGAGCAGACTACAGCAGCAAAAATAGAGCTTTTAAACAATGCCGCTTCAATAGCACCGAGGTTAACAGAACAAAGTTTGTTAGAATCAGAAACGCGTGCATCCAGACGATTGATACCGCGAAGAAATTCTGCAACGAAAGAGTGACAAATAAACTCCTTGACTGCCCGACTGGTTCGCGTCCCTTCTGGGGCAATGGCAAGGGCTGTCAGCAGTTACTTCGCTTCCTCCTATTTTCCTCCGTTAGTGACGGGCAGCGGGACGTTAGTCGCAAATTCAAAAGATAAAGCAAATGTGTTCGCGAATTCAAACCTCGATACCTGTGATCGTGCCGGTACGGTTTTCGATGTGGGATATGAGGTGTGCCCCCGTACTATTATACGCATTCTAAGTGGACTGTAGGAAGGCAACTGGCCCGGACAAAATACCAGCGATAGTCCATAAGAACTGTGCTCCAGAACTGTCGCCGGTTCTTGGCAGACTCTTCGGCTGATGTTATGCACGGAGAATATTTCCTACCTGCTGGAAAATCGCTCGAGTTCAGCCAATCCCAAAGAGGAGAAAAAGTGTCTCCCACAAAATTACCGGCCGATAGCATCACTGTCTATGTTATCTAAGGTGATGAGAAAGGTCACCAACGCCATGTTAAGTAAGTACTTGGAGTGCAACGGACCTCTGAATGATCGTCAATACGGATTCCTTGTCAGGCGGTCCAGGGGGACCTTTTGACCCTTATAACCGATATATGTGACATCTATGAGTGAGGGGCATGGAGAGCCAAGGGCGGTCGCATTGGATATCCCTATGGGGTTTAACCACATCTGGCACGATCTATTACTAAACAAACTTCATTCATATGGACTTTCCCAACAGCCTTGCAACTGGGCGAAGAGCTTCCTCGAAAATCGATAGATCCGGGTTGTTGTGGACGGCGACTGTTCGGATCTGTATTCTGTTAATACCTTGGAGCCCCAAGGTTCTAATTGGCTCCAACCTTGTTTTTGCTTCACATAAATGATTTGTTGGAATCAACGGATGACAGAATGTTTAATTTTGCAGATGATAGTACGCTTGTTTTTTCGGGTGGTGGACCGATTAGTACATCAACGTCGCATCAACTGAGATGTATCCGGATCTACTCACTGCATCGGGATGGGGATAAGTTCCTGCAGTCGGGAATAGCAAATCCCGTCGAGTATTTAACATTCACAAAGAAAAGTGGATTATCGGTTCCACAGCATGGTGAATGACCGGCCCTCGAATCTGGGGAAAGATTGCTGTCTCGTGGCATAAACATGTGTCGAACATCAGTAGATGAGTTATTTTTTTAGAGCCAAGACATATTTACTCCGGCTCAACTTCTTCTCCTGTATAAATCCCAAATTAGACCAGTGGTCGAATGTTGCTATCATGTTTGGAGCTCTGCTCCTAAACATAGCCTCGACCTACTTGAGAGCATACAAAGACGAGCGTTCCATCTGTTTGGGGACACGGCGCTCTCGTCGGGACTACAGTTCCGTACCCGAACTCTGTCTATTTTACAGATATTATCACGGGTACTGTTCTTCGGAAATTCGTGGTATTGTTCCACGCAATTCGGTTCATATGCGCTCTACAAGACAATCCGCCGGATCGCACTAAGTTGCAGTACATCTCCCGACGGCGCGAACTTCCTTGCATCAGAACACGTTCCGTTACAGAGTGGGGAAGCTGTGGAACTCCCGCCACGCGCGAGTGTTCCCGGAACGTTACAGCCTACATCTCTTCAAGAAGAACTGCAGCGGTTACTTGGTGGCGTCTCGCCATGTCGGCGCTATAGGTTCGCGTCTAAATATAATATATTTAAAAAAAATAAAAAAATTGCTTTTACACTAACGCACAAAGGAGAATTTTGAAGTACCCTCACATGTCAAATAGACCACAAGCTTTGCAAACCAACATAGAAGAAGAAATCACCAATTTAGAGCCAGATGTTTTGAGAGCAACAATTCAAAACACTATAAAACAAGCACGAATATGCAGGAGGTGGTTATTTGATCGATATCATTTTTTCAACTTAATTTCATCAATTTTTCACCTTTAAATAAACTATTTAGGGCCCGCATATTGAGATCAAAATGTTAGGGAGTACATCTGGCATTAAATATAATGAGTATGCAGGACAAAGAAGTAAACCGTGAATTGCAAGAGCTATACCTCAAAAACTAACAACGGTAAGAATCATCAGATCGCGAAAATTCAGATGGGCCGGGTATGTGGCGAGAATTGGCAACGACAGAACCGTCCGTTGAATTGTTAACGGCAGACCTGTGGACAAAAGACCGGGCAGAAGGCCACAATAGAGATGGGAGGAGAATGTAAGCCGTGATCCCGAGGAGATCGGATCAAGTGGAGGAAAACTGCATAGCACGATGACGTAATGAAGTCAGTGAGCTTATAAACTTTCAGGTTCCTACAAACCAATAAATTGTAGTAAAATGGTAGTAGTGAAAACCGGGTCCAATTTTTTCGTTTCTAGCAAAATTGCAGCCAATTTACATTATAGCATTACTTTCACTCTATCCTGCACATTAGCCCCATGAAAGCCGATATGAGAGTCTGCTACGCATCGGATTTGTTCCTTTAGAGGAATTTTCCATCTCCGTTACGGCCTTATAAATAAATAATTCTAGTATTCCGTTCCTTTACCAAGTAGACCGAGCGCCAGCAAACAAACCAAATCTCGCCACCCAAGGGAGTCGCGCCTGCAATTTAAAAGGCAATATCCCATGGACAGAATAAGAAAAAAGGCACAAGGCTTCTTAATGCTCGAATTATCACCTTTTTATAGATATTTCTCTGAAGCCAAGCGAACCGTAAGATGCCAAGGATCGTTCAATAAGTCCTTGGAAAATGAGTTTTAGATAAGGATGGTTTTTTCTGGTTTTTCGATACAACGGGAGTAATAACGACGCATAACACTCCTAACTAATGACGGAATTATTGTTATTCTCTTTTTAAGTAATCTATATAGACGGTTCTGCGTGTATACCACAATTTCATCGCAATAATGGCCGATTTCACCTTCTTCGATTCCTTTGGAGCACGTGCAGCTATAGTGTTTGAAATAATAGTGAAGAAGAACGTGTGATTCGAACTGACGCTATGACAGTTTGAATCACCAAAAATTGAACCTAAGCGTTGCCCATCAGGCTACTGGCCGATTTTAGAAATTGATTTTTAAACTCGACTATACTCCACTGATGTGAATTGTTATGTTATCGCTATGGTATACGGCTCTGATGTATTTTCTTATTCGATTTTCGTTCGGTGCTGTTCACTATTTTGCTTGTGAATTGTGTGTGTATCTGTTCGTTACGATCAGCTTCGTTGCGAACGACGGAGCGAACGAGAGGATGTCGGAGCAAGCGAGTGTGCCTTGGTGCTCTATGCGGAAGTCATGATCGTGTGTGAAGTTCTGTTTACTACGGGGAGTGTGTGCTGTGTGTACAGATCACGTCGGGATCACCAATTATAGCGTTTGAAATAATAGTGAGGAAGAACGTGTGATTCGAACTGACGCTATGACAGTTTGAATTACCAAAAATTTAACCTAAGCGTTACCCATCAGGCTACTGGCCGATTTTTGAATTTGATTTTTAAACTCGACTATACTCCACTGATGTGAATTGTTATGTTATCGCTATGGTATGCGGCTCTGATGTAATTTCTTATTCGATTTTCCGTTCGGTGCTGTTCATTATTTTGCTTGTGAATTGTGTGTGTATCTGTTAGAGTGGTCACACACCTTTAAAAATCAACTGTTGCATTGTTGCTTTGTGTCTCGAGTGCAGTAATGAAGCCATAATTCATTCATAGTTAGGTGTGGAATCCCGACGAAAAGCTAAAAGAAACTCGATGTCAGCAACACAATTGCGTTTATTCTCCACTGATCGGAAACGGCACCTACCTCGTCGAAATTCCGTTCACACCCAACTTTAGGTGCAGATGTCTAGTGAGTAACGATACTTACTAAAAGCAAACCCTTTTCGGTACTACGAGCGCCATTTCTTGCATGTTCTAAGGACTTATTGAACGACCTTCATGTAAATAATTTTATGTAAATAATTATTCAATTGTGATACTTGGGGAAACTACGTGACTTCAAATCCTTATGAGCGACGCAGCACATTTCAATTCGGTTGACTTTATGAATGAACAGAATAGCCGATATTAAGACATTGAATCCCCACAATTGATACACCAACGATCACTGTGCCCTCGTAGAATATCTCCATGGTGTGCTACAAGAGCTTGAATCGTTGATATTATTTGGCTATACCTTTTTGAAAACACTAAAAGCTCTACTTCAACAGTTACTGATGGCGGCTATAGGGACATGTAGGAAAACTTTTTCTTGTGTCAAATGTGCTCAATTAATCCTATAGAACATTTCATCATCATCGGCACTACAACCGGGAACTGGGCTTGGCCTTATTTAGCAAGTCCTGAGGCCTGTTAAATTTTCCATAATGATCTGTTTTTTTTTTTTGGGCAAGATCATTAGACTTGCGCCAGAGGCTCCCCGACGGGGTATCGAACCCCGGTCTCCCGTGTGACAGCCGGGTATACTAACCACTATACTATCGAGGAGCCTATAGAACATTTGGTTCCACAAAAAAAAAATTAAAATGTACGTAAAATGGAAAAATCGAAACAGTTGGTTCCAACAAGACTACTATATCGTTTGAAATAATAGTGAAGAAGAAGTGTGATTCGAACTGCCGCTATGACAGTTTGAATCAACAAAAATTGAAGCGTTACCCATCAGGCTACTGGCCGATTTTAGAATTTGATTTTTAAACTCGACTATACTCCACTGATGTGAATTGTTATGTTATCGCTAAGGTATACACGGCTCTGATGTATTTTCTTATTCGATTTTTCGTTCGGTGCTCTTCACTATTTTGCTTGTGAATTGTGTGTGTATCTGTTAGAGTCGTCACACTACCACGTCACTCCCCAGCTCGTGTCATGATGCAAATTTCGCGAGAAAGATATCCCGGCCAAATAATGTCACAAGGTGGTGTTTTCTAGTGGCCTTACGACGTGTTTTGAGCCCTCTCGATTTCTGCCAAAAAGGGTGCTTAATTGAATAGGTATACACCAACAAATCAACCAGATACTTGTTGCTTAAAAGGTAACGTTCTGAAGGATATTGTCGAAGTGACATCAGAAGTTCATAAAATTGTTAAGAAAAACGTACTTAAAGGAACTTGCCATTGCACTAAGAGCAGAGGCGGCCACTTGACCGACATCTTATTCTATTCGTAATACTAAAGACCAAATATTCAATCAGTAAAAAATAAATATTATACAATTGTATAACATTTAAGTTAAAAAACATCGGCCCGGAACATAAAAAGCACCGTGTAAGTTGTTTCTTTGTACCCACATAATAGTCGCACTGTTCATAGAGTAATACGCACTAATGTAAGCAAAAGAACAAATGGAACGGACTCAAAACTGTTGTTACTTGGCATTATTGGAATAGTTGCCAGATCCCACGAGATTCACGATAAGTCCATGACTTTGGGAACCACAAGGAATTTCGAAGTAAATGCTCTTCTCAACTACCATCAGTCGACGCTGTGTGTTGAAGAATAAGACTGTCATTTATCATTTGTAAATATTTTTACGTCGATATAGAGAAAGTTTCATTTACTTTTATTGTGGCATCAATTGGAAATAGATAACGAGGTGAATTAAACGCACCGGTATCTAGTTAGATTATATTCGCCAGACATTGAACATGCGAGGTACAAGTTCTTAAATGTTCTCCAAAATGCGCGCGATAGTCTGCAATTACAGAGAAACTAAATGACGTAGCGTGCTCAACATTTGACAGAAGGGTATTGATAAGTGACTGTTGACATACGCAGTGTTGTTTTTCAAGTTATAGACAGGAGTGGTCACCTTAAAAGTACTATGAAGTTTACAAATATTTTGGGACCATCGCGCTACTGTCGTACTGGAGAGGAACTTCCAATGAAGAGGTTTGGTTCCACTTTACTTTGAAGTATATCACGACGTCTCTTTAAAAAGCCTAAGAAAATCACGCAATGCATTTCTTCAATCACTCACCAATTACCCTTTCCCAGGCGCCTGTACAGAATAACCATGTAGGCTGTTTTGAGCTACTTTTTTATAATTCTCACGCCCTAAGGGAACTGTTAAAACCCTTTTGGTATCCAGAGACCCAAGACCCGAAATAGAATACAGAGATAAAGGATCACTTTTATTCACAGAAAAGAACAAAAATTCACACCCGCTAAAATGTCCATATTTATTAGATGGCAAACACTCAAGTAAAATGGAGATCCAACTTAATATTTATTCAAAACCTTAGTAAAAAAAAAAAAATTAGGAAAAAAACACATTTTCGAAAATATTATCCAGAGATTCTACTCCAATAACTAAAAGATCTCACTACTACTACAATGAAAATAAATAAATAAAAGGAAACAACAAAAAAACTTACATCGAACATTTGCTCCTTTTCCGAGCTGATTTTCGACTTTTTTGTTTCCGGCTGCATCGTTTCAATAGCAGTTCCATTGTCCTTTTGGAATGTTTCAAGTATACCTCGACTACTACCGGCTCCACTGACACCGCCACCGCCAGGATCCTCCCTATCATCACCAAGGCTAAAGGCCAACATCAACTTCCTTTTGTATTTCGTTGGAGACGATTCACTGACGCCACAACTGCTCTCACCCTTTTCCGTTTCTGTTACACTTTGTAGTTGCCGATATGGAGCCGTTGTTGCACCAGTCGCCCCCAATGCAGAAGTTTGTTGTTCCTTGCCCTCAAGTTTAATAGTCGCTGGAACCGTAGCGGCGTCAGATTCGCCGACATTCTCTTGCATAGCTGGATTCTTTGAATTCTTCAAATCAGCTATCATTACGTTTTGGCGTCTTCCTGATAGTAATCACCAATTACCACAGTGTTTACGGCTTGTAACAAATTAACAACAAAATGAACGACATCAACAATTTGAAACAAAACAAAATGTAAGAATAATAACAAAACTAAAGAAGAAACAACAGAAGTAAAAGTATTGCGCGATCGGACTTATCGAACTTATCCTCAGGATATGATCATTACAGTACAATCGTCAAAAGTCGACTACCACAAAAAGTATCTAAATTCCGATGGTAATCAAAATACTCGCCGGCCCGTGTATTTCCAAATAAGAGATAACAACACAAAAAGGACGCACTGAAATTCCGGATTCCAGATCGAGACATCCTGCGAGTTCATTTGAAAATTAAAAGCTTCAATGAAATGCCGGCAAACTTGTTTCCCATCGCACATCCTTGTCTGTACACTTATCTGCCGGTGGTGGTATGTAATCCTCTTCTCCATACACCCATTTTTTCTTCCTTTTCTTTTTCTTCTTCTTCTCATTTTCACAATTTCATGCGACTCGCCGGGCGCGTCGCTTGAAGGTCATTTGCTTTAGTGTAAGAGTACATTACCTGTTGATATGTGTGTACATAAAATTTGAAAAATTTTGAATGGCAAGGAAAGTCGAGTAGAGGCAGGACACTGTACGACATGGTAGTTGAAGGGTGTTATTTCTATTCATCCCTTAGAGTGGGTAACATAACGTATAGCGATGTAATTGGATTCTGGTTGGGCTTCTTTCTCTCATTCGTTTGAATGTTTTTGCCCAGTAATCGTAACAGATAATTGAGTATGATCCCTTATGGAAATGTTCACTTATTTTCCGTAATTTTCGGTTGGTTAATATCCTTTAAGTGTTTGTGTTAGGCAGGGAAGAGGGGAAGTCGTCTATGGGAATGCCGGAATGGCCTGTTTTACGAGGTCTTGATGGGTGTTCGGGAACCCCGTTAAACCTTTTTTTGTTGTTTAATTTATTGTTTATACGTTTGATTTAGTAAAGGAAACTAAGTGGTGTATAGAGTCAGTGAACTTGGAAGTTCATCCTGGAAATTAACACTCGCGAACATGACCCGCCAAAAGTTCAAGAAACATCTTTGAGTGGTTTGCGGAAAAGTGGCGCCTTTCATGTGCGGGTTATGTGTTACGAATTTCTTGTAATTCAAGGTTTTTTACATTAAATAGATTCTCGTTAATTTTGCTCAGTCACAAGTTTGTAGAAGTCATAAGAAGTTTTTCGAGTAACTTTGATGAGCAAACGGAGGAATGCTTGTTACGGGTAAATGGACACACTTTATCAAATTCAAGAGAACTTACCCGGTACAGTACCTAGAAAGAACACACGGCACAGAAAATTATATGATCTCTTATGGGCAAGTAAAACCTCTTCTATAATGGTATTCCCCAAGCAAATTTATTTATTACTTTAAGAAAAAACATTAACTTTCCTTTCCGAGGGGATATTATATAACAATTGTAAGCGAATACTATTGGCTAAGGACTTCAATTGTAAACTATTGTAAAATTACTAATGGTTGTATAAAAATTGGAAAATTACGAACGTTTGTGTAATAATTTTAAAATCACTTACAGACGCACGACAATTTTAAAATTACTAACGATTATATAATAATTTTAAAAACACAAACAGTTGCATTACATTGGAATGTTACTATCAATTGTATGACGATTGTGAAACGCTGGTGGTTATGAACAATTGTGAAATGCTGGTGGTTATGAAATAATTGTGGATTTATAAATGCAGTATTACAATAACAAAATTACAAAATATTGTGTAACGATTATAAAATTACTAGCGGTTGGATAACAATTGTAGTTACAAATAGTTGTATAGCAGTTGTACAATTTCTAACATGGCGACTATAAAATTGCTAACCATTGTAAACAATCAATTAATCAGTAACCGTTGTATAACAATTAATAATAAAATTACTAATAGTTTCCTGGCAATTCTCAAATTCCTAACAAAATTTCTAATAACTGTATAACAATTACGAAGTTACGAACAATTGTGTACCCATGTGAAAGTTACTACTAGTTGCATAACAATTATAAATAGCAAACAGTTGTATGACATTTATAAAATAATTGTCAGTTGTACAACAATTGTGAAAGTACTAGTCTGTCGAATAGGAAGGCATTAAAAAATCCTGTTACATCTGTTCCCAAGTATTTTTATTTAATATACTTTACGTATTTAGACCGCGATGTAGTTAAGAGCTGGGCTTTACTCAATTATCAAAGTAGCCCCACATTTGACACCGGCTTCGTATGCCATTCATTGAAGTCAATCTCCGCTTGCGTGCTTCACCTAAAATAAATGTCTTTCTCTTCCATAATGTCCCTGCTAATTGGAATTGAAACATATTGTGACGCATATGACAATCAGTACTAGAATATTCGGGAAAGTCCGAAACAAAGGACTAGAATATTCTATAAAGTACTGGAAAACTGGAGACTATGAACAGTAGAACATTCAAGGCTATGGAACGGACGGAATCGAAACGCCGAATCAGGAGGAGGAAACGGTATAAATAGGTCGCACACAGATCAAAAAGTAAGACGTAAGCAGTCAAAGACGCGATAAGTACGGAAGCGATAAGTCAAGAAATCGTTGTGTACGGTAAAAGTAACGGTTGTTATTAACGGACTAATAAAGTGTTACATTAATTCGGCTCTTATTTATTAAAAATAATTAATCTAGCTAACCCTAAGCTCGCTACAATATAATTGAAATGCTGGTATACATACACTGCTGGTGACCCCTCGACTACCCACACCTTGGGGAACAACTTAAGCGCTACATCAATGAAGCTCAGCTACATTTATTCAAAATGATCACAGAAAATGTCAATAATAATTCTGTATGTGCTAACAAACCCTTAGAGATCGTTTGGTCTATATGTGGCGTTTCTAGCATATACACACGACCAATAGTGAAGAACAACATCATCATCATCATCATCGTCATTGGCATTACAACCGGGTTCCCGTCTTGGCCTATTTTGGCAAGTCTCTGCACCGGTATCCGGTCCTTATCCGAGACTTGTTAAATTGTCCATAATAATTTGTTTTTCCGGCCAAGGTTATTAGCCGCGCGCCAAAAGAACACAAGTGTGAAGAACAACACCCACTAAAAAAAAAAGAAGACAAATCGAACAATCTAAAGCACATTCATTAAAGCTGTATACATAGCAATAATATGGCATGTCCACATCACCCGAATGTACTTGAGTCTAGAAAACGCATTCGTACACGCGACAGTAGACTGTTGCGTTGTCCTTTGGTTCTATCTTTTAGTAGTTCTAACCGTGATAGCGTCGGTTCGAATCACACGCGCTTCACTATCGTCGCAAACGCTTTATATATATCCTCTTACATATCATGCCATTCTCTATCATCATCATCATCGGAACTACAACCGGGATCTAGTCTTGGCTTTATTTAACAAATCTCTCCACCGGTCCCGATTTAGAACCGATGTCATCCAGTTTGGCACTCCGAGGTTCTGGGCGTCCTGGTCTATGCCATCCCTCCATCGCAGATAAGGTCTGCTGCGCTGTCCCCTTCCATACATTCTGCCACAAACGTCTTTCCGGGCAGGCTCTTCTTTGCTCATTCGAGCTAGGTGTCCCGCCCACCGGAGTCTGTGGCGTCTCTAACAGATACACACACAATACACAAGCAAATAGTGAAGAACACCGAACGAAAATCGAATAACAAAATACATCAGAGCGGTATACCATAGCGATAACAAAACAATTCACATCAGTGGAATATAGTAGAGTTTAAAAATTCGAATGCTAAACACGGCCAGTAGCCTGATGTGTTACGCTTATGTTCAATTTTTGGTGATTCTAACTGTCATAGCGTCAGTTCGAATCATACGTTCTTCACTATCATTCCAAGCGCTATAAGTCTACCGAGCTTGATTTTTTTTTTTGGTTGTGGTTGTAGCGTCTCCGGAAGCGTCCTCCCCCACATATGGGACCAACGATTCTCCTTAAGACCTTCCTCTCGAACGCGACTAAGAGTTCAGAGTGCCTTTTATTGAACACCCAGGTCTCGGATCCATGCATGAATACTGGTAAGACCATGGTCTTGTACAGTAGTAGCTTGGATGTTCTGGATAAATTTCGGGATTTAAAGAGCCTTGATAGACCAGAATAGACTTTGTTGGATTTGATCAGCCCTTCGCGTATTTCTTCTTCCATATTGTTATCGGCTGATACTATTGACCCAAGGTAGTTAAAGGATTGCACCACTTCAAATTCGTGTTCCACTACCCTGATAGTTTGACCAACGTTTAGTCTTCCCTTTGCAGAAGTTGCCACCATGTACTTAGTTTTCCCCTCATTAATGTGCAGTCCCAGTTTTTGTGCCCCCTGCTGGATCTGGGTGAAGTCGGTTCTACCGACGATGTCGACGTCATCTGCGTAGGCAAATATCTGGCTGGACTTGGTGATAATAGTCCCTCTAGTTGTGACGCCAGAGTCACGGATTGCTTTCTCCAACGCCAGGTTAAAGAGGAGGCAGACTAGACGTCCCCTTATCGGAGTCCATTAAAGATGTTCAAGTGCGATAACGCATGAATTGTCTTTGGTAGAGGACCAAGCGCCCATAAACCAAACACTATACCATCTACCTGAGTGCAAGAAAGAAGTAATAAACGAGAAATTGCGGGAAATGCTAGAGAATGATATCATTCAACCTAGCAAGGATTCGTGGAACTCACCCCTCCTGGTAGTTCCCAAGAAAGAGGGCCCCGATAGAAAAGCCCGATGGAAGGGAGTAGTCGATTTCAGAAAACTGAACAACAAAACCGTCGGAGATGCTTACCCTCTCCCTAGAATAGACGACATTTTGGACCAACTCGGTGACTCACGCTACTTTTCCACGCTTGATTTAGCCAGTGGCTACCACCAAGTCTTAGTCGATCAGAAGGATCCCGATAAGACGGCTTTCAGCACTAATTACGGGCATTATGAGTTCAGACGTGTGCCCTTCGGGCTAAAGGAGCCCCGGATACGTTCCATAGACTCATGAAGCATGTCCTAAGTGGGTTGCAAGGTATTGAATGCTTTGTCCATCTGGACGACACTGTCATCTATGGGAAGAGCCATAAGAGGAAGAGAAACATAATGACAAACGCCGGAGAGTATTCGAACAATTGAGATATCACAATCCCAAATTGCAACCAGAAAAATGCAGGTTTCTACAGAAAGAAGTAGTTTACCTAGGACATGTTTGTTCTAAAAAAGGGGCAATGCCAAATACCGACACGACAGCTAGTGGTAGGGATTACCCCATTCCCAAGATGGCAAAGAACGTCATTTCTAAGCCTGGCGAACTATTATCGAAAATTTGTTCCAAATTTCTCGAGGATAGTGCGCCTCTTAACAAACTTCTTAAGGAAGGACGTTAAATTCACCTGGTCAGACAAAAGCCTTTGGTAAAATAAAAGGATTATTGGTTTCGCCGCCAACACTAATCTACCCAGATTTCACCAAACCTCTTAATCTGACTACGGACTCGAGCAGTGAAGCACTCGGTGCCGTGCTATCGCAAGGGGAGTCCATTTCTCTTCCACGCCCATTCTGGCCCCAGGAGTTACTCTCCCTCCGTCGAGCTCTTCGAGGGCGAGCCCTAGTGCATGGCCAAAGGTGTTATTGATATTCTCATTGCGAAAGGCAGTGATGCTGATTCGATACGTCTCCGTAAGGCAATCCGCGCTCAGAAAACTGTACCAACAAGATATTGATCCTAGTCGACGTTGACACCTCGGTACATTCGTACCGTCATCAGAGTCGAGGAGTGGCGGCGATCTATCAACAATTTGGTTGCGAGTGGTGTCATTAGTGTTCTCATGCAAACTATGGGAGCTTGTGTAGTGCCTGAAAACCGGCTCCCACCTATTTTCGCATTCAAATCACCAAGAACGATTTTTACATCGTATCTTGGGCAAGCATTGAAGGCCCGTTCGACGTACTCGTAGAATTCTTCCTTTTGGTCGTCAGGGGACTCCTATGTAGGTCCGTGAACGGGTATGAGGCTTATGTTCTTAAACTTGCCTCGCAAGCAAAGAGTGAATAGCCTTTCGTCTATTGCATTAAAGCCGATAATGGCAGACTTCAGTTTTTGGCTGATTAGAAAGCCTACCCCTGTTTTGCATGACAGCTGTAAAAAATGTCATACCCGTTTCTTTGAATAACACCACTCTCCATCAATCTTATTTCTTGCAATGCTGTTATATCAGCCTTGTATTCGGACAGGGCATCGGCTAGCTGTTGCGCAGTTCGACCTCTGTATAGTGAGAAAATTCTTAAATCGTTTAGCCATTTTCGTTTCCGTGGTCGTCCTCGAGGCTTGTTAAATTGTCCATAATAATCTGTTTTTACGGGCAAGGTTATTAGCCCTGCGCCAACCTTTCTCAGGATGCCATTCTCTATACTGAACACTTTATGAATCAATCAGTGGAGGTAATTTATAAATGAAAACCTGTGTTTTATATTCTTGTGTTCTTGTGTTAATTTCGGGACACCCAATACTCTATGACAGGGATAGATAAC
Organism: Microdon myrmicae; assembly: GCA_963931805.1. Lineage (NCBI taxonomy): Eukaryota > Metazoa > Arthropoda > Insecta > Diptera > Syrphidae > Microdon > Microdon myrmicae. The sequence continues at coordinate 36,763,780 of OZ007496.1, forward strand.
CTTTTTCTGAAGCAAACTTTCATGAACGATGAGGTCGTAACAATATATAATGATAGCATATATAATACGTTTATTGTTAAGCGTCGCTTACGGACGCACTTGCGTACTCTCTTGGCCGCCCCTGCTCTGTGAGTACTCAGTTAAGTTAAAAGTCTAGGACATGACAGGATAAATTGATCACTCACTCAATTGATATTCATATTCTTAGAAACCTCCTACATCTGAGCGACATGAATGTACCCGCGAGGTATAAACGCATTCCAGGGAAGGACCTACCTGACGAGACCAAGTTGGCCAAACATTATCTCGTACAGTATCAAAGCCTTGATTAGCAGAACTGAATGATAATATCGCAGTTAGAATCCAACAAATATATATATATATATATATATATATATATATATATATATATATATATATACAGACAATACGACCCTCGTCTGTGTCAGGGGCCCTTTCTTCCGAATAATAGTCGTTAAGGTCATAAATAAATTCTGAAATATAATGCAAACAAACTATCGTTAGAACATACCACAGAGCTCCCGCCACGCGGATTCTTAATACCGATATCGAAGCATGCATTACCTGCGTGCAGTTGTGTTTCATTTCGTTCAAAGTACAAGCGATAGTATACCAAACAAGCCCACTTATGGAATTGCTGCATTGTTAACGCGCCGCCTGAGATCGTTTTTCGAAAACTCACATTGTAAAATCGCAATATAAGTTAATATAATTGCTGGAGATTTAAACGCTTAGGCGGTGGAATGGGGAAGCACCAGGACCAACAGTAAAGGCCAGTTACTGCTCGAAGCATTCACAGTCCTATATGAAATGCTACTTAGTCAGGTTGCTGAGAGCAACTTTATAAACGAGAGAGGTCGGTCGACATCATTTTTCCAGCCACATGTTGGCGAAAATTATGGAATGGCGAGTTTTGGAACCTACACCCACAGTCACCACCATGCCGTGATGTACCAAATACTTTCAGATAGGGCATTCATAACGGGCAGATGGGCGAAGAAAGCCCAAATGGGTGGAGAGCTCGATGGGAGCAGATAGACTGAAAAGACATGAAGTAGCTAACCAACCGCACGTAAAGCTGCTAAACAATCGCTCTGGCCCATCAAACCAGTGTATTGGGGAGCTTAGAAATTGTCCAGGTGCGAGCGGAGTTCAGCAAGTTTCAATGCTCGCAACAAAGAGAAAAAAAAGTAACAACTACCCACAGCTACATGCGAAATTCGACACCAAACGGAAGGAGTTGAGAAATACGATCCCCAAAAGTAAATATGATGTGTTATACGCCCTAAGGGATGAATTAATGAATGAATGCATGAATGAATGAATGAATGAATGAGTGAATGAATGAATTAATGAAAGAATGAATGAATGAATGAATGAACTAATTAATGAATGAATGAATGAATGAAGTGAGGGCAGAACCCTAATTTTATTTCGTTTAGTACAAGTGGTATAAACATATAAACAGAGTCACGAATTAACTTAAAAAGTAGGGGATTAAAAAACTGGGGAATGGCTAACTAAACAAAGATGGATAGACAATAGTATAAGTGGTTGTGGGGGGGGGGGGGGGGGGGGGGGGGATAGGCCGGAGGCTGCGGTGTGAGTATGAGTGCGGGTTGTGAGAGTGTAGATGGTGAGCGGGATGTAGTCAGGGGCGTAAGGGAGAAGACGACGTTTGAGAGCGGGGGAGGTGAGATTGTAGTCAAAGAAGGTGGGGTAAGAGTTTGTCCACCCTTGCATTCTCGGAATGGGTTCATTAGAGCCGTAGGAAGTGTGTTGGGCGGGTAAATAGAAGAGACGGGGATTTCATAAGTTTCATTGGTAAACTGTAATGGAGCAGAGCAAGCTTGCGCAGGTGATTGATTCTGAGAGAAGAAGGTGGATGAAGAGGATGTCGGCATGAATTTTGCGCTCTTGAAGTGTGTTAAGGTTAATTAGATGAAGACGGCTTGAGTACGGGGGTAAAATCAGAGGATTTTCCCATTTAATCCTCGGAGGGCAAAACGCAAAAAATGACGTTGCGCGCTTGCGATCCTGCGAATATGGGACGAGTAGTGAGGAGACCAGACCTGACTAGCATATTCAAGAAGGGGGGCTCGAAGACTATATAGAGCGATCCGGATACTGTAGGGAGTATGTAGGGAATTCTTGCGATCAGCGTTTCACAAAACCAAGGGCAGAGTTGGCCTTGAGGATAATGTCATCAATATGTGGGATGAAGTTATGTTCCCTATCGCATAAGATGAAAAGGTCACGAATCGATTGTACAGGTGGTATCTGTTGGTTGTGTAAGAAATAGGAACTTATCGGGTGGGGGGGCTTTACGGGAAAAGGCGATAGAGTGACATTTGGCAATATTTAGATCGAGGCAGTTTGTAGTACTGTTCGCCTCCGTGTCCCTCGATTGAACGGAGAAGAGAAGCGATGGATCCTGAATGGATGCTTGTTGTTTGTTGTTGAGTCCGAGCCCACTATGGATACGCGGATACACGGTCGCGTCCTTGGTTTCCCTAGGTAGCCCCTATGAGATGCGCCGTCCATGTACAGGTGAAGCGCAGGATAATACCACCATGAGCGCAAGTGTCAAAGCACACACATGAAGAGAGTTTTTCAAACCCCAGAACAAGCAAATCACAATACACTAGAAACGCACTATTTTCCATTTTAAAATGCCATTTAACACAGCGGGCCACAACTCCGCAAGGAACTCTGTTCACCGCCGTAGCCGCAGAATGACTTAAATGCATCTTGTACGAGTCGTACAATTAGAAACAGAATAATAGAAGTTCCATACTTGAGCAAGAAAAATATAAAGCAGAGACTCGTTTTTGTCAAAAAAAAAAAAACACCTCCACCGTGCGAATTGGAATAACATATTATGACCGGATGAAACCAACATTAATTTGTTTGGTTCCGATGGAAAAATGTTCGTCAGATGATCAATAAACTCAGAATTTGATCCAAAGTATACGAAAAAGACAGTGAAACATGGTGGAGGCAATTTCATGATTTGGGTGTGCTTTTCAGCATCTGGTGTTGGTCCAATTTTTCTTATAAAGGACAAAATGTGTGCTAAAGATTTTGTAGAAATTTTAAACACCGTTATGCTACCATTTTATGAAGAGGACATTGTGGGGGTAGAAGTATCATGCCAAGACACGGGCACTAGGTTCACCTCTTTCCACAAACACTTTTATTCCGTACACAAGAATTGTTCACCAACGATGTCCAAAAGCTAATGAAAATGCACTGATTAATTGTAGAGATTAGTGTTTTCTTTATTTTAATTTGTTTTCTTACTCTGCGATAGCACTGAGGCACTTTAGGTTAAATCACATTAAAATTAGGTCTATAATTCACATAAAATAGTTCACAAACAATTTATAATCCTTCGGGTCTGGCTTAATAAGTTTAGCTAATGTTTAAGTTACTCTAATAGCTATATTTTAAATAAGCACTCCCCTTCTTAACGACAAAGAAATATTCACGACTCTGGTGATTTGAAATTAGATCTCTCTAGACTCTGTAGTAAATTTGCATGAACGAAAACAAAGGGCGAGTCAGAATAGAAAACCACCTCTCAGAACCATTTGAAATCGGGGACGGACTAAAGCAGGGAGATGGTCTATCACCGTGTCTCTTTAACCTTGTGCTCGAGTATGTCATCAGAAAGGTACAAGACGACAACATGGCCGGATCATCCCTGAACGGGGTCACACAAGTGCTCGCATATGCGGATGACATCGCCGTTCTGGGCGATAAACTAGAGACTGTTAGTAAAAGCTGTGAAATCATCATCCAAGCGGTAGAAGGGGTGTGCCTAGAAATAAATGAAGACAAAACAAAATACATGATTACGGCGAGAGCAGGTGGACCTCAGGGAACACCTATAAACGTCAGAGGTAAGTAATTTCAAAAAGTTAAAGAATTTAAATACCTCGGAACAATACTGACGGCCAGTAACGAAATGTCGAAGGAAATTAACAAAAGACTACAGTTCGGCAACGCTAGTTGACACGCAGTCAGTAAACTGCTGAAATCCGAAATGCTATCACGTAATATAAAGCTCCATGTCTATAAAACCATAATTATGCCGATTGTTCTATACAAATTTCGCGTATTCGAGAATAAGGTTCTAAGGGGCATCTTTGGCGGTAAATATGACGAGGAGGCAGGCCAATGGACGAAACTCCACAAACACGAATTGGAAGAGCTATACCGCAAACCTACAATAGTGAGAGTAATCAAGTCGTGAAGATTAACGTGGCGCGAATGGGCAACGATAGGACCGTGTGTAGAATTCTTGACAGTAGACCAACGGCCGCGACGGAGATGGAGGACACTGTTAGGTTTGACCTTGAGGAGATCGGATCGAATGGTCAAGCGTGGAAGGAGAGTGCCCAGGACAGGGAACGATGGCGAAGCCGAGTCGGTGAGGTCATGAACTTCCGGGTTCCTACAGGCCAATAAATAATAATAATAATAATAGACTCTGTAGTGATGTAATTCGACTCACCAAGCGGTGCAACCGATCTCTCTGTAGATCGAAAAGTGACTAATCCCAATTAGGGATGGGAATGGGATTTTGCATTCGCAAGGAGATTAGCCAATCATCATCGCGCTCTCTCATGAATTCATTAAGTTCCATGTCTCAACGAGGTGAATAAACACTTGCACATTCAATCGACGGTCGCTGGACATGCGAAGGAAGAAAAAAACAAAAATGAGAGCGCAATAACTTCGGAGATGCCTTGGCTTGTGTGCGTGTACCAAGGCAGACTCTGAGGATGGCCCACTGACCTAGTTCGGTGACTGTGGTGATCTCAGAGTGCAATGAACTATGGGAAGATGAAAATGGAAAGGAAAGAGAAATGTTTTGTGCTATTCACCTGCAAAAAGAGATCATTGATCCCCAGCGAATATGGTGTCTGGGGGAAGTCAAAGGAACGCTAAATCGGCTAGTGAAATATTATCGTGAGAAACCAATTACATAATTCGATAATTTCCCCAGCGGTTGCACGACTATGCAACCACGTCGTTTGGTTTGACTTGGTTGTTGCTAACCAATATGAGTTGCGATTTCCGGTAGAAATTTCATGGTTAGGGTAATGGAGTTGCTGTATGGCAAAAAGGGAGCTGAATTCAATTATGAATTACATGCATAGAATAATTAATTCAGCTATGCTTTCTTTTACAGGTAAAATAGCTGAACGGGGGGATAGGGGTTAATGTGACGCGCTGTAGGCGGTCGAAATTAGGTTGAAATTGTGGGTCGGTTCTCCATGTAGTATAGAGAACCCCCACAACATGCCTATTAAATGTTTATGCAAGATAATGACCCCAAGCACACTTCAAAATTGGCTAAAGAATGGTTTCTTCAAAACAAATTCGATGTTATGGCGTAGCCATCACAGTCCCCTGATCTTAACCCAATAGAACACCTTTGGGGCATTCTTAAGCCAAAGATCGGAGACTGCAAAGCCAAAAATAAGGAAGAACTTTGATCGAAAATAAAAGATGAATGGAAATCTATACCACCCGCGACTTGTACCAAACTAGTTAATTCCATGGGACGAAGATGCGAAGCAGTCATTAAAAACAAAGGTGCAACAACTAAGTATTAAATTGATATGAAACACTTTTACTGTAAATTAATTCTTCACAAAACACAAACAAAAAAACTAATTTGGTTCTATTATGTTTTCAGGCAAACCCAATGAAAACCGGATTCAATTTTTTTTTTTCACTATTTCTCGCTTTTTTTTATTAAAAATTTAGTATTTTTTTTTTATGTATTACAGTGCACCAAATCGATTAGTATATTTTTAATTCTAATTTTTCCCCAGATACATTTTTTCTTAATGATTAATGACGAAGAACAAGCTTGTTTCTATTATTTTTTCCACCACTGTATATAATATATATCATCATCATCATCGGCACTACAACCGGGATCCGGTTTTGGTCGTATTAAGCAAGTCTCGGGGCTTGTTAAATTTTCCATAATAATTTATTTTTACGGGAATGGTTATTAGCCTTGCGCTACAACAGAATAAATGCTAAGTTCAACACAAGCATGTTCCGTAACAAATGATAGTATATGTGACATAATGCAACAGTTGCGACGCGACGAGGGGAGTAACAGGTATACTCCACCCCTTGCCGCGATGGTACATCTAAAAGAAAGTTCCGCGGGAATCAACGGGAATATGTGCATGCGCGTAGGTGGTTTTAATCGGCAACAACGCGGCATGCCTCTGGGTCGGTCACAACACTCACAACCCTCATCCCGCCTCTTACGTAACATTTCGCCCACTTAGTTAAGTTGATTACACCTCAGTTTTATGTTCGTTGTTAAGTTTATATCCATATATATATCGCTTGTACTAAGCTAAATATATGAGGGTCCTGCTCTCACAAATTCAAAAATTTACAAAAAATTAGCTTCCACGTTGTTAGATGTAGAGTCCGAAACGGCCACTCTAGATGTGCGGAGCCGTTGTAAACTGTAAAAAATGAATAAGGCCAAAAATCATTCACGTCGATTAATCGGGATTACAATTGGCTGCACGATTTCTTCATAAATTGGCACGTCATCAGAATGTAGAAAAAGGACCTCACAGGATAGCAGCAATATCATAAGATATTTCGGAAACGAAGATTCCGACCAATGATCATGCAACATAAAATACCAACAGGTGCTTTTTTATCTTTCAATCTACAGATTCGTCTGGTGCCAAAGGAATCCAACATACTTATTAAGACTAAAATTTTCACCTATTATACATCTTAAAATCTTTACTAAAACGTCGTCGTAAAGGGCAAGAACGATGTTGATGTTGCTCCCGATACTCAACGTATTCCCTTTTACATAGTAAAAGGATACATTTTGAAACGTGTCACTTGCATTGGTAACTGGTCCTATACGTCTCACCTATTTCTTTATATCTATATCTGATAAGGAAGCTCACTGAAACTCATTACTAAGAAAATTGGAAGTGTGATGAACCTATCTCGAATGTCCTTTTCTTCCTTCATTCTTCGTCGGCCACATCTTTACTGCTTGAGGAACAACCTTATTATGCATCCAGCAATCACTAGGCTGTCTATAAAGAGACCCCTAATGGGGCCAGAGGCATCTAAATATACGACAGTCTAACCACACGCCAAACTTATAAAGGCCACCGATATTGTCTTACAACGAAGTATGCGTGCAAAAGGTCTTGGAATGGCAATAATTTGTATAGTGTAATCCCCAAAAATCCAAATGACAAGTTTTAGGACGTCTTTGGCAGGACGTTTAAGATAAAAAACCGAATCCTTGCTATAAACGTACAATGTACATTCTTGTCTTTGGCTATGGAGATGTACCCGTACTCATCTGTGCGTCAAAAATCTCGACCAGATAGTTGTACACGCTACTCTCAAAGTAACGGTCCATCTGTTTATATTATCTATATGTATTGTCCAAAACATCTCGATGGTCTATACACTCGACTATCGACAAGGTGACTCATGGCAAACGGTCTCTTCGTCGCATCCTTAATATTCCTTAGCCTTTGAGCTTTAAACTCAACATCGTCATCATCCGGTTTTTTATCTCACAAATTGCATCCCTTTTCTTGATGCTGGATGTTTGTATTTCGAATTCCGTGGACCAAATGTATCGGATTTTCATCCAACCACAGCGGAACTGGAATTTTCACTTTTTTCCCTCATAATATCTGCAATTATCCTGCTGGTCAACTGGATCCTTTTAGCTGTTGGTGTTGTTTCCCTTTTTTTATCAACAAAATTACTAATTTCGGACTCAACCCTTCACATAGGGGTGGAAATGAAGAATGAATAGACTGGAAAACTGGTTCTTGGACCAAGTATCTTACGGACAGTTTGTTAGGAAGACTCACATCTTGTCACACACTTGGTCCACTGCTACTGGATGCGGGAATTTACTCCTTTTTTCTGTTTCCTGTTCCTTTGGAAACTGACAACCCATCTTACTGTGACCGTAACCGAATAGAGCAAAGTTCTTGTAACTCAGTTTGGTGAGAAAGACTTAGTGTTTGCCGTTGAAAATTTAATTGCATCTTCTTAGGAGGGTTGATATATTCATGTCCAGATTTAGCATCTTATATTCGTCTCTGCCTGGGCGGGTCAATCAGGGTCACCGTCGGTCCAGTGCTAAGAGGATCCGAGATGAAAATACTTGTTTAAAAAATAATCGAACCCTTTGTTGGAACATGATGCGAAAGTTGATATGCTTTTGAGAAATGATTTTGAAAAACTGTTCAATAGTCCACTTTAATCCTGTTTTCGGTTCAGTTTTTTCACAGGAAAAGTGTGAGAAAATACCAAGTTTTGGTCCATAGATTGTGGAAACCGTTGACAACACAACCAGTCGTAATAAAGGAATTTCAACGTGAACTTCGACCTGATGGGGGTAAAAGAACCCAACGGTTACATTAATGGAAATTGAAGTTAGTTGCAATAAAATGCGGTTGATGATGTTAGAACAATACAAGTGAACTTTTGCAGTCACAGTTTTCGCAGAATTATATAAAATGCGCGACTGAATGAATGTTGGGTACAATTGTGTATCGTGACCCATGGAGAACATTACTTGATTTTAGTTGGCAAATCCCTAAAAGATCTAAAACGGATATTAAACCTTATTCTAATATTGACGCTCAAACAAGTTTTTTCGTCGGAATAAGTTGGCTGCATTGACAATTATTAAGGAATTAATCCTGTCGATTTGAGGAACACTATCTCGAGTTGAGTGGAAGAACGGACGTTATCGCTAATTGTTCTCATATTTGGCGTATCTATCAAGTTCATTTTTTAGTATTTAGGTATTTGCTGTTCAGTTATTGCACAAAATCCGCCGGCAGTTTGGTTCATTCCTAGCCATTGCCATCTACCACTATTGAAGTAAATGGATAGTAAAGGTTTTAAGGAGGAACACCTTAACACCGGGCAACAATAGTAACTAGTGCTTGCGTAAATTATGCAATAACAATCAAACCAATTTTAATTTGCAGACGTTGACGTTCTTTCATACAACATTTCGATGATCCATATATACCACCCTGCTAAGGAAAACTAACGAATTTGCCCCAAAATTTGAAGAGGCTTCGAGCTATTTGAAGATTCCAAACTTGCTACAACTTTCCGGCTCAAAACTAGCTCGGAGTGCTTAGAAATAGTCGTTCCATTATAATCCACGTAGAGCTCAAAGTACCATATTTAATGTTCTGCAATTTACCATTTTAGAAAAGTTAAATGATGTCCAAACTCAGTAGTACATGGAGTGCCGATTGAACCTACGTATATATAAACGCATATACGTGAAGTGGAGTCACATACTATCACGTCAACTCTTCAACTGCAGTTGCACTATTTTTGTTCAATAATGAGTTTATATTAAAAGAAGGAAAAACTTTAAGGGAAATACATATTTTTGATATTATAGTGAACACATTCTTGACGGTAGACCAACGGGAAAGAGACCGGCAGGACGGCCGCGACGGAGATGGGCGGACAATGTAAGGTTTGACCTTGGATCAGATGGTCAAGCGTGAAAGAAGAGTGCACAGGACAGGGAACGATGGCGGAGTCGAGTCGGCGAGGTCATGAGGTTCCTACAGGCTAATAAATAGTAATAATAATAGTAGTAATAGTGGACACAAGGATTTGTAGCGGTTCCGTCAAACCCCACGGTACACTTACCTTAAAAGCCCACATAATCATCACCCAAGACGCATAAGTCTTCGCCAATGCATTCGCATTCGGCACCTAAAAATGCTGCACGCATTTAAGAGATCAAATCTATGATCTTCAAGTCCCAGTAAAGAAAACTTACCTTCATGCATTCTCTTCGCATACCACTGCTCCTTAAGATTTCTTTATTAGTTTACCAGGAATTCCCAATCAGTTTCGGCATCTACGTCGCCAATCAAATTTCCTTAGATGAATTCCGGTAAACAAAATAATTCCGTTTACATACATAATAACCTTCATGGCAGGGATCATAAATATTGCGCCGTCTATTTTCCCAACTTCGCCAAGTAAATTTCTTTACGTACACATCGACCGGCGACCTTTTTCTTCCAGCAATAAAATTCCCTAACTCGCACCATGTGCAAATCGAAGATTGCTGTTCCTACATAGGTTTCCTGTGATACCATAGACAATTCATGTCGTTTGTTTTATCCGAATCACATTTTCTCTTTAATGAGCGGCTGCTATTTATCTAGCCGACCATCATTACCAAACTATGCATCAGGTCATATTTCCCTTCTCCTTTAATCCACCGAATCTTTTCCCTCACGAACTAGATGCATAAGCAAATACAAATCCATTAGCTTCCGACGAGATGCGATTCGTTTGTTTTAACAAAAACACATTTCTTGGATGTCCATTATGCCCCGTCCTTGAGTTTCAGGTATGTTTTTATAGCCGAATCCTTAAAAATAACCGACGTACACACACACACACTTGTGTATCGTGAAGATCTCCTCTATGAGATCGGTTTGGTTACCCCAAAGAGAGACTTTACGTCTCTCTCGGAACAGGAAATGCACCCTTAATTTAAGAGAACCAGTTTCACTGCTGAATTTCTTTTAACAGCGATTTAATATCGGTGAACCCTTTTTCATCCTTCGACCTGACCAGGTCGTGTCTCTGCGCACAGGGGAGCGATAATCGCCTGAGTCGTTGTCTCCGTCATTTTTCTCAACTAAATACACGATATTCGATTATATTATAGTTTTACTTTGCAACTATAAAAACATTTCGTTCGACACAATCTATTCGTTTAATTGTGATTCCGAAACCAACGAGTAAACTAAAATTAAAGAATTAATTGCGAATAAAATAAACAATAAAAATCAGTGTGTTTTATCTTCCGGCAGCGGTCCCGGTGTCTTGTGTCATTTTCTTGTGGTTGTTCGTTCCGTATTTTGGTGTTCGGTTGGTTGGTTGTGAACAAACGCGGCGGCGTTTCGTTCATTCATGCAGCGGCTGAACTTTTGATTGATGGAGGAGGAAGTGAAACAAGTACCCATGCTAGTACATACTTCCTACCCCACAGATCCATCGATTTTCTCGGGAGAACTAAGATGCAAAATGTCCTCTTTTGACTTCTCCCGTCCACAAAATTGACTTTTATATACTGTACTGACACAGTATCGCTTAAGAATTAAAAAAAAGCTGAGCACTACTAGACGGGGAAACCAGAGAGTGAACCATAGATCCCCTCTTACAGAAAGCTTAAGAAGTAAGAAAAGCGGAAGAAGAGCATGTGAGGAAGCTAGAACCATAAATTCACTGTTAATTTAAGTTCAGAAAATGAAGCGTGGAAAGATGGTTGAAACGCCACAAATATAATTAGGAAGAGATAAAAAAAGACGTTGGCTAATGGATTAGATTAGGATAGACTGTAAAAATATTACCGTAGAGTATCCCAGATATCACACACGATTTGAATGTTGCGCCATTTTTACAGTAACCACTTGCCAGTTCAATTAGTCCACTGTGGCGGTTCTGCCAAACCCCACTGACTACGTACCTAAAGAACCGCCATCCCTACAACCCAGTCTGCATAAGCTTTCGCATCTAGGATTATCTAAGGTATAATCTAAAAAGTCCCTGTAAAAGAAAACTTACCTTCATGATTCTCTTCGCATATAATTTCCTGTAAGATTTCTTTTCTACTTTTTCAGGCATCCCAAAACCTATTCGGTACCTCGGTTTCCAGGCAAATTTCAATTTCCCACACCTGCACCGCAATCTGCACCCAGTATACCTGAAACATTTCCTTTTACAAGGACATTTAATGCATACAACGCGTTAGATAAAATTCCTAGAAATAATCCTTTAAAGTGCATATGGCATCATGAATCCCAAGCCAGTGGGAACCCTTTGTCTGTGTTAAAATGCTATGTCGGACAGCTTGTTTTTACAGATGCCATAAACCATATTTCTACGTATGTAAACAGGCATAATATCCAACTCATCGTTTGTTTTTCCACTAACAAACAATCTTCAATTTCTTTCCCTGTCGCAGCTAATTACCCGGCATATACAAAGGCATGTAAGGGATTCGTTCGGCCACCAATCCCATTAGCACCCTTTTTCCCAACGTCGATAACAGCGCCGACGCATCGCGTAAATAATGAACCTTATTACCAACTGCGCATTTGGTCATATCTCTCGTTTGTCTTTCCCGCCTGTCTGCTTTGTTTTGTCATTGCCTCCGCGCATATGTAAACAACTCAGATCTGAACGATCGCACACATACCACCATGATCTTCATTACAAGATCTGGTTTCCTAATCCACCAAGAGAGACTTTACGTTTCCCTGGTGGTAGGTAACAACGATATCATTAGTGGAGAGGATATCTACCACGGCACCACAAACTCACCCCATAAGCGAATCATCTCTGCATGAGATGATTATCGCTGAGTCCTTTTACCATCCGCTGGCCACTATGGTCATGTCGCTCCCGCTGTCTGTAGCGCTGCAGACACGCGAGAATACCCTAAGTCGAATTTTAATGTCATAAAGTTTTAGACGCGCGGAAGTCGGTTATCTACAGTGCAGTGTTTGCAACCGCCATGTGGAATATTATATTTGCTGCAGTCTTCGAAGATTGACTTCACATTGTAACTTTCACGCAGTGCTACCGTAAAATGTTAGTATCCAATAAGAAAATGAAACGGAACAATAATCCATGGATTCAAACAAGTTATTCTAATAGCAGTGTTTTTTTTTTTAGTAAAATAAATAAAAATAAACAAACGAAATAGTGTGTGTTATATTTTTACTTGTCCGGTGTTTGGGGTTTTCTTTGCTTCGGCGAAATCGTGTAGTGCTCGAGGGAACAATTAATTATGATGGAGGAGGAAGTGAACGGAGTGTCCGTGCCAGGCACAATACTTCCTCCCCACACCACCATGTCAAATAATCACAATTTCGATTTATACAGACTGAACTAGCAATTTTTCAAAACGCTGTTTAATTTTTTAATTTTTTTAACAAAGTTTGATGAAGTAAACCAAAAAATGTCGATAGTTATACCAAATTTAAGAATATATTTCAAGTTTTCGATATGGTCTCCTTTAACGTGAACTATGGCCCTAAGTCAGTTGAAAAACATCTTGCACCCTATTCGACTGTGAGCCTGTGGTGTTTTGCTCCTTTCGGGAAGAAGGGCTTTCTGAGCGCACCCACATTTTATTTTTAGTACCAACTTCGGCATGCAAAAGGCTCCATACGGATAAGTCCACAGGATTTACATTCGATGCCGCCTCAATGGCTGAGTTGGTAAGGAGGTTGTGTCTTGCGTTTGATTGTGCAAACCTAAGTTCAACCGACGACTCTTGCTATTGTGCAATTCGACACAATTACTGAACGATAGGCAAAGTCTCAAAACCTAGCCGCCCGGTGAAATACAACCCCATTAACTATATGCTTCATGAAATGGTTGGGAAAAATGCTTCCTATCTTTCGGAGCTTGGCTGATGGACCTGGTCAAGAAAAACAAAATACCATCTCGGGGCGCTGACTCAGCGCTATAGGTTCGCCTTTTCTGGGAGAAGTAAAAAAAAAAAGAAAGGTTACCAGCCATTGTGCAGGCACAATGACTTGTGGAATATTGTGTTCTAATGTGTTACATCCATTCTTGGTGGGCGTGTGCTTTGTTTGATTCACTTTCATCCCAATGCTGGATGGATTACGATTCCTTTCGAAAAGTGTTTCGCGGTACATATTCGCATTCCTTTTGATATCGCGTTCCAAAAACACCAAGGCATCCAAAACTGCACTACATGTGCTCGACAGGATGCAAAAGTTTGCAGTGAAAATTATTGGGGAAACAGCCGTAAGTCGATCAATTCCGTCGTTAGAACACAGGCGCAAGGTATCATGCCCATCTCTTTTCTATAGGTATTACCACGCTCGTTGCTCAACTGAACTTGCTGAATGTGTTTCGTCCTTTCAGACATTTTACCGCGATACCCGTCAATCTGTGAATGCGCATCAGTTCACGTTGAAAGTGGACTTTAGGCGCACAATTAAACATAGAGAGTCATTCTTTAGCCGAACCACACGAATGTGGAATGTTCTGCCTGATCATGTGTTTCCTGACCGTTGTGATGTCCAGACATTCAAGACCAATATACATCGACACCTCCTTTCCTTATGCACTTCCTCTCCATCCGCTCGCACCATGCTCTGACATTTAAGGGTACTTCAAAATCCCTCTTTGTGCGCGCGTTAGTGAAAAAAAAAAAAAAAAAAAAAAAACCCAAGGGAGAGCTGCCATGAATCGCCAAACCATGACCAATGATGATGCATGCTTCCTGGTTGCCACTCGAATCTCAAAATGCTAGACACGATCATTTTGTTTGATTATGAAAATTTGAGCTCTTTTTTCCATATTTAGTTGCTAAGACGCGAATTTCGTTCAATTTGTCTCTTCACTTTATGGACCATTCCTGTTGATGATGCAGTTGGTTTTTTTTCATTGCGTTTTGATGCTGCCACTGTAACGACCATCAAATTGTTTATGTACATTAAGAAATTGGAGGGCTGTAACTTGTGGCTTTCCAGGCAAAGAAACATTTGAATTTATTGGGTTCCGTTGCACGAACGAAAGTAAGAATTTTTTAAAATATAGAAATGACTAAGTCACTCTTGAGTCCACCCCCCATTCACACATATAGACAAGACGTTAACACGGCGAGATTAAGGGCACGTTTACATAATCTTGCGAATTGCTGCTGGAATTTCATCACGGATAAAAAATTGTTCACACTATTGAGTCCCAAATAGATTGACATGGCTGTAAACAGTAAAATTGTCTGCCATTAGGTAAAATATGGCCACAGTGGAACAAGGTATTTAGAAATTTTAAGAGCCTTCGATGTGATAGCGACTGCAGTCCCGACGTTAGCAACGTGTCCCCGATCAGACGCATCACTCGTCACTGTATGCTCTCAAGCAGGTTGAGGGTATGCTTAGGAGCGGAGCTCTAAATATAAACACAATATTTGTTCGCCGGCCTAATTTGGGATTTATACAGAAGAAAAAGTTGGGCCGGAGTAAAATATTTCTTGGCTCTAAAAAGATAACTCAGTTTTTCAAAGTCGGACCTCGCAATGTTCCCACAGAGCGAGTAATTAACTCGGCGTTGATGACCTTGTGGCGTTTCTAACAGATACACACACAATACACAAGCAAATAGTGCAGAACACCCAAAGAAAATCGAATAATAAAAGGCATCAGCCTTTTACCAAGCAACAACATAGCAATTCCACAACAGTTGAGTGTATTGAGTTCAGAAATCTAATTCGTACATGCGGCAGATTTAGTGATTCTAACCGTCATAGCCTCAGTTCAAAAACGCTATAACTTTTCCATCACCTCAGATAACATAGACAGTAATGCTATTGGCCGGTAATTTTGTGGGAGACAGTTTTCGCCTTCTTTGGGATTGGGTGAACTCTAGCTATTTACCAATAGGTAGGAAATGTGCTCCGTGCATAAGATAAGCGGAAGCGCCTACCAAGAGCCGGCAACAGTTCTGGAGCAAAGTTTTTAAGGACAATCGCTGGTATTCCGTCCGGGCCCTTCTTAGAGCTCAGCCCACGTAAAATGCGTTGAATAGTATGCCCGCGGAACCTCACATGCCGCATCGAAGACCGTACTGGCGCGATCACATCATCATCATCATCGGCACTACAACCTAGAACCGGTCTTGGCCTTATTTAGCAAGTTCTGAGGCTTGTTAAATTTTCCATAATGATTTGTTTTTTTTCCGGGCAAAGTCATTACTCTTGCGCCAGAGGAATCCAACCCCGGTCTCCCGCGTGACAGGCGGGTATACTAACCAGTATACTATTGAGGAGCGCTGGCGCGATCACAGGTGTTTTAAAAAGACCGGCATCGAGATTTGAATTCCCGATCATTACTAACGGGTGAAAATGAGAGGAAGCGAAATCATTGCTTCTCAGATCAAACAGATCCAGGGTGCTTCCATAATCACACCGAGCATCCGAACCTCGCGTGGGTTCCTTCACGAGTTGAGTCAAATTGCGGCTAACAGCGAACATCTCCGCCAGCCTCCCTGGCTCGTCGGTTCTGTTAGAATCTACCAACCAGTCGGAGTTGTGTACATTAAAATCGCCAAGGACCACAATTTCAAAAGACGGGTGGTTAATTTGTATCCAATCGACGGTACGGGAAGGATGTTTCAAAAGTGTCAACGGTCGATTGTCATTCGGGGAGCGGTAAAGACAACAAAGATATTTAACAGAATTCCTCAGCACGACCTTCAGCCTCATGATGTCCAAGTTATTGGGTTCTAACGACTCCATCCTTTGGCAAACCAGGCCGGACCGCGTGAAGACGCAGACTCCATACTTAAAACGGAATCTCGAATATAAGTCGTATCCTGAGCAACGAAGATATGTCGAAACAGTTGACGAATTGATCTGGATTTCAGTTAGGAAAAGGATATCGGGTTTCGCTGTCTGCAAATGTTGGTGGACGGCGTTTACATTCGTTTAATGCCGTTATCAGTCGAACGTGGGCAGAGTTTCCAGAACGAACCTATAGCGTTTAAGATGATAGTGTAATGCTGTAAAAAGCCCTACTACCTTTTTCCCCCATTCCTACATCCAAATCCTAGCTATCTTACGCTAAAACCAAAAAACATATCAAAACCCACAAAAACCGAAACATGATCCAAAATTCGCAATAAACGAATCAAACTTTCGTTTATAACCTAACATTTGCCCCCACGGCATTATTAACCCAAAATCCAAATTAAAATTAAAAGTCACAATAAACGAATCTAATACGAGTATTCGTTTACGTTTCACATTTGCCCCACAGCATCACCCAAATCCAAAAATTCAGAGATCATTATCTCTATCTAAAAATTTTCCATTCCGGAAAACAATCAAAAAAACAAAAGCAGATACATTCCCACATCTGCGCAATAGTTTCGTAAGAATTCAAGAAATTGAATTCTTATGTTATGTAAATACAACATCTCGCTCGAAATATCCAAAAATCGAGATTGTTGCACGAAAATGTGTATCTTTGGGATACAATTTTCGACTTGCTTTCCTTTATAAAGGAATAGTAAAACGATCTCAGGGCCGCAGTATCTAAATCCTCATGCCACAGAGCAGTGATTTTTCTAATTCTAGTTTTACATCTGTTGAAATACTCTAATATAAAATCCACAATAAAACTCAAACAAAAATTAAAACTAACTTCTTTTAAATGCTTTGGAAATTGTGTGTTGTCACCAACGCTGGATGATTCTTTTCTTTTGTGTACGAGGACGACTCCAAAAATTGGTACAGGAACCAGTACTGAGGTTGCAGAATATAAGGACGTTATCCCCTAAGTTACGTCCTACGAACAATCAGGACGTTGCTCTTCCTTCTGGGTCAGAGGAAGCACGGCAACGAACCCTTTGTTGGAGGGTGTTGTGTCAGGAACTATCAACAAAGAGATCTAACGTCCTTTTCAGGACAAGAAAACGCGCTTCCTGAGGAACAACCCCCACAACAGCAGAACAATAGTGAAGAACGTGTAATTCGAACTGACACCATGGCAGATAGAATCACCAAAAATTGAACCCATGCGAAACACATCAGGATACTGGCCGTGCTTAGAATTCGATTTTTAAACTCAAGTATATTGCACTAATGTGAATTGATATGTTTTCGCTATGGTATACGGCTCTGATGCATTTTCTTATTCGATTTTCGTTCGGTGTTCTTCACTATTTGCTTATGTATTGTGTGTGTATCTGGTAGAGACGCCACAAACCCACACGCGATTACGAATTTTTTAAAGTTCAGGTGTTTATCAAAACATTTGCATGATGTTCCCCTGACACACTCCCACCCGGAGATCCGAATGGGAACTAGTTTACCTACGGAATTCATTATCTAGGTATTATAGCGATTAGCAAAGATAGTGAGAATGTGAACTGAACACACGATGAAACGGGTGAGAAGCGAAGCATCGAAGCATCAGACTAACTGCCGCGTGTACGAATTCGATTTCTAAACTCAAATACACTCAACTGATCTGGACTTGTTATGTTATCGGTATGGTATACGGCTCTGATGCTTTTGCTTATTCGAATTTCATTCGCTGTTCTTCACTATTGGCTTATGTAGTGTGTATGTATTTGTTAGAAACGCCACACTACTGCCTCCTCAGTAACTTTGTTACGGTCAACTTCGTGTGCGAACGACGGAGCGAAGAATGAGCGAGCGAGAGGACAGGCGAGTGTGCCTGTGCTCTATGTGGAAGACGCGATCGTAGTTTAAAGTCCTGTTTACTATGGGAGGGTGTGTGTTGTGTTTACAGATCACACGTTGGGATTGTAGCGTTTAGCAGCGGTAGTAAGACGGTGAATTGAACACACGATGAAACGGGTGAGAAGCGCAGCATCTTAGCATCAGACTAACTCCTGCATGTACGAATTCGATTTTTAAACTCAAATATACAAAACTGATGTGGAATTGTTATGTTATTGCTATGGTATACGGCTCTGATGCTTTTGCTTATTCGAATTTCTTTCGGTGTTCTTCACTATTGGCTTTTGTACGAGGGTTGCCTTTTATATTTCGGGATTAGAGAACAAAAATAAATATTGATCATCGAAAATCACTTTATTGTTTTTCAAAATATTCCCCATGAAGATCTATACACTTTTGCATGCGTTTGAATCAATTGTCGAAGCACTTTTACCACTCTGATTGAGGTATCCCCAACACATCCATTCTGAATGCAGCAACCGCTTCTTCAGGTGTCGAAAAACGTTGACCTCTCAGGTTGTTTTTTACGTACGGGATTAGAAAGAAGTCATTCGGTCCCAAGTCAGGACTATACGGCGGATGACCCATCAAATCGATGTTTTGGGTGCTCAAAAATGCAGTTGTCGCAGCCGATGTATGAGAGCTCGCATTGTCGTGGTGAAGAGTGATCCGTCTTCGGCGGTTGGTTTTTCTGATTTCTTGGAAGACAACTGGCAAACAAATGGTTGTGTACCACTCAGAATTGACTGTTCTGCGTTGTTCTAGTGGTACGGTTGCGACATGTCCAGTTTTTCCGAAAAAACAGGCGACCATTTGCTTGGAAGTGCTTCGTGCGCGAACAAGTTTTGTTGGATTTGGCTCATCTTGAAACACCCAGACAGTCGACTGCTGTTTACTTTCGGGCTCATACGCGAAAACCCACGATTCATCACCTGTCACGATGTCATAAACGTGTTACGAAGCAACGCGACCGTATTTTTTGAGCATTTCTTTCGACCAATTGACACCAGCCTTTTTTTGGGCGATTGACAAATTGTGTGGGACCCAACGCGAACACATTTTTTTGACAGTCAAATGTTTATGCAATATTGAATGTATGCTGGTGCCACTAACGCCTAAGGTTGTCTCAATCTCACGATAGGTCACATGACGATCTTCCAATATCAGTTCGCGCACAGCATCAATGGTTTTCGGAACAACAACTGATTTTGAACGACCTTCACGAAATTCATCTTGGAGTGAACTACGACCACGATTGAATTCACCATACCATCGATAAACACTGGTCCTTGATGGAGCTTCATCGCCAAAAATTGAATTCAGTTCATCCATGCACTGTTGCTGAGTTAATCCACGCCGAAAGTTGTAAAAAATAATCGCACGAAAAAGTTGACGATTTAATTCCATTTTTGGGCCGAGATGAATCTTTTAAGTTACTGTAAACAACACAAATAGCGCTCGTATGTCAAAACGTTCTAAGTGCGTATAACCTCAAAAATGTCCAACTGCTGTCAATTGCCGGATTGCAACACTAGGGTTGCCAAATCCCGAAACATAAGAGGCAACCCTCGTACTGTGTGTTTATTTGTTAGAAACGCCACAGTATAATCATGACTTATCTCCGTTTTAGTCCGGGCCATCAACTATACATCATAGTCGAAAATTTCTCCCGACGATATCGCGGAATGTAGAGCGTGACGTGGTGGTATCTGACCTTGGGACCAACTTGCCACTTACACCAACCTTTTCTCGAATCGGTCCATCAGCCAAGCTCCGAAAGATGGCCAGGGATTTCTTCCGACTATTTCACGGAGCCTATAGCTTGATGGGGCGATATTTCACCGGGCGATAGGGCGTTGGGGCCCACCTACCACTCGGCCTTTAGTCACCTCCTACGATACTCGGCCTAGCTGTGACTGTTATCTAACGCCGTACTCACAACCAACTGCTCGAAGTTCAATTACATGCGTATCTCCTGCCTAATTAGTCGGTATTGAACGACTTTAACTTTCATTGCTAAGGGGAGCAAAGCGTTTCCAATTTTCAAGAAATCGTGTTTTTCTTTTTTTTTTCACATATTTTGAAAGTGTAATATACTTGGAAAAAGAAACATGAAAATAATGAATATTTGCGCAGTTATTGCACATTGTCATTGTACCGTCGTAAAGGAAGTGAATTAAATCATTTTGAGTGATTATAAAATGAAGTTGCGCGAGTTAGCTTAGGCCGTGCGCATCTCAAAATAACGGGCGGAATACATTTTGCACAATCTTTTGCAGATAAAGAGATATTGGCAGGATGTGTACTGCGTTTGCTGACCGTCTTCCAAAAACAGCAGCGCGTAATGATTCAAGGGGCGCTTCGGCGTTGTTGCAGCGTAATCGAGGGGACTTTTTTCCACTTTTGTGCCGATGAATGAAACGAGGGTCCATTACTATACGCCGGAGTCCAATAGGCAATCTGCAGGGTGGCTGGAAAGCAACAAAAGATGATCAAAGCGGTCAAAGCGGAAAGTTATGGCCTCCGTTTTTTTTTTTGTGATGCGCAGGGCATAATCTTCATCGATTACCTGCAGATGGGAAGAACATTCACAAGAGAGTATTATGCAGTGTTATTGAACAAACTGAACGACGAAATAAATAAAAAACGATTTGAATTCATTGCACGGCCACCGTATTCTCTAGACTTGGCCCGCAGTGGCTAGTATCTGTTCCCAAACCTCAAGCGGAGACTCCAGAGAAGGAGATTCAGATCGAATGAGGAAGTCATCACGGAAACCGAGGCGTATTTCGAAGGCTTCGACGCTTGACACTACAGAAAGGACATTGAAATGTTGTAAAATCGCTATACCTAGGGTGTCGCTCTCGAAGGCAACTATGTTGAGGACTAGATACAACTTTGCCCAAAAAACGCTTGTTTTCATTAAAAGTCACGGGACTTTTCAGCTCATGTCTTTCCGCAAATCCGGCCTGTTTCGAAGATCGCTCTCTCGCAAAAGCTTGTTCGACCTTGAGGGAGGAATTCATAGTGCACCACACCACGATAATCGAAGAAATGAGCATGACCTTAATTTTTGATCGACTTTGTAGTGGTTTTTTCGATTTCAGCTCGTTATGGTAGCGCCATTCGGATGATTGCTGCCTTGTATGCATGTCATATTCGTAGAGACATGTCTCGTCACCAGGTATGATACATTGCATGAATGTAGAGTGACTGGCGACTCAGCGACTCAGCATGTCTTCAGCAATCTCTGTTCGATGCTCTTTTTGCAAAAAATTCAGCTCTTTTAGAACAAGCCTTGTCGCGATGCGTCTCATCTCCAAAATAGCGACCAAAATCTTACGAATGATGGTGTGAAATGTTTAGCTCTTGTGCTAGGTCTCTCAGGCTACAATGACGATTTTCAAGCACCAATTCCATTACTTTAGCGATGTTTTCCTTAGTCATAGCCGTTCTTGGAGCCTTAAGCGAATGATTAACGTCTTGGCATTGTTTTCGATAGAACTAAGTCGTCATAGGTCTTAACTAACATTTTCAACACAATAAATTCCGCCGGTAACACAAAATTTAATGCAAACTCTTCGCTCAATCAAATTATCCATTATAAAAATCGAATAACGTTCTTGAGGTGAACCAACAAAGCAGCTGTAAACCAACTAATTGGCAGTTAAACACTCGAATTAGACGTATCACATGGGTGCCAACGTATTGGCAAGAAGAAATTTGACAATAGGCTTACGCTGGAATTTTAATGGATAAATTCCGGGTAAACATTTCACGGAATGTCTAGTGTGGGCCATACATTTTTGCACATTTCAAAGTCTATTCTATTTATTGGCCTGTAGGAACCCGAAAGTTCATGACATCACCGACTCGACTCCGCCATTGTTCCCCGTCCTGTGCGCTCTCCTTCCACCTTCGACCATCTGATCCGATCTCCTCGAGATCCAAACTAACATTGTCCTCCCATCTCCATCCCGGCCACCCTGTCGGTCTCTTTCCTGTTGGCTTACCGTCAAGAATTCTATGCACGGTCCTATCGTTGCCCATTCGCGCTACGTGTCCGGCCCATCTTAATCTTCGCACCTTGATTACTCTCACTATTGTAGGTTTGCGGTATAGCTGTTCCAGTTCGTGGTTGTGGAGTTTCCTCCATTCTCCTGCCTCCTCGTAATATTTGCCGCCAAAGATACCTCTTATAACTTTATTCTCGAATACGCGGAATTTGTTTTCTTCCCGTTTTGTGAGAGCCCATATTTTGCATCCGTATAGAACAATCGGCATGATTATGGTTCTATAGACATGAAGCTTTATATTACGTGATAGCAGTTTGGATTTCAGCACTTTACTGGCTGCATGCCAACTAGCGTTGCCAGAGTGTAGTCTTTTGTTAATTTCCTTCAACATTTCGTTACTGGCCGTCAGTATCGTTCCCAGATATTTAAATTCTTTGACATTTGCAAATATCTTGCCCCTGATGCATATGTGTGTTCCCTGAGTTCCACCTGCTCTCGCCGTAATCATGTATTTTGTTTTATCTTCATTTATTTCTAGGCCCACCTCTTCTGCCGCTTGCATGATGATTTCACTGTTTTTACTTACAGTTTCTAGATTATCGCCCAGAACGACGATGTCATTCGCATATGCGAGCACTTGTGGGACCCCGTTCAGGGATGATCCGGCCATTTTGTCGTTTTGTACCTTTTTGATGGCATACTCGAGCACAAGGTTAAGGAGACATGGTGAGAGGCCACCCCCTGTTTTAGTCCATCCCGGATTTCAAATAGTTCTGAGAGGTGGTTTTCTTTCTAACTCGCCCTTTGTTTTCGTTCAGATTTGGATGAGGGCGGCATATTTTTTCGGGATCCCCAGCTCAACCACAATATGGTAGAGTCTTTGCCTTGTGACTGAGTCGTAGGCTTTTTTGAAGTCAACGAACAGTTGGTCTCTCCGGATTCCCATTTCTTTTCCAGTAGTTGCCTTATTGTGAACATTAGGTCGCTTGTTGACCGGTTCCTACTGAATCCGTATTAGTAGTCTCCCAATATTTCTTCTGCGTACGGTGTGATTCTCGCCAGTAGGACATTTGTTAATATTCTGTATGTGGTTGGGAGCAATGATATTCCTCTGCAATTTTCGCAGTTAGATCTGTCACCTTTTTTGAAAATGGGGATGACTATTGAGGTTTTCCATTCTTCCGGAATGACTTCCTTATCCCATATTGTTTTAATCAGTTGGTGGATATTTCGAGCGGTTGCCTCTGCTCCATGCTTCACAAGCTCTGCCCGTATGCAGTCGATTCCGGGAGCCTTGTTGTTTTTCAATCGGTTTATTGCGTCTACAACTTCGTTGAAAGAGGACTCTGGGATCTGAGGCTCGGCTGTATGTACGTCTGGTGTGTTTATTTGTGGTTGATGGGTGCGGACATTGAGCAGGTTTTCAAAGTGCTGCTTCCATCTTGTCACGATATTGTTTATTTCTGTGACCAGACTGCCGTTTGTGTCTCGGATTATTTTGGCTCTCCCTCGGTAGCCATTTCTAATTGAATTTATGCCGCCATACATGCCTCTGATATTCTTTGCTCTGGCATTTTCTATGATTTTTTTGATCCGAGTCTTCTTCCATTCGCGTTTTTTTGCGTTAGAAGAGTCTAGTTGTTTCTTTTCGAATTGTCGCGTATTTTACTGCGTTGACTTCATCATATCCGTCTAAGCGGATCACTCTGAGGCGTTTACGTTGTTCGATCTTCGTCCTGCACTCGTCGTCAAACCAAGGTTTGGACTTAATTGTTTTCTTAAGTCCTAATACCTCTTGGGCTGTTTGTGTGATTGTGTCTCTGATCGATGACCATTTAGTGACCAGATTATTGATTTCCTCTTCCTCACTGCTCCCATTCTTTAAGATGCTAAAACCATTCGTTAGTTCCTCTTGATATTCAGCCCTTTTGCGTGTCTTTTAGTTTATCAATGTCGAACTTTGTGCTCCTCTCCCGTGACTGCCCATGTGGGTTTGCTGCGAGCCGACTTCTAATTTTGCCCATCACTAGAAGGTGGTCGGAGTCGCAATCTGCTCCTCTGTATGATCTTACGTCAAGGATATTCGAGTGGTGTCTTTTGTCTATGAGGAAGTGGTCTATTTGGTTACGAGTTACGCCATCGGGTGATATCCATGTGGCTTTATGGATGTGCTTGTGCTTGAACATCGTGCTTTTCACTACCAGATCTTTTGACGCTGCGAACGTGATAATTCCAATACCATTATCATTTGAAACGTCATGTAGGCTGTCTTTACCTATTGTTGGTTGGAAGATATCTTCCTTTCCAATTTTTTCCAATTTGTCTATGAGGAAGATGTCTTCCTTTCCAATTTTCACATTGAGGTCCCCGAGGAGGATTTTAACATCGAATGACGAGATCAGATACTTCAATACTTCCTCTAGGGTCTCGTAGAACGTGTCCTTCATTTCTCCGTCCGTAGATTCTGTTGGGGCGTGTACGTTTATAAATACATAAGTGTACCATGGGCCCTTGTATTTTTAGCACCGACATTCGGTCATTTATAAATTTCACATCTTTTACATGGGGCCTAATCTTGTTGCTTATGATGAAGCCGGTTCCGGGGTTATGTGTATCGTTACCTCCACACTCCAATGTTAATCCGTTGCTTTCGATTACTTGATGTGGGAGTCGGACTTCCTGAAGCGCGACGAAGTCCATTTTATATTGTTTCGCGTTTTTTACGACCGTCTGTATCGCGCCTGATTTATATAACGTTCGAACATTCCACGTGCCGACGCGCATATCCCGCTTTTTCCGTTTTTCCCTACGTCTTCTTTTTTGCCGAGTCGGTGTTTTCTTGATGATTTGTTCCCTTATGGTAGTGTCGGCACATCACACCTATGCCTGCCGAGTTTTTCGTCGGATTGTTTTTTGTATATTGATTCTTCATTTTTGATCCCAGGAGTCTTGGGGTTTCAAGTATTCCGCCACATCAGAGCTCCTTTTTGATATGGTAAGCTCTGCTTACTGCTCTGACTCCACGCGGTGTCAGAGAGGCGCCGTTATAATATAGCCGGTATACCCCTGGCTGCAAACCATCCAACGGGCACCTTGACCCTTAACACCCTGGATTAATGGTTGTCGATCTATGTGTGTTACTCCTCGCTAGCCTGTCTGACATGGGTGGCCCTACTAGATGCTTCCGTCAGCATAGCTTGAGTCATTCATTGTAGTTTAAGCCCCCACACCACGTCAAGGTTTCTACCAAGCGGAGGTTTGCACATTTCAAACATGAATAGAAATAAAACTACAAATGTTATTTTGTTGATCATTTATTTAACGTAATAAACGTATATTAAAATTTATTTTTTTAAAATGACATCGTCCCCAGCACTTCCCCCCCTAACGGTTTATAAGAAATCAAGTGTTGCCATTTGCAAAATTGTATAGCCCACCCTATATTTCGCCTTAGCAGGTAAAACATTTTAATGAAGCTATTGACATTTTAGACTTCATCGGAAAACTATATAGAAACAGAATAAAGCCTAACAGACAAAGCTAATAATCACCAAAAGTGAAGTGAAAAGAAATGAAAATATTGTCTTTATAATCCAAGCAGAATAAAACCTTTTGTATAACGTCTCCTGAGAGTTAATCCGTCTGTACGCAGATTGATCCAGGGAGGACTGTCCCCGAAATGTCCAAATCATCATCAGCGGGCATGACAGATGGCGGAGAATGTACCCTTAATCGGTAACTAGTATAAAGCCTGGCCAGGGTCCGGTTAAATAGTTAGTTATCTGGATCTACAACCAGACCTTTATACGGTTTACAGCGCCAATGCCATCCACAATGCATTTGTTTAAAAAATACAACATTTTAACCGAAGGTCTAACCATATTGTCAGGAAGCATGTACGTATATAAAATAGTTTGTCAAATGGGGCATAACAATTTCGTCTTTTAATGCGAACGCACTCTTGAACTTTACTTTTGAATTTTCTAATATCAAAACTTTAGTCAAGGTTTTATCATGGTGAAGTTCATGACTGAGCAACGCTTAGAAATTATCAAAAACAGTTACCGAATTTCCGAGTCGCTTACTCCTTATTTCGGCAGTAATAGTCTACCTAACAAATAGGCTGTGCGTGGTATAATGGATAAATTTGTATCAAAATATTCACTATTGGATGTTTCTTTGGCGGCGAGACAACGCATCGGCCGAGGTGCCGAAAATATCGAAGTCACAAATGCCTTCGTTAAAAATGAGCTAAATCAACCGATTCCTGTCGCTCACGGGATTTGGGAATCTTTTAAATCACATTCTGGCGAATTTAGCGCAAGGATCTCGGCCTACATCCTTACAAGCTCTAATTAGCTCAGAAGTCAAGCCAGTGAATTATGATACAAACTTGTCCTTATTCAATGACCCAACCGTTAATCTGCTACTCCTAAATTGCAATGATCTTTCAGTGGTACTAACTATATAAGCGACATTCACCCTTAGAATCAACGAATCGCATCACTGTAACCGCAGGGTAATTGAAGATGAACAAACAAATGCCAGCATATCAAGTTATGCTGTGTTGCCGTTGGGACATCTAGCTGTTCACCCATCCTTAATAATTGATTAAAAGCCCCTAATACCAGTCTCAAGCCATTCATCCATATTGAATTGCCGATCAATCTAAATAAATCCAAACACCTTCACTTATTCATACAAGAGGTCCTTAAATAAAGTGCCCTCCTTGTTTCCCTTTCTAATCGTGCTCTTGAGCAGATAACTTGATTTGAAATTCGATTTCAATTAAGTCACCCCACAGGAAAGAAGCACATATCTGCACACTCATAGAAAAACAAAAAAAAAAAGCATTCTAATTACACCTCACAAAGCCCGCGTAAGGATGTGAGGGTCGAGAAAAATGCTCCTTGGTCACTTTTGAATTATGCATCCTGGCTGTCGATAATACGTTCCATGCCTCAGTCACTTATCCTAGTTAGCTCCTATCCAAGCTCTTTTCCGAAAAGTTTATCATCAGGGCGCGTATAAAAAGGATATTCAGGCCTAGGAGTGGCGGGTATATAGTAAAGAAACAAAAATTAGGACTAGGGAAGGTTTTCAGTCAATGTATACCCGGGGGACTACTGATGTGCGCCTCGCGCATTATGACCCTCCCCCTTCCAAGGATCACAGGAGTAGTAAAAAAAAACGGAACACAATAAAAAAAAAAACCAAGAAAGAAAACGAAACAAATAAAGCAACGAAAAAGCAAGAGAAAATCCTTGGGGTGTTTTTTGGCACGGAGAAATGTTTTGATGTGTCACGTGTTTTTCTTCAGCTTCTTTTTTCCCTCTGCATTTCAGTGTTTGGCTTTGACTGCAGGCTCCACACCTACTTCCACTCGGTTGTTTTTATTTTGGTGGATGTACTTCTAGAGATAGAAAGGAGAGTGTACGAGTCCAGCTTATGTAAGCGGCAACGGTAAAGTCAGGCACAATGGTGTTGCCGAATAAAATGCAGATATACACACGACTTTATGAGGACGGTGTGGCTCATTGTAGGTCCCTGAAGGGATTAGCTAGAACTCTGTTGTCGTCGTTTTTGATGTTGTTCTTCTTTTTCCTGTTCGGCAGTAATACCGGCCCCACGAAGTGATGGTGGCCATTTACACATCAAATTTGTCACAAACTGTACCTGAGCTTCGTCAAAACTGGTGAACTGAATCTCATAAAAGATCATATTGGAATAGAAGAGGGGACTTACCGACTTCCTTTTGTTTAGCAGCTTTCTTGAAAGTAAGAGTGATTTTTTTTTAGTACAGCAGTCAGTCGTGATACCCTTAGCCCGTAAAACTAAGTAAAAAAATGTTTCAACTAGTAGAGTAGTTATCAAGATTTTTCAATCAATAAGCATATTTTGAAAAACAATTCAGTTTAAATGGTTAATTGTATGAGGTCAACCGCGTAGATTGAGTCATTAAGTACATCAACATTTTAAGTAACAATATGGGTGAGGAATAATACTTTTATACCTGCAAAACCAAATGTTTTGTTAAAACGATTATATGATATAGATCCAGAGCTATATACTTCCCTGAGTTTGATTGTTTAGTCATTTTATAATCATCATTACAATCGTTGTCAAAGAAATTGGATATTCTATTAGTTTTATTATTATTAGGCTTAATATAAATAGAATACCTTATCATCATCATCATCGGCACTACAACCGGGAACCGGTCTTGGCCTTATTTAGCAAGTCCTGAGGCTTGTTAAATTTTCCATAATGATTTATTTTGTCTGGGCAAGGTCATTACTCTTGCGCCAGAGGCTCCCCGACGGGGAATCGAACCCCGGTCTCCCGGGTGACAGGCGGGTATACTAACCACTATACTATCGAGGAGCCTCTAATGATACAAGGTCTACAGAAAAAAGCAGGTAAGGCAAAACATCCCAGAGATATGCCACTAATATTTGCGGCTTGTGGTCTGTCGTTGAATACCTTATAGACTAACTTAAAACTAAAGTAGTAATTTTTATTATTATTATTTATTGGCTTGTAGGAAACCGGAAGTTCATGACATCACCGACTCGACTCCGCCGTTGTTCCCTGTCCTGTGCACTCTCTTTCCACGTTTGACCATCTGATCCGTCCGATCTCCTCAAGGTCAAATCTAACATTGTCCTCCCATCTCCGTCGTGGCCGTCCTACCGGTCTCTTTGCCGTTGGTCTATCGTCAAGAATTCTACACACGGTCTTATCGTTAAACATTCGCGCTACATGTCCGGCTCATCTTAATCTTCGCGACTTGATTACTCTCACTATTGTAGGTTTGCGGTATAGCTCCTCCAGTTCGTGGTTGTGGAGGTTCTTCCATTGTCCTGCCTCCTCCGCCAAAGATACCCCTTAAAACTTTATTCTCGAATACGCGGAATTTGTTTTCTTTCCGTTTTGTGAGAGCCCATGTTTTGCATCCGTATAGAACAATCGGCACGATTATGGTTCTATAGACACGGAGCTTTATGTTAATTCTCGAAATGGTGCTTCGCTAATAGAGCTCGTATCATCACAAATGAGTCTAAAGAGAGGAACAAGCTTCGTCGCTTCACTAATCATTTCTAGATGGATCTTTCATGGAAGTAAGTCTAGAGACAAAGTTCCGTTAGATATCATCAATCACTGAAGGCGAACAGAATCTGCCTCCATCGCAAAATTAGAGATGTTAAAATACCACACTACCCCAAAACCAAACTTTTGAAAGACACTACAAGAGGGCCGCCAAACGCAATGTTGGAATCAATGTCGCTGGTAAAGAATAAGGAAAAGGTACCGCCCAACGACAAGCAAACCCATCCATACAGAGACGATATTAAGAGGACAAACTACGAACAGGAGACCGGGTTCAAGAAAACGTTCAAGGAAAAAAAAACGTAATGAGAGGAAAGAACCACTGCGAAAGCTCTTTCATTTAACCCACTAAATATGTATGAAAAGGAAGATCAAAAGAATAACCAAACAGCTAGCTGAAATACCCTATATTTCCGATCACTCTCGCACATCGTACAATGCTTGCCGATAACTGACTGTCCCCGTTTTCCTACTATACCCATCGTCATGACGCATTCGTAAAACTCGCCACCGCACTCCTTCCAGTACTCCCCACTTCCTCTGATCGCCATCATATCTAAACAGTCTTTTTTCTTTCAGCTTGTATTCCTTATGAGGTTGCTTTCGATCACCGATAATAGTTGTTGGTTGTAGTTGTTTGATAATATCGCGGAGTCGCCCATCTTCCCACTGCATGGTGGCTAGCCAATATTTGTCCTCAATGCAGATGTTTAATATGTTGGCGGAAGCTTCTTCCATCTGTGGCGATTCCGCCAGATCCCACGGCTCGCCTTCCTGAAAAAACCCCCATAACCATAACCCGGGTCTGCACCAGCTTTCGCTAATGCAATTCGCATTAGCATCTTAGATGCTTCACGCATCAATCAGACCCAATTATTATAACCCTAAAATCCCTATAAAGAAAACTTACCTTCATGCATCCCTTCGCATACAATTTTTCATAAGATTTCTTTGTTTTCCTATTTTGTATTCTGAACCACTTCGGCACCAGACAAATTCCTGTAAACAAAATAATTCGGATTGCAATCAATGTAACCGTCATGACAGGGACCATAAATATCGCGCCGTCTATTTTCTCAGCCGCGTCATATACCATACATACACATTGCCTGGCAACCTTTTTTGTTTGTCTTACCAACAAACAACCCAAGCAGCTGCATATAATTAGCGCAATAGACGCTGAAACCAAATTCTCCAGCATTTCCTAATGCAAATATGAACCCGGTTTCTATTGCAGCCAGAGATGCCATAAACATCCAATTTGCTTTTAGCACCTTTTTCTCCTAACGTCGAAAATAGCGACGAGGCATCGTATAACCATGACCCTCATTAAAGAGCGAACCATTTGGTCGCCTTTTCTTTTGTCCTTGCCGCCTGCCTGTTTCGTTGTTCCACTGCACGTGTGAATAGCATTGATCTCAACGATCCCACACATACCACCATGACCTGTATTACAAGATCTGGTTTCCTATACCACCAAGAGAGACTTTACGTTTCCCTGGTGGTAGGTAAAAAACGATATCCTTATTGGTGAGGATATCGTTCGAGTCTTATTCCAACCATCGAGCAGTGCGCGTCGTCTGTTAACCACCGCCGCGTGCACCCGCGAGTGTTAGTAACGAACCATTTTGTCGAGTTAGAGTTGAGTTTTTCCGAGCAAATCCATTTGTGCAAACGGCAGACAAAGAAAGAGTCGAGACATTTTCCGATACAATTCGTGCGTTTTCTATAGTTCAGTGAATTTTTAATCATTATTAAGCCTAAAACGTAAAATTATAACTTGTACCAAAGCGGGATCAAAAATTTTAATAGAATTTAATATTTAAACATACAAATAAGATGAACTTAATGGAATTGGAAGTGCACTAGTAATAGACAAAATTGCCGAGAACAATAAAAAGACCAATACAAAAATAGTGTGTTTTACGTGTTTACTTTTGGTGTTCGTTTTGTTGGTTGGTTGCGAACAAACGTGGCGGCGTTTCGTTCCTTTGCCGCGGAATCTTAGTGACAATACAATACACAGTGAATGCAGGACGGAGGAGGAAGTGAACGGAGTGCCCGTGTATAGGTACAATACTTCCTACCCCACACATCTCCCGTTCATCCTCCACTGGTTGGCGACTTATTGCATCCACGCACCCTGCTTTCCTCTCTGGTTGATGAATTGTGGTAAATTCAAACTCTTGTAGTTTCAGCCACCATCTTGCGAGTCGTGGTATCATCCTCGCCCTATTTTGAGTTGCTACGATGGCTTCACAGTCGGTAACAACTTGAAACGCCTTGCCCAATCGGTATATCCAGAATTTTTCAAGGCTTCCCGTCACAGCTAAGACTTACAGTTCATTGCTATAATACTTTGCTTCCGCCACCGCCAACTTCCTGCTGAAATATGCCACTGGCCTCAGTTTTCCCTCGCACCATCAATATGCCGGCAAGCCCCACAGCTGAGGCATCGGTATGAACTTCGTGATCGCATGCTACGTCATATAGAGTCAAGAGCGGCGGGTTAATCAAAGATGACTTAAGGTTTTCAAGCGCAGTCTACTGTCTCTTCGGCCACGCAAAACGGTTGTCCTCTTTTAGCAAATTGGTAAGGGGTACTGCAATTTGCGAGTACTTCGGTACAAATTTCCGAAAGTAACCGATGAGACCCGAAAACAGTCTCACATGATGCACATTCTTCTGTTTAGGGAAGTTTTTCACTGCCACGGTTGTCCGCTCACTTGGTCTTATCTCGTTTTCATCCAGTTGGTGCCCGCTGGTCTTTAAAAAGGCACGCTTTTTGGTACTGAGAGTCAACTTCGACTCTTTCTGAACTGTCAGGAATGTCTTGAGTTGTGAAGCCAATCCTCTACTGAGGCGCTTCCGATAACAACGTTGTCTAAGTAAACTGCAACATCCCCACGGTCCATGCGTGTTTTTATGTGGTTCGTGCACATTTGGAAGTATGTTGGGGCATTAACGAGACCAAGCGGTAGGCAAACGAACTTATACAGCCCATTCTCCATATAGTCGATGCACATTCTGTCTCCACCATCCTTCTTCTTTGTAAGAACCGTGGGTGCACAAAAATTAGATGTTGAAGGTCGAATAACTCCCAGCTGCAACATCTCACTTATCGTATCTTCTACTATCCTGCGTTTGGCGAAGGGTAACGGGTAACGTTGCATGTACACTGGCTGTGTTGTGTTGAGTTCGATCGTGCATTCTCCCCAACTGTACTGTTCAATTACGGTAGCATCTAATCGGAAACAATCTTGGTATCAATTCGCACAGTTGTTCCTCTTTCCTCTGGGAAAAAGACCGACAGGGCGACCGCGACGGAGATGGCAGGACAATGTTAGGTTGGACTTCGCGGAGATCGGATCGGATGGTCGAACGTGGAAGGAGAGCGCACGGGACACGAAACAATGGCGGAGTCGAAGCGGTGAGGTCATGAACTTTCGGGTTCCTACAGGCCAATAAATAGTAGTAGTAGTTCCTCTTCTCCGTATGTGATATATCCTGTGTCCAGATCATCAATCTTAATTCTGCTCCGTACCTGTTGAACCGTTTCGGCGGTGATGATCAAAGCTTTACCTTCATCACTTTTAGTGCAGTCGCTGATTTTGAGTGTGGTGTAATTATTCTCGATTTTAGCTTGAGGTTGGTCGAGCAAACGTTGGCCGACGATCATTCTGTATGGTTGGCTTTCGTCGGGGATAAACAGAATTTAATTTCGCACCAGCTTTGTAAAGCATCAACTTGAACATATTTTGCAATAGTTCGGCAAGCTCATCCAACGAACCCGGTTAGCTTTCTCTTATCCTCCTCGTAACAAAGATCGTTAAAGTTTGCGACTGATTCTTGTACAGTGACTAAGTCGCCTCCTAGACCTATGAAGGCCTCGAGTTCTTGCCCGTTCACTTCCACAATTTTATGGTACATACTTCTTTCCTCATTCACCCACAACTGACTTGTTCCTGCATCCTAATGATCCCCACTACTTCTTGGTCCCACTACTCTCCCCGTTGTTGTACAGTTATGGCCAATGTAACCAGTTTGATTACACCAATTACGTCCAATTACGTCTAAATACGTCCCATGTACCCCATCTGGTTGCACCTGGAGCATCTGATCGCGGGTCATGCTGGATTTTCTGTACTCGAGCCCGATACGCCTTGTCTATGGGTTTCGGATAACCCCCAACTGCAACATCTCACTTATCTTCTCTTCTACTATCCTGCATTTGGCGAAGAGTAAGGGATAATGTTGCATGCACACTTCCGTTGCGCTAACTAGTTATTAGTTGTCTTCGTTACGATCTTAGACCTGCGATCCATCAGATCTTCTTCAAATGATCCTGTATGGTATCAGGCTGCTCTGCTTTTAGACTTTCACGACATTCCATATCGGTGATGTCCCGTACCATATATTTGACCATTGTTTTTTCTTCCAATTGAACCGCTGAAACAATCGCTCTCACCTCATACTCAAACTCTTCTATGTCTTCGTATGGCCTTCGCTTTTTATTAAGTAAACGTTCATGTACATCAGCTACGTCATCTTCTGCTGGGAAATGTTGGACCAGATCGCACAGAAAGTCTTCTAATGATGAATGCAGAACTCCAATACTCCAAATCTACGCTACTCCTGCTAGATTACTAATTGCCGCCATCATAACTAGCCTTCCATCTAACTGGGATACATCCCTAATTTATCACACCCTTCAAGCGTATGCGGTTGAAGAAGGTCCGGCTGGATTTCTTGGATTGAAGACACAACGCGTTTCAGTTACATCCCTCACGGTGTACTTAGGGGGTACAAGAAGTATTGGGCCAGGCATGGGCTCTCGGTTCACTTCTCAACCCCATCACAAATACCGCTGAATACACAAGACACGAGCACGAAGGGAACAACAATGAAGAAAACACACCGGAATTTATTTGTTCAGTTTTATTCTCTAAATATATATTCCTTAAGGGCATTTGTGACATTAAGTTAATTTTTACTTATTTTATTTTAATACACACACGACTTCAGTATTATCGCGTCCTCGGCGCGCGACGAGGAGCGGGAGCTCGCGCGAACAGCGTGATCGTGTAGCGTTCTACGAACGCACAATTCCGCGCAGGTAAGGTTCCCACCCCCAAGGAACTTACTTACCTGAGAACGTTGCACGCGCCCACAGACGCGTGTCCCAAAGTCCCACCATAGGGCCTGCTACTCGCAGCCAACGTTGAGCCCGACAACAAAAAGCAAGGAACTGAACGTCCCCAAAGCTTTTAATGTCAAGGTCAACAATCATGGTTCTTCATGCCTGAAACAAAGGTAAAACTATACATTCATCCTGTTCCTAAAAGCGATTCACGACAATGCCAGACATTCTGCCTGAGCACAGGAATACCTCATCGAACCGACAATTCCGGGCATCGATACAATGAACTGCTATCACCAGGAAATTAGCCGACCAACGGATGCACGTGCGGGTGGTCTGCCACAAAGACCACCAAATCCATCGGCAAACAAAGGAAACAGCAACCTCATGCAATAAAGCGTATTGCCTATCCGCTGCCAAATTGTAGGCAACCGTAATTATCTCAACGAGATAATTCGGATATATGTATGAGGGTAAAATCAACAAAAGGAACTACTCCGATCCCACGGTTCTTTTCGAATTTCACACCATTAGAAAGATGTAATGGATTTCGGCTTGTAATTACAAAGTCAAACAAGACCCACGGACTGTACGTCCAAACAACCATTGAATATCTCCGGTCTGCGCGCCAGATGTGGTGTGCAAACAGAAGGCCGTGGAAATGAGTTTCGATCACCACCACGGATGGTGATAAGGATGTATGCGACGAACAACTTTCTCCATTTCAGGAATCTAAAGTTACCCCTGGGACTAAATAACATGCTGCTAACAGAGATTCGGAAATTCTGTTAACAGAATGAATAAGAAAATTTGTCTGTACAGATACACATGCGATCTGTATCAGGGTATTTTCCAGTAGGATTTCGGCAGTCTAATTTTGATCGTCGACGAGACGACTAATCTATATCGAGGAGTTTTAGCGAATACCGTCGAATTGAGGAGTCGGCTTGTAACATTCATCCGGAGCAGTGTCGAGTAGAAAAATCGTTGTGTGCACCAACAGTAACCCTTGGGATAAATAATCCATCATATCGTGTCGAATAAGAAAGTCGTGTGTGCGTAATTGAAATAGTAATCCCGTAATTGCTACATATTGTTCAGTTAAAATCTAAGTTAAACCAAAGCAAAAGGACCAATAATAAAATAAGATTTATACACAAAACTTTCGCCGTGTTTTATTGGTGTGATCGTCTCCGTGTTCCGGTGTTTAATTCCTTCTACTGCGGACGTTGTTCGGCGGAACACCGCAGTCATCAATACCCGACCAAGGACAAATATAAAACCACCAAGTGTCAATCAAGCCAGCCAACAAGCGCCATAAACATCCGCCAAAGTCGGCTGATGGAAATGGACTCATCGATATTCATTCGCTATCAAAAGAAATTCGGTCAGCGAAACTGGCTCTCTTGATTAGGGGACGCATTTTCCTATTCCAAGAGAGACGTAAAGTCTCTCTTTGGGGTAACCAAACAGATCTCATAGAGAAGATCGTCACGGTACACATGTAAGGGAAAGAAAGCAAAAGAAAGGGAAAATGTGCATCCATGAGGGTGAGTTCGGCTAAGCAAACAGGCCGAATCTCATTGGATGCTAATTGGGTTTGTGTTTGCTTATATGAGAAGGTCAATGGTAAACGTATCCAGGAATATGTACGACAAAGGGACCGTTGATGATCGTTGCCTACAATATGCATAGCAGCTGTATTGATAGCCGCAATGCATCATGAACATTATGCTAATTGGTTTAAGTTTATTTACCGGGAAATGGTGTTTATGGCATCGCTGGTACGGGTAGGTATTCAATTTCTATTTGCATTTGCCTATGCTGTAGGATGTAATTGATGCCCCTTGTCCCTTGGGTATAGGTCGCCAGCCAATGTGTATGTAAGGAGATTTATTATACACATAGTGAGGCCGGGAATAGCCAATTCAAGGGTAAGATTCCCTGATTATGCGGTTGTATGTAAACCGGTGAATTTTTTTTTCAAGGAATTTATGATAAGTTTGGAGAGAAATCTTATAGGGGATTTTAAATGCGAAGGTATGCATGCAAGTAAGAATTCTCTTCTAGGGGCTTTTAGCTAAATAAACTTGATCAATTTGATGCGTTAAGCATTTAAGGTGCTAATGCGATTGCATTAGCGAAGTTATAAGATTGCGTTGTAGGGATGGGAGTTCTTCACGTAAGTAGGGAGTGGGGTTTGGCGGAACCGCCACATACTCACTTCTCGATCCATTCTTCTTCTCTATACTACTTACTGCACTCGGTTTCGGGACAGGTGTCCCCTTCTTATTTTCATCTCCCTCCTGGGACTTAATATTTTCCGGCGCTGCCTTCACGGATTGGATTTCCTGTATGAGTCTTTTCACTTCGTTCTGCTCATCTTTATCAGGTTCCATCCCCTCTTCAGCCCCGTTTCCCACCATACTGGTATCATTCGCTTCAGCTAATCCCTCGTACACCAAAAGCTTGTGTAGCAACTGGGACTTTTCTTTTGCCTCGTTTCTTCAGCTCATCGCGGAGCTGTCTCTCGTGTACCGTACCGAATTCGGCGTTTTCCTTGTCTTTTTGCCCATCTTAGTCCTTCTTCAATCACTTATAATGCTTGTCAGAATAAAGCACGCACTAGCTGTTTCATACGGACAGTCTTCGATTAGATTTTAACTTGCCGGTCCCCATTTACTTTTTTCTCATAACTTTTGCTGCACTGGGGCTTCATCCCACTTATGAAGTTGAAATGTAGCAAAACAGAAGATCAAATGAATTACCAAATAGCTGCCCGAAAAACTATTTATTTCCGATCCCTCTCACACATCGTACAATGCTTGCCGATAATTGACTGAACCCCGTTAAAAAATGGGGGTGGGTGGAGGCCGATTTAAATGAGACAAGGACAAATGTGTCACTCATCTTGCCTCTGGATTCTGGTCATTTTGCGATAACGAGAATCACCCACATCCGTGAGGATGTTGGGCTCAGTCTCAAGATATCTGAAAAAGAAGGGGAGAGGTGTGTATCTAAGGATAGTGTGGACAGAGTTAGTTCGAATGTTCTCTAACTGCTTCAACGGAGGGATAGTGGAAGGGAAATCCTACAAGACCGGTAGGTGTTGGGTGATGTGACGCCGTTTTCCCGCTATACCCTCTTTTTAAAGCCGATTATCTACTGATCTCACCATCCGTTGATACGGTGGCACATTGCTGCTGTGTACTTTTCAAGGGCATTGGCATGGGCGCCTTCAAGCAGAGAGTAATGTAACGCGCCTACACATATGCTATTTGATGATGATGGTATGCGGTAGAAAAACGGTGTTACACTACTCAACCTCGATACAATAACCACCTCACACAAAGGGCGACTCTTCGTCTTCCTTGTCCCTTCGATCCATATCGTAATTTACATTCTTTTGAAGGTTATGAAATCATTAATAATAAATATTTTGAAACACTCCAAACACATATTGTTGCATCGTGCTCAACGCATTTGTCCTTGTTTTTAGTTGCTCGTACACTCGCTCTTCCCAGAATTTTAATGTATGAACAAATATTTTCATCCTTAATTACCTTTTAATGACGTAGTCCTTCCAAGAACATTTTTGCTATTAACCAATTTACTCAAGTGTGTCTTCAATCTTTATCCTTGTACCTATTAATTGTAAAATTCTTGGAATCGTACCTTTTGTTTTGTCTAACTAAATGTATGCACCATCTTTTGGAAGGTGTAATGAAAAATGTTCGTTTGGTTTTGAGATCAGTCTAGTTTTCGCTGCGATCGAGCCTTGTTTTTAATAAAAATAAATATATATCAGGGTAGTGGAGCACGAATTTGAAGTAGTGCAATCCTTTAACTACCTTGGGTCAATAGTATCAGCCGATAACAATATGGAAGAAGAAATACGCGAACGGCTGATTAAATCCAACAAAGCCTACTATGGTCTATCAAGGCTCTTTAAATCCCGAAATTTATCCAGAACATCCAAGCTACTACTGTACAAGACCATGGTCTTACCAGTACTCATGTATGGATCCGAGACCTGGGTGCTTAATAAAAGGCACTATGAACTCTTGGCCGCGTTCGAGAGAAAGGTCTTAAGGAGAATTGTTGGCCCCGTATGTGAGGGAGGACGATTCCGGAGACGCTACAACCATGAGTTGTACGCAATCTACCTTGAAGCTCATATTGTAAGAAAAATCAACCTCGGTAGACCCCGGTGGGCGGGACACCTAGCTCGAATGGGCGAAGAGGAGCCTGCCCGGAAAGTCTTTTGTGGCAGAATGTATGGAAGGAGACAGCGCGGCAGACCTTGTCTGCGATGGAGGGATGGCGTAAACCAGGACGCCCAGAGCCTGGGAGTGCTAAACTGGATGACATCGGCTCGAAATCGGGACCGGTGGAGAGATTTGTTAAATAAGGCCAAGACCGGATCCCGGTTGTAGTGCCGATGATGATGAAATATATATTGTTTAAACCAGTGATTTTTGTTGGTGTAACTTTGAAGACTATTACACGTAAGTAACGCACCGCGGTAAGGTAATCGTGCGACAAAAACACATATTTTGAAATAATGACCGACGATGTGATTTTCATAAT
This sequence comes from Microdon myrmicae, assembly GCA_963931805.1. Classification (NCBI taxonomy): domain Eukaryota; kingdom Metazoa; phylum Arthropoda; class Insecta; order Diptera; family Syrphidae; genus Microdon; species Microdon myrmicae. Next base: position 36,803,012 of record OZ007496.1, read on the forward strand.
AACATATGGCATACTTCACCGTGGTAGTCCATACCCCACCTCAGGGAAACCGAGGTTGTTCGTCTGGATATCTCCAAAGTATTTGACAGAATTTAGTGTCACTATTTTTTGTCGGCGACCTCATTGCGAAAATTGGAAAGGAAGATATCTTCCAACCAACAATAGGTAAAGAAAGCCTACATGATGTTTCAAATGATAATGGTATTCGAATTATCACGTTCGTAGCGTCAAAAGATCTGGTAGTGAAAAGCACGATGTTCAGGCACAAGCAAATCCATAAAGCCACATGGATATCACCCGATGGCGTAACGCGTAACCAAATAGACCACTTCCTCATAGACAAAAGACACCACTCGAATATCCTTGACGTAAGATCATATAGAGGAGCAAATTGCTACTTCGATCACCTTCTAGTGATGGGCAAAATTAGAAGTCGGCTTGCAGCAAACCCACATGGACAGTCACGGGAGACGAGCAAAAAGTTCGAGATTGATAAACTAAAAGACCTACGTAAAAGGGCTGAATATCAAGACGAACTAACGAATGGATTTAGCATCCTAGAGAATGACAGTAGTGAGGAAGAGGAAGCCAATAGTGTGGACACTAAATGGGTATCGATCAGATACACAATCAAACAAACAGTTCAAGGGGTATTAGGATTTAAGAGAACAACTAAGTCCAAACCTTGGTTTGACGGTGAATGCAAGGCAAAGATCGAAGAATGTAAACGCCTCGGAATGATCCACTTAGAAACATATGATGAAGTCAACGCAGTGAGATACGCGACAATTCGGAAAGAAACAACTAGACTTTTCAAACGCAAAAAAACGCGAATAGAGGAGAAGACTCGGATCGAAAAAATCATAGAAAATGCCAGAGCAAAGAACGGCAGAGGTATGTATGCCTGCATAAATTCAATTAGAAATGGCTACCGAGGGAGAGCCAAAATAATCCGAGACACAAACGGCTGTCTGGTGACAGAAACAAAAAATATGGTGACAAGATGGAAGCAGTACTTTGAAAATTTGCTCAATGTGCGCACCTATCAACCACATATAAACGCACCAGACGTACATACAGCCGAGCCTCAGATCCCAGAGCCCTCTTTCGGCGAAGTTGTAGACGCGATAAATCGACTGAAAAACAACAAGGCCCCCGGAATCGATTGCATACCGGCAGAGCTTGTGAAGCATGGAGGAGAGGCAACCGCTCGAAAGATCCACCAACTGGTTAAAATAATATGGGACAAGGAAGTCATTCCGGAAGAATGGAAAACCGCAATAGTCATCCCCATTTTCAAAAAAGGCGACAGATCTGACTGCGAAAATTACAGAAGAATATCATTGCTCTCAATCACATACAAAATATTAACAAATGTCATACTGGCAAGAATCACACCGTACGCAGAAGAAATATTGGGAGACTACCAATCCGGATTCCGTCGGAACCGGTCAAGAGGCGACCAGATGTTCACAATAAGGCAACTGCTGGAAAAGAAGTGGGAATACGGAGAGGCGGTTCACCAACTGTTCGTGAACTTCAAAAAAGCCTACGACTCAGTCGCAAGGCAAAGACTCTACCATATTGTGGTTGAGCTGGGGATCCCGAATAATTATGCCGCCCTCATTCAAATCTGCATGAACGAAAACAAAGGGCGAGTTAGAATAGAAAACCACTTCTCAGAACCATTTGAAATCCGGGAGGGACTAAAACAAGGGGATGGCCTCTCACCATGTCTTTTTAACCTTCTCCTCGAGTATGTTATCAGAAAGGTACAAGACGACAACACGGCCGGATCATCCCTGAACGGGATCACACAAGTGCTCGCGTATGCGGATGACATCGCCATTCCGGGCGATAATCTCGAAACTATAAGTAAAAACTGTGAAATCATCATACAAGCAGTAGAAGAGGTGGGCCTAGAAATAAACGAAGACAAAACGAAATACATGATTACGACGAGAGCAGGTGGACCTCAGAGAACACATATACACGTCAGGGGCAAGATATTTGAAAATATCAAAGAATTTAAATATCTGGGACCGATACTGACGACCAAAAACGAAACGTCAAAGGAAATTAACAAAAGACTACATTCCGGCAACGCTAGTTGGCATGCAGCCAGTAAACTATTAAAATCCAAACTGCAATCACCTAATATAAAGCTCCGTATCTATAGAACCATAATCATGCCGATTGCTCTATACGGATGCGAAACATGGGCTCTCACAAAACGGGAAGAGAACAAGTTCCGCGTATTCGAGAATAAAGTTTTAAGGGGTATATTTGGCGGTAAATATGACGAGGAGTCAGGACAATGGAGGAAACTCCACAACCACGAATTGGAAGAGCTATACCGCAAACCTACAATAGTGAGAGTAATCAAGTCGCGAAGATTAAGATGGGCCGGACACGTAGCGCGAATGGGCGATGATAGGACCATGCATAGAATTCTTGGCGGTAAACTAACGGGGAAGAGACCGGTAGGACGGCCGCGACAGGGATGGGAGGACAATGTTAGATTGGACCACGAGGAGATCGGATCGGATGATCGAACTTGGAAGGAGAGCCCACAGGACAGGGAACAATGGCGGAGCCGAGTCGGTGAGGTCATGAACTTCCGGGTTCCTACAGACCAGTAAATAATACAATAAATAACTTTTTGTCGAAATTGTATCCTTGTGAAATTGATAAATCTCTGATTCAAAGGATTCAATGAAGGAGTGACTGTTTTCCTGAAAACTCCATTCAAGTTGTAATTGATCTTAGAAGAATAATACCGACGTTAGTCAGAGCTCGCAAATTGTTAGATAGTTGGAGATAACAGGTGTAGCAATAAAGCACACTTTAAACTACTTTTTATCATTTTTAATATAACATGATTTCGCCCACGTCACTGAAGAACAGTATTTATCGATACATATTCTTTTCTAATTTTTACTTCTTAAATTATTGGCTGCACTGACCTTTCCCATTACAAAAAAAAAAAAAAAAAACACAATTCTCAAGCAACTACTTCAACGACAGAGATTCATCAATTGAATCCCAGCACCACTACGCAATTTCTAACCATTGCACTGATAAAAATATTTTAAAAAAAAGTATGCCCACGTGTTATAAATAAACAATAAAAACATACATAATTGGCGAATTTTCAAACGAATCTGCTAAAGAAAACCCATCAATTGTTTTCAAAAGGTGTTCCCATTTTGGAAAGAAAGCAGCTGATTGATACATCTGTTTCTAAAGCATCTTTTTTTTTTAGATAAAATCTCATTATCAATTTCCTCTGGCTTCCGTGGAAGAATAAACCTCATGAGGCCAAATAAATATTATTTCAACTTTAAGCATATCCTGTCCATTGATTTCATTTCCTCTTATAACAGAAACTTCGTTCCACAACGAAAATTTCATTTAATTTTATTGGATATGGAATTCCATCTTCCCGTTCCAGTTATTTCTGAAACAGCACTCTGTGGTGGAAGGTTTTTATTCAACTTTCCCTCCCATCAATCGATCAAAGTGTAAAAAATCAACATCCACCATTGCCGCTCGTAAAACTAGTGTATTTCCCATCGCCCAACCTCCCCCGAACCCCCTGGCAAATTTTACAAAAAACGACTAAAAAAAAACAAACACATTGCAAATAAAATACATAAAATCCGACGGCACGCGGTTCTACTTGATTTCAGTCGTTCTTTTAAGTCGACATCCGTCCCCAGGGGATTCACCTAACAATAGGGTACGCTAATTATTTAAATGTGCGTGCACCCCACATTTCACAAACGTTCTACGCCTTGCTGCGGATGTTAGTGAACGAATATATAAAATAAAAGAACAACACAAAAATTAAGTATAACGCCAAAAACAAAAAAGAGAATAAAGAACGGGAAAGAGGAAAACATCGTATCTGCGGCCACACGACTCGGACCCGTATATTTATTTAATGTTCGACCGCAGGACACCCTTAAACTCCTCTCAAAAAAGAAAAAAGAAATAATAATAATAATTATAATAATAATAATATGAATAGCACGCACACACAGTTCTTCCTACGTCCGTCCGCAATGAATTTCAATTACTAACCCAATTAAAGGTCCTTATTCCAAAAACAAAATGAAAAACCGAAAAAGGACGAAAAACCGTCCCGGTTTTTTCTCTTTTCTTTTCATCTTTGAAATCAAAACCAGTCCCCAACAAAAATGACACAACATCCAACACTGTGTGTGCGTGTCACTGGCGCGGGTGTCCCTGCCCATTAATTTCCTATTTTTTCCCACGCAACCATGCAGGATATTGTGAATATTGTGCGTGCACATGTACGCCCTGCAGGATATTTCTGAATTTTTGCGTAAATAGAGTTGGTCACTGTGCGCGTTGAAAAATGAAAGCAAAAAACCCGGACATGAGAGAAAACGACACACACGATATGTGTAACCCTGTAATTAACCAGTAAAGCTATGCAGGACAAAAAATAGGGGGTGGAGTACAGAGAGCATACTATAAAACTACACTGCAACATAATCAGGCTGCCATGTATGGTAACATTCACTACGCATGAAAAAAGTCAACTGGGCAAAAAATTCAACAAAAATACAACGCGCGCACACCTATACACACATGCACACGTCGCCATACAACTTTTATCCAACTGCACGCATTCTGGTCCAGTAGGAGTGCAACGAATGATCCGACGACTGGCCAATTCAATTCGTTAGCATATCATCGGTATACTGGGAGGGCCCCACGATCCTATACATAATGGTGCTGAGACAATTGCTGAGATCCGCAAACAAAAGGGCGAGATTGACCTCAAGGATCTTCACCCACTATCGGGGGGAAATGTTCAACAAATTGCAACCCCAGAATAATTTGTTCTTGTTTATTATTTATTTCCTATACTCGCGTTGATTTATCGTTGTTGGTTCCGTTTATGTCTCATACTATACACGTCCTACCCCAATTTCCGGCACGCATACACAGACGCACACAGACACATGATTGCCACATCGGGCTACACCTTCCTGTACCCGAGATAATTATCTGTGCGTCGGATAAAAAGTCTACTAGGAAAAAAAGCACAAGGCAAGCCAGGCGGATACACATTCTGGTACACTAATTGCAAAAAAAAAAAAAAATTACAAAGGATAGCTGGGTATAGTTACCTTGCTCGTCCCGCTTGCATTCTAATTATCGATGTTCGATTTTGAGTTACATCCCCTTCAGCAATCGCCAAGGGGATGAATAAAATCGATCACAGGATTTGATTTGTACTACATCCTGATGAAATTGTAGACACTCCTAATGTGCTAGATCTCCGTTGTGCTCAAGGTCGTCCAATGCAAAAAGGGAGGAACATTACTGTCGTATCCTGTCAATGGTTGTTCAACTCCTCTTTCGGGTGAGAAAAAGAACTCGACAGGATGGCGACTGTTACAACATCGGCTACTGGAAGACTTGATAAAAAGAAAATTTAAATATCCTTTGGGCTGTCGACATTATTGCGTTTTTTCCTTACCCGTCCTTAATGAGTCTTTTCTAGTGTCTTAAAGTAGAAGAAAGGTAGAAGAAAGGTACAAAAATATACATTTGTGTAAGTCTTACGTCTTGCTTCACCCCTCCGATGGGTATTCTTTGATACCTGAGCGGATTGGTTGCCTTTTACGATGAACATCTCAAGAAAATCGGGAAAGGGGTTGGACAACAAAGTAACCAAAGCATTTATGGCGGCATTGCCCTCTTCCTGCCCAAAAGGGTGGTGCTTCTTTTATTTTAATTAATTTCTGTTTCACTTGTACCTTCTATTTCCCAAACTGTTTTCATTCATTAGAAATTCGTCCTGAAAGGAATCCATTTGGTTTTGCAATGTAACAAGGAAAAAATGAACGACATCGACTGCTTTTCGAAGAGTGGTGATTTTTCTTCAAGAACGTGACTAGTGAATGTCTTTTAAGGTGAAAAAATCCTTTGTATTCAGATTATACTCATAGGCCACTGAACAAAGCGATGTTCGATGTGGAGAAGCAAAAGGCACATTAAATTTAAGGATCAAAGCAGTAATCAAATTTGAAGTGCTCCATTGAATGCGGCTAGAAACAGTTAAGCAGATGTCAAGTTATGGGTCACTCCTGTGGTTCGAGGAACCAAGGTACTATTAACTTGAGTTATGATCATACACTACAATTAATTACAGTTCACGGAGGCTATAAACGTATTGAAATTAACTAAAGGTTGTTTAAAATATGACAACAGCACATTTGACGATATTTGTAGGCAGAGTAGTTCATTGCACCAACAGCACAGCATCGTCAGCCGAACCTTCGCATGCACATTTGCATGTTCGCAAATATATATATATATATATATATATATATATATATATATATATATATATATATGTATATATATCTTATATATATATAAGGGGTGGGGGGGCCATACCAGGCAAAGTCACTGATTGCTCTCAACCTGGCGAAGACCAAGACGACCCTTGTCGCTGTTCAATCCAAGTTGACATGCAATCTCCACGTGACACCCCTAGATAGCTACTATGGTATCCGCCCAGTAGTGAACCCGCGCATGCAGCGACATCCTGAGAAAGGTTGGCGTAAGGCTAATAACCTTGCCCGGAAAAACAAATCATTATGGAAAATTTAACAAGCCTCGGATATGGACCGGATACACGACGACGACCACGAAAACCAAAATGGCTAAACGATTTAAGAATTTTCTCATGGAATGTCCGCTCACTATACAGACGTCGAGCTGCACAGCAGCTAGCCGATGCCCTTGTCCTAATATAAGGCTGACATAACAGCATTGCAAGAAATGAGATGGACGGGGAGTGGTGTTATTCAAAGAAACGAGTATGACATTTATTATACATGGGTACGCTGAAAAGTTTCCGACCTCAACGTGAAGATAGCAGCACTCCGCAATAAAAGCTTGTGAATGTGTGGCGGTTCCGCCAGATCCCACGGCTCGTCTTCCTGAAAAAACCCCCATAACCACAACCCGGGTCTGCACCACCTTTCGCTAATGCAATTCGCATTAGCATCTTAAATGCTTCACGCATCAAACAGACCCAATTATTATAACCCTAAAATCCCTATAAAGAAAACTTACCTTTTCATTGCATCCCTTTGCATACAATTCTTCTTGACCTTTTTAGGAATTCCATAACTCCCGTTGTTTCCCGCCAATGCATTTGCATTTGCCCCAGAAAACAATTTCCTTTTCCAAGGACATGTAATGCTTTCAAGCATTATCTGAAATTCCTAAAATTGATCTTTAATGTGCATATGCACCATAAATAGCAAACATTCGATACCCTTTGTCTGAGTTAAAATACTATGTCGTCAGCTTGTTTTTACAGCTGCAACACTAGCGATTCATTAGACAAACAATGATGCATTTCTTTCGTCGCCACCACAAATTGCTTGGCATACCTAAATGCAAGCAAGGGATGCGTATCGGCAATTAACCCAAGATACGATATACAATTTCCATGGTATAAAGTATCGTATTCCATTAACACCTTTTTTCCAACGTCCGTCATAGCGACGTTGCATAAACATGACCCTCATTAAAGAGCGAACCATTTGGTCACCTTTTCTTTTGTCCTTGCCGCCTGCCTGTTTCGTTGTTCCACTGCACGTGTGAAAAGCATTGATCTCAACGATCCCACACATACCACCATGACCTTTATTACAAGATCTGGTTTCCTATACCACCAAGAGAGACTTTACGTTTGCCTGGTGGTAGGTAAAAAAAAAAAAACGATATCCTTATTGGAGAGGATATCGTTTGAGTCAAATTCCATCCTTCGACCGGAGCAGGTCGTGTCTCCTATCGCTACCCTGGTGCGCACAGGGAAGCGATAATCAGCGATAAACCTCGGTGTCAAGTGCGTGCTAAGGTTTTAACGTCTTATTTTTAATCGGTTGTCTTGCAGTGCGTGGTGCATATTAAATTAAATAATAGAAAAACAATAAAAGCAATCACCACCAACAATCCTTTGTGTTTTACTCTCCTGTGCTGCAGTTTCTTTTCGGTGTTTGACGGAACAATTAGTGACAATTTCCGGCGAACAATTTCCACCTGTACACGAAGTAGTGTGGGGACGAGGTAGAACTCTCGCCCATGTGGCGTCGCGATCTCGTACCCCCACAAATGTATTTGTGCAACTTTTGACAGTTACTCACCAAGAGTTCAACCATTTTGGATGCCTAGTTTTTATTTGACAGTCGTTTGAGTGAGTCGATGTGAGTGTTTTTGTGAAAATGCACAAAATTGAGTATCGAGCTATCATTAAGTTTTTGTTTTTGAAAGGCAATACCCCTACGCAAATCAAAGATGAAGTGGACTCTGTATATGGGGACTCTGCACCATCATTTACCACAGTAAAATTTTGGGCAGCTGAATTTAAACGTGGCCGTGAAAGCTTGGGAGACGATGATGAACGTTCGGGAAGTCCAAAAACTGCAACAACTAACGATAACTTCGCTAAACTTCATCAAATGGAGCTAGATGACCACCGAATTAAAGTGAGAGATATAGCAGAGGCTATGAAAATGTCCAAAGAACGTGTTTGTCACATATTAAACCGATATTTAGGTATGAGAAAGCTGTCCGCGCATTGGGTGTCACGTTTGCTCACGTTAGAACAAAAACGTGTCAGAAAACCAATTCGTTCGCAGGCAGTAAGAGTGCAAAACTTCTTCGGGGTGTTAAGCAGCCCGTTGACCATTATCATTCGTCGTGTTTTTGTTTCTTTTGAAGTAAATTAATAAATCAATCATACAGTGAAAAAGGTGTAAATAAAAATACAATATATAAACAAACTCGAAGTGGGTGTTATTTCTTCCTCTGGTGTTTCGATCCGGTAATTCAAGATACGTGTGCTCCGCAACGTAAATATTCTTTTGCAAGTTTCCGACCCGAAACGCCAGTAAATAGTAATGGCAATAATAAGAAATAGAAAAATTACATCGTTTAAAAACTTTCCTTTTCTTGTACGAATTCTCTTTTGTGTGCATTCAACGAGCGACAGGCGACAACTAATGAAAAATAAAACAATCGAATTCATATCCTATACCATATCCTACAACATATTCCACTACATTTTTCGCGTGGTTCACATGTCCCAATCAAGTCTTTAAGATGTCTCAAAGGTGTCCCAAAAGTGTCCCAAAGATGTCCCAAACATGTTATGTCCCACAACATGTTCCACAACAAGCTCCGTAACATGTACGGGGGATAGAGATAGAGGATATGTTTCACCAACTGGGAAACAGCAAAAGACTGCCACATTGGGCACAAAAGAAACATGTTGTTTAAAGCACTAATTTTAACTTTATATCACATTAAAGACGTTCACATTCATAAAACAGGTGCTGAAGGCACCGTAAACAATTTCAATTCAACCAAAACGTTAAAATATACTGTCAAAAACAGTACAACAAAAATCAAAACTGTGTCGAAACAGTAACATTGAAACAGTTAAATGAATAGACAAATCGTTTATTCAGCACCTAGCAGCATTCAGTGCCACTACAGAATTTTATGCTGCAACCTTTATCGTTGCATACTCTGGGGCGCTATAAGTTGGTACTCGTTTAATGTTCGATCTGCTGTTGCGTCTGCAACATCTTCCCGGGCCAGCGACGATGGTCCAATAGGCGTTTTTCCTTCCTTATGTAGGTGAGTTGTATCAGCGCAATGGTCGTCTTGGGCCCGGTTAGCACGGGAATGGTTACAATTGAGACACCAATATGTTTAATTTTGTCTCGCTCGTCGACGACACCGTATTGAGGTAGGGCGGCATGAATTAATTATATTATACTATCTATTTGGTTAGATTAATTGAAATTGAATTATATAATATAATTGGTTATGTTATAGTGGCATACTTGATGTTATCAGTGTGTGTGGGTGTGTGTGTATGTGTATGTTGAATGTTGAATGTTGGTTGGATCGTAAATCCCTGGTGTCATCGATGAACTTCTTGGACGTAGCCCTCCTTTGGATCGTGAATCCCTCTGAGTCATCGATGACCTTCTTGGACGTAGTCCCATGTCAGATCGTGAATCCGTAAGTAGTATAAAAATTTCTACGTAGTCCCCATTGGATCGTAAATCCATTAATAGAATGAGAATATCTTGGACGTTGTCCTATGTTGGATCGTAGATCCATAGACATAGTATAAATACTTTTGACGTAGTCCCATGATAAGAATATATTGGACGTAGTCCCATGCTGGATTGTACATCCTTAAATAGTTATTGAGCGATGTGGTCGTCAATATGTTGAAGGTGATGGGTTGTAATTCCAACATCTTCTCAGTATGTCCAACCTGTGCCGCTACCAGAAATGTTAGGTATACCGCCAACTGCATAGAATCATCTGCGACTCGAATCCAAGTTGATTGCTCTGGCTGATGCTGTTGCAGTTAGGGATATGTCCCATCTACGCCGCTAAACCAATGCTCGGCGTTGGGCGAATTTCTTGATGGGAACTGAACCCTCTGTCGGCAGCGTTACCTTTGGTCGTATTTGATGAACTGGTTGAATGATAGTGCTGGACATGGTGGCTTTCTTTTTGGAATGTTGTGGTTGAGTCCTTGCGGCCTATTTTGTTGAATTAGAACTGGCACTTGATTGAGCCAGAGAGGTTGCGCATCCAAGTTGCTATTTTGAAGATTACTCTGCTGATCAATGGAAGCCTGCGTTTAATTGTGTCGCAGGATAAAATAGTCCCAATGCTAGGCACTTTTCTTCGTTGAATGGTGGCTGGACCTTGTGTACACCGTTCGCCCTCCGTTGGTCGGATTTCCTGAAGGGTGCCGGCATCTTTCCTGTTGTTCTTCTTCTGTATCCCCTTATCTTGGCACCGAAAGCCTATCTTAGACACCGACTCCGTTGGAGTGGTGCCCCCGTGGCAGCTACGTGCAATGGGCGGTGTTGATAGGGTGCCCCCAGAGCATTTCGTCCAGGCGGCGAAAGCGAAGAACCCCAGACACTTAACAGCAATCTGCCTAGGTGGCGAGAAGCGACAAATTCAGTATGCTCGAACGATATCCAGGTGACGAGAAGCGGTGAACTCCAAATCCGCAACAGTTTCCCGTGGACATGCTTTCCAAGGGGTGCCGGCATCTTTCCTTGTTCCTCGTTTTCCTTGTCCCTTAATCTTACAACCGAACGCTTATCATAGACACCGACTCCGTTGGAGTGGTGCCCCCGTGGCAGCTACGTGCAATGGGCGGTGTTAAGAGGGTACCCTCAGAGCATTTCGTCCAGGCGGCGAAACCGAAGAACCCCAGACACTTAACAACGATGTGCCTGGGTGACGAGAAGCGACAAATCCTGGATGTGTAAACGATGCGCCCAGGTTTCGAGAAGTGGTGCCCAGGAACTGATGTGTATGATGCGGTGAAATCGCAATTCTCAGAGTTCTTGGAATTATTCATCTCCAAGTTCGATGTTTTTGATGATACTTGCAGGTATAGGACCGGATGTGCCCTTGTTGACAAAACTTTTCTTGGTACTGACCCCTTAGATTTGATTGAATTGTTCTCTTGACTTTTTTGCCCGATGGGCCATCGTCCTCTTCTTGAGGTTCTTTTAATGTACGCGGGGCGTATTTAAGTGGTAGCGTGGGTCTTTCCAAGTACCTGCAAGTTCATTAAAAAGGAGCCGAATGATGTCCTCAATCCAAACCCTGGAATTGATTGAATATTTCTTGATGTACCTGCAGTGAATTCTGTAAAATTAAGCCAAATGAAACAACCTTGGATGTCGAACAGTGGACTGTACTTTGTATTTGATTAATTGAGTATTAATTAAATTGTTGCTTAACTGTGTTATTTAAATTGCTAAATAATAGTAATTTGTGGACTGTAATTTGTATTTGGAAGAATTACTAGCTTTTCGTTTATTGATGATGACTTGTTCGACTTGTATGTTAAAGTTAAAATATAAGTTGGATCGTAAATCCATCTATATCATCGATGACTGCTTGGACGTAGTCGTCTTTTGGATCGTGAATCCCTCTATGTCATCGACGAACCTTTGAACGTAGTCATACGCGTCCCACTCGAATGAAACGAAAAAAAATGTTGTTTTATTTATATTGGAAGTTTATAATGTTGGTAAAAATAGGAAATATCTATTAATTCATTCTATTTACCGTCGATTGCAATAGAAAAATTATTAAAATAAAGCAGAAATTAGTTTATTTTCACAAGAGTGATGAACCACCTAATCAGTACGGGCTCGGATATGTCTAGTCCGATTGAACTCTAGAAATATATATGTGGTAAGCATATTCCACTTGACCACGGTGTCTTCGTTTTTCAGAAGCACATCTGCCAGAGTTCCACTCTTATGAAGTGCTCCATCACTTTGTTTATTATCAACGCTTGGTGATGTAATACTTGCATCCGATTCCCATTGTTGTTGTCAGGTTCTAATTGAATAGCTTTCGTATCGGCGTCTATGGCTTCATCGTACTTTGTCTTGGATTACTGCTTCTTAATATTTGCATTCCTTCATCAGGCGGTTGCCTTTATTCTTAATCCGTTCGTCTGTTCCAAGGGATTGTAGATTGCGTTTGATAGACATCGACTGGAACATTTCGAATAGATCTAACCTTTGTGGTTCCGCTTGTGAGGTTGTGCCTGCACTGTTAGACGTAGCTTCTTCGCTATCGAGATCCTCGTCATCGCTCAGATTAAACGCTGCTTGCAAACATTGTATAACAACATCCAGACTTTCGACGACGTCAGTGCCCAGCGATTAGCCCTCACTCGGTTGTTTTACATAGTCAATGAAGGATTTAACGAACTGCTTGTGGACTTGATCGGACATTTTCGAAATTCATCAACCGCAAACACTGAATTGCCGTTATTGGTCTCAAATCAATGTCGACACTGAGTTCGTTTAGAAATTAGAACAGTCCCGAACAAATATGTCTTCTCCATTTTATCACTCCAATATTGTTACTTCTTTAATGTTCTTGTTTGAATGAAACTTCTCTTTAGTTCAATAAACGACAATTGCTACCCGGCGGTAGAATGTCGATGAAATTAGTTTTTTATTGACACACCACACAACACCTTTATTTAAGTCAAGATCGATGGATCTCTTAATTAAATTATATTAAATTATAGAATCAATTGCCACCTACCTGGTTACTGGAGATAGTTCCCTCGTTGACTTGTGAACGTATTCCCATTTCCTGTTCGTCGTTTGTGTCGGACGTGATCCGATGGACGTAATCCAGTTGTTGGCGCTTGAATTCTTCCGCCGACTTCTTGCTCGGATGTTATACATCCGGTTCAAAGGACCATAATGTTTCGCCAACTGGGAAACAGCAAAAGACTGCCACATTGGGCACAAAAGAAACATGTTTTTTAAAGCACTAATTTTAACTTTATATCACATTAAAGACGTTCACATTCATAAAACAGGTGCTGAAGGCACCGTAAACAATATCAATTCAACCAAAACGTTAAAATATACTGTCAAAAACAGTACAACAATAATCAAAACTGTGTCGAAACAGTAACATTGAAACAGTTAAATGAATAGACAAATCGTTTATTCAGCACCTAGCAGCATTCAGTGCCACTACCGAATTTTATGCTGCCACCTTTATCGTTGCATACTCTGGGGCGCTATAATTTGGTACTCGTTTAATGTTCGATCTGCTGTTGCGTCTGCAACAGGATATGAATGTCGAACTTTTCATAATACCTTATTAGTTACTTCTGGACTGCTGTAGCATGCACATTAGTGACAAGGTGTAAGAAAAATATTGCGGTAGTGAGCGATACATATATTATACGGCTCCGCACCCCACGAGCTATTGTTCGTCCACCCCAAGACTATGGGGCAATTACACTCCACCACAGCATTTTGATCTGTTTTATTTTCTTCTTCTTGGCGTGCGACCTGAAGATGATAATCTACTAAAGATACTGGTGGGCTTACTTTCATGTCCGATACACTCTTTTGTCACTTATCCGGGAGTGCCTATGGCCTAAACCAGACAGCGTCGACGTAAAAGGGCAGTCCCAAAATTAATCGGCTTAACACATAGGTGGGGGTATATATTAAAATATAATGACTGTGGTAGATAGTGCCAACCTTAGAAAGATTAAGTTTCAAGTTTGTAGACGCTACGTTATTTATTACTTGTTTGACAGCCATCAATAGTGGACGCTGTCACTGAATTCGTAAACAATGAAAAAAAAAAAGTTCATCGTTATGTGATTTAATACTGTCATTTGAAAAGACTTAGTGCAACCCATATCTAAGCGTAGCTAGATTCTACTTTGGGAGAGTCTGCGCCTTAGTTTTCAACAGTGGGGTATTGGGCGGCAGAGTATAACGAGGCTGTACGAACAGCGAGGAGGAACTTCGCAGTGGTCGACCAAATGGGGTGACTGTTCCAGAAATGGTATAAATCCACAAAATGGTATTAGATGATCATCCAGTAAAAGTGTGAGAGTTAGCAGAAATAGTAGGCATTTCAAAAAGTGCTGTACATCGCGTATTGACTGAACATTTGGACATGAGAATTCATAATTAATTCATAATTCAATTTTATTTGGTAGATAATTACATTTATGGTATATTTTACAACGAGTACTTAAGAGAAAGTTGTGTGCAAGATAAGTGCCGCGTTTGCTCTTAATCGAACAAAAACAGCGTCGTGACGATATTTCAATGTAGTGTTTGGCCATGTTTCGCCGCCGTGTTGATTCACAACTATGGATGAAACATGGGTTGATCACCACACTCCAAACGAAGGAACAGTAAAAACAATGGACCGAAGGGGAAAAACCCGTTCCAAAGAAGGCAAAGAAGCCTGTGGCGGTTCTTTAATACATTCCCAAGGAACCGCCCATCCTCTTAAATTAACCACTTTCCAACCCACCATACCTACCTGCAATTTTGGGGCAGCGTAAGCTACCCTTTATTCTCTTTCACCTGAAAGTTATATCTTATCAAGCATGCACACCAAACAAATTATTTCATTCATACATGGACCGTGCCAGACAATCGGCTCAGCTTGTCAGCAATTATAAAAGATAAATACACGTAATTGTTGACATAGCTGTAGCCGATATTCTTGCTACGGTTTGTGGGGCTTTTCAGGGCCCGAAGAGCCATGCATCGCTCGATCCCCACCATTTCCAGCAATGCGACTTACCTTGAAGTCGAAACTTCAGCAAGATTATACAACCTTGCTACGGCATTAACCGCCAACCAATTCGCTGGAATTAATTCGGTTATCCCCAAGGATAACCGACATAAATATATATTAGGCAGCTTACCTTTTTTGGGGGCTTTTCCAAACCTCTTCCCCACGGTCATTCCTGAAAGCATAATTCATGGCAAGACATCAATTCATCAACCGAGCTTCCGCGACCGAACAATGGATGGCACATATCCACCAACACACGCTGATCTTTCCGCGTGTTAGCTTCGTACCCATTCATTGACCTAGCATTATTTCGGGTTGCTTGCACATCTGCAAGCCAGATTTCCAACGGTATGTCTACGATCTATCTTTCCTAAAGTAGAGAAGATCAAATTAAACATGGGCCTTTCAGGCGCGTATATTTGCTTGGATCTCAGCATGACCGATTTTATGATCCGTTGCCGTTTCTTGGAACGATCGCCAGCATCGGTCATGGCCACCAATTTTAGTTTACACAAAGTAAACACTCCAGCGGATACTTTCGCCTGACAGTGCCTTCAACGGGATTAGCATATCCCTAAGATAACATGCATCGAATCATACGACCGAAATTTGTTTATTTTAGATGATCTAACAACGGCCATGCCCAATGTTCGATTCATTTTTCCAAAATAGATTCCTGCCTTCGGCAAGGGTTTTATTGACTCACGTCAATCAAAGAATCTATCCCTTGCGGATGGCGGCAGTTTATCTTGCCCAAACATGTAGCAGCGGATTCGATCTGCTACATGAGTTTTTCCCTGTTTCCTTTTGTTTTGGACCTTCGCCATTGGCGGCGAATCCTTTAGGTTCGTTTTCGTTGGATGTCTGTAAAGAGACATCCAATAACCAGTCAGATTTTCACCTTCCAACGGGGCAGAAGTTTAAAGGTCGTCGCGATCACCAAAATATATTGTACGTCGAGCAACGAAGTGGAGTTCGTGTCAGTGTAGAGAGTAAATTAAATAAAACGCAAAACATATTGTACATTCTACCATCTAATTGGAGTTCGTGTCGGTGTAGAGATTAAATTAAATAAACACAAAATATATTGTACATTCGGGCATCAAAGTGAAGTTCGTGCCCGTTTTCATTAAATTAAATACAGAGTGAACTTATGTCGCGAAGTTTGCTAACATTAGAAATATGACCTGGAACCAAACTGTTGTCCTCTCCACTGATTACAATAAAGAAGTGTTAACAATAGAACCAGACTGCGTTTTTATATCATATTTCCTTCCTCGTCGGTGATAGTACGGAGTCCTGTTATACCAGAGTTTGTGAACAATTCCAGCGTAACCTCAGTGTGTTTTTTTTATAGAACCCGCATCCTTGTCGATGCCTACGTAAAAAAACGACCACAGGTTCATCGCTTTCATCGGTTATCAACCGATCCTGGAATTTGGGCATGGAAAAGATCATTATTTAGGTAACCTTACCCATGCCATGCATATGATGACCCGCCTGAAAACCTAAATTAAACATACAGTATCTCACTGTCTGCGTTTTACTTACCCGCATATTAATCTAAACATATAGCCATCCAGCCTGATCCTTTGCCGGCGTCGACGAGGTTCCTGTTGACTTATGTCAACAAAATAATTTGCCTCCTTGTGCACCGGAGCCATATGACTAGATTGGATATTGCCTACATTGGTGTTTACAAGGAATCTTAGGCAAATACCATGACGACCCCTTTTGTATCATAGGCACATCATGTATATTATGCGTTTGACCTGCGAAATAGCGTTTTTGTTTACTTTGAAACAAAAATCTATTTTGATCTCTGGCATACATCACCAACGATGTACTTCTGTTTGATCAGGTGTCCACCGATCATCGTCCTCATCGCAGGGCATTGTACTTTTCCTATACGCCCACATATAGAATCCTCCCTTATCTATGCAATTCGCGGCCATCGAACAGATGGATGTGAGTTGCATCATCTGAGTCAGATTTTAGCCACCGCTGCGTGCACACATGCAAGACGAATCCACGAGTAGTTCACTTCGAGTAGGAAGAAATCTTCGCGCGGATATAAAAGTTATTTTGACACTCTGTTGTACTAAAAATACGCGCCGTGATCGTGGGTTAAAAATGAAAAGGTCGCCGAGAAAGAAGTAAATATAATCCCTTTTTCCGTTGTGTTAAATGCCGAGAAAGTTAATAAAATATAAGCTCCTTTTCTGTGGTGTTAAATCTGTTGGTGTAAAACTAAATTCATTAACAATCACGCGAGCACTTATCAAATGTTACCTCCAGGTGGATTCCGAGATAGAGATCGGTGGTGATAACTTAAAGGACTAACCATTGTAATCAATATTCAGTGTAAATAAAAAGAAGTTTTACGACGAGTAATACTGAGTGTTTTTCTTTATGTATGTTGTGTTCTCCCGGTGATTAATTCGCTCAGTAATCGTTCATCAATCGTTGTGCAGCAGAGCGTGGGAAGTCTAGTAAACCCTGCGTCCTTGCCACCGCCCTGGCTAGATTTAAAAACCCGCAAGCCTCCATCTACAAGCAAGATTATGGCTTCAGTTTTTGTGCACCCTATTCGCCAGATTTACCAGCTTCGTACTATTTTCTCTTTCCAAACTTGAAAAAATGGCTCCGTGTAAAAAAAAGGCGAACGATAAAGAGGTGATATCTACAGTAGATGGCTATTGTGAGAGCTCAACGTCTCTTACTATAAACAAAGTATCGAAGCAATTGAACATCACTGACTAAAGTGTATCGAGTTAAAAGAAGACTATGTTGAGAAATAAATAAAGTTTTTGCCAAGTATTTTGTGTTTTCTTTGTCATGCCGATTAATTCTGGGGCTGTCCCTGTATTCCGTCTTCTACATAAACTGTCATGGGAGTTAAGGTATCAAACGAGTACACCCGACAAAAACGACATCATCACCAATTTTCTTTTTATAAAATAGAAATGTCGCGGATTCGCCCTGGATACAACCAGCGAATTCGCTACCCGTGGCACCAACCTAACAAATGTCAACAATTAGCCGACATATGTAAAATAAATTCTGTTGGTTGTGAAATAACAACCAACTTCCTTCTTCTTTCAAAAACATCCTTGAGGCGACACATTGCGTATAAATTTAATCCGTGAATATCTCAATAAGAAATTAAAATAAAACTCGATCTTTGTTTACCAATCAACACAAATCGTTTTATTGTTGTGTGACGGCGAAGTATTTCTGGGAACTGCAACAGGATTATCTTCAGGATTGCGGGAGCAAATTCGTTGCATTAAATTCAATTAATTTCAGACATCATTGTGGTTGACGCCATTGCCTTGGCACATAACGTCTCGTGTTGGGGACCGCATCTTTAGTTTCAGACATCACTGTTGCTGACGCCATTGCTTTGGCACATCAAGTCTCGTGTTGGGGATCGCATCTGGAGATTACCCAAACACGTGTCGCCCCTGCCCAACCAAAGTGCACGTCAGGAGACATCACTGTTCCTGACGCCAGGCCCACAACAAAACAACAACAAGTGTTCGTGGAAGGTGTGTTCAACGCTTGTTGGACATACAATTAATAGCCTTCGAGCCGGATCGAGTCTGTGGATCCAATTCACTGCTGCCAGCTCGCAGCATACGAAAAGAAGCACATTTTGCCCAGCCTTCAACCAATCGCAAGGAATATTGCACATAACATTAAATAGCGTCTCACCTAGGTCAACATTGCTATTTAATAACTTTCCGTCAACATTGTCTAAATAACTTGGTTTAAATAACTTTCTGTCAACATTCCCTTTGAATAACGTTCTCGAGTACTAATTCATTGGCTGCTGCAAAGTTTCATTATCCATCCGGACGAGTTTGAGAACACAACGCATCCCCGAAGTCATTCCTCGGTTGACGGAAAAGTCACATTCACTGATAATGTATAGAGAAAACGGACCATCTCGGCAATAAGAAGATTTTAATTGTGAATCTACCGCCGCCAGCTTAGTGGCATTAACCAGCTGCCCCAACGACAGCTACAACTACCGCTGCTCAAACCAGCAGCCACCGTCCAGCCTAAGGACCTACAGCCGCCAGATATGTGGCGCATCAACGAGCTGCCCCACTGCATCTACCTACAACCGCCCTGGTTCTCAGGTAAGAGAATTTTCAATTACAACTAAATTACCGCCGCCGAATTTGTGGAGCAAACAGCTGCCCCCAGCAGTTACTTACCACCACACCGCGACCATTTCGCGACGCAACAGGATCCAGTCTGTGGATCCAATCCACTGCTGCCAGTTCGCAGCATATTAGAAGGTCGCGGGACATTCAAGTCCAGGCGCGAAG
Organism: Microdon myrmicae; assembly: GCA_963931805.1. Classification (NCBI taxonomy): domain Eukaryota; kingdom Metazoa; phylum Arthropoda; class Insecta; order Diptera; family Syrphidae; genus Microdon; species Microdon myrmicae. The sequence continues at coordinate 36,822,562 of OZ007496.1, forward strand.
ATCCACCGTCGCCAAGTTCGTGATAGCAATCACGCCAACGCCCAGAAAGCAGAACATGACAGCTACATTGGCGGAAAACCTCATGGCGACCCAGTTCGCCTCCCAGGAGCGGATCTCCTGTGCCTTTCTCAACCTCGAGAAGAGAGGGCCGTCAACGTTATTCACGGTGGACATACGCCAGCATAACCTCCAGATCGAATGGGAAGACATCAGACGGAACCATGAGGAGATAAAACGCCTGGTCACTCCAGAGATGACCAACGGCCACCGCTATTTCATGGACACATTCATCAATCAAGCCGAGAAGATCTATTTGGGCGAGGTCGCCAAGTTTATTGAGGCAAGGAACGCCCTCAACGTCGACTGTCCGACCGCATCCAAGACTGCGACGGACATCGTCATTCAACCACAAAATCGTTTGCCGCCATTGATGTCGCAACCCTCATGGTGGCCGGGAACACCTTCCACACCTGGCATGCGTATGTCACATGGCCATCCATCCAGATTACCATCACGAATGATGCCCCCGGAACACACGACTCATACGGACAACAAAGGTGTGACGACAGACACCGAAAAGCCAGCCAAGGCAGGTGCTGCCGAAAGCAAGACAGCCAACGGAGGAACGGTCGAGAAGAAGACAGATGACAAGAAATCCGATACACTACAAGAAGTAAAGAAGCCTGCTGCAGAGAAACGCGGCGATCAAGCCAATAAAAGGTTACCGAGGGTGCTCGAGGCCCAGTTTGCGCTCGACCCAGTCTCCCCAACTACTGTGGACCACGCCAAACAACTCGACATTAGTAAGGAGCCCTCAGTACAGTTGCCAGAAGTCGCCATCAAACAAGCGGTTAAGGAAACGCACACATTCCCAGTGAGTATGGATCAGCAGGCCACCGACCAGTGGGGCGCCTGCCCAAAGCTCCACCAGGCCCATGTCCCGATGCTCGGTCCTATGCCGGACCCCCAACAGAAACCGCTGCCACACACGCGTTGTGGAGCACAACATCACATGGCCGTTCCTCGTGGTTTGCGAACTAACAACTCCGACCCAGAGGAACTGGTTCCCGTGAAAAGGATTCAAGAACAAGCAGTGGTCATGGCAAATATATCAATTGCATCAATTGCAACAGCAACAACTACAGAAGCATCACCAGCAATATTCAGCAGAAACTGGCCTAGTAACAGGCTAAACGCATTTGTCATTCACCAACCTATCCGTGATGTCGATCGCCCCAACCAATTGTAATTCGCTGTACTACTCGGATGGAAATCTTCCATCAAGCGATGGTCTCGCAGCAACTGCCAGTAATAAAAGCAAGCTAACCGAGACACCGGGTGGCCAAACTCCGGCCAATGACAATCATCAAGGACGACCGCTACCATATGTACACGCCCCAATAGGGATAGGAGAGCACAATGCCCCATTTGGCGGCCGCCCCCCCCCCCCCCTATCATTCAAGAATCAACCAGCATGCCTCTCAGTAACCAAGAAGAGGCGGTACTTTTCTCAGCCCAGTAGGCACTGGGTCCGCACCAGTCATTCCGCCAGGACCATCGGACGGTGCCATGGAAGAAGCCACATCAAACTCAACGTTGCGGCCCCACATGCCAAAGGCCACATCCCATCGGTAAGTCTCGATTCAGTACTTTCGACCACCAGCCATTACGTGGTCATTGATCAGGGGTTGCGAATTTACAACTCGAACCCAGATCAAATGGTCAGTTCTGCGGCCAAAGGTACCGAACACCAACGACGGAACTCTTGTCGCCACCAATCTTTCGACCATAACCAATTCGGGGCGGACGGCTCACTCCACACATCCGCATCACTAGACGTCCACTACCCTGGGCCTCCGGCCCCGGAACAAACGGATTCGCCAATGATTGGCGAATGCAGCTGCAAACAGTCACCACCAAGGCAGCGGAAAAGGGGCCGCACCACTCCCCAGTGAGTGAGCATCGACAGGCCGCTGACCGACTTGCCGCCTGCCCATGGAACCACCCGACCCATTTCCTGATGCATGGACCAACGCCGGAGCCCCCACGGAGACAATCGCTATGCATGTTCTGTGGGGCGCACCACTACATCCACGTTTGCGAGGGTTTTCAATCCCTCACACCTGTCCATCGGAAGTCTGTCGCATGCAGGAAGAAACTGTGCCTCAACTGTTTGGGTCACCACCTCGTACGCGACTGCCTCTCCAACAATATGTGCCGACGATGCAAGTGGAGACATCATACCTTGCTGCATGTGCGAACAGAAGCAGCACCCACCACAGCATCCAGCTTAAAAGTGACCAGTCCTGTCACCAGCCACCACTTGGCCGGTCCTCGTGGGTTGCGATGTTACAACTCCGACCTAGAGGAACCGGTCGACCATAGAACTGCTGATTACAGTTTCCATCAAAGGACAAAGAGAAGTCATCGTCGACGTCGACAACGGAGGCCCCGAACGTGGTACATGCAGCCAGCTATCGCCGACCCTCCTCCTCGACCACTCATCCGACATGCCCCTCGCACGCTGAACGGCCGCATGGACAACGGGCAATTGATGAGCCAGGAACCTTCGCACTCAAAGGTTTCAAGGAAATACCCAGCTACCACCATCGACCAAGGATCGCGCAATGTCCCGCTTGGCGGGCGGCGCTTCCCAGTATCCAGTGACCGACCGAGTCCCAACCGCCGCATCCGACTGAACGCTGCGGCTTCAACCGCAAACGACCACATCTTTTCGGCCACTAACTTCGAACAGGTGCCAATGGAGGCAGCACTCGTCACCACCACTTCTCTCGAGGTAGTGAGACCAATCACCAGCCAGCACGGGGTCACTGATCGTGGGTTGCGACAGTACAACTCCAACCCAGATCACATGGCCAGTTCCATCAGTTCCGTGACCACACACGATAAGAACCTCCAGCACCGAAAGGGACCATCCCATAATCATCAACCATCCGGTCCGTCCAAGACACCTCCGTCTTCAACACTTTTCAGGGCGGGTAGCTCTCTCCTAATCGACCATCGACGTGAAGGTGGACTGAGGAGGACCGCTACCAGCCCACTCACGAGTACCGTCGCCAAAATCGGCATTCCTCCATTGGAGGAGAAACCCCCACCTGGACCATTCACAGACCCCCCTGACCAAGCTCCGGACGACTGCCCCCTGGAGCCAGAAGAGAAAGCTATTAATAAATAAAATCTGTAAGATCAGCTTAAATTATCAAAATATTTTTACTTCTACCGTGAGCTTGTCTAGAAAAGGGTAACTTATTTTTTCTTACGACTCTTCACTCTTGCCATCCGACGGCAGTCAAGAAACAACTAACGCGCTCCCTCAAAATGCTCGACTTTATATCCAATATCGTGTCCCACATGTTGCACAAGATGACTGGTTTACGTATATCGAATATCGTATATCGAATATCGTATATCGTAGTCGTATATCGTATACCTTAAAATGTATATCGTATATCAAATATCGTATATCATATATCGTATCTTGTATCTTGTATCTTGTATCTTGAATTTTGTATCTTGTATCTTGTATCTTGTATCTTTTGTCTTGTACCTTGTATCCTGTATCCTGTATCTTGTAACTTGTATCTTGTATCTTGTATCTTGCATCTTGTATCTTGTATCTTGTATCTCGTATCTTGTATCTTGTATCTTGTACCTCGTATCTTGTATCTTGTATCTTGTATCTTGTATCTTGAATCTCGTATCTTGTATCTTGAATCTTGTATCTTGTATCTTGTATCTTGTATCTCGTATTTTGTATCTTCTATCTTGTATCTTGTATCTTGTATCTTTTATCTTGTATTTCGTATCTTGTATCTTGTATCTTGTATCTCGTACCTTGTATCCTGTATCTTGTATCTTGTATCTTGTATCTTGTATCTTGTATCTTGTATCTTGTATCTTGTATCTTGTATCTTGTATCTTGTATCTTGTATCTTGTATCTTGAATCTTGTATCTTGTATCTCGTATCTTGTATCTTGTATCTCGCATCTTGTATCCTCTATCTTGTGTCTTCTATCTTGAATCTAGTATCTTGTATCTTGAATCTTGTATCTTGTATCTTGTATCTTGCATCCCGTATCTCGTATCTCGTATCTTGTATCTTGTATCTTGTATCTTTTGTCTGGTATCTTGTACCCTGTATCCTGTATCCTGTATCTTGTATCTTGTATCTTGTATCTTGTATCTTGTATCGTGTATCTTGTATCTCGTATCTTGTATCTTGAATATTGTATCTTGTATCTTGTATCTCGTATCTTATATCTTGTATCTCGTATCTTGTATCCTGTATCTTGTTTCTTGTATCTTGTATCATGCAAGCAGCAGAAGAGGTGGGCCTAGAAATAAACGAAGACAAAACGAAATACATGATTACGACGAGAGCAGGTGGACCTCAGAGAGCACATATAAACGTCAGGGGCAAGATATTTGAAAATGTCAAAGAATTTAAATATCTGGGAACGATACTGACGACCAGAAACGAAACGTCAAAGGAAATTAACAAAAGACTACATTCCGGCAACGCTAGTTGGCATGCAGCCAGTAAACTATTAAAATCCAAACTGCAATCACGTAATATAAAGCTCCGTATCTATAGAACCATAATCATGCCGATTGCTCTATACGCATGCGAAACATGGGCTCTCACAAAACGGGAAGAAAACAAATTCCGCATATTCGGGAATAAAGTTTTAAGGGGTATATTTGGCGGTAAATATGACGAGGAGTCAGGACAATGGAGGAAACTCCACAACCACGAATTGGAAGAGCTATACCGCAAACCTACAATAGTGAGAGTGATCAAGTCGCGAAGATTAAGATGGGCCGGACACGTAGCGCGAATCGGCGATGATAGGACCGTGCATAGAATTCTTGACGGTAAACTAACGGGGAAGAGACCAACAGGACGGCCGCGACGGAGATGGGAGGACAATGTTAGATTGGACCTCGAGGAGATCGGATCGAATGATCGAACGTGGAAGGAGAGCGCACAGGACAGGGAACAATGGCGGAGCCGAGTCGGTGAGGTCATGAACTTCCGGGTTCCTACAGGCCAGTAAATAATAATAATAATAAAGTATCTTCTATGTTGTATCTTGTACCTTGTATCTTGTATCTTGTTTCTTGTATCTTGTATCTTGTATCTCGTATCTTGTATCTTGTATCTTTTATCTTGTATCTTGTATCTTGTATCTTGTATCTTGTATCTTGTATCTTGCATCTTGTATCTTGTATCTTGTATCTTGTATCTTGTATCTTGTGTCTTGAATCTTGTATCTTGTATCTTGTATCTTGTATATTGTATCTTGTATCTTGTATATTGTATCTTGTATCTTGCATCTTGTATCTTGTATCTTGTATCTTGTATCTTGTATTCTGTATCTTGTATCTTGTATCTTCAATCTTGCATCTTGTATCGTGTATCTTGTATCTTGTATCTTGTGTCTTGTATCTTGTATCTTGTATTTTGTACCTTGTATCTCTTATTTATTATTTCGTATCTCGTATCTCGTATCGCGATTCTCGCATCTCACGTGAGACCGTATATCATACCTTGTATATTTTATATAACGTGTCGAATGTCACACGTCCTGTGTTGTATAATACATCGTGTGTCGCACGTTGTATATAATAGAAATATATAGTATCTGTTATATAGTCAGTCGGAGTGTAATCGTCGCTAAGAGCGGACTTGTCTGAAATTTAATCGCGGAGCGGGCATCGCCGTGGTTAAAGAAAATGGTATCATACTTAATTGCAAACTCGTACGAATGTGTGCGGTGACAATGCGTGTGTCTTTTATATTGAAAATCTTTACAAATTTCCTTTTATATATGTATGTGTTTACATTTTTTTTTTAATATACTTCTCTCGGGAGAGGCGAACCTATATGGCCGAGTGGGCGCCCCGAGATGCCACCAAATAACTGTTGCAGTTCCTTTTGAACAGTTACAGATTATAACGCTCCGGGTCAGAGTTAGGGGGGCTTGTCGTAAAATGCGATCAAATGCTGAGTGGTAGGAGGGGTCACAATGCTGTACCGCTCGGTGCAACACCACTACATCAAGCTATAGGGTCCGTGAAATAGTAGAGAGAAATCTTTGACCATCTTTCAGAGCTCGACTGATGGACCCGGTTGAAAATAACGTTGGAATAGATGATAGGTGGGTACTAAGGTCATATGACAACCCGTTACACTGTACCTTACGTGATTTGATCAGAAGAAGTCTTTGATTATATTAGGGACTTTCGGCTAATGGTCCGGACCATGAGAATAAAACTTGATGGTAGTTGAGAATAATACATGATAATATCTGTTTACGGATTTGTGTATATACCACTTTAACTACTTACACTTTGTTTATTAAATGTACACACATTGATAATAAAAAACGCTTATTCTTAGTTTAATTAACACACTCGTCCTTCAAGCATTTATTATAATGAAACACACTACATACTTTGTTTTACTGCTCCCAACGTACTCATTTCTATTTAATTTGCACGCATACAACACAACTTCGGGACCCCATTCAAAATCGGCTTTTACACTTTTATTATTTAAAAACGCGGAGACTTTATTATATTAGGTCCGTCCAGAACAGCGATTGGTATCAGATTCTCAATAAAATGTCCAAACCGGACGACGTTCGCACACAGACGCCGTATTATCTCTCATTCGATCATGCAGACCGAAGGATGCATCCATTGTTTACACGCACAATAGATCCTTGCAGTACATTTTTTGCTTATCTAACATTGAAAATGTTTACGATCTGCGAGACCTGATTGTGTGGATGCGTGTAATACAATTCTTAGAACCTTGTATTTATACAAGTGTTCATTTATGGTCAACGATGGCAAAGATATTTTGTATACCTTATTGCTTCGTTACCATGGAATTGTTCTCTGTTTTGAGCAGCACATTATTTTCTTTGTGCCGTCATAGATTTTTCCAGATGTGGTATCTGGATTGCATGATCCGCCCGTGTATGCATTTTGTATCTAATGCACTTTTACAGGTACTCTTTGTATTGGTTATGTTGATTAGGATTAATCAACATATGTGACTTCACATGATGGTGAATCCTGTTAATGGTGGGGAGGTGGCCTCAAAAGGGTGAGTATTAGGGGAGTATAGGCGTTGCGTGTAACAATCCTCCCCCCTTTACAAAACGGGTATTATTCTTAGAAGAAGAATAATACTCTCGAAAGGTCTTTAAATTGGGTGCCGGAGCGTAAAGCCTTGCATGAAAAAATGTTAGTGCCAGCGTGCGCGTTTACAAAAATTATTTAAACAAATTTTTTTTGTTTTGTCCCGTATTCTGTTACAAATGTTGGGATCATAGTGTTTGGGGTACATTAATTTAAATGCAATTGCCATGTGTAGGCGTATAAAATATTTTTATGTTTACTACTTTTTTTTTCTTTCTATTTAAGTTTTCTTTTGTATTTATTACTTATTTTGTTTGTTTATTTCATTATTTGACATAATGGTACTGGTAGACACTTAATAGTGACTTTTATTTATAATAACAAAAACTCTTTTCGTTATATGGCGCAAGACTAATAACCTTGCCCGGAAAAACAAATTATTATGGAAAATTTAACAAGCTGCATACTTGTTAAATAAGGCCAACACCGGATCCCGGTTGTAGTGCCGTTGATAATGATGATGATTTTCGTTATGTCTACCTAAGGCTATCTTAGATTAGTTTTTATTTATATATTTACCTTTTGAGCATGTAATGCTAACTTTGTGCGGTAGTTTACATAAGAGTATATTCTTTATCCGGTTCCTCGATAGTACCGATAATACCACTACCCACCTCTCATGCGGGGGAACGGGGTTCGATTCCCCGTCGGGGAGCCTCTGGCTCAAGACTAATAACCTTGCCCGGAAAAAAAAAATCATTATGGAAAATTTAACAAGCCTCAGGATTTGCTAAATAGGGCCAAGACCAGCTCCCGGTTGTAGTGCCGATGATGATGATGATGATATTCTTTATCCATTAATTTTCGGACGTTGGTTTTCATTAATTTGGTTTGTTCTATTGTAGCTGGGTTGGGGCTTATAATTATTGCTAAAGTGTATTAAGTGACAAAAGTAAAAAAGAAATAAAATAATAAAAATAGATGCATGTATTATAAAAGTAATGTTTAAAGTAAATACATTTCAAATTAGTATGGAAAGGATCAAATAAATTCTCTTAATTTAGTTCGTAATAAATAGTTATTTTTTTAATATGTACTTAGGGCACTAATATATTTCTTTTTATTATTTTTTTAGCTTAATAGAACTGTGGTCGTGTTGGACTATACACCATGCACGGGCGCGGATTCAGCCAACACCCACCGATTGTCGCTGTTGACGACGCACCAAATCCAAGAAAAAGCCGGAGAAATAAATACACCACCGAGGGGGAGACAAATCACCAACGCACAAGAGAAGATGAGAAGAGAAAAACTATTCTTTTAGTTGTATCCAATGTTCTTTATTTGACGTCACGTTTTTATTCCACAATGCTGTTTACTTGGTTCTTAGATTTAGGATTTATGTTTGACTTACATGGCACAACGTTGTTTAAACTGTTCTTAGATTTAGTATTAATGTTTGACTTTCATTGCACAACGTTGTTTAAACTGTTCTTAGATTTAGTATTTATGTTTGACTTTCATTGCACAACGTTGTTTAAACTGTTCGTAGATTTAGTATTTATGTTTGACTTTCATTGCACAACGTTGTTTAAACTGTTCTTAGATTTAGTATTTATGTTTGACTTTCATTGCACAACGTTGTTTAAACTGTTCTTAGATTTAGTATTAATGTTTGACGGACTTCGAAACTTATTGCTGATTTTGAAATTCAGCGAGTCTTTGAACACACGAATTATATCGACGCACCGTGGATGATAAAACAAAAAAAACTGGAGAAACTCGACTTCCTTTGTTTACCGAACTACTGCTCGCGACTCTTTTAAACACCGCGGTCTCGATCTGAGTGTCTGGCTAGATAAAGAGTTAATCCTGCACACTAAAACATATATCTTCGTACCCGACTGTGGATAAAATCTGACTGGAACAACTGTTTTTTACATTTAATGGCGCTGACATTTACTACGGATTAAAATTACTCGACACAGTAAGGCTCGCGCGCACTCTCCGGGTGTTGGTATCTGACTGATTGGAAATCATCCAAGAAAAGGGAACCTCAAAGAGACTGAAAAAGAGGCGGAGTTACACGATTAACTCGAGGTAGTTAATCGTGATTGGACCGGGTGAGATAGGCATAAATTACGCATGTATGCGTATGCCATGCATGCGATCGTCCAGCGACCGTGGATGGCGGGCAACATCGCTAGTGCATTTTCTAGGAATGCAAATAATAGCATCTGGGGTGTGAAAGACCCAAAACGATGATTTGGTCATCCTAATGGAAGGCCATAAATCATCATTTCTGTTGCCGATGATTAAGCATTGCAACGAACATTGGGTGCAGCCATTGCCAGATGTTAAAAGTAAACATTTTCTGGCTGCATCCAGTTCGCGGCTCGTTTTACGGTCCCTGCTGGTGAGGATCGATAATCGGGAAACCAGCGATTGCTAGTTATTAGGGTCATGTTTGTTTTGCGTCAGCCGAAACGTTGTCGGCGATAGCAAAACAATAGGGCAAATAGCCGCATGCATTTATGCCGAGGGTAAACAAATACAACGAGTCACTAGGAACTCTTGTTGATTGTTGTTTCCATAGCTTAAGGCTATGGAAACGAGATGCCCTGGCCGAATGTATGCCCATGTTTGGATTTCGGATGCCATGGCAATGCAATGATTTTGCCGTGGACTTATGCATTTTATTTAGAAGATAAAATACGCCTCGGGGGGTGAATTTTCGATGCCACAGCAAGGCGATAAGCTTTGCCGTGGGGTTAATGTTTTTTTTAGGAAATAATGTACACCTCGGGGGTGAATATTCGATGCCACGGCAAGGCGATAAGCTTTGCCGTGGGGTTAATGTTTTTTAGGGAATATGGTCTGGCCGAGGTGAGTTTTCGATGCCACGGCAAGGTGATAAGCTTTGCCGTGGATTTAATGTTTTCAGAGGTGATGCTGGGGAAAAGGGGGTTTGGATGGAAATCCCCTACAGAATAGGTAAGCTGCCTAGCATAAATTCAAAACGGTTATCCGATTGGTTAACCGTATTAATTCCGGCGATTTGGCTGAGGGTAAATGCCGTAGCAAGGTTACGCAACCTTGCTGAAGTTCGACCGAAAGGTAAGTCGTTCGCCTGGAAAGGTGGGGATCGAGCGATGTATGGCTCTTCGGGCCCTGAAAAGCCCCACATCACTCCCTCCCCAGTGACGTAGTCACGAAACAGGTAAGGCAGGTTAGGGGGTGGTTAGTTGGTTCTGGGCGCGCGTTTGAGCGCGAGTACGGGGGGGTTGTGCTGGTGGAGTAGGAGCGGTGTCGGTAGATGGAGGTGATTCTGGAGCGGAAGCTTCCAGAAAACAGGGCTTAAGCCTTTCGACGCTGACCGTGGATCGCTTGCCTCTAATGTCGATCTCGAAGACGCGGTCACTGATGCGGCGGAAGACTTTGAATGGGCCATCATAAGGTGGGTCGAGGGGCTTCTTGACCTTATCCACCCTGACAAAGACGTGCGTGCAGCTGTGCAGTTCAGGGTGGACGAAAAGTTTTTTGGAGCCGTGCCTGGTTACAGGGGTTGCCCTAACCTTACGTAGCAGGTCACGGAGATGTCCCAATTCGCGAAGTTGGTCACGCGGTGTTTCGCCATCCAGGAAAAGTTCTCCTGGAAGAAGGAGGTTGGTACCATAGGTAAGCTCTGCTGCCGAAGCACCTAGGTCCTCCTTAATGCTTGTCCTCAGGCCGAGGAGGACGGTTGGTAGGGCGTCAAACCATTGTGTGTCATTATGACACATGAGTGAGGCTTTAAGAGATCTGTGCCAGCGCTCTATCATCCCATTTGATTGCGGATGGTAGGCGGTGGTACGACTTCTTTGGCAGCCGAGAAGATCTGTTAGCTGCCTAAACATTGTCGCCTCAAACTGTGGACCTCGGTCCGAAGTAATTGTGGTTGGTACACCGAAGCGTGTGACCCAAGTTGAGTAAAAGGCCTTGGCGACTGATTCGGCAGTAACTGCCCGGAGAGGTGTCGCCTCTGGCCATCGCGTGCAGCGATCCATCATAGTGAGGATATAAGAAAATCCTCTTGATGGAGTAAGCGGTCCCACTATGTCTATGTGGACATGGGCGAAGCGTGCCGTGGGAAGCTTGAATTGCGCTGGCTCCAGTACATTATGTCGCGCTACTTTGCAGCGCTGGCACTGGAGACAAGCACGGGCCCAACCGGTGAGGTCTTTGTTCATCCGGGGCCAAATAAATTTGCGACGGACAGCAGCGGCTGTTGCTCGGCCGCTGGGGTGGGCAGGGTTGTGGTAAACCTGGAACACGCCCTTACGAAGTTTCTCGGGAATGTAAGGTCTAGCGGTTCCAGTGGAGACATCACACCAGATTTCGCCCAAAGGGTCGCGAAGGGTAATTTTCTTGAGCTCTAGTGCCGTATCGGCAGTTAGGAGGGACTTGAGCTGTTCGTCCTCCTCTTGAGCTAGGGCAAGATCAGCGTTATTCAAGGCGGAACGCAAGTGAATCGTATCGATTCGAGAAAGGGCGTCCGCCGTGACATTCAGTTTACCGGAGATATGCCTGATCTCCGTAGAATATTGCCCAATGAGGTCTAATTGACGCTCTTGTCGGGGGGAGGCATTTCCCGACTTCTTCCGGAACGCGTAGACCAATGGCTTGTGGTCTGTTAAGATGGAAAGTGAGCGACCTTCTATCATATGACGGAAGTACTTAACAGCGCTGTAGATCGCGAGCAATTCACGGTCATAGGCGCTGTAACGTCGCTCAGTGGGACTCAGCTTCCTTGAAAAGAAGCCGAGTGGTTCCGGTCGGCCTTCAATGTCCTGTTCAAGGACGGCTCCGATTGCGGTATCCGATGCGTCGCATTGGATAGAAAGTGCCGCTCCCTCGAGAGGGTATCGGAGTAAGGTGGCATTTGCCAATTGTTCTTTGGACAGTTGGAATGCTCTATCAGAGACTTCTGTCCAATTAATGGGGCGCTTATCATTGCGCTTAGCTCCTTTTAAAAACTCATTTAGGGGAGCTTGAACTTGGGCAGCGTTCTTCAGAGTTGGACGATAGAAGTTAAGCATGCCCAAAAATCGACGCAGCTCACTCACGTTAGTAGGCCGTGGGTATTTCATGAGGGCCTCCACACGGTCTGGTAGTGGGCGAATGCCCTGGTTGTCAACGACATAACCCAGATAGGTGATTTGCTCCTTGGCGTATTGACACTTATCTGGGTTGATGACAAGACCGAATTCGCGGAGGCGCTCTAGGACCTGACGTAAGTGGCGTTTATGTTCGGCGAGGTCTTTGGAGGCGATGAGAATGTCATCAAGGTATGCATGGCAGCAATTAAGACCTCGTAAAGCCGTGTCGATATACCGCTGGAATGTCTGTGCGGCATTCCTGAGGCCGAAAGTCATCACTTTGAACTCGAAGAGTCCGAAAGGTGTAATGACTGCGGTCTTGGGGATGTCTTCAGGTGCCACCGGTATTTGGTGGTATGCCCTGGTGAGATCCAGGGTTGTGAAGACATTGCACCCTCGTAACTTGTACGAAAAATCGTAGAGGTGTGCAATTGGGTATCTGTCCGGGACAGTTGCTGCGTTCAACAGCCTATAATCGCCACATGGGCGCCACTCACCAGAACGTTTCTTCACTAAGTGGAGTGGGCTTGCCCAGGGACTGTCCGACGGTTGGCAGATACCTAGTTCGATCATATGCTCGAACTCCGCGCGCGCCGCACGTAATTTTTCCGGAGCCAGTCGACGTGGACGCTGGCTCACAGGGGGACCACGCGTTTCTATATGATGAAACACCGTGGCTTTATGTCGGCGTTGGTTAGGTAGAGGAATTGTTGTACTCACAAATTCCTGTACCATAACCTGGAATGGGTCTAAGCACTCTGTGGCCCCTGAAGTAGCCGCTGGTGATGCCGCCATGGGCAAGGGGGGTGCGGTTGGAGCCACAAGTCTGTTATGGGTCGAATCGACCAACAGATTATGTGCACCTAATAGGTCGGAACCTATCAGGGGTTCATTCACGTCCGCAATGACGAAACGCCAAGTGATCGGACGACAAAGACCCAATTGCAGTGTCAGCTTTTTACGTCCGTACGTAAGTATCGGCGTATTATTTGCAGCTGACAATTTAAGTGCGGCTGGCACGCGGTTACGCGGAGCAAACGATCGCGGGAGGACTGAAATATCGGCGCCGGTATCGACAGTAAAAGCGATATTCAGTTTCGAATCCCGGATGGTTAAGCGACTTATCGTAGGGGTGCCGGCCGATTGCGCGAGGGTGTCGGTCGGCAAAACTAGTTTAAAGAGCGCCTCTGGTTGGTGGAAGGTTGCGTCCAACCACAAGGCGCTTTGCAATTGAATGCGCGATCACCATATCGCTGGTGATTGGCGCACCAAGGCAGAGTAACGGCATTATCAGGTGTGTTCTGCCTATTAGTATTGCCGTTACGGGGAGGTCGAGCCGGAGCTCGCTGGGAATTGGCCCGGTGAGGGCCGTTCTGGGTGGGATTGGCCCTCTGTGGGGCATTTTGGGGGATATAGGCCCTCTGAGGGGCATTTTGGGAGAAATTCTGCCGATTGAGAGAACGGCTCGGCATGGCTCGATTCTGGGCGCTTCGAGGATTGTTCCTCACCTCCGCGCGCAATTGCGTTATCTCGCGGAGGAGTGAGGTTTGGAGCGCCCGTAGGTCAGCAGGAGTTAGTTGTGTGGGTGGACTTCTTTGGTTGAATGCGTTGGGGCCTGCCTCTGGATTCCCCTGAGGGAAATTGGTTGAGGCGGGCCTTCTAAGGGGTAATTGGTTTTGAGGAGGATTGGGAGTTGAGACCAATTGATGGGCTGTAAAAGGGAGACGAGGGTGCCGTGCAGGCTGTGCAGCGTGTTGAGAAACCGCCGCTACTTGGTACGCAGGAGGCTCAGAATACTGATCTGAACTTTCCATAATTGCGTCCGCAATTTTGGATAAATAGCCCAAACTCTGGTTGGGTTGGGCTATAAGTGCCGAACGGGCATGCTGGGGAAGACACCTCAAAAAGTGAGGCCTTATTAGGTCGTCCCCAATCCTGGTCCCCGCTATAGAGCGTAAATGGGTCAGGAAAAGAGATGGTCTCATCCCGGATAAGTTGGTTACAGCGGCCAAACGTTGTTGCCGCACACTTCCAGGTTCGTCCAAAGCTTCAAGCAGGGCATCACGCATGTTGCTATATGGGTTGCGGCCGGCCGACTTTATTATGTGTGCAACATGCGGTCGCTGAGTGCGGTCAAGCACTTTCAACAGCTCAACTGCACGAAGTTGTTCGTCGTGCAAGGCTGAGGCCTGGAAGATGCGGTCTGCCACTGCAAACCAAAGGTCCGGGTCCTCCTCATCGAAGGGGGGAAGTCCTATATTAGGGTGACGAGTCCCATTCCCGAGGCTGGAAGCATCGTGGAATTCTTGGGACTCTGAAGGTCTTTGGGGTTGTTGTGAGGTGCCGGCACCAGTTGTGGGCATTAAAATGCCGGAATTTGTCAAAGGGCCGATACCAGGGGCGTTGGGAGAGGTTGGGAGAGCGTTAGAAGATTTGGGTCGGTTCACGACGCTGGGGGCAACGGGTGGTGCCAGAGGAGTAGATTGTCCGGGCAAGTCTAAGTCAGTATCGACTTGCTCGGTTGGGAAATCGACGCTGGATGCGTCGTGAAACTCAAGGGGCTCGGGTTGTTCCAGAGCCTTTTTGGCCATGGTGTTTCGCGTGTTGACCATTATGGATAGTAACACGAAACTGAAATAAAAGGCGTAAGAGGACGCGGAGAAATGGGAGAGATCGCCAAGGAAAAGTCGTGTAATGCGGGTTGTAATTGGGGATATTACCGTTATTTATCTCTTAATGAGATTTCGATTTAAAAACTTAGTAAACTCCCCTAGTTGGAGTTCGTGGTTAGGAAAAGGGGCCAATGATATTAAAAAAAAATCACGGGGAGTCGAGAGTAGCCGAGTGGAGTAGTTAACGAGGACAGGCGGAACTATAGTGTTGTCTTACTTAATTTCAAACTGAAGAAAACGTTAATTTAATGATTAAAACGGGATTGAATTGGAAAATATTTAAGTTACTTTCGCGCGTGTGTGTCTCTAAGTGTTGAGAAACGTTAAAGTCTCCTTGTGTGTGCTGCAGATATATCTTACTTATTTTATTAAAGTTTGGAACGCCAGTTATAGTATGACAATTAATTACTAATTTCGTTATTTGCAGCCTTTTTAACAGTATGAAATTTATTCTATGTGAATTATTATTTTTTGTATTCTTGGGCGGTTTCTTTTCGAACAGCTATGTATGATTAATTTACAAAGTTTAGTATTGTTGGTAAATATTGTTTTACTTTTCTTCAATTTCGTATTTGGGAGCTCTGAAGGAGCTTACAAGATTTTCTCTAGTTGCTGTAGGATTATTTCTGTCTTTTTATTTAAATTTCAGAACAACTAGATCAAAGTGTAGGACCTTTTTACTACGCGTAGCGTTTGTAAAAGTCAGTCGAGTTCCTTTTTTATTTGGTAAAAGACAAAATAAAAATTAAAAAAAATTTTAAAGACACTAATAAAAACTTAATAATACTAGAGAGAAAAACAAGAACAGGAACTGCGAATTATTAAGGATGTTATTGTTTGTTTACAGTGTTAACTCTCTTCTTAGTTATCTTTAATTACTAAAAAAAAGGAATAGGTCGTGACCGGTGAAAACTATAGTAGTGATGGCGCTGAAAGTGTAAATTTATTGCGTTTAGGTAAACTAGGTTTCCGAATACTTCAACAGATGTCCTGTCTCAACTTATTTTTGTAAGTGCCTAGACGGCTTATGCGGCTGTATCAAAACGATTCCTCTTTAATTTAAAGTAAAACATTTGGTAGGACACGCGTGTTTTGACTTATTCATTTAAGTGTTAGCAAAACTTTCACAGGACAGGTTGGTATTTTCTTTCGGCTTTTACAATATTGTACGCGGTGTGAACACTTAATAGCATACTATTGAGTCTTACTACGGTTAAACTACTTATTTATTAGAGAGGATATTCTAACATCGTGCCTGCTTAATTTTATAAAGTCTAATGCCGTAGGTATTGTATATTTATTGCGTATTACGTTCTTTAATTTTGTGCGAAAAAAATGTTACATCTTACTTTGCGTACCAATAATTTAAGAGAGCACTAATACATATATAATAGTTTATTTAACTGGTGATCACTTAATTAAAGATTGTGCTATTGCACGGGTTCTTTGTAAAAGAATAAATGAAGGTAAAAAAAAAAAAACGAAAGTACCTGGTCTTGGTGTAATGTTGCGGTTGCTGGTGTTAAGCTGCTTTTGTAAATGCCGGAAGTCCTCGGCCCGGCGATCTTGGAGAGGCTGGGGTTTTTGTCCTGCTGGGGAATCCTAGTTACTTGCGGCAACGCTGAGCTGGTAAACTGGTAGTCGTCATTGGATAATTAGCACTCACTGATACTGGTTATTGTTCTTAGGCTTCTCTGGCACCGGGAAAGTTTAAAAAAATGTTCAAGAGGTGGCGTATTTCCACTAGGTGTCACCAATATGGTTCGCGCTGTTTTGGCACCAACTTATCTCGAGGTGGCGTGTTCTAATTCGGGGTCACCAATGTGGTCGTGTTGGACTATACACCATGCACGGGCGCGGATTCAGCCAACACCCACCGATTGTCGCTGTTGACGACGCACCAAATCCAAGAAAAAGCCGGAGAAATAAATACACCACCGAGGGGGAGACAAATCACCAACGCACAAGAGAAGATGAGAAGAGAAAAACTATTCTTTTAGTTGTATCCAATGTTCTTTATTTGACGTCACGTTTTTATTCCACAATGCTGTTTACTTGGTTCTTAGATTTAGGATTTATGTTTGACTTACATGGCACAACGTTGTTTAAACTGTTCTTAGATTTAGTATTAATGTTTGACGGACTTCGAAACTTATTGCTGATTTTGAAATTCAGCGAGTCTTTGAACACACGAATTATATCGACGCACCGTGGATGATAAAACAAAAAAAACTGGAGAAACTCGACTTCCTTTGTTTACCGAACTACTGCTCGCGACTCTTTTAAACACCGCGGTCTCGATCTGAGTGTCTGGCTAGATAAAGAGTTAATCCTGCACACTAAAACATATATCTTCGTACCCGACTGTGGATAAAATCTGACTGGAACAACTGTTTTTTACATTTAATGGCGCTGACATTTACTACGGATTAAAATTACTCGACACAGTAAGGCTCGCGCGCACTCTCCGGGTGTTGGTATCTGACTGATTGGAAATCATCCAAGAAAAGGGAACCTCAAAGAGACTGAAAAAGAGGCGGAGTTACACGATTAACTCGAGGTAGTTAATCGTGATTGGACCGGGTGAGATAGGCATAAATTACGCATGTATGCGTATGCCATGCATGCGATCGTCCAGCGACCGTGGATGGCGGGCAACATCGCTAGTGCATTTTCTAGGAATGCAAATAATAGCATCTGGGGTGTGAAAGACCCAAAACGATGATTTGGTCATCCTAATGGAAGGCCATAAATCATCATTTCTGTTGCCGATGATTAAGCATTGCAACGAACATTGGGTGCAGCCATTGCCAGATGTTAAAAGTAAACATTTTCTGGCTGCATCCAGTTCGCGGCTCGTTTTACGGTCCCTGCTGGTGAGGATCGATAATCGGGAAACCAGCGATTGCTAGTTATTAGGGTCATGTTTGTTTTGCGTCAGCCGAAACGTTGTCGTCGATAGCAAAACAATAGGGCAAATAGCCGCATGCATTTATGCCGAGGGTAAACAAATACAACGAGTCACTAGGAACTCTTGTTGATTGTTGTTTCCATAGCTTAAGGCTATGGAAACGAGATGCCCTGGCCGAATGTATGCCCATGTTTGGATTTCGGATGCCATGGCAATGCAATGATTTTGCCGTGGACTTATGCATTTTATTTAGAAGATAAAATACGCCTCGGGGGGTGAATTTTCGATGCCACAGCAAGGCGATAAGCTTTGCCGTGGGGTTAATGTTTTTTTTAGGAAATAATGTACACCTCGGGGGTGAATATTCGATGCCACGGCAAGGCGATAAGCTTTGCCGTGGGGTTAATGTTTTTTAGGGAATATGGTCTGGCCGAGGTGAGTTTTCGATGCCACGGCAAGGTGATAAGCTTTGCCGTGGATTTAATGTTTTCAGAGGTGATGCTGGGGAAAAGGGGGTTTGGATGGAAATCCCCTACAGAATAGGTAAGCTGCCTAGCATAAATTCAAAACGGTTATCCGATTGGTTAACCGTATTAATTCCGGCGATTTGGCTGAGGGTAAATGCCGTAGCAAGGTTACGCAACCTTGCTGAAGTTCGACCGAAAGGTAAGTCGTTCGCCTGGAAAGGTGGGGATCGAGCGATGTATGGCTCTTCGGGCCCTGAAAAGCCCCACAGAACTAAAAGGGATATCTATATTTATTTATTTTAAAAGAGAAATCTTACAATTTATTCTTGGAAACTTCATAGTTTCCGTTTTTTTTGTTTGTATTTTGTCCTTATTAGGAGGATCATTAATTATATGTTAAGTATAGCTTTTTGAATAAAACCTACATATCTATATTTTTTTTTTGTGTAACTACTAACTAAAAGTAAAATGTATATTTACAATAATAGTAATAATAATATTAAAAATAATACAATAATATTAGTAATTATAATAAAACTTGCAATAATTCTTTTATTTTTCTTATAAATTTAAACAGAATATTCCATTGGAATTATGAAATAAACAGATTGGTGGTAAACACATAAAGTTATTTTCTATAAAATGTTTGTAAAATTAAATTACATTTAATTATATATATAATTTTTTTTTCAATTTACATGTAGTTGTGGAAAAGATCATATTATTGTTTACACGTTTAAAATTTTGGTTTGAGTTTTTTGTTTTTAATTTATTGTTGTTTAATTTTATCAGGGAGAACATATAGTACTATACTAGGAATTAGAATTACCAGTTGTTTGTTTTACAATTTTAAATTTTTTTTACTCCTTTAAATTTTGTTTATATTTGTTTAAATTATAGATTTTATTTTAATTACAATATTTACGACACATACAATTCATTTGTATTCTGCCAGGGAGTCGTCTATGATTTCTGAGAAAGGTTTTCTCCTGGGAAGCAAATAAATAATATATGTGGATAAGGAATGGGGATAGGGATATTGGTCGCACGTTCATCAGGTGGAGTTTGATTTATTCATGATAGGGATTCAGACGAATGTTGTGTATTACAACATTTCTGTTCCCTACCTTGATAGTGGTGTTAACGGCTCCTGTAATTGATGTAACCATATAAGGACCTTTCTAGATGGGTGTTAGTTTCCTCTTCCTGTTTTCGTTTCGTACAAAAACTTTATCGCACACGTGAAACATGAAAGGGCGTGTCACACGGTCGTAGTACTGTTTTGACCGCTGTTTGCTAGTCAATAAGTTTCGCCTAGCTATTTCGTACATTTTCTGTAATTTGTATTTTAATAGCTTGTCGTAACTCTCATGGTTGTACACTGGTTCTGGTGCTCGTTTTAAGTTCGAGCGTACTTCCGGAGTGAAACCATTGAGACAATCCGTAGGCGTGAGTTTTGTACCTTCATATACACTGCTGTTGTACACGAATGTCGCCGTCCTCAGGTATTGATCCCAAGATTGAAAAGTTAAAATGTATTGGTTGCCAGTAGGAGTTTGTTCGATAGGACCTACGATGTCTAAAGTAGACTTTATCAAAGGGCTTCTCAGCAATGCCAGTCACTTCCATTGGCATACGCAGGGCTGGTGAGGATTTCATGGATTGACATGTTTTGCATACGTTTATGTAGTGCTTAATGTCAGGCAACATGTTCTTCCACCAGTAGTTCCTACGAATTTTTTTATATGTTTTAGCCACTCCCTGGTGTCCACCGATGGGAAGGTCATGGTAGTCTCTGAGTATTATTTAGACTTCTTCAGGGTTTGTAATTTCCATCACCCATATCTCATACGTGCGATTCACAGTCTCAATCTGAGGAGGATCAGTGTCCCCTGGAAGTCCTTGGGTAACTTCGTCATTTGTACTCACTGCCTGTTGTTTGGTTTGAGCACGAGTTATAGCATTACATTGCTGAGGGGGTTGTTTTCTGTTTAAATAATTATAAGTACTGCCACAAACAAAGTTCTGTTGCCGAAAGGCAAATTATACAATAGTTATGTAATGTTTAGCTTAGAGCGTCTGCGTAGGACCAGTAAGTTATAATATAAGATGATTAAGCTAGAATTTAAGCATTTTTTGTCTAGCATGTAATTTAGAAACTAAGAAGATAAAAAGAAAAGAAAAAAAATGTTCTAAAAATGAAAAAGTGAATGGGGTTGTTTTTTAAAAGGCATTTCCTTGCCTGGTGTATGCCTGAAAGTTGTTCCGTTGATATAGGTTGATCAGGGGAATTTTGGGGGATGCGGCTAAGGGCGTCCGCATTTGTGTTGTATTTTCCGGGTTTGTACTCTATCTGGTAGTCAAACTCCGCTAATTTTTGTTGAAATTTTGGTAGACGGGATGAGGGATCCTTTAATTTCAACATTCTCCCAAGGGGTATGTGGTCTGTGTAGACCGTAAATTTTCGCCCTTGCAAGTAGCAACGGAAGTTTTTTGTAGCCCAAACGATCGCTAATAACTCCTTTTCGATTTTAGAGTAATTTCTTTCGGCCTTGTTTAACGTCCGACTGGCGTAGGCAATAGGTTGATCCTTGCCCACTTCACCTTGTGAGGGAACTGCTCCCAGTACTTCATTGCTAACGTCCGTGGTCAGGTTAAAAGGCCATGTAAAATCAGGGTAGATAAGAAGAGGTGGTGAAGTTAACAGCTCTTTTATTTTTTCAAATGCTTGGTGATATTTGTCTGACCATGTGAATTTTACATCTTTTCGTAAAAGGTTTGTTATAGGACGTACTATCTTGGAAAAATCTGGAATGAATTTTCGATAGTAGTTGGCCAGACCTAAAAAGGATTGAACGTTTTTAACTGTTCTTGGAGTTCGAAAAGTCTTTACGCTGGCAGTTGTATCGGGATTTGGCAACGCTCCTTTTCCGAACAGACATGTCCAAGGTAAACCACTTGTTTTTGTAGAAACCTACATTTCTCCGGTTTCAGTTGTTACGTGGTAACTTCCCCCATCCCCATTATAACAATTGGAAAGCAAGCGATATAGGCATATAGCCTACGATCCACATGTTGGAGGCGCGAACCGAAATTTGTTAGGTTGTGGAACTTGTGGAGGCAGCTGTGGGCATTCCTTTTCGGAGTGGGAAAAATTCGGAGAGAGAGAGAGTAGAAGGTTGTCCGCAGTTGAAAGAGGTCATATCGAATACGATACACTCGGTAGACAAAAGATTAGATAATTTAAAAATAAAAGAAGGAATGAAAAAAAAAAACGGTACGGTAAAGTTTAGTTAAAGTTAGAAGAAGAGTAAACTTAAAAGTAAAGGAAATGAGGAAATTTGTATATAATAAATGTGTCGTAATCGTATCTCAAAGTAACGTTTAGATGGACCGTAAAATGTAAAATTTCTCCTGTAAAAATAAAATTCATACTAGTGGACGTCAAAAGTGTTTAATCTATTTTGTTCGAGCGAACTCATCGGGGGAATTGGAGCTGGTGTATCTTCTGATGGGAGCGAACCCAGGAATCGGTAAAACAAAAAATAAAAATCTAACTCTCCCTTCACAGACAAAGAAACCAACTGGTGATAATCCAGTTCTGCAACGGAAGACCCAAGTGCTAACGTCGACCCGAGATAGCAACGGTTCCAGCTCGACAACGGTATCAAAACGTAGACAAAGAGAGTTACCCGAATTGACCTCAAGAAATTCATTGAAAAATCGACACGACTGCTGGAATAGATGAAATGTGCTCATTTCATAGTCACTGTGGCATTTGGCAACCTGAGTTCCTGTAATACCCATTACACAGTTTTAGATTGGGTTCTCCTAGTTTGTCGAAGACTTTTTGAAGTTTGCCATTATGGTTTGCCAAATTTTTGCCATATATGACAATATCGTCTAGGTATACATAACATTCGAGACCCTGCAGTCCGGTTACGACTTGGTTCATGAGTCTTTGGAACATAACCGGTGCTCCTTTTAATCCAAACGACATACGTGTAAACTCATAGTGCCCATAATTAGTGCCGAAAGCTGTTTTTTGCTGGTCTTTGGGGTCTACCAATACTTGATGGTAGCCGCTAGCCAGATCGAGCGTAGAGAAATAACGCGAATGACCGAGCTGGTCAAGTATATCCTCTATTCGAGGCAAGGGGTATGCCGCGCCGATGGTTTTTTATTCAGCTTCCTGAAATCAACTACGACTCTGCATCGGGTTTCTCCGTCGGGGCCCGCTTTCTTTGGAACTACCAGAAGTGGTGAGTTCCACGCACTTTTGCTAGCTTGAATAATATTATTCTCTAGCATTTCCCACACTTGTTCGTTTATTATTTGTTTTTTATTTTCGGGTAGTCTGTACATCCCTTGGTTTAATGGTGCTTGGTCCTGTACCAAAGGGATTTCATCCATTATTGCATTGGTGTACGTCAGGTAATCGCCTTTTAGATGGAATATGTCGTGATATTCCTGGGATAAGCACAATGGATTGGTATTCTTCATAACTTAGATTTTTCCCTAAATTGAGTTCGTCATATAGTTTCTCTAATCATGTATCAATCGTGGTTTCACCTGACGACTCATTTTCCGAGTACAAGTATTTTATGTGTTGGAGGGTTGCCACCTCCGAATGGGTTAACTTGTTTTTGTCTGCTGACGTACATGCTCGCATCCGGAAGCTTTTGTTATCACGGATATCCAGGGGAATTAATGAATATTCCCTGGTGGGCAGTAACTCTACTTTTATCCGGTGAATTAATTTGGGGGTGTCTGTTATATTGAGTGCTGCAATCTTGGCCCTTGAAGTATTGTTTAATATGCAATTTGACAGGTATATTCCTGATTGCATTTCTTTGGGCAAACAGATCAGTTCTTCTCGGATTTCTATTGGTAACACAATTACCTTTTGTGAAGGTCCTGGTATTTCAACCGGTTTGTGGGGGTGAAAGTATGGATGCCAACGTATGGCAAGTATTCACTTTAATCCCCAACACTCGTCGCTGAATAAAAATAAATTAGTTCTTCCGAATACAGACTCCAATAAGGTGAAACAATGAAACGCACTGTTGATGTTCGCAGTATAAATGTTTTTCTTTTTTATTAATTCAAATGTTTCTTTAATTCCACTGATTTATTATCCAAAAGGTATCTGCTTTATGATTTTATTTTAAGTATATACACTTATATATATTATATATTCTACAAATTAGGCACTACGAAAGTTTATTATTCGTGTTTGGCTGTGTCTTCAGTCTTAAAGAAAAATGATCGCAATTTCACTGTGGTAGCAGCATTCGGCCCAAATGACAAAAATGAATTTTTAATTAAGATCGACTCAACTCGCGGGGGTGTGCGGACTCCTCTGGAGTGAAATTCAACTCTGTTCCCGGCGGCATGACTGCTTGCAATGATAGTTGAGATGTGACTAGTTAACGGCGAGCTCCCGACGTAACGTGTGTACGTAGTGACGAATGACAAGCGTCTGTTGAAGTAGGGGTGAAATTCTGTATTTCATTTTACGCACAGGACAACCAAAAGAGACCACGCCTCTGCTCTCTCAGCGTCACGCTCGTCGAAGTGTGGTAACTTCGGTTAATTTGTAATTGACGAACGTGGAGAATGGGAGAACAGAAACACGATGTACTGTGATCTCGAAGTAGCTTTGGTTGTGTGTGTTGGTATCAACTGCTGTTTCTGAGCATGGCCTGGTGATCCAGTGTCACGGCTGTGGTGTACTTAGCGAGCATTGAACCGTATTGAAACAGAATTATGAAGGAGAGGAAAATTTAGCTGGTGCTATTCACCTGCGAAAAGAGATCATTGATCCCAAGCGAATGGATGATCTGATGAAACTCGATAGGACGCTAGATCGGCTAAGGGAAATGGTACCGTGGAAAAACATAAAGGAATTTGGTAAATACCCAAGCCAATGAATGATGCTGCAACCGCGTCGCTTGATTTGACTTGGTTGTTGCTAACCAATACGAATGGAATTTCCGGTGGAAATCCCATGGTTAGAGGAATAGTAGCCATATGGCGAAAATGAAAGCTAAACTCAATTATGCATTATCTGCATAGGATAATGAGTTTAGCTATGTGTCCTTGGGGAAAACATGTTATTTCAGGTGAATAGCATATAAGGGGAAAGGATAGGAATGTCGCGCTGAAAGCGGTCGAAATAAGATGGAAATTGTGGTTGAAATTTGTGGGTTGGTTCTCCATGTAGAATAGAGAAACCACACAGGTTCACTCAGAATAACTTCCAGTGTTTTCGAGTTTGGAGCTGCAGGATCCATAGTCCTATTTTCTCTGCTTATATCTATAGAAGTATGGGCTTCTGGTTGTCGGATCGGAGATATTGGGAGCGATGCAGTTTTGCAGCCAGCACTTTTCCTAGAAAAGGCTTTGGAAGAGCTACTGACTATGGGTTGTACCTCTTTGGGTCCCATTTCCTCAATAGTCCTATCGTACCGGCTGCGCCAATTGTTAAAGAAAGGGTTTACATATACTACTGTACGTAATATTCACAATACACTTTAACCACTTACACGTCGTTTATTAAATGTACACACATTGAAAATAAAACACGCTCGTCAAATTAGTTTAATATAATGTTATGATGGAAATGTTAATCATTTACAGAATGTTAGGTCTGTAACACATATTCAATTTAATATGCTTTTTACTTTGATGGGTAGAACGCACTTGACACTTTTATATAAAAACCTTATTTCACACACGGCACACGACTTCCGTTTTGGTTGACGGTTTTAATCTTCGACTCCGATGAGGATGGGTAATTCACGACTCTAGTTTTTTGAAGCGCGATAGGATTGTTTTTTAATGTCCGACTCGGATCACGATTGCGCACAGACGCTTAATAGAATGTCCAAACCGGATGACGTTTTTGGCGGTTTAAATAGCCGGGGTATAACTGGTGCAGTGCTCCGCCGAACACTGTTCGCAGGTGAAAGGAATTAGAACAATCGGAAACGGAGACGATCACACCAATAAAACAAGTCGAAAGTTTCGTGTATAAATCTGATTTATTATTGGACTTTTTATTTGGTATAACTTATATTTTTACTGAACATTATGAAGCAATTTCGGTTTTACTGTTCAATAGCGCACACACGACTTTCTTATTCCACGCGATATTATCGATCATTT
Organism: Microdon myrmicae; assembly: GCA_963931805.1. Taxonomy (NCBI): domain Eukaryota; kingdom Metazoa; phylum Arthropoda; class Insecta; order Diptera; family Syrphidae; genus Microdon; species Microdon myrmicae. The sequence goes on from OZ007496.1 coordinate 36,848,094, forward strand.
AATACAAGGGTTACTGTTGGTACACCCAACGATCTTTCTACCCGACACTACTCCGGATTAACGTTACCAGCACACGCCAAAAAGTCAGCGGTATTCGCTCTAAACCAAACCTCGATATTCACTAGGCGTCTCGTCGCGTTGACGATCAAAATCTCTCTGACTATCTCCATCCGAAAACCAAAACCTCTTACAGATCGTATCTACGTCTCCAGAAGAAATCTTTCATTTCCTCCGCTAACAGAATTTTCCACAGTATCTGTTAGCGGCATGTTATTAATGCCCATGGGAAATTTAGGTGCCTGAAAAGGAGAAAGTCCCTCGACGCATACATCCTTATATCATCATCACCATCCGTGGTGGTGATCGAAGTTCGGATCGACGCCTGTCGATTGTGTGCCGCCTCTATTTGCATAAAACATCTGGCGCGCACAACGGAGATGATTGTTCGGGCGTACAGCCCGTGGTTGTTTGCCTTTGTAAACACAACCGAATTCCATTAGATCCTTCTAATGGGTGTGCAATTTTTAGAAAGGAATCGTGGGACCGGAGTATTTCCTTTGTTGGCGTTGGACTTGTAAATCTTCCGAATTATCTTGTTGCGATAATTACGGTTGTTTACAATTTTGGCCGCGGATAGGCGATATGCTTTCTTGCGTTTAGCTGCCAGCGTATGCATCCGTTGTTATTTATCTACCAAAAATGTAATTCCTGGTAAACATCGTGCAGATGCTTTGGATGGAAGATTTATGGCCTGTAATCTGGAATTGTTTTTGCATACTATGAATGGATGCGTTGACTCGATGCTGAAAGTTTTTGAACGTTAAGTTCCTTGTTTTTTTGATGTCGGGTTCAACATTGTTTCAGCTTCCTATGCCCTTGTTACAGGCCTGATTAAGAGCTTTGGGGACACGTGTCTGTGGGCACGTGTACTGGATAAGGTAAGTAAGTTCCTTGAAGGTTTGGAACCTTACCTGGGCGGAATTGTGCGTTCGTAGGACGCTACACGTTCACACATAGACGCCTTATTATCTCTCATTCGATCGTGCAGATCGAAGGATGCATCCATTGTTTACACGCACAGAAGACCTTCGTAGTACATTTTTTGTTTATCCAACGTTGAAAATGTTTACGATCTGCGAGACCTGATTGTGTGGATGCGTGTAATATAATTCTTAGAACCTTGTATTTATACAAGTGTTCATTTATGGTCAACGATGGTAAAGATATTTTGTATATTTTATTGCTTCGTTACCATGGAATTGTTCTCTGTTTTGAGTGGCACATTATTTCCTTTGTGCCGTCATAGATTTTTCCCAGATGTGGTATCTGGATTCCATGATTCGCCCGTGTATGCATTTTGTATCTAATGCACTTTTACAGGTACTCATTGTATTGGTTATGTTGATTAGGATTAATCACATGAAGGTGAATCCTTTTAATTGTGGGGGGGCAAAAGGGTGAGTATTAGGGGAGTGTAGGCGTTGCGTGTAACAACTTTCTGGATAAATCATTCAGATGTAAATTAGTCCCCCAATCGGATTTCTGGAGTATGTCTCTTCTGGTTAATGGCAAGGGTTATTGACTATTAGATTAGGGCTCGTATAGTGGTTAGTATACCGCCTGTCACGCGGAAGACCGGGGTGCGATTCCCCGTCGGGGAGCCTCTGGCGGAAGACTAATGACCTTGCCCGGAAAAATAAATCATTATGGAAAATTTAACAAGCCTCAGGACTTGCTAAATAAGGACAAGACCGGTTCCCGGTTGTAGTGCCGATGATGATGGTTAGCTATTAGTTTATTGTGTTCGTCTACGCTTTCCTTGTTAGTAACGGACAGGGGGTCACTAGCCACAGAGTTAGAGGACAAAGCCAAAGTTTTCGTTAATTTAATTGACGCAAATTCAACCCCGGATGCTAGATTTTGCGTCGGTACAATTTTCAATCCCAGGTGTGGTGTTCCGGTTTTCCATGGACTGGACTGCAGAAAGGAAACCAGACCGAAAGGAATTAGTTTTATATACAATAGAAAAATAGACCCCTGTGGAAATCTTAAATACTTGAGTCATCTCCGATGCATGAAAGCCGACTAAAGGCGTTGGGAAAATAAGACTAAAAACGTCGGAGGTTACAAACCTCCTACAAATCTGATTATTTCAGTGCTTTCTAGTATTTATTTCAACATACTTATTGAACTTTTTTTTGACATACTTTTCGTATTTCCCCACAGCCACAAGAGTTGAACCATTAGCTGGTCTGCCAGCACTCGCTTCCGATTCAATGGAGATAGCATTGAAAACTTGAATTGTATTACGCACTCAGTTGAAGAAGTTAGGCAAATATTTCTAGTTTAGTTCGCATCCTCTTCAGTCAATTCGATGTCCTTGAAAACAGCGACATTTTGAAAATCGCATACTTTTCCACTAAAACTGCGAAGTGGGTTGTGCAAATGTGGGTTACTAGATTACAACTGTCATCATTCGCTGTGCACCATCAACACCATCCATTAAGTTGCCTCAGTAGCATTTGGTCTGTGGAGATCCTGTTCTCAGTTGCATCCTAGTAAAATTCATAACCGCTTCGTCTTCAAGTCGATTCCTTTTTCTTTTTCTTTTTTTTGATTTCATCCTTTTCTGCAGGTCCGTGTTTTTCTGTTCTGCGTTCTTTTTGTCACATTGTATGTGTGAAATCCTGCCATTCGAGCTGACATCAAGGAAATGCGGTTGCATTTGAAAATTATGGTTAGAACTAGAGCGCTACGGGAATCCTTTCCTTTATTTTCTCCCAGAAACTCGATCAAGTTGGAAAAAATTTCATTGCAAACATCCTTTTGGAGGAAACCCTTATACGAGGTCATCCGATTCGCACCGCTTTTGTCTGAGGGTATAGCTAAGGCTATGACTGTGGCTTCGGGTGATGGATGAATCCTGCTTGTCTTGTTCGCTGTTCGCCCTCAATTTCATCTCTGTCCTTTCACCCGACTTTATAGTGTATCCCTGGTTTACTCCACACCTCGTTCCCTCAATTTAACGGTTTTTTATACCTTTTCGCTTTTTTTTTTAACGTGTGTCCTGTCGGTCCTTTCTTTGGCTTCATGTTTTCGTATGTGAAACGGAATAGGAGATGAGTCAGGCGACGATATCTCTAGCGTTGGTTACTGCTTTGGAACTGAAGTGATGTAGAGATACAACGGTTTTGGAACCTTTTCTCTTTTCGAATATTCTTAAACAAACCTTGAGGACAGCGGCGTCAGACGATGGTGGCTCTGTTGAATTCATCGTCCTCTTATAGTATCCCTCTACTTTACCCATGTAGAACCGAAACGAATACATATAAACCACTAGACCGGGTGGCGTTTGAATCTATTCGCTCCTTTGAAGGAGGACAAAATATCTGTAAAACAGAAAAAAAAAACAGAACACAACAACAAAAAGAAAAAAGAAAAACCAAATAGCAGCATTTCTCATTCGAACCCTTCTCCTCAAGCCACCTCTCATTCCACTTATCCTTTATCCATCCGACAGTCCGTCCGTCCGTTTGCCTTCTCATGATACCAAATGCCCTTTGTGTGGGGCCGGAGTTCATGGAAAAAAGGATATGCAACGTGGAAAACAGAGTAGCTACGGACGACGAGAGCGACCAAAAAAGAGGTTGAGCGGTAACGTTGGTAAGTAGATGGGTGGCGGTTAGGTTTCAGTTTAGACGAGAATGAACAAAGTTTTGAACTTTTCTCAAATTCTTTTTGCGGAATACGACGGCGACGATGACCAGGAAGGGTAACATAAACGGCTACGGTAACAATGCCGGTAAGGACAACACCATCCACGATGGGTACGAACCACGAAAACAGTGAAATGTATAGGCCCCGCTATTTTCCCTAGATCCGTTGGTTACACGGTTGTGTTTTGGGGAGGTTATGCGAACGTTCTTTTTATATTTCACATCCGTCCCATCGTCCTTTCTTTTTTTATTATTTATATTTCATATAGTATTTCCATTACTTAACGGGGTTTTGTAAAATCGGTCGAAGTAAAGTGAAGAGGAATGGTCGACACAAAGAGGATACTGGCAAACTATAGAGTGAAGGTTACATACTGAGACAATGGATAATTGTTTTGCGTGTTGCTTTACGAATACCTCCTTCAAAAATAAAAATGAATCCCAAATCACTTGGTGGTCAGTTATAATTGAAGCGAGGGCCCCCTCGTCGTCTAAACTGATATTCATATCTTTCGGTAATGAGAGAGATGAACTGTTCTAATCTGGATATCATTTAGTTCAGCTATAAAATTGTACATTTAACTACGAAGCTCGTCGCGAATCTATGCTCACTCCTCAGTTTCGATTCCTTTCGTACTTTCGTAATTTTTTCTCATATATTTCGACAGTTACTTTTTAAATTCTGACTTCCACACCAAATCCAGAATCAGGCAAACATTGCAACAATAATAAACTCTAATCTCGTCTCCTATATCGTTAGTTGCTCCACTCTCCTCAGCAATGTAAACACACTGAACATCTATTACAGCCAAATTTAAAACCTACCGACAATGGTTGAAAGATTTCGGAAAGGATTCTTCAATAAGTATTGCTGTTCAAGACAAAGAATGGGCGAAAATATTATTCATATGCTCGATAGTCAGAGGCCAGGTGCACGAATTTGTTTCCTCTTTTATAATTCACAGTTGGTCAATGTGTGTTTTATACTAAAGGGAAATCTTTACCATGTTCATCTTAGATCTCATAGGTGGATCTAACAAATGTCATAATGATATTCGGAAGGAGTTCACAAAAGTATTTTATCGTCCGAAAAATATTTCAGGCCACCGGGCAGAGTGTGAAAAAAAAAGTTGTCGGCCGGACCAACTTTTCCGATCCCCGGGTGGAACAGGGGGTTTTTTGTCACCCGGAGAAAATTATTTCATATAATTGATGTATACAGATAGGCCAGGCGGTGTAAGTTTAAATTTACTACGTCGGCATAAGTCTAGTTTAAGTTTAAGTTTAGTAGGGCTACCGCCCCATACATTAGCTTACCGCAAGCTTATATAAAAAACAATTACCATCTAACTTAGAAATTAGTTTATCTAAACATAGCCCCAAGTAGAAACTTAGCTATGATGACAAGAGACAGGTTAGTGAAAAAGGTATAGGAAGCACTTAAGATTGGGGGTGTTTGGCGGTTTTGGATGTGGTTGTCAAATGTTTGATGATGATGGTGAAGTGCTCCGCCGAACACTGTTCACAAAAGAAAAACGAGCAGACACTGTAACAAATCAAACACGGGTGAAATTGTTTTAAGAATTGTTTATATTTATTGTTTCATCCTTTTTGTTTTTCAAATTATTACACTTGGAGATTTAATTTACTTGCACACCGATCGCTTCGCCACACCACAAGTTCGTTCGTCACTATCTTTGCACCGTTCGATATTTCAATCACTTGCGAAACTAAACTTGCAAACTTTCACCGGTCGTGAGTTCTTGTAATTCTACTGCCCGTTACTTTACTGAGCGGAGCACGTCGAGTATATACGTACTTTTAATTATCTTGCGCGGCGCGTACTAACCTCCACGTTCGGGTTCTCGATGACGACTGTATTCAAAGTAGGCTGTTAATGGAAGACTGTGTATCTAAACTGTTCGCGTTGCGCAGATTCTGTATCTCGAATGTTATACTCAAGGATTACCTCGAGGGACTCGTGGTGAGTTTTCTTTCCACGAGAGAAACGTGAAGTTTCTCTTTGTCGTGGTGAATTGGCGAGGATCTCTCTGGTTTTATCTTAGCACGTGTGCTAATAGATCCATTGTTTTCTCATGCAACGAAGGTCATGGGAAACCGAAATTGAGAAAAGAGAGAGGACAAAAGGCTTTCAAGGCCATGGATAACCCAGGGAACGCTGGCTAACAGGGGCGCCGATATGGTTTTCGAATTTACGATGCCTGTATGATGTACAGAATTCTTTTCAGGACGATGCGTTGAATGCATGATTGTTATAGAATTCTTTACAGGTAATTTGAGTGATGCATTAAATGTCCTTGCTAAGGAAATGTTTGCCGGTTTGTTGTGTCCTTCGATCGCCGTGCAGGCGTAGGGCATTGGTCGGACTTGTGACCCACGTATCTGTGGATACGTGGGCTTGTTGCCTCCCAGATGTATGTTACCTTTGTTTCAGGTGGGAAGGAGAACTTTTAAGGACACGTTTCTGTGGGCACGTGCAATTTATCTTTAGGTGAGTGTGTTCCTTGGTGAAACGACGACATCTCGACCAATAGTGGTTTGTGTGGTTCGTAGAGCCGCCACAGGTGTGATTGAACGGAACGATTTAGGCGGCGATGTTTGAGAGTGGGGATAGTGAAGTTAAACTTAAACATGATTGAGTTAGTGTTGGAATTTCTCAACATCAGCAATAATGGTATTGAAGCGGTAAAAGGTGCGTTGGGGGGGGGGGGGGGGGGGGGGGGGGGGATGTAGATAAGACGGTGATGGGGATTATTTTTTATTATTGTTTCGAAAGTTTGTGTCGATGAATGAACATAATGTCGGCCAGGCCTCTACGCTCCCCAGTGGTTTTTAGGCCGTCCAGGATCAATGCATTCAAGACCACGGAGAGTAATTTGTAAGAAAAGACGTCGAGTACATTCGATTCTGCGGGTATGGATTTGATAAGGGTACCATACCTGGGTTGCCTATTCTAGCAGTGGATGGGCGAAGGTAAGGTAAAGGGATCTGGTCACGTAGGGATTGGAGAATTCCTTCGTCCAGCGTTTCACGAACCGGAGGACTGAGTGGGCTATAGGGATCACCGCGTTGATATGTGAAAGGAAGTTGAGTTCTCTATCCGTAGGATAGTTGGGGCAATGAGAAGAGAGAATACGCTTACGAGAAAAGATTATAGATTGGTATTTGGCGAAGTTAGGCACGAAGCAGTTTTTACTACACAAAGGCGAGATGTTGTTGAGGTTACTTTACAGCAATACAGAATCGATGACCTTATAGAACTTAGTGACATCACAGTATCATTAGTGGTTAATATAATTAGGAGACGGCTCGAGTGGCCCCAGAGGCAGCCTGGATGGGGTTGGATATCATGCATCTGAACCGAACGGAATATAATCTATCCTTAACCTAGAGAGAAATCCATTTCACCAGCCCAGGTTTGAAGCCGCGGCGGATAATTTAAAGAGGAGGGGATTGTAGGAGGTTTTGTTCAAAGCTTTATTGAGATCGGTTGAAACCGTGTCGGCCTCTTCGCCGTCCTCTAGTGCTGAGGACTGAAGTGAATTCGTCAAGGTTTTAATGGGGCTTCACCCCATTTATTAGTTTAGAGCAAGCTTACAAAAAGATTATTAGATCTAACTTTTGAACTAACTTAATTGACAATTTCTCTATGATGGTGGGGTAGGACAAGAGATGAAAATAAGTTGGAGGGAGACATTCAGGAGGCGGTGTTTTAGCGTGAGGGTGCTAATATTGAAATCAAAAATAGATGAGTTGATACTTCGTAGCATTCGGGAGGGAGATAGGTTTATTGGTTTGGGACAATTGTGAACAACGTGTGATTTAAACTGACGCTATGACAGTTAGAATCACCAAAAATTGAACCGAAGCTTAACACATAAGGCTATTGGCCGTGTTTGGAATTCGATTTTTAAACGCAAGTATATTCCATTGATGTGAATTGTTATTTTATCGCTATGGTATACGGCTCTGGTGCATTTTCTTATTCGATTTTCGTTCGGTATTCTTCTCTATTTGCTTGTGTATTGTGTGTGTATCTGTTAGAGACGCCACACTACTCCCTCCTCAGTAACTTCGTTACGATCAATTTCGTGTGCGAACGACAAGCGAGAGATCGTCGGAGCAGGCGAGCGTGCCGGTGCTCTATGCGGAAGTCATGATCGTGTGTGAAGTTCTGTTTACTACGGGAAAGTGTGTGCTGTGTGTACAGATCACGTCGGGGTCACCAATTATAGCGTTTGGGATAATAGTGAAGAACGTGTGATTCGAACTGACGCGATGACAGTTAGAATCACCAAAAATTGAACAAAGCGTAACACCTCAGGCTACTGGCGTTGTTTAGAATTCGATTTTTAACGCAAGTATATTCCACTGATGTGAATTGTTATTTTATCGCTATGGTATACGGCTATGATGCATTATCTTATTCGATTTTCGTTCGGTGTTCTTCACTATTTGCTTGTGTGTTGTGTGTGTATCTGTTAGAAACGCCACAGGTACATTGGACCCATGAGCGTTTTTTTTTCGGTAGGATGGTGGAAATCTTCAAAGTATAACTTTGGGCCGATCCAGAGGCATGCCGCATTTTTACCGACTAAAACCGCCTCCTGCCAGGTACATATTCCCGTTGATCCCCGCGAAACTTTCTTTTAGATATTACATCGCGATGGTTATATGAGTGGTATGGTGGGGGTAATGTACAACGGACGAGGATTACGTGTGTTGTGTGTTTATGTTGAAAGACCTTAAGTTGAGAAGTTTGGAACAGTCGACGAATCCAAAGAGAAGTTGGTGAACGAATGGAATATCGGTAAGGATTCTGCGTTCTCCAGGGTTTTTAGGTTAATTAATTTAAGATGGTTGGTGTAAGCGGGGCGGATCAGAGGGTTTTCCCATCCCAATCCACGAAGAGTGAAACATAAAAAACGGCGTTGGATGCTCTCGATTTTGCGAATGTGTGTCTGCTGATAGGCAGGCCATACCTGACTGGCTTATTCGAGCACTGGACGGGCAAAGAAAATGTACAGGGACCGTGTGACATTGGGTTGGAGAATTCTTTATACCACCGTTTTACAAACCCAAGGGCTGAGTTGGCCCTAAGAATCATCTGGTCAATATGTGAAAAGAAATTAAGTTCTTTATCACATAAAGTTCTAAGGTGGCGCATCGATTGAACGATGGTGAGGGTTGTTTATGAAGAGAGTGGGGACGGGGACAAGAAGATATGCATTTTCGTGAAAAGGTTATAAACTGACATTTAGCGATATTAAGCTCCATGCAGTTTTTGCGAAACCAAACCGAGAAGTTGTCAATATCTGCTTGAAGTAATGCAGAATCAAGTGGTGACATGATAGTCCTATGGAAATTTGTGCATTCAGCGTAGAGAGACACAGAGGAATGCTTCATGGCTCAATCTATGTCGTTTGTACAGTACCTGGCTGACTTTCAAACCGACAACTTGTCTCATAGTTTTGCTCGTGCTATTTTTCTTAATTACATAAACCGTTATATTTAGAATAATTATCACAAGCCGTTATCTTGTTATCTTGTTTTCTTTGCCTCGCTACCGCAAACTCATAAGTTGATCAAGTGTGAAAACCGCTAAGTTATGGCCCCTGGGCCAAGTGTGTTAAGCAAAATTAAACGTAAACGGTTGCATTACGACCCCGGTATTGGAGGCCAAACTCCTCCCGATAAACTTACAAAAGTGAATAATAATGTACTAGATAAATCCAATATGTCTTCAAACACTAACTTGTTCCAACCACTTCAAAGTCTGATGGAGGACTCACCTGAAATGGATTCGACCAACGTCGATCAGTGCGCGTTCCGCCAATTGTGGTGTTAAAAACAACCAGTGCTAAGGCGCGTAATATTTTGAGTAACATTAAAATAGACAACTACTTAATTAAAAACATATCGCTTGGACAAAGTGCCCCAACAATGGACATATATAACAAAATTGAAACTGAACTCTTGCGGTTAAAATGTGAGTTTTTTACCCACTCGCGAAAGGAAAATCGCCCATTAAAGGTAGTGCTATCCGGATTAGACTTGATTAGCACCGATATAGTGAAGAATGAACTAATTGCACTCGGGATAAAGTGCTTAGATGTTAAAACCATCACCATAAATTCAACAACAAAAGCCTTGTACAAACACTACCTGTACATTGTTTACATCCAAGGCGGTACTATAAAACTAAATGAACTCAAACGTAACTTCTCTACATTGTTGAAAACTATCGTTCGCTGAGACTTCAAAAAACATCATCCAGGTAAGGTCTCACAATGTCATAATTGCCAGCTTTACGGCCACGGCTCGATGCATCGCCACATAAATAGCTTCTGTGCAATCTGTTCGGGAAACCACAAAACATCCGACTGCAAAACGAATGAAGTCATCAAGTGTGCAAATTGCAGTGGGCCACATAAATCCACCGACCCTGAATGCATTAGCCGAAAGCAGTACAAAGACATTGGCTCCTCGATAGTATAGTGGTTAGTATACCCGCCTGTCACGCGGGAGACCGGGGTTCGATTCCCCGTCGGGGAGCCTCTGGCGCAAGACTAATGACCTTGCCCGGAAAAAAACAAATTATTATGGAAAATTTAACAATCCTCAGGACTTGCTAAATACGGCCAAGACCGGTTCCCGGTTGTAGTGCCGATGATGATGATGAGTACATAGACATTCGCCGTAAATTATTCCCACGTGGACGTGGTACAGGAAATACAACGTTCCTACATCCTCCGAGTGACAAACAGCGGCCACTGCCGACCGATTATCTATTGATAATTTTCCTCCACTACCGCGATCTGTGCGTCAACCTTCACTTCTTTCATCTACCTGGGCTTCTGGCCTCCATCAAACCCAGCAACCTTCTGTTGTATTCCAGAATACTACCCTTATTCTCTTTAACACTAATCTCATGTCCTTTCTAACACAACCTTTAAAACTACATCCTCACATATCTTACATTCTCATTTAATACAATTCATAAATAAACAGACAAAGAATATACTCACAGCTAGGCCAGCTTGTCGTAAGAGGCGACTAAAGGCCGAGTGGTAGCCGGGGTCCCAACGCCCTGTGCGCCCGGTGAAATACCACCCCATCAAGCTTTAGGCTCCGTGAAATGGTCGGGAGAAATCCCTGGCCATCTTTCGGAGCTTGGCTGATGGACCGGTTCGAGAAAAGGTTGGTTAGGTGGTAGTCGGTCCCAAGGTGAGATACCACCCCGTCACGCTGTACATTCCGCGATATCGCCGAGAGAAATCCTCGGCGGTGTTTCGAATGTGTGGCTGATGGCCCGGACTGACACGGGGATAAGTCATGATGGTGTCTTCTGATATAAAGAATTCCGGAGGTAAACTAGTCTCCCATTCGGATCTCCGGGGGGGACTATGTCAGGGGGAACATCATGCAGATATCATGATAAATAATGGAACTTTAAGAGGTTCGTCATCGCATAACCGGGCTGGCTCTCGAGGCTCGGCCCGCGCTCGACTGGTGACGGCATTTTGTAACATCAGGGGCATCGGTTTCACCAATACTAATGTAAACGCCGTCCACCAATATTTGCAAACAACGAAACCTGATATCCTTGCCCTAACTGAGACCCAGGTCGATTCGTCAACTGATTCGACATATCTTCGTTGCTCAGGGTACGACTTACATTCGAGATTCCGTTTTAAGGGCGGTGTCTGCGTCTTCGCACGGTCCGATCTGGCTTGCCAGAGGATGGAGGCGTTGGAACCCAATAATATGGACATCATATGGTTGAGGGTCGTACTGAGGAATTCCGTTAAATTTCTTTGTTGTCTTTACCGCTCCCCGAATGACGATCGGCCGGCGACATTTTTCGAACATCTTTCATATACCGTCGACTGGATACAGATCAACCACCCAGCTTCTGAAATTATTGTCCTTGGCCATTTTAATGTGCATGATTCCGACTGGTTGTTACATTCTAACAGAACCGACGAGGCTGGGAGGCTGGCGGAGATATTTGCTGTAAGCCACAACTTGACTCAACTCGTGGGGGAGCCAACGCGAATACCGGATGCCCGAGGCGATTATGCGAGCACCCTGGATCTGTTTTTGACATCCGAACCGAGTATTTATACCGTAGAGGTTTCTGCGCCACTGGGAAACTCAGATCACTGCTTGGTATCTGTCGCGCAAGCACTTGCATACCAAGCGAATAACCGGCCTAGGCAGCTTCGCCATGTATGGAAGTATGGGGCCGCTAACTGGGACGATATGCGAGATTTCTTCGCATCCTTTCCATGGTCCGAGATGTGCTTCGGAAACTCCGATGTTAACGCTTGCGCGGAGTCGGTGTCAGAGATTATTCTTCTGGGGATGGAGATGTATATTCCACATTCCATCAAACGAAGTTCGTCTGATAAACCTTGGTTTGACAAAAAATGCGAGCTGATTACAGCGGCAAAAAATAGAGCTTTTAAGCAATGGTGCTCCAATCCCACCGATGTTAACAGAACGAATTTTGTTAGAATCAGAAACGTGTGCAACCAGGCGATTGATACCGCGAAGAAGGCTCACAACGACAGGGTGATCAATAAGCTCATTCGGTGCCCAACTGGTTCGCGCTCCTTCTGGTCAATGGCAAAGGCTGTCAGCAGTAACTTTGCTTCCTCCTCTTTCCCTCCGTTGGTGACAGACAGCGGGACGTTAGTCACGAATCCAAAGGATAAGGCTAATGTGTTCGCGAATTTATTTTCCGCGAATTCAAATCTCGATCCCGGCCTTTTGCAGCCACCCGTGATCTCGCCGGTACAGTCTTCCATGCGGGATGTGAGATTTCGTCCGCGCACTATTCAGCGCATTCTACGTGAACTGGATTGTAGGAAGGCAACCGGCCCGGACGGAATACCAGCAATAGTCCTTAAGAACTGTGCTCCAGAACTATCGCCGGTTCTTGGCAGACTCTTCCGCTTATCTTATGCACGGAGGACCTTTCCTGCCTGCTGGAAAATCGCTCGAGTTCAGCCAATCCTAAAGACGGGAAAAAAGTGTCTCCCACAAAATTACCGTCCGATAGCATTACTGTCTATTTTATCTAAGGTAATGGAAAAAGTCATCAATACAGAGTTGGTTAAGTATTTGGAGTGCAACGGTCTTCTGAATGATCGTCAATACGGATTCCGTGGCAGGCGGTCCACAGGAGACCTTTTGACACTTATAACCGATATATGGACATCTGCGATTGAACGGCATGGTGAGTCAAGGGCCGTCGCATTAGATATCTCCAAGGCTTTTGACCGCGTCTGGCACGGGGCATTGCTGAGCAAACTTCGTTCATATGGACTTTCCCAACAGCTTTGCGACTGGACGAGGAGCTTCCTCGAGAATCGATCGATCCGGGTTGTTGTGGACGGCGAGTGTTCGGATCTGTATCCTGTTAACTCGGGGGTGCCCCAGGGTTCTATTTTGGCTCCAACCTTGTTCTTGCTTCACATAAATGATTTGTTGGAGACAACGGATAACAAAGTGTTCAGTTTTGCGGATGATAGTACTCTTGTTTCCTCCTTTTCGAGTGATCGGCCGATTGGTGCATCAACGTCGCACCAGCTGAGATGTAGACAGATTGACTCTCTGAACCAGGATCTAGATAAAGTCCTGCAGTGGGGAAAGGCCAATCTTGTCGACTTCAACGCAACGAAGACCCAGTATACAACATTCACAAAGAAAACCGGATCATCGGTTCCACAGCTGATGATGAGTGGCCGGGCCCTCGAGGCTGGGGATAGCTTGAAACTGCTCGGCGTCACGGTCTGTGGGAATGTATCATGGCATAAACACGTGTCGAGCATCGCCAGGTCGGCCTCAGGAAAACTGAGCTATCTTTTTAGAGCCAAGAAATATTTTACTCCGGCCCAACTTCTTCTCCTATATAAATCTCAAATTAGACCCGCGCTCGAATATTGCTCTCATGTTTGGAGCTCGGCTCCTAAACATACCCTCGACCTACTTGAGAGCGTACAAAGACGAGCGATCCGCCTGATCGGGGACTCGGCGCTGACGTCGGGACTACAGTCGCTATCACATCGAAGGCGCGTGGCCGACCTCTGTCTGTTCTACAGATATTATCACGGGTGCTGTTCTTCGGAGATTCTTGGCATTGTTCCACGCAATTCGGTCTATATGCGCTCCACAAGACAACCCGATGGATCGCACCCGTTTGTGGTTCATCTCCCGACAGCGCGAACATCCCTGTATCAGAACTCGTTCCGTTACAGAGCGGGGAAGCTGTGGAACTCCCTTCCCACGCGAGTGTTCCCGGAGCGTTACAACCTGCAACTGTTCAAAAAGAACTGCAACAGTTATTTGATGGCATCTCGGGGCGCCCACTCGACGCTATAGGTTCGCCTCTCCCGAGAGAAGTCTAATAAAAAAAAAAAAAAAAAAAAAAAGACACAATATTCTATATCCAGTCACTTACAGCACATTTAAAAACATGCCCCTTTTCATAACAAGCACATTTTTCATTTCAAAACATAGCCACTTTGATTTTCGTTCAAAATTTATTCAACATTTTAAGTCACAGAGACTTCTAGATTGTTTTGTTCATTTTATACGACACAGTTAGTTGGAACAAAATGTTCTATAAAAACAGGAAAATTTATATTGTAAAAGTAGTTCAAGTTAGAGCTCAGCTTGAGATAGCTGAGTTCAATAAAATATAAAAATAAATAAAACCTATAATTAATTTAATAACTAAGAACTATAATTGTTTCAAATAAGAAAAGATATTATAACCCCCACGCTCTTCCCTCGAAAGAGGAAGCACGGCGCTGGAGACGTAACACTTCCAACAGTGATACGACACACACGAAGAAAAATCCGTCTGAAACTATAAATAATGATAACTTGTTCTCATTTAGCGAGATAAACTCTCTTCTTAATTGGAGGTAAATATGGCGAGGAGGCAGGACAATGGAGGAAACTCCATAACCACGAATTGGAAGAGCTATATCGCAAACCTACAATAGTGAGAGTAATCAAGTCGCGAAGATTAAGATGGGCCGGACACGTGGCGCGAACGGGGAACGATAGGACTGTGCATAGAATTCTTGACGGTAGACCAACGGGAAAGAGACCGCTAGGACGGCCGCGACGGAGATGGGAGGACAATGTTAGGTTTGACCTTGAGGAGATCGGATCGAATAGTCAAGCGTGGAAGGAGAGTGCCCAGGACAGGGAACGATGGCGAAGCCGAGTCGGTGAGGTCATGAACTTCCGGGTTCCTACAGGCCAATAAATAATAATAATAACCTCTCTTCTTAATGAAGTTGTAACCAAGCTTAGTGCTTGTCAAACTAAAGCTGACCAATTTAACTTCATTACCTCATTAGCTATTAAGTATCTATATTCAGAAAAATCATGTTAAGAAACTCTCTTAATATCATAACTTGGAATGCGAGAAGCATCAAAAACAAACAGCATGAATTTTTTAATTTCTTGATAAATTTTAATATTGATATTGCACTTGTTTCAGAAACCTGGCTCAAACGAGACATTTCTTTCTCTCATCAAAATTACATATGTTATCGCCTAGACAGGGTACATGCTAGTGGTGGAGGTATCGCCATTGTTGTGAAAAAGTGTATAGAACATACCTTGCGTCCTTCATTGCACCTTAAGTTAATTGAAGAAATTAGTATTGATGTAACATTAAGTGATAATGTGGGGCTTTTCAGGGCCCGAAGAGCCATGCATCGCTCGATCCCCACCATTCCCAGCGATGCGACTTACCTTGAAGTCGAATCTTCAGCAAGGTTACGCAACCTTGCTACGGCATTAACCGCCAACCAATTCGCTGGAATTAATTTGGTTATCCCCAAGGATAACCGACATAAATATATATTAGGCAGCTTACCTTTTTTGGGTGCTTTTCCAAACCTCTTCCCCACGGTCATTCCTAAAAGCATAATTCACGGCAAGATTATCATCTTGCCATGACATCAACCCATCAACCGAGCTTCCGCGACCGAACAATGGATGGCACATATCCACCAACACACGCTGATCTTTCCGTGTGTTATTTTTGTACCCATTCATTGACCTAGCATTATTTCGGGTTGCTTGCACAGCTGCAAGCCAGATTTCCAACGGCATGTCTACGATCTATCTTTCCTTAAGTAAAGAAGATCAAATCAAACATTGGCCTTTCAGGCGCGCATATTTTGCTTGGATCTAAGCATGACCGATTTTATGATCCGTTGCCGTTTCTTGGAACTATCACCAGCATCGGTCATGGCCACCAATTTTAGTTTACACAAAGTAAACATTCAAGCGGATACTTTCGCCTGACAGTGCCTTTCAACGGGATTAACACATCCCTAACATAACATGCATCGAATCACCAGACCGAAATTTGTTTATGCTAGATGATCTAACAACGGCCATGCCCAATGTTCGATACATTTTTCCAAGATAGATTTCTGCCTTCGGCAAGGGTTTTATTGACTCACGTCAATCAAGAATCTATCCCTTGCGGATGGCGGCAGTTTATCTTGCCCAAACATGTAGCAGTGGATTCGATCTGCTACATGAGTTTTTCTCTTTTCCTTTTCGTTTGGACCTTCGCCATTGGCGGCGAATCCTTTAGTTTTTTTTGGTTTTCTTCGGATGTCTGTAAAGAGACATTCCACTTGGAGTCAGATTTTAGCTACCAAGCTGTGCGGAAGTCGGAGTCAGATATTGTGTGATCCAATAAAGGCGCGACAAGCGTATGTTTAATAATTTAAAAGTAGAACTCGAACATTTCGTGACTTAAATAACATTCTTTAATCGGTTCAATAAGTGCAAAATAGTAAGGGAATGAATAAAAACAAGAAAATAATAAAAGAACGTTTTTTGCAATTAACAACCCGGAGTTTAATTTCCTTTTTGGTGAACATTTTGCTTTTCGTGTGTTCGGTCTCCTTGGTGAACAATTTTTTGGAGAACTATAAGTGGGTGTTGGCTGAATCCGCACCCGTGCTTGGTGCCTAGCTCAACACTACCACAATAACTCCAAGGTGAGTATTTTTTCGGTCTATTTCCCTGGAGGAAATAGAAACATTGAGAAATCTACTTACTTTAAGCGGGATCTGCAAAAATTGTATAGAGTCAACACTCGAAACAAGGTAATTATTGGTGGTGATCTAAACTGCAGACATCAGTCGTGGAATTGTCTTAGGGCAAACTGCTGGAGTAACATTTTACTAGATGTTACTGAATCCAGCCCAAGTTTTTCCATACTTTTTCCACTTCTCCCCACCTATATCTCATCGACTGCTAACAAGAACCCCTCAACTCTTGATATATATATCACTAATATTCCAAATTACTGCACAGTACCATTAACTCTAAATGCGTTAAGTTCAGACCACCTTCCGATCACCCTCACAGTGAATCATACAGTAGCTGTAAATCGTACCAGTTTATACCACAACTATTCCGCCGCCAACTGGAATTGTTATAAATCATATATAAACACGATCTTGGTTCTAGGCGATACCAGCCTAAATTCTATAACCTGCAGCGAGCACATTGATATCCTATGCAACAATTTTGTTTCTGTTATCAATAGAGCGGCCGATCTTGCGATACCTAAATGTTCCACTGCTCCAGTTGATAAGGCACCGCTTCCTGAAAATATCTTACATCTGATTAGGCTACGAAACTCTGAAAGAAGAAAATGGCTGCGTTATAGAATCGATTGTTTTCTAGTAATGTTAACGTCTTGAATAATATCATTAAAAAAGAAATCTCAGCATATAGGAACAAGTGTTGGAATAAACACTTTTCCTGTCTTGACAAAGCAAGCAAACTGAGAGGGTCAAGTATTCCTCCGTTTAAAGTTCACGACAAGTTGTTTATTTCTTCAGTGAAGAAATCGAACCTACTTGCTAACACGTTTAGTAAGAACCACTCCATATCTATGCATCTAAGCGACGCCTATACTGAAGCTGAAGTTGCTAACACTATCCATGTACTTTCTCAAACACCAGCTGAAAGTACTTACGCAACTAATATTAGCAAAGTTAAAGAATTGATAAAAAAAATCGAAATCAAAAAAGGCTGCTGGTCTTGATAAGATTAACAACAAATTAATTAAAGCACTTCCACCTACTGCAAGTAACTATTTAACGTTCATTTTCAACGCTTGTCTTAGGAACTGTTATTTTCCGGACTGTTGGAAAACAGCAAAAGTAATACCTATCCCGAAAGCCGGCAAACCGAAGAACAACCCCGAAAACTACAGACCTATTAGTCTACTTAGCTGTCTGAGTAAGCTCTTAGAAAAAATCATTAAGGAAAAGATTGATATTTTTGTGGAAGCCAATAACATCTTATCAAATTTTCAGTTCGGTTTCTGTAGTGGTCACAGCACAATCCACCAAGTCTTCGCATTAAAAACCACATAGCTGGTAAATTCATCGACAAGGAGTCAACGGGACTAGTTCTTCTAGACATCGAAAAAGCCTTTGATACGGTATGGCATGATGCCTTGATTTATAAGCTACTAAAACTTAAACTGCCAATACCGCTTATCAAAATTATCCAAAGCTTTCTTCGTTCGAGAAAATATGTTGTGAGTATAGGAACCGACAAATCCTCTACTCACCAAATCTACTATGGTGTACCCCAAGGCTCGGTCCTTCGTCCCATATTATTCACATTGTTTGTCGCAGATTTACCATGTCTAGGTGAAAACATTCAGGTAGCTATATTTGCCGATGATACAGCTATTTTCTCTTTGGGTGCCTTATTCACTAATGTCTACAACTCTTTGCAAGCAGCTCTTGACAAACTAGCAGTGTATTACAGGAAATGGCAGATAAAAATAAATGGTAATAAAACACAAGCTGTCTGGTTTTCGAGATGTAGGAAACTCTGCTACCTACCAAATGGCACTAAACTCAGTATGTGTGCAGTTGATATTGATTGGTTTGCAGACTGTAGATATCTAGGTATTATTCTAGATAAAAAAAACATATATTTCAAAAACACATCACTACCACAATTGACAAAATTAACAAAGTCGTGAGAGTTATGTATCCAATAGTGTGTAGAAAGTCAAAGCTTAGCATCGAAAATAAAATTATAATATTTAAAACCATTTTTCAAGCGATACTCCTGTACGGGGCCCCTGTATGGTGTAACTGTGCTCGCACACACAAAATAAAATTGCAAAGGCGTCAAAATAAAATATTGAAAATGTTGCTGAATTTGCCATGGCATTATTCGACACATGAACTACATGAAAACGCCAACGTTAAACCGGTAGAGTTCCTTATTGACAAAATCAATCGAAACTTCTTCGTCAATTGTTCTTTTTCTGACAATGTTCTCGTTTCCTGTCTTGCGTTATCCTAAATCACTACATATGTACTCTGTCTATGAAAATTATATCGAGGTCATTACTACATAAAATAACCGGAAGCTCGTGCAATATTAGTCTTAAGATTCAAATAAGGGTTTTTTATTGTAGTTTTCCCTTAATTTATTATTTGTTATTCATTAAAATTGTGCTATTGTCGTTATATAGATTTAAGATTATAGTTGTAAAGGAATTGCTATCCTAAATCTCTTAAGTACTAGTTGTAAAATATACCATAAATGTAATTATCTACTAAATAAAATTGAATTGAATTGTAGTATTCTGGAATACTACATCCCACCCTTCTTCGAGAAAGAAAATTATTCTTGAAGAGAATAATTTTCTTGTAGCTATAGATTAATTAAGGACTTGAATTTTCGTTCAATTACAATTGGTTTTCAAAATAATAGGTTTTCAAAATTAATTTACTATCAAAGGTTTATACATTGTTACAGTAATTTCAAAAAGTTTCTAACACTATAAAATTTGTCTATTTACAATATATATATTACTTAACAATCTCTATTTACAATATTTCTCCTTGGAACCTTTTCTTTTCTCATCAAAAAAAATTTTTTTTTTATTATTAAAAAATATGTTTCATGTAACTTTCAAAATTTTCTCTTGCATTCGAATATATATATTTCAAATTTCAAATATATATATAACTCGTTAAAAATTTCAATATATATATATTAACTCAAAAAATGTTCTTTCTTTCCAATTGTTTGATTTTTTCATATATATTGAATAAAAAAAACAAAGGCCATTTGTTAGGTGTGTACCTTTTCTTTAAATTTATGGAAAATCTTCCAAAACCCTTTTGGGCCAATTACTACGATGATTGAATAAAAATGAATATTACCAAAATTCTTCTTAAGAAACGATCTCAAATATCTTAACTGATTGTGTAACTTTTTATTTTTTTGTATTTTGTGTTTGAATAAATGTTTATTGTTTTAAAAAGAAAATGTGTAATGCATTTATATGGTTTTTCTTTTCAATACTTATTTTAGTTGAATTATTATTTTCATTTTTTTTTATTTCGTGTTTGAGTAAGTGTTTGTGTTCATTATCGTTGTTTAAAATATTTAATGTTTTTGGCTTAATGTCTTCATTTTCCATAGCCTTAACTGCTGTCAGAACGTTTAGATTTTCAGTCTTACCCACTGCTGATGGACCATTTAGTTTCTCAGTCTTATTTACTGTTTCGTATAGTTCTTCAGACTTATTAGCTGTTAGAACATCTTGGTTCCCAGTCTTATTTGCTGTTTGAACTATTTCTTCAGTTTTATCTGCTGTAGAAACATTCAATCCTTCAGTCTTTGCTGCTGAAAAGTTTTGTTCTTCAGTGTTAGCTGCTGAACTGACTTGGGTTTCAATTTTTATTGCTGAAACTTTTGGATTTTCAGTCTTTAATACTACTGAATTTTCAATCTTGGTTGCTGAAGTGTCTGGGTTGTCAATTGGGATAGCCGAAATATTAGGGATTTCTGTTTGTATTTTTGCTGAAAATTCCGAATTTTCAATCTTTGTTGCTGAATTATTTTCCAGAATTGTAGTCTGAATCGGAGTCATTATATTAGGGTTTGGTTTATCTTCTTTTATATTTATATCTATAGCTTTATCGGAATTAGTCATATGGTTAGGATAATCATATGCTGGCTCAAGGTAAATTTGGCTAGGAGCATCATTCCTAGAGTTATATGAATTAAAATTGTCGTTATCTATTGCCAGATCTAATGCTATAAATTGAAAAATGCTGTTTGTCTTCTAAAAATTTTGGTTGGCGTCAGGCCTCGTTTTCCGACTCTTGCACCCGAGAAAAGTGAACATTTTGCCTATCATTTTCTCTATTAGTGGTCCTAGAAATTTCACCAAAACGATTTTCGGTGTTTGCATGGTTATTTCGGAATGGGTTACGCGTTGTACCTTGTTGGTAATTTGGTAAAGACGCTCCATTCCTAGATAACCTGTATCTACACTCGTTATCTGAATGATTATTCCGTCCACAGAAATTGCATGAAATGTTGTCTTCCCTTTTTATGGTTTGTCTATTCGGAAAAGTGTTGGACTGCATGTTCCGATAACATGTGTCCTGTGAATGCCCTGGCTTACCACAGGTTTGGCAGACTATTCGATTAAATCTGTGGGGATTTTCATTATAATGGTACGACCTGGGAGAGTTATCCATTCGAGCAGCATGCGCTACTACATGGGCAATCGACTGCTTTAAATTGTTTCCCGCATGGACTTTAGCTATTATTTTTAGTTGTTCGTTCTTTAGTCCATCCTCAAATATTTGTACGGCCAATTTTGTGTTTTCCTCAATCAAGAAATCCCTCACTACCGCGTCTGCTGTTATTTCGCAAGTGGCAGAGTTCAGAGTCCTCAGCGCAACTCTATCGCCATATTCCCGAACGGTTTCTCTGAAGAGTTGTTTCAGCGAAATCAACTCATTGTGTACCGTCGACCGAGATTGCTCTTCTTTATATTCCGATTCCAGCTTTTCCTTTATATCTTCCCACTTAGCGATTTTGCTATACCTAATAAGATCATACGCGGGGCCCTCTAGTCTATTTTTGACTAGCTCTAAGAATGTGTTATATATATCAGGGTCTGCCTTTTTTATGGATCTAAACGAAACTTCTCCCCAGGAAATAAATTTGTTTAGGTCGCAGGGTTTCCCGTCAAACGTAGGGACGATTCTGAAAACATCAGAAATACCGACGGAGAGAGCCATTTCGGGGGGGTTATAGTGTATCTGTTGAGAGTGGATTTGTTCTTCCCCTTGCCTAGCCGCCTGTCTCGTGTAGTAAGGACTCGAAATTGTGAAAATTTGAAAGAATGTATGGCGAACATTTGTTATACTTCTTAATAATATTGGTTATGAAAGGCCTTTATTTTATTATTCAATATATATGCATGGAAAAGATAAATTGCCTACCCAAAAGCTGTAAAGAAAGAAAGTTTTCGAAGAGAACGCAAAATAAAAGGACAAGTCGTCAAAAAAAGCTGAAAAGAAAACTTTCAATGAAATTTTTTTTTTTTTTTTTTTTTTTTTTTTTTTTTTTTTTTTTTTTTTTTTAAGAAAATTTCCAAGTCGAGAATACCTACAAAAAAAAGGAAGAGAGAAAAATCTTTTGTCAAAAATTTTTTACTACTTCTAACTGTTGATTGAAGTCTTGATTGTTTCGTTACAACAAATTCCGGGATTCCGATAGTATTTCTTAAGAAAATTGAATTTTTTTTCTTAAATTAGTGTCTTCCTTTTTTTTCTTTTATTTTATTACCGCCAGGCGGACTTCACGCCCTATAGTTGATTTGGTTATCCTGGTCTTTTTTTTTCGTTGTTTTATGTCTGTTGTTTTATTCTCTTTTAGTTTCTCTTTTTTATTTTTTTATTTTTTTTTATTTTTTTTTTTATTTATTTAGTTATGGGATCCATCGGTTGGATATCCCACCGCCGCCACCAGTGTTATGGGTCCGGGGCGCCGTGCTTCCTCGTTAGAGGGAAGAGCGTGGACCTTTTATTTTATTTTCTTTAAGTATAATTCATTATTTGCTGAGTCTATCGCAATTTGTGAAAATTTGAATTTCTCTCTTTGTTATTTAACGCAAACTCCGTTATTTCGCCAGATAAATAGTTTATAAATAACGCAGTTAAAATATCACTTCCCTTTTTATCAAATCAATTCGAAGGTTAATCTACTTTCACTTTTATACGTTTTTATCGTTTATTAAAATTCGTATTTATTCTCGTCTCTCTCGTCTCTCAACTATTGTTTCTCAACTCTCAACTTTTGTTTCTCAACTCAACTTACTTTCTCTAACTCTGTATTTCTCAAACTCTTCTTCCAACTGACTTTACAATAAAATGTTCCCTCTTCTTATATAACTTTAAGTTCTAATCTACTGTAAATTATAATTTGAACAAAATCAATTTTATCAAAGTATTACTTACTCTACTGTGACTTTTAATTTTGAACAAACTTTGAACGAAAATCAAAGAGCCATGTTTCAAATGAAAAAAGGGGCATGTTATGAAATGTACTGAAACTGATTTGATATAGAATATTGTGGATGTTTATTTATGATATGTATTAAATGAGAATGTTAGATATGTTAGGAGAATGTTTTAAGGATGTGTTAGATAAATAATGAGATTCAGTATTAAACTTAATAGTTATAAGGACAGTAGTATTCTGGAATACTACACTCGGAACTGGCTTCATCATAAGCAAGAAGATTACGTCCTATGTAAAAGATGTGCAATTTATTAATGACCGAATGTCGGTGCTAAAAGTACAGGGCCCATGGTACAATTATGTATTTATAAACGTACACGCCCCAACAGAATCTACCGACGAAGAAACGAAGGACACATTCTACGAGACCCTAGAGGAAGTATTTGATGGGATCTCATCATTCGATGTTAAAATCCTCCTCGGCAACCTCAATGCGAAAATTGGAAAGGAAGGTATCTTCCAACCAACAATAGGTAAAGAAAGCCTACATGACGTTTCAAATGATAATGGTATTCGAATTATCACGTTCGCAGCGTCAAAAGATCTGGTAGTGAAAAGCACGATGTTCAAGCACAAGCAAATCTGTGGGGGTTTCTCTAAACTACACGGAGAACCACCCACCATTCCCGGCCAATACCATCCAATTTCGACCGCCTCACAGCGCGCCAAACCAACCCCATTCCCCCCTACTTACCTGTTCACCTTCAAAGAATGTTACCTCCAAGGGCGCATAGCTAAACTCATTTTTCCATGCGGACAACGCATAAAAGAGTTTAGCTTCCCTTTTTCGCCATACGGCAACTCTGGTTCACGTCGATTAGCGACAACCCAATCCAGCTGGACGAAGTTGTCGCATCATTCCAGAACCGCTTGGGAAAATTATCCACACATTCGATTGAATCACGCGATAATATTTCCCTAGCGTCACTTGGCCCTTTCCCAGTTCCTCCATTCGCTGGGGATCAAACATCTCTTTACCCAGGTGAATAGCGTTAAACTCATTTTCCTCTCCTCCGCATTTCTTCCTTTCCATAGCCCTGCGCCTCCGGGATAATCACCACAACACACTACCCCAGTGTGAAACACCCCGGAGGCAACATTACCACACGCCACAAAGCCAGATCAACCCGAGTTATCGCGGTCCTCGCTTTGTGCTTTTCGTCCGCTCCGCGCGGGGAAACGAAGAGCGCACAAGAGAGGGCGCAATCACATCGGCTGGCTAGTGCGCACCAGTAATAAATTTCCCTTGTTCCTTTTCTTACTCCCCGACAGAGTCGAATCAGTCGTCATTCATTACACCCTTAGTGTAAGAACTTCATCTGATAGCGTAATTTAAATACTAGCGCAGTGCCTACTAGTTAACTCATGAACAGAAAGACTTACCACCAAAAATTGTTAATACCAACTACCTTCAAGTGTTATCCTCCTTTAATAAATAAAAGAAATAAAGACTAATCACATCAGAGCCAGTGCGTTTCGTTTTGGCTGTTCGTGGTAAAGGACCCGACGGTTGGGGAAGGTAGTGAATTAGTGCCATACGCCGGCGCACACCCCATGCCCCCACACATCCATAAAGCCACATGGATATCCCCCCGCGGCGTAACGCGTAACCAAATAGACCACTTCCTCATAGACAAAAGACACGACTCGAATATCCTTGACGTAAGATCATATAGAGGAGCAGATTGCGACTCCGACCACCTTCTAGTGATGGGCAAAATTAGAAGTTGGGTCGCAGCAAACCCACATGGGCAGTCACGGGAGAGGAGCAAAAAGTTCGACATTGATAAACTAAAAGACACGCAAAAGGGCTGAATATCAAGAGGAACTAACGAATAATTTTAGCATCTTAAAGAATGGGAGCAGTGAGGAAGAGGAAATCAATAATCTGGGCACTAAATGGTCATCGATCAGAGACACAATCACACAAACAGCCCAAAAGGTATTAGGACTTAAGAAAACAATTAAGTCCAAACCTTGGTTTGACGATGAGTGCAGGGCAAAGATCGAAGAACGTAAACGCCTCAGAATGATCCACTTAGAAGCATATGATGAAGTCAACGCAGTGAGATACGCGACAATTCGGAAAGAAACAACTAGACTTTTCAAACGCAAAAAACGCGAATGGGAGAAGACTCGGATCGAAAAAATCATAGAAAATGCCAGAGCAAAGAACAGCAGAGGTATGTATGCCGGCATAAATTCAATCAGAAATGGCTACCGAGGGAGAGCCAAAATAATTTGAGACACAAACGGCTGTCTGGTGCCAGCAACAAAAAATATCGTGACAAGATGGAAGCAGCACTTTGAAAATCTGCTCAATGTGCGCACCCATCAACCACAAATAAACGCACCAGACGTACATACAGCCGAGCCCCAGATCCCAGAGCCCTCTTTCGACGAAGTTTTAGACGCGATAAATCGACTGAAAAACAACAAAGCCCCGGAATCGATTGCATACCGGCAGAGCTTGTGAAGCATGGAGGAGGGGCAACCGCTCGAAAGATCCACCAACTGGTTAAAATAATATGGGACAAGGAAGTCATTCCGGAAGAATGGAAAACCGCAATAGTCATCCCCATTTTCAAAAAAGGCGACAAATCTGACTGCGAAAATTACAGAAGAATATCATTGCTCCCAATCACATACAAAATATTAACAAATGTCATACTGGCAAGAATCACACCGTACGCAGAAGAAATATTGGGAGACTACCAATGCGGATTCCGTCGGAACCGGTCAACAAGCGACCAGATGTTCACAATAAGGCAACTGCTGGAAAAGAAGTGGGAATACGGAGAGACGGTTCACCAACTGTCGTGGACTTCAAAAAAGCCTACGACTCAGTCGCAAGGCAAAGACTCTACCATATTGTGGTTGAGCTGGGAATCCTGAAAAAAATATGCCGCCCTCATTCAAATCTGACTCTGTGTGTAAATGAATTAATGATATACTGGAACCCAACACAAATGTTAATTCTCTCTTTATTCCTTTATTTTTATGGTACTTAACTTACGGGTACAATTGGTTTTACTCCTTATGGTGTAAATAATAATGGTGTTTGGAATTAATGATAGTTCCTAGTAGATACACGAACGGTGCACTTTAGAGATCAAATGAAATCAATATGTTCTTAGTTGTTAAACGAACGGTGCACTTTATAAATGAAATGAACTTAATATGTTCTTAGTTGTTATACGAACGATGCACTTTATAAATTAATTGAACTTAGGCCACTCCGCCAAAGAATCTCGATGTTACGATTATTCTGATGTAAACTCCTTCGATTCTGAAACTCGACTCGTTTTACTTTTAACGTGGAGGCCCGACTTACCTATCTGATTCTGATTTAAGACTGGTGATTGCCACTGAAACGACAGAATACCAAATTCCATCCATCGCTTCGGTGACCAATAAGGGATGATCTTTCACACCCTGGTCACGGTGAGGGTGTGCACGCACACAGATGCGGTTACTACGCACGCTCATGCTGGTGTCCATGAGCATGCGAACCGTGGATATCATAATTCCATAAAAGGAAATGTTACACGATAAGTTTGCAACTGGTGCAAGCTATCATGACACAGGAACATGGGAATGTTTACCCGATCGGCACGGCGTAAGGCATATATGCCGATCGGGCCCACGTTGCTGGCGGCATCGGAGGGTCAAAATCTCGTGTGTGTATTTACATTAACGATAACTCGACTCTCTTCTGCAGCCAGGTGCGAGTTAACCATTTCTTGTCGATCGGTTTAGCGACCGATATGGTTGTAGCAAGGAAGTAAAGCAAGAGTATCTCCTGCTTGTGTGCTCTAAATTCGACGGGCAATATGTGCACCGCGGTGGTCGACTTATGTCGGTTGCTTATTGATGCGACCGAATTACTTTTTCGAATCATGGTGCGTTTGATATGATTATGCCCTTGTGGAAAATGTCTGTTTGGTGGAATGGCTTTTGACTTAGCGCCGAACTATGGCTTAGGTGGTTAGGAGACATTTTAGGTGGATGACAAAAAGGTAAGTAATGACGTTTAAATGGAACTGCCCTAACCCTTGTTTTATAGGGTTTTCAGATGCTCTAGGTGGGAGTTTTCGAATTATTGATGGAAAGATAAGTAGGGGCGTTCGCTTGACGGTAGACCAACGGGAAAGAGACTGTGGCGGTTCCGCCAAATCCCACGGTTCGCCTTCCTGAAAAACCCCCATAATCATCACCCAAGACGCATAAGTCTTCACCAATGCATTCGCATTCGGCACCTAAAAATGCTTCACGCATTATATGGATCAAATCTATGATCATTAAGTCCCTGTAAAGAAAACTTACCTTCATGCATTCTCTTCGCATACCACTGCTCCTTAAGATTTCTTTATTAGCTTACCAGGAATTTCCAATCAATTTCGGCATCTACGTCGCCAGTCAAATTTCCTTAGATGAATACCGGTAAACAAAATATTTAGATTTACATACATTGTAACCTTCATAACAGGGATCATAAATACTGCGTCGTCTATTTGTCGAGCCGCGCCATGTGTACAACAATGTTCCCTACATACACATTGGCTGGCGACTTACACCCTAGGGACCAAAGCAAATACGCATTCCGCGTCTCTTGCATCAATTAAATCCTACAGCATATTCAAATGCAAATAGGAACTCAATACCTACCCTTACTAGCGATGCCATTAACACATTTCCCATTGTGTAAATAGAAAAACCATTAGCTCTTCTTCCTAATGGCGATTCATTTACCAAGCATCCGCACCACAGCATAGACACAGGTCATAAATCTCTTTTATCCTACATAGTTCTGGATCCGTTTCCCAGTAACCTTTCCATATAAACAAAGATCTGACAATCCTTTTTCCTTCCTTTGTGTATCAGGTTCTGGATCATGGCTTTGATCGATGAAAGGAACCGCCATTCACACACACGCGACTTCACACGCCTCTCATTATTTTGGCGCAACAATGCCCATTACCAACTGACTCCATGCGACCCAGCTCGCTTTTCCTCGTATCTTTGTAACCCTCTCAATTTAACTCCTTCAAACCGGCTCCTCATCACACTTTAGCTACTCCGTGTAGCACATAATCAACAGGACGCCCGGTTCCGGCTCGCTCGAACATTTCGACCCCTTTCTGGTCTTCCTTAATTCTGGCAAAAATTCACCTCTGCCCACCTTTTTTTAAGGCCCTTTTACAAATATTGGCGCACACGCTCGCCATTGCTCAACACTCATCTTCCACAAACCAGCTCCTTAATTAACAACGGCTACTACGAGTAGTAGCTGGCGCAAGGCTAATATCCTTGCCCGGAAAAACAAATTATTGTGGAAAGTTTAGCAATCCTCAGGACTTGCTAAATAAGGTCAAGACCGGATCGCGGTTGTGGTGCCGATGATGATAATGATAACTACGAGTAGCAACACTCAATAGGACGCCCGGTTTTCTCATAAATCGACTTTTTCTGTCCCTTTTCTGAAAGTTGGCGCCAAGGCTCGCCAACCACAGCCTTCAGTCAACCTTCTCGACTCTTCTTGACCCCTAATTACTTTTTCAGTCCCCGTTAAATATTGGCGCCCATGCTCGCCAAAGGCAGTTTTACGCGACTCTGCCTGCCTCTGCTCGACACCCTTCTTCCACGGCCCCGGCTCCTCACTAAACCACAGCTACTGCGCATAGCAAATTTACCCAGTAGGACGCCCGACTGCCAGGCCGGCTCCTTACTACCCCACCAGCTACCCCGAGTGGCAATCTTGTAGTAGGATGCCCGGCTCCACCTCCTTATATAGACTTCAGGACCTTCCTCCTTAGGTCCCTGGACGTCTCCCATGCATCCCACCTACACGGTCGGAGAATCAAACCGATCCCACCGGCCTGAGACCCTATTTAGAACACCTTACACAGGTGTCTCTGCCTAGCCCCATCCTGACCACCTCATGCAGGTACCCTAATCTTTAGCCACCATGCCTCACCTTTATCGGCAACTAAAGGCAATACACGCCCTTCTACGCCGCCTCAAACTTATCAGGTGCATAATACTTCGGAGCGCGCATCTAGTAACCCTAGGGCGCCCTGGGGTTGGACACATTCAACCACCCACCAGGAGCCCCTTAAGCAACGTCGCCTATCTTTTAACAAGCGCGACCGGCCGGCACCTCACCACAAGTTCCCGTTCGGTCGAGGTCGCAGCTACCGCTACATTGACACCCTCGATCGGTAAAACGTGCAACTGAGGGCCCGCCCCCCTTTACCAGTCCCAGCGGCAAACAATTCGGCATACAAACGTATGAGCGAAAGACACCGACTCTGGGCTTAGTCCCTTTCCATCCCGCACACGGCAACCCGTCACTGCGGATGCGAATTACCCTGGGATAAGTTCCCCTCCATCTCGCACACGCCATTTCGTCACTGTGGATGCGCGCGGATTTCCGATAGGTTCCGACCTACTCGGACGATAAACCTGTTGGTGCAAGCGACCCACAACAGGCCTATGGACCTTCCTAATGGCGATACATTTACCTACGCATCCGCACCACAGCATAGACACAGGTCATAAATCTCTTTTATCCTACATAGTTCTGGATCCGTTTCAGTAACCTTTCCATATAAACAAAGATCTGACGATCCTTTTCCCTTCCTTTGTGTATCAGGTTCTTGATCATGGCTTTGATCGATGAAAGGAACCGACGTACACACACACTTGTGTATTGTGAAGATCTCCTCTATGAGATCGTTTTGGTTACTCCAAAGAGAGACTTTACATCTCTCTTGGTATAGGAGAACGCACCCCTAAATTAAGAGAGCCTGTTTCACAGACCAAATTTCCCTTGATCAACGATTGAATATCGTTGAGTCCTTTACCATCCGCAGACCAGCACGGTCGTGCCGACTTCCGCTCTCCGCCGGATGCGGAGACGCGATAATATACCGCTAGTCGAGTAAGCGCGTTTTTAATAAAAATAAGTTTATTGCCCCATATGTTGTTTCTGTGCGTCCTTTTATCTTCGGTGCAATTATTTTGCTTGTTTGATACAATCACGAACGATAGGATTTGCGGACCAATAGATTAATAAAATTAAAATACATCGATTCAATAAAAGAACATAAAACAGTGCGTTTAACTTTTCCTCCAGTGTCTGTTTTCGCTCTCCTATGGTGGACATTGTGTTGCGTGGGTTTTGTTTTGTTTCGCTCCTGCAGTTTGTGATCCTGAAAATCTACGGTGGTACATTCTTGACGGTTGAGGACGACGTAGAACTTGCACCCTTGCCTGGTGCCTAGACGCTTCCTCCACAAGACCAACAGGACGGCCGCGACGGAGATGGGAGAACAATGTTGGATTTGACCTTGTGGAGATCGGACCGGATGGTCAAGCGTGAAAGGAGAGTGCATAGGACAGGGAACGATGGCGGAGTCAAATCGACGAGATCATGAACTTCCAAGCTCCTACAGGCCAATAAATAACCGGGTATAGCAAAATCAGAAATATCTGTATCAGTTATTACCTGAGTCTCGCTAAGTGCAAGGATTGCTCTTTTCTGGTTATAGACGCGCGCAAACACTGGGGAGAAATTGCAGTTAGGCTACAAATGTTACAAAGATCGTGAAATTACCGTCCCATTGACATGGCGACACAGGAAACCAATACCGCCTCAGAAAACGGTGCAAGTTGGATCCGGCGACAGATAAGCGAAGGCAACCAGTACAGAGTTATGCCCTTGTAGTAGGTGCCCCACTAGAACTGTGCCGAAAACGAATATTACGCCACTCAAACACGAAAAACTCTCCAAAGGTTATAAATCAATCGAGACTATCGATCCCTGAGGGACGCAACAGAGGTGCGAAAAAGAGGAAAAACCGACACAAGGAGAGAAAATGGTGCGAAGTTTTTCTACACTGTACACGGTGCGAATCCCATAGATATCACTGCACTACACTCAGACTCGTTTGTGGTGATCCGTTTGTTTGCTTCGGATCCCACAGAAGAGTTAACGCGTGAACCGATAGTGCAATTAGGGTCTCCTGTGTTTACTTAAGATACTGTTGTACTACAGCAAGGGGTCGTTGCCGTGCTTCCTCATATACCTGATGGAAGAGCACCGTCGTTGATTTCGGCCTCAGTCCTTGTCTCCGCTGGTTTTCCGTGGGGGGCCAGGTGATACTTCGCTATCTAAAAGGATGGTTTTTTTCTTGTGGAGGTACCACAGATTTACTCACCAGTTGTCGGTTAATTGAAAGTCTCGCTTTTCTTAGGAAAAAAGTGTTTTATTTTCAATTAAATTCTCCGCATCTATTAGTATAAAGTTGTTGAGGTTTTCCCCTGGGGTACTTCCTCCAGGGACTACGATCGGCAATGTACGGCGTTTCGCTCCTGGGGTACTTCCTCCAGGGAGTAGATATGATGTTATAGTGCGGCCCGGAGATCACTCAACTATTCCTTTATAAAGGAAAACAAATCCGGAATTGTATCCCGAAAATACACATTTTCGTACAACAATCTCGATTTTTGGGTATCCTGAGTGAGATGCTCAGTGTTTACTTTAGATAAGAATTCAATTTCTTGAATTCTTACGGAACTATTTCGCAGATGTGGGAATGTATCTGGTTTTGGTTTTGTATTTGTTTTTCTCAATGGAAAAATTTCAGCTGGAGATAACGATCTCTGAATTTTGGTTTTCGATTGATGCCGTGGGGCGAATGTAGAACGAATATTAGATTCGTTTATTGTGATTTTTAATTTTAATTTAGGTTTTGGATTTAATTATGCCGTGGGTGCAAATGTTAGGCGATAAACAAATGTTTGATTCGTTTATTGCGAATTTTGGATCATGTTTGGGTTTTTTCGGGTTTTGACTGGATTTTGGGTTTTAGAGTAATATTGCTGGGATTTAGATGTAGG
Source organism: Microdon myrmicae (assembly GCA_963931805.1). Lineage (NCBI taxonomy): Eukaryota > Metazoa > Arthropoda > Insecta > Diptera > Syrphidae > Microdon > Microdon myrmicae. The sequence goes on from OZ007496.1 coordinate 36,880,160, forward strand.
AATGGGGGGAAAGGGTGGTAGGGCTTTTTGGAGCACGGATTACACCATTGATCCGATGGTACGGATCACGAGGCTAGCATCTGACGTTGTGTGGAGGAAGTATTGTGCCAAACACGGACACTCCGTTCATCTTTCTCCTTCATCATAAATTGTTCTCCGAGTAAAAAGCCAAAAGAACGAAACGCCGCCACGTTTGTCCACAATCGGGAGGGTGAAAAGTACGCACTGGGAGAGAAACACAAGCGAAACTCCACAACACAAAGTCCACGAATTGTTCGAAAGAGGAAAGTTGTCCACCGTAGACGTTCGGAAATAAAACGAACTGTTTAATGGAATAAATGGTTCTTTTTTATTTTTACTTACTGATTGTTACTTTTTTGATTTACTAAATAAACAAAACACGAATTAAACGTCACTTGAATTAAAGCGCGCTTTCCCGACTCCACTTCGGATATATGCGACCCCGCGTCGCCACGGGGAGCAGGAGATGGCACGACCGTGGTGGTCGGCGGATGTAATAAGACTCAGCGATAAATGGCTCGTGCAGGATATGTTTTTGCTTACCACCAGAGAAACGTAAAGTCTCTCTTGGTGGTATAGAAAACCAGATCTCGTAATGAAGATCCTGGTGGTATGTGTGTGATCGTTTAGATCTGTGTTGTTTACTCATGTGCGAAGGCAATGGCAAAACAAAGCAGGTAGGCGGCAAGGACAAAGGGATCGAGAAGATCGTTGTCTATGAAGTGCATCGCGTCTAAATAAATAGATGAATGATGCCCTTGTGTAAATATATGAATAGACATTGGGAAAAGTGCTAATGGTTGCGATACTTTATACAATGAAAATTGTATGTCGTATCTTGGGTCGGTGGCTGAAACGAATTTGCTTGCATTTGTATATGCTGGATAATTCGTTTGGTGGCTAAGCACGAAGTTGTGATTGTTTGTTGGTTGGAAAACAAATCATGGGTGAATCTATTTGCAGCTGGGTAAATAGCCATGTTGCTCTTATGATGGTGATGCTAAAGCAATTTAGGTATACGATGGGTGGTCGTGTACCGTATCTTGCTGAACGAAATGGGATCGAATTTTTATGAATGTTTACATGCGAAGGAATTCGGTTTATGACACTAGACGCTAGTGTGTTTGCTTTTGTCCCTTGGACAAAAGGCTGCCAAGGCCGTGTAATTGCCAGGGACATGCGGTGTGCACGTGGACGGGGGAATTGCTTGGCATACCAGAGCGCCGGATGATTTAGGGATTCCTGATTAGTTAGGGAAGAATTCTTATAGGGAATTTGTATGCGAAGAGATGCATGAAAGGTAACGATTCTTTACAGGGACTTTTAGACTATAAAGTGCTCTATTTAATGCGTAAAGCATTTAAGGTGCTAATGTGATTGCATTAGCGAACTTAAGGAAGTTGGGTAGCAGTTATGGGGGGTTTTCAGGTAAGTGGGTCGTGGGGTTTGGCGGAACCGCCACAACGTCAGCACCAAATACATTATAAATGGATTTCCATATTTGAGAAAGGATGAAAACAGAGGAGCTTCATCTTCGCTTGGGGAATTTGTTGTTCTCAAACTACTGGAACCATTCACATGATGGGGAAGAAGCGTCACTACAGATACTTTGTTTACGAGCTCATCACTAGGTGCAAAATTACTAGAAAAAAGAACCACTATTGTTGGAACTATCCGCGGCAATAAAAGAGAACTATCAAAATTCGACAAGCAGGCGAAAGATGGAATGCCATGCTTCTCCGCGAAACTATAAAAATCGAGTCATTGTTCACTTTCTATTTACAAAAGTAAGGCAAACAAAAAAGTGCTTCTACTACGCTCACAGGATAAATCTATAAGCATTTAAAAAAACCGTAAGCGGATACCCGAAACGATCAGATTCTACAATTATACTAAATACGGTGTAGACATGACGGAGCAAATGGCAAAAATCGCAAAGATGGCCTGCGCCAATTTTCTTCAATAAATAACCAAAGCGAATCGTTATTTAAAAAAAACGTTTTATTCATGTACCAAATTGTGCTAAATGATATATTTTCGCTCTAGATAGTAATATATATATAACATTTTAAAGACGGGTCACTTGATCTTGGTTTGATGAAGTATCAGTACGTTTAGTTTTAATGATAGACAACATTGTTACTAGAAAATGAATGGTTCTATCCCCAAAGAACTCACATGGGGGATCGTACAAACCGATACAGAAACTCAACGATTAACACAAGCGGTGAAAACTTGCAAATCCAACCAAACCAAAACTCTCCCATAGACATAAGTAGGGTTGTGGGGCAGAGCGGTGACGAGTCGTGGCTTACAATTGTCGAGAAAGTAAAGAAGAGGGATGCGAAGTTAAAGGGTGATGAGGCTCCAAAAAATGATACCGGGAGAGCCACAATTATAAAAAAAGAGGCCACGCCCGGACGCTATAATAATATCCAAAACCGGGGAAAAAACATATGCGGATATATCGAAGTTCATGAAGGTCAAGCCTGAACTGATTGAACTCGGCAATAGCGTGAAAAAAGATCGAAAACCAGCAAAAGGGGAACTGCTCCTAGAACTGAAACGCCGACCAAAGGCCACGACTGAGAGACTGAAAGTAAAAGTACAAGTATTAAAGAAATATGCCCGTGTCACAGGAAATCAAGGTCGAGTGTTGTGATTTAGATAAGGTTACCAGTTACATTTATTTCCGTTCATTTAGTTTTGTTTCGTTAGGTTCTAAAGTTCTTGTGTGTTCGGACCACAACAACGAATTTTAGAGAACTAAAGCAGGGAGGACTCTTATATATTTACATACATCATCATCATCGGCACTACAACCGGGATCCGGTCTTGGCCTTATTTAACAAATCTCTCCACCGGTCCCGATTTCGAGTCGATGTCATCTAGTTTGGCACTCCCAGGCTCTGGGCGTCCTGGTCTACGCCATCCCTCCATCGTAGACAAGGTCTGCCGCGCTGTCTCCTTCCATACATCCTGCCACAAAGGACTTTCCGGGCAGGCTCCTCTTCGCTCATTCGAGCTAGGTGTCCCGCCCACCGGAGACTACCGAGCTTGATTTTTCTTACAACATTAGCTTCAAGGTAGATTGCGTACAACTCATGGTTGTAGCGTCTCCGGAATCGTCCTCCCTCACATACGGGGCCAACAATACTCCTTAAAACCTTTCTCTCGAACGCGGCCAAGAGCTCAGAGTGCCTTTTATTATGCACCTAGGTCTCGCATCCATACATGAGTACTGGTAAGACCATGGTCTTGTACAATAGTAGCTTGGATGTTCTGGATAAATTTCGGGATTTAAAGAGCCTTGATAGACCATAGTAGGCTTTGTTGGATTTAATCAGCCGTTCGCATATTTCTTCTTCCATGTTGTTATCGGCTGATACTATTGACCCAAGGTAGTTAAAGGATTGCACTTCTTCAAATGCGTGCTCCACTATCCTGATAGTTTAAACAACGTTAGGTCTTCTCTTCGCAGAAGTTGCCACCATGTACTTAGTTTTCCCCTCAATAATGTGCGGTTCCCCTCAATAATGTTCCGCCTGCTCGATCTGGGTGAAGGAGTTCTGTACCGCCGATTCGGTTCTACCGATGATGTCGATGTCATCTGCGTAGGCAAGTATCTGGCTGGACTTGGTGACAATAGTCCCTCTTGTTGTAACGCCAGAGTCACGGATTGCTTTCTCCAACGCCAGGTTGAAGAGGAGGCAAGCCAGACCGACCCCTTGTCGGAGTCCATTATAGATGTTTATTGGTTTGGACAGCAATCCCGCTATTTTAACTTGACTAGTTACGTTGGTCATGGTCAACCTACAAAGTCGTATCAGTTTGTTTGGAATGCCGAATTCTCTCGTGGCGTTATATAGTTCTACCCTGGCTATGCTGTCGTAGGCGGCCTTAAAATCTATAAATAGATGATATAATGGAATCTTAAATTCCAGACATTTTTCGATCGCCTGCCGAAGGGCGAATATCTGATCAATTGCTGATTTGCCTGGGATGAAGCCACACTGATATTGACCAATGATGGCTTTAGCGTATGGGGCTATCCGATCTTGTAGGATAGAGGAGAGTATCTTATAGGCGGTACTCAGCAATGTTATACCCCTATAGTTACTGCACAGTGTGATATCTCCTTTCTTATATATGGGGCAGATTATACCTCAACGCCAATCTTGTGGCATCTCCTCTTGCTCCCATACGTGCACCGCCATCTCATGAATTGCGTGATGTAACGTTGACCCTCCTTGTTTGATCAGCTCAACTGGTATGCCATCAGCTCCAGGGGCTTTATTTGATTTGAGCTGTCTAATGGCCTTTAATGTTTCCTCAATGGTTGGTGGCGGCAGCATTTGGTCTTGATCTTGCATTGGTGGAGCCTACAATTCTCCTGTGAGCTGACCATTAAGAAATTCATTGAAGTGCACTTCCCATCGCTCCAGAATGCCTTCAGGATCGGTGATCAGATTACCCTCTTTATCCTTGCAGTAAGTGCAGCGTGGTGTGTACCGCGTCATACTGCGGAGTATTTGGTAGAACTTCCGCGCCTGGTGGGTACCTCGCTCTCTACTTTTCTCTATTTCACAGACAAGGTTTATTTCCCCGGGCACTTTTCTTTGTCTGTGAAATCTTTTTTCAGATCTTCTGAGCTCTTTGTATTTCTCCTCGCGCACCCGCGACCTATGAGACAGTGTTACTGGTATTCTCATTGCGTATGGCAGCCGTGTTGATTCGAACCTGATCCGCGGATGCAATACGTCTCCGTAAGGCAATCCGCGCTCGGAAAACTGTACCAACAAGATAGTGAACCGAGTCGACGTTGGCACCTCGGTACGTTCGTACCGTCATCAGGCTCGAGGAGTGGCGGGGATCTATCAACACGTGGTCAATTTGGTTGCGAGTGGCTCCATCAGGTGATACCCAGGTGGCTTTGTGGATATCTTTACGCGGAAACCTGGTACTCGCAACGACCAAGTTTTTCGATGCTGCCAGTTCGATGACTCGTAGTCCATTGTCATTAGTGTTCTCATGCAAAGTATGGGAACCTGCGTAGTGCCTGAAAACCGGCTCCCGACCTATTTTCGCATTCAAATCCCCAAGAACGATTTTCACATAGTATCTTGGGCAGGCATTGAGGGCCCGTTCGACGTTCTCGTAGTATTCTTCTTTTTCGTCGTCAGGGGACTCCTCTGTAGGTCCGTGAACGTTTATGAGGCTTATGTTCTTAAACTTGCCTCACACGCGAAGAGTGTATAGCCTTTCCTTTATTGCATTAAAGCCGATGATGGCAGGCTTCAGTTTTTGGCTGACTAGAAAGCCTACCCCGAGCACATGATGTTTTGCGTGACAGCTGTAATAAATGTCATACTCGTTTCTTTGAATAACACCACTCCCCGTCCATCTTATTTCTTGCAATGCTGTTATGTCAGCCTTATATTCGGACAGGGCAACGGCTAGCTGCTGTGCACCTCGAGCTGTGTATAGCGAGCGGGCGTTCCATGAAAAAATTCTTAAATCGTTTAGCCATTTTCGTTTCCGTGGTCGTCGTCGTGTATCCGGTCGATATCCGAGGCTTGTTAAATTTGCCATAATAATTCATTTTTACGGGCCTGGTTATTAGCCTTGCGCCAACCTTTCTCAGGGTGTCGCTGCATGCATTGGTTCACTACTTGGTGGGTGTCAAAGTAGCTATCCAGGGGTGTCACGTGGTTGTCAACTTGGATTGAACAGGGACAAGGATCGTCCTGGCCTTCGCCGGGTTGAAAGCAATCAGAGACTTTGCCCTTTATGTTCGCACCCATCCCCATTATATACACACATAACATATTATATGTTAATTAAGAAATCATCGTACGTCAAAAGGTAAAACAAAACAAAAAGGCATATTGTGCAATTTAGAGTGCTTGTGAAGAGTCCTATTTACATATAATAAAATTATATGTAAATAGGACTTAACATTTAATCTTAAGAATAAAAACAAATGTAAATTTTTTGTAAAATAAATGCATATTTTAATTAAAAAACAATCAAGAAAATTTGAATTCACAAATTCTGATAGAAAGTCTGATATTACGTTATGGAAACGCACTCAGCCATGGCCATATTGAACCGATACACATATCGATGGCAGAATGACTAAGTTTCACTAAGGGAAAGAATTTCTAGTCTACAACTTGACAGATACGCACACATTCGAAAAATAGCTCTTCAAACCGTGGATGTGGGGGTTAAATATTAATACAGAATCTTTTAGAAGTTCTCGCAGCTAATAAATTCCGTATATTGCATTTTTTCTTAGGTTCTTAGTTCATAATTTCGAATATGATTGTGCCATTTGTAACAGACTTTATTTACTACAGCGACACCTTGACGAGAACTTTAACGAATTTCGGCTTTTATAACCAGAGACGTAAAATTAAGATACAATTTCCCTCATCCGAACCTTGACGAATAACAAACTTGTGCCGCTACTAGCAGATACACACACAATTAATAGTGAAGAACAAAACCACCGACAACACAAGTCGTATAATCAAAGCACATCCGTTAAAGTGGTATACCGTAGCAATAACAGCATTTCCATATCCGTTCCTGGCGGAGTATAAACACTTTTAGAAGCTTCAAGAGGAAAATAGTTATTTAGTTAATTGAATTGAAGTACCACATTTTGAATTCTTAGTTAAAAATATTATAAATAGGTGAAGGAGGCATATCTTATGACTAGAAAAAAAATTATGTATGGCTAAAAATGGTAAAATAAGATTTCAACCATAATTAATAAATAAGATTTATACTACTACTATTACTGTTTACTATTTATTGGCCTGTAGGAACCCGAAAGTTCATGACCTCACCGACTCAACTCCGCCATTGTTCCCTGTCCCGTGCACTCTCCTTCCATGTTCGACCATCCGATCCGATCTCTTCGAAGTCCAACCTAATCGTTTTTCTCCCGTCTCCGTCGCGGCCACCCTGTCGGTCTCTTTCCCGTTGGCTTACCGTCAAGAATTTTATGCACGGTCCTATCGTTGCACATTCGCGCCATATGTCCGGCCCATCTTAATCTCCGCGACTTGATTACTCTCACTATTGTAGGTTTGCCATATAGGTGTGGCGTCCTAAATCGCCACTCCCATCCAAATCCCCAAGATACCTAAATAATCCCATCCAAATCCCCAATACCTCCCATAACGCAAATCCCAATATCATATTGAATCATATGAGCGATAAATTAAACCAAAAGTTAATTTGTCGCACATTGATTCAATTTCACATTAATTCATACCCCAATCCATATTCTATCACATGAACAACGAATTAAACCAAAAGTTAATTCATCATACATTGACTCAATTCCCAAAATCCTGACATCATGAAATGCTTAATTCAAAACGCAGTTCATGATTCCCTTTCCAAGAACCGGCCCAACCAAACCTCTAACCAATTCCCAGAACACAATTCCAATTGAAGCACACAGAGTCTTGTGTGTGCTTCTTGGAATTTTGACACTAAAATAGTTGACAATTCTCAACTGAAAAAATAATAAAAGGGCGGTAATTTCCAATTTCGTCATTAGTAAATCTCCAGAGGCCGACCCGCTGGCCAGTAGAATATAAATTCATAATTAGTAAAGTTCTGAAAGGCCGGACCCCTCAGCCGATACATAATCAAAATAACCTAAAAAGGAAAAATAAAGAAGAGACTTTAAAAAAGAAAATAGCAGCCCAGTATTTCATTTGCCAACGGAACACTCTCCCTGGTGGGAAGTAACCAAACACACACCAAAGAGATCTTAACTAGATGCCGTGGACCCTAGGATGGGAATCCCCCCCCCCCCCCCCCCCCCCCTTGACAGATTAAGCTCCGCCATTCCCTACCAGAAGAGATCGCGGAGACCGAGCCCTAACTTAGTAAGCCCACACCCACAAAAGGAGGAAGTCGCGAGAGAACACGGGTTTTCACCCCATCCACGTCACCCCAAAAGCGGCCCCACAGAGTAGCGTCAATAAAGGGAGACGACCCACCGGTTATTGAAAGCATACAAAAGGAGGTAAGCGAAACAAATTTTACTTCCCCACACAGATTGTCCTCAACATAGGTCTTCCAACTCGTGGCTGTGGAGTTTCCTCCATTGTCCTGCCTCCTCGTCATATTTGCCACCAAAGATACCCCTTAGGACTTTATTCTCGAATATGCGGAATTTGTTTTCTTCCCGTTTTGTGAGAGCCCATGTTTCGCATTCGTATAGAACAATCGGCATGATTATGGTTCTATAGACATGAAGCTTTATATTCCGTGATAGTAGTTTGGATTTCAGTAGTTTGCCGGCTGCGTACCAACTAGCGTTGCCGGAGTGTAGTCTTTTGTTAATTTCCTTCGACATTTCGTTACTGGGCGTCAGTATTGTTCCCGGGTATTTAAATTCTTTGACATTTTCAAATATCTTGGCCCTAATGTTTGTGTGTGTTCTCTGAGGTCCACATGCTCTGGCCATAATCATGAATTTTTTTTGTGTTCATTTATTTCTAGGCCTACCTTTTCTACCGCTTGCATGGTGATTTCACTGTTTTTACTTACAGTTCCTAGATTATCGCCCAAAACGGCAATGTCATCCGCATATGCGAGCACTTGTGTGACCCCGTTCAGGCATGATCCGGCCATGTTGTCGTCTTTTACCTTTCTGATGACGTACTCGAGGACAAGGTTAAGGAGACATGGTGAGAGGCCATCGCCCTGTTTTAGTCCATCCCGGATTTCAAATGGTTCAGAGAGATGGTTTTCTATTCTAACTTGCCCTTTGTTTTCGTTCATGCAGATTTGAATGAGGGTGGCATATTTTTTCGGGATTCCCAGGTCTACTACAATATGGTAGAGTCTTTGCCTTGCGACTGAGTCGTAGGCTTTTTTGAAGTCAACGAACGGTTAGTGAACCGTCTCTCCGTATTCGAACTTCTTCTCCAGTAGTTGCCCTATTGTGAACATTTGGTCGCTCGTTGACCGGTTCCTACGGAATCCACATTGGTAGTCTCCCAATATGTCTTCTGCGTACGGTGTGATTCTCGCCAGTATGACATTTGTTAGTATTTTGTATTGGGTTGAGAGCAGTCAGATCTGTCACCACCTTTTTTGAAAATGGGGACGACTATTGAGGTTTTCCATTCTTCCGGAATGACTTCCTTATTCCATATTGTTTTAATCAGTTGGTGAATCTTTCGGGTGATTGTCTCTCCTCCATGTTTCACAAGCTCTGCCGGTATGTAGTCGACCCCGGGAGCCTTGTTGTTTTTCAATCGGTTTATTGCGTCTACAACTTCGTCGAAAGAGGGCTCTGGGATCTGAGGCTCGGCTGTATGTACGTCTGTTGCGTTTATTTGTGGTTGATGGGTGCGCACACTGAGCAGGTTTTCAAAATACTGCTTCCATCTTGTCACGATATTGTTTGTTTCTGTCACCAGACAGCCGTTTGTGTCTCGGATTATTTTGGCTCTCCCTCGGTAGCCATTTCTAAGAATTTATGCCGGCATACATACCTCTGATATTCTTTGCTCTGGCATTTTCTATGATTTTTTCGATTCGAGTCTTCTCCCAATCGCTTTTTTTGCGTTTGAAAAGTCTCGTTGTCTCTTTCCGAATTGTCGCGTATCTTTCTGCGTTGACTTCATCATATCCTTCTAAGCGGATCATTCTGAGGCGTTTACGTTGTTCGATCTTTGTCCTGCACTCATCGTCAAACCAAAGTTTGGACTTAATTGTTTTCTTAAGTCCTAATACCTTTTGGGCTGTTTGTGTGATTGTGTCTCTGATCGATGCCCATTTAGTGCCCAGATTATTGGTTTCCTCTTCCTCACTGCTCCCATTCTTTAGGATGGTAAAACAATTCGATAGTTCGTCTCGATATTCAGCCCTTTTGCGTAGGTCTTTTAGTTTATCAATGTCGAACATTTTGCTTGTCTCTCGTGATTGCCCATGTGGGTTTGCTGCGAGCCGACTTCTAATTTTGCCCATCACTAGAAGGTGGTCGGAGACGCAATCTGCTCCTCTCTATGATCTTACGTCAAGGATATTCGAGTGGTATCTTTTTTCTATGCGGAAGTGGTCTATTTGGTTACGCGTTACGCCATCGGGTGATATCCATGTGGCTTTATGGATTTGCTTGTGCTTGAACATCGTGCTTTTCACTACTAGATCTTTGGACGCTGCGAACGTAATAATTTGAATTCCATTATCATTTGAAACGTCGTGTAGGCTCTCTTTGCCTATAGTTGGTTGGAAGAGGTCTTCCTTTCCAATTGTCGAATTGAGGTCCCCGAGGAAGATTTTAAAATTGAATGATGAGATTCCGTCGAATACTTCCTCTAGGATCTCGTAGAATGTGTCCTTCGTTTCTTCGTCGGTAGATTCTGTTGGGGTGTGTACGTTTATAAATACATAATTGTACCATGGGCCCTGTATTTTTAGCACCGACAATCGGTCATTAAAAAATTTCATATCTTTCACATGGGGCGTAATCTTATTGCTTATAATGAACCCAGTCCCGACGTTATGTGTATCGGTACCTCCACACACCAGTGTAAATCCGTTGGTTAAGATTACATGATGTGGGAGTCGGACTTCCTGAAGCGCGACGATGTCTATTTCATATTGTTTCGCATTTTCTAGGACCGTCTTTATCGCCCCTGGTTTATATATCGTTCGAACGTTCCACGCCCCGACGCGTATATCCCGCTTTTTACCGTTTTTCTCTACGTCTTCTTTTTGCCGAGTTGGTGTTTTCTTATGGTAGTGTCGGCTCATCACACCTACGCCTACCGGGTTTTTCGCGAGATTGTTTTTTGTATAAAATAAGATTTGAACAATAATTAATTAATAAATAAATATTTAGCTAAATTCTAAGCACAGCAATGATTCCCACATATGTTGTGGCGTTTGTAGCAGATACACACACGATTAATAGTGAAGAACAAAACGACCGGAAACACAAGTGGTATAATCAAAGCACATCCGTTAAAGTGGTATACCGTAGCAATAACATAGCACGTCCACATCAGTTGTGTGTGTACGTGAGTTTAGAGATCGAATTCGTACACGCGGCAGTGGCCTCTAGCCTTGAAATTTGGTTCTATCTTTTAGTGACTGTCCCGCCCGCAGTAAAAATCACACAGCTTACCTCCCAAACATCTGATTGCCGCTACGCACTGTCCAAACTTAGAGACAGAAAAGCCTATGAAAATATTCGTCTCTTTCTAGCGTACTACCGCGACGAATCTGACTCTGTCTGCTATGAAAGCAAGACCAAAACCAGTTCCAAACTCTCTATTTAATAGGAAGGTTTACCCACTGACGGTCCAAGTCTTCACGACTTATTCGTAAAATTCCACATAATTTTCAATTTACCCCCTCATAATGTGTCGAATGGCCTTACAGCGGCCACTTCGTTCACTCCGGAACGTTATCAATCATTCAACGTACTTAGACCGTCCTTAACAAGTTTTTTGTTTCTAAAGCCCTAGCTCCCACCCCCCAAAACCGACAGCATAACTCCCCTTACCTTCTATTATAAGAACGTTAGAGGTCTTCGCTCAAAGACCCAATTCATTCTGAAAAAGTCCCATGCTCTCCCTCTCGAAATTTTCGCTTTAGGTGAAACGAACTTAATCCCCACCATTCATAAACTGGAACTGTTTCTCCCCACGTTCACCATCTTCCGCGATGACCTCCTCAACCAAACTACTGACTTTTCTCCCAGCCGAGGAATGCTCATCGCTGTCCATAACAGCCTCGACTCGTCACTTGTCGACTCTCCTACCCCCTTCAAGCTGGACTTTGTGACTGTCAAAATCACCCTTCCTCGGAAATCAGTCTTTATCATGTGCTTATATATGTTGACATCCTAGCCTATTCAAGTTTACGAGCTAGCTACTATCGACCATATAATCTAGCTGAGGACGACATCATCATCTTCGGAGATTCTAATCTTCCACAACTCTATTGGGCTTTATCTGACGATCATTCACACTTCACCTCCCACCCCACCTCGGTCAAGGAATGTCTCTTTATTCATCGACTAGATGATGCTTGTCTCTGTCAAATCAGCAACGTTGGAAACCTTTTGGGTAGGCATCTTGACCTCATCTTTAGAACAGACCCTATCAATACATCTGTCTCACCCAGCCCCTTCGTCGTGACACCTATATACCACCTCCTTCCCTCTCCTCAGCCTTTTCCTTTCCTTCGGTGCTACACTCACAGGTTTCACTCCCTGCTTAACAAAAGGAATAATTTAAGGGTCATTTTCTCTCGGAATTGAACTATACCTGACTACTCCAACTTTCTTGGCTGTTACTTCTGTGGCGGTTCTTTAAGGCATTCCCAAAGAACCGCCCATCCTCTTAAATTAACCACCTTCCTCTTCCCATACAAAGCCATGGTACTTACCTGCAATTAGGGGCAGCGTAAGCTCCCCTGCAGCATCATACCTGAAAGGAAAACCTACCCGACGGCATCCATACATTCTGAACTTTCCTGGTTCATACTCCATGAACCAGTTCATCTCCTATCGGCTCAGCTTGTCTTCAATTACCGATAAACAAACGCTGGCCAGCGTATTGTTGACACAGCTGTAGCCGATTTTCTTTCCACAATTCACAATTGTATATCGCGCCTATACCCTTAGGTCCGCGACAGTTGCGACAATTCCCCGTTATCGGCTATCAACCGATCATGGAATTTGGGCATGGATATGATCATTGTTTAGGCAATCTTACCCATGCCATGCCTATGATGACCCGCCTGAAAACTAAATTAAACAGTTTCTGCTGACTTATGTCAACAAAATAAATTTCCCCCTTGTGCACCGGAGCCATACGGCTAGATTAGATATTGCCTACATCGGTATTTTCAAGGAACCTTAGGCAAATACAATGACGACCTCTTTGTAAAATAGGCACATCATATACATCATGTGTGCCACCATTTGATCTGTGAAATAGCGTTTTTGTTTACTTTGAAACAAAAATCTATTTCGATCCCTAACATACATCATCAACGATGTATGGGTACATCGCCGCAGCCCCCGATGATCGTGCGTTTGTTTAATCAGGTGTCCGCCGATCATCGTCTTCATCGTAGGGTATCGTACTTGTCCTATACGGACACATATAGAATCCTCGCACACCGATGTAATCCACCACCGTTGAATCTGACGGATATGGATTGGATCGGGGAGTCAGATTCAAACCTCGTAGGAGTACATACGCTATTCTTCGAGGAGTCAGATAATATCCAGTCAACCGGACACACCAACGGGACGTCGCGTATCTTACCTCGATCGAGTCATTTCATCTGTAGAGAGGCGTTACTTTATTCCACTGTACAGCTAGCTAATTAGATTTGTTGTATCTTTTTGCGTGTAATCCAAGCTTTAACCTCCGAAGTTTCGTGTGTGTTCATTAAATAAATTAATTGACTCGTGTGTACAATAATAAATTTTACAAACTTTAGTGTACATTTATCTGTTTCGTGTATTTAGAATATCGTGCGTGTACCAAGTTGAAAGTACCTTTAAATTTGAAAAACTTAAAACGTTAAATCGTAGAACGCCAGTAGAGCGTTATGTATGTATATGCTGATAATCTTCCGAAATAAAAATAAAGAGATTAAAACTTTAAACAACAAGATATCACCAGTGCCTTTTTATTTATCTTTGTTTTGGTGCTTGTGTTTTGGAGACAATTTTAGAGAGGAATTCGTTCGTGGGTGATAGGCGTGTCCATGTCAGGCACTCCACTCCTACGCCAAATTGGTGACGCCGACGTGATATCGATTCCGTGCCATCCCCGGTGACTCCTCTTGACTTCACGCGTCCTCTCGCTCGACGCACTCTAGGTAATAAAGACCTTGTCTCGGGATATTCGCGACTCCTTCAACTCGACTCTTCTCAACCAAACTTCCCAAACTATCTATTCTCGTGAATTAGACCCAATTAAGATAAAATCTAAGCAGTAGCTTTCACGGCTTTACTCGACTTGCTTGAACTCACACTACCCTTGGGCAACTTCTTTCCAATTTTCGACTGACTTCACAGAGTTTGCGCTACTCTCTGCTAATTTCTCTCTCCTCCTCGCGTCCTCTCTACGACCTTTTGCTACTTCATCAAATACACTCCCAACTGTCTCCAGCCTCTCCAAATCCCGGCTCCTTTGCATATTTTGGCATCACAATGCCCACAACAGGAGCCGGTACCACACAACAGGCGCTAGCGCGACCTGATTCACCAGAGTTCCTCGACGCGTCCAGCGCCGAACACAGAACTCAATCTGCACACATCAGGCTTCCACCCTTTGACGAGGAGGACCCAGAGCTTTGGTTTACCTTAGCAGACCCCATCTTCCGAGCAGCCACCATGCACGACGAAGAACTTCGCGCAGTCGAGCTGATGCGAGTGGTCGACCGCACTCAGCGAACGCATGTTACATATATTATTAGGTCGGCCGACCGCACTCCATACAGCAACATGCGTGAGACTCTGCTCGACGCTCTGGACGAGCCCGAAAGTTTGCGGCAACAACGCTTGGCGGCCGAAACCAACCTTTCCGGGATGAGACCGTCCCTTTTCCTGACCCATTTACGCTCTATACCGGGGACCAGGATCTCGGACGAGCTAATACGGCCTCACTTTTTGAGATGTTTCGCCCAACATGCCCGTTCGGCGCTCATAGCCCAATCCAATCAGAGCTTGGGCTATTTAGCTAAAATTGCGGACGCAATTACGGAAAGCTCAGACAAGCAGTCTGAGCCTCCAGCGTACGAGGTATCGGCGGTTTCTCAACACGTCGCTCAGCTTACACGGCACCCTCACCTGCCAATAACAGCCCCCCAGACGGCTCCATCGCAGCAACCTCTTCAGTCACTTACTCATCTTAACAGGCCTGCCTCAACCAATGTCCCACCGCGGACCCTAAAGGACAGGCCCAACGAATTCCGCCAGAGATGCTTTCCTGCCCAAGTCACCACTTCTGACCTTCGTACGATACAGAACTCACTGCGCCCCGACCTAAATCAAATTCGTGCGGAGGTGAGAAGCGTTCAACGAAGCGCTCAGAATCGCGCCGTAACTAATCGTCCCGTAAATCGGCCGCAAACATCCCAAAATGCCCCTCAGCGGGCTAACTTCCGCCGAGCACTACATCGGTCTCCACAAAACGGCAACTCAAATAGGCAAAACACGCCTAACAACGCCGTTACCCTCCCTTGATGCGCCAATCACCAACGATACGCGCATACAATTGTAAGGCACCCTGCGGCTGGACCCCATCAGCCACCAACCAGGGACGCCATTTAAACTAATTTTGTCGACCGATATCCTCGCGCAATCGGCCGGCACCCCTACCATAAGTCGCCTAACCATCCGGGATGCTAAACTGAATATCGCTTTTACTGTCGATACCGGCGCCGATATCTCAGTCCTCCCGCAATCGTTCTCTCCGCGCAACCGCGTGCCCGCCGCACTCAAACTGTCAGCTGCTAATAATTCACCGATACTTACGTACGGTCGAAAGAAGCTGGTACTTCAACTGGGTCTCCAACATCCAATCACATGGCGTTTCGTCATTGCAGATGTTAATGAACCCCTAATAGGTTCCGACCAATTAGGCGCACACAACCTGTTGGTCGATACGACCCACAACAGGCTTGTGGCTCCAACCGCAACCCCCTTGCCACTGTCGGCATCATCAGCGGTAACACCCAGGGCCACAAGGAGTACAGACCCAATACAGGCCATGGTACAGCAATTTGTCCGCACAACAATTCCTCTACCTAATCAGGGCCGACACAAAGCAACCGTGTTTCATCACATTGAAACACGAGGCCCACGCCGACTGGCTCCCGAGAAATTACGCGTGGCACGCGCAGAATTCGATCATATGATCGAGATAGGTGTCTGTCAACCGTCGGACGGCCCCTGAGCAAGCCCACTTCACTTAGTGAAGAGACGTTCTGGTGAGTGGCGCCCATGCGGTGATTACAGGCTGTTGAATGCAGCAACTGTCCCGGACAGATACCCCAAAGCACACCTCTACGATTTTTCGTATAAACTGCGAGATTGCAATGTTTTTACAACCCTGGGGCTTACCACCAAATCCCGGTGGCACCAAATGATATATCCAAGACCGCAGTCATTACACCTTTCGTACTCTTCGAGTTCAAAGTGATGACTTTCGGCCTCAGGAATGCCGCACAGACATTTCAACGTTATATCGACTCTGCATTGCTACCACGCATATGTTGATGACATTCCCATCGCCTCCAAAGACCACGCCGAACACAAACGCCACTTACGTCAGGTCCTAGAGCGCCTCGCGAATTCGACTTAGTCATCAATCCGGATAAGTGTCAATACTCCTGGGCATGCTCAACTTCTATCGTCCGACCCTGAAGAACGCTGCCCAGATTCAAGCTTCCTTAAATGAATTCCTGGATGGAGCTAAGGGCAATGACAAGCTCCCCATTACTTGGACAGAAGCCTCTGATCGAGCATTCCAACTGTCCAAAGACTAATTGGCAAATGCCACCCTACTCCAATACCCCCTAGAGGGAGCGGCACTGTCCATCCAATGCGACACTTCGGATACCGCAATCGGAGCAGTCCTTGAACAGGACATTGAAGGCCGCCTGGAACCACTCGGTTTCTTTTCAGGGAAGCTGAGCCCAGCAGAGCGACGTTGCAGCGCCTACGATCCTGTATTACTTGCGATCTACAACGTTGTCAAGTACTTCCGTCCTATGATAGAAGGACGTTCGCTCTCTATTTTAACAGACCACAAGCCGCTGGTCTACGCGTTCCGGAAGGAGTCGGGGAATGCCTCCCCCGGACAAGAGCGGTAATTAGACCTCGTTGGGCAATATACTAGGGAGATCAAACACATCTCCGGTAAACAGAACGTTACGGCGGACGCCCTTCACGAATCGATACGATTCACTTGCGTACCCCCTTAAACAACTCTGACGCTGCTGTCCGTCGCAAATTCATTTTGCCCCGGATGAACAAAGATCTCACCGATTTGGCCCGTGCTTGTCTCCAGTGCCAACGCTGCAAAATAGCGCGACATAATGTACTGGAGCCAGCTCAATTCAAGCTTCCCACAATATTCAGGCAGCTAACAAATCTCCTTGGCTGCCAAAGAAGTCATATCACCGCCTACCACCCGCAATCCAATGGGATGATAGAGCGTTGGCATAGATCCCTCAAGGCCTCACTCATGTGTCATAACGACACCCAATGGTTCGACGCCCCGCCCACTGTCCTCCTCGGCCTGAGGACAAGTATTAAGGAGAACCTGGGAGCTTCGGCAGCAGAGCTCAACTAGGGCACTAACCTCCTCCTTCCAGGAGAACTCTTCCTGGACGGCGAAACACCCCGTGACCAACTCCATGAAGTGGGACATCTCCGTGACCTGCTACGTAAGGTTAGGGCAACCCCAGTAGCCAGGCACGGCTCCAAAAAACTCTTCGTCCACCCTGAACTGCACAGCTGCACGCACGTCTTTGTCAAGGTGGATAGGGTCAAAAAACCCCTCGATCCGCCTTATGATGGCCCATTCAAAGTCTACCGCCACATCAGCGACCGCGTCTTCAACATCGATATCAGAGGCAAGCGATCCACGGTCAGCGTGGAAAGACTTAAGCCCTGCTTTCTGGAAGCTTCCGCTCCAGAACAGTCTTTAAATTAACCACCTTCCGCCTTGGCATACAAAGCCATGGTACTTACCTGGGATTTCGGGCAGCGTAAGCTACCAGCAGCAGTTTCCATACCTAAAAGAAAATCTACCCGACGGCATGCATACATTCTGAACTTTTCTGGTTCATACTCCATGAACCAGTTCATCTCCTATCGGCTAAGCTTGTCTTCAATTACCGATAAAGAAACGATGGCCAGCGTATTGCGGACACAGCTGCAATCGATAAACTTACTTAATTGTATATCTTATTCCACCCTAAGGTCCGCGTTAGTGCGACCAATTCCCTAACCTTTACCCATCCATGCATTCGATTTGAGCATGAATGTGATCGTTTATTTACTCACGTTCATGTCCCATGAAGACCCATCATCCAACCCGAACAAACAACCATAGCCACCGTCGTCGAGTTTTCTGTGGACTTAACGTCCAGGACCAATTTCCCCCATTCTGTTTCAGAGCCATTTGGCTAGAGTAAACAGATTCCTAATCTCTGGTCGATCTGTTGACACCAGTAGATATTGCCTACATAGGTATTTCCAGGGAATCTTAGGGCAATACAATGACGACCCCTTTGTAACATAGGCACATCATGTACATCATGCGTGCCACCAGTTGACCTGTGAAATAGCGTTTTTGTTTACTTTGAAACAAACATCTATTTCGATCCCTGGCATACACCATCAACGATGTATGGGTACATCGCCGCAGATGATCATGCGTTTGTTTAATCAGGTGTCCGCCGAACTCCTGCTGATTAAGTGGGTCTTATCCTATATCAGTTATCGAACCTGCCGCGTGCGTTTTAGATCCAAGCTCTCCTATCCTTTTTTCCCAACCTCAGGTGTCCCCCAGGGCAGCCATCTCGGCCCCCTCCTATTTATCCTAACCATAACCAACAGAGGCTCTTGCATTAATCACTCCTTCATCTCGCTTTACGGGGATGATTCCAAAATTTTCAAGACAATCCGCTCTCCCCTGGACTCTTCACTTCTCCAATCGGATCTTGACAGCTTCTCGACTTGGTACCAAAATAATTGCCTAGAAATGAATATCGCCAAATGACACACAATCACCTTCTCTCGGAAGAGTTCCTCCACTCACCCACGCTCCTATCTTTTACGGAACCAACCGATAACATCCGTTGAATTGATTCGCGATCTGGGCGTCCTATAAGACAACGAGCTCAAATTTACCGCACATATTGATCACATAATCCTCAAGGCCAACGCCGCCCTTGGGTTTGTCAAACGCTGGTCGAAGGAATTCCTTAACCCCTATGTCACCCGATCACTGTACACAACTTTTGTCCGGCCACTACTCGAATACGCTAGTCAGGTCTGGTCCCCGTATCAAGTGACTCACATTCGCAGGATTGAGGGTGTTCAACGACGTTTCTTGCGCTTTGCCCTCCGCGGACTATTATTATTATTATTTATTGGCCTGTAGAACCCGGAAGTTCATGACCTCACCGACTCGGCTTCGCCATCGTTCCCTGTTATGGGCACTCTCCTTCCACGCTTGACCATTCGATCCGATCTCCTCAAGGTCAAACCTAACATTGTCCTCCCATCTCCGCGGCGGCCGTCCTACCGGTCTCTTTTCCGTTGGTCTACCGTCAAGAATTCTATGCACGGTCCTATCGTTCCCCATTCGCGCCACGTGTCCGGCCCATCTTAATCTTCGCGATTTTATTACTCTCACTATTGTAGGTTTGCGATATAGCTCTTCCAATTCGTGGTTATGCAGTCTCCTCCATTGTCCTGCCTCCTCGTCATATTTACCTCCAAAGATGCCCCTCAAAACTTTATTCTCGAATACGCGGAATTTGTTTTCTTCCCGTTTTGTGAGAGCCCATGTTTCGCATCCATATAGAACAATCGGCATGATTATGGTTCTATAGACACGGATCTTTATGTTACGTGATAGCAGTCTGGATTTCAGCAGCTTACTGACTGCGTGCCAACTCGCGTTGCCGGAATGCAGTCTCTTGTTAATTTCCTTCGACATTTCGTTACTGGCCTTCAGTATCGTTCCCAGATATTTAAATTCTTCAACTTTTTCAAATATCTTACCCCTGACGTTTATACGTGTTATCTGAGGTCCACCTGCTCTCGCCGTAATCATGTATTTCCTCCGCGGACTAAACTGGGAAAATCCGCTGATTCTACCGCCATACACAAGCCGGCTCCCTCTAATCAATCTGAACACATATTTATCCATCGCCTTCTGTCTGGCTCAATCAATTGCCCAAGCTTGCTCTCCACTTTAACATTGCACACAAATCCCCTTAACGTACGTAACCCTCGATTGTTTTACGTGCCCGCTCATCACACTTCTTACGGCGCTAGCGAACCCATCTCGCGTATGCTACGACAGGTCCGCTCTTTCCCCACCTCCTTCAATTTCAACATCTCCACCCCCGCTCTTAAACGACGCCTCAGAATAAACCCGTCCTAAATCCGCCCCCTCCCTTCAATAACCCCTCTATCCTGCAATCCTCTCCTCACCCTCCCTCAAACTAGTTCTCCCCTACACCTTTCCAACCCCGCCCGCAATCCCCCCGCTCACTAACCCCCGCCCCTGTATCAATCCATACACATGCCCTGCACTGTCACACAAAAGCCGCGTTCACCACCCCCACATACACTCGTTCTTCCCTGACTTCCTACCTCCCCTATCGCCCAGTAATCTTCAATTTCCCGGTTTTCTTCTCCTTTTTTTTTCGATTGAATAATTGAATAACGTCTTAACCACTACTCTAGATTTTAAGATAGTCTGTAAGGTTTTTATGTTAAGTTAATTTTAAGCTTGCATTAAGCTAAATAAAAATGGGGGTTCCGCCTTCAATCAAACTGCAGCTGTTATGCCAGCCCAGAACATCCAATTGTCTGGCATGGCTTCACCAGCAGTCTTCCTTCAACCGCGACCGGTTCAGTCAGTAATCCCTGAACCGGCTAAAACTTCTACGCCAGTTAGTCTGGGAAATGTGATGTCAAGTTCACAACACACCAGCGATGGTACATTAACGAATGTGTTCCACAATCGCAAACCAGGACGCACGAGATCCCCATACAAGAGGTTAGAATGCGGAAACCTAAACCACGTAAAAGGAAGAGAAAAACAGATCCTCCTCCTGTAGCTGTGTCAACTCTTTCATCTTAATGATGCCCTCAACGACAATGGCGGTGGTATCACCTCAAACTACATATTCTATTTCTGTTAGTAATTCAACAGTCACCAATTTAAGACAAATACCTGCTAATCACGAAATATCTCCACCACCAGTGGAACGTACAAAACTTGGTCTCGGGAATGAATCTGTAGCATTATGGAAGACGATGAAAATTTTATGGATTGTGATGAGCTGATGCAGCATGCACAATCGCTGCAACAAGACGAATCCAGGAATACACAATCATCCAATGTCATCATGAGATCGATTCCGGGCCAAAACAACGACGTCCCACTTACATTTTTTAATTCTCATCACATCTAATCAACAAAAGGTTAGCGAATCTCATAAGTCGCAATCAGACATGTGATTACAATCCGGAAGCGCGGCTGATGGGAACAACATGTAGTCAAGGCAAAGGGGTCTTATAAAGATTGACCAAATGACGCGGTCCAACCATGTACTATCTAGTTTCCAAACTCCCCATGGAAGTAGATTTCCAACAATAGCAAGGAAGCAACTACAACGTTAGCATCCAACGGTCAGCTTGGCCTTCTGTCACACACACACACTGATAACACCAATTATGGGACTGTAGCATAACTGTGGGGGTTCTCTGTATCACACGGAGAACCAACCCACAATTCTTATCTAACTTCGACCGCTAACAGCGCGTCGCAAACATGCAAAGAACACACTTCCCAGTCCGCAACAGCACCCATGTCCCAATCCACAATCACATACATCTCCCAATCTGTAATAAAATGCATTTGTAAAACATACAACAGAATATACCCCGAACCCCACAACAGATTACATTTTAAACCATCTACATCAAACCGCACGCATTTTCCCCAAAAACCACTTCGGCTAATTTCCTACTCTAACTATATTTACCGCTTGCAAGCAAGCAGAACCACTTTTATCAAAAAAACCATTTTAGTTCGCATTCTACTTAAACCATTTTTCTTGCTTGTAACTAAGCAACATTTAGTTTCCCCGGAAACCATTTCGGCTCCCATCCTACCTAAACCACCAGAAATAATACCAATTCTCCTTACTGGTAAGTCACCAGCACGATGCGTTGCTCTTCCACGAAACAACCTCGCAACGACCATGACCCATGTTCCTTTGTCGAACCGACAACTCATGCCCATACTTGGTTATGCCCCCGAAACGGATTTCTCCGTATACACAGCAACAGTGGAATCTTATTCAGCCTGTACGGCAGAAATTCCCTGAAACGAAATATTCTATGTACGCATAGCAACCCTTCTTCACATTCCTAGTAAGTGGCAGTGGACGTACTTAGCGGTGACTCCACTGCCACGACACCATGAATGGATTCTCGCCCCTTTTAGTCAGTCGAGTTTTAACAGCCTACGCGACGAGAGTCGAATATCAACCACTGGGGCACGCACACACGTCGTATTAGTTAGTTTTCATCCTTTGTGGGAACAAGAGTCGTGGTTAAACATTCGGTAAAAAGAAAAGTTGATGTGAAGGTGCGAAAGAAGTCGAGTCGAAGTTTTTGTTCTTTGGTGTTTTGGAACGGTCTTTGCCCGCGTATATAACAATTATATGTGTAAGAGTTACGTCAGTCAATGTTGAAGTGAATCTGTGCCATACGTTGGCATCATACTTCCAACCCTCACATAACCAATTAAATTTCTGTATCTGTTCATGAGCGACGCAAGCATTGAAGATTATTTGTGTCTCAATCGAACGTACACTCGTACTAACCGCGACCAAACCACGGCGCTGACATGCCCCACGGTTTATTTTCGCCGTTGACGTTTAGTTTTTATTAGGCCCCAACGCCGTTTTTTATAATTTTTTTCTGCCAAGTTGAATTTGCATAAAGTAGTTTAAGCAGATTACCTACTTGACGATATTTCTTCCCTTTATGGGCAGAGAGGGGACATTTGTGGTAATTAGTGGGTGTCAGGCGAGGACATGGACGCGAAGTCCGTAACAAAACCGAGCACCTTGAGGGTCGCGTCTAATTTTAGGTTCCACGGGCGTCGGCTCTGTTTCAACCCATAACTCGCTTTGCTCAGCTTGCATACTCGATCTCCTTCTCCGAATTCTTCCGGTGGTTTCATAAAAATCACGGTGTCAATTTCTCCATTAAGGTAAGCCGAATACTCATCCAAGTGAAGCGGGTCCAAATCCTTTTCAATCGCGATTGTTATATTTAATCGGATCGAACTGATATTTGCCACTGGTGACTAGGTATCTTCAATTTGTTCGAATCCCAATGAGGCGTGCCTTCCTCTTTTCAATATATCCATCCGGTCTATACTCGGTCTTAAAGTACCATTTGGATTTGATGCCTTCCGATTCAGTGGTCCGTCAACCAAAGTCCATGTATTGTTCTTAAGTAAGACTCGTACTTAACTCGGATCCCCTCTCGCCATTCTTGCTCATCTTCCAAGCAGTCGATTTCTTTAATCGTTTCCGGATCAGTGCGTACCTGGTTCAGCTGAACAGGGGAGCACAAAGCTCAACGCCCCCTGCAACCTGCCAGCAGCAGCCACAGCGAACGCTCCACGGTCGACCAAAACAAACCTTTGAAGTCGATGATCATCTGCAAACTGTTATCGGGCTATATAAAGCAGCCGGAATTGTTTCAGCATCCTCAAAGCAATTCGAATCTCGGGAAATTCAGACTTCAACAGAGTTATTAGACGACCAAGTAAGTCAATTCACTTACCTTAAATATATTAAAACAAAATACCTAATAAGTAATAATATTTAAATATATATTACTTATATTACTTAATTATTAAAATGCCATGCTAAAAGTTGGGTCCAGAACCGTTTCCAACACTGAGTTATTATGTGGCGGTTCCACCAAACCCCACTGTCTACTTACCCGAAGAACCCCCATAACTACAACCCAACCGTCATAGTTTTCCGCTAATGCAATCGCATTAGCACCAGTAAATGCTTCACGCATCAAGTATCTAATGTATTTAGCTAAAAGCTCCTGGAAGAGAATTCTTACCTTCATGCATTAATTCGCATCCAAAATTCCCTGCAAGAATTCTGTCCAAACTTGTCGGATCATAAACCCAAAGCCAATTCGGCACCTTCGGTTGCCAGGCAAATCCCAATCTTATCATACGCATTTTCCCTAGACGAATTCCTGAAAACGAAACAATTTGGTTTACATATAATGTAACCATCATTATTTTATTTATTATCTACTGGCCTGTAGGAACCCGGAAGTTCATGACCTCACCGACTCGGCTCCGCCCTTGTTCCCTGTCCTGTGCGCTCTCCTTCCATGTTCGACCATCCGATCCGATCTCCTCGAGGTCCAATCTAACATTGTCTTCCCATCTCCGTCGCGGCCGTCCTGTCGATCTCTTCCCCCTTAGTTTACCGTCAAGAATTCTATGCACGGTCTTATCATCGCCCATTCGCGCTATGTGTCCGGCCCATCTTAATCTTCGCAACTTGATCACTCTCACTATTGTAGGTTTGCGGTATAGCTCTTCCAATTCGTGGTTGTGGAGTTTCCTCCATTGTCCTGCCTCCTCGACATATTTGCCGCCAAAAATACCCCTTAGGACTTTATTCTCGAATACGCGGAATTTGTGTTCTTCCCGTTTTGTGAGAGCCCATGTTTCGCATCCGTGTAGAACAATCGGCATGATTATGGTTCTATAGACACGGAGCTTTATATTCCGTGATAGTAGTTTGGATTTCAGCAGTTTCCTGACTGCATGCCAACTAGCGTTGCCGGAGTGTAGTCTTGTGTTAATATCCTTCGACATTTCGTTACTGGCTGTCAGTATTGTTCCCAGATATTTAAATTCTTTGACATTTTCAAATATCTTGCCCCTGATGTTTATGTGTGTTCCCTGAGGTCCACCTGCTCTCACCATTATCATGTATTTTGTTTTGTCTTCATTTATTTCTAGACCCACCTCTTCTGCCGCTTGCATGGTGATTTCACTGTTTTTACTTACAGTTTCTAGATTATCGCCCAAAACGGCAATGTCATCGGCATATGCGAGCACTTGTGTGACCCCGTTCAGGGATGATCCGGCCATGTTGTCGTCTTTTACCTTTCTGATGACGTACTCGAGGACAAGGTTAAGGAGACATGGTGAGAGGCCATCGCCCTGTTTTAGTCCATCCCGGATCTCAAATGGTTCAGAGAGATGGTTTTCTATTCTAACTTGCCCTTTGTTTTCGTTCATGCAGATTTGAATGAGGGTGGCATATTTTTTCGGGATTCCCAGGTCAACTACAATATGGTCGAGTCTTTGCCATGCGACTGAGTCGTAGGCTTTTTTGAAGTCAACGAACGGTTAGTGAACCATCTCTCCGTATTCCCACTTCTTCTCCAGTAGTTGCCCTATTGTGAACATTTGGTCGCTCGTTGACCGGTTCCTACGGAATCCACATTGGTAGTCTCCCAATATGTCTTCTGCGTACGGTGTGATTCTTGCCAGTATGACATTTGTTAGTATTTTGTATTGGGTTGGGAGCAGTCAGATCTGTCACCACCTTTTTTGAAAATGGGGACGACTATTGAGGTTTTCCATTCTTCCGGAATGACTTCCCTCTTCCATATTGTTTTAATCAGTTGGTGAATCTTTCGAGCGATTATCCATGCTTCACAAGCTCTGCCGGTATGTAGTCGACTCCGGGAGCCTTGTTGTTTTTCAATCGGTTTATTGCGTCTACAACTTCGTCGAAAGAGGGCCCTGAGATCTGAGGCTCGGCTGTATGTACGTCTGTTGCGTTTATTTGTGGTTGATGGGTGCGCACACTGAGCAGGTTTTCAAAATACTGCTTCCATCTTGTCACGATATTGTTTGTTTCTGTCACCAGACAGCCGTTTGTGTCTCGGATTATTTTGGCTCTCCCTCGGTAGCCATTTCTAATAGAATTTATGCCGGCATACATACCTCTGATATTCTTTGCTCTGGCATTTTCTAGGATTTTTTTGATTCGAGTCTTCTCCCAATCGCTTTTTTTGCGTTTGAAAAGTCTAGTTGTCTCTTTCCGAGTTGTCGCGTATCTTTCTGCGTCGACTTCATCATATCTTTCTAAGTGGATCATTCAGAGGCGTTTACGTTGTTCGATCTTCGCCCTGCACTCATCGTCAAACCAAGGTTTGGACTTAATTGTTTTCTTAAATCCTAATACTCTTTGGGCTGTTTGTTTGAGTGTTTCTCTGATCGATGCCCATTTAGTGCCCAGATTATTGGTTTCCTCTTCCTCACTGCTCCCATTCTTTAGGATGGTAAAACAATTCGATAGTTCGTCTTGATATTCAGCCCTATTACGTAGGTCTTTTAGTTTATCAATGTCGAACTTTTTGCTTGTCTCCCGTGGTTGCCCATGTGGGTTTGCTGCGAGCCTACTACTAATTTTGCCCATAACTAGAAGGTGATCGGAGTCGCAATCTTCTCCTCTATATGATCTTACGTCAAGGATATTCGAGTGGTATCTTTTGTCTATGAGGAAGTGGTCTATTTGGTTACGCGTTACACCGCGATTTGCTTGTGCTTGAACATCGTGCTTTTCACTACTAGATCTTTGGACGCCGCGAACGTAATAATTTGAATTCCATTATCATTTGAAACGTCGTGTAGGCTCTCTTTACCTCTAGTTGGTTGGAAGATGTCGTCCCTTCCAATTTTCGCATTGAGGTCCCCGAGGAGGATTTTAACATCGAATAATGAGATCCCATCGAATACTTCCGCTAGGGTCTCGTAGAATGTGTCCTTCGTTTCGTCGTCGGTAGATTCTGTTGGGGTGTGTACGTTTATAAATACATTACTGTACCATGGGCTATGTATTTTTAGCACCGACATTCGGTCATCAATAAATTTCACATCTTTCACATGGGGCGTAATCTTATTGCTTATGATGAAGTCAGTCCCGACGTTATGTGTATCGGTACCTCCACACGCCAGTGTAAACCCGTTGGTTTCGATTACTTGAAGTGGGAGTCGGACTTCCTGAAGCGCGACGATGTCCATTTTATATTGATTCGCATTTTCTAGGACCGTCTGTATCGCCCCTGGTTTATATAACGTTCGAACGTTCCACGTCCCGTATCTTGCCCCTAATGTTTGTGTGTGTTTTCTGAGGTCCACCTGCTCTGGCCATAATCATGAATTTTTTTTTGTGTTCATTTATTTCTAGGCCTACCTCTTTTGCCGCTTGCATGGTGATTTCACTGTTTTTACTTACAGTTTATATATTATCGCCCAAAACGGCAATGTCATCCGCATATGCGAGCACTTGTGTGACCCCGTTCAGGGATGATCCGGCCATGTTGTCGTCTTTTACCTTTCTGATGACGTACTCGAGGACAAGGTTAAGGAGACATGGTGAGAGGCCATCGCCCTGTTTTAGTCCATCCCGGATTTCAAATGGTTCAGAGAGATGGTTTTCTATTCTAACTTGCCCTTTGTTTTCGTTCACGCATATTTGAATGGGGGCGGCATATTTTTTTTGGGATTCCCAGGTCAACTACAATATGGTAGAGTCTTTGCCTTGCGACTGAGTCATAGGCTTTTTTGAAGTCAACGAACGGTTAGTGAACCGTCTCTCCGTATTCCCACTTCTTCTCCAGTAGTTGCCCTATTGTGAACATTTGGTCGCTCGTTGACCGGTTCCTACGGAATCCGCATTTGTAGTCTCCCAATATGTCTCCTGCCAGTATGGCCTTTGTTAGTATTTTGTATTGGGTTGGGAGCAGTCAGATCTGTCACCACCTTTTTTGAAAACGGGCACGACTATTGCGGTTTTCCATTCTTCCGGAATGACTTCCTTGTCCCATATTATTTTAACCAGTTGGTGGATCTTTCGAGCGGTTGCCCCTCCTCCATGCTTCACAAGCTCTGCCGGTATGCAATCGATTCCGGGGGCCTTGTTGTTTTTCAGTCGATTTATTGCGTCTACAACTTCGTCGAAAGAGGGCTCTGGGATCTGGGGCTCGGCTGTATGTACGTCTGGTGCGTTTATTTGTGGTTGATGGGTGCGCACATTGAGCAGGTTTTCAAAGTGCTGCTTCCATCTTGTCACGATATTTTTGGTTTCTGTCACCAGATAGCCGTTTGTGTCTCGAATTATTTTGGTTCTCCCTCGGTAGCCATTTCTGATTGAATTTATGCCGGCATACATACCTCTGCTGTTCTTTGCTCTGGCATTTTCTATGATTTTTTCGATCCGAGTCTTCTCCCATTCGCGTTTTATGCGTTTGAAAAGTCTAGTTGTTTCTTTCCGAATTGTCGCGTATCTTACTGCGTTGACTTCATCATATACTTCTAAGTGGATCATTCTGAGGCGTTTACGTTGTTCGATCTTTGCCCCGCACTCATCGTCAAACCAAGGTTTGGACTTAGTTGTTTTCTTAAATCCTAATACCTCTTGGGCTGTTTGTTTGATTGTGTCTCTGATCGATGCCCATTTAGTGTCCACACTATTGGCTTCCTCTTCCTCACTACTGTCATTCTCTAGGATGCTAAATCTATTCGTTAGTTCGTCTTGATATTCCGGAACATTGTGCTCTTCACTACTAGATCTTTTGACGTTGCGAACGTGATAATTCGAATACCATTATCATTTGAAACGTCATGTAGGCTCCCTTTACCTATTGTTGGTTGGAAGATATCTTCCTTTCCAATTTTCGCATTGAGGTCGCCGAGGAGAATTTTAACATCGAATGATGAGATCCCATCAAATACTTCCTCTAGGGTCTGGTAGAATGTGTCCTTCGTTTCTTCGTCGGTAGATTCTGTTGGGGCGTGTACGTTTATAAATACATAATTGTACCATGGTTCCTGTATTTTTAGCACCGACATTCGGTCATTAATAAATTGCACATCTTTTACATAGGGCGTAATCTTCTTACTTATGATGAAGCCAGTTCCGAGGTTATGTGTATCGGTACCTCCACACACAAGTGTAAACCCGTTGGTTTTGATTACTTGATGTGGGAGTCGAACTTCCTGAAGCGCGACGATGTCCATTTTATATTGTTTCACGTTTTCTACGACCGTCTGTATCGCGCCTGGTTTATATAACGTTCGAACATTCCACGTGCCGACGCGTATATCCCGCTTTTTCGGTTTTTCCCTACGTCTTCTTTTTGCCGAGTCGGTGTTTTCTTGATGATTTGTTCCCTTATGGTAGTGTCGGCTCATCACACCTACGCCTACATTTTCATTTTTGATCCCAGGAGACTTGGGGTTTCAAATAGTCTGCCACATCAGAGCCCCGTTTTGATGTGGTAAGGTCTGCTTACTCCTCTGATTCGACCCGGTGTCAGAGAGGCGCCGTTATAATACAGCCGGTATACCCCTGGCTGCAAACCACCCAATGGCCACGGTGACGCGTAACACCGTGGATTAGGGGTGGTCGATATTTGTGTGTTACTCCTCGCTACCCTCTCTGAGATGGGTGACCCTACTGGAAGCATAAGCTTCCGTCAGCATAGCCTCAGTGATTCATTGTACTTTAAGCCCCCGCACCGCGCCAAGGTTTCTACCAAGCGGTGGATGTAACCATCATAACAGGGATAATAAACATCGCATCGCCTATTCCCAGCCTCATCATGTGTACAATAAATCCCTTTACATACACATTGGCTGGCGACCTTTTTCTCCCTACTATAAACAATCCAACGCAGCTGCACACAATTGGCGCAAACGACACTGAAACCAAAACCTATAGCATAGGCAAATGCAAAAAGGAATTGTGTACTTACCCTTGGCAATGATGCTGTGGGGCTTTTCAGGGCCCGAAAAGCCACGCGTCTCCCGAACCCCACCATAATCAGCAAATACAACTTACCTGAGAGTTGAATTTCCGACAAGATTACACAATCTTGCCATGGCATTAACTGCCAACCAATTTGCTGAAATCAATTCGGTTATCCCCACGGATAACCGACATAAATACCCCATAGGCAGCTTAACTTTTTAAGGGCTGTTCCAAGCCCCCTTCGAGCGGTCACACCTGAAAACATAAACCCACGGCAAAGATTACTACCTTGCCGTGGCAACCAAAACACATTTGTGTCCCCTGATCGGCACCCATGCCCATTGCCAACCATTAGGAAAACTTCCACAGTCCCCTTATCGAGATTCATGGCAATCATGCTCACAGAAATCCTTCTGTGTTTGCTTTTCTCAAGCAATCACGATCACATCATGCAAATCGATGCCTATGCAGCTGCAACCAATTTTCTCGGATCGACTGCATAGGCAATCCTAATGTATTTCCATTTGCCTGTTCAAACAAAGCCGCATTTTAGCGCTTGTGCATTTTTGATCCCATTTCGGTATATACAATACACCCTCTATCGTTAGGATAGTAACGTTTTCAATTCATGTTTGAACAGCTGCAGGTTTCTGCTTCTATCCACTCTACAACGCGCGTGCGTTGTCCTTCCTTCCAAGAGGAAGACATTCATTTTTCCAGTGGCAACGATATCTATAAAGAACCTTCCAATGGGACATGGATCGTTTCCCATTGGTCACGAATGGCCGACGGGTTGTTTCTCCTGCGATGGTGTGCGTGGAAACCCATCGCAGGCATTGAGGCTGGGTCAATTTCTTTTAGCTAAAGAGTAGTCCGATTTCATCATCCGGAGGGCGCGCACGAGTCGTAGAATTGGTCGAGACTTTCATCGTTGTTACGGTAATAAACATTACTATTTTTAAATATGAAAAGCATAAGACTTCAATCATTGCTCCAGTAATAAACTTTGTTCCAGTAATATACATTAGTATTTTGAATATGAAAAGCATAAGACTTCAATCGTTGTTCCAGTAATAAACTTTGTTCCAGTAATAAACATTAGTTCTTTTAAATGTGAAAACCATAAAATTAAATCGTTGCCCACTAATAAATATTAGTACTATTAATCGTGAAGTTGTACAGTTCAGAATAACCTTTGTGTTAATAAAGTTACAAGCAACAACTCTAGCCTTTTTATTTATTCCATTCTTCGTGGTAGAACTACTTAACATCGTCGATCGTTAGGTGTTTTTAGTAAATCTGTGCCGTACGCCGGCACACCAATTTAAATAACACCCACAATGCCATAAACACCAATTCCCTGTGAATATGTTAAAACCAAGTAGCACCATATCCACCAGCATTGCGGTCT
The DNA here is from genome assembly GCA_963931805.1 of Microdon myrmicae. Taxonomy (NCBI): domain Eukaryota; kingdom Metazoa; phylum Arthropoda; class Insecta; order Diptera; family Syrphidae; genus Microdon; species Microdon myrmicae. Next base: position 36,911,244 of record OZ007496.1, read on the forward strand.
ATCAATACAGCTGCAATGCACATCATACGATCTCTTCTCCTACAATATTTCTGGATCTGCTACTCATGACCTCGCGGCATGAGCAAACAGAAACCCATTACTAACCAATGAGTTACGGCTTGTTTACTTAGCCGAACTCACATCTCATTGATGCACATTATTCCTTCTCTTTGTTTTCAGATTCGTTCTCATGGCCCTGTCCCATGAAAGAACCAATGTTCACACATACCTGTGTACTACTACGATTTTCTCTACGAGATCTGGTTATCTACCCCCAAAGAGAGACTTCACGTTTCTCTTGGGATAGAAAATGCATCCTCAAATTAAGAGAGCCAGTACCACTGGCCGAATTTCCTTTGCCAGGGAATTCATATCGCAGAGTCGTCATACACACCCGCCGACTGGGCAGGTCGTTACGGCTCCCGCTCCCCGGTGCGCACGGGGACGTGAATATACCCCGAGTGGTGGCTAGTGTTGTGTTAAAGACAGTATTGGTAATTAATGCCCAATTAAACGTAATCTGATTCCTGTAACTTAGTTAAATACAACAACTATCATGGTGGAAATAACTTGTTAAATACAGTAGAGATAATTAATATTCAACTAAACGTAATTCTAAATACGTTTCCTGTCATTTATTTAAATACAAAACTAGCATTCTGAAATAACTAATTCAAGAAAGAACCCTGTAGCAAAATTTTAGTGTTTTTTTTTCATTCCTCCTGTGCTTGGTGTTTTCTCCTTTACTTGGTGATCATGTTTGTGCGTTTCGCTCGGAGGTACTCGAGAGAATATTGTATACCAGGGTGTTAAGTTAAGCATTATTGTCATCTATTAAACTAAAATATTGTCTCCACGTTTTTACGTAATCATTATTTGTTAATTTAAAAATCATATCATGTATTAACTTAATGTATTGTAAATTACGCATTATTATCATTTCTCTTAGGCTAAGCTCGTTTCATGTGTCATCTCAAATATCGCACATCATTACGCGAGTACAATTTATCTTTTTTCAATATTGCAAGTATCTTTTCACACAATGTCATTTTTTATGACGGTTCACATTTCTACGGCGATTATTTTCTATTCCATTACCATTTCACGAAACGACCTCGATGCGCACATTTTTTATGACACAGGCAAAGAGAATTTCCATTAAGGGTTTTCCCAGATACAGCCGCGGCACTATCAATTGTATGGACACATGAAATGAACAAAGAGCATAGTAATTAAGAAAATGTTTCGACCCGTCACTTTGACGTGGCTAGAAAATGTAGATTCTTTTGAAGGGATAATGCTCGTCGCCATACAATTTTATTATAGGTACAGAGTAAGGAATCCTGTTTTGTTAGGTAGTAAGTTTCGTTGCTTAGATTTTGTAAAAAAGGGAAATATTGTTGAAAATAAGCGTGATCCAAGCTTCCGCCCTATCTCGCTTCTCACTTGCATCAGCAAAATATATGAAAAATTCATATACAAGAAACTAAATAACTTTGTCAGTGCCAGGCATCTAATACCTGATTTCCAATTTGGATTTCGAAGAGCGCATAGCACCGCTATGGCTCTCAACATATTTCAAAACCACGTCTGCGTGCGGCTCTTTAATAAGGAACCCACCGTTGCGGTGAGCCTGGACATTGAAAAAGCTTTTGACACGACTTGGATCGAAGGTCTCGCTTTTAAATTATTGAATACTGGCCTCAGTAGAACGCTATGTAGTATCATCTACCAGTTCGTTCGAAACAGAACCTTCCAAGTTAGAGTGAATGGAAAGCTTTCCCGAACTTTTCACGCCGCTACAGGCGTACCACAGGGCTCCATTCTAGGCCCCATCTTATTCAATATTTACACCTCCGATATTCCCCGCCCTGTGGACGGGAGAGTATGTGGGGGGTGTCTTACTTATGTGCCGGCATTGGCACGGGTTGACTAAGATTCACCCACCGACGGAAATCCCTTGGGTCGACGAATAGTTGCAGGTAACAGCACGGGTACTGGTAAGCTCGTTCGCTTTGCGTGTTTCTGTTAATTTTCCTCTCTTCTCATCGGGAACTCACAGCCAAGGAACAATCATCCGCAAGGAGGAAACACCTGGGCTTCGTTGCACTGTCTTTTATTTTCTTCAGTTATTATTCTATTCACATTTACATTCTTTAATTTACATATACGGTTACGTTAAGAGCTAACACCGCCGTAATAAATTCCGCGAACCAAATACGAAAATAGAATAGCAAGTCCGTCGTAGTTCTAGCTACCGTACAGTTCCCGAATATGTTTTCAACTACGCACCGAAGTTATAGCGTTTATCGAAGTTTTTGCTTTTATTTCGAAACACTGGCGCGGGTCTCCTACTCGACTGGGTGGACATCCGACTCCTATACAACTATCTCATCGACTGAACTACTTTGCGCGCGGATCACCTTGTTGGCTCGTGATGCGAGCTCATGGGTGGTCGAACCGTGGGAATGAAAATTCCTGAAAAAGCATCTTCGGGATAAGTATTTGCAGTTGTCCAAATACTACGCTAGGGATTAGGGTGCATTTGGAATAATTACACAATGATGGTTGTGTTTACAACCATGTTAATTGCGTATTGCATTCCTATGGAGTCATGGGTCGACTTCCAGTGTGAGTATTTACACTGGCATTGAATTCGGCTCTTGGCAGCTAGGCGCGAATTGTGCCGGTGCTTTGAAGATTGCATAAAAGCCGCCGTGAGTACTGGTGCGCATGAAAATCTGTTGCGCACGTGTGGGACAGTAAATGCAGGCACACAGGGGTTCTGCTGATTGTTTTCATAATCCATTTCGGTTATCTAGTATGGCAACCGAAATGTTTGCCTTTTAGAACAATGCTGAGATGCATTGATGTATGCGGTACTGGCGTACCGAATTTCCTCTAGGGAAAATTGATATACCGCGTTAATTGCGTGAATGTCCTTGATGGGCAGATGCTTGATGTTGGATGCTTGATGGATGCGATTTGCATAATCGAAAGGTAATGCAATCGGTGGGAGAATGCTTGGGGAAGTTATTGCGCTTGCATGGTAAAAATGATGAAATTAGTGGAGCTTTAGGAAGGAAGATTTGGAGGTAGGTTGAAAAAGGTAGCAGTGGTGTTAGTAGAAACGCCACAAGTAAACCAGAAATGCTATGCGGATGACGTCCTGGTGTACACGTTAACCAAAGGCCCCAATCTCGCAACAAATCGACTCAACCAGCACTTGGACGAACTGTATCAGTATTACAGTCGGTGGAAAATTCGACTTAATCCAGACAAAGCAGTAGCCATAATTCTGATTAGTAAACACTCCCAACCTGCTTCTCGATATTCACAGAATATTCGAATAAAAATGGGAGATTCTACGATTAAACTACAGGATAGGATGAAATATCTTGGGGTCACTTATACCCCAAAAATGAATTTCAGCAAACATGTGACTCACATTCTCCAAAGGGGCCTCGGTCGGTCTAAGCAACTGCACAACATCTTGAAGTGGAGCAACAAAGTTGACACCAAAGTTAAGCTTCTCTGCTATAAGCAGCTAATCCAATCTGGAATATCGTACGCTTTTTCCAAATGGTCATCCATATCTTCGGCTCAAATGGAAAGACTTCGAGTTTTCGAAAGAAATCTCCTCAGAATATGCATCAACCACCCTAGAAGGCCTGACGGTCGCCATTACCTGAACTCTCACCTATACGAAGGTGCCTCCATTACCCCTATCGACGAGTACTTGCTCCAATTAGCATATAAGTACCTCGAAAACATTCAGAACAGCGAGAACCTACTTGTACGGGACTCTTGCGTTCTTGACCCTTCTCTCTCTCGATCTCTTCGGATCAAACCCCCACAATTTCTTCTTCAGTACAAAACTGAAGAAAGCACTCTTCCCAACAACATTCCCCTGTATAATAGAGGATTCCTGGACCCATCTCATAGGGTCTACTATTAACAAACTACACACGGACGCACAGTACAAGACGGCACAAACACAAACATACACACCGACCAAAGCGCAGATTATCAGACGCCAAAGACGTGATCTGCGTTTACTACCGCACCCAAGACCTACCGGTCTTGTATGATTTCTTTCCCACTATACAAGTAGTTAGAGAACACCTGGACTAACTCTGTCCACACTATCCTTGGATACCCCCCCCTTTTTTTCTTTTCTTTTCAGATATCGCGAGACCAAGCGCAACATCCTCACGGATGTGGGTGATTCTGGTTATCGCAAGATGACCAGAAGTCAGAGACAAGATGAAGGACACATCTGTCCTTGTCTCGCTAAAGTCGGCCCTCTCGCCACCAATTTTTTTTTAAATAAACGTGATTCTTATCTCATGTGTCAAGGCGTAAACGTCTGTTACATTTGTTAGAGTTCCACCACTTCTCTTTTCAGCGTTTTATCAATTGTTGATAATTAAATTGATGGATCACAAAATAAGAAATTATTAATGCATATGTTGAAGAGCCTAGGTGTAAATAACCACAATCACGTCACGGGTTTATGTGCCCTGACGCATTCAGTCAGATTGTAGGAGTATTTGTAATCAAAAGAGGAAGGTCAAAAGAGGCTTTATACCTCTGTGGGGCTTTTCAGGGCCCGAAGAGCCATACATCATTCGATCCCCACTATTCCAGGCGAACCGACTCACCTCTAAGTCGAACTTCAGCAAGGTTGCGTAACCTTGCTACGGCATTTACCGCCAGCCAAATCGCTGGAATTAATACAGTTACCCAATCGGATAACTGTTATGAATATCCGTTAGGCAGCTTACCTATTCTGTGGGGGTTTTCCTTCCAAACCCCTTTTTCTCCATCACCATCCCTGAAAACATTAAGTCCACGGCAAAGCTTATCACCTAGCCGTGGCATCGAAAATTTCATCATCAGGCATTACTATCTGAAAACATTAAGTCCACGGCAAAGCTTATCACTTAGCCGTGGCATCGAAAATTCATCCTCGGGCAGGCATTGATATCTGAAAAACATTAAGTCCACGGCAAAGATTATCACATAGCCGTGGCATTTGAAATCTCATCCTCAGGCATGCATTGCACCCAGGGCATCTCGTTTCCATAGCCTTATGGTATGGAAACAACATCAACAAAGAGTTCATTGATTACTCGTTGTCTTGTTTGCCCATGGCACCCCTAGCATGCGGCTATTAGGTCCCATTGGTTTGCCACCGCCGACAAGGTTTCGGCTGATGCAAACCAAACATTTCCCTAATTACCAGCAATAGCTGGTTTCCTATTATCGGTCCCCACCGATCAGGGACCGCAAACAAGCAACGAATTGGATGCAGCCAGCAAGTGTTTACTTTTAACATCTGGCAATGGCTGCACCCTATATTCGTTGCAATATCTAAACATCGCATTTGCACCACAGAGTGTTATGAATATACAGTTCCCCATTAACGGCCGCCACCCGTCGGCGGACCAAAGGAAATTCACACATCAACCTAAATGTTGATTTATGGCCTCCCATAGGATGACCAGATCTTCGGTTCGTGTTGTTTTCACCCCAGACGTTCCTTGTTGCCGGCATGTATAGCACAATCAATTGTGTACACAGCCGCAGGTCATTCATTGTTTGCATTCGTGGAAGATGCAGTTGCGATGCTGGCATCCATCCTCGGTCACCGGATGATCGTATGCGAGGCATACACACACATGCATGATGTATGCCTATTCCCCGGTCCAATCACGATTAACTACCTCGAGTTAATCGTGCAGCTCCTCCCCTTTTGCGGTTTTCTTTAGGTGTCCCTTTTCTTTTGTGGGCATTAAATACCCAGTCAGATTTCATCTCCAGTCGGGCACAGACATACATGTTTTTTGAGTGCGGAGTCACCAATTGTCTAACGAGACACACGGATCGAAGTCGTGGTGTTTGATTGAGTCGTGAGAATATGCAAGCGTTCGATTCCCGCGTATAAATAGATCTCTTGCGAGAAGTTCGTATCTGAAAATGCGATTTACGCTGTAAATAACTTCGCGGGTTTTTGCAATAAACAATCCTAGTGTGTACCAGTTTTAACCAATTAACAATTGTTCTGTAACCTCGCGAATTCTTACAATAAACAATCTCAGTGAATGTACATATTTCAATAAAATGAACCACAAATATAAAAAAACAATTCATACAACTTAACCAGTTCTTTTATTTTTCTCATCCTTCGTCGGAGAATTGTTTGAAGTGCGAAACAGTGGGAGTGTGGTAACCAGCGCCCATGACGGTGCACAAGCCAAAACTACCCCACACCTCTATAACTAATAAACACAGGGAATGAGTTGGCGGTAGAACTCTCGCCCATGCTGGCGTCACGACCACCTACCCCACAATTAGAACTCGCCGACAGCTCAAGCAGCTTGGACCTGCCGGAGTAGATTGAAAGTGCAAAGAGCTGTAATTCCAGTTCATCGCATTAGGCAAAACAAATTTTACCACTTTCGTGATAAAGATAATATTCCCCAAGGCATCATGCTCTCACCTACACCATTCCTGATTCTCACCAAGCATATCTTGTCTATTACATCATCATCATCATCATCGTCAGTACAACCGGGATCCGATCTTGGCCTTATTTAGCAAGTCCCTCCACCGGTATCCGGTCCATATCCGAGACTTGTTAAATTGTCCCTAATAATTTGTTTTTCGGGGCAAGGTTATTAACCTTGTGCCAAGGGTTAATTAATAATAATAACTGTAAATAGGGCAGCAAGTGAAAAATATTTGCATAATTATTATAAAATAAATGCAGAATTATCGGAAATTATTACACAGCAATCATTTTAAAAGAACAATTACATTTGCTATAACACTAATCGCACAAAATAGATCATCTCCTTCGCACTACACTGTAAGATTTTCCCAATCAATATAAAGCTCACGGCACGTTCCGCGAAACATATGTTCCCAATGGCACATACATAGCACATCAACACCCACACACTCCCACGACCCCTGGTAGAGAATCATTCACCTTTCACACGTGAGCGCAATCTCCCATCGTCTTACCCCAAACGCTCACCGCACGCAAAAGCTTCCAAACACGAGATGCCCGCTGCAAGGCATCGCTTGCAATTCCATCGAACATCTGTCCCGTTGCTATGCCACAACCAAACCAACCGAGAGCGCGCCAGAGAGAACCGCACAGAGAACCGACGACAGCATTCAGCTGCCCATGAACACCGGTCCATAGAAAGCTCGCGCTGTACAGCAGAATGTTATGAAAAAGTTTACTGTGTTCCGGTGGGACGTGCAGGGCATGGGTACGTAGCACATGGTCGGCTGACGGCTGCTGTAACGAGTCGGCTGACAAAGTAAAAGCTTTTCCATGAAGCAACGTGCACAAAACGCACTCGCACCGCTTTGAGGGGATGCCGAAGAGTGCAGGCGTTCGCTTCAGCCAGAGTGTCACTCAACGAGAAACTTCTCCAACGCAACTGGATACAGCGGGAGGCGCTCGCAGTTCTCATTGAACGTTGAGCAGTCAATACGTGCGGAAGGTAGCGTCGGGTGAGAGCACATCGTAAGCTGTCTAGTCGTGTTCGCGTCGGTAATCGAGGACCGGTACTTTGCTGCTGGTGCATTACGAAGTGCGGTGGATTTTTATTTGCTCTTAATTTTCGTTTTTTATTTTAGTTGTAATGTTTCCCATAATTTACTGATTATTGTCTTGTTGAGTGGTGTGCATTGTAATTAATTGCGTATAAGGTCGGACCGGCGAAATATCCTTCAGGACCGGCAGCGATGCACCGGCCATTTGATGCGCGTGTGTTGGTGTTGGTGTGCGTGACTGCGTGAAGGGTTAAGCTTGAGTGCTGCTAAATAGGAAAGCAAACGGTGTTGGATATTCGCCGGGGGGGTTCGGAGGTCGGGCGCCGATTGAAAAGAAGGGCACTCAGAGTGGTGTGATGCGCCTGGAATATGTGTTTTGCGATTGTATGCGTTCTGTACAGGGGAAAAAGCCTGTAGTTTGATGAGCGGCACACAATCACGGACCTAGTCGTACTCAGGCTCTGCCTTCGGCCTTAATCACACATGCACAAAGGACTTTTTCCTTGTGCTTGTTGTTTTTCGTTCTTTACTTTAAATTGATATCCAAAGTCCTTTCTGTATCGATATCCTTCGCTCTGGCGCATTGTTGTTGGTATTCATCGCTTAGACAGGCCCGCACCGGGGATACCGGAAATTTTTCCCACAGTGGGTACTTGGTTCTCGCTGGAAGCTGTCCTTGTTCAAGGACTAAATTGTTCTCCGTTGCCTGTCTCTGCTTTCGAGGCCCTCAAAGCCACATTGCACTTTTCGCGAATTCGGCGAAGGCCTCCAAGACCTGAGGAAAGTGGCAACGAAAGAGAGAAGGTTTCAGAACGCCGACACAACTCTTTTTGTAGTTTGGAATCTTTCCGCCTTTTTCTTCAACGTCCACCTCTGCTATAATTTTGTTTTCCTTTCGTTTTTATTATTTAAGTTAAGTGATCAAATCGACTGAGAAAAGTGTATTGTGCAGTTGGGGGGATAGTAAAGGAACAAATAAATAGATAAATTCACTTAATTGGACGTGCCAAACAGCTGGAATCAAGGAACTCGGCCAGGACTCGAGAGCTGTGTGCTTAGAAGTCAGGTGAGTTTTGTATATTGCTTGTTTCACTTTTAATTTATATATAGGAACAATTTGAAATGCATGTATGTTCGTATCAGTTTTTGCCCTTGTATTTTGGAAACAGTTTGTAAATGATTTACTTAAAGTATGTATTTACTTGTATATATTTTGTATAAAGGAGAAATCAATTAAATTCGGGATAAATGTACAACGATTGCCGAACGGCTGTTTCTCGGTCTTCAACCATTGTCAACCTTTCGTGGTGTAATAGAAAATTGTAATATTTTTAAAGTATCGGGTTTTCCAAGAGGGACTTGACAACTTTTTTTTAAATAAAACGCAAACCATTTGAGATATTTCAACAATTTTATTATCGGCTTGAAGTACAATCAAAACATTTATGAATGGAACTCGGCTTCGTTCATATGGCCACAGCGGGGACCCTTGCAGCGGTCGAATTGTTGGACCCAATTTTCGATGACTCCGGCCTCACATTTCGGCCGAAACGGCCGCTATTTCGTGTTCAATGTTGGCTCTGAGCTCTTCCAACGTCGTCGGCTTGTTGGCATAGACCAATGACTTGCCGTAGCCCCAAATAAAATAGTCTAGAGGCGTTAAATCGCACGAACGAAGCGGCCAACCGACTGGCCCATTTCTTGAATAACACGCTCATCAAATTTACTCTTCAATAACTCGATTGTATCGTGTGCTGTGTGGCTTGTGGCACCGCCCTGTTGAAACCGCATGTCGCCCAAGTCCATATCTTCCAATTCGGGCTGTTAAAGATTTCTTTAACAATTATTTAATTAGTTTATAACACAAAACTTACCCCGTTCTGTGTTGAGTGCTGGTTGATTGTGGGGTATCCTTCGTTCTACCAATGGCTGGATCCTTCTCTGCTTGCTGCTTGATGTTATTTGAACTCAGTGCCGGATTAAGCCAATCGGGGGCCCTAGGCCATTCAAATTTTCGGGCCCTCTTTTTTTTAATAATCGTAAAATTAATCGTTATTGATCATCATCATCATCATCGGCACTACAACCGGGATCAGTCTTGGCCTTATTTAGCAAGTCCTGAGGCTTGTTAAATTTTCCATAATGATTTGTTTTTTCCGGGCAAGGTCATTAGTCTTGCGCCAGAGGCTCCCCGACGGGGAATCGAACCCCGGTCTCCCGCGTGACAGGCGGGTATACTAAACACTATACTATCGAGGAGCAATCGTTATTGATGCATTTGTATAATTTAAACAACTAATTCATAACATTTTAAGGTTTTCAAATACAATAAAATAAAGGAAATCATTTTTTTCAGTTGAATTATATATTTTTTGATTAAAAATAATTAACAGTATATTAAATTATAAAATAATCTTTGGACATCTCTTTGGAAGATGAAAGCGACGCTCGTTTTCAACAAACTTTTTTTCTACATTTTTGATCAACAAAATCATTGATGATTTCTTTAAAATCAATTTGACGAAGAATGTCCGATTCAATGGACATCAGAATTAGCATGTCTAATCGTTCTTGACGCATAACACTTCTTTGCTCGTTTTTGATGCGTTTCAATTTTGAAAAAGAGCGCTCTGTCGAACAATTCGGATCATAAGAGTTAAAAAAATGCGAAGAGCAATTTCAACGTTCGGAAAAACGAATTCAAGATGATCTTGAATCAAACTTTCGTAGAGGTCAGAGTGAGTGAACTTAAGTTTCATTGGGAATTTTGATTTAATGAAAGCGTGAAACTGTATTAGTTCAGGGTAAAATTCTTCTAAATCGTCAGAGTAAAAGTCAACTAAATCGGAAATCTTTTTGGAATACACATTTTCGGTCAAATCAAAATCAGCCAAAAACGAAAATCTCTCCGAAACCTCTAAGTAAACTTTGCTTCGTCTGTTGATTTCAATCTTGAGCGTATTGTGGGGTAGAAGTAGGTATGTGCTAAACACGGGCACGCGGTTCACTCCTATCCCCATGATATTACGCGTACAAATTTCGTCTATACAAAGTTTTTGTGTTGACATTTATTTATTTAAATCCATTAACAATTTACAAACACTTTTCGTCTATACAAAGTTTCTGTGTTGACATTTATTTATTTAAATCCATTAACAATTTACAAACACTTTTCGTCTATACAAAGTTTCTGTGTTGACATTTATTTATTTAAATCCATTAACAATTTACAAACACTTTTCGTCTATACAAAGTTTCTGTATTGACATTTATTTATTTAAATCCATTAACAATTTACAAACACTTTTCGTCTATACAAAGTTTATGCACTTGCAATGCACACGCTGGGGTGGTTGAACAATCACCTGGTGGACCGACCGAGTTGAATATTGAATAGCGACTTATAGCGGCAGCGCGTCTGTTCCCTATGAGGATTGAGATGTGACTGGTTCTATTTAGGGAGGAAATCGTACTTTCTGCCTTTTACACATTGATCTGCCAATGGTAATCATGCTCTCTTGTGTGTTCCCCAACTCACCACACTCATCCAGGTCGAAACGTACTTGTGTATTCGTTCGACGTCGATGGGCGTAGCCAGAATGGAGAAATCAAAAGGGAAAGCACAATAACCCAGGGTGGATCTGGCTAGGTGTGTGTGCGTCAATGCCGTGTATACGGCTGGTCTACTGACCTAGTGGTGATCTCTTAGCTCAACGCACTATAGCAAGACAGAAATACGAGAGAGGGCAAACATAGCTAAGGTTATTCACCAGCAAAAAGAGATCATTGGTCCCAAGCGAATGGGTGATCTGGGAAAAATCAATAGGACGCCGCATCGGCTGGGGATATAATTCTATTCTGTGGAATGGTCAATAATACCCAAGCCTATGGACTATGACGTAACCGCGTCGCTTGGTTTGGCTTAGTTGTTGCTAACCAATACGAATGGAATTTCCGGTGGAAATCCCATGGTTAGCGCAATAGTGTTGCCGTATGTTGTTGATTGTAGCTAAACTCAATTATGCATTATCTGCATAGAAAAATGAGTTTAGCTATGCGTCCCTTTGACATGTCCTGCTGGTAAATACCTATCAAGGGAAATGGGTAGGTATTGTGGTTGGAATTGTGGGCTGTTTCTCCTATAGTATAGAGAAACCCCTACAGTATCGATGATTACCAAAAAACCGTTTACACGAAAATAGTCGCGCGGACTTAATGCAACCTCTGGAGCATCGTTATCGTTTGGCTGTCTTGTTCTTCGTCGAACTCGCGATGCAACATTCGCATAATCTGTCTCAGGTAAAATGGATCTGGCTTTGTTTTCAAATACTTCGAACTTATCTCTCATCTCATCTAACAAATTTTCTACTGACGAGTGCATTAACGCGCAGGTTTTCAGATCAATTTCTACTGACTGCAATGCTTTGCTCGTTGCCCGAAAATTGTTCAAAATATCGCTCCACAAAACAAGCCTGAAAACAAATTCGAAGGTTTGAATTTTATTCGCAATACATTCAGCTTCGTGTCTACAGTCACTTTTTTGTGTTAAATCATCAGCAATTTCATACAATGCTGCTACGATTTCGTTGAAAGATTTTTGAATTGCCTCAGTGGCGTTCGCATGAGTTTCCCAACGAGGTTGGGATAACGATTTCAGTACCTTTTCGTTTCCGATACGTTCCTTCAAAACGTCCCACCGGTGTGTTGAGCTTGAAAAGAATGTGTACAATAACTGTACAATAGAAAAAAAGTTCACTGCAAACAAGCAGTACTTTACAGCAGTTTCTCCAACTAAGTTAAGCGAATGCGCTGCACATGGTAAATAAATCGCAAATTCGTTGAGATTTAACAAGATCGATTGCATATCTGAGTAAATACCCGACATATTCGGAGCATTATCATAAGATTGACCCCTGCAGTATTTAAAATCTAAGCCGCAAATCGCAAGAAATTCTAAAACCACTTCAGCCATCACAACACCTCTATGGCTATCAAAGTTTAAAAAAGTCAAAAATCTTTCAACGGGCTTTCCATTCTTAGCAACATATCGGACAACTACACTGAGTTGATCAACGTGAGCGATATCCGGAGTTGAATCGACTGAAAGACCAAAATATCGCGCGGCTAAGACCTCTTGTATAATGTGATGTCTTAACAGGTCAATTGAAAAGTCCCCGGCCTTCCATAGTAAAACACATTTTTTTGGCAAAATTCGTTTTTTTTATTCAACATGATTCCCTTCGAGGGTGATACACTGATTATAGCGACCCTCCAACTTTTCGATACCTTTTTTGTAGTACGATTTGTCCTTTGCTTCAAAATAGGCCTCAGTTTCGGCGATCACCTCTTCATTCGACGAAAATTTCCTCCCAGCGAGCATTCTTTTGAGATCTGAGAACAGGAAATAGTCGCTGGGGGCCAGATCTGGAGAATACGGTGGATGCGGAAGCGATTCGAAGCCCAATTCATGGATTTTTGCCATCGTTTTCACTTGTGACACGGTGCATTGTCTTGGTGAAGCAGCACTTTCTTTTTCTTCAAATGCGGTCGTTTTTCGGCGATTTCGTTCTTCAAACGGCCCAATAACGCTGTGTAATAGTCGCTGTTGATGGTCCTTCCTTTTTCAAGATAGTCACTGAACATTATTCCGCGCGCATCCCAAAATACAGACCCCATAACCTTGCCAGCCGACTGTTGCGTTTTTCCACGCTTTGGGGCGGGTTCATCGTGTGCAGTCCACCCGGATGACTGTCGATTGGACTTCGGAGTGAAATGATGGAGCCATGTTTCATCCATTGTCACATATCGATGCAAAAACTCGGGTTTATTACGCTTGATCATCTCCAAACACTGCTCCGAATCATCAACTCGTCGTTGTTTTTGGTCAAAAGTAAGCTCACGCGGCACCCACTTTGCACAAGCTTTCTCATACCCAAATATTCGTGAATGATATGATGTACACGTTCAGTTGATATCTTTAGAGTGCCTGCTATTTCATTCAATTTCAATTTACGGTCATTCAAAATCATTTTGTGGATTTTTCTAATGTTTTCGTCGGTAACAACCTCTTTTGGGCGTCCACTGCGTTCACCGTCTTCGGTGCTCATTTCACCACGTCTAAACTTAGCATACAATCCTTGATGGTTGATTTTCCTGGAGCGGCGTCTGGAAACTCGTCATCATTGTATTTTTCCCTACAAAAAGCAATATTTTATCAACACGCGAAATTCCTTTTTATCCATTTTTTTCACAATAACAGAAGCTGCTTCACTCAAAATACTATAATTCACAAACAAATGATCCGACATCTGTCACGCGTCTTTTGAAGCTTAGGGCTAACTAAAAATCATATGGATTTATTTCTAGTGCCGCCATCTATGTGCTAGGCCGGGGACTTTTCAATTGACCTGTTACTTTTGAACCAATAATGGTGATCAATTCCTCACAAATTGTTTTTGATAAATACGAGGGATTCCCCTTGCCTCGGTCCGCAAAATTTTCAATGTGACTTTTTAAGAACGGGTCAAACTGTGCAATTAGTTCGAGTAAACCTAAGTAATTTCCATTATCTAGACCGCCGAAATGCTCGTTTGTGCCTCTGAAAGGTAATCCTCGTTCAGCCAACGTTATGATGACTGGAATCAATCGTCGCACTGCATCTTTCCAATAATTTTTCTCTTTCTGGTACTCAAGTTGAAGGTTGTCGGAAACATCGACGCAGTTCTGTCGCCTTTGAATGTATGTCAACATACATTCTCTGTGAAGAGATCCATTCTCATGTTGATGTAATTGGGAAACATTTTTCCAATCATTAAATCCATCGCTGGTCAGTTTGTTTTGTTTGTCTTTGGAAGCAAAAATTTTACATACAAAACAATACACGCAACCAGTCGTGGGAGAATAAATTAGCCATTCGCGCTTGAACCGTTCTTGATTTGCCTTTCTTCCAAAAAACGTTTTTTCTGAGCAATATCTTGCTCTACCTTCTGCATCGTAAAATCTACGAGATGGCTCAAACGGTCCAGAGTGATTTTGGCACATGCTTGGACCACGATTGATCCAAAAATTGGCGTCATCGTCAGTGAAATCACCCTACTTGCCTGGATCGCTCGAACAATTGTCATTGTTCGCTGCAGTTTCAAAAGTACCCAAATCCGCGGCTCTGAGCTCTTCCTATTCGTTCAGACTAACATTACGCTGCGAGTTTGATCCATCATCTTGATCCAAAGATTCAGAGGTTTTGTGATGATCGACTTGCTCTGTTTCAGATTGAATCTGCAAATTTGATAAAACAATTTTGAATTCAAAAGTTTTAAGAATTATATTTGCTCTAAAAACACTTTAATTTATATTTTATAAGAAAGTTATAATTTATAAATATCAACAGTAAATTATATTTCGATTCTTACATCTTCATTACTAGATTCGATCTGTTCACTAGCTGCTGAAGAAGCATGTGCAGTGGAACTTTGGAAGAATGGCGTCAATTTTGGTAATTTCGATAAATCTGTCTCAATTCGTTTTTTCTTTTCATCCGCAATTTTTCTTTTTTGAGCCCCGCTCTGATAGGATTGTGGTATTCCAGAATACTACCCTTATTCGCTTTAACACTAACTCATGTCCTTTCAAACACAACCCTTAAAAACACAACCCTTAAAACTACATCCTCACATATCCTACATTCTCAGTTAATACAATTCATAAATAAACAGACACAATATTCTATATCCAGTCACTTACAGCACATTTCATAAATAAACAGACACTATATTCTATATCCAGTCACTTACAGCACATTTCATAAATATGCCCCTTTTCATAACAAGCACATTTTTCATTTCAAAACGTGGCCACTTTGATTTTCGTTCAAAGTTTATTCAAAATTCTAAGTCACAGAGACTTCTAGATTGTTTTGTTCAGTTTATACGCCACAGTCAGTTAGAACAAAATGTTCTATATAAACAAGTAAATTTATATGAAAAAAAGTACAACAATAAAGTCTTGGTTCTAGTAGCCATCTATTTACAACCCAAGAGGTACCCTAACTTACCATCTTCAGACTTCGATGAAATATTCCGTCAATCCCACCCCCACTCATTCATCATCGGAGGCGACTGGAATGCCCGTCATACCGCCTTCAACGACACCGCTTGCAATAAATTTGGCAAACAATTGCTTGCTTTCCTACCTCTCCACCCCTACGTCTATATCGACTCCCCTACGGAACCTACTCATTGCTCCAGCTCTACTCAATCAACTATAGACTTCTTCTTAAAATCTGCGATCCTACGCTCTGTATCTCCCCCTACTGTGTCGCACTTCTTCCCCTCTGACCATGCCTCCATCCACTCGGTAATTGACCTTGGCCCCTTAAATCCGCTTCAATCTCTCAACCCAGTCCATAATTTCTCCAGAACTAACTGGAGAAAGGTCAACAAATCCGTTGGCGATATGTTTCAAACGCTTCCCATCACAGATACGAATAACTTGGATCCTAACGAAATTGAAGAAGCAGCTTGTAAGATGGAAGGGATCTTACAGCAAGCCCTGTATTCTAATACCTCTTCAAAGATGCCACACTCCTTCGTAGGTAAACCACTTCCATATCTCACCCTCAAACTCATCTCATTAAAAAAAAAGCTCCGCCGAAAACTATTTCCAAGATTTTGTCCCCTCCTGAAAGTACAGGTTCAATTATTGTCTACCCTCATTAACCAGCAGTTAAATGCTTTCGTAGAGCAGAACTACATCTCCACTTTAAATAGTATCAGACCCGACCGTAATCTTTCCAAAAACATCAATCGCCTTACAGGACGAAAAATACACACCTCAATAGACAGACTAATTGGTCCCAGAAATAATATTCTGTACTCTGATTCTGAAATAGCAAACTATTTAGCGGAACACTTCTCCCAAGTGCATAGGCAAAATGATAGCCTAGGCAACTCCGAGTTTGAGGAAGTGGTCAACCGTTATACATCCCATGAACGAATCTCCTCATTCACTTCATTCATAACTGAATTTAATAATGACAATAGAGCATCTCAACCCACCGATACAAACTTCTTTTTACAACCACAGGAATTTAACCAAATGATATCTTCTCGTAGCAATAAAAACTCAACCGGCTTGGACAAAATTCCACATGTGCTTTTCAAAAACCTCAACCCTTCAAATCGACTATACATCATGACCCTGCTAAACCACATAATAAATGCTGGTCACATACCGGAGTCTTGGAAAACTGCCATAGTCATCCCCATTAAAAAATCAGGCGCATCCCTGATGGCGGCCAATTTTCGACCCATCTCACTACTTAATAATTTAAGCAAATTACTTGAATTAAAAATTCACCATTACCTACTCTCCTTCGCGGAAACTAACTCATTACTCCCTGATTTCCAATTCGGTTTTCGTGCACAACACTCAACATGTCACGCTCTCCTCAAGTTTACTCACGACATCACTATGGCTCTTAACGACCAGTGCCCCACTGTGTGTATCTCCCTTGACATATCCAAGGCTTTCGACTGCGTGTGGACTGCGGGTCTTCTGTACAAATTACATTCCACGTATCGTCTCAACAATCACACTTCCAAGTTTCTCTACTCGTACCTATCAAATAGGAAATTCATGGTCAAGATAAATTCCACCCTTTCCCAGACGTACTCAATAACAGCAGGAGTCCCCCAAGGATCCATTCTGGGTCCCCTCTTATACTTACTATACACATCTGATATTCCTCAACCCCTCTCACCGAATACTCGAATCCTCAACTACGCAGACGACACCCTTGTCTACTCCAGCAGCAGGCTCGTATTATCTGCCAGAAACCGCGTAAATGAATTCCTCCAAATTCTTTCCTCCTACTTCCTTAAATGGAAGATCCGCTTAAACCCCAACAAAACTCAGCTGATTGTATTTAAAGGTAGAAACGTTCACTGTACCAATAACACGGTACGTAACCATTCAAAAATCAAACTGAACCTCTGCAACACCCTCATAAAACCATCTAAATCACTAAAATACTTGGGCATTACTTTCGAAAATAATCTCTCTTTCACGACTCACATAAACAATGTCATCCGCAAAGCGGGGATACAGCTGAACCTTTGTCGGAAAGTAATGTGGAAGGCAGATGGTCTCTCTCAGCAAGTCAAACTTCTACTTTATAAACAAATCATCAGGCCCACACTTACTTACGCTTGTCCCATCTGGTTCCATATCTCTCCCTCTCAAATGGAAAAACTTCGTATCTTCGAAAGGAAGTGTTTCAGACTAATCACAGGGCTACGTCGACAGCGCGACTCCCACAAATATATCAGAAGCCTTACGCTATACCACTCCGTCGGCCTGGAGAGATTGGATAGAAGGTTCCTGGAATTGTCGATAAGATTCATTGAAAACCTGTCAGCCAATCCAAACCCTCTCATCAATTCCCTTAGCCTCCCCAGCCACAATGCATCAAATCCCTATCTTCATGCACTCCATTTAAAAGCTCTCTTCTACGCAAAAAGATTAGTAAATGATGCGAACGAAATCATCTACCATAACAGGGTAACCGATCTTAACCACTTCAAATACTCAAACATTCAACCCTTTTCTCGGGTTCTTTCCTTTAACGAGCAGTCGGTGGAGAGACCTCCCTCTGCCGCTCCCTTCCCTCCTTAGGGTATGTAAAGTATGAAATCTCAACTTAAGCTTAAGACGAGGCTAAATTGTTCTGCATTGCTAAATGTGAGTTTATTTAACTACCTTAGATATAAGCTAGATTTAAGTAGAGATAAGTAGTTTTAAGAATATTTATTGTAAACA
Organism: Microdon myrmicae; assembly: GCA_963931805.1. Taxonomy (NCBI): domain Eukaryota; kingdom Metazoa; phylum Arthropoda; class Insecta; order Diptera; family Syrphidae; genus Microdon; species Microdon myrmicae. Next base: position 36,929,634 of record OZ007496.1, read on the forward strand.
TAGATAATCCATCCTGGTTTTCATGACCTTTCCAGGAGTCCTACTAATAAATTGTATCTGGAATAGATCTCTTTAGACGTAAGACCTCAAATTAAATATTACTTGAAAAAATGTTCTAGACATTGTAAGTAAAATTGTCACAACTTAGTTAAGTTAGCCGTAAACTTATGTAACTAAACTTATAATGGTCAATAAAGACAGCGTTTTATAAAAAAAATGAAAAAAAGTAGAAAGAAGAGAGCTCAGCTTGAGATAGCTGAGTTCAATAAAATAAAAATAAAATATTTAAATAAAAGGGATCTTTTATTCTTTATTAAATAATAACCTCCACGCACTTCCCTCGAAAGAGGAAGCACGGCGTTGGAGCCGTAACAGGATCGCCGCATTATGTAATCTACAAACATACTTAAATCGTAACATTCTGATAGGAAAAGCAAACATCAAATTCTGCATTTGAAATTAAACAACAAAGTTTAAAATCAAAAAATCTTACTCAAAAATAAATCAAAAAAACAAAACCAAAATGTTAAATTATCGAAATAGCTAAAACTAAATCAGTTTACAAAATCAAAATCGAACAACAAAACAAATTTCGAAAAACTAAACGAAATTTAAAAAAGAAATTTAAAACGAAAACAATATACAAACTCACTTTCATTATTGTTGTTGGATAACAAAAAAAGACAATTTGATTGGTGATGTTTTTTGTGTTGTGTGAAAAGATACAACATAAAACAGAACCTACCTTTTTCAACAAATGCGTAGTTTTCGATATGTTCATTACACACAATACCACAATTTCACATTAATTAACATCTAGATTCGTCACTAATTGAAAAAACTTTATCTTTTTCTCTAAGAACAACGAACAAATGCAATTTGACAAACGACAAAGCAACAGATAATTTTGTTTTGCTTAAAACACTGAAATGAATCGTTGTTGTTTATATAAACAAGCTCGAGCGCTGTTTCGGTTATTTGGCGCGCGATTTGAAATTCAAATCGTAGCTTAAAATAACAATCAAAAGAATAAATCAATTAAGATTTTTAAATATTTCTGTTTGAAAATACATTTGTATAATCAATTACATAAGATAAATGAATTGTCTTTAAAAAAAAATTTGTTTACAAAATTCCAAAAAATATAAAAAAATTTAATTAAAATTAAAAATAAATTAAAAACAATCATGACAAATTTTCTTGGGGGCCCTTGCTCACCAGGGGCCCCAGGCCATGGCCTAGTCCGGCCTAATGGGTAATCCAGCACTGTTTGAACTTATTCAACGTTAAGTCTTTACCCACCAACACGAAAACTCGATCAAATTCTAAATTTAACTGTTTTATTTCTTGTTATATTAACATATTTACAATACTTCTAAAATGGGATTAATGTCCACACACGACTTTCTTGTTATATTAACATATTTACAATACTTCTAAAATGGGATTAATGCCCACACACGACCGTCCGCTTTCGCTACTACAATTGCAAGGAGGGATCTCGTGTCTTTCGGCACATATCATTTTTCGTTCGGCTTCCACGATAGTTATGTCTAGGAAGCGGAATTGGCTAATAGGGGGCGACTATGGCTAATAACAAGAATATTTCTATTGCAATGTGGGAGGTTTTAAAATGGGTGTTTTACTTTTATTTAAATTATCTACTATTGTATTTGGGGATATTCTATTGTAAAGGGAAATTCGTGATTTGGAGGGAAGGGAAGCATATGTATGAGGAGACACGAGATGTTAATTATTCAAAGGAGGAGTGATAATTAAATAAACTTAATTATATAACAGGGCCAAAAATAATCGGTAATCATGGCGCGATAACGATGGCCATTCAAAGTAACATGACGATCGTTATCGTCGATAAAAAAATATGGCCCAATGGCGCCGCCGGAATGCAAACCGCACCAAACAGTTATTTTTTGTGGATGAAGTGGTGATTCATGAAGCACATGTGAATTTTCACCCGACCAATAACGCATGTTTTGCTTATTGACGAACCTATTGAGCCAAAAATGAGCTTCGTCACTGAAGATGATTTTGCGATGAAATTCATCATCTTGGCACATCTTTTCCAGAGCCCAATCGGAGAACGTAGGTCGCTTCAAATGGTCCATCGGCTTCAATTCTTGAGTCAGCTTGATCTTCTATGGGTGTAAACCAAGATCCTTACGCAAAATTCGCCATAAAGTGGCCTGGGCGATGCCCAATTCTTGGCAACGCCGTGGAATTGACTGATTTGGATCGTTTGCTATGGACGCCTGAACGGAAGCGATATTTGCGACACTTCGACCAACCTGTGTGGCTTTTGAGGGCCCGAAAAGCCACGCATCGCTCGAACCCCACCATATAATCAAATACAAATTACCTTTTTATGGGCTGTTCTAAGCCCCCTTCGAGCTGTTGAGGTATCACCAGGAAAATGGTAAAGGAGGGATGGCTTACCTTTTGGGGTGGACGACTTCTGGACCTCGGATTGTTCCTGGGCAGGGGGCGGGGGCGGGGGGGGGGGGGCGTTTGTCGCTTGGGCGGTCCTCGGATTATTTTTGGCAATGGAAAAGTTCACTTTCTGAGACGCGCACTGAATTATAATAACATGTCCGATTAAGCCACTGTTCATTCAAGTGAAGTTCTCGTTAGGCGGTTTTTATACTAAAACAATCTCCGTTATATATCAACAGGTTCGTATATTCACTGTCTGTGCGCAAACTGTCATTCACCCAGCACTGCGATCTTTTGTCTGATATAAAAAATGCTATTTATGCGAACACTAAATGATAAACTGGTCATGAGTTTTGTAATTAACGATTACCACATTTATTATTTGTGAATTTGTCTTTTATATTCAATAAACATATTCATTAGTTCTAGTTATAATACGTATAGGGATTTCACATCGATAAGAGTCAATTGGCGCCCGACGCGTGTTTGGGTTTTACTTGTTTTGATTATTAATTTAAGTCGGTCAGTGGTTCGGCCTCCGGTGATCTACTGATCATGAAATAAAAAAAATAAAAAATGGGTGGCGAGAGGGCCGACTTTGGCGAGGCAAGGACAGATGTGTCCTTCATCTTGTCTTGCGATAACCAGAATCACCCACATCCGTGAGGATGTTGGGCTCGGTCTCGAGATATCTGAAAAAGAAAAATGGGGGAAGATAGTGTGGACAGGGTTAGTTCGGATGTTCTCTAACTACTTGGATGGAGGGATGGTGGGGAAGTAATCGTACAAGACCGGTAGATCTTGAGTGCGGTAGTAAACGTAGATCACGTCTTTGGCGTCTGATAATCTGCGCTTTGGTTGGTGTGTGTGTGTGTGTGTGTGTGCTTGTGCTGTCTTGTACTGTGCGTGCGTGTTTGTAGTGTGTCAGCAGTAGACCCTATGGGGTGAGTCCAGGAATCCTCTATTATAGAGGAGAATGTTGTTGGGAAGGGTGCTTTCTTCAGTTTTGTACTGAAGAAGAAATTGTGGTGGTTTGATCCGAAGAGATTGAGAGAGAGAATGGTCAAGAACGCAAGATTGCCGTACAAGTGGGTTCTCGCTGTTCTGAATGGTTTCGAGGTACTTATATGCTAATTCTAGCACTGATCATGAAATTGAAAACTACTGCCCCTTTATAGTTTTTGTAGTTGAGAATTGTCAACTATTTTATTGTCAAAATTCCCAGAAGCACACATAAGACTTTGTGCGTTTCAATTTGAGTTGTGTTCTGGGAATTTGTTAGAGGTTTCGTTGGGTGGGTTCTGGGAAGGGGAATCATGATATGCGTTTTGAATTAAGCATTTCATGATGTCAAGGTTTTGGGAATTGAGTCAATGTACGACGAATTAACTTTTGGTTAAATTCGTTGTTCATGTGACTCAATATGGAATTTAAATGTAAGGTAATAGGAAATTTAGGATTTGATTTGACAATATTGGGGATTTGGATGGGAGTAGCGATTTAGGATCGCTGCAGAGCGGTCATACCTGAAAGCTTAAAATCCATGACAAGATTATCATCTTGCCATGACCATTGCATCAACCGAGCTACCCCGGTGCATCCGCTATGAATTGACCGATCAATGGAAGGTACATGTCCACCAAACACACGCAAATCTTTCAGTGTGTTATCTTTCCACCCCTCTATGGTGCAAGAAGACATTTCGGGCTGCTTGCTGGCTTGCACATCTGCAAGCCAGATTTCCAACGGCATGTCCTATAATCTATTTTCCCAAAAGAAGAGAAGATCAAATTAAACATTGGCCTTCAAGTGAGCATATTTGTTTGCTTATCAGCTTGACTGATTTTACGATCCGTTGCCGTATCTAGGAACGATCACCAGCATCCGTCATGTCCAAGAATATTTACCTAAGCAACGAGTAACCACGATTCACACGCTGGCTATCGAAACGGCTTTTGTTTACACAAGTAAACAGCAAGGAAATGGTCTTCCATAGCATGTTATCTAAAATCAACATGCACCCAAGCATCGAATTGAAGATGACCGAAATGTGTTTACTTTAAGTAAACTAGCAACGGTTACATCCCATGTTTAGTTCGCTAACCCAAAACCAATTCCTGCCTTCGGCAAAAGTTTTATTGACTCACGTCAATCAAGGAATCTATCCCTTGCGGATGGCGGCAGTATATCCTGCCCATACATGGAGCAACAGTTTTGACCTGCGACATGTGTTTCTTTCTTCCCTTTCGTCTGACCTTCGCCATGGTACGTCATACGCTTGCCTTCCAGGGTGGATCTTTCCAATTTTCTTGGACGATGTCCATGGAAGCGATCCAATGGAATCCAGGCGCTGATTGGCTACCCTTCGGCGGGAAATCCATTAAGATCGGTTTTGTTGGATGCCGGTGAACAGACATCTTAGAGGCAGATTTGATTATTCACGGTGTGCGCACGTGCCAGATAGACGCCCGAGCCTTAATCGAACAGTGTCGGAGTGCTGTTGCGTTTTTGAATTAATTTTGAAATACTATTTGTTGTAAATTAAAAGAATCCTTTAGAAGTACCATTGTAAAGTGCGAGACTAAGTATATACCTTAGAAAAATGAAATAGTTCGTCATCGGTGCGCGGAATGCAACAAACATAAATTTTAAAAAGTTCGAGTGATCTTATTAATATTGACTTCCGTAATTATATACAAAGTTAGAATTGTGAACAATTGATATACCTTCAATAAACAAAACCGTTAAACAAAGATCCTCCCGTGCCGTTTTATTTATTTTGTTCTTGGTGCGTGTGTTTTTGTAGACAATTTTGGTGAAGCACTCATCGTTGGTGTCCGGTGATTTGTCTTTTCGTCGGTGTGTTTTTAACGAACTCGCATCCTTGCCGATGCCATAGTAAAAATACCCCACAAACCCGTTGTCTCACTGGCACGGCAACATCACACAACGAATATCTAGACTCAAATGTTTGCACTAAACTTGTTATTGCCTGTCTACTAGGGCGAGAATTACGACCGAAAATTGGAGTTAACGCTCTTAAAGTTGCGGTCACCGACTCCAAATTTCAGTAGTAAATTTTTATCATTTGCAGACGTTGATCGTTCGTGTACTTAACCAAACTTAACCTTACAAATGTTGAGTTTACTGAATAAATTGACAGTGACAGTTCGATGATTAGTGAAAGGGTGCGTTCACAAATTAAATTCAAAATTGTCAAATCGCTATTGGAAAACCCGTTACAAGACGCTCCCTTAAACTCACTCCTTTTGTCAAATTTTATTATTTATACATAATATTAATTTGAAGAAGAAGATTCAAACAATTGTTTCTGTCCCAAAATGTACACAAGAAACAATTTTAATAGAAAACACAAGTTTTTCGCCCTAATTTGCAAAAAATGTATCAATTGATAAAGCAGACGGAGGTTGTATGGAATAGCCTTTTGGAAACAGGACTTATCTACATCCGGGAGTGCCAAAATTGCGTTGATAATAAAAATTATTTAACAAGGATAACAATAAAAAAAAAAACAAAAATAAATATTACACGTGGCTTATGGGTGCTTGGAGTATAGAACATTTTTATTCGAACCAATTTTAACGTATGAACACAGGTTCGTACAAAAAAAAAGAAAAAAGTAACCTAAAAATGTTATTACGTAGAGAAAAGATTTTATTAAAAAAAAAAATTAAATACGGAGAATTTTGCCACCGTTTAATTTAACTTCACTTCATACCATACACTGGCTTTTTTGTTTTACTTTTCAACAATATACTTTTCCTTTCTTTTCTTCTCTTCTTTTCTACAATTATTTATTGGCCTATAGGAATCGGGAAGTTCAAGGCCTCACCGACTCGACTCCGCCAACGCTCCCGGCCTGTGCACTCTCCTTCCACGTTTGACCATCTGATCCCGTCTTGTCACGGTCAAACCTTACAATGTCCTCCCATCTCCGTTGCTGGCCGTCTTACCGGTCTCCTTCCCGTTGGTGTTTTTTTTTTTTTTTTTTTTTTTTTTTTTTTTTTTTATTAGTTTTTAAACCACATTTATTTTCCTAATTCTTTTTACATGTATAATAATAGGGGTAAATGTTAAACCCTTTTCTACAATCACAGTCCTTAAATTAACTTACTGGCTCTATGCGGGCTCTCTAAATTACTCATTACAACTTGATTTTTATATATGCCTTTCGGCGTACATCTTTTTTTTTTGTTTCTTATATATATATATATGAAATAAGTCATATATTAGAGGGACTCCTCGTTTACATCTATATGTATACATTGTTATTAAATATATTTTTTTTTTAATTATAACAAACAAAAACTTCAAAACAAAACGAATAAAACATAAAATAAGAAATAAAAAATAAAATAAAAATAAAAGTAATTGGGAAAGGAAGACAGGGGGAGGGGGATCCTTCCCGTTGGTCTTCCGTCAAGAATTCTACGCATCGTCCTATCGTTGACCGTTCGCGCCACATGTCCAGTCCATCTTAATCTTCGCGACCTGATTATTTTCACTATTGTAGGTTTGCGTATAGCTCTTCCAATTCGTGGTTGTGGAGTTTCTCCCATTGTCCTGCCTCTTCGTCATATTTACCTCCAAAGATACCCCTTACAACTTAAATCTCGATATATGTGGAATTTGTGTTCTTCCCGTTTTGTGCGACCCCATGTTCTGCATCGGTATAGAACAATCGGCATGATTATGGTTTTATAGACATGGAGCTTTATATTACGTGATAGCAGTTTGGATATCAGCAGCTTACAGACTGTGTGCCGACTAGCGTTGCCGGAATGCAGTCTTTTGTTAATTTCCTTCGACATGTCATTACTCAGCGTCAGTATTGTTCTTAGATATTTAAATTCTTTAACTTTATCAAATGTCTTGCCTCTGACGTTTATATGTGTTCCCTGAGGTCCACCTGCTCTCGCCGTAATCATGTATTTTGTTTTGTCTTCATTTACGAGGGTGCCCTGAAAACTTTCCGACCTCAACGTGAAGCTCACAGCACTCGTCAATAAAAGTTGTTGTGCATCTTACGCACAGTTACTAACCGAAATTGCAGCCATTTTGGAAGCGAAGTTTTTAATTGACAGTCGTTTGAGTGAGTCGTTGCGAGTGGACACATTTTGTGAAAATGGACAAAAGTGAGTATCGAGCAGTCATTAAATTTTTGTTTTTGAAAGCCAATATGCCTACGCAAATCGAAGATGTTTTGGACTCTGTGTATGGGGACTCTGCACCATCATTTACCAGGGTGAAATTTGGGCAGCTGAATTTAAACGTGGCGGCGAGAGCTTGGGACACGATGAACGTTCAGGGTGTAGCGATCCTAAATCGCTGCCCCTATCTAAATCCCCAATATCATCGAACAATCCCATAACGCAAATCCCAAATTTCATATTGAATCAATGAGCGATAAATTAAACCAAAAGTCAATTGTCGCACATTGATTCAATTCCACATAATACATCCAAATTCCATATTGAGTCACATGTACAACAAATTTAACCAAAAGTTAATTCATCATACATTGACTCAATTCCTAAAAACCTTAACATCATTAAATGTTAAATTCAAAACGCATTTCATGATTCCGTTTCTACAACCCATCCAACTAAAGCCTCTAACAAATTCCCAGAACACAACTCAAATTGAAACGCACAAAGTCATTATGTGTGCTTCTGGGAATTTCGACAATAAAACAGTCAACTGCAAAAACTATAAAAGGGCAGTGCTTTTCAATTTCGGCATTCAGTCTCTCTTCAAAGCCCGAACCCCCGCCGATCAATAGTATAAAAGTCACTCTTTTAAATTTAAATAAATAACAATAAAGCTTACCGGGATTGTTCAACCAAACACCTCGCCTTTGTCTATTATTTTCATTCATTCGACAACTCCGCGCTCTTCTCTCGGGTCTACCGTCAAAGCACGGCGCGGAGTACAACAAGGACGTCAAAAAACTGCAACAACTGACGATAACATCGCTAAAGTTCACCAAATGGTGCTAGGCGATCGCCGGATTAAAGTGAGAGAGATAGCAGAGGCTATGAAAATGTCCAAAGAACGTTTTTGTCACATATTAAATCAAGATTTAGACATGAGAAAGCTGTCCGCGCGTCGGGTGTCGCGTTTGGTCACGTTTGGTCACGTTAGAATAAAAACGTGTTTGAATGAATATTTCCAACGCTCTGTTGGCGCGGTTTAGGCGCTATAAAACCGAGTTTTAGCGCCGATTAATTACTGTCGATGAAATTTGGATACACCAATGTACGCCCAAAACGAAAATGCAATCAAAACAGTGGACACCAGGGGGAATCAGCTCCAAAAAAAGGAAAATCTGTATTTTCGGCTGGGAAAGTTATGGCGACTGTTTTTCGGGATAGTCATGGAGTTATCGTAATCGATTATCTTCAAAAAGGAAAATCCATTACAGGAGCATACTACGCATCATTACTTGAACAAGTGAAGGCAGAAATTGTGGAAAAACGGCCCCATATGCAGAAAAAGGAAAACCTGTTTCACAAAGACAACGCGCCGTCTCACACCTCAGCGGTTGCCATGGCGAAAATCCCCGAATTACGGTTTGAATTGCTTGACCATCTGCCTTACTCACCAGATCTAGTCCCATGCGACTCCTTTTTGTTCCCTAATCTAAAAACTAAGCTCGGAGGACAGATATGTTCGCCAAATGAGGAGGGATTCACCTTCGTGAACAGTTATTATGCAGAGAAAAACGCCGAGTACTATTTGGACGCGTTAGAAAAATGGGGGCATCACTGGGAGTAGTGTGTAGAGTTACAAGGAAACGATGTTATGGGGGTTGTAGTTGATGCCAATACGGGGGCACGGATTCACTTGGTTCCCTAACACTTGGTTCGCCGATATTAAAGAAGAAAAGAAATGTTGTAATAGTAGTGTTTCTTTATTTTATTCTTTATTATATTTACTATCCACATTTATTTACATTTGGTATATATAAACTTTATTTACACAAATTAATTTCGCTGCTTCTGCTTTAGTTCTTAAGTTTTTTTTCTTGTATCTATTAGAATTCTTATAATGTAGGTCTAGGATTTAACTTAGTTTAAATAAATAACGGCAACAAATTATGTCTAGAACATTTCTCTATTACTAAGATTTAAAATAAAAAAACTGTCCTCTGTATGTATATACGAAAGGTAATGAGAAAGGAACAACACGACAATTGTGGCTTGACTTTATTTCTTGGACGCTCGACGTAGCGTGACCGACTGCGATCGTGTTTGAGTACTGGCTTATTGAGCGGGGTGACCTGCCTCGGTAGTGGTTGAATAATGACTAATTTGAATTAGGGATGAAGGTTGGGATTTTTGGTTTACACCACAAGCAACCAATCGAAATCATCCTTACATTCGGTGCTTTCTCATGTTCCTCGCCCATGGAGGTGGATAAACGCTTCGGTTAATTCAACAGTCGACCGACAAGGGAGAATGAGAGAGCCGGAACACAATGTGCCATGATCCCGGGTTGAATTTGGTTTTTTGTGTGCATGTATCAATGCAACTCTGAGGATACCCCACTGACCTAATTCGGCGAATGTGGTGATTTTAGAGTGCATTGAACTATAGGAAGATAAAAATGAGAAGGAGAGGATAATGCCTGGTGCTATTCACCTGCAAGAAGAGATCATTGATCCCAAGCGGATAGCGTGTCTGGGAGAAGTCGAAGTGACGCTATATTGGCTAGGCTAATATTGTAGCGAGCTTAGGGTTCGCTGGATTAATTATTTTGAATAAATAAGAACCGTTGAATCGATTTTGAATTAATGTGACACTTTATTAGTCCGTTAATAACAACCGTTACTTTTTACCGTACACTTAACGATTTCTTAACTTATCGCTTCCGTACTTATCGCGTCTTTTACTTCTTCACTGCTTACTTCTCACTCGAGACTTATCGCTTGCTTCACTTTTTTCTTCTTACTCCACTCCATGATCTGTGTGCAACGTATTTATACCGTTCCCTCATTCTGATTCGGTGTTTCGTTTCTGTCCGTCCATAGTCTCGACTTTTCTATTCCAGTTTTCCAGTACTTTCTAAAATAACCTAGTACTTTGTTTCGGACTTTCTCGAAGACTCCAGTACTGATTGTCATATGCGTCACAATATTATCGTGGGAACCAAACTCGAAGAATTTGGAATTACTTCAGCCGTTGCATGATTATGTAACCGCGTCTTTTGGACAGACTATGCCGTTGCTAACCGACATGAAATGCAAAATGGAGTTGTCGTATGGCAAAAAAATAGCTAAACTCAATTATGCATTGTCTGCATAGAATAATGAGTTTAGCTATGTGTCCTTTTGGGAAACATGTTTTGCAGGTGGAATAGCTTGTAGGGGGAATAAGGGTTGATATGACACACTGAAAGCGATCGAAATAAGGTTGAAATTGTGGGTTGGTTCTCCATGTAGTGTAAATAACCCCCACAATGTCATCATCATCATCGGCATTTCAACCGGGATCCGGTCTTCGCCTTATTTAGCGAGTCTCTCCACCGGTATCCGGTCCATATCCGAGACTTGTTAAATTGTCCATAATAATTCGTTTTTCCGGGCGAGGTTATTAGCCTTGTGCCAACCTTTCTCAAGATGTCGCTGCATGCGTTGCTTCACTACTTGGCGTCAAAGTAGCTATCCAGGGGTGTCACGTGGAGACCCCCCCCCCCCCCCCCCCAGGGAGACTATGTAGAAAAATACAAATAAATTTTAAGAAAAAATGTCGTGTATTTTCGTTAGGTCGGAAACTTTTCAGGCCACCCTCGTATTTTAAGAGATGTGGGGAGGCTGTTTTAGTCAAGACCAAGAAAACTTTTGCTATGACAAGAAGGCTATTTTATTGTAGCCAACTTGATAGAAGTGTAAAAGTTATATGCTCTTCGGCCCTAATCAAGCCCATGATTATATATGGATGACCAGTGTGTTTCAATATTGGATTCAAATATGATAGAAAAGATTAGGGTGTTCGAAAGAACTTCCTTCATAACAGGAATCTGACTACAAAATTTATTATCCAAATGAGACCTTGTATAACGAAGCCTACATAATCTGGGTTGTCAATGTTGAACGTTGTCTCCCGTGATTGCCTATGTGGGTTTGCTGCGAACCGACTTCTAATTTTGCCCATCACTAGAAGATGATCGGAGTCGCAATCTGCTTCTCTATATGATCTTACGTCAAGGATATTCGAGTGGTGTCTTTTGTCTATGAGGAAGTGGTCTATTTGGTTACGCGTTACGCCGTCGGGTGATATCCATGTGACTTTATGAATTTCCTTGTGCTTGAATATCGTGCTTTTCACTATCAGATCTTTGGACCCTGCGAACGTGATAATTCGAATTCCATTATCATTTGAAACGTCGTGTAGGCTCTCTTTACCTATAGTTGGTTAGAAGACGTCGTCCTTTCCAATTTTCGAATTGAGGTCCCCGAGGAAGATTTTAAAATTGAATGATGAGATTCCGTCGAATACTTCCTCTAGGGTCTCGTCGAATGTGTCCTTCGTTTCTTCGTCCGTAGATTCTGTTGGGATGTGTACGTTTATAACTACATAATTGTACCATGGTCCCTGTATTTGTAGCACCGACATTCGCTCATTAATAAATTGCACCTCTTTTACATGGGGCGTAATCTTCTTGCTTATGATGAAGCCAGTCCCGAGGTTATGTGTATCGGTACCTCCTCACGCCAGTGTAAACCCGTTGGTTTCGATTACTTGATGTGAGAGTCGGACTTCGTGAAGCGCGAAGATGTCCATTTTATATTGTTTCGCGTTGTTTACGACCGTCTGTATCGCGCCTGGTTTATATAACCTTCGAACATTCCACGTCCCGACGCGTATATCCCGCTTTTTCCGTTTTTCCCTACGTCTTCTTTCTGCCGAGTCGGTGTTTTCTTCATGATTTGTTCCCTTATGGTTGGTAGTGTCGGCTCATCACACCTAGGTCTACCGGGTTTTTCGTGAGATTGTTTGTTGTATATTGATTATTCATTTTTGTTCCCACGAGTCTTGGGGTTTCAAATAGTCTGCCACACACGAGCCCCACTTTGATATGGTAAGGTCTGCTTACGGCTCTGATTCAATCCGGTGCTGCTGCAAACCATACAATGGGCACGGTGACGCGTAACACCCTGGATTAGAGGTGATAGATCTTTGTGTGTTAGTACTCGCTACCCTCTCTGACATGGGTGACCCTGTGGGGGTACGAAGTATGATGCCGAACATGGGCACGGATTCACTTCACCCTCAACAATTGTTCCACCGAAAGAAATAGAAAACACTTTTTATTTGTTGTTTTTATGTTCTTTATTTTTTTTGCATAGTATTTAATTTGCTTTAGTCTATGTTTGTACACTTGTAACTTCTTTAGTACTTGAATTTTTCTTGTATCTATAAGCAACGAATTTAAATAGCAAATTTCGCGTTTCGATTTAACTAGTGCACTATGAAGTTTTTGATTATTAAGTATTAACTCGCGGTTGATTTTACGGTACGTCTCCATTCGTAAATAACATTTTAATTGTTAATCGGATTTTCTTTAAAACTTGTGGCCCGAGCGCGTGCACCAGCGATGGTGTTTGAGTAACGACTTTTTTTTTCAATCGAGCAGCGGCGTGACCTGGCACTGTGAAGTATGACTAGCACCTGATCGGAATTAGGGATGGAAATTGGGATTTCTGCTTTTACACAACGATCAGCCAATGGTCATCGTGCTCTCTTGTGCATCCTTCAATTCTCCATGCTCATCGAGGTGGATAAGTACTTGCGTATTCGTTCGACGTCTATGTGCGTAGAAAGGATGAAGAAATCAAAAGGAAAGCACAATAACCCAGGGTTGATCTCGCTTAGTGTGTGTGTATTAATGCCGGGTCTGAGACTGGTCCCATTGACCTAGTGCGGTGATTGTGGTGATCTCAGAGGGCATCGAACTATGGAAAGACAGAATTGTGAAGGAGAGGAAAATGTTGTTTGCGCTATTCACCTGTAAAATGAGATCGTTGATCCCAAGCGAATGGGTGATCTGAAGAAAAGCCGAAGTGACGCCAAATTGGCTGGGGTAATTTATCATGATAACTAAATAAATATTTTGATAAATTCCCCAGCGGTTTCGCTATGATGCGATTTCGTTGTTTGCTCCGGCCTGTTGTTGCTAACCGACATGATGTGAATTTCGATGGAAATCTCATGGGCTAGCAAAAATGGAGTTGCCGTATTGCAAAAGGTAGCTGAATTAAATTCTGCATTATCTGCATAGAATAATGAATTCAGCTATGCTTCTTTTTACAGGTAAAATAACCGAACGGTGGGATAGGGGATAATGTGACGCGCTGTTAGCGGTCGAAATTAGGTTAGGATTGTGGGCTGGTTCTCCATGTGATATAGGGAAACCCCACAACCCTACTGGAAGCGTTTGCTTCCGTCAGCATAGCCTGAGTGATTCATTGTAGTTTAAGCTCCCCCGCCACGTCAAGGTTTCTACCAAGCGGGGGAATTATGGTTAATCAGCACAAATTCCCTTTTTTCCATTTTCGTTAAAATTCACGAGGTTGTCCACCTTCAATGGCTGGCAATGGCACCAACTAAATGACGCAGCTTTCTGAACCTCTGACAGTAGTCTATTCATAAATAGCAGTATGATGGGACCAGTGCTGCATTTAAATTGAGGGCACGGGAATTTCAAAAAGTCACTGACTTATCAAACTGCCCTAGTAATTAAGCTAGAATTTTGGCATTTTTTTGTCTAGCCTATAATTTAGATTCTAACTACTACTACTATTTATTGGCCTGTAGGAACATGGAAGTTCATGACCTCACCGATTCGACGCCTCCATAAAAGATGTCGAAACAAAACTCTAATCAGCTCAGATGTTGTAAGTTTATAGCCAATATACAACCAACTCGTTTGCGGCCTTTAGCAATAATTTGGATTCTAAGAAAAAATAAAAGGAAATAAAAAATGTTAGTAAAATGAAGGCCAATCTAAAATGATGACGGCATACCAAGATAAAAATTAACTGACAGCAGCGCTTAGGTATTTATAATTAATAGATGATCTCTATGTTTCAAAATTCAACGGCCGAACTAATTTAAAGAAATTTGCACAAGCCCCCTTCCGTCCTATTTGGCATTTGGTCCCAAAGAAATTCATTTATTATTTTGTGATACACTTTCGGTTTACAGCGCTGTTACAAGTGTCTTATTCCACAATGTATACATCTAATTTTAACTTCATAAACAATACGAAAGAATTTACGAGTTCTCCTAGAAAAGCCATAGATTCGGACAGTGCCCCTCGTTGCACCGGAGGAATGTTTACAAGAACAGCGGAATTTGTTTTCCGCATTTTGCCATATTCCATTAAACTTTAAATTTTTCGGATCTGTGGCTATTTGATCTGACATCAAAAGAGGAACTTATATCAACCTTAAGGAAGGCTGTTGGTGAAGTATAAATAGGATATTTTCGCGTGTTTTTTTTTTTTTTTAATCCACGTGCGCCTTTTGATATTAACTGATATCGTGAGGAAGAATCCAATGGGGATAGAAAACTTGAAACTAGGAAAATTTGTGTCAATGCAATATATTTAGGTTTTATTGTACCAAACAACCAAAAACCTGCGGCAGTTATTTTATTAAAATTTGCTGGCTTGGGGACTTTGAACGGTGTTTCACATACTACTATACTCATCATGTACAAAAACAAATACTAAGGCATAGACATTTATTTAATTCGTTAGAAAGACCAGGTTTTTCGTATTACGAGGGTTTGTATTGAATAGAATTGATAGAGGAGACTGACAAAGTCAACCAACTGTGAGAGAAGACGAGGAGAATGTCGGCTAGGATTGTGTGCACTTTAAGGGTTTTTAGAACGATAAATTTGGGGCGTCCAATTGAAAAGCGCAGGATTAGAGGCTTTTCTCATTACAGACCATGGACACTTTCTATCTTTCAATCACAATACAGGAACTGTGTTGTATTGCGCTTAATGCCATTTTTATAAACTAAATTTCCGTGAAGGAAAACCCAGTCAATGATGGATTTTTGATAACGTCTTTATCGTCTAAGATTTTTGAATTTAGTCGGCATTATTTGGCCAATGGTGTCCATTTAACATTTGGGTCGTCGCATAATTTTGTCGTGTGACTGCCCCCTTCACATATCATTTTTCGTTCGGCTTTCACGATAGTTATGTCTAGGAAGCGGAATTGGCTAATAGGGGGCGACTATGGCTAATAACAAGAATATTTCTATTGCAATGTGAGTGAGGTTTTAAAATGGGTGTTTTACTTTTATTTAAATGATCTACTATTGCATTTGGGGATATTCTATTGTAAAGGGAAATTAGTGGTTTGGGGGGAAGGGAAGCATATGTATGAGGAGACACGAGATGTTAATTATTCAAAGGAGGAGTGATAATTAAATGAACTTAATTATATAACAGGGCCAAAAATAATCGGTAATCATGGCGCGATAACGATGGCCATTCACAGTAACATGACGATCGTTATCGTCGATAAAAAAATATGGCCCAATGACGCCGCCAGCATGCAAACCGCACCAAATAGTTATTTTTTGTGGATGAAGTGGTGATTCATGAAGCACATGTGAATTTTCACCCGACCAATAACGCATGTTTTGGTTATTGACGAACCCATTGAGCCAAAAATGAGAGAATATTTTCAAACGACATGTTTGAATATAAATAACCAATGGCCAATCTTTTTTGTAGGCAAATCAATTCTGAGTGTCTTATGTTCATCTCCCTCCACCCGCCCCTTTTTGACGGCACTGTGGTGGTTCTTTATATTACACGGAGAATCAACCCACAATTACAACCCAATTTCGCCCGCTAACCGCCCACCACATCAACCCCAATCCCTTCCGTTGGCCAATTTCACCTGCTAAAGGTATACCACAAAAGGACGCATTATCTGAATTCATTATTCTATACGTGATATTATAACGGGTACTGTTCTTCGGAAATTCGTGGTATTGTTCCACGCAATTCGGCTTATGTGCGCTCCACAAGACAATCCGATGGATCGCACCCGTTTGTGGTTAGTCTTCCGACGGCGCGAAAATCCCTGTATCAGAACTCGTTCCGTTACAGAGCGGGGAAGCTGTGGAACTCCCTTCCTGCGCGAGTGTTCCCGGAGCGTTACAACCTGCAACTGTTCAAAAAGAACTGCAACCGTTATTTGGTGGCATCTCGAGGCGCCCACTCGGCGCTATAGGTTCGCATCTCCCGAGAGAAGTCTAATAAAAAAAAAAAAAAAAAAAGAAGATAATGCATAATAGAGTTCAGCCCTTTCCTGGGCATACTGCAACATTATATCATAAACCACATGAGATTTCCGCCGGAAATCACAATTTCATGTTTGGTTAGCAACAGCAAAGTCTGGGCAAACGATGCTGTTGCAGCATCGCGCAACGGCTTGGGTTATCGAATTCTTTTAGTTTGTTGCTAATATTTTCCCAAGCCATCGCAGCGTCCTTTGACCTCCCCCAGACACGGCTATTCGCTGGGGATCAATAAACTCTTTAGTCAGGTGAATAGCACAAGAAATATACCGGCTATTCCATCCCATTCTCCCTTCTCGGAGTACATTGCACTCTAAGAACAATCCCATACCAAACTGGGTCATGCGGTAACCAGTTGGGTTTGATTTCATTGCATGAGAAAGCAAACCAACCCCGAGATCATCACGCTCTCCTTTTTGGTTTCCACATTCGCCCTATGTCCATTGACTGTTGAATAGATTCACAAGAGTTTATTCACCTCGATGGGCAGGGAAATGAGAGAATGCAGAAGAGAGTGCGATGAAGATTGGTGGATCGTGTGGGTACAGTCAAGTCAGTCGTTTTTCATCCGTGGTTAGAGTCAGTTGTTATTCAACTCCCTCGAGGAGTACAAACAACACAACGTGGAGTGTAGAAACCAAGTGTAAAAGTCGTGTGCAGTCGGACAGTCCGCGTTATTATATATTTATTTCCATTATACACATTCAAGTGATTTCATTAAATTTTGATTCTCATTAATAAGGAGACATTTCGAACGCAGTTTTCTCTCTTATTGATAACATTTCCAAAAGTGATCCCGAAACACATTAAAGAAAAATCACATAAAAATTATCTGTGTTACCTAATCCACCGAACAATATTATTTAAGAACGTGAATCTGTGGAATTATCAAGATATTATATGCCACCTGTTTTTTTTTTTTTTTTTTTGTTTCGGTAGGAAGGTGGAAATCTTCAAAAGATATCTCTAGACCGATCCAGGGGCATGCCGGGTTTTTACCGACTAAAACCACCTCCCGCCAGGCTCATATTCCCGTTGATCCCCGCGGAACATTCTTTAAGATATTCCATCGCGGGGCGGGACTAGGAGCCACCTGTAGAGTGTGCTATGTGTATGTCATCATTCTGAAAAGAAGTAAACATAAAGAAATACCAAAAGAACTCATTAAACAAGAAAACCTCCAGTGTGTTTTTATTTTTTTCTCCATCCTGGATTCCTGGATATTTTGTGACCAGTTTTCGGCGGAATAATCGTTGCATTATTTATTCCTTTCTCTTGGCGATTGATTTGCTGCGGTAATCGGTGGGTGTTAAGTGAACCCGTGTCGTGCCGGCAGACCATTTTAAACTCCCATAGGATATTCTCCATTCCTCCACAGTCCCTTCTCTACTACCCTTTATTACGACCTCGGAGTCAAAGGAAACTCAACACCGATTTCACTTCAGCCGTTACACGATTCTCGTGCACGCGTTCTCGTCAGTTCTTAGGTGGTCGGCAGACTGGTAAGGATCATATGGTATAGCCTACCATGTGGACATTGTTTGCAATCTTTTCATCTGGGTTATTGGAAGAAACTCCAGCCGACGCATTTACAAAGTAACAATATCAAAAGTGAGTTTATTTGTTTAATATCCACATTACAGTGGCTACTACTGTCCAAGAACAGTATTGACAGTTATTTTAGAGCATCTCAGGGCGCTGACTAAGCGTTATAGGTTCATCTTTCCCGAGAGAAATCTATGACGATAAAGGCCAAGAAAAGAGGTGAGGCAATCATTTTTGTTTGTTATTACTCCCATGTAGGGCATCACTGATTATTCTTGTGAATAATCAGCGATTCCTATAATTACTATATATTGGCCTGTAGGAACCTGGAAGTTCATTACCTCACTGGCTCGGCTCCGCTATCGTTTCCTCTCCTGGGCACTCTCCTTCCACATTTCGCCCTCTGATCCTACCTCCTCAACGTCGCGTCATATATTGTCCTCCTGTCTCCGTCGCGGACAAATAATGATCATAGAAAAATAAATATGACGCAACAATGAGTCGTAGAGCTCATTGGGGACGCAACCGTCAGTCGTGTAGTTAAGTCCTATACACAGATGCAATATACCCCATACTTAGGTGAACTCGCTGCATACAGTCACTTCCAAATATTTTTCGGTAATAGTCTTTAACTAGAGAGTATGTATCATTCAGTGAACGGCAACTTCAGAGGAATAAAACCAAATATTGTTCTTTAGTCGAACCACACGAATATGGAACACTCTCCTTAATGTTTCCTCGTCCTTGTTACCTCCAGGCAGTCGTGGCTAAGTGTAAGTTGATACCTCCCTTCCTTATACTCTTTGTTTTCTTTCAGTCAAACTGTGCTTTGATATTTAAGGATATCCAAAAATACCTTATGTTCTGTGTGTTTTGTGTATAAAAAATGTATATGTATATGGTATACATGACAAGTAGGTCTCGGTTGCACCACTGCTACCCCAACGCGACCTATATACATATTGTCATATGACACATGTTGTTCCTCATATCCGACGGGTAGCAAGTCACCTTTTAATGTACTCGTATTATACGAACAGAATAAAATAAATTAGGCTTCTTTAAAGAGGCACTAATCTGTTTTCTCTTTTTTTTCATAATTTCCACATTATAATTTTTTCGATTTATCACTGCAAGGGCAATCACCTTTCGTCTCCATCAACACAGTCCTCGCGACTCTCACAGCGATTGATATTAACGCAAAACCATAAAGACTATTATTTACTTGATTACGAGAATCTAGCAAGAAGGAGGATAGATTGCGGCTATTTATACCTCTCAATTCATTATATTCGTATATTTTATATTTATGAATTTTCTCGCTTGAGCCGCTGCTACCAGGCAGCCAATGATATTATTGTTAACCGGAATAATTCGTCATGTGATATACACACAGCAGAAACAAGACAGATTAAAATGCACAATCATTTCGCCAGCACTGATAAAATATTTATCCATTCAATTGAATAATTGATAAAGGAAATAAAATATTTTAACGCTGACCAATTTATAGTGCTATTTCTTTGCAGAATATTGCTCTTTATTTTATTGAGGCAATTTGTAGAATTTATAGTCGGGGGTATACAAGGAATTGCTCATTAACAGTTTGTAGAGCTTTTCTGTGACCAGCGACCATTTATTTCTGGTTTTACATTCGTGTTTCTACAACGTCACACCGGCTTTTATGGGATTCAGTTTTCTCCTTTTATTTTATTCAGTTATGGTGCAATAACCCTCGAGCTGCCTTGCAATCAAGTATTTGCAAGTTGCCAATATTCACTTGAATTTGAGTACATCTCCCTTCTCGCAATAAATGAGTACGTATCTATTTAAGAAAAACGCATGAAAAACCCGTAAAGTGAACATATTCAGGATTACGGTTTTGTAGGAGCCTATTTTTAACCGTTTTTTCCTACTACTACTTATAAGTATCATCCTGAGAAATGTTGGCGCAAGGCTAATGACATTGACCGGAAAAACAAACTATTATGGACAATTTAACAAGTCTCGGATATGGACCGGATACCGGTGGAGGGGTTTGCTAAATAAGGCCAAGACCGGATCCCGGTTGTGTTGCCGATGATGATAATGACTTATAAGTATGCAACATCGATTTTATTATTATACGAGGGTAGCCTCTTATGTTTCGGGATTTGGCAACCCTAGCGTTGCAATCCGGCAATTGACAGCTCTGTCGTAAAGTTGGACATTTTTGAGTTTATACGCACTCAGAACGTTTTGACATACGAGCGCTATTTGTGTTGTTTACAGTAACTTAAAAGATTCATCTCGGCCCAAAAAGGGAATTAAATCGTCAACATTTTCGTGCGATTATTTTTTACAACTTTCGGCGTGGATTATCTCAGCAACAGTGCATGGATGAACTTAATTCAATTTTTGGCGATGAAGCTCCATCAAGGACCAGTGTTTATCGATGGTATGGTGAATTCAATCGTGGTCGTAGTTCACTCCAAGATGAATTTCGTGAAGGTCGTCCAAAATCAGATGTTGTTCCGAAAACCATTGATGCTGTGCGCGAACTGATATTGGAAGATCGTCATGTGACCTATCGTGAGATTGAGACAACCTTAGGCGTTAGTGGGACCAGCATACATTCAATATTGCATAAACATTTGACTGCAAAAAAATTTGTTCGCGTTGGATCCCACACAATTTGTCAATCGCCCAAAAAAAGGCTCGTGTCAATTGGTCGAAAGAAATGCTCAAAAAATACGGTCGCGGTGCTTCGAAACACGTCTATGACATCATGACAGGTGATGAATCGTGGATTTACGCGTATGAGCCCGAAAGTAAACAGCAGTCGACTGTCTGCGTGTTTCAAGATGAGCCAAATCCAACAAAAGTTGTTCGCGCACGAAGCACTTCCAAGCAAATGGTCGCCTGTTTTTTCGGAAAAACTGGACATGTCGCAACCGTACCACTAGAACAACGCAGCACAGTCAATTCTGAGTGGTACACAACCATTTGTTTGCCAGTTGTCTTCCAAGAAATCAGGAAAACCAACCGCCGAAGACGGATCACTCTTCACCACGACAATGCGAGCTCTCACACATCGGCTGCGACAACTGCATTTTTGAGCACCCAAAACATCGATTTGATGGGTCATCCGCCGTATAGTCCTGACTTGGCACCGAATGACTTCTTTTTATTCCCGTACGTAAAAAACAAACTGAGAGGTCAACGTTTTTCGACACCTGAAGAAGCGGTTACTGCATTTAGAATGCATGTGTTGGAGATACCTCAATCAGAGTGGCAAAAGTGCTTCGGCAATTGGTTCAAATGCATGCAAAAGTGTATAGATCTTCATGGGGAATATTTTGAAAAACAATAAAGTGATTTTCGACGATCAATATTTGTTTTTGTTCTCTAATCCCGAAATATAAAAGGCAACCCTCGTATTTCTTAAAGAATGTGACATCATCTATACATACCAGAAGGTGTGACTACTGAGATCCTCGATTTGTATATCGGGGTGAACTCTTCCTGAGCCTGCGTACAAAAAATAATCATCATCATCATCATCGGCACTACAACCAGGAACCGGTCTTGGCCTTACTTAGCAAGTCCTGGGGCTTGTTAAATTTCCCATAATGATTTGTTTTTTCCGGGCAAGGTCATTAGTTTTGCGCCAGAGGCTCCCCGACGGGGAATCGAACCCCGGTCTTCCGCGTCACAGGCGGGTATACTAACCACTATGCTATCGATGAGCCACAAAAAATAATACTGCGTACAAAAAACCATAAGGTTTCTTAGATGATACTTCAGTTGACAACATAATTACTACTTAATAGTATGTTTACTTCGACTACATGTCTTGTTTTTTTTTTTAGTTTCTTTTGACTAAACGTTTTTTAGTTGAATGCAGCTTTTACTGTGTTAACCACCGATTTCACTCTGAAACTCTTTTGGTGGCTTTTGGGTAACAACATATATCTCATTCCAAGAAAGTATTAGTCTTTTGTGCAAAGTCGTTAAAATAGTGCGAGAGTTTCGCGAACAATCAGTGCAACATCCTTGGCTTGAAGTGGAATTCTTTGACTTTCATTTCATTTTTACATTTTTTTATTTTTTATTTTATTTTTTTTTATCTTCTTAGTTTCTAAATTACATGCTAGACAAAAAAATGCTTAAATTCTAGCTTAATTATCTTCTATTACAACTTAGCGGACCTTCGCAGACGCTCTAAGCTAAGCAATACATAGCAATTGTATAATTTGCCTTTCGGCGACAGAACTTTGTTTGTGGCAGTACTTATAATTCCTTAAATCACAACGAAAAATTTTGAAAACGTGTCGAATTTTTTTTTTGTTTTTAATTTCATTTAAAAGAACTTAACTCTACTTAAATCTTATACTACCCTAATTCTAGAAAAGCTAAGTCTATGTAAGCTGGCTGATGTTACTGTTATTCTATACCGACATTGGTATCCAGGTCTTTATATGCCATTCAACCACCAGAACTGTTGACGCTGTCCAATACTATCGTCCCAGTCTCTGTGCGAGATAGCCCTATTGAAGCGCAAGAGCTTTCTTCGGTGCACGTTACTTCCTGGTCGTAGCACAATCGCCCGTCTACGGCTGATCTACTTACATGAAAGATCAACGGAATTCCGGATATATTCTGTATAAGCCCTTTCATGTCCAAATCAAGGAACGCATCTGGTAGAACAAAACCGTTGAGACGCACGTTCTCATAGTGCAGGCCATTTGTATAATAAGCCCCGAAAATGACCCAATGACCTAAGGACGAGCTATTGCTCTCGCAATATGTCCTCTGATTAATGTAATCATAAAATAATCTATCCAATTTATGTATGCTTCATTATATAAAGTCTCATGTGAATAATACTTTTTACAGTCCGGTTCCGCTGTTCGATATAATCTGAGACAATTTCTGAGAGGCTTCCCTTCGAACACCCGAATCTTTTTCATCAAATTTGAACCTATGTTAAACCATACTGGACAACCATATATGAGCATTGACCTGATTAGCGTCATGTAGCATATGACTTTTAGCCTGCTGTAAAGTTGGCTATTGTGAAATAGCCTCCTCGTCATAGAAAAAGTTTTCCTCGCTTTGAGCAAAGCAGCCTCTACATGTCTGTTGAAATTCAGATATTGGTCTAGCCAGATGCCAAGGTATTTAACTACACTCTTGGTTTCCAGTTTATCTCCATGCGGTCCCACGATATCTAGCTTTCGCCAGTTTTTCCTTGTGTCGTTCGTTGCTTTATATAATGGAGTTCTAAATAGGATGGCTTCACATTTCTGGAAGTTGATCTTAAGTTTCCAGTCGTCGCAATAGCGCTGCACGTTGTTGAAGTCTCGATGTATTAAATTATTTATGATCTCAACTTTCGGAGTTGTTCTATAAATGATGAGATCGTCTGCGTACGCATTAGCCTGCGGAAGTGCATCTAATAAGTCGCTAATGTAAATGTTAAAAAAAAACTTATTAAACGCATGTTCATTGGGTTTGTCCAGTCTTTGCCCTTTTTTGGGATGGGCTGAATGATAGCCGTTTTCCAACGTGCGGGATAATATGTCGGCCTGTCACGCGGGAGACCGGGGTTCGATTCCCCGTCGGGGAGCCTCTGGCGCAAGACTAATGACCTTGCCCGGAAAAAACAAATCATTATGGAAAATTTAACAAGCCTTACGACTTGCTAAACAAGGCTAAGACCGGTTCCCGGTTGTAGTGCCGATGATGATGATCTCCTGGTCGTGTCTGTCTGTAAACTGTCTGTGTAACTGTTTTAGTTTCGATAGCAGTCGGCTCTCTTTCTTGTGGAGTTCGTTTATTGTTGTGTTTCTGTACATGTTTATGTGATCTGTAACAGTTGTTTTGGGAATTGTTTTGTCCATTGTTCGTTTTACGGTTTCGTCCATTTGTTGGATGTATTTGTCGATTTCGTCATCTGTCAGGTTTCTGTTTACTGGCAGATTAAAGTCGTTTGAACGAAGTTCTCTTCTTAATGATCTGGTGAACCGCGGCCATTGCATTCCCCCAGATCTGCGAGATCGTTCGGAAGCTCTATTACTGCCGTGAATGCACAGTGGTCACTGTCGTATTCAATTGTCCGTAAACAGATTCTGTTTTGTCTGTTGGTGTTAAGTAGTCTCACTCTTGAGTCTAAAAAGGCGAAACACACATTTCTGCCGGGAGTGCTGGCAGTATGGCTCCTCCAACCCGCACACGCCACTTCGTCACGGCGGATGCGAGTGAGCTACCGATGGGCCACGACCCACTCGGACGTCGTACCTGTTGGTCCATGCAAACCACATCAGGCCAGTGGACCGCACCCCAATCCCTTTGCCCCTGCAGCAACACACGCGGTACCAGCCAGGTCCACTTCCTATACTGACCCAAGCCCAGCCACGACCCAGGAACTTGTCTACACGACAGTTCCAAGCCTTACCACCGCGACTACTGGGGCAATCGAAACCACCCAGATTCGGAACACGTGACTCTCCTTCTGACACACACCGAACTACTCCCCCCCCCCCCCCTACCTTTTCTTTCATGACTACGTCACGTCATGTCTATACTACATGGAGAACCAATGATGGTGATGATGATGATTCTTTATCTCAGAAGGTCGTCATGACTTTTCATAATATCAGCCACAGAGCCATCAGCCAAACGTCTAGAACAAATGTATCCCGACAGTATCGCGGAACGTACAACGGGGTGGATTTTCGCTTTTAAACCCACCAACCATTTTTGGATCAGTCTTTGGCGGTTTTAGAAGAGTCGACTGTTGGAGTGTTCCGCCGAACACTGTTCACCAAAGAGAAAATTGAACAAACCAGAACACGGAGACAGTAGACCACTAATAAAACGCAGTTCCTTTTATTTATTGTTCACGCTCCTTTTATTTCAGCATTTGTTTCTTTCGTGCTATTTAAGTATCGTACAATATTTCAATATTACAAGCACTTGCGAAACTAAGAACAACTTTCGACTGCTGCGCGTTCCTTGAGTGTATGTTGAACGTCGAGTATATACGTTACGCTTTTTGGTCGTATTGCTCGGCGCGGACCGACCTTCTTGTATGGTCCTCTGTGACTTTCTGTTCGAATTAATTTTCCCTAAGACGACTGCCCTATCTAAATGTTCCTATCCATCCTATCTGTCTCTTATCTTCAAGAGAAAATTTCCATTTTGGTTTTCAACTTATTATCGGAATCTTGCTTCGAAGGATCAAGCGTGCCGCCACTTCTTTCTTGATCGTATGATGGGCTTTGTTTGCGTTACCCATTTGGCTTACGACAACAGAGTTTTTGTGTGCTTCAAATGGGTAACAAAGGAATCGTGGGATTTGGTTGTAGATCGCATTTCCCAATCATAAACATCTAGCGTGGGATAGACGTTACGATGTTTATGATTGCAAGAATTGTTGGTCGGCGGGCGAATCGCTAAGCTTTTGTTTGCGCACGTGCGCTTGTCGGTTTGGGATCTTGCGAGGAATTTATGGTGCTAATTGCTATTATTAGGGAGATTATTCTGTTTTCAGAAAAATTGGATGAATCGAATGGATGCATTGGATGGATGCATTGAATTCAATATTAGGAAATTTTGAACGTTAAGTTCGATTGATTTTTACTATTGAATTCAATGTTGTGGTATTTGGAATCTTACCTTTTGTTTCAAGCGGACTAAAGGACTTTTGGGAAACGTCTCTGTGGGCACGTGTAACGGATATAGCTGAGTATGTTCCTAGGTGGAACGACGATATCTCAACCTATAGTGGATTGTGTGGTTCGTAGAACCGCCACAAGTCCATCAGGCAAGCTACGAATGATGGCCAAGAATTTCTATCGGGCATTTTACGGAGCCTATAGCTTGACAAAGTGGTATTTCACCGGGCGGCACTACCACTCGGCCTTTAGTCGCCTTTTTCGACAAGACAGTCTAGCTGGGAGTAAATTCTAAGGTCTAAGGTCTAAGATTTTATAACTAACACAATGCGAACAAGCCCAACAGACTTCTTTACGTTTTTTTTTTTGACCGTCTTTGTCGACGTCTGTTTTTCCAGTTCTCTTGTTTTTTAATTTTAAGTACTGCATGTTTCTTTCAACGGTTGAATTGCGCCTCTTGTACTAATGTAATGTATTAATTAAAAAAACTACCCATTTCGGGCGGCGGCTTTCATAGAGTTCCTCCAGAGTATCTGGATGATTTTCTTGCTCGTGTGTTTCAGACTTTATGCATTTTTATAAATAATAAATAAATTGGTGTGTTGATTAAGCATCATCATCGGCACTACAACCGGGATCCGGTCTTGGCCTTATTTAACAAATCTCTCCACCGGTCCTGATTTCGAGCCGATGTCATCCAGTTTGGCACTCCTAGGCTCTGGGTGTCCTGGTCTACGCCATCTCTCCTTCGCAGACAAGGTCTGCCGCGCTGTCTCCATCCATACATCCTGCCACAAAGGACTTTCTGGGCAGGCTCCTCTTCGCTCATTCGAGCTAGGTGTCCCGCCCACCGGAGTTTACCGAGCCTGATTTTTCTTACAACATTAGCTTCAAGGTAGATTGCGTACAACTCATGGTTGTAGTGTCTCCGGAATCGTCCCCCCTCACATACGGGGCCTACAATTCTCCTTAAGACTTTTCTCTCGAACGCGACCAAGAGCTCAGAGTGCCTTTTATTATGCACCTAGGTCACGCATCCATACATGAGTACTGGTAAGACCATGGTCTTGTACAGTAGTAGCTTGGATGTTCTGGATAAATTTCGGGATTTAAAGAGCCTTGATAGACCATAATAGGCTTTGTTGGATTTAATCAGCCGTTCGCGTATTTCTTCTTCCATATTGTTATCGGCTGATACTATTGACCCAAGGTAGTAAAAAGATTGCACTACTTCAAATTCGTGCTCCACTACCCTGATAGTTTGACCAACGTTAGGTCTTCTCTTCGCAGAAGTTGCCACCATGTACTTAGTTTTTCCCTCATTAATGTGCAGTCCAAGGTTTTGTGCCGCCTGCTCGATCTGGGTGAAGGATTCCTGTACAGCCGATTCGGTTCTACCGATGATGTCGATATCATCTGCGTAGGCAAGTATCTGGCTGGACTTGAGGCAGGCCAGACCATCCCCTTGTCGGAGTCCATTTAGATGTTTATTGGTTTGGACAGCAATCCCGCTATTTTAATTTGACTAGTTACGTTGGTCATGGTCAACCTACAAAGTCGTATCAATTTGTTTGGAATGCCGAATTCTCTCATGGCATTATATAGTTCTACCCTGGCTATGCTGTCGTAGGCGGCCTTAAAGTCTATAAATAGATGATATAATGGAATCTTAAATTCCTGACATTTTTCCATCGCCTCCCTAAGGGTGAATATCTGATCAATTGCTGATTTGCCTGGGATGAAGCCACACTGATATTGACCAATGATGGCCTTAGCGTATGGGGCTATCCGATCTTGTAGGATAGTGGAGAGTATCTTATAGGTGGTACTCAGCAATGTTATACCCCTATAGTTGCTGCACAGTGTGCTACCTCCTTTCTTATATATGGGGCAGATTATACCACGACGCCAATATTGTGGCATCTCCTCTTGCTCCCATACCTGCACCGCGATCTCATGAATTGCGTGATGTAACGCTGTCCCTCCTTGTTTGATCAGCTCTGCTGGTATACCATCAGCCCCAGGGGCTTTATTTGATTTGAGGTGTCTAATGGCCTTTAATGTTTCCTCAATGGTTGGTGGCGGCAGCATTTGGTCTTGATCTTGCATTGGTGGAGCCTCCAATTCTTCTGTGACCTGACCATTAAGAAATTCATTGAAGTGCACTTCCCATCGCTCCAGAATGCCTTCAGGATCGGTGATCAGATTACCCTTTTTATCCTTGCAGTAAGTGCAGCATGGTGTGTACTGCGTCATACTGCGGATTATTTGGTAGAACTTCCGCGCCTGGTGTGTACCTCGCTCTCTACTTTTCTCTATTTCACAGACAAGGTTTATTTCCCAGGCACTTTTCTTTTGTCTGTGAAGTCTTTTTTCAGATCTTCTGAGCTCTTTGTATTTCTCCTCGCGCACCCGCGACCTATGAGACTGTTACTGGTATTCTCATTGCGTATAGCAGCCGTGTGGATTCGAACCTGATCCGCGGATGCAATACGTCTCCGTAAGGTAATCCGCGCTCGGAAAACTGTACTAACAAGATAGTGATCCGAGTCGACGTTGGCACCTCGGTACGTTCGTACCGTCATCAGGGTCGAGGAGTGGCGGGGATCTATCAAAACGTGGTCAATTTGGTTGCGAGTGGCTCCATCAGGTGATACCCAAGTGGCTTTGTGGATATCTTTACGCGGAAACCTGGTACTCGCGACGACCAAGTTTTTCGATGCTGCCAATTCGATGACTCGTAGTCTATTGTCATTAGTGTTCTCATGCAAAGTATGGGAACCTGTGTAATGCCTGAAAACCGGCTCCTGACCTATTTTTGCATTCAAATCACCAAGAACGATTTTCACATAGTATCTTGGGCAGGTATTGAGGGCCCGTTCGACGTTCTCGTAGTATTCTTCTTTTTCGTCGTCAGGGGACTCCTCTGTAGGTCCGTGAACGTTTATGAGGCTTATGTTCTTAAACTTGCCTCACACGCGAAGAGTGTATAGCCTTTCCTTTATTGCATTAAAGCCGATGATGGCAGGCTTCAGTTTTTGGCTGACTAGAAAGCCTACCCCGAGCACATGGTGTTTTGCGTGACAGCTGTAATAAATGTCATACTCGTTTCTTTGAATAACACCACTCCCCGTCCATATTATTTCTTGCAATGCTGTTATGTCAGACTTATATTCGGACAGGGCATCGGCTAGCTGCTGTGCAGCCCGAGCTTGGTATAGCGAGCGTACGTTCTGTGGAAAAATTCTTAAATCATTTAGCCATTTTCGTATCCGTGGTCGTCGTCGTGTATCCGGTCCATATCCGAGGATTGTTAAATTTGCCATAATAATTCATTTTTACGGGCCTGGTTATTAGCCTTGCGCCAACCTTTCTCAGGATGTCGCTGCATGCATTGGTTCACTACTTGGCGGGTGTCAAAGTAGCTATCCAGGGGTGTCACGTGGAGACTGAATGTCAACTTGGATTGAACAGGCACAAGGATCGTCCTGGCCTTCGCCGGGTTGAAAGCAATCAGAGACTTTGCCCCGTATGTTCGCACTCATCCCCCCGTGTTGATTAAGCACAAATGTGAAAATTCATATTAAGTTAATCCGATTATTTTGGCGGGCAACTTCAATGACTACGTATTTGGTGGTGGCACGTTTTACGTGTAGTATTATTACGCGAAACTCTCTCGCCATTGCAATGGCTAGTCACAAAAGATAACTTGCTTGTTTGAGGATAGCCAAGACTAAGCTGAAAAACGTCGATATGACAGGTGAATATTATATTCGCAAATAAATATAAGACCAGACGGTTCGTCTCAAGTTCATATTTTTCAACTGACCAACGAAGTCGTCTGTATATTTATCTGTGAGTGATAAGTGCTTGATATGGAAATGTGTAATTATTTGGGCAGTGTGAGTTGCAATATTTATTTATGAGAGGAAGGTCGGCCTGAGAAGCACACTCGACGATCACCCTCTTGCAACTGATGATCATTCCCAGAATCATGTGGACACTCAATAAATATTTGTGTAGGTAAAATACGCCCAGCTAATTGAACGGTTTTAGAGCAATATTTTCGGATGAGTTGCATTGTATATTGTTTGGATTTTGAAATGTGGATATACTTTCTTTAAGAAAAAAGTAATGTGGTGCCTTAGAGTGTAATGGTAATAAAGCAGCTGATAGATCGTCTTTGGTCCGGTGGAGCCTCGACGTAGGCTGTTTAGGTATATTGCTCACTAATTTTGCACCTGAGAAGCCGGTTGTAAAATACTGTAAGACCTTTTCAGAAACAGAACATTTCTGCTTCTTCAAATACTAGCAGTGCGGTCCGCGTGTTAAGGGGAATCGGCCGTTCAAGTCGTAAAAATGTGTCGTTTATTGGGTTGAGAGAAAGTGGAAGTGTTTTATTGCGGTCGATTTACAACCCATAAGTCGCTTATCGCATTCCGTAATGACCTATAAAATATTACTAATTGGATCAAGATTTGGGTAGTTGACGTGATGTTATTACCGAAAGAGAGTTATAGAAACATCATTAAATACGAATTATTATTCGTATACGATTTAGAAAAGCATATCCAGTTAGCTAACGAGCTGTTGTATAAATCTGTCGGAGCTTCGGTCCAGTGTTGTCTTTACTCGTTGGATGACTTGTTGTTTTCGAACTTGAACAAGTTCAACTTCCTTTTTTAGTAGGTTCTATTTCAAGTGCTGTGGATTTGATTCGCCTGGCAACAGGCGCACCTTCCTAATTGAATCGAATTTTATTGAAGAAAAAGAAAGAGAGCTCCACACTTTTGGCCTCTCTCAATTTAATCGTATAAAGTCCGCTAACGGATTATTAATTACCTTTTGCCATAATCTATTCAAAAATAACGAAAAAAAAAACTGAAAAGAAATTCGAATTTTATATCTGTTAGGTTCTCGACCGACAAAAAAAATCAAACAGCAAACAAGAGGATCAGAAAGCCGTGGTAGAAAAGTTAAGATACTAGCACCTGGTTTTGACCAGAACTTGATTATATAAATCGGCAAGGGTCGATCGTTAGTATGATTTCTATAGTTTGCGAAAAGAACACTTTTACCGCGAGGCTCTTTAGAGCCAAAAGATTCAAAGCCAGTGTTCGGTGAGGGGCGAACTCCATTTCATTCCTACCAACATCCGAGACTAATTAAAATTTCATAAATAAATATTTTTCTCAACAGAAGGTGAAGAACCGATTGGGTGAAAAACGAAATAGGAAAAAAAATCAATCAAAGAAGAAATGACGTCAGGGCAAACACGTATATCAAAGAGAGTTGGCTGTCGAGATGCTTTAGGTAGCCATTTGTCACGATTTCGGTATTTCGAGCTCGAGATTCACGCACCTCGAACACAAGGAGTGGCTGGCTCTTCTGTGTCTTTGTGATCTGGTGGAACCGTGACCTTGCTGGCGAGCCTGGGAAGCGGCCTTCCCGCTGCCCACTGCCAGTTGGCACATGACGTGATGACATCTAGCAACAACGTCTTTTCGACAAATGGCTTTGAACGTTGTAATTGAGCTTGGAAAGTATTAATTTTATGCTTCTATGGTCGGCCATGTTCGTGAGTGCAATTTTATCTCAGATTTTAATGATTTCCTGGTCTAGGCGGATGCGTGATAGGCCTTGGGAAGTCGAATTCTATGACTTGTTGGATGATTGTGACCAAAATGGCGATCACAGGTAATTCGGTCATTGTGGTCAGAAATAAATGCTAATTTGGGTTTTGCCACGAATCAGTGTTGTGGTGTTGGGAGATGGGCGCTTTTAACACCAAATACTGCGGACGTTTAGTTAATTTATAGACTGGTATCGTAGATTTTAACAACGTTACATTCTACTTCTATTGGTATCATGATGGTTCGGAAAGAAAGGATTATTCTCTTTCCGTTGACCCGTGATAGATGAGATGCTGTTGTGGGTATTATACGGGATAAGTTCCCCTTTCCCATCTTGCCCATAGAATTTCGAGTGATCTCTGATCGTTAGCGAAGAAGCCTAAGAAAAAAGAGCCACAAACGAAGCTGTATGGTAGAGAATGTAAAAAGTGGTTAACCCAGCGATGAGGTGATTTCTTTGTAGATGAGTTCGTCTCTGCTGAAGTGGGAAAATGCGGGTAGCGCGGTGTGCGCGTTGAGGGGAATCGGACGTTCAAGTCGTAAAAATGTAACTTACGGCCGTATATGTTAACCCACTGGCTTGCGGCGACATGGCGAGCCGCACAATGGCCCTCTTGTAGGTTGTACAAAAGCTCTGTTCACTGGGAGAACATTTATATCTCTGTTGACTTTTTTTTTGTAGAGAGTGATCGAGCGTGATCTTGTAGTGGCGTAATTTGGCGGGCAGTGGGGTCAAGTTTTTGTGGTTTGTAATGGGAATACAAGTGTTCGAGGCAAACTAAGATTCAGTTTATCTGTGTTATTCGGCTTCTTTGTGATTGGAGTTTGTTTTCCTTATTTCAGTGTAGTGCTTAAGAACACGGTCATTTCTTCTTACGCTGCCGATCTCGGAAGAGGGCAAGTAGTGCCCTACATGATCACAGAGGAATCGATTCAAAGTCAAAGCGGTTGAAGGTTTGTTTCTATTGTACTTATATACGTTTCTTATCAGGCGAAATGCATACAGGGAGTGCCAGTGCAGAGAACAGTCGTCTAAGCGGTGATAAGCGAACAGCGTGATAAATATTTTCAGCCGCTCATAAAGGCATTGTTGAAACAGCTGTATGCCAGTGCATTGTCGGGGAATTGCAACACAAATAATCCCTTGCACAGTAATTGGTTTAAATTAGAATCAACAAATGAACTCAAACATTTCATTGATTCAGTGTGTGGGTTTCCTGGGTGCTCACGTGCGCATGGGTTTCGCTGGCCATCTGATATTCAAAACCAGGAGCTGTTCGGTTGCGCTGCTCGTTTAATTGTCTACTTTGCATGTTCATGCGGGTGACTACAACAAATTGCTACTCTTATTTATTGTACCACGGTCACTCAGAGGTACGCAAAAGAACGTTCAGCCCGGATCGGATTATAAATCAAGGTTAACCCGCACGCAAATTGCAGACACGCAAATTTGCTAGGGCTAGGTAGAACCGCCTTGCAAATGCAATGCCGTTGTCGCGCGAATGAACGGTGGATGTTGTTCGTGGGGCAATGATGGTGGCAGCTCACTCTTTGGGACCGGTGTCTGGCCCGTGCTTAATCTAGTTTTTTATTTTCACTTCTTTCTTGTTTCTTGCAACAAAACCGGATCGATTTGATATTGTTGTTGGATGGCAGCGAAAATACACCAAAACAGCAATAAGGAGATGCGAAAAAAAAATTGACAACAGTTTACTGCCCGATTGTCTGACTCGAAAACTGGTATCTGGCAGGTTTAACGCACTCTTCATCTCGCAGCAGATGCGTCATGTATCTAGTCGGAAATTACACGTTGTATGCATCACTTGCGATAACTTAGAATCAATCTAAGCACTTTGTAAACACTTCCCCATTGATGCAGGCAATAAATGCAGAATATCCGAGGCACCGATAGGTGGCTGTCTTAGCCCCTGGGAGTTATTGAGAGCTCAATTGCGCAATCAAATTATAAATCTTCGGTTCTTCCTCTTTTGTGTTTTCATTTCCATTCGTACAGACGAGCTAACACTAGCTGGCGAGGAAACATCACCTGCCACACAATATCACGGTGTTGAGTTGCAGATGGTCCCGTAGCACCCTTGGTAACTTCGATCAATGACCTTGTAAGTCTTCATGATCACTACCTGCCTGTCGATCTGCGTACAGAATCGCATTGAACCATCGTACGCCCTTCGTCAGTGCATTGATCCCCTACTTGTACAGCACATTACTCTTCTACGCATCCATTTCCATTGATGATTCGATTATTTGTTTACGTGCAAGTGTTATCGGAATCTCATTCTATTATCTACACCTTCAGGGTTATATTTTAATTTTTATTTTGGACAACATTCCCGATTGTACGCGCTCAGTGCCGCTTACGACTTTTAACTCGACTTGATTAAAGATAGTAATTTCCTGTAACATAATTACATTGTAATACCGATAACCAGATGTTTGGGGGCGTTGTTGGGATAATCTTTCTTAACATCATTCACTGAAACCATCCGCTACTGTTCAAGTGGATCATAACTGTGGGCTGTTAGACTTGAAAAAGAAGTGAAATAGTTGTTCACCTAGGCTAACATTATTTTTATGGTGTGGATTAGTTATTTAATAGTATAATTATCTTTAAAAACAGACTTAACTTTCTATTTATATTGTTCGCATTTTGTTTTTTTATTTTAATCGTCTGTCGTAAAATGTTGGTGCAGCGATTTTCCGCTGTAATCTGAACTTAGATTAGTCTTTGTACTTAACCATTATGTACTTCTGATAATGTTGTAAGTGTACTTTAATAAGATTGTTAGTCTATATGTACAGGGTGGAGCAAGGAAACTTACTATTTTATAATCTGATTTTAAAAAAAAAGTAATGTGGATACCGATTTGAATCTTTTTCCACCATCGAGTATAACATTTAAAGTTTATTTAATCTGTATTCTTATCATGGCGGTGCCGAATAGGGACTACGGTGTGGTTGATTTGGTGAGGTCATGACCTAATGGGTTCCTACAGGTCAATAAGTAGTACGCCTAAAGGCATAAACAGAAAACTGGATATTGTATAATTTAGAGTGCTTGCAAAAGCCAGTAAGTAAACATAAGAACAATATTTGTAAAATAGGACATACATTTAGTCCTATATAAGGAAAAATGTATAGCTTGATTTTGAATTAAGGGGGTATTCTGGTCTAGACGCACGAATTTAACCCAATTTTTGAACAGCTGTAAAAAAAACAATCAATATTTTTACTATTCATTTTTTATAGGATGTTTATTAATATTTCAAGAATACAGTACAAAAATTGAAAGTAGAAAATTCGAAATTCAAAAAGTTAGCAGCTGATGAAGTGGGGGATCTCAAAAAGCTGGCACGCGACCATACCCACGATTCAACCCTCCTAGCAATCAGAAAAAAAAGATTATTAATTTACAGAAATGACTCTATCGTTGGAACTAAAAAAAGTTGAAAAAAAAAATTTTTAATAAAATTGCGACTGCTTGAAAAAAAAAATTTTTTTTTGTACCACTTTTTTTTAGTTTTTCGAATTTTTCGAGCAGTTCTGGCCTCCTTTGACCCGTTAGACGCTCATATCTCTGAGCAGTCAAATCCGGGCATTGTCTCGTTTCCCAGCGAATGAATAAGCTTCTGGACCAATTTTGACTCCCATAAGCATCATTATTTTTAAAAGAGGAATGTAGCCTTCATTGAATATGCAATCAGCAATAAACGTAGCAATTTCAATGAAGTGAGTTCCGGAATGAATGTTCCGGCGCGAAAGTCCAAATCAAAGAGTTTAGAGACTCATTATTATTTTGAGTTTCTGAGACTAAACATCGAGTCAATAACTCCTCCGACGATAAACTCTCGTAAATCGGCTCCATAATATCCAATACCTTTGCACATAGAAAAGGACTTTCGAGGTCAAACTCCTGTAATGTACCTTCTCTAATGTCTTTTGTTCGATTCGTTCCGGCCGACCCGGTTTAGACGGCACGTCAGCAAATAAGCCATACTTCCGAAAATAATTTGAATTTTCTAAAATCCTCTTAAAGACATATTCTTAGAGGGTTAGGCTTTGAAAATATGAAAAAAAAATGTTTTTTTTCAAATTTCTAGACCAGAATACCCCCTTAAAATAAAAAGTCAATAAGTAGATAATAGAATTTATGTTGTACTGTTAAAAACATAATATTAGGCTTATGACATCCACTATTGCCAATACATTACATTTATCGAACTCAATAGTGTTCTCCAAATCCTGCCATGAAATAGTTATTGAAATATGCTCTGGGTGTAACGTGAAATTGTCCTCTTCATCATCATCATCGGCACTACAATCTCGATCCGGTCTTGGCCTTATTTAACAAATCTCCAGATTACGAGCCGCTGTCATCCAGTTTAGCACTCCTAGGGTCTGGGGGTCCTGGTCTACGCCATCCCTCCATCACAGACAAGGTCTGCCGCGCTGTCTCCTTCCATACATTCTGCCACAAAGGTCTTTCCGGGCAGGCTCCTCTTCGCTCATTCGAGCTAGGTGTCCCGCCTACCGGAGTCTATCGAGCTTGATTTTTCTTACAACTATAGCTTCAAGGTAGATTGCGTACAACTCATGGTTGTACCGTCTCCGGAATCGTCCTTCCTCACAGACGGCGTCAACAATTCTCCTTAAGACTTTCCTCTCGAACGCGGCTAAGAGTTCTGAGTGGTTTCTATTGAGCACGCAGGTCTCGGATCCATACATGAGTACTGGTAAGAGCATGGTCTTGTACAGTAGTAGCTTGGGTGTTCTCCATAAATTTCGGGATTTAAAGAGCCTTGATAGACCATAGTAGGCTTTGTTGGATTTGATCAGCCGTTCCCGTATTTTTTCTTCCATATTGTTATCGGCTGATACTATTGACCCAAGGTAGTTAAAGGACTGCCCTATTTCAATTTCGTGCTCCACTACTCCGATAGTTTGACCAACGTTAGGTCTTCTCTTCGCAGAAGTTGCCACCATGTACTTAGTTTTTCCCTCATTAATGTGCACTCCCAGTTTTTGTTCCGCCTGCTCGATCTGGGTGAAGGAGTCCTGTACAGCCGATTCGGATCTACCGATGATGTCGATGTCATCTGCGTAGGCAAGTATCTGGCTGGACTTGGTGATAATAGTCCCTCTAGTTGTGATGCCAGAGTCACGGGTTGGTTTCTCCAACGTCAGGTTGAAGAGGAGGCAGGCCAGACCGTCCCCTTGTCGAAGTCCATTAAAGATGTTTATTGGTTTGGACAGCAATCCCGCTATTTTAATTTGACTAGTTACATTGGTCATGGTCAACCTACAAAGTCTTATCAATTTGTTTGGAATCCCGAACCCTCTCATGGCATTATATAGGTCTAACCTGGCTATGCTGTCGTAGGTGACCTTAAAGTCTATAAACAGATGATATAATGGAATCTTAAATTCCAGACATTTTTCCATCGTCTGCTTAAGGGTGAATATATGATCAATCGCTGATTTGCCTGGGATGAAGCCACACTGATATTGACCAATAATGGCTTTAGCGTATGGAGCTATTCGACCTTGTAGGATAGTGGAGATTATCTTATAGGCGGTACTCAGCAATGTTATACCCCTATAGTTGCTGCACCGTATGATACCTCCCTTCTTATGAATGGGGCAAATTATACCACGACGCCAATCTTCCGGCATCTCCTCTTGCTCCCATACGTGCACCACGATCTCATGAATTGCGTGATGTAACGCTGTCCTTCCTTGTTTGATCAGCTCAGCTTGTATGCCATCAGCTCCGGCGGCTTTATTTGATTTGAGCTGTTTTATGGCTTTTAATGTTTCCTCAATGGTTGGTGACGGCAGCATTTGGTCTTGATTTTGCATTGGTGGGGCCTACAATTCTTCTGTGAGCTGACCATTTAGCAATTCATTGAAGTGCACTTTCCATCGCCCCAGAATGCTTTCATGATCGGTGATCAGATTACCCTCTTTATCGTTGCAGTAAGTGCAGCGTGTTTTGTACCGCGTCATACTGCGGATTATTTGGTAGAACTTCCGCGCCTGGTGCGTACCTCGCTCTCTACTTTTCTCCATTTCACACACAAGGTTTTTTCCAGGCACTTTTCTTTTGTCTGTGAAGCCTTTTTTCAGATCTTCTGAGCTCTTTGTATTTCTCCTCGCGCACCCGCGTTCTATGAAACATTCTTACCTTCAGTCGCTATTTTGCACTTATCACTAAACCAGTCGCTCCGATCTCTACGACTACTGCCTAAGATGAAGTTGGCAGTACTAATGACAGTATTTTTAAGGCGTGTCCATTTCTCTTCTACGCCCGGCATTCTGGCCCCAGGACTTACTCTCCCTCCGTCGAAATCTTCGAGGGCGAGTCTTAGCGCATGACCAAATATGTACTAGTATTCTTATTGAGTAAAGCAGTCGTGTTGATTCGAACCTAATCCGCGGATGCAATACGTCTCCGTAAGGCAATCCGCCCTCGGAAAACTGTACCAACAAGATAGTGATCCGATTCGAAGTTGGCACCTCGGTACGTTCGTACCGTCATCACGCTCGAAGAGTGGCGGCGATCTATCAAAACGTCGTCAATTTGGTTGGCTTTGTGGATATCTTTACGCGGAAACCTGGTACTTGCAACGACCATGTTTTTCGATGCTGCCAATTCGATGACTCGTAGTCCATTGTCATTAGTGTTCTCATGCAAACTACGGGAACCTGTGTAATGCCTGGAAACCGGCTCCCGACCTATTTTTGCAGTCAAATCACCAAGAACGATTTTCTCATAGTATCTTGGGCAGGCATTGAGGGCCCGTTCGACGTTCTCGTAGTATTCTTCTTTTTCGCCGTTAGGGGACCATACATATTCCATATCCATATCCTTGAGTTTCGGTTACGCGGACATAACGATCGAAATTTACCGAAACGATATTGAAATGGGTACTGAATGCACGTTGCGTGAAGACGATCGGGCAATCAAGAAATGTACGGCTCGACGTCCAACTCGCCATGCTCGTTCATCGTGGTATTTAAACCAAGCTGAACGTCGTGGTAACTAAACCAAGCTGATCAGAAGCGTTATACACTGCGCTCTCGAATCTGTCTATCAATACTGCCCTCGGATCAATCTTTGCCTAGAAGAGTCTAATTCAAATCAGCAAGTTACTCTGCCCCATCATATATAATGGCTGATTTAAAGAAGAACAATTTATTAGTTCTTGGAGAAAATATTTACTGTGTATGTATAAATTTGTTTTTAAAATCACGGGAATATAATTACAACAAGAAGGGGAAGGGGCGGGAGGTCGATTTAATGAGACAAGGACAAATGTGTCCTTCATCACCTATTACTTCTGGTCATCTTGCGATAACCAGAATCACCCACATCCGTGAGGATGTTGGGCTCGCTATCAAGATATCTAAAAAATAAAAGGGGAGAAAGTATCTAAGGATAGTGTCTACAGGGTTAGTTCTCATGGTCTTTAAGTACTTGGATGGAGGGATTGTGGGATAGAAATCATAAAAGACCGGTAGGCTTTGAGTGTGGTAATAAACGCATATTACGCCTTTGGGGTCTGATAATCTGCGCTTTGGTCGGTGTGGTTGTCTGTGGTGTGTTAGCAGTAGACCTCATGGGGTGGGTCGAGAATCCTCTATTATAAAGAGGAATGCTGTTGGGAAAGGTGCTTTCTTCAGTTTTGTACTGAAGAAGAAATTGTGGTGGTCGGATCCGTAGAGATCGAAAGAGAGAAGGGTCGACTCCCGTACAAGTAGGTTCTCGCTGTTCTGTATAGTTTCGAGGTACTTGTATGCCAATTCTAGCAAGTACTCCTCGATAGGGGTAATGGAGGCACCTTCCTATAGGTTAGAGTTGTGGTAAAGTGTGGCCGTCATGCCTTTTAGAGTGGTTGATGCATCTTCTGAGGAGTTCCCTTTCGAAAACTCGAAGTCTTTCCATTTCGGCCAAAAATATGCAAGACCATATGGGAAAGGCGGACGATATTCCATATCGACTTAGCTGTGTATACACAGCAGCTTAAGGGGGTATTCTGGTCTAGACGCACGAATTTAACGCAATTTTTGAAGTGCTGTAAAAGAAAAGCAATCAGTATCTTTACTATTCATTTTGTATAGGATGTTTATTAATATTTCAAGAATACAGTAAAATACGAAGTCAGAGACTATCATACGCTGTGATAACGAAGCAAGGGAGTTGACATTTATAAGGATAACTTTAATTTTAGGATCCTTTTTAAAGTGTATGTTTTACATATGCCGTGAAAAGGAGTGCACTCCTTGCAACTTCGGTTGTGAGCTTTTCATATTGAGGTCGAATATCATTAATCAACCGGGAGAGACTATATAGTTTCTCAAGCATTGATGATTGCCTTTTTGGAGG
Source organism: Microdon myrmicae (assembly GCA_963931805.1). Classification (NCBI taxonomy): domain Eukaryota; kingdom Metazoa; phylum Arthropoda; class Insecta; order Diptera; family Syrphidae; genus Microdon; species Microdon myrmicae. Next base: position 36,969,681 of record OZ007496.1, read on the forward strand.
CTTTTGTGTCGCCGCTTGAATTTGTGGCGTTGTGTTGGCCGACATAGCGGATCGCTTTGGGAATTGAATATGTTTTCTGTGGGAGAGGTGGGAGAGTTTTCATACTCTTTGCCTGGAACCCTTTAACCTTATCAGCGAATGAAAATCCATTTTGGATGAAGGTTTGTGTGGCGTGATTACCGCAGCTTGGCTTGGGTACTTGTTTAGCTCGAGTCTTCTTGGATCTCTGGGCTATCTCTTTATATTCAGGACAGCACCTGTAACTAGCCGGATTCTTCTGGGGATGGAAATATATATTCCACATTCCATCAAACGAAGTTCCTCTGCTAGACCTTGGTTTGATAAACAATGCGAGCAGATTACAGCGGCAAAAATAGAGCTTTTAAGCTATGGCGCTCCAATCCCACTGATGTTAACAGAACGAATTTTGTTAGAATCAGAAACGTGTGCCGATTTGTACCGCGAAGAAGGCTCACAACGAAAGGGTAATTAATAGGGTCCTTCGGTGCCCAACTGGTTCGCGCTTCTTCTGCTCAATGGCAAAAGTTATCGGCGGTAACTTCACAACCTCTTTCCTCCGTTGGTGACAGACAGCGGAACGTTAGTCACGAATTCAAAGGATAAAGCTAATGTGTTCGCAAATATATTTTCCGCGAATTCAAACTTCGATCCCGGCCTTTTGGAGCCACCTGTGATCTCGCCGGTACGGTCTTCGATGCGGGATGTGAGATTTCGTCCGCGCACTACTCAACTCATTCTACGTGAACTGGATTTTAGGAAGGCAACCGGCCCGGACGGAATACCAGCAATAGTCCTTAAGAACTGTGCTCCAGAACTATCGCCGGTTCTTGGCAGACTCTTCCACTTACCTTATGCACGGAGAACCTTTCATGCCTGCTGGAAAATCGCTCGAGTTCGGCCAATCCCAAAGACGGGGAAAAAGTGTCTCCCACAGAATCACCGTCCGATAGCATTACTGTCTATTTTATCTAAGGTAATGGAAAAAGTCATCAATACAGAGTTAGTTAAGTATTTGGAGTGCAACGGACTTCTGAATGGTCGTCAATACGGATTCCGTGGCAGGCGGTCCACGGGAGACCTTTTGACACTTATAACCGATATATGGACATCTGCGATTGAACGGCATGGTGAGTCAAGGGCGATCGCATTGGATATCTCCAAGGCTTTTGACCGCGTCTGGAACGGGGCATTGCTGAGCAAACTTCGTTCATATGGACTTTCCCAATAGCTTTGCGACTGGACGAGGAGCTTCCTCGAGAATCGATCGATCCGGGTTGTTGTGGACGGCGAGTGTAGGGATCTGTATTCTGCTAGTTCAGGGGTGCCACAGGGTTCTATTTTGGCTCCAACCTTGTTCTTGCTTAACATAAATGATTTGTTGGAGACAACGGATAAGAAAGTGTTCAGTTTTGCGGATGATAGTACGCTTGTTTCCTCCTTTTCGAGTGTTCGGCCGATTGATGCATTTGCATCGCATCAGCTGAGATATAGACAGATTGATTCTCTGAATCAGGATCTAGATAGGGCCCTGCAGTGGGGGAGGGTCAATCTCGTCGACTTCAATGCAGCGAAGACACAATATACAACATTCACAAAGAAAAGTGGATCATCGATTCCACAGCTGATGATGAATGGCCGGGCCGTCGAGGCTGGGGAAAGTTTGAAATTGCTCGGCGTCACGGTCTGTGGGAATGTATCGTGGCATAAACACGTGTCGACTATCGCCAGGGCAGCCTCAGGAAAACAGAGCTATCTTTTTAGAGCCAAGAAATATTTTACTCCGGCTCAACTTCTTCTCCTATATAAATCCCAAATTAGACCCGCCCTCGAATATTGCTCTCGTGTTGAGAGCTCGTCTCCTAAACATGCCCTCGACCTACTTGAGAGCATACAGAGACGAGCGAGCCGCCTGATCGGGGACTCGGCGTGACGTCGGGACTACAGTCGCTATCACATCGAAGACGCGTAGCCGACCTCTGTCTGTTTTACAGACGTTATCACGGATACTGTTCTTCGGAGATTCTTGGTATTGTTCCACGCAATTCGGCTTATATGCGCTCCACAAGACAATCCGACGGATCGCACCCGTTTGTGGTTCATCTCCCGACGGCGCGAACATTCCTGCATCAGAACTCGTTCCGTCACAGAGCGGGGAAGCTGTGGAACTCCCTTCCCACGCGAGTGTTCCCGGAGCGTTGCAACCTGCAACTGTTCAAAAAGAACTGCAACAGTTATTTGATGGCATCTCGGAGCGCCCACTCGGCGCTATAGGTTCGCCTCTCCCGAGAGAAGTCTAATAAAAAAAAAAAATAAAAAATTTGTTCATATTTCTCGAAGCTCCAAAAATATGGTCGGTTCAATTGTGAGTCAAATCGATTCAAACGTGAACAATTGACAGTTTATGCCATTTCTATAGCGTTTGCCGTTGGTGCTGAATAACGTGATTCGAAATAACACAAGAAAAAATCAGAACCAAATCACCGATGCACTACAACCGTGTGTACGCGAGAATATCTCGGTACATAAGGTGCGATTGCTACGTTAATGCTCTGATATACGGGGTTGATGATTTGTTCGATTCATTTTGGTGTTCTGTTCTCTACTATTATTGCATGTGAGGAATCGGTTGAAGTCGAAACAGCCCTACGTTGGGGTGTCTCTTTGACGATATAAGGCAGAAATTATTTGAAACGTATTGATCTTCTTTAGTATATCTTGTTGAAGTCTGAATTTATTGAGGTGAGCAAGTAAACAACAAGGGTGAACTTTGAGTTAGTGCGGTCATAAATTGTCAGGTTTCTACAGACCAATAAATATATGGAGAGATAGATATATAGATAGATAGGGCATGCAAAGCATCTTCATAAAGAATTGCGAAGATGTTAGTCGAATACGGTCGAATACATACGGGAAATTGCTATGAACAAACGAATGAATTGGGCTGGGAATGGTGGACAAGAAATGTGAAAATGAGGAAATGACCGCTATGAGCTCTGTTTATGAAAATGAGAAAATGACACTTGGAACCCTGGGGAGCACCAGCATATTTTGAGGATAGGCAATTTTAACACCATCCAAAACTACTTGAGTTGGGTGGCCGGAAAAATAATCTTTTGAATCGGTATCGGTTACTCGCCTTCGACTGTTCATTGTTAACTACCAGCCATCGACTATTGACGAATCACATTTTATTGTCGATTTTCGATTATCGTTTGTTGCACGTCAACTGTTGACTCACGACTGTTATCTGTTGGGTGTTGATTGCTTTTTGTTGCCTATCGACTTGTTGACTCTTGGTTGTCAATTGTTAATTCTTGTTTGTTGACTTTAGTACCGACTATGAATTGTCTGTTATTAAGTGTCGTTTGTTGATGATTTAACCTAGACTGTCGTTATTGCCTCTAAGTGGTCGATTGTTGACAGTCGCATTTTGGTTGCTGCCTGTTCACTTTTCCCCCTTGCATATCTTCACCGACAATCGGTTGTCGCCTGTTGATTGGTAACTGACGATTTTCGACTGTCATTCATCGGCTCTGTATATTTGTCCTTTAGTTTGGTCTAGTTTGTAGTTAGACTGTTGATTGTCGCCAAATCGCACATGTTCTCGAATAACGATTGATGAATAAATGTCGACTGTAGATTGTGGATTCTAGGCTGTCGGGTGTTAAGTGTTTATTATGAATTGTTGACTGCTGACTCCTGCTCGTTCTCTACCTACTACAAATTGCTGACTATCGCGTGTTGCCTTTCATATAACTAATTAACAATTTTGGTTTGCGACCTGCAGGTGGTAATCATCGAAAGATATATCCATTTGCATCCACACTTATCCGACATTGCCTATGGACTAAACTCACCCCAACTTTGCAACACATTGGTGTTTATTGCTCCAGGGGCCGTCTTTTAAGATTTCATCCGGGAGCAGAGTAATTCGTTGCTGTTGATTGATAACTGTTTGTTGTGAACTACTTGCGTTTCCAATAAATATACACGAACACACAACCAGAAGAAGAAGAACACAGAACGAATCGAGAGAACAGACCATAAGAACAGTACACCACGGAAATTAACACAACTATTCCCAGCTTCAGTAACGAGAAAATTTATTCTTTCGCACACGTGCCCATGTCCTGATGTGTTGGCGCTTTGGTTATGAATTGTTCATCTTTTATAGTGTGGGTTCGAATCATGTACGTCAGTTTCTCACAAAATGCTAATCTACAGCGGTTGACTGTCTACGGTCAACTGTCGTCCGTTGAATCTTCATTGTAGACCGTCGTCTGTTGCCATATCACACGTTATTGTTGCCTGTTGCGAGTTGATTGTTATTTGTTCCCTCTTGACTATCGCCTGTTTTTGGTTGATTGTCACCAGTCGATTGCCGACTGCCTAGTGGTTGACTATCGAGTATTGTTTGAGGACTGCCGACTTTTGAAAAAGCGCACTAGAGCGTTAATTGTTGTCATCCGTCAATTCTCAACAGTGGTTTGTCGCCTGCCGGCTATTGATTGCTGACGGTCTAGTGTGGATTGCTCACTACTGACCATCGACTGTAGGGTATTGAATATCGATGGTCAATTATCGACAGTGGTCTGTCGCCTACCGACTATGGATTGCTCATAGTGTGGGGTGGACTGCTTATAGCGTTTGAAATAATAGTGAAGAAGAACGTGTGATTCGAACTGACGTTATGACAGTTAGAATCACCATAAATTGAACCTAAGCGTTACCCATCAGGCTACTGGCCGTGTTTAGACTTCGATTTTTAAACTCGACTATACTCCACTGATGTGAATTGTTATGTTATCGGTATGGTATACGGCTCTGTTGTATTGTCTTATTCGATTTTCGTTCGGTGTTCTCCACTATTTTGCTTGTGAATTGTGCGTGTATCTGTTACAGTCGCCACATGCTCACTACTGACCTTCGACTGTAGATTATTGAAGGTCGATGGTCTATTGCGGTCTGTCGATTGACAACTATTGATCAATTTGTGGGCGATTGGCTCTGTAATCATGCTTGTCCCTTGTTATTCCCTGTTGACGATCGATTGTAGACTATTACTTGTTGCTTAACCGCGTTTGACTGTCGATTGTTGATCATCACCCGAAGAGGATTTTTGGCGGTCGATTTTTCATGCTGGTTTGTCGGCTGTGGAAAGCGTGAACTGTCGACTTCTGGTTGCTCATCTTTTACTGATTAACTGACAACGTTTGGTAGTTGTCCGTCGACTACATATTGCTGATTAACGCTTATTACCTACTGCCTTCTAGCTGCTGACTTTGGACTGACTGCAGTTGACTGTCGATTAAGGATTACCGTTAAATGCATGTCGGTTGATTATTGTGACTGTTCTTTGTATGCTGTCGGCTGTTGACTGTTCCCCTTTGACTACAAGAGTTATATGATAAGTAATTGTGCTAGGTTGGAAATGGCGCCGTAAAGCGGAAAACCTGCTACCCCACATCCTTACCTGTTGAAGCGGACCCCCGGAATAATCGGATTAACTTAATAATCACCTACAATAGCCCACTGCTTCAAATTAAATGAAAATATTTGTGTTATCTTAAACCTCGGACACCAGTGTATCCGAAGCAATCCCTACTTTAAAGTTCACACTAGCAATAGCAGATCAGCAGTTCCCACCGCCAACTTAGCTATTGAATATTATGAACTGTATACCGAAATAGATACTTCTCGACGACTTTCGAATCTGTTTTACTTGTTTTTAAAATGACTGGCTTCACCAGCGGTTTTTTCGATCTTTTATTATCTATAAGATTGTCTATTTACTGGAGCGCATGCCTCCAAACATCCGCCTGTGGGGGTTCTTTAAAGCTGCGCAAAGAACCACCCACAATTCCGATCCCAACTCCCCTTGCCAACCTGCAGTTACCTGCAAACATTTCCTTCCTAAGGACATTTAATGCACCTCACCCAAAACTCCCTGTAAAGAATTCGCTAACATTCATGCATTTTATGCATTATCAAAATCTCTGACAAGAATTCTTTACAGGCAAAGGATCATCCTTAATTAGGAAAACCTTATCAGCGCCCCTGTCAGGCAGCGTACCCTTCCACACACGTGCGCAGCACATTTTCTTGGCTTATACACAGTCTCGGCAGCCTTTTGTCCAATCGACAAAAGCGTTTACCCATCTAGCCCCCAGCCACCAAACACCGAATTCTCCAGCATATAAACATGCATACAAAGAATTTGACCCTTTCCGCCAGCAATGATACAGTGCACAATCACCATTGTGTACCTAAATTCCCTTTAGCACCCAGATCTCCTAATGGCATGAAGACTATTTATACAGCTGCATCCATGTCTTCAATGATGCCCTTTGTTCTTTCCTCCTTTCTCAGTTTCGTTTTCCCATGACCTCGTTGCATGAGTAAAAAATGGATCAATTAGCACACTAGCTAAGATCGACCCAGAGAGATCCTCTCAAATTCACCACCACAAAGAGAAACTTCATGTTTCCCTCAAGGAAAGAAAACTCACCCTTAGCTGAGAGGGACTCACCACGAGTCTCGAGGTTATTCAACCCTCAGCCGGATCGGTCGCGTTTGAGATTGAGCACGGGAGTGCGCACACACCTGAGTCATGTATAGTCAGAGTTGGAAACTTTTAGTACTTGTGTAGTTCTTTGCCCGGTGCAACTATGTGTTAAGATTGTGCAAATTATAAATAAATGTTAAGTAACTTACCAATGTTAGTATGTAACTGTTTGTCGTTAAATAAAAATAAAGTGAATTAATACAAAGAAAATGATTGACAATTTTTATTAAACAACTTTTGTTTCGCATCCGGGAATCAACAGTGTTTTGAACGCAAAAAAAAAAACAAACACTAGTCGCACTGACCACTTCCTAAGAAAAATCAATTCGGAAGCCGAAGTATCGAGTGACGCGTTGGGGGAATACAGTGAGCCCGCTCCCGTGCTGGCACACCGACATAAACCCCAACAATATCAAATATATACGGCAATTTTACTTTTTGGATTGGCAACAAGTTGCGAGCTAGATGATCTTATGCATGGCTGTCGTTTGGTTTATGAAGAGGAGGGGAACCGGCTTGGCTAGCGATCGCCCTCGACTTTGTAGTCAGTACAGCTATGAGCAAGCAAGAGACATACGTCTGTTGCGCAACGGATTATTATAAAATTTTTAACAAACGAGGGCGTTAAACCCACGGATATTTTTTCTCGATTGAAGGCACAATTTGATAATAATACACTGTGACAGTTTGGTGATGATACACCATCTCAGACTGTGTATACGTGGGTCAGGGAATTTAAAACTGGACGAGAACGTATCGAAAACGGAAGTCATGATCGACGCCCAAGGACAAGTCGTACAGATGACAACACCCGTGCCGTTCGAGAGCTTATTGAAAGTGATTGCTCATCAGAAGTGGGTATAAGCTATGGAGAAAGCCGCATATCGAAACAAAAGACGAAGTATGCCCATCCTCCTTCATGACAACGTCAGGCCCCATACGGCGTCCTTAACAAGGGATGCATTGGAAGAAATGGGCTGAGAAACCCCCGAACACCTTGCTTGTAGCCCAGACTTGACTCCCCGTGATTTTTGTTCGCACCCTTGAAGGAATCACTTGTAGGAAAAAAATCCGAAAGTAATCAAGAAGTAGAGGAGCATGTGCGCAGCTGGCTAACAGCTCGCTGTAAATCTTTCTACGAACAAGGGATATTAAAGCTTCCAAATCGGTGGCAAAAGTGCGTAGATCACACAGGAGACTGTATTGAAAAATGTTGATAGTATAGTTAGTGTGTAACATTATTCAATAAATGTATGCAAATAAATTACCGTTTAAAGTTGATTCACCTTCTTCTGATGAATTGAGGCTTCCATTCTACTCATGTACTGATGCCTTGGTTCTAACTTTTGCCGCGCTTCTAACCATTATAGTGTTCTTCAGTATCATTGTGAAAGGCTATAAACTATTAATGGTGGAACAATCGTTTTTAACTTTTAACTGTCTTTATTATCGATTGTCAGCTATTAATTGCTGCCTCTCGAACGGCAGTCGATTGTCAACTGTTGCCTTCTGGCTGTTAATTGTTATTTGTCCACTAATCGGATTTGACTAACGACTGATAATTGTTGACTTTTAAATACCACTTGTACGTTGTCGACTGTTGATTGGGGATAAGTCTATCACCCGCGCTCGAATATTGCTCTCATGTTTGGAGCTCTGCTCCTAAACATACCCTCGACCTACTTGAGAGCGTACAAAGACGAGCGATCCGCCTGATCGAGGACTCGGTGCTGACGTCGGGACTACAGTCGCTATCACATCGAAGGCGCGTGGCTGACCTCTGTCTGTTTTACAGATATTATCACGGGTGCTGTTCTTCGGAGATTCTTGGCATTGTTCCACGCAATTCGGTTTATATGCGCTCCACAAGACAATCCGACGGATCGCACCCGTTTGTGGTTCATCTCCCGGCGGCGCGAACATCCCTGTATCAGAACTCGTTCCGTTACAGAGCGGGGAAGCAGTGGAACTCCCTTCCCAGGCGAGTGTTCCCGGAGCGTTACAACCTGCAACTGTTCAAAAAGAACTGCAACAGCTATTTGATGGCATCTCGGGGCGCCCACTCGACGCTATAGGTTCGCCTTTCCCGAGAGAAGTCTAATAAAAAAAAAAAAAAAAAAAAAAAACGGTCGTGGCTCAACTGAACTTGCTGAATGTGTTTCTCCTCTTCAGACATTTTCCCGCGATACCCGTCAATCTGTGAATACGCATCAGTTCACGTTGAAAGTCAACTTCAAGCTCACAAATAAACATAGAGAGTCATTCTTTAGCCGAACCACACGAATGTGGAACACTCTACCTGATCATGTGTTTCCTCGTCGTTGTAATGTCAAAGGCATTTAAGACCGATGTACATCGATACCTTTTTTCTCTATCCGCGTCCTCGCACTGTGTTCTGACATTTAAGGGTATTCCAAAATCCGCTTTTGTGCGCGCGTTTGTGTAAAAAAAAAAAGAGAGTATTGATGGTTGACTTTCGACAGTTGTTTGGCCTCTGGTTATCGATTGTTACTTGTTGACTGTCGACTATGGGTTTGTAGCGGGGAAGTATTTTGCGCCGGCGTACGACGCTGATTCACTCCCCCCCGCCAACGTCACTGTAAGGTTCCACCAAATAAAGACCAGAACTCTGACACTGTTTACGGATGAAATACTGGAGAGGCACCGAATATCCAAGCAACGATCACCAGGAAAAGGAAAAAAAAAACACAAATAAAACGCACAGATTTAATGTTCGAATGATTCTTTCTTTATTGTTCTTTATGTTCAAGAACTTTGCACTGAACAACCGGAGGAGGGAATTATTAATTTTTGTAGAACGCGACTCCCGACTCACTAGACTCGACACTCTATTAAACTTTGTTATAATGGTGAAGTACGTACCCTGTACGCACGATACGGGGGGTGAATCGCGATTTTAGGTGCGCACCGTTTGTTGGTTGTGATGAGATTCAGCGATATTAAGTCGCTGTCAAAAGAATCTTTGGATGCATCTACTTTACTTGTAGTGATAACCGGATCTCATATAGGAGATCGTCATCGTACACATGTATATGTGTACGTCGGTTCTTTCCATAGATCAAAGCCATGATGGAAAACCTGAAACACAAAGAAAGGGAAAAGGATCGTAAAGATCTTTGTTTATGTGAGAAGGTTACTGGGAAACGGATCCAGAACTATGTAGGATAAAAGAGATTTATGACCTGTGAGTTCAACTGAGTAATCAAGTTGCAACTCATTAAATGGTAGATGCGTCTGGGATACTTGGTGATTGGATTGTTTGTGTATCGCCAGAATGCCTGCTGGTAGACAGCGTTCTTTTGTTTGCACTTAGTGCATTGGTAAGGCATAGTCTTAACGCAGATGGTCCTAGTTACGTGCATATGCGTTGGGCTGTTTATCGCTGGCTAAAAGGGGTCGCCAGCCGATGTGTGTGTAGATCGTTTTTTGTACACACATCGGGGCTGGGAAAATGGACGGCGCAATATTTATGATCCCTGTCATGAAGGTTACATTGTATGTAAACCGAATCATTTGTTTACAGGAATTCGTCTACGGGAATTTGTCTGGCAACGTAAATGCCGAAATTGGTTTGGAATTCTTGATAAGCTAATAAAGAAATCTTACAGAGAATTGGTATACAAAGAGAATGCATGAAAGGTAAGTTTTCTTTACAGGGACTTAAAGAACATAGATTTGATCTCTTTAATGGGTGAAGCATTTTCAGGTGCCTACTGTGATTGCATTGGCGAAAACCTATGCGTCTTGGGATGATGTAATGGGGGTTTTTAGGTAAGCGTACCGTGGGGTTTGACGGCACCGCCACAGGTTGTTGACTGTCGATGATCGATTTTCGCTTGTCTATTTACAAGTACAGTTTATCGACTATTTTTGGATAGCTACTGGTTCTCGACTATGGAGAACTAAAAGTTGCCGACTGCACATTGACAACTACAGATTATCGCCTGTTTTATGACAGCTACAGGTTGTCGACAGTCGTCTCTCCAGTATTGGATTATAATTTGTTGACTGTTGATGCTAGAATGTCAAATACCGTTTTTTGCGCGACGATTGTTATTGTGGACTGTTGTGTGTTGACTGGTTGTCAATTGTCTCCTGTTGACTCTCGACTGTCGCCTATTAATTTTTGACTGTCGACTCTTAACCGATCACGCTAATTGACGTTTGTTGATTACTGACTGTCGTTTGCTGACTGTTAAATGTGAGGCCTCAAGTCTTGAATGTTTTTTTCTGGACTGCGGACTGTTAGTTACTGCGGGTCGACGGCCGATTATCATATCTTGACACACCTACCTTACCCTTTGACTATATTGTTGACTGTGAACTGTCATCTTTGCTGTTGACTGTCGACTGTCAGTTGTTCTTCATGGTTTGTCGTTTGTTTACTTTCGAATGTCGTTTGTTGGATTGACATAACAATTGACTCTCGACTGTCGCTTGTAAACAGTCGACTGTTAATTGTGGTTTGTTTCACTCTTATCTACCAATTTTTGATTACTGTATTTTGACGGTTGATAGTCGCTCATTGATTTCTAACTGCTAATGGCAATGTCGACTGTTTGATATTGATGAGGTCTCTTTATCCTTTCCTGTCGACTGTTGTTGTAAGTTGACTATCGCCTTTTACCACGGGGGTCAGTCGATTGTTAATTATAGCCGATTATTGACCTCCGCCTTTCGACAGTTGACTGGTAACTCTTGACTGTCACCTGTCGGCTGTTGTTTATGGTGTGGCAACTATTAATTCTTCCCTCGAATTGGATGATACAATATGATTTCGTGCCACTTCCTCTATAGAAGTACTGGCCGGAGATTGCGATAGCTTAGTCATAGTTTTTATTTTCAAGCTAGTTCCCATCTTCCTTCCTTTTAATGAATTATTCATTGAAAATCTGTGTCAGCGTCGTCAGAATACTTTAGCAAACTGAAATGTATTTCGCGTGAAGTTCTCACGATCCTCTCACTAACATTTGGCAATAGACTTGTAAATTCATGGCACAGCAATTGGTCTAGGGTTGAAAGATAAATTTACATTCATCTGTAATTGTTGTAGACTACATAAACATATATGTCCTACACCCTACAGCGTCTCACTAAAGACTTTTTTAACAAGGCAGACGTAGGCAATCCTGTAAACTTCTGAAGATAAACAAAACGTTTGTTGTTCCTGGTATTGGATTATATTTTAGACAAAAGCAGCATGCAGAGCAGCCACGAGTTGGAGCGACCTTGGTTGTTGCAGATACCATATTCGAAGTCACAAAGTCGTATATGATTTAAATGAGTTTTACTTCTACTTGACAAAAAGACATAAAAGAGAAGAGTAGGAAAAAAAGCAACAAAAGTTGTTAAAAGTAAACTCTGAGACTAAAAACTTTTGCAAAGCAAAGAATTCTGAATTTAAAAGCCTGTCCGCCATAGACAGAACAATAAAACGAAAGGACTCGTTTCTACAGCACTTATATAAGAAAGTTTGAAAACCATTTTCTAGTGGTAATTGCTGTTGACTCTGGCGAGACGTCTCACCAGTGTTTTGGTTGGTGCAAGGCTTCCACATCCAAGAGAATCGTCATTCCCCTCCCAAAACAGGACGAATTCCTTTCAGGAGCGAATATTTTATTATTTTCACATAATCACCCACTGCACTTCATCCCACAATCCTTCCTCACCCTGACTTAACACTCATTAAGGGAAACACATACATGGATGTATTGTATATGTATAATTCGGGGCTGTGCACACTTGTGTCTAAGACCGTTCCACCAACTAAGGACAAGTGGCTTTCAGGAATGAAATAAAGTGGTTCCTTTGTGAAGGCATTCATATGAACATATTTCGAAAAGGTCGAAACGGATGATGAGATTGTTTTTTGTGTCGACTGAAGATCCAAAGCAGATGATGGAAAAGAGTTCTGTTGCGATGGTTTCAACAGCGCTATCTCGTCCTGGCGGCAGTTAATTAAAGCGGCATTAAGTGCAGAGCGGACTGCGTTCTCGAGTTGGAGTAATTTTGTGGCCAAGACGTTCTACAGCAATTGGCGTGTGTGAATGACAGATGAGCCTTGGGCTTGCTATGAAGTTGGTAATTAATGCCAAAAACCGATTAGAGTTATTGTCCTTTGATGAATGTTACGATACGTAATGACTGCATGAGTGTAAGCGCATATTAACTGCAATGGATGTTTCAATGACTTGATCACGTTTCACACTACTTATCTTGGCAAAAAATGCCCCACACTACTACAGCATTTGTCCCGTCCTTGGTTTCGTAATGGCGTTGTATAATCTGAAGTTTTATGGTGGCCTCAAATTGATGGTGAAGAATGCGAAATTTTAAAGGTGAGGTCATTTAGAGCGACGGTATAGCGTCAATTAGTTCCTGCACATTAGATCAATTTTAGATGGTCGGCTTAGCACAGAGAATCTTTCTTCAGTCGAGGTACGCCAGAGTGGAACGCTTTGACCTGGTTTTGATCTACCTAAGTGTTCGATACCTTCTTTTTTTGCAATAATTATCTAACTTGTCTGTACCGTACCTCAGTTGCAGGGATCAATTGCCGCGACGATTTCATTATTAGATCTGGCGGTGAGAGACATGTTCTTGGGAAAGCACTTGCAAGGCCAATTAGTGTAGTTTCGGCATTGTTTACAACAACTTGTTACACGGCCCATTGTTGTTGTTTTTGTCCCATTGTAAGCAAACGCTCCCCCCATTTGGAAAGAAGTGAAAAATAGTGACACTGCCAATTGATAACTTCATAACCTCAGCTATTGTTGTATTTGGCCTCGCTCCCAGGTAGCGTGTCTCCTTGTCCTGAAAAGGATGAGGGACCTCTTTAAGACCGCTCCTGAGGGGACCCGTTGCGGTCGCCGCCGTGCTTCCTCAAACCTGAGGGAAGTGTAGCGAACGATCGTAGACGAAGCTAGTCCCGCAAACTTCCTAGGGCAACAGCCAGCGGCTTCCGTAGGGCAAGTGATCCTCGTCGTCAGCGAAAATCTGTGGATAAACGAAAGGGGCGAGAGCCATTGCTCTACTCATCAGTCAAGAATAAAACTCCGTTGTATTTTAAGGCGTGCAGGGTCTTCTTTATTTTGTCAATTATAAGGTGTTCGGGATTTACTATCCTGTTGGTCTCCTGCAGCACTCCCTCCAGGGACCATGTACATCTATCAACTGTCGCGCGGAGATCGCGATGCATCTTTCTTTTAAATGAAAACAAATCGAGAAACGAACGTTTCAGATGGAAAATCTCGATTACGGGTATGGTGTTTAATGTGCTCATTAGGATAATGGTTCGGTTTTATGAGTTTTCATGAAACTATTGTGCATATTAGGATATGCATTGGAATTTGGGTTTTTTGTTTTTGTTATCCGTCTGGCTTATGCAGACAAGAGTTTGCGTGTCCTTCGGGTGGGTAACACAATGCACATTTTGGGCTTTGGATCTTGTATTTGAATTGAATTGAATTCAACGTTTGTGGGTATGAATGTTTAGTTCGATTTGGTTGACATTGAATTCAATGTTGATTTGGGTGGGATGTGTATGTGGGGGAAGGAGATTGTTTCTATGGGGTAAGGAAATTGTAGGGCTTTCCGGAGCACTACACTATCTCACTTTTCTATATTCGTTTTGTGGAGGTACGAAGCACTGTGCACCGGCATATGGCGCTGATTCTCTTCGTCTCCACCAATTCTAAAAGTATCTGTCGCAGACCGAAAGAAAAACACAAGCAAAAGAAATTAATGCACCCAGGAACTGCTGTCGGAAACTCAATAACACGGTTATCCTGTTGAAGTTCTTTATTCTCTTTCGCGTTCGTTATAAATTTGGGAGTTTTAAAACTTCACTTAGACTACGTTTACAAATTGCAAAGCAAAATTTCGTAAATCGATTTCAATTAACACGAATGAGGACTTCTATCTATTTTTTAATAAAAATGCGCTTTCTCGACTCGACCTTACGCGCACGCGCCTCCGCAGTGGCGGAGAGCGGAAGTCGCATGACCGTGGTGGTCAGCGGATGGTAGACGACTCACCGAGGATAGAACTCTGACCTGAATTCCATCCTAGGTGAGGGTTAAGAAAAAGGAATAGAGAAAAACTTTTCTCTTAAGGGTGTTGCCGCCACAGAAATGCACTCTTTTAGTGCAGTGGTGTGTGTGCGCGATCGAACAGATCGATGTTATTTTCCCGGGTTCGAAGGCAGTCATACAACGAAACAGGCAGGCGGAAAAGACAAACGAGATTCATGATCTATGTCTATGCTGTGCGACGTCGCTAGGTTAGACGTTAGGAAAATATGTGCTAATGGGATGCGATAATTTATACAATGGGAATTGTATAACGTATCTTGGGTCGGTATTGAATTCCTATTTGCGTTTGTTTATGTTGTAGGATTCAATTGATAGCAAGAGACGCGGAATGCGTATTTGCTTTGGTCCCTTGGGCGTAAGCCGCCAGCCAATGTGTATGTAGGGAACATTGTTGTACACATGGCGCGGCTCGGAAAATAGACGGGGCAATATTTAGTCCCTGTCATGACGGTTACATTGTATGCAAACCGAATCATTTTGTTTATAGGAATTTGTCTGGTACCGAAGGTGCCGAATTGGTTTGGAATTCCAGATAAGTAAAGCAAGAAATCTTACGGAAAATTGTATGCGAAGGGATGCATGAAAAGATAAGTTTTCTTTACAGGGACTTTAAGATTATGGATTTGATCTATATAATGCGTTGAGCATTTACAGGTGCTAATGCTGTTGCATTAGCGAAGTTAGGAAATTGGCTGAATGTTATGGGGGTTTTACGGTAAGTAGACAGTGGGGTTTGGCGGAACCGCCACCGTTTTTTATGGGGTCTTTTGAAAAATATTTGCACAATAAAATAAATAATTAAATATTCCCCAATAGTTCCTGCGTATTTATAGGTTTTATTTACTTCTTGCTGTCTACACAAAAGAAGATCATGGTAATCCCAAAATAGGAACTGGACTTTCTCAGAATTTGCTATTTCCATTCCTTTTTCCATGTAGGAAGAAATGGGATTATAGCGTATTGCGACGATAGTGAAGAACGTGTGATTCGAACACAGGCTATGACAATTAGAATCACTAAAAACGTAACCAATGCTCAACACATCAGCGCACTGCGGCTTGTACGAATTGGAACTGTTATGTTATCGCTATGGTATACGGCTCTGATGCTTTTGCTTATTCGATTTTCGTTCGGTGTTCTTTACTATTTGGTTGTGTATTGTGTGTGTATCTGTTAGAAACGCCACAGGATTCTCGTGAAGAGGCTACTTGTCGTCCTTTTGACTTTCATGTGTTCCTATGTTTTTTCCTTTAGTTTCTTAAGTTGGACGTGTATTACTATATTGCACGTTTGTAGTGCGGAAGCCTTATCACAATTTTGCGGGATGCGACTCAAGGCATCCGCATTGATGTTATATTTATCGGGTTTGTACTCGATTTGGTAATGAAACTCCGATAACTTGTGATGGAATCTAGTTGAACGGGGCGTGGGTTCTTTCATGTTAAAAACTCCCTTTAGTGGCTTGTGATCCGTATCATCATCATCATCGGCACTATAACCGGGATCCGGGGTTGGCCTTATTTAGTAAGTCTTTCCACCGGTATGCGGTCCATATCCGAGACTTGTGAAATTGTAATAATAATTCGTTTTTCCGGGCAAGGTTATTAGCCTTGCGCCAACCTTTCTCAGGATGTCGCAGCATGCATTGGTTCACTACTTGTCGGGTGCCAAAGTAGCTATCCAGGGGTGAAGACTGCATGTCAACTTGGATTGAACAGGGACAAGTATCGTCCTGGCCATCGCCGGGTTGGAAGCAGAGACTTTGCCCTGTATGTTCGCTTCCACCCCCCCCCCCACCCCCCCCCCCCCCCCCCCCCACCCCACCCCCACCCCCCCCCCCCCTATAAGTCGGCTTCAGGCCCACAAATAAACATAGAGAGTCATGCTTTAGCCGTACTACACGTATGTGGAATACTCTATCTGATCATGTGTTTCGTCATCCTTGTAATGTCCTGGCGTTTAAGACCAATGTCTTTGTCCACTTCCTCTCCATCCTGACATGTTCTGACATTTAAGGATACTCCAAAATCCCCCTTTGTGCGCGCATTAGTGTAAACAAATAAAAAAAACACGGATTATAAATCACCTAGCGGTAAATTATTCTTAAGAAGGGGCACCGGCGAAGCGTGAAAACTCAACACGATCCTTATCACACCTTCGGCTACTCGGCGAGCCACGGTGTTTGAATGTGCGGGATCTATTCGTACTCATTCGAGTATGATACAATAAAAGCGAGAATTTTTTTCGGGTGAAAAAGGACTAAAGGAAACCACTTCAAAGGTAGACATCGAGCACTGAGTGAAAAATAATAACCTACGATCGCCAAAGCAGCCGTGCGGTCTTAGAAGTGGCCCTCTTCTTTTTTTTAATTAAAGTCCATGTGATCAAATAAGTTTATTGAAATCAATAAAGAATGTTTTTTAAATCACTGATTTACGTTCGAGAGTGATCACAAGAAAGCACTAAGATACCATTGAGTGCAGGGTACATCTTACAATTTCTACCTGATTAATTAACTTAATTTTAATGAATGTAAAACATGCTTTGACAAATATCGCGGAAATGCAGAAGTCGTGAGAGAGTAGATTAAAAGCATGCGTCGGTGATTTAAGGTACTAGTGTAGGGTTATATTTTTTGAGTTTGTTTAGCTTACCTCAGTGAGGTGCCGATGGATGGTTCAAGGTTGCTAGTTTCCTTAGTGGGGTGCGCAATGAAAAAGCAAAGCTCAGTGGGGTGCCGATGGGTGGTATAAGGTTGCTGGTCTCCTTAGTGCGGTGGGCAATGAAAAAGCAAAGCTTTCAGTTTTTAAATTTACTTTAATTGTTTTGCGGTCGTTGTCTTGGCCTCCGGATTCGCACTCATCGGCCATGAGTTCGGACTCTGGAACTTTACTGATCATGAAACAAAAAAATGGGTGGCGAGAGGCCGATTTTGGCGAGGCAAGGACAGATGTGTCCTTCATCTTGTCTCTGGCTTCTGGTCATCTTGCGATAACCAGAATCACCCACATCCGTGAGGATGTTGGGCTCGGTCTCGAGATATCTGAACAAGAAAAAAAAAAAAGGCGAGGGGTATCTAAGGATAGTGTGGACAGGGTTAGTTCAGGTGTTCTCGAGCTACTTGGTGGGAAAGAAATCGTACAAGACCTGTACCTCTTGAGTGCGCTAGTAAACGCAGATCACGTCTTTGGCGTCTGATGAACTGCGCTTTGGTCGGTGTGTGTGTGCTTGTGCTGTATTGTACTGTGCTTGCGTGTTTCTAGTGTGTCAGCAGTAGACCCTATGGGATGGGTCCAGGAATCCTCTGTTATAAAGGAGAATGTTGTTGGGAAGGGTGCTTTCTTCAGTTTTGAACTGAAGAAGAAATTGTGGTGGTCTGATCCGAAGAAATGGAAAGAGAGAGAGAGAGAAGGGTCAAGAACGCAAGACTCCCGTACAAGTGGTTTCTTGCTGTTCTGAATGCTTTCGAGGTACTTATATGCTAATTGTAGTAAGTACTCGTCGATAGGGATAACGGAGGCACCTTCGTATAGGTGAGAGTTCGAGTAATGGCGACCGCCAGGCCTTCTAGGGTGGTTGGTGCATCTTCTGAGGAGTTTTCTTTCGAAAACTCGAAGTCTTTCCATTTGGGCCAAAGATATGCACGACCATATGGGATAGGCGTATGATATTCCAGATCGGATTAGCTGCTTATAGCAGAGAAGCTTAACTTTGGTGTCAACTTTGTTGCTCCCCTTCAAGACTTTGTGCAGTTGCTTAGACCGACCGAGGCCCCTTTGAAGAATGTGGGTCACATGTTTGATGAAATTCATTGTTGGGGTATAGATGACCATTACTATGTATTTGCCTGTAGGAACCCGAAAATTCATGACCTCAACGACTCGACTCCGCCATTGTTCCCTGTCCCGTGCGCTCTCCTTCAACGTTCGACCATCCGATCCGATCTCCTCGAGGTCAAACCTAACATTGTCCTCCCATCTCCGTCGCGGCCGCCGTGTTGGTCTCTTTCCCGTTGGCTTACCGTCAAGAATTCTATGCACGGTCCTATCGTAGCCCATTCGCGCCACGTGTCCGGCCCGTCTTCATATTCGCGACTTGATTACTCTCACTATTGTAGGTATCGTGGTCGTGGAGTTTCCCATTGTCCTGCCTCCTCGTTATATTTACCGCCAAAGATACCCCTTACGACTTTATTCTCAAATACGCGGAATTTGTTTTCTTCTCGTTTTGTGAGAGCCTATGTTTCGCATCCGTATAGAACAATCGGCATGATCATGGTTCTATAGATACGGAGCTTTATATTTCGTGATAGCAGTTTGGATTTCAGCAGTTTACTGCCATTTTGTTAATTTCCTTCGATATTTCTCTACTGGCCGTCAGTATTGTTCCCATATATTTAAACTTTTTCAAATATTTTCCCCCTGACGTTTATGAGCGTTTCCTGAGGTCCACCTGGTCTCGCCATAATCATATATTTTGTTTTGTCTTCATGTATTTCTAGGTCACCTCTTCTGCTGCTTGGATGATTATTTCACTGATTTTATCTACAGTTTCCAAATTATCGCCCAAAACGGCGATGTCATCCGCATATGCGAGCACTTGTGTGACCCCGTTCAGGGATGATCAGGCCATGTTGTCGTCACCTTTCTGATGACATACTCGTGGACAAAGTTAAAGAGACATGGTGAGAGGGCATCCCCCCGTTTTAGTCCGTCCCGCATTTCAAATAGTTCTGAGAGGTGGTTTTCTATTCTAACTCGCCCTTTGTTTTTGTTCATGCATATTTGAATGGGGGCGGCATATTTTTTTGGATTCCCAGCTAAACTACAATATGGTAGAGTCTTTGCCTTGCGACTAAGTCGTAGGCTTTTTTGAAGTCAACGAACGGTTGGTGAACCGTCTCTCCGTATTCCTACTTCTTTTCCAGTAGGTGCCTTATTGTGAACATTTGGTCGCTCGTTGAGCGGTTCCTACGGAAACCGCATTGGTAGTCTCCCAATATGTCTTGTGCGTACGGTGTAATTCTTGCCAGTATGACATTTGTTAGAATTTTAATGTGGTTGGGAGCAATGATATTCCTCTGTAATTTTCGCAGTCACCTTTTTTGAAAATGGGGACGACTATTGAGGTTTTCCATTCTTCTGGAATGACTTCCTTATCCCATATTGTTGGAATCAGTTGGAGGATCTTTCGAGCGGTTGCCTCTCCTCCATGCTTCCCAAACTCTGCCGGTATGTAGTCGACACCGGGAGCGTTGTTTTTCAATCGGTTTATTGCGTCTACAACTTTGTCGAGACTGGGGTCTGGGATCTGAGGCCCGGCTGTATGTACGTCTGGTGCGTTTATTTGTGGTTGATGCGTGCGCACATTGCGCAGGATTTCAAAGTACTGCTTCCATCTCGTCAGGATATTGTTTGTTTCTGTGACCAGACAGCCGTTTGTGTCTCGAATTATTTTGACTCTCCCTCGGTAGCCATTTCTAGGTGAATTTATGCCGGCATACATACCTCTGATATTCTTTGCTCTGGCATTTTCTAGGATTTTTCCGATCCGAGTCTTCTCCCATTCGCGTTTTCTGTGTTTGAAAAGTCTCCTTGTCTCTTTCCGAATTGTCGTGTATCTTTCTGTGTTGAATTCATCATCTTTCTTACGTTGTTCGATCTTCGCCCTGCATTCATCGTCAAATCAAGGTTTGAACTTACTTGTTTTTTAAATCCTAATACCTTTTGGGCTGTTTGTTTGATTGTGTCTGTGATCGATGCCCATTTAGTGCCCAGATTATTGGTTTCCTCTTCGTCACTATTCCTATTCTCTAGGATGCTAAATCGGGGTATAGATGACCCCAAGATGCTTCATCCTGTCCTGTGGTATAATCGTAGTACCTTCTATTTGTATTCGGATGTTCTGTGAATATCGAGAAGTAGGTTGGGAGTGTTTACTACTCAGAATTATAGCTACTGCTTTGGATGGGTTAACTCGAATTTTCCATCGACTTTAATACTGATACAGTTCGTCCAGATGACGGTTGATCATGAAACTAAAATGCGCCGCCCTTTTATACTCTGTGGTGACAGAGATTTGTTAAAAAACGAACAAGTTTTTGTGTGCTTCAATTAGAATAGGATTCTGGAAAGTGGATGGGAATTTGGTTGAACAAATTCCCAGAGGGAGAAGTTATGGAATGCATTTAGAATTAGGCATTTCATAATGTTAATGGTTATTGGGAATTGAGTCAATGTATGACAAATGGACTTTCCGTTAAATTTGTCGTGCATATGATTCAATTGGGGAACATGATTGGAATTATGGGTAAGAGTAAGGTCATTGGTGTTTTTGGTATAATGGGATGGGAGTAGTGATTTAGGATCACCACACTAGTACCAATTAGAAGGTCAAAAAACGCCAATTTTGTAACCATTTTTCCGTAGGTCGTATATTAGCTAATACCAGGAAACTTTTTCAAAAATATTTTTACATTCTTCAAGAGTGTAATTGTTTTCTAATTCCGGGTCTGCAGAGAGATTTTTCAGAAAAGTACTTGTCTCATGCGGACAATCCCCACTAGCAAGTATGGAATGAAAAAAAAAACCCTAGAAGAGATTTTTCTACAGGGGAAGTCCTTTTGTCGCAAGCATTCACAACTATATGTTAAGAGTCGATTAAAACAAATCAAATGGCAAATGTTAAAAAAAAATGAAATATCGGCCTTTTCCACTTTTGCCTTGTAAAATTTTTTCTAATAGATTTATTGGCTAAATTGTCATGAAAATGTTGATAAACAATGTATTAAAACTGATTAAACGATTAACTGCCCGCAGTTTGGCAAAACATCGTTTGGGGAAAATTGTGTTTACATTTTTCCCGGCGTGCGACAGACCAGCAAACCCCAAAGAAGAGCAGAAGGTGCGCACGTTTTTGTATAACTTTAGTGTAAATATATTTTGAACCTCTCAAAGAAACGTGGCGAAGTAGTTCCTGACGGTATAGGGACATTTCCTAAAGTCTCAATTACCCTTCATCAAAGTTTGACAATTCATCATAGAAAAGGACTACTAAGTAAGGCAAGAATACCAATCTGAGAACTTCGTGACCCTTCATTGTCTAAACCCATTGAATTGAAGCACCAGAGCATCAACTCGAATAAAAGGGCTCACGCATTCTTGGTAGGAAATTCGTCAAATTATGTTTGCCGTAAGGTTCAAAGTAGTCGTGAAGTAACACCCTTAGTCCCTAAGTTGACGAGACTCTCAACGTTGTTTTAAGACGACTAACAGAAATCTCTAGCTATCGCTCCTCATTTGATTGCTTTCATTTAACGTTCTGTTTTATTTCCTTTACTGTTTCGAAATAAACTTTCGAAAGAGTTCTGATTACTATCTCGCGTCAGATGACTGAGGAGTGTGCTTAAGGAAAAACCCAATTATACTTGTGAATGGAAACGTTCTATTTTTCCTCCCACTTACTCCCTGTCCGTTTCTTAGTTCACGTTTTGAATACTCATTGTATACTTCCCGGAGGAATCAGAATTAAATTACATAATTCCAAGGAACCCCAGGCACTTGAATTTCACTTCCCAACAACGTTTCTCGATTCCCCTTTCCATTTCCACCTCATTTGCGAAAAAATACAGAAACGGCTTAAAACAATTCGTGTTCTCCGATGCGGAAATGCAATTGTGCAGCTATAATCATCTATAATCGTGAGTTGAATTACGCTGCAATGTGATTTGCATAATTTGGTGCGTAGATACATCGTGAATTGATAGCAGAGGTGACTTGGCTATTTTTTCCGGAGCGCGAAATCAGATAACTAGTAGAACAAAAACATCACATACTGTTGCGGGATTGGTGTCGCTGCATCTAATAGAGGTGACGAAACACGATTTGCGGCAGCAGCAATCTGAAACAACTTTAAATCACGTACAAACTATAACCCTATAAAACGCTTACATCATCGGGTCAAATTACATTTCAGGAAACCGACTACCGAAAGCATTTGACGCGATCACTGATTACCTTTAGGTTTAGGTTCTCGGTTTAGCTGGGGTCAGCATTAATGAATGTGGAGAGCGTTTTGTAATTGGATACCGACCTTTTCAAGGCGTGCAAAAGGTGATGGGATTTCTGGGGAATTGCCAGTTATGGGTTGTATCAGGGTAACAAAAGTCACCAAAGAGAAACGACTTTCGAAACGCTGATTTCACTTTCCTTTTTAAAAGCTTTACCATCAGTAGAAATTTAGGTACATCACACATGAATGGCTTGTGGTTCATCATTTGGATTGGCACTGTTAAATTATGTGCTAAGACTTCATCGGCACTACAACCGGGAGCCAGTCTTGGCCTTATTTAACAAATCCCTCCACCGGTCCCGATTTCGAGCCGATGTCATCCAGTTTGGCACTCCCAGGCTCTGGGCGTCCTGGTCTACGTCATCCCTCCATCGCAGACAAGGTCTGCCGCGCTGTCTCCTTCCATACATCCTGCCACAAAGGACTTTCCGGGCAGGCTCCTCTTCGCTCATTCGAGCTAGGTGTCCCGCCCCCCGGAGTCTACCGAGCTTGATTTTTCTTACAACATTAGCTTCAAGGTAGATTGCGTACAACTCATGGTTGTAGTGTCTCCAGAATCGTCCTCCCTCACATACGGGGCCAACAATTCTCCTTAAGACCTTTCTCTCGAACGCGGCCACGAGTTCAGACTGCCTTTTATTAAGCACCCAGGTCTCGGATCGATACATGAGTACTGGTAAGAGCATGGTCTTGTACAGTAGTAACTTGGATGTTCTGGATAAATTTCAGGATTTAAGGAGCCTTGATAGACCATAGTAGGCTGTGTTGGATTTGATCAGCCGTTCCCGTATTTCTTCTTCCATATTGTTATCGGCTGATACTATTGACCCAAGGTAGTAAAAAGATTGCACTACTTCAAATTCGTGCTCCACTACCCTGATAGTTTGACCAACGTTAGGTCTTCTCTTCGCAGAAGTTGCCACCATGTACTTAGTTTTTCCCTCATTAATGTGCAGTCCAAGGTTTTGTGCCGCCTGCTCGATCTAGGTGAAGGATTCCTGTACCGCCGATTCGGTTCTACCGATGATGTCGATGTCATCTGCGTAGGCAAATATCTGGCTGGACTTGGTGACAATAGTCCCTCTTGTTGTAACGCCTGAGTCACGGATTAATTTCTCCAACGCCAGGTTGAAGAGGAGGCAGGCCAGACCGCCCACTTGTCGGAGTACATTAAAGATGTTTATTGGTTTGGACAGCAATACCACTATTGCAATCCCACTATTTTTACTTGACTAGTTACGTTGGTCATGGTCAACCTACAAATTCGTATCAATTTGTTTGGCGCTCTTCGAGGGCGAGTCTTAGCGCATGACCAAACGTGTTACTGGTATTCTCATTGCGTAAGGCAGCCGTGTTGATTCGAACCTGATCCGCGGATGCAATACGTCTCCGTAAGGCAATCCGCGCTCGGAAAACTGTACCAACAAGATAGTGATCCGAGTCGACGTTGGCACCTCGATACGCTCGTACCGTCATCAGGCTCGAGGAGTGGCGGCGATCCATCAACACGTGGTCAATTTGGTTGCGAGTGGCTCCATCCGGTGATACCCAGGTGGCTTTGTGGATATCTTTACGCGGAAACCTGGTCCTCGTAACGACCAAGTTTTTCGATGTTGCCAGTTCGATGACTCGTAGTCCATTGTCGTTAGTGTTCTCATGCAAAGTATGGGAACCTGTGTAGTGTCTGAAAACCGGCTCCCGAACTATTTTTTGCATTCAAATCACCAAGAACGATTTTCACATCATATCGTGGGCAGGCATTGAGGGCCCGTTCGACGTTCTCGTAGTATTCTTCTTTTTCGTCGTCAGAGGACTCCTCTGTAGGTCCGTGAACGTTTATGCGAAGAGTGCATAGCCTTTCATTTATTGCATTAAAGCCGATGATGGCAGGCTTCAGTTTTTGGCTGACTAGAAAGCCTACCCCGAGCACATGGTGTTTTGCGTGACACCTGTAATAAATATCATACTCCTTTCTTTGAATAACACCACTCCCCGTCCATATTATTTCTTGCAATGCTGTTATGTCAGACTTATATTCGGACAGGGCATCGACTAGCTGCTGTGCAGCTCGAGCTCTGTATAGTGAGCGTACGTTCCATGTAAAAATTCTTAAATCATTTAGCCATTTTCGTTTTCGTGGTCGTCGTCGTGTATCCGGTCCATATCCGAGGCTTGTTAAATTTGCCATAATAATTCATTTTTAAGGGCCTGGTTATTAGCCTTGCGCCAACCTTTCTCAGGATGTCGCTGCAGGCATTGGTTCACTACTTGGCGGGTGTCAAAGTAGCTATCCAGGGGTGTCACGTGGAGACTGCATGTCAACTTGGATTGAACAGGGACAAGGATCGTCCTGGCCTTCGACCGGTTGAAAGCAATCAGAGACTTTACCCTGTATGTTCGCCGTCAATTGAAATACCACCCCACCAAGTTATAGACTGCGTGAAATGGTAGGGGCAAATCCTTGGCCATATTTTGTACTGTAGCTTATGAACCGGTGCGGTATAGGTAAGGTAAGTCGGCACCAAATGAGATACCACCCCGTTGCGCTGTATATTCCGAAATATGGTTGGGAGAAATCTTCGACCATGTTGCGGACGTTTGTCTGATCGTCTGGTGATTTGTCTGTAAACAACTCGTAGCCGCATTAGAGGGTCAGCTCGCGAAGTGAAATCATTTTTACTTACAATACTTGCATGAAATTCTGGCACGGTCCGTAATCTAAGTCAATATTGGCACACTCCGCACTTTCACTTTCTGCTGCTCAGGCATATACTGATGAATTCCAACGAAATTGCGTATACGAGCTCTCCCCACTACTAGTTTTTTTTTTTCGGAGAGAAGCGAGTCCCCGTCCCTTTAACATTTCGGAGATATTTAACTTGAAAATTCTGCTTGTGCCAAAAATTACTCAGACTACGGGCGAAGGGTTAAGATTACTGTAACAACCTAAAACTTGTATTAATGGGACAATGGACAGGCCTGGATTCATGTTACCGCTCAATCCCTGGAGTTGGCCTAACCACCCTGCGCTGTCCCCCCGCTGTCGACAGAGGAGTGGCTTCGGCCTCTCCTGTTGGTGAAGTAACATCCTTATCTTGCCAACGAGCCATGTGGAAAAGTCTCGGACTTACGTGTGGCTATGAGATTCGCCCTCTGGCTGAGGGCCGCCACGAAGGGTGTAGGAGAGTCGTATGTGTGTGCAAATAGGCCGTGTGAGTAGGGCGTCAAGCTATGGGCTCCGTCAAAAGGTCGCGAGAAATCTCTGACCATCTTTCGGAGCCTGGCTAATAGACCGGTACGAGAAACGGTTGGTTTAGGTGTTAGTCGGTGAGATACCACCACGTCACGCTGTACATCCCGTGATATCGTCGGGAGAAATCTTCGACTATGTTTCGGATGTATGGCTGATGGCTCGGACCGGACACATCGTGATTCTGCCTTCTAAGATGAAGAATTCCGAAGGTAAACACGTTTCCCATTCGGATCTGAAGGGGTGGCTATGTCAGGGCGAACATCATGCAAATATTCTGATAAATAACCGAACTTTAAGAAATTCGTCATCCCGTATTCGGGTTCTTTTTCGAGGCTCTGTCGACGTTCGACTGATAACGGCATTTTGTAACATCAGGGGCATCGGTATCATCAATACGAATGTAAACCCCGTCCACCAATATTTGCAAACAGCGAAACCTGATATCTTTTCCCTAACCGAGACCCACGTCGATTCGTCAACCGATTCGCATATTTTCGGTGGCCAGGATACGACTTACATACGAGATTCCGTTTTAAGGGTGTAGACTGCGTCTTCCCGTGGCCCGATCTAGTTTGCCAGAGGATGGAGGCGTTGGAACCCACTAACATGGATATCATGTGGTTGAAGGTCGTGCTGGGGAATTCTGTTCAGTTTCTTTGTTTCTTTGCTCTTTGTCTTTATCGCTCCAGGAATGACGATCCAGAAGCCACAATTTTTGAACACCTGTCGCGTACCGTCGACCGGATATAGATCAACCACTCGGCTTCTGAAATTGTCATCCTTGGCGATTTTAATGTACACAATTCCGGCTGGTTGGTACATTTTAACAAAACCGGCGTGACTGGGAGGCTGATGGAGGTGTTCGCCGTTAGTCGCAATTTGACTCAACTCATGGAGGAACCTACGCGTGTGATTATGCGAATACCGTGGATCTGTTTTTGACAGCCGAGCCGAGCGTTTATACCGTGGAGGTTTCTGCACTACTGGGAAACTCAGATCACTGTTTGTAAAACTAAACTTGGCATCGATCGCGCAACCACTTGCATATCAAGCAAATAACCGACCTAAGCAGCTTCGCGATGTATGGAGGTATGAGGCTGCTAACTGGGACGATTTGCGAGATTTCTTGGCATCCTTTCCATGGTCCGAGGTGTGCTTCGGAAACTCCGATGTTAACGCCTGCGCGGAGTCGGTGTTCGATTTTCGTTCGGTGTTCTTCACTATTTGCTTGTGTATTGTGTTTGTATCTGTTAGATACGCCACACTACTACCTCCTCAGTAACTTCGTTACGATCAGATTAGTGTGCGAACGACGGAGCGAACGAGAGAACGTCGGAGCAGGCGAGTGTGCCTGTGCTCTATGCGGAAGTCATCATCGCATGCGAAGTTCTGTTTACTACGGGAAAGTGTGTGCGGTGTGTACAGATCACGTCGGGGTCACCAATTATAGCGTTTGGAATGATAGGGAAGAACGTGTGATTCGAACTGACGCTATGATAGTTAGAATCACCAAAAATTGAACCTAAGCGTAACACATCAGGCTACTGGCCGTGTTTAGAATTCGATTCTTAAACTCAACTATATTTCACTGATGTGAATTGTTATGTTATCGCTATGGTATACGGCTCTGACGTATTTTCTTATTCGATTTTCGTTCGGCGTTCTTCGCTATTTGCTTGTGTTTTGTGTGTGTATCTGTTAGAGACGCTACAAACGCATTGGGTGCCCACCTGGTTCACGTCTCTTCTGATCAGTGGCAAGGACTGCTAGCAGTAATTTCGCTTCTTCCTCTTTCCCCCCGTTAATGGCAGGCAGTGGGACGTTAGTCATAAATTCAAAAGATAAAGCTAATGTGTTTGCGAATTTATTTTCCGCGAATTCGAACCTCGTTGGTGGTGTTTGGAGCCACTTGTGATCGCTGGGGTACGGTTTTCGATACGAAATATGAGGACTGCACTGGAAGAATGGGACAGGGCCGGGCGGGGAGTATCAACAATAGTCTTCAAGAACTGTGCTCCAGAACAATCGCCGGATCTAGGCAAACTTTACCACTTATCTTATGCACGAAGGACATTTCCAACTAGATGGAAATACTCTCGAGTTCAGCCAATGCCAAATACGGGGAAAAAGTGTATCCCCTAAAATTACCGGCCGATACCATTACTGTCTATGTTATCTAAGGCGAGCCGCGCCGCTACATAGTGTTAAGGTGGTTTGGCCTGTATCAAAAAAAAAGATATCTGAGGTGATGAAAAAGCAAGTATTTGGAATGCAACGGACTTCTGAATGATCGGCAATACGGATTCCGTGGCAGGCGGTCCACGGGAGACCTTTTGACACTTACAACCGATATATGGAAATCTTCGATTGAGGGGCATGGTGAGTCAAGGGCATTGTGGCATTGGATATCTCCAAGGCTTTTGACCACGGCTGGCACGGGCAATTGCTGAGCAAACTTCGTTCATACAGATTTTCGGAGCACCTTTGCGACTGGACGAAGAGCTTTCTCGAAAATCCGTCGATCCGGGTTGTTGTGGACGGCGAGTCTTTGGATCTGAATCCTGTTAATTTCGGAGTACCTGAAAGTTCTATTTTGGCTCAAACCTTGTTTTTGCTTCACATAAATGATTTGTTGGAGTCAACGGATAACAGCGTGTTCAGTATGCTTGTTTCCTCTTTTAGAGTGACCGGCCGATTAGTGCAAGAACGTCGCACCAGCTGAGATCCTGTAGGGGCATGAAGTAGTTGTGCCGTCACGGGAACTGGTTCACTCCTATCGCCAACGATAGTTCCGCCGAAAGCCGTTCACCAAGAAAAGGGAAAATAAAACACTCTGTTTTAGTCAATATGTAATTCTTTATTTGTTACCACTGGTCTTCACAGGGAATTAAAAAGAATTGTTACTTAGTCTATTGCAAAGGGGGCTTTAAGCTAACACTAATCGCAGCAGGCAATCACAAACGGATAATTTTGGACAAAGTTATGAAAATTGTAACAGCTTGTACATTCGGATGGAACGATTACAACAGCAAGTATTTTGCTTTTTATCTTAATCACACAAGTTTTATTTTTATTTGATGTACTCTATTGTTTTTTTTTTAGTTTTAAACCACATTTATTTTCCTAATTCTTTTTACATGTATAATATTAGGGGTAAATGTTAAACCCTTTTCTACAATCACAGTCCTTAAATTAACTTACTGGCTCTATGCGAGCTCTCTAAATTACACATTACAATTTGATTTTTATATATGCCTTTCGGCGTACATCTTTTTTTTTTTTTTTCTTATATATATATATATATATATATATATATATATATATATATATATATATATATATATATATATGAAATAAGTCATATTGTACTCTATTGTTAACTTTAATATATGCACGACACTGTTTATTGTTCATTGTTTACATATTATATTGTAGTGAAGTTTTAGGTTCCTGTTAGTACCAGTCTATTGTTCATGTTTGACGTCATTTTTAAACTTAATAACGATTGCAAATTTACTGAATTGTAGAACACACACGAATTGTATCGGAAACTGTCTCGAATTTTTCTTTTTCTGCCGTTTGCAAAATGGTTTTGTTCAGAAAAACCCAACTCTAACTCGACAAAACACTCCGTTACGCTTCGTTACAAAACTCTCGGGCAGACTCAGTGGTGGAAAAACACGCGCACCCCTGTTCACGCCATGGTGAATGGTGAACGACCCAGCGATGTGTATTCGCTGGTGGTTGAAATGCGACTCGTTGAGGTACTCAGCGATTAACCACGAGAGACTCTGGTGAGTCCTCTCTCAGCAAAGGGTGAGTTTTCTTTACCTTGAGAGAAACGTGAAGTTTCTCTTTGTGGCGGTGTGTTGGAGAGGATCTCCCCGGGTCGGTCTTAGCTAGTGTGCTAATGATCCATTGTTTACCCATGCAACGAAGGTCATGGGAAAACCAAACTGAGAAAGGAGGAAAGAACAAAGGACATCATAAACGACCTTGATGCAGCTGCATAAATAGTCTGCATTTCAATTAGGCAAATGGTGCTAAAAGGAATTTAGATGCTTATACAATGGCGATTGTGTATAGCATCTATGCCGGCGCAAAGGGTCGAATTCTTGTGTGAATATTTACACTACTAGAGAATTCGGTTATTGGCGGCTAGACGCGAGTTGCGATATGCTTTGTAGGTTGGACAAAAGGTCGCCGTGAATGCAGATAAGCCGATGAAATGTGCGGTAGAATACGTTGGCTAACAGGGGCGCCGATAAGGTTTTCGAATTTATGATGCATGTAAGTCGTAAAAGAATTTTTTCAGAGAATTTTGAAGATGCTTGAATGCATGAATGATGAAAATTCTTTACAGTAAATTATAGGTAATGCATCAAATACATTGGGCCCCTCGGTAGCATAGTGGTTAGTATACCCGCCTGTCACGCGGGAGACCGGGGTTCGTTTCCCCATGGGGGAGCCTCTGGCACAAGACTAATGACCTTGCCCGGAAAAAACAAATCATTATGGAAAATTTAACAAGCCCCAGGACTTGCTAAATAAGGCCAAGACCGGTTCCCGGTTGTAGTGCCGATGATGATGATGATGATGATTAAATGCATTAAATGTCCTTGGTGAAGGAAACGTTTGCAGATTTGCAAAGGGAGTTGGGGTTGGAAGTGTAGGTGGTTCTTTGCGTAAGGTTAGAGAACCCCCGCAATTCACTCTCTGAATCGGGATCTGTATATGGTCCTGCAGTGGGGAGGGGCCAATCTCGTCACCTACAATGCAACGAAGACACAACATACAACATTCACAAAGAAAAGTGGATCATCGGTTCCACACCTGATGATGAATGGCCAGGCTCTCGAATCTAAGGTAAGCATGAAATTACTCGGCGTTACGGTGTGTGAAAATGTATCGTGGCGTAAACACGCATCGAACATCCTCAGGTCTGCACCTGGAAAACTGAGTTACTTTTTAGGGCCAAGAAATATTTTACTACGGCCTAACTTTTTCTTCTGTATAAATCCCATTAGACCGGTGTTCGAATGTTGCTCTCATGTAGGCATACCCTCAACCTACTTGAGAGCATACGGGAACGAGCGATACGCCTGATCGGGTACACGGCGCTGGCGTCGGGACTACAGTCGTTATTACATCAAAGGTAGCTGACCTCTGTCTCTCTTTTACGGATATTATCGCAGGTACTGTTCTTCGGAGATTCGTGGTATTTTTTCACTCAATTCGGTTTATATGCGCTCCACGAGTCAACCCCACGGATATCAACACTTTGCGGTTCATTTGCCGACGGCGCGAACCTTCCTGCGTCAGAGCTAGTTCCGTTACAGAGCGAGAAAACTGTAAATTCCCTCTCCGCGCTAGTGTTTCCAAAAGGTTACAACCTGCAACTGTTCAAAAAGAACTGCAACAGTTGTCTGATGGCATTCGGGGCGCCGCAGTGGGACGACCCATAGCAATAAATAAAAAAATCAACAGTTTTAGCGTACTTTTTAGTGATTGGAAAGGCATCATAAATATATATATTTTATAAATCCAAAGAAATCATTTGGAATTGTGATTTGGTACAAACGTTACAGAGCGGTAAACTTTGACTAAGTAAATTTTTTTCGCAATCTTGAATTACAAGTGTTTTTGATATAAATTAAATTTATTGTCAGTTTTATTTATACGTATAAATAAAAACTACATCATGATAAATAATAGTGATCAAGGTATGGAAAATCATATTTAATATATAGAAAAATGTTTTTGTTTCGTATTTTTATGTATTGTGACGTTTGAAGTGCAAGTCTAATTGGAAAATTTAAAATTTTGTGATTTTTGTGTTCAGCTAAGATTTTTTAAAAAACATCAAAAAGCGTCTTTGAGATTTTTGCTGTTTTGTGATGTTCTATGTGTCTATTGATCACATCCGTAAGCGAAATTTTGCGCAAATTTGCGCTTCTGCATTTTTTTGACGTTTTTGTAGGCTTAACTCCATCAATCAAAAACGGTGACCTTTCCCAAAGATGGATTGACAGTGAGAAGCCAGTGAAGATAATTGCTGTTGCTGAAAAATTAAGTGAATTACTGGGTCTAGAAGGGTCAGATGAAAATATTGAACCTGAAATTCAAAGAGTTTCCAAGTATTTTCGTTTGACATTAAAGAGAAAATGGGAAAATTGCCAAAGAAAGCGAAATAAATTTATGCAAGTTAATGAAAGCTGGCTACACCTTAATTTGACATTGCCAGCAAATATTTTAACTCATTGGAGAAATAAAAATAGTTTAAATGCATCAGGCACGAGCAGAGCTAGACCGTCAAAAAGATTTGAGGAATGCAGTGAACGCACAAAAAAACGTCGAAGCTACGCAGCATTGTTCAGAGGAACTAAGCTATGCTGCTAACATTTCAAATCGGTTTTCAAAGTCTCCTCAAAAATCGAATAAGACGTTAACTCTGCAACAAACGCTAGCATTGTATTTAGATTTGGATTTGTCTAAGAGAAAATACGCTCTTCTACGATCTGTTGTAAATGGCCTTCACAAAGACTGTTTTCCCAGTTACTATAAATTGAAAAATATAAATCTGATCTATTACCCGAAATTGCTGTTGCGTCGGAAACAATTGCTGAAGTTAACCTCCAAACGCTTTTAAATAAATAACTTATTAATTACTTCGGATCCTCTCATTTCAAATATAAGATTCAAAAGCTCATATATGCCTAAAATAGATCCACATATTGAACATTATCTACTTCGAAATGGTGCAGAAAGTTTTATGCTACCAATAGACTTGGCCGATATAGGTGGAACATCATCATATGAGAGCGATAGCCATTAATAATTAACATACATATGCACATATTTGTTATTTCAAATTAATTTATTATACCTATACATAATTGTTTTATATTAATGTTTTGAAGTTTATTAAACTATAAAATTGTTAACATACTTAAATTTTTAAACAAAGTTTGAAAAAACATGCGCAAGCTTAGAAAATAAATTTTGAGTTTAAAAATAAAGTTCGCTGCTCAACTCTTTTTTTTTTTAAGAAGCTGGACACGCCATTTTTGCAGGTTGATACCTTTTTTTTTAGGTCGTTGCATAGATATCAAATGTAAAAAGAGATTAAATGCAAAATATTCATATTTTAGTTACTAAAACCAGAGATATTAATTTTGCCGTTTTTCCCATAGACTCGTCCCACTGCGCGCCGACTCGGTGCTATAGGTTCGCATCTCCCGAAGGGAAGTGTAATGAAAAAAAAAACAAAAAAAAATAAAATAAAATAAAAAATAAAGAAATAAATAAATAAATAAACAAGATTTAATAAATAAATAAATGCGTAAATAAATTTCCACTGAATTCCTCCAGAAATTAAGGTCCGAACCGGTGATTACGCCACTTTCACACCATGAGCCCACTAATGATAAAAACTATTCAAGAATAATGAGGTGCTATAAAGATTTAATTCTCCGGAAAACTTCATATATTTTCCTATAAGTGTTAAATTTGAATTTGAAAGTTCCTTCATTTAATCAGGGTCATCAACTTATTGCAGTCAGAAATAAATACTAAGTTTAATTGAGCAACCTCATCAGGGTCAAACTCATCAATTGAACCTACGCATAGTGCATATGTTTTCACTGCTCTTACCTACTGTAAAATGCAAATCAAGCTTTGAAAATGATCTGTAGGAACACTCCTTTGTTTATTCGTTGTCTCAGTGGTCTGAAATGAAATTCAAACTCCACGCTACACTTTATTTGTGAGAAGTAAAGGGCCGTTAATAATTTTCACTAGCACGAAAATCCAATTTAGTCCTCTTAAAACAAACATGAATTTTCTATTTTAACTGCACACAATGGAGTGATGATATACAATAGTAGCATAGAAGCATGCCTAGCTCCTACGATAGAGCTCAGCCACTCGCTAATCCCAAAACTTGTCCCAAAATCTTGGCAGTTAATAATACTTGTATGTCATTCCAATAAACAGAGCTTACTTATATTAGCTGCCGTAAAACCAGGCGATCGCATCAGTGATTGAACGTTGATTAAGAACCGATTACCTTAAACCTATAAGCGACTTATATGTGTATACATAGCACAGCATTCAAGGTTGTATGAGCTAGATTCACAGACCAGTGGCGCCAAAAAACTTAACATCAAATGAATCTCGATATGACATTAACTAATGGAATCCTCATTTAAATTTCAATTTAACACTGGTTTCGTATTAAGATGCAACATAAATTGTTATTTAAGTGGGAAGGATTCAGGCACACACCCGGCAAATCAAGAGCCACAACTACCAATCAGCAACCTATCTTCGCAGTTAACTCAACAACCTGTCACTTACCTTATGCAATACCCAGACTCAAAAGCCTTTTCGCACCTCTTGAAATAAACCCCGGGCTTCCGGTGCTATTCAATAATTGAATTGAAAGTAAAGTTATCGGGTAATCAAGGCACGGTGCCATCATGCGCCCACTTGCACACAGTGTGCAAAGACTTCCTTGCCTATTTGATTCGCAGGGGTTTCACCGCACCAGGCCGCTGCCCCCTTTATCGCCGCAGAGGTAAAGATTAAGCCCAAGCACCAACTATAAAACTCTTTCTCAATTATTGTATTTGCATTCTCACTATCACCCAAGGATGTCGGGGCAGAAGTGTGTGCATGCAAATCTCATTGCTAAGGAAATTTTCCTCCTAATCTGCTTGCTTCTTATAAACACAACTTAGGATTATACGTAACGTAGTATGATAATGACGGAATAGCGCGTTCTTTGTGTGTACATTTAAGATTTGAAAATCTCGGTCGCCCACTTCAATTATAAGGCAAGCGTTTGTGTGCTGCGTGGGCCCGTGATGTGCCTGCCCTCTGTCGGCCGGTGCTGCTGCTGCCGCTGCAACACTGCCGTGGTGTCGACTTTAGGCGTTGATCCCTCTTTTTAAGAGATTAAATGCATTGACACGCCCTTAGTTGGTTGTTCCGCAATCTTTCGAGTTTTGCATCTTTTAGTTTTAGTTTGGAGTGTCTTTGGGGAGTTTGTGCGATTTTAATAAGTTCCTTTCTGTCGCGAATAGATGCAAGGCATGCACTAGCCGATGGAGAGGAATGTCACGTAATTTTATGTTGCGGTTATACAATGATCGTATTCTTAATTCTGACGACTTTTGTGTTAAGGGTTTTAACAAAGGTGTTTCAAAAAGTCGATCTGTTTTATGGTCTTAAAATATATTTCGAATATTTAAAATGTATGCCAAGAAGATTTTCTCCATGACAGATATACTTTCTCATTGGTCTTTCAAGCACTTCCCCAAGTGTGCCGGACTTCTTTTAAGCGACTGCCTTGGTAAAATTTGACTTTCTCCTGGGATGGTACTGCATATTCTCTTACTTATTAATTTATTACTTCTGTAATACATAACAGATGCCGTTAGAAATTGTTTGTGTTTATTTTTAGAAGCATTTTCAAACGGAAATACGATAATGCAGAGTTATTGTAGTACATACGCGTCGTTTCTAGCAGATACACACGCGATTAATAGTGAATAACTCCACCGAAAGACAAGCTGAAAAAGTCAAAGCACAGCCGTTAAAGCCATATACCATAGCAATAACATCATTTCCACATTAGTTGAGTGTGCCTGAGTTTAGAAATCGAATTCGTACACTTAGGAGTGGCCTGATGGGCTGAGCTTTAGATCTATCTTTTAGTGATTCTAACCGTAATAGCGTCGGCTTTTTTTTTTTTTTTTTTTTTTTATATAAATAATATTATTAGACTTTTCTCGGGAGAGGCCAACCTATAGCGCCCCATACTTCCATACATGGCGAAGCTGCCTAGGCCGGTTATTCGCTTGATATGCAAGTGCTTGCGCGACAGATACCAAGCAGTGCTCTGAGTTTCCCAGCGGTGCAGAAACCTCTACGGTATAAATACTCGGTACGGATGTCAAAAACAGATCCAGGGTGTTCGCATAATCGCCTCGGGCATCCGGCACTCGCGTTGGCTTCCCTACGAGTTGAGTCAAGTTGTGACTTACAGCAAACATCTCCGCCAGCCACCCAGCCTCGTCGGTTCTGTTAGAATGTAACAACCAGCCGGAATTGTGCACATTAAAATCGCCAAGGACAACAATTTCAGAAGCTGGCTGGTTGATCTGTATCCAGTCGACGGTATATGAAAGATGTTCGAAAAATGTCACCGGTGGATCGTTATTCGGGGAGCGGTAAAGATAACAAAGGAATTTAACGGAATTCCTCAGCACGACCCTCAACCATATGATGTCCATATTATTGGGTTCCAACGCCTCCATCCTCTGGCAAGCCCGATCGGACCGCGCGAAGATGCAGACTCCGCCCATAAAACGGAATCTCGAATATAAGTAGTATCCTGAGCAACGAAGATATGTCGAATCAGTTGACGAATCGACCTGGGTCTCAGTTAGGGCAAGGATATCAGGTTTCGTTGTTTGCAAATATTGGTGAAAGCGATGCCTCTGATGTTACAAAATGCCGTCACCAGTCGATCGTGGGCAGAGCCTCGAGAGCGAGCCCGGTTATGTGATGACGACCTCTTAAAGTTCCATTATTTATTATGATATCTGCATGATGTTCCCCCTAACATAGTCCCCCCAGGAGATCCGAATGGAAGACTAGTTTACCTCCTCGATTTGTTTTAGTTACATACATTCCTTTTATTTAATTTCCTTATTATTTATTCGAAGTTTTCTTTGTCAATTAATTGTAATTGCGGTGTCCTTTGTTTTTAAATTGCATTTACACCACGAACATATAACTTTCGCGCACGACTCTTTTTATCGAAAAGGTGTTTTAACTCTGATATAATTTAATTCAAAACACAATCGATCTGCACTCTCGAAACTTGTACGACCTCGGTGATGGTAGAAATCTGACTCAACGATGCAACTCACATCCATCAGATTCAATGGCCGCGAATTACATGCCCTGCGATGAAAACGATGATCGGTGGACACCTGATTAAA
Organism: Microdon myrmicae; assembly: GCA_963931805.1. Lineage (NCBI taxonomy): Eukaryota > Metazoa > Arthropoda > Insecta > Diptera > Syrphidae > Microdon > Microdon myrmicae. Next base: position 37,006,716 of record OZ007496.1, read on the forward strand.
CAAACCTACGATCATCGGGGGCTGCGGCGATGTACCCATACATCGTTGATGATGTATGCCAGGGATCGAAATAGATTTTTGTTTCAAAGTAAACAAAAACGCTATTTCACAGGTCAAATAGTGGCACGCATGATGCGCCTATGATACAAAGGGGTCGTCATGGTATTTGCCTAAGATTCCTTGGAAACACCGATGTAGGCAATATCTAATCTAGCCGTATGGCTCCGGTGCACAAGGAGACAAATTGTTTTGTTGACATAAGTCAGCAGAAACCTCGTCGACGGCGGCAAAGGGTCAGGTTGGATGGCTATATGTTTAGATTAATCTGCGGGGAAGTAAAACGAACACAGTAAGATACTATATGTTTAATTTAGGTTTTCAGCCGGTCATCATAGGCATGGCATGGCTAAGGTTACCTAAGCAATGATCTTATCCATGCCCAAATTCATGATCGGTTGATAGCCGATAACGGGAAATTGTCGCAACTGTGGCGGACCTAAGGGTATAGCCGCGATATACAATTGTGAACTATGGAAAGGATATCGGCTACAGCTATGTCAACAATACGCTGGCCAGCGTTTGTATATCGGTAATTGAAGACAAGTTGAGCCGATAGGAGATGAACTGGTTAATGGAGTATGAACCAGGAAAGTTCCAAATGTATGGATGCCGTCGGGTAGGTTTTCCTTTCAGGTATGATGCTGCAGGGGAGCTTGCGCTGCCCCTAATTGCAGGTAAGTACAATGGCTTGCATGGAAAGGGGAAGGTGGTTAATTTAAGAGGATGGGCGGTTCTTTGGGAATGTATTAAAGAACCACCACAAAAACATCAGTTAATTCGATAGTTGACGTACATGGGAGAATGAGAGAACAGAAACACAAAGTACTATGATCTCGGGGTGGGTTTGGTTGTGTGTGCATGAATCAATACAGCTCTGAGGATAACCTGTGGGGGTTTTCAGGGCCCGAAGAACCTTGCATCATATTTAACCCCATAAAAATCCTATAAACCCCATCATCATCGGCACTACAACCGGGAACCGGTCTTGGCCTCATTTAGCAAGTCCTAAGGCTTGTTAAATTTTCCATAATGATTTATTTTTCCTGGCCAAGGTCATTAGTCTTGCGCCAGAGGCTCCCCGACAGGGAAACGAACCCCGGTCTCCCGGGTGACAGGCGTTTGTACTAACCACTATACTATCGAGGAGCCCCTATAAACCCCATATCTACCCTTAAGTCGAATCCCTGGCAAGATCACACAACCTTGCCATAGCATTCACCACTGTCCTAAAATAGCTGAAAACAATTGGGTTGGCCCCTTGGATAACCGTCATAAATATCCCAACATAGTCGAGGAGCCTTTTCTCTACACGCGGCAATGACATACTTACCTTTTATCTGCAGACCCATCGGCCAGATGGGATGTTACAGTCTGAGCAGAGCAAAGGGTATACAAACACCGTCTCCATGCCCATTAGCGTCCAAAAATACATGCCGGGCTATTTGCCGGCTTGCACATCTGCAAGCCAGATTTCTAATAGCCCTGCAATAGGACATAATGAGCGGGATAATAAAAAGACCAATATCCCAAAGACCAATAAACCTTTTTTCTAGTTGCTATGGCGAGCGATCTTCTGTGAATTTTACATCACAGAAGACCCAATTGCCCCCGCCAGCATTGTTCCTTTATGCTACCCGAAACACTTCTGTCTATCCAATGTAGACAAAAGAAAACATTTTCGTCCAGGCAGCAATTTCCTACACAAATAATGTAGTCGAAAAGATACATGCTCTCAGGCAGCCTTGGGTTTCTGTTGATATTATATCAACATCATGGGAAAACCCTTCCCATGATTTATGACTACATTTTCTGCCAGTCTCTATTTACGAGATGTGTATTGGAATTTCCCTGGTACGCCAGAGGTATCCGATACTACAAGAAATGTTGAGGACGATTTCTCCGGGAGTCTCATAGTAACCTTTACGGTACACGCACCTTGCTTTCGGAGACAGATTTGAATCGCGGAATCACACACACGTGCCGCTGTCGTTGCGTTTCAAGGAGTAAAATTCAAAGGTCGAGTAGTGGAGTCCAGTTTTTAAGTTGCCGTTAATGTACGAATGTGATTAAATGAACTCTTTCAGTTTTCCAGTCCCGATTAATGTACAAACCTGTGATTAAATGAATTCTCTCAGTTTTTAAGTTGCCATTAATGTACGAATGTGATTAAATGAACTCTTTCAGTTTTTAAGTCCCGATTAATGTACAAACCTGTGACTAAATGAACTCTCTCACTTTTTAAGTTTCAATTATCGTACAAACCTGTGTAACCTAACAATCTAAAGAACCACAAATAAAAGGTCAATTATCGCCTGCTGATATACTGAGTTTCATTTCTACGCATTTGACTTCCTCTGTTCTGTGTCCGCTCGGTATCGATAGCTTGTGTTTTATTTTGTGAAAGAACGGTGGGTTATTTAGTAAACCAGCGTCGAACGCCGGCACACACTACTTAAAACCCTACAAACCCATTGACCTAATTCGGTGAATATGGTGATCTCAAAGTGCATGGAACTGTAGGAAGAGAAAACTGTGAAGGAGAGGAAAATTTAGCTGGTGCTCTTCACCCGCGAAAAGAGAGCATTGATCTCCAGTAAGTGGAGTGTCTGGAGAAAGTGAATCGGACGCCGAATTAGCAAGGGAATCTGATCATGGGAACTAAATTAAATGCTTTGATAATTTCCCCAGCGGTTACATGATTATGCAACCGCGCCGTTTGATCAGACTATGCCGTTGCTAACCGACATGATGCGATTTGCGGTGGAAATCTCAGGAAAATGGGGTTGCCGTATGGCCAAAAGATAGCTAAACTCAATTATGCATTATCTGCATAGGATAATAAGTTTAGCTATGCGTCCGTTTAACATGATTTACAGGTGGAATAGCTTATAAGGGGAATAAGGGTAGATATGACGCGCTGAAAGCGGTCGAAATAAGGTATGAAATTGTGGGTTGGTTCTCCATGTGGTATAGAGAACCCCCACAGAAGAACCACACGAGCAAACGAAAAAGAGAGGAAAAGAAACAGTTTTGAATTTCATTTATTTATAATTTCTTACCTCCGCACAATATTTTATCTCATTAAGTGTTCAATCTTGGGAGATTATTGAAATGATAATTAATTATGTACGAAAGCAGTTTGATGAATCAGTGACTTCTTGAATAAAGGATACTTTTTTCCGCAAATAAGCATTTTATTTCTCAATATAGTCCCATTTTAGCTCGATAAAGTTAGTCCAGCGGTTTTCAAATTTTTTTATTACTTTCAAATAATAGGTTGCCTCAAGGCCCTCAAATAGGCAATTCGACCCAAATCTCATACCGCCCAGCCAATTCTTCAGGTTTGGAAACAGGAACTAGACGCAGAGGCTAAATATGGAGTAGCTATATGCTGGATGGAGTAGCAGTTCGTAGCTCAATTTATGGATTTTGCTTTATTGTGCTTAATCAGCACATGGAATTCACTTTTTTTCCATTTTTGTTAAAATTCACAGATTGTCTGCTTTCAATGGCTGTGAAACACAAACTAAATGACGCACCTTGCTCAAACTATGACAGTGGTCTTTATGTAGATGTTCGTTAACGGCAGCAGTGCTGCATTGAAAGGTCCTGCACGGGAAATTCAAAAACTCATTGACTTATCTTATTGACACTGACTGCCATTAATAAAGCTTTAATAATAATAACAATATCTTATAAAGTAGGATTAGTTATCCCCTCAACGCATGTATATTAGTACAAAGAAAAAAAAGATATTTATACAAAAAGGAGACTGATGGGAATTATTGGAAGAAACCTCTTCTTTTCCAAGAACAGAATTTCTATCCCTAAGGGGCCTTCACAAGATAAAGGGATCTGAACCTTCCCTGCAATCTTACCCTAAACAATAATGTCCCTGGGCAATCCGTTCAAAACTTCCTCAAATTATTCCAAATTGATTCACTTGGGTAATCTTCTTTATGTACAAAAAATTTCTTCAGGCAGAATCAACAACAAATAAAAAGTTTGAATACTTTCATTTTGTCCTTTTGCATAAGTTAGACGTAACCCCTTTATAAGTAGAATTATTGTGGGTGTATTCTATAATTGAGTTGAAGAATCAAACAGTATTGAATTAATGAGTAATATTGAAAGAACCATTGAAAAACACCCGGCACTCATTTATTGCGAGATAAGTTGAAATGGTTCAACCCTCTACTTGAACATTTTTATTAGGGTTTAAAAATACCTCAGGTAAATTAAATAACCACAAACATTTCGAATTAACTTGAGAAGTTCACATCCTGTCACTTACAAGAGAGTGCGAAGTGACGTTCGACTATTTACAGAATGATAAACATCTGAAAAAAACTATACCCAAGTAGATTCCCATTTGCTGGCTTTTACCGCCGACATCTGACGATTTCGTCTACCATCCGAAAGCGCAGCAAGCACTCCACTCGAGTGAATCTTGAGTCATGGCGTATGTGAACTTCAACGCTCTGGATGACATCAGCGCTCCCCCCTCACAGCTGAATAACACATGTCTTTCGCCTTCAAACAACAAAACAAATAGTTGTGAAATTGTGAAATAGTTACACCACTGAACTGACTTTTAATTTCAAGCCCTAGGTACACCTCTTACTGTAGCCTTTCGTATCTAAAGCCAATATTTCATTACCTCATTCCCCAAGGCCTACACACAAATTTGAGTTGTAATTTATCATACCCCAAGTAATCCGATAGACTTAATTAAATTCCATGCAATATCCCCAAGACCATTGTCCGAACGGAGTTAGATGCAATCACTTGCTGTGCATCTAATTTCAATTAAGACTCGAAACACCTACAGTTCAGAGCTTTTCGAAAACACATTCCATCGGATTTAAAAGGACCTTAACCACCTCATCTACCCAAGAACCGTACATTTTCAATTTTAGCTCTGCCGCCAACTAATTGAATAGCTCCTCGGCTATCTCAATCCCTCAGACACACCGACGACGATACGGGCACCGCATTTTGCATTCGACACAAGCAAGCGTCGTCCCACTCGTCGGCTGCAACATTCAAGATAAATTTTCTCGAAAATCGTTGAAAATCCTTCGAACGGATGGTTTCACTTTATTTCACGAACAGTGCCACACGTCGGGCATAGTTGCCCAGAACGCCGGTCTGTTTCGGACCGGCTGGTGGTTTCGTTTACGCGAATTTATTGTATAATTTTGCTCTTCCCAGGTTTTTGATTTAGGAAGATTTGGCGATTTTGTAAATTTCAAATCTGTTGGATGTGTCGTGCACTTGATGGATGTTCTCATAGTTGAAAAGCACGAGAATAGAGTGCGAACATGATTGAGGTCTATTTCGGACGCATAATTACTTTCGGTGGCGTGTTTGGAAGAGATTTATTTTTACACAATTAGAATGAATGTTATAAACGTTTCTTTCAGCAATAAATATTATTTATTGCCCCGCGATGAGTGGTGGCCCAAATCTAGTCCAAGGGTAGCTGTTTCCAACACTGGCGTTGCTATAGTTTCCTAACCTATTTAGACATAAAAATCTGCATCCAGGGGCAGAGCGCAAACTTTTGGCAAATTTTTATACATTCTACTCCGTGGGAAAATGCAATATTCGACCTTGATCTCGTTAGTTGGCTGTGAGAAATGTTTGAATTTTGTAGTCTTTACCTTCTGGGATATCAGTTATTTATAAAGTCAGAAACTGTCCAAAATGTGGAGGTGAGTTTAGCAAAGCAAGGGGCCCCCAAATTGCGTTATTATATAACCTTCTGTTAGGTTTTCTCGAAAAAGGAATCTCTTAGAATTATTTCCCTTTAATTAAGTTGGAACGTTTGCAGATCTTCCTTCGATACTCATTCTCTCAAGTATAAAAATAAAAGAAACATTTTGACCTGGCGAATGTTTTTGAAAGTTTAAAAGTCCACAGAATTTTCTTCAAAGATATTTTTAAAAAACTGTCAATACAAGAGATTTAGTGTTTTATTTGTGATGAAAGGCATTTTACTCATACAACAGGAGGAGTAATTGTATATTTCATTGCAGACCAAATCACCCGAAGGTTAGAATAACTTGTGTATGACGACCCTTCACGATACATTTTGAATGAATTCTGTACCAGGTGTAGGAGAACTGAGGTCTTTTATAATTTCCAGAAATATCTTCACGCAGAATAAAACAGCTAATAGGATTTTTTCGTTTCGAGGACGTTCGACGATTAATTTCTGTCTTGATGATGGCGGTATAGAAAAATCATAGGCATTATTTTTAATTTTTTTTTTTTTTTTTTTTTTTTTTTACATTTCTGTATTTATTGACCATCAATAATTTTTACAATAAGCAATACAGATAACTTATGATACTTTAGCTATAATTGTTTACATATACTTACTAGTACATTTTTCAAACAATATGATAATAGTTATATATTGGTTATGGATTAAGATTTTAGTGGGTAGAGCTTCCTGGAAAAGGTCAGAAAACCACGATATAGTAATTTACTTAACTTAGCTTAACTTATCTTAACTTAGTCTAGTTACCCAATTATTATTGAAATAAGTTAGTGTGGTGTGGAAGGGGAAGCATAGTGATCAATAGGTAGGTTATGGGTTAGTGAGGATATTGTCAGTCAGGGATGTGGGTTGGGGAACTCCTTTCCGTTTGTTCGTTGAAACGCAAAATATTGGAGAAGGGTTGAATATTACTACTCGTATATTTAAATTGGTGAGGTGAAAGCTCTGTATTGTGGTATACAATCTCATTAGAGTTATTAACCAACCTGCCAGAGGTGGAGAACGTTCTGATGTGGAGACAGTTCGGGTAGGCAGGACAGTTATCTGACGGAGTCGATGTGAGCTCATTTATTATCGGATTGGGATTATTGGGAAGATTTTCGATAAATTTGATGGACAGCTCGAGGAAGCGTCGATCTATACGTTCAATATAATCGGCATAGTAGAGCGAACTACTGTTGTGATATTTGTGGGAGTTGAGATGTCGGTTGAGGCCAGTGATAAGTCTGAAGCATTTCCTTTCGAATATGCATAGCTTCTCCATTTGGGCGGGTGTGATATGGTTTTTTTTCATTTCATTTTTAAACATTTTTTTATTTTCTTTCTATATTCTTAGTTTCTAAATTAAAGCCTAGACAAAAAATGCTTAAATTCTAGCTTAGATAGCTTATATAATAACTTATTGGTCCTACGCAGACGCTCTAAGCTAAACATTACTTAATATTTGTATAATTTGCCTTTCGGCGACAGAACTTTGTGGCAATACTTATAATTATTTGAAAGACAAAGAAAAATCTGAAAAACTTTGTCAATTTTTTGTTTTTTTTTTTCTTAAAATTTAACTTACTTACCTTTTACCTAAACTTATTTACTTTTTTTTTTTTTTTTTTTTGTTTTAATTTTATGTAAAATCACTTAGCTTAACTTAACTTAAATCTTATACTACCCTAATTCTAGAAAAGCTAAGTCTATGTAAGCTAGCTGATGATAGTGTGATTCTATACCGATTTTGGTATCCAGGTCTTTATATGCCATTCAACCACCAGAACTGTTGACGCTGTCTAATACTATCGTCCCGGTCTCTGTGGGAGATAGCCCTACTGAAGCGCAGGAGCTCTTCTTCGGTGCGCGTTACTTCCCGGTCGTAGCACAATCGCCCGTCTACGGATGATCTACTTACATGATAGATCAGCGGAATTCCGGATCTATCCTGTATAAGCCCTTTCATGTCCAAATCAAGGAACGCCTCTGGTGGAACAAAACCGTTGAGACGCACGTTCTCATAGTACAGGGTATTTGGATAATAAGCCCCGAAAGGGTGTGATATGGTACCATATCGCGCATGCATATGTGAGAGTGGGTCTGATTATCTGTTTGTAGATAAGTGATTTAACTTTGGGAGAGAGACCATTCGACTTGTACATCACTTTTCTGCAGAGATTAAGTTGAATTGCGGCTTTACGAATCGAGTTTTTGGTGTGGGCGGAGAAGGAGAGATTGTTGGTGAAGGTTATTCCCAGATACTTTAAGGTTTTGGAGGGTTTAATTATATTGTTATTTAATTGTATTCTGATTTTGTTATGGCAGCGTATGGTGTTGTTAGTACAATTCGCATTTCTGCCTTTAAACACTATGAGTTGTTTCAACGCCAAGCATAGTGCTTGGGGTAACTTAACCACGAACACAAGGGGCAATGCTTTATATGATTGGTGGCAAATGAATGCTATCGAGCGCAGATTAGAATTGTACGCCACAAGTACACCGTCTTATCCTAAAGGAAATTCATTTCTGGATTTACTTATGATAGACGACCGAATAAACTTGCCAGGCACAGATCTAACTACGCGAAACTGTCTTCGCACAATCGATTACGATAGCGATCACTACGGATTTGGAGCCATAATTGAAGTCCCAAATGAACAATATTCACTAGAGCAGTTCGACCAGATCCTCTCTTTCAATTTTCGAAAAGCTCACTGGTCACGCTTTGATCGATTAATAAAAAAAGAAATTCGTAACAGTGCCATAGACCCACCGACTATTAGAAACCTCCATAACGACGAAATCGATCATTACTTAAGAACATTGGACGATATTATTACCAATGCAATGAATCGTTCTATACCTAAAGTTCCCCATACCGACGGTTATACTAATAAGTACAGGACATCAGCAATTGACGCTTTGTATAAGCAAAAGAGCATTATGCTCTGAAAGCTGAAAATACTTTATAGACAGTTCAGCGACCCAAATAGTCAGGAAATAAGAACACTTAAGTCCCTAATCAAAAATCTCCAAAAATTGATCCGTGATAGTTATCGTTCAAGTATAAATGAAGAGTGGAAGTACAAAATTCAAGCCATTCAAGCTAGCGGATCGAATATGTTCTCACAAATCAATAAAACTTTTCGAAAGAAAGATCACAATGACATTCCATATTTGCGAGTCCCACGGACTCCTGAGAATTGTCAAGCAATGCTGAACTCAGGACTCAATCTGGGGCATATCAACTCCAACGAAGAAGTAATATTAGTCGAAGACCCGCAAGACAAAGTGAACTTAATTGGTGCATGTTTCGAAGTAGTATACAGAGTGAACGAATCCACTCACTCCAATACGATCCTCGAAAACAACGCATTCCAGACCTACAGCGCACTGAGAAACCAAATTTGTACCTGGAGGAACCAAAACCGTAGTTTTACCACATTCAGTGAAAATAACAGAGCGGACTCCCCCAGGAGTAATCAGAATATGAATATGTTTGTGAGTAAGGATGAACTTACGAACATCCTTAAGTCAATCAAAAGCAAAAAGTTTTCTGGGATAGATAGCATCCCAAATGTAGTTTTAAAACATTTGCCTCCTGAAGCAGTAAAAATCTACACTACGCTATTCAACAACGCCTTAAATAAGGCATACTATCCAACCCACTGGAAAACTGCAATAGTCCACCCCATCCCTAAAAAGGGCAAAGACAGGACCAATCCAACCAACCTTCGCGCGATTAGCTTGCTGCCAAATATCAGCAAGGTTTTCGAGAAGATCATAAACAAAGCACTGATGAACTGGTGTGATGAAAATGAAATCATCCCCAGCAACCAGTTTGGCTTTAAAGCGGGACATAGTACGGTGCATGCCGCGTCAAAGCTTGTTTCCGACATACAATGGAACAAGACAAGGCGCCAATGCACAGGTGCCTGCTTAGTTGACTTTGAAAAGGCTTTCGACACCGTGTGGTTAGAAGGACTTCTTCATAAGTTAGAAAACCTGAGAATGCCTCATTATCTATTGTACAACATTTACGAAATGATAACGGACAAGCAATTTGTGGTAAAATGCGGAGATATATTCTCAAGCAAGACCTTCACAATTACAAACGGTTTACAACAAGGGGCGGTGAATTCTCCCATTCTGTTTAATATTTACACCAGTGATTTAGTGGGTAAGCTTAACAATGCCATTGCATACGCAGACGACATTGTGGTATACAGAACAGGAGAGAAAATAGATGTCATCAATAGACTTCTCCAGGACGACTTCAATAAAATAAAACGTTTTTGTAATGACTGGAAACTAAAAATTAATTTCCACAAAACCGAGACTATCCTTTTCAGAACACCTCTCTCCAGGGCCTCTCAGGATACAAAGTACAATTGGAAAAACTTCTCTATCGTGGGGAATAATAATCTCCCACTACAAGTGAAAACTGTAGTCAGATATCTCGGTATTTGGCTTGATCAGTATTTATACTTTGACAAGCATATAGCAGTCACTCTCTCTGCAGCAAGAAACGCATTTGTTGCCACAAAAAGTCTATTCCGAAGCAGCATTCTCAATCCAAAAGTTAAAATAATCTCATATTCGGCATTCAACCTATGCACCAGAGAGTCAGTCGTAGCAATTCAAAATAAAAAAACATCTTTAAAACCAGTAAAAAAAGAACTATACTCACCAAATAGATTGATTAAAACGTTTTCATGTTATAATAAACCATCCGACAAAACAATGTGCAAATAAGTATACTGAACAATAAAAACTAATATCAACAATATCTATATATTTATTTCTGTGCTGAGTCCGCTCTGTTTCGGTGATCAACTGTCATACCATCCCCTCTGGGTGTATTCAGTAACACACGGTGGGAAATTAGTGAACCCGTATCCGTGCCGGCACACCGACTAATTACCCCCACCGTTTTTTCATGACTATTTTGTAGCCCCTATTATATGGGTGTTATTTAATTCATCTCTTAGGGAGCAGCACGCGTCATATTTACTTCTGTAAATCATATTCCTCAACTCCTTCCGTTTGTTGACGCATTCCGCATGTAGCTGTAGGTAGGTGTTACGGGTTCTTGCACTTTGTTGCAGGGTCGTAGCCGTCCGATCGCACATGGGTGATGTCTGGGTTCCACCAATACACTGGTCTGATAGCCCCACCTGGTTCTCCCGCGGCATAGAAGCATCGCATGCGTTAGTTAGCTACTTCATGACTTCTCCAGCCTGCCTGTTCGCATCGGGCTTTGCGTCGAATTCTTCAATCGGGTCCTCCAGTATATAATGGAGCAATTCCGCATCGAGGTCTCCCCCCCCCCCCCCCCCCTTTTTTTGGGCTTTCTTCCCCAATCTGCCAATGGTGAATCTTCTGTGTGCGAGTATTTGGCACATCACGACTTGGTGTTCACTATGGGTGTAGGTGTCCAAAACTCGCCACTCTGTTTTTTTTTCCAACATAGAGCTGGCAAAGGTGATGTCGATTTTCGACCACCCTCTCTCGTTTATAAAGTTGTCCTCAGCGCCATCATTAAGTAGCATTACATCTAGAAATGTGAAGGCTTCGACTAGTGCCTCGCCTCTACTATTGGTCCTAGTGCTTCCCCATTTTAGCCCCCAAGCGTTGATATCTCCACCAATAAATGATTATAATTCAAATGTCTTTGGACCGATTAAGACAAGAAGTTAGAGCTAAGAGCCCCCTTGGCTCTAGCTTCTTATGTTACTCCGTCCAAAAACATTTGAATTTTTCCATTTCCCACCTTGCTGGAGTGTAACTACAGTAGAAATTCACCGCTCTGACCTTAGCATAGGCGAATCGTTCCTGCCGCTAGTCAATTCTGTGTCCTGTGGAGGAATTTCCAGTTGTCCAGATGGCCGCTGTGTCGGTTCTCTTCTTTCGATGGAATTGTGCCAGTGCCAGGCATCATGTACTGCTCGTTGATGAGTGCCAATTCGGCACCATATTCCTTAAGGGATTGAGAAAGTAGATCTGTGGGGTTTTTCAGGGCCCGAAGAGCCATACATCGCTCGATCCCCACCTTTCCAGGCGAACGACTTACCTCTCGGTCGAACTTCAGCAAGGTTGCGTAACCTTGCTACGGCATTTACCCTCAGCCAAATCGCCGGAATTAATACGGTTACCCAATCGGATAACCGTTTTGAATTTATGTTAGGCAGCTTACCTATTCTGTAGGGGATTTCCTTCCAAACCCCTTTTTCTCCAGCATCACCACTGAAAACATTAAATCCACGGCAAAGCTTATCACCTTGCCGTGGCATCGAAAACTCACCCTCGGCCAGACCATATTCCCTAAAAAACATTAAGCCCACGGCAAAGCTTATCACCTTGCCGTGGCATCGAAAACTCACCCTCGGCCAGACCATATTCCCTAAAAAAACATTAAGCCCACGGCAAAGCTTATCACCTTGCCGTGGCATCGAAAATTTACCCCCGAGGCGTACATCATTTCCTGAAAAGAACATAAGTCCATGGCAAAATCATCACATTGCCATGGCATCTGAAATCTTATCTTTAGGCATACATTCTGCCAGGGCATCTCGTTTCCATAGCCTTAAGCTATGGAAACAACAATCAACAAGAGTTCCTTGTGACTCGTTGTATTTGTTTACCCCCGGCATAACATGCATACGGCTATTGCCCCTATTGATTTACTACCGCCGACAAGGTTTCTGTTGACGCAAATCAAACATGTCCCTGTTTACCAGCAATCGCTGGCTACCAATTATCGATCCCCATGTGCAGAGGCCGTATTCAAGCAACGATCAAGAAGCAGCCAGAAAATGTTTACTTTCAACATCTGGCAATGGCTGCACCCTATGTTCGTTGCAATGTTTAATCATCGGCAACAGAAATGATGATTTATGGCCTTCCATTAGGATGACCAAATCATCGGTTTGGGTCTTTCACACCCCAGATGCTATTATTTACATTCCTAGAAAATGCACTAGCGATGTTGCCCGCCATCCACGGTCGCTGAACGATCGTATGCATGGCATACGCACACATGCGTAATGTATGCCTATTCCGTCCGGTCCAATCACGATTAACTACTTCAAGTTAATCGTGTAACTCCGCCTCCTTTCCAGTTTCTTTCAGGGTTCCTTTCCTTTTGATGACTTCCAATGGGATTAGTCAGATTTTAGTCACGAGTCGAGAAGGAGTCACCCGCGTCGCTGTCGTTGCGCAAAAGTCAGTCTTCTTCACATTCACCTATCAGTCGACGGTTTTAGACTCGCGAATAACAATAGCCGATATTTCACAAGATAGTCGGAATTTTGGTGTGACTGATGCGTCATGTTGTGTTTCCTGGTGTCTAGTCGCGTTGATGCGAAATAAATCGACAAACAAAAGTATACAACTGTGTTGTTTAAAATAATGCTCCAAAATCCTTTTAATTAAATTTCCTAAGAGAACACCGTTTAATCTCTTCTCAAGCCTTAGCTAAATCGATGTGAATTAAATAGACAGACAAATGTACATAACTGTGTAGTATCCATTACGGCAAAAATAAAAGTGACCTTGTATCACCATAAAGAAAGAACTTGTGTGTGTTTTAATTGTTCCGGTGTTAGAATTTTCCTTTTTTTGAAGAACTATAAGTGGGTGTTGACTGAATCCGCACCCGTGCTTGGTGCTAAGTCCAACACTACCTACATTGGTGACCTACCGGTGAATTGAAACAATCGTACCTTCTGATCGTTAACCTCCAAACATCCGCGAGTGTTCACTTTAATGACTCTGAAGGTAAACACAAGCAACCTTCTACATCAGAAAAACAATAAGTGAGTGAAAAATTCAGCAACAAAGGGCAAGTAGAGCCCCACCGCAGCTTTAACCACTCCACCAGTGCTGTGCCAGTGTTTTCAATCATCAGGACGGACTTCACCAGCTGCAACATCGACAGAACAACAGGTTTTCTTTTCCTTTTTATTTTTCTTTAAATAACAAAACACAAGTTTTCTTTTTCTCATTTTACTTTATCAAATACATAATAAATAAACACGAATTAATGCATAATTAGTTACACAATGTCGCAGCAAATAAGACTTAATTAGAATTTACAACAAAAGTAATTACGATTTTTACACGGACTCAGATGATTTTGAATGTGCTACCTTACCTATCAACAGGTTAAAATAAGAACAATAACCTGTCGACTTCATTCTATTTCCTTATAACCACAAGTGAGAACTTCACTCTCGAAACATTATCTTAAAATTTAAAAGCGAAATAATATTTCCAAACAATAAAGACGGACATTCCTCAGATACTGGAATAACTAAGAAGCATATTTTACTTGTGTATATGTTCTCGTACTGTTTAAAATAAGAACGTTTTCTCTTGACAATCTATATTTACTTAGAGTTAATTTATAAGAAATTATTGTCACCTAGAACACGCATTCTACATTTCCGTTTTTAGATTAATACATTCAAGGAAACCATACTTAGGCTAAGCCAATTAAAAACGGATCGATAAAGAGTGCATAAGTAAAGAGAAATTAATAACATACAATTAAGCCAAAGAAAAAATAAACAGATTACACACATCAACATACATATCGTTTACTCTAAGAACTGAAAATAGGAGAAAATCTTTAAAATGTATTCAATAAATTTTCATTAACAAAAGTTTTGAAATCGAAAATCAACAAAAAGGAATTTGTGAACATTTAAACTTTTCAGATTGTAACTTTTCAGATTTTTCCCCTTTGTTTTTTTTTCCCTTTTTTATACATATTCAAAAATCCTCTTTCTTTAGAAATAACAGGATAAAGAAAAAGCAAGTTACAAATCTTAATAAAAATTAATAGGCTAAACTCTTTGAAGTGACATAATCAAGTAAAATCACAACTTTTGTAAACCCCTTCAGGGTACTAAGTTACAAGCTATTGTATAGGCAATATATGCCCCTTTTTAATGTAATTTCGGTGACAATTTTTAACTCTCTTTCATGAGTACAGATACTCTCGTAATAACAATATCTGTAATTTTTTCTTGCTACAGTTTTTGAAATTTTTTTTTCTTGTTTGATTTTTATGTTAAAGTAAACGGAGTACACAATTAGTAGTATACAATACCCGGATTGAAAGTAACACGAAAGCACACTTACATTCGCGACTTCAAAGAACCGCACTTGACTCCACCTCCGACCTTCGCTAGACCTATTTCGACTTGTGAGAACCATTGTTTTGGGACGTTCGTCGGTTCTCTCGACTCCCTGCGACTCCTTTTAACTCGTTGGCCTCTTTCCCCAACTCCTCGCGTCCTCTTTTGACTCTTTTACTTGACCTCATTCACCTTTCTTCGCGTCCTCTTACGCCTTTAGTTCCTGTTTCGCGTTATACAACCCATAATGGTCAACACGCGGAACACCATGGCCAAAAAGGCTCTGGAACAATCCGAGCCTCTCGAGTTCCACGACGCATCCAGCGTCGATTTCCCAACCGAGCAAGTCGATACTGACTTAGACTTGCCCGGACAAGCTACTCCCCTGGCACCACCCGTTGCCCCCAGCGTCGTGAACCGACCACAGCCTACTTCTACAGACACACTCCCGACTGTTCCTAACGCCCCTGGTACCGGCCCTTTGGTAGATTCCGGCATTTTTATGCCCACAACTAGTGCCGGTACCTCACAACAAGCTCATAGGCACCCAGAGTCCCAAGAATTCCGCGATGCTTCCAGCCTCGGGAACGGGACTCGTCATTTAAATATAGGACTTCCCCCCTTCGATGAGGAGGACCCAGACCTATGGTTTGCAGTGGCAGACCGCATCTTCCAGGCCTCGGCCTTGCACGACGAACAACTTCGTGCAGTCGAGCTGTTGAAAGTGCTTGACCGCACTCAACGACCGCATGTTGCACACATAATAAGGTCGGCCGGCCGCAACCCATATAGCAACATGCGTGAAGCTCTGCTCGACGCTTTGGACGAACCTGGAAGTATGCGGCAACAACGTTTAGCCGCTGTATCCAACCTTTCTGGGATGAGACCATCTCTTTTCCTGACCCATTTACGCTCTATAGCGGGGACCAGGATTGGGGACGACCTGATAAAGCCTCACTTTTTGAGGTGTCTTCCCCAGCATGCCCGTTCGGCACTTATAGCCCAACCCAACCAGAGTTTGGGCTATTTATCCAAAATAGCGGACGCAATTATGGAAAGCTCAGATCAGTATTCTGAGCCTCCAGCGTACCAGGTAGCGGCGGTCTCTCAACACGCCGCCCAGCCTGCACGGCACCCTCGTCTGCCTTTCTCAGCCCATCAATTGGTCTCAACTCCCCATCCTCCTCAAACCCAATTACCTTTTAGAGGGCCCGCCTCAACCAATTTCCCTCAGGGGAATCCAGTGGCAGGCCCCAACCCTAACCAAAGAAATTCGCCCACACAACTAACTCCTGCTGACCTCCGGGCGCTCCAAACCTCACTCCTCCGCGAGATAACTCAATTGCGTGCGGAGGTGAGGAACAATCCTCGAAGCGCCCAGAATCGAGCCATGCCGAGCCGTCCTCTCAATCGGCAGAATTTCTACCAAAATGCCCCTCAGAGGGCCTTTATCCCCCAAAATGCCCCACAGAGGGCCTTTATCCCCCAAAATGCCCCACAGAGGGCCAATTCCTCTCAAAATGGCCCTCACCGGCCCAATCCCCAGCGAGCTCCGCCTCGACCTCCCCGTAACGGCAATGCCAATAGGCAGAATATACCAGATAATGCCGTTACTCTACCTTGGTGCGCCAATCACCAACGATATGGTGATCGCGCATTTAACTGCAAAGCGCCTTGTGGTTGGACACAACCTTCCACCAACCAAAGGCGCTCTTTAAACTAATTTTGCCGACCGACACCCTCGCGCAATCGGCCGGCACCCCTACGATAAGTCGCTTAACCATCCGGGATTCGAAACTGAATATCGCTTTTACTGTCGACACCGGCGCCGATATTTCAGTCCTCCCGCGATCGTTTGCCCCGCGTAACCGCGTGCCAGCCGCACTTAAATTGTCAGCTGCAAATAATACGCCGATACTTACGTACGGACGTAAAAAGCTGACACTTCAATTGGGTCTTTGTCGTCCGATCACTTGGCGTTTCGTCATTGCGGACGTAAATGAACCCCTGATAGGTTCCGACCTATTAGGTGCACATAATCTGTTGGTCGATTCGACCCATAACAGACTTGTGGCTCCAACCGCACCCCCCTTGCCCATGACGGCATCTCCAGCGGCAACTTCAGGGGCCACAGAGTGCATAGACCCATTCCAGGTTATGGTACAAGAATTTGTTAGTACGACAATTCCTCTACCTAACCAACGCCGACATAAAGCCACGGTGTTTCATCATATAGAAACACGTGGTCCCCCTGTGAGCCAGCGTCCACGTCGACTGGCACCGGAAAAATTACGTGCGGCGCGCGCGGAGTTCGAGCATATGATCGAACTAGGTATCTGCCAACCGTCGGACAGTCCCTGGGCAAGCCCACTCCACTTAGTGAAGAAACGTTCTGGTGAGTGGCGCCCATGTGGCGATTACAGGCTGTTGAACGCAGCAACTGTCCCGGACAGATACCCAATTGCACACCTCTACGATTTTTCGTACAAGTTACGAGGGTGCAATGTCTTCACTACCCTGGATCTCACCAGGGCATACCACCAAATTCCGGTGGCACCTGAAGACATCCCCAAGACCGCAGTCATTACACCTTTCGGACTCTTCGAGTTCAAAGTGATGACTTTCGGCCTCAGGAATGCCGCACAGACATTCCAGCGGTATATCGACACGGCTTTACGTGGTCTTAATTGCTGCCATGCTTATCTTGATGATATTCTCATCGCCTCCAAAGACCACGCCGAACATAAGCGCCACTTACGTCAGGTCCTAGAGCGCCTCCGCGAATTCGGTCTTGTCATCAACCCAGATAAGTGTCAATACGCCAAGGAGCAAATCACCTATCTGGGTTATGTCGTTGACAACCAGGGCATTCGCCCACTTCCAGACCGTGTGGAGGCCCTCATGAAGTACCCCCGGCCTACTAACGTGAGTGAGCTGCGTCGATTTTTGGGCATGCTTAACTTTTACCGCCCAACACTGAAGAACGCTGCCCAAGTTCAAGCTCCCCTAAATGAGTTTTTAAAAGGAGCTAAGCGCAATGATAAGCGCCCCATTAATTGGACAGAAGTCTCAGATCGAGCATTCCAACTGTCCAGGGAACAATTGGCAAATGCCACCTTACTCCGATACCCTCTCGAGGGAGCGGCACTTTCTATCCAATGCGACGCATCGGATACCGCAATCGGAGCCGTCCTCGAACAGGACATTGAAGGCCGTCCGGAACCACTTGGTTTCTTTTCAAGGAAACTGAGTCCCATTGAGCGACGTTACAGCGCCTACGACCGCGAATTACTCGCGATCTACAGCGCTGTTAAGTACTTCCGTCATATGATAGAAGGACGTTCGCTCTCAATTTTAACAGACCACAAGCCATTGGTCTATGCGTTCCGGAAGAAGTCGGGAAATGCCTCCCCCCGACAAGAGCGTCAATTAGACCTCATTGGGCAATATTCTACGGAGATCAGGCATATCTCCGGTAAACAGAATGTCACGGCGGACGCCCTTTCTCGAATCGATACGATTCATTTGCGTACCGCCTTGAATAACACTGACCTTGCCCTAGCTCAAGAGGAGGACGAACAGCTCAAGTCCCTCCTAACTGCCGATACGGCACTAGAGCTTAAGAAAATTACCCTTCGCGACCCTTTGGGCGAAATCTGGTGTGATGTCTCCACTGGAACCGCTAGACCTTACATTCCCGAGAAACTTCGTAGGGGCGTGTTCCAGGTTTACCACAACCCTGCCCACCCCAGCGGCCGAGCAACAGCCGCTGCTGTCCGTCGCAAATTTATTTGGCCCCGGATGAACAAAGACCTCACCGGTTGGGCCCGTGCTTGTCTCCAGTGCCAACGCTGCAAAGTAGCGCGACATAATGTACTGGAGCCAGCGCAATTCAAGCTTCCCACGGCACGCTTCGCCCATGTCCACATAGACATAGTGGGACCGCTTACTCCATCAAGAGGATTTTCTTATATCCTCACTATGATGGATCGCTGCACGCGATGGCCAGAAGCGACACCTCTCCGGGCAGTTACTGCCGAATCAGTCGCCAAGGCTTTTTACTCAACTTGGGTCACACGTTTCGGTGTACCAACCACCATTACTTCGGACCGAGGTCCACAATTTGAGGCGACAATTTTTAGGCAGCTAACAAATCTTCTCGGCTGCCAAAGAAGTCGTACCACCGCCTACCACCCGCAATCAAATGGGATGATAGAGCGCTGGCACAGATCTCTAAAAGCCTCACTCATGTGTCATAATGACACACAATGGTTTGACGCCCTACCAACCGTCCTCCTCGGCCTGAGGACAAGCATTAAGGAGGACCTGGGTGCTTCGGCAGCAGAGCTTACCTATGGTACCAACCTCCTTCTTCCAGGAGAACTTTTCCTGAATGGCGAAACACCGCGTGACCAACTTCGCGAATTGGGACATCTCCGTGACCTGCTACGTAAGGTTAGGGCAACCCCTGTAACCAGGCACGGCTCCAAAAAACTTTTCGTCCACCCTGAACTGCACAGGTGCACGCACGTCTTTGTCAGGGTGGATAAGGTCAAAAAACCCCTCGACCCACCGTATGATGGCCCATTCAAAGTCTTCCGCCGCATCAGTGACCGCGTCTTCGAGATCGACATTAGAGGCAAGCGATCCACGGTCAGCGTCGAAAGGCTTAAGCCCTGTTTCCTGGAAGCTTCCGCTCCAGAATCACCACCACCTACTGACACCGCTCCTACTCCACCAGCACAACCTCCCCGTACTCGCGCTCATACGCGCGCCCATAACCAACTTACCACCCCCTAACCTGCCTTACCTGTTTCGTGACTACGTCACTGGGGAGGGAGTGATGTGGGGTTTTTCAGGGCCCGAAGAGCCATACATCGCTCGATCCCCACCTTTCCAGGCGAACGACTTACCTCTCGGTCGAACTTCAGCAAGGTTGCGTAACCTTGCTACGGCATTTACCCTCAGCCAAATCGCCGGAATTAATACGGTTACCCAATCGGATAACCGTTTTGAATTTATGTTAGGCAGCTTACCTATTCTGTAGGGGATTTCCTTCCAAACCCCTTTTTCTCCAGCATCACCACTGAAAACATTAAATCCACGGCAAAGCTTATCACCTTGCCGTGGCATCGAAAACTCACCCTCGGCCAGACCATATTCCCTAAAAAACATTAAGCCCACGGCAAAGCTTATCACCTTGCCGTGGCATCGAAAACTCACCCTCGGCCAGACCATATTCCCTAAAAAAACATTAAGCCCACGGCAAAGCTTATCACCTTGCCGTGGCATCGAAAATTTACCCCCGAGGCGTACATCATTTCCTGAAAAGAACATAAGTCCATGGCAAAATCATCACATTGCCATGGCATCTGAAATCTTATCTTTAGGCATACATTCTGCCAGGGCATCTCGTTTCCATAGCCTTAAGCTATGGAAACAACAATCAACAAGAGTTCCTTGTGACTCGTTGTATTTGTTTACCCCCGGCATAACATGCATACGGCTATTGCCCCTATTGATTTACTACCGCCGACAAGGTTTCTGTTGACGCAAATCAAACATGTCCCTGTTTACCAGCAATCGCTGGCTACCAATTATCGATCCCCATGTGCAGAGGCCGTATTCAAGCAACGATCAAGAAGCAGCCAGAAAATGTTTACTTTCAACATCTGGCAATGGCTGCACCCTATGTTCGTTGCAATGTTTAATCATCGGCAACAGAAATGATGATTTATGGCCTTCCATTAGGATGACCAAATCATCGGTTTGGGTCTTTCACACCCCAGATGCTATTATTTACATTCCTAGAAAATGCACTAGCGATGTTGCCCGCCATCCACGGTCGCTGAACGATCGTATGCATGGCATACGCACACATGCGTAATGTATGCCTATTCCGTCCGGTCCAATCACGATTAACTACTTCAAGTTAATCGTGTAACTCCGCCTCCTTTCCAGTTTCTTTCAGGGTTCCTTTCCTTTTGATGACTTCCAATGGGATTAGTCAGATTTTAGTCACGAGTCGAGAAGGAGTCACCCGCGTCGCTGTCGTTGCGCAAAAGTCAGTCTTCTTCACATTCACCTATCAGTCGACGGTTTTAGACTCGCGAATAACAATAGCCGATATTTCACAAGATAGTCGGAATTTTGGTGTGACTGATGCGTCATGTTGTGTTTCCTGGTGTCTAGTCGCGTTGATGCGAAATAAATCGACAAACAAAAGTATACAACTGTGTTGTTTAAAATAATGCTCCAAAATCCTTTTAATTAAATTTCCTAAGAGAACACCGTTTAATCTCTTCTCAAGCCTTAGCTAAATCGATGTGAATTAAATAGACAGACAAATGTACATAACTGTGTAGTATCCATTACGGCAAAAATAAAAGTGACCTTGTATCACCATAAAGAAAGAACTTGTGTGTGTTTTAATTGTTCCGGTGTTAGAATTTTCCTTTTTTTGAAGAACTATAAGTGGGTGTTGACTGAATCCGCACCCGTGCTTGGTGCTAAGTCCAACACTACCTACAGATCTCGTGCGACTTTGCAATGGTTTAAGTTAATTTGAATGAACATAAACCTGTTTTTTTTTTTTTTTTTTTTTTTTTTTATTTTATTATTAGACTTCTCTCGGGAGAGGCGAGCCTATAGCGTCGAGTAGGCGCCCCGAGATGCCATCAAATAACTGTTGCATTTCTTTTTGAACAGTTGCAGGTTGTAACGCTCCGGGAACACTCGCGTGGGAAGGGAGTTCCACAGCTTCCCCGCTCTGTAACGGAACGAGTTCTGATACAGGGATGTTCGCGCTGTCGGGAGATGAACCACAAACGGGTGCGATCCGTCGGATTGTCTTGTGGAGCGCATTCAAAATCGCGTTTTTAAATGCTCGGTGTTTGTAAATCCTCATTGAGTGTTCGTTACCGCCTTCGCAGAACATGCATTTGGGTTGTGTTTGACAGCCCATCGCTTTGTGGTATTTTTCTCCGCATTTCAGACATGTGCCTGAACTATCTTAGAATTTGCAGGACTTCGCCACATACGTGTAGGACGTGCAGGAGCGTTTGTATAGCAATGAAGGACGCGATTCGAACTCACATAGGAGGAGGTAAGAGCCAAACCACTGTCGCGTGTATGTGGGAATTTCTTAACTCGTGTAGAGACCTTTTTGTCACTCACTTTAAACACCACACACACGTTGGAATCCCTTTAAAATCAAACACATATTTTACTTTACGGTACTTTATTTTTTCTATCTTAATTACTAGCCAACACTATTTTAAACGTTATTATTTCTGGCCTTGTTACTAGCCAACACTATTTTCCACAAACACCCGACACCAACCAACTCATTTCAAGATCTTTTACCCACTCCCTAAATTTTCGTTTTTTCATCGGACGAAAACTTTTCTTACCCTGCAGATAAAGGATTTTCCTTTCTTTGTCTTTCCCAAATTTGGGATCGAAAGAGGAAACACAAAAGAACAATCAACAAAGGATCTTGCCGAAGAGCATTTACGATCCTTTGTGTCGGTAGGCGATAAACGTGCATGTAGTTCGTTTTATGGCGCGAGTTGTTTGTTTTAACTTGGTTTAGTTAAAGCGGAAAACGACGCTGATTGTGTTAATGGTTTTGGGTAACCATATTTCTAGATGATCATAAAATTGCTGGCGCGCATTTTGGAGAAAGACATCTGGTCCGCACATTTGGATCCTAGGGGACTTTTGTGGCGAACCTCTGGTTCGATTATTATATTTCCAAGTTTTTTTTTATGTGAGCGTTTAGTTCAATTTGCTTGGAGTTTAATTGATTAGCGCAAATTGAACGTTTAGTTCGATTTGCTTGCTATCCATTTATGTGGAACCATTTGTTGTATGGGCTAATGTTTTTGTTCAGGTAGTGGCACATCCTTTAAGTGGCTCTTTTTGGCGTGTATCGCCGCTAGTGGTGGAGACTAGCTCCAAAGGGGTAAGTTTTGGGGGATGGGTGGTTGTGGCCGTAACACTCGCTACATAAGCTGTTACTGTTACAATAATGCTCTGGTATATGGCGCTGTTGATTTTCGATTCTGTTGTCGACGGATAGTCTGTTGGAATTTCTATTCTGCCATTGTCATTAATGAGACAAAATATTATTAACATCTAGTTTTCAATGCAGTCTAAGTTGGTTTTTTATCCGGAAGGGAAAGATATGGAATCCTTTGTGCTGTTCCCTATCGTGGTGTGTTAGAGAAATATAAATCACCCAGAATTGGGTCGTGTTGTCGAAAGACATGACTAAGCACTGAGTGCCAAATGATCCCAAGACGTCAGAATTAATAAATCCACGGGTATGTTGTTTTGCGTGGCTACTCTTCCTTCTGTATGATATTTATACTTATTTTGAAGGGCTTGGACCTGCAATTTACATTTGGTGCCCTTTGGGGTGTGTACGTCTTTTTGTAGTGCTGTTCGAGAATTACTTGGGAGTCACATTCCACAAATAAAAAAAGTTCTATAACGTGTCGGATTTTCCAATAGGGACTTGACCACATTTTTTTTTTTAAATAAAACGCAAACCATTTGAGATATTTCACAAACTTTATTGTCGGCCTGAAGTACAATCAAAGCATTTATGAATGGAACTCGACTTCGCTCATATGGCCACCGCGGGCACGTTTGCAGTGGTCGATTCGTTGAACCCAATTTTAGATGACTCGGCCACACATTTCGGCCGAAACGGCCGCTCTGAGCTCTTCCAACGTCGTCGGCTTGTTGGCATAGACCAATGACTTGACGTAGCCCCAAAGAAAATAGTCTAGAGGCGTTAAATCGCACGAACGAGGCGGCCAACCGACTGGTCCATTTCGTGAGATAACACGCTCAACAAACTTACTCTTCAATAAATCGATTTTATCGTGTGCTGTGTGGCTTGTGGCACCGTCCTGTTGAAACCTCAGGTCGCCCAAGTCCATATCTTCCAATTCGGACCAAAGATAATCGGTAATCATGGCGCGATAACGATGTCCATTCACAGTAACGTGACGATCGTTATCGTCGACGAAAAAATATGGCCCAATGACGCCGCCGAACCAAACAGTTATTTTTTGTGGATGAAATGGTGATTCATGAAGCACATGTGGATTTTCACCATGTGAAATTCATCATCTTGGCGCATCTTTTCCAGAGCCCAATCGGAGAACGTACGTCGCTTCAAATGGTCCATCGGCTTCAATTCTTGAGCCAGCTTGATCTTGTATGGGTGTAAACCAAGATCCTTACGCAAAATTCGCCATAAAGTGGTCTGGGCGATGCCTAATTCTTGAGAACGCCGTAGAATTGACTGATTTGGATCGTTTGCTACGGACGCCTGAACGGCAGCGATATTTTCGACACTTCGACAAACCTGTTGTCTCACTGGCACGGCAACATCACATAACGAATATGTAGACTCAAATTTTTGAACTAAACTTGTTATTGCCTGTCTACTAGGGCGAGAATTACGACCGAAAATTGGAGTTAACGCTCTTAAAGTTGCGGTTACCGACTCCAAATTTCGGTAGTAACTTTTTATAATTTGCAGACGTTCGTTCGTGTACTTAACCATGATGAAAATGTTGAGTTTACTGAATAAATTGACAGTGACAGTTTGATGATTAGTGATAGGGTGCGTTCACAAATTAAATTCAAAGTTATCAAGTCCCTATATATTATTTCAACCAATTACATTACGTATTTTTAAGTCCTCTGCCAGCGAGTGGACCGTGTCCATTTTTATATTGTGCATTAGAAAGCTCGACTCAATGTCCTTAGTTTCTTCACCATATAATCCTTTCTTGAGTATCTAATTTCCTGGTTCCAACCCTTAATTCGAATAGCAAAAGATGACAATGCTCTTGTTTCTGAACATCAGCACATTACCATTTACATTTGGTGGTGTTGATGTCCTTGACAGGCTTGAAAGGCAATTGCGGCAGTGAAGAGATGCTGTGTCAATCCCTTTTTGATATAAACCAATTCGTCTGCAGTTTTTCGTGGTTTCATGGGAAATACATATTTGACGGTGTGTGGTAACTTCCGTTCTCAAATCAAGAGAAGCATTTGTAAACGAATGTTTCCCTTCCGTGAACGGAAGCAAAACAATTAACCAAAGCAGTTGCAACGGAAATTACATTTTGAATCATCAACATCTCCAATCATAGGTTCCAGGAAACGAAATCCACTTCGAAACCCGACGAAAAAAACTTTTTTTGTATCTAAATTTAAATATAAAAAAAAAGAAACGCCATCGTTATACGTAAGCGAGAGCGCGCTTTCTCAACCTTGACCATGAAAAGATGCGACCAAAAATAAATTTTCGAAAACGACAAGAAAAGAAGCAACACCACCAGACACAACCAAAATGTTATAAATGAGATACAAAATGAAAATGAAATTAAAACAGGGAGAACCAGAACTAAAGCCCAAACAGGAGGTGGTACCGCCAAAGGCCAGACTCAGAGTCCGAGCGATTTGCTGTGGATGGTTGTCGGTGTCGTAGTCGTCATCGGTTGTTTTTTCTCACGTACTCTACTCAGCATGATATAAAGATGATGATGGTGCACCAGGCAGTTGGCAAACGCTTTAGGCACACAGTGGAGCTGGTTTTGTTCCTAAAGGAGCAAAAAGTCCTTTTGGCACTTGCCCCAAATATGGCAGATATCGGCTATCCTCAGTGTTGAGTAGGTTTTTGGTTTTCTGTTTTCAGTTTTCCGTTTTGTGTGTTTTATGTCGTTGGTTTGATTTTTTGGTGTTTTTTGACAGATTTTCGATATGTCTTCGTTTCATTTGAGAAGTTTTGGCAGCATGTTTCACTGTCGGGTGCACCCTGCTGCTAGCAACTGCATGTGCGACTGATTATTTATAATTTATGGCACTGAACGTGAACCGAGTAATAACATCGTTCCCGTGGCATCGTCTCTGATATTAATTTCAGCACTAATGTGCTGTGAAGTAGATTAAGTTGCAATGGATGTGTGATCTCTACCCGCTCGAATCGATTGTGTTCAAAGCTCTTGGCAACCGGTTGCACGCATTCGCCATATAATTCATAATAATTTATATGCCTCACATTACATCACATCATCATCATTAACGCGCTCTTTTCCGCAACTCATTGAAAAGCTCCCGCGAACATAAGTCACGCTATTTCGGCAATTCATTGGGTCGTAAATGACAAGAAAAACAAATTTCATCATTTGTATTCGCTGTTCCCGCAATTTGTTTGTCGAATGACAATTTGAATGGGCCAAGGGTTTGGGGTGTTTGCCCCACCGAAGAACATACTTGAATAGAGGTGTCAACTGTCAAGAACATTCCTCTACGACAAGAACCCTAAACGAGGTCATCCATTGTGTCACCGTTCATAATTCATAGACCGTCATCTCGCCTAGTAAACAAATTATTTGACGGATAATAAAACGCATTAACTGTGAGCTACGGTTACTGAATCGAATTAGAAGTGGGGCACAATTGAGTCATTAAAAAAAGATTGAATCTATTTGCCCCGAAAAACTGATCTCGGCTTGAGTTACGGGTCCACTGAACCATGGATGAATGGATCTACATTGTGACGGGAAGTCTAATCAATGACCCATGGCGGTCATTTCTATTTGTCCGCCCAGGGGGAGATTGCATGCGGTGACTTGACGCTCTGATGAGGCTGATAAAAAGGTCACAGGACTCACTGAGACATAAAGTTGCGTAATTCTTTCACCCGCGTTTGAAGGTCAGAGGCGATGTGTATGCATGACTGGCAAATTGGGTGGCCCAAGGTGACCCCAACAATTACTGGCGAATGTTTCCAACATTTGACCTTACTCCAATGGGAACACATGAGTTGCTGTTCGCAAATATGAAATAAGCAATATTATTTTTTATTAGTTTGTATAAGATTTAATTTATTACAATGACGCACTTCTTTGAAACCGATCCCAATGAGTTAGAGATAAAAAAATCAAGTAAAATTAAGTGCACATTCAGTTTGGGTTTTCAGTGCACAGTCATTTGGTTTAACATCAACTGGCAAGAGAATCGGTGATATAATTTTTGAAGTTATTAGCTGCAAGTTGAATGAATTAAGACAGTTTACGTCAAACATTATTTTTATTTTATTTGGTTTTTTTTATTATTTGTTTTTATTATTTTTGAACCAATTCTATTCTGAAATAATCTTCATTATCATCATCATCGGCACTACAACCGGGAACCGGTCTTGGCCTTATTTAGCAAGTCCTGAGGCCTATACCCGCGTGACAGGCGGGTATACTAACCACTATACTATCGAGGAGCCCTGAGAAATAATCTTCAAAGAATTATAATATAATTTCGATTCCCCGTCGGGGAGCCTCTGGCGCAAGACTAATGACCTTGCCCAGAAAAAATAAATCATTATGGAAAATTTAACAAGCCTCAGGACTTGCTAAATAAGGCCAAGACCGGTTCCCGGTTGTAGTGCCGATGATGATGATGATATTTTTTAATAACTTTTTTTTTCACGCTACAGGTATACAACGTGAAAAAGCAAATATATAATACTTTTTTGACATTTGTGAAGTTAGAAAATTGGTAAACTAAACCACGGAGTGATATATGGTTGGGTAAGGTGTCTAATGGGCGTTCAAGAAGAAAACACGCTTCTTATATTACTTAATTTGTTTAGTCAGCATTATTGTGTTGCCGAGCTCACACTTTTAAATACCGTGCGGAAATTTCAAAGCACTGGGAATGTTGCGAACCAGCCCAAAAAAACGCGCCTTCGTCTGGGCCGCGACCGTGTGACAAAGCATCCGGACACATCGGTTCAGAACCTTGCCCTAGAATTAGACCTTGTGTCGCCACATTGTTCCAACTGTAGATGAAGGAGTTGAACCCACCTGCCCACAAGTTCACACAGGAATTGAAGCCTGTCGACCATTTGCAACATCTTCAGTACGCTCAGTGGATGTATAGAACGGTGGCAGTAGATTTATTTATCTTCTTTGGTTATTTTACTACTCCTAGGAAAGACGAACCTATAGCGCTGAGTTAACGACCTGAGATGCTATTTTTTCTCGCCCGGCTTCATCAACAAAGCTCCGAAAAACGCTCAAGGACTTCTCCCAATTATTTCACGAAGCCTATAGCTTAGTCAGGTGGTATTCCACCGGGCGGCTAGACATTGGGACTCTACCTACCACTTAGTAACTGTGCCGAACTGCACAATGGCAATAGTCGTCATTTGAACCTAGGTTTGTATAATCAAACGCAAGACACAACCTCCTTATCAACTCAGACATTGAGCCGATGGTCACTTTTCGCAAAATCATCTCCAGCGGCGACTTACACACCGCAACAGTGGATTCGTCAATAAGCAGAATTTTCCTATGGTTCCGCCAAACCTCACCGCCCACTTACCTGAAAAACCCGCTGAACTACATCCCAATCGGCATAAGTTTTCGCTAATACAATCGCATTAGCACCTTAAATGCTTTACGCATCTAGGATTATCTAAAGTATAATCTAAAAAGTCCCTGTAAGAGAAAACTTGCCTTCATGCATCCATAAAATTTCCTGTAAGATTTATTTTCTACCTTTTCAGGAGTCCCAAAACCTATTCGGTTCCCAGGCAAGTTTCAATTTCCCACACCTGCACCGCAATCTCCACCCAGCATACCTGAAACATCTTCTTTTACAAGGACATTTAATGCATACAACGCGTTAGATAAAATTCCTAAAAATAGCTCCTTAATGTGCATATGCACCATAAATACAAAACATTCGGCACCCATTGTTATCAATTGAAATGCAACGTCGGGCGGCTTGTTTTCACAGCTGCAGCAAGCCGACCGGTGATTCACCATCAATAGACAAAAAATCATCAATTTCGTACGTCGCCACAAACTAATCTCCTTGCATATACAAATGCAGACAGGGGATTCGTTTCTGCCGACAATCCCATTAGCACCTTTTTTCTTCCCAACGTCTATTATAGCGACGATACACAGCGTAAACATGACCCTCATTACCGGACGAAGCATTTGGTCGCTTCTCCCTACGTTTTTTTCTTCTTCTTGTTTCAGGATTCGTTTATCCTTTGCTAAATGCAACGATAAACACGGTGATGGGTACGATCACACGCATACCACCATGATCTGCATTACGAGATCTGGTTCTCTGTTCCACAAAGAGAGACTTTACGTCTCTCTTGTGGTAGGTAAAACATATCCTTAGTAGAAAGGATATCTACCACGGCACCACAAACTCACCCCATAAGCGAATCACCTCTGCACGCGACGATCATCGCTGACTCAAATTTCATCTGTCGACCGTGTGTAGTGTAATTGTTCTTTCCCTCCCTCGCTGGGAATTTTTCCCCAGGACCACTCAATCCGTGAAATAAAAAATTAATAAATCAAACCTAAGTGTTTAATTTTCCGTGATGCAATATCCTGTGTTTAATTTTTCGGCGTTGTCTTGGCGAACAGTTTTATTTCTCTTGTTTGTGCCTTTCTTTGGTGCACGTTGGAACTTTGTCTTTGTGATGCTGGTGGAAGGAAGTGAACCGAGTGCCCGTGCCTGGCACAATACTTCCTTCCCCCGGTAGATTTCTTCTCCTAGGACTATTTGAAGTCAAAAGTGTAGGTGGCTGAACCTAACGGCATTCAAGAGTTGAAGGCTTTTTTTTTTGGTTTCGGTAGGGCAGTGCAAATATTCAAAAGATACTTCTGGACCGATCCAAAGGTATGCCGAATTTTTACCGACTAAAACCACCACCTATTAGGAGGGAACTTTCCGTTAGATATGCCATCGCGGGGTGGGACGAAGGTATAAGAGCTGAAAGCGATCATTATTGTCTGCATCGACAGCGCGAACGAGCAGCTAGACCCACTAGAGGAATCCTCTCATTGTTAAAACCACTCAAAATCTCTATTTACTCCTTGAATGATCTGACGAAGAATCACTTTAATATTCCACATCGGAATATTACCCTATCTAAAACTGGACCATCGCCACGTGGCCATTTTTGTTTCGATGGCATAGACTTCTATGAAATGTTTGTCAACATTGAATACAACTTTTTTGTTTGTTTTCTTTTAGATATTCAATTGCGGGGCGGGACGGAGTTTACCTGTTACTCCGGTCGTCTCGACGCAACTGCATCATCATGTCACATAGAATATCATTTGCTACGGACCTGTCGGAGTAACTGTACGTCTCATATGTCTCTCCAAAATTGTCTGTTCGGTCTCGAATCTCACTTACTCTGTGTGTACGTGTTCCGCTTTTAAATGCTATTTACAACTGTGTTCAGAAACAACTTCCTGAGTTATTGAATTTATTAGTACTTCAGGGTGTTGCCCCCGTATAGATTCGCTTTTCCTGATAGAACTACATAGAAGCATATATATGAAACCCTTCACGGAAAAGCGGTACATTCCATGAAAGTAATTGCTGCAACGTGACTAAGAACTTCTTCGGATAAGTTTAATCACTCTTGCGTTTCCAAATTCTGGTAACCGTAGTATTAAAACTTAAGTAAAAGGCATTGTTCAAAAAACCGACTTCATCAGCCGAAGTACAGAGAATTAGATATAGGGGAAGAATAATGGTACGGTAGCACAGTAAAATACTGTATTATAAAAATTATATAACACTGAAGTAGTGGAACAGCACCACAGTATAATATTAATAGTATATCCGTAAATAGCATAACAATGAATACTGTAAAAGTGAAATTACTCGTGTAAGAGTCATTTGTATTATACAGTATACACATGATGCACATGTGTTCGTGGTATACGAGCTTGTAGTATATAAGATTGCATATGCGAGTTTGAAGTATAAGTGCTTGCAGTACAAACGTTTGTGGTGTAATAGTGTAAGGTTGCAGTCGAAGGTTTAGCGGAATAAGAGTCTTTCAATATAAGAGCTTTGAATATAATATTTTTTGGCATAGAGCTTAACGGTATAAAACTTCAGTATGGGATTCTTACAGTATAGCCGTTTTCAATATCAGAGTTTTCAATATAAGAGTTTCCATTATAATGGTTTTCTGTAAAAGAGCTTCGCAGTATAAGACTTCAGTATACGATTCTTACAGTATAAACGTTTACAATATAAGAGTTTTCAAGTATAAGACTCTTCCCAGTGCAAGACATTTCCTGGGACGTTTTCGGAACAAGAGTGTGCAGATTTAAGTATAAGAGCTCAGTAGTATACGACTTCGGCATAAGAATTTCTACAGTATAAGAGTTTACAAGATAATGGTTTTTAATATAAGAGTTTTCAATATAGTAGTTTTCAGTAGAAGAGTTTACAGTATAGGAGTGTACAATATAAGAGATTTCAGTACAATCGTTTTCATTATACGAGCTTAGCAGTATAAAACTGCAGGATGAGAGTCTTGCAGTAGCAGAGTTTACAATATAAGAGGTTTGAATATTATAGTTTTCAGTGTAAAAGCTTAGCAATATAAGACTCTGGTATAAGAGGGCTCCTCGGTAGTATAGTGGTTAGTATACCCGCCTGTCACCCGGGAGACCGGGGTTCGATTCCCCGCCGGGGAGCCCCTGGCATAAGACTAATGACCTTGCCCAGAAAAAATAAATCATTATGGAAAATTTAACAAGCCTCAAGACTTGCTAAATAAGGCCAAAACCGGTTCCCGGTTGTAGTGCCGATGATGATGATGATAAGAGTCTTACCGTATAAGAGTTTACAATATAAGAGTTTGAAGTATAACGTTTTCAGCATAAGAGTTTGCGGTATAAGAATTTATAACAACTAATAGTATATAGGTCAATTGTATAAGATTACTGGAGTCTAACTCTAAATCTTTATTGCAGTTGTTTTTTCAGTTATACTTTTTCATAACAGCATAACTATAAAATCAGTGACACATATGAATCAGTCGTGTATCGGCAGTCATAGGTGTGCGTCCCTAATCCAGAAAAAAATAAATTGTATGGAGCGCCAACAAAAAAATCAATTTTGCATGCCTTTTTCATAAGAAAGCAAGTGTCGTGACGATGTTTAATATAAGAGTAATTGTGTAAGAGTGCAATATGGTATACTAGTTAATAGTAAATAGTATAAACAGAATGGTATAAGGTTGAATTTTATAGGAGTAAATATAATAAGAATTATTTATTATTATTATTATTAATTATTGGCCTGTAGGAACCCAGAAGTTCATGACCTCTCTGACTCGGCTGCGCCATCGTTCTCGGTCCTGTGCATGTTATTTCTACGCTGCGCCCTCCAATCCGATCTCCTCAATGTCCCGTCTTACATTGTCTTTCCATCATCATCGGTCTCTGTCATTGGTTCCTCGTCAAGAATTCTACGCACGGTCCTGTCGTTGCCCATTCTCACTACATGCGCGACTCATCTTAATCTTGACCTGATAAATCGCACTATTGTAGGTTGCTCTTCCAATTCGTGGTTGTGGAATTTCTTCCATTGGCCTGCCCCTTTATCATATCTACCGCCGAAGATACCCCTTAAAACTTTATTCTCGAATACGCAAAATCAGTTTTTTTCTCGTTTTGTAAGCGCCCATGTCTTCCGTCCGTATAGAGCAGTGGGTTTGATGGTTCTGTGGGGGATGAGGGTGTGCGCCAGCGTATGGCACTAATTCACTACCATCCCCAACCGTCGTTATTTCCAGGAGACACCAATTGTCATAGTTTAATCCCTGTTATTATTTTACCTGGAGCGGACACAGCACTAAAACGCACACAGAGGCTCCTACCGCCAAACGATCACTAGGCGGGAATGGAAAAATAAACACGAGATTTATTATAGTCATAGTCGGATTTTTTATTGTGGTTGATTTTCATAGTTTACATGTACATTTTTGGTGTTTGTTATTCTCACATCAGTTATAAGACATTTCAATAATATTACGAAACACGTACGAAATAATGCTAGCACTTAGTTAGTAACTTGATATTAGTAATTACTTTACGCGTATACCCGACTGACTCGTGTACTTAAAAGGAATTACATGTGTATACGCAGCGGTGGTTGTACGAGGGTTGTCTTTTATATTTCGGGATTAGAGAACAAAAACAAATATTGATCATCGAAAATCACTTTATTGTTTTTCAAAATATTCCCCATGAAGATCTATACACTTTTGCATGCGTTTGAACCAATTGTCGACGCACTTTTGCCACTCTGATTGAGGTATCTCCAACACATGCATTCTGAATGCAGCAACCGCTTCTTCAGGTGTCGAAAAACGTTGACCTCTCAGTTTGTTTTTTACGTACGGGAATAAAAAGAAGTCATTCGGTGCCAAGTCAGGACTATACGGCGGATGACCCATCAAATCGATGTTTTGGGTGCTCAAAAATGCAGTTGTCGCAGCCGATGTGTGAGAGCTCGCATTGTCGTGGTGAAGAGTGATCCGTCTTCGGCGGTTGGTTTTCCTGATTTCTTGGAAGACAACTGGCAAACAAATGGTTGTGTACCACTCAGAATTGACTCTTCTGCGTTGTTCTAGTGGTACGGTTGCGACATGTCCAGTTTTTCCGAAAAAACAGGCGACCATTTGCTTGGAAGTGCTTCGTGCGCGAACAACTTTTGTTGGATTTGGCTCATCTTGAAACACCCAGACAGTCGACTGTTGTTTACTTACGGGCTCATACGCGTAAATCCACGATTCATCACCTGTCACGATGTCATAGACGTGTTTCGAAGCACCGCGACCGTATTTTTTGAGCATTTGTTTCGACTAATTGACACGAGCCTTTTTTTGGGCGATTGACAAATTGTGTGGGATCCAACGCGAACAAATTTTTTTGGCAGTCAAATGTTTATGCAATATTGAATGCATGCTGGTCCCACTAACGCCTAAGGTTGTCTCAATCTCACGAAAGGTCACATGACGATCTTCCAATATCAGTTCGCGCAAAGCATCAATGGTTTTCGGAACTACAACTGATTTTGGACGACCTTCACGAAATTCATCTTGGAGTGAACTACGACCACGATTGAATTCACCATACCATCGATAAACACTGGTCCTTGATGGAGCTTCATCGCCAAAAATTGAATTAAGTTCATCCATGCACTGTTGCTGAGTTAATCCACGCCGAAAGTTTTAAAAAATAATCGCACGAAAATGTTGACGATTTAATTCCATTTTTGGGCCGAGATGAATCTTTTAAGTTACTGTAAACAACACAAATAGCGCTCATATGTCAAAACGTTCTGAGTGCGTATAACCTCAAAAATGTCCAACTTTACGACAGAGCTGTCAATTGCCGGATTGCAACACTAGGGTTGCCAAATCCAGAAACATAAGAGGCAACCCTCGTAATAATGACCTCGATAGAATTTTCATAGACAGAGTACATATGTAGTGATTTAGGATAACGTAAGACGGGAAACGAGAACATTGTCAGAGAAAGAACAATTGACGAAGAAGTTTCGATTGATTTTGTCAATAAGAAATTGTACCGGTTTAACGTTAGCGTTTGCATGAAGTTCATGTGTCGAATAATGCCATGGCAAATTCAGCACAAATTGCCTTTTGTGTGCGCGCGCAAATAGAAATGAGAAATAAGAAAAAAAAACTCATTAAAAACAGATTTATGTGTACAAAAACAACCACACAAAATATCATAACCCTCAAATAAGGACAAAAAAAGACCGCATTAAATTAGGAGAAAGGAATGATAAATAGAGGAAAAAATCACGTTGCAATCCGTCGACAGACTTACGTGTGCAAAAACAGTTACGCCCAATATTAAAATCCTTAAATAAGAACACAAGAATAAGAAACTTCATTAAAAAAAAATAAGAAAGAAATAAGAAAAAAGAAATTTCCCATCCAGGAACTTGTTGAAATCCACACACAAGATACATTCAACATGTACAAAAACAAAACGAAAGTAAAACTAAAACGATTAATCTCTCTCAGTATTCCTATGTGGGAATTGTAATTGTGTAAGTAGAAAGTCTCATTTGCACAATAACAATTCACAGCAAGTTGGTGCACAAGTTTCTACAAATTGATGGAAATGTTTAGTTGATTTTGTACAATACGAGATATATGTGTATATGCGTTTTTGCTTACTTTGAGACACCGCACAATTTATTTTGTCGTTTGGGGCTGTTTCCAATTTCGCCCGGACTTAGTTTGTTTAAAATAGAGAAAGTTTATTTATTATATTATATAAGATTATATATATTATATTACTTCTATATTTAATTATATATTACTTATTATATTTATTATATACTTCCAATGATTACAAATACACAAGAAAGACTTTTTTTAAATTACAATTTAATAAGTTTTATTTTTATCGATTTCTTATGCAGCTTCTGCTTAATATTGAAAACTCGTCTATATTTTTATTTTTTTTTATTTATTGACCTGTAGGAACCCGAAAGTTCATGATTTCACCGACTCGACTCCGCCATTGTTCCCTGTCCCATGCGCTCTCCTTCCACGTTCGACCATCCGATCCGGTCTCCTCGAGGTCCAACCTAACATTGTCCTCCCATCTCCGTCGCGGCCGCCCTGTCGGGCTCTTTCCCGTTGGCTTACCGTCAAGAATTCTATGCACGGTCCTATCGTTGCCCATTCGCGCCACATGTCCGGCCCATCTTAATCTTCGCGACTTGATTACTCTCACTATTGTAGGTTTGCCGTATAGCTCTTCCAATTCGTGGTTGTGGAGTTTCCTCCATTGTCCTGCCTCCTCGTCATATTTACCTCCAAAGATACCCTTAAAACTTTATTCTCGAATACGCGGAATTTGTTTTCTTCCCGTCTCATGAGAGCCCATTTTTCGCATCCGTATAGAATATGATTATGGTTCTATAGACAAGAAGCTTTATAGTACGTGATAGCAGTTTGGATTTCAGCAGTTTACTGACTGCATACCAACTAGCGTTACCGGAGTGTAATCTTTTGTTAATTTCCTTCGACATTTCGTTACTGGCCCTCAGTATTGTTCCCAGGTATTTAAATTCTTTGACATTGTCAAATATCTTGCCCCTGATGTTTATGTGTGTTCTCTGAGGGCCACCTGCTCTCACCATTATCATGTATTTCGTGTTGTCTTCATTTATTTATAGGCCCACCTCTTCTGCCGCTTGCATGGTGATTTCACTGTTTTTACTTACAGTTTCTAGATTATCGCCCAAAATGGCGATGTCATCCGTATGTGCGAGCACTTGTGTGACCCCGTTCAGGGATGATCCGGCCATATTGTCGTCTTGTACCTTTCTGATGACGTACTCGAGCACATGGTTAAAGAGACATGGTGAGAGGCCATCCTCCTGTTTTAGTCCGTCCCGGATTTCAAATGGTTCTGAGAGGTGGTTTTCTATTCTGACTCGCCCTTTGTTTGTGTTCATGGAGATTTGAATGAGGGCGGCATATTTTTTCAGGATTCCCAGCTCAACTATAATATGGTAGAGTCTTTGCCTTGCGACTGAGTCGAAGGCCTTTTTTGAAGTCCACGAACAGTTGGTGAACCGTCTCTCCGTATTCCTACTTCTTTTCCAGTAGTTGCCTTATTGTGAACATTTGATCGGTCGTTGACCGGTTCCTACGGAATCCGCATTGGTAGTCTCCCAATATGTCTTCTGCGTACGGTGTAATTCTCACCAGTATGACATTTATTAGTATTTTGTATGTGGCTGGGAGCAATGATATTCCTCTGTCATTTTCGCAGTCAGATCTGTCGCCTTTTTTGAAAATGGGACCGACTCAACTACAATATGGTAGAGTGTTTCCCTTGCGACTGAGTCGTAGGCTTTTTTGAAGTCAACGAACAGTTGGTGAACCGTCTCTCCGTATTCCTACTTCTTTTCCAGTAGTTGCCTTATTGTGAACATTTGATCGCTCGTTGACCGGTTCCTACGGAATCCGCATTGGTAGTCTCCCAATATGTCTTCTGCGTACGGTGTAATTCTCGCTAGTATGACATTTGTTAGTATTTTGTATGTGGCTGGGAGCAATGATATTCCTCTGTAATTTTCGCAGTCAGATCTGTCGCCTTTTTTGTAAATGGGGCCGACCATTAAGGTTTCTCATTCTTCCGGAATGACTTCCTTATCCCATATTGTTTTAATCGGTTGGAGGATCTTTCAAGCGGTGGCCTCTCCTCCATGCTTCGCCAGCTCTGGCGGTATGCAGGCGACTCCGGGAGCCTTGTTGTTTTCCAATCGGTTTATTGCGTCTACAACTTCGTCGAAAGAGGGCTCGGCTGTATGTACGTCTGGTGCGTTTATTTGTGGTTGATGGGTGCGCACATTGAGCAGCTTTTCAAAGTACTGCTTCCATCTTGTCACGATATTGTTTGTTTCTGTCGCCAGGCAGCCGTTTGTGTCTCTGATTATTTAGGCTCTCCCTCGGTGGTCATTTCTAATTGAATTTATGCCGGCATACATACCTCTGATATTCTTTGCTCTGGCCTTTTCTAGGATGTCTTCGATCCTAGTCTTCTCCCATTCGCGTTTTTTGCGTTTGAAACGTCTCGTTGTCTGTTTCGGAATTGTCGCGTATCTTTCTGCGTTGACTTCATCATATATTTCTAAGTGGGTCACTCTGAGGCGTTTACGTTCTTCGATCTTCGCCCTGCACTCATCGTCAAACCAAGGTTTGGACTTAATAGTTTTCTTAAATCCTAATACCTTTTGGCCTGTTTGTTTGATTGTGCTCCTGATCGATGCCCATTTAGTGCCCATATTATTGGTTTCCTCTTCCTCACTGCTCCCATTCTCTAGAATGATAAATCTATTCGTTAGTTCCTCTTGATATTCAGCTCTTTTGCGTAGGTGTTTTAGTTATTCAATGTCGAACCTTTTACTTGTCTCCCGTGATTGCCCATGTGAATTTGCTGCCATCACTAAAAGGTGATCAAAGTCGCAGTCTGCTCCTCTATATGATCTTACGTCAAGGATATTCGAGTGGTGTCTTTTGTCTATGAGGAAGTGGTCTACTTGGTTACGCGTTACGTCGTCGGGTGATATCCATGTGGCTTTGTGGATTTGCTTGTGCTCAAACATCGTGCTTTTCACTACCAGATCTTTGGTCGCCGCGAAGGTGATAATTCGATGTCTTCATGTGGGAGTCGGACTTCCTGAAGGGCGACGATGTCCATTTTATATTGTTTCGCGTTTTCTACGACCGTCTGTATCGCGCCTGGTTCATATAGCGTTCGAACATTCCACGTGCCCACGCGTATATCCCACTTTTTCAGTTTTTCCCTACGTCTTCTTTTTGCCGAGTCGGTGTTTTCTTGATGATTTGTTCCATTGTGGTAGTGTCGGCTCATCACACCTACGCCTATTGGGTTTTTCGTGAAATTATTTTTTGCATATTGATTATTCATTTTTGTCCGCACGTGTCTTGGGGTTTCAAATAGTCCGCCATATCAGAGCCCCTCTTTGATATGGTAAGCTCTGCTTACTGCTATGATTCGACCCGGTGTCAGAGAGGCGCCGTTATAATACAGCCAGTATACCCCTGGCAGCAAACCATCCATTGGGCACGGTGACGCGTAACACCCTGGATTAGGGGTGGTAGATCTTTGTGTGTTACTCCTCGCTAGCCCGTCTGACATGGGTGGCCCTACTGGAAGCGTATGCTTCCGTCAGCATAGCCTGAGTGATTCACTGTAGTTTAGGCCCCCGCACCACGCCAAGGTTTCTACCTAGCGAGGGCTCTATATTACGAAACAATTTATGTGACTGTTTTTTAAATGGTTCACTCTATACTGGTTATGGTCGCAGTTTTGAAAACTGACGGATTCAATTAAAATCTGTACTGGCCAATTAACCTTTGATGGCGGAAAATCAATAAGTTATCGAGTGTCAGGGCTTACTACCAAAAGTCAGTCAAGTGTTTTTAGAATGTAAAACGTAATAGTTGGTTTTAAATTGGTGAGATTGTAAAAACTACAGTCGTCGAATGTTGGTATATTTTGTGGTGCAATGTTGGCGACTAAATTTACAACAATTTGCTATTCAGTCCTCTTGTTTTCTAATTTCCTTTTGTCTTTTAATTTCTCAATTTATTCATTAATGTAGTTTTCATTTTTTCTATTTCCAGGTGAGTGTTTCTAAGCTACGAACACATTTAACGTCCACGTAAGTCCTTCAAATATTCACTTCTTGAAAACAACTTAATGGGATTTTCAAAAAATATTTTTTTTATGTCCTCGTGAAACAAAAATTGATCTTTATGGAAATAATTTATTTTTGAGAATCTTGATATATTATAATACAATTTTCTTAACACTCATTGTTCTTATTCACTCCTGTTGAGAGCGTCTTCCAAGAGGATATGTTTTTAACCGGTGCGACACTTTCTGGGCTGGAGGAAAATTACAAACACGATTCTATTCATAAGATAGATTCTGGGTTATACTACAGCTTATCTTAGCTTATTTACGTACACTAAAAACAATTTTTTTATTTGCTTTATGCCTATTTCCTTGAGAACGTCAATACAAATATGGCGTTGTATTTCCTTTGTCTCTTATGAGAAAATAAGTTGTCGTAATGTGAACCTTTAAAGGAGTCTAGCTTTTTTTTCGTCTTTTACAACGAATCGGATGGCTTTTGGTTTCTTAAGGGATTACACTACCTTGGGGTTCGAAAAAATAGGTATAAAAACCCTCTTTTGAACAAAGTCATTAAATATAATAAAATAATCTTTATTTCACACACATTTTCATAAATAATTTGCAATGTTAAAAGTTCAAAAAAATAAAAACTGGCGGAGATATGAGCCGGTGAGTAGAGCCCTGTTTTAAAAATCCTCGCTGATGATGTACTTGATGTCCTTGCTAAACATGGTCTCAAACACAACAACAAATGTTTTTAATGTTTAGAAAGGTATTAGTTAAAGTGTGACGTAGGAAATATTAAAAAAAAATGGATTTTAGAAATGGCAGCTGTTTGAAAAAACAAATTTGCCTTTTTTTGTATTACACTTCTCTCTGGAGAGGGGAACCTATAACGCCGGCTCGGCGTCCCGAGATGCCACCAAATAGCTGTTGCAGTTCTTGAATAGTTGCACGTGTAACACCCCGGAAACCCTTGCGCGGGGAGGGAATTCCATAGCTTTCCTGCTCTTTAATGGAACGAGTTCTGATGCAGAGATATTCGCGTCGTCAGGATTTAACCGCAAAGTAGTGCGATCCGGCGTATCCTCACATGGAGCGCATAAAAACCGAATTGCGCAGATCAGTGCGCCGAATCTCTGAAGAACAGCACCCGTGATAATATCTGTAAGACAGACAGATGTCAGCTACGCGCCTTCGATGGAAGGGATGTGACCCGGATTTCGGCACAGATGCAGTGGAGCATCTACTACAAGGGCATATCACCTGTAGTGATTGCTTTCGCTCAACTATCGCTGGTCATGCCTCGCACCCTTTCCTCAGGCGGTATTGGATTTCTCTGCCAGGCCATTTTAACGGAACGGGAATTTCACTATGAAGTAATTACTCCTCTGTGTCTGCCCACGTCATTTAGCAGAAACCAGTAATCCTTCAAATGCAACTGCTTACTTGCCCAATTACCCCCAAGCTTCCTGTGCTGAAGCCCCTCAAATCCCATTGTTTCCCGCTAATGCAATTGTGTTGTGTATCTCGGCCTTGACGAGGAATGTCGTCAGCCGAGATCCTATTTGATGCATTAAATTTGTATTTAAATGAAGGGCACAGCAATACCTGTTGATCTCAAGCTGAACTTGTTGTTCCTGGGTTTTAGCAGCGAATCCAGACATCCGCGCTGAACGGATGTATTTGACGAATGTGTTTGTGTTCCTTATGTTGTTGTCACCCAAAGTTAAATATTTATGTTTAAACAATTGTTTAATTCACTAGGTTTATAAGTTCACGAACGAAACGAATTCAGTGTACACCAGACAACGCTCGAATATAAAAAAGTTCGACTGTGGTTCTCGATGGAGAGCACTTTGTTTATTTATCACTAAAAAGTCACATGGTGGCGTGCTACACATCAATTAAATGTTGTTAAGTCTATGGTTGAGTTTTATTTATATGAAAAAGCCACATGGTGGCGCGCGAAAGCAAAATTTAATTCCTGTTTCAATCAAATCCAATTCCTTTGTTCAAGCACTAAAACACAAGAAACAACGCATGACAGTTCTTAGTGCACTGTCATCGGGCCGTCGTCAGGTTTGGTGAATATTTGTCGGGAGAGTACTAGACGATGTAATAGATTCTTCCCGAGCAAATAATCATGAATCCGAAACACAATTGCATTAGCACCTGTAAAAGCTTCACGCATTAAGGTTATCTAATGCATAACCTTAAAGCTCCTGTAAAAAGAATTTCTCCTACAAGGGCATTTTCCATGCATCAACGCATCGCCAAAATTTGCCTATAAATATTCTTTATCGACAAAGCGTCATATTCCTTAAAGGTCAAACATTATTCCTGAAAAGAAACAGTTTGGTTCACATATAATGTAACTATATAATCAAGGAATATTAACCTTTAGTCGACTATTCCCAGCCTCACATGTGTACAACAATGTTCTTACATATACATTGGGTGGCGATTCCCTTGTCCAACGACCAAAGCAGCGTCGGACAGCTTGTTTGTCCAATTGGAATATACCCGACAACGGCCCCTTCTCTAACGAACAAACAACCACCAATTTCGTGCTTTGCCACAAAAGAATTACCCTGCATATACAAATGCAGACAAGGGACTCGTTTCTTCCCCCGACCCAAGATACGATATACAATTTTCATTGTATAAAGTATCCCAATCCATTAGCACCTTTTTCTAATGGCTATGCGTCTATTTACGCAAGGGCATCACTCATCCAAGACTTTTAAGATGCCCTCGTCCCATCTTTCTTCTTAGCACCATTTCCTCGATGCGTTGCCGTCTATTTATTTAGCCGCAATGCACATCATAAGCAATGATCTTCACGACCCCTTGTCCTCACCGTCTTTCTGCTTCGTTTTCATGGCCTCGATGCATGAGCAAACCAAGATCTATAAGATCACACACGCACACCACTGCGTGCCAGAGATCGCCTTTCAATTGGTCATTGGCAGTAAGGAAAGATGGCGTTTTCTTGATGGCCACACCCTATAGAGAACATTTTTTCTTTCGCCTTCTAATCTCACCCTTAACCGAGGGTTGAATACAGGTCGGAGTTCTTTCCTCGGATAGTCGGCGGGCCGTCCGCCATCCACCGCACCGGCGCCGGTACGGTGGGTTCACGATAAATCGAGAGACGCATTCTACAAAAATGTATGTAATTAGTGTAGTGTCCCAAAACAAGAACAATTAAATTGAACGAACTCCTCGTAACGGATCACTCCTCAAGTGCATACAAAAAAAGTTATCAGCTGTTCTTAAACGTTAACGCCAGTTTATTTTGTTACAAGTAATAATTCCCTCCCACGGTTGCTCCTTGCAAAGTTGTTAAAGATAAAGAACAATAAAGAAAGAATC
The DNA here is from genome assembly GCA_963931805.1 of Microdon myrmicae. NCBI lineage: Eukaryota > Metazoa > Arthropoda > Insecta > Diptera > Syrphidae > Microdon > Microdon myrmicae. The sequence continues at coordinate 37,049,159 of OZ007496.1, forward strand.
GTTCGAACATTAAATCTGAGCGTTTCATTTATTTCGCTACGGTACCATCTGTGTGTTTTGTTTCGTTCCTTGGGGACAATTTCCGGGGAACAATTTTCGGCTGAACTTTTGATCGATGGAGGAAAGAAGTGAATCCGTGCCCTACGCCGGCGCACCATACATCTTCCTCACACTTGCACTTAGTGAGACCCAGTTAATAACCGGTACAGATATTTCTGCTTTTACTATATTTGCTTATAACTTAGTGCCGCAGTTCTTTCCACGGTGTCTAGCCACATACATACGAACTGATATTACTTATCAGTTTCTGCCATAATGGGGCCTTTGCTCCAGTCCGGAAGTTAATTTCTAGTGGGTAATCATTCACGTTCAGAAGCCCAAACTTGGATAAAAACGCCTCCTTTAACGAATTTCATACTCTATCTGATTCTATCGATAGGATCTTGACTCTATATGCGCACACTGAAATCGTTATTGGGAGTGATTTCAATATGCATTACTTCACCACTCCGGGTACACAACACCTGAAGATCAGTATGTTGAGCTCTTTGCTGATTCAAATACTTTAAAACAACTCATCAATGAGCCAACATCGGTACCAGATATAGATGGTCATTACGCCAACAGACTGTGTCTCACCTCCCACCCAAACAAATACACAATTAAAGATTTGTCGCCCTTGACCAATTCAGACCACTGTGGCGTGTCAGCTTGGTGCTATGAGAAAGCCAACTGGGAAGGTCTGAACGACTTTTTTTGAGAAACTAAATTGGTCGTTATTTTTCATCAACAACGATGTTGACTCTATAGGGGACACATTGACTGACACGATTCTACTTGGTATTCCGAACCTTTCTCCCACACAGGGTAAAGAGTATCAAACAAGAAAGAGAAGTATGTGGTTCGATTCCCGGTGCAGAGAAGTCAGTAAGTCCCCAGAGCTGAGCTTCCGGTCGTATAAATCAAACAATACTGAAGAAAACCGGAAAAGATTTAGAAGAGATAGAAATGATTGCAATAAGCATGACCAAAGGGTGGGACAAATAATAATACACTTCCACAGGTAGTAGAAACTTCTGTGCCTTCGTGAAAAACATCCAGAAATTGATCTCCTCGTCCATTCCTCCGCTCAAGATACCCAATTGCACTATCGATTCGCGCGATAAGTCTTACTGTGAGATCCTAAACAAATAAACGGATCTCTACACACGCGTCTTAATGTTATGAAAAGTGCGAGGATATACACGCGAGTAATGTGCAGTGCGGGAAAACCCTCTACCCTTTCCATCCCATGTGCCTGTTTTCCTTTTTTTCGCACCTCTGTTTGCGTCCTTCAGGCATCGATACTCTCGATTGGTTTATAGTCTTTGGAGATATTTTATATTTTGGTTTATAGTTTTTGGAGATATTATAGATCTAGTGGCGGTTCTCCCAAATCCCACTGTCTACGTAAGTAACCGAAGCACCCCCATAACTACAACCCAGCACTCATAAGTTTCTGCTAATGCAATTGCATTAGCACCTGTAAATGCTTCACGCAACAAATTTATTAAATGTGTTTAGCTAAAAGCTTCTGGAAAAGAATTCTTACCTTCATTCATTTATTCGAATTCAAAATTTCCTATAAGAATTCTGTTCCAAACATTATAAATCCCAAGCCCCATTCGGCACCTACGGTTGCCAGGCAAATCCCAATTTTACATACGCATTTTCTCTAGTCGGATTCCTGAAAACGAAACAAATTGGTTTACATATAACAGGGATCATAAATATTGCGTCGCCTATTCCCAGCCTCATAAATTCCTTTACATACACATTGGCTGGCGACCTATACACAAGGGCAAAAGCAAATATACGCATCTTGCGTTTTAAGGCATAAATTAAATCCTACAGCATAGTCAAATGCAAATAGGAACGGTATACTTACCCTTGGCGGCGACGCCATAAATACCAATTCCCAGTAAATAAGCTAAAACCAATTAGCACCATGTGCATGGTGCATTGCGGCTATCATTGCAGCTGCAATGCGCATCTTAGACAATGATCTATACGGTTTCTTTGTCCTACATATTTCTGGATATGCTTCTCATGACCTAGCGGCATGAAGAAACAGAAACCTAATTAGCACCCAATGAGATTCGGCTTGTTTACTTAGCCGAACTCACATCTCAGTGATGCACATTATTCCCTTTCTTCGTTTTCAGATTCGTTCTCATTGCTTTGTCCCATGAAAGAACCAATGTGCACACATACACGTGTATCTCTATGATCTTCTCTATGAGATCAGGTTACCTACCCCCAAAGAGAGACTTCACGCTTCTCTTGGGATGGAAAATGCATCCTTAAATTAAGAGAGCCAGTTTCCTTACCCAGCGAATTGATATCGCTGAGTCGTTTTCCATCACCCGATCGAGCCGGTCGGTCCGTCTGCCGCTCCCCGTTTCGTACACGGGGACGTAGTTATTCTAAGTCGAGTCGAGTAAGCGCGCGATTCATAAAAAGTAATTCTTTCTTGTGCCTCAAGTATAATATTTTTGCAAGTCCGTTTCATTGTCGGCGAAAGAGAATATGTTTTCTGTAATCAATTAAGTGCGGTAAATTTTGTTGTGAATTTAAAAATAAAATAACTTTCCGGGATAAACAAAACTGTCTTTCAATTAACTACTTCTTGTGGACGGTGTATTGCGAAGCTTTCCTTTGGTGTTCGGCGGAACAATGGACGGTTTGTCGTGAAGTTTTGATTCCTTTTGGTACAGGTACTCTTAGTGATGATGGAGGAAGAAGTAAATCAGCGCCGTACGTCGGTGCACCATACTTCTTCCGCACACACCTACTACAAGGGCATATCACCTGTAGTGGTTTCGTTCGCTTATCTATTGCAGGTCCCCACTTGCATCCTTTCGCGAGGCGGTATTGGTTTTCTGTGTAGGGACATTTCAATGGGATATTCGTGTCGATCTTTGTAATATTCGCGGCTTCAGATGCAAGTTCTCTTCTGTGTATGCCCACGTTTCTAACCAGAAACCAACTATCCTTGCATTTAGCGAGGCCCAGGTAATTATTAATACAGATATTTCCAATTTTAATCTACCTGAATATAACTTAGTGCCTCTGTATTTCCACATCGTGGTATAGCCACATACATACGAAATGATATTGCTTATCAGCTTCTGCCATATTATGGGCTCTACCCCAACACAGAATTTAATTTCTCTTGACTAGAACTTCACGTTCGTAAGCATATCATACATTACTGCTTTCTTTACAGAAGCACAAACTGGGATAGAAACGCATCCTTTAACGAATTTGATGCTCTGTCTGATTATATGGATAAGATCTTCACCCTATATCCGCACGCTGAAATTATTATTGTGGGTGATTTTAATGTGCATAATTCTCAGTGGGTTCGTCAATCCGGACACACAACACTTGAAGGTCAATATGTCCAGCTCTTTGCTGATTCAAATAGTTTAACTCAACTTGTCAAGGAGCCAACACAGGTACCAGACACATATGATCATTTCGCCAACACACTGAACCCGTTTCTCGCATTCCACCCAAACAAATACGCAATTGAAGTTTAGCTGGCACTTCAGACCACTGTGTCGTGTCAGCTAAATTTGCTCTAACCAACACCAACGCTAATAAGAAAGCTCCCAAAAGAACAGTATGGTTCTACGAGAAAGCCAACTGGGAAGGTCTGAACGACTTTTTGGGGAGGTTAAATTTGTCGTTATTTTTCCTCAATAACGATGTTGACTCTATAGCGGACACATTGACAAACAATATTCTACTTAGCATGCGAACCTTTATTCCACACAGTGTAAAGAGTATCAAACCTAAGAGAAATATGTGGTTCGGTTCCGAGTGCAGAGAAACTGTGGCGTCTCTAACAGATACACACACAATTCACAAGCAAAATAGTGAGGAACACCGAACGAAAATCGAATAGAAAATACATCAGAGCCGTATACCACAGCGATAACATAACAATTCACATCAGTGGAGTATAGTCGAGTTTAAAAATAAAATTCTAAACACGGCCAGTAGCCAGTATTTCAAACGCTATAAAGCCATTAAGGCTAAAGGGTTGAGCTTTCGGTTGTATAAATCTAACAATACTGAGGAATACCGAAATAGATTTAGGTGAGCTAGAAATGACTGCAATGCATATATTCAACGCGCCAAGTTCTTGCATGACCATATAGTGAGACAAAAAATACTATACTCTACCACAGATAGTAGAAACTTCTGGGCATTCGTGAAAAACATTCAAAACTCAGTCTCTTCATCCATTTTATCGCTTATAGTCGATGACCAACCACTCACCACTGCAATAGAGAAAGCGAACGTACTTGCTGCACATTTTCCAGCCAACTCAACGCTGCCTTATACCACATCAGTTCCGCTTTAACTTTAGCATAAGCAGCACACCATGAGCCAGATTCGCTTCCGAACGCGTACAGTTGCCCGTGCACTGAAAGAGCTAAACGCACACAAATCCGCTGGTCCGGATGGTATTCCTCCAACCCTCTTGACGAGATGATCCTCTTCACTCGCTAAACCACTGCGAAAACTCTTCCATTTGTCTTATTCTAATGGCCGTTTCCAAATAGATGGAAGTCAGCGAACATTCATCAAATTCCCAAAAAGGGTGACGAACCATTCCTTTCTTCTTGTCGACCCATAGCACTAACTTCTATTCACTCGAAGGTAATGGAATCGCTGATTAACCGTCAACTTTCGAAATATCTGGAATCAAATGACCTCTGCAATGATCGCTAATATGGCTTTCGTAACAACAGGTCTACATGAGATCTGATGGCGTACCTTACCGAAAAGTGGAACCAATCCATCCACTACCTCGCTGAAAGCAAGGTAATCGCATTGGATATTTCAAAAGCCTTCGACAGAGTTTGGTATCCAGCCCTTTTGTCGAAATTACGTTCCCATGGAGTGGACAATTCCCTGATCCAATCGATAAGAGACTATCTTTCTGGCCGTTCAATCCAAGTGGTTCTTGATGGTTTCAAATCTGTCTCCCATCAAATTAATGCAGGTGTTCCTGATAAATTGGGTTCCTCGATAGTATAGTGGTTAGTATACCCGCCTGTCACGCGGGAGACCGGGGTTCGATTCCCCGTCGGGGAGCCTCTGGCGCAAGACTAATGACTTTGTCCGGAAAAAACAAATCATTATGAAAAATTTAACAAGCCTCAGGACTTGCTAAATAAGGCCAAGACCGGTTCGCGGTTGTAGTGCCGATAATGATGATGAAAAATAAATTATTATGGGAAATTTAACAATCCTCGAGACTTGCTAAATAAGGCCAAGACCGGATCCCGGTTGTAGTGCCGATGATGATGTTCCCCAGGGTTCGGTACTCTCACCCACTCTCTTCCTGATCTTTATAAATTATCTCTTGTCAATTACTCACAACCCAATTCACCCGTTTGCTGATGATAACACGTTGAGTTTCTCATACTCATATGAACACTCCCATCCAAACTCTTCGAACGTCACTACCAACCAGCAACTTATGCTTGATACATTGAATTCAGACCTGAACAAGATTTATCAGTGGGGATTATCTAACCAAGTAGAATTGAATGCCTTAAAAACTCAGTGCTGTCTCTTGTCGTCAAAGGCGAACCCCAAAGTAAATACACTGTCAGTGAGCGGCACTTGCATTGACGAAGCCAAGGAACTATCAATCCTCGGCACCCGAATTAATTCGAATTTTAATTGAAGCGACCACATATCTGAATGTGCGAAAAGTGTATCCAAATGCATGGGGTTCCTTAAGAGATGCAGAAAATACTTCACTCCAACCAACCTGGCCGCTATTTACAAGGCGTATATTCGTCCAAAAATGGAGTTCTACTCCCATATTTGGTCGGCGCATCCGAAACTGTACCACACGTGCTCGACAGGAAACAGCCGTAAGTCGATCAATTCCGTCGTTAGAACACATGCGCAACGTGTCATGCCTATCTGTTTTCTATAGGTATTACTCGTACCACTGCCGGTGCTGAAATTTTTTTTTTTTTTTTTTAATTAGACTTCTCTCGGGAGAGGCGAACCTATAGTGCCGAGTGGGCGGCCCGAGATGCCATCAAATATCTGTTGCAGTTCTTTTTGAACAGTTGCAGGTTGTAACGCTCCGGGAACACTCGCGTGGGAAGGGAGTTCCACAGCTTTCCCGCTCTATAACGGAACGATGCAGGGATGTTCGCGCCGTCGGGAGATGAACCACAAACGGGTGCGATCCGCCGAATGTGTTCCGCCCCGTCAGACATTTTATCGCCATACTCGTCAATTCGAGAATGCGCATCAGTTCACGTTGAAAGTGGACTTCATCATCATCATCATCATCATCATCATCATCATCATCATCATCATCATCATCATCATCGGCACTACAAGCGGGAACCGGTCTTGGTCTTATTTGGCAAGTCCTGAGGCTTGTTAAATTTTCCATAATGATTTGTTTTTTCCGGGTAAGGTCATTAGTCTTGCGCGAGACGCTCCCCGACGCGAAAGTGGACTTCAGGCATACAAATAAACGTAGAGAGTCATTCTTTAGCCGAACCACACGAATCTAGAATGTTGCACTGAATAATGTGTTTCCTGGTCGTTGTGATGTCCAGGCATTCAAGACCAATATACATCGACACCTCCTTTCCTTATCCACTTCCTCTCCATCCTCTCGCATTGTGCTCTGACATTTAAGCGTACTTCAAAATCTCCTTTTGTGTGCGCGTTATTGTATTTAAAAAAAAAAAAAAAAAAAAAAAAAAAAAACCTTAGGACTCCAGGTTTTTTCCAAACTGTCTCTATTAAGAACAAGTGTTTTTAAGTTTTCTTTAAGTTAAGACCTTTGTTGTATATCTTTTCATCGCCCACGGAAATGTTATGAACTTTTATTACTACCTACTTTGCACACCACACACACTTGACATCCCCCTTTAACCCCCCGTTGCACGCGGCCCTAAATAGTGTCATATTTATCGCGGTGATCTGACAGATCATGTAAACAAAAAAAATAGGCGAATCAAACTTTTTAGCACCTGACGACCTACTGAAGGGTTTGAAAGGATAAATGATTCACCAAATAATATTTTTAGTAAGTACCCTATAATAATATTGAACAAAAGCAAACTTACAATATTTTTTCATAATAAAGATCACATCAGTTTGGCAACTAAAAATATATCTTTCTGATCTGTCAGATCAGCCGCGTGTAACCGAGGGTTAAATAACACTGTTTTGTCTTTATTTAAACTATTTATTTATTCACTCTTTTGTCTTTATTTAAACTAGTCTTTATTTACATACAGAGTAATCACTTATCGTCTTCGGAACGATGTCAAGTATATTTTATTTTAACTTCGAACAACTGACACATTCTCCTCACCACGAATATCACACCGAAAACTGTTCTCTGGAAGACCGTCTTAACCAATTTTCCCGAACCACGAACTCCTCAACTCACCGCCCCGGTCGAATGTCAAAAACCAACTGCTTATCTGACCGTCTCGGCCAAAATCCGTCTCTAGTGGTTTTCTCCTTTCTTTTCTTTTGGATGGAAATCATTTGTTTCTCCCGGCAGAAAAAAGGATCTTTCCTTTTTCCAGCCTGATTCATTTTTCGGTAGATCAAACACAAAAGAAAGATCAATAGTGCATCGTGTTAATGCACATTTCTGATGCCCATTTTCTTTTTGTTATGGTTTAGGCGAACGTGTAGTTCATTTTATGGTGCCTGTTGTTTTCTTTAGCCGAATCGGCAAGGATCCCTTTTGTGGGAAAACGATAGGGAATACAAATAGAGAATTGTGCTAATGTACATTTATGATTCTCTATGTTGTTTATTTTAGCCGAATGGGCAAGTATGTTCCTTGTGGGAAATGGTTTGGGGTAAACAAACCTTTGAAAGATCATAAAATTGCAGACGTGCAGTTTATGATTCTCAACAACTTTACTTGAAAGTTGGGCATCTGGTCCACAGATTTGGATCCAGGGGATTCTGCGTGTTGAACATATGGTTCGTTCTTTCACGTCTTGGATTCAACTTAAATTCAATATGGGCAAATTGAACGTGCAGTTCAATTTGTTTGATATTGAATTTATATCGCGATATTTACCGTATGAGCGATTAATGATGGAGCTTAGCTTCAAAGAGGTAGGTTTTATGGGATGGGTGGTTGTGGCCGTAACACCTTGAAACTCTTCCCCGGAATTACCATTATTACAAAACAGAGAACCACTGATCTTAAAATGCCTACCTAAGTGAATGACGAAAAAAATAACTTTGATAGACAGCAGGAACCAATTGGCTCTGCACCTGAGACAAATCGAAAAACTACAATAAAACAGAGGTTAGGTGAGTTCCACCAAATCACATAAAGTACGAGGGTTGCATTTTATATTTAGGGATTAGAGAACAAAAACAAATATTGATCATCGAAAATCACTTTATTGTTTTTCAAAATATTCCCCATGAAGATCTATACACTTTTGCATGCGTTTGAACCAATTGTCGAAGCACTTTTGCCACTCTGATTGAGGTATCTCCAACACATGCATTCTGAATGCAGCAACCGCTTCTTCAGGTGTCGAAAAACGTTGACCTCTCAGTTTGTTTTTTACGTACGGGAATAAAAAGAAGTCATTCGGTGCCAAGTGAGGACTATACGGCGGATGACCCATCAAATCGATGTTTTGGGTGCTCAAAAATGCAGTTGTCACAGCCGATGTGTGAGAGCTCGCATTGTCGTGGTGAAGAGTGATCCGTCTTCGGCGGTTGGTTTTCCTGATTTCTTGGAAGACAACTGGCAAAAAAATGGTTGTGTACCACTCAGAATTGACTGTTCTGCGTTGTTCTAGTGGTACGGTTGCGACATGTCCAGTTTTTCCGAAAAAACAGGCGACCATTTGCTTGGAAGTGCTTCGTGAGCGAACAACTTTTGTTGGATTTGGGTCATCTTGAAACACCCAGACAGTCGACTGCTGTTTACTTTCGGGCTCATACGCGTAAATCCACGATTCATCACCTGTCATGATGTCATAGACGTGTTTCGAAGCACCGCGACCGGATTTTTTGAGCATTTCTTTCGACCAATTGACATGAGCCTTTTTTTGGGCGATTGACAAATTGTGTGGGACCCAACGCCAACAAATTTGTTTGACAGTCAAATGTTAATGCAATATTGAATGTATGCTGGTCCCACTAACGCCTAAGGTTGTCTCAATCTCACGATAGGTCACATGACGATCTTCCAATATCAGTTCGCGCACAGCATCAATGGTTTTCGGAATAACTGATTTTGGACGACCTTCACGAAATTCACCTTGGAGTGAACTACGACCACAATTGAATTCACCATACCATCGATAAACACTGGTCCTTGATGGAGCTTCATCGCCAAAAATTGAATTAAGTTCATCCATGCACTGTTGCTGAGTTAATCCACGCCGAAAGTTGTAAAAAATAATCGCACGAAAATGTTGACGATTTAATTCCATTTTTGGGCCGAGATGAATTTTTTAAGTTACTGTAAACAACACAAATAGCGCTCGTATGTCAAAACGTTCTGAGTGCGTATAACCTCAAAACTTTACGACAGAGCTGTCAATTGCCGGATTGCAACACTAGGGTTGCCAAATCCCGAAACATAAGAGGCAACCCTCGTAAAACTACATTTTTTCATTACACGTGTCCAAATGCAATACCCTCCTATGATACCCGTCACTCTCTGATTGTGCATTAGTTCAGATTAAAAATTATGTTCAGACGTACGGAAGCAATCATTTTTTGGGCGAACCGCGCGGATGTGGAAGGCTGTGCGTGATTGTGCCTTTCCAAGTATTCAAAACCAATGATCTTCCTGTGTTCCCACAGCGCTCTGTTATTTACCCTAAAACTCCCGGTTGTGCACTCGTTTCGTAAAAACAAGAGAATCGTTCTGCTGTTGTACTACGTGAGCATGAAGTGATTTGCCAGGTACACATGCGTTTTTAGGCTTTCAAGTCCGATGTGGATTGACAATTCCCTTCAGAATACTTTTTCGTCCCATTGGGTATAGACGTAGGGAATCAAACAATTTTTTGCGTGGCTATATAAAAAGCAAATAATCCCCCTTCTTATATTCACGACATTACATAGCAAGCAGTACGAATTCTTCATGATACATTTTAGTCAAAATGTAGACATTTAGGGGAAAAAGTTACAATTTCGTCAGTTGAACTTGCATTCACATCGCCAGTTCCATTATCATAACCCTCGCAGGCACACGGGTAGACTAGCTTCATAAATTACTTAGTATTTGTGGCAATTAACTACTTACCATTACGTCGATGCTGTACACACGACAGCAATAATGCGATTTTTGTAATTGATTTTCTCATTCTCTTGCGTCTTGTGGTACAAAATAATGTTTGTCCTCAGCTAATGTCAACCTCAACCTTCTGTCAGTATACGAGTGGACGTACAACTTTGGACAGAAAACATACAACTCAATATCGATTTTCTAGTTTATTATGAATTATTTATGATTAAATGAAACTTCTAATTTGGAATTAACAACGTAGTGTTGGGCCAAGTTACCTAATCGATAATCCGATAAAACGTTTAATCTACTCTACACTCCTGTCTGTGTTTTTATGAAGTTAATATTAAATCAAACACAATTTATCATCTCTGGAGCTTAGCATACACCTGATCCGGCAATTATGATGCCGCTATGTGGAACCACGTCGTACGAAATGCTTCTAGAAGAGGGAAGATTTACACGCCGTAAAGAAATTCAATTTTCATCCAATTTCGTTATGTAATCACAACTTTAAGGACCCATTTTTGGAAGACATTAAACGTATACCGTTTTTGTCAGGATATGACATCGTCCCGGTGGAGTGTTTCTACCCTCTCCGAAGAGGAGCAACCCGAAGAGTGTTTTTCATTTTAAATCCCTAATTTCATTGCCTGTTAGACGAGCATTTTGCCCACACTCACCCCGTCTTGTATTTTATTCATCTTCCAACTAGCCGAGGGATGTCAAGTCATTGAATCACTGTGCCTCGTTCAAAAGGACAATAAAAACACCCTCTAAAATATGCCTGAGAGGGATGTAATGCGAAGACGAACGAAAATCGATATTTCGACCTCATGACACTGAATGAATGACAAATTCCATCCTGCAGCTGCGTCCGTTTCAGAGTCTCTGAGTCTGACATTGAACTTGAATTTTCACCCCGTTGGTACAGTGGTTCGTCGGTGTCCGTGGTTAGTGGTTAGTGGCTACTGAGCCATAGTCTGTGGTTGTGTGAGGAAATTCTTTAACAAATACCTCTGTCATGTTAGACCACAACTTCAAGTGCACATTTTGAAATTAAATATTCACACAGAAGCCAGCGCGTTATTAAATACCTGCCGGTGGTTTGGTTATTCCCAAGAAGAAGTGGAGACTCCTGGTTGGAGAGCCGACGTGGTGAAACACAACAACAAGCCGACTCGTCGAAGGCTGATTTACGTTTCAGAATGCGAAAGTCGATATCTGACTGCAGGATTGCAACGACAGTGATGGTGGAGACGATGATGGAGGTATGTTTGTGCCAATATAAACCTTGTGCTATGTGTGCCTACCCTCTGGATAAACTGAATTTGAAGCTCCCTCGCTGCAACTACGTGTACATACTTTCTAGTTTCTTTTGTTGGCTGCAAGTAGGTTCGCAAGAACTATAGTTTACTCGCCCTGTTGAACAGTTTGGACTTAAAATATAGGGGAGTTTGTTTGTTATTTCAAAGTTGAAGCGTTGAGTGGTATTATGTTAACTGTTCCCCAGACGGCAGCTATTGGTTAACCTTGGTCGATGTCAGCCAAAGACTTCGGAACAAAGTTTGATGTATTTTCATGTGAGCTAGGGGTTGCTCCCTTTTAAGGGGAGGCGGTGATTGATATAAAATTGATCAACCCCTCAGCTTTATACAGTGAGAAGTGTTATAAGTTGTTTTACTGTCGGATTTTAAATCTTTTCGCCAGATATAAAGGTGATTACAGGAAGTTGCATGTACTTAATGTGAAAGGATGTGCTTCATGGCAGAATGGGGTCTACATCGCAATAATAGATAATTTTTAAAACATGATTACATATTTACATTCTGTGACATAAGGCGAATGATCAAAAGGGTGGACACATTGACTGGCTCAGTTGGAATTGCTGTTGCGTCGCTTGTTGTGCATTCACACTTAAAGAAGTTTTGAAGTTGGCTCTTAAAAAATGTTGTTAATCTCCACTTTCCTGTCATTAAATAATTTTTTTGCCTACTTACGTGAATGAACGGATTGAAATATAATCACGTGTTAATTTGTGTAAATTAAAAAAAAAAAAACGTTCTAAGTGCTGATAACACTTTCAACAGAAAGATATTGTCCTCTGATTGATGGAGAACTTTTGGGGTACAAGGTCATTGTACCGGCGCACGACACAGTTCTACCTCGTCTCCACCAGTTCTAAAAGCGTCTGCCGCAGACCGAAAGAAAAACACAAAACAAAACTTCACAACACCGGAATTTATTTGTTCTTTATCCATTGTTAAATATGCTAGAGTTTGTATACTTCACTTAACTTATTATTAAGACTAAATTGATTTTTTATTAATTTTAATACGTGAACGCTCCTATCCCGACACTACTTCAGGGATTTTTCGCATCCTCGGCGCGCGACGAGGAGCGGAAGTGGAACCGACTTGCTCGGTTGGATCGTGGCAAACGACATGCGATAATCATCTCGTGCAGATCTGATTCGCTACGAGGGAAATTTTTAGGGGCATTTTCCCTGAGAGAGAAAGTGTTTCCCTCCACTAGGGAAACGATTTACCTACCAGAGAAACGTAAAGTCTCTACGAGGGTTGCCTCTTATGTTTCGGGATTTGGCAACCCTAGTGTTGCAATCCGGCAATTGACAGCTCTGTCGTAAAGTTGGACATTTTTGAGGTTATACTCACTCAGAACGTTTTGACATACGAGCGCTATTTGTGTTGTTTACAGTAACTTAAAAGATTCATCTCGGCCCAAAAATGGAATTAAATCGTCAACATTTTCGTGCGATTATTTTTTACGACTTTCGGCGTGGATTAACTCAGCAACAGTGCATGGATGAACTTAATTCAATTTTTGGGGATGAAGCTCCATCAAGGACCAGTGTTTATCGATGGTATGGTGAATTCAATCGTGGTCGTAGTTCACTTCAAGATGAATTTCGTGAAGGTCGTCCAAAATTAGTTGTTGTTCCGAAAACCATTGATGCTGTGCGCGAACTGATATTGGAAGATCGTCATGTGACCTATCGTGAGATTGAGACAACCTTAGGCGTTAGTGGGACCAGCATACATTCAATATTGCATAAACATTTGACTGTCAAAAAAAGTTGGTCGCGTTGGATACCAGACAATTTGTCATTCGCCCAAAAAAAGGCTCGTGTCAATTGGTCGAAATAAATGCTCAAAATATACGTCGCGGTGCTTCGAAACACGTCTATGACATCGTGACAGGTGATGAATCGTGGATTTACGCGTATGAGCCCGAAAGTAAACAGCAGTCGACTGTCTGGGTGTTTCAAGATGAGCCAAATCCAACAAAAGTTGTTCGCGCACGAAGCACTTCCAAGCAAATGGTCGCCTGTTTTTTCGGAAAAACTGGACATGTCGCAACCGTACCACTAGAACAACGCAGAACAGTCAATTCTGAGTGGTACACAACCATTTTTTTGCCAGTTGTCTTCCAAGAAATCAGGAAAACCAACCGCCGAAGACGGATCACTCTTCACCACGACAATGCGAGCTCTCACACATCGGCTGCGACAACTGCATTTTTGAGCACCCAAAACATCGATTTGATGGGTCATCCGCCGTACAGTCCTGACTTGGCACCGAATGACTTCTTTTTATTCCCGTACGTAAAAAACAAACTGAGAGGTCAACGTTTTTCGACACCTGAAGAAGCGGTTGCTGCATTCAGAATGCATGTGTTGGAGATACCTCAATCAGAGTGGCAAAAGTGCTTCGACAATTGGTTCAAACGCATGCAAAAGTGTATAGATCTTCATGGGGGATATTTTGAAAAACAATAAAGTGATTTTCGATGATCAATATTTGTTTTTGTTCTCTAATCCCTAAATATAAAATGCAACCCTCGTACTTTATGTGATTTGGTGGAACTCACCTAACCTCTGTTTTATTGTAGTTTTTCGATTTGTCTCAGGTGCAGAGCCAATTGGTTCCTGCTGTCTATCAGAGTTATTTTTTTCGTCATCCAGTTAGGTAGGCATTTTAAGATCAGTGGTTCTCTGTTTTGTAATAATGGTAATTCCGGGGAAGAAATTCAAGGTGTTACGGCCACAACCACCCATCCCATAAAACCTACCTCTTTGAAGCTAAGCTCCATCATTAATCGTTCATACGGTAAATATCGCGATATAAATTCAATATCAAACAAATTGAACTGCACGTTCAATTTGCCCATATTGACTTTAAGTTGAATCCAAGACGTGAAAGAACGAACCACATCTTCAACACGCAGAATCCCCTGGATCTAAATCTGTGGATCAGATGCCCAACTTTCAAGTAAAGTTGTTGAGAATCATAAACTGCACATCTGCAATTTTATGATCTTTCAAAGGTTTGTTTACCCCAAACCATTTCCCACAAGGAACATACTTGCCCATTCGGCTAAAATAAACAACATAGAGAATCATAAATGTACATTAGCACAATTCTCTATTTGTATTCCCTATCGTTTTGCCACAAAAGGGATCCTGGCCGATTCGGCCAAAGAAAACAACAGGCACCATAAAATGAACTACACGTTCGCCTAAACCATAACAAAAAGAAAAAGGGAATCAGAAATGTGCATTAACACGATGCACTATTGATTTTTCAAGAAGCGGTTGCTGCATTCAGAATGCGTGTGTTGGAGATACCTCAATCAGAGTGGCAAAAGTGCTTTGACAATTGGTTCAAACGCATGCAAAAGTGCATAGATCTTCATGGGGAATATTTTGAAAAACAATAAAGTGATTTTCGATGATCAATATTTGTTTTTGTTCTCTAATCCCGAAATATAAAAGGCAACCCTCGTATTGTGGGAACAAGAAAATCAGATCTCGTAATGAAGATCATGGTGGTGTGTGTGAGATCGATCGTTGAAACCAGATTGTTTGCATAATGCTTGCAGGTCAAAGGCGAAACGAAACCTAGACAAGAGATGCAGACAAAGAAAGAAGCGACCTAATGCATCGTCCGGTAATGAGCGTCAGCTGAGTAAATAGCAGCCACTCATTAGATGCTAAAACGGATTGAAATAATGAAGATCGTATATCGTATCTCTGCCGACTGGAAGAATCGGATTCTTTAGTTTGCATATGTTTATACTATGGTATCCAATCCGACGGCTAAGCGCGACGTCGGTGATTGTTTGAAGATTCAAAAAAAGAAATATTTCAGTGAGAAGTACTTGCAGCTGTATCGATAGTTGCAAGTCATTGCGAAGCATTTCAGATGATTACACAATGAGGGTTTGTATATACCATCTGTGCCAATTGAACAAGGCATCTATGGCGACGCCAGGATCGGACTCTAGTGTGAATATCTACACTAACTGGAAATTCGGTTCCTGGTCGCTAATGCAGAGATGCATTGATATATGTATGAATGCCCTTGAAGGAAAAATTCTTTACAGGAATATCCCGATAATGCGTTGTATGCATTAATGTCCTTGAAAAAGGAAAATGTCTTCAGGTGCCTATGCAAATGCATTGGCGGGAAACAATGGGATTTGGGTTGTAATAATGGGGGTATTGCCTGATAAGTTAAGAGATAAATCTTATGGAGAATTGTTTGCCAAGAGGTGCATGAAAGGTAAGTTTTCTTTTACAGGGACTTTTTGGTTAATGATTTGATCTCTTTAATGCGTCGAGCATTTAAGATTAGTGAAATTGGGAGATTGGATGACGCCACAAACTCACTTAACCGCTCTATATGGTAGAACGTCAACATTTATCCACACTTTGGTGGCCTGTTATTAGAAACGAGTAAGGTTCGAGTATCAATCACTCCATATGCTCGCTCGAGGGTATATGTTTTCAGAACTGTGCTAAAAAAAGTACACGCAATTGAAGTGCAGTATGTGAATGTCTTTTATCTTTCCATCGTCTACTATCTGTTTTTTTCGCCTTTCTGCTGCACACATCAAGTACCACGCCGAATGATTTCTTATAATTGTTTATAGGGCGACAGTGGAGCAATATTCGTTACAGAGAGTCTTTGACCTTTAGTTAGGTTATAGCGTTTGGAATGATAGTGAAGAACATGTAATTCGAACTGACGCTATGACAGTTAGAATCACCAAAAATCGAACCTAAGCGTAACACATCAGGCCACTGGCCGTGCTTAGAATTCGATTTTTAAACGCAAGTATATTTCACCGATGTGAATTGTTACTTTATCGCTATGGTATACGGCTCTGATGCATTATCTTATTCGATTTTCGTTCGGTGTTCTTCACTATTTGCTTGTGTATTGTGTGTGTATCTGTTAGAGACGCCACAGTACTCCCTCCTCAGTAACTTCGTTACGATCAATTTCGTGTGCAAACGACGAAGCGAGAGATCATCGGAGCAGGCGAGTGTGCCGGCCCTCTATGCGGAAGTCCTGATCGTGTGTGAAGTTCTGTTTACTACAGAAAAGTGTGTGCTGTGTGTACATATCACGTTGTAGTAACCAATTATAGCGTTTGGAATGATAGTGAACAAGAACGTGTGATTCGAACTGACGTTAGGACAGTTAGAATCACCAAAAATTGAACCAATGCGTAACACATCAGGCTACTGGCCGATTTTTGAATTCGATTTTTAAACGCAAGTATATTCCATTGATGTGAATTATTTTTGTTATCGCTATGGTATACGGTTCTGGTGTATTTTCTTATTCGGTTTTCGTTCGGTGTTCTTCACTATTTGCTTGTGTATTGTGTGTGTATCTGTTAGAGACGCCACGCTACTCCCTCCTCAGTAACTTCGTTACGATCAATTTCGTGTGCAAACGACGAAGCGAGAGATCGTCGGAGCAGGCGAGTGCGCCGGTGCTCTATGCGGAAGTCCTGATCGTGTGTGAAGTTCTGCTTACTACGGGGAAGTGTGTGCTGTGTGTACATATCACGTCATAGTCACCAATTATAGCGTTTGGAATGATAGTGAAGAAGAACGTGTGATTCGAACTGACGCTATGACAGTTAGAATTACCAAAAATTGAACCAATGCGTAACACATCGGGCTACTGGCCGATTTTTGAATTCGATTTTTAAGTGCAAGTATATTCCACTGATGTGAATTATTAGGTGTACAACTTTGCTTCCGCCGTTTTGCAATAGATGGCTGTAGCGGTAAGTGGTAGTTGAAATAAATAGATCATAGATGTTATACAATAAGCTTAGGTATTTGTAAACATAACGCCATCGAAATATTAGTCGATTTGTGTCTGCATCATAAAGTTATTCTCGATTAAACATGTCAGCTTACGAGCCAAATTCTCGTCGTTTGCGGGAGGTTTTAATTTTCTGCTTTAATATGAAGAAATCTGCGGCTGAGGCTCATCGAATGCTCTCAAATACCTAGGGTGAGGCCGCTATTAGTGAAAGAGCGTGCCGAGAGTGGTTTCAACGCTTCAAGAACGGCGATTTTAACGTCGAAGACCAGCATGGCGGTGGAAGAGAGAAGGTTTTCGAAGATGCAGAATTGGAGGCATTACTTGATCAAGACTCGTGTCAAACGCAACAAGAATTGACAGGATCATTGGGAGTGACACAACAAGCCATTTCAAAACGCCTGAAAGTCATGGTAATGATTCAGAAACAGGGAAGTTGGGTGCCGTACGAGTTGAACCCGAGAGATGTTGAACGGCGTTTGTGTGTTTGTGAATAGCTGCTTGCAAGGCAAAGACGGAAGGGATTTCTGCATCGCATTGTGACTGGGGACGAAAAATGGGTTCATTACGATAATCCCAAGTGCAGAAAATCATGGGGGTATCCCGGCCATGCTTCCACGTCGACGGCCAAACCGCATATCCACGGTTCCAAGGTCATGCTCAGTATTTGGTGGGGCCGGCTCGGCGTAGTGTATTATGAGTTGTTAAAGCCGACTGAAACAATCACAGGCGATCGTTATCGAACGCAATTAATGCGTTTGAGCCGAGCATTGAAAGACAAACGGCCGCAATACAACGAGAGACGTGATAACGTGATTTTACAGCATGACAATGCTCGACCCCATGTTGCGAAAGTGGTCAAGACATACTTGGAAACTTTGAAATGGGAAGTCTTACCCCACCCGCCGTATTCTCCAGACGTTGCTCCCTCGGACTATCACTTGTTTCGATCAATGGCACACGGCCTGGCTGACCAGCACTTCCAGTCTTATGAAGAAGTAAAAAATTGGATCGATTCGTGGATCGATTCAAAAGATGACCAGTTTTTTCAACGCGGGATTCGTATGCTGCCCGAAAGATGGGAGAAAGTAGTGGTCAGCGATGGACAGTACTTTTAATCATAAATGTATAACCAGTTTTTTACCATATAGCCTCGAAAACGGCGGAAGCAAAGCTGTACACCTAATATTTTATCGCTATCGTATACGGCTCTGATGCATTATCTTATTCGATTTTCGTTCGATGTTCTTCAGTATTTGCTTGTGTATTGTGTGTGTATCTGTTAGAGACGCCACAAGGTCGTTGCTATAAAGGAATACCACTTATAGTAGTCGCTTCTGTTCTCACCCTGTAGATATCAGCTTGCATCCCATTGTTATACTGTGGCGGTTCCGCCAAACCCCACGGCCCACTTACCTGAAAGACCCCCATAACTGCTACCCAACTTCCTTAAGTTCGCTAATACAATCACGTTAGCACCTTAAATGTTTCACGCATTAAATAGATCAAATTTATAATCTAAAAGTCCCTGTAAATAATTCTTACCTTTCATGCATCTCTTTGAATACAAATTCCCTACAAGAATTCTTTCCATTATACAGGTGCATAAGCCAAAACCTATTCGGTACCTTCGGTTTTCAGGCAAATTCCAACCTTCTCACACCTGCACCGCAATCTCCCTTTTTTCATTTCCTTCCCAAGGATAGTTAATGTTTTCAATGCATTACCTGGAAATGCCTACAAAGAATTTTTCCTACATGGACATTCATACATGTATCAATGCATCTCTGCATTAGTGAGCAAGAACCGAATTTCCAATTAGTGTAGATATTCACACTGAGTTCGATCCTGGCATCGCCATATATGCCATGTACAATTGACACAGATGGTATATACAAACCGGCATTGTATAACCATCTAGTCTGCTTTGCAATGACTTGCAACTATCGATACATCTGCAAGCACTTTACCCAGAAATGCTCCTTTGTTTCAATCTCCAAACAATCATCGACTTCGCACATAGCCGCCGGATTGAATTCAAAGCATAAACAATGCAAATATTGAATCCGTTTCCCACAAACGAATTTCCCTGCATATACAAATGTAAGCGAGGGATTCGTGTCGTCCACCAACCCATTAGCCCCTTTTCCCAATGTCTATTGGTATATTTACACCCTCACTCATCTAAGACTTTTATAATGCCCTCGTCTCATATTTTCTGTTACCACATTTCTTCGAAGCATCGTCGTCTATTTATTTAGACGCGATGCACTTCATAGACAACGATCTTCTCGATCCCTTTGTCCTTGCGGCCTACCTGCTTTGTTTTGTCATTGCCTTCGCGCGTGGGTAAACAACACAGATCTAAACGATCACACACATACCACCATGATGTTCATTACGAGATCTGGTTTTCTATTCCATCAAGAGAGACTTTACGTTTTTCTTGTTGTTAAAAAATTTATATCCTTAGTGGAGAGGATATCTACCACCACACCACAAACTCACCCCAGACGAGGGTTGAATGTTTGAGTCTTATTTCATCCGCCGACCAACTCGGTCGTTGCCGCTTCCGTTCCTCGTCGCGCGCTGAGGACGCGAATATACCCCGGAGTCATTGTCGTAGTGTTGAGTACGTTGGCCAAAAAGTGTCACAGCCGCCGAAGCTGATATTCCCATCGTGGTTCAGTCACTCCAAGTAACTTTGACGTAGTGTTAGGCTTGTAATGTAATAGTTCTTTCCCTCCCCCGCTGGGAACAATGCCTTGAATCTCCGAAGAACAGTACCCGCGATAATATCTGTGAAACAGGTAGAGGTCAGCTACGCGTCTTCGATGTGATAGCGACTGTAGCGCCGTGTCCCCGATTTGGCAGATCGTACGTCTCTATCTGCTCTCAAGTAAGTTGAGGGAATGCTAGGAGCAATATTCGAGCGGGGGTCTAATTTGAGATTTATACAGAAGAAGAAGTTGGGCGGAGTAAAATATTTCTTAGCTCTAAAAATATAACTCAGTTTTCTAGAGGCTTACCTGGCGATGCTCGACGCGTGTTTGTGCCACGATACACTCCCACAGAGCATGATGCCGAGTAACTGCAAGCTGTCCCCAGATTCGAAGGCCTGGTCATTCATCATCAGCTATGGAACCGATGATCCACTTTTCTTTGTGAATGTTGTATACTGTGTCTTCGTTGCATTGAAGTCGACGAGATTGGCCCCTCCCGACTGCAGGACTTTATCTAGATCCCCATTCAGAGAGTCAATCTGTCTACATCTCAGCTGGTGCAACTGCGATGCACTAAACGGCTGATCACTCGAAGAGAAAAAGCAACTGTCATCCGCGGAACTGAACACTCTGTTCTCCGTTGACTCCAACAAATCATTTATGTGAAGCAAAAACAAAAAAAAAATCGGTTGGAGCCAAGATAGAACCTTAAGGATACAGATCCGAGGACTCGCCGTCCACAACCATCCGGATCGATCAATTTTGGAGGAAGCTATTCGTCCAGTCGCAAAGTTGCTGGGAAAGTCCGTATAAACGGAGTTTGCTCAGCAATTCGGAATATCGAATGTAAGTCGTATCCTGAGCAACGAAGATATGTCGAATCAGTTGAAGAATCGACCTGGGTCTCAGTTACGGCAGGGATATCGGGTTTCGCTATTTGCAAATACTGGTGGACGTCGTTTACATTCGCATTGGTAAAACTCATGCCCCTGATGTTACGAATTGCAATTATCAGTCGAACGTCGACAGATTTTCGAGAACGAACCCTATTTTGGTATGACCAACTTCTTAAAGTTCGGTTATTTATCAGAATATTTGCATGATGTTCGTCCTGACATATTCTCTCCGGAGATCCAAATGAGAATGTAGTTTATCTCCGGAATTATCTTAGACAGCATCATCATGACTTATCTCCGTGTCAGTCCGGGCCATCAGCCATACATCCAAAACAAAGTCGAAGGTTTCTCACGACGATATCGCGGAATGTACAGCGTGACCGGCTGGTATCTCACCTTGGGACGGACTATCACCTAAACCTACTTTTGTCGAACGGGTCCATCAGCCATGCTCGAAAAGATGGCCAGGGATTAATCTGGACCATTTCACGCGGTCTATGGCTTGATGGGATGGTATTTCTTCGGGCGACAGGGCGTTCGGACGCCACCTACCACACGGCCTTTAGTCGCCTCTTACGACAAGATGACCTTGCTGCGAGTATATTCTAGATTTATGGCTTCGTCGATGCAAGTGCCGTTCATCGACAGTTTATTTACTTTGGGATTAGCCTCTGACGACAAGAGGCGGCACGGAGTTTTTGAGGCATTGAATTCTACTCGGTTAGAGAATCCCCATTGATATATCTTCTTGAGGTCGGAATTCAATGTATCAAGCATAAACTGCAGGTTGGTAATGACGTTCGAAGACTTTGGGTTGTGGGTAATTGACAAAAGATCATTTACTAAGATCAGGAAGAGAATGGGTGAGACAACGGGACTCTAGGGAACAACGCCATTAATTTGATGAGAGATAAATTTAACACCACCAAGAATCACTCGAATAGTCTCTTATTGGATCGGAGAATTGTCCCCTCCATAGGAATGTAATTTTGACAAAGGGCTGGATGCCAAACTCTGTCAAAGGCTTTTGAAATATCCAATGCGACTGCCTTGCTTTCGTCGAGATAGTGGATGGAATGGTTCCACTTTTCGGTAAGCTACGCCAGCAAGTCTCCTGTGGACCTGTTGCTGCGAAAGCCATTGGCTGTCATTTTATTCCAGATGTTTCAAAAGTTGACGGTTGATAAGTGACTCCATTACCTTCGAGAGAATACAAATTAGTGCTATAGGTCGATAAGAAGAGACGGACGATTTGTCACCCTTTTTGGGAATTGGATGAATGGTCGTTGACTTCCATTTATTTGGGAAACGGCCAGTAGAAGAAGACAAAAGGAAGAGTTTTCCCAGTGGTTTATCGAGTTAAGAGGAACATCTCTTCAAAAGGAGTTGGGGAATGCCATCAAGACCTGCGGATTTGTTTGCGTTTAGCTCTTTGAGTGCGCGGGCAACAGTACGCGTTCGGAAGTGAATCTGGCTCATGGTGTGCTGCTTATTCTTAAGTTGAGGTGGAATAGATGTAGTATCAGGAAGCATCGAGTTCGCTGCAAAATGTGCAGGAAGTAGATCCGCCTTCTCTATTGCACTGGTGACTGGTCTGCCATCCATTATAAGCGATGGAATGGATGAAGAGCTCGAGTTTTGAATATTTTTCACGAACGCCCAGAAGTTTCTACTACCTGTGGGATAGTGCAGTATTATTTGTCTCACTCTCAGGTCACGCAATAAATTTGCGCGTTGAATATGCGCATTGCAGTCATATCTAGCTCACTTAAAATTTTTTCGGTTTTCTTCAGCATTCTTTAATTTATTCAACCCGAAGCTAAACTCTTTAGCCTTAATAGCTTCCCTGCACACCACATATTTCTCTTGGGTTTGATACTCTTTACTCTGTGAAGAATAAAAGTTCGTACGCCAAGTAGAATCGTGTCTGTCATTGTGTCCGCTATAGAGTCAACACCGTTATTGAGGAAAATAACGACGAATTTAGTTTCCCAAAAAAAGTTGTTTAGACCTTTCCAGTCGGCTTTCTCGTAGAACCATGCTGTCCTTTTGGGAGTTTTCTCGTTAGCGTTGCTGTTGGTTAGAGGAAATTTAGCTGACACTTCAATTGTATATTTGTGGGGGTTCTCTATATTACATGGAGAACCAACTCACAGTTTCAACTACTATTTCGTGACTACATCACTAGGGCGTGGTGGGGGGGGGGGGGGGGGGGGGGGGGGTACTGTGCGGGTTCTCTATGTCACATGGAGAACCAGTCCACAATCCTAACCTAATTTCGACCGCTAACAGCGCGTCACATCAATCCCTATGCTATTCACTTGGGAATCATTGCTTTTCTCAAGGACGCATAGCTAAACTAAACTAGCGTTTTTCCCACGGTAATATTTCCCTAGCCGATGTAGCGTCCTATCGATTTTCCGCAGATCATCCATTCGCTTGGGATCAATGGTCTCTTTTTGCAGGTGAATAGCACCAGATACGTTTCCTCTCCTCCATAATTCTGTTTCCATAAGGTTCAGTGCACTCTGAGATCACCACAGCCGTAACACTAGGGCAGTAGGTCATTGTGAATTCTCTTTTTTTATTGCGTCGTTACATATTTCACGTTTTATGCATATTTACAGATACAGTGTATTGATCTAACACTAGTTAATCAACACAAATTCGATTATTGTTGGGAGGCCGCAGCAAGCTTATTTGAAGGTTGTAGTATTTATGTGTACATCATTTCGATACGGGATTTATATTTTGTTCTAAACCATTCCAATGACCCGAGAGTTTCGCGTCGACTAGTGCTACATTCAATCACAAGCCAGCAATGTAAATACGGTTTTCGTTATATTGCATTTCAATATGACAGAATATAACTTATGACCAGTGTTCTTACCACATCGAGGCATAACCTTATACATATAAAGTGACATTGCTTATTAGTTTCCATCATATGTTCTCTGCTCCAAAACAACATTTAAATTCTACATCATAGAATTTAAATTCTCCAAAACAGAATTTAAATTCTCATTGCTTTAATCTTCCATTTGTGGGAAAGTCATTCGTGGTTGTTTTCTGTACCGGAGACCAATCTTCGATACTCTGTCTACCCCTCTTAATGGGATCTTGATCCTATACCTCCACACTGAAACAGCTATTCCAGGTGATTTCACTGTGAACAATTCTCAACGATGGCACTGTTTTAGACGCTATGGTGTCACTGTTCTAGTGCTGCAACTTCAGTTATTCGCCAATTCAAACATTATAACAGAGAGCCAACACGGCTACCAGGTATCATCATTTCACCACCGGACCTGTTACTCATCTTCGACTCTAATAAATACGAAATCGAAGTTTCTTCCCTCTTGAGCTATTCATATCAATGACATGTATCAGATAACCAACATCAACAGGTCTCACACAATTATCTTCGCTCTACAGGAAAGCTAACTGGGACGGTCTAAACGCCTCTTTCAAGACATTAGATTGTTTGTTATACTGTGAACTCGGCGTTGTAATGTAAGACTTTTTTTTCTTTTATTTTTTCGACTTGGTCCATTAGCCAACCTATGAAAGATACTGAAGGATTTTTTGCCAATCATTTCAGGTTACTTCACTGGGCTGTTGGAGAAGCGATCCAATATATCAGTCCACACCAGTAATTATGCCAAACTGGTACAATAGTAAGTGTCCTCAGTTGAACCAATGTATTCATAATCAAACACATAACACAACATCCTTACCAACTCAGCCATTGGGCTGGCAATTAATATGTCAATGCCATAGCTGACGAATTTGTCACGTGGTATGAGTAACTGTTTTTCACACTAAAAAGGAATATCGAACGGAAGTCGAATATGTGTTTCTATTTCGTGGGCAGGGAAACTATTATGTTAAAAGAGATAGGATTCCAATTATATAAATCGCAGAATATAAAGGAAAACCGAAGAACATTCGGGCTAGGGATGATAAACTTTCTAATAGACAGCTTGGATTTCTGACTATTTGTGATGAACATCAACACCTTTATTTCATCATCCATTCTGTAGCTTGCAATGGATACAGTGTCAACACAATATAAAATACAGTCTGACTGTACATTTAACAGTCATCTCAATGCTCCTCGATAATACGCCCAAGCTCAAGCACAACACCTCACGGATCAGGTCCGCTTTGGTCTCGTACGACCTGAACACATAAATAACTATACTACTGTGGTGGTTCCGCCAAACGCCACTGCCTACTTGCCCAATTACCCCCAAGCTTCCTGTGCTGAAGCCCCTCAAAATGTTTCCCGGTAATGTAATTGCATTGGCACCTGTAAAAGCTTCACGCATTAAGGCTATCTAATGCATAACCTTAAAGCTCCTGTAAAAAGAATTTCTCCCACAAGAGCATTTTCCATGCATCAACGCATCGGCAAAATTTTCCTAAAAGAATTCTTTATCGACAAAGCGTCATATTCCTTAAAGTTCAAACATAATTCCTGAAAAGAAACAATTCGGTTCACATATAATGTAACCACATAATCGGGGAATATTAACCTTGAGTCGATTATTCCCAGCCTCAAATGTGTACAACAATGTTCTTACATACACATTGGCTGGCAATTCCCTTGTCCAACGACCCAAGAAGCGTCGGGCAGCTTGTTTGTCCAGCTGAAACATACCCGACCTCGATCCCTTGTCTAACGAACAAACAACCACCAATTTCGCGCTTTGCCACAAAAGAATTACCCTGCATATACAAATGCAGACGAGGGACTCGTTTCTTCCACCGACGCAAGATACGATATACAATTTTCATTGTATAAAGTATCCCAATCCATTAGCGCCTTTTTCTAATGGACATGAGTCTATTTACGCAAGGGCTTCACTCATCCAAGACTTTAATGATACCATTGTCCTATCTTTCCTTTTAGCACCATTTCCTCGATGCATTTCCGTCTATTTATTTAGCCGCAATGCACATCGTAAACAATAACCTCACGATCCCTTTGTCCTGACCGTCATTCTGCTTCGTTCTCATGGCCTCGACGCATGAGCAAACCAAGATCTATAAGATCACACACGCACACCACTGCGTGCCAGAGATCGCCTTTCAATTGGTCACTGGCAGTAAAGAAAGATGGCATTTCCTTGGTGGCCACACCCTAAAGAGAACATTTTCTCTTTCACCTACAAATCTCACCCTTAACCGAGGATTGAATATAGGTCGGAGTTCTTTCCTCGGGAAGTCGTATTACATCCACCGATCTGGTCGGTGCGTCTTCCGTTCCCACTGGCGCGTAAATCCGATTCTGTAGTCGCGGATCTTTAACCCCCAAGCATAGAGTAAAGTCGAGTCACCTAGCGCGAGTGCTAATTCAAGTGGAAATTAAAAAAATAACATATAACAAACTAATCAAGAAACTCTATATAAGGAAAACATCTGTGAAACCAGTAGAGTACACTGTCTTACATATTTTGTGCATCCGTTTCATCGTCAGTGTAATTACCATCTGTTTTTTGTAATCTAATTAAATTCAATAAAAGTTAAACAATAAAATCATACCTGAATAACATTTAGTGTTTGGATTTTCCGGTGATTACCAACTGTGTGCTTTGAACCGTTCCTGAGAACAATTTTGGCTGAATTTGTAATGATGACGGGGAGTGGAAGGGAACCCCGTGCCGTACGCCGGCATCACCCAACTTCGCCCCCCCCCCCCCCCCCTCTTCTATTTTATTATTTATTGGCCTGTAAGAACCCGGAAGTTCATGACCTCAGCGACTCGACTCCGCCATCGTACCCTGTCCTGTGCACTCTCCTTCCACGCTTGACCAGCCGATCCGATCTCGTTGGGGTCAAACCTAACATTGTCCCCCCATCTCCGTCACGCTCGTCCTGCCGGTCTCTTTTCCGTTGGTATACCGTCAAGAATTCTACGCACGGTCCACATGTCCAGCCTATCTTAATCTTCCCGACCTGATTACGATCACTATTGTAGGTTTGCGGTATAGCTCTTCCAATTCACGGTTGTGGAGTTTCCTCCATTGTCCTGCCCCCTCGTCACATTTACCGCCAAAGATACTCCTTAAAACTATATTCTCGAATACGGGGAATTTGTTTTCTTCCTTTTTGTGAGCGCCCATGTTTCGCATCCGTATAGAGCAATCGACATGATTATGTTTCTATAGACACGGAGCTATAGGCCAAGACTAGTTCTCGGTTGTAGTGCCGATGATGATGATGATAGACACGGAGCTTTATGTTGCGTGATAGCAGTTTGGATTTCAGCAGTTTACTGACTGCGTGCCAACACGCATTGTCGGAATGCAGTCTTTTGTTAATTTCCTTCGACATTTTGTTGCTGGCCCTCAGTATCTTTAAATTCTTTAACTTTTTTAAATATCTTGCCTCTGACGTTTATATGTGTTCCCTGAGGTCCACCTGTTCTCGTCGTAATCATGTTTTTTGTTTTGTCTTCATTTATTTCTAAGCCCACCTCTTCTGCCGCTTGCATGTTGATTTCAGAGGTTTTACTTACAGTTTCTAGATTATCGCCCAAAACGGTGAGGTCATCCCCATATGCGAGCACTTGTGTGACGCCGTTCAGGGATGTTCCGGCCATGTTGTCGTCTTGTACCTTAAATAATCGAATATTAATTAAAGCGCGGCTACATGTGGCACCTCACATATCCCTACACTTTCGAAGTAATGGCACTCGTTATCTAAATCACTCCGATACCTCGTCCATATGTCCCGTTCTCCTGGACAATTCGTAAGTAGAAAGAAGGAATATTCAACTAATTTCCAAAAAGGGTGACCCATAAACTCCCTCTTCCTATTGACCGACACCATTGCCTTTTATTCTGTTGAACGTTTTGGAATACCCATCTAAATTAATTAGACTCAAACGACCATGCTCCGTAGCAATAGTCCTATAGCTCACCCAATAACGTGTCTTATGGAAAAGAGGAGCCACTCCATCCACTATTTTGATAAAAGCTAGGTTGTTGCACTGGGTGTCTTTAGAGTTTTCAATGAAGTTTGACACACACAGCAGTTTTGTCGAATTTGCTTTCTTATTGAGTTGGCGCTACACTGATTCGGATGCGGATAAGACGCGTTCTTTCTTACACTTCAATCCAGTTCTTGGTGAAGTAAAATCGAATTAACGCTGATGTTCCGCAGGGTTCCGTCCCGTCACGCATTCTATTCCCCATTTTATAAATAATGTCTTGTCAGCACAATTCACTCGTTTGTTGGTATCACTACGTTGAATTTCTCATCCTTATTCGAACATGTTTGACCAACGTCTAACCCCAACATTAACCCATTATCAGTTAGCAGAATTTGGTCTTTTTTTTTAATTCCGACCTTAACAAGATATGTAAGGAAGGAACTCTCCTAGCTTCAGTGACAAAAGGCAGAACGTGGTAACGAGTTTGTGAAATACGTGGCCTTGTCGATATGTAGGTTGAATTTATGGTTCTGGGTTATCACAGTGGTTGACAGATAAACGTACTATTTGTTCTTGTAATACGATGGCAAATTATGGAGCCTGGAAATAATTGCAGATATCTGTTTTTGTATGTCTGATTAATTTTTACCTTGTAGAGGGATATCTCAACATGCGAGTATAATTGCTTTTCACTAATACCGTAAACTCTCGATGGAACCGCAACCTTAAAGAGAAATTTACAGATCGCCCTAGGGCCACAGCTACAAAAGTTAATTACATCTGAATTTAATTTACCTTCAATTTATTGCCTAACCCTAGTTTGGTTCAACTTTAAATGGAACCTCTGCTTCCGAGGTTATCTAATCCATCATTGTAACATATGCGGCATATTGGGCTCAAGAATAATTAAGAGCTTGTAACTGATGTGGATGTAAAAAGTAAGGTCTGGGACATAAATCATGCGAGCCCGATATCAAGAAAAATTAATGAATAATCCCACGCCAATGGGCATGGTAATTCAAAAACACATTTGACCAGAGTCCGGTAGTCACTGAACCACTTAAGCAACATTGACAAACATCATAATCACGATGTTGCCACGATAAGCGACATTTACTGCCATTTAAATGCACTTCAGTGCGCCTACTTTTCTCAGCGCGTGGTTTAGTTTTTACATAAGATATTCGGTCAATCATACCTGGAAACGATTCGATATTAAATCTGATGAAATGAACCCATAAACCGAAATCACGAAGCTGTTCTGATCTTAAACATCCCGTATAACCGGTCTGTTTGCACACCAAAATCAGGCTCGTAAATCACATTAACAGTCGTCACGACAGATACAACCTGAGCAGTACAACTGCAAACAAAACCAACTAAAAACACCAAAGTGAAGGAGACTGAAAAACACAATACACCGAGGCAGCGAAAATGAAATTAGTCAGTCGACGAGGAATAAATTAGTGCTATTCCAAAGTAATTAACATACGTCCATTGACATTAATTGATTTAAGTTCAATTTGTCGCAGCTCTTCCCTTCGTTCGCGGTCGTCCCTGTATTCTTATCCCGATCGCATTAATCAGTCCACACTTGCGGATTCTTACGGATTCATCCAACTTCCCGCATCGGGGCTCAATTCACTCGGGGTACGATTTCAATTAAAGGCCAATCGATAGACTAGGCTAGCCAGCAGTATTCAGCCCCGACAGCTCTTAATCCACCGAATAAATAATTGGAATGTGTTGGCGAGAGGACGGCTTGGCGATGGTGTAAATGACACAACCGGAATCTAATGCGACCAGGCTGGTCAACTTTATACCCAGGTGATTATGATTGGTTTATGTAAATCGTGGCGCTTTCCTTTTTGTTACTCAATTAAATCGAAACTGGGGTGATAGGTGGCTCTAATGGCAAACAATCTATTAGATCGCATGCAAACACCACGAAGAACTGTGGCTCATGCAAAAAAGGACTGCTTTGGCTCATTGGAGCGTCTTAATGTTTGTCATAAAATTGAATGCGTGCCTTCTAATGCACAAGGCAAGTGGTCAGCAGTAAATTTCGAATCGTGTAAGGTGTGATCATTAGATAGTTGAGACCGTAATTGCCGCAATGGCTTCTGATATCGTAAGTTAGACGGGGATGGGTTCCAATGTCAGGGATGTCGGTATAATGTAATCGTGCGATTTTTTTACGCTGCTAATCTAATCACTGTTGGAAGTTAATTTTGCTCTTCTTCAATAAAGTCATTATTGTTCTTTGATGGGAAGAGTTGTTAATTAGATTAAGTGATATCCGAAGAAAATGTAAACCAATAGATACTATTTTTGTGGACATATCTCTCTGTTGGATAATGCAATATTCTTCTAAGCAATAAGACAATTCGAGTTTAAAAAAGAGTAAAACATAAGGTGTATGTTAAATAATAATATATCGTAAAACTGTATAAATACTAGAGGACTTCGCCCCATGCGAGCTATAACATGCCAACCTTATCACATCTCGGTTTAACGTCTTATTTCAAAAATCTCAACAAAAAAAATTACCCTTCAAACATTAAAACTTATAAATTAAACATTTGATCCCATCTAACCAATAGAGATTCCATCGGAGCTCCACTCACTTCTATTATATTCCTACATACTGCAAGAATTGCGACTACTATCACGGTTTCGCAATTTGTTCCCGTTTGTATATTCTAATTGCAGAAACGTACAAATATTTCAGTAATTAAAAAGCCCTAAGCGCTTTCCCTATGTGTTTAGTTTTGTCCTTTATGTATTTAGTTACTCCACTCTCCTCAGGAACGTGTCACCCACCAGTCACACTGAAAATACGTTATCATCATCATCATCGGCACTACAACCGGGATCCGGTCTTGGCCTTATTTAGCAGAGACTTGTTAAATTGTCCATTATAATTTGTTTTTCCGGGCAAGGTCATTAGCCCTGCGCCAAGAAAATATATTATGGCAATATGTAAATTATGAAGGCGTTAATGATAAGCAATGCCATATTAATAATACTATCAAAGACAAGCACCTGTGAACGAAAACAACTCTCATATGCTCGGTTAGTTGTCAGAAGCGTGTTTTATAATTCACAATATATTCACGCCCGGACAAAATTTTTTTTTTTTTTTTTTTTTTTTTTTAGAATAAATTGATATATTTCGGAGATGTTTCTCAATTTAATTAACTGTTAGAGGTGATCCTTTGAAAATGTTTTATTGTTCACCGCCGAACAAAAAATTTAAATCCAACTAGACATAAACCCAATCACACGTCACCTCAATACGCCGCCCACGTAGCTACATTAACAATGATAGTGTAGATCCATTCGAGTCTCATAAACTGCACACATCGTTCGCTGCAAAACCATGTGACCTGCAACTGTACAACGGTTTTTGATAATAAATCATAAAACTGTGTGTTGCCCAGCATATATATATAAATATATATATATATATATATATATATATATATATATATATATATATATATATATATATATATATATATATATATATATATATATATATATATGTATGTATGTATGTATGTGTATATATATCATATATATATATATATTATATATATTGTAGCGAGCTTAGGGTTCGCTGGATTAATTATTTTGAATAAATAAGAGCCGTTAAATCAATTTTGAATTAATATAACACTTTATTAGTCCGTTAACCACAACCGTTACTTTTACCGTACACAACGATTTCTTGACTTATCGCTTCCGTACTTATCGCGTATTTTACTTCTTACTTATCTCTTGCTTCTCACTCGAGACTTATTACTTTCTACTTCATACTCATCACCATGCTCTGTGTGCGGCGTATTTATACTGTTTCAGCGTTTCGTTTCCGTCCGTTCCTTTGCCTTGAATGTTCTACTGTTCCTAGTCTCCAGTTTTCCATTACTTTATAGAATATTCTAGTACTCTGTTTCGGACTCTCTAGAATATTCTAGTACTGATTGTCATATGCGTCACAATATGTATATATATACATATATAATATATACCTGTACCGGTATGAAGTGATTTTTTAAATAAAACTAATTTTAAATTGGAAAGTAAAATACATTTTATTCGAAGTATTGGCCATTGCTTTCGACACATTTCGACCACCTTTCTGGCAATTTGTGGATACCACGCCAATAAAACCGGTCGTCTTTTGAGGCAAACCATTCGGAGACCCAATTTTCGACTTCTTCGTAGGACTTGAAATGCTGCTCAGCCAATGCGTGTCCCATGGATGAAAACAAATGGTAGTCGGAACGAGCCAAGTCTGGTGAATACGGCGGGTGGAGTAACACTTCCCAGCCGTGAGCTTTTATTGTTTTTTTGACTGGTTTTGCTGTATGACTCGGAGCATTATCATGAACAAAATTACCTTTCAGTGTTTTCTGGACCATTCTGGTCGTTTTTCGATCAATACGTGGTTCAAATTAATCATTTGTTGTCGGTAGCGTTGCGCATCAACAGTTTCGCCAGGTTTTAGTAGTTCATGATACACCACGCCCTTCTGGTCCCACCAAACACAGAGCTTTGTCTTTTTTCCGGACCGATCAGGCTTTGCAGTCGATGTTGACGCTTCTCCTGGAAGTACCCATGTTTTTTTGCGTTTGGGATTTTTAAAATAAATCCATTTTACATCACCAGTCACAATTTGATGCAATACTGACTTCCTTTCGTGTCGTAGAAGTGTAGTGGTCTGAAAAGCTCTACCATCTTCTTCCCCCACTCATATATCCAAATCCCTATACCCAAACTTATATTTACAAAATCCCGATAATCAAGTATTCGTTTATCATCCATACACCCTAATTTCCAATAATCCCCAAACCAAAACAAACACACGGTAAGTTGAACCAGATGTTCAATAACCATACTCATATTTCCAGAACTTCCTAAAACTAAACACCACAATGCATATCTTCGGATGCAAACATGTTCTTACAAATCCTTATCTTTATCTCCAGATGTGTGTATTCTAAAAATAGATATCACATTGCTTTTCTCCAGTACTCGACTCCAGTCGAAGTACATTTCGAAATTCTGCTTGCATTTCGATGCATCCGCGATACAAAATCCCGATAAGATTTTGTATAAAAGGGCGATGAAATTCGTATTCGAGGATCAATCTCAATTGGCGTCCGAAGCGGTAGGACGTCAGTAAATTAAATTAAAGTATAAATAAATTAAAACTCACGAGACAAAAATTGCCTTTTTAATTAAACCTGGCCGATTTCCGGGCCTCTTTTATAAACAATCGGTTGTCATTCTTCCCAGAGGACCCGGAAGCACGGTGGTGACAGCAACGGGTCCCCTCAGGAGCGGTCTATAGGGATCCCTCATCCCTTTCAGCACAAGGAGACACGGTCCCTGAGAGAAGGACCACAACAGAAGCAATGTTTCACATGTGGTGTTTCGCTTTTTCATGTGCCTGTCATTCAATTCATGTGGCACCCAGTTTCCATACTTTTGGATCTTTCCCATAGTTTTTAAACGGTCAGAAATTGTTTGTTGTGCAACATTTAACATTTGTGCCGTTGGTTTTTGACTTAAAGTGTCATCTTGATCCAATATTGCTTGCAATTCGGCGTCTTCAAACTTTTTTGGTGGTCTTCCACGTTCCACGCACATCAAAATCATTATCACTGACCCGCTTAAACCATATGTTGCGTGTTGCTTCCGATAAAGCATGATCACCATATAAGGGCTCGTTCACAGCAAACGTTCCTTATCGATACATTTGTATCTTGACGCTCACTTCACACGGGTACACCTAGTATATATATATATACATATATATATATTTATATATATATATATATATATATATATATATTTATATATATATATATATATATATATATATATATATATATATATATATATATATATATATATATATATATATAATATATATATAAATATATATATATATATATATATATATATGTATATATATATATATACTAGTTGACCCGGCAAACTTCGTTTTGCCATATACATTATTTCTAGGGATTGTTTAGGTAGAAAAAAATGACTAACTTATTGAAAGTGTATTAAGTGGATTCGGTATATGAGTGGAAAAGGCATGGATCACTGTCGATGATAGCGTTTAAATTGAATTGGTATATATATATATATATACATATATATATATATATGTATATATATATATGTATATATATACATATATATATATAAGTATATATATGTATATATATATGTATATATATATGTATATATATATATGTATATATATGTATATGTACTCTTCTCACGAGAGGCGAACCCATAGTGCCGACACAGCGCCCCAATATGCTATTAAATAACCGTTGCAGATCTTCTTGAACAGTTGCAGTTTGTAACGCTCCAGAAAACATTCGCGAGGAGAGGGAATTCCACAGCTTTCCCGCTCTGAAACGGAACGAGTTCTGATCCAGAGTTATTCGTGCCATCGGGAGATGAACCGCAAATTGGTGCGATCCGTCAGATTGTCTTGCGGAGCGCATATAAACTGAATTGCGCGGAGCAATACCACGAAACTCCGAAGAACAGTACCCGTGATAATATCTATAAAACAGACACAGGTCAGCTACACGCCTTCAATGTGATTCCGACTGTAGTCCCGAATCGCAGATGCCCATATATCGGTTATAATCCGTATTGACGATCATTCAGAAGTCCGTTGCACTCCAAATACATAATTAAGTCGGCATTGATGACCTTTTCCATCACCTTGGGTAATGCTATCGGGCGGTTATTTTGCGGGAGACACTTTTTTCCCCTCTTTGGGATTAGTTGAACTCGACCGATTTTCCAGCAGGTGGAAAATGCCTTCCGTGCATAAGATAAACGAAAGAGTCTGCCAAGCACCAACCATCGTTCCTGAGCGCAGTTCTTAAGGACTATTGCTGGTATTCCGCCTGGGCCGGTTGCCTCCCTACAGTTCAGTCCACGTAGAATGCATTGAATGGTACGCGAGCAGAACCTCACATCCCACATCGAATGTACCAGTACAATCACAGGTGGCTCCAAAAAATCCGGCATCGAGGTTCGAATTCGCGAACCCATTAGCTTTGAATTTGTGACTAACCTCCCGCTACCCGTCACTAACGAACGGAAAAGAGAAGGAAGCAAAGTTACTGCGGACAGCCCTTGCCATTGACTAGAAGGGACGCGAACCAGTTGGGCACTCAATGAGTTTATGGGTCACTCTGTCGTTGTAGGCCTTCTTTGCGGTATCAATCGCTTGGTTGCACGCGTTTCTGATTCTAACAAAATTCGTTCTGCCAGCATCGGTGGGATTGGAGCGCCCTTGTTTAAAAAATCCTTTTTTGCCGCTGTAGACTGTTCGCATGTTTTACCGAACCAAGGTTTATCAGATGAACTTCGTTTGATGTAATCCGGAATGTAAACCCCCTCCCCGAGAAGTATAATCTCCCTGACCGACTCCGCGCATACGTTAACATTGGATTCTCCACACCACACCTCCGATCATGGGAAGGATGCGAAGAAATCTCGCAAATCGTCCCAGTTAGCAGCGCCATAGCTCGATATATGGCGAAGCTGGTTAAATCGGTTACTCGTTTGAAATGCATGTGGTTGCGCGACCATTACCAAGCAGTAATCTGAGTTTCCAGTGGCGCAGAAACCTCCATGGGATAAATGCTCGGCTCGGATATCAAAAACAGGTCCAGGGTATTCGCATAATCACCTCAGACATCCGGCACTCGAGCAGTCTTTCGGCTTGTAAGAGAAGAATTTCGCGGTAGCTCTTTTCAAAACATTTTTAATTTCAATTTGCTCACCAATGTTATATGTTCGAATGGTATGCCTATTGACTGCCAGTATTTTGATCACAGAATTATTACCTTCTACAGCTAACTTACACAGACTTACCAATGCTTTACAATCAACGTCGCTTTCTCCGGTTCACTCTCCGGGGGCTAGGGTGGGAAAACCCCTTAATCCTTCCCTCGTACATTAACCGCCTCAAATTAATCAACCTCAGAATCCTTGAGGAGCGCAGGGTTGTGGCTGGGCTAATATTCGTTCATCGGGTCCTCTCCGGCTCGGTCGACTGCGCCTACTTCCTTAACATAATTCCTCTGACCACAAACCCTCGAAATACGCGTAATCCCTGCCTTCTACACCCCTCCCCCCATCCACCGGACCTCTCAACCCCTCTCGACAATGCTGAGAAAAGTAAATTCTAGTTCTACCTTGTCCGACTTCGACCTCTCTACCCATACTCTCAAGCACCGCCTCTTAAACCATTCTCACCACCAATCTTAAGCGGCGCTTCTACACTCTACTACCACGCCACCTCTCGACGCTTCTCCTGCCTTCTCAGTTTGTCCTGGTTACCTTAGGTAGCTCTCTAGTTTGGAACTTATATATACTTTAGATGTAGGTAATATTGTTGCTTGAATTAAATCAATAAATGGAGTGGTAGCCCCAATAAACTAAACTAAATTACCGTGTTAATTGGTGGCATTTTGGTTTTTCAGTCTAGTTTTTTTTCTGGTTCTGAGTTTGGTCCCAAAAAATTCCTTCAGACCTTCCAAGTCGTAGAATCCTACAGTTCTTTTGGGAGTTTTCTCGTTAAAGTTGCTGTTGGTGAGAGTAAATATAACTGACACGACACAGTGGTCTGAATTGGCCAAGGGCGAAAAAACTTCAATTGGCTATTTGTTTGGGTGGGAGGTGAGAAACAGGTCCAGTGTTTTGGTGAAATGACCACATATGTCTCGTACCCGTGTTGGCTCATTGACGAGTTGAGTTAACCTATTTGAATCAGCAAAGAGCAGGACATATTGACCTTCAGGTGTTGTGTGTCGGAAGTGGCGAAGCCACTGAGCGTTATGCACATTGAAATCACCCGCAATAACGATTTCAGAGCGGGGATATAGGGTCAAGATCCTATCGATAGAATCAGACAGGATCAAATTCGTTAAAGGATGCGTTTCTATCACAGTTTGGGCTTGTATAAAGTAAGCAGTAATTTAAGATATGCTTACGAACGTGAACTTTTAGCCACGAGAAATTAAATTATGGATTGGAACGGGGTCCATATAAGCAATATCACTATCTATATGTGGCTAGATCACGATGTGTAGCTATATCCAAATAGATTAAAATCAGAAATGTCCGTATTAGTCATTACCTGGGCCACGCTAAGTGAAAGGATTGCTGGACTCTGGTTAGAAACGTGGGCAGACACAGAGGAGAAATTGCATCTCAGTCCGCGAATGTTACATACATCAACGCGAACTTTCCGTTCCATTGAAATGGCCATACACAGAAAACCAAAAAAGGATGCAAGTCAGGGCCAGCGATAGATGAGCGGAAGCAACCACTACAGGCATTATGCCCTTGTACTATGTGCACCACTTGATCCGTGCTGAAATCCAGGTCACATCCCGTCCATGACAAACACGATGTCAATCAGACACCAAAAACTCTCCAATGATTATAAGTCAGTTGAGAGTATCGCAGCCTGAGGGACGCAAACAGAGGTGTGAAAATGAGGAAAACAAACACAAGGAATGGAAAGCGTGGAGCGTTTTCCTGCACTGCACATCACTCGTGTGTGTATTCTCGCACTTTCCACAGCCTTAAGACGCGTGGGTGGAGAACCTTTTGTTTGCTTGGGATCGCACTTACAGATAACTTTGCATCCGTTTGTTTGCTTAGGATCACACAGTAAGACTTATCGCGCGAACCGATAGTGCAATTGGGTATCTTGTATTTAATTAACATACCCAAAACGGGTTGTGTATATACATATTTTAACAATTTATTATATATTGTTTATTAATACATTTGCGTACTCTTGAACAATTTTTCCTTCTCCACTCTGTGTTTTATATAGACACGCAACACATACAATGCTGTGGCTATTAATTCACTTATTTTAACTAATTATGTTTACTTACTACTTATGTTAAATTATCATTTATTAGCTTAAGCGACCACCGACGACGAACGAACTCAACTCACTTTTCTTTCGTACTGGTACTTCAACCCCTTACCAACTCGTAATCCTTTTTCGATTCCAATTTTTTCCAAATTCACCATTAATTGACTACCTGCATGTGGGTGGAAATCAATCGCATATGCCATTTTCCATTTTATGTTAGGGTCAATGCTAACGGTAAACCACAAACAAATTGGGGGAAGTGTTGTTGTTTTTCTTGTAAATGGTATTTTGGGCAAATCGTACAGATTAGGGTTGTTGGATAGATGCGATTTAATGTGGGAATTGAGAAGTTTTTTGGCATCGAACTGCAATGGAAGTTTTGGCCACAAAACATCATATATTTGTGATGGGATTTTGTATTTTAAGTGGGTAATGGTTTTCTAAAATGTGTCTATTTCATGGTGGGAATGTTATTTTCGGGCTTAAAATGTGTTATGTAGGGGATATGAATTAGTAAGAGTTCCAGGTGGATTTTAGGGGGGGGGGGGGGGGGGGGTAATAATTAACTCAAGTTAACTATATAACAATTGCACAACTGATCCGATGGTAGGGATCCCGAGGTAGAAGCGCACGTGTTGTCTTCTCGGCGGTCAGAACTCGACTGAGCTTCTTGTTGAGAGAGAATTCGTCGTGGACAGTGAACTGTCACACGGCCTGTTACAATGTGTGTCTGATTTGTGCGGTCTTGGGCGTAAGGTCAGATTGTGGCGGTTCTACGAACCACACAAACCACCATAGGTCGAGATGTCGTCGTTCCACCAAAGAACATACTCAACTGTATCCAAACTACACGTGCCCACAGACACGTGTCCTCAAATGTCCTCCTTTACACCTGATATAAAAAGTAACATTCATCCTGGAGTCAACAACCCCACGTATCCACAGATACATGGGCCACAAGTCTGAAAAATGTTTCCCTACGCCTGCACGGCGACCGAAGGAAATGACCCAGCATAGCAATTGTGTATCGATCCATTAACTGGATATACACAAACGGTAGGCACAGCTGCGCCAGATGTCGACAAACATCACATCTCCGGCGATAAGCGAATTACCGGAAAACCAATCCGTCTACAAAACCTTTGTCCCTGTCTCAATGCCCTTTGCCTAAATAAAGGCCATTGCCATGCAACAGCTATAAACGAAAACGCTGTTCCCATTGGGCAAAGTAAACACGATCCCAAGATCGACTAATGTCAATCACCCACTTGATTGTTTGCACAAGCAATCCATTAGAAGTGTGAAATTCTGATCACAGAGTGATCTATCGCATGCAGACAGTAACCTCCGTGTCTGTATGTGTGAACGCCATTTTCACTGGTGGAGAGATTCTCGATTGAGAGAAAGTCACCACCCAGTAAAAGCGAAAGGAGAGAAAGACAACTGTGGGCTGAATAGGATCATCCCCCAGAGAAAGTAACCACAGTCGACATTGAGAATTCGAGAAGTTGACAACCAGAGCTCACGACAGCACCCAGGGAAAAGGAAACGACACGACGTCGCGTGTATGTCAGGAGTAACCGCGAACTATAATCAGTGAAAATGTGAGGTATGCGAAAGTATAAACGAAGTGTGGGGGAGTAGGTAGATGTGCCAACGTATGACACCGGTTCACTGAGGTCCCACCGTCTGCTACCGTTCACCACCAATATCCGAGGGGAGGAAATGAAACACTGCAACTGTTCTGCTGCAAACCACCTTGACTTTATTGTTATCTTTTGGATAGATACACTTATTGTTGAGAGTGCGTAGCACGCGAATTTATTTTGATTGCCTCTTATACATTTATTTATCGACTAATTTCTCTCGTTATCTAGGATTATTTTAGTGTTGTATTCCACTCAACTACGTCCCCAAGAGCACCTAACCTTGATTCGATTTCCGAAGCAGAGTTTCGCGAATTGGTTTCAATTAACAACGAACGAATTTTTGAAAATAATGTCTCAAGACACTTTGCGACTTTCGGCACCTGGTGGTTGCGCTTTGGCGGTTGCGACTCGACTTTATTTGGTACGAGGGGCGAGCGTGCCCCCGTGTGATCGCGGCGGTTGTCAGGGGTGCCCCCGATGTGCGCGGTTGCTGAACGACGACTGAGTGGTTAAAAGGCAAGAAAAAGTTCATTGCGTCGTGGCAGTGGAGTCATAGCTAAAATAATTTCACTGCCACTTACTCGGAACTTGGGGGGATTGCTATGTTTGCATAGGGAATTCAGTTCCAGCGAATCCTCGTCGTATAAGCTGAGTTGGATTCGTTAGTTGTGTATACCGGGAAATTAGCTGTCGCTTGGTTGCAAGCGAGAAGTGTAGTTTAAGGAAGAAATGAACCGAAATGGTTTTCGGGGGGAATTGGAATTGCTTGGGTGCGAGCAAGGAATATCATTTAGATAAGGTATTAACCGAAGCCATCTCGGGGAAATGTATGCGGCTCGGTATAGTTGGTGGTGATGGTTAATGTTCCCTTGTAGGTTTGAATATGCGTTTTATTACAGCATATGAATATTGGGAAAATTAAGATTGCTTGGTCGCAAGGAAGGAATATAACTTAAGTAAAGAATTGACCGAAGCGATTTTGGGAAAATGTATGTGGGGTGATGTAATTGAGGGAGATGATTAATATTCCGTTGTAAAGCGGACAACATCCATCTTCACTACTGGAAACCTTGTAAAGAAGCGGATATTTCTGGAGACGAAGAGAATTTCGAAACACCTTCCGACGGATCCAGTAGATAGTAGACAGATCCCAATGCCGAGGTCCTTCCCGCGCATATTCTCGGACTTATAAAAAACAAAAACAGAGGGGTTCCATGTATGTCCTCAAGCCAGAGCATACACCTGTTACGTAATAGACGTTGGTGGTGTTTTGGGCCTTATTGATATTTTGGCGGTTTTTGAAATAGCCAAATCCTATAATAAAAATTCACTTTAGCTCTTTCGACTTGTGTCGAGATTTAACATCAACAATGTGCACAAAGTGTTACTAAAAAACACAAAACGAGGAAAGGCAAAAGTGTAGTTTAAACTTCAAAACACTTGACTTACTTTTTACTACTTAGTCCTGTTGCTATGTGCTTTTATGCCAACGAAGTTTATTTGCCTGATCAGATGAGTTTTCAATCATAAAATCGGAGGTCATACGATAAGTTAAACCAGAAAATACATGGTGCACAGTGACCTTCTGTCTGGCTCAATCAAATGCCCAAGCTTGCTCTCCACTTTAACATTTCATACAAACCCCTGTAATGTGCGGAACCCTCGACTGTTTTACCTGCCCGCTCATCACACTTCTTACGGCGCTAACGAACCCATCTCGCGTATGCTACGACAGGCAAACTCTTTCCCCACCTCCTTCGATTTCAACCTCTCCACTCCTGCTCTCAAGCGAGGTCTCAGAAGAAACCCGTCCTAACCCCGCCCCCCTCTCTCCAATAATCCCCTCTATCCTGCAATTCTACCTCTCCTTTTCTACCTTCAAAATACTTCTCCCCTACACCTTCCCAGCCCCACCCACAATTTCAAACTCTCCGCCCAGCTCACCAACCCCGCCCCTGTACCAGTACGTGGACATGTGCTTGGCTGTCACTGTTTCACAAAATTTATCACCTCCACATACACTCGCACTTCCCTAGCCTCCTACCCCCCATATCGGCCAGTCATCTTCACCTTCCTATTATTTTTTTTTCTCCTTACTCTAGATTTAAGAGATAAGGGTAAGGTTTTTATATTAATTTAATTTAAGTTAATTTAAACTTGCATTAAGCTAAATAAATGAGGGTTCTGCCCTCACTAAACTAAACACACACGTAAGAAAAAAGCTGGGAAGAAATACATGTTAAATAAAGGGAAAAATAAATAATATAAATCAACAGAAAAAAAATACGATACTTAAAAATATAATTAAGAAAACAATTTATAAAACAAAAATTAATTAAGATTTTATTTTATAATTAAAATAAAAGTAAAAAATAAAATAATCCCTACAATTTCCCAAAGTATAATTTTATTTCAAATACTAAACGTAATTTTCAACACTGTCTTAATCTACTCGCACTTCGCGAGTTTACTTAATTGTATGTTAATATCTAGATTTAAAAATTATTTATTTATTTATTTAATTAATTTACTGTATGCGCAGACATAAAGTCTCTGGGGAATTGTTTTTTAACGTCTTTTGGCGACCAATACTTCGGTTTTAGATTTTATATATATATATATATATATATATATATATTTTTTTTTTTTTTTTTTCTTATTGTAAAAACTCAAAAAGAATAATAGTTATATATATATCTTTTAGAGTTCATAAATATCTTTTTCTTATCGTTTTTAAAAATCATATAATTAGGAACATGAATAACACAAAAGTCTATAACTAGTGTACGAGTGTGTACGTTCACTATTTAGTCTCAATCGGACAAGAACGTTTCTTGCCATACTTACAGCGAACACAATTATCTTGAATCGGTCTTTTACAAATACGAAAAAAGAATGAGCTGTGAACAATCACGGACGTACATACGTGCGAACGTGCTTTTGACGAAATTCATCCATAATTACATACAATTTATATTTTAATATATGTGGTATGTCGTCTGAAGGTCAAAGACTAAGTGACGTTACGGTGTGTTTCTAACCAATGCGTCAAACACAGTCATTATATTGTTCTCCTCTGAGCTGCTTAACACTACAAACCCGCACACAGTATGATCCGCATAACTTACAGGAATCTCGCGGATCTCGACAAGTGTAAGGTTTAGAACTATCTATTCAATTGTCGGTTATCAATCTGGTTG
Organism: Microdon myrmicae; assembly: GCA_963931805.1. Classification (NCBI taxonomy): domain Eukaryota; kingdom Metazoa; phylum Arthropoda; class Insecta; order Diptera; family Syrphidae; genus Microdon; species Microdon myrmicae. The sequence continues at coordinate 37,091,994 of OZ007496.1, forward strand.
TCGACCTTTCAATGTGCACTCTTTTCTATAATACCCACTCAAAACAACCGAAAAATCGATTGAAGCTTTCAGAGTTCAAACGGCAAGAAGTCTCACACCCTTGGAAACGCACGTTGGTTTTGCCGACTTAAAGGTCACTTGATCTCATACTAAACGGCGTTCACTGAACGCACGACGTATATAAAACAGATCAGATGTATTTTCCGCACACAATTGCCACTGTTAGCACAAGACCAACCTGTCACTTTCCAGCCACTGTGTTTCCACCCTTCCAGGTAGACTTTGCTCAAGCATATCTGAAAATAGCAATTGAAGAAATTTATATACTAAGTAATCATAAAAGTGATTAATTTGTCGAGCAATATCTGCTGCCGTGCCTTGTGCGATACACACTTTCAACGCATGCCCTTGATAAAAGAAAACGCAAGTTCATCAACATGTATCATGCTCCCCCCATGCAAGTGGGCGGCCAGTGGTATGAAATGCGCCCAGCCAGCCCCATTCTCTCAGCCGGGTTGATAGCAGTTCGAATGGAAAAAATTATTAATCGCACGTCGAGTGTCAAATGATTTTTCGTCTTGGTTTCCCCCACACTGTTGAATTTTCCATAGCCGTGAAAGGCATTAACAGCTATACACATATTAGTCAAAAACAGTTGACAGCCCCGCTCTGCGTGCCCCATTTGCCGACCCGTCAGACATCGTGCCTCCATGCAACGAGACTGAGGCTTCAAAGAAAAGAACTATGAAATTATTATTTCCATTTATTCCGAGGTGCGTTTCTTACGTGTGCTATTCGGTTCTCGGGTTGAGCGTCTTTTGTTACTGTTGAATTTTTAATCAACTCCATTATAAGGTTGGGGGGGTGCCCCAGAAGAGGAGAGGCGGTTTTGTACCTACGGCCATTATGTGCAATATCGTGAATGCCGATTGACGAAGAGAAAACTTTCCAAGTGGTCAAGAAGCATAATAGGTTGCCGGGTTGTAACACACGGTCGAGAGGAGTTCGAGCTTAGCCGACATAATTATTTGCGGGCACGTAGTGTCTTGGTCTTAATACAATAGATACATTTTTAGTATTCATGGAATTTATCGTAAATCAGTTAAGTTTGTTTGAATGCTTTGTGAGGTGAACGTCGTGATCTTCCGCAGCGGTGTCCGGATAAGTTTCAAGAGCTGACTTGGACAGGCTACGGGTGTAGAACTGATTCACAGAGATGAGTAATCAGCAAACGATTGCAAGCATCCGTGAAAGTGATAACAAAAAACAGTGTCGTGAATCACCTCGTACGATGAAACAAGCCCAAGCCATGAGAACATTTGTAAGTTCGCGTAAACATCCATTGTGATCCATGAGGCGCGTCATAATTCTGTGACAGTACAACTCGGTTTTTATAGTTAGTTTCAATTGTCGGAAATAATTGAAATGCTGCTCCGTGTGTGGATCGTAAAAGATATTTGAAATGCGGTCTATAAAATTAATTTGGTGCTATGAACTAAACGTTTTGCGGTGAGGCTTTATGTGTAATGTAATATATTAGATACCTTGTATGTTGCCATAGGGAGCAATCGATAACTTTAATGTACCCAACTTTTTGCGTTTATAACATTCGCCATTGTAAACAATCGAGTGCCCTTCAGTCCCTATTCGCAGAAGACCGATTGAACGTTGCGACTCGTAATACCGTTCAAATATCTGTTCAGACACCGCCTACAAAAACGTAAGTCGTAAAACGTTAATCTTCAAACAACATCGACTTGTTACAACAGCAAAAGTGAATAAACTGAATATAAATGATATTTGCTTAATCAGCAGTTCCTACATAGAGTGAAGTAGTTAATGTTAAACCTATGATTTCCATTTGAATTGACGCAGAACATTGTTGAGTTATAACAAATATTAGACCTACCCGTTAGAAAACCCTGCATCAAATTTATAAACTGCTGCCTTACAAAGCAAGGACATAATCTTAGAAGGAAGGTGAGACGACTTATATGTATCCGTTTATTTAATAGTATAATATTGGTTTTCCAAATAGCCGCATAAAAGTTTTGTATCTAAATAAAACACAGAATGATTGAGATAACCGAGTGAAATTTACTCCAGGTACAATATGTATGATACACTTGAGTATGCCAGATATTCAGGCGACATTTGCCACAATTAGGCTTGAGAAATTGCCAATTCCCATGAAAGGCGTGAAGTCGATTGATGTGGCTCATTTTGAACTGAAGCACGGCTACGATATTTTCGGGCCTTCGATCGATGCGGTGTCACAGACACATCCAATAATAAATATTTTGACTCAAAATTAGTCACCACTGCATGTCCCGCGATTTTTCGATAGGTGACAACACTAGAAAATGAACATGCCTCATTTCCAGAAGCTCATCTGTTACTCTTCTTTTTTTTTGCACTAACGCGCCCACGATAGGGAATTTTGAAGTACATTTAAATGTCAGAGCACAGTGTGAGTGGATGGGGAGGAAGTGGATAAGGAAAGGAGTTTTCGATGTATATTGGTCCCGATTGGCTGAATATTACAGCGACGAGGACCCACATGATCAGGTAGAGCATTCCTCATTCGTGTAGTTCGGCTAAAGAATGACTCTCTGTGTTTATTTGCGCGCCTGAAGTTGACTTGTGGGGAAGAAAGTTTTGTGCCAAGACACGGGCACTCGGTTCACTTCCTTCCTCCATCGATCAAAAGTTCAGCCGCAACAATTGTGTCCACCAGAAAAGCAATCACACCAAGATTAAAACGGACTCACAAACGAAACTCCGAAACAAAACGTTGACAAAAGTAACAATGAAACACTAGTTTAGTTATTAGAAGTTAGTTCTTTAATTTAATTATTTTAATTAATCCATAAGTCTTATTTATATGCCGTCACACTAAATTAGATGTAAGAACACAGATTAGGATTATTTATATGACTCGCGCGCTTACTCGACTCGACTGGTGATAACTATGTCCCCGTGCCCGAAACGGGGAGCGGAAGATAGATCGTCCGACTCGGTCGGGTGATATTAAATGACTCAGCGATAAACGGCTCGTGCAAAGCCGACTCGCTAATGGGGTGAGTTTCCCTGAGAGAGGAAGTGTTCCTCTCCATTAAGGATACGTTTTACCTACCACAGGAGAGACGTAAAGTCTCTCTTTGTGGAACAGAAAACCAGATATCGTAATGGAGATCATGGTAGTATGTCTGCATGGGTGATCGTGAGGATCATAATATTGAACACATGCGCGAAGGCGATGGATAAACGAAGCAGACAGACGGTAAGGACAAAGGGACTGTGAATATCGTTGGTAGTACACATGTATGTGTGTAGATGGGTTCTTTCATGGGACAGCCATGGGTACGAACCTGAAACGACGAAAAGGGCATAGAGTGTATCCATGAGATGTGAGTTCGGTAAAGAAAACAAACCGAATCTCCTTGGATGGTAATGTTTTTGTTTACTCATGCCGCTGCTGATGAGAAGCAGATCTCGAAATATGAGAAGACGAAGGGAACGTTTGGGTCTTTGTCTGAGATGTGCATTGCGGCTAAATAAATATGCGGCAATGCAATGTTGAAATGTGCTAATGGGTTTATAGCATTTGAAATGGATAGTAAAGAACGTGTGATTCGAGCTGACGTTATGACAGTTGGAATCACTAAAAATTGAACCCACGCGTTACCCATCAGGCTACTGGCCGTGTTTTGAATTTGATTTTTAAACTCGCCTATACTCCACTGATGTGAATTGTTATGTCATCGCTATGGTATTCAGCTCTGATATATTTTCTTATTCGATTTTCGTTCGGTGTTCTTCGCTATTTTGCTTGTGAATTGTGTGTGTATCTGTTAGAGCTAGGTTACCGGGAAATTGTGTTTATGGCATCGCTGCTAAGGGTAGGTATTGAATTCCTAATTGCATTTGGTTATGCTGTAGGATTTAATTGGTGCCAAGAGACGCGAGATGCGTATATTTGTTTTGGTCCCTTCGGTGTAGGTCGCCAGCCAATGTGTATGTATGGTGATTTATTATACACTTGGTGATGACGGGAAATAGGCGACGCAATGTTTATGGTCCCTGTTGTGATGGTTACATTGTATGTAAACCAAATCATTTTGTTTTCAGGAATTCGTCTAGGGGGACAAAGAAAGAAGCGACCTAATGCATCGTCCGGTAATGGGGGTCAGCTGAGTAAATAGCAGCCACTCATTAGATGCTAAAAGGGATTGAAATAATGGAGCTCGTATATCGTATCTCTGCCGACTGGGAGAATCGGATTCTTTTGTTTGCATATGTCTATGCTATTAAATCCAATCCGACGGCTAAGCCCGACGTCGGTGATTGTTTGAAGCTTCAAACAAAGAAATATTTCAGCGAGTACTTTCAATAGTTGCAAGTCTTCGGAAAGTAATTTAGATGGTTACACAATGACGGTTGTGTATACCATCTCTGTCAATTATGCATGGCATCTACGTCGACGCCAGGGTCGAACTCTAGTGTGAATATCTACACTAATTGGAAATTCGGTTCTTGGTCGCTAATGCAGAGATGCATTGACACATGTATGAATGCCCTTGTAGAAAAAATCTTTGCAGGCATTTCCAGGTAATGCATTGAAAGCATTAATTATCCTTGGGAAAGAAATGTTTTTGCTGCGGGGAGATTGCGGTGCAGGTGTGGAAGGCTGGAATTTGCCTGGCAACCGAAGGCAATGAATAGGTTTTGGGCTTCATAATAAGTTAGGAACGAATTCTTACAGGGAATTTGTATGCGAAGAGATGCATGAAAGGTAAGGATTCTTTAAAAGGGACTTTTAGATTATAAATTTGATAACCTAGATGCGTAAAGCATTTAAGGTGCTAATGCGATTGCAATAGCGAAAACTTATGCAGACTGGGATGAAGTTATGGGGGTTTTTCAGGTAAGTGGCCGTGTGGTTTGATGGACCCGCCACAGACTGCTGCCTATTCTCGGACTGACGGATAACGCGGGAAATAGTCTGAAGAGGCGGAACACATTCAGCAACGACCGTGATAATACCTATAGAAAAGAGGCAGGCATGATACGTTGCGCCTATGTTCTAACGACGAAATTGATCAACTTACCCCAGGTCCCCTATTAGTTTTACCGCTCGTTTTGCATCCTATCGAGCACGTGTAGTGCAGTTTGGGATGCGCCTGACCAAATATGGAAGTTGAACTCCATTTTGGGACGAATGTATGCCTTGCAAATAGTGGCCAGGTTGGATGGAGTGAAATATTTTTTCCACATCTTGAGGAACCCCATACATTTGGTCGCACTTCTCGCAGCTTCAAATATGTGGTCGCTCCAATTAAGAGTCGGATTAATTCGAGTGCCGAGGATTGATTGTTCCTTGGCTTCCTCGATGGAAGTGCCGTTCATAGACAGTATATTTACTTTGGGGTTCGGACAAGAGACAGCACTGAGTTTTCAAATCATTCAATTTTACTCGCTTAGATAATCCACATTGAAATATCTTGTTGTGCTCGGAATTCAATGTATTAAGCATAACCTGCTGATTGGTAATGACGTTCTTAGAGTTTGGTAGGGAATTTTTACATGTCTATGAGAAAATCAACATGCTACAATCAGCAAACGAGTGAATTGGGTTTTAAGTAATTGATAAGACATCATTTATAAACATGAGTAAGAGACTGGATGAGAGTACAGAACCTCGGGGAACACCTGCATTAATTTGATGGGTGGCATATTTGACACAATCAAGAACCACTTGGATTGAACGACCAGAAATATAGTCTCTTATCCATTAGATCAGGGAATTGTCTACTCCATATGAATGTAATTTTGATAAAAGGGCTGGATGCCGAAGGCGTGTGAGATATCCAGTGTAACAACAGTGCAAGTATTAGTAGTAGTGGAATGGCTCCGCTTTTCGTTAAGACACGCTAGCAAATCTCCTGTGGACCGATTGCTACGAAAGCCATATTGGCGGTCATTGAGGAGGTTTGATTCCAGATATTTCAAAAGCTGACTGTTAATGAGTGATTCCATTACGTTAGAGAGAATAAAATTTAGTGTTATGGGTCGATAAGAAAACAAATCGTCCCTTTTCGCCCTTTTTGAAAATTGGCTGAATATTCACCGACTTCCATCTGTTAAGGAAATGGCCAGTAGAATAAGACAAATGTTTCCGCAGTGGTTTAGGGAGTGAAGAGGAACATCTCTTCAACGGTATTGGGGGAATGCCATCCGGACCAGTGGATTTGTTTGCGCTTATCTCCTTCAGTGCGCGGGTAACAATATCCGGCTCATGGTGTGCTGCTTATACTAAAGCTGAGGTGGTATCAGACAGCGCTGAGTTGTGTGTAAAATGTGCAGCAAGTAGATTCGCCTTCTCGATCGTACTGGTGACTGGTCTGTCATCGACTATTAGCGAATGAATGGATCAGGAGACCGAGTTTTGGAGGTTTTACACGAATGCCCAGAAGTCCCTACTACCCGTGGGAGAGTGTATTAGTTCTCAGTCCATAGTCATGCAAGGGCTTAGCGCTTTGAATATGGGCATCGCAGCCATTTCTAGCTCTCCAGAATCCATTCTGGTTTTCCTCAGTGTTGTTTGATTTATACAACCGGAAGCTCACCTCTTTAGGTTTAATGACTTCTCTGCACCTGGAATCGAACCACATATTTCCCTTGCGTTTGATACTCTTTACTCCGTGTGAAGTAAAGCTTCGCATGCCAAACAGAATTGTGTCCGTCAATGTGTCCGCTATAGAGTCAAGATCATTATTGAGGTAAAATATCGACCAATGTAACTTCCCAAAAAAGTCGTTGAGACCTTCCCAGTTGGCTTTCTCATAGATCCGGACTGTATTTTTGGGAGTTTTCTCGTTAGCATTGGTGTTGGTTAAAGCAAATTTAGCTGACACGACGCAGTGGTCCGAAGGTCCCCAATGGCGAAGAAACTTCAATTGTGTATTTGTTTGGGTGGGAGATGAGAAATTGACGCAACGCTAATAATCTTACACAGAAAAACAAACCATTATGACAAATTGATCAATCCTCGGATATGGTCCGGCTACACGACGACGACCACGGAAGCGAACATGGCTAAACGATATGAGCATTTTCTAATAGAACGTCCGCTCACTACACAGAGCTCGAGCTGTACAGCACCCAAAAACTCAAGCCTGCCATTATGGGCTTTAATGCAATAAACCAGAAGTTATACACCCTTCGCGGGCGAGGCAAGTTTAAGAACACAAGCCTCATAAACGTTCACGGACCTACAGAGGAGTCCCCTGAAGACGAAAAAGGAGAATACTACGAGAACGTCGAAGGGGCCCTCAATGCCTCCCCAAGATACGATGTGAAAATCGTTCTTGGTGATTTGAAGGCGAAAATAGGTCGGGAGCCGGTTTTCAGACACTACGCAGGTTCCTATAGTTTGCATGAGAACACTAATGACAATGGACTACGAGTCTTCGAACTGGCAGCATCGAAAAACTTGATCGTTGCGAGTAGCAGGTTTCCGCGTAACGATATCCCCAAAGCCACCTGATGGAGCCACTCCCAACCAAATTGACCAAGTGTCGATAGATCGCTGCCACTCCTCGAACCTGATGATGGTACGATGCCAACGTCGACTCGGATCACTATCTTGTTGGTACAGTTTTCTGAGCGCGGATTGCCTTACGAAGACGTATTGCATCCGCGGATCAGACTCGAGTCAACACGGCTGCCTTGGCTGAACTTGGCACTTTAACTTTGTTCTGACATTTATTGTTGACTTAAGGTCCTTGTTTTTACTTATGGTTAGTTTTTGTATTATACTGGGCTGACAAAAATTATTTTTAAATGAATATATTTGCTATTTACTTAATCTGACTCAATTTGCCTTCATCACTATTTTCACACTTTTTCCGAGAAGGATCTGGACACTTGATTTACACTCCTGGTACTTACGCATATCCGCAGCGCTACGTGTAGCGGTGGTGGAAGACCGACCGGCGCGGTCGGGTGATGGAAAACAACTCACTGAGGGTTGTAATCCGACGCTTGATCCAACCCCCAGTTCGGTGGTGAGATCGTATAAAGAGAGAACATTTCTCCTTAGGGTGTGGCCACCAAGGAAATGCAATCTTTCCTTAATGCCAGTGACCAATGGACGGCGATCTCTGATATTGCAGTGGTGTGTATGTGTGATCGTGGAGATCATATTGTTTAATCATGCGCGAAGGTCAATGGGAAACGAAACCGAGAAATTGAAGGGACCAAGGGAATCGTGTGTAATGAGGTTCAGCTAAGCAAATTGCTATTGAGAAAAGAAGGTGTTAAAAGGATTCGGCATACACACTGGGAATTGGATTTTTATGGCATCGCTGCCGGGGGTAAGAACAAAATTCTTGTTTGCATTTGGTTATGCTATAGAATTTGTGTTTGGCGTGTAAACGCGAGACCAGTGATAGTTTGTCAATGGACAAAAGGGTCTGGATATCGCAGCTGAATCAACAATTGCGAGTCGTTAAGATGCAATTTAAATGATGACACAATAACGGTTGTGTATAACATCTATGTCGATTGTAAATGGCATCTATGGCGACTCAAGGGTCGGATTCTAGTGTGAATATTTACACTAATCGAGAATTCGGTTCTTGGTCGCTAGTGCAGAGACGCAGTGATGCATGCGTGAATGCCCTTGTGGGAGAAATTCTTTTCAGGAATTCCTAGGTAATGCGTTGAAAGCATTAATTGCCCTTGAAAAGGGAGAACGTTTCGTTGCAAGGAATGTTTGCAGGTGCTAATGCTGTTGCACGGATGTTGTTATCTGACAAGTCGTACGTCCTTGGGCGTCGATCATGTCTTTCGTTTTAGATACATTCTCGCCCACTTTTATATTCTCTGACCCATGTATATACACGATTTTGAGACAGTGCATCATCACCAAACTGTGGCTTCAATCGAGAAAAAAATTCTGATGGTTTAACGCCTTCATTTGTTCAAGATATTATAATACGCCGTTGCGCAACAGACCTATGTACCTCTGGCTCGCTCATGGCTGTACTGACTACAAAGTCGAGCGCAACCGCTGCCCAAGCCGATTCCCCCACTCTACATAAACCAAACAACAGCCACGCACAAGGCTATCTAGATCGCAACTTGTTGCTAAGCAAAAAAGGAAAAACAACATGCTGATGCCTTATTTCCGGTTCATATTGGAAACACTGTTTCATCACCAGTTACAACTGTTTTTAAGAAGTGTTCGTGTTTGAGTTGGTTAATGATGTCATTTGATTGTTCATCATCATCATTATCGGCACTACAACCGGGAACCAGTCTTGACCTTATTTAGCAAGTCCTGAGGCTTGTTAAATTTTCCATAATGATTTGTTGTTTTTTCCGGGCAAGGTCATTAGTCTTGCGCCGGAGGCTCCCCGGCGGGGAATCGAACCCCGGTCTCCCGCGTGACAGGCAGGATTGTTCAACTCAGTGCAATTTCAACACTCTGACGTTTTGTTCCCGTTTTTTTTTTTTTTTTTTTTTTTTTTACACAAACGCTCGCACAAACGGCGATTTTGGTGTACTCTTACATGTCAGAGCACAGTGTGAGCGAAAACAAACATTTCATGGTTTTTATGAAGTTATCGTTATTTCGCCCGTGTGTTGCAAGGCCGCGGGGGGACGGCGGGGGGGGGGGGGGGTCCATGGGGTCGTCGCGCGAATCATGGGAAATTTCCGCCTGTGCCGGGAGGGGGATGTCCCTCGTGCCCAACAAAAGGAACACGACAACAACAAGAAACGAACAGACGCATTCAGAGGGACGACAACCAAGCTCAAAGGAGGGACGAAATAACAAAAAATATATACAACAAATACAAGACGCCGATGGAAAAGGAAGAAAAGAAGAATCACGGTTCCAAATAGAGAAGTAATAATCAACTAGGATACAAAAAAAAAAAAATGTTAACCACTGTTTAATAGAAAAATCTTAAATATGATTTCATAATTCAAATACAAATATGAGGGCCCAAAGTAACAATTATCATGCCCACAAAAAAAAAAATGAATTGTAACGTTCAAAATTATTTAACAATGAGAGTGTTCAAAACAATTTAACAATGAAAACTTTCAAAATAATTTGAATACTGCCCAAAATAATTTATCAATGATAATGTATTAAAACAATCCAATAATGAAAATGTTCACAATAGTTTGACAATGAAAATGTATTAAAATAATATAGCCTCAGGGCTCCACTCACCAATGGTTCCGCACCTCCGAGCTAGACTTGCTCCAGGAATTAAGGTGCAACACCAGTGCAGAGCCAACTGATGAGCACCGGCTGCGCCAATGTTATACTTTTTCTTATTTGGTGATGATGATTGATGCTGTTCAGTTTCACATGTATTGTTGGTGTATTAATTATATTAATGTATATATATATTTGCAATTTAAATGTTTGTATTTTGTAATATTGTAAGTGATATGTTATGTTATGTATGTTGAGTGCGGTAGATATACGTTTTTTTCTTTTCTTAACAGCTAATCACAACGTACCTGGGTAGTACCAACCTAGGTACTCACTTATGCCACCATCTGCTCCACAGCCGTCAGTCCACGGGCTTCTCGTGCCTTTGGGGATCGCTTCCTCAACTCCGCCACAATGCGTCTATTCCCAATAAAACACCTTGACTCCTTTCACTTGATTATGTTTTCTGTTTCTTAATCTTTATAATGTTTTTGTTTATTAATCTTTACCATGTTTGTTGGTTATTATTCTTTATTAATCTGAGTTTTAGCAGTGTACACTTCCGGCAAAAGAACAAACGGACCCGGGCACTTACAAATGAAATAATTTAAATGTCACGCGACACGAGAACTGGAAAACGATTTTCTTCCTTTCTTCCTTCCTGACTTAATCGAAAAACTAAACGTTTTTTAACTCAACACACAGAATACTTCCTTTTACGACTATATAACAAAAAAACGGTTGCCGTTTGCAACTTTTTACGGAAAATCTACTTAGACCTGTGCAGAGCGGTTGCTATTCTTCAACTGTATTCGAAACATGACTTTTTTTACACGCTTCTTCATAGGCAAAATCCACTGCACTCTCGACAACGGTCCTCCAAAAAGCACCACCCTGTTAACCCTCTCTCGTGCTTTTTTTTTCCTTGTTCCGTTTTTACCGCCTTTTCGAAGGTCTCTCCTCGACGGCGGCCAACTTCGAAACCAATAGAAGATACCACCGCCGAAAAGAACCTGGGTTTACATGCCCGCTGCGTTCAACTCAAAACTCGTAGGTCTCTCCTCGACGGCGGCCAACTGCGAAACCAATAGAAGATACCACCGCCGAAAAGAAGCTGGGTTTACATGCCCTCTGCGTTCAACTCAAAACTCGTAGGTCTCTCCTCGACGGCGGCCAACTGCGAAACCAATAGAAGATACCACCGCCGAAAAGAAGCTGGGTTTATATGCCCTCTGCGTTCAACTCAAAACTCGTAGGTCTCTCCTCGACGGCGGCCGACTGCGAAACCAATAGAAGATACCACCGCCGAAAAGAAGCTGGGTTTACATGCCCGCTGCGTTCAACTCAAAACACGTCGCAGCTGCATCCGATTGGCTTTCAAAGCAAGCTTAATCGAAGTATAATTTAATTTCCTTCGATTATCTTGGTATTGTGTGTTTATTTGCCACACTTCAATCATTTAATTTTTTTTATCGTTAATGCAGCCGAGTGTGCGCTTTGGCAAAACTAGGACGACGGACGAGTTACTCACGTAACACGTGTTTAATGTTATATTTGCAATTTTCAATTCGGTGTAATTTTTGGTCATCATTCAGTTGATGATAAACAAACCTTCAATTCAGTTCCCTTAGATCGAGTTTTTCAGTTAAAATGTTTTGCACGAGTGTTTCCAGGGTGATACAACCCGCAACTGTTCAAAAAGAACTACAACATTTATTTGGTGGCATCTCGGGGCGTTGAGTCGGTGCTATAGGTTCGGCTCTCCCGTTGGAGGTTTAATAAAAAAAATTAATCTTCATCCCTATGAATCTTACTGAAGATTTCATATAAACTTCCATGAAATTATCGATAAATGTTTTCTTAAGTAATCACATCAGATGGACGTCCTGCACGGTTATCCCCATACACCTCTTACCCGCCTCCCATGAATTGACAAAACCACATTTGTGTTTTCGATAAACAATTATCACTATACACTTTCCTTCAACACTTTAAACGTTTCGGTAGCACTTTTACCAATTTTAAAACAAAATTTAATATTGAGTGTATGGTCTTCCAACATTTTGGATCGATGCACAAAAAACGATTGTCACTCATTGCGTTCCATTTCGGCTTCTACTGAACTAAATGCGATCTAACTTTATCTTGTTGAGGAAGATTCACACTAGATAAATCAATCACCAGCTGATAAGTGGAGTCAACAGATCTAAGAACATAAAACGATTCTGTTTTGGTTTGGGGCAGAGGTATACATTCGACAGTATCTAAAAAACAGCAACTAATTTCGAGACAAAAGTTCTCAACATGCGTAATCACTGGAAATATATCCGTCGCCATGACCTGACAAACAACAAGATACCTCCTTGAAACTATTTCAATAGGCCGCCCTGTCTACAAGTGATTGTAATACACAAAATCTTACAAATATGTGTCATAAGCTCGGCTTCGAATGGCCGTGTTAACTCCGATTAACGAAATTACGGATACTCTGTTTCGATGGGACAGATAGATAGGAGAGAATAGAACTGTTATAACAAGCTAGATACTATACGTGTTTTGTTTGATAAAAAGGTTTATGACCCATGTATTTGTGCCACTGAGTAGTAATTTTTGAACGACTTCTACCAAAAGGATTCTAAAATCCACTGATTCATTGGCCAAACTGGAGCCTTAGAATTAATGAAAGGGGGACCATTTTCGTCGTTATATTATATTACCATCAGCTAGCCACTCCCTGGATGGTATTTTAACTAATCTCCGGTTCTTTCGGATGGAAAAACATATCTAGGAAATCAATACAATTGCTATTCTTTCTAAGTCTCATATCGTCAACAATTTTCTGGAATTCTGTGTCATATCCGGACAAACGAGATAGGGTACTTAGCTCACAGCATAAAACTATATATTTGAAAAATGTGGTCATCCGTTCATCGGAACGTGCAAAACGAATATGCAGTTTATGTATTTCGGGAGCTACAAAGCACGGCAACGAACGAATATGAGACGAGGGGAGATATATTGAACTTCAGAAAGTCACGTAAAACGCCACGATCATAAAATAAACTAATAATAACATGGATTTTTATTTTTTCAGAAAACATAAAATACTTAAATGTCGCCTCTGCTGAGTCAACTTTTGTTTAATCTGAAGACATCTTCTCCATTCTTGAATATAATAACAAAAGCAAACAAAATCGCACTGCACTTGCTGCAAAATCCAATAACTCACAAACTCATAGGTGACTCAAACATACGGAATTCTATTTCACCATTTGAACATCGATTCCAATTTTTCTGTTTTTTGATTCTCCGTTTCTCAATTGCAATGAATCTCACACCCGTTTGAGTTCCACGAAGCATTTGGACAGCGAAATACACCATTAGATTCCAACTGCTACCGGAAACACACATGAATGATATGCATCCCGGAGGAATTTAGTGCCCACATGGCGAAATGATGTCGTCTGTCACTAAAGCAATGTTCCACTCATGAGTCATCACCAATGTATGGCATGTGTACGAGTATTCCGTATTCGATTTTACTCAGCTCTCGATTACCCAACTACTTACTTGTTAAAGGTAATCGTTGGTGATCGTTTGGTGATGCAAGAAATTATTCCCATGTCAAAAGAGGCTACAAAGTAGAATATTTTGGTCTGCCACTGAAAACGTTATCTATATCTGACAATGATGTGTCAATTTAAGAGGCTTAATTCAAAACTGAAGGTGGCCCGAACTTGAGATGGTCTGTTGGAATAGACTTCCAGGGGCTCAGAGTTGGTTCTTCTCTTCCAAAGATGGTAAAATATTTTTCTCAAGTATTTGGGATACTTTGTGGTTATTGGAGTGAGGTAATGCAAAGCCTTGGTGACCAGATTTTCAAAGCGGGATTGGAGTTCAAACCATTCGGTCTTCCCAAGAAACTGGAAAATATTAAAACTCCCCTGGTAGGGAAACCTAATTTTGTTGAGATGCATCTGAGAAAGTTGATTATTGTTCTAGAGATAACTGGATCAACCATGGAAAGGACTCAGCTAAGCTGGATATGATAGGTCACTTCTAAAAAAATCGGTATCACTTATAAACCTGTCAAGCATGGTAGGCCAGGTACTAGAGCTACCCATAGTTCTTGACATTTCCTCTCACAAAAACTGTTGTATTTACCCAATAACTAGTAGATTTTTCTGCGTAGGTTCTTAATGTTGTTAAGTATGTGGTTTTCATCTGAGTTTAGCATCAGGAGTTATGTCAAGACATTTGGCTGTAATACGAGGGTTGCCTCTTATGTTTCGGGATTTGGCAACCCTAGTATTGCAATCCGGCAATTGACAGCTCTGTCGTAATGTTGGACATTTTTGAGGTTATACGTACTCGGAACGTTTTGACATACGAGCGCTATTTGTGTTGTTTACAGTAACTTAAAAGATTCATCTCGGCCCAAAAATGGAATTAAATCGTCAACATTTTCGTGCGATTATTTTTTACAACTTTCGGCGTGGATTAACTCAGCAACAGTGCATGGATGAACTTAATTCAATTTTTGGCGATGAAGCTCCATCATGGACCAGTGTTTATCGATGGTATGGTGAATTCAATCGTGGTCGTAGTTCACTCCAAGATGAATTTCGTGAAGGTCGTCCAAAATCAGTTGTTGTTCCGAAAACCATTGATGCTGTGCGCGAATTGATATTGGAAGATCGTCATGTGACCTATCGTGAGATTGAGACAACCTTAGGCGTTAGCGGGACCAGCATACATTCAATATTGCATAAACATTTGACCGTCAAAAAAATTTGTTCGCGTTGGATCCCACACAATTTGTCAATCGCCCAAAAAAGGCTCGTGTCAATTGGTCGAAAGAAATGCTCAAAAAATACGGTCGTGGTGCTTCGAAACACGTCAGTAGTATGGTTATAGCGGTTCTGGCTCACTTTTCTGGCTCAAATTCTATTTATAGACATGATGACTCATCACATCCGAAAGCTGTATGTCAAGGTTGAGATATGTTTGGTGGGTGGCGAAGGCAGTTTGTGGGAGTGATTCATGGTTGGCGGGGGGTTGTGGGTTCTTATCAAGGTGTAGTAATTGCTGTTCTTATCAAGGTGTAGTAATTGCTGTTCTTATCAGGGGTAGTAATTGATGCTCTTATCAGGGGTAGTAATTGATGCTCTTATCAGGTGTAGTAATTGTTGTTATTATCAGGGGTAGTAATTGCTGTTCTTATCAGGGGTAGTAATTGATGCTCTTATCAGGGGTAGTAATTGATGCTCTTATCAGGTGTAGTAATTGTTGTAGTTTGTAGTATTCTTATTGGCTGTAGTAATTGTTGTTCTTATCAGGGGCAGTAATTGCTGTTGTTTGTAGTATGTTTCTTATCAGGAGTAGTAATTGATGCTCTTATCAGGGGTAGTAATTGATGCTCTTATCAGGAGTAGTAATTGATGCTCTTATCAGGTGTATTAATTGATGCTCTTATCAGGTGTAGTAATTGCTGTTCTTATCAGGCGTAGTAATTGTTGTAGTTTGTAGTATTCTTATTGGCTGTAGTAATTGTTGTTCTTATCAGATGTAGTAATTTGAGTATCGGGGCTTTTTGTTAATGGATTGTCGGGCTTTTTGCTAATGGTTTGTGCTTTTTTTTGTTGAGTCATTGGATAGAGTAATATATATGGGGATTTTGTGTTGTTCGTGTATTTGTATGGAAATGGTTCATCATCGTCATGGGAATTTTTGGTGATTCTTTATAGCGGATCTGGGACAGTTTTTGCATAGGAAAAAAGCCATGCCCATATATGATAATTCCGGAAGTGGCCCCCTAGGAAATGAGGTAATCGGAGGGGGGCGGATGATTCATGATCGTTGTCTTTGGGTGATCGATATTTTTTTAATTTTGGGTTGTGATTAATGGTTGTTATCAGTAGTTGGCGATCGATATTTTTTCAATTTGAGGTGTGTGATTCATGGTCGTTTTGGCTTGTTGGGTATTTGTTATCAGGTGTGTACATCTTCAGTGGGTTATGGATTTGTACTTGTTATCAGTATTTTTTCAATTTGAGGTGTGTGATTCATGGTTGTTTTGGTCTGTTGTGTGCTTGTTATCAGGTGTGTACATCTTCAATGAGTTGTGGATTTGTACTTGTTATCAGTATTTTTTCAATTTGAGATGTGTGATTCATGATTGTTTTGGTCTGTTGTATATTTGTTATCAGGTGTCAACATCTTCAGTGGGTCGTGGATTTGTACTTGTTATCTCGGTAAGTGAATTATGTATTAGGTTTGGGTGATTAGCGTTCAAGGTTAATTGTGTGACATGAGCAGATGGTATTTTAAATTTGGGTGTGTGAATAGGTGATAGGTGATTCATGATTGTTTGACAGTGAATATATTATTATTTAGTCATTGAGTTTGAGTAACATATATGGGAATTTTTTGGGTGATTCTGTCTTGAAATGGATGTATGTTTTAGCTGTTTCTTAATATATGGACATTTTTTGGTGATTCTGTATGCTTTTAGACTATCGGGCTTTTTGCTATATATATATTGAATATGGGCTATTTTTAGCGCTACAATTTTGAGTTTTTATATGGATATATTATTAATTGCATACTTTAGGGGATACGCATTATTCATATGATATATTAAATTGTTTGTGTTTCTGACTTTTGTTTCGGTTAAAGTTTGCAGTAGGTTAATTGAGGGACAAAAATATAGTAATAGTGTTGTTATCAATTGTTTTAATTTTGTTCAGATGTGGTTCATGGATGTTTGGCTTGTTGTGTATTTGTTATCAGGTGAGTACATCTTCAGTGGGTTGGGGATTTGTACTTATTATCAGTATTTTTTCAATTTGGGGTGTGTGATGCATAGTTGTTTTTTGGTTTGTTGGGTATTTGTTATCAGGTGTATACATCTTCAGTGGGTTGTGCGATTAGTGTTCAAGGTTAATTGTGTGACATGAGCAAATGGTATTTTTGAATTGGGTGTGTGAATAGGTGATAGGTGATTCATGATTGTTTGGCAGTGAATATATTATTATTTAGTCATTGAGTTTGAGTAATATATATGCGAATTTTTTTTGGGTGATTCTATGTTGAAATGGATGTATGTTTTAGTTGTTTCTTAATATATGGACATTTTTTTGTGATTCTAGATGCTTTTGGCCTTTGTTTCGGTTGTCGAGGGCTTTTTCAGTAAATCTAAGCTGATTCTTAATATTTTGGGCTTTTTGCTCTATACTGAAATGCTACTATTTGATAGTAAATCTATGTTGAAATGGAGTTTTTTGTTATATTGAATATGTGCTTTTTTTGGGGATTGTCTGGGGTGCTAAAGGCTTTTTTATGAATATATTCACTTGGCAGTAAATCTATGCTGAAATATATATAGAAATACGGGCTTTAAATTTGAAAAAAAGAAGAAAAAATCATCATCAAACCCAATATTCGACGTGGGATTAGCTAGGAAATAAAAAAATCAACATCATCAACTGGTGAGTTACCTTATTTATATATTAATTGTTATTCCTTTTTTGACGCGGTGCTAGTATTTATTTTTGTGTATTGTATCGTGAGTCTAGCAATAATAATAATAATAATCCCGATGATTTTCGCTATTGCTGCATAATGTATGGAAATGGTTCATCATCATCGTCGTCGTTATCAGTTGTGTATATGAATAGGTGACAGGTGATTCATGGTCGTTTGACTTGTTGTGCTGTTATCATTTGTAGTAAAATAGAGGCGTGTTATCAGTAGTTGTTCGCGGATTTATATGGAAGTGATTCATTGTCGGTTGGGATTCTTTCTTATCTCAGTATGTGAATTAAGTCTTAGGTTTGGATGATCAGCGTACAGGGTTAAAGTTTGGAGTAGGTTAATTGTATGACATGGTTGGTTGTCGATTTGTCTGGAAGTTGAGGGTTTTTTATATATTATTATTAGTCATTGAGCTGAGTAACATATAGGAATTTTTGTTGTTCGAGGGATATGGTATGGAAGTGATGATATAAGACTTAGATTTGGATGATCACAGCGTTCAAGGTTAAAGTTTGGGGATAGGTTAATTGTATGGAAGTCATTCGTAGTCGTTTGACGTCGTGGTTTTTGGGATTCTTTCTTATCTCAGCATGTGAATTAAGTCTTAGGGTTGGATGATCAGCGTTATTTCTAAGGTGTATTTATTGGTATATTGTTCGAATGTTTTTATTATTATCTAGTGTGGTTATATTAGGCTATTGTTGTTGCTGTATTTAGTTTATTGTTATAATGATGTTATGTTTTATTGTTCAAAGTTTTGAGATCTTTTGAAAGTTCTTTGTTTGCTTATAATCACATGAGGATATTTTTGAAAAGCATAGGTAGTTTTTATATGGATATATTAGTATGTGTAGACTTTTTTGTTTTAGCGCTACAATGTTGTTAATAGCGAATATATTATTATTAGTCATTGTGCTGAGTATTATATGGGAATTTTTTTTGTAGCTTGTTGTTATATTAATTATGTGTATGTATGTGTGTGTATTGATGGACAAATATCTGAATTTCACCTGTTGAGCTGTTGTCAGTTGTACACATCTTCGGTTGTAGTGGCGGTGTTGTTATCAGTAGTTGTTCGCGGATTTGTATGGAAGTAATGGTTAAAGTTTGGGGTAGGCTAATTGTGTGACATAGTTGTTCGTGGATTTGTATGGAAGTGATTCATCGTCGTTTGGTGTAGTGGTTTGGAATTCTTTCTTATCTCAGTATGTGAATTAAGTCTTAGGTTTCGATGATCAGCGTTCAAGGTTATAGTTTATAATTATATGTATGTATTGGCGTCAGGAGAGAAAGAGAGAAAGAGAGAGAAAGAGAGTATATTTTGGACGAATGAGATGGGTGTATGCGTAATAATGAATGAATTTCGGTATATATAAGACCATCTTGACTAGTTAGAAATCATTGCGTCACTAAACCATCAAAGAAAACCACAAAAAGTTTCCATTGTGGTATATATTTAGCTGAGCAGGAAAATTGTTGCCATAGGATTAAAACAAAAAAAAAATCAACAACAAAAACGGTAAGTTAACACCTATTATTAATCATTTTTAGCATGTTTAATTTATTTGTTCAAATGTTATGTGTTATATTCGGGGGATTTTAATCATCGAGACAACTGTTTTTTTTTTTTTTTCTGAAAGCGTAACAAAGCAAAAGAATTAACTGTAAATTTTTCATTACTTTTTTAGAGAAAATATGTCTGCTAACGAGAGCAACACCAGCAACAACTACAATATTAGCAATAATGTCAGAAAAAGACTGAGGCAAGTTTTGGAGGAACGCCAACAACAACGCCAACAACAACAACAACAGCAACAACAACAACAGCAACAACAACAACAACAACAACAACAACTAGCTGCAAAGAAATTAAAACAGCAGAGCTTTAAAAGATGCTTGTTTTGTGATGAGGATGTTGAGGAACAGCTTTGGGTTCAACATCAAAGAAAAAATGCCCACAAAGCAAACGCCCAACAAGCTCTTAATGAAAACGTCTCCTTAATAGCAAGCGCATTCCAAAATCGTATCAAAATATTTGCCATTACCAACAAAGATGAGAGTATGATAAATGTGAATACGTTATTTGAAAAAAATATTCCATTGATTAACGAGTTACTACAAGATGAATTGAAAGTTTTGAAAGCTTTTAAATTTAGTATGGAGCTTTTTGCTAACTTTGCGAAACTATCCAAAGAATGTGAAGAGATAATGCAAATAAATATAAAAAGCATGCAAACTAAAATGTACACGATTGAGAAAGAGAAAGACATAAGAGAAAATTTGAGCACGGCAATTGAAAATATCAAGGCAAAATTGGAAGAGTTCCAAGAAAAAGATAGCGGATGGGCGTTGTTAACATTTCAGAGAATCGAAATTAACATCAACAAATACGAGCCATTTCGAGCTTTTTCGCATTTTAGTCTGCCTAAACAGATATCGAACAAAAAAGGTTGCATCAATGTGAAAAACAACGATGATTACTGCTTTAAATGGGCCATTTTATCGGCTTTCAGTAATGACACACATCATGCTCACAGACCATCGCACTATAAAATTGACAACATTGCAAGCGAAACAATAGTATACAATGATCAAGTACTTTGTTTCAAGAATATGCAATTTCCTCTGGCAGTCAAAGACACGAGCATATTCGAAGCAAATAATCCAACCATTAGCATAAATGTTTTTGGTTATGAGATTAATGATAAAGGGCAATATAAGATAATTGGACCCTACTATCATACTCGTGAGGAAAAAGCAAAGCATATTAACTTGCTTTATTGTGAAAGTCCCGATGAGAATAAAACGCATTATGTATACATTAAAAACATCTCGCGTTTGTTGAGAAGCCAGTTAGCTAAACATACCACTCGAATGCATCTATGTAACGGCTGCTTACAACAGTTCACCACTGAATCCGGACTGCAAAAACACAAGAGTGAATGCCGCAAATTAATTACAACCATGTCCGAGGGAAAAAGTCAAATGGAGAAATCGAACACATAACAAAATATAATACGGTTTACAAATCAAATTACGAATTGTTAGATATGAGGAAAGCGAAACAAACATATCACATGATTATATCTTAAGAAGCATATATATATATATATAAATAAATAATACGAATATTACTATTGAAATAACTGTGTGTTTTATTTATTCAATATTAATCAAGTCGATGTATTCATTCTTTTCATTTATAATTTAACATTTAATCACTTCATTAACAAATGGTCTATATATTCTTCTTTTGTGGTTAGTCCATTTCAATAGTCCTTCTTTATTGTTGTTGTTGTTAGGCAAGCGAACAAGATCTCCTACACCTCGTATTTGTTTATATTAATTTCAAGTCGTCATCACTCTTATCTTATTTTCCATCCGGTCCCACGAACTAATGTTGATTTCTATATAGTAAGTTGTTGGTTATTCGAATATTGGTCATTCATTTTCCCCCCATGAGTCTTAGAGTATCAAATATAGCCCCACCATAACATCATATGACAAGACCTGTTTACTACCTTGATTCGACGCGGTATCAGAGAGGGGTGGTACGAGCCTTAGGCGAAGTCTGAGCCTTAGGCGAAGTCAGTTTTTTGATGAGGAGATCTCAAGAATTCTTCAAACTCATTTCCTCTGTAATATCAAAAGGAATCCCGAACTTGTTTGAACCGGCTAACGATTAGTAACACATAAAGTTCTATCACACCTAATCCAAGGAAATATGCTTCATCGTACCCATTAGGTGGTTTGCAATCAAAGGCATACCGACTGTATTATAACCGCCCCTCTCTGATACCTCATCGAATCAAATCAGTAAACAGTTCTCTATGTACCGGATGTATTATAAACAGGTGGTTCCAAACAGGGCGATTCCAAACAGGGCGATTCCAAACAGGCGGGTTCTTTAAACAGGGCGATTCCAAACAGGCGGTTTCTTCAAACAGGGCGATTCCAAACAGGGCGATTCCAAACAGGCGGGTTCTTTAAACAGGGCGATTCCAAACAGGCGGTTTCTTCAAACAGGGCGATTCCAAACAGGGCGATTCCAAACAGGCGGGTTCTTTAAACAGGGCGATTCCAAACAGGCGGTTTCTTCAAACAGGCGGTTTCTTCAACCAGGCTGTATTATGTACCACCCCTCTCTGATACCGCGTCGAATCAAGGTAGTAAACAGGTCTTGTCATATGATGTTATGGTGGGGCTATATTTGATACTCTAAGACTCATGGGGGGAAAATGAATGACCAATATTCGAATAACCAACAACTTACTATATAGAAATCAACATTAGTTCGTGGGACCGGATGGAAAATAAGATAAGAGTGATGACGACTTGAAATTAATATAAACAAATACGAGGTGTAGGAGATCTTGTTCGCTTGCCTAACAACAACAACAATAAAGAAGGACTATTGAAATGGACTAACCACAAAAGAAGAATATATAGACCATTTGTTAATGAAGTGATTAAATGTTAAATTATAAATGAAAAGAATGAATACATCGACTTGATTAATATTGAATAAATAAAACACGCAGTTATTTCAATAGTAATATTCGTATTATTTATTTATATATATATATATATATGCTTCTTAAGATATAATCATGTGATATGTTTGTTTCGCTTTCCTCATATCTAACAATTCGTAATTTGATTTGTAAACCGTATTATATTTTGTTATGTGTTCGATTTCTCCATTTGACTTTTTCCCTCGGACATGGTTGTAATTAATTTGCGGCATTCACTCTTGTGTTTTTGCAGTCCGGATTCAGTGGTGAACTGTTGTAAGCATCCGTTACATAGATGCATTCGAGTGGTATGTTTAGCTAACTGGCTTCTCAACAAACGCGAGATGTTTTTAATGTATACATAATGCGTTTTATTCTCATCGGGACTTTCACAATAAAGCAAGTTAATATGCTTTGCTTTTTCCTCACGAGTATGATAGTAGGGTCCAATTATCTTATATTGCCCTTTATCATTAATCTCATAACCAAAAACATTTATGCTAATGGTTGGATTATTTGCTTCGAATATGCTCGTGTCTTTGACTGCCAGAGGAAATTGCATATTCTTGAAACAAAGTACTTGATCATTGTATACTATTGTTTCGCTTGCAATGTTGTCAATTTTATAGTGCGATGGTCTGTGAGCATGATGTGTGTCATTACTGAAAGCCGATAAAATGGCCCATTTAAAGCAGTAATCATCGTTGTTTTTCACATTGATGCAACCTTTTTTGTTCGATATCTGTTTAGGCAGACTAAAATGCGAAAAAGCTCGAAATGGCTCGTATTTGTTGATGTTAATTTCGATTCTCTGAAATGTTAACAACGCCCATCCGCTATCTTTTTCTTGGAACTCTTCCAATTTTGCCTTGATATTTTCAATTGCCGTGCTCAAATTTTCTCTTATGTCTTTCTCTTTCTCAATCGTGTACATTTTAGTTTGCATGCTTTTTATATTTATTTGCATTATCTCTTCACATTCTTTGGATAGTTTCGCAAAGTTAGCAAAAAGCTCCATACTAAATTTAAAAGCTTTCAAAACTTTCAATTCATCTTGTAGTAACTCGTTAATCAATGGAATATTTTTTTCAAATAACGTATTCACATTTATCATACTCTCATCTTTGTTGGTAATGGCAAATATTTTGATACGATTTTGGAATGCGCTTGCTATTAAGGAGACGTTTTCATTAAGAGCTTGTTGGGCGTTTGCTTTGTGGGCATTTTTTCTTTGATGTTGAACCCAAAGCTGTTCCTCAACATCCTCATCACAAAACAAGCATCTTTTAAAGCTCTGCTGTTTTAATTTCTTTGCAGCTAGTTGTTGTTGTTGTTGTTGTTGTTGTTGCTGTTGTTGTTGTTGCTGTTGTTGTTGTTGTTGGCGTTGTTGTTGGCGTTCCTCCAAAACTTGCCTCAGTCTTTTTCTGACATTATTGCTAATATTGTAGTTGTTGCTGGTGTTGCTCTCGTTAGCAGACATATTTTCTCTAAAAAAGTAATGAAAAATTTACAGTTAATTCTTTTGCTTTGTTACGCTTTCAGAAAAAAAAAAAAACAGTTGTCTCGATGATTAAAATCCCCCGAATATAACACATAACATTTGAACAAATAAATTAAACATGCTAAAAATGATTAATAATAGGTGTTAACTTACCGTTTTTGTTGTTGATTTTTTTTTGTTTTAATCCTATGGCAACAATTTTCCTGCTCAGCTAAATATATACCACAATGGAAACTTTTTGTGGTTTTCTTTGATGGTTTAGTGACGCAATGATTTCTAACTAGTCAAGATGGTCTTATATATACCGAAATTCATTCATTATTACGCATACACCCATCTCATTCGTCCAAAATATACTCTCTTTCTCTCTCTTTCTCTCTTTCTCTCCTGACGCCAATACATACATATAATTATAAACTATAACCTTGAACGCTGATCATCGAAACCTAAGACTTAATTCACATACTGAGATAAGAAAGAATTCCAAACCACTACACCAAACGACGATGAATCACTTCCATACAAATCCACGAACAACTATGTCACACAATTAGCCTACCCCAAACTTTAACCATTACTTCCATACAAATCCGCGAACAACTACTGATAACAACACCGCCACTACAACCGAAGATGTGTACAACTGACAACAGCTCAACAGGTGAAATTCAGATATTTGTCCATCAATACACACACATACATACACATAATTAATATAACAACAAGCTACAAAAAAAATTCCCATATAATACTCAGCACAATGACTAATAATAATATATTCGCTATTAACAACATTGTAGCGCTAAAACAAAAAAGTCTACACATACTAATATATCCATATAAAAACTACCTATGCTTTTCAAAAATATCCTCATGTGATTATAAGCAAACAAAGAACTTTCAAAAGATCTCAAAACTTTGAACAATAAAACATAACATCATTATAACAATAAACTAAATACAGCAACAACAATAGCCTAATATAACCACACTAGATAATAATAAAAACATTCGAACAATATACCAATAAATACACCTTAGAAATAACGCTGATCATCCAACCCTAAGACTTAATTCACATGCTGAGATAAGAAAGAATCCCAAAAACCACGACGTCAAACGACTACGAATGACTTCCATACAATTAACCTATCCCCAAACTTTAACCTTGAACGCTGTGATCATCCAAATCTAAGTCTTATATCATCACTTCCATACCATATCCCTCGAACAACAAAAATTCCTATATGTTACTCAGCTCAATGACTAATAATAATATATAAAAAACCCTCAACTTCCAGACAAATCGACAACCAACCATGTCATACAATTAACCTACTCCAAACTTTAACCCTGTACGCTGATCATCCAAACCTAAGACTTAATTCACATACTGAGATAAGAAAGAATCCCAACCGACAATGAATCACTTCCATATAAATCCGCGAACAACTACTGATAACACGCCTCTATTTTACTACAAATGATAACAGCACAACAAGTCAAACGACCATGAATCACCTGTCACCTATTCATATACACAACTGATAACGACGACGATGATGATGAACCATTTCCATACATTATGCAGCAATAGCGAAAATCATCGGGATTATTATTATTATTATTGCTAGACTCACGATACAATACACAAAAATAAATACTAGCACCGCGTCAAAAAAGGAATAACAATTAATATATAAATAAGGTAACTCACCAGTTGATGATGTTGATTTTTTTATTTCCTAGCTAATCCCACGTCGAATATTGGGTTTGATGATGATTTTTTCTTCTTTTTTTCAAATTTAAAGCCCGTATTTCTATATATATTTCAGCATAGATTTACTGCCAAGTGAATATATTCATAAAAAAGCCTTTAGCACCCCAGACAATCCCCAAAAAAAGCACATATTCAATATAACAAAAAACTCCATTTCAACATAGATTTACTATCAAATAGTAGCATTTCAGTATAGAGCAAAAAGCCCAAAATATTAAGAATCAGCTTAGATTTACTGAAAAAGCCCTCGACAACCGAAACAAAGGCCAAAAGCATCTAGAATCACAAAAAAATGTCCATATATTAAGAAACAACTAAAACATACATCCATTTCAACATAGAATCACCCAAAAAAAATTCGCATATATATTACTCAAACTCAATGACTAAATAATAATATATTCACTGCCAAACAATCATGAATCACCTATCACCTATTCACACACCCAATTCAAAAATACCATTTGCTCATGTCACACAATTAACCTTGAACACTAATCGCACAACCCACTGAAGATGTATACACCTGATAACAAATACCCAACAAACCAAAAAACAACTATGCATCACACACCCCAAATTGAAAAAATACTGATAATAAGTACAAATCCCCAACCCACTGAAGATGTACTCACCTGATAACAAATACACAACAAGCCAAACATCCATGAACCACATCTGAACAAAATTAAAACAATTGATAACAACACTATTACTATATTTTTGTCCCTCAATTAACCTACTGCAAACTTTAACCGAAACAAAAGTCAGAAACACAAACAATTTAATATATCATATGAATAATGCGTATCCCCTAAAGTATGCAATTAATAATATATCCATATAAAAACTCAAAATTGTAGCGCTAAAAATAGCCCATATTCAATATATATATAGCAAAAAGCCCGATAGTCTAAAAGCATACAGAATCACCAAAAAATGTCCATATATTAAGAAACAGCTAAAACATACATCCATTTCAAGACAGAATCACCCAAAAAATTCCCATATATGTTACTCAAACTCAATGACTAAATAATAATATATTCACTGTCAAACAATCATGAATCACCTATCACCTATTCACACACCCAAATTTAAAATACCATCTGCTCATGTCACACAATTAACCTTGAACGCTAATCACCCAAACCTAATACATAATTCACTTACCGAGATAACAAGTACAAATCCACGACCCACTGAAGATGTTGACACCTGATAACAAATATACAACAGACCAAAACAATCATGAATCACACATCTCAAATTGAAAAAATACTGATAACAAGTACAAATCCACAACTCATTGAAGATGTACACACCTGATAACAAGCACACAACAGACCAAAACAACCATGAATCACACACCTCAAATTGAAAAAATACTGATAACAAGTACAAATCCATAACCCACTGAAGATGTACACACCTGATAACAAATACCCAACAAGCCAAAACGACCATGAATCACACACCTCAAATTGAAAAAATATCGATCGCCAACTACTGATAACAACCATTAATCACAACCCAAAATTAAAAAAATATCGATCACCCAAAGACAACGATCATGAATCATCCGCCCCCCTCCGATTACCTCATTTCCTAGGGGGCCACTTCCGGAATTATCATATATGGGCATGGCTTTTTTCCTATGCAAAAACTGTCCCAGATCCGCTATAAAGAATCACCAAAAATTCCCATGACGATGATGAACCATTTCCATACAAATACACGAACAACACAAAATCCCCATATATATTACTCTATCCAATGACTCAACAAAAAAAAGCACAAACCATTAGCAAAAAGCCCGACAATCCATTAACAAAAAGCCCCGATACTCAAATTACTACATCTGATAAGAACAACAATTACTACAGCCAATAAGAATACTACAAACTACAACAATTACTACGCCTGATAAGAACAGCAATTACTACACCTGATAAGAGCATCAATTAATACACCTGATAAGAGCATCAATTACTACTCCTGATAAGAGCATCAATTACTACCCCTGATAAGAGCATCAATTACTACTCCTGATAAGAAACATACTACAAACAACAGCAATTACTGCCCCTGATAAGAACAACAATTACTACAGCCAATAAGAATACTACAAACTACAACAATTACTACACCTGATAAGAGCATCAATTACTACCCCTGATAAGAGCATCAATTACTACCCCTGATAAGAACAGCAATTACTACCCCTGATAATAACAACAATTACTACACCTGATAAGAGCATCAATTACTACCCCTGATAAGAGCATCAATTACTACCCCTGATAAGAACAGCAATTACTACACCTTGATAAGAACAGCAATTACTACACCTTGATAAGAACCCACAACCCCCCGCCAACCATGAATCACTCCCACAAACTGCCTTCGCCACCCACCAAACATATCTCAACCTTGACATACAGCTTTCGGATGTGATGAGTCATCATGTCTATAAATAGAATTTGAGCCAGAAAAGTGAGCCAGAACCGCTATAACCATACTACTCACGTCTATGACATCGTGACAAGTGATGAATCGTGGATTTACGCGTATGAGCCCGAAAGTAAACAGCAGTCGACTGTCTGGGTGTTTCAAGATGAGCCAAATCCAACAAAAGTTGTTCGCGCACGAAGCACTTCCAAGCAAATGGTCGCCTGTTTTTTCGGAAAAACTGGACATGTCGCAACCGTACCACTATAACAACGCAGAACAGTCAATTCTGAGTGGTACCCAACCATTTGTTTGCCAGTTGTCTTCCAAGAAATCAGGAAAACCAACCGCCGAAGACGGATCACTCTTCACCACGACAATGCGAGCTCTCACACATCGGCTGCGACAACTGCATTTTTGAGCACCCAAAACATCGATTTGATGGGTCATCCGCCGTATAGTCCTAACTTGGCACCGAATGACTTCTTTTTATTCCCGTACGTAAAAAACGAACTGAGAGGTCAACGTTTTTCGACACCTGAAGAAGCGGTTGCTGCATTCAGAATGCATGTGTTGGAGATACCTCAATCAGAGTGGCAAAAGTGCTTCGACAATTGGTTCAAACGCATGCAAAAGTGTATAGATCTTCATGGGGAATATTTTAAAAAACAATAAAGTGATTTTCGATGATCAATATTTGTTTTTGTTCTCTAATCCCGAAATATAAAAGGCAACCCTCGTATAGAACGAGAATATTTGGTGATTAACGTATGCTGTACTCGACTGGTTGGCTGGTGAGGTGCTGGTTTAATTTCCATCAATCTAACAGCGTTTTATTTCGTTTGGATTTCTCAGTTGTTATTATTTTCAAACGATAGAATTGCACTGTCATTGCTAAACAATATTTCCGCTGAATATAAGCAAATCACTAGTGTGTGGAACGTAAAGTACTGGCCCTAACGCACAATCTTGTGGCACACCAGCTGGGATTTTTTCCCGATCAGAATGAGCATCTTCTTATTTGAATGGAATGCACCAATTGGATAAAGAGCATTTTAAGCTTATGGTCTAAACCTTCATCCGAAACTCTACAACACCCGGAACTATAGCCCTTTTCTTGTAACGATCGGTCAGCGACGTCGGTAATACTGTGCTCTGCGGAAAATTGATTTCGGAAACGAAAACGACAACCTGATCTGACGTTTTTCCTCGATGATGGTTTTAATTTTTGGTCTAGATGTTTTTCGACCATTTCGAACTTAATCTGCTTTATGATGGTCGCCTGTGTAAAGTCGCATCCCAGGAAGCTTGCCTGATTGACGAATTATAATCACTTCACCCGCTTAATACAATTGCGTTACACATAGTAGTATGAATATAGTACGAGCACAGTTTGATAAGTCAGTGACTTTTTGAATTTCCCGCACAGTAACTTTATATGCTCCCATTAAGTACCACCCATAAATAGACTGTTGTCAAACTTTGAGCAAGCTGTGCCATTTAGTTCGTGGTTGACAGCCATTGAAAACGGACAACCTCGTGAATTTTAACGAAAATGGAAAAAAGTGAATTTCATGCGCTGATTAAGGATTATTTTTTGGGTAAGAAAACCATCACCGAAACCAAGAAAGACTTTATAAAAGCTATGGCGACTCTGTGCCATCAACTTCAATGTTTAAAAAGTGGTTTACTAAGTTCGGTTGTGGTCATACCAGCACAAGTGACGCCGAACGTTCAGCTCGCCCAAAAGACGTCGTCACGCCAGAAATCGTCCATGAAATCCATGGAATGATATGGGACGATCGGGCAATGAAAGTGTGTGAGTTGGCTGAGTCTGTAGGCATCTCACCTGAGCGGGTAAATCACATTTTACATGAATATTTGGATATGAAAAAACTATCCGCGCGATGGGTGCTGCGATTGCTCACATTCGACCAGAAACGCAACCGTGTAATCACTTCAAAGGAGTGTTTGTCGTTGTTCTAAGGTAGAGAGGCGTTGGTGTAAGCGGCAAGACACGGTAGTGCGAGGATTAACCGGAAGCTTGGAGGTGAGAATGAGGATGGGTACGGGTTGTCTGTCAACGAGCATGTCTTTAGAGTTTTTTTCTATTTACTTATTTAGCCAAGTAGCATGCGCCACCGTTTCACAAAACAAAGGGCAGAGTTAGCCCTGATGACAATGGGATCAATATGTGGGATGAAGTTAAGCTCCCCATTACATAAGATACCAAGGTCACGAATCGATTGTACAGATGATATCTGTTGGTTGAGTAAAAAATAGGAACGTAGCGGACACGGGGGCGTTTGTGGGAGAAGGTGATTGAGTAACATTTGGCAATATTTAGTCCGAGACAGTTGTTTTGGCAACAAGTTAAAAAGCTGTCGTGATCCATTTGGAGAAGTGAGGAGTCGAGGGGAGATCGGATCGTCTTGAAGAGATTAGTGTCATCTGTGGTGGTTCTTTAAAGCTTTCCCCAAGAACCATCCATTTCTTTAAATCAACCTGCTTTTCCCTCACCCACAAGACACCACACCTACCTGCGATTTTGGGCAGCGTAAGCTACCTTTCATTCTCTTTCACCTGAAACTAAAACCCCAGCAAGCATGCACATCAAACAAATAATTTCATTCATATTACATGAACCGTGCCAGACCAATCGGCTCGGCTTGCCAGCAATTATAAAAGATAAACACTCGCTGGTCAGCGTAATTGTTGATACAGGTGTAGCCGATATTCTTGCTACGGTTCATGAGTGAATACAGCTCCAATCCCAAGGTTCGCTACAGTTGCGACCAATTTCCTTTATCGGTTATCAACCGATCGTGGGATTTGGGCACGAATATGATTGACGTTAGACAATCATACCCATGATCATGTCTAATGATTCGTTGTCTAAACAACGACCAGCCACTATTCTCACGCTTGCTATTCTAAACGAAATGCTTCTGTGTACTCTACGTTAACAGAACAAATTATTTTTGCCTGCTTCTGTGTACTCTACGCAAACAGAAGAAATTATTTTTGCCTGCATGGCAGTATTCCTGTGCATTATCTAGTGCCTAAAATAAACATGCCCCCAAATCTAGTAGCCTTTCCCGTCGCAGCAAGGTTCTGTTGACTTATCGCCAATCCAAATCGATCCCCTATCGTACGATGGGAATACACCCAGCCGTACACCGATCATCATATTTGACCAGCTGCATGTTTGTTT
Organism: Microdon myrmicae; assembly: GCA_963931805.1. NCBI lineage: Eukaryota > Metazoa > Arthropoda > Insecta > Diptera > Syrphidae > Microdon > Microdon myrmicae. The sequence goes on from OZ007496.1 coordinate 37,123,227, forward strand.
TTCCTTTCGTGCGCCCAGCGAGTGTTTGGTGGTCTTTCTTGAAAAGGAAAGATTGTTTTCCCCCTGCGATGATATGCGTGGAAACTCATCGCAGTCATCAGAGGCTGGGTCAACGTCGCCCAGCTCAGGGAGTCAGATTTTAGCCACCGATCGGAGCAGAAGATCCCGAATTTATCTCCTGTCGGGATTACACGCGTGCCAGGAGTAGATATTCACCAGTCGCGTTTGTCGTTCACGAGAGTTGTCCTTGTTTCAGGTGTGAAGATTGTTTAAGGACCATTGTCCGGGAACAATGAACGGTGAACAAGTTGAATAAATCGGTTCTGAGAACCATTAAAAATCAACGGACAGTTTGTGTGAAACCTTTATATATTTAACATTTATAACCGTGTAATCGATCAAAAAGTTATTTTACAGGTGGAACTATTTTTAATTCAAAACTCGGCGCATATAAGTGTTCGGTGAAAAAATAGAGAAAAACATAAAAGAAAAACAAAAAGCTGTTTCCGACAAGACTGTGTGTTTCATTTATTTTCTCCTTCCTTTGGCGAACTATTGTAGTGAAGGATTCATCGGTGGAGTTTCGCTCAAGCTGCGTCCGTGCTGACGCCCAGCAAAACACCCACACATCCGTGTAGAGAGAGATGGGGAAGCGCTTGATACTAGAGTCTATGTCGCTAATAGTAACAATAAATAGGAGGGATCCAAATGACTGCCCTGTGGAACCCCTGACGTGAGAGAAAAAGGATTGGAAAGGGTTTATCTAAATCTGCCACAGTAGGTGGGATCCTTAAGATAGGAATAAATCCACTTAATCAGTAAAGGTTCGAAACCAAGGAAGGATATCTTAAAGAGAATAATATTTTAGATTTTGTCGAAGGCATCGACTTCGCTGCCATTCTCTACTCCAAACCCAACTAGATTGGTGGTAATCAAACCATGCTGGTTGGCTTTTTTTTTTTTTTTTTTTTTTTGTGGTAGGAAGGTCGAAATTTTCAAAAGATACCTCTGGACCGATCCAGAGGCATGCTGGGTTTTTACCGACTAAAACCACCTCCCATCAGGCACATATTCCCGTGGATCCCGCGGAACTTTCTTTTAGATATTCCATCGCGGGGCGACACGGAGTTTACCTATTACTCCTCTCGTCGCGTCGCAATTGCTGCATCATGTCACATAGAACACCATTTGTTACAGACCATGCCAGTTTTTAACTCAGCATGTATTCTATTACTCCTACCGGAGTAACTGTCCGTCTCATATGTCCCTCCAAAATCGTTCGTGCGGTCACAAATCTCACGCACTCTATGATTACGTGTTCCGCATTTTCTATTTTGCCTCCTCAATACAAGCAGTATGGGTGATTCACATGCTTATACTTGTGCAAGTATTGCCGAAAGCATCCATGTCCTGATATTAGCTCAGTCAGATGGTAATTCAGCTCGCCATGTTTTCTTTTCACCCATGTTTCTACATCAGGTATCATGGTGTGGGTCCATATTCCTTTGGTGGAAGAATCCCACCTCCGTTGCCATTTTCTTAGGCTTGAGAGCTCTAATTGTGTCCGCATTCTCCAACGATTCTCTTGGAAGACCTTATGCAATACAGCATTTTCTTTAGCTGCAATGTCAAATGGTGTCTTTCCGGCCAAGACATTTATAGCATCTTCAGATACCGTTCGGAATGGACAGCATACTCTTAGTGATGCCAGCCAATGTGCTGAGTTCACTCCCCTCATGTACGACTTATACTGTGCGGCTCCTGCCCATATATGAGCTGCATACATTATAATGCAGATGTTGACAGTGGTTATGGGTTTCCTTGTGTGGGGCCGGGGGTCCTTCAACATTGTATAGCAGTCTCGCTAAAACTTTGCATACTTTTGCTGTATTTACTCGTTTTCCTCAGGTGTTCCTTGAACGTCAACCTGTTGTCGAGAATAACACCAAGATATTTAATATAGGGACTGGATCTTATTATTTGTCCTTCTATTTCCAAATCAAGGTGTTCAACCTTCTTGCGGCTGCTTATTAAAACTGCCTCCGTCTTACTTGCTGGTTGGGTAAGATGATGGATTTGCAACGAAATTATAAAGCGTTGTAAAGAATGCCTTCGAGCAGTTTTGGAATATGGGGAGCTTGGCGGTGGGACGGTAGTTACTAATGTCGTTTTTAGGTCCCTTTTTATGTGTACGTTTCGGTGGCGCCCATCTTAGTCAAACCGGAAAAACATATGCATACACCTAGTATTGATCTTCCTCATTGCTCGTAAACGTCGCTGATTGTTTCTTGTGACACATGTAATGGTTCTGCTATATGCCGTTGAGTTTGAGTTGGGTCATCATCCAATAACTTCTGCAATTGGTCGTCTTCACATGTTTGTGGTCTACCAGAGCGCTCTCTGTCTTTCACGTTGAAATCACCACTTTTAAATTGTCGAAACTATGTCTCACATGTTCTAATTGATGGAGCGTGTTCACCGTATGTTTCTACCAGCAAACGATGGCTTTCAACAGCCTTATTCTTTTCATTAAATAAGAAAAGCAATGCATGCCGCAAATGTTCTTTTTCAGGCACAAAACTCGACATGATCACTGAGCGATAAAACAAAGACGCTAGTTTTTGGCCGAGTCAACTTGTGTGTGTTTGTAGTTAAATCACGGACGATCAAAATGAAGTATGTGTCAAATTATTACGCTGCGTACTTCCCGCTGGCGCCATCTCTTAGTTCAACCGGAAAAAACGTATGCATATACTTGATAAATGTTTTTTATGTTATATGTGTAATCAAAAACATGGAAATGTGAATAAATGTTTTACGTGTTAATTTAATATTTTATGTGTGTAATGGATGTGTTTAATTAATGTTTTGTACGTGTATGTTTAATTCATAAATGTGGAAATGTGGATAAATCGTTTATATGTTCTGAATAAATTGTTTTCTCAGCGGGATAAATGTGCTGGGGGAGCTACTACGTAAAAACATTCGCTTAGGATGTGTTCCACGATTTCTATACGTCCTTTGCCGAACGGACTATACAAGTCTTCCTTGAACTCGAATCTGTGCAGGTATTGTCCAATCCACCTTTGTCCTGTCAGGCGCTGGGATGTGTGAAAGTCTGCCCAGTTTTTAGTGTTCAGTATCGTTTTGTGGGTTCAACTTCCATTCATGGCTGTGTCTCATTACTGCTGCGATTGTCTGAGCTTTCGTCCTCAGAGAACTGCATTCAGTCGCGGCAGCCTGTATATCTCTATCATTTGGCTTCTATCTCGATGGACTCGACTCGCATTTACCGCCACGGGTTCGGTGGGTACTGTTCTGTAAGCCCAACAGATCCGAAAGTTCCTCCTTATTTGATTCCTTGAGCTTGACATGTGAGCTGTAGATGTACCCATAAGGTAGGTTCATATAGGAGGGTCTGCTCACAGACGTCATGAGAATTCTGCCCGATCGTTTAAGCCCACCCGTATTTAGCAACAGTCTCTCGATTGCTACCAGTGTTGTCGCTACTATCTTGTTAACCCAGTGTAAACCTCCAGATATTTTTTGTTGGAGCGGGATTCGATTATATGTCCGCTTACTCGTAAACTAATTTGTTCTACTTTATTGGACTGGATATTAGAACCACTCTGTATTGTTTTCTGTTGGTTCTAGTCCAAAAGTTGTGAATGAGTCTCGAATCAATCAGTCGAGTAAAACACAAGTTTCTTGGAGTGTTTTTGCTATTGTGCTAAATCGTCGTCAGAGCCTATGATCTCTGTTTATTTGTGTTTAATATCCCATGACTGAGCCCTCTGGTACTCTTCTCTATAAGTGGTGTTTTCTTGGGCCAGCTTCTCCTTCATATACTAACATATCTGTAAAGTGTGAGACCATGATTTTAAGGAGGTAGCCTGATACCCTCACTTACTGTGACGCATTCATTATGCTGGTTCAACCGGTGGAGATATATGCGTTATTGACTGTGTTATGACTGCGCACTACTGTATCTCGCCAGCGCTCCATCGACCATTCGGCACATCTAGGTGAACGCACCCACCATACTCCTTTTTCGTCTAAAACTATTTTCCGTTTATGAAAGTGTGGCGTTTCTAACAAATACACACATAATTCACAAGCAAATAGTGACGAACACCGAACATCGACTAAGAAAATGCATCAGTCGTATACCAAGCAATAACACAGCAATTCCACATCAGTTGAATGTACTTGAGTTTAGAAATCGAATTCGCACACGCGCCAGTGGCCTGATGGGTTAAGTTTTGGTTCTATCTTTTAGTGATTCTAACCGCGATAGCGTCAGTTCGAATCACACGCTCTTCACTAGCGCTATAAGAGATCCCCACTTCTCTGTGTGCATTGCTCTAGTCTCAAAAGGATAACACTCTCCAATATCCTCCAACCTCTGCTCAACTGGTCCATGGTGTAATGGTTGTTCTTGGGGTGGTAGTATTGTAGTATCAGGAATAGCATCTCTTTTTCCAGAATCTTAGAGAAGCTCCTTCGTTTAGGGTACTGACTGGACCAGCATGGTCTTTTTCAGTATCGGGTTTAGTATGTCGTCGATGATCGTAGCCTTTGATATTTTGAACCTTCGGGTGGCATATTTTATTTCTTCTGGGATTATACCTACACCGCACTGATTCGGAGACATATTTCAACTGTGAAGATTTCTGTCTTTCCGGAATAAATTGGTCTTAATGGTGTTTATCAGTTCAGGGTTTTTGGACGCAGTATTTTGATATACTACATAGGTTGAAAAGTTCTGGGATTTTTAATGAAAATAAGCCGTTTTTTTTTTTTTGGTTTTTTTTTTTCTTCTTTAAGGCAACGTTATGTTTATTCCTCAACATAGTTGCGTTTAAGGGCGATACACTTGGTGTAAGGACTTTCCAACATTTCGATGCCCTTTCTACGTACGAAACATCCCAGTCATCGAAATACGCCTCGGTTTCCGTGATGAGCTTCTCATTCGCTCTGAATCTCTTTCCTTGGAGTTACAGTGTGAGATTTGGGAACAGATATTAGTCGTTGGGGGCCAAGTCTGGAGAATACGGTGGGTGCGCAATCACTTCAAATCCTAATTGGTCCAATTTGCCCATGGCTTTTAAGGTCGTGTTTGACGGTGCGTTATCGTGACAAAATTTATCGTTATCGTACGAAATTTTGTCTTCGCCAAATGGGACGTTTTTTCTTTATTTTGTCGTTCCGTTTGTCCAATAATGCTATATAGTACTCTCCTGTGTCTGTTCTTTTCTTCTGCAGGTAATGGATGAAGATTATGCCATGTTCATCTAAAAAAAAAAAACGGAGGCCGTAACCTTCTCGGCAAAGGCGTTGTTCTTTTTACCGCTTTGGGCGACTTTCGTGCTTTCCAGTCACTCTGCAGACTGCCTACTGAACTCAGCCGTGTGGTAGTAATACCACGTTTCATCCATTCGGCTTTCGTTGCTTTCCAAATACTCTGCATACTGCCTATTGGACTCAGGCGTATGGTAATGAACCCACGTTTCATCCATCGTCACAAAACGTCAAAAAAGTCCGGTCGATTATTATGTATCAGCTCGATTATTATGTATCAGCTAGCTCGTCCAACTTCACTTTACCATCACTCAAAGTGATTCGATGCACTTACTTTACGATTTCCGCATTCGTAGCCTCTTTTGTCTACAGAGCGCGGTGCGTCTTCGGTGCTTAGACGACCTATTTTAAATTCACTAAACTGTCTATAAAGTTCTGTTGTTCTCGAAGGAGCAGATGTGGGATATCATTTCTGCAACCATAACAATAATTGTTCAGAAATCATAACCATCCATCATGAAACTGTGGCGCTTCTAACAGATACACACACAATATGCAAGCAAATAGTGAAGAAGACTGAACGAAAAATAGAATAAGAAAATGCATCAGCCGAATACCGAGCAATAACATAGCAATTCCACGTCAGTCCAGTGTACTTGAGTTTAGAAATCGAATTCGTGCACGCGGCAGTGGCCTGATGTGTTGAGCATTGGTTACATTTTTAGTGATTCTAACCGTCATAGCGTCAGTTCGAATCACACGTTCTTCACTATCGTCGCAATACCCGATAAAACCATTAAAAAAATGTTTAGTCAAGATGCGATATTCCATTTTTTTTATGAAGGTGAAAGTGGCGTCACGCAAGCGACTTTAGCTTGTAAACGAATAGGCGAAATGCCATGAAATTTACACATAAGGTAGTGACAGATGAGTCTCTCGAAATGAATTATATTCATTTCCTAGAGGCCCCACCAATTGAGAAATCCTGAAATTATGTAGTACCTTAAGACAAGGCGTGACCGATTTGAAAAGTGATCAGTCTCATTACAAGTGGCAAAAACAATTGATAAGGTACTGATTATATTAATACCACTTACGTCTAGTAACAACTACTCTATATGATGGAGCACTTGGTTGGAAGGCATCAATAGATACATTGCAAACACGATTTCATCGGTTCTACGTTAAAATTCAATTAACCAACTATCCACGAACCAGCTGGCCAAAAAACGACTTGCCAAACGCGCGCTTACTGGTATCTCCTTTTTAGTATCGGTTTTATTTAGCAATGTATGTAAAGTCAAATATTGTTATTTCATTTTCTGAAGGTCTAACGCAAAACACTGCCTAATTTATTGGACCTTGAACAGACAATTGCCACAAATTATGAAACATCACTTGGCATTTCCAATAATGTTGATAGAATGGTGTTACCCTGGGTTCTTTTTGGGTAATTGTAATGCCAAAAAAAACCGTTGCATATATCCCATTGTATTGCTGGGAACCTATGAACGGCATCAAAATCCGTGAAGGAGGTTTTTCCTGGGACACCGTTTCATCAATCATCAGTTGACTCTTCATCAACCCAAGGATGTTCACGTTAAGTGATACCAAACATGAGGTTGTGGGGGTCCTCTACATTACATGGAGAACCAACCCACAATTCCAACGAATTTTGACCGCTAAGAGCGCGTCACCTTAACCCAACTACCCCATTTAAAACTTGCAAGGAATAGCATCCATTCCCAAATCCACAATAGCATATATTCTCAAACTTGCAAAGAATTCATATCCCAATCTGCAATAGCATACATTTCCCAATCTGTAATAGAACGCATTTTAGAAACCTACAACAGAATATACCCCAAATCCTGCAACAGATTACATTTTATCATCTCCCTCATCTACACCAAACTGCATTTAGTTTTCCCCGAAAACCATTCCGGCTCACTCCCTACTTAAACTATTTTTCTCGCTTACAACCAAGCAGCATTTATTTTTCCCAAAAAACCATTTCAGTTGCCATTCTACTTAAACCATTTTTCTCGCTTGTAACCAAGCAGCATTTAGTTCCCCCGAAAACCATTCCGGCCCCCATCCTACCTAAACCATTTGAAATAATACCAATTCTCCTTACTGATACGTCACCAGCACGATGCGTTGCATCTCCACGAAACAACCATCGCAACGATCATAACCCATGTTCCCCCACCTAACCGTCATCCCATGCCCCTACTTGGTTATGCCGCCGAAACCGATTTCTCCGTATCCACAGCAATAGAGGAATCTAATATAATCTAGTAAGGAGTAGGTATGAGCCTAACCGACGATTTGGAAAGAACAAAGGCACTAACCAAACAGCTGAATTCTGAAATATGGGCATCGATTATTTTCTGAATTTGTTAATGGTGCAAAGATAGTTGTTTAGTGATTAGAAATCTCGATAGACACAGAAGATATTGATCGACACGGTGCTCTCGTGTCATTGCAACCGCTTTGCACAAAAAACCAATACGGCTTCAGAACAGGAAGCAAGCTGGAAACTGCGGTCGATGTGTGGCGTTTTTAACACATACACACACAATATGCAAGCAAATAGTGAAGAACACCGAAAGGAAATTTGAATAAGCAAAGCATCAGAGCCGTATCATCATTATCGGCACTACAACCAGGAACCGGTCTTGGCCTTATTTAGCAAGTCCTAAGGCTTGTTAAATTTTCCATAATGATTTGTTTTTTCCGGGCAAGGTTGTGGCGATTCCGCCAAACCCCGCTGTCTACTTATCGTAAAACCTCCATTATTACAACCCAATCTACAACAGTTTCTGCTAATGCAACAGCATTAGCACCTGTAAATGCTTCACGCATTATATAGATCAAATCTATAATCTTAAAATCCCTGTAAAGAAAACTTACCTTTTCATGCATCTCTTCGCATACAATTTTCCGTAAGATTTCTTGCTTTACTTATCTGGAATTCCAAACCAATTCGGCACCTTCGGTACCAGACAAATTCCTGTAAACAAAATGATTCGGTTTGCATACGATGTAACCGTCATGACAGGGACCATAAATATCGTGCCGTCTTTTTTCCCAGCCGCGCCATGTGTACAACAATGTTCCCTACATACACATTAGCTGGCGACTTACACCCAAAGGCCCAAAGCAAATACGCATTCCGCGTCTCTTCGCATCAATTAAATCCTACAGCATAAACAAATGCAAATAGGAATTCAATACCTACCCTTACTAGCGATGCCATAAACGCCATTTCCCAGTAACCTAGTTAAAACCAATTAGCACATTTCCACATCGCATCGTCGTCTCTTTGTTTAGCCGCGACGCACATTTCCAACAAAGATCCCATTAGCATCCGACGAGTTCGGTTTTATTTGCTTTACCGAAATCATATCCCATGAATGCACTTTATGCCCTTTCTTTGTTCTATGTTCGTTCTCATTCATGGAAGAACCATGCACACATACCACCATGATCACGATCAGCGAGTGAGCTCTGCACGAGCAAGATATCGCTGAGTCTTATTCCATCCGCTGACCGCGACGGTCACGCGTCCCTCCCGCTCTCCCCCGGCAGCGGAGACCCGTAAACACGTACCCGGAGTCGTGTGGGTATTCGTTTTAAAGTCTGTTAGTAAAGTTGTAAACGTAACGAACCGCAGACGTGACGGCGATCGTGTCAAATTTGGTGAAAGCATTAATTAAAACTTTGTCATTTTTATGTGTTGTTCGATTTTGATATACATTCAAAAATAAAGAATAAATCTAAGTGAAGGTTTAAACGCAACGTCAAATGTTAGTATCCAATAAGAAAATAGAACTACAATAAAAGCACCCTTAATAATATGTTAGAAGAAAAGTGTGTTATATTTTTACTGGTCCGGTGTTTGTGCTTTTCCCTCGGTGGTGTACTGGTCGGAACATTTAGAGGAAGTTGTGGGGACGAGGTAGAACTCTCGCCCATGCTGGCTTCACGATCTCGTACCCCCACAAGGTCATTAGTCTTGCGCTAGAGGCTCCCCGACGGGGAATCGACGCGTGACAGGCTGGTATACTAACCACTATACTATCAGAGCCGTATACGATAGCGTTAATATAACAATTCCACATCAGTTGAGTGTACTTGAGTTTAGAAATCGAATTCGTGCACGCGGCAGTGGCCTGATGTGTTGAGCATTGGTTACATTTTTAGTGATTCTAACCGTCATAGCGTCAGTAAGTGAGACGCGATCGTGTATCCATGGCTACTAATAAAGTCTATTTACGTCCCTCCAATGCGTGTATCTCTGTACTAAATAAGTACTAAATTAAAAGCTGAATAAAAATTCATTGACCCTAAGAGATATTGTGTAAATAGTAACTCTCTAATTTATGTATGGCTTGTTTGCATATTAAACGAAACCCACTCCGCCGACGACGTCAATACAAATACCCGACAGAGAAGATGCATATCAAATTAGCATAAAATTGCACAAATCAATACTGTATTCATATAATTAATCCAATTCATAAACAAGAATGAAGCCACGAAATAGAAAAACAGTGACGTGACGTGTTGTGACAACTAAAACAAAGTGCAACACACAAACAAAACGAATGGTAAAAGTGACAATAAACGTGCTCATAAAATAACTTCAGTGAGGTGCAACAACAACGTGAGACAATTTAAATATATCACCTCAGTCGTAAAAGTGAAAACTAAAACAGACAATATATTGCTAGTTACGTACAGAGTTTTCAAATCATCATTTGGCGCGAGTGCAAGTTCAATGACTCTTAGCCGATGATAGCCGAGTTTGAGTCGCCGTGCGGAAGAAATCGACTTCGTGGTTCGTGTTGCAGGTCGCCTTTGTTTTTTTTTTAATGAAAACAAACTGGAAAGAACCAGCATGAACACGGAGGAAGACAAAAACGTGACAGACAAACGAAAAGGTACACCGAAAATCTCCATTGTGACGCGAAGTAAAATCGCGAAATTAACAATGGAGAAAAAAGGTCAGCAAATGGAGGAGGACAGTGAGCGTCCCTCCCCCTACAATTTTAATATGTATGGGGCTAACAATTCGTTCGCCTCTCTTGCATCCTCAGAGTCTGAGGATGAAGAGGAGGAAATAACTGAATTGGAGGCGAAACTTGCGATGGCAAGAGCCCGTCTAGAAGAGAGACGGCGAAAGAAAAAAATAGCGGCACTCGAAAAAGAAAAAGACACCGAACAACGACAATAGCCGAAGCCAGTAGTCGGCCAACAGCAACAGCGACAGCAACTTCAACAGCAACAATTAACACAAAATCGACCACAGCAAGCAACACAACAGCGGCAAAGCAACAATAACAACCAAAAAAATAAAGATGCCACCAATCAACACTATAGATATTGAGTGTAAGGAATTGGTAAGTCTTTGTAAGCTAGCTATAGGAAACAATTTTGTAGTTAAAAGACTGGCTGGTAAAAGGCATGCCATTCAAACCTATGCGGTGGCAGACTACGATAAAATTAAAGTATAGTGGAGAAGTGCGCAGGTTCCGGTTGCTGGAAGCCTGTATCGTACGCATACCCCTTCAGCAAGGAAGGGGTTTGTATGCGATTGCGGTCTACGCACCTGAGGAGCACCAACATAATCTATTTATAGCAGAGCTCGAGACTCTCTTCCGATGCTTACAATTGCACCTGGGCAAAAATTACTTTATCCTAGGGGGAGATATGAACGCTAAGCATAGAAATTGGGGAAATCATATATCGACTGCCAGAGGAAATCAGTTGGCTGGCTGGTTAGATCAGTTTCATACTGAATATAGAGCTGACCTGCTAGCTACGGAATATCCATCGTTCCCCAGAGGTAGATCGTTCTTAGATATCTTGCTAATAGACTCACGACTGAGATTACTTAGCACCAACAGACGAAACACAAACTGTTTACGGACAATTGAATACGACAGTGACCACTGTGCATTCACGGCAGTAATAGAGCTTCCGAACGAGCTCGCAGATCTGGAGGAATTCGTGATCCCGCAACCCTATAACTACGGGGCAATGCGATGGCCGCGGTTCACCAGATCATTAACAAGAGAACTTCGTTCGAATGACTTTAATCTGCCAGTAAACAGAAACCTGACTAATGTCGAAATCGACAAATACATTCAACAAATGGACGAAACCGCAAAACGAACAATGGACAAAACAATTCCCAAAAAAACAGTTACAGATCACACTAACATGTACAGAAACGCAACAATAAACGCACTCCACAAGAAAAAGTGCAGACTGCTATCGAAATTAAAACTATTACACAGACAGTTTACAGACAGACAAGACCAGGAGATAATATCACTGAAATCCCGATTAAAAAACCTCCAACAATTACTTAAAGCTAATTATAGATTAGCAACAAATTTGTACTGGAACAACAGAATTCGAGCTATAAAAACTAATAACTAATAATATGTTCCCACAAATAAATAAAATATTCAGGAGAAATAATCAAAATGAGATTCAGTGTCTCCAAATCCCACGTACTCAGGTAAACAAGCAGCTGCTAACCAACATTGGCATAGATGCAGAGAACGCTACCCTAAATAGTGAGCTCTTCGTGATCGAAGATCCTTTGGAAAAGGTGAACGCTGTGGGAGCTGTCTTTCAAGAAATGTACAAGGTGAATGAAAGCATTCACCGAAATCACGACCTGGAGGACATAGTTCTACTCAATCACCTGCACCTCCGGAAGGAAATTTCACTTTGGCAATCGGAGAATCCGGGTTTTACCGAATTCAGTGACGATAATCTGTCAATTGACATTAATGCCAATGGTATAGTGGCTAATAGCCTTCTAATAACAAGGGAAGTAATCCAGAGTATCTTCGACTCATTAAGAAGCAAAAAGTCAGTGGGAATAGATGGAGTACCTAACATCGTACTCAAGAACCTGTCCCCAATGGCAATAGATATATACACGGCCCTGTTTAATAACGCGTTGAATAATGCATATTATCCCGCGCGTTGGAAAACGGCTATCATTCAGCCCATCCCAAAAAAGGGCAAAGACTGTACAAACCCAATGAACATGCGTTCGATAAGTTTACTCCCAAGCATCAGTACAGTATTTGAAAAAACCATTAACAAAGCTCTGGTAAAATGGGTAGACGACAACAGCATCATTCCAAATAACCAGTTTGGCTTTAGGGCGGGTCATGAAACCACACATGCCGCAGCTAAACTGGTCTCCGACATACAATGGAATAAATGTAGGAACCAATGCACAGGGGCCTGTCTGATCGACTTAGAAAAAGCCTTTAATACCGTCTGGATCGAAGGGTTGTATTACAAACTGCTCAGACATGGCATACATTAGCCTTTACTATATGTACTTTACGATATGTTAAAGGACAGGAGGTTCGTGGTCAAAAGTGGTAATGCGACCTCTAATAAAACGTATAATATCAAGAATGGCTTGCAACTGGGCGCGGTACTCTCTCCGATTCTTTTTAACATTTATATTAGCGACTTATTAGAAGCACTTCCGCAGGCTATTGCGTACGCAGACGATCTCATAATTTACAGAACAGCTCCGAAAGTTGCGATCATAAATAGGTTAATACAGCGAGACTCCAACAAAGTGCAGCGCTATTGCGATGACTGGAAACTTAAGATCAACTTCCATAAATGTGAAGCCATCCTATTTAGAACCCCATTATATAAAGCCACGTACGACACAAGGAAAAACTGGCGAAAGCTAGTTATCGTGGGACCGCATGGAGATAAACTGGAAACCAAGAGTTTAGTTAAATACCTGGGCATCTGGCTAGACCAATATCTGTATTTCAACAGACATGTAGAGGCTGCTTTGCTCAAAGCGAGGAAAACGTTTGCTATGACAAGGAGGCTATTTCACAGTGGCCAACTTGACAGCAGGGTAATATTCATATGCTACATGACGCTAATCAGGCCAATGCTCATATATGGTTGTCCAGTACGGTTCAACATAGGTCCAAATTTGATGGAAAAGATTCGGGTGTTCGAAAGAAAGTGTCTCAGAAGTTGTCTCAGATTATATCGGACACCGGAATCGGACTATAAAAAGTATTACTCAAATGAGACTTTATATAATGAAGCGTACATAAATAGGGTGGATAATTTTATGATTAAATTAATCAGAGGACATATTGCGAGAGCAATAAGCACGTCCAATGACCTAATTTTCGGGGCCTATTATCCAAACACCTTGTACTATGAGAGCGTGCGTCGCAACGGCTTTGTTCCACCAGAGGCGTTCCTTGACTTGGATATGAAAGGGCTTATACAGGATAGATCCGGAATTCCGCTGATCTATCATGTAAGTAGATCATCTGTAGACGGTCGATTGTGGTACGACCGGGAAGTAACGCGCACCGAAGAAGAGCTCCTGCGCTTCAGTAGGGCTATCTCCCACAGAGACCGGGACGATAGTATTAGACACCGTCAACAGTTCTGGTGGTTGAATGGCATATAAAGACCTGGATACCAAAGTCGGTATAGAATCATACTATCATCAGCTAGCTTACATAGACTTAGCTTTTCTAGAATTAGGGTAGTATAAGATTTAAGTTAAGTTAGGTTGTGCTTTTCCATAAAAAAAAAAATAAAAAAAAAGTAGGTAAGTTAAGTAAGTTAAATTTTAAGAAAAAAAAAACAAAAAAAAAATTGACAACGTTTTTCAAATTTTTCTTTGAATTTCAACTAATTGTCAGTAATGCCACAAAGTTCTGTCGCCGAAAGGCAAATTATACAAATGTTAAGTAATGTTTAGCTTAGAGCGTCTGCGAAGGACCAGTAAGTTATTATATAAGATAATTAAGCTAGAATTTAAGCATTTTTTGTCTAGCTTTTAATTTAGAAATTAAGAATATAAAAAAAAATAAATAAAAAATGTTTTAAAAATGAAAATGAAATGAGCGTCAGTTTGAATCAAACGTTCCTCACTATCATCGCAAACGCTATAGATGTGCAAAGCTACCCTTGTAGCACTGCCACACTTTATATCAAGTGCACATCCTTTCCAATGCAAATGTTAAGCTACTTTTACGCCACAAGCTCACTACTGATTAAATTAGAAGAATTCGTGGCACTTTCTGTTCATTTGACGTTTTAAAATCTGTAGATTTAGTGACTACTTAAATGAGGAAGAAACTTAGAGATAACAAGGCCATCTATATTTCTTAGAGCCACTGCGATGACACGTTTGCAACCCATCATCAACAAACAATTCGGCCACGTTATTAAGGAAGATTAAATCGCTAATAGCTAGTCCGACTGACTATCCATATTAAATTTGTTGTCTTTTCCTCTGGTTGTCTTCATTGAACAGCAATATCCATTTATCTCACTCAAGTGGCTCTTCACGCTAATAAGTTTTTCGTTGCAATGAGATCTCTTCGTTTTGCCCTGAGAATCCTTTATGAACACTTTCGTGAGTTGTACATGTCCTGTCGTTCAACTGAAGTGCCACTTGTGCTGAGTGCCTCGAAGCAGAGCTATTCCTATAAATACTTATGCCGTGCATCATCCGAAGTACTCACAGATCAGTTGGTCCTCTTATTGAGATTATTCGCAAATTCCCTGATAACGGAAAACATCTACTGCATAAACCCAGTGAAGCCAGAACTTTTTGTGAGGTCATTCAATTGTACGACAAGTTATCTTCCAATTTATCAATCATCGACGGAATGGATTATGGAATATATTCGTATACTTCTGACAGTTGAATTCATTCGATCCGTACTCAGAAAACTTGACCCAATTTCCATGAATTTATTGTCATTAGTTTTCCAGAGAAGGATACCAAGAATGTAGAGTCCTTTCAAAGTTTAGTTACTCCGGTTTTCCTCAGCCCTGTCTCTGAACTCCGACTATGGTCAACTACACTACAGTCAGCACAGAAGGAATACAAATTAACATAGATTTATGATCCAATTGTCGTACCAGAAATGAGATTAGCTTCAATTTAGGTCCGTCTTTGAAGATCAACTGTGATTGCACTTTGGGAAGGGGTGGGCGAACAATTGTCTAGTATTAGAATAATGAAAAAACAAAAGAATGATTAGTCGATAGAAAAAAGGAGGCGATTGGTATGACAGTACGAATGGTTCCGACTATGTACCCCACACAGAAGTACTACTGCATGCTGTGCTCGAGATGTGAACTGAGGTCTTAATTAAATGGTAATGGGGATTTAATGTTATTCCCATCGCCGCGGCCAGCCATATGGGCGTGCGGGAAATCGATGTGCTCCACACAGTAATTAGACGCTTAACGGTCAAAATGGTCTTTATAACAACGTACGGTCGGATTGCTGCCTTCCCTATGCCGGACATTAAAAAATTACATTGAACCGTTTAGGTCTGTCGTTGCCTATCGTGCGCTATTTTCCCTGCTCGTTGTTTGCACCTTCATTAAGGCACCGAAATGCAAACTAATTTATAATATCTTTGCCTCTTGGCTGTGGGGCTTCTAACGCGCTAGAGTTTTTTGTGCGCACACTTAGCAGAATCAGTGTTACGGAACCGTAAGCTACCGTTCGTCGTATTGAGGTAGAGGCTCCTTTGTTGTTCTAAGCTTCGATGTGTCGACTTAGAAACGAGCTGTTCGAATGACCTGAAGATGTGTTAGTCCACCATATTTGCAAATATTTGTTGGAATTCATGTTTATGGATGGAGACCTGAAGGGAACAGCGAGCCATTAGCTACGACTCGACTGTTAGTGATTGGTGTAAGATGTTTTACTATTTGAATAATTGATGTCCCACACTTTTAGATTGTGGGATTTGATTGGTTTGTGTTTCACAATCTCTTTAGTTGAACCGTTCTTTCTATATCGTTGATTATTTTATTAAATTGGGTTCGATGTGATTTTCCATTCTAGGACACTTCAAAGTATTTCAATGGCAATGCGATCTAGATGCGTCAGACTAATTAAACCCTTATAACATAACGAGTGTGATGTTTTGAATTGTAAAGCACAAAACTTGTTAATAATCCATTAGCGGGACTTACATAATTAACTCGTCACATGTTTGTTTGCCTACTTGTTGTTGGGTACATCAGTTTACTTCATTGTTTACTTTGTTATCCCAGCACTTAGTTACATAGTCAACCAGCTATTTATCTAATTGGTTGCTTATCTAACCTTCAACTTCTGAGAGCATCCACATCAATACCAGAGGTGACAGGTAGGGGCGGTGATTGAATCAAACCTGAAAAGAAATATTTGTATATATCTTATATTACTTCGAGGGTCGTTCAATAAGTCTTTAGAATGTCCATGGGATGGAGCTTGAAGTATCGCAAATAGTTTGTTTTCAATAAGCATCATAACATACTAGATGGCTGCACGAAGAATTAGGTGTGAACAAAATCTCCGCAAGTTGGGTGAGGCGTTTGTTCTCAGTACAGAGCTTCTGCGTGATTGACTCTAGGGCTGTTTTTGGTGCTTTTCTGTCAGAATTCTGGTCGGTTTCCGGACGAAATTTGTATACATTACTACACTGCCGATGCAAACGAACAGTGCGATTTTATTCCCAAACGGGCCCCGAAAAACTCGGATCGGCCAAGTCCAATTTTTTGGGATGCGGCCGAAATCTTGTACAATGTTTACTTGGAAAAAGAAAAAAAAATTACGGAATATTATGTGACAAAATTGTGGCACAAGGCTAATAACCTTGCCCGGAAAAACAAATTATTATGGACAATTTAACAAGTGTCCGATAAGTACCGGATATCAGTGGAGAGACTAGCTAAATAAGGCCAAGACCGGATCCCAGTTGTAGTGCCCACGATGATGTTGATGATGTGACAAAATTACAAAAAAAAAGGGATGAGGTGTGGAATAGGTAGGAGGTATAGATGTAAATCGGCTACTAAAATTGCTAGGTTATAATGTCGGACTACAACATTTCGTGCAGTTCGGCTGAAGAATAATTATTTGTATTGATGCGCTAATCTGACGTTCAACTTCGAAGTGAAATAATCACTTAGTGCCGCTTGTAACATCAAAACTCGTTTAGTTTTAGTACCACTACTCACTAGACAACTGCACAAGTAATTTGGTGTGAGTAAAACGTCCACTCTCAGTGGAGAATAAATGCAATCGTGAAGCTGTTTTGACTCTTTTTTTGTCCGAAAACTGACGAGTTTCTGTATTTGCTTTTAAAACCACATTCAATTTCGAATTCTATTACAGATTTTACCTAAGACTAAATGTTAAATTCTATTTTATACGTATCATTTTTACATTAACCCATAGCTCTTCTCAAACACTCCAAATGATACAAACGAGTTTCTGTGTCTGTTCATAACAGTGGAGGAAACAAGGCTACGCTACTGCTGTAATGCTCTGAAAAGCTCTACCATCTCCTTCCCCCGCATACACATCCAAATCCTTACACCTTAACTTAAATTCGCAATAAACGAATTCAACATTCACTTATTGTCCTTGCATCTAATTCCCCATAACCCTAAACCCAAATTCATAAAAATACATTACCCCGATCAAACAAAATTCCTGGTAAACGGAACAAATATTCGTGTATCACTCCATACAGTCAATTTCCCATGGCTCACAAAGAAAACAAGTACATGGTAAATTGAACCAGATGTTCAATTACCATAAGTTAACAAAACCCGAATCCTAGTGCATACCCACACATGCACTGCATATCCTAGATTTTCTGAGAATTCATCAAACCGAATTCTTGTCTCCAAAATAAACACTAGGCACCACACCCAAAGTATCTTAACCGAGAAATTGCATTCAATTCGTTATTTTCAAGATACAAAATCTCGATTTGTTTTCATTTAAAAGGTGATGGAACGTGATCTCGACGGGGCACTATCTTTAGATTCACTTTCCCTGGAGGAAGTACCCAAGGAGCACATATTTACAAAAGAAAAATAAAAGAGTTCAAGTAAAACTACAATACTTTAACTAATTTACTGAGTTTTGGCTGACAACTGACGACTGGTAAGTAGAGCTGTGGCCCATCCACGAAAACAATCCCTTACTAGTTTCCCTGTGCTGAGCAACCCCAGCGGAGGCCGGTGGCTGTTGCATCTGGAATTAGCGGCGTTAGTTTCCACTACGATCGGCCGCTACTCTTCCCTAAGGTTTGAGGAAGCACGGTGGCAATAAGCATTTTCAGGAGCGGTCTTAAGAGTTCCCTCGTCCTTTTAAGGACAAGGAGACACGCTCCCTGAGAGCAGGGCTATTATTACACTACCATTCTAGAGCCAAAACAAAATCGATATGACGAGAGCCAACGAAGGCAAACACAGTGAAATCGGTCAGTGATGTGGTGGATTTTGGGATGCACCCGGACTCACCTATATCGATTACATGGAAAAACGAAAACAATAACTGGAAATTATGCGTCATTATTGTACCAACCTATTATATTCTATTTCTATTTATTGCCCTGTACGAACCCCGATGTTCATGACCTCGCCGACTCGACTCTGCCATCGCTCCCTGTCCTGTGCGCTCTTCTTCCAGGTTTGACCATCGGACCCGATTTCCTCAAGATCAAACCTAACATTGTCCTCCCATCTCCATCGCGGCCGTCCTGCCGTTGATCTATCGTCAAGAATTCTACGCGCGGTCCATCGTTGCCCGTTCGCGCTACTTGTCCGGCCCATCTTAATCTTCGCGACGTGATTTCCCTCATTGTAGGTTTGCAGTAAAGCTCTTCCAATTCGTGGTTGTCGAATTTCCTTCATTGTCCTGCCTCCTCGTCATATTTGGCGCCAAAGATACCCCTTAGTGATTTATTCTCAAATACGCGGAATTTGTTTTCTTCCCGTTTTGTGAGAGCCCATGTTTCGCAAGCGGATAAATCAATCGGCATGATTACGGTTCTATAGACACGGAGCTTTATATTACGTAATAGCAGTTTGGATCTCAGCAGTTTATCGGCTGCGTACCAACTAGCGTTGCTGGAGTGTAGTCTTTTGTTAATTTCCTTCGACATTTCGCTACTGGACGTCAGTATTGCTGCCAGATGTTTAAATTCTTTAACTTTTTCAAATATCTTGCCTCTGACGTTTATATGTGTTCCCTGAGGTCTACCTGATCTCGCCGTAATCATGTATTTTGTTTTGTCTTCAGTTATTTCTAGGCCCACCTCTTCTACCGCTTGCATGATGATTTCGCATATGCGAGCACTTGTGTGACCCGGTTCAGGGATGATCCGGCCATGTTGTCGTCTTGTACCTTTCTGATGACATACTCGAGCACAAGGTTAAACAGACATAGTGAGAGGCCATCCCCCTGTTTTAGTTCGTCCCGGATTTCAAATGGTTCTGAGAGGTGGTGTTCTATTCTAACTCGCCCTTTGTTTTTTTGTTCGTGCAAATTTGAATGAGGGCGGCATATTTTTTCGAGATTCCCACCTCAAGTTCGTCAACTGTCTCTCCATATTCCCACTTTATTTCCAGCAGTTGCCTCATTGTGAACATTTGGTCGCTTGTTGACCGGTTCCTACGGAATCCGCATTGGTAGTCTCCCGGTATTTCTTCTGCGTAGCAACGACAGGGATTCACTAATATTCCACCGACTTGTCTCTGGATAGGTTGATTCAAAAGATTAATCCGCAAGATTTGAGAGAGGAGAATTTAAACACTGGAATGTTGTTTTGTTATAAAACGTCTCTTTATTAATGTTCACTTGATGATTTGTTACTCCTTAGCACAGTGTCTTTTTATAATAAAACGTTCTCTTTATTAGAACTAGCGGTACATATTCGCGTTAATAAGGTGGAGGCTGCGTTTGATTTAATACTTTCTAGAAGTTATATTTAGTGACTTGCAAAAAAAAAAAATCAAGACGATACTCGATTACTAACACGGCATCAAAATAGGAACACGCACTAGACTCAAAGCGGCACTTAATTACGAACTCGACATCGTATACACTTTTATCGATTCTAACACGACTCGTATAGAGCGGGTGCACACTAAAGGGGACGAAATCTGACTGACCTCCATTCGCAACCATCAGATCGTCATGGCAGCGAATAGCTTCAAAAAAGGGAGGGGCGACACGATCAACCAGAAGCAGCCAATCGTGATTGGGTATAGTCATATGGGGTGGATTTTCCATGTATGGGTATCCGCTACTGAAGGCCAGCAGCGAACGAGCATCGCAATGATCATTAGAGGAAGAAATAGTTCTCTGCAATCTTATGTCAACAGAAACGCTATTTCCATGATCGAACGATGGGATATGCATTGTTTGAGTTTGCCAACATTGCATGGGGTCGGCGGCTATGTACACAATTGATTCGTGTAACGCTTGCCGGCGGCAGACCTTTCTGGTGTGAAGAACGCACGGAAGATCTGCTCGCACTAGGAGAGGTCATAAATCAACATTTAGTTGATGGACATGCTGTTTTCTTGGTCCGCGGACGGTTGGCGGCCGTTAATAGAAAATTTCGATGTAGGTAAACAATCCGGAAGACATGGATGCAACGTTTGGTTTTCAAACGAATACAGGATACAACCGTTGCCAGTTGTTTAAAATAAACACTCGACTGCCACATACAATTCGATGCATGGGTGCATGTTGTTTTAGGGTATGTTAATCCCGTTGGTGATACCGCCAGGCGAAAGTATCCGCTTGGGTGTTTACTTTGTGTAAACGAAAGCAGCTTCGATAGCCCGCTTGAGAATCGTGGCTACTCGTTGCTTAAGTAAATATTCCTGGGCATGAGCGATGCTGGGGATCGTTCCCAGATACGGCAACGGATCATAAAATCGGTCGTGCGGATAACCAAACGAATATGCGCGCCTGAAAGGCCTATGTTTAATTTGATCATCTCTTCCTTTGGAAAGATAGATCATAGAACATGCCGTTGAAAATCGGTTGATGCTGGATCAATGTCATGGCAAGATGATAATCTTGTCATGAAATATGTTTCCAGGTATGACCGCTCGAAGAGGGCTTGGAACAGCCCTTAAGAAGGTAAACTGCCTATGGGGTATTTATGTCGGTTATCCGTGGGGATAACCGAATTGATTCCAGCGATTGGTTGGCAGTTAATGCCATAGCAAGGTTGTGTAATCTTGCCGAAGATTCAACTTTAAGGTAAGTTGTATTTGCTGATAAAGGTGTGGATCGAGCGATGCGTGGCTCTTCGGGCCCTGAAAAGCCCCACAGGGTGCTCTGGAATCTGAGGCTCGGCTGTGTGTACATCTGGTGCGTTTATTTGTGGTTGATGGGCGCGCATTGAGCAGGTTTTTAAAGTACTGCTTCCATCTTGTCACGATATTGTTTGTTTCTGTGACCATACATCCGTTAGGATTCTATGCGATCGAAAATTGCAATTAGATGTTCATTTCATTTATCTAGAAAACCCACGACGATGTATACTAATGATCACACATTTTCTCGCGATACCGGTCAATCTGAGAATGTGTATCAAATCACACTTCAGGCGCACAAATAAACATAGAGAGTCATTCTTTAGCCGAACCACACGAATGTGGAATGCTCTACCTGATCATGTGTTTCCTCGGCGGTGTTATATCCAGGCATTTGAGACCAATGTACATCGATACCTCCTTTCCTTATCCACTTTCTCTCCTTCTGCTCGCACTGTGCTCTAACATTTAAGGGTACTGAAAAATCCCCCTTTGTACGCAGGTTAGTGTCAAAAAGAAAAACGAACTTATTACAGTTTGACTCCACTAAGTAAAAAATTCTGGTCATTCAGTTAGCGATATTTTATATCATTTATGGAAAATAAAAACATTTGTTTTAATACTTTAAGTAGGTCACTATGTACCAATATTTGGGACCATTTTTTCATGACTGTATGACTATCAGTGCTATACGTATCTCCACCGTCTGCCAATTGTACAAAAACTGTATTCTTACTCGTATAACAAATGGTCACTTATTGAAACCTCTCACGAATGCAAGACACTCGCTCAGCTATGGTACTCATTTATAGAAGGCATTCACTTACGGAAGTGCTACCTTTTTCATAATATATACTATTTACACCCCACACTTCAATACCGTAACCCGTAACCGTTGTATTCACTTTAATCCAATTATGCACGACCCTTTGTGTTCAAATCCAGAAGAATCGCCCTAATGAAGAGCACGTGGATATATTCCTCAAAGCAATTTGACAGCAATTGTCCTGAATTCAGGCTCAACAACTTTATTGACTAGGGTCTACAACCGCAGTGACGTACAATCGGATAAGCAAACATTTAATGCCAAATCATTCATCTAGCCATGTCCCTGCACACCACATATCAATTTCTTGCGGTTGAATTCGAAGGAGATACCACCGTAAGCCATACGAGCACCCACCCACCTCCGGCTTCACAAGATCCCAACCGAGATAAGGTTTCCGTAAATTGATTAACAAGTCAAGTTTCATTCCACTCGATAATCGATTACACTGCTCGGCGAATAAATTAAATCCGATCCAATTGGGTATATCTGTTGCCTATCTGCTCAAAAGAATAGGAACTGATCTGATATACTTAGCTCTTCAAGGCATTGCAACGCGTTTACACTCTAGTCGCGATTTCTGGTCAGTTTTTTATGGTACCATGATTCAAAATTAACCTCATAACATATGGCAAACGTACCAAAGCCACCGAGCTGATGAAGCGTGGGTAGGCGGCTGGTGTTATGCCAGTCGCGGTTAACAGGTAACGTTGCGCACGCGGAGATACTCATATCTACCTAGGCACCGCGCACACCTGAATTATGCCCAATTCATCATTTTGACTCGCTACAAAAAGTATGTATAGCCGTGTACTCTGTGGTCTTACATATGTAGATTCGAATCGTATTCGCGAATTAAGTCGTGCAAAATCGCCACACACTATAATTCATGAATTCAATTGCATCCCGACGGGGGTAATCCAATCCGCCGCAGTGGCTTGTGTGCACACGTGAACGTACTAAGTCCAAGAAACCAGGAAGTAGGAACCGATAAGTGCGTCATCAGCACAAGTCAATTAACAACAAATGGTTATCAACGAACCAGTAATTAAACACTGCTTCTTGGTTCCCCGAAATGTACGCTTGGCTTACTGCGGTTCCCACGAAACGTGTTAACGTGATTACGACACGAGCGTGCCGATCTGAGGTGTTAAAATTCAAGGTATTTAATTACGCATGGTGTGGAATTAAAACCTCAATGTATCCACGTAAGGGGAAACAGTTTTAATTACCGTAGTGTTTTTATGTTCCAAAAATGAGGCAAAGTACGAACCAAGTGTCTTTCCATAAAACTACTCATGAGAATTCGGTATCTCAGAGTAACATTGGCCTATGCCTTTTACTTTACTCATATCAGCTTAATAAACTAGTAACTTGAGGTCACATTGGTAATGTAGAAAGGGTGCCCTTATTGCCAATTGCCAATGTAGGGCTTCAGTTCCTTTGTTTGATTCAAATTGTGCGATAAAAAAATGGTGAACATTTTTATTTCCCACAACCATGTAGGATGTTAATTTGATCCGACACATCTCCGAATGGATGCATCAAGTGTGCACCAAATTTTTGGATACCTAAAAGGAGGAAGTAAAATATTTATAAATAAGTTTTGTCCCTTAACGGTCTGGCCTGCCTCCTCTTCAACCTGGCATTGAAGAAAGCAATCCGTGACTCTGCGTTACAACTAGAGTGACAATTGTCATCAAGTCTAGCCAGATGCCTGCCTACGCAAATAACATCGATATCATCGGTAGATCCGATTCGGCTGTACAGGTTTCATTCACCCAGATCGAGCAGGCGGAACAAAAACTGGCACTGCACATTAATGAGGGCAAAACTAAGTACAGGGTGGCAACTCCTGCGAAGAGAAGACCTAACGGTGGTTAAACTATCAGGGTAGTGGAGCACGAATTTGAAGTAGTGCAATCCTTTAACTACCTTGGTCAATATTATCAGCCGATAACAATATGGAAGAAGAAATACGCGGATGGCTGATCAAATCCAACAAAGCCTAATATGGTCTATCAAGGCTCTTTAAATCCCGAAATGTATCCGGAACATCCAAGCTACTACTGTACAATACCATGGTCTTACCAGTACTCATATATGGATCCGAGACCTGGGTGTTCAATGAAATGCATTCTAAACTCTTAGCCGCGGTCGAGAGGATGGTCTAAAGGAGATTTGTTGGCGCCCCCACATCCCACCACCAACACCCATTGAAGTTCTCTTTTAACAGTTGCAGGTTGTAATGCTCCGGAAACACTCGCGCGAGAAAGGAGTTTCACAGTTTTCATCGGGAGATGAGCCGCAAGACGGTGCGATGCGTCGGATTGTCCCGAGGAGCGCATATAAATCCAATTGTGCGGAACAATACCACGAATGTCCGAATTACAGTACCCGTGATAATATGTGTAAAACATACAAAGGTCAGCTACGCACCTTCGATGTGATAACGACTGCAGTCCCGACTTCAGCGCCGTGTCCCTTCAGACGGATAGCTCGTCTCTATATGCTCTCAAGTAAGTATGTTTATGAGCAGAGCTCATTTTCCTCACCTTAAATAACATACACAGTAATATTCTCGGCCGATAACTTTGTGAGAGATATTTCCTCCCCTCTTTGGTTGGAAATGTCCTCCGTGAAAAAGAGAAGCGATAGAGTCTGCCAAGAACCGGCGATAGTTCTGGCGCGCCATTTTAAAAGAATATTGCTGGCACAACGTCCGGGCCGATTTTTCTTCCTACAGTCCAGTCCACGTAGAATGCGTTGGATAGTGGATAGTGGACTGCAGAGAGTACCGGCACGATCGCAGGTGGCTCCAAAGGACAGTCATCGAGGTTCGCGAACACATTAGCTTTACCTTTTTTTATTTGCGACTAACGTCCCGCCGTCCACCACTGACGAAGGCAAAGAGGACCAAGTTACTGCTGACAGCACTTGCCATTGACCAGAGGGGACCCGAAGCAGTTGGGCACTCAAGGTGATTGGTTCATCTGTCGTTGTAACTGGATACAGATCAACCACCAAGCTTCTGAAATTGTTGTCGTTGGCGATTTTAATGTGCACAATTCCGGCTGGTTGTTACATTCTAACAGAACCGACGAGGCTGGGAGACTGGCGGAGATGTTTGCTGTAAGCCACAACTTGACTCAACTCGTGAGGGAGCCAACGCGAGTGCCGGATACCCGAGGCGAGAATGCGAACACCCTGGATCTGTTTTTGACATCCGAACCGAGTATTTATACCGTAGAGGTTTCTGCGCCACTGGGAAGCTCAGATCACTGCTTGGTATCTGTCGAGCAAGGACTTGCATATCAAGCGAATAACCGGCCAAGGCAGCTTTGCCATGTATGGAATTATGGGGCTGCTAACTGGGACGATATGCGGTATTTCTTTGCATCCTTTCCATGGTCCGATGTGTGCTTCGGAAACTCCGATGTTAACGCTTGCGCGGAGTCGGTATCAGAGATTATTCTTCTGGGGATGGAGATGTATATTCCACATTCCATCAAACGAAGTTCGTCTGATAAACCTTGGTTTGACAAAAAATGCGAGGTGATTACAGCGGCAAAAATAGAGCTTTTAAGCAATGGCGCTCCAATCCCACCGATGTTAACAGAACGAATTTTGTTAGAATCAGAAACGCGTGGAACCAGGCGATTGATACCGCGAAGATGGCTCACAACGACAGAGTGATCAATAAGCTCCTTCGATGCCCAACTGGTTCGCGCTCCTTCTGGTCAATGGCGAAGCCTGTCAGCGGTAATTTCGCATCCTCCTCTTTCCCTCCGTTGGTAACAGAGAGCGGGATGTTAGTCACGAATCCCAAGGATAAAGCGAATGTATTTTCCGCGAATTCAAACCTCGATCCCGGCCTTTTGGAGCCACCTGAGTTCTCGCCGGTACAGTCTTCCATGCGGGATGTGAGATTTCGTCCGCGCACTATTCAACGCATTCTACGTGAACTGGATTGTAGGAAGGCAACCGGCCCGGACGGAATACCAGCAATAGTCCTTAAGAACTGTGCTCCAGAACTATCGCCGGTTCTTGGCAGACTCTTCCGCTTATCTTATGCACGGAGGACCTTTCCAGCGTGCTGGAAAATCGCTCGAGTTCAGCCAATCCCAAAGACGGGAAAAAAGTGTCTCCCACAAAATTACCGTCCGGTAGCATTACTGTCTATTTTATCTAAGGTAATGGAAAAAGTCATCAATACAGAGTTGGTTAAATATTTGGAGTGCAACGGTCTTCTGAATGATCGTCAATACGGATTCCGTGGCAGGCGGTCCACAGGAGACCTTTTGACACTTATAACCGATATATGGACATCTGCGATTGAACGGCATGGTGAGTCAAGGGCGGTCGCATTAGATATCTCCAAGGCTTTTGACCGCGTCTGGCACGGGGCATTGCTGAGCAAACTTCGTTCATATGGACTTTCCCAACAGCTTTGCGACTGGACGAGGAGCTTCCTCGAGAATCGATCGAACCGGGTTGTTGTGGACGGCGAGCGTTCGGATCTGTATCCTGTTAATTCGCGGCTGCCCCAAGGTTCTATTTTGGCTCCAACCTTGTTCTTCATCATCATCATCATCGGCACTACAACCGGGAACCGGTCTTGGCCTTATTTAGCAAGTCCTGAGGCTTGTTAAATTTTCCATAATGATTTATTTTTTCTGGGCAAGGTCATTAGTCTTGCGCCAGAGGCTCCCCGGCGGGGAATCGAACCCCGGTCTCCCGGGTGACAGGCGGGTATACTAACCACTATACTATCGAGGAGCCCAACCTTGTTCTTGCTTCACATAAATGATTTGTTGGAGACAACGGATAACAAAGTGTTTAGTTTTGCGGATGATAGTATGCTTGGTTCCTCATTTTCGAGTGTTCGGCCGATTGGTGCATCTGCGTCGCATCAGCTGAGATATAGACAGATTGACTCTCTAAATCAGGATCTAGATAGGGTACTGCAGTGGGGAAGGGCGAATCTCGTCGACTTCAATGCAGCAAAGACACAATAGACAACATTCACAAAGAAAAGTGGATCATCGGCTCCACAGCTGATGATGAAGGGCCGGGCCCTCGAGGCTGGGGAAAGTTTGAAATTGCTCGGCGTCACGGTCTGTGGGAATGTATCATGGCATAAACACGTGTCGAACATCGCCAAGTCAGCCTCAGGAAAATTGAGTTATCTTTTTAGAGCGAACAAATATTTTACTCCGGCCCAACTTCTTCTCCTATATAAATCCCAAATTAAACCCGCACTCGAATATTGCTCTCATGTTTTGAGCTCGGCTCCTAAACATACCCTCGACTTACTTGAGAGCGTACAGAGACAAGCGATCCGCCTGATCGGGGACTCGGCGCTGACGTCGGGACTACAGTCGCTATCACATCGAAGGCGAGTAGCCAACCTCTGTCTGTTTTACAGATATTATCACGGGTACTGTTCTTCGGAGATTCTTGGCTTTGTTCCACACAATTCGGTTTATATGCGCTCCACAAGACAATCCAACGGATCGCACCCGTTTGTGGTTCATCTCCCGACGGCGCGAACATCCCTGTATCAGAACTCGTTCCGTTACAGAGCGGGGAAGATGTGGAACTGCCTTCCCACGCGACTGTTCCCGGAACGTTACAACCTGCAACTGTTCAAAAAGAACTGCAACAGTTATTTGATGGCATCTCGGGGCGCCCACTCGACGCTATAGGTTCGCCTCTCCCGAGAGAAGTCAAATATAAAAAAAAAAATAAAAAAATCCGAATCCCATTGGATGCTAATTGGGTTTGTGTTTGCTTATGTGAGAAGGTCAATTGTAAACGGATCCAGGAGTATGTAGGACAGAAGGAATTTTTGATTCAACTGAGTAAACAAGTTGTAACTCATTAGATGGGAGATGCATTTGGGATACTTCAAACGATATAGATTATTTATCGAATCGCCAAAATGCCTGCGGAAGAACAGCGTTCTTTTGTTTGTACATAGTGCGAGTTAGCGAAATTGGCTTCAGCGTCAATTGCGCTAATTATATGCAGCTGCTTGGGTTGTTTATTGTTGGGAGAAAAGGTCGCCAGACAATGTGTATGAAAAGGGATTAGTTGTACACATGATAAAGTTGGGAAAAACCAACTCAAGGGTAAGATTCCCTGATTATGCGGTTGTATTATATGTAAACCGATTAATTTTCTTTCAGGGAAGGAATTCTTATAAGGAATTTGTGTGCGAAGAGATGCATGAAACGTAAGAATTATCTTCTAGGGGCTTTTAGATGATAAATTGCTCTATTTAATGCGTAAAGCGTTTAAGATGCTAATGTGATTGCATTAGCGAACTTAAGGAAGCAGTTATGGCAGTTTTTCAGGTAAGTAGGCCGCGGTGTTTGGCGGAACCGCCACAATGTTTTCGGGAATATGCATGTTGACTTAACACAACTGAGCGACTAGTATCAATGCACAGCGTCACTATTTCGGCGCATTGTTTCGGTGTGAAACAACTCCTTGTTAAACTGGTACTGAATTGAGACTTCAGAAACATGTCTATTCAAGTCAATCGGTTGCTCGGTTGCTGATATGTCAGAGTTATTCTATGTTTACCCACCGACATAAAAGATGGCGCACCCTGTATGTGTGTCCGTTTTCAGTGTCGGTGCGCCGTTTCATTCAGTCTCAATTGACAATGGTTATTTCGCGTCGAAAACCAGGTATAAAAAACTCGATGGACCATAATTGAGTTCAAGTGAGGACGAGAGGTAAATAGCTTTCGAAAATCACAAAGTTTGAATTTCTAGTGCACTGCGGAGGCTTCGTTATCTGGAACACTGTTTTGAAAGTGAAAGGGCCAACTGTTAATATAATACTATCTTTATTCACTGACATATTCAATTTATCAAAACTGTTTTTCACATATGTATATAAAAATTGCCTAGCGCAAGACCAATGACCTTGCCCGAAAAAAAAAACAAATCATTATGGAAAATTTAACAAGCCTCAGGACTTGCTAAATAAGGCCAAGACCGGATCCCGGTTGTTGTGCCGATGATGATGATGATGATGATGAGTATCAAAAGATACAGAGCGTCATGCAGTTAGCATGTGGTTAGAAAATGTAGGAAATGAGCAATATGTGATATATTTAACTAACAATGCTATCGACATTTATTTATATATGATAACATTTATTTTCTCTTTTTAGGTAAGTGCTATCCATCCGTCAACTGAATAACCTTATATCGTAAGTGATTTATTTTTATTATTAATAAAAAACAAATTTTAATGTATGGCGGGAAATATGTTCAATCTCAGTACAATAGTAAATCACATCTCTGGTAGACCATTTGTCGTTTTTTTTTTTTTTGTTTACACTAACGCGCGCACAAAAAGGAATTTTGAAGTACCCCTGTACACATCCACATCTGCACAACAATTTCATAAGAATTGAAGAAACTGAATCCTTATCTTAAGTAAACACTGACCATCTCACTCAGGATACCCAAATCGAGATTTTTGTACGAAATTGTGCATTTTTGAGATACAAATCTCGATTTGTTTCCTTTTATAAAGAAACAGTAGAGTGATCTCGCGGCCGCAGTAGAATATCGAACAGTGTCCCTGAAGGAAATGCCCCACGAGAACTATTTTATAAATTGATGAAAGAAATAAACACTTGTATATACCGGAAAAAAGCGAGCCTTTCATTATCTAAGAACTGGTGAGTAAATCTGTGGTCCCTCCACAAAAAAAAAACACTCTTTTAGATTCGGAGTATCACCTGCCCCCACGGAAACCTGCGGAGATGAAGACAGGTCGAACTAAAAAGCGGCAGGACCAAACTAAGGACGTTGCTCTTCCCTCAGGATCTGAGAAAGTACGACGACGAGCCCTTTGTAGTACGTTTTTCAGGAGCGGTCTATTCATTATCCTTTTCACGACAAGGAGACACGCTCCCTGAAACAAACCTACATCTTCGCACATTTCTGCCACGTCTGAATGAACGTTAATTTTTAACTTCTCAAGGAATTTGCAACCTTTCATGTGGTCCCATAAAAAACGTTCAACGGGATCGCATGATCTCGGCGGCAAAGGATAATTATGCCGATCATAATGCGCTCGTTTTACTCAAACGTAGAATCAATATTTTTCACAACAAAAAAAAATTAACAATTCTAACACATTGTTTGGTGGTTAAACGATCTACTTTGTAAGACGAACAACCATCAACTTCACAAATCACAAGGTGATGGCATTCAAGAATGACAGCAATCAAAATTACAGAGTTATATTTTCTGACCCACGAAATCGATAGATCTTATAGTAGCGTCATGTCGTACTGAGATTTATATGAAAGTGCTCTCATAATTAGTTTGTTCTCCTTTGTACTTACAATGTAATTGGAGTTACGAAACATTTTTGAAAACCTCCACTTTGGCTGCTCCAAAATTGGAAGTGCATTTTGCATGATACGTCCAGTCTATTCATCATCATCATCGGCACTACAACCGCTTTTTAAATTTTCCATAATGATTTGTTTTTTGTCCGGGCAAGGTCATTAGTCTTGCGCCAGAGGCTCCCCGACGGGGAATCGAACCCCGGTCTCCCACGTGACAGGCGGGTATACTAACCACTATACTATCGGGGAGCCCAGTCTATTCAACTGCAATCAAAAATGAAAGAACAGCATTATTGGAAAAATTCTAGATTTACACAGACGACTAAACGACGATTCTGTGCACTCTCCTTCCACGCTTGACCAGCCGATCCGATCTCCTCAAACCATCTCCGTCGCGGCCGTCCTGCCGGTCTATTTCCCGTTGGTCTACCGTCAAGAATTCTACGCACGGTCCCATCGTTGCCCATTCGCGCCACATGTCCGGCTCATCTTAATCTTCGCGGCTTGATCACTCTCACTATTGTAGGTTTGCAGTGTAGCTCTTCCAATTCGTGGTTGTGGAGTTTCCTCCATTGACCTGCCTCCTCGTCATATTTGGCGCCAAAGATACCCCTTAGCGCTTTATTCTCAAATATGCGGAATTTGTTTTCTTCCCGTTTTGTGAGAGCCCATGTTTCGCATCCGTATAGAACAATCGACATGATTGTGGTTCTATAGACACGGAGCTTTATATTTCGTGATAGCAGTTTGGATCTCAGCAGTTTACTGACTGCATGCCAACACGCATTGTCGGAATGCAGTATTTTGTTAAATTCTCCGACATTTCGTTACTGGCCGTCAGTGTTGTTTGTTGATATTAAAATTCTTTAACTTTTTCAAATATCTTGCCCCTGATGTTTATGTGTGTCCCCTGAAGTCCACTTGCTTTCGCTGTAATCATATATTTTGTGTTGTCTTCATTTATTTCTAGGCCCACCTCCTCTGCCGCTTGCATTATGATTTCACTCTTTTTACTTACAGTTTATAGAATATCGCCCAAAACGGCGATGTTGCGGTGATTCCGCCAAACCCCACTGTCTACTTACCCGAAGAACCCCCATAACTACAACCTAGCCATAATAATATTCTACTAATGCAATCGCATCAGCACCTGTAAATGCTTCACGCAACAAAGACCAAATGTATTTAGCTAAAAGCTACTGGAAAAGGATTCTTACCTTCATTCATTAATTCGAATTAAAAATTCCCTATAAGAATTC
Source organism: Microdon myrmicae (assembly GCA_963931805.1). Lineage (NCBI taxonomy): Eukaryota > Metazoa > Arthropoda > Insecta > Diptera > Syrphidae > Microdon > Microdon myrmicae. The sequence continues at coordinate 37,155,175 of OZ007496.1, forward strand.
TCTCCAAACTTATCATAAATTTCCTGAAAGAAAACTTATCGGTTCACATATAATGCAACCGCGTAATCAGGGAATCTTAACCTTGAGTTGGCTATTCCCAGCCTCAACATGTGTACAATCAATTTACGTACATACACATTGGCTGGCGACCCTTTACCCAACGATAAACAGTCGAACGCAGCTGCATACAATTAGCCCAATAGACGCTGAAACTAATTCGCTAGCATGTACCATGTGTGTCCAACAAGCGTGGAACACACCTTCCACAACACCGGGTTCTTGTTGTGTTGTGGGGTGGCGTCAGGAACAATGCGGTCTCCTGACGTGATGATTGTCGACGGGGAATATCCCGATGTGTTCACAAACACGAGGAACGTGCAAGAATCAAAGGCGGCCGCAACGATGATGCCTGAAACCAAAGTGTGCTATTTAGCAAAAAGTGACCTGAATACCTTATCAATTCCAGCAATATTCCTCCAAGTGAAATAACAATTCAGTGTTCGTTTTACTGTGTTTAATTTTTAAGTTTATTGATTAAGATTAATACGATTTATATGAATTCCAATTCTTGCGACCTGTATCGCTCAGCAGTTAACGAAGAAGAAAAATACACCATGACAACCAGACAATTTCGATACAAAATCATACTAAACGTCAGCCAGTTGTTGTGGCTGAGTTCAATTGCGAATTCACTGGTTGCATCTAGCTAATCCGCAACAACCATGTACAAACAAAAGAACGCTGTTCTTCAGCAGGCATTCTGGTGATACGGCAAACAATTAATGGGAAGGAGAGGAGAGGTAGGATTGCACGGTAGGGGGGTTATTGAAGAGAGGGGTCCGGAATTAGGACGGGTTTCTTCTGAGACGTCGTTTAAGAGCGGGAGTGGAGAGGTTGAAATTGAATGAGGTGGGGAAGGAGTTGGCCTGTCGTAGCATACGTGAGATGGGTTCGTTAGCGCCGTAAGAAGTGTGATGAGCGGGCACGTAAAACAGTCGAGGGTTACGTATGTTACGGGGGTTTGTATGAAATGTTAAAGTGGAGAGCAAGCTTGGGCAATTGATTGAGCCAGACAGAAGGCGATGGACAAAGATGATGTCGGCATGGATTCTGCAATCTTAAAGTGTATTTAGATTGATTAGAGGGAGCCGGCTTGTGTATGGTGGTAGAATCAGCCGATTTTCCCAGTTTAGTCCGCGGAGGGCAAAGCGCAAGAAACGACGTTGAACACCCTCAATCCTGCGAATGTGAGTCAGTTGATACGGGGACCAGACCTGACTAGCGTATTCGAGTAGTAGCCGGACAAAAGTTGTGTAGAGTGATCGGGTGACATCGGGGTTAAGGAATTCCTTCGACCAGCGTTTGACAGACCCAAGGGCGGCGTTAGCCTTGAGGTTGTGATCAATATGTGCGGTAAATTTGAGCTCCTTGTCGCATAGGACGCCCAGATCGCGAATCAGTTCAAGCGATGTTATCGGTTGGTTTAGTAACAGGTAGTAGCGTGGGTGAGTGGGGGAACTCTTCCGAGAGAAGGTGATTGTATGACATTTGGCGATATTCATTTCTAGGCAGTTATTTTGGCACCAAGTCGAGAAGCTATCAAGATCCGATTGAAGAAGTGAGGAGACCAGGAGAGAGCGTAAAACGAGATGAAGGAGTGATTAATACAAGAGCCTATGTCGTTTATGGTTAGGATAAATAGGAGAGGGCCGAGATGACTGCCCTGGCGGACACCTGAGGTTGGGAAAAAGGATCGGACAGGGTAGATCTAAATCGCACGCGACAGGTTCGATAACTGAGATAGGATGAGACCCACTTAATCCGCAGGGGTTCGAAACCGAGGGAAGATAGCTTGAAGGGAATGAGTTTATCGGAGATTTTGTCGAAGGCCTTGCTAAAGTCGGTAACGACTACATCAACCTCATCGCCGTTTTCTAGGGCAAGGAGTGTGTGGGGTGTGAATTCGACAAGGTTAGGAGTAATGGATCTGCCTGAGAGGAAGCCGTGCTGGTTCGGAGAGATGATGGGTGCGCAGCGAAAACATAGCGCCTCATATAGAAGGCCTTCGAACAGTTTGGCAATGTGCGAGAGCTTGGCAATGGGACGATAATTGGATATATCGTTTTTTTTTTCCTTTTTCTGTATGGGGGTTATGTAAGAGGATTTCCAAAAGTCAGGGAATAGACCTTGTGCAAGGGATAGATTGAAGATTGACGCGAGCGGGAGAGAAAGAGAGAAGAGGAACATTTTTTAAGAGGATAGCAGGGAGTCCGTCTGGGCCGGGACTGAAATCGTCTTTTAGTTCTTCAAGTTTTTTTATGACTTGGTGTTGTTGAATGTGTACAGGGATGAGAGGGTTGAGGGAGAATTCAGACATGCCAGTAAAGTAGGAGGGGTTAGGTCCGAACAAGTCGTCCGTGAAGGATACTTTGAGGAAGGACGCGAAAAGATTGGATATGGTTTGGGAGTCCGTTGTAGTAGTTGAGCCGTAGAAAAGGGAGGTGGGATAGGCATCAGATTTACGTTTGTGGTTGATGAAGTGGAAGAAAGATTTGGGGCCGTTGATCAGGTTGAATTGAGGTTTGGGAAGGTAATTGTGGTAGAGGGAACTGTAAAGCTCGGTGAATTTGTAAAAGTAACCCAGATAGTTGGAGTAGTCAAGGGCAGAACGCGTGTTTAAGAAAGTGTTCCACAACTTATTCCTCTTGTTACGAAGGGTGCGTAGTTTGCGGTTATACCATGGGGGCGATGAGAATGATAACCTGTGTCGGGAGTATGGTACATATAGGGATATGGCGTTGTGGATTACTGTGTAGAGCGAGGCTGTGGCGTCCTCTACACTTATATCATTTACGCGGAGTGTGATTTTGCTGAGGTACTCATATATGAGGCGGAAATTGGCTTTTTGGAAGTTGAACGAAAATTGATAGGAGGGAGGTGTGCTGTGGGCTGAGTAGTCGTGGTATAAGGATACGAGAAGGGGGGGGGGTGGTGGTTATCAATAGTTGAGAGGGTGTGGGGACTAGGGACGCCTGAGGAATTAAAGGGGTCTGTCCTGAACACAAGATCAATTTGTCTGCCCACATGGTTTTGGACATTGCTTACTTGACAAAAGGCTAGAGTCAATGAGACTGTCTATAAAGAGATATTCCTTAGTAGTAGTGGGAGTAGTCGTAAGGCAACGTCCATTGGAGATGGGGGAGATTAAAATCGCCAAGGACTACAACGTCGTCTTGGGAAGAACTAGGCTCAGTTATGCGGTCGATATTGTTTATTTTGTGTATCTTCTTCTTCATTCAAACTCTCAAATCAACTTAAACTGGAAACTTATTCTCAACTCAAAACTTAAACTTAACTGAAACTCAACTTTAATCTCCAACTCAAAACTTAAACTCAACTGAAACTGTAATCTCAAACTGAACTCTCAACTGCAGGTGACTTTACAATTCATTTTTCTCTCTTCTTATAGAACATTGAGTTCCAATTCACTGTAAATTATAATTTGAACAAAAACCATTTTCTCAAAGTATTATTTACTCTCTGTGACTTTTAAATTTTGAATAAACTTTGAACGAAAATCAAAGAGCCATGTTTCAAATGAAAAGAGGTGCATGTTATGAAAAAGGGGCATTTTATGAAATGTACTGTAACTGGCTTGATATAGAATATTGTGTATGTTTATTTATGATATGTATTAAATGAGAATAGTAGATATGTAAGGAGAAAGTTTTAAGGATGTGTTAGATAAGTAATGAGATTCAGTGTTAAAGCTAATAAGGGTGGTATTCTGGAATACTACAGTTATGCGGCCGATTGCCACAATAGCGAGTTCGTATGACTCGATAGCTTGCAATGGCGGTATGTAAAAGCATATGATGTACACGGACTTTGAGCAACGTTCAATTTTTATTGCGACATAGTCGTGGTTGGCAGAAGAAGAGATAGTGATAAGAGAAGATGTAAGTCCGTTTTGGATGGCAAGCAACACGCCTCGGCAGGGGGTGTCAGGGCCGGAATGGTGGACCTCGTCGTCCCGAAAAACTATGAACGAGGAGGAGAACAGTTCCAGGCTATTGATACTGGGGGTGGGGTTACTTTCGGTCAGTGCGTATATATCAAAAGGAAAGGAGTGAGTATTTTGCAAGATCGAATGGAAATAGTACAGGTTGGGGCAGAGTAACTTGCTGACGTAAATTGGGTGCTTTTAAGTGAATATTCCGTCGTGTGTGGTGCAAATGAAATCGAGGACTCGGTACATAAAGTTTTCGTCCAGTCTTTATTATGGAGTGCAGGAGGGCGGTGCACGGGTTCACCGACGATTCAAACTTCTGTAAGAGTCACCCTGCAACGTGCATTCTGTTCCCATTTTAATTATGATATAGGACGCTGTGGTTTCTTTCTGTAGTGCTATCTCAAATTGTTTCTTTGAAACCATCATCCCTGGATTCTGGCTACCTTTAAGATTAAAATTCGTCAGGTAGTCACCAGCTACCCATCGGTGCGAAAGAGTTTAACAAAACAGTTCTGAGTTCATTAACATAAATGGACGCTACCTATCTGATTTCATCTTTAAACTACCTAAATACAGTCAAACAAGTGAATTAACTATAAATACTGTACTTGATGGTGGAAAAAAATTCAAGTGATATGTCTCTAATTTTTCCTCACAATGAATTTGTTAATCAGCAAGTTTCTCTGCCCCCTTTTTACACATAACGCTAGCTGCATAACTCTACGTTAAAACCAAACGAGGTAAAACTGATTGCGCAATCCTATTTACTTTTCTGGAGAACTAATCCTTGCACTTGCTTTTGTGTTATAGAATGTAATTAAAATGTTATTCAAGGCTCTTCACGATTTATGGGTTGGTAGGGTCTATACTTTGCCTACGCTCAAATAAAAGACCAACATTAACATCAAACTAAAATAAATAACGTAGGTCAGTTTGGCGCTTGGCCTTTGGATGCCTTTTGCGGCGAGTGTGCCAAGCCACGCGTATGTTTTCAATTCCTACGTCATATATTTAAAGTTAAGAAATATCATATTTATACAACGAACCGCCTAACACTGACACACATTGATGGCATTCGTTGTTTTTGTGTTACCTTGGTGTTGAATTGTCGAATCTCATTAGTTTAACTTTTACGAGTCCATTTGTTTTCGATCTGTTTACAACGTGTCAGGCTAACTCCATGCCTCTTAGTATCTCTGCCTGAAGGCCCTGGATTCACCTCGCGGGAATTTTCAAACATCTGCCAATAAAAAGTGTCTTAAATGTATTTGATTACGAGGCGAACGGTGAAATTAAAAATTTGACTTACACAAAGTTTTATGAAGTCGAATAAAAATGTTCTGTGGATGTGCGTTGTATTGTAAGTCTAAACGGTCGTCTCGAGATCAGTGTCTGTTGCAGGTTAAGTGGATTGTAGACATTTATGAAGTCGTCATGGTCGTTCTTTATTGCCAAGACACATGCTTTTCGAGCTCTGCGACAACGTCAACGTTGACAGTTGAAAGGGCATAAAAGCTGAATTACAATACGAACTGTATTGAAGTTTCGTTTAAAGGTTCGACTATCGAAGCCTGTTGGACACAAGCAGGTCTATTATTCCAAGGTATGTAGGTATGCAATCCGTCCCCTCGGCAGCCTCCAGTGTTACTGTTGGTTGGAAATTCATTAAAATAAATCGGCGTTCAGAATGTGTGTTGTAATCTTTTGCCACGGTGTATTTAACAAAAGGACGCCAACCCAATTAGGGTAATTATCTGGCATTGAATTGTTTTATTTAAAACTAAACCAGCGACTTTCTGAAATGCGTCTCGCCTTTGCCGGAGATTAACTAATTATTTTCAACGGTGAGTTGTAGTTCAAATGCAATTCATTGCTCCGTTGGTAGACATGCTGAATCGTTGAGCTATGAAATGATATCATCGGCACGTAGGGGGGGATTTGAACAATGGCAGACAATGAAGAACTGATTCGGTATATTGCTGTTGATACGGCGATCGAGATATTTCGAATGCAAGCCCCTGTCGATCATTCTATGAGTCAGATAATAGATTTCAATTGCATGTCAGTCGCCCACTCCTATCGGAAACTATAAATGTTGTTTTGTAGTTTTAGTAACTTTTATGTGATGCACACGAATGCACGAAATGTCCGAGCAGCAAGTACTCGAAGGCGAGTGCTATTTTTCGTTGGTTTGTTTGCCCGTCATACTGTCACATCAACCAACACGTTTGGACTGTCTATCTCAAGTGGTCCTTGCTTTTATTTGGTTCCTTTTCCTATGGACGGTCACTCTTCGCAATAAGCTATGGCTTGTCCATTGTGCTTCGACCACTTCTCCTTCCTCTTGGTCTTTTTGACCATCAAAATCAGATGAAACTCGAAGCATCGGAAAGACTCTGTGCTTTGTGTTGAATTGTGAGTAAGGGGGACCTACATCTGGAGAATGCAAACAATCCATCAAGCATTCATTCCCTTGGCATTGAGGCTTCAATATCAATATGGGGGCTGTTGTGCAAATATATTCTGCGATAACTGTGGTCGCCACAAGTGGCAGACATTCGGACGTCATGCGATACTGCCGAATCAATAAAGTCTTTTCAAGCTCTCACTAGGATGACACTCATCTCTACACAAAGTGTGGAACGTGTCTTTTTTCCCTTTTGGCAATTTCCATGGACAGCGTCTGTTTTGCATGCCCTCAAAAAGGAGCAGGTAGCATAACACCCGCATCTATGTATGAGCTCTGAGATTCTCGTTATGGAAAACGCTACAGCTAGATTGAATTGAGGGCAATGAAGAAGTCGTACCACCTCAACTGAGTTTTGTGAGCAATGTTTCCGACTTTCTAAAAAATAGTAAATAACAAAGAAGTAGTAACAATACATGTATATATATTTTTTTATTCCGACTTTTTATATTATACGTAATAATATAATGAGTTTCTATTCACTACAGGGTAAACATTACGTATATTTTAACGACTACGAATTGGTCACGCAATCAGTTGTAGAAGGCTGCCTTGTGAGATAAGGACAAGAATATCCTTCATTGTTCTGTCTGTCTTCTGGTTGTCTTGCGACCACCAAAACTACTCGGCCTTGAGATATATGAAAACTGAAAGTGGTTATGAGGTCGTTAACTTTTATTTTATAAACAACAGGAGGATTTCATAAACTTAAGTTGAGCAGTAAGCGCGATAACAGAAAAGAGGTAGTCATTATATTATAGCGTTTGTGGCGGCAGTAAAGAACGTGTGATTCGAACCGACGCTATGACGGTTAGAATGACCAAAACATTGAACCGATGCTCAACACATCAGACCACTGCCGCGTGTACGAATTCGATCGTTATTCTCAATTACACTTAACTGATGTAGAATTGCTATGTTTTTGTCATGGTATTCGGCTTTGATTCCCGGTTGTAGTGCCGACGATGATGATGATGATTCGGCTTTGATGCCTTGCTTATTCGATCTTTTCTTCACTCATTGCTTGTGCATTGTGTGTGTATCTGTTAGACGTGCCACAATGTATTGCCCCAATTTCCGACGACGGATTTTACGACTTATTGCCGGGTTCACAACAGGTTTCACAGCTCGCTTTTGTATCGTATCTAGTTCATACGCCGATGTTTTTAGATGCACAAGACTGTATTGTAGTTTAGAACGAATGTCTTGTAATTTTGTGTGAATTGGGTGAACAAGTTTTAAGAAAACCCTTACATTTGGCAGCGGCCAGCTTTTTCGTACTGTGTTCATTCCAATTAAGTGTCATTTTATTCCGATGCTAAGAATTGATTTTTCCTTGGCTTCGACGATACAAGTGTAATTTATCGATGATGTATTTCATTATAATTCATCTTTGATGACCGGATTTTCGATTCGATGAATTTTAGTCGGGTAGACATTTTTGTTAAGCTCGGAGTTCAAATAGTTGATGAATAATGCTACTCGAAGCAGTCGGGATTGTTGGAATGAAGTTTCAAAACTCAACGTGGAAGAATATATCCCCACCATTGTTTCATCTTGTCAACCCTGTTAACCTGTGTTGTTGTACGTTTTCCAAAAGCCTGTATGAGTGCCACTATGAAGGAGTTGTGGGTATTTGTCACTAATGCATCTGCACGGACGCGGGTTAAGCACAAAACACCACCGATGAATCCTTCCCTAAAATCGTCCGCCAAGGAAGGAGAAAATAAAACACCTGATCTTTACATTCACTTAAATATGTATTTATCGATTGTTAACAACATCTACACTTTCTGATGTATTTATAAAGTTAGCAAATATCATCGCACTGTGATACAATTAGTTCGATTTTCTAAGAAACAAAAAACCGGCTAGCAAAGCGGTTTTCTTTTACACGATATCAATTTGGAACTTTGGTTAAAAACTCACACGAAAGAAAAGACACAGGCGTAAGAGAGAGAGAGAGACAAACTCTCCGCGGGGATTTGTAAACGAAGGTGCGCACCCCCTGGCTCTTAAAATCTGACTCCTCGATGCAATCCATCCATGTGGGAAGAGCGAGTAGGCTCAACTTGACGATGGCCAATGAGCGATCGCAAAGGAATCGAATGTGAAGATTCCCCATGTGTCCGTATAGGACAAGTACGATGCCCCTTAGCCTGCATATTGGCAACGACGAAACTGCACCTGAATAAACATGGACGGGCATAATGAACTGCAGGCATTGTGTTTATGTAATGCTGTTGTAGGCAATACATTCTTCGGTGACGATAGGTTGACCGACGATTGCAGTTTATTTGTTTTAGCCGTATGGCTCTGGTGTTCTAGCAAGGAAGAAATTTTGTTGGCATTAAGTCAACAGACGTTGGATGTTATCTTTTTTTAGGTTAATATGCTGGTACACGGAAATGGTGGTGAGGAATTTGACCTGCAGATGTGCAGGCTAACGTCTCACCCAGGGGAACCATGGACCAGCGGTTAGTAAACAAAACAAACCCAGTGAGGTACTGTGTGTTTGCTTTGCTTTGCTGTGGGTGATCATAGGGCATGGCATAGGTAAGATTGTCTAAACAATGATCATTTCCATGCCCTAATTCCATGATCGGTTGATAACCGATGAAAGGGAATTGTCGCAAGTGTTGCGAACCTCAGGATAGGAAGAATGCATTGTTTATTCATTGGCCATTGCTTACAGCATCAATTAGCTTGCACGCAGATTGCCAACGTTCTATCGATCGATGTGTTGTTTGTGTTAACACAATACTAGAAATTCCTATAGGCGGACAGCAATGGTTGCGCTGTAGGTTGTTGATTATACAATCGACCGATGGTTCAGCGGTGATGGGAATAAACATGTCATGCACATGTAAGAGGAAATGCTTCTTGGTATAGAGCATTGGCCTCTGCATGAATCGATGCTGGTTACCTTATGAGGTAGCTGAATTAGCTTTGGGGGTTTATGATGCTGGTGATAGTTTGATGTCATGGCAAGGTTACCCCAACACAATCCTCGGAGGACAAAAAGTAAGAACCAACGTTGAGTGCTCTTGATTCTGCGCATATGATAAGGAGTCCAGACCAGAATAGCATATTCTATAAGAGGGCGACCAAAGGTAGCATAGAGCGAGTAACAAGGGTTAGAAAATTATTTAATGCAGCACTTCACAAATCCGAGAGCAGAGTTGATCTTAAGGATTACATCATCAATTTGACGGGAAATGTTTAGCTGCCTATCGTATATGATTCTAAAGCCCCGGATCGAGTGAACAGAGGATAGAAGTTGGATTATTGATTTGCATTTTTCAGCAATAACCTGTAAGCAACTCTCCTGCCCTCCTACATTAACTGCCTCAAATTAATCAACCTCAGAACCCTTGAGGAACGCAGGGTCGTGGCTGACATAATATTCATTCATCAGGTCCTCTTCAGCTCGGTCGACTGCGCTTACCTCCTTAAGTAAATTCCTCTGAACACAAAACCTTCGAAATACGCATAATAATACTTGATAATTAATGTCGTTTATTGTTACTATAAATAGAAAGGGACCTAGGACCATTCCCTGGGGGACTCCTGAGGCGATGAGAAGAAGATTTGAGAGAACCTATGTGAAACGTACTCTTTAGAGCCAATTACTTAGATTGGGGCTCCTCGATAGTATAGTGGTTAGTATACCCGGCTGTCACCCAGGAGACCGGGGTTCGATTCCCCGTCGGGGAGCCTCTGGCGCAAGACTAATGACCTTGCCCGAAAAAAATAAATCATTATGGAAAATTTAACAAGGCTCAGGACTTGCTAAATAAGGCCAAGACCGGTTCCCGGTTGTAGTGCCGATGATGATGATGACTTAGATAAGAAAAAAACCACTAAGTCAATACAGGTTCAAAGAACATGGAGAATAATTTAATAAATATTAGCTTATACCAAATTTTATCGAAGGGTTTACTGAAAACTGTTGTGATAACGTCGGGTTCGTTGGCATTTTCCAGGGCTAGGAGAGTGTGGGAAGTGTAGTCAACTGTATTAGTGGTGGTAGATCTAACACAAAGAAACTCGTGTTGGTTGCGTGAATAAAGTATTTGCAGTGGGAGCATAACTCTTGTTACAGAATGCTTTCAAAAACTTTGGGACTGTAGAAAAGTTTGGCGATGGGACGGTAATTTGAGATATCGCCTTTATGCGCAGTGGTGATGAAAGAAATTTTTCAAATGTTAGTGAATTCACCTTGAAAAAGCGAGAGATTGAACATAATTGAAGGGGGAAGAAAGAACGGCGGAGCATTAAGATCATCTAGGCAGGGAGTAAATTCGTATTTATGTTGGGTTAGCTTATTTTCAATTGTGAATGGATCAATGAAATGAGGAGGAGACAATCTTTAAAATTTAATTAAATTTTAATAGTGGGTCGATCAATAAAACGTGAAATAATAGATGTGCAAGTAGAAACTCGGTCCTGAAATTGGTTGCGTATGAAACGTACTTAAACGGATCCAATTCGATCGCCTTTTTGGATATATGAAGATTAGTCATTGCTGTTGTGGCATTTCTAACAGATACACACACAATACACAAGCAAATAGTGAAGAACACCGAACGAAAATCGAATAAGAAAATTCATCAGAGTCGTATACCATAGCGATAACATAACAATCCCACATCAGTTGAGTGTACTTGAGTTTAGAAATCGAATTCACACACGCGCCAGTAGCCTGATGTGCTAAGCATTGGTTCAATTTTTGGTGATTCTGTCATAGCGTCAGTTCGAATCACACGTTCTTCACTATCATCGCAAACGTTATACTGTTTTTATGGCTAAGTTTGAGTCATTTACATTGTCATTCAGTGTGCATCAGTTCTATAAGAAATATATGTCGATAAACAATATTTACGACATTGCATTCCATTCTGTTTTCAAATGGAAAAAAAAACTTGCTTAAGCTATGGAATTGATTAATTCGACATTAGGTGGACATTCTGGGAGGCCATTCAACAGTAAACATGTAGTTTGTAAGATTTTGTGAAGGCAATTTTAATCTTAAAAGTGCACTAAAAAAATTTGACGACGAAGAACTTCAAGCTTTACTGGATGAAAATCCATGTCAAACTCAAGCAGCACTTGTAGAACAGTTAGGAGTTTCTTACAAAGGAATGTCAACCAATCTTTATATATCCTGTATCTTTTCCAATAGGCTCCTCGATAGTATAGTGGTTAGTATACCCGCCTGTCACGCGAAAGATCGGGGTTCGATTCCTCGTCGGGGAGCATGTAGCGATTCTAACAGATACACACACAATTCACAAGTAAAAATAGTGAGGAACTCCGAACGAAAAATCGAATAAGAAAAATACATCAGAACCGTATACCAAGCGATAAATAAAAATAATTCACATCAGTGGAATATAGTCGAGTTTGGAAATCAAATTCTAAACACGGTCAGTAGCCTGATGTGTAACGCTTAGGTAACATTTTTTTCGTGATTCGAGCCGTCATAGCGTCAGTTCGAATCACACGATCTTCTTCACTATTATTTCAAACGCTATAAGCCTCTGGCGCAAGACTAATGACCTTGCCCGGAAAAAAACAAATCATTATGGAAAATTTAACAAGCCTCAGGACTTGCTAAATAAGGCCAAGACCGGTTCCTAGTTGTAGTGCTGATGATGATGATGATCATTTCCAATAAAGTTGAATTTGACAAAAAAGCCAAGTTTCTACTTGCACGGCTATTGAGTGGACCAAGGAAGAAGTTTGTTAAGTATTTGAAATATGTTGGAAACAATAGAATCTTTAGTGAAGGATTGTTTAAAAAGGGAGGCAAAGAAGTTTGCAATAACATGTGAATCCGTTGAGGATTCCAAGTTAACCGAAAGGAAAGTGGGGCAGCCACATTTGTCGGCACGGCATGTCATCAAATCTTTCGTGAAATTTTTGTCACGAAACTCGTATGGGCTGTAGGTCGGGAAGTCGTTTGATTCCAGATATTTCGAAGGTTGGTAAAAGGTCAGTGACTCTATGGATAGATAGGAATGGTTTTTTTTTTATATATACACTTCTATCAGGAATGGCAAATCTATAATGCTGCGACGACGCACTGAGATACTACAATATTAGGTAACTGTTGGAAATCGATTTGAACAGCTGAAGGTTGTAGTGCTCTTGAGACACTCGTGCCGGATAGAAGTTTTATAACTTATTCGTTCTGTAACAAAATTAATTTTAGTACAGAGATGTACTATACGTGCCGTTAACATATGAACAGCAAATTGCCCGTCCGAATACTTCGTGGGAGCCCAAAAAATCGGATCTCCCCCAGAATAGTTCAACGAATCTTCGAGGAACAGAGCCCAAGGTAATATCGAATCTAATTTCGGGAATTGAGCGGACATTCGTCATCTTCCATCTGTTTTACGAATTGACTAGATCAATTAAATGACTTTGATCAGCGAGTTTCCAGCCGAAAAAGTACTTGTCTTTAAAAGTGGTGAATTAAGGCGTCACAACACACGGGATCTATGGGCTAACAAAGCAATTTAAAAAAAAACAACATCATGGAGTGAGTTGGTCGGTCGGTTTTTGGGGGAATAGTCAGATAGTCAGCGGTCGTGCGGTGCGAAGATGGCTAAAAAGTAGAAAGGTATTTTTTTTTTGCAGAATGATGCAACTAATCTTGAATATAAAGACAATGAACACAACTCTTGGTAATTATAACTTTTTGTTCGAGAGCTTATTGAATGTGATGGATTGAACACTTCCATAGCTGGTACCCACTTTTGATGAGATTTCTCCAACAGTTAAGCGGCGATCACTTTCAATAAGCTCTCGGACGGCACCAATGTTGTCATCTGTACGATTTGTCCTTGGGCGTCGATCATGCCTTTGGTTTTCGATATGCTCTAGCCCACTTTTAAATTCTCTGGCCCACGTGTACACACGATTCTGAAACAGTGTATCATCACCAAACTGTGCCTTCAATCGAGAAAAAATGTCCGAGGGTTTAACGCCTTCATTTGTTAAAAATTGTATAATAATCCATTGCGCAACAGACGTACGTACCTCTTGCTCGCTCATGGGTGCACTGACTACAAAGTCGAGCGCGATCACTAGCCAAGCTGGTGCGCCGTCTCTTCATAAACCGAACAACTGCCACGCACAAGATTATCTAGCTTGCAACTTCTTGCTAAGCAAAAAAGTGAAATTACCGTTTATATTTGTACTTATTATACTATATATATATATATATATATATATATATATATATATATATATATATATATATATATATATATATATATATATATTGTGACGCATATGGCAGTCAGTACTGGAATATTCGGGAAGCCCAAAACATGCACTGGAATATTCTATAAAGTACTGGAAAACTGGAGACTAGAACATCCAAGATTATGGAACGGACGGAAACGAAATGAGAATGTGAAAAACGATAAAAAGACGTGGAGACAGCTGATGGTGACAGACAAGAGGAGAGAAAGCGAAGCAAGCGATAAGAAAGAAAATCGTTGAGTGTACGGGATAAGTACGGTTGTTATAAACGAATTAATAAAGTGTGATATTAATTAGAAATCGATTTAACGGCTCTTATTTACTAGAAATAATCAATCCGGCGAACCCTAAGCTCGCTACAATATATATATGGATACATGTATTGTTTACTGTACTGCAGAGAAATTGTATCTTAAACCCTAATAATGTGTTTAAAGTGTTATTCTTTGATGCACTTTGAGATAGGGCATTATCATATATCTGGCGAAAGACTAATAACCTTGCCCGGAAAAACAAATTATTATAGACAATTTAACAAGCCTCGGGACTTGGAATTAACAAGGCCAAGACCGGATCCCGGTTGTAGTGCCGATGATGATGACGATGATTATCATATATCCAAATTTGAGCTATCTTATCGTGAAAAGAGACCAATGGCCGATCGTCAATTATTCAAAAAATTCTGAAATGATTGTTTTGCTTAGAAATTGTCAATTCTGTTTGATGTTTATGAATATTACGCTCCTATTTGTTGTAATAGAACTTTCAAGGGCTGGGTTATGATTAAAAAAAGTGGAGGACGAATGTCAAATTACAGATGATTGCTTAATAGATATTCGAATTGACTTTGTAGTAACAGAGTTTTTGTTAAGATTTCACCGTCGCATTTACATTGTCAGATTTTGCTAGGGTTGTAAGAGGGTATTAATTTCTGTGATACGCTTTTCCGATGAGCATATTACAAACCTGTTGGCAGGCGCAATGGCCATCAGATATATAAAAACAAAGCTTTGAGGCACTCATTCCCCTCTTTCTGTCCATTTTGCTTGCCTTTCTAATCTTTCTATCTTCATTATGCCTTCTCCGAGTTCATGCGTGTTCTGTTTATACAATATGACGTGCGCATTATACGAGAAATAAAAAGAAGGCATGCCAAAAAGACCCATTCCTTCTTAGAATATGGTGTAAGCTGTGATGCGCAATGCATGAGCAAAAGCAACAGCTGTAGGTGTCATAACCTTAAGAAATTCTCCATAATGGATATTATGCTACGTTCACATCATAAACACATTAATGACAAAAATTATTCGAAATTATTGATGTTTGGGAGCAATAAAACTGGCCCGGGAAACTAACAGCTGCCACGGAACCAGATGAACATTTTTGTCACACTGTTTTACACTCATATATAATTTCTTGTTTATTGTTCTTTGATACAACCTATACTAAACACATGTGTTCCGACGTATGAGGTGGAAACGTATTTGTTTACTTTGAGTTTTATCCACAACTTGTCGCACGAACTGACAAGTGATAGACATAAAGACGACCGCAGTTCCAGAGGTTTGTTAAGCGTTCAATTCAATGTTTGCAATTTCGTAGATACGACTACATTGTCTTTGTTTTGAATGTACGACTACATAAGAGAAAGTGCATGCCAGTTCGAGCATTTCTCCAATATAAGAATCTGTTACTTATGTTAAAAATATTGTATATGAAAGAATACATACAATTGTTCTTCCGCCGAACCACACGATAATGGAATGCTGTTACCGATGATATGCTTAACCATCATTACAATATACATACCAACATACATTACATCTTGCTTTCCGTAGCCGTTTGGGGACTTTTATTTGTGATATCGATTCTGTATGAACTGGCAGATCTAACTGTATCACAACAGACGCCTTACCGAGACAACATATATCCAGCGCATAGAAAAAATAGTCTGATGCATTTCCACAGACGCCCATGCCCAACCATAGTGAAAATAGAGAATCGAAAATAAAGTATCAGAGCCCTATACCGGAACATTATTGTGGCCCTCCACAGCTTAAGTAATGGATTGAGGGGTACTTGTGTACAGGCTGCCATGATTTTGTTGAAGTAAGCTGTTGTGTGTTTTTTCAGGTGTTGTGGGCTTTTGGGTTTGTTAAATTTGTTGATGAAGTGTTTGTTATTTGATTAATACCCTTGATATTACCACTTAGCTCCTTGGGGTTCCTTTTTAACCTGAAGATTTTGCGCTTACCTTGGCCTGCTCCTGTTTCCCTTCAGCGTATTTATTTTCAGGTGCCTTTTTCTCGACGTGTGAGAACTTTATTGGCACACTAAATACTTTATGGTTTATTTTCGTGCGAGGAAAAGTGACGCATTATGTGGGGCCTTCCACATTGCAATTCCTTGACAGGAAGTCATTTTCCAGTAGACCGTCTTCTGGAAGATCGGGCATATTGCTCACTACTTGGAACTTGCATGGGAGTTTCGGCTTACCTTTTAATTGGAAATTGACCTTGCAGCTTCCCAAGGTCCTAATGCTTCCGAATGGCGTCTCTAAGGTACAAGCTTCTTGCCGATTTATTTTGGAGTCTGTTTTGGTAAGGCAGTTTTGGCTGATCAGACTTATTTCAGCGCCGGTGTCCACTACTAGTGTTGTGTTCTTGTTAAAACCTACATCTATAGGTAGTTGGACGGTGGGAATGCTGGTTATCGGCGCACGTGGGGTCCTGATCTGGTAGCTCCTTTTTTGCCACCGAGGGTTTTGGCCTTCTTTGTTTGGAAGTAGAGGGGTTCTTGGCAGGTTGGCATTGGATTCGCGAGTCCCATTTCAGCTTTTGCTGGCAGGATTCTAGGTTGTGTCCTTGTTTGACACAGAAGTAGCAAGTCTGTCTTACGTGCAGAACTCTTTTTACCTCCCTTAATTGCCGGCAATCACGGATATCGTGATTTAATTGCTGGCAGTGTGTGCAAATGGGTGTGTTCTTTCTTTTCACACAATCCTCATAGACATGCCCCCTTTTGTTGCAGTAGCTGCAGGTTATCCTGCTGAGAGTGGCATCCTGTGTCAGAGGTATGCTGAGAAGGTCTGCTTCAATTATCCCTTCGGTTCCCCTGTATGGTTGGTCGGCTGGCGGTATTTGTGTCTGTAATTGCGAAGTTCCCTGTGCTATGGTTTGGATGTGTGGCACCCCTTCTACATTTGGAATATTGGGTATTGTTTGAGTTAAAGTTTGTTCCATTTTGATATCTAAAATTGCTTTATGAGTTTCTGGGGTTGCTATTGGGGTGTAGGGCGAATGAGGGAGTCGAGACCTGTGTAGAGATTAATGGCAGCTGGGGTTGTTGGATTTTTTCCAACTCCAAGATTTTTTCCATTAGCGAGTCCAGCGTTGCATCTCCCATCAGTAGTAAAAATTGCTGATAGTATGGGTTTATTAATCTCTTCTTGTAGATGCTTTTGCGAAGTCATCTAGTTGTGTCTTTACGGCCTCGGACAGTATGGGGCCGTATTTTAACTCCGCGGCTTTCCTATATTCCCTTAACGACTTCTTCAGTCGTAACTGAAATAGGATAATAGCTTCTGCCGGGTTTTGTCGAATAGCTAAAAGCTTATTTCCCAGGTCTTGGTAATTTTCTACCGGCAAATAAACTTTCCTCAGCACATCCTCGGCTCCCTGAAAGATGCGAATGGAGTGGACGCGAATAAAACGGAAGCTTCTCCCCGTAGCCTAGTAGGGAACATTTGTAGGAAGCCCCCGTGTTCTTCAGTCCTGAGGCAGTTTAAAACCCTTTTGCAGCAGTCCAAAAATGTTTCCAGCTCCGCACCTATATGCGGATTTGGTTCCCTGGAGAAGATGGGGATTAGCTGTGCTGACATTGCTTCAAAGGTTGCGAGATCCGTTTGGTGCTGAGGAGCTGAAATTTCTATAAGGCTGGGCTGGGGTCGCGAGGTAGGGTTTATTTCGATTACGGTTCCGCTGCGAAGTTTGTTGGGTGAAGGAGGCACAAGGCCGTGGGGCGTACTAGAGCTTGAGGTGGTTGTTTGTTCCATAGACCGAAAGAGAAGGTCAAGTGGTTGTGGCAATATAAACGGGGAAAGGGAGGGACATGTATGTGTGTTTTAGATGTTTACTATCCCGGGGTGGGTGTTAAGATTATTAATTTGTTTGGAAATTCTTCCCTTGGATAGGTAGGTGCGCAATGTAGACGGAGATGGAGAAGACCGAGTTTAAAAAATTGATTTCGTTGGGTGGGAGCAAACTAAGATTACACATTATGTTTTTTAATAAAAATAAAAAATAATGTCTTTATGAAATTACTAATATAGGAAAAAAATGCTTACTTAGATTTAGTTGTTAACTGCTGCTTCTGTTGGAACTGCTACTCGGTGGAGCTTCTGCGTAGCTGTTGTTGTTTTGTTGCTTGTTTTTTATTGTAAGTTTCCTTTTTCTCTTTGATGTTTAGTAGGTTTGTAGGATTTAGGGTTTATAGGCTCTTACCAGAACCGTCCGCTCTATGGCCTTACGTAAATCCTACCGGCTTCGCCAGTTGTTGAAGGTATCTGTTTTGGGGAATTAAAATTGGTTTCGCTTACCTCCTTTTGTAGGTTACCAATAGCCAGTGGGTCATCTCCCTTTATTAATGGTCTTACACGGGGCCGGTTTTGGGTTGAGGATTGGATGGCGTGAAGCGGTGTGCCCTCGCAACTTCCTGCGTCTGTGCGTGTGGGCTTCCGGACGAGGGCTCGGTCTCCGTGAGCTCCTTGGCAGGGAATGGCGGCGGCTCCGATTGTTAGAGGGGATTCCCGTTCTAGGGTCCGCAATATCTTGTCAAGATCTCCTTATGTGGTGTGCCCTGGTCCGCAATATCTTGTCAAGATCCCTTTATGCGTTGTGCCCTGGTCCGTAATATCTTGGCAAGATCTCTTTTAATTTTGTTGTTAAGATCTCTTTTTCTTGTTTATTTACTTTCCACCGGAAGAGTGTTCCGTGGACAATTCAAAGGCTGGTGTGTTGTATTTTCTTTTTAAAATCTCCTTTTTAATTTTTCCTTTTATATTATTTCGCCTTGGCATCAAACCAGTGGTTCGGCCATGCTTTGGCCATAGGTCCGGCCTCTGAAACTTTACTGATCACGAAATTCAAATGTACCGTCCTTTTATGCTTTTCGTCGTTGAGATTTGTCAACGTTTTTAATGTAAAAATTCCAAGATGCACACCCAACATTTTGTGTGCTTCAATTGGAATTGTGTTCTGGGAATTGACTAAGGGTTTAGTTAAATAAGTTCCAGGAAGGGAAATCATGAAATGCTTTTGAGTTAAGCATTTCATGATGTCAGGATTATGGGGAATTGGATCAATGCACGACAAATGGATTTTGGTTTAAATTTATCGTGCATATGATTCAATTGAATTGGGGTATGAGTTAGTGTGAAATTGAATCAATGTGCGACAAATTAACTTTTGGTTTAATTTATCGCTCATACGATTCGATATGAAATTTGGATTTGGGTTATGGGAGGTATTGGGGATTTGGATGGGATTATTGGCAATATTGTGGATTTGGATGGGAGTAGTGATTTAGGATCGCTACAGTTTGATGCATTGATGCTTCGGCTTTAGCCTTTTCTTCGTTCTTTACGACTAAAAATACTGTAAATCTTCCTAATTTATATTTTGTATGTCCCTATGCGTTTAAATACTAGAGATTTCTAATCGCATTCAATAGAAATCGCTATATGGGAATTTGTGCTGTAGGAGATCTGAACATTTTAATCTTATATAATTGATTCTCTGCAGTTCATAGAACACATTTGAGATTTCGAGAAGGACTAAGCCACATCCGGCTCCATAAGCAATTCTTAACATGACTGACAGCGTGTGAAATGCCTTTCGTCCAATTAACTCATTTCTTCATTAGTGGCTGGTGCAATTAGTTGGCATGGCAAATACGCAACATTTTTGTTGTTTTGCTGACAAAATGTGCGACACTGACACTTGAAGAAGGATTGGTATGTCATACACACTTCGAGCTTCAGATCGTCGGAAAATAAGGTTTTGTACGTTAGTCGAATTCTAGTTCTCTACTCTACTCTTGGAGCTGGACATTGTCGTAACTGCATCACGACTGACTGGGAATAGTAAATGCTCACGTGTTCACCGTATGATGTCATATTCCTCTCCATATATATATATTATATGCTTGCCGTAGATACTTTAAAAACAGGAATACGAAGCAATTAGCGTGTTTCTAGAGTCATCTCTCTTCAAATATAATCGAGAAACATTGTGTCGTTTTGATCGGAGCCAGATGTAACCGCCCATTCCGAGCGAAGCATTTCGACATTGATCTAATCCGTACGATTCGCGAACTAATTAAATTCTCATTATCTCCACACTGATGGGCACGTTAATACTAATCCGTTCATCTACGCAAACTTGAAATAATGCTCAGCCCGGTCGGTTTAAGTTCACCGGGGTAGACAGCGGCGGTGTCTAGATAAAGAATTTCATTCGGTTTCTATCTCTTGCGGTTGGTTAATCGTCACATCAGATTGCATTTAAAACAACGCGCCGTTCCATGCTCACAGGCAACATCAGTTTGGATTTGTTGACGACTCATTGCATGACATATTTGATCATCAGTTGTACTCGGTCGAGTGCAAAACTACATAAGACAAGCGGTATAATTAGCACACACTAGAGATCATGCGGACAATTCAAGCCGAGCTATTGTGGTCATCGGGTAAAGTAAGTGACTGCGGGACAATGCGGGTGCCACAACGAGTGCCCACAACTGCCCGACAAACAAACAAAAGATAATTGTTAATTAAAATAATTTATTAGACAGTACTGGTCGCACAATACAAAGTTGCAAGCTCGAGAAGGGTGATGTGCTGCTATATCAAGTTTAGTTGGTCGGTTTGTAATGCTGGCCCTCGATTTGAATATGCAACACAATTGGGACTAATTCTCACACCCAGTCAACTGCGATTCTTGCCCATTACGGCTGCATACTGGTATTTCAGGCGAAGTTGAAAATAGAAACCACTCGCTACTTTCCATTCGTCGTCCAAACTTAAAAGCAGCAGATAATTCAATCCATCCGTCATCTTCTATCTGCCGCCATCCAGTTTAATACATTTTAGCAAAGAGTAATTTTTGCCAACAGATTTAATCAAAACTACATTTGTCATATGCTTCGCCACTATCCATCCACAGTGTAATGCAGCTCCCGACTTCGGGTAGCGTTGCACAAGTAAATCCAACCCATGGCTGAGCTGAACCGGAAATGGGGAAAAGTGAAAACCCATGAAAGCTCATGCAGTCTGTATACTGCGCAAGAAGAATGGTAGCTCAATGAAAAATGATGGCACACCGAGCAGCAAGATTGGAGTTCCCTCTCAGGATTTGCTTGCGTCTCCGGCACAAGAGCGACGTCAGTCATGTCTATCACACCAGTCCTTGTTGTTGGTTGAAGCGGTTGGAGCAAAGGGAGAATAGTAATCCTTGGGCGAAATGTAATTTTCCTTTAACCGGGCGCTCATTGCAATCTTCGTGCCATCCTTACAATCGGCTTAACATCCTGAACACGCAACAAACCAGGGTCAGGCGAAAATTCAAAACCCTTGCCGTGCTGTCAACTTCAAAGAATGTCGTAACAGCCACAAACATGGCGGTACAAGGAACCGAGACGCCATGTAAGCGGGTGTTACAACATTCTTTTGTCTTCATTGGAGGCTCCAGTACCGTGTCGGTATTGTATGGTGTTCACTGATTTTTCAGAGAGTTAATTCTTGCATCGGAGCGATTCCACCAACCCACGGATACCCTGGATGTAATCAAGCTCATAACGATGTCATATTTATTTTAGAGAATCGCTGCATGCACGCGAAAATTCGTCCGTTGTTGTGAGGGGTTGGAAACGGGGTAGCCATGCTATTGAACACAATATTCATCTTCTGTGCGCCAAGCCCACCTAGTTGAGTCTCCGGCTCAATTGAACGAGACGCGAAACAGGTGATTGAATGAATGTTGTTGGCAAATTGCACTTTGTCTTCCTCGGCTCAGGTAATTTTATTAATTATGGCTAAGGTAACAATGAAGACGACAATGACGACGTCAGTGAGCTGTTACAGTGGTGCACGGTGAAGCTAACGTGCATCATGCCACTGGATTTTGTAATATCAACTCAGAGTTGAGTACTGCTGTGCGAATAATGTATTCCGTGTGACACCGGCACAAAGCTCACTCACTTAGTGTCTTACTTCGATCCACCTCACTATTCCCGATTGCGATATGCAAGAGTGTAATTGCTCAATCTCTAACCTGAGAGATTTGCGATATACCATTTTCAGTTGTGTCAATCGAATAGAAATGATGTGGAGCTGCGGATGTGCGTCAGTAGTAACTTGATTTCGAGGTCACCATTTGAGTTACCTCTGCCAGGTGAAGTCACACAATCAGTCGACGAAACTCAGCGTTTATAAAAACTTACAATTAGTATTATTCATTATGCCAATTGAAATAGAGTCGATGTATTCCATGGCTCACGTCAACTTGACTGGCCATGTGTGCCTCTGAGATGAGAATTGTGCATAGCACGTATACACCGTAAAAGTGAGCATTCGATAATCCATTCACATCGGTTAGAAATTTTTAATATTTTGATGGAACGTTCGTAATCCCTATGAGTCTATTATAACTTACATTCAGCGTTGTTTCAGACGTGCGGGCGGCAAGTGATTCATTGCGGTTCAAATAGAGAAGCAACTCATATAAATTTAGTTAGAACAGCACATATATCATCCTAGCAGCACTAACTAATACAACTCTGAGTATGGTTGTTGCACGTCAATGACGTTCTCCCACTCATCACCGCTTGGTGTTTTACAATTTGTAGGCGAAACCTGATGCCTTTAATTCTGTCAATATGGGTATCCATGACTGTCTGAATTTGTTTTCTATCAACTCTATATAAAGGATGGTTCATTTAAGCGATTGTGAGAAACACTGGTCTTTTGGTTGCTCGCTAGTCACAGCCCTATCAACTGATACACCACTCGACTGCTACATAAGCATTCATGTAAAAATCCAGAAACACCCAGGTCAATATATTTATCTACTGGGGTCAAACGCCATCATACTTGGAATCACTTAACGTGAACTTCTTTGGGTAGACTAATGTTAAATTGATCGAAGAGAAATTCTGCCGGGGAGTCGGTGACAATAAAACCATAGAATCCAGATACATCTGCATTTAAACTCTATGGCGGCACCGTTTAAATTAAACCCTGCTGCAAAGAAATGCTTTGCACGGGGAAAATACTGCCGTCCATGAATAAAGTAACATTTAACAACTATAATCTTTAAATGTACACAAATATTTTTTGCACCGTTGACCACGAAATTCTTCTTACCCAAAACCCAGGGGGCAAACAGATAACACAGGATATTCAAAAAAAAAATCCTGTCCTAAGGAAGCGGCAAATTAAAAAACACCTTGATGGCTATGCCATTTTTTAAAAGGAGATGTTTTTTACTTATTTTATTTTTTTTATTATTATTAGACTTCTCTCGGGAGAGGCGCACCTACAGCGCCGAGTGGGCGACGCGAGAAGCCATCAAATAACTGTTGCAGTTCTTTTTGAACAGTTGCAGGTTGTAAGGCTCCGGGAACACTCGCGTGGGAAGGGAGTTCCACATCTTCCCCGCTCTGTAACCGAACGAGTTCTGATGCAGGAATGTTCGCGCCATCGGGAGATGAACCACAAACGGGTGCGATCCATCGGATTGTCTTGTGGAGCGCACATAAGCCGAATTGCGTGGAACAATACCACGATTCTCCGAAGAACAGTACCCGTGATAATATCTGTAAAACAGACAGAGGTCGGCTACGCGCTTTCGATGTGATAGCGTCTGTAGTCCCGACGTCAGCACCGACTCCCCGATCAGGCGGATCGCTCGTCTCTGTATGCTCTCAAGTAGGTCGAGGGTATGTTTAGGAGCCGATCTCCAAACATGAGAGCAATATTCGAGCGCGGGTCTAATTTGGGATTTATATAGGAGGAGAAGTTGGCCCGGAGTAAAATATTTCTTTGCTCTAAAAAGATAACTCAGTTTTCCTGAGGCTGATCTGGCGATGCTCGACACGTGTTTATGCCATGATACATTCCCACAGACTGTGACGCCGAGCAATTTCAAGCTTTCACCAGATTCCAGGGCCTGACCATTCATCATCAGGTGTGGAACCGATGATCCACTTTTCTTTGTGAATGTTGTATATTGTATCTTCGTTGCATTGAAGTCGACGAGATTGGCCTTTCCCCACTGCTGGACCCTATCCAGATCCTGATTCAGAGATTTGATCTGTCCACATCTCAGCTGATGCGACGCAGATGCACCAATCGGCCGAACACTCGAAAAGGAGGAAACAAGCTTACTATCATCCGCAAAACTGACTCACCAAACCGCTCTTGACTCACCATGCCGTTCAATCGCAGATGTCCATATATCGGTTATAAGTGTCGAAAGGTCTGTGGGGAGAAAGTCGTAGTGCGCCGGCGTACGACGCTGGTTATCTTCCTCCTCCATCATCAATTGTTCCACCGACGAGCACTAAACACTAAACGCCGCCACGTATGTCCACAACCGGAGTAAGGAAAAACACTGTCCACTGAAACTTCCTCTGAAAATCGTTCACTCCGCTAACAAGCTGTATACAAGTATTGAAACGCACTGATGTATTTTATTGTTCCAAGCTTTCTTTATTTATATTGTTCATTTAATGGTTCGATTAAGGTAGATGGAAAAACAAATAGGACTCTGAATGCGCACTCAACTTCGGATTCTGAACTAAAATAATTTACTTTTTGGTTTTCTTTATAATGCCTAACACTTTGCACAAATAAAAAGATTAGCGACCCGCGATTGAAATTTGACTGTTATGACTCGACACACTCAGGGGTGTAGACAGATATGCGACTACAGGATGGATGCGTCCCCGCGAGGTCGCGGGGAGCAGGAGAAAAAAAAACACAACCGACGTGTCTGGTGGTTAGAATACGACTCAAACGATATCCTCTCCAATAAGGATATCGTTTTTTACCTACCACCAGGGAAACGTAAAGTCTCTCTTGGTGGTATAGGAAACCAGATCTTGTAATAAAGGTCATGGTGGTATGTGTGGGATCGTTGAGATCAATGCTATTCACACGTGCAGTGGAACAACGAAACAGGCAGGCGGCAAGGACAAAAGAAAAGGCGACCAAATGGTTCGCTCTTTAATGAGGGTCATGTTTATACGATGCCTCGTCGCTATTTTCGACGTTAGGAGAAAAAGGTGCTAAAAGCAAATTGGATGTTTATGGCATCTCTGGCTGCAATAGAAACCGGGTTCATATTTGCATTAGGATATGCTGGAGAATTTGGTTTCAGCGTCTATTGCGCTAATTATATGCAGCTGCTTGGGTTGTTTGTTGGTAAGACAAGCAAAAAAAGGTTGCCAGGCAATGTGTATGAAAAGGTATATGACGCGGCTGGGAAAATAGACGGCGCGATATTTATGGTCCCTGTCATGACGGTTACATTGAATGCAATCCGAATTATTTTGTTTACTGGAATTTGTCTGGTACCGAATTGGTTCAGAATACCAAATAAGCAAACAAAGAAATCTTACGGAAAATTGTATGCGAAGGGATGCATGAAGGTAAGTGAAGCATTTACAGGTACTAATACCGTTGCATTAGCGAACTCAAGGGAGTTGGGTAGTAGTTATGGGGGTTTTTCAGGTAAGTAGACCGTAGGGTTTGGCGGAAACGCTACAGGTCTGCCGTGGACCGCCTGCCACGGAATCCGTATTGACGGTCATTGTGAAGTCCGTTGCACTCCAAATACCTAACTATCTCTGTATTGATGACTTTTTCCATAACCTTAGATAAAATAGACAGTAAACCTATCGGACGGCAATTTTGCGGGAAACACTTTTTTCCCGTCTTTGGGATTGGCTGAACTCGAGCGATTTTCCAGGAGGCAGAAAAAGTCCACCGTGCATAAGATAAGCGGAAGAGTCGGTAGCGTTCTACGAACGCACAATGTCACCCAGGTAAGGTTCCTAACCTTCAAGGAAATACCTACCCTGAAAACGTTACACGTGCCCACAGGCACGTGTCCCAAAGCTCCTAATCATACCTGTAAGAAGGGTCATAGGAAACTGCAAAATGCGAAACCGATATAAAAAGAAGCAAAGAACTGAACGTCTCAAAGCTTTCAATATCAAGCAACAAGTCGATTGTAGCATACCTGAAACAAAGGTAAAAGCATCCATTCATCTTATACCCTAAAGATCGAAATGCGCCGCACTCCAGCACTGCACAACCCGAAATCCTGAACATCTACACGACTTTACAAGGATTTGTTATCGCCAGCAAATTAGCCGACCAACGGATGCACGTGCGGATGGTATGCCACAAAGACCACCAAATCTATCGGCAAACAAAAGAAACGGCAACCGTAATTATCTCAACGAGATAATTCGAAAAAAATGTATGAGAGTTTCGCGCCGATCAATGCAACATTTGTGGCTTGAGGTGCTATATTTGCATATCTGTTTAACCACAGACCATAAATTGTTTCACCATGCGAAACCAAGGTGCTAGCTGATCCGAAATTCCACGTTTCAATATGCTTCTTTTGTAGAGAGTACCAAGAATCTTATAGTATCAATAGATACAGTGCAACAGACACAGAAAACCCCTGTAAATATTCGGCATATCTACATGTGGCACGATGCAACTAACTACGATGAGGACGCTCGGTCAGAACATGTTTTTTGAAATAACTCTCCACCCTCTGCACTCGAGGTTTTAGCTTGTGCCACAAACAAGCAGCTCAGTTTCGAGTAGGGCGAGCTGTGACACAAGGAATAATTGGCCTGTGGGGAGGAAGTATTGTTCCAGGCATGGGCACTCCGTTCACTTCCATCCCCATCGTCTATTGTCACTAAAGTTCCGCGGGAAAGAAAGTCACAAACAAATAGAAATAAAGGCACCGAGGAACTGCGGAAAATTAAACGCACTGCCTGTCATTTTGTTTCAGTTTTATTTCTATTGCTGAAGACCACTTTTCTCTGTCATTATTAAATACGTTAGTGTTTTGTATATTTGACTTAAACTTGTATAACTATTAATTGATTTTTATAAATTTTAATTTACTTCACACGCGACTCAGGGTTATAGTAGCGTCCTCGGCGCGCGACGAGGAGCGAGAGCGACAACGACCGTGGTGGTCTGCGGATGGAAATGTACTCCACGATATTCGTTCATTGGCAAAGGAAATTCGCCCAGTGAAAGTGGCTCTCTTAATTAAGGCGTGCATTTTCCGACTCCAAGAGAGACGTAAAGTCTCTCTTTGGGGTAACCAAACAGATGTTATACAGAAGATCGTTACGGTACACATGTTTGTGTGTACATTGGTTCTTTTATGCATCAAAGCCATGGGAACGAATCTAAACAAAGAAAGGCAAAATGTGCATTCATGGGATGCGAGTTCGGCAAAGCAAACAAAACCGAAACTCGTCGGATGCTAATTGGATCTTTGTTTGAGATGTGCGTCGCGGCCAAATAAATAGACGCGACGCATCGAAGAAATGGTGTTAATGGATTTTAGCTAGACTACCGAGAAATGGTGTTTATGGCATCACTGGTAAGGGTAAGTATTGAATTCCTATTTGCATTTGCTAATGCTGTAGGATTTAATTGGTGCCGAGAGATGCGTATATTTGTTTTGGTACCTTGGCTGTAGGTCGCCAGCCAATGTGTTCATATGGTGATTTATGATACACATGATGAAGCTGGGATAAGCCAACTCAGGGGTAAGATTACCTGATTATCATCATCATCGGCACTACAACCGGGATCCGGTCTTGGCATTATTTAACAAGTATGAGGCTTGTTAAATTTTCCATAGTAATTTGTTTTTCCGGGCAAGGTAGCCTTGCGCCAATTCCCTGATTATGCGGTTGTATTATATATGAACTGATGAATTTTCTTTCATGGAATTTATGATAAGCTTGGAGAGACTTCTTATAGGGGATTTTAAATGTGAAGTTATGCATGCAGGTAAGAATTCTGTTCCAGGGAATTTTAATTTTTAATTTTTAAATGAACTTGATCGATTTGATGCGTGAAGCATTTAAGGTGCTAATGCTACTGCATTAGCGAAATTAGGAGATTGGGTGAAAGTTATGGGGGCTTTTCAGGAAACCGAACCGTGGGATTTGGCGGAACCGCCACAGGTCGATTTCGAGAAAACAGTACAACAATACTGCTCTTGATCGAAAAACCCAACAAAAGACCTGGAGTGAAAACGAGGGATGGTAACGTTGTGGGGAGAACAAAGAACTGATCCCATGCGCCGATAAGAGATCGAAAACAAAGGAGCAACAGATAAAAATAACACGAATATAGATCGAGATCGAGAAAAAGAAAAGGAAGCCGGTGCAAAATATTAAAAAGGTTTTTGCCGGTTTACTGTGAATTGGTGTGGCCTCTGTCGTTGCTTTTGGGATGTAATAAGGACACATTAATTAACAGCAGTTGTTCAACAAACCAAAAGCAACTAATCGGTGCTGAATTGGTTAGTCGGGGCCGACGTAGAAAAAAAATTGAAATATCTCAAGTTTCTCGGTGTCGTGCGTGCTCGTTTTCGCACCATCACCGCCGCATATATACTCGCCCAGAGAAGTCGAACACTGGATCATTTACGGACTGCTTACGCCTAGAACCAGGGTAGAACTCATGATTCAAGTGGTGATTATTGATTCTACATTAAGAAGTTGGATTGTCAACCAAGTCAGCGGCCACTAGCTTCAAGCACGGGACGACAACGTTTAGTCGTCGTTTTGAACGCGACCAACTGGACAAACAAATAACCACTACGTTTGGGGAACAACGTTCAAGAAGGTCACCACCGCTAGCAACATGCCTCACGCAGCCTGACATTGTCATCGGTCAACAACCGACATTTGCGTCGAACAATCGAACACCGTCATTGCAAAGGATTACTAACATCACTATTGTTTATATATATATTCAGAAGCACCTTCAACTTCGGCTTCAGCTGGAACTTCCTCGACAACGTATTCAGCATCTTTGTTTTCGCCTCTCTCATCATCACCTTCGACACAAAACATCTCCGGAAGGGAGCTTATTCGGATGAAGATCCGCGGGATAAAGCGAATATAGATAACTGATGAATTATCGTTAATAAGTAATAAAACTTTTTTAGCTTCAGATTCGGACTCGTTATTTATCTCTTGGAATCTTATTAGTCATTCATCGACAACGAAATAGAAATACAGTCCACTAACAACACACGGCACATGACAGAATTAACACTATATGTATGTGACGTGGTGCACTTTGCTGCAACGAAGTATCGCCAAACCTGCCAACGAGGAAGCACGTGAGCTCTTTAAAAAAAAAAAAAACGATCGTTTTGAATTTAGTGTAACACATCCTATGTATCATAAAAAATAGTTGCTTTTTAATGGTTTCGTAAAGAATGTGTGATCTTCTAAAGATCCCATGGACCCGACCCCCACGGAGTTGTATGTGTCAGCCCTGCGCATATGTGTGGCGGTTCTACCAAATCCCACTGACTACTTACCTCAACAACCCCCATCCCAGTTTGTACCAACTTTCTGCTAATACGATCGCATTAATCACCTGCAAATGCTTCACGCCACAAAATACACCAAATGTATTTACCTAAAAGCTCCTGGAAGAGAATTCTTACCTGCATTCATTTATTCGAATTCAAAATTCCTCTTAAGAAATCTAATCCAGACAGCATATCCCTGAAAAGAAAACTTATCGGTTCACATATAATGTAATCGCATAATTAGGGAATCTTAGCCTTGAGTTGGCTATTCCCAGCCTAACATGTGTACAACTTGTTTACATACACATCGGCTGGCGATTCATTGTCCAACTGCCAAGCAGCGTCGGGCAGCTTGTTTGTTCAGCTGGCTTATACCCGACCATAATCCCTCGCCTAGAAAAAATAAATAATCTCAAATTTCGTTCTTTGCCACATCTACAAATGCAAGCAAGGGCTTCATTTTGGCCACCGACCCAAGATACAATATACAATTCTCATTGTATAAAGTATTGTAATACATTAGCACCTCTTTCGAATGGCTATTCGTATATTTACACAGGGGCATCACTCATCTAAGACTTTTATGATGCCCTCGTCTCATCTTTTCTCTTACCACATTTCTTCGAAGCATCGTCGTCTATTTATTTAGACGCGATGCACTTCATAGACAACGATCTGCTCGATCCCCTTGTCCTTGCCGCCTGCCTGCTTTGTTTTGTCATTGCCTTCGCGCATGGGTAAACAACACAGACCTGAACGATCACACGCATACCACCATGATCTCTATTACGAGATCTGGTTCTCTATTCCACCAAGAGAGACTTTACGTTTCGTAAATACATATCCTTAGTGGAGAGGATATCTATCACACCACAAACTCACCCCAAACGAAGGTTATATCGCTGAGTCTAATTCCACCCGCCAACCACCACGGTCGTTGCCGCTCCCGCTCTCCGTCGCGCGGCGGAGAAGCATAGGTCGTGTGAAAAGGAAGTGTTTCGCCGTGTTTAAAATTCATAAAAAAATCAATTAAATAGTAATAATAAGTTAAGTTCATAATAGTTTATAATCCAAAGTGCAAAGGTACTGTGGGGTGTAAGTAAGTGCCTGACACGACACGGATTCACTTAAATCCCCAACTCTAATCCAGTCGAAGTAGTACGAAAAATAAAAAATGCACTGTGGTCGTTTTACTGGTGAATGTTTTACTATATCCTTACTTTTTAATAAGTTAAGGAATGACAGAAGGAAGATTATAGCACAATGTTTTTCTTTATTTTTATTTTTTAATAAGTTAAGGAATGATAGAAGAAAAATTATAGCACTGTAGACGTCCTCTCGTATTATTGCTCGATTCACTTCCCGCACACTGACTACTATTTGGTGATATATTCTCCCGAAATAATTTAATCTGATTACAGAAATTGCGCGATAAAGAATTATTACAAACCGCGACCGTACCGACACACTTGATTTTTTTAATTTTGTGTGTCCATACACCACTGGGGACAAAATCTGACTTAACGCGAGTATCCGACAGGGGATGAATTTTGACTCTGATCACGATACCTTGAGACGCGTGTCCGGCTGGACGGAAAAAAATCTGACTCTTCAAGCTGAGCAAAGTTGACCCAGCCTCTGGTGATTGCGATGAGTTTCCACGCATGTCATCGCAGGGGAAAAACAATATTTCCTTTTCAAGAAAAACACCCAAATACGCACTGGGCACAGGAAAAGAAAAACAAACATGCGGCTGGTCAAATATGATGATCGGTGTATGGCTGGGTGTATTCCCATCGTACGATAGGGGATCGATTTGGATTGGCGATAAGTCAACAGAACCTTGCTGCGACGGCAAAGGGTACTAGTTTTGGGTGCATGTTTATTTTAGGCATTGGATAATGTAAAGGAATACTGGCATGCAGGAAAAAATAATTTCTTCTGCTTACGTAGAGTACGCAGAAGCATTTCGTTTAGAATAGCCAGCGTGAGAATAGTGGCTGGTCGTTGTTTAGACAACGAATCATTATACATGATCATGGGTATGATTGTCTAACGTCAATCATATTCGGGCCCAAATCCCATGATCAGTAGATAACCGATAAAGGAAATTGGTCGCAACTGTAGCGAAGCTTGGGATTGCAGCAATATTCACTCATGAACCGTAGCAAGGATATCGGCTACAGCTGTGTCAACAATTACGCTGGCCAGCGAGTGTTTATCTTTTATAATTGCTGGCAAGCCGAGCCGATTGGTCCGGCACGGTTCATGTAATATGAATCAAATAATTTGTTTGATGTGCATGTTTGCTGGGGCTTTACTTTCAGGTGAAAGAGAATGAAAGGTAGCTTACGCTGCCCAAAATTGCAGGTAGGTATGGTGTCTTGTGGGTGAGGGAAAAGCAGGTTCATTTAAAGAAATCGACGGTTCTTGGGGAAAGCTTTAAAGAACCGCCACAGTACCTTTTATCGTTTGTTTTGTTTTACCAACCGTTTAAAATAAATAAACACATCAATAACATTAAAACAGTGCTGCAGCTGAATTTTCGATTAGTGATGGGGAGTGAAGTGAATCAGCGCCGTACGCCGGTGCAACATACTTCCTCCCCACACATGTACTAAAACACACCTCGGCATATCCTACCATTCTCCATGTGGAACTAGCTTAACGTTTTCCGTTGTGTGGCTGGTTAGCCCCTTAGCAAGATCTCCTGTTGCTTTCTGTGACTTCTTGTTCTGCTCTTTCAAGTTTGCGCAACTTGTTCTGCACAATAGTACAGAACTGGCCCAACATTCTCCTGCTCGTTCTTGTCAGGTGCCTTCAGCTAGGAAGGTTGTTTCTCCATTGAGGGAAACAGCTGCTTCTAGAAATAGCATACGAGGGTTGCCTCTTATGTTTCGGGATTTGGCAACCCTAGCGTTGCAGTCCGGCAATTGACAGCTCTGTCGTAAAGTTGGACATTTTTGAGGTTATACGCACTCAGAACGTTTTGACATACGAGCGCTATTTGTGTTGTTTACAGTAACTTAAAAGATTCATCTCGGCCCAAAAATGGAATTAAATCGTCAACATTTTCGTGCGATTATTTTTTACAACTTTCGGCGTGCATTAACTCAGCAACAGTGCATGGATGAACTTAATTCAATTTTTGGCGATGAAGCTTCATCAAGGACCAGTGTTTATCGATGGTATGGTGAATTCAATCGTGGTCGTAGTTCACTCCAAGATGAATTTAGTGAAGGTCGTCCAAAATCAGTTGTTGTTCCGAAAACCATTGATGCTGTGCGCGAACTGATATTGGAAGATCGTCATGTGACCTATCGTGAGATTGAGACAACTTTAGGCGTTAGTGGGACCAGCATACATTCAATATTGCATAAACATTTGACTGTCAAAAAAATGTGTTCGAGTTGCATTCCACACAATTTGTCAATCGCCCAAAAAAAGGCTCGTGTCAATTGGTCGAAAGAAATGCTCAAAAAATACGGTCGCGGTGCTTCGAAACACGTCTATGACATCGTGACAGGTGATGAATCGTGGATTTACGCGTATGAGCCCGAAAGTAAACAGCAGTCGACTGTCTGGGTGTTTCAAGATGAGCCAAATCCAACAAAAGTTGTTCGCGCACGAAGCACTTCCAAGCAAATGGTCGCCTGTTTTTTCGGAAAAACTGGACATGTCGCAACCGTACCACAAGAACAACGCAGAACAGTCAATTCTGAGTGGTACACAACCATTTGTTTGCCAGTTGTCTTCCAAGAAATCAGGAAAACCAACCGCCGAAGACGGATCACTCTTCACCACGACAATGCGAGCTCTCACACATCGGCTGCGACAACTGCATTTTTGAGCACCCAAAACGTCGATTTGATGGGTCATCCGCCGTATAGTCCTGACTTGGCACCGAATGACTTCTTTTTATTCCCGTACGTAAAAAACAAACTGAGAGGTCAACGACACCTGAAGAAGCGGTTGCTGCATTCAGAATGCATGTGTTGGAGATACCTCAATCAGAGTGGCAAAAGTGCTTCGACAATTGGTTCAAACGCATGCAAAAGTGTATAGATCTTCATGGGGAATATTTTGAAAAACAATAAAGTGATTTTCGATGATCAATATTTGTTTTTGTTCTCTAATCCCGAAATATAAAAGGCAACCCTCGTACTATGCATCCTCTTCGCGATGTGGATCGAAAGTTGAACTATCGTGTCCACTCCGGTCAAAGTTCTTCAAAACCCCAAGCTCCGACAGGAACTGTGTAGGGTGGTAATTGCAGTACCCAGCATTTCCTCCGCTGGGGTATCTATGGGGGGTAACACCATTCTAAAAAACGCTGCTTCATCGGAGATCCGCTAAAAGTTGTATTTAGTCCTTAGGTGTCCTGGATGTTTCTCAGAATATAATTACCATTTACTTTGTTTATCGAGCTGTTGCTCACACTGGTGCCTAATGTGACTAATTCTCTTACTATATCCTCGCTAACCAATGTTTGGTAATATACTAGATAGAGCTGGTTGTACGCCTGAAACTTTTTCACTTATATACTCTACATTTGACTTAGATCTTAATCTGCTGTCGAGTATAATTCCTAAGTAATTTACACCTTGCTTTGATCTTATGGCCTGATTTCTGAACAAACAAGCTGCTCGACACTGTTTTGGCAGTTGAACAGTGAATCGCCAGCCAATGTGTATGTAAGACATTGTTGTACACATGTGAGGCTGGAAATAGCCAACTCAAGGTTACATTATATGTGAACCGATAAGCTTTCTTTTCAGGGATATGCTGTTTATTCCATAAAGAATTCTTTATTGGGAAAATGTTGCCGATGCGTTGATGCATGGGAAAATGCCCTTGTTGATGCAATCTTTTTAGGATTTAGGTAATGCTTGTATGCATTAATGTCCATGGAGAAGGACATGTTTTCAGGCGCCAATGCAATCGCATTGGCGGGAGACAATGGGAGTTGGGTTGTAATAATGGGAGGTTCTTCGGGTCAGCTTAAGAGAACCCCCACACACCCGTATGTCTTCCGCAGAGATACGATATCTCCGAGTCACATATCGTGGATTCAAACTGGGAACCTACTGCCTCATACATGTCTATCCTTGAGGTAACTTCGTAAACATCTTTGCACTCGATTGTAGTTCGTTGTCAGACTTCTCACCAATGTCTCTTCTCCCGGTACCCTACTGATGGCTATTGTATGCTCTGTGATTCGGTAGTTCCCTTTTTGGAGCTCAAGAAGCAAACCGCCTTTCTGGTTTTTTTCGGATCTCCACTGCTTCTATTGTAACTTGTGATCCGTTCCATGCTGTGAAGAATGTCTGGGTATGACAAACTTGTTGTGGATTCTACTAGTATGGCGCCGGTTTCGCATGTCTGAGCCGATTCTTTGACGGTTTGCTTTCCGTCTTAGTCTCAACAGCGTGTTCGCTTTTTTCCTTTTTGGACGACTCCATTACCCTCTGCCTGCCTGCCAAACTCGTTTGTATTCTTGCTATTGGTCGGGCACTTTCTTCTTCACCATTGCCCTTTTTCATTGACTCTTCGATTTTTGTGCTGTCCTCCTCAACAGCAAATATAAACAATAAGTTCCCTTTGTCTGTCCACGAAAGAAAAGAAGCTAGCATCTGCTTCATTTACACTGATTGTATTATTAGTGAGTTTAGAGCGTTGTAGTTACGGAGAGGGGGTAACCTGAGTTACTGCAGGAATTCAGTGGGTCAGCTTCTATAATGATATAACGCTTTCGCTCAGTCATTGCGGACCCCGGTTTATGTGCCGTTCTGGGACGCTATTGATCTTTTATGCCAGGGTGTTGCTATGACATGAGAGTTGCGTGCCAACCAATGCAACATTCATAGTTTACGGTACATTTTCTTTTCTTGGTCTGCTTATATATGTAACCACAAAGCCGCAATTCTTGCCCTATGCCAAACTCAGGTTGTAATTGATACCCATATTTCGGTGCCCGATTATAATTCAGTGCGCCTGTTTTTCCCCATATCTTTTCATATATATCTAAAACTCGTGTAGCAGTGGGTGATTCCGGTGGTTGCAAAACATCTAGAAGATACAGATGCGATGGACTATCAATACTTTTTTCCAGCATTTCAGTATCATTTTGGTGCCTGGGCTTTTAGGATTTACCACGATAATTTTCATATCGCAATTTTTATTGTTAAACATTTTATTTTTAACTAGTTAATAATAAAGGATTTGTTATACTGTGGCGTTTCTAACAGATACACTCGCAATATGCAAGCAAATAGTGAAAAACACCGAAAGGAAATTCGAATAAGGAAAAGCATCAGGGCCGTACATCATAGCGATAACATAACCATTCCACATCAGTTGAGTATACTCGAGTTTAGAAATCCAATTCGTACACGCGGTAGTGGCCTGATGTGTTGAGCCTTGGTTAAATGTTTAGTGACTCTAACCGTCATAGCGTCAGTTCTTCACTATCGTCGCAAACGCTATAATACTGATTTCATATCTTGTATCATTCAAGGAAAATGTTGGTAGTTTGTTTTATTGTAGAATTGGTGTCGTAGGGGGGGGGGGGGGGGGGGGGGGGGGGGATTCGCCCAGTTTTAGGGCACCTTTGGCCAGCTGGCCATTATACTTCTCGTTCTTTCTCAGATATAATTCACTGAAGAGGTATGTAGGCAATGTGAGATGCCGTCCGTTCATTATTGTTACCTATGCTGAAGTTCACACTTGGATAGCAACTCATTCTTTAACTAATTCTATGCTCTACCCGGCCACCTGTTCCACATTTTTCGACCGAGTCTCTCAACCAAGTTTCCGAAAGATAATCACAGATTTTTTTCTAATCCTCTCATGGAACTGCACACTAGGACGCAACCGACCACTTTGATAGTAATTCAAAATACAACAAACCCATACTTGCATTCAAATACACTTTCGACAACCCATTGAAATAAATTCTCATCGCGGTAGAGCAAACGACGCCAAGGATGGTTAAAACGAATCAACTTCACAGGATTGCAAGAGTTCCGGACCACAGATCTACAGTACTAAATTCGTTCGTCTTCAACATATATTCTAAACATTCGCAACAATGGATTTTACACGGTCTCAACCCATAATGAAATTTACTGCTCTCACACATGTAATGAAAATTCAATGGAAAATTTTCCTTAATTACAAAACATTTGGAGAAAATCGGTGTCACCTCATCCCCCGGGCGTATGGGGTCTTGCCCATCAAATCAGCGGCAAGAAGCAAAGGCAAATTAAAATTGAATTGCATTGCAAACAATAGGTTGGCAAGAGGTGGAAAAAATTCAATTTTAGTTTCGTAACTGAATTCGCTATTTTCGTATTCGCTTGGATGAGAGCGTACTTCCCACCGACTGGTAGCTCACCTCATCGTATCGCGATTATTAATTGAATCTAATGTGCATGGCAATTAATCACCCCTTTTCGGGTTCCTTTTCCTTCAGTTGCTGTTGTTGTGAGTTATTTTTATTGCCTGGACTTCCATTTCGCAATTGAATTGTTTTTTGAAAGAGTAGTTTATCGATGTTTCGTGTACCTTTTCTTTTGCCCGAACGAATTTGTAGAAGAAAAGATGTGGAGCTCCACTATTCTATACGACGACGAGATGGGAGAGGTGCTTGGAAATGTACTTCATAAGATTGATGGACGATATCAATCCGCTCTCCGGGTGCATTTGATAAGTGCAAAGTGCGTAGCAGTGGCATCGTCGCACTAATATAATTGAACCTATTACCCATTATCAGAGTGTTTGCGGGACTTGGGCCTTGGGGGCGAAATGTACGACTTCCAACTCGGCACAATGCAATACAACTATTTTCGATATAATCTTCTTTTTGTGGACAATATCACGGTAGCTACAGCTGTGTTTGCACTACATCTATTAAACTTTCGCCAACACGATGAGCAGAAGCAGGAATTCCATGACGTGCAAATAGTGCTGACCCAAAAGACGGCATTAGGTGTAGGAGCATGCTGCGCGATGTTTACTTGGATGTTTATTTGATGGGGTTGTTAATGTTTTAAATGAACACCTGTTGCCTGCACAACATTTTGTGCGAAGTTATCCCATCGCTAACTCACATCTATTATGCGAAATGTGACTCATAGAGCGGTGGAAAACGTTTGAAGTTGTCGGCTTTTTTGGAATGTTGTATTTTAAATGAGTAGTTGTATTGAATGCGAACCTTTGTGGTATTTTTTTGAAGTGTCACAATAAATACAGTGTACAAAAGTTTATTATTTTTATTTTCGTTTATTATTAACTTTCTGAGACTACGGCGGAGATTTCTGTTTATTGTAGTGTTTGCAAGCCCCATCTGTTGGCGTATCAATACTCAATTGGGAATCCATACGAATTCTTACACAAATAAAGGCGCTAAAAATGAAAGTTTGGAGAAAAATAAATCCAGTATTTTTCATCGTATAGCCCCAGCGATATTTATATTCTTTCAAAAATATCGTCAATTGTTGATCTAAACTGCCCGCGTTAGTCGAAGTGGTCATTTTTTGTCAGAACTTGGTGCAACGGTCGTTAATTATACTGCCAAGTTTAAGTGGGATGTGTCCAGCGATATGACTATAACGGCTCTTTAAATCAGTCTGTCAGTAGTGTGACATTGAACAATATTGAACAATAAATTTGTCTCAAATTTATGTCGCATACGAAATTAAGTGTGCTAACGTATTGAAGATGTACTATCAAAAGTTTGTGCATATGAGCGGGACAAAGTCTTCAAGAAAGATCAAGAGCTCGTCGAAGACTTGCCTCATTCTGGACGCCCGTCGACAAGTTTGACTGAAGATAACATCAAAGGAGGTGTTTTGTCCTCTGTTGTGCCGTGTTGTTGTGGACTGTATCTAATGTGTAAGTATTACAACAGATTTGTTTGGTTCTGACTTCGTTCTTGTTTGATGCAGCTTTCTGCCTGTGAGTGATCTTGTAATTTTCCCGTCTTCCTATAACTTGAGTTCTGGATATTCTTGCTTTGGACTACGTATGTCCTTCCGCTGAATTAATTTACACCTGTTTACAGTTGGTTGGCGTCTTGAACTTCTTAGTTATCAACCCTTTTGATCTTGTTCCAGTAACTACGATAGTGTGTTTACTTTACCCGAGCTTTATTTCAATTCTGTAACAAACTTAACATATGCGTAATTATCGTCACTGTTATAGATAAATGTAAATGAATTGTATTGCGGATATTCCGACTTTACTGTACTGTGGCGGTTTCGCCAAACCCCACTGACTAGTTACCTAAAGACCCCCCATCCCTACAACCCAACCTTATAAGTTTCGCTAATGCAATCGCATTAGCACCTTAAATGCTTCACACATCAAATAAATCCAATTTATATAACCTAAAAGTACCTGTAAAAGAATTCTTACCTTTCATGCATTTCTTCGCATACAATTCCCTGTAAGAATCCTTTCCTAACTTATCAGGAATCCCAATCTCACCAAGTGCATTTCCCCCTAGACGAGTTTCTGAAAACAATGTAACCATCATAACAGGGACCATACACATTGCGTCGCATATTTCCCGTCCTCACCAAGTGTATCATAAATCACCATACGTACACATTGGCTGACGACCTACACCCAAGAAACAAAAAAAAAAAAAAAATACGCATCTTGCGTCTCCTGACACCAATCAATCCTACAATGAAAATAGGGATTCAATACCCTACCCTTACCAGCGATGCCATAAACACCATTCCCGGTAATCTAGCTAAAACCCATTAGCACATTTCCACATTGCATTGCCGCCTATTTATTTAGCCGCAATGCACATCTCAGACAAAGACCCAAACGTTCCCTTTGTCTTTTCATATTTCGGGATTTGCTTCTTATCAGCAGCGGCAAGAGCAAACAGAAAACCAATTATCATCCAAGGAGATTCGGTCTGTTTGCTTTACCGAACTCGCATCTAATGAATGCACATTTTCCCTTTCTTTGTTTCAGATTCGTTCCCATGGCGTTGTGTATGAAAAGCCCAATGTGATCTTCACTCCGACATACACATACATTGCCAAGTCTTTCTTCCTTGTTTTCACCACGAGAGAAACACTTTCTCTCTCGGGAAAACTCACCCCATGAGCGAGTCGGCTCACCACGAGCCGTTTATCGCGAGCTCCCGCCCTCCGTCGCGCGGCGGAGGAGCGTAGATATACACAGTCGAGTCGCAAAGTGTCTTGAGACGTTATTTTCAAAAGTCCTCATTCGTGTTAATTGAAATCGATTTGCGAAATTTCGCTTTGGAAATCAAACCGAAATTAAGTGCTCTTGGAAACGTAGTTTAAGTGAAGTTAATATAAAAACAAATCAAAGACCCCTGTGCGGTTATAAAATAAGGACCAAATTAAAAATAAAAGAACATTCGAACATTTAAACGGGCGTTTCAATAACCTTCGCTGCGGTGTCGTGTGTTTGTGCTTTTCCTTCAGCATTTTACTTGGTGGAACATTAGTGACCATCGGATGGGGATAGGAGTGAACCGAGTGTCCGTGTTTGGCGCAATACTCCTAATCCCCACAGTACTGTGAGTAGGGCGTTAGAATATACTCACAGCTAGGCCAGCTTGTCGTAAGAGGCGACTAAAGGCCGAGTGGTAGCCGGGGTCCCAACGCCCTGTGCGCCCGGTGAAATACCACCCCATCAAGCTTTAGGCTCCGTGAAATGGTCGGGAGAAATCCCTGGCCATCTTTCGGAGCTTGGCTGATGGACCGGTTCGAGAAAAGGTTGGTTAGGTGGTAGTCGGTCCCAAGGTGAGATACCACCCCGTCACGCTGTACATTCCGCGATATCGCCGAGAGAAATCCTCGACGGTGTTTCGAATGTGTGGCTGATGGCCCGGACTGACACAGGGATAAGTCATGATGGTGTCTTCTGATATAAAGAATTCCGGAGGTAAACTAATCTCCCATTCGGATCTCCGGGGGGGACTATGTCAGGGGGAACATCATGCAGATATCATGATAAATAATGGAACTTTGAGAGGTTCGTCATCGCATAACCGGGCTAGCTCTCGAGGCTCGGCCCACGCTCGACTGGTGACGGCATTTTGCAACATCAGGGGCATCGGTTTCAACAATACTAATGTAAACGCCGTCCACCAATATTTGCAAACAACGAAACCTGATATCCTTGCCCTAACTGAGACCCAGGTCGATTCGTCAACTGATTCGACATATCTTCGTTGCTCAGGATACGACTTACATTCGAGATTCCGTTTTAAGGGCGGTGTCTGCGTCTTCGCACGGTCCGATCTGGCTTGCCAGAGGATGGAGGCGTTGGAACCCAATAATATGGACATCATATGGTTGAGGGTCGTGCTGAGGAATTCCGTTAAATTTCTTTGTTGTCTTTACCGCTCCCCGAATGACGATCGACCGGCGACATTTTTCGAACATCTTTCATATACCGTCGACTGGATACAGATCAACCACCCAGCTTCTGAAATTATTGTCCTTGGCGATTTTAATGTGCACAATTCCGACTGGTTGTTACATTCTAACAGAACCGACGAGGCTGGGAGGCTGGCGGAGATATTTGCTGTAAGCCACAACTTGACTCAACTCGTGGGGGAGCCAACGCGAATACCGGATGCACGGGGCGACTATGCGAGCACCCTGGATCTGTTTTTGACATCCGAACCGAGTATTTATACCGTAGAGGTTTCTGCGCCACTAGGAAACTCAGATCACTGCTTGGTATCTGCCGCGCAAGCACTTGCATACCAAGCGAATAACCGGCCTAGGCAGCTTCGCCATGTATGGAAGTATGGGGCCGCTAACTGGGACGATATGCGAGATTTCTTCGCATCCTTTCCATGGTCCGAGATGTGCTTCGGAAACTCCGATGTTAACGCTTGCGCGGAGTCGGTGTCAGAGATTATTCTTCTGGGGATGGAGATGTATATTCCACATTCCATCAAACGAAGTTCGTCTGATAAACCTTGGTTTGACAAAAAATGCGAGCTGATTACAGCGGCAAAAAATAGAGCTTTTAAGCAATGGCGCTCCAATCCCACCGATGTTAACAGAACGAATTTTGTTAGAATCAGAAACGTGTGCAACCAGGCGAATGATACCGCGAAGAAGGCTCACAACGACAGGGTGATCAATAAGCTCCTTCGGTGCCCAACTGGTTCGCGCTCCTTGTGGTCAATGGCAAAGGCTGTCAGCAGTAACTTTGCTTCCTCCTCTTTCCCTCCGTTGGTGACAGACAGCGGGACGTTAGTCACGAATCCAAAGGATAAAGCTAATGTGTTCGCGAATTTATTTTCCGCGAATTCAAATC
The DNA here is from genome assembly GCA_963931805.1 of Microdon myrmicae. Classification (NCBI taxonomy): domain Eukaryota; kingdom Metazoa; phylum Arthropoda; class Insecta; order Diptera; family Syrphidae; genus Microdon; species Microdon myrmicae. Next base: position 37,196,924 of record OZ007496.1, read on the forward strand.
TCGATCCCGGCCTTTTGCAGCCACCCGTGATCTCGCCGGTACAGTCTTCCATGCGGGATGTGAGATTTCGTCCGCGCACTATTCAGCGCATTCTACGTGAACTGGATTGTAGGAAGGCAACCGGCCCGGACGGAATACCAGCAATAGTCCTTAAGAACTGTGCTCCAGAACTATCGCCGGTTCTTGGCAGACTCTTCCGCTTATCTTATGCACGGAGGACCTTTCCTGCCTGCTGGAAAATCGCTCGAGTTCAGCCAATCCCAAAGACGGGAAAAAAGTGTCTCCCACAAAATTACCGTCCGATAGCATTACTGTCTATTTTATCTAAAGTAATGGAAAAAGTCATCAATACAGAGTTGGTTAAGTATTTGGAGTGCAACGGTCTTCTGAATGATCGTCAATACGGATTCCGTGGCAGGCGGTCCACAGGAGACCTTTTGACACTTATAACCGATATATGGACATCTGCGATTGAACGGCATGGTGAGTCAAGGCCCGTCGCATTAGATATCTCCAAGGCTTTTGACCGCGTCTGGCACGGGGCATTGCTGAGCAAACTTCGTTCATATGGACTTTCCCAACAGCTTTGCGACTGGACGAGGAGCTTCCTCGAGAATCGATCGATCCGGGTTGTTGTGGACGGCGCATGTTCGGATCTGTATCCTGTTAATTCGGGGGTGCCCCAAGGTTCTATTTTGGCTCCAACCTTGTTCTTGCTTCACATAAATGATTTGTTGGAGACAACGGATAACAAAGTGTTCAGTTTTGCGGATGATAGTACGCTTGTTTCCTCCTTTTCGAGTGATCGGCCGATTGGTGCATCAACGTCGCACCAGCTGAGATGTAGACAGATTGACTCTCTGAACCAGGATCTAGATAAAGTCCTGCAGTGGGGAAAGGCCAATCTTGTCGACTTCAACGCAACGAAGACCCAGTATACAACATTCACAAAGAAAAGTTGATCATCGGTTCCACAGCTGATGATGAATGGCCGGGCCCTCGAGGCTGGAGATAGCTTGAAACTGCTCGGCGTCACGGTCTGTGGGAATGTATCATGGCATAAACACGTGTCGTGTATCGCCAGGTCGGCCTCAGGAAAACTGAGCTATCTTTTTAGAGCCAAGAAATATTTTACTCCGGCCCAACTTCTTCTCCTATATAAATCTCAAATTAGACCCGCGCTCGAATATTGCTCTCATGTTTGGAGCTCGGCTCCTAAACATACCCTCGACCTACTTGAGAGCTTACAAAGACGAGCAATCCGGCTGATCGGGGACTCGGCGCTGACGTCGGGACTACAGTCGCTATCACATCGAAGGCGCGTGGCCGACCTCTGTCTGTTCTACAGATATTATCACGGGTGCTGTTCTTCGGAGATTCTTGGCACTGTTCCACGCAATTCGGTCTATATGCGCTCCACAAGACAATCCGACAGATCGCACCCGTTTGTGGTTCTTCTCCCGACGGCGCGAACATCCCTGTATCAGAACTCGTTCCGTTACAGAGCGGGGAAGCTGTGGAACTCCCTTCCCACGCGAGTGTTCCCGGAGCGTTACAACCTGCAACTGTTCAAAAAGAACTGCAACAGTTATTTGATGGCATCTCGGGGCGCCCACTCGACGCTATAGGTTCGCCTCTCCCGAGAGAAGTCTAATAAAAAAAAAAAAAAAAAAAAAGTACCCCTTGATTTTAACTTCTTTGTCACTGATCTACTCTATGTTGGGGGTCCTTTTGACTGGGTTCCTGTGGTGACACTTCTATGTAATTGGAAATAAGCATTTCAGGATGTTGGGGTTATTGGGAATTGAATCAATTCACGACAATTGAACATTTGGTTGAATTTGTGGCGCCTATGATTCAATGGGATTAAAGATTGGGAGTATGGATAGGGTAGGATATTTGGGTATGGGTGATTGCTTTATGATGTAATAATGAGATATTGGATGAGAGTAGTAATTTGGGAACACTATAACAACACATGAATCGAAAAGATCGTTAGACGAGTCAATCGACAGCAATCGGTAAGAGTTGTCAAAGGCGATCAAAAATTCAAAAGTCAGGTGATAAAGTTATGGCATAGGTATTTTGTGACTTTATCAACTTCCTTCAAAAAGGAAAAACCATGAATATTGTATTTTATTGCGCATTATTGCATCGAATGAATAGAGGATAGTCAAGAAAAAACGGTCTCTCCTGCAAAAAAAGAGTGCTGTTTCAATAAGTTTACTGTGGGAGTTCTTTAAGCCATTTCCCAAGAACCACCCATTCCCTTTCACCTGTCTTCCACTTCCCAAGCAAGTCTTTCTACTTACCTGCAAAGGGGCAGCGTCAGCTCCCCTGCAGCATCTCCCACCTGAAAGCAACCTGGCATGCATATTAGCGAATTGTTCTGGTTCATAATACTTGAACCATTCAATACTCCCCTATCGGCTCAGCTTGTCAGCAATTATAATCGACAAATACACGCTGGCCAGCGTATCTGTTGACACAGCTGTAGCCGATAATCTTTCCACAGTTCACAATTGTATATCGCGCCTATACCCTTAGGTCCGCGACAGCTGCGACAATTCCTTATTATCGGCTATCAAGCTATCATGGCATTTGGGCATGAATAATTTTTTTTTTTTTTATGAGACTTCTCTCGGGAGAGGCGAACCTATAGCACCGAATGGGCGCCCCGAGATGGCACCAAATAACTGTTGCAGTTCTTTTTGAACTGTTGCATGTTGTAACGCTCCGGCAACACTCTCGTGGGAAGGGAGTTCCACAGCTTCACCGCTCTGTAACGGAACGAGTTCTGATGCAGGGATTTTCGCGCCGTCGGGAGATGAACCACAAACGGGTGCGATCCGTCGGATTGTATTGTGGAGCGCACATAAGCCGAATTGCGTGGAACAATATCACAAATCTCCGAAGAACAGTACCCGTGATAATATCTGTAAAACAGACAGAGATCGGCTACGCGCCTTCGATGTGATAGCGCCTGTAGTCCCGATGTCAGCGCCGAGTTCCTGATCAGGCGGATCGCTCGTCTCTGTAAGCTCTCAAGTAGTGGGTATGTTTAGGAGCCAAGCTCTAAACATGAGAGCAATATTCGAGCGCGGGCTTAATTTGAGATTTATATAGGAGAAGAAGTTGGGCCGGAGTAAAATATTTCTTGGCTCTAAAAAGATAACTCAGTTTTCCTGAGGCTGACCTGGAGATGCTCGACACGTGTTTATGCCATAATACATTCCCACAGACTGTGACGCCGAGCAATTTCAAGCTTTCTCCATTTTCTAGGGACTGGCCATTCATCATCAGCTGTGGAACCGATGATCAACTTTTCTTTGTGAATGTTGTATATTGTATCTTCGCTGCATTGAAGCCGACGAGATTGGCCCTTCTCCACTGCAGGACCCTATCTAGATCCTGATTCAAAGAGTCAATCTGTCTACATCTCAGCTGATGCGACGCAGATGCACCAATCGGCCGAACACTCGAAAAGGAGGAAACAAGCGTACTATCATCCGCAAAACTGAACACTTTGTTATCCGTTGTTTGCAACAAATCAATACAATCGTTGTTTAGGCAATCTTATCCATGTCATGCGCTATGATGACCCTCCTGCGAACCAAAGCAAACACACAGTACCTCACTGCGTTTGTTTCGTTTATTAACCGTTGGTCCATGGTTCCCCTGGGTGAGACGTTTGCTTGCACATCTGCAGGTCAAATCCCTCAACACCATATCCATGTACCAGCACATTAAGCATATAGCCATCCAGCCTGACCCCTTGCCACCGTCGGGGAGGTCTCTGTTGACTTAATGTTCATAACTAATTTTCCTCCTTGTGCTCCAGAGCCATACGGCTAAAACAAACATAACTCAAATCTCCGGTTGAATTATCGTCACCCAAGTATGTTTCGCCTACAATGGCATTTCCTTGAACTCATAAATAAATACGATGACGATCCCATGCAGCATCGGCAGGCCATGAACGATGTCCATCTCATCGTTTGACCCTTGAAATAGCGTTTTTGTTTACTTTAAAGCAAAAACCTATTTCGTTCTCAGGCGTGCATCATCGATGATTTATGACCACATTGCCTGCAGCCCCTGTTGCTCGTACATTTGTTTGATCAGGTGCCGGCCGATCGTTGTCTGTATTGCAGGCAAAAGGGGCATCGTACGTGACCTATGCAGCATTGGGAAATCCTCCCATTCCACCCCTTTCTCGATCACCATTGGCCGCTGCCAGGTTGATCCGGTTCGCTCCTCCCAAATCGATGTGATCCACCACCGTTGAATCTGACAGATGTGGATTCCATCGAAGAGTCAGATTTTAACATCCAGAGGGTGCGCACATACTTTAATGAATCAACGCGGATAGTCATGGAGAGTTTGACCACGAGTTCGTTTTTCTTTTTCATTAAGTCGAGTCTTTTCACGTGCGTCTTTTTGTCATACCGTATCTCACCAGTATTTGATTTCAGTAGCGAGTCAGTTGCGTAAAAGAACCATAATTTAATATCGTTTTCTGAAACAAGGTGTTTCCCACTAGGGTTTAATATAGTTGGCTAAAACGAAGTGTATCACACTAACTTTGAAGTGTTATAAAATTAATGTCGATTGATCTGTGCTTTAATACACATGTTATAGTAGAACTAAGTGCAATGTCCAACAAAAACGTTAAATAAAGAGAACGTATTAAAAAAACACCACGACCTCAGTGAATTTTTATTTTTCTATCCTTTGGGTTCCTGGATATTTGGTGGGTCGTGCTCGTCGGAATAACTTTTAGAGAAAAGAAGCAGTGACAATCAGTGGTGTTGTTAGTGAATCAGCGCCGTACGCCGGTGCACCCTACAACAATAACGCTACAATACCACCCCATTTATTGGTTTAATTCAATCAACATAATTACCTACATCTGAAGTATAAGTTACAAATTAGAGAGCTTAAGAACTATCTTAACCTAAGGTAGCCAGGACAACAATGCACTATGCTACAAATCAGGGAAAACTATGTTCGAATTCAATGAATTATGTTACGGATTGCTGCTCCACTCTAGATCTGGCCACCAACGAGTGCTGGCTTTTCGCAGACCTCAAAATGATGCTCCAAAGAAAGAAATTCGGCTCAAATGAAGAAGTGATTGCCGAAATTGACAGCTATTTTGAGACATAAGACAAATCGTTCTAGAAAAAGGCTTCGAAAAGTTAGAGGAGCAGTGAAATGAATGTAAACACTCTTGCATGAATTCGAATTTAAATAAAAACATTGTTTTCTTAGTTAGTGTGAAGTGTTATCAATATTAAATGCCTTACTTCCAGTAGTCATAAATATTATATGAATTACAAGCCGTGTTTCATAACATCTACGGTCAAAAGTCATCACATCAACTAACAATTGTGATTATTGGTATTAAAACAATTACCATTGATTATTATTAATATGACGTCAATTATCGAAAGATTTTGTTAGTGTTAGGGTACTTACGGTCAGTTGTTATCAGTATGGAATCAATTTAAGTAATCATTGGAGATAATTTAATTTCAAAAAGTGGTCATAAATATTGATCACATAAGAATCAGTATTCATTAGAATTGTCTAAATTGTTTTTGTTAATACTACATCAATTATCCACGGAAGTTATCAGTAGTGCGATAAGTTACAAAATATAATTTAATAACCATTATTATTCTGTGAACCAATTGGTCTCAAATTATTACCAATGACTCAATTATGATTATATATTTATATATATATCCTCTGCCAGTGGCGGCGTGTGGGAAACAAAGTAGGTTGCGTCGACGTACGGCACGGGATTCACTTCTTCTCCCAAACGTTACTATAAGTTCATCGGTTCCGCGATTAACCATCACCAAGGTTTAAGTCCAAAACACAGAACAAACAGCACAGCGAATAAAACACACCGATGGAAGTCACCGAAAAATAAAACGCACTGAGCACAGGTTTTGTTGTAAATTGTTATTTTTTGTATTTCTGCCTACTTTTAATTAAACGCGCGTTTACTCGACTCGACGGGGTATGGATTTTGACTCGACACTATAATAACGACTCCGGGGTATATTCGCGTCCCCGTGCGCACCGGGGAGCGGGAGCGGTAGTGACCTGCTCGGTCGACGGGTGTAAAACGACTCAATCGAGGGTTGGAATCTGGATCTTGATTCACCCTCGATTCGGTGGTGGCGGTGGATATCCTCTCCACTAAGGATATGTTTTTACTTACCACCAGAGAAACGTAAAGTCTCTCTTGGTGGAATAGAAAACCAGATCTCGTAATGGAGGTCATGGTGGTATGTGTGTGATCGTTTAGATCTATGTTGTTTACACATGCACGAAGGCAATGGAAAAACAAAGCAGGCAGGCGGCAAGGACAAAGGAATCGGGAAGATCGTTGCTTATGCTGTGCATCGCGGCTAAATAAATAGACGACTATACATAGAAGAAATGTGCTAAAAGAAAAGATGGAACGAGGGCATCATAAAAGTCTTAGATGAGTGATGCCCTTGTGTAAATATACGAATAGCCATTAGTAGGAGGTGCTAATGGATTACAATACTTTATACAATGAGAATTGTATATTGTATCTTGGGTCGGTGGCCGAAACGAATCCCTTGCTTGCATTTGTATATGCAGGGAAATTCATTTGTGGCAATGAACGAAATTTGATATTATTTATTCGTTTAGACGAGGGATCATGGTCGGGTAAATGCCAGCTGAACAAACAAGCTGCCCGACACTGCTTTGGCAGTTGGACAATGAATCGCCAGCCAATGTGTATGTAAGACATTGTTGTACACATTTCAGGCTAGGAATAGCCAACTCTAGGTTAAAATTCCTGATTATGCGGTTACATTATATGTGAACCGATAAGTTTTCTTTTCAGGGATATGCTGTTTGGAACAGAATTCTTAAAAGGAATTTTGAATTCGAATAAATGGATCCAGGTAAGAATTCTCTTCCAGAAGCTTTTAGCTAAATACATTTGGTCATTTGTTGCGTGAAGCATTTTCAGGTGCTAATGCGATTGTATTATCGAAAACTTAATGAAGGTTGGGTCGTAGTTATGGGGGTTCTTCGGGTAAGTAGACAGTGGGTTTCGCGAAACCGCCACAGGCGTGTAGCTATAGCGCCGAGCCGTCACCCGGAGATGGCACCAAATAACCGTTGCAGTTCTTCTTGAACAGTTGTAGGCTATGTAAGGAAACTTTTCGTCACTCACTTTGCACACCACACACACACTTTATACACATTTGAAAACAACACACTTACTAGGACGAATAATAAAGATTGCAAATCCGTAGCATGAAATATTTTTTATTTTTTGAATCTCCACAAATCGTTTTGATCAATTCGATGATGACGGAGAAAGAAATAATTAAACAAAACCGATATTGCAATTCATATAACTATTTATTTGTTATTTAAATAAACTTATTTACGCTATTAGCACAAGACACAAACTTTTAATTTTGCATTGATTATAAAGTCGAAAATGAATTACTATTATCAACCGACTCCTCGTACACGAACTCCTCACTCTCCGTCCCGGTCAAGTCTCGAAAACCAACTCTTGATGTCCGCTTTTACATCGGACGAAAACTTTTCTTATCCTCCAGATAAAAGGATTTTCCTTTCTTTGTCTTTCCCAAATTTGGGATCGAAACAGGAAACACAAAAGAACAATCAACAAAGGATCTTTCCGATGAGTATTTACGATCCTTTGTGTCGGTCGGCGATAAACGTACATGTATTCGATTTATTGCGCCTGTTGTTTTCTTTAACCGCATGGGCCAGAATCTCTTCCGTGGCGAATCGGTACAAAGGAAAAGATCAATAGCGCCTAGGTCAACGTGCAGTTCGTTTTATGGTACCTGTTTATTTCTTCCAGGCGTATGGGCAAGGATGTTCCTTTGGGAAACGGTTTGGGTAAACAAACCTTTGAAAGATCATAAAATTGCAGATGTGCAATTTATAATTCTCAACAACTTTACTTAAAAGTTGGTCATCTGGTCCACAGATTTGGATCCAGGGGATTCTGCGTGTTGAACATATGGTTCGTTGTTTCACGTCTTGGATTCGACTTAAATTCGGTAAATTGAACGTGCAGTTCAATTTGTTTGATATTGGATTTATATCGTGATATTTACCGTATGCGCGATTAATGATGGAGCTTAGCTCCAAAGAGGTAGGTTTTATGGGGTGGATGGTTGTGGCCGTAACAGCTATAATGCTCCGAAAACACTCGCGTGGGGAGAGACAGCTTCACAGCTTTTCTACTCCGTAATGAGTTCCAGTACAGAGATATTCACGCTCTCTGGAGATGAATCGCAAGTGGTGCGATTCGTCTCGTGGGGCGCAAATAAACCGAATTGCTTGGAACAATACCACGAATCTCCGAAGAACAATACCCGTGATAATATCTATAAAACACACAGAGGTTAGCTACCCACCTTCGATGTCTTAGCGGCTGTAATTCCGACGTCAGCTCTGTGTCTCCAATCAGGTGGATCACTCGTCTCTGTATACTCTCAGGTAGGTTGAGGGTATACTTACGAGCAGAGCTCCAAACATGAGAGCAATATTCGAGCACTGGTCTTATTTGGGATTTATACAGAAGAAAAACTTGGGTCGGAGTAAAATATTTCTTGACACTAGAAAAATGACCCAGAGGTGGGCCTGGCGATGTTTGTCACCTATTTATGCCACGATACATTTCCACAGACCATGACTCCGAGCAATTTTATGTTTTTACCCAGATTCGAGGGCCTGGCTATTCATCATCAGTTATGTAACCGATGATCCACTTGTCTTTGTGAATGTTGTATATTGTATCTTCATTGCATTGAAGTCGACGAGATTGGTCTTTCCCAACTGCAGGACCTTATCCAGATCTCGATTCGATCTGTGGGGTTCTTTAAACCACTTCCAAAGAACCCCCGTTACCTCAATTTACCTGCACCTATTTTAAGCAGCTTACCTGAATATGAGCTGTTCCAACCCCTCCTTCGAACGGTCATTCCTGAAACATAAATTCATGACAAGATTACCGTCTTACCATGACATCAAACCTATAGCATCAACCGAGCTACCTCGGTGCATCCGTCATGAATCGAGCGAAATATGGACGGCACATGTCCACCAAACACACGCCAACCGTTCTGTGTGTTATCGTTTCACCAATCCGTTGTCCAAGAAGACATGCCGGGCTACTTGCTGGCTTGCACATCTGCAAACCAGATTTCCAATGTGCAATCTATTTTTCGAAAAAGAAAAAAAGAACAAATAGACCATTATCCTAGCCCTGGCCATGGCGAGCAATCCCTTGCTGAACTAACACCACAGAGGAATCCATTTCCGTCGCCTGCAATATTCCCTATAACTCTCGACATTATGGCTTTAGCCTCCATGTACGGATATTTGTTTACATGCCAGCATGACCGATTATACGATCCGTTGCCGTATCGAGGAACGATCACCAGCATCGGTCATGAATAAGGATACGTTGTCCAAACAACGAGTAGCCATGATTCTCACGCTGACTATCGAATCAAAATGCTTCTGTTTACTCAACGTAAGCAGAAGAAATTATCTTCGCCTGCACGGCTGCATTCTCTTGTGTTAATGAACACCTAAATAAATATGCACCCAAGCATCGTAGCCTCGATCATTGGAGCGAAGTTTGGTTACATGTTATCAACAGAAAAGGAAACCATATGATTTATGATGGAATAGTCAGCCAGCCTCGGTATTCGATCCTTTATTTGATCAGCCGGCGTATCTTAAGTTCATTTTACGCCCCCTTCGCCTCTGTGTTGTCGTGGCTTCCAAGAAATGGATTTTCATCCAGGCCTCTATGGCCACAAGGGAAATGCGTCGGTTCTAAGTTTTCAGGTCGTTCGCTCTTTGGTTATCACCAGGGAAAAGATCGGATCGGCTACTTCCAGACCGATGGAAATCCATCTTCATCGCGGCTAGTGGATGTTGACGGCAACAGACCACAAGGAGTCAAAATTCATCCGTCGAGGAGAGACGTCGAGTATCACCAACTATTCGTCCTGTCATAACTTCAAAAATATCGGGAGCCAGATTTGCGTGTCGAGTTCTTGCCGAGAAACATAGGTTCGATGTAAAGTAAAGTAAATATAAGTAAATATAAATTTACTTAAAATATGATTACCAAATACGGAAGTGACGTTGATTCATAGAATTCGTGTACCACACCATATATAACAAGTGCATCGTGTAAATTAAAATTAAGTCAATAGAACAAATAAAGGCACACTATTGTTAGGATTTTCGTCGAAATAAAAATAACATTTAAGTAACAATCTAAGCCGGTGCGTTTTATTCGTTTGGTTTTTCTTGTGGGACAATTTTGGCAGCAGACGCCGGTGGTGTCATCGTAAAAACTACCTACAGATCTGGCTACATCTCAACTGATGTGACGTTGAAGCACGAATCGTCCGATCACTCGTAAATTTTGAAACAAGCGTACTATCATCCACAAAACTGAACACCCTGTTATCTGTCGACTTCAACAAATAATTTAGGTGAAGCAAAAACAAGGTTGGAGTCGAAATAGAACCTTGAGGCACCCCCGAATTAACAGGATACAGATCCGAACACTTGCCGTCCACATCAACCCGGATCGATCGATTTTCGAGGAAACTGTTCGTCCAGTCGCAAAGCTGCTGGGAAAGTCCGTATGACCGAAGGTTGTCCAGCAATACCGCATGCCAGACGTGGCCAGAAGCCTTGGAGATATCCAATACGACTGCCATTGACTCACCATGCCCCTCAATCGCAGATATCCATATATTGGTTATAAGTGTCAAAAGTTCTCCCGTGGACCGCCTGCCACGGAATCCGTATTGACGAGCACTCACCGTTGTACTCCAAATATTTAATTAACTCGCCATTGATGACCTTTTCTATTACCGTAGATAAGATAGAAAGTAATGCAACTGGCCAATAATTTTGTGGGAGACATTTTTCCCCCTCTTTGGTATTGGCTGAACTCGAGTCACTTCCCAGCAAGCAGGAAATATCCTCCGTGCATAAGATAAGCGAAAGCCTGTGTCAAGAACCGGCGATACTTCTGGAGCACTGTACTTAAGGACTACTGCTGGTATTCCATCAGTCCATTCCACATAGAATGTGTTGAATAACATGCGGGTGGAACCTCGCATTCCGCATCGAAGAGCGTGCCGGTGCGATGATAGGTGGCACCGAAAGACCGGCATCAAAGTTTGAATTCGCGGAAAATAAATTCTCGAACACATTAGCTTTATCTTTTGAATTTGTGACTAACGTCACGCTGCTCGCCACTAAGGGGGGAAAAGAGTAGGAAGCGAAGTTATTGCTGACAGCCTTTGGCATTGACTAATGGGGATGCACACCAGTTGCGCACTCAACGAGTTTAGTAGTCACTCTGTCGTTGTGAGCCTTCTTCGCGGTATCTATCTGTTAACCTCGGTGGGATTCGACTGCCATAGTTGAAAATCTCCATTTTTTGCCGCGGTAATCTGCTCGCATTTTTTATCAAACCAAGGTTTATCACGATGGAATGTGGAATGTAAATCTCCATCCCCAGAAGAATAAACCCTGTGACCGACTCCGCGCAAGCGTTAACATCGGACTCTTCAAACCACACCCCCGACCACGGAAAGGATGCGAAAAATTCTCGCAAATCGTGCCAGTTAGCAGCCCCATACCTCCATACAGGGCGAAGCTTCTTAGATCGGTTATTTGCTTGAAATGCAAATAGTTGCGCGATCGATACCAAGCAGTGATCTGAGTTTCCCAGTCGCGCAGAAACTTCCACGGTATACAAACTCAGCTCGGATATCAAAAACAGATCTATGATGTTCGCATAATCACTTCGAACATCCGGCACTCGCGTAAGTTCCTCCACGACTTGAGTTAAATTGCGGCTAACAGCGAGCAGCTTCGCTAGCTGCCTAGCCTCCTCGGTTCTGTTAGGATGGACAAACCAGCCGGAGGTGTGTACATTAAAATCGCCAAGGATGACAATTTCAGAAGCCAGATGATTGATCTGTGTTCAGTCGATGGTACGTGAAAGATGTTCTTCTAGTGTGTTAAGATTGATTAAAGGGAGCCGGCTTGTGCATGGTGGTAGAGTCAGCGGATGTTCCCAGTTTAGTCCACGGAGGGCAAAGCGCAAGAAATGACGTTGAACGCTCTCAAAGCTGCGGATGTGAGACAATTGATACGGGGACCAGACCTGACTAGCATATTCGAGTAGTGGGCGGACAAAGGTTATGTAGAGTGATCGGGTGACGAGGTGGTTTAGGAATACCTTCGACCAGTGCCAAGGGCGGCGTTGGTTCACCGGTGTTATCGGTTGGTTCAGTAAGAGATAGGAGCATGGCTGGGTGGGGGAGCGCTTCCGAGAGAAGGTGATTGTGTGACATTTGGCGATATTCAGTTCTAGGCAGTTATTTTGGCACCAAGTCGAAAAGCTGTCAAGATCCGATTGGAGAAGTGAGGAGTCTAGGGGAGCGCGGATTGTCTTGAAAATGTTGGTATCATCCGCGTAAAGCGATATGGAGGAGTGATTGATACTAGAGCCTATGTCGTTAATAGTTAGGATAATTAGGAGGGGGGTTGACGCCTGAGGGACACCTGAGGTTGAAAAAAAGGATCGGAGAGTGTGGACCTAAATCGCACGCGGCAGGTTCAATAATTGAGATAGGATGAGATCCACTTAATCAGCAGGGTTTCATAACCGAGGGAAGATAACTTAAAAGAATGATATTGTGCGAGATTTTGTCGAAGGCCTTGCTAAAATCGCCTTCATCGCCTTTTTCTAGAGCAAGGAGTGTGCGGGATGCGAATTCAACAAGGTTGCTAGTATTGGCCTTCCGGAGAGGAAGCCGTGCTGGTGGGCAGAGATGATATGTCTGCAGCTAAAACATAACGCATCATATAGAAAGCCTTCGAACAGTTTTGAAATGTGCGAAGGCTTAGCAATGGGACGATAATTAGATATATCGTTTTTTTTTTGCCCCTTTTTATGTATGGGGGTTATGTAAGACGTTTTCAATGTCGGGGAATAGACCTTGTGCAAGGGATAGATTGAAGATTGAAGCAAGCGGGAGAGAGAGAGAAGAGGAACATTTTTTAATAGGATAGCAGGGAGCCCGTCTGGACCGGGACTGAAATCGTCTTTCAGTTCTTCAAGTTTTTCTATAACTTGGTGTTGTTGAATATGCAGTGGGATGAGTGGGCCGAGGGAGAATTCAGACAGGCCAGTGAAGTAAGAGGGGTTAAGATCGAAAGAGTCGTCCGTGGAGGATAGTTTGAAGAAGAACGTAAACAGATTGGCTATGGTATGGGAGTCAGTCGTAGGGCTCAACCCTAGAAAAGGGAGTTGGGATAGGCATCAGATTTGCGTTTGCAGTTGATAAAGTGGAAGAACGATTTGGGGTGGTTGATCAGGTTGAATTTAGCGTTGGTGAGGTAATTGTGGTAGAGAGAGCTGTAAAGCTCGGTGAATTGATAAAAGTAATCGAGATAGTTGGAGTAGTCTAGGGGAGAACGCGTATTGAGGAAAGTGTTCCACAACTTATTCCTTTTGTTACAAGGGGTGGGAGTTTGCGGTTATATCAAGGGGGCGATGTGAACGATAACCTGTGTCGGCAATATGGGGCATATAGGGATATGGCATTGTAGATTTCTGTGTAGAGCGAGGCTGTTTAAGCGGAGTGTGATATAGCTGAGGTGCTCACTTATGAGGCGGAAATTGGCTTTTCGGAAGTTGTAAGAAAAGTAGTTGCGGGGAGGTGTGGAATAAGCTGTGCAATCGTGGTATAAGAGAAGGGGGGGGGGGGGGGGGGGCTGTCAATAGTTGAGAGGATCTGGGGACTAAAGGCAACTGAGGAATTAAAGGGGTTTGTCGTGAACACAAGGTCAAGTTGTTTGCCCAGATGGTTTAGGACATTGTTTACTCAGCAAAGGCTAGAGTCGGTGAGGCTGTTTAAAAAGAGACATTCCTTGGTAGTAGTGGGGTTTGAGAATTAGTGGGACTTATCTTCGAAAATCGTCCATTGGAGATGGGAGAGGTTCAAATCGCGAAGAACTACAATGTCGTCTTGGGAAGAGCTCAGCTCTGTTAAGCGGTCGATTGCAGCAATTGCGAGTTCGTATGATTCGATAGTTTACGAAGGCGGTATATAGAAGCATATGATGTACAAGGACTTTAAGCAATGTTCAATTTTTATAGCGATATAGTCGAGGTTGGGAGAAGAAGAGATGGTGATAAAAGAAGACGTTAGTCCGTTTTGGATGGCAAGCATCACGCCTCGGCAGAGGAAGTCAGGACAGGAACGATGAACATTGTCGTCGCGAAAAACGGGGAGGGGGGGGGGGGCAGTTCTAGGCTATTGATACTGGGGGTGGGGTAACTTTCGGTCAGATAATATATATCAAAAGGGCTCCTCGATGGTATAGTGGTTAGTATACCCGCCTGTCACGCGGGAGACCGGGGTTCGATTCCCCGTCGGGGAGCCTCTGGCGCAAGACTAATGACCTTGCCCGGAAAAAACAAATCATTATGGAAAATTTAACAAGCCTCAGGACTTGTTAAATAAGGCCAAGACCGGTTCCCGGTTGTAGTGCCGACGATGATAATGATGATATATATCAAAAGGAAGGGAGTGAGTTTTTGTAAGATCGAATGGGTTATGGACCGATGTCCTCTGACATTCTGATAGTAAATGGTTAGGGGGAGAGTATTGGAAGACCCCATATTGAGTGAGGTGTTAGCGACAGCGATTGACTCAATACTGATGAATGATGAATCTAATTGGCGCAATAATAACAAACGATGAGCGGAAGTAATAATGGCAATTCGGTTAATATCTGCCCCGAATGCTCTGGTGTCAACTGGAACTCATCCATTTTTGATTTCAATTTTAGTACTCCCAGTCTAAAACATCGCCTACTAAAGTGTCCGTCTAGCTTTTCTCCATCTCCTTTCCTACTTCTCGCCATCGTACCTAGGTTATTAATCCATATTTAGATTAGTTAAGTTAGTTTTTAACCTAAACGTGGATTGAAAGTGTACAGAACAGGGAACATTGGTGTAGCCGAGTCAGTGAGGTAATGAACTTTCGGGTTCTAATGTGCCACTAAATAGTAGTAAATAGTAATAGTTAGTTAGTTTTTAAGCTAGCCCGTAAAAATCTTGTGGTAAACTTGCTTTAAGGGAATAAATGGGGCGCTAGCCTCACTAAAGCCAGTAGGGGAAGAGTATGTTCCGCTTTAGAAGCATACGTTTTGATAATTCCCCACGTTGTATACCTTTTTTTCGGATTTATTATGGACAGCAAATATTAACAAATTGTGGTTGACTTAAATCCTTTTAGGAAAAATCATTATTCGTCGGTGATAAAAGACGACGGTGTAGATAAACGAGGCACAGCAATAAATTGTTACAATATTACATTTTTTTAGTCTTTAAAAAGCATTTAAGGAACTGGTGCATTCATTTTGTGTTTCTCACTGTAAAAGGTTAGCAAAGCTATAATAAGTGTTAATATGGATGAATTGAAATGTCTTCAAGATATCTGACCTTCCTATATAATCGGTGACGTAAGTGGGAAATGCTTGACGAATTTTAATGTCACATATATAGTTTTTCGAAAACAGAAAAGCATGTGGTTATTAAGTCATAACGTCAATTTCCATCACAAATTTTTGAAATGTGTGTCCGTTGAAATGTTGGTACTTTGTATGAAGTTTCTAAATCAACTTTATTCGAGTCGTATGGTGAGTAAACACCCTTTTTTGAATTCAACGATTGCCTGCACAATATTTCATTCCAGGCCGAAGGAAAAATTATACATTCACTATATTATATTATATATTGTATCTATAAGATTTCGACGTTAGGTTTGTACAAACGAGTTTTCGCGTTCCCTTCCCATCTGAGAGTCACTTAATAATATAAACAGAAGGTGAAATATATCAAATTCTCCCACACCTTGTTGTTGGTTTACTCTGCGAAATAAGAAACATCAATTACTTAAGATGATTTATTTGGTGTCACTGTGGCTGAAACACTTTAAATTCAATAGTAGTAGATTCTTCCTGTGTGTAACGGATAATGAAACATATGAGGGTTTATAGTTAATGCCTTATAAAAGAAGGCAGTTAAGAACGATGCGCTTATGATAAAAGCCATAAAGAACAGCAAACAAAATATGCAATCTCTATTCATCTGGAGGCAAACACCTACAGTAATCCACATTTCGTAGCAAAAGTTGATCAAATTTCTTATACGACTATGCCTAGGTGGAGTATCAATCGATTCCGATCCAACGGCACTCTCTTCTGTATTCCTTTGCATTACAATTTCCACCTTACAACACGCTGATTCAAGAGAATTTTCCAAAGGGCGACTATGAAGTTCTGGCTCTTGAACTACAGGTACAGGTCGAGAATATGTCGGTGGCCAAATACTCTCCAAAGCAGGTCTATGAGATACGGTTGCAATTTCGGTCGCCGATTCTCGTGAACCTTGAAAGCGCTTGGGAAACCTTTTATCTTGGTCACAAGATACTCCGATATCTCTGGTTTTTCGTTCGGTAACTTTTGTGTCCACTACGTGTACATCTCCACATGAAGTGTAGGAATCATCATCTTTTATTGGATCTGAAGTCACCTCAGTTTCTGTCACAGCAGCACCTTCTAGAGTTATATAAGTTGTTGTCGCCACATCTGTTTGTGCATCTTGAGTATCTGCATTTTCTTCCACTCTATTATCTTCCATTTTTTTTTTTTTTGGTTTTATTTTGTTTTTCAAATCAATTTAAATTTGTTCACTAGAATTTTGACAAAAGAAACTGTTTATATGCCTAGAACGAGTGTCATATTTTCGATGTCACATTGACAAAAAACAGATCCACTCATATTGTTTCACGTTTAGAATTTCCGCAAAACGTTTTAAAAAAAGGGCAATCTACTTTGTGACCTGAATTAAATAGAAATAATGATTTGATCGAGGTAGAAAAGTTGAAAATAATGGAAGAGTCGTAACTATTATAGCCCACTTAGGTTAATATCTTCAGAACTCCATTTCAGGTTACCCAACTCGTTACCGGTTTTGAGGAATGCAGTGACCTCAAAAGCATCCATTTGTTAGTTGAATCCAGACATATACTCGTATTTAACCACATACACGTGGTTCGATTCCGAGTGCAAGGAAAGTATTAGTATTAAAAAATACATCTTCCGGTGATAAAATTAGAACAAAACTTATCTAAAAAGGCTAAGAGTGATGTTCAACGTGCAAAGTTCACACACGACAAGCAAGTGAGACAAAAAATATTACATTCTCCAGCAGGTAGTAGACATTCTTATGATTTTTTCTGTTTTTATGAAGTGTTTCTGAAGAACTAAATCTGCACATGAAAACGCATTAGCTCTGCCTCAACTTGAGCGCAAACTGAGAATGCTCTTCTGCCTTCTCTGTTCAAACGATCGAATCGCACAAATATGGATGTCAGCGAATATAAAACTAATTCCTAAAAAGAGCATTATATCATTATTCTATTTCTATCCACCCATATCACAAGCAAAAGACCACCCTAATGGTGGGTAGTAAGGGATTTCCTAGAAACAGGTCACCCTTATCGAGAAGTGGAACCACACCATCCATCCAGTGTGGGTGAAAGCAAGGTTTTCTCATTGAATACATATATCTCAAAAGCGTTCGACAGAGTTTGCCACCCTGCTCTTTGGTCGACATTATATTTCTCTAGACTTGATGAGAGACACACTTTTGCATGACTGTCAAATCTATCATCATCATCATCATCGGCACTACAACCGGGAACCGGTCTTGGCCTTATTTAGCAAGTCCTGAGGCTTGTTAAATTTTCCATAATGATTTGTTTTTTCCGGGCAAGGTGATTAGTTTTGCGCCAGAGGCTCCCCGACGGGGAAACGAACCCCGGTCTCCCGCGTAACAGGCGGGTATACTAACCAGTATACTATCGAGGAGCAAATCTATATCCGATCAAATTAATGCCGGCGGTCCACAGGGCTCCCTACTCTGTCCGACGCTATTTCATATAATTATAGACGATCTCTTATCCATTTCCCACAAGTGAATTTCCTTCGTCGAGTTGTTTGAGTTTTTCATACTTAAACTGCGGTAAAGTCGGCATTGGCTCATCAGCTCTTGCGATTGCGATTTCTGTTGGAAGATAATAACACCATTGATATTCCGGTACTAAGGTAACTGCTAGCGGACAGCATTAGAAACTTTAGCTTTTTTAGTTCCAAACCGCATTACGTGAAAGCAAAACTGAACAAGGTTTACGTACAAAGTTTTGAATGCAACCTTAGCTTATTTAAAGTTTTTTTTCGAGCGTGAATCTTCAACACACACATTGATGACGAATTTGAACTCACCGTTTGGTGAGCACCTCTTTTAAGCTGACTTGCTCTGCCTACCCTTGAAAACACGTCTGTCAATAGATTGAGAAGGTTTCCTGAATTTCGAATCATGTTACGCAACTTCACATAGCTGACTTTAAATATTATATATTCTATTAGTATTATTACTATTTATTGGCCTGTAGGAACCCGGAAGTTCACCGACTCGACTGCGCCATTATTCCCTGTCCCATGCGCTCTCCTTCCACGTTCGGCCATCCGATTCGATCTTCTCGAGGTCCAAACTAACATTGTCCTCCCATCTCCGTCGCAGCCGCCCTGTCGGTCTCTTTCCCGTTGGCTTAACGCCAAGAATTCTATGCACGGTCCTATCGTTGCCCATTCGTGCCACGTGTCCGGCTCATCTTAATCTTCGCGACTTGATTACTCTCACTATTGTAGGTTTGCGGTATAGCTCTTCCAATTCGGGGCTATGGAGTTTCCTCCATTATCCTGCCTCCTCGTCATATTTGCCGCCAAAGATACACCTTAAAACTTTATTCTCGAATACGCGGAATTTGTTTTCTCCCCGTTTTGTGAGAGCCCATGTTTCGCATCCGTATAGAGCAATCGACATGATTATGGTTCTATAGACACGGAGCTTTATGTTACGTGAAAGCAGTTTGGATTTTGAGCAGTTTACTGACTGATGTCCACCGGCTCTCGCCATAATCATGTATTTCGTTTTGTCTTGATTTATTTCTAGGCCCACCTCTTCTGCCACTTGCATGATGATTTCACTGTTTTTACTTACAGTTTCTAGATTATCGCCCAAAACGGCGATGTCATCCGCATGTGCAAGCACTTTTGTGACCCCGTTCAGGGATGATCGGCCATGTTGTCGTCTTGTACCTTTCTGATGACATACTCGAGGACAAGGTTAAAACGACACGGTGATAGCCCATCTTCCTGTTTTAGTCCGTCCCGGATTTGAAATAGTTCTGAGAGGTGGTTTTCTATTCTAACTCGCCGTTTGTTTTCGTTCATGCTAATTTGAATAAGGGCGGCATATTTTTTCGCGATTCCCAGCTCAACTATAATATGGTAGAGTCTTTGCCTTGCGACTGAGTTGTAGGCTTTTTTGAAGTCAACGAACAGTTGGTGAACCGTCTCTCCGTATTCCCACTTCTTTTCCAGTAATTGCCTTATTGTGAACATTTGGTCGCTCGTTGACTGGTTCCTACAGAATCCGCATTGGAGGTCTCCCAATATGTCTTCTGCGTGCGGTGTGATTCTCGCCAGAATGACATTTGTTAATATTTTGTATGTGGTTGGGAGCAATGATATTCCTCTGTAGTTTACGCAGTTAGATCTGTCACCTTTTTTGAAAATGGGGACCACTATTGAGGTTTTCCATTCTTCCGGAATGAGTTCCTTATCCCATATTGTTTTAATCAGTTGGAGGATCTTTCGAGCGAATGCCTATCCTCCATGCTTCACAAGCTCTGCCGGTATGCAGTAATTGATCCTAGTCTTCTCCCATTCGCGTTTTTTGCGTTTGAAAAGTCTCGTTGTTTCTTTCCGAATTGTCGCGTATCTTTCTGCGTTGACTTCATCATATCTTTCTAAGTGGATCACTTTGAGGCGTTTACATTGTTCGATCTTCGCCCTGCACTCATCGTCAAACCAAGGTTTAGACTTAATTGTTTTCTTAAATCCTAATACCTTTTGGGCTGTTTGTTTGATTGTGTCTCTGATCGATGCCCATTTAGTGCCCAGATTATGGGTTTCCTCTTCCTCACTACTCCCATTCTCTAGAATGCTAAATCTATTCGTTAGTTCCTCTTGATATTCAGCCCTTTTATGTAGGTCTTTTAGTTTGTCAATGTCGAACTTTTTGCTTGTCTCCCGTGATTGCCCATGTGGGTTTGCAGCGAGCCGACTTCTAATTTTGCCCATATTGGCGGTAGACCCCTGGCTGCAAATCATCCAATGGGCATGGTGACGCGTAACACCCTGGATTAGGGGTGGTAGATCCTTGTGTGTTACTCCTCGCTAGCCTGTCTGACATGGGTGACCCTACTGGGTGCATATGCTTCCGTCAGCATAGCCTGAGTGATTCATTGTAGTTTAAGCGCCCGCACCACGTCAAGGTTTCTACCAAGCGGGGGAAATACTATATAATGAGCCGTCAAAATGTCAAATACGAGTACTCGAAACTGGATTCTTCCAGTCATTGCTGCACGCTAGTGAGTTTTTTTTTTAGACAATGCGTGTTTGGAGAATACGTGGGGGCACAACAAATATGTCGGATCATTATATTAATTATTGCGATGTGAGCGTTTATGATCGCGGATAATTAGCTCTGTGGATAACACCCTATTTCCCGTGAAGGGTATTGAATTCCACACAAAGATTTAATGGAAAACGGTACCATCTAGGAGTTTTGACGAGGTTGTATGGCACCCGGCGAGTTATATTAGATAATCCGAGTTATCCGAATGTAGGCACTGTTATTTCCTGTCCTAACTTACATCTTGTACTGGTTTAGAAAATTGATTGTTCTGATCAATTTTAAATTAGTCAACATGTGTGATTTGGCCTCAAGTGATTGTATGTTTGATGGAAATAGGTCAGAAGGTAGATATATAATGGCAGGGGATTTAGCGCCTAACGGTTGGCAAGCTCCGAAATAGGATCAAGAGTTTCTTGCAAACATTTCATGTACTAATGTAATTTTTTTTACACTAAAGCGCGCACAAACGCGGAGTTTGGACCTTACATGTCAGAACACAGTGCGAGCGGACGCAGAGGAACTGGATAAGGAAAGGAGGTATTGATGTACATTGGTGTTAAATACCTCGACATTACAACGACGAGGAAACGCATGATCCGGTTGAGCATTCCACATTCGTGTGGTTCGGCTAAAGAATGACTCTCTAGGTTTATTTTTGTGCTTGAAGTTGACTTTCAACGTAAACTGATACACATTCTCAGATTGGCGGGTATCGCGGGAAATTGTCTGAAAGGGCCGAACACATTCAGCAAGTTTAGTTGAGCAACGACGGTGGTAATAACTATAGAAAAGAGATAGGCATGATACGTTGCCCCTATGTTCTAAGGACGGAATTAGTCGAGTTACGGCTGGGTCCGAAATAAGTTCACTGGTCGTTTTTAGATCCTATCGAGCACGTGTAGTGCGGATTTGGATGCGCCGGACCATATATATAACTTTCCTCTAGTCTTGCTTAGTACGCTGAAAAGTTTCCGAATTAAACGTGAAGATAGCAGCACTCATCAATAATAGGTAGTGAATGTAGTTGTGCATCTTTTGACAGTTGTTACGGCCACAACCACCCATTCCATAAAAATTACCCTTTTGGAGCTAGTCTCCACCACTAACGGCGATACACGCCAAAAACATCCACTTAAAGGATGTGACATTTATCTAAATCAAAGTATTATCCCATACACCCACTCGTCCCACATAAATTGATAGCAAGCAAATCAAGCTAAAACGTGCAATCTGCGCTAATCAATTAAATGCCAAGTAAATTGAGCTGAACGCTAAATTTACTCACATAAAATCCGAAAACATAATCATTGAACCAAGGGTTCACCACACAAACCCCTAAGAGCCAAATGTGCTGGCCAGATGCCGTCGTCCAAACAAAATCGATGAGTGCCATAAAAATACGCGTCAGCAATTTTATGACTCCTTATAAAAATGGTTACCTGAAACCACTAAAACAATCAGCGCCAGTTTTCGTTTTCACCAAATTAAGTTAAAACAAACAAAAGGCAAATTCGCCTCGGTGTATTTGGTCCTGCCTTTGTATCGATTTCCCACGGAAAAGATTCTTGCCCATTCGGCTACAATAAACAACATAGAGATTCAGAAATGTTCATTAGCACAATTCTCTATTTGTATTCCCTGTCGTTTTCTCACAAAAGGGATCCTTGCCGATTCGGCTAAAGAAAACAACAGGCACCATAAAATGAACTACACGTTCGCCTAAACAATAACAACATAGAGAATCACAAATGCGCATTAAACACGATGCATTATTGATTTTTCTTTTGTGTTTCATCCATCGAACCCAATTTCCGAAAGATAAAGATTTCCATCCAATGGGAAATTAAAAATGAGAAAAAAACTAGCACGGTGGGTTTTCGAGTTTTTGACGGAGACGGTCATTAAGGGGGGTTGGTTTTTGAATCTCAACCGAGACGGTGAGACAATTGAGTTGTGTTTGGAATTACGACCGGGACGGTGCGTTCAAGAGTTGTTGGTTGAGAGTTGGCAACAAGCAAGTAACGTGCTGATGTTGAAAAATCGTGTGTCGGGTTATTTTAAGATATCGACTGAGTTTCGAGTTGTTATCTGTCGAGTGTCTTAACTAAGAGTATTGCTTCCTGTTTAACTAACTTCAGGTGCGTTCCGATGTGTGCTTATTATTTCTATATATAAAATACTAGTTTGTGCAAACAGTGGTGAATTAAATTAATTTGAAAATACAAAACATAAAGAAGTGTGCTTTTGGTAAATAAGGGGTGTAACTGACCAATAACCATAAAATTAGTTTAGTTTAAATAAAGACTAGCTTAAATAAAGACAAAAGAGTGAATAAATAAATTGTTTAAATAAAGACAAAAAAGTGTTTTATTTAAAGTGGGGTGTAAAGTGTGTGTGGTGTGTAAAGTAGGTAATAACAGTTCATAACATTTCCGTAGGTGGTAAAAGATTTTCATTACACAGTTACTCACCAAAATGTCAGCCATTTTGGACGCCTAGTTTTTCTTTGACAGTCCTTTGAGTGAATCGATGTGTGTTTTTGTGAAAATAGACAAAATTGAGTACCGACCTGTCATTAAATTTTTGGTTTGGAAATCAAGGATGAGTTAGACTCTGTGTATGGGGACTCTGTACCATCATTTCATCATCATCATCATCATCAGCATTGCAGCCGGGATCCTGTCTTGGCCTTATTTAGCAAATCTCAGCACCGGTATCCGGTCCTTATCCGAGGCTTTTTAAATTGTCCATAATAATTTGCTCTTCCGGGAAAGGTTGTTAGCCTTGCGCCAACCTTTCTCAGGATATGTACCATAATATACATGGCCGTGACTTGGGAGACGATGGCCGTGAGTTGGGAGACGATGAACGTTCGGCACGTCCAAAAACTACAACAATTGATGACAACATAGTTAAAGTTCACCAAATGGTGCTAGATGACCTCCGAATTAAAGTGAGAGAGAAAGCAGAAGCTATAAAATGTCCAAAGAACGTGTTTGCCACATATTAAATCATGATTTAGGTATGAGAAAGCTGTCCGTGCGTTGGGTGCCGCGTTTGCTCACGTTAGACCAAAAACGTGTTCGAATGAACATTTCCAACGCTCTGTTGGCGCAGTTTAGGCGCAATAAATCCGAGTTTTGGCGCCAATTAATTACTGTCGATGAAACTTGGATACACCATTATACGCCCGACACAAAAATACAGTCAAAACAGTGGACTGAAAAAAAATCTCCAAAAAAAAAAAACAAAAATTATTTTTTCGGCTAGGAAAGCGATGGCGACTGTTTTTTGGGATAGTCATGTAGTTATCTTAATCGATTATCTTCGAAAAGAAAAACTCCATTACAGGAGCATACTACGCATCATTACTTGACCAACTGAAGTCAGAAATTACGAAAAAATGGCCACATTTGCAGAAAAAGAAAATCCTATTTCACCAAGACAACGCTCCGATTCACAACCTCAGCGGTTGCCATGCCGAAAATCCACGAATTACGATTTGAACTGCTTGACTATCCGCCTTATTCACCAGATCTAGCCCCAAGCGACTTCTTTTTGTTCCCTAATCTAAAAATTGCGCTCGGAGGACAGAGATTTTCGTCAAATGTGGAGGCAATCACCTTCGTGAACAGTTATTTTGTAGAGAAAACCGCCGAGTACTATTTGGAAGTGTTAAACAGATGGGAGCATCGCCGGGAAAAGTGTGTAGAGTTACAAGGAGACTATGTAGAAAAATAAAAATAAATTTTACGAAAAAATGTCTTGTAACTTTGTTAGGTCGGAAACCTTTCAGGTCACGCTGGTATATATACATGTTAATTGAGAAAATATTGTACGCCGAAATGCAAAATAAAACAAAACGAGATTGTACAATTTAGAGTGCTTGTGAAGAGTTAGTAAGTTAATTAAGGAAAAAAAATTACTATAAATATTGGGTTGTACCACAGGAAATGTCCGCTTTTCGCTCAGTAAGAAATAAGAAGTTCTCGAGTGAACATCTCTGTCGGAACGTTAAATTTTCTTTTTTTACGAAATAAAGTGGTATGTGTGCTTGAAGTGTGAGAATTTTAGAGTTCGTTACAAGGACAGTTTTTTTATTTTTAGGAATTGTTTAACATGCTGTCGGCAGTTCAAATTTGAAATTCTTCCGCATCCACTGTACTCTCCTGAAGTTTCCCCAACGGACTACCATGTTTTCCGCAATCTGGATTCATTTTGCCGGCAGAAGGTCTTCCGAGCAGAGGTCATAAAAGCCTTATAAGATTTTGTGGCGGTTCTACTGACGCCACTGCTACCTTTTCCACTTACCTCCAAATCTTCCTGCCCTAAAGCTCTAGAGACCTCAATGTTTTTCGCCTATGCAAGCGCATCCAACGCCATCAAGCATTTTCCCATCATGGACATTCACGCAATTAATGCGTAATATCATTGTTCCTGAAAGAAATCGGTATGCCAGTACCGCATACATCAATGCATCTCAGCACTGTTCTAAAAGAAACATTTCGGTTGCCATACTATATAACCGAAATGGATTATAGAAACAATCAGCGGAACCTTTGCTAGCTGCATTTTCTGTCAACACGTGCGCGACAGACTTTCATAGTGTATCCGTACCCAGGGCGTCCTTGATTCAACCTACAAAAAATTGACAAAGTTTTTCAAATTTTTCTTTGTATTTCAACTAATTATCAGTACTGCCACAAAGTTCTGTCGCCGAAAGGCAATTTATACAAATGTTAAGTAATGTTTAGCTTAGAGCTTCTGCGAAGGACGAGTAAGTTATTATATAAGATAATTAAGCTAGAATTTAAGCATTTTTTGTCTAGCCTTTAATTTAGAAATTAAGAATATAAAAAGAAAAATAAAAATTGTTGTAAAAATGAAAATCATTCAACCTACAAAGCAAAGCGCAACCCGCGCCTAGCTGCCAAGAGCCGAATTCTTTGCCAGTGTAAATATTCACACTGGAATTCGATCCTTGACTTGCTATGGATGCAATACACAATCGACGTGGATGTAAACCCAACCATCATTGTGTAATCATCCCAAACGCACCCTAATCCCCACCGCAATATTTAAACAGCTGCAAACATTTCTTCCAGAGATGCTCCTTCATGTGAATTTTCAATCCCTCGGTTCGTACACCCATGAGCCCGCGTCACGAACAAACAAATTGATCCGCGCGTAAATAGACACACCCTCGTTAGGATTTTGTCCCGGAGATCTACTCCTATTGGTCGGTCTCAAAAGGAAAATTTCATTTCCTTTTCACCACACCACCAAACTCACCCCAAATGATGGTTGAATCATTGAGTCGTATTTCAACCGCCGATCCGGACAGTTCGTCTTCCGCTCCCCGTGGCACGCCGGGGACGCGTAATTAACCAATCTAAGAGTCGAGAGCAGTAGTTCGGTAACCAAAAGAAGTCGACTTCTCCGTTTTTATAACCCGCGGTGCGCCGATATAATTCGTGTGTTCAAAATTGCAGTGAATTTCAAAATCAGTATTAAGTTTCGAAGGTCGTCAAACATAAATATTAAATCTAAGAACCGTGTAAACAACATTGTGGAATAACAATAAGATTTAAAATAAAGAACAGTTAATACAATTAACATTTGCTGCATTTCCTGGGTGTGTCCCCGTCATTGTTGTTCCCCTGTGATCGTGCTAGGAACTCGGTTTCCTGTCTCGGTGATCAACTTGTGACTGAACTTGTACTTGATGGTGGTTGAAGTGAACCAGTGTCATACGACGGCACAATACTTCCTCCCCACAATTTCATTGCCTCAAAAAGTCAGGACTTCTACGAAAGGGAATATTTGACCTTGTATCACGTTGGAAGAATGTCATAGACGCCAACGGAATCTATTTTGTTTTAATAAAAATTTACGGAAAAATAATATTGGCTTTTAAATGTTTATTATAAAATCGGACATTTCATGTGGTACAACCTAATAGGACGGCATTTAGGATTTTGCGTTGGAATGGAGGCAGAGGCAGAAACTGTTGAGATAACAGAGTACAACATTATAACAAGGGGTATTGGTTTGTTTTATGGGCACACATAGAAGGTGTAAAATTTATTCAATCACTCGCTAGCTATCGACAGCTTGATTTGTGATTCAGATGTCTTCGCTTTTTGTGCGAAGGTTTGAGGCAAATTCCACTCTAATATACTCGGTCAATTATTTAATAACCAATAGTGAAAAGTTGTGCACGAAATTAAAACAAACCATTTCTGAATTAAATTGCAGTTGACAATACTACATTTAATTACACTTATTTCTTGAACTGCACACATAACACGCCTATGGATTAAGGGAAAATTGGTGGCAGCATGGAAAACATAAACATCTCCCTCAATTAAGCAATTTAATTACTTCTCCCTTCAACTTTATATATATTTTCTTTCATATCTGCGCGAAGCGGTTAACCCAATTGTGACAGAATTTACGTGACAACATTTGTCTCTTGCAGTATGACCCACCTTCTCAAAATCCCAACCAGTTCTAGGGGGCTGATATTGCTTCGACAGTTATCTAACAACGACAATCGTATGCCTTATTTATATCCATCCCTAGCCGTATACAAAACACTAAAAATAAACACCGGCTCAATTCAATAGAATGTTCTAAACATGAAAAATATAAATCCATCCACCCTGACTGTTGCCAAGCAACCCAATTACATCTTTTACATACTCAACCCCGCATTCGGTGTGCCGGGTGAAAATAAGTTCCACAAATGTTATACACGCTCAGATACTAGAGTGGATTTGCATTAAAATGCAGCACCAGGAGCAGTGTTCTTCCCATTTGAATGTTTATCTTCAATATGTGTGTGTGAGATTTATCCTCTTATCCTCGAAAGGATCCATTTATTCCAAATGCTAGTACTTTACTCGATTCACCCTAACAACAACCCTTTCGCAGCAACACAAGATTTTTGCAATCATACCATGTGCTTCAATGGTTGGAACACATAAGGTTGCAACACCCCAAGCAAAAGGTGTAATTCGACATGAAGATGACGATGGGGATGGGATGCGAACTATGATTCCTTGTTCCCCATTTTTTTTTCCTCGTCTTTTGCTTTTAATTTGGATTTGAGGAAGTCAGCTTTCCGGAGGGATAGGTAACTAAACTCGGTTTTCACAAATATGAAGTTGAATGTTTAAAACCTCGAATAACAGCAAATGACAAATGTCATCTTGGGGATAAAGCCGCTTATACTCAGATAAGTTTTTCCTATCAATAGAAGACTAAGCAAAATAATCAAATGTGCGTTCATTCGACGTTACTACTCTGACCCCCATTATACGCCAAATAGTGCTCGAGCACGTAAGGTCGAAGAGTTGTCCTTCAACCCAAAAGGGATGTCGTCTCCTGACGAAGCTGAAAGGAACTCCATGATCCCGGTAATGGAGGTCGATGCGCAATAAATATACATGAAGTCTGAACTCAAAGTCCATCCAGAACATTATTTTGCTAAAGATGAAATGATTGGGAGCTTTCAACAGAATTCTCGTGACTACGTTTCACGAATACCCATTTCGAAACAAATAACGGCGGCGACAAAAGATACGAAAGCCGAATGGTGTGTGGTGTAAAGAACTGTCTTGTGGGTTCAGGTATATTCAAAAGAATGTATCCCCTGCTGAGGGTTCTCTTTATCGTCCGTCCCCTTGACAACAGAATATTTGCGACTTTTGAAGATTTCAATCGAATCATCAAGGCGACAAGGATGGGCAAGTCAGACACAATGGGCAAACCAAGTAGCTCAACCGTCAGCGGGCACAAATCTCTCCTTGGTTTCCCTATCAAACCCGTAAAATCAAACAAAGTCCCCGACGTTGCATATCCTAATTTACACACAATCGAATGATAGGAGCAACAGCGCAATACCTCTGCTAATGCCGAGTATACATTTCGATGCAATTCATGTGCCCTTGGGGAGACAACGATGGTGAAAAGGGTGTGCGGTTGAATTTGGTCCGTTCATATAAAGAGGAAGTTTCCATTTTTCTCCTAGGCTTAGCGTCTGTTGACTTGGGGGCTTCAAGCTCATATGGAAATCTCATCGTATCAGGTGTCCGTTTACCTGTATACTTGGTGGCATCAATATTCCGATGACATCGATGCGGATCGTGCTCATAATACGAAGTTTATTGGTTGGATTTACGTGCAACCGCTGACCATTTTCTGATTATGGTTACTCCCTGAGAATGCGGATTGACAGACTGACGGTGGAGACATTGCCTAGAATTTTCTTTTTTACTACGTGCCCCTACTTTGTTTATTTGTATTACTTAAGTTGAATTCAATGTCCGATATTTCGAGCGAACGGATCAATAGGTGTGTACGCAGGTGTCAATGATACATCCAATTCTCTCTTCTAGGTCAAGAATAGTTCTAGGGAACTCAAGCTTAAACGAAGACTAAATTTGTGATGTTAAAGAACCAACAATCTTAAAGACCTATTTAACCTCTGTGAATTGTTGGGTACATGTGCAATATATTGATGATAGAGACTGATATTAGGGCCTTGAATAACAATATACTGGTATTGATTGCACTATATAAGAAATATCTTATATATTTTTGTCCTGCATTTTTGTAATATGGCAGTAAGAACTCGCAAAATTCTGGAGTGAAATGTTCCCCGATGATCCGCATATTGGTTGCTCCTATTGAAATTGGGTGACGAAATGTTTTCGTGTCATTACTGACATGACTGTCAAGTAAATTTCTGATAATGCTGTTCTCATTATGGGACTTTGGCGGTTTTTAGTCGCGGTGTTCCGCCGAACACTGTCCGCGAATGAAACGACGAACTTTTAATTTGCTTTCCGTAGTTTATTTATTTTTGTTTTTACTTTTACACTGGATTTATTATTTTCTTTATTACTTTATCACTCGATTTATTATTTTTTATTGTATGGGAACTCGCGCCGACACACTCTGGACCACTTTCTTCGTTTTGACACTATAATCGCTGATCCGTACACCACGAATGTTACCTCCGTCCTCGTTAATGGATTTTCTTAAACTGATTAAAATCTTCCTAAGGGGATGTCACGACTCACCCGATTGTGGGTCTTTTTTGGTGATTCTCCCTTAATCGAGAATCTCGCTTTATCAAAAACTCTCCCCTAGCGGAGAACGCACCCTCTATCTGTGTCCTACGATTTCCTGTTTGGTCGCGGGTCAGATGTGTGGTCGCACCCACACACACAGACGCGGATGCTGCTGCCTGTGTGGCCGGAGATCTTCCTAGGATCGCCAGAATTTTCACACCTCTTGTGGCATCGCTTTTGTATATATTCCGGTGTGTGGTTTATTATCCTTGGCGATCTCTGGGATCGTGGTAATTATCGTCGATTACGATAATTGTATTTATTTTGCCCTATGGGAACAGTGTTAGCTAGTTTATTGCTGTTCCTTCGCAATGACCTTTGCTTAGGCGAAGTGCATTGGGGTAGGGTCAAAGGTTTAGCCAATGGATTGTTTTACGGCGATTTGCTTATCGCCGGGGATCATGTGATTTAAATACGGTTCGCCACCGAGGGCGCCAAATTGCAAACCATAAAGCATACTCTTTATTGAGAATTCGTTTAATAATGGTCTTATGTAGGAGAAGTTTTGTTTTCGGAACGATTGCTTTGCTTCTCAGTAGCGGAGGTAGAGAACGGATAACATCTTTAGTCTTTTTTAATGCACTACATACCAGGTGCTTAAATTTAACCAAGATACTGAAACTTATCTCTAAGTAAAATATTTGTAAATTTTATTTATTGGTTTAAGGAAATGCTTTCAATGGCTCTCCTCGGTGACCTACTATGTCTTAGATTAAGGTTTCGTCGGCATATAATAAGGCTTTAGAGTCTCCAAAGGTGTTGTTTATATGTCTTCCATGGGGAAAGTCGTACATATATATCTTGTAAAGCATTGGGAATGGTCCAGCCAAGACAAGAACCGACCACACCTCGTGATATGTTTCACGCTTAGATCGTCTCCTATTACGATCCCTATAGAATTGCAGTTTATTAAAGTCTTCCTTAAGAGAGTGCATTTTGTATTAGTGGTATATATAACGATCCTACCAACATAGTCTTAGGAGAGCCGAGAGCCGTTATTTTCACTTTGGTGAACATATTTGGGTTTGACAGATTTGTTTGGACTGTCTGAAATCTTGGTATCCTGATTATTGCTAGAGCTGCCCTTTGATTGATGTCCTTCCTGAGGAGGTGGTATTCGTCCAAAATAACTTTGTGTCCATAATTCAAACGTGTTTCTTGTATAAAGTTTGTTATTGGACGAGCTCAAGAAGATCTATTCTCCTGGAGTGATACACAGGAGACGAAAAGTTAAGATGGACAAGTGGTGTATCTCAAGTTTTGTCACGTTGAAAAAATTGCTGTTCTTAAAGAGCTTCATGATTTGCATTATATAATTTATTTTAATGGCTTCCAATCATTCACATGCCATTGGTCTGTGGGGGTGGAAGTCTTGGCGCCAACCTATGGTGCGGGTTCACTATCACCCACCAACGATCTTTTACACAAGGATTGTCACCAAGAGGATAAGCCACGAAAGAAAACACACTGGCGCAGTCTAAATGTGAATGCCTTTTATTTGTCCTTTACGGTTTTTTTTGTCCCGCGGGTGGGTGGGGGGGGGGGGGGGTGTACATCTCGGTGGACGATAGGGAAATACAATTACTTATAAAAAGGAAAGTCAACAATGAGTTGCAAAAATAAGAAAAAGGTTAACCGTGTTCTGGTGTCCGTCCACTTTATTACTGGACGTCTAACGTCTCTTTTGTGATCTGGCGAAAACTCCGTTGCATTTCACACGATCATTTGGTTGTTCTGCCTTTGCCGCTGCTCCTGTTCCAAGCGCCAAGCGAGGCGCGTCACCTACTCCCTCTGCTACGCGACTGCTACGCAATGGCCGCGCGATATGAGACGGGGTTTGTTTGGTCTAACGGTATGAATATCTTGCTTTCGCGTTTTCTTTTGGGGCTGGTTGTTCGTTTTTGTTTCGGCGGGGATTTAAAACTGTCCCTTCCCGCCTTGCAGCGACTTGCGGATTAATAACTAACGCGGGCTCCCCACCGACTCGACTTGGGCAAGAAAGATAACACCCGACTGTGCGCACTCTACGGTGGTTGGATAACGACTAACTGAAAAAATGGAAAAAAATCTATTCGTCGCGTCGTGGCGGCTGAATCATAGCAGAAGTAAACCCGCTGCCACTTACTAAGAATTTGTGGAAGAGTTGCTATGCCTGCTTAAGGATTTAGTTCCAGCGAATCCTCGCCGTATAAGCTAAGTTGGATTCGTTGGTTGGGTGTGCCGAGAAATGGGCTTTGGGAACGCGAGCAAGTATGGGCATGAATTTTCGGTGGAAATTGGAATTGCTTGGGTGCAAGCAAGGAATGTCATTTATGTAAAATATTAATCGAAGTAATTTCGGGGAAATGTATGCGGCTTAGTATAGTTGCTGGCGATGGTTGATGTTCCGTTATGGATTTGAATATGCGTTTCGTTACAGCATATGAATTCCGGGGAAATTAAGATTGCTTGGTTGCAATGAGAAAATATAACTTGAGTAGAGAGTTGACCGAAGCAATTTTGGGAAAATGTATGTGGGGTGATGTAATGGCGGAGATGATTGATATTCCATTGTAGGTTGGAATATGCATTTTATTATGGCTTATGGATTTTTGGGGAAATTAGGATTGCTTGGTCGCAAGGAGGGAATAGAATTGACCGAAGTGATTTTGGAGAAATGTATGCGGGGATGATTAGAATATATTCTGTTGGGACTTTGGAAAATGTTTTTTATCGCAGATTGGGAGATGTATGCTATTGTGGATTTTGCATGGGGAGTTGGGTTACAGGTTAAGGCAAGGTGACACGCTGTTAGCGGTCAAGATTGGTTGGCATTGTGGGTTGATTCTCCATGTGGTATATAGAAACCCCCCAGGGCCACACACATTTATAAAAGCAACCATAAAAATCGTACAAATAATGTGTGATCGGCCTCATTTTCCCCAATTTCCCCAAGTATTCCTTCATGAGCAGTAACAGCAACACCTCGTTTGCGTAGCCCCCATTTCGTTTATGGGTTATTGTGAAATATTGTCAAACCTCAGAATAAAGTAATGTATCTGTGAATTGGCCGTAAACAGGAGTATTTTATTGTTTACATTATTCAAAGAATTAGTGTTGTGTGTTCTTTCTAGTATAAACACGTTAGTCTTGTGAGTAGGGCGTTAGAATATACTCACAGCTAGGCCGCCTTCTCGTAAGGGGCGACCAAAGGTCGAGTGGTAGGTGGGTCCCAACTTCCTGTTGTCCGGTGAAATACCATCCCATCAAGCTTCAGGCTCGGTGAAATGGTCGGAAGAAATCCCTGGCCATCTTTCGGAGGTTGGCTGATGTTGTTGGTTCCAGAAAAGGTTGGTTTATGTGGTAGTCAGTCCCAAGGTGAGATACCACCCCATCACGCTATACATTCCGCGATATCGTCGAAAGAAATCTTCGACGGTGTTTCGGATATGTGGCTGATGGCCTGGACTGACACGGAGATAAGTCATGATGTTACCTTCTGGTATTAAGAATTTGGGAGGTAAACTAGTTTCTCATTCGGATCTCCGGGGGGGACTATGCCAGGGGGAACATCATGCAGATATTATGATAAATAATCGAACTTTAATAGGTTCGTCATCGCATAATCGGGTTCGCTCTCGGGGCTCTGCCCACGCTCGACTGGTAACCGCATTTTGTAACATCAGGGGATTCGGTTTCACCAATACGAATGTGAACGCCGTCCACCAACATTTGCAAGCAGCGAAGCCTGATATCCTTGCCCTAACTGAGACCCAGGTCGATTGGCCAACTGATTCGACATATCTTCGTTGCTCAGGATACGACTTACATTCTCTGCGGCTTTGCGCAGTCCGATCTGGCTTGCCAGAGAATGGAGGCGTTGGAACCCAATAACATGGACATCATATAGTTGAGGGCTGTGCTAAGGAATTTTGTTAAATTTCTTTGTTGTCTTTACCGCTCCCCTAATGACGATCGACCGGCGACATTTTTCGAACATCTTCCACATACCGTCACCTGGATACAGATCAACCATCCGGCTTGTGAAATTGTCGTTCTTGGCGATTTCAATGTACACTGTTTCGACTGGTTGTTACATTCTAACACAACCGGGGGGTGTGGGAGGCTGGCGGAGATGTTTGCTGTTAGCCACAACTTGACTCAGCTCGTGGAGGAACCAACGCGAGTGCCGGATGCCCGAGGCGATTATGCGAAAACACTGGGTCTGGTTTTGATATCGGAACCGAGTATTTATACCGTGGAGGTTTCTGCGCCACAGGGAAACTCAGATCACTGCTTGGTATCTGTCGCGCAAGCAGTTGCATTTCAAACGAAAAACCGGCCTAGGCAGCTTCGCCAAGTATGGAAGTATAGGGCTGCTAACTGGGACGATTTGCGAGATTTCTTCGCATCCTTGTGCTTCGGAGACTCCATTGTTAACCCTTGCGCGGAGTCGGTAACACATATTATTCTTCTCAAGATGGAGGTTTACATTCCGCATTCCATCAAATGAAGTTCATATGATAAACCGTTATGTGACAAAAAATGCGAGCAGATTACAGCAGCAAAGAATAGAGCTTTTAAACAATGGCGGTCCAATCCCACCGATGTTAACAGAACGAATTTTGTTAGAATCAGAAACGCGTGCAACCAGGCGATACCGCGAAGAAAGCTCACAAAGACATAGTGACCAATAAACTCCTTCGGTGCCCGGCTGGTTAGCGTCCTTCTGGTCAATGGGAAAAGCTGTCATCAGTAACTTTGGTTCCTCCTTTTTCCACCCGTTGATGAGAGATAGCGGGACGTTAGTCACAAATTCAAAGGATGAAGCTGATGTGTTCGCGAATTTATTTTCCGCGAATTCAAACCTCTATCTCGGTCTTTTGGAGCCACCTGTGATCGCGCCAGTATGGTCTTACATGCGAGATGTGAGATTTCATCATCATCATCGGCACTACAA
The DNA here is from genome assembly GCA_963931805.1 of Microdon myrmicae. Classification (NCBI taxonomy): domain Eukaryota; kingdom Metazoa; phylum Arthropoda; class Insecta; order Diptera; family Syrphidae; genus Microdon; species Microdon myrmicae. Next base: position 37,231,716 of record OZ007496.1, read on the forward strand.
CCGGGAATCGGCCTTGGCCTTATTTGGCAAGTCCTGAGGCTTGTTAAATTTTCCATAATGATTTGTGTTTTCCGGGCAAGATCATTAGTCTTGCGCCAGAGGCTCCCCAACGGGGAATCGAACCCCGGTCTCCTGCGTGACAGGCGGGTATACTAACCACTATACTATCGAGGAGCCCGGGATGTGAGATTTCGCCCGTGCACTATTCAACGCATTCTAATTTTTTTTTTTTTACACTAACGCGAGTACAAAAGCGGATTTTGAAGTACCCTTAAATGTCAGAGCACAGTGCGAGCGGAACTGGACTGTAGGAAGGCAACCGGCCCGGACTGAATACCAGTAATAGTCCTCAAGAACCGTGCTCCAGAACTATCGCCGGTTCTTGGCAGACTCTTCCGCTAATCTTATGCACGGAGGACCTTTCCCGCCTGCTGTAAAATCGCCCCAGTTCAGTCAATCCCAAAGATGGAAGAAAAGTGTCTCCCACAAAATTACCGTCCGATAGCATTACTGTCTATGTTATCTAAGGTGATGGAAAAAGTCATCAATACTGAGTTAATTAATTATTTGGATGGCAACGGAATGATCGTCATTACGGATTCCGTGGCAGGCGGTCCACGGAAGACCTTTTGACACTTATAACCGATATATGGACATCTGATTAATTGAGCGGCGTGGTGAGTCAAGGGCGATTGCATTGGATATCTCAAAGGCCTTTGACTGCGTCTGGCACGGGGGATTGCTGAGCAAACTTCCTTCACATGGACTTTCCCAGCAGATTTGCGATTGGACGAAGAGCTTCCTCGAAAATCGATCGATCCGGTTCGTTGTGGACGGCGAGTGGTCTCATGTCATCATCATCATCGGCACTACAACCGGGAACCGGTCTTGGCCTTATTTAGCAGGGTCCTGAGGCTTGTTAAATTTCCATAATGCTTTGTTTTTTCCGGGCAAAGTCATTAGTCTTGCGCCAGAGGCTCCCCGGCGGGGAATCGAACCCCGGTCTCCCGCGTGACAGACGGGTATACTAACCACTATACTATCGAGGAGCAAGAGTGTTCTGATCTGTATCCTATTAATTTGCGGCTGCCCCAAGGTTCAATTTTGACTCCAACTTTATTTTTGCTTCACATAAATGATTTGTTGGAGACAACGGATAACAAAGTGTTCAGTTTTTCGAATGACAGTACACTTGTTTCCTCTTTTTCGAGTGTTCGCCCGATTAGTTCATATACGTCGCACCAGCTGAGATGTAGACAGATTGACGTTTTGAATCAGGATCTAGATAAGGTCTTGCAGTGGGGAAAGGCCAATCTCGCTGACCTCAATGCAGCGAAGATCCAATATACAACATTCACAAAGAAAAGTTGATCATCGGTTCCACAGCTGATGATGAATGGCCAGGCCCTCGAATCTGGGGAAGGCTTGAAATTGGGACAGAACTCCTAAAAGGAATTTTGAATTCGAATAAATGGATGCAATTAGAAATTATTTTCCAGAAACTAAATACGTTTGGTCACTTGCTGCGTGAAGCATTTACAGGTGCTTAATGCGATTGCATTAGCAGATAGTTATGATGGCAGGGTTGCGGATATGGGGGGTTCTTCAGGTGAGCTTTAAGAACCACCACAGCCCGGCTCTCGAATCTGGGGAAAGCTTGAAATTGCTTGGCGTGATGGTTTTGGGAATGTATCGTGGCAGAAATACGTGTCGAGCATCGGCAGGTCAGCCTCAAGAAAATTGAGTTATCTTTTTCGAGCCAAGTTTAGTTTTAGTTTAGTGGGACAACCACCCCATTTATTGGCTTATTTTTTTTTTTTATTTTTTTTTATTTATTTATTTATTAGCAGGCGTATTAAAAATAATTCAAGCAACATAATTACCTACATATAAAGTATATCTAAATTACAAACTAGAGAGGTTAAGAACTAACTTAACTAGGCTTAACTTAACTTTATTTTACTTAAGAACTATTTTACTCCGGCCCAACTTGTTCTCCTGTATAAATCCCAAGTTAGACCCGCGCTCGAGTATTGCTCTCATGTTTGGAGCTCGGCTCCTGAACATAACCTTGACCTTGATCCTGATTGGGTACTCGGCGCTGACGTCGAGACTACAGCCGCTATCACATCGAAGGCGCGAAGCCGACCTCTGTCTCTTTTACAGATATTATCACTGGTACTGTTCTTCGCAGATTCGTGATATTGTTCCACGTAATTCGGCTTATATGCGCTCCGCAGGACAATCCGACAGATCACACCAGTTTGCTGTTCATCTTCCGACTGCGCGAACATCGCTGCATCAGCGCTCGTTCCGTTACAGAGAGGGAAAGCTCCCTTCCAACGCGAGTGTTGCCGGGGCGTTAAAACCTGCAACTGTTCAAAAATAACTGCAACTGTTGTTTGGTGGCATCTCGGGGCGCCTACTCGGGCTACAGGTTTGTCTCTCCCGAGAGAAATGTAATAATAATAATAAAAAAAAATGTTGACAATTTCAGGAAGTATAGCCAAATGTGTGACCGCTGGATCTCAATCATGTATGGGTCAACCCCCAGTCGCCACCTATTGCTGATTCACCCACCCACGTGGTAGCACATTATTTCGTCATTTTCGATTACATTTCGAATTGCAAATACTGCCATACCAATATTTAAATGAAGATATTTGCAAATATAATTTATTTTATTGAATTAAGAGTGCTGCCAAACTCTACATTTCCGTGCACTTTACGCGTTTTAAATAACAAAAGTCGATGTGACACCATCTATTGACTGTTTAAATGCACTTTCCGGCACAATTTGTTTCCTCTAATCAACTACAACAATGTAGGGTGCATTTTTTTGTTCGTCGCGAGGGTATTAACATTAATTGATCCTTCCCTTGCATAGTGAGTAGTAGAAGTTATTGATTTAGTCTACAGCAACGTTAATACCCATTTCCGTAATTCGAAACTCATAAATCTACTGTCGGTTTTGGAGTAATAAATATCAGTACATCATATAAATGCCAGACGAAACCCTTGCGAAAGAAAAACGACTATACGTAGTAAAATCATATCACCATCGTGATCGTCATGAACAGATGAAAATTGAATAGGATGTTATCCTAATTTATTGAACCCCATTACTGCAGAATCTAGTTTTTCTTTCAGGTAAATTATGTGCAGTATCATTTCATGTTAAACATAAAACAAAGAAGACTAATGTAATAGCTATCACATAGATTATTATTAACAGTTACAATTAACAACTTAGTACTATAAAGAACTTATAGCCCCAAGACAAATTGTTTTTATGTCACATAAAAAAGAGAAGCATACTAATGCATTATATGCGGTACGTGCGGAGAGCCAGTATAGCCTCAGTCTACATCATATACCGGATCAGGTATAAATCTACGATTAGAAGATTTACTATAAGGTAAACATGACTAAGAAGTACGCGCAGCCCGGTAAGGCGTTCCCCTCCTATTAAGCCTTAACCAACCGAATCGCAGTCAAACTCATTAATCTCTTTCCCAACAGTACTTATTCACATCTGCGTAGAGCTTCACTTAATTTGCAATTAGTAATAACAACATAGAAAGGAGCCAAAGGACTCACCTCGGACTAAGGTCCGAGATTGTAGCTCTCGAGTTGCAATCCCGAATTCGCTTGACTCGTTTTACGACCACTTAAATTTTATACTTTCCCACACAGCCAGCTCATAACTGACGAACGAGACTAGTAAATTCACTGCAGACGCACAAATTGACGCCACAAACTGATATATCCCAAATGCAATTTGTGTTCAGTGAAATGACTTAAAATTTTACGACTGTCAGACCCGGGATTCTAAAGCCGAGCACCACCATCATTATCATTGTCATTACACGTTCTTAAGTTAATTAAACTTATTCACAAAACCAAAGGTAAAAATGTTAAAATGTTAAAAGGCAACAAAATGCGAGAAGCACAGCCCTCTCAGTCCAACAGCAACGGTGTGCTATAAATTAAACTTTTATTAATCCAACATTAGACTGTACCGCGATGTTCCGCCGGTTGGACTGCGCTTTAACCTCGCGTTAGTTCGGTTTTAAAGGACAATCCTCGGATTGGAAATATGCCTGAGACAGCGTTCTTATAAAATGTGTCCTTTTGATGGTATTTGGACTTTTATGACTGACAGTCTTGGGATGTGATTGCAGCAGGACATCGGATCCAAATCGGGATATCTTCCCTTCACGTAGAGGGAAATAAAAAATACTCCTGATCAAGGTTATAAACGAAAAATGTTCGCGTTTGATGGTAATGTCTTTAAACATTTGTTCCAATCAGCAGTGGTGTTAATTTTGTTGGACGTTTCATCAGGTACATATGAAACGTTCATGGCAAAGTGTTTCATTCGGCTTGCCGTGCAAAGGTGGTGGCTTTCTGGTCTGTGGAAATAGCGCTGTTAACAATTTGTATGACTCAGCTTGTATGCGTTTTATTATAGACTTATATTATAGTCGTACGTTCGTGTGCTGGACAATTCACCTAGATCATTATCCAGACCTCTACCTAATTTTGTAAGTGTATGGCGACGCGAAGTCTCGTTTACTTTGTTTGAAATTATTATTTAATCATAGGGTTGAAAAATAAAAACAATAAAAGCAGCTAGAAGTCGACATCATTTACGAATCCAATAATTTCTTACATTTATTGGCAACGAATAATTACAGCTTATATATAATTACCTAGGTAAACCATAGCTGATTGTATAAATTTGATAGGATCGCTTTATGGTTTCTATCTGTTAGCCACCATCACTCCAAGACATTTCTAGCATGTCCCGGGATTTTTAATGAAACAAGTGTTTCTTCGACTAAGTTATATTTATACCTCAACATAGTTGCCTTCGAGGGTGATACATTTGGTATACCGATTTCTGTAGTACGAAACGTCCAAGCCCTCGGAATACGCCTCGGTTTCCGCGATGACTTCCTCATTCGATCTGAATCTCTTTCCCTGGAGCCGCCATTTGTAGTTTGAGAACAGATAATTTTCACTGGGGGTTTATGGGGGTTCTTTAACGCTCGCCCGAAGAACCACCCATCGTCCTAACCCAACTCCCCTTTTCCAACCTGCAATACCATTACTGATCATAGCCCCTTACCTGCATATGAGCAGTTCTCACCTGAAAAATAAGCCCACGGCAAGATCATTATCTTGCCATGGCATCAAACAAAGCATATCAACCAAACCATTTCGGTTCATCTTACATGAATCATTTAGGAACCTGATCGGTTTCTCTGGGCGGCAACATGTCCACCAGACACAATCCAATCCTCCTGTGTCGTCTTGTTCCAACAATCTATTGGTCCAAAAAGACAAGTTGGGCAACTTGCTTGCTTGCACTTCTGCAAGCCAAATTTCCGATGATCGATCGCCTAAGCAGATAACCGATCATCGAGTTGGACACGACCATAATTGTTGTCCAAACAATCAAATCTACGGCCGTGTCCCACGATCCGTTTTTCTAATTCAAACAATCTTCGCCCTAGCCCTTGCCATCGTGAAGAAATTTTCTGTTGACTTAACGTCACAGAAAAATCCATTCCTGCCTTCGGCAATATCTTCTATTGCTTACAATGGCATGATTTTAACCGATCGTGTAAACTACCAATGTTCCAATGTTTCATTAGCTAAGGCAAACAAGCGCGCATCTTAGCGCTAGACCTCCGAAATAGCGTTTCTGTGTTTACACAATACACGGAAATCCATTTCTGCATCCGCCAATCACCACTACCGTTTACGATATCAATGCCTGCAGCCTCGGTTGCTTGTTCATTTATTTGAACAGCTGCACGATGGATCGCTCTCCCTCACATGTAACCGCCGATGCATCATCGTTGTCCGCACTCCCAGTGTATGGGCGCCCAATCCGATCTGCACGATCGCATGGAAGTACTTCCAATCAAACCGGGCCGATTTCTCATTGGCTGCCGCTAGAATCAAATATCGGATTTGCTTTTCACTACAGCGGGGGGGAAGCCACCCCCGGTGCGTCTGGCGATACGAATAACACGACGCCTCAAGGAGTCAGTGTTCTAATCACGAGGAGAGTAGTCGAGGACATTAAGTGCTGCACGGTTTAATGTTATATTCAAATTGTTTCCCCCGATCAGATGTCTTAGCCAAGTCGTGATACGTCGTGCGACGAGTAATCTTTTGTGTCGCTGTTAAGAATCGTCACCGCACGCGGAGGCAAAGGTAGTTGCAGTTAAAAAGGAAACCCATGTTAAGAATAAGAACAATAAGAGTCGAAATCGGTGCACCAGTGTAATATCAGTTGCAGTTAAAAGGAAACCTAAGTTAAGAATAAGATCAATAATGAGTCAGAATCGATGTAACCGTGTAATACTAATGGCGGTCTCGATCGCGAATCCACCCAACTCCTTTCGACTCCCTTCGACCCCGTTCGACTTCATGCGACTCCCTTTCGACTCCGCCCGCCTCCTTTCTACACCGCTGAACCCCTTTTCAACTTCATTTAACCCCTTTTCAACTCTATTCGACCCCGCGCGACCCCACTTGACCACAGACGACTCAATTCAACTTAATGTCTCCCAAGCGTCTCGGCAACAATAATTGGCGAAGCAAATCAATACCACCGGCCCGAGACCTCACCCCACTACCTAACACATTCACGTTCAGTAGCGGGCCCGGAAATATATGACGACCAAATTTGGCCGCATTTCTTAGGGTCCCTACCCAGCTCCACCTCGGACCAATGCAAACGGCATCTCAAATAGGCAAGACATGCCTAACAACGCCGCCATACGCCCTTGGTGCATCAATCACCAACGCTTCGGAGCGCGCACCATTAATTGCAGGACGCCCTGCGGTTGGACCCAACCAACCACCCACCAGGAGCCCCCTTAAACCAAGTCGCCCTCCGCCATCCAAGCGCGGCCAGCCGGCATCGTCTCACTATCTCGCCTACCGCCATCGATGCGTGACCAGCGACACTTCCCCAATAAGTTGCCTAACGGTCGAGGACTCAGTGATCGAATATCGAGCTCCGCCGTCGACACCGGTGCCGATATATCGGTCCTCCCTCGACCGTTGACCCGCGCAACCGCGTGCCCGGCCCCTCACAATTGTCAGCGGCAAACAATTCTCCATACAAACGTATGGACGAAAAACGCTGACACTGGGCTTGAATCTTCTCCATCCCCTACACGGCACTTCGTCACTGCGGATGAGAACGAACCCCCGATAGGGCCCGATCTACTCGGGCGACACAACCTGTTGGTCGGCGCGACCTACAACAGGCCAGTGGGCCCCACTGCACCCCCCTTGTCACTGCCGGCATCACCCGCGGTAACAACCAAGCCCACTTCCATTATGAACCAAGCCCAGCCATGGTACAGGAACTTGTCAACACAACAGTTCCCCTACCTAACCACCGCGCCTCCCGAAGCAACCAGGGCTACCTACACCTCCAAGCACCAACCGCCTACACTCCCCTACTTATTTCGTCACTAGGGGGGCGGGGGAGGGGGGGGTGCTGTTTCTAACCTTACGCAAAGAACCACCCACAATTCCAACCCCAACTCCCAGTGCAAACCTGTAGTTACCTGCAAACATTTCCTTCCCAAGGAAATCGAATGCATCACCCAAAACCCCCTGTAAAGAATTCGCTAGCATTCATGCATTCAATGCATTATCAAAATCTCTAAAAAGAATTCTTTACAGGCAAAGCATCATCTTTAATTAGGAAAATCTTATCGGCGCCCCTGTCAGCCAGCGTACCCCGTTACCAACGTGCGCAGCACATTTTCCTGGCTTATACATAGTCTCGGCAGCCTTTTGCCCAAGCCACAAAAGTGCTTACGCCTCTGGCGTCTAGCCGCCAAAAACTGAATTCTCCAGCATATAAACATGCACACAAAAAATTCGATCCTTTCCGCCAGCAAGGATACAGTGCATAATCACCACTGTGTAGCTAAATTCCTTTTAGCACCCGGTTCTCCTAGTTGCATGAAGACTATTTAAACAGCTGCATCCATGTCTTCAATGATGCCCTTTGTTCTTTCCTCCTTTCTCAGTTTCGTTTCCCATGACCTCGTTGCATGAGTAAACAATGGATCAATTAGCACACTAGCTAAAATCAACCCAGAGAGATCCTCTCCAATTCACCACCACAAAGAGAAACTCCACGTTTCTCTCGAGAAAAGAAAACCCACCCTTAGCTGAGAGAGGACTCGCCACGAGTCTCTCGAGGTTAATCATTGAGTACCATGGTCGAAATCTAACCGCCAGTGAGTCGTCTTCCATCGTCTGTAGCGTGCGCACGGTAGTGCACACAACCCTGAGTGTGTCCCTTCACGAAGTCGAATGCATTCGATAGTTTTCTGTACAATTAAGTAGTGTTTTGTTGGTGTCTGTCGTGTTCACCATAGTTTGGCACTTTAATTTGACGCTTTGTGTTGGTGTTTTAACGAAAGACCTATTGTTTACAAATGAATTCAGTATAGTGTACTAATCAGGATCATTAAATAGTTATCCCAGAAAATTCCATTCAACGGAAAATCGATGCGACTTAAAAACATATAGTGCGGCACGGTGTTCAATACTTATATGAAAACCCTGTATAGATGTCATTAACTGTTTGAGTGTCAAAAATTTAGAAGTACATTCAGTTAGAAACTAGGTACATGTCATAGTGGAAGAGTGTTTCCTGTGCTGCTGAACAATAAACACCAATCGCTCTACAACAATAGAAATAAAAGATTAAAAATAAAAGAACATTTATTACAAAACAACATACCTCCCCGTGTTTTATTTCTACCTGTCTGATGATCGTTTTGCTGCGGGATTCGGTGGGTGATAAGTGAACCCGTGCCCGTACCGGCACACCAACTTATACCCTCATAGTACTTAATGTAAAAATTGATTATTGGTCAAATAAACACCATTATCATCATCGGCATTACAACCGGGATCCTGTCTTGGCCTTATTTAGCAAGACTCTCCACCGGTATCCGGTCGTTATCCGAGACTTTTTAAATTGTCCATAATAATTTGTTTTCCGGCAAGGTTAAGAGCCTTGCGCCAACCTTTTTCAGGATGTCGCTGCATGCCTTGGTTCACTACTTGGCGGGTGCCAAAGTAGCTATCCAGGTGTGTCACGTGGGGACTGCATGTCCACTTGGATCGAACAGGGACAAGGATCGTCCTGGCCTTCGCCGGGTTGAAAGCAGAGACTTTGCCCTGTATGCTCGTTCTCACCCCCCAAGAAATGCTTCACCCTATCCATAATTTATAGGCCGTACGTGCGGGTAGTTCGATTTAATCGATAAGTGGTACTTGCTTTATAGAATAACAATTTGAATGCCCACATTTTTGAGGAGAACTTAGGTCAAATGTATGACGTGTCTCAAGAGATGCAGGAAGACTTCACCCCATCTAGGTGGGCTACAATTTATAAAACTCTAAACCAAAATTAAACTGCAGGCGCAGCTAAAACAGTGCTGTTCAGTAGAATACAAGCAGTGAAACTCATTAGGGACCCAGGTGTGCGTCGTCCAATTTCGTCGCAAAAATATAAACGTAACGTATCCTGCCTTTTCTTATATAGATGTTATGGCACGGTTTTTACTCAGCAGAACTTGGTAAATGCTTTCTACCTTTTTAAATATTCTCCGTCCATCAGAGAACGTTACACTACTTCACATTCAAAATTAATTACGGCAGCACGGGTAACCTGCAAAGAATCGTTCTGGGGCCGAATGGCACAGCACTGAAATGGCCTCATTGCAGTCTCCAGATATTCAAAACCAAAGTACGTCGATATCATGTTCACTCTTCTTTCAACCGCGCTGTGCCAGTGTGCTTTGACGTTTAGATATGCTTCAAAATATCCTTTGTGCGAGGTTTTCGTGTAAACGTAATGTACTCATGTATCTCATTATGATGTCATACGACATTGAATAGTGATTACGACAACCAATGTTCAATGTCTTTTACTTCCGTTCATTTAACCTATTCGCACTTTTTGTCCAGTCATAAACAACTTTGCGCCCGAATAGCAAATCTAAAAAGGAAAACGAAGCAATTTACATTGTTTGTTGCACGAGAGGTCCGTCAGTCAAAGTGCAACATTATAAAACAGGATATCCACACGTTGTTACCTAGTTCCCCTGATAAGGACACTTCCATAAATTTCAAATCACCTAACCACAAGTTGTCGCAACAACAAACGCGATAACTTGTCGTATGTCATTCTGAGTCCACAGGTCCAACTCACTCATGTGAACAGCACCACCGGGTATAATAAATACTCAAGTGAGATACAATATCTATAGGGCTAATCGTATATATAGTACACTCGTGCATCGAACGGCTTGCCCAAGAAAATGTGGGAGTCCTTTTGCAGAGGCAAATATAGAGTTGTACGGAACATACATTACTTTTCACTAGATACGAAGCTGAGAAAAAGGCAACAGGACATTGAACTTTCGCCTTGTGGACATTTCACATTCCGCTGAATGCACAGATTAGTGTCAGACTAGCGCAGGGGTGACCATGACGAATAGGGCCAACTAAATGCTTGCGCCTAGTCGCTTGCCCATAGTTCAAAGGCAACCTTTGTCGCATGCAACTGCAATAAAAAGGTAAATAAATAAAGTTAAGGATTTATTGGAAGGATCGTAAATCGGTGATTTAAGTTCGCGGCGGTAGTCGCATAACAGAAAGCTAAGTGAAGTATTTCGCGATTGTAGAAAAAACATGTACAAATTGATCCAACGCGACGGGAACTCTCTGCGTGCTTAGCTTCAGTAAAGAGTTAGCCCTTGGTGTCGGCCCTTGGACCGTCGGTTCGTTTTGTTGATTTCGTTACAAAAATGTCGGAGACGACGTAACATTAAATTCACGTAAACTTGCGTTTATTGCCGTCGAGTCAGATGTTTTTGACGATTCTTGACGCCCTGCCATTACTTGCTCAGATCCCAATTTACGGTCGGCTGTATCTTCGGTTTGGTTTTTATGAATCTTAAGTTTTTATGAAAGTTGCAAAAGTGAGGACACCAATCGCCGCAAGCGGCAAACATTTTCGTATTCGTGCTCAGCTGCCGAGACTAAAACGATGCAACCAAAAGGCGTCTGTTTGCGAGTTTTACGACTCATCAATTTTAGTTTTGAACATTTCTCATCTGCGCGGACACTTTATCTCTTGGAAAACAGACACATATAATGGCATTACACCCTTAACTGATTTTTACGATACAATCTCGTGTTTTCTGAGTCATAAATGAAGTACACTAAATGCAATGATTTCCCTTGTTCGTTGCAGATTTGGAAATAAAAGAAATATCAGCCTCTGGCGACGTGTGTTTTTGGTACAAGGATACAACATTAATGCTCCATAAAATTTAATAGCAGACGAAATTTTCCTGGCCTAAAACTTGTGGCATTCACTAAGGCAAAGGTGAGTTCAGAAAACAATTTACTTATTCGAGAAGTTGCCATTTCTAATGTGTACCCTATAAAGATACATTTTCAATATCTATAGTTTCCTTAATGATTCGAATGTTACCCGTATGGGATTTTATATCGATGTCGGAATCTGCTTATTAGTTGGAAAACGACCAGAAAATTAATCAGAGCTCCATGGAATTTAATACTTAAGTTTGCAGTTCGGTTCCGTATTTATTTTTAAGTTTTATGTGAGCGTGGTCATTAATTGAAAGGTACTGGTCCTATGATGGTATGTGGAAACAGCTGATGGACAAGGTAGAAATAGTATTATCTGATGTTGTCTTTTTCAAATGTCAACGTTTGTCCTTAATGACGAGTACGGTACTTCGCTTGTGTAGGCGCAATCATCAATTACTAATATGTTGTTATTTTGCATTATATTAGAGAGTGTTTATAAACAACTTCAAGCCCAACTCAGAAGTTAAAACGTTTTTTTAATGTTATTTTAAATTAAGACCTTGAATAAGGTCTTGCTGTTTCCGACAGAAGGAGGTACAGAAATTGTGTGCGTCGAATTTAACATGGTAACGTACCATAAGCAAGCTCTTAATTCCGTGTATGGCATTTCCACAAAGTGTGTGCCATTTTTTCGAGTACTATATTTTTTATTTCCTTTAAAAGGAACAGTTTGCAGCTGAAGTCTGTGGCGGTTCCGCCAAACCCCACGGCCCACTTACCTGAAAAACCCCCGTAACTGCTACCCAACTTCCTTAAGTTCGCTAATGCAATCACATTATTACCTTAAATGCTTCACGCATTAAATAGAGCAAATTTATAATCTAAAAGTCCCTGTAAGGAAGCTTTACCTTTCATGCTTCTCTTCGCATACAAATTCCCTGTAAGAATTCTTTCCTAACTTATCAGGAATCCCAATCTCACCAAGTGCATTTCCCCCTAGACGAATTCCTGAGAACAAAATGGTTTGGTTTACATAAAATGTAAGCATCATAACAGGGACAAAAACAAATATACGCATCTTGCGTCTTAAGGCATCAATTAAATCCTACAGCATAGGCAAATGCAAATAGGAATTGAATACCTACCCGTACCTGCGATGCAATAAACCCCATTTCCCGGTAAACAAGCTAAAACCAATTAGCACAATGTTCATGATGCATTGCGGCTGTCAATACAGTTGCTATGCATATGGTAGACAACGATTATCAACGGTCCCTTTGTCTTACATATTCCTGGATCTGTTTACCATTGACCTTCTCACATAAGCAAACACAAACCCAATTAGCATCCAATGAGATTCGGCTTGTTTGCTTAGCCGAACTCACATTTCATGGATGCACATTTTCCCTTTCTTTGTTTTAGATTCGTTCCCATGGATTTGATCCATAAAAGAACCAATGTACACCCATACATGTGTACCGTGACGACCTTCTCTATGAGATCTGTTTGGTTACCCCAAAGAGAGACTTTACGCCTCTCTTGGAATAGGAAAATGCACCCTCTAATTAAGAGAGCCAGTTTCACTGGGCGAATTTTTTTTGACAACGAATGAATATCGTTGAGTCTTATTACATCCACCGACCACCACGGTCGTGCCGCTCCCGCTCTACGTGGCGCGGCGGAGAAGTCGTGTCGAGAAAGAAGTGTTTCACCTTGTTTAAAATTTATAAAAATCAATTTAATATTAATAATAAGTTCTAAGTAAAGACCATTGACAATAAAAAATGTTTAGGCATGAACAACATCGCCTGAGTGTTTTGTTTCTGTGTTGTGTCCGCTCGGTTGCGAAGGTCAACCATCGTTTTCTTCCTCCTTGCGTTGTGAGCAGTGTCCGCGCGAACAATAGACGATGAGGATGGAAGTGAACCTAGTGCCCGTGTCTGACACATGCTTCCTCCCCACAACGCCATTATGCTTCATTGGAAACAACATGCCTAGAATGGTTCAGACTCTTGAAAAACAATGATTTTGAAAAAGCAAAAAACGCTCTGGCGCGTCGAGATAGTTTGAAGACTATGAATTGAATTTAAATTTTTGAATTTGTATTTGGTGAGGGCAGAACTAAGCTTAATGCAAGCGATAAATAAACTTAAAACTAAAGTATAATAAAGAAGGGAAAAAAGAAAACAACTTAATTTAGACTTAACTAGGTGGTAAGAATTGGCGCAGGAGGTAGAATGTAATTTAGTGTGATAAGTGCCCCATTCGTTAGCTTACGTAACCCCTAAATTCATATAATATAACACTTATAAATAATTTGACAAACTTAGCTTAAGAAGGGAGGGGAATGGAAGAGAAAAAGTGAAAGCTCTTGATTTTCAAGTTTTCAATTTTTAACTTAACATGGAGATGGAAGGATAACCAACGATAAGATAAGGAAAGACCGTTGATAAAACAAGGAAACTACGTTGTAAATATGGGAGGATCTGGTCGAGGTATGGAAGGCAGGAATTAGGATACCGAGCTTGAAAGAGAAAGTGTTAAGTCGAAAGAGGTTTACTTTATTTCGCAGCATTCGGGCGATAGGCTCATTAGAGTCGTATGAGGTGTGGTGTGCGGGCGTAAGGATTGCGTAAATTTCGGGGGTTGAAGTTGAAGGGGATACGGTGGAGAAGATTCGCACACTCAACCGATCCTGATAGTAGATGGAGGATGAAATAAGGATATGGACGGCGGAACTTTATTCCACACAGAGTAAAGAATATCAAACCCAAGAGAAATATATGGTTCGATACCGGGTGCAGAGAAGCCATTAAGGCTAAAGAGTTGAGCTTCCGGTTGTATAAATCAAACAATACTGAGGAAAACCGGAAAAGATTTAAGAGAGTCAGAAAGGACTGTAACGCGTATATTCAACACGCCAAGTTCTTGCATGACCAGAGAGTGAGACAAAAAATACTACACTCTACCACAGGTAGTACAAACTTCTGGGCATTCGTGAAAAACATTCAAAACTCAATATCTTCACCCATTTCATCGCTTATAGTCGATGGCAAACCAGTCACCTCTGCAATAGAGAAGGCGGATCTACTCGCTGCATATTTGCACCCAACTCAACGCTGCCTGATACCACATCAGTTCCACCTCAACTTGACCATAAACAGCACACCATCAGCCAGATTCGCTTCCGAACGCGTTTTGTTGCCCGCGTACTCAAAGAGCTAAACGCACACAAATCCGCTGGTCCGGATGGCATTCCCCCAATCCTCTTGTAGAAATGTTCCTCTTCACTCGCTAAACCACTGCCGAAACTCTTCCATTTGTCTTATTCTACTGGCCGTTTCCCAAATAGATGGAAGCAGCGAACATTCAGCCAATTCCCAATGAGGGTGACAAGTCATCCCTTTCTTCTTATCGATCCATAGCACTCTTATATCTTTTTGCAGTACTTACTTTAAGCGCCACACACCCTTTAAGTAAAAAACTGTTTGTTCCTTTTTGTTTAACATTTATTATTTAAACAATATTTAATGTTAGGTTGTTTCACTTATTATTACAAATCTTTACACGTTACACTTATTTCTTATTATAATCTAGGTTCTTCTTAACAACACTTATTTCATCATTTAATCTAGGTTCTTCTTAACAACACTAGGTCCTTGTTAACAACACTTATTTCATCTTTTAATCTAGGTTCTTCTTAGCAACACTTATTTCATCTTTTAATCTAGGTTCTTCTTAGCAACACTTATTTCATCTTTTAATCTAGGTCCTTGTTACCAACACGTATTTCACCTTTTACGACCACCTCGGTTAATCGTCCAACTCCAACCCCGATGTCTGACCGTCTCGGGCGAGATTCAAAAACCAACTCGCCTGTCTGACCGTCACGGTCAACATCTCCAAAACCAGCCATCTCTAGTGGTTTTCTCATTTTTTTTCTTTGGATGGAAATCTTTTGTTTCCTCCGGTATTAAAAGGAGGTCTCCTTTTTCCCGCCTGATCCATTTTTCGGTAGATCAAACACAAAAAGAAAATCAATAGTGCGTCGTGTTAATGCACATTTCTGATTCCCATTTCTTTTTTTTTTTGTGTTGTTATGGTTTAGACGAATTTGCAGTTCATTTTATGGCACCTGTTGTTTTCTTTAGCCGAATGGGCAAGGATTTCTTCCGTGGTGAAACGATAAGAATTACAAAGAGAAACATCAATAGTAAATCGTGCTAATGCACCTTTGTGATTCTCTATGTTGTTATTGTTTAGACGAACGTGCAGCTCATTTTATTATTTATTTATTTGTTTTAGGCGAATGGGCAAGGATGTTCCTTGTGGGAAATGGTTTGCGTAAACAAACCTTTGAAGGATCATAAAATTGCAGACGTGCAATTTGTGATTCTCAACAATTTCACTTGAAAGTTGGTCATCTGGTCCACAGATTTGGATCCAGGGGATTCTGCGTGTTGAGTATATGGTTCGTTCTTTCACGTCTTGGATTCAACTTAAATTCAATATGGGCAAATCGAACCTGTAGTTTAATTTGTTTGATATTGACTTGATATCGCGATATTTAGAGTATGCGCGATTAATGATCGAGCTTAGCTCCAAAGAGGTAGGTTTTACGGGATGGGTGGTTGTGGCCGTAACAGCACTAACTTCTATTCTCTTCAAGGTAATGGAATCACTGATTAACCGTAAACTTTCGAAATATTTGGAATCAAATGACCTCCTCAATGACCGCCAATATGGGTTTCGTAGCAACAGGTCCACAGGAGATCTGATGGCGTACCTTACCGAAAAGTGGAGCCATTCCATTACCTCGCTGAAAGCAAGGTAATCGCATTGGAGATTTCAAAAGCCTTCGACAGAGTTTGGCATCCACTTCTTTTGTCAAAATTGCATTCATATGGAGTGCACAATTCCCTGATCCAATGGAAAAGAGACTATTTTTCTGATCGTTCAATCCAAGTGGTTCTTGATGGTGTCAAATCTGTCTCCCATCAAATGAATGCAGATGTTCCCCAGGGTTCTCTTAACGGTAAGCCAACGGGAAAGAGACCGACAGGGCGGCCGCGACGGAGATGGGAGAACAATGTTAGGTTGGATCTCGAGAAGATCCGATCGGATGGTCGAACGTGGAAGGAGAGCGCACCGGACAGGCAACAATGGCGGAGTCGAGTGGGTGAGGTCATGAACTTTCGCGCTCCTACAGGCCAATAAATAGTAATAGTATAGTAGTTCCCCAGGGTTCGGTAGTCTCACCCACCCACCTGAAGAACATATTTTAAAAATGGTATGGAGACTGCGATCTGCTCTGGCGACGAACAACATTACACGTTCGAAAATGAGTTCGACTCATGGAATGCTCTTAAAGGCGACTAGATGCAGATATAATGTGGCATCAAGAATCAATATATTAGCTGCGAAATGTGAACCAGGTGGATCCGCTATCTGCGCTGCATTGATGACGGGATTGTCATTAACTTTAAGCGAGCAACAGGGGAAAAACAGTTTTTGATAGACAAATGCTCAGAATTGTCTACAGTCTGTGGATAGGTGAACACTGATTCGGCCAGATACCCAAGTGCCTGACTTGGTGCTGGTTCCACTACGATTCAATACCATTCGTTGCACCAATAAATATAAAGCTGTACTATTATTCATATTCTTCAAGTATAGTATCGCGAGAGCTAAAGAACTTTTCAAATGTTTTTTTTTTTTTTTTTTTTTTTTTTTTAATATGAATGTAATGTAAGACTTGAGATCATTCTTCTAGGTGTTATTGTACAAATTTGCAATGAAATGTTACAAGGTGTGACAACCTCTTGTATTAATGATGCAACCTATGTTTTACGGTCGAACTCTTTCAGTCCTGTTGGCCCAACAAGGGATCATTCTATCTTCGAATTATTTGTCAAGTGCCAATTCTGTACTGAACTCTATATTTTCATAAATAATATTTTAATTTGAATTTTCATATCGCCTCGTCTCAACTGAACCGGCAAACACCAGCTGTTATTGAGTTATCATTTTCGCAAAACTGTTACAGTCAATTTCAATACTAGGCCAGCAATCTAAAGGTTCGGTTTCATGCATATTCCGCCCCATGCTATGTTTTAGCTGTTGCTGGTTACGTAAGCACTGTAACAAACTCTTGCTGTTAGTGAATAGAGTGAATGAATCCACTTTTTATTAGCTTCTGCAAAGTGGCTCACATTTACATGCCGGGAAAGATGAAAGAAAGCCCTGAAACTAATTTTGTCTGAACGATCGCTTTTTTATATTTCATGGTTTACGATTAGCCCTGTAATGTCAACCGCGCAACACTCTCCTCCACCCCCTGTGGATGTGGTACTATTTTAGAAACATTCAGAATGGTGGATAGGCGTCGATGTTCATTAGTTTACGATTTCGTATGTTGTGAATAAATTTTCTTTTCAAAGTCATCAATAACATCAACGAGTTGTCAATTTTCGTAGAAAACTACTTTGAACGACCTGAGGCATTAAAAATGTTTTCAAATGTAGCTCTTGTAATAAGACACATTTTAGATAATGCTCTTAATAAAGTTTTCATGGAATTGATACTGAAAACTAAAAAATTATGAAGTGAAACGCCGGAAATTCAGAAACGGACGATGTAGACACGACAGGTGGCAGTAGTTTATATATCATGTAAAAAATGGTGCTTTCAGATAAAGCGAGTTCTCTACTTTAATGATTTCTGTTGTATATTTATTTAAGTTAAATCAGTTTTCCAAGAAAGCTTATTCCATATCATCCATTGTCCGGTTTCAATTAGCATTTTATTTCTTCAGTAAAGTGCAGTTTAGATGATTTCTAATAAAACAAGCCGAAGCGCTAAGATAGTCTAGTTTAAAATAAAAAGCCATAGTATGTAAATTACAGGAAGCAAGGCATATCGTTTCCATTGAAGAAAACTTATTAGGATAATGCTTTTTTTTTCTTCACAAAATGTGGATTCAAAGGAAATTCTCAGGACACCATAGATATCGAATTACCAAGTAGAAGAAGGAGTGGGTAACAAAAGGAAAAATGCTTGTAAGTTGGTATTGAATCCCAACATATTATAATAATGATGAGAAAACATATAATCTGTGTGGTTCGACTAAAGAACGGTTGCCTGTATTTATACATACATCTAAAGTTAGTTTTTAATGAGAACTGATTTATTGATGCATTCTCAAATTTGAGTTGATCGCCGAGTGCAATAATACCTATGAAAATAAATAGGTCTTATACGTTGTGCCTATAAGCATTTTTCGACGACAAAGGTGATACACCGACGTCTGGGTTCCCAACGAGTTTCACTTCTCGTATTCGTTTTGTTTTATATATATATATATATATATATATTTATTGTATATTTATTATATATATATATATATATATATATATATATATATACGAGGTGGCGCAAAATAAGTCATCTTATCGGAAGATGTTATAATTTTTGCAAATAGCGTCGTACGTCAATCATAATTGACATTTGTGAACGAGACAGCTGCAGAATACAAACAGACAAGCAATGGGGGGCGTGTGAATTACTGTCAAGCCATACTTAATCTCAACAACGAAGAGGACGCTTTAGTGTCGAAAATCATCATGAGCGACGAGGCTCATTACCACTTAAGCGGTTACGTCAGTAAGCAAAATCTTCGTTTCTGGGGCACCGAAAATCCGCGTATGATGCACGAAGAGCCATAACATCCACCCAAAACCACTGTGTGGGGCGGCGTTCACGCGGCAGGAGTGATTGGGCAGTATTTTATTAAGGACGCAATCGGCAATACGGTCACTGTTACTGGCGAACACTACGGGGCCACGATAAACGATTTCTTACTGCCGAAATTGGATGGACGGGGCTTCGTGAACATGTGGTTTCAACAAAGCGGTGTAAACTACACACAGCACGAGCCATAATGGATATTGTGAAGGAAGTGTTTCTTAGTCGCGTAATCTCCCGTTTTGGCGATTTGACATGGCTACCAAGTTCCCCCGATTTAACCACCCCAGGCTTCTTTCTTTGGGGCTACTTGAAGTCGTGGGTTTATGCCAACAAGCCTCAAACAATCGCAACCATTAAGGAGAATATTCGACAGGAATGCGAACAGTTATCACCGGAAATCTTGCGGAAAGTCATGGAAAACGCGATAAAAGGAGTACAAATGTGTATCAACACTGGCGGCAGCCACTTGACGGATATCATCTTTCCCACTTAACAGAAAAAATTGGGAACTTGAAATTGTATTTTTTTTATTTAGTAAAAAAGTAATTCAAAAACAAAATTGGATGACTAAGTTTGCGCCATCATATATATATATATATATATATATGTATATATATATATATATATATATATATATATATATATATAGATATATATACATATATATATATATATATATATATATATATATATATATATATATATATATATATATATATATATATATATATAGATATATATATATATATATATATTTTTTTTTTTTTTTTTTTTTTTTTTAAATATATATTGTGTCTATAGCGTGACAAGGTGGAAGCAGTACTTTGAAAACCGGCTCAATGTGCGCACTCGTCAACTACAAATAAACGCACCAGATGTACATACAGACGCAATAAATCGATTGAAAAACAACAGGGCTCCCGGAGTCGATTGCATACCAGCAGAGTTTATGAAGCATGGAGGAGAGGCAACCGCTCGAAAGATCCACCAACTGATTAAAACAATATGGGATAAGGAAGTTACTCCGGAAGAATGGAAAACCTTAATACTAGTCCCCATTTCCAAAAAAGACGACAGACCTGATTGCGAAAAGTACAGAGGAATCTTATTGATCCCAACCACATACAAAATACTAACAAATGTCATACTGGCGAGAATCACACCGTACGCAGAAGAAATACTAGGAGACTACTGTGGCGGTTCCGCCAGATCCCACGGCTCGCCTTCCTGAAAAAACCCCCATAACCATAACCCGGGTCTGCACCAGCTTTCGCTAATGCAATTCGCATTAGCATCTTAGATGCTTCACGCATCAAACAGACCCAATTATTATAACCCTAAAATCCCTATAAAGAAAACTTACCTTCATGCATCCCTTCGCATACAATTTTTCATAAGATTTCTTTGTTTTCCTATTTGGTATTCTGAACCAATTCGGCACCAGACAAATTCCTGTAAACAAAATAATTCGGATTGCAATCAATGTAACCGTCATGACAGGGACCATAAATATCGCGCCGTCTATTTTCCCAGCCGCGTCATATACCATACATACACATTGCCTGGCAACTTTTTTTGTTTGCCTTACCAACAAACAACCCAAGCAGCTGCATATAATTAGCGCAATAGACGCTGAAACCAAATTCTCCAGCATTTTCTAATGCAAATATGAACCCGGTTTCTATTGCAGCCAGAGATGCCATAAACATCTATATTGCTTTTAGCACCTTTTACCCCTAACGTCGAAAATAGCGACGAGGCATCGTATAAACATGACCCTCATCAAAGAGCGAACCATTTGGTCGCCTTTTCTTTTGTCCTTGCCGCCTGCCTGTTTCGCTGTTCCACTGCACGTGTGAATAGCATTGATCTCAACGATCCCACACATACCACCATGAACTGTATTACAAGATCTGGTTTCCTATACCACCAAGAGAGACTTTACGTTTCCCTGGTGGTAGGTAAAAAACGATATCCTTATTGGAGAGGATATCGTTTGAGTCTCATTCCATCACCAGACCAAGTCGGTCGGGTTTCCACTACGCTACCTCTGCGCTCGGTACGCGTAAATACGATGGGCCACCCTTTTACCATCGAGGGGTGCGTCGGAGTTCGCACCCCCGTGAGTCGTGTGTGTTTTATTTTTCAACTCTAGGAAGTTTTAGTTTATTTTTTTCCACGTAAATTTATCCGTGAATCTATGAAATAACGTAAATTTATTGATCCCAAATTGTTTATTATCGAAAACATATAGTGCGGCAAGAAAAAATCGGTATACAATAGTCTCTTTGATAAAACAATATCATTACGTTCATACGAAAGTGTTCAATAGTTTTTGTGAAAACGAATACATCATACAAAAATGTAAAAGACAAACAATAAACAATTTATAAATTTCATTAACTGTTTGATTTTCAAAATTTAAAAGTAAATTAAATTCAAAACTAGACACATTTCATTGTTAAAGCGTGTGTCCTGTGCTGCTGCCCAATAAAACGTTTTCAAAAAGAAAGGTAATCCCCCAACATTCGTTTCTTCCGGGTGAACAGTTTTCCTAGTGCTTGGCGGAACATTTGTGGAACCTTTAGTAATTATGATGGAGGAGGAAGCTAATCAGCGCCGTACGCCGGTGCACTTACTTCCTCCCCACACTACCAGTGCCGATTCCGTAGGAACCGGTCAACAAGCGACGAAATGATCACAATAAGGCAACTGCTGGAAAAGAAGTGGGAATACGGAGATACGGTTCACCAATTGTTCGTTGACTTCAAAAAAGCCAAGGAAATAGTCTACTACGGATGACATCGCCGTTTTGCGCGATAATTTGGAACGTGTAAGAAAAAACAGTGAAATCATCATGCAAGCGGCAGAAGAGGTGGGCCTAAAAATAAATGTAGACAAAACAAAATATGTTACATGATTACGGCGAGAGCAGGTGGACCTCAAGGAACACATATAAACGTCAGAGGCAAGATATTTGAAAAAGCTAAAGAAATTAAATATCTGGGAATAATACTGACGCCCAGTAACGAAAAGTCGAAGGGAATTAACAAAAGACTACACTCCGACAGCGGTAGTTGGTACGCACCCGGCAAACTACTGAAATCCAAACTGCTATCACGGAATATAAAGCTCCGTGTCTATAGAACCATAATCATGCTGATTGTTCTATACGGATGCGAAACATTGGCTCTCACAAAACGGGAAGAAAGCAAA
Organism: Microdon myrmicae; assembly: GCA_963931805.1. NCBI lineage: Eukaryota > Metazoa > Arthropoda > Insecta > Diptera > Syrphidae > Microdon > Microdon myrmicae. The sequence goes on from OZ007496.1 coordinate 37,254,081, forward strand.
ATTCGCGTATTCGAGAATAGAGTTTTAAGGGGTATTTTGGCGGTAAGTATCATGAAGAGGCAGGACAATGGAGGAAACTGCACAACCACGAATTGGAAGAGCTATACCGCAAACGTGAAATAGTGAGAGTAATGAGGTCGCGAAGGTTAAGATGGGCCGGACAAGTGGCGCGAATGGGCAACGATAGGTACGTGCGTTGAATTCTTGACGGTAGACCAACGGGAAACATACCGACAGGATGGCCGCAACGGAGATGGGAGGACAGTGTTAGGTTTGAACTTGAGGAGATCGGATCAGACAGTCAAGCGTGGAAGAAGGGCGCACACGACAATGGCGGACTCGGGTCGGCGAGGTCATGAGCTTCCGGGTTGCTTTGGGCCAATAAATAGTAATAAAAAAATAGTAAATGAAATATATATTGTGGCGGGCTTCGGTTTCGCTGGATTAATTATTTTCATAAAATAATAGCGGTGAAATCGATTTTCTATTTATAACTTTATTCGTCTCTTAATGACAAACGTTCTTCACTTTTCGCTAATCATCCTCGTGACACTTCTGTCACTGGCGATTTATCGTTTTGTTTTTACTGCTCATAGATTCCAGTTTTCCAGTACTTTGTTTTGGAGATCTGCCAGATGTTCAGCTGATTGTCATATGCGTCACAATATTGTGTCCAGCTGAATTGGGTGAAGTATTTCGGATTTTTTAAGCAATCGTAAACATTTGGCTACATACGGACAACATAAGATATGTGATCCTTCGAATTAATTCGAATGCCAAGAATTGATAGTTCCTTGGTTTCGATTATGCACGGCGATAGTCAAAACAGACTGCAAGGAATTGAACGTATTCTACTAGCAGATAATTAGATAAATTATATTTGAAGTGGTTGGTCAATCATTCATTTTTATTTTTTTTTATTTCGTTTTACATTCTCAGTTTCTAATTTAAACATAATAAAACTATTTTGCAATTTGCTTTTCGGCAACAGGACTTTATTTGCGGCTTTACTTCTCATTTATTGTCCAACAAAGAAAGATTCTAAAACCCTTGTGCCATTTTTTTCTTTTGTTTTTACCTAAAATTTAACTTAATTCTATTATTATTATTAATTAATTTTTTTTAATATAATTTTATTTACTTTAATATAATATTATTTACTAATTTTATATTATTATATATATAATTTAACGTAGAACTTACACTATCCTAATACTAGAAAAGCTAAGTCTGTGTAAGCTAGCTGATTATGCAGTGATTCTACCGACATTGGTAATCAGCTCTTTAATTTCCGTTCAACCACCAGAACTGTGGGTGCTGTTTAATATTAACACCCCGGTCTCTTTGGGAGATAGCCCTACTGAAGCGCAAGAGGTTTTCTTCGGTACACGTGACTTCCCGGCCGTAGCACAATCGCCCGTCTATGGATGATCTACTCACATGATAGATCAGTGGAATTCCGGATCCATCCTGTATAAGCCCTTTCATGCCCAAGTCAAGGAACGCCTCTAGTGGAACAAAGCCGTTGCGTCGCACCCTCTCAAAGTGGCGAGTATTTAGGTAATAAGCCCCGAGAGTTAGGTCATTGAACGAGGTTACTGTTGTCGTAATATGAATCCGGAATTCCGGATCTATCCTGTATAAGCCCTTTCATATCGAAGTCAAGGAACGCCTCTGGTGGAACAAAGCTGTTGCTACGTACGCTCTCATAGTACAAGGTGTTTGGATAATAGGCCCCGAAAATTAGGTCATTGGACGACCTTACTGCTCTCGCAATATGTCCTCTGATTAATTTAATCATAAAATTATCCACCCTATTTATGTACGCTTCATTATATAAAGTCTCATTTGAGTAATACTTTTTATAGTCCGATTCCGGTGTCCGATATAATCTGAGACAACTTCTGAGACACTTTCTTTCGAGCACCCGAATCTTTTCCATCAAATTTGGACATATCTTGAACCATACTGGGCAACCATATATGAGCATTGGCCTGATTAGCGTCATGTAGCATATGACTTTTACCTTGCTGTCAAGTTGGCTTCTGTGAAATAGCCTCCTTGTCATAGCAAAAGTTTTCCTCGCTTTGAGCAAAACAGCCTCTACACGTCTCTTGAAGTACAGATATTGATCTAGCTAGATGCCAAGGTATTGAACTACACTCTTGGTTTCCAGTTTATCTCCATGCGGTCCCACGATAACTAGCTTTCGCCAGTTTTTCCTTGTGTCGTTCGTGGCTTTATATAATGGGGTTCTAAATAGAATGGCTTGACATTTCTGGAAGTTGATCTTAAGTTTCCAGTCATCGCAATAGCGCTGCACTTTGTTGAAGTCTCGCTGTAGTAAACAATTTATGATCTCAACTTTCAGAGCTGTTTTGTAAATTCTGCAGGTTGAGCAGGATTGTGAACATGTCTGCTTGTGATGTTGTTTCAGTCTGTGGCTACCAGTGTTTTAGCCTGATTTGGTGACTCCCGCCCGACGCAACTTGTGCGTAGGGCCGCTGCGATGTTACGGGCATTGTTGTTGTTGGGGTTGTCTCTGTGTTTTTTTTTTTTTTGCCGAGTCACACTTCTTGACATTAATTCTCGGACTTTAGGACAACCTCGATAGTTAGCGGGATGTCCCTCGTTCCGACACACTGCACACTTTAGTAGGGCTTTGTCTTCTACTCTTTCTTTCCCCAGAGGACAATCTTCGGTCTTATGGTCCTTTCCACATTTTACGCAACGATGCTGCATTTCACAGTTCGCCGCTGCTTCACCAAACTTTTGGCAGCGGATACCTTGCAGAATGTCTCTGCCTTTTTTTTAATTTGTCCCAGGTGACAATTTGATGAGCCAAGACTGTAATTTTCCTTAGACCACCAATTCTACTGCTGGGTGTTAATTGAACCAAAAAGAAAAGAGTAGTTTCCGGTTTTCCCTCCTTGCCGTCGTTGTGGTGAACGGTTTTACCGCGGTAAGCTCGAGATCTTCAAGCTTCAGGTTTTGTAATTTGAAGCATTTCGAGCAGAGCCCCCGGTTCCATTTCAGGGTCGACGCCCTTTAATAGAACCGTTACGCTCTTTGTTTGTTTCGGCGTGAACGAGTAAAATTCCGCGGGCTTTAAAACCCCTTTTATTTCGTCGTGGTCTGCCACCGCATAGGTTTGAATGGCATGCCTGTTACCTGCCAGTCTTTTAATTACAAAATTGTCTCCTCTAGCTAGCTTACAGAGACTTACCAATTCCTTACACTCAATATCTATGGTGTTGATTGGCGGCATCTCTATTTTTCTGTTGTTGTTGTTATTGTTGAATTGCTGCTGTTGTGCTGCTTGCTGTTCCTGTGGGCGATTTGGTTGATATACATCTGTAGTGCTACCTGTTATAGCGAACATTTGAAGCAATCTCAAATCGTGTCTAACATTTTCCTTTACTGATTCGAAGTAGAAACACAGGAAACCTTTCATTTTCTTCGCTTTTTGATGGTGGCAGTTCACAAATGTAAACAAATATTTTCGCTTGATATTTATATTATATATGGAGAAAGGATATGGCAATGATATATATAAACTAAGGAAATTAAATTTCGTTGGATAGGAAGTGTAGTTAGTTACCTTCTTCGATGACATTTTAAAAGACTTGATAAGAAATGTATTTCAAAAAAATACCTCAATTTTTTATGCAATCTGAAAGCGCTTTAAACATCAATGCCAGTCTTTACAATAGGCATTCCATTTTTAAGCTAGTCGTTTCGTAAATATGTTGATAGTCAACAAAAAAGTGACGCTTGGGGCAATCACACGATTGTCAGTTGCCGCCTGTTTAAGAAGTTGCAGACATTGGAGAACAAAATTTGTGAGTCAAGGTCTTCTTTAACTTTTTCCGTCCACTAAAAAGATTGATTCCGTCATTATGTCAAGCGATATGTAGAAGACAGACTTCTTGTTTTGAGTTTGTTTTAAGCTTCCGGTTTTAGCTGCCGAATTACCATATAACCAAAGCTATGGACTCAGCTACTTGACAACTTAACGCATCTTAGGAATTTAATTTATGATAAAAAAACACGAAGGAAAACTGGGCAACGACATTTAGTAACCGATCGTTAAATATTCACATTTCAAGAATCATACTACTTAGAAATCTGAAATGAGATGACAGCTGCAGAGATCTTTTTTCGTGCGCCTTCGTAAATACTGCTGATAAGTAAAACCATTTTTAAGTAATTGACTGATCGTATGCCGTTGTTATTGTTTTTGGTTATCGTTTTGTGGAACATGGGGAAATATGTAATTAATTGAACGTGGAAACTGGGAATACGGTTACACATCGATCATGAAGACAAAATAGCGATTTGATTGGTAACAGTGGTAGTCTTTAGGCAAAAATTACGTTTGTGGACTGCCGCTATTAAAAAGCAAAGAAAATGAAAGGTTTCCTATGTTTCTACTGCGAATTAGTAAAGGGAAAATGTTAAACACGACTTGAGATTGCCTCAAATGTTCGCTCTAACAGGTAGCACTACAGATGTATATCAAAAAATACATGACATACCAGTGATGCCATAATTAAGTAAAGCTAATGAGACCTTGATTTGGACGAATTACAATATAGGCTACCAGAAATTGAAAGCGGTGCTTAGTTCTGGGTTGAGAATCTAACAGAAGACGACTCAGAGTGAGCAAACTAGGAACTAAACTAAACAAATGAAGAAAGTATTCCTTAGTTAACAGTCTCTCAAAATCCCTTTTGTGCGCGCGTTAAAAGAAAATAATCTATTTTAAGTGTGTTCATTTTTTTCTCTTCTCTGTAGCGTTAATTTTTGTCAGCTCAAGCAAAATTTTCTCCACTGATGTCACAATATGTTCTGCCTCTTTTAGAAGCACAACTAGTGCGACTGCTCACAAAAAAGATGATTTTTGAGAATTTAATATAAGAAAAAATATAGCATTGATTGTTTTGACATTTTGGGGATATGTTGTGTGTCAATGATCTATGTACAGCAATTTTTCTTGTGTGAAAATAACAATTTGCAGCGATTTATGCAAATTATTCAAAAAGTCCGCCCCAGTTTGTTTTCCCCTAGAACCACACTTCTCTCTTTGGACTCCTTTCTGTTCATTAGAGGAATTTTAACTGATACAACACAGTGGTCTGCAGTATCCAAGGGCAAAAAAAACTTGAAACATTTAGAAGATAACCCCGTTTACTCATTTACCTAAACTATTTGAATTGCAGGACATACTGACTTTCAGGAGGTGTGTTCTGAGCGGCCGGGGGGGGGGGGGGGGGGGTATAGGCAAGGCCTCTGCTTTCAACCCGGCGAAGGCCAGGACGATCCTTTTCCCTGTTCAATCCAAGTTGACATGCAGTCTCCACGTGACACCCCTGCATAGCTACTACCCACCAAGTACCCATGGATGCAGCGACATCCTGAGAGAGGTTGGCGCAAGGCTAATAACCTTGCCCGAAAAAACAAATTTTTATGAGCAATTTAACAAGTTTCGGATATGGCCCGGATACCGGTGGAGAGACTTGCTAAATAATGCGAAGACTGGATCCCGGTTGTAGTGCTGTGGCGGTTCTGCCAAACCCCACTGACTTCTTACCTAAGAACCCCCATCCCTACAACCCAGTCTGCATAAGCTTTCGCTAACGCGATCGCATTAGCACCTTAAATCCTACACGCATTAAAGCAATCAAATTTACATAACCTAAAAGTCCCTGGAAAAGAAAACTTACCTTTCATGCACCTCTTCGCATACAATTCTTGTAAGATTTCTTTCTTACCTTATCAGGAATCTCAAACCAATTCGGCACCTTCAGTGCCAAGCAAATCCCCCTAGACGAATTCCTGAAAACAAGATGATTTGGTTTACATACAATATAACCATCATAACGGGGACCATACACATTGCGTCGCCTATTTCCCGTCCTCACCAAGTGTATCATAAATCGACATACATACACATTGGCTGGCGACGTACACCCAAGGGACCAAAACAAATATACGCATATCGCGTCTCTTGGCACCAATTAAATCCTACGGCATAACCAAATGCAAATAGGTATGGTATACTTAGCCTTGGCAGCGATGCAATAAACATCAATTCACGGTAATCTAGCTAAAACCCATTAGCACATTTCCACATTCCATTGCCGCCTATTTGTTTAGCAGCAATGCACATCTCAGACAAAGACCCAAACGTTTCCTTTGTCTTTTCATATTTCTGGATCTGCTTATCATCAGCAGCAGTATAAGCAAACACAAACCCAATTAGGATCCAATGAGATTCGCCTTGTTTGCTTATCCGAATTCACTTCTCATGGATGTACATTTTGCCCCTTCTTGGTATTTCAGATTCGTTGTCATGGTGTGTCCATGAAAGAACCCATGTACACACATACATGTGTACTACCAACGATCTTAACCCAAACGATTGAATATCGTTGACTCGAAATTCAATCGCCGATCGGGTCGGTCGCGTCACCCTCCACCGTACCTCGCGCCAGTACGGTGGTACACAATAAGTCGCGTTTCAACCCCCAATGTAAAAGTCAAGTTCGTATCTCGTGAGGCGACAGAGTGAACAATAGTTTGGATGGAGTTTAAAATGTGTACTACCAATTTTACTTTTATAATTATATAACCAACGGCCGTCAATGCACAAAGTGTTAATATAAATATATATACGTAAAATTGAATAATAAACAATAACCACAATGACATTTTAAACCTATCGTTATCGAACGACGTAATAAAAGAAAATAAATTACAAAAATAGTGTGTTTCATTTCTCCGGTGTGTGATGTTTGCTCTTCTGCTATCGTGATTGTTTTTGCGACGGAATTCGACGGAACAATCGATGAGTGACAGTGAACAAGTGGTGGGTTGGTAGTAGAACTCGCGTCCATGCTGGCGCCGCGACTACCTACCCCACGTTGCCGATGATGATGATGTTCTGAGTGGCGATGCCTTTTAAAATCATTGGTTATTATTCTTATTATTATTATTATTATTAGTATGTGGATGTAAGATGAAGTTTTTGTCCATGTCGACATCCGAATCTGTTAAAGCATGAGTTCTTACCCAAGCTCAGGCTCCTGTTTAGGAAACAGTACTTAATGCTATGCTTACGAACGCGATGATTTATCCGCGAGGAATCAAGTTCTGTTGTGGAGTAAAGACCATATTATGACAGAATGTGGTAAGTAACATCGCATGGCCAAACTTATATATGGAAAGAACAGATGCAACAAGTTACAATAGCACAGATAGCAATTCGAAATAACATTTCTTTATCAATTATTATCTGGGTTCCATTTAATCCAAAGAATGTTGGTTTGTTAAACATTCTGCTGAAATTTCTCAATAAAACAACCAATTTGAATTAATCAATAAAACGTATTTTATCGCCTCAAAGTAGGCCCCCTTCCGAGGCAATACGCTTATGCCAACGATTAATCCAATCATCCGTACGCATTTTATAGGCCGCGGCCGGGATCGGTTTAAGCCCCTTCTTCAATTTTTCTTTTATGGCTTCAATAGACTTGAAACGTCTTTCTCGAAGTGGCAATTTGAAATAGGAAAAAGCCACAGGGGGCCGTATCTAGTGCTTGATCGATGATGTTAGTTGAGTTTTTTGGTCAAAAGCTCGCTGACATTAGTAGTTTTGTGGGGTGGTGCATTATCGTGGTGCAAAATCCAAGAAATGGCTTTCCACATACCCGGCCTCTTTTCCCGAAAACTCCGCCGGAAACGCTTCATAGCGCCTAGGTAGTATTCCTTATTCACTGCTTGACGTTGCGGAAGGAATTCATAGCGCACCACACCACGATAATCGAAGAAAACAATGAGCATGACCCTAATTTTTGTTCGACGTTGTCGTGGTTTTTTCTGTTTCGGCTCGTTTTGGTAGCGCCATTCAAATGATTGTTGAGTTGTTTGCATGTCTCGATTCTCTTTTTGCAAAAAATTCAGGTCTTGCTGCGATGCGTCTCATCTCTAAAATATCGACCAAAATCTTACGAATTAATTCGTGTGATATATTTAGCTCGTGTCAGCTCTCTCAAGCTATAAAGACGATTCAGTACCAATTCCTTCAATTTAGCGATGTTTTCCACAGTCGCAGCCGTTCTTAGAGCGCAAACGTGCGACATATCATTAACGTTTTGCTTTGTACCATTCATACACTTGTCCTTCGACAGAACTGCTCGCCATAAGTTTTAACCAACATTTTTCACAAGAAATTTCGCGCATTCCGCACAAGAAATTTCGTTGGAAACACAAAATTTAATGCAAACTCTTTACTCAACCAAATTATCCATGAAAAAATAGAAAGACTTGAGGTGAACCAACAAAATCAGCAGCTGTATACAAATTAATAGACAAATTACGTTCCAAATTGACGTTATTTTACCTCACAGTGATGTATATTTAGTTGCAAAACGAAATTTGACAACAGGCTTATGCAGGCATTTTAAATGAGACATTCCGGGTAGATATTTGACGGGATGTATATCTTGAAAGACTCTAAGAAGAATATGCATCTTAGGCTCAGAATGTTGCGCGTGTCGACGTGGTAATCTCCTACCAATGCGAGAGCATGGCTCGAAGAACACATTGGGATGCAACCCAGTTTAGTATACATTGTGGCGAATCTCGGGTAGTTTAATAGTGGAATGTTCGCCTCCCAGGATGCGAGCTCGGATACGCGATGTGTGAGCGAAAGCAACCAATTAAGGTGTTACGGTCATATCACAGCTGCCCCGCTAAATCCGTACCGAAAGTCCGAATACATTTTTTTCATGACGAATATTTCACTTTCGCGCTGCTTTAGGGCCCCAAAAGAGGTGCGAAAATTAAACGGATGCTAAGAGGGCATGGATAGGGCATTTTTCTGCACTGTACTTCATTCGCGTATAAATTTACTTCGGAATCCCAATTAAGATTCATTTGTTGAATTCGAATTTAATAGCACACACCGAAAAGAACAAACACATGGATATCCTATGTTTACTTAAAAGGTTACACCGATCCCATGGTCGAACACTTTTTTTAAAATTCTTTTTGCAGGTAGCACTACTAACGTTCAAATCAACATGTCTTTTGGCCCATCCCGGTGGGGGGGGGGTCTCCACCTACAACATCAAAGATATTGTGACGCATATGACAATCAGTACTGGAATCTTCGAGAAAGTCCGAAACAAAGTACTAGATTATTTTAGGAAGTACTGGAAAACTGGAATAGAACATTCAAGACTATGGAACGGACGGAAACGATACACCAAATCAGAATGAGGAAAAACGGTATAAATACGTCGCACGCAGATCGGGAGATGAGTAAGAAGTAGAAAGTCAAGCAAGCGATAAGTAATGAGTAAGGAGTAATAAGTGTGGAAGCGATAAGTACGGAAGCGATAAGTGAAGAAATCGTTAAAAAAAAAAGTAACGGTTGTTATTAACGGACTAATAAAGTGTCACATTAATTCAAAATCGATTCAACGGCTCTTATTTATTCAAAATAATTAATCCAGCGAACCCTAATCTCGCTACAATATTTTTTTTTAATCTATATTATATTTAGAAGAGAAGTTCAGAGGATCATTAGACAATTAATTTGGCAAATTTGCGTGAATTTGAACTTTTTTTAACGAAAAATTAATATCCAAACGTTTATAAAAAAACGTTGTTCGGGGATCCGATGGGGTGGGTCTGCGTCCCGAGATATTAGCCGATGGTGTGGCGACGACGCGTCCATGAACAAAGTCCGAGATGATAGCGGCAGCTGGAGCAGCGATAAAAGAGGCGATGTGACGTTCAAGATGATGGAAGCAGGAAGTCTAGAAGAAGACGCCAAGCGAACGGAACGTAACCAAAAGAGTTGATATGACGCCCAAGATGATAGAAGCAGAAAGTCTAGAAGGAGACGCAAAGCTATCGGAACGCAACCAAAAGGGATGATCGATCCAAGTAAGTGTGTGGGGGTTTCGCGTTGTGTGCCGGCGCACGGCATGGGGTTCACTCTCACCCACCGACAGAAATCCGGGGAACGGCGAATAGTTGTGGGCAATGGCACGCCAGGGAAGAGTCACCGCTGGGCCGGTTTAGATTGTTGGCAATTATCCCAAAAGTTCGATTGATCAGGTCATACGTCGAAGTTATTCACCGGCGGCCATCCACTAGAGGACCGCACTTCGCACGTTGCGAGCACTGGAAAACCTGATGCAAAACCGTTATCGGCAAAGATGAAGGAACAAAAATGAAACACCCGGGGTTTGTTGAACTCGGTATTTTATTTCTTCGTTTTCTCAAATATTTGGTTAACTCTACACACATATTCCTGTACATATATACAATTGTCCTAGGTACACGCAATAGCCGTCCGAAATATTACTTGTGCGATATTTGTACACTATAAGTCAAATACATCCAGTTAACAATATTGGCTCTTTACACACATATTCCTGTACATATATGCAATTGTCCTAGGTACACGCAATAGCTGTCCGAAGTATTACTTGTGCGAAATTGCACGTCACGCACTGGCGACAGACTCCCGAGATACCACGGCGGCACCGACCGAGTGGACCGAACGGAAGTACCGGAAACCGAACAAGATTCCTGTGGGCGTGGGGGGGGGGGGGGGGGTGGCACTGGTGGCTGGTGGCTGGTGGATCTCGACTTGACTCCTCGGTGAGTGGATATTCCACTGCATGCCTACGGCTTGGCGGATGGATAGCGACTGACTAACGAAATCAAAAATTCATTGCGTTGTGGCAGTGGGGTTATAGCTAAAGTGAGCTCCCTGCCACTTACTAAGAATTTTGGAAGAGTTGGTATGCCTGCATAGGAATTTAGTTCCAGCGAATCCTTGCTGTATAAGCTAAGTTGGATTCGTTGGTTGTGTTTACCGGGAAATTGATTGGGTGCAAGCAAGGAGTATCGTTTAGATAGAATATTAACCGAAGTCATTTCGGCGAAATGTATGCGGCTTGGTATAGTTGTTGATGTTCCGTTGTGGATTTGAATATGCGTTTTGTTATGGCATATCAATTTCGCGGAAATTGTGATTGCTTGGTCGCAAAGAGGGAATGAGAATTCGGTAAAGGATTGACCGAAGCAATTTTGGGAAAATGAATGCGGGGATGATTAGAATATATTCCGTTGGGAGTTTGGAAAATGTTTTTTATTGCAGATTGGGAGATGTATGATATTGTGGATTTTTGGCGGTTTTATACGTTCTTCAAGTGTTCCGCCGAACACTGCTTGCCGGATAGAAACACCAGAGCGAACGCGGTTAGAAAGGAAACATCAAGTAAATTGCTCTCGAACTTTACTTTATTGTTAGCGTTTGTTATTGTTCTCACTAACTAAATAGTTCCAATATATAGTTTTACAAAATAATACTCGCTTTCACAAAATAATCTAAACCGATCAAAAATGAAAAAAGACTTCGTGCGCACTCCACACAAACCCAGACTCGACTTTTCTTTTTTTTTCTTCTCGGGCTATCTTAACGCGTATCACCTCCTCGTGGTGTTCTCGTATTCCTCCTCGCGTGACGATCAGAATCTCTCTTCGTTGCTCGAAATATACCACCCGATATGGCTATCGAAATCAGACTAACTATCTGCCCTCAACCATCTCCTGCTCACACAGATACCCAGATTCAAACTGGTATCTGTATCTATCCGGAAAATATTCCCTATTTGCTCTGCTAACAGAACTTCCGAATTTCTGTTAGCAGCATGTTATCACATCCCCCGGGATATTTTGTAGTTTCCTGAAAGGGGAAGGTCATCTTGCATACATCATTATTATCGCTGATAGAATTTCATTTCCACGGCCTTCTGTTTGCACAGAACATCTGGCGCCCAGACCAGAGATATTCGGCGATTGTTTGGACGTGCAGTCCTTGGGACTTATTTGAACTTGGTACCCGGAATCGAAATCCATTAGATCTTTATAATGGTGCGAAATTCTAGCGTGGCCGTGGGACCGGAGTATTGCCTTTGTTGGCTTAACTCCTCATAAATTATCGGATATCTCGTTGAGATATATTCGATTACGATAGGTCGTGGCTGCCTTCTGTTGTTCAACGGATTTGGGTGCTCCTTGCGTTAGATTACCCGCACGTGCATCCGTTGATCGGCTCATTCTTTGATGATAGCAATTCTTTTGTATTGAATTTCGGAATTGCCGGTTCGATGAGATGTTCCTGGGCGCAGGCAGCATGTATGGCATTTTGGGAATTTGTTTTTTTTTTTTTTAGGAATAGAACGCATGGATGTTTATACCTTTGTTTCAGGCATGAAGAGTTATAATTGTTGAGCTTGACCTAAAAAGCTTTGGGGACGTTCAGTTCCTTGCTTTTTGGTGTCGGTCTCAACGTTGGCTGCGAGTTGCAGGCCCTATCGTGGGACTTTGGGGCACGCGTCTGTGGGCGCGTGCAATACTCTCAGGTAAGTAAGTTCTTTGAAGGTCGGAACCTTACCTGCGTAGAATTGTGCGTTCGGAGAACGCTACAGATTTGTTTTTGCATGTTTACAGGTTAGGATTGTGGGTTCGTTCTCCGTGTGATATAGAGAACCCCACAAGCGATGCACAAATTTTGAAAAATTTGGACACTTAGGTAGCTTTTTTTGCTGTCACCGACGCGTTGTTAGCTGGTGGCTGATGGGAATGTACTAGAATTTTCCAATACATTTCGTTGTGATCCGCAACAAACTTAATTGTTAAAAAATGTTATAATGGTGTGTATTTCTAAGAACCTGGCGCAAGGCTAATAACTTTGTCGGTAAAAATAAATTATTATTGAAAATTTAACAAGCCTCGAGACTTGCTAAGGCCAAGACCGGATCCCAGTTGCAGTGCGGACGATGATGGTGATTTCTAAGAAGCTGCAGTTCAAATCGAACTGCATCAACATTTTTCAATCTACACACTTTTGCCACCGATTTGGAAACTTTAATATCCCTTGTTCGTAGAAAGATTTAGGGCGAGTTGTTAGTCAATTGCGCACGTGCTCCTCGACTTCTTCATTACTTTCGAATTTTTTTCCTCCAAGTGAATCCTTCAAGGGTGCGAACAGAAAATAATCACAGGCAGACAAGTCTGGGTTATAAGGAGGGTGATCGATGGTTTCCCAGGCCCATTCTTGCAATGTATCCCTTGTCAACGACGCCGTGTGAAGGCTGGCGTTGTCATGAAGAAGGATGACACCTTGAATAGGGATATCCCGTCTTTGGTTTCGATATGCGACTTTTTCCATGGCTGACACCCACTTCTGTTGAGATTTCTCCAACAATTAAGCGCCGATCCCTCCCAATAAGCTTTCGACCGGCACGGATGTTGTCATCTGTACGACTTGTCCTTGTGCGTCGATCATGACTTTCGTTTTTGATACGTTCTTGCCCACTTTTAAATTCTCAGCCGGGCACCGAAGGAGTTTATTGATCACCCTGTCGTTGTGAGCTTTCTTCGCGGTATCAATCGCCTGGTTGGACGCGTTTCTGATTCTAACAAAATTTGTTCTGTTAACATCGGTGGGATGGGAGCGCCATTGCATAAAAGCTCTATTTTTTGCCGCTGTAATCTGCTCGCAATTTTTGTCAAACCACGGTTTATCAGATGAACTTCGTTTGATGGAATGTGGAATATACATCTCCATCCCCAGAAGTATAATCTCTGATACCGACTCCGCGCAAGCGTTAACATCGGAGCCTCCGAAGCACACCTCCGACCATGGAAAGGATGGGAAGAAATCTCGCAAATCGTCCCAGTTAGCAGCCCCATACTTCCGTACATGGCGGAAGCTGCCTAGGCCGGTTATTCACTTGATATGCAAGTGCATGCGCGACAGATACCAAGCAGTGATCTGAGTTTCCCAGTGGCGCAGAAACCTCCACGGTACAAATACCCAGGGTGTTCGCATAATCGCCTCGGGCACCCGGCACTCGCTTTGGTTCCGCCACGAGTTGAGTTAAGTTGTGGTTAACAACAAACATCTCCGCCAGCCTCCCAGCCTCGTCGGTTCTGTTAGATTGTAACAACCAGCCGGAATTGTGCACATTAAAATCGCCAAGGACGACAATTTCAGAAGCTGGGTGGTTGATCTGTATCTAGTCGACGGTATGCGAAAGATGTTCGAAAAATGTCGCCGGTCGATCATCATTCGGGGAGCGGTAAAGACAACAAAGAAATTTAAAGAAATTCCTCAGTGTCCATACGATGTCCATGTTATTGGGTTGCAACGCCTCCATTCTCTGGCAAGCTAGATCGGACCGCGCGAAAATGCAGACTCCGCCCTTGAAACGGAATCTCGAATGTAAGTAGTCCTGAGCAACGAATATATGTGCAATCAGTTGACGAATCTGTGGGGAGGAAGTGTATTGTGCCAGGTATGGGCACTCGGTTCACCTTCCTCCTCCATCATAAAACTTTCGCCACTAAAACACCGAACGAAAACTGCACGTCACCGGCGGGAAGGAAAACACATTAATAACCAATACCCAGGAACCACTGCCGGAAAATTAACACACTGATTTCATTTTTGTTTAGTTTTATTCTCTTAATAAAAACCACTACTTTTGTTAAAACTATTGGACTTGATGCAAATTAATATTAACACTAAATTATATAATGTACTTTTTTTGGTCCAATCAATGAAATGTAATTTTTAACCAAATCCTCCGGGATCGAAAAAAAATCGACAAACCACCACTAAGGTGGATGATGAATAAAATTCACTACGCCAATGACTCCGTATATTATCGCGTCCCCGTGCGCACCGGGGAGCGCGAGCGGCACGACTGTGGTGGGCGGCGGATGTAATTGGGCTCGGCGATAAACTGCTCGTGCAGAGCCGACTCGCTAATGGAGTGAGTTTCCCCGAGAGAGAAAGTGTTCCTCTCCACTAAGGATACGTTTTACCTACCACAAGAGAGACGTAGAGTCAGAAAACCAGATCTCGCAATGGAGATCATGGTCGTATGTGTGCATGGGTAATCGTGAGGATCATAATATTCAACACACGCGCGAAGGCGATGGATAAACGAAGCAGACAGGCGATAAGGACAAAGGGACCGTGAAGATCGTTGGTAGTACACATGTATGTGTGTATATGGGTTCTTTCATGGGACAAACCATGAGAACGAACCGGAAACGACGAAAAGGGCATAGGGTGTATCCATGAGATGTGAGTTCGGTAAAGCAAACAAACCGAATCTCCTTGGATGCTCATGGTTTTTGTTTGTTCATGCCGCTGCTGATGAGAAGCAGATCCCGAAACATGAGAAGACAAAGGGAACGCTTAGGTCTTTGTCTAAGATGCGCATTGCGGCTAAATATATAGGCGGCAATGCAATGTGGAAATGCGCTAATTGGTTTTAGCTTGATTTCCGGGAAATGGTGTTTATGGCATCGCTGGTAAGGGTGGGTATTCAATTCCTATTTGCATTTGCCCGTGCTGTAGGATTTAATTGATGCCTTAAGCCGCGAGATGGGTATATTTGGTTTGGTCCCTTGGGTGTAGGTCGCCGGCAAATGTGTATGTATGGTGATTTATTATATACTTGGCGAGGACGGGAAATAGGCGACGCAATGTTTATGAACCCTGTTATGATGGTTACATTGTATGTAAACCAAATCAGTTTGTTTTCAGGAAGTCGTCTAGGAGGATTTGCCTGGCACCGAAGGTGCCGAATTGGTTTTGGGGTTCCTGGTAAGTTAGGAAAGAATTCTTACAGGGAATTTGTATGCGAAGAGATGCATAAAAGGTAAGGATTCTCTAACAGGGACTTTTAGATTATAAATTTGATCTTGTTGATGCGTGAAGCATTTACAGGTGCTTAATGCGATTGCATTAGCAAAAACGTATGTAGATTGGGATGAAGTTATGGGGGTTTTGCAGGTAAGTGGGCCGTGGGGTTTGGCGGAACCGCCACAAATCCACCTGGGTCTCAGTTAGGGCAAGGATATCAGGTTTCGTTGTTTGCAAATATTGGTGGACGACGTTTACATTCATATTGGTGAAACCGATGCCTCTGATGTTACAAAATGCCGTCACCAGTCGAGCGTGGGCAGAGTCTCGAGAGCGATCCCGGTTATGTGACGACGAACCTCTTAAAGTTCGGTTATTTATCACGATATCTGCATGACGTTCCCCCTTGACATAGTCCCCCCCCGGAGATCCGAATCGGAGACAAGTTTACCTCCGGAATTCTTTATATCAGAAGGTACCATCATGACTTATCTCCGTGTCTTATCTCCATATTGTATATCCCTGTTGCAAATACACTAGTGTGCATATTCCATTCTTATATAAGTACGAGGGTTGCCTCTTATGTCTCGGGATTTGGCAACCCTAGTGTTGCAATCCGGCAATTGACAGCTCTGTCGTAAAGTTGGACATTTTTGAGGTTATACGCACTCAGAACGTTTTGACATACGAGCGCTATTTGTGTTGTTTACAGTAACTTAAAAGATTCATCGCGGCCCAAAAATGGAATTAAATCGTCAACATTTTCGTGCGATTATTTTTTACAACTTTCGGCGTGAATTAACTCAGCAACAGTGCATGGATGAACTTAATTCAATTTTTGGCGATGAAGCTCCATCAAGGACCAGTGTTTATCGATGGTATGGTGAATTCAATTGTGGTCGTAGTTCACTCCAAGATGAATTTCGTGAAGGTCGTCCAAAATCAGTTGTTGTTCCGAAAAGCATTGATGCTGTGCGCGAACTGATATTGGAAGATCGTCATGGGACCTATCGTGAGATTGAGACAACCTTAGGCGTTAGTGGGACCAGCATACATTCAATATTGCATAAACATTTGACTGTCAAAAAAATTTGTTCGCGTTGGATCGCACACAATTTGTCAATCGCTCAAAAAAAGGCTCGTGTCAATTGGTCGAAAGAAATGCTCAAAAAATACGGTCGCGGTGCTTCGAAACACGTCTATGACATCGTGACAGGTGATGAATCGTGGATTTACGTATGAGCCCGAAAGTAAACAGCAGTCGACTATCTGGGTGTTTCAAGATGAGCCAAATCTAACAAAAGTTGTTCAAAATGCATGTGTTGGAGATACCTCAATCAGAGTGGCAAAAGTGCTTCGGCAATTGGTTCAAACGCATGCAAAAGTGTATAGATCTTCATGGGGAACATTTTGAAAAACAATAGTGATTTTCGATGATCAATATTTGTTTTTGTTCTCTAATCCCGAAATAAAAAAGGCAACCCTCGTATTCAAAACGTAAATAATAGGTGTACAACTTTGCTCCCGCCGTTTTTTTCCGAAATTCGAGGCTTTATTGTAAAAAGTGAAATGAAATGGCTTGTTGCGTCATTCCCAATGATCCTACCAATTCTTGTTGCGTTTGACACGAGTCTTGATCAAGTAATGCTTCCAATTCTGCATCTTCGAAAACCTTCTCTCTTCCACTGCCATGGTTCTTCGACGTTAAAATCGCTGTTCTTGAACCGTTGAAACCGTTCTCGGCCTGTACTTTCACCAATAGCGGCCTCACCATAGGTATTTGAGAGCATTCGATGAGCCTCAGCCGCAGATTTCTTCATATTAAAGCAAAAAATTAAAACCTCCCGCAAATGAGGAGAGTTTGGCTCGTAAGCTGACATGTTTAATCGAGACTAACTTTATGATGCAGACACAAATCGACTAATATTTCGATGGCGTTATGTTTACAAATACCTAAGCTTATTGTATGACATCTATGATCTATTTATTTCAACTACCACTTACCGCTACAGCCATCTATTGCAAAACGGCGGATGCAAAGTTGTGCACCATATCTGTGAAAGATTTATAAGCTTGACATATTTTGAAATAAGAGGGTGCTTGTGAGGCTTCCTTTCTCATTGGCAGCCTATCAAAGTCATCACCTAAGAGGATTTACTTGCATTTAATTTACTAACGTGTAAAAGCCGACAAGCATCTAACCATCAACTTAGATAAATCTAACTCTTAATCTTCTTTGTATTACAATTTGTTTGATTGTCTCAAAATATAAAGTTAAATTGTTTTCAATAACATCGGTACAATAAATTGCCAAGTTACCCGTGCAGGAAAATTCCCAAAGAGAATTTCCAGATTTCACATGGATGTGTTACAACAATACCCGACAGAAAGCAATCTACTATTTGAGAAACACCACGACTCCGGTCCCAGGGATGTAAACTTCTCGTCGCCAAAATTCGGTGATGATTTTTCTACCTACACGATAAACAAGTAGCTTACTTTTAAATCCACCTATTTCCCATTCAAATCCCTTCATGTGTAACCGTGACGCTTGTCAGTGCTGTAGTCTCTTGACATATTAAAATATCACTAAACGCTGCATTCACTCAAACGTATGTTATGTCCTTGGGAGTCCCCCCATTAAATGCTCTCAAAGACTATCTATGTTTCAACTGAAAGCGTAAAAATATAACTTTAAACTTGAACTTTGATAAATGTGATGTTGCGATATTAAAATTTGGTTTTGGGTAATTTTATCAATTTCTATGAAGAATGTCCCGGTATGATAAGGTCATGATAATTTTATGGATCCCGCAATAGTCAAATACAACATGTGTCAGTGGTGTTAAGTTTACAAAGGTCTTTTGAAGAAATTCTCCGTTTTGTACGTTCTTTCGGACTGACACATTCTACGCCTGAAGGGGCATGCTCTTCAAGAAAGTCATATTCTCTGCTCCAGGGTTACATTGTATTCCAGAGGGATACATTCTGAACATGACACGATTTTTTTATTTTAGATTTGAAATATGTTCCAGCCCTTACACGTTGCAGCCATAGATCAAAGAATAGCCGCCATGCTCATAGCTCGGTAAGTTACAATAAGACCCAAAATACCAGTCGCTTCGTTTGATTAACTACCGCACATCAGTAGCAGGTGCCTTAAAAACACGCCGAGGAATAACATTCCCAAGGTCAGCTGGTATCTTCGTTTGCAATAAATTTTAACAAACGTCTAAACACTTGTTTCAGTCAACAATT
This sequence comes from Microdon myrmicae, assembly GCA_963931805.1. Taxonomy (NCBI): domain Eukaryota; kingdom Metazoa; phylum Arthropoda; class Insecta; order Diptera; family Syrphidae; genus Microdon; species Microdon myrmicae. The sequence goes on from OZ007496.1 coordinate 37,273,087, forward strand.
CATCCCCTACGGCAGCCACTATTACCCTCTCCCTGTGCAGGCTTTAATCATTATTTGCACGACTCTCACAGCCCAGGGAACGATTTCGAGAAAACGAACAAGAAACTAAAATTGAGAAAGGACAAAGACAGCAACAACGAGGCCGAGAGTTCCTTGAGCAAAGGATGTAAATTGTCCAATTTGAGAATTTGTTGCGAAACTTTCCCATTATTCACTTTTCTGAATGATTGTCGCAGGGAAGCCGCTGGGGTTGTATCTATATAGCGTGCCATTTGCGTTGTGCTTGCCATGCCCAAGAAATGGAAGGTGAAGTTGAAGGAATGACTTTGTCGCCAATCGATTGGAGTTGGGACTCCTTACTGTCTCGTGTGATCCTCTAATCCCCGTTTATACCACCCATTCGCCTGTTTACCCATTCACCCATGTACATTCCGGTTCATCCCGGACCAACCCCAAGACTGATGTTCTTTGCGATATGATTTATATGAAAGCACCAAAAAAAGGGAAGAACTTATAATAGAGAAAAATTCTTTGCCTCGGTTGACGGTTGTGGGCGTATATTTGGATAGCACTCAGAAAAACTCAGTTGAAGGGCAAATCCAGATGCACTAAGTACGGTAGGGGTTTACAAATCGGAATAAATCCCATTAGTGGGTTAAATCGTCTGCCTCGTGTACAATTTCACTTTAGCTGCTATTTCATGGGACATTAGCGGCGCTTTCTATCACTGATTGCCGAGCCTTACAATTTTTCTTATTGCATACTCATTCGATGTCAATCTCGTCTCGGAAACTTGCCACCAGACGCTGGTAATTACATTTAATCGAAATTGAAACGCAAGAGACCTGATCACATTTAACGGTTTCCAATTCTTGGCTATGTCTCCCGTTGTCAGGTATCGGATTATTGAGGCCTAATCTGCGTTCAAAACGGGTTTTCATAACACTGAAGTCATGCTGATGCGTTGCTGGCCACTTGGGGCTACCGTCCAATAGCAATTATTTTGGTGACAATTTAAAACTCGTTAAATGCGAAAGGTATGCCGTGAAATGTTTTCACTTCAACCTCCCGCAGGGAGGCAGCGAAGGGAAACTGATTGGTCATTTGCGAGTATGACGTTTGTAGCGCTCGATAGTGAGGAGTGCGTTCAGTGTTAATTACTGTGCAAAAGCCTGAAATGATACACGTGATGGAAAAAGCCCTTGGGATTTAAATCATACGTCATCGTTCCGTCAGTTAAAAGAGATCACAATATTTTAGAGAAGTCTTTTGAATCCAAGTGTCGTGTAAATAGAACGCTTTAATCATCCAATGTAACTTATTTCCATTTGCTGTGTTTAGCATAATGTCACCCCCGTTCTTTGAACTTTGACCTTCATTCCATTTGTCATGTTTGCAACATTTTTATGCTTCTTTCTTTTTTCTTAGATTCTAAATTACAAGCTAGACAATAAGTGCTTAAATTTTCGCTTGATTATCTTATAATATAACTTTCTGATCTACACAGACGCTGTAAGCTAAATATTATGTTAGTATTTGCATACAGTTTGCCTTTCGGCGACAGAACTTTGTTTGCCTCTTTAATTACATTTATTTGTATAACAAAGAAAAACTACAGAAACGTTGTGCCAATATTTTTTTCTTTATACTTAAAATTTAACTAAATGTTTCTAATGTTTGTATATAAAACTTAACTTTAATCTTAATCAATCCTAGAAAAGCTAGGTCTGTGTAAGCTGGCTGTAGCACAATCGCCCGTCTAAGGATGATATACATGATATATCAGTGAAATTCCGGATCCTCCCTGTATAAGGTGGTGGCGTTTCCGCAAAAACCCCACGGCCCACTGACCTGAAAAACCCCCATAACTGCCTTAAGTTCGCTAATGCATTCACATTAGCACCATAAATGCTTCACCCATCAAATAGATCAAATTTATAATCTAAAAGTCCCTGTAAAGAATCCTTACCTTTCATGCATCTCTTCGCATACAAATTCCCTGTAAGAATTCTTTCCTAACTTATCAGGAATTCCAAAATCAATTCGGCATCTTCGGTGCCAAGCAAATCCCCCATAGACGAATTCCTGAAAACAAAACGATTTGGTTTACATACAATGTAACCATCATAACAGGGATCATAAGCATTGCGTCGCCTATTTCACGTCCTCACTATGTGTATCATAAATCACCATACATACACACTGGCTGGCGACCTACACCCAAGAGACCAAAACAAATATACACATCTCGCGTCTCTTGGCATCAATTAAATCCTACAGCATAGGCAAATGCAAATAGGAATTAAATACCTACCCGTACCAGCGATGCCATAAACACCATTTACCGGTAAACAATCTAAAACCGATTAGCACAATGTTCATGATGCATATTGTAGACAACGATCATCAACGGTCCAACGTACGGCACAGGATTCACTTAATCCCCAACGATGATATTCCGGAGAAATGTTGAAACACTGGTGAAGATGGAACAGCAGGAAATCCAGAATGATAATGCGGACACAGCGTTGAAAGATTAAACACTCTAGTAGTTTTTTTCTCGTAATTATTTTATTGTTTCCTTTATTTTGTTTGGGCGGTGATAACTGATTTTTTGTGGTGATAACAATAGCGCACTTTTATTTGATTTATAATAATTTTGGTCTATTCGAATAAAAGGAAGAAACAATACTTTTAGAATATAATGGTGAATTATTAATTGCGTTCGACTCACTACGACCGTACGGACACTCTCGATTTGAACGATATGCGTGTGCTCCACTTAGGAACTCAAAACTGACTTGATTACGGCAGCGCGTCTGTTCAGTGTTACGATTGAGATCTGACTGACTTGAATCGGGGGTGAAATTCGTATTTCATCCCATACACAGGCCAACCAAAAGAGACCACGCCTCTGCTCTCTCAACCCCACGCCCGTCGAAGTGTGGCTAACTTTTGTTAATAGGGAAATTGACGGACATGGAGAATGAGAGAACAGAAAACACGATATGCTGTGATCTCGGGGTAGCTTTGGTTGGGTGTGTTGGTATCAGATGCAGCTACTGACACCACCTGGTGACCCAGTGGTACGGCTATGGTGTAATCAGAGCACATTGAACCGTGGAAAGACAGAAATACGAAGGAGAGGTAAACCTAGCTGATGTCACTCCCCTGCAAAAAGAGATCACTGATCCAAAGCGAATGGGTGATCTGAGGGAAAGTCAATAGGACGCCACTGATGCTTGGGAAATAATCAGCGTGAGAACCAGACTCTAAGATGCTGAAATAACCCCAGCGATTTTGCTATGATGCAACAGCGTCGTTCGTTTAGACTTGCTGTTGCTAACCGACATTATGAGATTTCCGATGGAAAACTCATGGTTAGCGAGAATGGAGTTGCCGTGTGGCAAGAATGTAGCTAAACTCAATTATGCATTATCTGCATGGGATAATGAGTTTAGCTATGCGTCCGTTTGACACGTTTTACAGGGGAACAACATATGAGGGAAATGGATATGTATGACACGCTGAAAGCGGTTGATATTAGGTGGAAATTGTGGTTGAGATTGTGGGCTGTTTCTCATGTAGAATAGAGAAACCCCCACGTATCTACCACCACACCACCAAACTCACCCCAAACGAGGGTTGAATCATTGAGTCTTTTACCATCCACCGACCGAGCCGGTCGTTTTGCTCCCGCTGCCCGTAGCGCTGCGGACACGCATGTTGTACCCCGATTCGTGGGTAGTGTAGCGTCGAATACAATAATGTAAAATGTAAAAAATAACAAACAAACAATTAAAGTAATAAAAAGGCGGGGATCACCAATTAAATCTGTGCGTTTTATTTGTGGTTATTCCTCTTCCTGGTCATCGTTCGTTTGCAGGCAGCGAAACAATCGTAAGTGACATTGTAACGTTAGTAGCGAGTGGGTGGATAGTAGAACTCTCGCCCATGCTGGCGCACAGACCAGCCGCCTCCCCACAACGTCATTCATATTCAATTCGAGGAGCGCCTCAGAGCAAAGCCGTTGCGATGCACCCTGTCATAGGTATTTGGGTAATACTCCCTGGAAATTAACTCCTTGGACGCGATTATTGCTCTCGCAATATGTCACCTGATTAATTTGATTATATAGGGTTTTCCATTGGGGACTTGACAACTTTTTTTCCAGAGCCCAATCGGAGAACGAACGTCGCTTCAAATGGTCCATCGCCTTCAATTCTTGAGTCAGCTTGATCTTGTATGGATGTAAACCAAGATCCCTACGCACATAAAGTGGTCTGGGCGATGCCCAATTCTTGAGAACGCCGTGGAATTGACTGATTTGGATCATTTGCTACGGACGCCTGAACGGCAGCGATATTTTCGACACTTCGACCAAGCCGGTCTCACTGGCACGGCAAGGTCACACAACGAATATGTAGACTCAAATGTTTGCACTAAACTAGTTATTGCCTGTCTACTAGGGCGAGACTTACGACCGAAAATTGGAGTTAACGCTCTTAAAGTTGCGGTCACCGACTCCAAATTTCGGTAGTTAATTTGCAGACGTTGTTTGTTCGTGTACTTAACCACGATGAAAATGTTGAGTTTACTGAATAAATTGACAGTGACAGTTCGATGATTAGTGAAAGGGTGCGTTCACAAATTAAATTCAAAGTTGTCAAGTCCCTATAAAATAACCCTACAAATTATCCATCCATTAGGAGCAGAGCTCCACACATGAGAGCAATTTTCGAGCGCCGGTCTAATTTGAGATTTACAGAGAACAAAAAGTTGGAAGGGAGAAAAATATTTCTTGGCTCTAAAACGATAACTCGGTTTTCAGAAGCCGACCTGGCAATGTTCAAAACGTGGTAAATGCCACGATACATTTCCACACGCCGTGACCCCGAGCAATTCCAAGCTTACCCCAGATTCGAGATCTGGGCCATTCATCATCAGCTGTGGAACCGATGATCCACTTTTGTTTGTGAATGTTGGGTATTGAGTCTTCGTCGAATTGAAGTCGACAAGAATATCCCTTCCCCACTGCAGGACCTTATGGAGATCCCGATTCAGATAGTCGATCTTGCTACATCTCAGCTGGTGCGACGTTGATGTACTAATCGGCCGATCACTTGAAAAATACGAAATAAGTGTACTATCATCCGCAAAAGTGAACACTTTGTTATTCGTTAACTCCCACAAATAATGTGTGTGAAGCAAAAACAAGGTTGGAGCCAAAATAGAACTGTGGGGTTCTTTAAAGCATTCCCTAAGAACCACCCACTTCAATCTGCCTTCCCCTCACCACACAAGCCACTTTACTTACCTGCAATCGAGCAGCGTAAGCTACCTTTCATTAGCTTTCACCTGAAAGCAAAACCTAACCAAAGGCATGCATATCAATTAAATTATTCCGTTTATAATACATGAACCATATGCCAACCCGATTGGCTCAGCTCGTCTGCCAGCATGATTGGTAAACACACTCCAATCTTTCAGCGTGTTCTTGTTCCAACAATCCGTTGGTCCACAAGAGAGACATGCCGGGCAACTTGCTTTCCCAATTTCCAACGATGATCGCCTAAAACCTACAGCCGATCATCGACTTGGACACGATCATAATTGATTGTTTAAACAATCCAATCAACGGTCGGGTCCCACGTTCGGTTTTCCTCAAACCAAACACACAGTGACCGCACTGTGTTTATTCTACCAACCGTCCGTTGGTCCATGGCCACCCTGGGTAAGTCGTATGCTCGCACATCCGCAATCCTCATGATCGGTCACCCAAGCGAGGAACGATCAACGAGTTTCACACGACTCATGATTGTTATTTAAACAATCATATTAATAGTCATGCCCTATGATGCTTTCCAAAACCAAACATACAGCCATTCAGTCTGGTCCCTTGCCATCGTTGGCGAAGTTTCTGTTGACTTAACGTCAACAAACATATATATCCTCCATCGTTCACCAGAACAATACAGCCAGCCTCCGTTCGCGATCATCTATTTGATCCTTTTGCGCACCCTTCGCATCTTCTTTGTCTCGGTTTCCAACGAATGGGTGTTTATCCTGATCTTTACCCCCATAGACACTTTCCAACAAAATCCAACCGATCGTACATTGGCCGACGCCAATGAAAAGATCGGAGTTGCTCCTCCCACATTGAGAAAAATTCACCACCGCTGCAGCTAGTGGATGTTGACAGCAACATCACGAAGAGTCAGATTGCATCCTTTGTCGCGAGCACTTGTACTGAGAGCCAAGTCGTTCTCTCCATTGGAGGGAACACGCGTGTCATAAGTGTCGTTTATTGCTGTCAGTTTATATGCTAAATTATCCCTTATACACTTGGGACGTTATCCGGATATTGACTAAAAGTGATCGCTGCGGGAGCCTCTGGCGCAAGACTAATGACCTTGCCCGGAAAAAACAAATCATTATGGAAAATTTAACAAGCTTCAGGACTTGCTAAATAAGGCCAAGACCGGTACCCGGTTGTAGTGCCGATGATGATGATGATCGCTGCCAATGGCTCGTTAATCAGTTAGATTCGAATTAAATGTTTTCCAGAAAAACTAAGGAATAACAGTGTTGTGCCACTTATCGAACTAGAATCCAGAAAACATAGTGTGGAAAAACAACCTAAAAAAATATTCATAAACTTTGATTCAGAAAGAAACATTGCGTGAAGAATCGGATATTTATAAAGTGTGATCTGAGGAGACATTGTGTGAAGAATAAAACAAATAACGAAAACTGTATCCAACCTAGCTTCATCAGTGCCTTTTTATTTATCTTTCCTCTCGGTGCGTGGTTTTTGGTGACAACTTTTTCGAGGAAATTGTTGGTGGGTGAGAATGCTGCTGTGTCGTATGCCGGCAATCCTATTATTACACCCCACAGAAGCTTGAGACTGCCCGGAATTAACAGGATACAGATCTGAACATTTGCCGCCCATAACAACCCGGGTCGATCGATTTTCGAGGAAGCTCTTCTTCCAGTCGCAAAGCTGCTGAGAAAGTCCGTATGGACGTAGTTGGGTCAGCAATGTCATGTGCCAGACGCGGTCAAAAGCCTTGGAGATATCCAATGCGACCGCCCTTGACTTACAATGGCCCTCAATCGCAGAAGGCTATATATCGGTTATAAAGGTCAAAAGGTCGATCATTCAGAAGTCGGTTTCAATCCACTTTCTTTTCCATCATCTTAGATAAGGTAGAAAGTAATGCTCTCAACCGGTAATTTTGTGGGATACACTTTTTCCCCGTCTTTGTGATTAGCTGAACCCGAGAGAATTTCCACCAATTAGGAAATTTCCTCTGTTTTTTTTTTTTTATTAGACTTCTCTCGGGAGAGGCGAACCTATAGCGCCGAGTGGGCGCCCCGAAATGCCATCAAATAACTGTTGCAGTTCTTTTTGAACAGTTGCAGGTTGTAACGCTCCGGGAACACTCGCGTGGGAAGGGAGTTCCGCAGCTTCCCCGCTCTGTAACGGAACGAGTTCTGACGCAGGGATGTTCACGCCGTCGGGAGATGAACCACAAACGGGTGCGATCCGTCGGATTGTCTTGTGGAGCGCATATAAACCGAATTGCGTGGAACAATGCCAAGAATCTCCGAAGAACAGCACCCGTGATAATATCTGTAAAACAGATAAGCGGTAGAGTCTGCCAAGCCGGCGATTGTTCTGTAGCACAGTTCTTGAAATCTATTGCTGGTACTCTACCCAGGCCTGTCGCCTTCCTACAGTTCACTCCACGTAGAATGCGTTGAATCGTGTCCGGCAGTGTGTCCGCTATAGAGTCAACATCATGATTGAGGAAAACTAACGACCAATTTAACTTCCCAAAACAGTCGTTCAGACCTTCTCAGTTGGCTTTCTAATAGAACTATACTGTTTTTTTGGGAGTTTTCTCGTTAACATTGCTGTTGGTGAGAGAAAATTTAGCTGGCACGACTCAGTGGTCTGAAGTGCCCAAGGGCGAAGAAACTTCAATTGTGTATTTGTTTGGGTGCGAGGTGAGAAACAGGTCCAATGTGTAGGCGAAATGACCATATTTGTCTGGTACCCGTGTGGGCTCACTGACGAGTTGCGTTAAATTGTCTGACTCAGCAAAGAGCTGAACATACTGACCCTCAGGGGTTGTGTTTCTGGAGTGGCGAAAACACTGAGAGTTATGCACATTAAAATCACGCGCGATAACGATTTCAGTGTGGGGATAAAGGATCAAGAGCTTATCAATGGAATCAGATAGAGCATAAAATTCGTTAAAAGATGTGTTTCTGTCCAAATTTGGGCTTCTGTAAAGAATGCAGTCATGTACGATATGCCCACGAACGTGAAGTTTTAGCCACGAGAATTTAAATTCTGAATTGGAGCAGAGCCCGTATTTTGACAGAAGCTAATAAGCAATATCACTTCGTATGTATGTAGCTAGACCACGATGTGGAAACAACAGAGGCACTAGGTTATAACCGAGTATAGTAAATTCGGAAATATCTGTATTAGTCATTACCTGAGTCTCGCTAAGTTCAAGGAGTGCTGGTTTCTGGTTACCGACGTGGGCAGACACAGAGGAGAAATTGCATTTTAGGCCGCGAATATTACACGAATCGACGTGAAATTGCCGTTCCATTGAAATGGCCTGACACAGAAAACCACTACCGCTTCAGAAAAGGATGCAAGTCGGACCCGGCGATAGATAAGCGAAAGCAACCACTATACGCGTTATGTCCTTGTAGTAGATGCCCCACTAGATCCGTGTGGAAATCCAGGTCACATCCCTTTCGTGACGAATATTACGCCTCTCAAAACACCAAAAACTCTCTAAAGATTATAAATCAATCGAGAGTATCGATGCCTGAGCGACGCAAATAGCGGTGCGAAGAAAAGGAAAACAGACACAAGGAAGGGACAGTTCCATTCAATTTTCACACTAGGGCGCGAATTCCATAAATATTACTGCACTACACTGGGACGCGTTCGTGGTGATCCGTTTGTTTACTTCGAATCCCACAGAACACTTGGTGCGTGAACCGATAGTGCAATTGAGGTATCTTGTGTTTACTTAAGATACCCTAAACGGATTACACAATTGATCGGATGGTGCTGATCACGAGGCAGAGGCGCACGTGCAGACTCGTCGGCGGTTAGTTTAATACTGTTAATTGTAAATTGGAACTGAGATTGTTCGCTTTTTATATCGTCCTACACACGGTGGTCCACCTAATGTCCCATTGTCTTGCAAGCAGCTGCTAAGTGTTCTGCTATTATTTAGACAACGCCTTCCCAGTGAGCGGGCAATTAATGGTCGATTGTGACGTTTTTCCAGAAAAAAATCATTAGCTCTTAATCGTTGTGTCTTTCCAAGGATCAGTACGCTGTTGGTCGAGTCAGTGTCTTCAGAATTGTAATTGGAGTGACGTGTCGCTCTCTTTAGGGTTTTTATTTGTTTATTTTAGTATATTTTCAATAGTAATTTATTTTTTATATCGATTGTTGGCGTCCACAACTTTGGGCGCCAATCTTGAGATTGACACTTTATATTTAAATTTGAATTTATGTATTAAATTGTTGGCGTCCACGACACTCAATGCTAATCCAAAGACTGACCTCGAAACCAAAATTCATTATCATTTTATAAAAAATTTGATTGAGATTTGTCTACATAAAAGGGCGTGCTATGTGTATGCATACATTTTTTCCCGGTTTAACTAAGAGATGGCGGCATCGAAAAGTACGGAGCGTATTTATTTGGCCATACGTAATTTTGTTCGCCCGAGATTTAACTACAAAGACACACAAGTTTCTACTAGCGTCATTGTTTCATCGTTCAATGATAATGTCGAGTTTTGTGCCTGAAAAAGAACATTTGCGGCACGCATTCCTTATCTTATTTAATCAAAAGAAAAGGGCTGTTGAAAGCCATCGTTTGTTGTTAGAAACATATGGTGAACACGCTTCACCGATTAGAACATGTGAGACATGGTTTCGACGATTGAAAAGTGGTGATTTCAATGTGAAAGACAGTGAGCGATCTTGTAGACCCGAAAACATGTGAACACACGAAGACGAGCAATTGGACGATTTATTGGATTATGACCCAACTCAAACTCAACCACAAGTAGCAGAAGTATTACATGTGTCACAAGAAACAATCAGCAGACGTTTACGAGCAATGGGGAAGATCAATACCAGGCGATTGCATACTTTTTTTCAGTGTAACTAAGAGATGGCACCAACGAAAAGTACGTAGCACACAGCAAAACTAGTGAAAGACACCTTCCCTTACATCTCCTTTGATTCCCCGGCGGTACATAGGAGCTTTCGGGGAATACACCCACATAAATGCATGAGTGTGAAGTTGTAGTCTATATTGAAACTTAAGACTTTTTGGACTCTATAAATCAAATGTGGGCTCAGTTTTTCTAATGTTAGTTGTTTTGTTGTTCACTTATGTTATGAATGAACGTTGACACGTAAGAGTACTACAATTTAACCGTTACGTTTGCTTTATCTTTCCAGGTAGGTGCTGCCAAACTGCACGTTGATTAAACGATAACTGTAAGTACTTCAAAGCACAATTTATTTGAATTCTATTACGAGGGTTGCCTTTTATATTTCGGGATTAGAGAACAAAAACTGATCATCGAAATCACTTTATTGTTTTTCAAAATATTCCCCATGAAGATCCATACACTTTTGCATGCGTTTGAACCAATTGTCGACGCACTTTTGCCACTCTGATTGAGGTATCTCCAACACATGCATTCTGAATGCAGCAACCGCTTCTTCAGGTGTCGAAAAACGTTGACCTCTCAGTTTGTTTTTTACGTACGGGAATAAAAAGAAGTCATTCGGTGCCAAGTCAGGACTATACGGCGGATGACCCATCAAATCGATGTTTTGGGTGCTCAAAAATGCAGTTGTCGCAGCCGATGTGTGAGAGCTCGCATTGTCGTGGTGAAGAGTGATCCGTCTTCGGCGGTTAGTTTTCCTGATTTCTTGGAAGACAACTGGCAAACAAATGGTTGTGTACCACTCAGAATTGACTGTTCTGTGTTGTTCTAGTGGTACGGTTGCGACATGTCCAGTTTTTCCGAAAAAACAGGCGACCATTTGCTTGGAAGTGCTTCGTGCGCGAACAACTTTTGTTGGATTTGGCTCATCTTGAAACACCCAGACAGTCGACTGCTGTTTACTTTCGGGCTCATACGCGTAAATCCACGATTCATCACCTGTCACGATGTCATAGACGTGTTTCGAAGCACCGCGACCGTATTTTTTGAGCATTTCTTTCGACCAATTGACACGAGCCTTTTTTGGGCGATTGACAAATTGTGTGGGATCCAACGCGAACAATTTTTTTTGACAGTCAAATGTTTATGCAATATTGAATGTATGCTGGTCCCACTAACGCCTAAGGTTGTCTCAATCTCACGATAGGTCACATGACGATCTTCCAATATCAGTTCGCGAACAGCATCAATGCTTTTCGGAACAACAACTGATTTTGGACGACCTTCACGAAATTCATCTTGGAGTGAACTACGACCACGATTGAATCCACCATACCATCGATAAACACTGGTCCTTGATGGAGCTTCATCGCCAAAAATTGAATTAAGTTCATCCATGCACTGTTGCTGAGTTAATCCACGCCGAAAGTTGTAAAAAATAATCGCACGAAAATGTTGACGATTTAATTCCATTTTTGGGCCGAGATGAATCTTTTAAGTTACTGTAAACAACACAAATAGCGCTCGTATGTCAAAACGTTCTGAGTGCGTATAACCTCAAAAATGTCCAACTTTACGACAGAGCTGTCAATTGCCGGATTGCAACGCTAGGGTTGCCAAATCCCGAAACATAAGAGGCAAATCTCGTACCACCACTTGGCACTTTATAAAATTCTCATTTTTAACTGCTACTTATTACGATTTGCTAACGATGTTGAAATGTATTCGGTGGATATTGTTTAGTTTTTGATCTAATTACAAGGGACTCACTTTTAAGATAAGGAAGTAAATGCACGTTTTTTTTATAATCGATTCATAAGGGTTGTTATACAATTAACAGCAGTTAATTATCACCCCCCCCCCCCCCCCCCCCCACCCACCCTAAAATGCGCCTAAAATTCTTGCCAGTGCATATCCTTTCCCTATACCAATACATCACATTAAAACCCTTGACGACCTCACTCTTCGTCTCATCCGGGAGCGTAAAAAGCTTTGCAGAACGAGATATCGTCACCGCTTTACGCAAAGGGAGCCATTATTGCGATCCATTATTCACAATATTGGCACACTGATAAATCAAAGAATCCAAAACAATCGCAACCAACAATTGGAAGACAAACTGAAGGGTATTCAGATGGACCAGAACATTTATAAAAATGTTAAAAAGATATGTGGCACTTCTCCTATTACTGGGCCAATCATGCACAACGGTCTTGTATAATAATGATGCCAATAAAGCAAACATCATCGGAGAGACCTTTAAAAATAATCACAAGCCCACTCTCGAGGATGGCGACCCGGACACTAATGCAATAATTAGTTTAGAGTATCACAATAAATTAGACAACTTTAACGATCCAATAGTTGTCTTTAACTCAGCTAACAGTGCATACTTCGACGACACACGTGATAATAGTCACGGCTTCGTCACACCAAATACCCTACAGAACCTAGTTAAATCTCGAAACCCCAAGAAGTCACCCAGTATCGACAACATGTCGTACCACTTGTTGCGAAGGCTTTCTGCTTTATTCTTTATAAAGCTCTCCATTGTGCTCAACCATGCCTACAAGATGGGAAGCTTGGAAGCATGATGCTGTCTGCCCAATAGCAAAAGCTGGGAAACCAAATTCTCACCCCTCAAGCTTTCGTCCTATTTCGCTCCTCACCTGCATCACCAAAATATATGAACAGTTAATATACGAGAAGCTAAATAAGTTTATCAGTGTCAGGAACCTAATACCTGATTTCCAATTTGGATTTAGAAGAGCGCACAGCACCACCATGGCTCTCAATATATTTCAAAACCACGTTTACGTGCGGCTCTTTAATGAGGAGCCCACAATTGTGGTGAGCCTGGACATTGAAAAGGCTTTTGACACAACCCGGATCGAAGGTCTCGTTTTTAAATTATAAATACTGGCCTCAGTAAAACGCCGTGTAGTATCATTTACCAGTTCGTTTTAAACAGAACCTTCCAAGTTCGAGTGAATGGAAAACTTTCCCGTACCTTCAACGCCACTGCAGGCGTACCACAGGGCTCCATTCTAGGCCCCATCTTATTTAATATCTTCACCTCAGATATTTCTCGCCCTGTGGGCAGGAGAGTAAACCAGATATGCTATGCGGATGACGTCCTAGTGTACACGTCATCTAAAAGCCAAAAACTCGCAACAAACTGACTCAACTGTCATCTGGACGAACTGTATCAGTATTACAGTCGATGGAAAATTCAACTTAACTCATCCAAAACAGTAGCTATATTTCTGAGTAGTAAACACTCCCAACCTACTTCTCTATATTCACAGAATATCCGAATACAAATTGGAGGTACTACGATTAGACCACAGGACAGGATGAAATATCATGGGGTCATTTATACCCCAAAAATGAATTTCATCAAACATGTGACTCACTTTCTTCAAAGGGGCCTCGATCGGTCTAAGGAACTGCACAACATCTTGAAGTGGAGCAACAAAGTTGACACCAAAGTTAATCTTCTCTGCTATAAGCAGCTAATCCGATCTGGAATATCATACGCCTTTCCCATATGGTCCTCCATATCTTCGGCCCAAATGGAAAGACTTCGAGTTTTCGAAAGAAAACTCCTCAGAAGATGCATCAACCACTTTAGAAGGCTTGACGGTCGCATTACCTGAACTCTCACCTATACGAAGGTGCCTCCATTATCCCTATCGACGAGTACTTGCTAAAATTACCATACAAATACCTCGAAAGCATTCAGAACAGCGAGAACCCACTTGTACGCGAGTCTTGCGTTCTTGAACTTTCTCTCTTTCGATCTCTTCGTATCAGACCACCACAATTTCTTCTTCAGTACAAAACTGAAGAAAGCACCCTTCCCAACAGGGGAATATTAATTTATAATAGAGGATTCCTCGACCCATCTCATTAGGTCTACTGGTGGCACACTACAAACACGCACGCACAGTACAAGACAGCACAACCACATACACATACACACCGACCAAAGCGCAGATAATCAGACGCCACAGACGTGATCTGCATTTACTGCCGCACTCAAGACCTACGTCTTGTACGATTTCTTTCCCACCATCCCCCCATCCAAGTAGTTAGAGAACAATTGAACTAATTCTGTCCACACTATCCTTAGATACCTCCTTCCCCCTTCTTTTCAGATATCTTGAGACCGAGCCCAACATCTTCACGGATGTGGGTGATTCTGGTTATCGCAAGATGACCAGAAGCCAGAGACAAGATGAAGGACACCTTTGTCCTTGTCTCCTTAAAGTCGACCTCTCGCCTTGCCATTTTATTTTATCACAATAGCACATTCCCACCAAGCAATAGACAAATTTTAAAAGAAAATACATCCCTAGAAATGCATGATCCCTATCCCAATAGATTAATATTTTGCTGGCAACAGGTCCAAAATATTATCTACAGAAAACAACAACACTTCCCCAAAAAGTTTCCCTTGTGGGATGTACCGTTGTAAAACAACCTTCCGTAATGGCATGAGGACACTCGCAAGTACTTGTGACCATTGCCTAAGGGCGCACATAACGGTATATTGAACGAAGGAAACCAAGAACAGGAATTGGATTGGTGGGAACCAAATCAGGGATGACTCCACGTGGACTAAACAGGCAATCGGCTTGAACGTCAGGGACTGAAAAAGAAAACCCCGAATGACGAATGTCCACGGGGAGGATTAATTTTTTATTTGAGAGCTGTCGAAAGACAATCACGAAGACGGAAAGTTGTCAAGTTGGCTATTGGGCGTTTGGTGCTGAAAAGAAATAAGTTCGATTTAAAGTAAAAAATATTTATTTATAAAAAGAACAAAAAATTAACAGAAAAAGTTTTGGAATATAAAAATAACAAAAATTAACAGAAATTGTGTTTTTGAAATTATTAATTTTGCCAACGACTGAACGGGA
This sequence comes from Microdon myrmicae, assembly GCA_963931805.1. NCBI lineage: Eukaryota > Metazoa > Arthropoda > Insecta > Diptera > Syrphidae > Microdon > Microdon myrmicae. The sequence goes on from OZ007496.1 coordinate 37,288,248, forward strand.
ATTGGATTGGGGTAAGCAACCGTAGATACAATTATAATATATCATATAACAACAATTGTAGGTATATATACAACAGTCTTTTAACATATATACATAACAGGGTATTTCAAAATCCATCTTATTTGAGAAGTGAAAAATGTTTTACAAAACTTAAGTTGTCGAATCATACCAGATATTTACTTATTTCAAAATATGCTTCACCTTGAATATTAAACCAAACGAGTGATGGTAAATAAATGTGTCTATCTAAAGACAACTAAGAAAAGAGAAGCTCACCTGTTTCTGACTCACAAAACTAAGAAAAGAGAAGCTCACCTGTTTCTGACTCGTGTTTTCCAATTGACTTGAACTTGAAAACAGTCGCAGATTAGATATGTCTAATCGTAATAATTATGCAACTATTTAAGCAAACACTAAATCTTTTTCTAGCTGTTTGCACAATATGTTGACATCCTGTCAGAAATATGTCACGAACTTTTGTTAAGATCAGTAATTTCATTTAGATCAGTCAGATCACAAGACGCATTCATAAGAATTTATTTTCCCTCTCGAACACCATTCATTCGAGGACAAAGTTCTGAGTTTAGTTAAATAAAGTTTTTATCTGCCTTTTTTGTTATTGGGGTTTTATAAAAAAGTTTGAACTTATAAGATCAATAATCATTCAATTTCTAGAAAGAAAAGCGAAAAAATGTCGCTTTGCTCGGATGTAAAAACACCTAAGCAATCAGAAGGCAAGAAATGTAAATGTATTTTTACTATAGGTTGATCGCCTTAGGAGGTTATTTAGTTATTCAGCTTCACAATAGGGCATAGTTTCTCGACAGCGATATTGATTTAAGGTGAATAGAGATACAGAATGCTGGCGACCTATTATTTAATCTTGGCTATAAAGTACGAAATAAAATCAACAAAATAAACCATCTGAGGACGCCATAGTTACGACTTATACTTCTCCAGTTTTAGGTCTCCAAATTAACAAGTTACGTGCATATAAATTACCTGTGATAGGAAATGTATCTTTTAGAAATTAAATCTCGAATAATTTGCATACAAAAGATGGCCGGCGTTTGTGGTCTCCGCGTTAATTTTCTTTCCAGACCACTGAGTGCTACGTGTTGGTCCAAGAACAAAGAACCGGACTTAATAAAGCTTCTGAATAGATTAATCGAACAGTGTGAATGACTCCATTTATAGGTCATATGGGTAATTGATGCAGAAACAGATGTCTCACTCGCTTCTTAATTCTTGGGTGCCCCTCTATCTCGTAGGTACGAGTGTTTTTTGGACACCATTCGAGGAAAAGGATTGTAATGAGATCCTTCTCTCGGGAAGAGTGCAGAAATTCAAAAAAAAAAAACGTGTTTTTATTTAGTATTATTATTTTATCTTTTTTGATTTTTTAAAAAATTCCTTTCCCATGAAAATCATGCTGACGGATATATCTGTCGAGAAGCAAAAGAAAGATATATTCAGGTATTTATCGTAAAAGTAAATAAGGCGGAGGTTCTGTACCTGTCGCATCATTTCTGTGGTCGGTCGGACAGATTTATTTGATGGGCGGAAAGGATTGGCGTGTGGAAAACACATGTCTCTTCATTTCATCGGATTATTCCGCTGTCAGAATCAAATTGGAATAGAAGTCCGTATTTTGAATGATATTTTGTGTTGTGCTTTTGGCTTTGTTCATTTCATCAAATACCAACGGAAAAATTGTAAATAAATTTTGATTAGGGTAACAGTTTAAGCGAATCTTTCTTGGAAATGTCATTAAAGCAAAAAGAAACTGTGATCGACATGAATTATATCTGACTCGTAAATCTCGTGAAAAACATAACCTAAAGTATGAGGCACTTGGTACCCCATTCATTGACCACGGAGTTTTTAATTGTTAACTCACATTATTGGGCGGGCTCTTGAGCAAATACATAGATCAAATAGATCGCCGTCATCCACAATGAAATCATTGCATTTTTTATCGAACCAACATAATAATTTAGAAGTCGGTCAGTTGAACTTTAATTTGTTTGCACTTTGGACATCCTTAACTATCAGTGCACGGAAAGGGTGGAAGAAGGGGCTTTAAAAAGAAGTTATTGTCATCTATAACACGTGAAATCGATGCAGGTGAGGTTGTGCTTCACATTAGAAAGTTCTATCTGAATATGTTTACTTATTAGGCCCTTATCATTATTATTATTATTATTTATTGGCCTGTGGGAACCCGGAAGTTCATGACCTCGCCGACTCGACTCCGCCATCGTTCCCTGCCCTGTGCATTCTCCTTCCACTCTTGACCATCTGATCCGATCTCCTCAAGGTCAAACCTAACATTGCCCTCCCATCTCCGTTGCGGCCGTCCTCTCGGTTTCTTTCCCGTTGGCCTACCGTCAAGAATTCTACGCACGGTCCTATCGTTGCCCATTCGCGCTACATATCCGATCCATCTTAAAGTTCGCGACTTGATTACTCTCACTATTGTAGGTTTGGTTTATATCTCTTCCTCCATTGTCCTGCCTCCTCGTCATATTTGCCGGCAAAGATACCCCTTAAAACTTTATTCTCGAATACGGGGATTAATTTGTTTTCTTCCCGTTTTGTGAGAGCCCATGTTTCGCATCCGTATAGAACAATCGGCACGATTATGGTTCTATAGACACGGAGCTTTATGTTACGTGAAATCAGTTTGGATTTCAGCGGTCTACTGACTGCGTGCCAACTATCGTTGCCGGAGTGTAGTCTTTTGTTAATCTCCTTTGGCATGTCGTTACTGCCCGTCAGTATCGTTCCCAGATATTTAATTTCTTTAACTTTTTCAAATATCTTGCCTCTGACGTTTATATGTGTTCCCTGTTATCCAACAATAGTGTTTTTCAATTAATATAAATATAAAACTAAACCAAAAGAATACTGAGTTTTATTTCTCCTGTGTGTGACGTTTCCCCCTGGTGAACTATTTACTGCGGAACTTTCATCAAGTGAATGATGGGTCCTGGTCGAGCGTTGGTCTTTTGGCCGGTTTAGTGGCATTCCAGCCACTCAGTAGACTGCATATTGCACTCAGGCATATGGTTTCACTTTTCATCCAGCGTCACAAAACGTGGAAAAAGTCCGCTCGATTACACTGCAACAACCCCAAACCGGGTTCAATCATCAGCGCGTTGATTGATTTTGGTCGACGGTCAGCAAACGCGGAACCCATCGCACTGACAGCTTTTTCATCTACAAAAGATCATGCAAAATGTATTCCGCCCGTTCTTTTGTGATACCTACTACCTCAGCTAACTCGCCCAACTTCACTTTACGACCACTCAAAACGATTGCAATTGCTCTACGATTTCCGCGTTCCAAGCCTCTTTGGCCTTCCAAGGGGAGATGCATCTTCGGTGATTGTACGACCCATTTTCTCGCATCCATCGAGTTTGACTAGTAAATTTTCTCGCATGCATCTAAAGACGTCAGAGAAGAGGAACACATTTCGGGGCGAGCCTACAGCGGTTTTGCGAAGTAGTGAAAATTTTGATTCGAACCAACCCATATAGCCCATCAGAACACGGCCGCATGTAGACAAGGATTTTTCAACTCACTACACAAGGAATATATCGCTACGTTCATGCTTTGGTATATGATACTGACGATTTGCTACGATTCTGTCTTGGCGATGTGTTGGTTGCCAGTGCGACTGCATATCGAATAATTATATTACGATCACTTTGTGCGAAGTGGTCGAGCAGACGAAGCGAGAAAAGTGACGTACAGTCCCAGAAACTTTATCACATTGATAGTTGTCACACTATCTGTTATTTTCGCTAATCTTAACGTACGATCGTTTGTTTTACGATATCTTTTGTTAGTTAGCATTCATTTTGTTTGATGCTTCGGCAATTTATTGTATTGTAACTTGGACCGACAATTGCCATAAAACCATTAAACATTACTTGGGATTTCCAGTAAAGTTTATGATTGGTAACAACCATTGGTTATCTGGACAATTATACTTTAATGGGCAGCGGTGTCAAAGATATTGTTGTATATCTTTATGGCATTGTTGTCCAGCTGATTTATTTATGGGCACAGTCTTTCCGTTTAGGAAACTTTTCCTTAGATAGGATTCATGGAAAGGGTGCCACCGTCGAATATTCTTCTCACGCGTACGTTTGGATCCTATGGTTTTATTTGCACTGATGACGCCATCGAATTTTTACGTATTGGATTGATGAATTTAATACTAACCAATCCAAAGGGAGCTCACATTATACGATCATAAATATAATGGGGCTTAGCCTGGGATATGTATATATGCGTCGAGGGTTCTGGGATGTAACATCTATTATTTTTTTTCTGAGGCGGTATTGGTTTTCTGTACCGGGTAGTTGCAATGACACGTGATCAATGTACAACATTGGCGCCTTCATATGTAATGTCACCTCTCTGTGTGCATGCTGCTTCTGTCGTCTAGTGGCTGATTCTCGAAAAGTACAGACTCGCACACTCGATGTTGTAAATGAAAGGCGGAATTAATATTTATCTTTTTACAATGGCATAATTCATTGATAACTCATTATTTTACAAACAATTAAATCTTATTTAACTTGAATTACTACAGGTACATAATTATCGCCGTGTGACTTTTGTTTTGGTTTCCTTTCATCGAAATTACTTGATGCATTAGGATTATTTTTAATCGTCACTATCTCACGTATGTTTATAAAACCATAATCAGACCAATTGTTCTATACGGACGCGAAACATGGGCTCTCACAAAATGGGAAGAAAAAAAAAATCCGCATATTCGAGAGTAAAGTTTTAAGGAGTATCTTTGGCAGTAAATATGATATGAATAGGATAATGGAGGAAACTCCGCAACCACGAATCGGAAAAGCTATACCGCAAACCTACAACAGTGAGAGTAATTAGGTCGCGAAGAGTAAGATGGGCTGGACATGTGGCGCGAATGTGCAACGATTTGACCGTGCGTAGAATTCTTGACGGTAGACGAACGGAAAAGAGACCAGCAGGAGATGGGAGGACAATGTTAGGTTTGACCTCGAGGAAATCGGATCGAATGGTCAAACGTGGAAGGAGAGTGCATGGGACAGCGGAGTCGAGTCCAATAGATAGTAATAGCACCTCACTTATATGGAAATGAATTGATATCTCACCACCTGCGCCTTGCTATCCAATCCATCAGTTGTGCAGCGTAGAATTTCACTTACTGGAATTACTTGATGTTGCTGCTGTCTCTTTCCACTGTCACGATTTCACGTTTCCTCTTTCTTCTACAGTGTGGATCTACTTGTTATTGTTATCGTGGGGCGTTACTTAATGTGATGTGTTGGGAAGTGTACTTGCTCGTTTTGCATTGTTGCTGCTGATGCGATACCTGCTGATGATGGTGTGTCGATTACTGTTGCAGTTGGTCAGTTTGTTGATGTTCATGATTCTCTTTTTTATACTGGAAAACGGATATCGAATATGTAAATCCAACCCAACCGTGTGCAAACAGAGCACTTTCCTCCCAGTGACACTGTAGCGTATCTAACGGATACACACACAATACACAAGCAAATAGTGAAGAACACCGAACGAAAGTCGAATAAGAAAATACATGAGAGCCGTATACCATAGCGATAACATAACAATTGACATCAGTGGAATATAGTTGAGTTTAAAAATGGAATTCTAAACACGGCCAGTAGCCTGATGGGTTGCGCTTTGGTTCAATTTTTGGTGATTCTAACTGTCATAGCGTCAGTTCGAATTACACGTTCTTCACTATCATTCCAAACGCTATAACACCGTATGACCTTTCTTTTTTGATTCATTTATTTACTATGTGCCGTGTTGAGTTTTTATTCTTCCACACCGTAATCCTCATATTATTTTTTCTTTGTTTTTCTCCGTTGTCACAGATCAAGATCAGTACTTTAGTACTGTTCTCTTGATCTGTCCCGCTTTTCTTGTGTCACAACAAAACGCAATAGAACTAAATTATTGATGGTCCTAGGGTAGTCGCACGAGCTAAGCATGACATGTTATACAAGAATATATTGTGATAAACACGTTCTTGTTACCCCTAGTTGCAACTGCAACACTGCTCACACATATCACTACAAATCAGCAATCCTTGCAGTAAGCGAAACCCAACTGATACCGATATTGCCAACTTTGATCTTATTGGTTATAGCTGAGTGCCTCTGTTCTTTCCAAATCGTGGCTTATCACAAAGCGTGTTCACAAAATTAGCAGTGTACCTAAATAAGTGAAATTATTATTTATTTTAATGAACTCTATATGATAAATTAAAGAATTTGTTTTTTCACACTTTTAAAAAAATCGTACACCCTTTTTAATTTTTGTTTTGTTTTAAGGCACGGTAGAAATTAAAATAATATGAAGAGGATGTTCACAAAAATAACAGTGCTTAGCGTTGTATTTCAACCAGAAAAAAAATATTAATAAAGTCTTAAATATTCAAAAATAGCTTGTGGGGAGCTATTTTGTTTTTTTATTGCCGAAATACGTCTGCGTTGGAGTCCACTATAGTTGATACTTTTCCACCAATACAGCGTGCTAAGAGTCACTATTTCCCACAATTTCCTGTTATTTCTGAGTTTTGCTTTATACATGGCATTTTTCACATCATCTGACAAGTTTTCAATGGAGGAATCCGTAAGTTCATGACCTCAGTGACTCGGCTGCACCATCGTTCCCTGTTATGTGCCCTTTCCTTCCACGCTTAGCTATCTGATCCGATCTCCTCAAGATCGTGCCTTACATTGTCATCTCATCTCCGTCGCAGCATCTCCACCGGTCTCTTTCCCGTGGGCCTCCCGTCAAGAATTCGATGACTGTCTTGCTGCTGCCCGTTCTCGCTACATGGTCCGACCTGATTATTTTCACTATTGTAGGCTTCGGATACAGCTCTTTCAATTCATCTGTTCATCATATTTACCACCAAAGCACTCGTTAAAATTTTATTCTCAAATACGCGGAATCTGTTTTCCTCCCATTTGGTGACTGCTCGTGTCTCACATTCATATATAACAATCGGCATGATTATGATTCTACGAGTATAAATACTGAGCTTTATATTACGTAACAGCAGTTTCAATTTCAAAAGTTAGCGGACCATGTACCAACTAGCGTTACTGGAATGCAGTCTTTTGTTGATTTCCTTTGACATTCCCTAACTGGCCGTCGATATTGTTTCCAGATATTTTAACTCTTTAACGTTTTCACAATCATTTTCCTGACGTTTATGTGCATTCTCTCCCTGCCCTCGCTGTAACCATATACTCTGTTTTGCCTCATCTATTTCTTGCCCCACCTCTTCTGTCGCTTGCATGATGATTTCACTGTTTTTACTTACACTTTCTAGATTATCGCCTAAAACAGGGATATCATCCACATATATGAGCACTTGTGTAACTCCGTTCAAGGATAATCCTGCCATCTTATCATCCTGTACCTTTGTGATGACGTATTCCAGCACAAGATTAAAATGACATGGTGAGAGGCCATCCTTGGCTCCTCGATAGTATAGTGGTTAGTAAACCCGCCTGCCATGCGGAGACCGGGGTTCGATTCTCCGTCGGAGGTCCTCTGCCACAAAACTAATGACCTTGCCCGGAAAAAAGAAATGGGAAATTTAACAAGCCCCAGGACTTGCTAAATAAGGCCAAGACCGGTTCCCGGTTGTAGTGTGTAGTGAGGTGAGATAGAGAGTACTACACTCTTCCGCACGCAGTAGTAACTTCAGGGAATTCGTAAAAACACCAATCATTCTATCACCTCATACATTTCTTCACTTATAGTCGAATGATAGAGACGTCATCAGCATAATAGAGAAAGTGAATCTGCTTGCTGCACATTTTGCTGCCTAATAGCAACGCACCATAGTCCAGATTATTATCGAAACCGAACCCGGTCTGGGAAAGAACTGAATATTGACAAGTCTGGTGGCCCAGATAGTATTTTCCCACTTCTTCACTCATTAAGCCACAGCAAAAGGTCCTCTATCTGTCCTATTCAACTGGCTAATTCCCTAATAGCTGATAGTCAGAGAATATTCATTCACCCGCACCAATAACCTCTAATTTGTCGAAAGTGGTGGAGTTTTGGTGATTTTATTCGTGATCCGCCAACACAAATTAGCTGTCCTAATTCTCCATTTTGTTCTCATTTAATCTTGTTTTATTACTACTTCCTATAATCTGTTTTAACATACGAAATTTCATAAGCCATAACACGATAGTTGCGTGGCGAAACCTACTGACCTATTTTCCCAACAACCACAGCAAACTCAACATCGTCCCAAATTCATGGGCATTTTAAACGCTTGGCATGGCTTTGCTGTTGTTGTTCCATTCTCAGTGAGTCCGCTCAGGAAGCATGTTTCGAAATTTTATGGAGATATAAACTCATGGTATAACAATGTAGAGCCTCATACCTGAAATAAAACCTCCGTAATAACCGGCAATAAATCTCTCGCAGTAACCGGCCAACAGGAGATATGATGACATATCTTACCGTGAACTGGACCCACTCCATCCACTACTTCGGTCAAAGCAAATTTGGAGTGGATATTCCAAAAGCGTAAGACAGAGTATGATACTCAGCCCGAAGTTTTATTTCTATGGCTTTAATGATGCACTGGTTCAATGGATAAGAGAATTTCTTTCTGGCCACTTAATCCATGTAGTTCTGTATAGTGTTAAATAAGTTTCCCATACCATCCCACTTGTTTCCCAGTCCTAATGCTCCAAAAGGCGCAGTATTCTCGCCTACTTTATTTCTCATTTTTATAAACGAGCTAACACATACAAATATTTTCGACCAACCTCTTCGAACTTCATTATCAATGAACAGGATATGCTCTATTCAATAATTTCCAACTTCAAAAAAATCTATGTATGTAATGGCGATTATATAGCAGAGTAATTAATGTAATGTAAGTAATTAATAATAATGTAAGAAATGTAATACCTCAAAAACGTAGTGCGACCTTTTGTCATTAAAAGCGAACCCTTATAAAAATACATTGTCGTTAAAGGGCATTTACAACGTCGAAGCCATCTATCAATTCTTAGCATTCTAACAAATAGGACTCTTCATTGGAATGCCTACATATTTGAAGGTGCAAAAAGTGTGGCCAAACGTATAAGGTTTTATTTCATAGGGACCATAGCAAACAAAAAAATATCAGTTGTTTACACCAGTACATTTCCTCGTAAAGCCTTAGTTAACCCTGCAACGATTTGAGATACCGAATTTTATGAGATCTTCACCTCTGCACTGGCTTTGTGATGCTGAGCTATTGCCGTGCAAGATTATTTGTTTGTATAATGTGATTCTGTAGTGCACATGAGCTAAACAGAAACGTACTTTTGCTGCACCATCTTGTAAATAAGCAGCGTTTCTTCTATTATCCTGCCTGTTCACCATATTTTCCACCAAAGATACTCGTTAAAATTTTATTCTCAAATACACGGAATCTGTTTTTTCCGTTTAGTGACAGTTCATGCCTCGCAACCATATAGAACAATCAGCTAGATTATTATTATTTATTGGCCTGTAGGAACCCGGAAGGTAATGACCTCGCCGACTCGGCTCCGCCTTCGTTCCCTGTCCTGTGCGCTCTCCTTACACCCTTGACCATCCGGTCCGATCTCCTCAAGGTCAAACCTAACATTATTCTCCCATCTCCGTCGCTGCTGCCCTGCCGGTCTCTTTCCCGTTGGCCTACCGTCAAGAATTCTACGCACGGTCCTATCGCTGGCCATTCGCGCCATATGTCCGGCCCATCTTAATCTTCGCGACCTGATTACTCTCACTATTGTAGGCTTGCGGTATAGCTCTTCCAATTCGTGATTGTGGAGTTTCCTCCATTGTTGATTTCACTGTTTTTACTTACACTTTCTAGATTATCGCACAAAACGGCGATGTCATACGCATATGCCAGCACTTGTGTGACCCCGTTCAGGGATGATTCAGCCATGTTGTCGTCTTGTACCTTTCTGATGACATACCCGAGCTCAAGGTTAACAAGACACGGTGATAGGACATCCCACTGTTTTTCTATTCTACTTTGCCCTTTGTTTGTGTTAATGCAGATTTGAATGAGGGCGGCATTTTTTTCGGGATTCCCAGCTCAACTACAATATGGTAATGCCTTTGCCTTGCGACTGAGTCGTAGGCTTTTTTGAAGTCAACGAACAGTTTGTGAACCGGCTCTCCGTATTCCCACTTCTTTTTCAGCAGTTGCCTTATTGTGAACAGTTGATCGCTTGTAGACCAGTTCCTACGGAATCTGAACTAGTAGTCTCCCAGTATTTCTTCTGTGTACGGTGTGATTTTCGTCAGTATGACATTTGTTAGTATTTTGTATGTGGTTGGGAGCAATGATATTCCTCTGTAATTTTCGCAGTCAGATCTGTCGTCTTTTTTGAAAATGGGGACTACTATTGAGGTTTTCCATTCTTCCGGAATAACTTCCTTATCCCATATTGTTTTAATCAGTTGGTGGATCTGTGGGGTTTTTCAGGGCCCGAAGAACCACACATCACTTTAGCCCTATATCCCACCTACAAATACCTACAATTACCACCATAATGACTTAACTGTATCTGATCTACGCAGCTTACCTTTTTATGGGCTGTTCCAACGCCCTTCGGACGGTCATTCCTGGAAACATAAATTCATGACAAGATTATCATCTTGCCTTGACCATTGCATCAACCGAGCTACCTCGGTGCATCCGTCATGAATAGACCGATCAATGGACGGCACATGTCCACCAAACGCACGCCAACCTTTCCGTGTGTTATCTTTTCACCCCTCCATTGTAGAAGAAGACATGCCCGGCTGCTTGCTGGCTTGCACATTTGCAAGCCTGATTTCCAACGGCATGTCCTATGATCTATTTTTCCAAAAGAAGAGAAGATCAAATAAAACATTGGCCTTCAAGTGCGCATATTTGTTTGCATATCAGCTTGACCGATTACACGATCCGTTGCCGTATCTAGGAACGATCCCCAGCATCGGTCATGACCAAGGATATGTACCCAAGCAACGAGAAGCCACGATTCTCACGGTGGCTATCGAAACGGCTTTCGTTTACACAAAGTAAACACCAATATTTTCGCCTGACGGCAACATCTCTGGGATTAACGTATCCTAAAATAATATGCACCCAAGCATCGAATTGAACATGACCGAAATGTGTTTACTTTAAACAAACTAGCAACGGTCACATCCCATGTTTAGTTCGCTAACCCAAACGGATGCGCATCTTGGCTTTTCCCTGTGGGATTGTTTATACATTATCTCAAAACAAATTCCTGCCTTCGCCAAGAGTTTTATTGACTCACGTCAATCAAGGAATATATCCCTAGGGGATGGCGGCAGTATATCCTGCCCATACATGGAGCAACAGATTTGACCTGCGACATGCGTTTTTCCTGTTTTTCTTTTTTCCCTTTCTTCTTACCTTCGCCATGGTACGTCATGCGCTTGCCTTCCAGGGTAGATCCTTCCAATTTTCTTGGACGATGTCCATGGAAACGGTCCAATGGCATCCAAGCGCTGATTGGCTACTCTTGGACTGGGAATCCATGACGATCGCGTTTGATGGATCTCGATGAACAGACATCCGAGAGTCAGTTTTCATTTTCTTAGAGGTGCATACGTGTCCACCAGAATTAGAAAAATTCATCACTGTCCAGTGGTCAGGAGCCGGATTTTGTTCTCAGCGGTGTGTGGAGACACAAATTAAAGAGAATCTAGCGTGTCGGTGCGATCGCGATTAGTTATTAAACTAAAAGTAAAGAAAAAACAGTGCGCTATAATTTCTCCTCTGTCATTATTAACTCATTAAAAAGTAAAGTAAAGAAAAACATTGAGCTTTAATCTTTCTTCTGCTATTCCTTAACTTATTAGTAAAGAAAAACATTGTGCTACAATCTTACTTCTGGTATTCCTTAACTTATTAAAAAGTGAGAATAAAGAAAAACATTCACCGATATTAAAAAAAACTATAACAATAAAACAACCCCAGTGCGTTTTACTTTCTTACCCTTTGGTGAACAATATTCGGCGACGTAATCGTTAGTGGGTGTTAAGCGAATCCGTGGAGGTTTAGTTAACACAGCGTCCGTGCTAGCGCATCGAGTAAACCTACGCCACAGATCTTTCGAGCGGTTGCCTCTCCTCCATGCTTCATAAGCTCTGCTGGTATGCAGTCGACTCCAGGAGCCTTGTTGTTTTTCAATCGATTTAACGGGTCAATTGAAAAGTCCCCGGCCCTCCATAGTAAAACACATTTTTTGGGCAAAATTCGTTTTTTTATTCAACATAATTCCCTTCGAGGGTGATACACTGATTATAGCGACCCTCCAATTTTTCGATACCTTTTTTGTAGTACGATTTGTCCTTTGCTTCAAAATAGGCCTCAGTTTCGGTGATCACCTCTTCATTCGACGAAAATTTCCTCCCAGCGAGCATTCTTTTGAGATCTGAGAACAGGAAATAGTCGCTGGGGGCCAGATCTGGAGAATACGGTTGATGCGGAAGCGATTCGAAGCCCAATTCATGGATTTTTGCCATCGTTTTCACTGACTTGTGACACGGTGCATTGGCTTGGTGAAGCAGCACTATCTTTTTCTTCAAATGCGGTCGTTTTTCGGCGATTTCCTCCTTCAAACGGTCCAATAACGCTGTGTAATAGTCGCTGTTGATGGTCCTTCCTTTTTCAAGATAGTCAATGAAAATTATTCCGCGCGCATCCCAAAATACAGACGCAATAACCTTGCCAGCCGACTGTTGCGTTTTTCCACGCTTTGGGGCGGGTTCATCGTGTGCAGTCCACTCGGATGTCTGTCGATTGGACTTCGGAGTGAAATGATGGAGCCATGTTTCATCCATTGTCACATATCGACGCAAAAACTCGGGTTTATTACGCTTGACCATCTCCATACACTGCTCCGAATCATCAACTCGTCGTTGTTTTTGGTCAAAAGTAAGCTCGCGCCAGTTAATGATAGATCTGAGGGTTATAGTGAAAAATATATTTATTAATTTATAAACCTAGTCTAACATTATTTTAACCCTTAATACTAATGCCTTCTGTTCTTATGAACATTCGTCAGCGCACTTCACCGGCGTGGAGATTAAGAAGCCTCGTTCATCCTGTTGTCGCTGCTCTTATAGATGAAGTTGTGTGTTCTTATCAGGTGTGATTCTCAATGTAGGAGATAACACCGTCTGGGAGTTTACCTGGATGATATTTTGCAAGCTCTTATCGTAGATGATTTACGATGTAGGAGATAGGGAATTTTCCATGGCTTGGTATGTTATGTTGTGTGCAGATGTTGACGATAAGGTCAGAAATGATCTGGAAATTTTCCATAATTAGATTAGGAAGAGAAGTGATTCAATTTTATCTGAGACCAATGTGCGTGGGGTGTTAACTCGCCGCACCCACTTTGCACAGAGCTTTCTCATACCCAAATATTCGTGAATGATATGATGTACACGTTCAGTTGATATCTTTAGAGTGCCTGCTATTTCATTCAATTTCAATTTACGGTCATTCAAAATCGTTTTGTGGATTTTTCTAATGTTTTCGTCGGTAACAACCTCTTTTGGGCGTCCACTGCGTTCACCGTCTTCGGTGCTCATTTCACCACGTCTAAACTTAGCTTACCAATCATTGATGGTTGATTTTCCTGGGGCGGCGTCTGGAAACTCGTCATCAAGCCAAGTTTTTGCTTCAACTGTATTTTTTCCCTTCAAAAAGCAATATTTTATCAACACGCGAAATTCCTTTTTATCCATTTTTTTCACAATAACAGAAGTTGCTTCACTCAAAATACTATAATTCACAAACTAATAATCCGGCATCTGTCAAATTTATACACGCGCCTTTTGAAGGTTAGGGCTAACTAAAAATCATACGGATTTAATTCTAGTGCTGCCATCTATATGTTGGGCCGGGGACTTTTCAATGGAGCTGTTATTCTGTCCACAACTTTGTTGAAAGATTGCTCTGGTGTCTGACGCTGGGCTGTATGCAGTGCTGGATTAGCTATTAGGCCGGACTAGGCCATGGCCTGGGGCCCCTGGCGAGCACGGGCCCCCAAGAAAATTTGTCATGATTGTTTTTAATTTATTTTTAATTTTAATTAAATTTTTTTATATTTTGCTGATGATTTAACAGAAAAAAGTGACTGTAGACACGAAGCTGAATGTATCGCGAATAAAATTCAAACCTTCGAATTTGTTTTCATGCTTGTTTTGTGGAGCGATATTTTGAACAATTTTCGGGCAACGAGCAAAGCATTGCAGTCAGTAGAAATTGATCTGAAAACCTGTTAATGTACTCGTCAATAGAAAATTTGTTAGATGAGATGAGAGATAAGTTCGAAGTATTTGAAAACAAAGCCAGATCCATTTTACCTGAGACAGATTATGCGAATGTTGCATCGCGAGTTCGACGAAGAACAAGACAGCCAAATGATGACGATGCTGCAGAGGTTGCATTAAGTCCGCGCGACTATTTTCGTGTAAACGGTTTTTTGGTAATCATCGATACGCTCAAGATTGAAATCAACAGACGAAGCAAAGTTTACTTCGAAATTTCGGAGAGATTTTCGTTTTTGGCTGATTTTGATTTGACCGAAAATGTGTGTTCCAAAAAGATTTCCGATTTAGTTGACTTTTACTCTGACGATTTAGAAGAATTTTACCCTGAACTAATACAGTTTCACGCTTTCATTAAATCAAAATTCCCAATGAAACTTAAGTTCACTCACTCTGACCTCTACGAAAGTTTGATTCAAGATCATGTTGAATTAGTTTTTCCGAACGTTGAAATTGCTCTTCGCATTTTTGTAACTCTTATGATCACGAATTGTTCGCTCTTTTTCAAAATTGAAACGCATCAAAAACGAGCAAAGAAGAGTTATGCGTCTAGAACGATTAGACATGCTAAGTCTGATGTCCATTGAATCGGGCATTCTTCGTCAAATAATTTTGAAGAAATCATCAATGATTTTGTTGATCAAAAATGTAGAAAAAAAGTTTGTTGAAAACGAGCGTCGCCTTCATCTTCCAAAGAGATGTCCAAAGATTATTTTATAATTTAATATACTGTTAATTATTTTTTATCAAAAAATATATAATTCAACTGAAAAAAATGATTTCCTTTATTTTATTGTATTTGAAAACCTGAAAATGATATGAATTAGTTGTTTAAATTATACAAATGCATCAATAACGATTAATTTTACGATTATTAAAAAAAAGAGGGCCCCAAAATTTGAATGGCCTAGGGCCCCCGATTGGCTTAATCCGCCACTGGCTGTATGTACGTCTGGTACCTTTATTTGTTGTTGATGTGTGCGCACATTGAGTCGATTTTCAAAGTACTGCTTCCATCTTGTGACGATATTGTTAGTTTCTGTGACCAGACAGCCGTTTGTGTCTCGAGTTATTTTGGCTTTCCCTCGGTAAACATTTTTAATTGAGTTTATGCCGGCGTAGATACCTCTGATGTTCTTTGCTCTGGCATTTTCTAGAATTTTTTTCGATCCGAGTCTTCTACCATTCGCGTTTTTTGCGTTTGAAAAGGTTCATTGTCTCTTTCCGAATTGTCGCGTATCTTTCTACGTTGACTTCATCATATCTTTCTAAATGGATCACTCTGAGGCGTTTACGTTCTTCGATGTTCGCACTACACTCATCGTCAAACCAAAGTTTGGACATAATTGTTTTGTTGGACTTTAAAGTATAATAATTTATACAGTTATTCTACTTATATAAATATATATATATATCTATATATATATATATATATATATATATATATATAATATATGTATATACATACATATACGAAGATCAAAGAACGTAAACGCCTCAGAGTGATCCATTTAGAAAGATATGATGAAGTCAACGTAGAAAGATACGCGACAATTCGGAAAGAGATATGATGAAGTCAACGTAGAAAGATACAATTCGGAAAGTTTCATACATATTTATGTATGTATATACAGTGGAAAAAAAAAATAGAAACTAGCTTGTTCTTCGACGTTAGTCGTTAAGAAAAAATGTATTTGGGGAAGAATAAGAATTAAAACTATACTAATAGATTTGGTGCACTGTAATACATAAAAGAAATACAAAATTTTTAATAAAAAAAAACGAAAAATAGTGAAAAAAAAATTGTTTCCGGTTTTTCTTGGATTTACCAAAAAAACAAAAATATAGAAACAAATTAGTTTTTTGTTTGTGTTTTGTGAAGCATTAATTTACAGTAAAAGTGTTTCATTTTTTTTTAATACCTGGTTGTTGCACCTTTGTTTTTAATGACTGCTTCGCATCTTCGTCTCATGGAATTCACTAGTTTGGTACAAGTCGCGGGCGGTATACAGTACCATTCATCTTTTATTTTGACTTTGCAGTCTCCGATCTTGCACTTAAGAATGTCCCATAGGTGTTCTATTGGGTTAAGATCAGGGGACTGCGAAGGCCGCTCAATAACATCGACTTTGTTTTAAAGAAACCATTCTTGAGCCAATTTTGAGGTGTGCTTGGGGTCGTTATCCTGCATAAGCTCACATTCAATAGGCATGCCCTCTTCAGAAAATGGTAGCATAATGGTGTTTAAGATATCTACATAATCTTGATCACACATTTTGTCCTTTATAAGAAAAATTGGACCAACACCAGATGCTGAAAAGCATCCCAAAATCATTAAATTGCCTCCACCATGTTTCACTGTCTTTTTCGTATACTTTGAATCGAATTCTGAGTTCATTGGTCGTCTGACGTACATTTCATCGGAACCAAACAAATTAATCTTGGTTTCATCCGACCATAAGATGCTATTCCAATTCGCACGGTGGAGGTGTTTTTTTGGCAAAAACGAGTCTCTGCTTTATATTTTTCTTGCTCAAGTATATGGAACTTTTCTGGGATTTCTTTCAGGAAGATCCGCTTCTATTAGTCTGTTTCTAATTGTACGACAAATACAAGATGCGTTTAAGCCATTTTTAATTCCGTTGAAGAAAAAAACGCCTTGTTCTTGGGTAGTTGGATTAGCAGTTTGTCGAATCGTAAGGTTGTTTTTCTTTATCTGCCTCTGGTTTCCATTCTGGGACCTGAAAGAAGAGCTGTGAATATTTTTTTCTTAGAGCACTTCATTAGTTAGCTATTTCATCGATTGTTCTCCCGTTATTTCTTAATTTATTTTTATCAATTCACGAATGGAACTAGTGCAATGTACTCCACGACCCATTTTCACAAAATTTTATTTTTATTGTTTTTTTTTTCTAACAAACACTAAAACACAAGTCTAACAAATTTACGAAGAGTTCAATAAAGACGAACCAGTAGTTTACTTCACAATCACGCCTGAAGACTGTGGTGATGGGTTGTTTCTATTATTTTTTCCAGGCAAAATATCCCTTTCGCTTGCATTTTTTACTACTAGGCAACAACAAAAAACGGATACGAGTAGATTGATGCTCCATATCAAAGTGCTGGTAGGTACGGTTCGGGTATAAAATTGGTCTCGAAGAAAAACGAAATTGTACGCAGTTACTGATTGTTGATCGTTATCTAAACCTTTGTTTCTATTATTATTTCCATCACTGTATATATGTATATATTTATATATATATATATATGTATATTTATATATATATGTATATTTATATATACATATATAAATATATATATATATACATATACGAGGGTTGCCTTTGATATTTCGGGATTAGAGAACAAAAACAAATATTGATCATCGAAATTCACTTTATTGTTTTTCAAAATATTCCCCATGAAGATCTATACACTTTTGCATGCGTTTGAACCAATTGTCGAAGCACTTTTGCCACTCTGATTGAGGTATCTCCAACACATGCATTCTGAATGCAGCAACCGCTTCTTCAGGTGTCGAAAAACGTTGACCTCTCAGTTTGTTTTTTGCATACGGGAATAAAAAGAAGTGATTCGGTGCCAAGTCAGGACTATACGGCGGATGATCCATCAAATCGATGTCTTGGGTGCTCAAAAATGCAGTTGTCGCAGCCGATGTGTGAGAACTCGCATTGTCGTGGTGAAGAGTGATCCGTCTTCGGCGGTTGGTTTTTCTGATTTCTTGGAAGACAACTTGCAAACAAATGGTTGTGTACCACTTAGAATTGACTGTTCTGCGTTGTTCTAGTGGTGCGGTTGCGACATGTCCAGTTTTTCCGAAAAAACAGGCGACCATTTGCTTGGAAGTGCTTCGAGCGCGAACAACTTTTGTTGGATTTGGCTCATCTTGAAACACCCAGACATTCGACTGCTGTTTACTTTCGGGCTCATATGCGTAAATCCACGATTCATCACCTGTCACGATGTCATAGACGTGTTTTGAAGCACCGCGACCGTATTTTTTGAGCATTTCTTTCGACCAATTGACACGAGCCTTTTTTTGGGCGATTGACAAATTGTGTGGGATCCAACGCGAACAAATTTTTTTGACAGTCAAATGTTTATGCAATATTGAATGTATGTTGATCCCACTAACGCCTAAGGTTGTCTCAATCTCACGATAGGTCACATGACGATCTTCCAATATCAGTTCGCGCACAGCATCAATGGTTTTCGGAACAACATCTGATTTTGGACGACCTTCACGAAATGCATCTTGGAGTGAACTACGACCACGATTGAATTCACCATACCATCGATAAACACTGGTCCTTGATCGAGCTTCATCGCCAAAAATTGAATTAAGTTCATCCATGCACTGTTGGTGAGTTAATCTATAGCGTTTGAAATAATAATGAAGAAGATCGTGTGATTCGAACTGACGCTATGACAGCTCGAATCACGAAAAAAGTTTTATCTAAGCGTCACACACCAGACTGCTGACCGTGTTTAGAATTTGATTTCCAAACTCATCTATATTCCACTGGTGTGAATTATTTTTTATTTATCGCTTGGTATACGGTTCTGACGTATTTTTCTTATTCGATTTTTTTCGTTCGGTGTTCTTCACTAGTTCTTCTTGTGTATTGTGTGTATCTGTTAGAATCGCTACACACTCCCGCCGCAGTAACTTCGTTACGATCAGATTCGTATGCGGACGACGGACGAACGAGAGAGAAACGAGAAAACGTCGGAGGCTGGGCTCTATGCGGAAGTCGTGACCGTGTGTGAAGTTCTGCTTTACTATGGGAAGTGTATGCTGTGTGTACAAGATCACGTCGGGGTCACCAATTATAGCGTTTGAAATAATAGTGAAGAAGATCGCCTGATTCGAGCTGTCATAGCGTCAGTTCGAATCACACCATCTTCTTCACTATTATTTCAAACGCTATAAATCCACGCCGAAAGTTGTAAAAAATAATCGCACGAAAATGTTGACGATTTAATTCCATTTTTGGGCCGAGATGAATCTTTTAAGTTACTGTAAACAACACAAATAGCGCTCGTATGTCAAAACGTTCTGAGTGCGTATAACCTCAAAAATGTCCAACTTTACGACAGAGCTGTCAATTGCCGGATTGCAACGCTAGGGTTGCCAAATCCCGAAACATAACAGGCAACCCTCGTATATATATATCTACTTTCCTCTCGCACATATTAAATTCCACATCTGGTTTCAGTGAAGTTTTGTGCCCAATTACAGGTGTACGAATACTTATAGCTCAACATCAAAGCAAGATCAATATCCCTTAAAGTGCAAAACCCAAGAACAACATACGTGATTGCAACAAAGGTCATAAAATGTAACAGACATTTTATACCCACTGATCACAATTCTACGAGTTTGTGTCAAATTTTTTTACTTAAACTATAATTGCACACCCCCTGACATTTCGTAGTATTTGAAACATTTCCAACGCCGCCAATGCTTCCTTTACTACTGATGGTGAACCTAATCTAAAGCTATAAGCCGACAAAGGCAACCGTTTCCATTTCCCCATGGACATCCCGGCACAACAACATTCGAAAGAAACAAGCACATACCTAATCGCCAGTCATGCACAGTATTTACCCGCCTCATAAATTGCAAATAATAAGCTCGAACGTCCAATTACATTAACTGGGCACATAGTTAAGTTCGTCCATTCGTTGGGGCGACATTAAAATAATTAATTTCACTATCTGATTTGTTTGAAAGCACCCCGTTCGTTGTCATTAAGCCAGCGAAAGGGTTGGCATTGTGTTCAAGTCCGACGGCTGTGTGCACGCAACGTCAATTTGTTGTTGTTACTATTATAGTGTTTTTTTTAAATTGTTATTCATTGTTTTCGAAAACGCAGAATTGTTAATGAATAAAATGATTTTTTAACATTTATTTTCAAAAATTACCTTCGAACGATACTATTTTCCGGTTTGAAAATCTGAAATTAATTCGATTTGATTTCAACTACCGGTGGAAGGGTGGTCAGGTGGTGTATCGCCCTTCGTCACGGATCTACCCCAAGGAGCAATTCAGCTAATTAAAAAGTTTTAATTAAAAAAAGTTTCCATTAACACTCACGGTTGTATAATAGTTTACTGCCGACTGAGGGTGGTTAAGGGACGCAGAATGGATTGTTGCAGATAGATTCGTTGTCGTTATCGGCTGTGGGAAATTAATTTGAATAACATGCAAAGAGGGAGCGATAATAAGACTCGAAATGTGTCAAACAGGGACATATTTAATGAAGGGGTGATTTATCATCAATATGATAATTATGTCAACAAAGGAACTACAATCAAATTACGCGACAACTACTATGTCTGTTATGACATGCATTGTCACTAATAATTAGATAAGGATTCTTAGATTTCAGCTGGCACATCATAATTGTAAATTAATACTTCAAATACACAGTTAACTGGTAGTATCGTGTAGTGCGAAGTATTTTTGTTATCTTTGAGATAAATCAAATTCTAGGCTATAATTTTTTGATAAATACTTTAATGAAACGATTGCAATAATGTAATATAATATAATTGACAGATTATTAACAACTTCCAACCTCCTGCAACACGCACATGTATACGGCAAGGATTGAGATGTTAAATGACTTTAATATAAATACTTTGCAAAGTACCGGCTAATTTAAAAAAAAATGAACCGGTCGGGGGGGGGGGGGGGGGGGTACCTGCATAAGAAAGTAACTATCACAATTATATTTTTAAAAAGATATTTTTACATGGAATAATATTACGGATTACTTTTTCAAATAATAAAATTTAAAAACATAAACTCTCCGCCAGGTAAAGAAAAATATTTGTAGCGAGTGCATGGTGGCAGGTGTGTTATATTATTTTTAACAATTTAATATTAATGTTTTAATATGTTTAAATTTATTTAAATGTAGTTGTACGTAACATAAAGGGCTTACGTGAGATTATCTTGTGCGACCGTGGAGCAGACGCTCTAGCTACTGCTGGCAGGTTGCAGGGGGCGTTGAGCTTTGTGCTCCCCTGGGTTGGTTAGAGTTGGCCATCGGAGAGTTTCCTAGGTCCTTTAATAGGTATATTAAAAGCTTCTGCTCTGCGGTAATCTCCTAATTTACTCGGGAGCGTTTTTCCTGTTTGTTTTTCCTGATGTGCTTCCGCGGATAACCTCCTTGAGTGGCTTGTAGTTTGCTTCAAGGGTAATTACTTGCGCGCGTTTAGTTGTTTTCCGCACGGACCTACCCGGATTTATCTAACCGTGATTTGCTATTAACCCGTAGCAAACTAAAACACGATTACGAACAAACGACCCAACGATGAGGGACAAGAACCAATCTAGACAAATATTAAAAAGGAAAAGAAAGGAAACAAAAACGTGAAAACAAAACACCAGAAACAATGGAAAATATTCGGGTATAATATATTCTGAATTTTCCACGCAACGTTGTTTTCGTCCTCTCTCCAGTAAATTGAAAAAAAGGAAAAGGGGAAAAGGAGAAATAATATTGTATTTATTTTAATTTTATGATACGGCTTAATCTTCTTTGTATCCTAGCCGCTAGTTTCGCTAGTCGGCGTAGGGACGTTAGAGCCCCGGGGCTCTTCCCACCACTGGATTTATATCCCGGGCTGCGCCAAAATTGTTAAGTGTATGTTAATTATTGATATTAAGATATATTTTTAATTTTTATTTAATATACTTTTTAATGGTATTTAATATCGCAATATATTATAAGGGAATAGACTTACTTGATTTGACCGTGGCTCGGTCACATCGTGTTGCTGTTGATGCTTCTCGGTTATTAGTTAACGTCATCTGATATTTGTTATTATTATAGCCGTTGACGTTTATTTTTTATTCGGCGCCAACGCCGTTTTTTATTATTTTTCTACCAAGTAGAATTTGAAAAAAGTTGTTTGTAGGTGTTGGTTATTGTACCGTACACGGGCACTTGTTCAACTCAACACCCGAACACTTACCATTGTTATACAATTTATATTTTCCGTCGTGGGCCGACGGCAATGGTTGTAGTAATAACTTATAATTTGTTTTTCTTACCAGCTGTAGTTGTTGGCCGTCGATTGGCCGCGGGGGTGTCCGGGTTGGGGAAATCGGTGTCCTTGCGCCAAGTATTCAATATAGTTCTTTGACTTCCGGCTTTCGGATTTTATTCACAAATAAGTTCGAATTTTCGGAGTTTTAAATCAAATGTTTTTATTTCTTTTGATTATTAAATAAACCAAACTGGCACTATGTTCTTAGGAGCGATTAAAAATATGTTTTTGTTCTTATATATTTAACTAGACGAAACTGACACTTATAAATTTACTCAGCGTATACCACACAACACCAAAACCTTTTTTTCGATGACCGTCTTGGTCAATAGTCCCGTACCAACTCGTTTCCTTTTCCGATCGTTTGATCGCAGTGTAGCGATCCTAAATCGCTACTCCCATCCAAATCCCCAATATTATCAAATCCTAAATTTCCTAATTTCATATTGAATCATATGAGCGATAAATTAACCCAAAGTTAATTTATCGCTCATTGATTCAATTCCACATAATAAACCCAAATCCCAAATTTCCTATTGCTTCATATTCAAATCCCATATTGAGTCACATGTACAACAAATTTAACCAAAAGTTAATTCATCATACATTGACCCAATTCCTAAAAACCTTGACATCATGAAATGCTAAATTCAAAACGCATTTCATGATTTCCCTTCCTAGAACCCATCCAACTAAAGCCTCTAACAAATTCCCAGAACACAACTGAAATTGAAACGCAAACTCATATGTGTGTTTCTGGGAATTTTGACCATAAAATAGTTGACAATTCTCAACTAGAAAATTTATAAAAGGGCGGTAAATTTGAATTTCGCGATCAGTCGAAGTTCCGAGGTCGAACCGCTGACCAACATCAGTCGAAATCCAGAAGGCCAAAGTTACGGCCGAAGGCAGCTAAGTAAATAAAGTGGTATAATTAAAAATAAAAGTAAGATAACCGAAAAAAAGCAACATCTTTCATTTGGACTTCACCTGCCAATATATCCTGCTATTGCGGGTACCCTCACCTATCAACAGCAAGCGACAATTGATCCACTTGCTGAAGGCGACCAAGGCTGTGTGGTGATTAACCCTGACTTCCCCCAGCCCAGTCCATTTGGAAACCGGACTGACTCCACCCAGCTGATCTCTACCAGTCAATCCGACTGCACCCAAACCAGGACCAAGCCAACCGGTAAAGACCCATGGGACTAGAAAACCGAGATGATTCCTCAACACCAGGAAAACCTTTTTTTCTCTTTTTTGCTAACACAAGCCAACGTGTTAGGTTCCTTGTGCGATGATCGCACTCAATATCCTTTGTTTCAGGATCTCCTTTGTGAGCCCGCGCATCCTTTATCTGATCCCAAGGTATTTTACCTTGGATTGGCAACCGCCTGGAATCCCTTAAGTATTACCTGAGTTTTTTCACAGTGCCCAGACTTTATTATTTATTATTTACTGGCCTGTAGAAACCCGGAAGTTCATGACCTCACCGACTCGGCTCCACCATTGTTCCCTGTCCCATGCACTCTCCTTCCTCCCTTGACCATCTGATCCGATCTCCTCAAGGTCAAACCTAACATTGTCCTCCCATCTCCGTCGTGGCCGTCCTACCGGTATCTTTCCCGTTGGCCTACCGTCAAGAATTCTACGCACGGTCCTATCGTTGCCCATTCGCGCCACGTGTCCGGAACGCAGTCTTTTGTTAATTTCCTTTGACGTTTCGTTTCTGGTCGTCAGTCTCGTTCCTAGATATTTGAATACTTTGACATTTTCAAATATCTTGCCCCTGACGCTTATATATGTTGTCTGAGGTCCACCTGCTCTCGTCGTAATAATGTATTTCGTTTTGTCTTCGTTTATTTCTAGGCCCACCTCTTCTGCTGCTTGCATGATGATTTCACAGTTTTTACTTATAGTTTCGAGATTATCGCCCAGAACGGCGATGTCATCCGCATACGTGAGCACTTGTGTGACCCCGTTCAGGGATGATCCGGCCGTGTTGTCGTCTTGTACCTTTCTGATAACATACTCGAGGACAAGGTTAAAAAGGCATGGTGAGAGGCCATCCCCTTGTTTTAGTCCGTCCCTTCAAATGCTTCTGAGAGGTGGTTTTCTATTCTAACTCGCCCTTTGTTTTCGTTCATGCAGATTTGAATGGGGTCGGCATATTTTTTCGGGATCCCCAGCTCAACCACAATATGGTAGAGTCTTTGCCTTGCGACTGAGTCGAGGGCTTTTTTGAAGTCCACGAACCGTTGGTGAACCGTCTCTCCGTATTCCCACTTCTTTTCCAGCAGTTGCCTTATTGTGAACATCTGGTCGCTTGTTGACCGGTTCCGACGGAATCCGCATTGGTAGTCTCCCAATATTTCTTCTGCGTACGGTGTGATTCTTGCCAGTATGACATTTGTTAGTATTTTGTATGTGATTGGGAGCAATGATATTCCTCTGTAATTTTCGCAGTCAGATCTGTCGCCTTTTTTGAAAATGGGGATGACTATTGCGGTTTTTCATTCTTCCGGAATGACTTCCTTGTCCCATATTATTTTAACCAGTTGGTGGATCTTTCGAGCAGTTGCCCCTCCTCCATGCTTCACAAGCTCTGCCGGTATGCAATCGATTCCGGGGCTTTGTTGTTTTTCAGTCGATTTATCGCGTCTACAACTTCGTCGCAAGAGGGCTCTGGGATCTGGGGCTCGGCTGTATGTACGTCTGGCGCGTTTATTTGTGGTTGAAGGGTGCGCACATTGAGCAGGTTTTCAAAGTGCTGCTTCCATCTTGTCACGATCTTTTTTGTTTCTGTCAACAGACAGCCGTTTGTGTCTCAGATTATGGTGACTCTCCCTCGGTAGACATTTCTAATTGAATTTATGCCGGCATACATACCTCTGCTGTTCTTTGCTCTGGCATTTTCTATGATTTTTTCGATCCGAGTCTTCTCCCATTCGCGTTTTTTGGGTTTGAAAAGTCTCGTTGTTTCTTTCCGAATTGTCGCGTATCTTACTGCGTTGACTTCATCATATGCTTCTAAGTGGGTCATTCTGAGGCGTTTACGTACTTTGATATTTGCCCTGCACTCATCGTCAAACCAAAGTTTGGACTTAATTGTCTTAATCCTAAATAACTCTTGGGCTGTTTGTTTGCTTGTGTCTCTGATCGATGCCCATTTAGTGTCCACACTATTGGCTTCCTCTTCCTCACTACTGTTATTCTCTAGGATGCTAAATCTATTCATTACTTCGTCTTGATATTCCGCCCTTTTACGTAGGTCTTTTAGTTTATCAATCTCGAACTCTTTGATCGTCTCCCGTGACTGTCCATGTGGAGTGCCCAGACTTAGCAATTTCTCTTTTAGTGAACATCGGAGCCAAAGATATTTTTGTATCTTATGGGTATTGTTGTTCAACGAGTGTTTTTACGATCGCCGTCCTTTGTTCCGTATAGGAAATGTTTCCTTGAATAGGATTTAAGGGGACGGTGTCGCTGTGTATTTTATGCTTTTTACCAACTTTACTTGAGAGTTGGTCAACTGGTCCGCAGATTTGGAACCAGGGCAATTTACGTGCTGAACATCTGGTTCTTATATCACGTTTTGGTTTAATATGGAATTCAATATGAACAAATTGAACGATTAGTTCAATTTATTTGATATTGAATTTGATATGGGAAACTTGAACGTTCAGTTCAATTTCTTTGATATTAAATTTGGTATAGGCCCGTTTATCGTATGGGGAAATGGTAGGGCTTGGGGAGTGCTTCATCCTTTTAGTGAAAGATTTTGCGTGTAGCGCAATTTATTGGTGGAGACGGACTCCAAAGAGGTATATATTTATGGGTGGGTGGTTTTGGACGTAATATCATTGGTTTCTCTGTAAATTGTCCACAAAAAAACTGAACTTCAAGCAAGCAGAAAAATAAAAATGCACGCAAGTATTTAGTTATTAAGTGTTCTTTATTTTTATCTACGATATGGCACTGGCACATGCGCATGAAACTGGGAGCTCACAATATTAATCACTTTATCCTATGACGATGGACACCTACACTCCTTCAGGATCGTTGAAAGTTAATAGAATGTTCACTTTAAAAAGACCAAAACGGATTTCGTGACTCGATGACTAAAAAGAAACACTGTACTCTAACTCGCACTCTGGAATCGCGTATCTTGACCGTGTTAAGAACTTGACTACTTCATAACGCGGCTGGTGAAAAAGAATCGTTAGGCGGTGCGACCGCCCGCTGTGGTGATAGAAATCTGACTCCTCGATGCAATCCACATCCGTCAGATTCAACGGTGGTGGATCACATCGATCTGGGAGGAACTTGACGATGGCCAATGAGCGATCACAAAGGCATCGAATGAGAGGATTCCCCATGTGTCCGTATAGGACAAGTACGATGCCCCTTAGCCTGCATATCGGCAACTACGAAACTTGTGTTCGTGTGGGGCGGATAATTCTAGTACAGCAACATTGACTGCTCCCTGTTTGCACTTGGAGAGCCGCTTTCTCTTCAAAATTGATATAAATTGAAAAGGGCAAAGACACCTTAATATTCCTTGACATAAAAAATATTTAAATGCTTTTGGTAGCCCTCTACTGCAAAATAACTAGGCAATATTTAAAATAAAAAGCCAGGGTTTTTGCCAGACATAAATAGCTTTATGTATTCGCCAGCGAAAGGGCATTGATTGATTCAAAATGCAGCTTTTACAAAGAGGGGCAAAACAAGTTACATCAAATTAGTGTACAAATTAGTTCCATCCGTTTTAACAAGGTCAAAAATGAATTTATTTGGGAAAATGAATGAAAAGATTAATAAAAGTATTGTCTATTGTTGCGGATTCGCCCTTAACACAACCGGCGAATTCGCAGTTAAAATTGTGGCACCACCTGAATCAGATATGTGGCATCACCGAAGCAATGTCAGCAATTAGCTGACATTTTATCTTTGAATTAATTCTGTTGGTTGTCAAAATGACGACCACTTTTCGTTTACGTTATGTTAGTTTCATTTCTTCTTTGCTCAACCTTGAAATCAGCGACACGCTTTATTGTAAATCCTTTTTAATCGAGATCATCAATTAAATAAAATAACAAGTGTTACCAAGGAAAACAACTCGTATCATTATTCCCGCTTTGGATGAAGACATTTTTGGAATTAGCTGCTTCAAATCTAGGTATTCTTTTACCTTTAAAATATTTATCTCTATCAGTGATCTAGAGTAGAAAACAACGTCGCTGCACATCAAAGGAGAACCGTTTTCTGAAAACAACACCGCCAGGAGACACCATCGTGTTCCTGATCTTAAAGCATCCAACGCCAGGAGACCCCACCGTGTTCAAACCGCGTGTGTTCAGCGCTTGTCTGATACACAAATCTCTTTTTGGCCAGGAGACACCATCGTGTTCCTGACCGCGTGTATTCAACGCTTGTTGGATATACATCTATCGCTGTCTACGAGGGTTGCCTCTTATGTTTCGGGATTTGGCAACCCTAGTGTTGCAATCCGGCAATTGACAGCTCTGTCGTAAAGTTGGACATTTTTGAGGTTATACGCACTCAGAACGTTTTGACATACGAGCGCTATTTGTGTTGTTTACAGTAACTTAAAAGATTCATCTCGGCCCAAAAATGGAATTAAATCGTCAACATTTTCGTGCGATTATTTTTTACAACTTTCGGCGTGGATTAACTCAGCAACAGTGCATGGATGAACTTAATTCAATTTTTGGCGATGAAGCTCCATCAAGGACCAGTGTTTATCGATGGTATGGTGGATTCAATCGTGGTCGTAGTTCACTCCAAGATGAATTTCGTGAAGGTCGTCCAAAATCAGTTGTTGTTCCGAAAACCATTGATGCTGTGCGCGAACTGATATTGGAAGATCGTCATGTGACCTATCGTGAGATTGAGACAACCTTAGGCGTTAGTGGGACCAGCATACATTCAATATTGCATAAACATTTGACTGTCAAAAAAATTTGTTCGCGTTGGAACCCACACAATTTGTCAATCGCTCAAAAAAACGCTCGTGTCAATTGGTCGAAAGAAATGCTCAAAAAATACGGTCGCGGTGCTTCGAAACACGTCTATGACATCGTGCCAGGTGATGAATCGTGGATTTGCGCGTATGAGCCCGAAAGTAAACAGCAGTCGACTGTCTGGGTGTTTCAAGATGAGCCAAATCCAACAAAAGTTGTTCGCGCACGAAGCACTTCCAAGCAAATGGTCGCCTGTTTTTTCGGAAAAACTGGACATGTCGCAACCGTACCACTAGAACAACGCAGAACAGTCAATTCTGAGTGGTACACAACCATTTGTTTGCCAGTTGTCTTCCAAGAAATCAGGAAAACCAACCGCCGAAGACGGATCACTCTTCACCACGACAATGCGAGCTCTCACACATCGGCTGCGACAACTGCATTTTTGAGCACCCAAAACATCGATTTGATGGATCATCCGCCGTATAGTCCTGACTTGGCACCGAATGACTTCTTTTTATTCCCGTACGTAAAAAACAAACTGAGAGGTCAACGTTTTTCGACACCTGAAGAAGCGGTTGCTGCATTCAGAATGCATGTGTTGGAGATACCTCAATCAGAGTGGCAAAAGTGCTTCGACAATTGGTTCAAACGCATGCAAAAGTGTATAGATCTTCATGGGGAATATTTTGAAAAACAATAAAGTGATTTTCGATGATCAATATTTGTTTTTGTTCTCTAATCCCGAAATATAAAAGGCAACCCTCGTATAACTTAAGTAAAGAATTGACCGAAACAATTTTGGGAAAATGTATGTGGGGTGATGTAGTTGAGGGAGATGATTAATATTGCGTTGTAAATTGGAATATGCATTTATTTCAGCTTGGGAAATGGGTTCCTGGTAAATTGGTGGATGTATGCAATTGGGGATTGGGGACGGATGCTGTTGCCTATTGGGGTGGGTGCGCTTGCAGGTTTTCCATGGTTGCGAATGTGTGTATTGCAGGTTTTGAATGGCGAGTTGGGTTGAGGTGACGCGCTGTTAGCGGTCAAGATTGGTTTGCATTGTGGGTTGGTTCTCTATGTGGTATAGAGAACCCCCACAAATGCTTTACGCATCTAGGATTATCTAAGGTATAATCTAAAAAGCTTCAGTAAAATAATTCTTACCTTTTCGTGCATCTCTTCCATACAATTCCTGTAAGAGTTCTTTTTTACCTTATCATAAATTCCCTGTAATAAAATTCATCGGTTCGCATATCATACGACCACATATCGGGGAATCCTACCCTTGAGTTGGCTAATCCCCGCCTCAATATTTGTACATAAAAACTATCTATGCACACACCGGCTGGCGACCCTTTTAGCCAGCGATAAATAGTCCAACACCAGCTGCATGTAATTAGCACCATCCACGTTGGGACTATCTCACTCACTCGCACTATGAGTAAACAAAAGACCGCTGTCCTCTATCAGGCATTCTGGCGATACGCAAACAATTCAATCATTCTAGTATCCGAAATGCACCTACCATCTAATGAGTTGCAACTTGTTTATTCAGTTGAACTCTCAGGTCATAAATTCCTTTTATCCTACATAGTTCTGGATTCGTTTCCCAGTAACCTTCTCACGTAAACAAAGAACTCCGCCATTCCTTTTTCCTTTCTTTGTTTCAGTTTCATTCCCATGGCCTTGTGTATGAAAAAAACTAATGTGATCTTCACTCACACATACACATACATTGCCAAGTCTTTCCTCCTTGTTTTCACCACGAGAGAAACCTCTTTCTCGGGAAAACTCACCCCAAACGATTGAATATCGTGGAGTCGTTTTCCATCTGCTGACCACGCTGGCCGCACGGACTTCCGCTCTCCGGTTCACACGGAGACGCGATATATACCGGAGTCGTGATCGGGTGCTCTGATAATAAAATTTTTAGTCGATCTGTTCGTGCAAATGTCGTGCATAAAAATCATTAGAAAAAAAGTTCTTTAATGTTTTAGAATCCGTGTTCAAGTGTACACTTAGAGTTTAATTTGTTTTGCTTAACATCATTAAGTTAGAAATAAAACTAAACAAAATGACACCAGTGTGTTTGATTTTCCGGCTGCAGTTCCTGGGTGTGTTTTCGTCATTGTTGTTTCCTCGGTGCCTTTATTTCTTTTGGTTTGTGACTTTCTTTCCGCGGAACTTTAGTGACAATAGTGATGGGGAGCAAAGTGAATCGAGTGCCCGTGCCTAGCACAATACTTCCTCCCCACAGTACCACTTCAGGGTAACTTTCGTAAGGCAAGAATTTAATATTAAATATAAATTTAGTTAATTTAGTTTTGTGCGCTTTTATGTTAGGATTGTGAGAAATTGTTAATAAAATTAAAATAACTTACCTCACATTCCAATAGAAAAAAAAACAGTGTTGCTGTTTAACTTGTGGGGGTTCTTAAAGCTCACCTGAAGAACCCCCTATATTCGCAACCCATATTTGCATCCCAATCACCAGCATACCTGAAACATTTCCTTTCTCAAGGACATTTAATGCATCCAACGCATTATCTGAAAATCCCTAAAGAGAATTCTCACAGCATTTAATGCGTTATTAAAATTTCCTGTAAAGAATCCTTCACATCATATGGCATCATAAATCCCCAACCATTCGGCACCCCTGTCATCGTAAATTGCTTTGTCGGACAGCTTGTTTATACAGGTGCAATAAACCGACCCGCGATTCGTTTGTCCAATCGACAAACAATTACCGCATCCCAAGCATTATCATCGAAACCGAATCCTCTAGCATTTCCTAGTATAAACTAGAACTCGGTTCCTACTGCAGTCTGAGAGGCCATAAACATTAAAACCCATTAGCACCTTTTCCACGACTGTAATGATGCCCTTATTTGTTTTCAGCACCATTTCTCAGATGAATTGCCGTCTATGATAGCCACAATGCACAGCGTAAACAATGATCTATCGATCCCCTTTTTTTTTTCAGGTTTTGTTTATCCTTTGCTAAATGCATCGATAAACACGGTGATGGGTACGATCGCATACACACCACTGCACCAAGAAGATCGCATTTCCTTAGTGGCCACACCCTTAAGAGAAAATTTTCTCTTCCTCCTCCATATCTCACCCTTAATTGAGGATGGAATTCAAGTCACAGTTCTATCCTCGTAGAGTCTTATTACAACCACCGTTCGCGGCGGTCGCGTCATCATCCGCCGTACCGAGTGCACCGGTACGGTGCGAGGCACAAAGGTCGTATCCCTTTGCAGAGTCCATCGGGTTTACTTTATTTTAAATTCATATCGATAAATAAGTATAAGCTCCCTTCGTTTCGTTTAATGTGAATATATCCGTTGGCCTAAGATTTACATTAACGAATAAAATTAAAGTGAAATAAAAGAAAATTTAGTTACCACAGTGTGTTTTAAACTCTCGGACTTACAGCGTCTACTTCTTTTGACTGTGAACATTTTGCCGTGGTGTTCGATGTGTGACAATCTCCAATTTATTAATCGGTGGAACTTTGTTTTAGTGACAGTGGGACGGAGTAGAACCTCGTGTCGTACGCCGGCACACGACTTCGCACCCCACAAACTAACTAACAAACCACCGTGGTTATAGTCTAGGTTATACATAAGCAGCATACCTCTAAATACCTCTATTTTATTCATAATAACCATGCCATGACGTCAATACTAAGAACTTTGCTTCCACCCTCAATAGGCACTTCACAACATCCTGTCAGTGGAATACAGCTTTGTGCGATTGTTCTTGATACAACGCTGTTCTATTCGATTGGCCTACAAGTTCAGAATACCCAATTTATTGAACCTCCATCAATCTGTTGCTAAAATATAATTTTAATATTAACGGCAATCCAACCGTTTTTGTAACTGACAGCTTGTCAGCTAACTTCCCACAGAACGATGATGTGAAACTAGAAGCAAAACCTCACAACATTGAGCTTGTGTTCGTGTGGGGCGGGTAATTCTAGTACAGCAACATTGACTGCTTCCTGTTTGCACTTCGAGAGCCGCTTTCTCTTCAAAATTGATATAAATTGAAAAGGGCAAAGACACCTTAATATTCCTTGGCATAAAAAATATTTAAATGCTTTTGGTAGCCCTCTACTGCAAAATAACTAGGCAATATTTAAAATAAAAAGCCAGGGTTTTTGCTAGACATAAATAGCTTTATGTATTCACCAGCGAGAGGGCATTGATTGATTCAAAATGCAGCTTTTACAAAGAGGGGCAAAGCAAGTTACATCAAATTAGTGTACAAATTAGTTCCATCCGTTTTAACAAGGTCAAAAATGAATTTATTTGAAAAAAAAATGAATGAAAAGATTAATAAAAGTATTGTCTATTGTTGCGGATTCGCTCTTAACACAACCGGCGAATTCGCAGTTAAAATTGTGGCACCACCTGAATCAGATACGTGGCATCACCGAAGCAATGTCAGCAATCAGCTGACATTTTATCTTTGAATTAATTCTGTTGGTTGTCAAAATGACGACCACTTTTCGTTTACGTTATGTTAATTTCATTTCTTCTTTGCTCAACCTTGAAATCAGCGACAGGCTTTATTGTAAATCCGTTTTAATCGAGATCATCAATTAAATAAAATAACAAGTGTTACCAAGGAAAACAACTCGTATCATTATTCCCGCTTTGGATGAATACATTTTTGGAATTAGCTGCTTCAAATCTAGGTATTCTTTTACCTTTAAAATATTTATCTCTATCAGTGATCTAGAGTAGAAAACAACGTCGCTGCACATCAAAGGAGAACCGTTTTCTGAAAACAACACCGCCAGGAGACACCATCGTGTTCCTGATCTTAAAGCATCCAACGCCAGGAGACCCCACCGTGTTCAAACCGCGTGTGTTCAGCGCTTGTCTGATACACAAATCTCTTTTTGGCCAGGAGACACCATCGTGTACCTGACCGCGTGTATTCAACGCTTGTTGGATATACATCTATCGCTGTCTACGAGGGTTGCCTCTTATGTTTCGGGATTTGGGAACCCTAGTGTTGCAATCCGGCAATTGACAGCTCTGTCGTAAAGTTGGACATTTTTGAGGTTATACGCACTCAGAACGTTTTGACATACGAGCGCTATTTGTGTTGTTTACAGTAACTTAAAAGATTCATCTCGGCCCAAAAATGGAATTAAATCGTCAACATTTTCGTGCGATTATTTTTTACAACTTTCGGCGTGGATTAACTCAGCAACAGTGCATGGATGAACTTAATTCAATTTTTGGCGATGAAGCTCCATCAAGGACCAGTGTTTATCGATGGTATGGTGAATTCAATCGTG
Source organism: Microdon myrmicae (assembly GCA_963931805.1). Taxonomy (NCBI): domain Eukaryota; kingdom Metazoa; phylum Arthropoda; class Insecta; order Diptera; family Syrphidae; genus Microdon; species Microdon myrmicae. The sequence goes on from OZ007496.1 coordinate 37,322,070, forward strand.
GTCGTAGTTCACTCCAAGATGAATTTCGTGAAGGTCGTCCAAAATCAGTTGTTGTTCCGAAAAGCATTGATGCTGTGCGCGAACTGATATTGGAAGATCGTCATGTGACCTATCGTGAGATTGAGACAACCTTAGGCGTTAGTGGGATCAGCATACATTCAATATTGCATAAACATTTGACTGTCAAAAAAATTTGTTCGCATTGGATGCCACACAAAAAAAGGCTCGTGTCAATTGGTCGAAAGAAATGCTCAAAAAATACGGTCGCGATGCTTCGAAACACGTCTATGACATCGTGACAGGTGATGAATCGTGGATTTACGCGTATAAGCCCGAAAGTAAACAGCAGTCGACTGTCTGGGTGTTTCAAGATGAGCCAAATCCAACAAACGTTGTTCGCGCACGAAGCACTTCCAAGCAAATGGTCGCCTGTTTTTTCGGAAAAACTGGACATGTCGCAACCGTACCACTATAACAACGCAGAACAGTCAATTCTGAGTGGTACACAACGATTTGTTTGCCAGTTGTCTTCCAAGAAATCAGGGAAACCAACCGCCGAAGACGGATCACTCTTCACCACGACAATGCGAGCTCTCACACATCGGCTGCGACAACTGCATTTTTGAGCACCCAAAACATCGATTTGATGGGTCATCCGCCGTATAGTCCTGACTTGGCACCGAATGACTTCTTTTTATTCCCGTACGTAAAAAACAAACTGAGAGGTCAACGTTTTTGGACACCTGAAGAAGCGCTCGCTGCATTCAGAATGCATGGGTGGAGTTACCTCAATCAGAGTGGCAAAAGTGCTTCGACAATTGGTTCAAACGCATGCAAAAGTGTATAGATCTTCATGGGGAATATTTTGAAAAACAATAAAGTGATTTTCGATGATCAATATTTGTTTTTGTTCTCTAATCCCGAAATATAAAAGGCAACCCTCCAACTCCATCTCTACAAAAATGTCTCCTCTTTTGAGACGATCCAAGTATGAAACTAAAGGCGACAAAAACGGAATATTATTGATACATTTGTAACTTCTCTGAGACCACCGAAATTAGTTGCCACTCTGAAACATTCATAACAGTCAGTGCCGTCTTTTGAAAAAGACGTTCTGGAATTAGATTTCTAGCACAGCTAAATGTATTTAACTTCTCGGATATGCGTTTTCCATAAATTGTTGATGCGAGTGAGTCCAAATGGGGCGGAAACTTGTGGAATATCCTGTTAGTTAGCCAACTTTACCTATTGGACAAACAGTAGAATTCCTCCAGGTACGAGGAAAGTATCTCACAGTATATGACATATACATGATTAAATAGAATGCAAAGCTTTCTAAAAAATAAGACCGAAATCATTTGCAGAGAGGGGTACGACATATCATTAACAGGTGACTTTTAAGCGACTGAAATAGACCCGACACGACAACAACTACACGAACACGCAAAACCCACAATGAAGAGCACCGACGAGAAAATTGAAGGAACATCTGAGCATTTAGCATAGCATTCCGCAGCAGTAAATCGTAGTCGAGAATTGTAAGTTCTTGATATGTTGAGGCTTATGTTGTAACTTTTACAGTAATTCTAACCATGATAGCGTTGGTTTGAACCGCATTCTCTTTGCAATAGTCACTAAAACGGTGTAACGGGTTTTGAAGGCCATTTGCTGTGTAACATTATTAAACGAATATTCGCTCACCGAAATTGTCTTCTTTGTTGTGGGTTTTTATACTAATAAATGTATTAGTATCCGGCTCGTCCTCCTCAAGAGTAGGCACGCTTATATATCAAGCTCTGCGATGAAGTTTGCTTTATTATTGTCATTATGAACAACAATACCATTATGTATAACTGACTAATTTGTCGTGTGACTACAGCGTAGTTTAGTGCGGCTACCATCCCATTTATTGATATAGGCTTAACCTCAGATAACCAGGACAAATTAAGAAGGCAGGAGAAGGGGCGAGAGGTTGGTGGAGATTATAGTAGAGTGTAGAAGTGCCGCTTAAGATTGGTGGTGAAAATGGTTTAGGAGGCGGTGCTTGAGAGTATGGGTAGAGAGGTCGAAGTCGAACAAGGTGGAATTGGAGCTGACATTTCTCAGCATCCGTGAAAGGGGTTCGTTGAGACCATAAGATGTCCGGTAATGGGTAATGTAGAAAAGGCGGGGATTGCGCACTTCGAGGGTTTGTGTTCAGAGGAATTAAGTTAAGGAGGTAACCGCAGTCGACCGAGCCGGAGAACATCCGATGAATGAACATTATGTCCGCCACGACCCTGGGCTCCTCAAGGGTCCTAAAGTTGATTATTTCGAGGCAGTTAATGTACGGGGGAAGGATTAAGGGGTTTCCCCATCCTAGCCCTCGGAGAGCAAACCGAAGGAAGCGAAGTTGAATACTTTTAATTCAACAGATATGGATCTTGTGATAAGGAGACCATACTTGGCTAGCATATTCAAGCAGTGGACGGACGAGGGTAAGATAAAGGGACGAAGTAACGTAAGGGTTGGAGAATTTCTTATACCATCGCTTCACGAATCCGAAGTCAGGATTGGCTTTTTGGATCGTCTCACCAATGTGAGAAAGGAAGTTAAGTTCTCTGTCGCAAAGGATCCCAAGATCTCGAATACATTGGACAATGGTCAGGGGTTGGTTATGAAGTGTATTGGAACGTGAGGATGAGTGAATATGTTTTCGGGAAAGGGTTGTAGATTGGCATTTGGCGATGTTAAGTACAAACACTTTTGCGCAAGGCTAAAAACCTTGCCCGGAAAAACAAATTATTATGGAAAATTTAACAAGCCTCAGACTTGTTAAATAAGGCCAAGACCGGATCCCGGTTGACGTGCAGATGATGATGATGACGATGAAGTACAAAACAATTTTTGTCACACCAAGTCGAGATGCTGTCAAGGTCAGATTGCAGCAGTGCAGAATCAAGTGGTGACTCGATGATCTAGTTTAACTTGGTATCATAAGCGTATAGGGACGAGCTGGAATTCTTGATGACCTTATCGATGTCATTAGTGGCCAGTATAAAGAGAAGATAACCTAGGTGGCTACCTTGAGGGACCCCAGATGCGTCAAGGAAGGGGTTGGATATCATGGACCTGAACCGAACCGAATAAAGTATATCCTTTAGATAGGAGGAAATCCATTCAACAATCCAGGTTCGAAGCCGAGGGCGGATAATTTGAAGAGGATCAGATTGTGGTAGATTTTGTCGAATGCTTTACTGAGGTTGGTCGACACCATATCGATCTCGTAACCGTCCTCTAGTGCTGAGAGTGTAAAGGAAGTAAACTCAATGAGGTTGATTGTAGTTGACCAGCCATTGAGAAAATCATGTTGCCTTGGTGAAATAAAAGATTTGCAACGAAACCTAAGAGATTCATATAGAATGGTTTCGAGAATCTTGGGTAAGTGGGGCGGTTTGGCGATACGGCGGCAGTTCGCGACATCGATTTTGGGACCCTTGTGGATGGGGGTGATGAAGGAGTTTTTCCAAATGTGGGGGAATACGCATTGAGAGAGTGAGAGATTGAAGATCGGTGAGAGTGGATGAGCATTTCTTGGAACGTTGCAGGGATTCCATCAGGGCCCAGGGTAAACTCGTCTTTAAGTTCCAGTAGCTTGGATTCAATTGGAGGCGGATCAAATGAGTTGTGGAGAAGGCGCCCGAGGGAAAAGTTAGGTAGGTAGTTGAAGTATGATGGGTCAGGAACAAAGGAGTCATAACTGATTGAAGTGAATAACTGATTGAAGTGAGTGGCGAAGGGGTTAGCAATAGTAACGGGATCAGATAATGTATGAGAGTTTCAGGTAATTTTATAGTCCGTAACACTGCTGCAGGTGCTATGTGTGTGGTGTTGATCCTCGGAGTGATGCATGGCTGACACAAACTATATCCACTTTTTTTTTTTTTGATTTGATGGGTTCAATAATGCCATAAAATACACAGTGGACCATCATGTAGACACCATAGGTTTTGGTGCGTATGCCATGAACATGGTGATAATAATCGTCTGGTCGGCTAAATTATTAGAAACAAGCCATTTTATAGACTGATTATGCGGTTAGTATTGGCGTCAGCGGATAGATCGTTCTGAACATTCTAAGAAAAGTTTGCTGCCTTGAGAGTAGGGCGTTAGAATATACTCACAGTAAAGTCGTAAGAGGCGACTAAAGGCAGAGTGTAAGTAGGGTCCCGACGTGATGTCGCTCGCTGAAATACCACCCCATCAAGCTGTAAGCTCCATGATATGGCCGGGGGAAATCCCTGGCCATCTGTCGCAGCTTAGCTGATGGACCGGTTCGAGAAAAGGTTGTTGTAGGTGGCAGTCGGCCCCAAGGTGTGATACCACCCCGTCACGCTGTACGTTTCGCGATATCGTCGAGAGAAATTTTCGACAATATTTCGGATGTATGGCTGATGGCCCGGACTGACAGGGAGATAAGTCATGGTGGTACCTTCTAAGATAAAGAATTCCGGGGGTAAACAAATTTTCCATTTGTATCCTCGGGGCGGGGGAACATCATCCAAATATTCTGATATGTAAACGAACATATTAAAAAAATCTTTATCGCGTAATCGGTCTAGTTCTCGAAGCTCTGTCGACGTTCGACTGATGACGGCATTTTGCAATATCAGAGGCATCGGTTTCACCAATACCAATGTAAACGCCGTCCATCGATATTTACAGACAGCGAACCTGATGTCCACTCACGTGGATACCGTGTGGTTGAAGGTCGTGCTGAGGAATTCTCTTAAATTTCTTTGATGTCTTTACCGCTCCCCGAATGACGATAGACCAGCGATATTTTGCGAACATCTTTCGCGTACCGTGGACAGGATACAGACCAACCAACCGGCTTCTGACATTGGCATGCTTGGCAATTTTAATGAACACAACTCCGAATGGTTGGTACAATCTTACAGAATCGGCGGGGCTGGAGGCTAGCGGAGATGTTTGCTCTTAACCGTAATTTGACAGAACTTGCGGAGGAATTTACGCGTGCCTGGTACCCGAGGTGATTATGCGAATACCCTGGATCTGTTTGTAACACCCGAGCCGATTGTTTATACCCTGGAAGTTGCTGCGCCACTGGGAAACTCAGATCACTGCTCGGTATCGACTTGCATTACAAACGAATGGCCGATCTAAACACCTTCGCCATTCTTTCCGTGGTCGGAAGTGTGCTATGGAAACTTCAATGTTAACGCATGCGTATAGTCGGTCGCAGAGGTTTTTCTTCTTGGTATGGGGACTTACATTCCGCATTCCACGAAACGAAATTCATCTGATAAACCTTATTTTGATAAAGATGCGACCAGATTACAGTGGCAAAAAATACAGCTTTTAAATAATAGCGTTTCAATCCCGTCGAGGTGAATAGAACGATTTTTGTTAGAATCAGCAATGCGTGCAACCAGGCGGTACCCCGAAGAAAGCCTACAACGTCAGAGTGACCAATAAACTCTTTGAATGCCCAACTGGTTCGCGTCCTTTGTGGTCAGTGCTAGGGGCTATCACCAATAACTTTGCTTCATCCCTTATCTCCCGTTAATGGCGGAGGCTAGTCACAAATTCAAAAGATGAAGCTAATGTGTTCTCGAATTTATTTTCCGCGAATTCAAACCTCGATTCTGGTCTTTTGGAGCCACCTGTGATCGAACTGGTACGGTGTTCGATGTGGGATGTGAGATTTCGCCCACGTACTATTCAACGCATTCTATATGGACTGGACTGTAAGAAGGTGACCGGCCCGGACGAAATACCAGCAGTAGGCCTTAACAACCGTGCTCCAAAACTGTCCCCGGTTCTTGGCAGACTCTTTCGCTTGTCTTATGCACGGAAGACATTTCTTACCTGCTGGTAAATCCCTCGAGTTCGACCAGTCTCAGAGAAGGGGAGAAAGTGGCTCCCACAAAATTACCGGCCGATAACTTTACTGTCTATGTTATGTAAGGTGATGGAAAAAGTCCTCAATATCGAGTTAATGAAATATTTCGAATCGAACGGACTTCTAAATCATCGTCAATACGGATTTCGTTATTTAACCCTTATAACCAATATTTAACCCTTATAACCGATATATGGACATCTGCGATTAAGGGACAGTGTGAGTCAAAAGCGGATATCTCCAAGAATTTTGACTGCGTCTGACACGGAGCATTGCTGAGCAAGCTTCGGTCATACGGACTTTCCCAACAACATTGCGACTGGACGAAGAGCTTCCTCGAAAATCGATCGAAGACAGCGGGTCTTCGGTTCTGCATCCTGTTAATTCCGGGGTCTATTTTGGTTCCGATCTTGTTTTGGTTTTACATAAATGATTTGTTGAAGTCAACGCATAACAAAGCGGACAGGTTTGCGGATGATAGAATGGTTGTTTTTTCTTTAAGAGTGATCAGTTGATTAGTGTATCAACGTCGCACCACCTGAGGTGTGGGCCGATCGACTCTCTAAATCGGGATCTGGACGAGATCCTGCAGTGGGAAAAGACCAATCTCGTTGGCTTGAATCCAATGAAGACACAACAGGCAACATTCACAAAATAAAAGTGGATAAGCGGTTCTACAGCTAATGTTGAATGACCAGGTCCTCCAATAAGGCACAACATGCAACGTTCACAAGGAAAAGTGGATCATCGGTTCTACAGCTGATGTTGAAAGGCCAGGTCCGCGAATCTATGGAAAGCATAACACGGCTTGGCGTCACGGTCTGTCGGAATGTATCGTGGCGTAAACACGTGTCGAACATTGGCAGGCCTCCTCTGGAAACTGAGTTATCTTTTTAGAGCCCAGAAATATGTTACTCCAGCCCAACTACTTCTCCTGTATATATCCCAAATTAGACCCGCGCTCGAATATTGCTCCCATGTTTGGAGCTCCTGAGCATACCCTCGACGTACTTGAGAGCATACAGAGACGAGTGATTCGTCTGATCCGGGACACGGGGGTGACGTTGGGACTACAGTCGCTACCACATCGAAGGCGCGTGGTGTTTTACATGTTTTACGGATATTGTGGGGAGGAAAGTGTTGGAAATGAGACTTTATTTGTAAGAATGATATTTGTAAAACAGAAGTTAACATTTGGTCTTAAGTTGGATTAAATTGTGTTGATGACAGGCTTAGCGGCGAAAGGAGAGAGAGAAAAAGTCATCGGTGCCACTATTTATATATGCCCTGCTTGTTGATCTAAGCGCCACCTATCCGGCGCTAGAACTACTAAGGTTGTTACCAGAACACTCTGTAAGCGTTCCCTTTCCAACAGAAAGTATTGTGCCAGTCACGGACACTAGGTTCACTTTCCTCCTCCCTCATACACTAAACAGCTCCGGCGCGAATCGTCCATCAATGAAATAAATAAATACAGGCACATCATCTCAGCACACCGTCCACCAGAAATAAATAATTGACACACGGTTTGGTCTATTGTAGTGGATGATCTTTAATTTATTCAATGGGTATTGTTTGTCCTTTTCAACAATTTTCACTTTTGTATTTAAACAGTGGTCACAAGATAATTACTTTTAATTGGATATCTTTGTTATTTGCTTAATGTGACTTAATTTGTGTTAATCACAATTTTCACACTTTTTCCAACAAGGATATTGACACTCTACAACGACTTAACGTAAACGCACGCGACGCGACCGCCTCGATCCGTGGTTGGTAAAAAGCTCGGCGATATTCGGCTCGTGCAGATCCGACTCGCTATAGGGGTGAGTTCGGTGGTGTGGTGAAAGATATCCTCTACACTAAGGATATGTTTTTACTTACCACCAGAGAAATGTAAAGGCTCTTTTGGTGGAATAGAAAACCAGATCTCATAATAAAGATCATGGTGGTACACATGTATGTATGTACATTGGTTCGTTCATGGGACAAAACCATGGGGACGAATCTAAAACAAAGAAAGGGAAAATGTGCATCCATGAGATGTGAGTTCGGCTAAGCAAACAAGCCGAATCTCATTGGATGCTAATTGGGTTTGTGTTTGCTGGTGACGCTGCTGATGAGAAGCAGATCCCGAAATATTGGAAGACAAAGAGAACGCTTAGGTCTTTGTCTAAGATGTGCATTCCGGCTAAATAAATAGGCGGCAATGCAATGTGGAAATGTGCTAATGGGTTTTAACTAGATTACCGGGAAATGGTGTTTATGGCATCGCCGATAAGGGTAGGTATTGAATTCCTATTTGCATTTGCTTGTGCTGTAGGATTTAATTGGTGCCAAGAGACGCGAGATGCGTATATTTGTTTTGATCCCTTGGGTGTAGGTCGCCTGCCAATGTGTATGTATGGTGATTTATGATACACGGGAATTCATTTTTAAAACTTTTTTTTTTATTTTCTATTTATATTCTTAGTTTCTAAATTAAAGGCTAGACAAAAATGCTTAAATTCTAGCTTAATTATCTTATATAATAACTTACTGGTCCTTCGCAGACGCCCTAAGCTAAACATTACTTAACCATTATATAATTTGCTTTTCGGCGACAGAATTTTGTGGCAGTACTTATAATTATTTGAAAGACAAAGAAAAATTTGAAAAACTTTGTCATTTTTTTTTTTTTTCTTAAAATTTAACTTACTTAACTTACCTAAACTTACCTACTTTTTTTTTTTTTTTTTTTTTTTTTTTTTTTTTTTAATTTTAAAAGCACAACCTAACTTACCTTATATCTTATACTACCCTAATTCTAGAAAAGCTAAGTCTATGTAAGCTAGATGATACACGGGAAATAGGCGACGCAATGTTTATGGTCCCTGTTATGATGGTTACATTGTATGTAAACCAAATCATTTTGTTTTCAGGAATTCGTCTAGGGGGATTTGCCTGGCACCGAAGGTGCCGAATTGGTTTTGGGATCCCTGATAACTTAGGGAAGAATTCTTACAGGGAATTTGTATGCGAAGAGATGCATGAAAGGTAAGGATTCTTTACAGGGACTTTTAGATAAATAAACTTGATCAATTTGATGCGTGAAGCATTTAAGGTGCTAATGCGATTGCATTAGCGAAAACTTATGCAGATTGGGATGAAGTTATGGGGGTTTTTCAGGTAAGTGGGCCGTGGGGTTTGGCGAAACCGCTACAATATTATCACGGGTAATTTTTAAGGAGATTCGTGGCATTGTGCCTCACAATTCGGTTTATATGCGCTCCACAAGACAATCTGACCCATCGCACCATTTTGAGGTTCATCTCCTGATGCCGGGAACACCGTTGCATCAGAACTCGTTCCGTTGCAGAGTGGAAAACCGGTGGAATTTCTTCCACGCGCGAGTGGTTCCGAAGCATTACTACCTATAACTGTTCAAGAAGAACTGCAACAGTTATTTAGTGGCATGGCGGGACTCCGTCTCGGTGACATAGGTTCGCCTCTCCTGAGAAGAAATTAAAAAAATTCGTAGAGTTCAAAGAATAGCCCTCAATATCACTAACAAAAACCTTCTTGGTGAAACGGTGTCAAAATATTCGACACATATGACGTTCCTTTTATACATAAGGTAGCACAGTAGTTCATTAAAGTGGAATACAAGTGGCAATTGTTAATGAAAGTGATAGAGTTACCTGTGTTCGATGACATGCCATTGATGTCCCATTTGATTTTGAACGTGAAAAATTGTGTTTTATTTCTCTTCCATAGAGTTAAGCCCAACCTTAAGTATAGTACTTTACGAATTTCCTATACCACTATTGTGTTTCTGTTTATTATATTGAAGTCGAAAGTTGCAAGCGTCCTTGATTTCATGGGCAATCTGTAAGAGATTAATTATGGAACGATTGTTTTGCTCGGTGTCCGGGCTATCTATCCCATGAAAACATCTTCCGGTATTTAACATCTTTCTGGCACATGAGGTCGGTATATATGTCAGCACTTTGGCAGCTCGTTCCACCTTCAATTCCCATACTATTGTCGTATTCGAAAATTTGTTTCTCTTACATTTGTTTGGAACTTCTGGCGATCTCTATTTTAAAATCACAACCTATAAAATCGCACTTCAACTCACATTTTAAGTCAGACCTTATGACTCGGCTGTAAAAGTCCAATAACATCCTACCAACTGAATCAAGTCATGGTGACCTTTGTTTACATGTTCCGATCTCATATGGCAACATTAATTACCGCCCATATTATTTTGGATCGCAGCCCTAAAGTTATTCGAATCTCACAAACGCCGCACCAGCCCAACGGATGTTTGTTTAGGTTTCTTTGGTTTGATTATGCCGCCGAGATGAACGATCTCATTTGTGCCTCCTCAGTGTTCATAAGAAAACATTAGCTTCTGATTGTTTAGCTGGTGTATACAAAACGTTTACCCAGCCGTGTGCCTGACCTACGATAGACCCAGCAGTTGTGTGCCAGTTTCTAACCGAGTGAACAAATTATCATTCGGCACGTTTTGCGCCACGCATCAGGTACAGATATGCGTGCCCCATAGCGAAATGTTCCTGCCTTCCTTCTTTTTAATCTTTTTATTTGTACTTTTTTTTATCGTTTTTTGTTTGTACTTTCAAAACTTTAACTTTCGACTGATTGAAGCTAATGTACTCGTAATTGGAAAATGAAAATTTAAAAGAAACTGAAATGTGAAACAAATTGAGGCCTAGCGACCCGAACGTGTTTGGCGCATAAGACTAGTTCGCTTTCATTTCGTCATCGAACATAAATGTAAAAATAGATTTTAGTCGTAGATACAATGACTGCACGAAGCACGAGATAATAGGAGGCGTTTGTGGCGTGAAGCAATGCCGTAACGATGGTGGAGACAGGGTGAGTGGACCTATTAAACACACCGCACCAGGCAACACCAACCGGAAGGGGTCCCGGGTCTTATGAGGATGCCAATGATAAGCGGTTGGAGGCAGTATAAAATGTAATTATTCATGCAAATATGGTCGTAAGTGTTTCAAATGGCAAATGGAATACAACGACCGCTTTTTTCTATCTTTGTGTTCAGGATCAAACGAGAATGGCGGATTTATCGGTTGATTAGCTCCTCTCAACGTACATCGGTTACGTGTTACACAATCTGCAGATGTTCGAAATAGAAAACCGCTTAAGGCTTTGTTAATAGTACATAACGTGTTTGGGATTATTTTCATAAACACATTGTGGTATTAAACTCCTCTTTAATTTATCAAAACCGGTGTAGACCACTTCATCGTGTACCAATAACACCACAATCAATGTGAGTTAATACATTCACCCAAAGAAACACATTCGTTAATACCATCTAGCCCCTTCTATCCTCCGGGTGAAACGAAACCTTTTTGGGGAGTATTTGCGTTCAGCAAGCCTCGAACGCAACTTCCACCAACAAATGTATTTCTTTGGTAGGCCAAAGAAATGGCGTCAAGAACAATGGTTAGTTCTCTTGCCGTGCAACGATGATGGTTGCCGTTGACTGAAACAAGTCGGGATTTAAATGCTGTAAATAAAGGAAAAGAATACCTTAATTTGAATGCCGGCAGGACCCCCAGAAATAATCCTCCAGATAATGTAAGTCGTTTTGTTGAAGATTTATTATAAATTAGTTTCTTTATTTAATTGATGCGTTTGATTTACAGAGATTGCGAACTGTACCAAGATTAGAATTAATGTCGATCCGAATGCCCAGAGTAGTTAACGAAGAAGAAGTTTGTTTATTTTATTTGCTTGACAACCAAAACTATTCGTCTGTCAGCTGGTTGCTGACATTTGTTATTTATGGTTGTGATGGTTGCATTCAATTGCGAATTCGCTGGTTGCATCCAGTGAGAATCCTCAACATTCCGCCCGCCTTCGCCAATCATTGGCGAATCATCGGTCGGGGGGTTCCTCCTCCAGTGGAAGGATGCTGATTGGTCCCTTTCGTTGCTGTAGGCCGTTCTCTCTTGTGGTCACGGAACTGGCCTTGTGATCTAGGTTGGAGTTGTAAGTTCACAACCCACGATCAGTGACCACGTCATCATCATCATCATCGGCACTACAACCGGGAACCGGTCTTGACCTTAGTTAGCAAGTCCTGAGGCTTGTTAAATTTTCCATAATGATTTGTTTTTTCCGGGCAAGGTCATCAGTCTTGCGCCAGAGGCTCCCCGACGGGGAATCGAACAGTGACCACGTGCTGGCTGGTAATTGGTCTCACTACATCGGGACCAGTGGTGGTGACGAGTGCACTGGTGCCCGTCCGAAGTTAGCGGCCAGCGAGATGCGATCGTTGGCATGTGAGACCGCAGCGGTTAGTCGGATGCTGCGGGTGGGACTCGGTCGGTCCTTGGATACTGGGGAGCGCCGCCCGCCAAGCGGGGCATTGCGCGCTCCTTGGTCTATTGTGGTAGCTGTGTTTTGCCTTGAAGCCTTTGGGCGGCCAGGCTCCCGGCTCTTTGAATGCCCGTTGTCCTTGCGGAGGTTCGGCGGATGAGGGGCATGTCCAGCAGTGGGGCCAGGAGGTAGGGGGTGCAGGTGCACCCGTCAGTATCCACCCCAAATGAGTGTCCTGGGCGATGATGTCCGAGGCGATGATGTCCGAGTGGTCGGACTTCCTAAGTCCTGTTTTAATGACGGCTGAGTACACAGACTCCGTCCGCATTCGCCAATCATTGGCGAACCTGTGGGGGTATAAGGATAGATGTGCCGACGTACGGCACGTATTCCTTATATCTCCCATCGATCCGTGGGAAGAATTTGTTCGAATAATCACGTCCGAAAAGAGGTGCTCGTAACCCCAGGTTTGTCGTATAGCCATTCGTCTCTCAAAATGCGGCATCGATTTATGTTCATCTTTATTGAGGAATGTGTAATTGTAAACATTTACGGGACGCACGTCCACTTCCTGGTTGTACCGAATCCGATGCGCATATTGGACGACATCTCCTTCGAGTGGATAGATATATAAACGATTGAAGTCTAATTCGAATAAGTGAGTTAGGACACCAAAGTAATCAATAAAAAAGATAACAGATAGCACTGCCAGCAAGCGTTTTGATTTATTGAAAATATTCACTAGTGAAAACATTCCGATGCGGTCACACAACACATAACTCTACAACTCAAATTCGGATGTCCGCGGACGAGCGCGTGCATGAGCATGCACACGCGGCGGCAATTTGCGACACCACCTTCCTTGATTAAACACGTTAATCGACTGACTTGAAAAGGGAAGAAATTGGATACAACCAAAAGAGAACATACTTCTGCTCTCTCACTGCCACGTCCTTCGATGTGTGGTAGGTTACATCGGTAATCTGATAATCGAAGAGAGCGGGACAATAAGAGAACAGAAACATGCTGTACGATTATCTTGGGGTGGATTTGGTTGTATGTGCATGAATCAATGTAGTTCTGAGCGGAACCCATTGACCTGATTCGGTAGTATGGTGGGTTCAGTGTACATTGATCCATACGAAGACAGAACTGAGAAAGAGAGGAGAATTAAGCTGTTGATATTCACCTGCAAAAAGAGAACATTGATCCCCAGCGAATAAAGTGTCTGGAGAAAAGCCGAAGTAAGGCTAGGGAAATATTATCACGTAATTCAATCGAATGTGGTGATAAATTTCCCAAGCGGATCTGCAATGATGCGACAACTTCGTCCGGCTGGATTTGGTTGTCGCTAATCGACATGGACACGAGTTGCCGTATGGCAAAAAAGGTAAGCTAAACTCATTTATGCATTGTCTCCGTGGTACAATGAGTTTAGCTATGTGTCCTTGGTGGAAACATGCTTTGCAGGTGAACAGGTAAGTAGGGGGAAATGGGGTTGATTTGACGCGCTGAAAGGCGGTCGAAATTAGGTAGGAAATGTTGGTTGGAATTGTGGGTTGTTTCTCATGTAGAATAGAGAAACCCCCCACAAACCCTTTGGTTCCAGGGGACGAAGGCCCAGGACCGTGGTCTTCTGGTGATGCGGAAGTCTGGAAAGAGCCGTCCGTCCTGAATTGGTGACGGATGAAGGATTGGTGACGACGAGAGTTCCGTCACTGGTGCCCGGTACCCTGGGTCACAGTTCTTACCATTTGATCGGGGTTGGAGTTGTAAGTTCGCAACGCACGATCAATGACCACGCAATGGCTGGTGGTCGAAAGGACTGCATCGAGACACCGATAGGATTTGGCCTTTGACATGTGAGGCCGCAACGTTGAGTCTGGTGCGGCTTCTTCCATGGCACCGTCCGCGGTCCTGGCGGAATGACAGGTGCGGACCCAATGCCTACTGGGCTAAGTGAAGTACCGTCTCTTCTGGTTTACTGATAGGCGTGCTGGTTGGCTGGGATGTGGTTGATCCCTGGATGATGGGGAGCGCCGCCCGCCAAGCGGGGCATTGCGCCCTCCTAGCCCTATTGGGGAGGCTACTTGTGGTAGCGGTCGTCCTTGACGATTCCGGTTATTGGTCGGAGTTTGGCCACCCGGTGTCTCTGGTCGGTTGCCTGTATTACTGACAGTTGCTGAGAGACCATCGATTGATGGAAGATTTCGATATAAGTAGTGCAGCGAATTACAATTGGCTAGGTCGCTCGACATCACCGATTGATTGGTGGCTGACAAATGCGTTTGGCCTGCTCCTAGGCCAATTCCTGGTGAATGTTGCTGCTGATGTAGTTGTTGATAGGACTGGCTATTAACCGAATTCTGTGTTTGGTCACGGTCACTGCAGACATTGTTGGTTACTGTTGCTAGGACAGTCGATGGCGTCTTCATGAAATGCATTCACGTTAGATCTGGCACGGATCCTGTATTTGCCATAGCTACTGCTTGCTGTTGAAGCGTTTTGTATACGCTTTTAGTGGTCGTTGAATTATGTTCAAGGTGGACCAGTTCCTCTGGGTCGGAGTTGTAAGTTCGCAACCCACGAGGAACGGCCATGTGATGGTGTGCCCCACAACACGTGCGCGGCATCGGTTTCCGTTGGGGCTTCGGCTATGGTCCGAACATTGGGACATGGGCCGGGTTGAAATTTGGGGAGACTGGATCGAGCGCGAACTGGGGCTCGAGCAGTCTCGTTGGGTAGGCATTGCTGCCTTGATCGGCGCTGTTCGCCTTAGTGGGGGAGGCTATATCGAGCGCGACCTGGGCCTCGAGCAGTCTCGGTAATTTGGTATCATTGCCTTGCTCGGCGCGGTTTGCCGTAGCTGGGGAGGCTGGGTCGGGAGCGGACTGGGCCTCGAGCAGCCTCGGTATTTGGATATTATTGCCTTGCTCAATGGGTATCTCGGTAGCAGGCTTCTTTTCTTCTAGCGGTGCATCGGATTTCTTGCCATCTTTCTTCGCTGGTGCTGGCGCACTGGTAGCTGCTGGAGCCTTCTTGCTGATGTCAGCCCTTTTTTGTGGTGTCGCTTTAGCGGTGGGTGGTGCTGCTGCAGTCGTTTTCACTTCTTTCGCTGCCTCTGGAGCCTCCTTGATGTCCTTGGCGGCGTTAGTTGCAGATGGTTGCGCCATCATTGTCGGCGAATGACTTTGTGGTTGCCTGACGGTGTCCGTCGCAGTCTTGGATGCGGTCTGAATGTCGGCGGTGAGAGCGTGCCTTGCCTCAACAAACTTGGTGGCCTCGACCAGATAGATCTCCTCGGCTGATTGATGAATCGTTCCACGAAGTACCGGTGGCCGCTGGTCATCTCTGGAGTGGCCAGGAGTTTTATTTCATCATGTGTCAGTCGAATGTCCTCCCATGTGATCTGGAGATTGTGCTGGCGTATGTCCACCGTGAATAACGTTAGGGGCCCTCTCTTCTCGGGGTTGAGAAAAGCACAGGACATCCGCTCGTGGGAGGCGAACCGGGCGCTGATGAGCTGTTTCGCCAATGTTGACTTTGTCATTTTCGATTGCTCTGACACTGGTGCCGGCATCTCCTTGTAAAAGACTTCTTTTGTTGTGCCGCGAACTTGGCGATAGTTGGTCTTTGCGTCTAGACCCCGGTGTGTCCCGCGACATATTTTCGGTAGCGCCACAATCTGGATCCCTTGCAGTGACGCCGCGAACTTGGTGCGGTTGATCCGTACGTCTGGATCCTCTAGTATGCCCCGATTGACGGCGGTCGGGCCTTAGACTGGACCTTGGGGCTGCGAACCGGGCAGCGGTAAATGATCCATAGATGGATCCCTGTATTGCGCCTCGCACTGGGCGGCGGTCCGATCCATAAATCTGGATCCTGGGAGCTGCGATTTGGGCAGCGATATATCTAACTGTAGTTGGGGCAGCTGGTTACTGCGCCGTGAACCTGGCGGCAGTACTGGAGCTACCGCGTGGGCAGGTCAGTGTTGTGCCGTGAAACTTGGCGGCGTTAATGATGCACCACAAACCTGGCGGCAGTAATGTAGCTGCACTTGGCAACTCTTTATTCCGCCGCGAACCTGGCAGCAGTGGATTGGATCCGCAGTCTGGATCCGGCTGGAAGGACCAATCTGAAACGCAACTTCCACCAACAAATGTATTTCGTTGGTGGGCCAAAGAAATGGCGTCAAGAACAATGATTAGTTCTCTTGCCGTGCAACGATGATAGTTGCCGTTGACTGAAACAAGTCGGAATTTAAATGCTGTAAATAAAGGAAAGGAATACCTTAATTTGAATGCCGGCAGGACCCCCAGAAATTATCCTCCAGATAATGTAAGTCGTTTTGTTGAAGATTTATTATAAATTAGTTTCTTTATTTAATTGATGCGTTTGATTTACAGAGATTGCGAACTGTACCAAAATTAGAATAATTTCAATTCATATCAATTTTTATTAGTTAGATAATATGGTACATTTATATTTTTTACAACAAGTATTTAAGAGTTTTAGGACAGCAATTCCTTTACAACTATAATCTTAAATCATCGGTTCCATATCTGATGATGAATAGCCGGACCCGGAAGCTGGGGAAAGCTTGAAATTGCTCGGCGTCACAGTCTGTAGGAATGTATCATGATATAAACAAGTGTCGAGCATCGCCAGGTCAGCCTCGAGCTATCTTTTTGGAACCAAGAAATATTTTACTCCAGCCCAACTTCTTCTCCTGTATAAATCCCATTAGACCCGCGTTCGAATATTGCTCTCATGTTTCGTGCTCGGCTCCTATACATAACCTCGACGTACTTGAGAGCATACAGAGACGAGCGATCCACCTGATCGGGGACTCGGCGCTGACGTAGGACTATAGCCGCTATCACATCGAAGGCACGCGGCCCACCTCTGTCTGTTTTACAGATATTATCACGGGCACTGGTCTGCGGAGATTCTTGGTATCGTTCCGCGCAATTCGGCTTATGTGCGCTTGTGCCGGTGCCGCCAAACCCCACGGTACACTTACCTAAAAACCCCCATTACCTCATCCCAATGTGATGGTCCTTCTCTCAGGGAGCCTGTCTCGTCCTGAAAAGGACGAGGGATCTCTTTAAGACAGCTCCTGAGGGGAGCCGTTGTGGTTGCCGCCGTGCTTCCTCAAGCCTTGAGGGAAGAGCAGCTACCGATCGTTGAATATGGTCTGTAACTGATTTTGTTTATTGGCGTCCTACCACTTCGGACGCCAATCGAGACTGATCCTCGAATACAAAATCCATGGCCCTTTTATACAAAATCTTGTCGGGATTTTGTATCACGGATGCATCGAAATGCACGCGGAATTTCGAAATGTAGTTCGACTGAAGTCGAGTACTGGAGAAAAGGGATATGATACCTATTTTTAGATTATACACATCTGGCTGGATTTTAAGAATGTGTATATGGGTGATAAACGAATATTTGATTCGTTTATCGGGGTTTTGTATTTTTGAATTAGTTGGATGATTATAGGGAGTTGGGTGCAAGAGCGATAAACGAACATTTGATTCGTTTATCGCGAATTTTCAATTTAGATAATTGTTTTTTTTTTTGAATTTGAGTTAAGAATTGTGAGATTAGGATGTATGATATAGTAGGTGGGTAGAAATGTATGTGGGAGGAAAATTGTAGGGCTTCTTGGAGCACTACACCAAGGCGCATACGTTTTCGCCAATGCAATCGCATTAGGCACCTGAAAATGCTTCACGCATTAAAGAGATCAAATCTATGATCTTTAAGTCCCTGTAAAGAAAACTTACCTTTCATGCATTCTCTTCGCATACCACTTTTCTGTAAGATTTCTTTATTGGCTTATCAGGAAGTCCAAACCAATTTCGGCATCTACGTTGCCAGACAATTTCCCCTTGACGAATTCCTGTAAACAAATGATTCGGCTTGCATACAATGTAACCTTCATGACAGGGATCATAAATATTGCGCCGTCCATTTTCCCAGTTTCGATGTGTGTACAAAAAATTAGCTACACACACATCGGCTGGGGACCCCTTTTAGCCAGCGATAAACAGCCCAACCATCTGCGTTGAGACTAATGCCTTACCAATGCACTAAGTGCAAACAAAATAACGCGGTCTACCAGCAGGCATACAGTTGTTTCACTGGCCGAATTCCCTTGTCAGCGAATTAATATCGCTGAGTCCCTTTCCATCTGCCGATGACAATGGCCGTGCGGACTTCCGCTCCCATTCCACGGACGGAAGCGATAATACCCGGAGTTTAGTGTGAAGTAACAAAAGGAATAATTAAATAAGTAACAATCGTGTGCCTCACAGATAACTCACATTTACCACGTACAGTGTTATCCAAGAATAAATTAATAGACATCCACTGGCCTTCGTACGGGTTTTCCTTTCTCGAAACATCAAAATTTTATAAATAAGCGTTAATATTAATTTTCATCCAGATCAATATTGTCACAGATGCAGTGTTTTTTATTTAGTGAATGAAACATTAACGTAACCTTCCAGTGTTTTACTCTTTTGGTTTAAATTGTTTCCGGTGTTGTGAAGTTTTGTCCTGTTTTCGGTGCTGTCCGCCCCGTGCCTCGATGTTCGACTTGTTTCCTTTCCAGCTGCAGTGGATCACCAAGAGTTTGGTGGAACCTTGTTTAACAGTGGAGCGAATGCTGGCGGAAGAAGGGAATCAGCGCCGTACGCCGGCGCAACATACTTCTTCCCCACACGCTCTACAAGATAATCCGACGGATCGCACCAGTTTGTGGTTCATCTCCCGACGACACGAACAGCCCTGCATCAGAACTCGTTCCGTTACAGAGCGGGGAAGCTACGGAACTCCCTTCCCACCCGACTGTTTCCGGAAAGTTACAACCTGCAACTGTTCAAAAAGAACTGCAACAGTTATTTGGTGGCATCTCGGGGCGCCCACTCGGTGCTATAGGTTCGCATATCCAGAGAGAAGTGTAATTAAAAAAAAATTTTTTTTTTTTTTAAGCGATTCCAGTATCTGGCGATACTGTGGTATGCAAATCTGTCTACCTAGCAATTGAGTGGCCAGACAGTTTAGGTTTCGCTGTAATGTGTTTAAAGATAGCGTTCTACGCATATGGACAAATGAGGGCTATGGCCCGCATATCATGAAGTGGGCCGGTGGCGTGAGATATAGCACTCATTTGACTGCCCAAGGGTTTGCAGGGTTTCCTTCCTTAGGACAAAATTCGTAGAGTGACCACCGATTTTTCTGTAACAAGGTTCTTTTTCTAAAAATGTTGAGTATTTAAAAAATATATATTTCAGCCAATGCTTTATTGTATCGAGTGTCATTTACTATTTTTATTATTTACATTAAGTGAATTCGTTAAATTGGCGCAAGACTAATGACCTTGCCCGGAAAAAACAAATCATTATGGAAAATTTAACAAGCCTCAGGACTTGCTAAATAAGACCAAGACCGGTTCCCGGTTGTAGTGCCGATAATGATGATGAATTCGTTAAATGGTGGCAGGTGGCCCCAGGGAATAAGTATTTGGGAGTGAAAAAATTTAACATGTTACAATGTCCAAAAGAATCGTTTTAATATCCAAATCTGACTAAGATATTAACCTCTTTCACTAATCAAAATACATCAATGTAACAGCTTTGTATCGTCCCGACACCAACTGGAGGTATGAGAGTATGGCTGCCACGAAGTTATTATAAGTAGGAGCTTCGTATTGTATTTCTCATTAGCAGTTTCTTGCACCCACTTTAGGTTTTAAGTGTCTGAAATTACTCCAACTATTGTTCAAAAACCACCGCATGCGCTTTTCAGAAGACTCCCATGCTATTCTTGTTGCAAAGATAACTTTATAAAAAGAAAACGCCTTTCGGATGTACTCTCAAACCTAGAGATTCGTTGTTTTATTATCAAGTATAATAAATGGACCATGTCGTAGAGTTGGGACAACTTTTTACAGACACCGTCATAAACATCGTTTACGTTGTAGAGTAGAATGTGGAACCCTCTAGTAAAACTTTTTCTATACAAAACTTTTTTATTACACGAAACCATTGGAGATTTTCTACACACAAGCTAGGCCTCCAGTGGATAGGCATACCAAGCGCCTATATTCTGAAACACATTGTTTTATTGGCTCCCGCTATCTTCGTAACTTAACAGATATCTACTACACCAATGGACTGCTAGTAATTTAGGCTGAGCTTCTTCATGTGATATCCGTAACCGACACAATTATAAAACAAAAAAAGCAGAAGCACTAAAAATACCTCAAATACCATAAAACCCAACTTTTTCTACATTTTTGTGATATCTGCAATCCCCAGAAACAACACTCTTCCCCATTTGCAAAGGCAAAAACATAACGAATATCCTAGCTCAGCGCTTTCTCGAGAACTACAATAAATCTTGACCGTCACTTGGGAAATTAAAGTCGGACGTAGTCTTTGTACGAATCGTTTGCTCTTTGAGCGAGAGCATCTTTCGCGCAGTTACCCACGAAGAACTATTTAGCAAATAAATGATTTAAATGGTCAAAAGAAAAACAGCAACAGCAGCAGTTTGCCATTTTTATTTCGGCACCCACAACCACAAAACCATTTGGCGATTTCCATTTAGATTTGATGTGCTCCCCGTTGCCTCATCTCCGTCACGATACCGTCTTTTGCTGGGTGATTAAGTTTTATAACGTAAGATAGTTAAGGAAAGGGATCGATGTCTCTTACCTTCTCCCCCGCCACGCAACGACGACCCACACACGGTCGACCCATTTTTCTACATGTCCATCTATCAGAATGTTAAAGGTCCGGTATATCGTCTTTGTTGATGCGGAACGAAGGTCTTGCCTCTCCTCAAGCAATTCCCTTGAAGATATCAAATTTTCTGGTCATGCCTGTCGGTCAATTGTGCTTCCTTCGTTTACTACTATTTAATTTATTTCCCCCTTTTGTGCAAGTCCTTCCGGTAGAGTAGTCGGTATTTGTGTTGTTTATTGTTACCCTCGCCATACCCATTTAAAGCGACTCCCTATACTTTGCAGCAATTTAACTGAATACCAAACATCAACAAGTTACTGGAGTTATGTGATGAATTTTTTAACAATGCGAACCGAGCAATTGTTGGAAAAGTCGACCGCCTTGTCTGCCTAACGATTGTAGCGTGCTCTAAAAACGAAACGATTATTTGCAAATGCATGTGCTATAAAAAAAAATTATAGGACAAAGGGAAACGTTTGGGTTTCACGATAATTCCAGTCAATTTTCCACCCACCAATGGCTCCAATTAGAGGAATTATTTCGGAAAATTAGAATGGCAAACAAGGGTATTTCCGTATAAACGTTGTTAAGGAATCTCCAAGAGGCATCTACATGAAAATTGTGCACTAAGGGCGGCGGAGTCTTTCACTGAATTGTGAATGAAGTGAGCCTTTCATGGAATTATGCATTGAATTGTCGTACTTAAGACCATCTGGTTTCTGCTGGGAGTCATAGGTTGCTATTGTCCCAGAGTTGATTTAGTATTCAATCGATACTAAGTGGGGGATAGTTTCTCAAGCCATGCCGTTCAACCATGGGAATGGCCTGGTTTTATATATAATGCATTTTATGAAGGGATGGTTTAAGGGCCTACGCACAAACATGCGTGTTCTGTCCTTATTCAAATGTGCTAAAGGAATAAAATGGCACGTCCTATATAGGCTTGAATATACAATATATTTCTGTTTTTTTTTCTTTGAAATATTATTGCTTCCCCTGGCGCAAGACTAATGACCTTGCCCGGAAAAAACAAATCATTATGGAAAATTTAACAAGCCTCAGGACTTGCTAAATAAGGCCAAGACCGGTTACCGGTTGTAGTGCCGATGATGATGATGATTATTGCTTCCCTCTGCCTGACAACTGTTTGACTCGAACACGATTTTACTAAGTATCTAAGACTGCAAGCAGTTTATAACATTGATTTTGCAACGATTTGTGTAAAGCGAATTTAGATTTGTTTGGATAATTTTAAAGAATTTCAGTGATTAGATCGTTAATGGGAATTTTTTCCTTAAAAAATAATATTTAAATTGCGGTAAGTTATTGTTTTCACCAGTTTTGTACTTTTGAATCTGAAGATATCTTCGGCGCGATTCCACAAGAAAATATTAATAAAAACAATTCCCACCCTTTTTGATCAATAGGATGGTGGGAATCTGCTAAAGATATGTAGCGTTCCCGCCAAACCCTACGGTCTACTTACCCGAAAAACCCCCATAACTACTACCCAACTCCCTTAAGTTTGCTAATGCAACAGTATTAGTACCTGTAAATGCTGCACGCATTTAAGAGAACAAATCCATGATCTTTAAGTCCCTGTAAAGAAAACTTACCTTCATGCATCCCTTCGCATACAATTTTCCTTAAGATTTCTTTGTTTGCTTATTTGGTATTCTGAACCAATTCGGTACCAGACAAATCCTGTAAACAAAATAATTCGGATTGCATTCAATGTAACCGTCATGACAGGGACCATAAATATCGCGCCGTCTATTTTCCCAGCCGCGTCATATACCTTTTCATACACATTGCCTGGCAACCTTTTTTGTTTGTCTTACCAACAAACAACCCAAGCAGGTGCATATAATTAGCGCAATAGACGCTGAAACCAAATTCTCCAGCATTTCCTAATGCAAATATGAACCCGGTTTCTATTGCAGCCAGAGATGCCATAAACATCCAATTTGCTTTTAGCACCTTTTTCTCCTAACGTCGAAAATAGCGACGAGGCATCGTGTAAACAATGACCCGCATTACCAGCGGCGTATGTGGTCATTTTTCCCTATTGTCCTTGCCGCCTGCCTGTTTTCGAACACATGCAACAACATTGAATCTGTTCGATCGCGCACATATACCACTGCGCCCTTAAGAGAAAAGTTTTTCTCTCTCTTCCTTTTTTTTTCCTTAGCGAAATCATCTCTGCATGAGATGACGATCGCTGAGTCGTCTTCCATCCTTCAGTGCGCGCACATCGAGTTTTTCTTATTTATCATCTCCCGTAGGGTGTGCATCGGAGTCTGCACCCCTGCGGGACGTATCCCTTTTATTCAACTAATTATGTATTCCGCGAATGTTTGTACCGGGTTTGAACCAAATGGAAATAATTAACATAAAGTGAACGTATTATCAGTCACCACAACTTTCATTAACTCACCTTAAAAATAAAAAACGAACCTTTTATATAAATCAAAACAAGTGTCTTATTTTCCTCTTCTTGGTGGATAGTTGCAGGACTACGGTAATCAGATGATGGGGATGGAAGTGAACAGAGTACCCATGCTGGTACATACTTCCTCTCCACAGATATATCTGGACCGATCCAGCCCATATTCCCCTTGTACACTGTAAAAGTTTTTCTTTGATATTCCATCGTGGAGTGAAACGGGGTTTTTCTGTTACACTCCACTAGTCGCATCGCAATAGCTGTATTATGTTATATAGAATATTATTTGGACCCTGCTTTCCATAAGCTTAGCAGGTATTTTGTTAGTTCTGTCGGGATAGCTGTTCGTCTCATATGTTGCGCCAATATCGTACGCGTGGTCTCAAATCTCACGCACTCTGTAAGTAAAAGTTCCGAGTCAGCGCCCTGAGATACTATTTTTTCTCGACCTCAATGCTCAAGGATTTCTCCCAACCACTTCACTAAGCCTCAAGCTTAATGGGGTGGTACTTCGCCGGGCGACTGGTCTTTGGAACCCTACAATATCATGTTTTCACTCAGTATATCGGGGCTGGTGGTGTGAGTCTATAGCGTTTGGGATTGATAGTGAAGAACGTGTGATTCGAACTGACGCTATGACAATTAGAATCACCAAAAATTGAACCAATGCGTAACCCATCAGGCTACTGGCCGTGCTTAGAATTCGATTTTTAAGCGCAAGTATATTCCACTGATGTGAATTGTTATGTTATCGCTATGGCATACGGCTCTGATGCATTTTCTTATTCGATTTTCGTTCGGTGTTCTTCACTATTTGCTTGTGTATTGTGTGTGTATCTGTTAGAGACGCTACACTACTCCCTCCTCAGTAACTTCGTTACGATCAGCTTCGCGTGCGAACGACGGAGCGAACGAGAGAACGTCGGAGGTCGGAGCAGGCGAGTGTGCCTGGTGCTATATGCGGAAGTCATGATCGTGTGTGAAGTTCTGTTTACTACGGGAAAGTGTGTGCTGTGTGTACAGATCACGTCGTAGTCACCAATTATAGCGTTTGGGGTGATAGTAAAGAACGTGTGATTCGAACTGACGCTATGACCGTTAGAATCACCAAAAATTGAACCAATGCGTAACACATCAGGCTACTGGCCGTGCTTAGAATTCGATGTTTAAAAGCAAGTATATTCCACTGATGTGAATTGTTATGTTATCGCTATGGTATACGGCTCTGATGCATTTGCTTATTCGATTTTCGTTCAGTGTTCTTCACTATTTGCTTGTGTATTGTGTGTGTATCTGTTAGAGACGCTACAAGGCCATCTTCTTGAAAGAATTCCATCTCGCGTTGCCATTGTCTTTGGCTGGAGTTCTTTATTTTTATCCCAACCATGACATTTAGGAAATCTTCGGATACCGCCTGGACTGCACGGCATACGCATGATGACAGCCTATGTACTCGGAAATAGCGTAAATAAAGTTCGAAAGACAGCAAACGGGGAATTGCTGCTAGAACTGAAACGCCGACCAGAGGCCACCACCGAGATACTGTGTAGTGGTCCAAAAAGCCCTACCACCTTTTTCCCCCATTCCTCCATCCAAATCCCAGCTATATTACCCTAAAACCCAAAATCCTATAAAAACCCGAAAAAACCCAAACATGATCCAAAATTCGCAATAAACGAATCAAACATTGGTTTATCGCTTAACATTTGCCCCCACGGCAAGATTTAATCCAAAATCCGAATTAAAATTAAAATTCACAATAAATGAATCTAATATTCGTTTATTGTTCTGCGTTTACTCCATGGCATCATGAAAATTCAAAACCCAGAGATACGTTATCTCAATCTGAGAAAATTCCCTCAAATATAACAAACAAACCCGAATCCCTTTCTACACATCCACATCTGCGCAATAGTTTCGTAAGAATTCAAGAAATTGAATTCTTATCTTAAATAAACACTGAGCATCTCACTCAGGATACCCAAAAATAGGGATTTTTGTATGAAATTGTGTATTTCTGGGACACAATTCTCGATTTATTTTCTTTTATAAAGGAATAGCTAAGTGATCTCCAGGCCGCAGTTAAACATCGTTATTGGTCCCGATAGATCATACTACAGAAAGGCCGCAACTATTCCTGGAGGAAGTACCCCAGGAGAACAAGACTACAAATATACTAAGAGTATTTTTTAATAATAAACGATGTAAAAGCAGATACATGGATCGTTTTTGAGTTTTGGCTGTTTTTACACAGGTAACAACTGGTGAGCAAAGCTGTGGTGCCTTCACAAGAAAATATACAATTACAGATTTGGAGTATCACCCCCCGCCCCGCGATGGAATATCTAAAAGAAAGTTCCGCGGCGATCAACGGGAATATGAGCCTGGCAGGAGGTGGTTTTAGTCGGTTTTAGTCGGTAAAAAACCGACATGCCCCTGGATCGGTATCTTTTGAAGATTTCTACCTTCCTACCGAAACCAAAAAAAAAAAAACCCCCCCCCCCCCCCCTCCCCCCGGAAAACCAACGGACTGGGGCCAAATTACGGACGTTGCTCTTCCCTCTGGATCACAGGAAGCACGGTGACGACCCCCTTGCTGTAGTGCGTTGTTTCAGGAGGCGCGCTTCCTGAAGCAGAAACCTACAACAGCAAAATAACTGAAAGCAAAGGTACAACAAGTACTAAAGGAAGATGCTAATGTCACAGGAAATCACGGTTGAGTGTCGTGATTTAGATGAGGTGACCACTGTGGAGGAAATCCTGACAGCGATTGCTAGAGAGTTCCCTGCGCTGAACGCGATCCCAAAGGAAGCGGTAAAGATCTTAAGAACGAAGGCAGATGGCACGCAGGCAGCCATGATTCGCTTACCAAGAGAAAAGGTTGACATGTTGCTGGCTACAAGTTTCCTACAGACTTCGAGAACACATCGCACCCACACGATGTTTCAGATGTTGGCAATACGATTATGTGGCGAAATCATGCAAATCCGAAGAAGATCGTTCGGAAAACTGTGAAAAAGGTGAAAACGGCCACAAAGCAATGGGTTGTAAAGCACAACCCAAATGCATGTTTTGCGAATCAGGATGCAAAGGCGGTAACCACCACTCAACAGGGATTACAAATGCCGAGCATTTAAAAACGCGATGTTCAATCTTCTCAATAAAAATGGACAGGTTTAAGTGCATTTAAATCAACTTAAACCATTGTGGAGCCGCACAAGATCTCCTTTACCAAACGGTTTAGGAATATGGTGCCGATGTGGTACTCATCAATGAGCAGTACAGGATGCCTGGTACTGGTACTGTGTGGAGGAGGAGGTATTGTGCCAGACACGGGCACTCGGTTCACTCCTATCCCCATCCGTCTGTCACTAAAGTTCCAAAAATGTTCCGCCCAAACACTGAAGGGAAACTGTTCACCCAGACACACATTGAGCAACGTCGTTAAAAGGTTCACCGAGAAAAAAAAAAAACATTCGGACAATGATGCGAACACCCAGGAAACTGCACCACAGGAAAATAAAATGAAAGGCACGGAATTTATTTGTTCAGTTTTATTCTCTAAGTAAAAACCACTTTGTTCTCAGCCATTATTAAATACGTTAGTGTTTTTACACTTCACTTATAACTTATTATATTTCATATTAAATTGATCTTTATAAATTTTAAACACGGTGAAACACTCCTATCCCGACACGACTTCTGTATATCTACGCTTCTCCGCCGCGCGACGGAGAGCGGGAGCGGCACGACCGTGGTGGTTAGCGGATGTAATTTGACTCATTGATTTAACCTTCGTTTGGGGTGAGTTTGTGGTGTGGTGGTAGATATCCTCTCCACTAAGGATACGTATTTACTTACCACCACAGAAACGTAAAGTCTCTCTTGGTGGGATAGAAAACCAGATCTCGTAATGGAGATCATGGTGGTATGTGTGTGATCGTTCAGATCTGTGTTGTTTACCCATGCGCGAAGGCAATGGCAAAACAAAGCAGGCAGGCGGCAAGGACAAAAGGATCGAGAAGATCGTTGTCTATGAAGTGCATCGCGTCTAAATAAATAGAGGATGATGCTTCGAAGAAATGTGGTAAGAGAAAATATGAGACGAGGGCACCATAAAAGTCTTAGATGAGTGATGCCCTTGTGTAAATATACGAATAGACATTGGGAAAGGTGCTAATGGGTTGGTGGACGAAACAAATCCCTTGCTTGCTTTTGTATATGCGGGGAAATTCGTTTGTGGGAAACATATTCTATATTTTCATTGTTTATGCTTTGAACTCAATCCGGCGGCTATGCGCGAAGTCGATGATTGTTTGGAGATCCAAACAAAGGAGCATTACTGGGTAAAGTGCTTGCAGCTGTATCGATAGTTGCAAGTCATTGCAAAGCAAATTAGATGGTTATACAATGACGGTCTGTATATACCATCTGTGTCAATGGTACATGGTATCCATGGCGACGCAAGTGTCGAACTCTTGTGTGAAAATCTACACTAATTGGAAATTCGGTTTTTGGTCGCTTATGCAGAGATGCATTGATACATGTATGAATGCCCTTGTAGGAAAAATTCATTGCAAGCATTTCCAGGTAATGCATTGAAAGCATTAATTATCCTTGGGAATGAAATTTTTTTCCTGCGGGGAGATTGCGGTGCAGGTGTGGGAAGGTTGGAATTTGCCTGACAACCGAAGGTACCGAATAGGTTTTGGTTTATGCACCTGTACAATGGAAAGAATTCTTTCATCCGACGAGATGCATGGAAAGGTAGGAATTCTTTAACTGGGACTTTTAGATTATAGGTTTGATAACCTAGATGCGTAAAGCACTTAAGGTGCTAATGCAATTGCATTAGCGAAAACGTATGCCGATTAGGATGTAGTTATGGGGGGTTTTCAAGTAAGTGGGCCGTGGGGTTTGGCGGAACCGCCACAGTACTATTACATGGGAGGAAGACAGCAGCGAAACAGCGGCCATCTGGACAACTGAAAATTCCCCCATGGAATGCAGAAGTGTCCAGCGGCAGGAAGCATTCGCCTATGCGAAGATCAGAGGAATTCATTTCTACTGTTGTTACGCTTCGCCAAGGTGGGAAACAGAATATTTCAAATGCTTTTTGGACAGAATAACACAAGAAGGTAGAGATAAAAGCCCTCTTATAGTTGCTGGAGATTTCAACGCTTGGGCAGAAGAATGGGGAAGTACAAGGACCAACAGTAGAGGCCAGGCACTACTCGAAGCCTTCGCAGTCCTAGATGTGGTGTAACTTAATGATGGTATGATGGAATATATTTTTTTTAAAGCCATTATTCTTAAACTTCAATTGCCCTATCGAATTTAAAAGAAGTATTTATCTGGCCCAAAGTTATGATTTTTTTAACAAAATACATTCTTCACGTTCTTATTTGTTTATTTACTTCTATTGTTTAAATAAATTAAAAAATCATTAATATAGCGACTGGTCCCTTACAAGGATAGTAAATGACGCAACATGCATTTTTTCAGATTTTTTTGAGCACTTTTAGGTGCTTTTTAAAGAGTCGGACTCGAGTGACCTGGCCCGACCTTTTAAGGATGCCAAAAACTACCCTCCCTTGAAAGAGTTAAGTTTCAAGAGCAAAACAGAGAAGTGAAAAATTTCACAAATTGTGTAGTCAAATTGAATTACAAAAATAAGCTACAGTTTCTAAATTAGGTAACTGGTAGTTTGTATATTTAAATCGAACTGTGAAGAAGAAATTGTATTGTTACAAATTGGCCATATATGTAAATATGTAAACTGAGATCGTAAATTGAAGAAAAATAAAAACAGATTAGACAAAGACAAAGGTTTTATTAAATTGCACAAACGAAAACAAATACTATAATAAATAAAGAGTCTCTTGTCTTCTTTCTTTGTTAAAAATCGAACCACGTTATGGTTATGTAAACGAAATACATAAACTTTTTTTATATTTTAATTTGTTCAGTTATCGATATAAGGAAGAACCAAAAACACCAAAGAATGTTTTTGAACAGAGTTGATTCACGTCTACAAAACGATTACATATATCTGCGATTTTTTTTTTTTTTTTTTTTAGTTTATTACCCACTACTCAGGGCTGATGTCAACTCTAGGTGGCAGTTTGTTTCCGCAATTAGTTCGCCTTTACTAATCGTCAGATTAATGAGATAGTGATATTATGACACTGGCACAAGCCCAAAAATTCCAAACGGATATACGCCACCTTTTCATTGCTCCCAAGGTCGAATATGACAGCATCATTAGGAATGATCTATTTAAAGTAGTTTTAGGTGTGCAAAATCCCAATGGAATGAATTTGCTGCTCGGTAAAAATTCGCAATCATTTTACTGACATGTTTTCTTTTCAAGAAACGATAGCTTGAGATGAAACTTCTTTGAGATGTATTTTACAAAACTCAACATCAAAGCCAAGAGGACATGCATCAAATGGCCTGACACTTTATTCAATTACAGGCAGTTGGAGAAGAAATTGACGTCTGTTGGGTAACCAAGACAGACGTTTTGTTCTCAGTCAAAAGTGAGTAATAAACACAAAAATAATAATACAATTTAAAGAAAATGTTTTTCTAACAAAGGTTTCGAAAAATATTAAAGGAAATTACCGGAAATTAAAGGAAATTTAAATGTCGTTTAGGAAACATATATTAAAGGACATACTTTGCCAAGCATACCCCTCTTATTCAGTAATCATCATTATCATCATCGGTACTACAAGCGGGATCCGGTCTTGGCCTTATTTAGCAAGTCTCTCCGTCGGTATCCGGTCCTTATCCGAGACTTGTTAAATTGTCCATAATAAATTGTTTTTCCGGGCAAGGTTTTTAGCCTTGCGCCAACCTTTCTCAGGATGTCGCTGCATGCATTGCACTACTACTAGGCGGGTGCTATCCAATGATGTCACGTGAAGAATGCATGTCCGGTTGGATTGAACAGGGACAAGGAACGTCCTGGCCTTCGCCGGAATGAAAGTAGAGACTTTGCCCTGTAAATTCGCTCCCATGCCCCGTTTATTCAGTAATACAACAATTAACTTATTAAATATTTATTTAAGTTTGCTTTTAAAACGCTCTCACTATATATTATATTTAGTTTCCTTTTAAAATTGTCTCACCCTATTTCTTACGAAAAATGGGCTTATGATAATCAAATAATGTGATACAATATCGCAAACATGTCTACATATGGACCAGAGTACATTTAAGAATATAGGTGGTTGGATTTTCATGATTGGTCTGTTGAAGAACTCTTCCACTTGTTCATTCGTAGGAGTTGCCCACGTGAAGTATTATATATCCCATCACGTCATAGAAAAAGGGTCCTACGGTATAAGAATGTGTCCATTAATTTGTCCAGCAGGGTACACATTTTGCCTCTTTTTTTAATGATTGATGCTAAAGTATGAAATCAGTTATTATTATTATTATTATTTACTGGCCTGTAGGAACTCGGAAGTTCATGACCTCACCGACTCGGCTCCGCCATTGTTCCCTGTCCTGTGCGCTCTACTTCCACGTTCGATCATTCGATCCGATCTCCTCGAGGTCCAATCTAACATTGTCCTCCCATCTCCGTCACGGCCGTCCTGTCGGTCTCGTCCCCGTTAGTTTACCGTCAAGAATACTATGCACGGTCCTATCATCGCTCATTCGCGCTACGTGTCCGGCCCATCTTAATCTTCGCGACTTGATCACTCTCACTATTGTAGGTTTGCAATTCGTGGTTGTGGAGTTTCCTCCATTGTCCTGACTCCTCGTCATATTTACCGCCAAATATACCCCTTAAAACTTTATTCTCGAATACGCGGAATTTGTTCTCTTCCCGTTTTGTGCGAGCTCATATTTCGCATCCGTATAGAGCAATCGGCATGATTATGGTTCTATAGACATGGAGCTTTATATTACGTGATAGCAGTTTGGATTTTAATAGTTTACTGGCTGCATGCCAACTAGCATTGCCGGTATGTAGTCTTTTGTTAATTTCCTTTGACGTTTCGTTTCTGGTCGTCAGTATCGTTCCCAGATATTTAAATTCTTTGACATTTTCAAATATCTTGCCCCTGACGTTTATATGTGTTCTCTGAGGTCCACCTGCTCTCGTCGTAATCATGTATTTCGTTTTGTCTTCGTTTATTTATAGGCCCACCTCTTCTGCGGCTTGCATGATGATTTCACAGTTTTTACTTATAGTTTCGAGATTATCGCTCAGAACGGTGATCCCATCCGCATACGGGAGCACTTGTGTGACCCCGTTCAGGGATGATCCGGCCGTGTTGTCGTCTTGTACCTTTCTGATAACATACTCGAGGACAAGGTTAAAAAGGCATGGTGAGAGGCCATCCTCTTGTTTTAGTCCGTCCCGGATTTCAAATGGTTCTGAGAGGTGGTTTGCTATTCTAACTCGGCCTTTGTTTTTATTCATGCAAATTTGAATGAGGCGGCATATTTTTTCGGGATCCCCAGCTCAACCACAATATGGTAGAGTCTTTGCCTTGCGACTGAGTCGTAGACTTTTTTGAAGTGCACGAACAGTTGGCGAACCGTCTCTCCGTATTCCCACTTCTTTTCCAGCAGTTGTCTTATTGTGAACATCTGGTCGCTTGTTGACCGGTTCCGACGGAATCCGCATTGGTCGTCTCCCAATATTTCTTCTGCGTACGGTGTGATTCTTGCCAGTATGACATTTGTTAATATTTTGTATGTGATTGGGAGCAATGATATTCCTCTGTAATTTTCGCAGTCAGATCTGTCACCTTTTTTGAAAATGGAGATGACTATTAAGGTTTTCCATTCTTCCGGAATGACTTCCTTGCCCCATATTATTTTAACCAGTTGGTGGATCTTTCGAGCGGTTGCCCCTCCTCCATGCTTCACAAGCTCCGCCGGTATGCAATCGATTCCGGGAGCCTTGTTGTTTTTCAGTCGATTAATCGCGTCTACGACTTCGTCGAGAGAGGGCTCTGGGATCTGAGGCTCGGCTGTGTGTACGTCTGGTGCGTTTATTTGTGGTTGATGGGTGCGTACGTTGAGCAGGTTTTCAAAGTACTGCTTCCATCTTGTCACGATATTTTTTGTTTCTGTCACCAAACAGCCGTTTGTGTCTCGGATTATTTTGGCTCCCCTCGGTAGCTATTTCTAATTGAATTTATGCAGGCATACATACCTCTGCTGTTCTTTGCATTTCCTAGGATTTTTCGATCCGAGTCTTCTCCCATTCGCGTTTTTTGCGTTTGAAAAGACTAGTTGTTTCTTTCCGAATTGTCCCGTATCTTACTGCGTTGACTTCATCATATGCTTCTAAGTGGATCATTCTGAGGCGTTTACGTTCTTCGATCTTTGCCCTGCACTCATCGTCAAACCAAGGTTTGGACTTAGTTGTTTTCTTAAATCCTAATACCTCTTGGGCTGTTTGTTTGATTGTGTCTCTGATCGATGCCCATTTAGTGTCCACACTATTGGCTTCCTCTTCCTCACTACTGTCATTCTCTAGGATGCTAAATCTATTCGTTGGTTCGTCTTGATATTCCGCCCTTTTACGTAAGTCTTTTAGTTTATCAATCTCGAACTTTTTGCTCGTCTCCCGTGACTGTCCATGTGGGTTTGCTGCAAGCCGACTTCTAAATTTGCCCATCACTAGAAGGTGTTCGGAGTCGCAATCTGCTCCTCTATATGATCTTATGTCAAGGATATTCAAGTGGTGTCTTTTGTCTGTGAGGAAGTGGTCTATTTGGTTACGCGTTACGCCGTCGGGTGATATCCATGTGGCTTTATAGATTTGCTTGTGCTTGAACATCGTGCTTTTCACTACCAGATCTTTTGACGCTGCGAACGTGATAATTCGAATACCATTATCATTTGAAACGTCATGTAGACTTTCTTTACCTATTGTTGGTTGGAAGATATCTTCCTTTCCAATTTACGCATTGAGGTCGCCGAGGAGGATTTTAATATCGAATGATGAGATCCCTTCAAATACTTCCTCTAGGGTCTCGTAGAATGTGTCCTTCGTTTCTTTGTCGGTAGATTCTGTTGGGGCGTGTACGTTTATAAATACATAATTGTACCATGGGCCCTGTATTTTTAGCACAGATATTCGGTCATTAATAAATTGCACATCTTTTACATGGGACGTAATCTTCTTGCTTATGATGAGGCCAGTTCCGAGGTTATGTGTATCGGTACGTCCACACACCAGTGTAAACCCGTTGGTTTCGATTACTTGATGTGGAAGTCGAACTTCCTGAATCGCGACGATGTCCATTTTATATTGTTTCGCGTTTTCTACGACCGCCTGTTTCGCCCCTGATTTATACCACGTTCGAACATCTCACGTACCGAGGCGTATATCCCGCTATTTCAGTTTTTCCCTACGTCTTCTTTTTGCCGAGTCGGTGTTATCTTGATGATTTTTTCCCTTATGGTAGTGTCGGCTCATCACACCTACGCTTACCGGGTTTTTCGTGGGACTGTTTTTTGTATATTGGTTATTCATTTTTGATCCCACGAGACTTGGGGTTTTAAATAGTCCGCCACATCAGAGCCCCGTTTTGATGTGGTAAGGTCTGCTTACTGCTCTGATTCGACCCGGTGTCAGAGAGGCGCCGTTATAATACAGCCGGTATACCCCTGGCTGCAATCCATGCAATGGGTACGGTGACGCGTAACACCCTGGATTAGGGGCGGTAGATATTTGTGTGTTTCTCCTCGCTAGCCTGTCTGACATGGGTGGCCCTACTGGAAGCATATGCTTCCGTCAGCATAGCCTGAGTGATTCATTGTACTTTAAGCTCCCGCACCACGTCAAGGTTTCTACCAAGCGAGGGAGAGTATGAAATCAGTGTGACCTTAAATTACCAATCTAAGCTAGTCCAACTGGTGCATGTGGCTATGAATGCCAGGGCGGCTTAAGGTAGGGACTTTGTGAGTCTGTGGTGGTTCTACGAACCACACAAACCAATGTTATATAAAACTTTAACAACGCCCAATTTGCACACCACACACACTTTAAATAAAACATTCATTTTGTTTTTATTTAAACTAATCTTTATTCTTAAACAATATCTAGCAATGAGCTGTTAATGTTTTATTTCGAAATCTTTGATTGAAACTGATTGCTAACATTCAAATTCAAATGAAAATGAAATGAAATAATTTAAAATGGAATTAATTAAATAATTTCAGTGATATTTATTAAGTTTGTTGTTACAACTATTGAGCAAAAGAGAATTTTCGAAAGTAAGGATTTTAAATTACTTATCTTATAGTAAATTTGCTGTCATTTGTTGGTATATGCTGCAATCCTTTGTTGATCAGTTGTAATTGTTGTTGCTGAGGCTGCTTCTGTTGATTATCTTTGTTACGGATGTTGACGTTGTTTATTTTAATTTGTTTTTTTTTTTTTTGTCATTTTACTTGTATTTGGTTTGTGTTTCTGCTTTTGTGTGGCTCACCTGTGTGTTGTTGGGTTTTAATAGTGCACTGTCTTTATGTGATCTCTAAGATTTTTTTTTTTTTTGATTTTATAAATTACACATTGAAAAGTACAATAATTTATTATTCGCGTTCATACTTCATTTTAAATTGTTTTATTTCAATCACTCACTTATTTATTTATTGTTTAATTTTTAGATTTTCAGTTAATTTGTTTCTAGTTTTAGTTAATTTTTTAGGGTGAACTTTGTTATATAATTAAAGTTCAATTAAATAAACTCCCCCTTTGAATAATTAACATCTCGTGTCTTCGTGTCGAAAGACACGAGATTCAACCTTCTTGTGAATCTAGCAGTGAAAGCGTACGGTTGCGCGTGGAGATTGGTCCGTTTAATATTAACATTAAAAAAAAAGAAATAAAAAACAGTGGATTCGTTCGTATAATATTATTGTATATTAGTTCGTTTAATATTAACTTAAAAGAAAGGGAAATAAAAGACGATTAAAATTAGAAAATCATTCGTGTTCTCGTGTTTGTTATTGGATAGAAAATCAGTTGGTGTTCTAGGAACGACTATTAATGAATCGTTTGTGTGCAAAGACATTTAATGAATCGGTTGTGTGATCAAGTGTGTGCAAATTCGCCGTTAATCAGCGGATACGTAACTGAAGCAGATTAAGATACAGTAACAAGGACCCATCAGAAGAACTCACTATTGAGAGGAAGATACCATTAACCATAAAGGATATCCCCGTAAGAGTTCCAACGATACATCTGGATAAGAACGGGTTAAGTTTTGTGGTACAAACTCTTCATATAATTGTTAAAATAATCGTTAACAACTTTTGTTTTGTCACTTTTGATTATTATTTTTTTGTTTCTTTTGTGTCACTGAGTTTGTGTGTTTATTATTTGTAAGTTCTTTTCAGATTCGGGCTTTTCAAGTGTTTACAAGTTTACGATACTCAGGCTTCCTCGAATCCTACCGGCTGCGCCAATGTTATATAAAACTTTTTCACCACCCACTTTCCACACCACACACACTTTAAGTAAAACACTCATTTTGTTTTTATTTAAACTAATCTTTATTCTTAAACAAACACACAATAATAATCGTCAAACACACATGATACGTCACTTATCCAAGACGTCCAAGAGGTTAGGTCCACATATACTAATTTCGCAAGGTACACTTAAGTCATTAAAATTAGTTTGTGGCTACACATATATTCTTTTATCAAACACACATAAATCACTTAACTTGGACATTAGATCCAAATATACTCGTTTACAGGGTACACATAAGTCATAAAATTAGTTTGTGGTTACACATATATTCCTTTATCAAACACACATAAGTCATTTAACTTGGGCATGAGGTTCACATATGTTCATTTACAATTTAACCCGACGTTATTCTTTTAAACAAGTTTTCAGAGTCTCTTGACCAACTTAATTCGTACTCTTCGCCCTCACGCACGTTCCGCACCACTTTACGACCGACTCCTTTAAAATTATCACATCAACTTCACTCGCGGACGACCGTTTCGGTCAACTCTTAAAACCCAACCCCGTGTCTGACCGTCTCGGCCAACATCTTGAAAACCAACCATCTCTAGTGGTTTTCTCATTTTTTTTTCTTTGGATGGAAATCTTTTGTTTCCTCCGGTAGAAAAAAGGATTCCCGCCTGATCCATTTTTCGGTAGATCAAACACAAAAGAAAAATCAATAGTGCATCGTGTTAATGCACATTTATGATTCCCTTTTTTTGTGTTGTTATGGTTTAGGCGAACGTGCAGTGCATTTTATGGTGCTTGTTGTTTTCTTTAGCCGAAGGATCTCTTCCGTGGGGAATCGATAGGAAATACAAAGAGAAAAATGAATAGTGAATTGTGCTAATGCACCTTTGTGATTCTCTATGTTGTTATTGTTTAGGCGAGCGTGCAGTTCATTTTATGGTGCCCGTTATTTGTTCTAGGCGCATGAGCAAGGATGTTCCTTGTGGGAAATGGTTTGGGTAAACAAACCTGTGGGGTTTCTCTATATTACATGGAGAAACAACCCACAATTCCAACCCCCATGTCCGCTTTATTGCGACCGCTAACAGTGCGTCATCCCAATCCCAATTCCTGCCGTTGGCTATTTCACCTGAAATAGATAAATCCCTAAAAGAAGACTGGCCGGAAGTCATTAATCTATTCGGTTAATGCACAATTGCACTCAGTGTTTTCTTGCCATACGGCAACACTATTGCATTAACCCATGAGATTTCCACCGGAAATTTCAAAGTCATTTCGGGTAGCAACAACAAGTCGAAGCAAACGACGCCGTCGCATCATAGCGAAACCGCTGGGGAATTTATCAAAATATCTAATTAGTTGTCATGATAAATTACCCTAGCCAATTTGGCGTCACTTCGGCTTTTCATCAGATCATCCATTCGCTTGGGATGAATGATCTCTTTTTGCAGGTGAATTCAACCAACTAAATTTTCCTCTCCTCTGAAATTCTGTCTTTACATGGTTCAACGCGCTCTGACTACACCATGGCCGTACCACTGGGTCAGTAGGTCATGTCAGTAGCTGCATTTGATACCAGCACACACAACCAAAGCTACCCTGAGATCACAGCACATCATGTTTCTGTTCTCTCATTCTCCATGTCCGTCAACTGTCCAATTGACTGAAGTTACCACACTTCAACGACCGAAGCTGAGAGAGCATAGGCGTGGTCTCTTTTAGTTGTCCTGTGTGTAAAGTGAAATACAGAATTTCACCCTTAATT
Source organism: Microdon myrmicae (assembly GCA_963931805.1). Classification (NCBI taxonomy): domain Eukaryota; kingdom Metazoa; phylum Arthropoda; class Insecta; order Diptera; family Syrphidae; genus Microdon; species Microdon myrmicae. Next base: position 37,359,774 of record OZ007496.1, read on the forward strand.
CATCAGTCACTATCCAACAATTACTGTGCAAAGTCACGTCGCTCGGGTCGCGAAAATAATTTATTAAACGAGTTAAAATATCCACCCTTGTGTGTACACAGTAAAAGTGTAAATTTTGTATCGTCTCTCGATCGTTTGTGTTTGAGCGTCAAGTACCAAATAAAAAATATCAATTTACGTGTAACATTTCAAAAGTAGAAATTCAAAATCAATTGAGGACAATTAAGAATAAAAAAAATTAATCTACAACTAAACCTCGGTGCAGTCTCATTTATTTAATCTCTTCTCGTGGCTTCCTGAGGATCATTTTCACGCAACAACATCGTTGGGGACACAAGTGAATCCTGTGCCATACGTTGGTACCAAACTTATACCCCCACAAACCTTTGAAGGATCATAAAATCGCAGACGTGCAATTTATGATTCTCAACAACTTTACTTGAAAGTTGGTCATCTGGTCCACAGATTTGGATCCAGGGGATTCTGCGTGTTGAACATATGGTTCGTTCTTTCACGTCTTGGATTCAACTTAAATTCAATATGGGCAAATTGAACGTGTAGTTAAATTTGTTTGATATTGAATTGATATCGCGATATTTACTGTATGCGCGATTAATGATGGAGCTTAGCTCCAAAGAGGTAGGTTTTATGGGATGAGTGGTTGTGGCCGTAACACCACTATTGGTCGAGATGTTGTCGTTCCACCAAGGAACACACTCGCCTATAGATAAATTACACGTGCCCACAGACATGTGTCCTGAAAAATCCTCCTCTCCATCTGAAATAAAAGATAACAGCACTGGGAGTAAATAACCCCATGTATCCACAGATACGTCGGTCACAAGTCCGATCGAAGGACACAACAACCTGGCAAACATTGCCTTACCAAGGACATTTAATGCATCACCCAAATTCCCTGTAAAGAATTCTCTAACAATCATGCATTCAACGCTTCGTCCTAAATACCTGAAAATAATTCTGTAAATCATACAGGCATCGTAAATTCGAAAACTTTATCGGCGCCCCTGTTAGCCAACGTTCCCCGCACAGCATATTTCCCTGGTTTATCCATGGCCTTGGCAACCTTTTGTCCTACCTACAAAAGCAATCTATGCATCTTGCATCTAACCGCCACGAATCGAATTCTTCAGCATAAAAACGTGCAAACAGAATCCGATCCTTGCCGCTAGCTAAGATACGGTACACAATTACCATTGTATACCGAAATCCCTTTTAGCACCATTGTCCTAATTGCGTTGCAGGCTATTTACGCAGCTGCACAATGTATCCTATGATGTCCCTTGTTCCTTCCTCTTTTCTCAATTTCGTTTTCCCATGAGCTTCGTTGCATGAGAAAACAATAGATCTTTTAGCACGCGTGCTAAGATCAAACCGGAGAGATCCTCGCCAATTCACCACCACAAAGAGAAACTTAACGTTTCTCTCGGGGAAGGAAAATTCACACAGTTCCCTCGAGGTTAATCCTTGAGTACAACAGTCGCGATAAACATTCGTCAATTAGCAGTCAAGGAGCGCCGATCCTCTTCTTTTCCAAACGAGATTCGTTCGTGTGTCCGAAAGTCGCAAGTAACGTGTTCCTCGTGAATTAATTAATTGTGATTCGATCTTGTATTTTTAATGTGTTAAAGCCCGGGAATAACTTACCTGCAAAATAAATGTAAACAGTACTCGAGTGTCTTCCCCCCAGTCTTTTTCTTTGTACCCGCGGTAATTGATGCATGATAAGGAAAATAAAAAAGAAACAATAAAAAAAGACTAAATAAACAAGTTCTCTTCGTGTTTAATTTGTGCTGTTTTTCGCTCCAGTGTGTTGCTTCCGTTTTGTACACAGTGTTCGGCGGAACACGGCACCGACATACCAAAATCCGCCAAAAGTCTACAATCTCAGACCCCAATCCTTCAGAGCGCCCCTTTAATACATTGCTTTTATATTTAACTCATCTCCTAAAACGCCATCAAATTATTTCCATTCCCGGGTCTAATTTTACTTTAATCTGCCACATTCGCCCTCGGCGACTATTGTTGCGTAGTGCAAAGTTATGGGACATCTTGGAGTATAAAATGTAGTTTAATCTAAGTTATATGTGTGCACTTGACAGTTGATAATTTGTATCACTACCAACACTTTTGTATGATACGACAATGTTCAAAAAGTAGATCTCCTATATTTACTTTTATTATGCAATTTGTCTGCATAAATCCCCTGAACCTGGTTCTTTATAGTCCACACGCCCTTCCAAATTGGTCCATTAAGCTCAGTGATTGCATAAGAAAGTAGTGAAAACTATTTCACAAACAATCCCCAATAAATCCACCCACACAATGAAGGCGTCCATCTCTTGTCGTTTTTGTTTTTTAATTATATTGTCATTGAATTGGATTTCCCACTGTGGGAAGCGTGGTCTGGAGTTTTAACGTGAATCTCACATCAAGCGATTCGTATGTGCGGAATATCGTTACAGGCAGGGACAATAAACTCGATACAAAAGAGAATGCTCTTAAATTGCATTAATTTTTCAATTTAACGATTCATTTAATTGATGATAAATCTCATCAAAGAGACTCATTTTAAAAAGGCCCTTAGCCGATAACTTTTCTTTGAACAAAACATTTTAACTGGCAAATAACTCCCCAGGATTTGAGGCATTCCAATGGCAGAAGTCTGTACGAATAATTCATGTGATTTGTTGTGAGCCCTATTTTAAAAAAAAATTGAATTCCGCTGGAGGCTGGGATTAGTGTGACCATTAAGTGTTGAAAAAATGGCGTAGATGAAAGAAGAGAAATTCAGAAGACGAACAGAAAGCCTACTCCCGTCGCCCTATAACCTTTTTCAGTTTAATTTAAGGTCAGAGCTTAATCCATTGTACAGATAGAAATTTCGAGTCATTTGTTTTGTAGCCAAAGATATTTTTATTAGGGGTTTACTCTCAATCAACACTTATTTGGGAAGGGTCATTAGCCGTATTTTTTTAAACTACATTGGAGATTAAAGCGAAGAAAGTTCATCTAAATAATTTGTTTTGCTTTAGACGCACTCTTAGTAATACAAGTCATGTTGTATGAGATTTTCCACGAAAGCCGTCTTCATCTAAATATGCCATCGTTATGGCAACAGAACACAACATTATTCATCATCATCATCATCGGAACTACAACCAGGATCCGGTCTTGGCTTTATTTAGCAAGTCTCTCCACTGGTATCCGGTTCATATCCGAGACTTGTTAAATTGTCCATTATAATTCGTTTTTCCGGGCGAGGTTATTAGCCTTGCGCCAACCTTTCTCACGATGCCGCTGCATGCATTGGTTCACTACTTGGCGGGTGCCAAAGTAGCTATTCAGGGTTATCACGTGGAGACTGTACGTCAACTTGGATTGAACAGGGACAACGATCGTCCTGGCCTTCGTCGGGTTGAATTCAATCAGTGACTTTGCCCTGTATGTTCGCTCCCATGCCCTCATTCTATGGAATACTTTTCTTTAAAAAAAAACTCCCAAAAGTCCTCTTTTTTGCGGTCGTACAACTTGTACCCCTTAACAGCACATCGTGGAAGACTATGTTAACCTCCCAAAATATTGTTCTTAATCCCTACACCGTTTGAGCTTAGAACTAACTAAATTCAACCATTCAAAATCTGCTTATTTCCTTGGTAGTTCCATGAAAGAAAACGCCTAAGCACGGAATCGGAAAACTTCTCTACTGGCTTTGTCTGAAATTGGGACTGTGTTAGTGTAGAAGAAACTTGCTCATATTTTGATTGCCAAAACGTCCTATAAGATGTTTATTATATTTACTTGCCATGATTCTCCTTTCCTTGTTCCCACAGTGGATACATTGCCAGCTCAACCGGTGATCCATAAAGAAAGAGGAAGTTCGCCATCTTGATTCGAGTAAGATTGAACGGAACTTGTGTTCACGAATGGTATCGGCATTATGCAATATTAGACCGAGGTTAGAAATATTTTTGCTGGTGATTTAACATTTAAATAAAATCAGTAATGAAATTCGGTGAAGTGAATGCAATGATACCATGTGCTCGGGTAGGTTTTCTAGTGAGCCAAAAACTGAAGCCTGCCATCAGCGGCTTTAATGCAATAAACGAAAGGCTATACACGTGCGTGCTATGCAAGTTTAAGAACATAAGCCTGATAAATGTTCACGGACCTACAGAGCAGTCGCGCAGAAAAAAAAAAAGAATACTACGAGAACGTCAAACGGGCCCTCAATGCCTGCCAAAGATACGATGTGAAAATCGTTCTTGGTGATGTGAATGCCAAAATAGGTCGGAAGCCCGTTTTCAGGCACTACGCAGGTTCCCATAGTTTGCATGAGGACACTAATGACAATGGACTACGACTCATCGAACTGCCAGCATCGAAAAACTTGGTCGTTGCAAGTACCAGGTTTCTGCGTAAAGATATCCACAAAGTCACCTGGCTATCACCTGATGGAGCCACTCGCAACCAAATTGACCACATGTTGATAGATCGCCGCCACTCCTCGACCCTGATGACGGCATGAACGTACCGAGGTGCCAACGCCGACTCGGATCACTATCTTCTTGGTACAGTTTTCCGAGCGCGGATTACCTTACGGAGACGTATTGCATCTGCGGATCAGGTTCGAATCAACACGGCTGCCTTACGCAATCAGAATACCAGTAACACCTTTGGTCATGCGCTAAAACTCGCCCTCGAAGAGCTCGACGAAGGGGGAGTGTAGATTCTGTGGCCAGAATTCCGAGCGTAGAAGAGAATTAAACACGCCTTAAGAATACTGTCATTAGTACTGCCAACTCCATCTTAGGCAGTAGTCGTAGAGATCGGAGCGACTGGTTTGATGATAAGTGCAAACTAGCGATTGAGCGTAAGAATGCTACATACCGGGCAATGCAGCAGTCTCGTAGAACGCGGGTGCGTGAGGAGAAATACAAAGAGCTCAGAAGATCTGAAAAAGGGCTTCACAGACAAAAGAAAAGTGGCTGGGAAAAAAACCTCCTCTGTGAAATAGAGAAAAGTAGAGGGAGTGGCCCGCACCAGGCAAGGAAGTTCTACCAAATAATCCGCAGTATGACGCGGTAAACACCACGCTGCACATACTGCAAGGATAAAGAGTGTAATCTGATCACCGACCCTGAAGGCAGTCTGGAGCGATGGGAAATGCACTTCAATGAATTGCTAAATGGCCAGCTCACAGAAGAATTGTAGGCTCCACCAATGAAAGATCAAGACCAAATACTGCCACCACCAAGCATTGAGGAAAAATTAAAAGCCATAAGACAGCTCAAATCAAATAAAACGTCAGGAGCTGATGGCATACCAGCTGAGCTGATCTAAAAAGGAGGGACAGCGTTATATCACGGAATTTATGAGATTGTGGTGCACGTATGGAAGCAAGAGGAGATGCCAGAAGATTGGCGTCGTGGTATAATTTACCCCACAGATAAGAAGGGAGATATCACAGTGTGCGGCAACTATAGGGGTACAACATTGCTGAGTACCGCCTATAAGATACTCTCGTCTATCCTGCAAGATCGGATAGCCGCATACGCTAAAGCCATCATTGGTCAATATCAGTGTGGCTTCATTTCAGGAAAATCGGCGATTGATCAGATATTCACCTTTAGGCAGGCAATGAAAAAATGTCTGGAATTTAAGATTCCATTATATCATCTATTTATGGACTTTAAGGCCGCCTACGACAGCATAGCCAGGGTAGAACTATATAAAGCCATGAGAGAGTTCGGCATTCCAAACAAATTGGTACGACTTAGTAGATTGACAATGACCAACGTACATAGTCAAGTAAAAATAGCGGGATTGTTGTCCAAACCAATAAACACCTTTAATGGACTCCGACAAGGGGACGGTCTGGCCTGCCTCCTCTTCAACCTGGTGTTGGAGAAAACAATCCGTGACTCTGGCGTCACCACTAGAGGGACTATTATCACCAAGTCCTGTCAGATACTTGCTTACGCAGATGAAATCGACATCATCGGTAGAACCGAATCGGCTGTACAGGACTCCTTCACCCAGATCGAGCAAACAGCACAAAAACTGGGACTGCACATTAATGAGGGGAGAACTAAGTACATGGTGGAAACTTCTGCGGAGAGAAGACCTAACGTTGGTCAAACTATCAGGATCTTGGAGCACGAATTTGAAGTAGTGCAATACTTTAACTGCCTTGGGTCAATAGTATGAGCCGATAACAATATGGAAGAAGAAATACGCGAACGGCTGATCAAATCCAACAAACCCTACTATGGTCTATCAAGGCTCTTTAAATCCAGAAATTTATCCGGATGTTCTGGAGCTACTACTGTACAAGACCATGATCTTAACAGTATTCATAATAGATCCGAGACCTGGGTGCTCAATAAAAGAACTCTGAACTCTTAGCCGCGTCCGAGAGGAAGGTCTAAAGGAGAATTGTTGGCCCCATATGTGAGGGAGGACGATTCCGGTGACGTTACAACCATGAGTTGTACGTGATTTACCTTGAAGGTAATGTTGGAAGAAAAATCAAGCTTGATAGACTCCGGTGGGCAATCTACCTTGAAGCTAAGAAAGAAATGTCAAGCTCGGCACATTCCGTTGGGCGGGACACCTAGCTTGATTGAGCGCAGAGGACGCTGCCAGGAAAGTCCTTTGTGGCAGGATGTTTTGAAGGAGACAGTGCGGCAGACGTTGTCTGCGATGGAGGGATGGCGTAGACCAGGACGCCCAGAGCCTGGCAGTGCCAAACTGGATGACACCGGCTCGAAATCGAGACCAATGGAGAGATTTGTTAAATAAGGCCAAGACCGGACCCCGGATGTAGGCCCGATGATGATGGTGATGAATGCAATGATAATACGAGTAGTAATAATAGTATATTGTGGAGATTAATGAACATATTTACAAACAACGCAGGGAATGCATTTTAAACCTATTCAGTATCTCCATACTGTAGTTGCTGCTTTTTTATTTTATTTTTTTAGGTGTGTGGCTGTTGCTTTAAACGCCACTAATCATCTTCCCATTAACCATTTAAAAACTTCCACCTAGAGCGGCCGAAAACCGATAAAACAAGTACTGGTTGCTTGCCTAGCAATTAAGCATGTACTTACCTTTGTGTCGCCCAGCTAAATTGTCTCCGAAACCATATTTTCGATAATTCAATAGCACGAACCACAAGAGACATTTTCCTCACGGGCATCATGTGCTAGAAAGTAATTCGCCGGGTGTATGTTGCATCTTGGGATTTCCTAGTAGGTACACCAGGCAATCAACATTGTCCGAACCATATCACCAAGATATACCCTTACGCGTCAACCGCACATTGCAGGAGATGTTTCATCTTTCCTTTTTTCTGCATGCCCACATTGATCGGTCATCCGACCGACAAATACATTAAGGCGTACGGCTGACCGCCCAAGGAATTCGAGTTCTCATAAATGGAAAATTACCATCGAGAATTCGACTACCTGGAGATGCCACCAAGATGTGCACAATCAGCATACATGCTTTACGCAATCGCAGCAACAAAAGCAACAAAATCTCTATGTGGAGATAAGCAACCATGCTAGCTAATGTGGAATTATCGTATCCACGGTCCGCTTGCTCATGCACAGCATGAGAGTGCGAGGTAACCGCATCTGTGTGTGTGCACATCCTCTCGCTGATCATCTTTTAAGATCATACCTTATATGGTCGTCGGGGCGATGGATGAACATTTTGGTGTTCCGTCGCTTCGGTGGCAATAGTCAATCGCGTTACAGATTCCGTGGAGGCAAGTCGGGCCTCCACGTTAAATAAGTCGAGTCGAAGCATCCACTGGTGTACGTTGGTTTAAAAGGGTCCTCCTTCATGTAAAATATATACGGAGTAGATTAAATAAGTGAACATTTGCAATTTAGTTTCAATAGTGAATAATTGTACAACTTATTGGATTCTCGAATATATTTCAATAGTGAATAATTATACAAGCTATTGGACTCTCAAATATTTTGGTGTTAATATCTAACAATAAATAAAAAAAAAGAAAAGGAGCAACACGGAGTTTTACTTTTTTTTGGAGGGGAAAGCAGCGACTGGGTATAGCGGTGAACCTGTGCCCCGGAGGCACCTTACCACTAAAGTCTAAATATACAATATACCCACGTTGGTGCGAAAATAACCACAGCTGTACCACACTTACTGATAAATTACCCAGTAGATCCCTTCGCTTAGACAAATGAAATAACTCATGTGTTTGGATTAAATTGTATTCGGGAAAAACTAGATGCTATTTCATTAGCACATTTTAAAAGAATGACAGACAACACCAGCTATGGAAACTGGAATATGATCTGAATCCTCCATCGATCACACACTAAACTCCGTCGAAAACCAATTGCCGTGGGATTCTATAAATTTCGAATAGTTTTTCAACTCGGACAAAATATAAGTTGTGGGGAGTTTTACTCACGAAAGGGTAATTGCAAAAGTTTTCCCACACACTAACCAAACCCTCTTTGTGATTTACAAGTTGTACTATACTTGTACATATTTCATGGAGCCGTTTAGATATGTGGAACGTAGGGTGACTGAAAATAATCAGGATAATAAATTGCGCTTCTTCGAGTCATTTTGATTCTACGTCAAGTGTGTGTATCGGGAAAATATTTAGTGGGCTGAGTGAGATGATAAGCATTATTTATCTCATACAGGGAGAAAGTGACTGCATTATTGAAATTTTATGGGGTTGACTTTAGATTATCGCTATTTCTGTGAACAACTGTGCTACGCGTGGGAAAATTTATCTGTCCTCCTGTTAAATTGCCAGATATATATTACACCCAAGCTTTAAGCGAAACGAGTATCACCAAAAGCAAGTGCCCTTGCTCGCAAGGCAAATTGTTGATGTGTAAGATAAGGGCGTACGTATTTTGATAAATAAAAGTCGTTATTAAATGTCGTGCACTAAAAGTCATTGTCAGTTTGTTTTACTCGCTGTATGCTGCAAGGTTTGGGAGACGCGGGGTATATGTTGATAGCTAGCCCAGATCCTTGGGAATTCAGTTGGTATTCAAAAGAGCTGAACGTGTGCGGTGTGGATACAACAATTGTCTGTTTTATTTGTTATCTTCGTCAGGTTTGTCACATTAGAGGAGCACAGAATGCTCAACTTACCAAAACATTAACTTTAAAAAGACCTTTCGACAGTACACAACTCACAGCTCGGGAGATGTAATTCGTCAGGAAATAGGGAAAACGTTAAAAACCTGCGCTAGTTAGTTCGCGAGACTCCCGATCTTTCTGATTTTCTTGGTTTGAATTGCACCCAATTAGATGCGATAATAAAAGGACGTACTCACGGTGGGAGTTTTGAATTTTGTTAGAATCAAGGACACGTTTGTTTATTTATTTATTTTCTGGCTTTATTTTCGAAACATCGTTTATATTCCTTGGTGTTTTAATTCTCTTTTTTAACCATTTTTACTGATATTACATAACTTATATGTGTATAGTTGAAAAAGTAACCATACCTCTTGCTTATTTAAAATATGTATATAAACACGGAAATTACTTTTAGATTTGTTCCTAACGTTTCTACGCTTCCTATTTGACTTTTCAACTTAACTCCTTTCACGATATGTCGCTTTGTTTTTTTCGTTCTTTCGACTTTTATGTTTCGCACGCTGCCCGATCAACTCGACTTTTTACTTTCGTTGTTGTCCTATCGATAAAACTAGGTCATACAATTTAACCGTTATCATATGACCCGTTCAAAGGCGATGATTGATCTCTAGTTTATCTGATATATCATCGCCGGTGTAATAATTGGGAGTTTATATGCGCCAATGTAAAATAGGTTTAATGTTTTAAATCTATGTTTAAAATGTGAAATGTGGATTGCATGTGTTATGCTTTAATTGCGTGTTTAATTTAAAAGTGTAATACCATCGTGAATCAAATATAAACGGTAATTTCTTTTTATACATTTATTGAATAATGTTACAAGTAACTACAATAAATTAAGAGCAAATATCTGAGTAGAAATATCAGCGATAACGGAGACTATGTGCCAGCCAGTTCGCAGAAATTTTGCAATACGTTTATAAGAACGAAACGTGTTAGCTAAATAAATGAATCTATTTAGGTGACATAGTAAATGAATAATTGAATATATTTATGTGACAGTTATAATAGATACACCCACAGTACATAAGCAAATAGTGAAGAACAACACAGAAAAAAAAATGGAATTGTAGTGCTCTGAAAAGCCCTACCACCTTTTTTCCTCCATTTCCACATCCAAATCCCAGCTATTTTACTACAAAACTCAAAATCCGATCAAAACCCGAAAAAACCCAAACATAAACCAAAATTCGCAATAAACGAATCAAACAATCGTTTATCGCTTATTACCTGCTTCCACGGCATAATTAAATCCAAAATCTTAAATTAAAATCAAATTCCCAATAAAAGGATCTAATATTCGTTTATTGTTCTATATTCGCCCCACGGCATCATCAAATCTCAAAATCAGAGATCGTTATCTCTATCTGAAAAATTCCATTGAGTTAAGCAAATAGAAAACCAAAACCAGATACATATCGACATCTGCGAAATAGTTTCGTAAGAATTCAAGAAATTGAATTCTTATCTTAAATAAACACTGAGCATCTCACTCAGGATTCCAAAATCGGGATTTTTGTAGGAAATTGTGTATTTTCGAGATACAAATTTCGATTTGGTTTCACTTATATGGGTGATGAATTTCAGATTCGAGGATTAGTCTCTAGGTTGGCGTCCAACGTTTAAGGACGTCAATCATTTAAATTAAATATTAAAATTAATAAAAGTAGTTGCAGATTCAAAAAGCTGCATTTATATTGGGCCTGGTCGATTCCCAGGACCCGAATTCAACAATCGTTCGCTTCTCTTCCTCGTTGGTCGAGAAGAACGGAAGCGAACCGTACTACAGAATAAGCAAAAAGCATCAGCCGTATACCAAGCAATAACATAACAAATCCATGTCAGTTTAGAAATCGGATTCGTACACGCGGCAGTGACCCGATGTGTGTTGAGCATTGAGTGATTCCAACCATTCTTGACCATTTTGAGTGATTCTAACCGTCATAGCGTTAGTTCGAATCACACGTTCTTCATTATCGCCTTAACATAACAAAAGAGGGGAGAGGGAAGATCGACTAAAACGAGACAAGGAGAAATATGTCCTTCATCGTTTGTCCGGCTTCTGGTTGCCTTGCGACTACCAGGATCACCCAATATAGTGACAATATTACGCTCGATATCGGGATTTCTAAGAAAAGGAAGAGGGTTTTCTAATTGCATGCGGTTTCTAACTATATAGATAAGCGGGTGTAAGGAATTAAATCATACAAGACTGATCAGAATTTTTATAAAATGAAAATCTTCATACATTGAACCGATCTACTGTTTTATTAAAAAAGAAATTATTACGAAAAATAAGGGCTGCCTGTCGTGGGCAACAATCGATTCGTAAGCGAATAGATAATTAAAGCAATTAAACGAATAGACAAGTAAAGCACTTAAATGTTATAAGAGAATGTGGGGGTTCTATATATTACATGGAGAACCAACCCACAACTCCAACCTAATTTTGACCGCTAACAGCGCTTCACCTTAACCCAACTCCCCCATTCAAACTTGCAAAGAATACTGTGGTATTTCTTTTACCAACACCGATGAGAAAGTCATTCGTAACAAGCGCAATAGGGTATCTCTGTCACTCGGTGGTAACCAAACAAGAAATTAAACACCGGCTTACAGTCAAGGAATTCTTTATTGTTATTAATTAATAAACAAAACTTAACGGAACTAAGGATCATCTCTTGATAAAAATTTTAGGAATTAAACTTTTAATGCACTTTTATTTTATTAATAACTGAATTAAACTTTTCATATACTTTTAGGAAGTACTAAGGATACACATTAATTACTAACTATAGTCTATACACTTTTATTTTATTAATAAACGGAATTAAACTTTACATATACTTTAAGAAGTAGGTAAATTCACATTAGTTACTCACTATAGTCTATACACTTATATTTTATTAACAAACGGAATTAAACTTTACATATACTTTAAGAAGTAGGTAAATTCACATTAGTTACTCACTATAGTCTATACACTTATATTTTATTAACAAACGGAATTAAACTTTACATATACTTTAAGAAGTAGGTAAATTCACATTAGTTACTCACTATAGTCTATACACTTATATTTTATTAACAAACGGAATTAAACTTTACATATACTTTAAGAAGTAGGTAACTTCACATTAGTTACTCACTATAGTCTATACACTTATATTTTATTAACAAACGGAATTAAACTTTTCATATACTTCTAGGGATTACAATACTGTTTGACTATACCGAAAAGTAGTTGTTGGTAGTTGTTTTCTGACTAAAATTAATCAACGTGGAGGCCCGACTTGCCTCCACGGAATTTGTAACGTGATTAAGCATATCGACCGAAGCGACAGAACACCAACATTTTCATCCATCGCCCCGATGTCCATATAAGGGATGATCTTAGAAGATGATCACCGAAAGGATGTGCACACATACAGATGCTGGTGACTTCGCACTCTCATGCTGTGCATGAGCAAGCGGACCGTGGATACAATAATTCCATAAGGGGAACATTAGCTGGCATGGTTCCAGCTGGTGCCGTTATCTCGAAATAGAGATTTTGTTGCTTACACCATCAGCGACTGTGTAAAGCATTTATGCTGATCGTGCACATCTTGGTGGTATCTCCACGTAGTCGAATTCTCGATGGTAATTTTCCATTTATGAGAACTCGAATTCCTTGGGCGGTCAGCCGTATGCCTTAATGTATTTGTCGCTCGGATGACCGATCGATGTGGGCATGCATAAAAAAGGAAAGATGAAACATCTCTCGCACGTGTGCGGCTGACGCGCAAGGGGGTATCTCATTGATATGGTTCGAGCAATGTTGGTTGCTTGGTGTACGCCGCATTTCTTACTAGGAAATCCGATGATGCAACATACACCCGACGAATTATTTTCAAGCACATGATGCCCGCGAGGAAAATGTCTCTTATGGTTCGTGCTATTGAATTATCGAAAATATGGTTTAGGAGACACTTTAGGTGGATGACGAAAATGTAAGTACATGCTTAATTGTTAGGCAAGCAATCAATACTTGTTTTATATGTTTTCGGCCGCTCTAGGTAGAAATTTTCGAACTATAATGGGAAGGTAGATAGTGGCGTTCAAAGGAACCGCCACAATACACTTCACAATCTGCAATAGCATACATTCCCAAACTTGCAAGAATTCATCTCCAAATCTGCAATCGCATATATTTCCTAATCTGTGATAGAATGCATTTTTAAAACTTACAACAGAATATACCTCAAATACTGCAACAGATTACATTTTAAATCATCTGCCTCATCTACACCAAACCGCATCTAGTTTTCCCCGCAAACTATTCCGGCTCACTTCCCACTTAAACTATTTTTCCCGCTTGCAACCAAGCGGCTTTACTCTTCCCAAAAACCATTTCAGTTCCCATTCTACTTAAACCGTTTTTTCGCTTGTAACCAAGCAACATTTAAACCAATTGAAACAATACCAATTCTCCTTACTGGTAAGTCACCAGTACTATGCGTTGCACTTCCACGAAACAACCATCGCAACGATCAAGGATCATGTTCCTTCGTCTAACCGACAACCCATGCCTATACTTGGTTATGCCTCTGAACCCGATTTCTCAGTATACACTGCAACCGAGGAATCTAACTCAGCATGTACGGCAGGAATTCCCTGAAACAAATTCTCTATGCGCGCTTAGCAACCCCTCTTCATGTTCCTAGTAAGTGGCAGTGAGCTTACTTAGCTACGACCCCACTGCCACGACACCATGAATGGATTTTTGCCCCTTTTTGGTCAGTCGAGAAATATCCATCAACGCGCACGCACGCGGGGTCGAGGTTGGACTACCAATACGAGAAGGGTCGATACTCATCCATCAAGTGGGTTATAAGCCAATCGTTGAAGTCCGAGTCAAGGATCGAGAGCAATTGTATCACGAGTGAAAGAACGTTACCACATACGTTAAATTCAACTTAAAACAAAGACAGTCAAGAGTGCTAATTTGTGTTTAGCTCGTTCAGACAAACAAGTGGAGTCTTGATGGTTATTAATAAAAAAAAACATTATTCAATCCTGTAACATTACCACATACGTTAAATTCAATTTAGAATAAAGACAGTTAAGAGTGCTAATTTGTGTTTAGTTCGTTCAGACGAACAAGTTAGCCTCGATGATTAAAAAATAACATTATTCAATCAGAAAATCAAAGTGTCTCACTTCTCTTTCCGCTTGGGACGCCGTCGCCGTTGTAGTTAATTCCAGAGGACCGCAGTTGTGAAGTAGTGGGAGTTTAGTGAATCCCGCGTCCGTGCCGGCGCACAGACTTCCACTCCACAAGTATTCATAATAAATTCGGATAAAGGTTCGGAAGCTGCTAAGTGTAACAGCTTTCATGTCCATTAATAAATTGAAAATTATGCAATCACTGTTGTACGTAGGTTTGATACTAACATGAGAGAGTCATATTTTGGTTATAGTTATGGTAACTTACTACTATCTATTTCACGATTACATTTGAAACGCACGAAAAATTTATACATACACTCAGTATCCCCATTTGCAGTTTATTAAAAGAAACTTTTATTTACACTAATTATAATTGACTAGCGGGGGTAGGTTTCTGTAATTTGTTACTCCCAACCACCTTGCTGTGGTGTCGCTATGCTTCATGACAACATTTTACGAGTAGTCTGCCTTTCTTTTTATTTCACGTATTCCGCACTAAACCCCACTTAATTAGTAGAGATTGCATCCCTGCGTGGGTCGCTCATATGCCATTAATTTTGATAGCTTTGGTACTTTCGCAATATGCACTACAAATTGTAGGTAGCTGAAACAAATCACACATGTCTTAATGGTGCCTTTATCCAACTCGATCGCAGAATATAAAGATCTCTGCCACCCGGAGAAAACTTTTCTACGAAATACGTAAACAAATATATTTTTACAAGTTTTTTGTTTTAAAATGTTTCTATAACAATAATAACGGAATTACCAATCATCATTATCAACATCATCGGCACTAGAACCGGGAACCGGTCTTGGCCTTATTTAACAAGTCCTGAGGCTTGTTAAATTTTCCATAATGATTTGTTTGTTCCGGGCAAGTCATTAGTCTTGCGCCAGAGGCTGCCCGACGGGAAATCGAACCCCGGTCTCCCGCGTGACAGGCAGGTATACTAACCAGTATACTATCGAGGTATACCCGCCAGAAAAATAGGGCTCTTGTAACTTGTGGTTCTACGGACCACCGCTCCTACATGGCACTGAAACAATTTGATATCATCCTTACACACAGAACACTGAGTGCAATCTGGAGCTCAAGCGTCCTGCAGCAGCCGCTATAAGGACAAAAAAAGGTGGTTGTCATCTTTATTATCTATTTCGTGTATTGGTTTACGTGCCTGTGTAGGGTTATCTTTTGTGTTATTTGGTGTTGGGTCCTTACCTTACCTGCTGGGGCAGGACTGTTCTGGATGCACACGTCGCGCGGGTCCTTATTATCATGTGGGGCCCTCGTCGTATTTCTCTTTGTTATACTCAAAGTTTTTCCGTTCACCAAAATGCACTTGAAAATAAAACAATCTTTTCTCCTTAACTTGATTTATTTGTAATAAGGTCCTAACTCTACTTTAACTTAGGTTATTTGTAATGATGCTTTAACTTGTTTATTTATAA
Source organism: Microdon myrmicae (assembly GCA_963931805.1). Taxonomy (NCBI): domain Eukaryota; kingdom Metazoa; phylum Arthropoda; class Insecta; order Diptera; family Syrphidae; genus Microdon; species Microdon myrmicae. Next base: position 37,375,626 of record OZ007496.1, read on the forward strand.
TAATACTTTAACTGTGTTTTAACTTTGTTTATTTGTAATGATGCTTTAACATTGTTTATTTATAATGATGCTTTAACTTTACACACCGACTTAAACCACTGACTTTCCGTAACGTCGACACACTTTTTTCTTTTGTACCAGCAAGGTAACCCGAACTTTATTGATTTTAATCAGGTCAATGATTTCAACTCAACTCTTTTTCACAATTCTACAGGGAGATGAATTGAATTAATTTTAAAAAAGATTTAATTGAAAAAATGAAAAACCAACTTTGGAATATTACCAACTCAACCCGACACCTCGGCGTACGCGAACTCTCTCCCCACCGTCTCGGTTAATCGTCTTCAACCAACTCGACTCTCGTCTCTTTGTGTCGGTCAAAAAAAACTCTAGTTCCAACTTTCGTTAGTGGTTTTCTCATTTTTATTTTCTTTTTTCGAAATCTGGTTTCTTCCGCCGGATCAAAGGATATTTCCTTTTTTCCGCCTGATCCTTTTTTCGGTATTAAACACAAAGAAAAATCAATAGTGCGGTTATTACGCCTGTTGTTATCTTTAACCGAATGGGCAAAGATTTTTTCCGTGGGAACCGAATGAACGAAAGATTAATAACACCGAGGCGAACGTGCAATGTGGTTTATTGCCTTTTGTTTGTTTTAACTTAATTTGGTTAAAACGAAAACTGGCGCTGGTTGTTTTAATGGTTTTAGGTAACCATTTTTCTAAGGCGTCATAAAATTGCTGGTGCGCATTTTTATGATTCTCAGCGATTTTGTTTGGGCGACGGCATCTGGGCTGCACATTTGGCTCTTAGGGGTATTTGTGGTGAACCCTTGGTTCAATGATTATATTTCGGTTTTTTATGTGAGCAAATTGGACGTTCAGTTCAATTTACTCGGGGTTTAATTGAGTAGCGCAAATCGAACGTTTAGTTTGATTTGCTTGCAATCAATTTATCGGGACCATTTGGGGTATTAGGTAATGTTGTTATTGTTTTAGGCGAACGTGCAGTTCAATTTATGATGCCTGTTTTTTTTTTTGCTTAGCTAATGTCACATCTTTTAAGTGGATGTTCTTGGCGTGTATCGCTGTTAGTGGTCGCGGCTGGCTCCAAAGAAGTAAGTTTTATGGGATGGGTGGTTGTGGCCGTAACAGCTGTAGATCGAAACTATTTCAACAAGCTTATGTGCTTGTCGAATTCATGTGTAGAACCAAAGTAGGTTCAACCTAACAATAGGTTTCCGCAAGGCGTTAGTTTCTGTAATGACCTCTCCATTCGACTCAAATCTCATACAGCCCAGCCATTTATTCAGGCTTGAAAACAGGAAATAGTCGCAGGGGGCTAAGTCTGGAGTATATGCTGGATGAGGTAGCAGTTCGTAGCACAGTTTATGGAATTTGCTTGATTACGCTTACTCAGCACACGAAACTCATTTTTGTCCATTTTTGTTAAAATTCACGAGGTTGTCTGCTTTCAATGGCTGTCACACATAAACTAAATGACGTAGCTTGCTCAAACTCTGACAATAGTCTATTTGTCGATAGTAGTTAATGGGAGCAGTTGCATTTAAAGTTATTGGGCGGGAAACTCAAAAAGTCACCGGCTTATCAAACTGACCTCGTACCATACTACATGTAATCCGATTTAGTTTTTATATAAAATCGTTGTAAAATTACCATAACTTATTATTACAATGTTTGATTTTTGTTTCTTTTTAGGTAAGTGCAATCAAGTTACAATTACATTGACTGTCCACCGTAAGTAAAGCTAATATTTATGTGTTTCAAAATGCCTTTAAAATATACGAGAACGATGTCACGAGGTTATGTTAAATGTTTAGGTATCTAATTTTCAGTGGTGTAGACTATAAAATTTGTATGCTGACCTAGTTAGCATTTTCCCTCTTAAAAATGGAATTGCTCTTTTTCCAAATATTGACCTTCGTGGCCGATTCAGTAACAGTGACAATTTATTTATTGAATCAGATATCTTAGCTTATAGACTTCTCAATAGAATATTACATAATTGCTTAGTACTGAGGAATGCCATGGACGCAGCTCTTTCGTTATTTTATGCTTTCACTTTCCAACACAACTTTTTTCTCTTTATTATTGTTGTATTTGATATATTGGTGATTAGCTTATGTCTATATATAAATAACTATGAAATATGTACCATTATTTACAGTTATTTGCATATATATTTAGTGCATTTTTGTGTGCCTAATCCTTACTTGATATTATACCCGGTATTTTACCTTATTTTGATCACCTCGCATCTTCGAAATTGCTATAGGACGATTGTCGGCCTTTACTTTGTCCTGGGACAACTAAATTTTTAGTAGCTCTCTAGGTTCTGAAGGTAGAAATATTGAGTTACTCCTAAGCCGGATGTTTCCCACTCGTTGTAGATATTCCTGTCTGTGAGATTTTCGAGAGCATCATTTTAATGATCCGTCGTAATGGCAGCAGACTTATTTTAACAATCGTGTAAACTTGGTTGGTAGAGTAACCTTTATTTTCGATCCATAGAACATCTAAATGCCGCTTCAGAGAACCTCCTGATTCCTTCCCGCCGTGGGCGAAATTATAAACAATAAAGGGAGACAGGTATGTCAGTAAAGGCCTAACAATGCTTTTATATAACAGTACTTTAGTTTTTGAAACGACTTAATTTTCAATAGAACACTTTTCTTTAAGGGTTACATATCTTTGACATTTTTGTCATTGGCTTAAATAATGTGAAAGCATCCAAAAATGATATTCAATAGTAAATAACTCTCAGATCTAAATTTCTGATTCAATCTCAATTGCTTTCGAGGCGCTTGGCTCGGTTATAATAGCATTTTGGGCTTGTTTAGCTTAGTTGGTACTTTTAAGTCTTAAGCCTTACTTGCACGATACTTATACTAACTACATATACTATTATTCATCATCATCATAATCATCGGACCTACAACCGGGATCCGGACTTGATCTCATTTAGCAAGTCTCTCCACCGGTTCCGATTTCGAGCCGATGTCATCCAGTTTGGCCTCCAAGGCTCTGGGCGTCCTGGTCTCTGCCATCCCTCCATCGCAGACAAGGTCTGCCGCGCTGTCTCCTTCCATACATCCTGCTACAAAGGACTTTCCGGGCAGGGTCCTCTTCGCTCATTCGAGCTAGGTGTCCCGCCCATAGGAATCTGCCGAGCTTGATGTTTCTTACAACGTTAGCTTCAAGCTAGATCGCCCACCGGAGTCTATCGAGCTTGATTTTTCTTACAACATTAGCTTCAAGGTAGATCGCGTACAACTCATGGTTGTAACGTCACCGGAATCGTCCTCCCTCACATATGAGGCCAACAATTCTCCTTTAGACCTTCCTCTCGAACGCGGCTAAGAGTTCAAAGTGACTTTCATTAACCACCCGGATCTCGGATCCATACATGAATACTGGTAAAACCATGGTATTGTACAGTGGTAGTTTGGATGTTTTGTATAAATTTCGGGATTTAAAGAGCTTTGATAGACCGGGCTTTGTTAGATTTGATCAGCCGTTCGCATATTTCTTCTTCCATATTGTTATCGGCTGATACTATTGACCCAAGCTAGTTAAAGGATTGCACTATCCATATCCGTGCTCCGCTGCCCTGATAGTTTGAGCAACGTTTTGCAGATGTGGCCACCATATACTTCGTTTTTCCCTCGTAAATGTGCAGTCCAAGGTTTTATGCCACCTGCTCGATCTGGGTGAAGGAGTCCTGTACAGCCGAATCGGATCTACCGATGATGTCGATGTCATCTGCTTAGCTAAGTGTCTGGCAGGACTTGGTGACAATAGCCCTTCTAGTTGTAATGCCACAGCCACGAATTGCTTTCTCGAACCCCAGATTGAAGAGGAGGCATGCCAGACCGTCCCCTTGTCGGAGTCCATTAAAGATGTTTATTGGTTTGGACAACAATCCCGCTATTTTTACTTGACTATGTACGTTAGTCATGGGCAATCTACAAAGTCGTAATAATTTGTTTGGAATGCCGAACTCTCTCATGGCTTTATATAGTTTTACCCTGGCTATGCTGTCGTAGGCGGCCTTAAAGTCTATAAATATATGATATAATGGAATCTTAAATTCCAGACATTTTTCCATTGCCTGCCTAAAGGTGAATATCTGATCAATCGCTGATTTTCCTGAAATGAAGCAACACTGATATTGAGCAATGATGGCTTTAGCGTATGGGGCTATCCGATCTTGCAGGATAGACGAGAGTATCTTATAGGCGATACTCAGCAATGTTATAACCCTACAGTTGCTGCATAGTGTGCTATCACCCTTCTTATGTATACGGCAAATTATTCCACGACGCCAATCTTCCGGCATCCACTGTTGCTCCCATACGCGCACCACGATCTCATGAATTGCGTGATGTACGGCTGTCCCTCCTTGTTTGATCAGCTCAGTTGGTATGCCATCAGCTCCTGGCGCTTTATTTGATTTGAGCTGTCTTATGGCTTTTAATTTTTCCTCAATGCTTGGTGGTGGCAGCATTTGGTCTTGATCTTGCATTGGTGGAGCCTCCAATTCTTCTGTGAGCTGACCATTTAGCAATTCATTGAAGTGCATTTCCCATCGCTCCAGACTGCCTTCAGGGTCGGTGATCAGATTACTCTCTTTATCCTTGCAGTATGTGCAACGTGGTGTTTACCGCGTCATACTGCGGATTATTTGGTAGAACTTCCGCGTCTGGTGCGGACCTCGCTCTCTACTTTTCTCTATCTCACAGACTAAACTCTTTTGTCTGTGAAGTCTTTTTCCAGATCGTCTGAGCTTTTTGTATTTCTCGTCGCGTACCCGCGTCCTATGAGACTGCTGCATTGCCCGGTATGCAGCATTCTTACGTTCCGTCTCTAGTTTGCACTCATTATCAAACCAGTCGCTCCGATCTATACGACAACTACCTAGATGGAGTTGGCAGTACTAATGACAATATTCTTTAGGCGTGTCCATTTCTCTTCCACACCCGGCATTGTGGTGCCAGGGCTTACTCTCCCTACATCTAGCTCTTCGAGGGCGAGTCTTAAAGTATGACCAACGAAGTTGCTGGTGTTCTCAATGCGTAAGGCAGTCGTGTTGATTCGAACCTGATCCGAGGATGCAATACGTCTCCGTAAGGCAATCCGCGCTCGGAAAACTGTACCAACAAGATAGTGATCCGAGTCGACGTTAGCACCTCGGTACGTCCTTACCGTCATCGCGCGCGAGGAGTGGCGGCGATCTTTCAACACGTGGTCAATTTGGTTGCGAGTGGCTCCATCAGGTGATAGCCAGGTGACTTTGTGGATATCTTTACGCGGAAACCTGATACTCACAACGACCAAGTTCTTTGATGCTGCCAGTTCGATGACTCGTAGTCCGTTGTCATTAGTGTTCTCATGCTAACTATGGGAACCTGCGTAGTGCCTGAATAATGGCTCCCGACCTATTTTTGCATTCAAATCACCAAGAACGATTTTCACATCGTATCTTGGGCAGGAATTGAGTGCCCGTTCGACGTTCTCGTAGAATTCTCTTTTTTCGTCGTCAGGGGACTCCCCTGTAGATTCCTGTAGATTTGTAGCGGTTCCATCAAACCCCACGGTCCACTAACCTGAAAAACCCCCCATATCCGCAAGTCAACTCTCATTGTCGCCCGCCAATGCAATCGCATTGGCACCTGAAAATATTTCCTTTTCCAAGGACATTAATGCATACAGGCATTACAAAGAATTCCTAAAAAGAATTGCGTCTACAAGGGCATTCATACATTACGAAGCATATCTGCATTAGCGTCCCAAGAAACCGAATTTCCAAGTAGTGTAGATTTTCACACTATAGTTCGATCCTGCCGTCGCCATAGATGCCATGCATAATCGACACAGATGGTATACACAACCGTCATTGTGTACCCATCTAAATTACTTTCCGAAGACTTGCAACTATTGATTCAATTGCAAGCACTTCTCGCGGAAATATTTCCTTGTTTGAATCTTCAAACGATCCCCGACGCCTATTGTATGAATTATCTCTATTGTATGAAATATCGCAATCCCTTTTAGCATCTAATGATTGGCTGCTATTTAGACAGCCGACCCTCATTACCGAAAGATGCCGTAGGTCGTTTCACCATTGTTCTTTTTTTCCTCGTTTCGGGCAAAACGCATCGATCAACACGGTGATTTGTACGAACACACACATACACCACCGCGTACCTGAAATCGCTCTCCATTGGTAACTGGTCAAAGGAAATTTCATTTCCTTTTTACCACACCACCAAAAACTCACCCCAAACGATAAAATATCGTGGAGTCGTATTCCAACCGCCGACCGAGTCAGTCGTGTCACCCTCCACCGTACCGTGCACGGTACCGTGTGCACGGTACGGTGGAGATGGAGGCGATCCGACTAACTCCTGGGATGGTTGTAACACCACTCCGCGATTATAACTGATTATCGCTTCCCTGTGCGCACCAGGGTAGCGATAGGAGACACGACCCGTTCGGCTTGAAGGATGGATTAAGACTCAGCGATCGTCATCTCATGCAGAGATGATTTCGCTAAGGAAAAAAGGAAGAGAGAGAAAACCTTTTCTCTTAAGGATGTGACCACTAAGAAAATGCGATCTTTTTGGTGCAGTGGTATATGTGCACGATCGAACAGATTCAATGTAATTGCACGTGTTCGAAAGCAGTGGAACGACGAAACAGGCAGGCGGGAAAGACAAAAGGGAAAAATGACCAAATGCGCCGTTGGTAATGCGGGTCATTGTTTACGTGATGCCTCGTCGCTATTATCAACGTTGGGAGAAAAAAGGTGCTAAAAGCAAATTAGATGTTTATGGCATCTCTGGCTGCAGTAGAAACCGGGTTCATGTTTGCATTAGGAAATGCTGGAGAATTTGGTTTCAGCGTCTATTGCGCTAATTATATGCAGCTGCTTGGGTTGTTTATTGATAAGACAAACAAAAAAGGTTGCCAGGCAATATGTATGAAAAGGTACATGACGCGGCTGGGAAAATAGACGGCGCAGTATTTATGGTCCCTGTCATGAAGGATACAAATGTATGTAAATCTAATTATTTGTTTACCGGAATTCCTCTAAGGAAATTTGACTGGCGACGTAGATGCCGAAATTAATTGGAAATTCCTGTTAAGTTAATAAAGAAATCTTAAGGAGCAATGATATGCGAAGAGAATGCATGAAGGTAAGTTTTCTTTACAGGGACTTAAAGATCATAGATTTGATCTCTTAAATGCGTGCAGCATTTTTAGGTACTAATACTGTTGCATTACCAAACAAAGGGAGTGGGGTAGTAGTTATGGGGGTTTTTTCAGGTAAGTAGACCGTAGGGTTTGGCGGGACCGCTACATATCCATCAATTAAACCAATAAAATAAATTGATTTTTTGAAAAAAAAAAAATTACTGTGGCATAACCCCTTAAAGAAATGACAGCAATGCGCATATTCAAAGTTCTTGCATGACCAGAGAGTGTCCAAAAAATAGCAGACTCTCCTACATATAGTAGCTTCTGGGCATTCGGCCTGCGGCCCCGACGGATATTCTGTAATATTTCGACTTTTGGTATTGTTCTTCACTATTAGTTGTGAATATATCTGTTCGAAACGCCCCAGTAGAACTACACGAGTTTTGTTCATGGATAATACATAACACAACGAAATTCAAAATCACTTATATTGAGTTAGAACGTTTTCGAATCGTATATCGATCAACCTTCCCACACATCCTTATGGTTTTCATCTTGAACTTTGAATCTCCTTACCAGTGTCGAACAATACTATAGTGCTTGCAACAATAATGAAGAAGGTGTGATTCGAAATGATGCTATGATTGTTAGAATCACTGATAGATTGAACCAATGCTTAACACAACAAGCCACTGCCGCGTGTGCGAATGCGATTTCTAAACTCAATTAAGCTCAACTGATGTGGATTTGTTATGTTATTGCTTGGTATACGGCTGATGCTTTTGCTTATTCAATTTTCTGAATAGATGATAATGTATTGTTTGCGAATGTTCCGACCGAGAAAGTTTGTATTTCTATATACATCTCAATCCTCTCAAATTCTGGATGTCACAACAGATTCTGAACTTTTTTATACTTCAATAAATTGTTACTAAAACGCCTTACTTCTACTCCAGCACTCATCCTTCTCTAAAAGCGGTTAAAATTGAGAGTATTTGCAATTTAAAGCGTGATACTGGTATTTTGAAGGACGCTGGTTATAATGAACTGACCCTTAAATTCATAAGTTGTTTGCTGTCACAGCAGCAAATGTGGTAATAAAACTTTTGAAGCGAATTTTGAATGAGAAATATAATTTAAACGAACAAAGTTTCCCTGGCGCGTAGTGATTACAGGATTTTGGAACGTTACAAAAATATGCCGTCAAGGTAATAAATTCTAATTTCAACGATATCATTAATTTTTTATGGAAATGCCTTGTCAATGTAATGGCCTTTAGTAAAACAGTACTTATATACAGCTTACTACGAGGAGTGTCGAAATCGATAAATGTTTGTTTTCGAACTATTATCTAAACGCAGTGGCGAAGAAAATGAAGTCTGGGAATACATTCCACATTTGAATAGTAGAACTGCAGAAAGATTTTCTATTTTCAGGATGGTCGAATGTACGCCTAAATTAAAGCTCATGGGTATTTGCAGCCTTGTTGGATTCGTAGCGGCAGAATTGTTGGTTGACACTACTTGTTACATTTGATGATTTCTGAAAGAAATATTTAAAATATTTGTGGGTTGAATATCACAATTAGCTCAATCCAAGATTTTTAAAAAAATCTAATTCTCTCGCAAATCAATAGGTCTTGGTACTAGCATATAATCAAGCAACTTGTTCTCAATCCCGTCACAAAATAACACCAAAAACAGAATTATTTTCAAATTTAACTCGACCCTTATTTCTCCTTAAGGACATTTGAATGAAAGCATAAGAAAAAATCATGTTTTCAAAACCATAGTAATTCAAATTTTTGTTTCTTGAATATTAAAATGTATTGCGGTAGTTTTCGTTGAATAAACCTACAAATAGATGCACTGTTCAACAGGGGATTAATTTCTGATATAAAAAGCTGACCACTAGTCTGGTGTTACATAATCAAAACCCGCTCGAATTATTAATCTGATTCGCGTCATTTTAACCTAAAAACCCAATTGCCAAGAACCCCCATAGCACTATTGGTTGTAGCAGGAAATGAAGTGAACGGCCGACTACTCGTACGAAAGATATTATTTATTAAAAAGGAACTTAACAATGATTAGTATAAAACAATTCAAGTGTTACGTCATGTTAAAGCAAAAGGCGCGCTCGTTCTGGTGCAACTGTCAGAAGTAGGGTGTGCGCATTAAGGCATGAATTCATTTGCCCTTTACTTGTAATGCCCGGTCCGGCGCTGCAATCGCATAGAGCACGCAGCTTAGGGCGGATCCACAACACTCCCCCTCGATTGTAGGGCTAGGTCGATCCTCTCAAGAGCCCCTGACGCCGATCAATTCCAGACACTTCCGATGTTTTTCTTTTGTCAATCCCTTCGTGGGAAAATCCGCGGGTATCTTATCCGAAGGAAGGTGCTTGATGTCCAGTCGACCTTTGCGCAAGAGATCTCTGACGAAATGGTGCCTGATGTCGATGTGTTTCGATCTCGGGTGAAACGTGTGATTCTGGGTCAGTAGCTGTGCCCCTCGGTTGTCGTTCATCACCAGAACTCTTTCACACTCGGACAGCTTGAGCTCCGACAGGAATTCCTGTATGTATAGCGCTACTCTCGCGGCTTCAGTTAATTCCATTTACTCCGCACGGTGCGCTGTTTCCACGACTCCCAGCAGATGGCGGCACCGCTCAGGTTAAAAACGTATCCGGTATACGACCTTTGATCTACCGGGCACCCACCCCAGTCGGCGCCAACAAACCCTTCCAAGGTTTTCATGCTCTTCGTGTACGTGATTCTGAAGTCGGCGGTCCCCTTCAGATATCTCAGGACGCGTTTCGCCGCCTTCCGGTGTGCGTCGCCGTGACAAGTGTTGAATTGACTGAGACAACTGACAATATGCGAAATGTCCGGTCTTGTGGCAATCACCAAGTACTTCAGAGCTCCGACAAGCTCGCGATAGGGCCGATTTCCTCCTGGTGATCCTTCTTCTTCAACGTCCTTCTCGAGCCTCGAAGCCGATTCAACGGGAGTACAGTGTTACAGTCCTCTATCCGAAATCGAGAGAGTTTGTAGCGGTCCCGCCAAACCCATAACTACTACCCAACTCCCTTTAGTTTGCTAATGCAACAGTATTAGTACCTAAAAATGCTGCACGCATTTAAGAGATCAAATCTATGATCTTTAAGTCCCTGTAAAGAAAACATACTTTCATGCATTCTCTTCGCATACCATTGCTCCTTAAGATTTCTTTATTAACTTAACAGGAATTTCCAATCAATTTCGGCATCTACGTCGCCAGTCAAATTTCCTTAGAGGAATTCCGGTAAACAAATAATTAGATTTACATACATTTGTATCCTTCATGACAGGGACCATAAATACTGCGCCGTCTATTTTCCCAGCCGCGTCATGTACCTTTTCATACATATTGCCTGGCAACCTTTTTTGTTTGTCTTATCAATAAACAACCCAAGCAGCTGCATATAATTAGCGCAATAGACGCTGAAACCAAATTCTCCAGCATTTCCTAATGCAAACATGAACCCGGTTTCTACTGCGCCAGATATGCCATAAACATCTAATTTGCTTTTAGCACCTTTTTTCTCCCAACGTTGATAATAGCGACGAGGCATCACGTAAACAATGACTCGCATTACCAACGGCGCATTTGGTCATTTTTCCCGATTGTCCTTGCCGCCTGCCTGTTTCGTCGTTCCACTGCTTTCGAACACGTGCAACAACATTGAATCTGTTCGATCGTGCACATATACCACTGCACCAAAAAGATCGCATTTTCTTAGTGGTCACATCGTTAAGAGAAAACGTTTTCTCTCTCTTCCTTTTTTCCTTAGCGAAATCATCTCTGCATGAGGTGACGATCGCTGAGTCTTAATCCATCCTTCGACCCGAGCGGGTCGCGGCTCCATCGCTACCCTGGTGCGCACAGGGAAGCGATAATGGAGAATAATCGTTTGTGTCGAGTCCAAAAAATTGAATTAACAGTGCGGTGCAGTAAACCCGATGTTTAAATAATAAACTACCGTTTGTTTGTTTTAATGTGCTGTTGTTTTTCTTGTGCACATTCGTGCTGCGGCGGAACTTTTGATTGATGGAGGAGGAAGTGAACTAAGTACCCATGCTGGTACATACTTCCTCCCCACAAGTTCCCGAACGTAATTTGGTTGAGAAATGGTAATCTAATTTCTGCTCCTGGCGATTTCGATCCCCAAACAATAGCGAGATGTTCCCAGGTCTCTCGGCTCGAATTCCTGCGACAAACCTTTTCGGACGAAATCAAGATCCTTCTGGTCTCGATAGAATAACAAAATGTCGTCAACGTAGACCAGTATTATCAACGGTTCTCCCCCTCGTTTGAGGCGATAAACGCACGGATCCGCGATCGTCGGCGTCATATTTAATTTTTCGAGTTTCCCATCCACCCTCTTGTGCCATTGCCGACCGGCCTGTTTAAAGCCGTACAAGGCCTTTTTCAAACGACAAACGTTTTTGCCACCCTGAAGCTATATCAGCATTTCCTTGGCGCGGCTCTCGATATCGGATTTGCCTTGTGTCGCGACGATTTTCCTCAAATATCCAGCGAGTATATCGGGTAATTCCATGTATGTTTCCTCTTCGATCGTACCCTTTAGGTAGGCGGTCGTGATGTCCACCTGATGCACTTTAAGGTCGTCCTTGACCGCCAGTGCAAGTAGCATACGCATGGATCCCAGGCGAGCGACCGGAGCGTAGGTGTCGTGAAAATCGATCCCGGATCGCTGCGCGAACCCCTTAGCCACGAGTCGCCCTTTTGCCCTCTCGACCTTGCCGCCCGAGTCATACTTGTTCCGGAGAACTATCCGACATCCGACCACGTTGCGATTCTTGGGTCGATTCACGATCAGCCATGTATCGTTCTTGATTAAGCATTTGATTTCTTCGATGATCGTTCGATACAATTTTCGCGTGCGACCGGGTCGTCCGGTGAGAATCTTTCTAGGTCTACCCGGAGCTCTTCTGATGGTTTCGGTGATCTCGTCCCTTTCTCTCGTCGAGTCGTCGTGTTCCTGCGATTCATTTCTCGATTTCTCGTCGTGGTCTCCACCTAGGTGAGGTTGAAAGAAATTCGGCAGTGATACTCCCTCGGGATTGTGATTCGAATCTCGATTCAGATTTGACGAAGACGAAGACGATGACGGTTCGTTATGTATTTCCGTTTTTGTATCGGTCACAGTAAATTTGATGTCCCGTGTTGTGGTTACCCTTTGTTTGTTTAATACCCCTACTCAATAGCCTTGAGTCGATTCGTCGTATCCGAGGAAAATGCATTTCATACCTCGCGGTTCCAGCTTCCCCTTTCCGGGAGTTTTATCCAACATATATGCTGTCTCTCCGAAAGTTCGCATGTTCTTCACGTTCGGGCGTTTTCCGTGCCATAATTCGTAAAGAGTTTTTCCTCCTACCGTCTTCGTAATGCATCGATTTCTTACGAAGTTTGCCGTGGCGATCACTTCTGCCCAAAACGTGGTTGAGAGCTTCGATTGCGTCAACATGCAACGCGTCACTTCCAAGAGCGTGCGATTTTTCCTTTCCGCTACTCCATTTAACTGGGGAGTGTATGGCGTCGTGAGTTTTCGCTCAATTCCCTCTCCCTTCAAGAATCTGTCGAATTCTTCGTTACAGAACTCACGTCCGTTGTCGGATTGCATACATTTAATTTTTCGTCCTGATTGATTTTCGACGAGAGCCTTGAATTCCTTGAAAAACTTCAAGGGGTCGCCCTTCTTTTGGAAAAACCTTACTTGTTCCAACGAGAGTAGTCGTCGGTTAGCGTGAGGAAATACCTAGCTTTGCCCCTTGATTCGTTTCTCATCGGTCCGCATACGTCAACATGGACGATGTCCAATAATTTTCCGCTTCGGTGCGATTTCTTTCCGAAAGGTAGCGCAGTAATCTTCGCTTCCGAACAAATCTCGCACGTATTTGTGGTTCCGTCGTCTTCTAAGTCAAGTCCGGACACGACCCCCCTTTTGCCCATTTCCAAGAGATCACGCCAGTTAAGGTGGCCGAATTTCTCGTGCCAACCGGTTATTAAAGACTTACGCGTTTCCGTCGACAGGGCGCAGATCGATTCTTTTCCGGATTCGCGGAGAAAATAGAGGTCTCCTTTCCGATCTGCTACTGCGATCGTACATCCGTGGTTGCTTTTGATTGTAGCTCCTTCGAGCGTGAACGTCACGCTGTTTCCGGCGTCCGTGATCCTCGCGACCGAGCCGAGATTGTTACGCAGGTCGGGTACGTGCAGTGCGTTTTCCAGACGTATGGTCCGAGTCGTGTCTCCGTAAGATGCCGCGATTTTTGCCGTTCCTTTCGCTTTTACGTCGGTGGAGCCATGATTTGCCAAATTAATCTTTAAATTTCCAGCACTTGCGATTTGTTCGAATGCGTCCTTGTCGTGGCATAGGTGTGATGTGCATCCACTATCGAGACACCACGTATCGTTTTTCTGAACTTTCCTGCTAAGCAAGAATCTGCGTCTATGTGGGAGGTTAGGAAGGAAATGCCTTCGCCGATGGCGGCTTTTTCTTTGTTTTCGGGATGTTTCGCGTTTCGTTCGGCCCTCTACGGACAATTTGTGACCTTGTGACCGATTCGGCGACATCTATGGCATTTGTATTTGAATGGTCCGCCGGTACGTTGATCATCCGATTTATCGACGGAGTTCTTCGGCGCTTTGTTCATAGTCTTTTTCCAATTTGGCGTTCCTTTTCTCGCGAAGATTGCTTGAAGATGGCTTGGCTGCGTTGTCTTCTCGTCGCGCTTTCGTCGAGGATTTTAATTTTCAGATGTTCCGGCGAAGGTAACTCATCTCTCGACTCGATGGCGCATCTAAAATTCTCGTAGCTCTCCGGCAGACTGTGTAAAATCATGATCGATTGTAATTCAGTGCTGACTTGTACGGATAATTCGGAAATTTTGTCGACCATATCGGAGAATTCGCCGGTGCAACTGTCAGATGTAGAGCGTGCGCATTAAGGCATGAATTCATTTGCCCTTTACTCGTAACGCCCGGTCCGGCACTGCAATCGCATAGAGCACGCAGCTTAGGGCCTATCCACAAAACGATTCCCTAAATCCTCGATATCGATTTCCATACATGAATCATCAATCCATCCTGCTGTTTAACAACAGCAAAACATGGGTAGACGACGCTGTTTCTAAGTACCGAATTAGTTTAGACTATCTTTAACTTGGCGCAAGACTAATGACCTTGCCCGGAAAAACAAATTATCATGGAAAATTAAACAAGCCTCAGGACTTGCTAAATAAGGCCAAGACCGGTTTCCGGTTGTAGTGCCGATGATGATGATGATCTTTAACTTCCTTTTGCACATTCCAATGCACAAGAAGACCCCAAGCCATAGTTTCCCTGTCTAATATGAAAAGTACAGGTAATACAATTGGGACTAGTTTCCACCAGAAAAGTTGCGTGAGTATACTTTTCATCCCTGTCCATTTCCCCTTCTCGCAATGTACTTGCAGTTCTGTATTCCGAGAAATATGGAAGCTTCCAAGCAGGTCACGCGGTCACCCTTCCTGTTTCGCTTTGCGTTGCAAGCAAAACCAAATCAACCCCTAAACCAAGCTGCTCTCTTTTGAAATTTCCCCATTCTTCCTGAGTTTATTGAATGCTGAGTAAATTCCCCAGAGTTTATTCACATTTAGTGGGCGGGGAAACGGAAAAATTAGGATGAGTGTTCAATCGGAAATACACGATCAGACAAAAAGGTGCGAATGGCGAGAGTTGTTGGTTGTTAGTCAGTGGTTGTCAGCACGTCGTTGTTGATTGTTCGTCGTTCGAATTAACTAAACATTAATAATTAGAAAATAAAAATATTGTTTTTATTGCGAAAATTCAAACTAACGTTATTGTTCTTACTACTAAAAATTAGAGTGCAACATAGAGAATTAACTAAATATTAATAATTAAAGACTAAAAATATTGCTTTTATTGCGAAAATCAAAACTAATATTGTTCTTATTACTAAAGTAAAATGCAAAATTTTTTTTACTATTTTTTGGCCTGTTAGAACCCGGATAATAACCTTGCCCGGAAAAACAAATTATCATGGGAAATTTAACAAGCCTCAGGACTTGCTAAATAAGGTCAAGACCGGTTCCCGGTTGTAGTGCCGATAATGATGATGATGAAGAACCCGGATAATAACCTTGACCGTAAAACTAAATTATTATGGAAAATTTAACAAGCCTCAGACTTGTTAAACAAGGCCAAGACCAGATCCCGGTTGTAATGTGATGATAATGATGATGAACCCTGAAGTTCATGACCGCGCCGACTCGACTCCGCCATCGTTCCCTGTCTTGTGCACTCTTCTTCCACCCTTGATCAGCCGATCCGATCTCCTCAAGGTCAAACTTGTTCCCAGAGGTCCACCTGCTCTCGCCATTATCATGTATTTTGTTTTGTCTTCATTTATTTCTAGGCCCACCTCTTCTGCCGCTTGCATGGTGATTTCCCTGTTTTTATTTACAGTTTCTAGATTATCGCCCAGAACGGCGATGTCATCCGCATATGCGACCACTTGTGTGACCCCGTTCAGGGATGATCCGGCCATGTTGTCGTCTTGTACCTTTCTGATGACATACTCGAGGACAAGGTTAAAAAGACATAGTGATAGGCCACGCCCTTATTTTAGTCCGTCCCGGGTTTCAAATGGTTCTGAGAGGTGGTTTTCTATTCTAACTCGCCCTTTGTTTGCGTTCATGCAAATTTTAATGAGAGCAGCATATTTTATCGGGATTCTCAGCTCAAGTAAAATATGGTAGAGTCCTTGTCTTGCGACTGAGTCGTAGGTTTTTTTGAAGTCAACGAACAGTCGGTGAACCGTCTCTCCTAGTTCCCACTTCTTTAACAGCAATTGCTTTATTGCGAACATTTGGTAGCTTGTTGACCGGTTCCTACGAAATCCGCATTGGCAGTCTCCCAGTATTTGTTCTGCGTACGGTGTGATTCTCGCCAGCATGACATTTGTTTATATTTTGTATGTGATTGGGAGCAATGATATTCCTCTGTAGTTTTCGCAGTCACATCTGTCACCTTTTTGAAAATGGGGACGACTATTGAGGTTTTCCATTCTTCCGGAATGACTTCCTTATCTCATATTGTTTTGATGAGTTGGTGGATGTTTCGAGCGGTTGCCTCTCCTCCATGCTTCACAAGCTTTGCCGGTATACATTCGACTCCGGGTGCCTTGTTGTTTTTCAATCTATTTATTCCGTCTACCACTTCGTTGAATGAGGGCTCCGGGATCTGAGGCTCGGCTCTATGTACATCTGATGCATTTATTTGTGGATGATGGCGTGGCTAATGTCTTTACCATGGCATCGATAAGGATGCAGGTTCGATAAAAACACCCACGTAGTTCACAGGAAATCGTCACTCGAAGACCAAAAACAAAATTGAGCTGACGAACACTGGCTTCAGAACTCAAGTTCCTGGGGTCTGTGCACCACAAAACAAAACGCCAAATAAAAACACGATGTCGTACTGTTGGAAGTTCTTTTATTTTAGTTAGCTCCTTGATGGTGTACAGGATTAGTCAGCAATTTAACGCTCAGTTTATTTTTGAACAAAAGTTACTTAAGTATTAATATTGTCCTAATGTTACCGCAACCACTTTATTTTAAACAAGTCTTTACTTTAATGACATTACATTCATAGAAAGGCGAATTATTGTCTTTATGTTAGCGTTTTGAACGGAACTTTACTTTAATGATATTACTTTAGTAGAAAGCAAATTACTGTCTTTGGTTTAGTACAACCACTTTATTTCAGCGAACTTTACTCAAGTATTATTATTGTCTTAATGTTACCGCAACCACTTTATTTTAAACAAGACTTTGCTTTAATGATGTTACTTCAGTAGAAAGCGAATTGAGCGCCGACCCTTTGACTACGTTTATCAAGACTTCGACCGAATGAATCCGTGCGCACTCTTGCGAAGTGTAAATCTGACTCTCCGATGCAACCCACATCCATCAGATTCAATGGCCGTGAATTGCATCGATAGAGGAGGAGCAAAACGGATCCACTTGACTACAGCCAATGGTGTCGCGTAAAAAGGGTATATGAGAGAATTTCCATTGCTGTATAGGGCAGGTTCGATGCCCTGCGATGAAGACGATGATCGGCGGACACCTGATTACACAAATGCACGATCATCAGGGGCTGAGGCGATGTACCCATACATCGTTGATGATGTATGCCAGGGAATGAAATACATTTTTGTTTCAAAGTAGACAAAAACGCAATTTCACAGGTCAAATGGTGGCACGCATAATGTACATGATGTGCCTATGTTACAAAGGTGTTGTCATTGTATTTGCTTACGATTCCGCGGAGATACCGATGTAGGCAATATCTACTGGTGTCAACAGCTCGACCAGAGATTGGGAATCTGTTTACTTTAGACAAATTTCTCTGAAGCAGAATGGGGGAAATTGGCCCTGGACGTTAAGTCCACAGAAAAGTCGACGACGGTGGCTATGAATTGTTTGTTCGATCACGTTCATGCTCAAATCAAATGCATGGCTGGGTAATGGTTAGGGAATTGGTCGCACTACAGCGGACCTTAGGGTAGGATAAGATATGCGATTATGTAGGTATATCGATTGCAGCTGTGTCCGCAATACGCTGGCCAGCGTTTGTTTATCTGTAATTGAAGACAAGCTGAGCCGATAGGAGATGAACTGGTTCATGGAGTATGAACCAGAAAAGTTCGGAATGTATGTATGTCGTCGGGTAGGTTTCCTTTCAGGTATGGAAAATGCAGCTGAGAGCTTACGCTGCCCAAAATCGCAGGTAAGTACCATGGCTTTGTGTAGAAGAGAAAGGTTAGGTGGCGTTAAAACGATGGGTGGTTCTTCGGCGCCTCGAAGAAACCCCACAATGGGTGCGCACATTGAGTAGGCTTCCATCTTGTCACGATATTGTTTGTTTCCGTCACCAGACAGCCGTTTGCGTCTTGAATTATTTTGGCTCTCCCTCGGTAGCCATTTCTAATTGAATTTATGCCAGCGTACCTACCTCTGATGTTCTTTGCTCTGGCATTTTCTGGTATTTTTTTGATCCGAGTCCTCTCGCATTCGCGTTTTTTGCGTTTGAAGAGTCCCATTGTCTCTTTCCGAATTGTCGCGTACCTTTCTGCGTTGACTAAATTAACCGCTTAATGCACACCTCCGTCACATATACGGGCAACGTGTACCGTTTACCTTTTAAATGTGCATTAAGAGGTTAACAAAACATTAATAAACAGAAACTAAAAATATTGTTTTTATTGCGGAAAGAAAAATAAAATTATTGTTCCTATTACTGAAAATTAAAGTGCAAAATAAAGACTTAACTATTCATTAATAATTAAAAACTAAAAATATTGTTTTTATTGTACGTAAGTACAAAGACTGACAGTAAAGTGCAACATAGAGAATTGTTCAATGGTGTTTTATATATAACACAGTTCTAGTGAAAATAGTTCTGTACAATGAACCCGCCGGCATATCAACATCCCGGTAAGTTCGAGAAGCGCTAATAACCCTGTCGCGTCAAACCCGGGGCACTACTGTGTGTACCAATTCGATCGTATTTTTATTGTGGAAGTTTCTTGTGTAACACTGTCCGGTTTTAATTGTCTTAGTTATGTTTAATTAAACTAATAATATCCAAATTCGAAACATTTAGCATTTAATTAGGCACAGGTATTATTCTTCTTCCACAAAAACGTCGTCATGTTTTGATTGTCACTGATTTTCTCTTTGACCATTCCCATTTCATGACATCTCTCTGCACACAAAACGATATGATATTTAAACCACAATTTTGCCAAATTTCCATATATCTGACTGTCATTTCAATAAGGATTCCCATTGCAGTAACAAAGAGAAATAATATTCAGAAACTTTAAGGGCCTTGGGTCGAGTTTCACCTTCTAATGGCGGATGTGAAGCAACGTCAGTTTGCATATTTCACCGACGTGAAACTTAGGCGACACCGTCTCTGTGAGTTTTTATATTTTTGGGATTTAGTCACCACTTTTTACGATCACCTCGTATACTTACGTTGTTTTAATGGTACTTCAGATTGAGGTACTTTCGTCAACGAGTTTCCTGTTTTGGCTCGAGACAGTTTTGGCAAGCGCCCAGTGTGCTGACGGCAACATAGGTATTCGACACTTTTTAATTGCTGCAACAATGTACGAGGTACGTAAATGATGATCCCGTTGACACTCTGGGGTAACTAAATTTATTACCATTCGTGTCCCGTGCTTCGCTTGATGTCTTTTCCACAGAATTAGCAACATTATTCGCTACATTTGTCAGTGTTAAGTATTTGCTTTCATCCTCTGCCTAAACTGTTTCCTTAATAGTTTGTCTACAGTGGGGCTTTAATATATCACACCATCACCGCATAGAAAATATTGTGATAAAATATCATCGCGTAGCATTCATCATACGACACACAGTTAACCAACATGATATCCACTAAGCGTTGACGAGGTTGAGGAAAACCGCTTTTGTGGCAACTAACACTGCCAATGCAAAGCAGTTGGTGACTCTCATTGGTCTAGCTAGATTCAAACTATGAGAACATAAATCAGAGTTTATGGGGTCCGTTCCGAGGAAAAAAAAGTGAAAAAAAACAGAAGGCCCACAGAATAAAAAATGTATATATAGCACCGAGTGCGAAAATCCATGGAGTAAATACAAGAGGTTGCAATAGTTAGTGGGAAGAGGGTTTCTTGTGGCAGCGGGTTATAATAGTGAAGAGAGTTGCGCTATGGCGGATGTGGCGTGCTTCATATTTATGGGGTGATTTTAATTATGCGACAGAACACATAAATTTCCATGAAGTAAAATAATTTCCTTGTCTTTCTTGGTCGCTCTGATTTGTTTTGAAATGCAGGAATATGTAATGAACGGAAAAGTTGCCTAGTGACGTCGGAGGTTGGCAGGATTTATTAGTTTGGATGGAATTTATTCGTAATTGTGATGAAATCAGAGTGGATTGATGATGCTACAGCTTTTCAAAGAGGATATGCTGAAAATTGTGTACAGGCCATGAATATTCTCTTCTCAGAATTGTGTGAACAGTTGATCTTCTTCCCCCATATTTTTGCGGTCAGGGCCCACTGGATTGTAATTTTCTCTGTGAATATTCTGCGGTCCAGCAGTGCAGTAGAGTGTGGAGAGTATCTAAGTCCCTATATGAAAGACATTAATTTCACGATTGATAACATCTCGGAGATAATGAAGTCGTGCCCTTGAGAATGCCTACTTAATTATTTGTCAGGTACTGAAACCTCTTATTTATACCATGGTTGTTTGTTTTGGTCTTCCAAGACCATAATCTTGCTAAGTACACTGTCACGATTTTTCTTTATAAATTTGTTCAGATATTAAGACAATAATCTCTGTCGTCGATTTGAAGTTGTTTTATATTTAAGTTGGAAATTTGTTACATCCATCTTCCTTGCACATTGACCCATTATCTGTCTTCATCATTCTGGTGAGTTTACCTTAAAACTTCAGAACCTCTTGTATGGGGATATCGGTTTCTAGAACACATAGGTGTAATGAATTGTCTGCCACATACGATTTGTGCAAATGAAATTTCACTAGAACACCGGCTCATTCGGTAACTGTTGACGAAAAGAATAATCGATCTTTATAACTGTCAAAGTAAGAAGTAAGTAACTTTCATTTTAAAAATGCTTCACAGCAGAACAAAGTGATATCGAGTATGTGTGATTATGGATATTTTACTTTTCATACTGAATGTTTGAGCCTGATTGGTAAGTCCAAAATACTGCTAACAATGAAGCCAAAAAAATACTTCAATCGGTCTCAGAATCAGCAAAGAGAATTTATAAAATACCAAAGTGACCCAATTTTTCGGGGAATTTTTCTCAGCTCCTTTTTAGATAATAGATAATAACACAAAACTGTTAAAAACTTATTTAAATTCTCTGAGAGTAAAAAAACATTTTTTTTTTTTTAAATAATTTAATTTCTATACATGATCGGCTGGAGGTGGCCAATGTAGGGATTCGCTTTAAGGTATCGTAAAAACTGGGGAATGGGGAACTAAATAAAGATGGATATACAATAGTATAAGTGGCTGGACAGGAAAGGGCAAGGATAGGCCGAAGGCTAGGCGGAGAGCGAGGCTTGGCCAGGAGGGGTAAGAGAGGAGACGGCATTCGAAAGCGTGAGAAGTGAAATTGAAGTCAAAGAAGTCGGCTAAGAGTTTGCCCATCGCAGCATTCGCGAAATGGGTTCATTACAGCCGTAAGAAATGTGATGGCCGGGCAAATAGAAGAGACGAGGGCATCGTAGGTTTCGGGGGTGAGAGTAAAATGTGATGGAGGAGAGCAGGCTTGGGCAGTTGATTGAATCTGATTGGAGACGGTGGATGAAGAGGATGTCGGCATGAACTTGTGGCGGCTCTGCCAAACCCCACGGTTCGCTTACCTGAAAAACCCCCATAACTTCCACCCAATCTCATAACTTCACTAATGCAATCGCATATTTATTTTTTTTATTTACTGGCCTGTAGGAACCCGGAAGTTCATGACCTCACCGACTCGGCCCCGCCATTGTTCCCTGTCCTGTGTGCTCTCCTTCCATGTTCGATCATCCGATCCGATCTCCTCGAGGTCCAATCTAACCCTGTCCCATCTCCGCCGTAGCCGTCATGTCGGTCTCTTCCCCGTTAGTTTACCGTCAAGAATTCTATGCACTGTCCTATCATCGCTCATTCGCGCTACGTGCCCGGCCCATCTTAATCTTCGCGACTTGATCACTCTCACTATTGTAGGTTTCCGGTATAGCTCTTCCAATTCGTGGTTGTGGAGTTTCCTCCATTGTCCTGACTCCTCGTCATATTTACCACCAAATATACCCCATAAAACTTTATTCTCGAATACGCGGAATTTGTTCTCTTCCCGTTTTGTGAGAGCCCATGTTTCGCATCCGTATAGAGCAATCGGCATGATTATGGTTCTATAGACGCGGAGCTTTATATTATATGATAGCAGTTTGGATTTTAATAGTTTACTGGCTGCATGCCAACTAGCGTTGCCGGAATGTAGTATTTTGTTAATTTCCTTTGACGTTTCGTTTATTTAAATTCTTTGACATTTTCAAATATCTTGCCCCTGACGTTTATATGTGTTCCCTGAGGTCCACCTGCTCTCGTCGTAATCATGTATTCCGTTTTGTCTTCGTTTATTTCTAGGCTCACCTCTTCTGCTGCTTGCATGATGATTTCACAGTTTTTACTTATAGTTTCGAGATTATCGCCCGGAACGGCGATGTCATCCGCATACGCGAGCACTTGTGTGACCCCGTAGAGGGATGATCCGGCCACGTTGTCGTTTTGTACCGTTCTAATAACATACTCGAGGACAAGGTTAAAAAGTCATGGTGAGAGGCCATCCCCTTGTTTTAGTCCGTCCCGGATTTCAAATGGTTCTGAGAGGTGGTTTTCTTTCCTTATTCGGCCTTTGTTTTCGTTCATGCAGATTTGAATGGGGGCGGTATATTTTCTCGAGGTCCCCATTTCAACCACAATATGGTAGAGTCTTTGCCTTGTGACTGAGTCGTAGGCTTTTTTGAAGTCAACGAACATTTGGTGAACCGTCTCTCTGTATTCCCACTTCCTTTCCAGTAGTTGCCTTATTGTGAACATCTGGTCGCTTGTTGACCGGTTCCGACGGAATCCGCATTGGTAATCTCCCAACATTTCTTCTGCGTACGGTGTGATTCTTGCCAGTATGACATTTGTTAATATTTTGTATGTGATTGGGAGCAATGATATTCCTCTGTAATTTTCGCAGTTTTTGAAAATGGGGTTGACTATTGTGGTTTTCCATTCTTCCGGAATGATTCCTTGTCCCATATTATTTTAACGAGTTGGTGGATCTTTCGAGCGGTTGCCCCTCCTCCATGCTTCACAAGCTCTGCCGGTATGCAATCGATTCCGCGACCCTTGTTGTTTTTCAGTCGATTTATCGCCTCTACAACTTCGTCGAAAGAGGGCTCTGGGATCTGGGGCTCGGCGGTAAGTACGTCTGGTGCGTTTATTTGTGGATGATGGGTGCGCACATTGAGCATGTTTTCAAAGTACTGCTTACATCTTGTCACGATATTTTTGGTTTCCGTCACCAGACATCCGTTTGTGTCTCGGATTATTTTGGTTCTCTCTCGGTAGCCATTACTACTTGAGTTTATGCCGGCATACATACCTCTGCTGTTCTTTGCTCTGGCATTTTCTATGATTTTTTCGACCCGAGTCTTCTCCCATTCGCGTTTTTTGCGTTTGAAAAGTCTAGTTGTTTCTTTCCGAATTGTCGCGTATCTTACTGCGTTAACTTCATCATATGATTCTAAGTGGATCATTCTGAGGCGTTTACGTTCTTCGATCATTGCGCTGCACTCATCGTCAAACCAAGGTTTGGATTTAGTTGTTTTCTTAAATCCTAATACCTCTTGGGCTGTTTGTTTGATTGTGTCTCTGATCGATGCCCATTTAGTGTCCACACTATTGGCTTCCTTTTCCCCACTAATGTCATTCTCTAGGATTCTAAATCTATTCGTTTGTTCGTCTTGATATTCAGCCCTTTTACGTAGGTCTTCGGATGCAATCCCATTAGCTTCTTAAATGCTTTACGCATTAAATAGTTCAAATCTTTAACCTAAAAGTCCCTGTAAAAGGAAACTTACCTTTCATGCATCTCTTCGCATAGAATTCCCCGTAAGATTTCTTTCTTAACTTATCAGAAATCCCAAACCAATTTGGCACCTTGGGTGCCAGGCAAATTCCCCTAGACGAATTCCTGATAATAAAGGATTTGGAATACATACTATGTAACCTTCGCCAGGGACCGTAAACATTGCGCCGCCTATTTTTCAGGTTCGCCATGTGTATGATAAATGTCTTAACGTAAACATTGGCCGGCGACCTTTTTCTCCCCGCAATAAAATACCCAAGCAGCTGCATTCAATTAGCGCAATCGTCGCTGAAGCCAATTTCCCTAACTCGCACCAAGTGCAAACAAAAGAACGTTGTTCTTCCATAGGCTTCCTGGCGATACCATAAACAATCCCTATCGTTTGTGGTATCGTAAATGCATTTTTTCATTTAATGGGTGGCTGCTATTTACCCAGCTGGCCCTCATTACCGAACGATGCATTAGGTCGTTTCTTCCTTTTTCCTGCCGCCTGCCCGCTTCGTTGTTCCATTGCCTTCGCGCACGTGTAAACAACACAGATCTGAACGATCTCACACATACCACCATGATCTCCAGTACGAGATCTGGTTCTCTATTCCACCAAGAGAGACTTTACGTTTCTCTGGTGGTAAGCAAATACATGTCCTTAGTGGAGAGGATATCTACCATCACACCACAAACTCATCCCAAACGAAGGTTGAATCTTGGAATCTAATTCCTTCCGCTAACCACCACGGTCGTGCTACCTCCCGCTCTCCGTCGCGCGGCGGAGAAGCGTTCCCATATCGAAGTCGTGTTAAGAAGAAGAGTTTCACCTTGTATTAAATCTTTAAAAATCAATTTAACATTCATATTAAGTCCGTCGTGAAATAAAAAATATTAATTATAACAAACCTGTGCTCAGTGCGTTTTATTTTTTTGGTGACTTCCACCGGTGTGTTTTATTCGCTGTGCTGCTTTTGTTCTGTGTTTTGGACTTAATTCTTGTGATCGGTTAATAGCGGAACCCATGAACTTGTAGTGACTTCGATGGGGAAGAAGTGAACGGAGTGCCCATGCCTGGCACAATACTACTAATCCCCACAAACTCTGTGCTCTTCAACTGTGTTAAGATTAATTAAATGAAGACGGCTTGCGTATGGGCGCCGAATTTGAGTTTTCCAAATTCAATCCTCGGAGGGCAAAACGCAAGAAACGATGTTGCACGCTTGCGATACGTCGAATATGGGACGAGTAGTGAGGAAACCAGACGTGACTAGCATATTCAAGAAGGGGGCGGACAAAGGCTATATAGAGCCATCTGGAAACGCGAGAATTAGAGAATTCTTTCGACCAGCGTTTCACAAAACCATGTGCAGAGTTGGCCCTGAGGATTTTTCATTTTTACAACATTTTTTATTTTTCTTTTTATATTCTTAATTTCTAAATTAAAGGCTAGACAAAAAATGCTTAAATTCTAGCTTAATTATCTTATATAATAACTTACTGGTCCTTCGCAGACGCTCTAAGCTAAACATTACTTAACATTTGTATAATTTGCTTTTCGGCGACAGAACTTTGTGGCAATACTTATAATTATTTGAGAGACAAAGAAAAATTTGAAAAACTTTGTCAATTTTTTTTTGTTTTTTTTTTTCTTAAAATTTAACTTACTTAACTTACCTAGGTTTTTTTTTTTTTTTTTTTTTTTTTTTTTTATGTAAAAGCACTTAACCTAACTTAACTTAAATCTTATACTACCCTAATTCTAGAAAAGCTAAGTCTATGTAAGCTAGCTGATGTGGTATGATTCTTTACCGACTTTGGTACCCAGGTCTTTATATGCCATTCAACCACCAGAACTGTTGACGCTGTCTAATACTATCGTCCCGGTCTCTGTGGGAGATAGCCCTACTGAAGCGCAGGAGCTCTTCTTCGGTGCGCGCTACTTCCCGGTCGTAGCACAATCGCCCGTCTACAGATGATCTACTTACATGATAGATCAGCGGAATTCCGGATCTATCCTGTATAAGCCCTTTCATATCCAAGTCAAGGAACGCCTCTGGTGGAACAAAGCCGTTGCGACGCACGCTCTCATAGTACAGAGTGTTTGGATAATAGGCCCCGAAAATTAGGTCATTGGACGAGCTTATGGCTCTCGCAATATGTCCTCTGATTAATTTAATCATAAAATTATCCACCCTATTTATGTACGCTTCATTATATAAAGTCTCATTTGAGTAATACTTTTTATAGTCCGATTCCGGTGTCCGATATAATCTGAGATAACTTCTGAGACACTTTCTTTCGAACACCCGAATTTTTTCCATCAAATTTGGACCTATGTTGAACCATACTGGGCAACCATATACGAGCATTGGCCTGATTAGTGTCATGTAGCATATGACTTTTACCTTGCTGTCAAGTTGGCTACTGTGAAATAGCCTCCTTGTCATAGCGAAAGTTTTCCTCGCTTTGAGCAAAGCAGCCTCTACATGTCTGTTGAAATACAGATATTGGTCTAGCCAGATGCCCAGGTATTTAACTAAACTCTTGGTTTCCAGTTTATCTCCATGCGGTCCCACGATAACTAGCTTTCGCCAGTTTTTCCTTGTGTCGTACGTGGCTTTATATAATGGAGTTCTAAATAGGATGGCTTCACATTTCTGGAAGTTGATCTTAAGTTTCCAGTCATCGCAATAGCGCTGCACTTTGTTGAAGTCTCGCTGTATTAACTTATTTATGATCGCAACTTTCGGAGCTGTTCTGTAAATTATGAGATCGTCTGCGTACGCAATAGCCTGCGGAAGTACTTCCAATAAGTCGCTAATGTAAATGTTAAAAAGAATCGGAGAGAGTACCGCGCCCTGTTGCAAGCCATTCTTGATATTATACGTTTTATTAGAGGTCACATTACCACTTTTGACCACGAACCTCCTGTCCTTTAACATATCGTAAAGTACATATAGTAAAGGCTTATGTATGCCATGTCTGACCAGTTTGTAATACAACCCTTCGATCCAGACGGTATCAAAGGCTTTCTCCAAGTCGATCAGACAGGCACCTGTGCATTGGTTCCTACATTTATTCCATTGTATGTCGGAGACCAGTTTAGCTGCGGCATGTGTGGTTTCATGACCCGCCTTAAAGCCAAACTGGTTATTTGGAATAATGCTGTTGTCTTCTACCCATTTTACCAGAGCTTTGTTAATGGTTTTTTCAAATACTTTACTGATGCTTGGGAGTAAACTTATCGAACGCATGTTCATTGGGTTTGTGCAGTCTTTGCCCTTTTTTGCGATGGGCTGAATGATGGCCGTTTTCCAACGCGCGGGATAATACGCATTATTCAACGCGTTGTTAAACAGGACCGTGTATATATCTATTGCCATTGGGGGCAGGTTCTTGAGTACGATGTTAGGTACTCCATCTATTCCCACTGACTTTTTGCTTCTTAATGAGTCGAAGATACTCTGGATTCCTTCCCTTGTTATTAGAAGGCTATTAGCCACTACACCATTGGCATTAATGTCAATTGACAAATTATCGTCACTGAATTCGGTAAAACCCGGATTCTCCGATTGCCAAAGTGAAATTTCATTCCGGAGGTGCAGGTGATTGAGTAGAACTCTGTCCTCCAGGTCGTGATTTCGGCGAATGCTTTCATTCACCTTGTACATTTCCTGAAAGACAGCTCCCAAAGCGTTCACCGTTTCCAAAGGGTCTTCGATCACGAAGAGCTCACTATTGAGGATAGCGTTCTCTGCATCTATGCCAATGTTGGTTAGCAGCTGCTTATTTACCTGAGTACGTGGGATTTGGAGACACTGAATCTCATTTTGATTATTTCTCCTGAATATTTTATTTATTTGTGGGAACATATTCGGGTTATTAGTTTTTATAGCTCGAATTCTGTTGTTCCAATACAAATTTGTTGCTAATCTATAATTAGCTTTAAGTAATTGTTGGAGGTTTTTTAATCGGGATTTCAGTAATATTATCTCCTGGTCTTGTCTGTCTGTAAACTGTCTGTGTAATTGTTTTAATTTCGATAGCAGTCTGCTCTTTTGCCTGTGGAGTGCGTTTATTGTTGCGTTTCTGTACATGCTAGTGTGATCTGTAACTGTTGTTTTGGGAATTGTTTTGTCCATTGTTCGTTTTACGGTCTCGTCCATTTGTTGAATGTATTTGTCGATTTCGACATTAGTCAGGTTTCTGTTTACTGGCAGATTCAAGTCATTCGAACAAAGTTCTCTTGTTAATGATCTGGTGAACCGCGGCCATCGCATTGCCCCGTAGTTATAGGGTTGCGGGATCACGAATTCCTCCAGATCTGCGAGCTCGTTCGGGAGCTCTATTACTGCCGT
Organism: Microdon myrmicae; assembly: GCA_963931805.1. Taxonomy (NCBI): domain Eukaryota; kingdom Metazoa; phylum Arthropoda; class Insecta; order Diptera; family Syrphidae; genus Microdon; species Microdon myrmicae. The sequence goes on from OZ007496.1 coordinate 37,403,980, forward strand.
GAATGCACAGTGGTCACTATCGTATTCAATTGTCCGTAAACAGTTTGTATTTCGTCTATTGGTGTTAAGTAATCTCAGTCGTGAGTCGATTAGCAAGATATCTAAGAACGATCTACCTCTAGGGAACGATGGATATTCGGTAGCTAGCAGGTCAGTTCTATATTCAATATGAAACTGATCTAACCAGCCAGCCAACTGATTTCCTTTGGCATTAGATATATGATTTCCCCAATTTCTATGCTTGGCGTTCATATCTCCCCCTAGGATAAAGTAATTTTTGCCCAGGTGCAATTGTAAGCATCGGAAGAGAGTCTCGAGCTCTGCTATAAATAGATTATGTTGGTGCTCCTCAGGTGCGTAGACCGCAATCGCATACAAACCCCTTCCTTGCTGAAGGGGTATGCGGACGATACAGGCTTCCAGCACCCGGAACCTGCGCACTTCTCCACTATATATTACTTTATGAGGGATCCCTTTTCTAATAAAGATTGCGACACCCCCCCCCCCCCCCCCCCCCCCCCCCCCTTGAGAGGAGTTAGGTCGGTCTCTTCGTATAATATCGTAGTTTTTATGCCATATCTTGTGTCTCTGGTTTAACTTTGTTTCCCCCGCCAGAAGTACATCAGGCTGTTCAACTTGCAACAGGTTGAAAAGATTGGCTCTTCTCTCAGTTCTTATTAGTGAATTTACATTCACGACAAGAGCTTTTATTGATGTTGTGGTTAGAGGGTTTATATTGACTTTTTGTTTAGATTGGGCAAGTACGAATAGATCTCGTTTATTTGGTTTTGCAGCTGTGTCATCTGTCTCTGCAGATTAAGCAGAACCGTGATCACGTCTGCTTGCGATGTTGTTTCAGTCTGTGTGGGAGTATTTGTGGCTACCAATGTTGTAGCCTGGTTTGATGGTCTCCCACCCGACGCAACTTGTGCGTACGACCGCTGCGATGTTACGGGCATTGTTGTAGTACGAGCTGGCTCTGTGTTTTTTTGCCGGGTCACACTTCTTGCCATTATTTCTCGGAATTTAGGACATCCTCGATAATTAGCGGGGTGTCCCTCATTCCGGCACACTGCGCACTTTAGAAGGGCTTTGTCTTCTACCCTTTCTTTTCCCAGAGGGCATTCTTCTGCCTTATGGTCTTTTCCGCATTTTACGCAACGGTGCTGCATTTCACAGTTCGCCGCCGCGTGACCAAACCGTTAGCAGCGGACACATTGCAGGATGTCTCTGCCTTTTTTTAACTTGTCCCATGTGACACTTTGATGATCCAAGACTGTAATCTTTCTTAGACCACCAATTCTGCTGCTGGGCGTTAGTTGAACCAAAAAGAAGGGTAGCTTGCGGTTTTCCCTTCTTGCCTTGGTTGTGGTGAACGGTTTTACGGAGATAAACTCGAGATCGTCGTGCCTCAACTTTTGAAGCATCTCGAGCAGAGCCTCCGGTTCCACCTCAGGGTCGACACCCTTTAATAGAACCGTTACCCTCTTTGTTTGCTTCGGCGTGAACGAGTAGAATTCCGCGGTGGCCCTTTTTAAGACCTCTTTAATTTTATCGTGGTCTGCCACCGCATAGGTTTGAATGGCATGCCTGGTACCAGCCAGTCTTTTAACTACAAAATTGTTTCCTATAGCTAGCTTACAAAGACTTACCAATTCCTTACACTCAATATCTATAGTGTTGATTGGTGGCATCTTTATTTTTTGGTTGTTATTCTTGCTTTGCCGCTGTTGTGTTGCTTGCTGTGGTCGATTTTGTGTTGATTGTTGCTGTTGATGTTGATGTTGCTGTTGCTGTTGCTGTTGCTGTTGCTGTTGCTGTTGGCCGACTTTTGGTTTCGGCTTTTGTTGTTGTTCGGAGTCTGTTTCTTTTTCGAGTGCCGCTATTTTTTTCTTTCGGCGTCTCTCTTCTAGACGGGCTCTTGCCATCGCAAGTTTCGCCTCCAATTCAGTAATTTCCTCTTCTTCATCCTCAGACTCTGAGGATGCAAGAGAAGCGAACGAATTGTTTGCCCCATACATATTAAAATTGTAGGGGGAGGGGCGCCCTCTGTCCTCCTCCATTTGCTGACCTTTTCTCTCCATTGTTAATTTCGCGGTTTTACTTCGCGTCACAATGGAGATTTTCGGTGTACCTTTTCGTTTGTTTGTGACGTTTTTGTCTTCCTCCGTGTTCATGCTGGTTCTTTCCAGTTTGTTTTCATTAAAAAAAAACAAAGGCGACCGCAATACGAACCACGAAGTCGATTTCTTCCGCACGCCGACTCGAACTCGGCTATCGTCGGCTAAGAGTCAGTGAACTTGCACTCGCGCCAAATGATGCTTTGAAAACTCTGTGCGTAACTAGCAATATATTGTCTGTTTTAGTTTTCACTTTTACGACCGAGGTAATATATTTAAATTGTCTTACGTTGTTGTTGCACCTTACTGAAGTTATTTTGTAAGCACGTTTATTGTCACTTTTAACATTTTGTTTGTTTGTTGTTGTTGCACTTTGTTTTAGTTGTCACAACACGTCACGTCACTGTTTTTCTATTTCGTGGCTTCGTTCTTGTTTATGAATTGGATTACGAGTATAATGAACTGAAGTAAGTATGGCACGGAAGACCAGTTTTGTTTTTGTTTTTTTTTTTCTCACTTCACTGGACTGATTTGCAGTTTCTTTGTTTTGTCTTTTGTTTTTTTTTTTATTTTGGTCGACTAAATCAAATAATATATCTTCATATAGCTTTGACTGTTTTATCGATGGCATTTATTTATAAATAGTTTTTTTGTTTTAAACGCTCCCGGACTCACAAAAACAACTTTTTAATTTCACTCAATAAGCGAACATCCGAACTCGGTCACTGTGTCACTGTTGGCAGCCATTGTATAATGTTGGCCCTGAGGATAATGTCATCAATATGTGGGATGAAATTAAGCTCCCTATCACATAAGATGCTGACGTCACGAATCGATTGTACAGGTCATGCCTGTTGGTCGAATAAGAAGTGGAAACGCAGCAGGGGGGGGGGGGCGTTTATGGGAGAAAGTGATTGAGTAACATTTGGCAATATTTAGTTCGAGACAGTTGTTTGGCATCAAGTTGAAAAGCTATCGAGATCTGTGGCGGTTCTACGAACCGCACAAACCACTATAGGTCGAGATGTTGTCGTTCCACCAACGAACATACTCACCTATATCCAAATTACACCTGCCCACAGACACGAGTTATGTTTCCGCGAGTGTTTCTTTTTCTTTCGGACTGGATCACTCCACAATAATAAATGAAACAAGTCTTTTATAGTTACTTCCTTTTTTTTTTGTTTTGCTATCTCTTTCTTCTTCTCTCTTTTCTTCATTTATTTTTATTTATTTGTACACTTTGTCTTAACTCCCTGTCCTCAAAAATCCTTCTTTCCACCTGAAATAAAAAGTAACATGCATCCTGGAGTCAGCAACCCCACGTGTCCACAGATACATGGGCCACAAGTCCGACCAATTTTCCTACGCCTGCACGGCGATCTAAGGACATGGCCTAGCATAGAAATTGTGTACCAATCCAACAACAGGATATACACAAACGGTTGGCACAGCTGCGCCAGATGACGACAGACATCACATACCCGGCGATACGCGAACTGCCGGAAATTCAATCCGTCTACGAACCCCTTGTCCCTGCCGCAATGTATTTCGCCTAAACAAAGGCCACTGCGGAGCAACAGCAATAAACGAAAATGCTGTTCCAATAGGGCTAAGCAAACAACGATAATTACATTATCCCACGACCGCCTAAAAGAAAACCCACACTCGATTGTTTACATAAGCAATCCATCAGATGTGTTAAGTTCTGATCACAGAGTGATCTACAGCATGCAGACAATAACCTCCGCGTCTGTATGTGTGACCGCGATCTTGCTGGTGGAGAGATTCTCGATTGAGAGAAAGTCACCACCAAGGAAAACGAAAGGAGAGAAAGACAACTATGGGGTAAATAGAATCATCCCCAGAGAAAGTGATTTCAGTCGACACAGCGAACCCCGGCGAGGAGGTAATCCGCGTAGCGCAGTATAGTCGAGATAGAATATCGAAAACGAAAAAATCCACACAGAGAAACCCTACGAGGAGGTCGATCCGCGCCACGCTATCAATTGAATTAATAAACATTACGAATATATCCGCAAGTGCAGTTCCGAAATCAATCGAACGATATCAATACAGTGATCAGGGACAAAATATTAATCTGTGTATTAGACATTTAGTGATTGACGTTGACTTTTTTTTTAAATCGCCACGGGGTTGTTTTCATAAAAAATCCCGGGGTTTTTCAGCCTATCTAGTATTATTTACATTCTTATTGAAGCTATTCAAGCTATAAATATTTCAGTTTTAACGTTTTTTTGTTTTTTAGATAATTCTGTGTGATCAATTTATAGCATCCCACTACATAAACCGCAATTCGCGTAATATTCACATCAATCACAATAATACTCACAATATTTTCATATCGCACACGGTGTGATTTCTCGTTTATTGGCCACCTGTGACACACGGTCATTTCCCTAGCTACACATTATCGAATTACGAGTGCATTTTTTGCATCGTATCACATATCCAAAAACAAGCGCCACACCTGGCATGGGACACTGCTGGCGCCTAAAGGAATGCTGGATAACGACAATTGCCTTACACCAGGTGTGATGATACCGTTTAACGGAATTTCCATCAAAATGCTTACGCCTACGAAACACAGGCACGTAGGTAATAACGAAACGGCATCCTGCGATTCGAAGTGACGAAACGAATTGCTTGAACCAATGCCAATTAAGTAAAATATGCTCTAAGCGAATTTGAATTAAGGGAAGTTTCACTGGCCGAATTTCCTTTGACAACGAATGAATATCGTGGAGTCGAATTTCATCCGCAAAAGTCGACCGCAAGTCGCGTAAGTAACAGTTGTCACCAAGTCGTGAAAAGTAATTTTTCTTGTGCCGGCAGCATAATGCCTTTAAAGTAGAGAACATTGTTTTACATTCTTTTGTGCCTGCGTTCCGTCATCAGTATAATTAATATCAGTTCTATAAATCAAAAACACTAAGTACATAAATCTAAATAAAACGAATATTAATAAAACGATAGCCATGTGTCTTACTTCTTGTGTTGGTGTTTCCGTTGCTTTGCGGAATCGGTTTGTGACGATGTACTTGTTTTAATTCTTTCGGTGGACTGTGTACTGTGGAACATTTAGAGGAAGTAGTGGGTGAATGGTAGAATCAGCGTCCATGCCGACGCACAGACCATTCCATCCCCACAAGGGTAAAGTAAACAAGCAAAAGGTCACAGCCTTGCAATGGAACAGTGGGTCTGTGGGGGTTCTCTATACTACATGTAGAACCAACCCACTATTTCAGCCTTATTTTGACCGCTCACAGCGCGGGAGATTAACCCCTATTCCACCGTTCAAGCTATTTCATCTGAAAATGACATATTCCACAACGGACGCATAGCTGAATTCACTATTCTACGGAGGTAATGCATGTTTGAATTCAGCTACCTTTTTGGCCATACGGCAACTCCAGTCCTCTAACCCATCAGATTTCCACCGGAAATTCCAATTCATGTGGTTAGCAACAACAAGTCGAATCAAACGACGCGGTTGCATAATCATGCAATTGCTGGGGAAATTATCAAAATATTTAATTAGTTCCCACGATAATATTACCCTAGCCAAAGTAGCGTCATTTCGACTTTCCCCAAGACACTCCATTCGCTGGGGATCAATGGTCTCTTCTTGCTGGTGAATGGCCACCGAACGCTTCCCTCTGCTTCTCAATTTTACCTTCCCACAGTTCAATGCACCCTGAGGTCACCACATTCAGCGCATTAGGGCAGTGGGCTATTCTCAGAGCTGCATGATACATGCACAAAAAAAAAAACCAAATCGACCCCGGGATCATTGCACATTGTGTTTCGGTTATCCCATTCTACCTTGTCCGTCTACAAACGAAGCGTTTATCTACCTCGATGGGCGGGGAACATGAGAGAGCGCAAAGGCAAAGATGATCTCGATTGGTTGATTGTGGTGCAAAATCCAAAAATCCTGTGGAGGGCGTGTCTTGGCACCAGGCAAGGGTGCGAGTTCTACGTCGTCCTCAACCGTCACGAATGTTCCACCGTTGATTAACAGAAACACAAACCGTAGGAGCGAAACAAAACAAAACCTCCGCAACACAATGTCCACCAGAGGAGAGCGGTAATAAATACTGGAGGAAAAGTTAAACGCACTGTAAGCTGTTTGATTGTTGAATTGTTCTTTATTACTTTCCATCGGGTACTGTATCTACGGTAATTTATTTAAAATCATTGTTCACATGTAATCTAACAAAATTGAATTCGTTTTTGTTTTTTTTTTTATTTTCTTTTTTGATGAAAATAGTGGCGCGGAGTTTCTACACGATTCGACTTCGGGATATATATGCGTTAGGGGCGTGTGCACTCCGATGCACACGCTAAAAGGGGTGGACGACGACTGCTCTGGTCAGTGGTTTGAATGAGACTCTGCGATATTCTCTCACTGCCAAAGGAATTCGGCCAGTGAAACTGGCTCTCTTAATCAAGGGGTGCATTTTCCTATTCCAAGAGAGGCGTAAAGTCTCTCTTTGGAGTAACCAAACCGATCTCATAGCGAAGATCGTCACGGCACACATGTATGTGTGTACATTGATTCTTTTGTGGCAACTCTAACAGACACACACAAATTCACAAGCAAAAATAGTGAAGAACACGAACGAAAAAATCGAATAAGTAAAATGCATCAGAACCGTATACCAAGCGATAAAATAAAAATAATTCACACCAGTGGAATATACTCGAGTTTGGAAATCAAATTCTAAACACGGTCAGTAGTCTGATGCTTCATTGCTTCGCTTTTCAATCATTTCATCGTGTGTTCAATTCACCTTCTTCACTATCCTTGCTTAACGCTATACTTTCATGGATCAAGGCCATGGGAGCGAATCTAAAACAAAGAAAGGAAAACGGGATCGTGGAGATCTTTGTTTATGTGAGAAGGTTACTGGGAAACGAATCCAGAACTATGTAGGATAAAAGGAATTTATGACCTGAGAGTTCAACTGAGTAAACAAGTTGCAATTCATTAGATGGCATTTGGGCTACTAGAATGATTGAATTGTTTGCGTATCGCGGGCATGCCTGATGAAGGACAGCGGTCTTTTGTTTACTCATGGTGCGAGTTAGGGAAATAGTCTCAACGTGGATGGTGCTAATTACATGCAGCTGGTGTTGGACTATTTATCGCTGGCTAAAAGGGTCGACAGCCCATGTGTACATAGATAATTTTTATGTACACATATTGAGGCTGGGATTAGCCAACTCAAGGGTAAGATTCCCTGATATGCGAACCGATGAATTTTATTACAGGGAATTTATGATAAGATAACAAAGAACTCTTACAGGAAGTTGTATGCGAAGAGATGCAAGAAATGGTGAGAATTCTTTTACTGAAGCTTTTTAGATTATACCTTAGATAAACCTAGATGCGTAAAGCATTTAAGGTGCTAATGCGATTGCATTAGCGAAATTATGTGATTGGGTGGGAGTTATGAGGTTTTTTTGGGTAAGTGAACCATGGGGTTTGGCGGAACCGCCACAATTCCATCTTCATCCCGAATTCCCATCAGTCATTACTCAACCACAACCGAAGGTGGTTTCGCCGCCACTCGGAGCTAAATTTAATTGCTTCGATTTTTAGCCAGACGAATATTGTCGTTGCGCGAGTCATATTGTTGATCGCAACACCAAAGTGCACACATGCATTTGGGTAAAACTTTTAATTACCGCGGTCGCAGTGTAGTGCTCCAAAAAGCCCTACCACCTTTTTCCCCAGCGATCTTCAAGAAAAGATACAATTTACTGGATTGAAGTATCACCTGGCCCCCCACGGAAAACCAGCGGAGACAAGGTCTAAGGCCCAATTAAGGACGTTGCTCTTCCCTCTGGATCAGAGGAAGCACGGCAACGACCCCTTTTGTAGGACAAGTTTTCAGGAGCGGTCAAATTTTAAGAGATCGCTTTGTCTTTTAAGGACCAGGAGACACGCTTCCTGAATCCAAACCCCTACAAGAATACAACAGCAGTCTCGAGAAAGAAGTCTTTCATCTTGTACAAAATTTATATAAAATCAATTTAATAATATTAATAATAAGTCGCATTATAACTGCCGTCTTTATACATATTCAGAGTGATAAACTACATAAGAAAAGGACTAATCTAATTTATATTAAATTCAACATGTGCTGCTGAAGAGTTTAGTGAAAATAAATTAAAAAAACGAACAACTAAACGACAAAGGATATTTTATTTCTCCTTTCTTCTTTCGACTACTTGGATTTACAGTGAACTATAGTTGGGGAGAAGTGAACTTATTGTCATACGTTGGCAACAATACTTCTTTACCCCCACAGGTCATTTACTCTGAATAAAATAGTAGAGTTAAGAATCATAGAGTTAATTTTGGAATATTTCTGGAAAGGGTCGCAGCTAAGCAAGTCAGCGAGCCCATCTCAAACTCAAATAAATATTATCCGAAAAATCAAAAACGTCTTTTCTTGTTAAACTCTCCGCCTACTCGCTTTTCCCTTGCTACTGAGGAAGCACGGCGGGATAAATAACATAACAAATAAATAATAATTAAGATTTTCGCCCTACGACACTAGAGTGTCACAGATCCAAAAATATACCGACGGTAGAAGGAATCGAGTTAAGTGACAACATCTAACCAATTGCCCAAATTAAGGCATTTCTCGATTTCTTAGAAAACGTTATACAAATCTGTCGGTCATTAAAATAAATCTCCGAATGCATAGTATTTTAAGGAAGGTAATCACTTAATTAAACGATCTCAGCGATCATCTTCCCACAAAACAAAGCTTCGTTACTAAACTGTTGTCAACTGTCCAACTTCCACATGGATTGTAATATGCAATAAAAAAAAGACAAGAAGTTTTGTAAGCCGTATATTTCTCTCCCGTAATTTCTTATTAGGAGCCTCTTAATAAAATAGGATCATCCTCAAAACAGTTGTCTGGTGGTGACATAATCCAATTGAGCTGGAAAGAATTGCGCTCCGTTAACCATTCAGTGAGTTATCTCGAATTAGTGTCGTCTCAGTGGCCGATGACAAGGGATTCTTTTACAGATTAAACAGCACGATGATGGAGTTCTAATTTATTACTTCGTGCGTACATTTTCCAAGTTTTCCAAGAATTCTGTCCCTGTCTACACCCGCTGTTCTTTATCTAGCGTTCTCTAAATTCAAGAATATTAAATTCTATTTCGCTTTGCAAATCTCCATCAAAAGTTTTATTTTTATATCCGCTGCAGCGACAGGGAGTGACTTATGATTTTATGGACCACTTCATTATGAGCAGCGTCCTTCAATGTTCAAGTTTCGCAATTTAAATTGCTAATTATCTTAAATTTTATTCGGTTGTATAGAAGACGGAACAGCAGGAAATGATGTCTCCAACACTGTTATATAAACCATCCACTTGTACTTGAAATTAATAGTTTTTGGGTCTGTGTCACAGTAGAATCTTTCGAAGTATTGTTAAGTAGATCATTACAAGTTGTTCGTTCAGTCCTAGTAGTCTTCGCTTTGACTGTCGTTGATATAATCGATTTATCTATTCAAATGTCATTCACCCTTAACAGAAAAGGTGCCTAGAAGTCGCCCTTTACAAGACTGATATTACTGCTTTGTATTGTGACTTAAAAGTGTACAAGAATATTATTCCTTAGACCATCGCCTCACGAACCCGGGGGCAGAGTTGACCTTCCGGATCGTCTCGTCAATGTGAGAGAGTAGGTGGAGCTTCCTGCCGCAAAGGATCCCAAGGTCTTGAATAGATTGGACAGTGCTCAGGGGTTGGTTATGAAGGGAATAGGGATGCGAGGATGAGTGAATACACTTACGGGAAACGGTTATAGATTGATATTTGGCGATGTTAAATACAAAGCAAATTTTCTCACACTAAGTCGAGAAGTTGTCAAGGTCTGATAGCAACAGTGCAGAATCACGTGGTGACTTGATGATCTTGTATATTTGGTATCATCAGCGTATAGGGACAAGCTGGAATTCTTAATGACCTTAACAATGTCGTTAGTGGCAAGTATACCGTAAATAGGAAGACCCAGGTAGTTACCTTGAGGGACCCCAGATGCGGCAAGGAAGGGGTTGTATATCATAGACCTGACCCGAACCGAATAAAGTCTATCCTTTAGAGAGGCAGCAATCCAGGTTCGATGCCGAGGGCAGATAATTTGAAGGGGATTAGATTGTGGGAGATTTTGTCGAATGCTTTACTGAGTTCGGTTGAAACCATGTCGACCTCGTTACCGTGCTCTAGTGCTGAGAGTGTAAAGAAGTGAACTCAACAAAGTTAGTTGTAGTTGATCGGTCTATAGATGTAAGTAGGAAGGCTGCTGGGTGAGACAGATGTATTGCTAGGGTATGCTGTAAAGATGAGGTCTAGCTGCCTACTCAAGAAGTTTCGAACGTTACTGACTTCACAGAGGCAAGAATCATCTGGTCGATCAATGAAGAGACATTGGCAACGCCTGTAAATAAAGCTTCCTGTTGAATACGGACTTTGACGCTGGTTTTGGTTTTGCCTTCATAGCCGACAGAATCTGATTTGTCGTGGAGAGATTCTAGAAAGACGCGAATATTTTCATATGTCTTTCTGTCTCTAATTTTGGACAGAACGTAGTGGCAGTCAGATGATTTGGAGGTAACCTGTGTGACTTTTACTGAGGGAGAGAAGACGGGATAAAAAATGGGTTGGGAATGAGGGTGTAGCGTCTCTAACAGATACACACACAATACACAAGCAAATAGTGAAGAACACCGAATGAAAATCGAATAAGAAAATACATCACAACCGTATACCATAGCGATAACATAACAATTCACATCAGTGGAATATAGCTGAGTTTAAAAATCGAATCCTAAACACGGCCAGTAGCCTTATGTGTTACGCTTAGGTTCAATTTTTGGTGATTCTAACTGTCATAGCGTCAGTTTGAATCACACGTTCTTCACTATCCATTCCTAACGCTATAATTGGTGACCCCGACGTGATCTGTACACACACAGCACACACTTTCCCGTAGTAAACAGAACTTCACACACGATCATGACTTCCGCATAGAGCAACACGCACACTCGCCTGCTCCGGCGTTCTCTCGTTCGCACAAGAAGCTGATCGTAACCCACCAATTACAAATAAACGCACCAGCCGTACATACAGCCGAGAATCAGATCCCAGAGCCCTCTTTCAACGAAGTTGTAGACGCAGTAAATCGATTGAAAAACAACAAAGCTCCCGGAGTCGACTTAACGCTTAACGCAACAACCTGACGTGATCTGTGTACACACGCACACACACTTTCCCATAGTAAACAGAACTTTACCACTACGACCACGACTTCTGCATAGAGCACCGGTACAATCGCCTGCTCCGACATTCTCCCGCTCGTTCGTTCCTCGCTCCGTCGTTCGCACACGAGTTTGATCGTACCAAAGTTACCGAGGAGGGAGAGTAGTGTAGCGTCTCTAACAGATACACACACAATACACAAGCAAATAGTGAAGAACACCGAACGAAAATCGAATAAGAAAATACATCAGAGGCATATACTATAGCGATAACATAACAATTCACATCAGTGGAATATAGTTGAGTTTAAAAATCGAATTCAAAACACGGCCAGTAGCTTTTGATGTGTTACGCTTAGGTTCAATTTTTGGTGATTCTAACTGTCATAGCGTCAGTTCGAACCACACGTTCTTCACTATCATTTCAAACGCTATAGGGGCTTCGGGGGAGGGTTGTTTCCGGTCGGGGGGTGAGTGGCTAGAATTATTTGAGACGAGCTGGGAGAGTGAATGAACTTGGAAAATGACTGGTGTGATGGGTTAATAGAATGGGGTCTGATGAAATTGGTTTATTTGTTTGATGTTATTGCGGCGGGGGTGGGATTGGATGAGCAGGGAGAGTATGATTTGGGGGTTTTGAGGCATTGATAAGAGTGAGGTTAGAGTTAAAAGAGAGTCTGTTAGGAGGAAGTCTGAAGGGAAACCTCTTTTTACGAGAGAGGATGTGATAATCGGTTTTCCGTATATTCGTCGTATCAAAGTTGTCTTGATTATATCGGGATGAGGATAGTATGTGTTAGGGGCGGCAATACGAGCAGTGCAGTTGGGATTGGGGATGAACATTACCCGGTTGGCCGATTTTAGGGGGAGGAGGGGGGTGATAGTGGATTTCGAGGATCGGCTGCGTGTTGTAATAGGCTTTATTGATGAGAAGGGGAACTTGTTGAATGACAATGATAGAGCTGGGCTGGACTTGATAGCGGGTTTGGAGGATCGACTGCGTCGTGGAGAAAGGCTAAGTTGATGAGGAGTTCTGGGTGAAGATCTTGTTGAATTACACTGAGGGGGTGGGGACATTTATGAGTGGGGCTATTTTTATGAGGGGGGGGGGGGGGCATTGTAGGGAGGGATCAAGGAGGGATTTTTTGATAAAGCAATTGTGCTCCCTATTATGCCTTTTGAATGATCTGAGGTCCTGATTTGCGTTCCAAGGTCTGCAGTAAGAACACGAATTACTTTATTAATGCATTCTTCTACGTCGTCTTTTAGTGCATTGGTGCCAGAGGCAATTAGCCTTTCAACCCGTTTGTGATGGGTTTTTTATTGGCATAGTGTTATGAAGCGGGGGCAACCCCATCAACTGATTTAAAGACTTCATCTAGTCTAGTGAGCTCTAGTAGATATTTTTCTGTGATATAATTTAAGATCTTCGGCAGTTCGGCTGAGAAACTCGCTTAAGCACTTAATCGTAAGCAACACATGCAACGAGGAGAAGAAAGTGAATGTTGTTATTAGTTATTGGCCTGGCTCCCAGGTAGCGTGTCTCCTGGTCCTGAATAGGATGAGGGAGCTCTATTGACCGCTTCTGAGGGGACCCGTTGCGGTCGCCGCCGTGCTTCCTCAAACCTGAGGGAAGAGTAGCGACCGATCGTTGTCGATTCTAGTGCCGCAAACTTCTGAGGGCAACCGCCAGCGGCTTCTGCTGGCTTCCGTGGGGCAAGTGATCTTCAGCATCAGCGACAATCTGTGAAGAAAAACGAAAGGGACGTGAGCCACAGCTCTACTAACCATATCAGAATAAAACTCCGTTTTATTTAGGCGTACAGGGTCTTCTTCATCAAATCATTTATTTATTATCCTGATGGTCTCCTGCAGCACTTCCTCCAGGGACCATGTATATCTATCAACTGCTCTCAGAGATCGCAATGCATCTTCCATATAAATGAAAACAAATCGAGATTTTGTATCTTGAAACGAACGTTTCAGATGGAAAATCTCGATTTCGGGTGTGGTGTTCAATGTGCTCATTAGGGTAATGGTTCAGTTTTATGAGTTCTCATAAAACTATTATGCATTATTAGGACATGCATTGGAATTTGGGTTTTTTGTTTTTGTTATCCGTCTGGCTTATGCAGACAAGAGTTTGCGTGTCCTTCGGATGGGTAACAGAAGATCCGTGGGAATTAGGTATTGGTTTTTGAATTGGTCATAAAACATCTGGCATGTGAAGATATGCATTAGGATGTTATGATTGCTTGAATTGTGTGTCGGCGGAAAATAGATATGTTTTTGTTTAGACACATGCACGTTTTGGGTTTTGGATCTTTTAGGAATTTGAATTGAATTGAATACAATGTTTGAGAGTTTGAACGTTTAGTTCGATTTGGTTGACATTGAATTCAATGTTGATTTGGGTGTAGGGATTTGTATGTGGGGGAAAGAGACTGTTTCTATGGAGTAAGGAAATTGTAGGGCTTTCCGGGGCACTACATGAAGTTACACGAATACATTAATGCAGGAGGAGACTCGTTTCCCAACGGCCGTGCAAGAGGGGTGCAGGGATTTACGACATAATCCTCTGTCTCTGAAGCGGTACAGTCAGGTTTAGCAAAGCTTTCCATCTTAATTGGGGAGAAAACAATGCAGAAAAGAGAAGAACCGTATAGATAGAGAAAGAAACATACAGTAAAGAGAGGGCAAGAAAAAAAAGGAAAAAGATTATAGAATGCTTGAGAAATGCGGAAGTCAACGACTTTGCACGTGATTCGACCCCCCTATCAGATAAGTAACCGTCCAGCACTTTTTACTGTGCCATTCGGCCGCTTAAAGTGAATATGACAGGGTAAGTAGACAGTAGACCAGTAGGAATAGGGAAATTGCGTTTACGAACAGATTATAAAAACCACTAGATAAATGATATATATATATATATTGTTGCGGATTCGCAATTAAATGTGCTGGGATGTACTGGAGAAATCTAGTACATTCGCATGTATACCAGTTGCGCAGCAGCTGGCACCAACTGCCCATCATTGTCACCACGATGATGTCATAGCGTCGCTTTTTGAATTGGCAGTTATGCCAATTAGTCAGTCTGCAATCAACCTTCAACGGGCTCGTTACAATCGTCTACAATCAACATTCACAGAAGAAACACCATCGGTCATTAATTTTCCTCAACACGTGTATTAATAAAGCTGGCTTCAAGTTAACTTCTGCCTTTTGTGATTCTGTCACCATACGACAGAGTTTTTTATCGGTGCACACGTACTACGTAGAGCTATCAACAAAACATATATATATATATATATATATATATATATATATATATATATATATATATATATATATATATATATATATATATATATATATATATACATATATATGTACATATATATAAATATGTGTGTATATATATATATATGTATATATATGTTATACATATATATTTATATATATATATATATATATATATATATATATATATATATAATATAACTAAATAACAACAATACAGAACAATAAGCGAGATAAAGTCAAATTTATTATATCGGGTTTTCCAATAGGGACAATTGCAAACCATTTGCGATATTTCAAAAACTTTATTATCGGCTTGAAGTACAATCAAAACATTTATGAATGGGCTCGACTTCGTTCATATGGCGACCGCGGGCACGTTTGCAGCGAATCGACGTTGGACCCAATTTCCCGTTGGACCCAATCTAAATGCATTTCGTGGTTTCTCCTTCCGGGAATTTATTCAAATAAATTCCTATCAACTTCCCGGAATCCTAATCCAATTGAAGCACACAAAATCTCGTTTGTGCTTCTTGGAATTTTTAAATACAATTTGACAAATCCCGATGACCCAGAGTAAAAAAGGGAGGCACATTTTTATTTCATGATCAGTCGGGATCCAGAGGCCAAGGCAACGGCCAACAACTATACAAATAAAAACTAAATAAAACAAATATAAATCAAAACTAATCGCCTATTAATATGACCACACTGCCTTAGAAACACCCCATTGAGGTAAGTAAAACAATTTAACAAAAATATAACCGTACAGGGGTGAGTGCACCTCTGTGGTTACGACTCGACTATATGTGGCTAAAATAAACACTGCCATTTAATAGGAACTTTGAAAAGAGTTGCTATGCCTGTATAGGGAATTTAGTTCCGGAGAATCATTGTCGTATAGGCTGAGTTGGATTCTTTGGTTGTGTGTACCGGAAAATTGGTTTCGGAGGCATAGCCAAGTATGGCCAAGGGTCTTGATCGTTGCGATGGTCGTTTCGTGGAAGGGCGACGCATCATGCTGGTGGCTTGCCAGTAAGAGGGAATTGGTGTGATTCTACATGGTTTAGGTGGAATGGGAACCGAAATGGTTTTCGGGGGAACTAAATGTTGCTTGGTTACAAGCGGGGAGATAGTTTAAGCAGGAAGTGAGCCGGAATGATTTTCGGGGGAAATTAGAATTGCTTCGTTGCAAGCAAGGGGTGTAATTTAGATAAGATATTAACCGAGGCGGCTTTTGGAAAAATGTATGCGGTGTAGTTGATGGAGATGGTGAGTGTTTCGTTGTAAATGAATATGCGTTTATTACAGCTTGGGAAAAGGGTTCTTGGTAGGTTGGGGGTGTATGCAATTGCAGATTTGGGGACGGATGCTGTTGTATATTGGGATGTGTTCTTTGGATGTTTGGGAATAGATTACAGATTGGGTTATGGTGACGCGCTGTTAGCGGTCAAAATTGGTTGGAATTTGTGCGTTGGTTCTCCATATAAAATAGAGAACCCCCACAGTGTCTCCCGACGATATCGCTGAATGTAAATCGTGACGGGGTGGTATCTCACGTTGGGGCCGACTTACCACCTAAACTAACCTTTTCTCGAACCAGTCTATCAGCCAGCCCTCGAAAGATGGCCAGAAATTTCTCCCGACCATTTCATTGAGCATATAGCTTGATGGGGTGGTATGTTTACAATGGTAGTTTTCGCAGTATAAGTTTGCTGAATAAGTTTGCAGTATAACAAGTTACAATATAAAAGTATAAGATTTTGTTGTATAAGAATTTGCCGTATAAGAGTTTACAGTATGAACGTTTGCAGTATAAGAGTGTACGGTATAATCGATTTCAGTATGAACGTTTACAGCAAAGATGTTTGCAATGTAAGAGTTTACGTTATAAGAGTTTGCCGTATAATAGATAACAGTAGAAAAGTTCACAGTACACGGATGAATGGCATAACACCACGCTAATCCATTATGACGATTGTCTACGGTGTCATAACAGTATAATTGTAATATCAGTGACGCATAAGGATCGACCTCTTGGCCGTTGGAGGTACACGTCACTAACAGAGACAAAACATGTTCGATGGGCCACCGAAAATTTTGCATGCTTTTTCCATAAGCAAGTAAATGTCTCAACAGTGTTTAGTACAGGGATGGTTAGTAATATGAATAGGATAAGAGTGAAAATTATATGAGATAACGGTACAGAATGGTGTACAAGTTAATTGTTCACGAGGAAATAGTTCAAAACTTAATAGAATACGAATGAACGAAATAAGTATAAGGTGAATTGCATAAGGGTGAATAGTAAAAGACTGAATCGTAGGACCTCGCGGACTTTAACCGTAAATACAAATGTATATAACAACCCTTAATATATATATATATATATATATATATATATATATATATATATATATATATATATATATATATGTATATATGTATATATATATTTTTTTTAAGTGTTTAAGAGTCTGCGATGGAGGGATGCCCAGAGCCTGGGAGTGCCAAACTCGAAGACATCGGCTCGAAATCGAGACCGGTGCAGAGATTTGTTAAATAAGGCCAAGACAGGATCCCGATTATAGTGCCGATGATTATGATACATTATAGCCGTAAGACGTATAACAACGTAAAAATCATAAACAATCATCGACGGGAGATATAAAAAATAAACGAATAAATAAAAATAACAATAACAACAACTGAAAAGCTTAAGGGGGTATTCTGGTCTAGGCGCACGAATTTAACGCAATTTTTGAAGTGCTGTAAAAAAAAGCGATCAATATTTTTACTTAGCGCCCGCCCCCTTCATCAGTCATCAGCGGCAAACAATTCGCCATACTAACGTATGGACGAAAGACATTGACTCTAGACTCGAGTCTCCTCTATCCCATCTCCTGACACTTCGTTGTACGATGTCAGCGAGCTCCAATAGGCCCCATCTCCTGGCACTTCGTTGTACGATGTCATCGAGCCCCAATAGGTCCCATTTCCTGACACTTCGTTGTACAATGTCAGCGCCCCCTAATGGGATTTGATCTATTAGGAAGGTACAAACCGTTGGCAGATACTGCCAACAACAGATTAGTGCATACAGCGCTTCTATCTGCCTCTTCCCGCACACGCCACTCCTTCACTGCGGACGTGAGCAGATTTCCGATAGGTTCCTACCTACCCGGGCGATAAGCCCGTTGGTCCAAGCGATCCACAACAGGCCAGTGGACCATGCCGCACACCCCTTGCCCCTGCGGCATCAACGCGGTAACATCCGCGCCCATCCCGATTATCGACCCAGGTCCATATCATGACCCAGGAACTCGTCAACGCGACAATTCTCCTAACTATCCACAGCGCCTCCCGAAGTACGCAGGGCCACCTTGAATTCCAAGCGAACAGCCCTCCTCCCAGCACTGCACCAACCAATTCAATTCATGGTAAAACGGTAAATGAAATTGAACACCAATCTCCCACCAATTCTCATATTGGTCGTCAACAGTGCTAGAAACAGTGCTGCCAAATTGAAAATCAAACATCGTAGAAAAGCACCATTTACCTCCGCAAGGGTAATGAGTATCAAACCCAAGACGAATATGTGATTCGATTCCGGTTACATAAATTGAACAACAGAGAAAAATCGGAGAGCTAGGAATGACTGAAATGTGCACAAGTGCAGTTTTTGTATGACCAGAAAGTGAGGCAAGGCGCTCTCAAAGGAGAAATTTCTAACAAATTTATGGAGGACATTAAAAAAATGTATCTCGCCATTCATTCATCCAATTATAGTTGATGACAGACCAGTAATTAACACAATAGAGAAAATGTATATTTACGGATCATTTCATAACTAACTCAACACTGTCTTATACCACATCAGCCCCGCTTCAACTTGATCAAAGGCAGCACACCGATGTATTTTCGAGCTCGTACTGTTATCCGAGCAATCAAAGAACTAAACATTAACAAATCCGAAGATTTGGATTACATTCCTTCTATTTTCTCGAAGAGATGTTCCTCTTCACTCCCCAAAGTACTGTGGAAACTCATTTTGGGACGATTTTCTTTCCCTTTAACCCACCATATGTTTTTGCAGTTTTTGCTAGTGTTTTTTTTTTTATAACCTCTAGGTTTTTAGTAGTTCAAAATTCTTATTTCGACAGCCATCAAAATGGAGAATTTTTTAGCATGTGGGGAAACGTGTGTTGGAAACAACAGTATGAATAAAGTAAAGCATACGACTAAATAAATCAATTGGACAGCTGGGTTCTCAACCAATATTTTTTTGAAAACACGTATGTGAAATGTTTCTTGCTTCTTAAACTCTAGCTTCATTTGTATCCGCTGTTTTTTTTCCGTAGCGCCCTAAACAAAACTCTGATTTCCAATGGATACATGAATGAATTCATTCGGGAAAGATGAAAAGGAGTGAGTTCGACGAAATATTGCGCAAATGATGAATGCTAGGGATTTAGTTCGGGTACAACAAATATAAGTAAACTATTCAAATGAAGACCATCTTATCAATTTGATTATACCAATAAAAACCTTTGAACCACAAATGAAATAGAGCATCATACACAAATATAAGTTTCTCTCCCGAATTTGGAAACGACTGTCACCGTCTGCCTGCTATAAATCTTATTAAACTTTTTCCTACAAAAGCAAAATCAATGAAAAACATTGTATACCCTTGTGTGGCAGATCGACCTATAATTTTTTTTCAGGTTTGGCTCGACAGCAATTAAAACCAGTAAGGTCACTCACAATAAATATTCTACAGAATAGACACCATTGTATTTCCAAAGATTACCGAACTGCATTCGGAGCTCACAAAGTATTTCTTATTCAATAGCTGACGAGCTACAGAAAGATAAAGGCATGCGAAAGTCAACACCGCATCTGGCTTTGTAGGTCTTTTATACAATACCCCTTCGTCCGAAGTCCCAATTTTTGATTTAAAAAAAACGATTCATGACAACAACGTCCCTTGTTCGTCGTTAAATGTTATTTCATCTGTCACATTCAAGGTTGCTGATAAAACTGTCCACTTTTTATGACCTCGCCATTGGAGCATGGCGTCGCACTAGTCGGGATTATTTTTTGCTGCTACCGTCTTGACCTTGTGAGCCCGCCTGAATAATACGTATTTAAGTCGATACACACGATCGTCGACTTTACGTCTTTTCAACTTCACTTTGACAGTCCCATTACACACGAGAGTCATCTAAGTTTCTAAAGTAGTCTCTCCGAGTTGGTTCCTCTGTGTATTCTGTATGCTTAGTTGATTAACTTCACATAAAATGCTGAACGAAATCGCTAGGTTTATGGGGGTTCATTAATCACTGTCGTCAGCGATATATCTGGAATAAATTATTTATCATAAGATACACCTATCCGCAAACCGAGTCAAAATTATCGCATTTGAAGAACGTTCCCAGTAAACGACTACTACTTGTGCAAGGTCACTACAGCGCGCAACACTCCCACCATGTTCTTTTGGGATTGGTCTCCCCCGTTGAGCCAGCAGCCCCAACCGCATGAATTATATTTTCAATTTATAACCTTCAACTAAACACAGGTTAAGCAAGCTAACCAAAACTAAGCAAAAAATGACGAAACGTTTCAAACTTACGAGTCATCTAAGTTCTTTTTGAGTGGAAAAAAAGCAAACTCTGTCAATTAGTCATACTCGCACCCATAAAGAACTCCTCGAGCGGATAAGACAGGTGGATGAATAGTAGTAGTTGCCGACGTACATCTAATGGATTGGTACCACGGCCGGTATAAAGATTTTAACTTTGGGTTTTGCATTAAATAAATTACAAAGACGTCTGGCTGAATAAGCCACAAAATGGCGATCATTTTTGAACCTATACTTTGTAACTACACCTGTACAACCCCAAAAACCCCAGGTATACCTATTCTTTTTTATTCTGATTGATTTATATCATAGAACGTTAAAAAAGTAGGTAAAATGTAGTTGAGTAGACTTGAGCTTGAGCGTCAGTGGCAGTAGATAGATACCATGATATCTGACGTTCAAGAAGAGCGTTCTATCGGCTCTTCGCCAGTAGTCGCCAACTTCAAAGGCACAGCAGATTTGTCGTTTTTTTATTCCCCATTGGATCGAGATATAAATAAAAAGGAAGAAGAAAATAGAAAACATTACAGGGCATTATTACGTCTGGAGTGTAGGCGGCTAAATGTGTTTGATTGATAGGCGAACATCAATTGACGGGAGTTTGGATTTTATTGCCTAGCAGCTTCAAGGATTACATATCAAATCGCAGCTTTGCTTTTGTATTTAAACATTGATTGAATATAATATTGTTAGAGGATGTAGTGAATTCAGGAGGGGGAAGTAATCAAATTGATTCATTGACATACACTGCAGACTGGGATAAGATAAAATAGGAGAATGCTTCTTACTCGTGGGGGTGTCTTCTTTGTTTTCCTATCAAGTTGATTAATTTGCCAAGTTATCTGTTTTGTTTTTGTAAATCCCTGGAAAGCACTCAATTTAGTCTTAAATGATAACACCACAAACATTATTAATTTTGCTTAACTTTATTGCGCAACCAGTTATAATGGAGTACACTATTCATTATTATTATCTTCTTTTTTTAAAATGTGATTGAAAATGTTCAATTATTACTTTTCTGAAAAGATTTCTCTTTTCAAATAATTACTAGACTACTATTATACCAGCTCCAGTTTATTACATCACCTACAGTCTTCGCTGAGACATTGAGACATCCACGTGTTAAAAAGTTCATTAATCATTGTTTAAGTAATGTACAAAACTGGTATTCTGTTGTAAATGATCTTTGGGTACCTGCGATGAGGTGCGTACTTGCTTCCGCTTCATGGGAGATTAATCCTGATTTTGAGAGTCATCAAGATGCGCAATAGCGCTAGGGAGAGTCTTCCAAATAGTCAGCTTAACTTACCCTTTTACTTAGGGTCTGTTTAATATTTTTTAACCAATGTATTGTATATTATTTTCTAATCAGTTAAAGGTATTTTTATCCAGTTACTAATTCCGTTTTCCATGTATGATTTGGATTTTTCTACCAATAGATATGTTTTCCACATACTCCGGTGCTCTGACATTTAAGGGTACTCCAAAATACCCTTTTGCGCGCGCGTTAGTGTAAAAACACATGACCCAGTCTAGATTTCATGTCATGCACAGAGCGTCCTAAAAGTTGTTGTTCAAAATACACATTTTTTTAATAAAATCATGGAGAGGTTTAAAGAATCTAGATTTACCCTTTATAAAAATACTATCCATGGGGCTTTATTCCATCAATGTTATGGGGTTCTTCCTGGCGCCCGAAGAACTATTCATCGCTTTACCTAACCAATTGCAAGTTCCTGCACCTATTTAAGCATTCCTGAAATGTAGCTGCATGACAAGACTACCATCTATCTACCTACGCATCATAAACCCTGAAAGCTAATTCGGCTACCTCATCAGGTAACCAGCCTCAATTCATGCACAGGCCAATGCTCTATGCGAAGAAGCATTTCCTCTTACATGTGCATGACATGTTTATTCCCATCACCGCTGAACCATCGGCCGATTGTATAATCAACAACCTACAGCGCAACCATTGCTGGCCGCCTATAGGAATTTCTAGTGTTGTTTTAACACAAACAACACATCCGAAAAATCGGCCGATGGGAAGTCGGCAATCTGCCTACATTATAATTGTATATGACCTGAAATGCAATTTGGTTGTCCTTTTAGATAACTGGCATAAACTTAGAACATGTCAATATGCAAAGACGAGGAGCATTTCCTCACATGTTGCATGACTTGTTTACCCTTGTGACCGGTTGATCTTTAGATAGACAAATCCCAGAGTAGCCACAGCTACCTACCTACTATCGATCGAGTGCTGGTTTGAGTAAACATGCACTCGACCCAGCAACCGACAATATGCCCCATGCAAGGAACTATCAACTGACGCTATACGCATCGGCAATGGCATAAACAAAACATTGCCCTCATAACTATGTCCCTCGTTACTTTTTAAATAAACACTATCCCATCTACCCTGTGCCTAGCCATCGTCGGCAAAGGTTCTATTGACTTAACGTCAATCATGAAACCTATCTCTATCGGACGGCGGCAATATATCGGTCCATACATCGATCAACATGTTTGACCTGCGGCATATGTGTTTTTCCTTTTTCCTTTTTTTTTCCTCCCCTTCGCCCAAGGCATGTCATTGTCTTGCCTTCCAAGTTAAAGACATCTAATGGTTCTGGACATTGTCCGTGAAAGCCTTCCAATGAGATGCAAATCGTTTTTTATTGGTCATTGGGGCGAAGGAAAGATGGTTTCGCCTGCCATGATGTGCGTGGAAACTCATCGCAATCACCGAGGCTAGGTCAATGTCGTCCAACACCGAAAGAGTCAGATTTCATTATTCGTGGTGTGCGCACGTGCCATAGAGAAGTCGAGCCTGTTGCGTTATCAGGGTCGGGGAAATTGTCCTTTTTACGCTTGTGTAGTTGCCTAGAACAAAGTCTAAACTTGAGAGTGCCAAATAATTAAGAACAGAAATAAGACCGGATCCCGGTCACAGTTTATCGCTTAAGAACATCATTTTTAATAAAGTTTTAAAAAACAATAACTCCAGCGTCTTACTTTGGTCTGCTTTTGTGACTGTGTGTTTGGTTTTTCTCCTTTTCCTTGCGAAATAATTTAGTGCGCCATTTATTGTTGCGGGGTATTTCGCTTAACCCGCGTCCGTGCTGACGCCCTTGGTAAATACTACCCAAAATGTCATCTGTGGGGTTCTCTACATTACATGGAGAACCAACCAACAATTCCAACCAATTTCGACCGCTAACAGCCCGCCACCTTAACCCAACTCCCCACTCAAAGAAACTTGCAAAGAATACATTTCCCAATCTGCAACAGTATACATTCCCAAACTTGCAAAGAATTCATTTCCCAATCTGCAATAGCATATATTTCCCAATCTGTAATAGAATGCATTTTTAAAACCTACAACAGAATACACCCCAAATCCTGCAACAGAATACATTTTAAATCATCTCCCTCATCTACACCAAACCGCATTTAGTTTCCCCCGAAAACCATTCCGGCTCACTTCTTACTTAAACCATTCTTCTCGCTCGCAACCAAGCAACATTTAGTTGTCCTCGAAAACCATTCCCGCTCACTCCCTACTTAAACCATTTTCCTCGCTTGCAACCAAGCAGCATTTAGTTTCCCCAAAAAGCATTTCGGCTCCCATCCTATCTAAACCATTTGAAATAATACCAATTCTCCTTACTGGTAAGTCACCAGTACGATTCGTTGTATTTACATGAAACAACCATCGCAACGATCAAGACACATGTTCCTTTGTCTAACCGAGAACCCATGCCCATACTTGGTTTTGCCTCCGAAACCGATTTCTCCGTATACACAGCTACAGAGGAATCCTATTCAGCCTGTACGGCAGAAATTTCCTGACACAAAATTCTCTATGTACGCATAGCAACCCTTCTTTATGTTCCTAGTAAGTGGCAGTGAGTTTACTTAGTGATGACTCCACTGCCACGACACCCTGAATGGATTCTTGCCTTCATTTAGCCAGTCGAGATGCATCCGCCGAACGGAGCACATTAGTCAGATTACATTCCCCCAACGAGGCGCACGGACTCGAGATTTAACCGCAACCGGGGCTGGTCAATATAGTCGGATATTATTCATTGTGGAGTGCGAAACGTCGAGGGTAAGGGGTCAGGATTGATTCCAAAACAGGATACAGAGTATATAAAAAACTTCGCGTTTAGTGGATATTTTTAAATCATAACTAAATCACAAAGAACCGATTGCAACTGCAGAACTACAGTTAAGTGCATTAATGTTAATGATTAATGTAATACCATTTCGTAAACTAAACAAAACAGAACATCAGAAATATAAAGAAAAAAACTATTTCAACCAAAAACTATTTCGACGAAATTAAAAAAAACTAAGTTCAACGAAGCCCGAGTGTTTTATTTGTGGTGTTTCCTCCGTGAGGATGACAGTTTCGCATCAGATTTTCAAGTGCTCGTAACGTGCCCGAAGTGCGATTCTCTAGTGGATGGCTACCAGTGAATAACTTCAATGTATGATCCAATTAATCAAACTTTTAAAAGAGTTGTAAGCGATCTAAACTGACTCAGTGGTGACTGTTCCTTGGCTGTGAGTTCTGAACAAGAAAAGGAAAATAAAAGAAAACACAAAGTACAAACGAGCTTACCATTACCAGTGCTATTACCCGCAACTATTTTCCGTTCCTGGGATTTCCGTCGGTGGGTGATAGTGAACCCGTGCCGTACGTCGGCATCCATACCTCTAGCCCCACACATCTACTTGTCTTCATTCATTTGGCTGGCGAAGAGCGTTTATTCCATCAAAATTATGTCATCTAATGTCTTCCATCTCCTCGATAGTATAGTGTTTAGTATACCCGCCTGTCACGCGGGAGACCGGGGTTCGATTCCCCGTCGGGGAGCCTCTGGTGCAAGACTAATGACCTTGCCCAGAAAAAACAAATCATTATGGAAATTTTAACAAGCCTCAGGAATTGCTAAATGCCAAGACCGGCTCCCGGTTGTAGTGCCAATGATGATGAATATCTTCCATCATGTTGCTGGCGCTCTTCCAAACGGAAAGCACACTTTCTAAGAACTACCCGAAAATGTTGTGCATTACAGCTGTTGTTTATAGGCGGATTCTTACATAAAATTAATCCAGAGAGCAAGGTCTTTTGCTAATCAAAATGCCCCAAAAGCAAAAGTCCATTGATATTCTGTCGAGACTATTTACAGTCCAGTTTACGAACCCTCGTTAGGATATCAATTTTCCACGAAGAATTCCACGAACAACTTGTAAAGGCACGCCCGACGCATGATTTGATATTGTACCCTGTTCTCACGATTTGATGCGATCAAAATTAACAAAATCATGTAAAGATGGAGTAAAAAAATTGAAATATGCTTTCTGTTAGCGGAGACATCCCATTCATCGGCGTACGCTTTTCATATTCTCCTCCCGTCTTGACAGCCTAGATTTGTGATTTGTTCATTCCCAAAACAGTCTCATTAAAATTCTGTGCACGTGCTTTGATAAGTTGAATACTCGGCGCTTTTCTTCTGTAACCGATTTGGTAGACACTGCAAAATTTGCAACGACAATATCAATACGATTATTATTATTTTTTAAACTCGTGCACACAGGTTCTGAAATGCTCCTTACAGACCGAATTCCGAAGGACGTGTCTAGCTCTCGCCATATCAAATCAAATTAATACAGGTGTTCTCCAGGGTTCTCTACTCTCACCCACTCTCTTGCCCATCTTTATAAATGCTCTCCTAACCATTACCCACCAGCCAATTCACTCGGTTACTGATTGAGTTTTCAAACTCATTCGAGTATTCCTGACCAAACTCTTCGAAACTCATTACCAATCAGCAGGTTATGCTTAATACATTGATTTCCGACCAGAACAAGATATAAATGGAGATTATGTAACCATGTAGAATTCAATAGCTTAAAAACTCTTTTCGTCTAAGGCGAACCCCAAAGTAAATAAATAACTCCATTCGCCAACAAACCTTCAAAAGATACAGATCATTCGTTCGTCCGCTTATAATCCTTCCGCAGTATGACGCGAACAAGCACGTATACCTGAACAATATAACACTTCTTTCTTCCTGCGACGGGTTTTGTTTTGTGAAGAGTGCCAATCACAGTCAATAGACAAACACCAATCAAAAATAATTACGGTACCAAATATGAATGGAATCCGGTTTCGGGATCTTGCCGAGGACGTAGATTTCGAAATCCGTAAAAGAAAATAAAGAGAACACTATAGCGTTTGGGATGATAGTAAAGAACGTGTGATTCGAACTGATGATATGACAGTTAGAATCACTAAAAATTGAACCAAAGCGCAACCCATCAGGCCACCGCCGTGTGTAGAATTAGATTTTTAAACTCAAATATATTCAACTGATGTGAATTGTTATGTTGTCGCTATGGTATACGGCTCTGATGCATTTTCTTATTCGATTTTCGTTCGGTGTTCTTCACTATTTGCTTGTGTATTGTGTGTGTATCTGTTAGAGACGCTACACTACTCCCTCCTCAGTAACTTTGTTAAGATCAGCTTCGTGTGCGAACGACGGAGCGAACGAGAGAACGTCGGAGCAGGCGAGTGTGCCAGCGCTCTATACAGAAGTCGTGATCGTGTCGTGAAGTTCTGTTTACTATGGGAAAGTGTGTGCTGTGTGTACAGATCACGTCGGGGTCACCGATTTGACGGTTTTTGTCTAAGAGTTGTGAGTGTTCCGCGGAATACTGTTCCAAAAGAAAAGCGACACAAGGAGTGAAAATATATTGCCACTTTTCGGTTGGAAACAATAGTGAAAGTGTGGCGGTTCTACGAACCACACAACCCACTATAGGTTGAGATATCGTCGTTCCACCAAGGAACATCATCATCATCATCATCGGCACTACAACCGGGAACCGGTCTTGGCCTTATTTCGCAAGTCCTGAGGCTTGTTAAATTTTCCATAATGATTTGTTTTTTCCGGGCAAGGTCATTAGTCTTGCGCCAGAGGCTCCCCGACGAGGGATCGAACCCCGGTGTACCGCGTGACAGGCGGGTATACTAACCATTATACTATCGAGGAGCTAAGGAACATACTCACATATATCCATTACATGTGCCGACAGATACGTTCCTCAAAATCCTTCCTTCCGCCTGAAAGAAAGGTAACATACCAAATACCCCAACATTAAATTCAATAGTAAAAACCAATCGAACTTAACATTCAAAATTCCTAATATTAAATTCAATTCATCCATTCAATTCATCCATGAAACGCATTTTTCTGAAAACAAACAGATAAACGCACTCTTGTAGCTGATAGCAATTAGCACCTCTAATTCCTTGCAAGATCCTAAAACCGAAAAGCGCACGTGTCCAAACAAAGCCATTGCGGAGAAACAGCAATTAACTAAAACGCTGTTTCCATAGGGAAAAGCAAATGTAATTATCGCAACCGAAGATAATTATTGTGGCCAAAAAGGGATCGCTAGGAATAATAAACCACAGCAAAGATACACCAATCGATTCGACAGAAGGTGTGAACTCCGGGTTCCCAGGAAGATCTTCGGCCACACTGGCAGCAGCATCCGCGTGTGTGTGTGCGGGTGCAACCGCACATCTGGCCTGTGACGAAACAGGAAACCACAGGACAAAGTATTGTCGAATTAGAGTACAGTTAGAGAACTCCGACGAGGAGGTATTGTAGTAGGTATTGTTTCACGGAGCGCGTCTCCTTGTCCTGAAAAGGATGAGGGATCTCTTATAAACCGCTCCTGAAAAACGTACTACGAAGGGGTCGTCGCCGTGCTGCCTCAAAATCAGAGGGAAGAGCAACGTCCTTAGTTTGGTCTCAGTCCTCGTCTCCGCAGGTTTCTGTGAGGGCAGGTGATACTCCTAATCTGAAAGAGTGCCTTTTGTGGAGGTACCACAACTTTACCTACCAGTTGTTGGATAAATGAAAAACTCGCTTTTTCCGATTGGTATAAGTGTTTATTTCTTTACTCAATTTAATGACTGATTCTCCTGGCACAGTGTACATCAATCTACTGCGGCTTCGCTCCTGGGGTACCTCCTTCTGGGACAATAAATGAGATTAAACTGCGGCCCGGAGATCACTTTTCTATTTGTTTTGAGAATCTCGATCCTGACGAGGAATGTCGTCAGCCGAGATCCTATTGATGTTCCACCGAGCGAGGAATGTAGTTCGGGAAATAGCGACGGTAGATTACGTTGCCAAACGAGGATTGACGCGATGGCGTCCTACCCCACGATGCCTGAAACTAAATTTGTATTAAGAAAAAGGAACAGCAATACCTTTTGTTAACCCCTGCTGAAATTGTTGTCCCTCCGTCAAAGTTCGTGTTTGCGTTTGTGTTCCTTATATTTTGTCCCAAAGTTAAACTGTTTATGTTTAAACAACTGGTCAATTCACCAGGTTTACATGTTCACGAATGATAAGAATTTATTGTACACCAAACAACGCCCGAATAAAGAAAAAGTTCGACAGAGTTCTCGATTGAGACAACTTTGTTTATTAAATAGTAAAAGGCCACATGGTGGCGTGCAACTACAATTAAAGTTCAATGGATCAGCACCAAAACAGTATAGAATTTTCATTCAAGCGCCAAAAAAACCGTATGTAATCGAAGACTGTAAAATTGCCGAACCACCAACAACAGTAAACAATGCCAGAGATGACAGTTTCTCCACTGTCATCGTGTTGCTGGCATGTGTGATGAATATGTGTCGGGGAGAGTACTAGACGATGTAATAGATTCTCCCCGAGCATATAATCACGAATCCGAAACATTCCGCCCGCCTTCGCCAAGCAGTGGCGAACCATCTGGCTCCATGGGATGGTGGCCCAGAGGCGGGGGTGTGCGGTCCGCTGCTGGTCGTGGTCTGCTGTCCACTTTCACGCGGATGTTCGGTTCTGGGGGGGCGCCCGCCCTGAGGAGCGCTGACGGCTAGAGGGTCGATGTTGACGGGGTGGTATTTTCCATCGCTGGAGTCCGCTAACCTTTAAGGTCACGGAACCGGCCAGTTGATCTGGGTCGGAGTCGTAAAGTCGCATCCCACGATCAATAACCACGTGATGGCTTGTGATGGGTCTCGCTGCATCGAGACCGGTGGTGGTTGGTCCTGCGCACGTTGGCGCCCGTCTGGAGTAAGTGCCCGGCGGGATGTGGCCGTTGCTGTGTGACGCTGTCGCGTGGAGTCGGGTGCTGCGTCGTCTCTGGCACGGTCCGCGTGTCCTGGCGGAATGGCAGTCGCGGGCCATGTGTCTCCCGGGTCGTCGGAATACAGCCTCTGTGGATGCACAGAGAGGCGTGCTGGTTCGCTGGGATCCTGTTTATCCCTGCATGCTGGGGAGCGCCGCCCGCCAGGCGGGGCATTGCACGCTCCTGTCTCTTTTCGATTGCCTCTCGCCCTTGCGGTGGTTCAGCGGGCGAGCGGGGTGTCTCGTAATTGGGCCACGCAAGTGGTCGGTGGCGGGTAGTTGAATGGGCTTCGTATGTAACCACTCGGGCCGATGCCGGCGAGACTTCCTTTGCGTTCTCTGATGAAAGCCGCGACCGTCAGTCGGAAGGTCGACCAGTTCCTCTGGGTCGGAGTTGTAAATTCGCAACCCACGAGGAATGGCCATATGATAGCTGGTGACAGGCTTTGTCACCTTTGCGCTGGATGATATGGTGGTTGCTGAGCCCGTTAGCACCCATCCCAGTTCAGTGGCCTGCGCGACGAGGCCGGGACGTTGGTCCTTCCTTAGGCCTTCGAGGATGATGTTGGGGTACACGTCTGCCCCAAGGATGATGTCCACCTTGTCGGCGGAGTCGATGTTTGGATCGGCCAGGTTCAGATCCGCCGCGAACGAGAGATCCCTCGTCGCCGATTGTGATGGTGGTGTATACACTGAGAGCCCGGACAGGATGAAGGGCCTCAGTGTCCATTGTCTCGAGCCCTGGAGGCGAGAAGTGATTCTGATGGCGGCCTGAGTCCTGGTGGCAAGGTCACGAGTGCCCCCGACACCGTAGGTGGGGACGGATGATGCTTGGCGTCGGAGATTTAATCTTCGCGCGAGTGATGCCGAAATGAAGGTGCCGCTGGAGCAGGGGTCGAGTAGAGCACGGACTTCAATCCTCGGGTTGTTCTCCGACGCCACCATGACTCTGGCTGTTGGCAGCAACGCGGAATGCTGTGAAGGGGTGCTGATTGTATGTGCGCAGGCCCCTTCCTGACGGTCGATCCGGGGGGCGGATCCTTTCGCCCGTTGCGGCGGTGATGTTGTCCCGTCGATGGCGGTAGTTCGGACATGCAACAAGGTGTGATGTCTCCGCTGGCATCGACGGCACGGCTTGGTGGAGGGGCAGTCGCGTAGGCGGTGGCGACCCAAACAGTTGGTGCACAAGTTCCTTTGTTGTGCGAAGGACTTCCGACGGCCGGGTGTGAATGATCGGAAGCCCTCGCAAACGTAAACGGTGTGTGAGGCCCTGCAGAATGTGCAAGGGCCCTGTTGCCTTAGGGGTGCCGGCGGTGTTTTGTGCATCGGGACACCGGGCTGGCTAGTCATCGGGACGGCTACTGTTGCTGGAACAGTCGAAAGCGGCTTTGTAGGAGGCATTGGCGTTAATTCTGACACGGATCCTCTGTGCGCCGTGCCCACTGCTTGCTCTGGAGTCTGTGTGAAGGTAGCCAGTTCCTCTGGGTCGGAGTTGTAAGTTCGCAACCGAGGAACGGCCATGTCATGTTGTGCCCCACAATGCGTGCGCGGCATCGACTTCTGTGGGGGCTTCGGCATTGGGTCGATCATCGGAACCTTGGTCGGATTGAGCTTTGGGCAGACGGCACTTTGGTCGGCGACCTGCTGATTCTTACCCACTGTTCTGGGGTGCGGTTCCTTTTCCGCTGGCTTGATGTCGACCATTGGCAGCTGCACTGGGGGCAGCTCGCTAGGGTGGAGGCGATCGGTGCTGTTGACCATGGTTGGGGAGGCTGCTTTGAGCGCGTACTGGCCCTCGAGGAGCTTCGTATCTTCCTCGAGGTATATCTCTTCGGTTTCGCCGAAACAATCCTCCGCGAAGTACGCGTGTTGTAGATAGTCCGGTGTCGCCGTGACGAAGATGACGTAGTGCCGCTTGGAGAAGTCTTCCCATTCGGCGCGGAGTGCGCATTTGGTTGCCTCGATTATTGTTGGACTTAGTTGTCCCTTGTCCTGTGCGCTGAGGAAGGTGCCAGAGATGCTTCAGATCCTACAGATACTATGATTTCATAAATGTTGTAGCTTCATTTCCTTGATTTGTGTCGAGGTGACTGGCAGTTGCCGATCTAGTTTCCGTGTCTAATTCTGATGATATTTTCTCTGAACTGTCTTTACAGTTGTCGTGTGTTGATTCCCTTAGAGGACTTCACGCCGTTGGCCGCCGATGGACGGTCACAACGAGCAATGGCTATTTTGTATCGTTTGAATGCTGTACAATTAAGTGAATTAATTGATCCTATCACGAACAGAATTGCATAATGGGGCAAAAATTTCGATAAATTTCACTCCAACCAAATTGCAGTAGATTACGAATACAATAATTTCGTTATGTCATGAACGACTGTTCTCGTTTCACTCTTCGTAAGTCGGTATCAAATGCAATTATTTATAAATTTGCACTTTCGTAATTGATCGAACACTTGTATTTTGGCAACTCTTTGACACTTTGGTTTTGAAAACAATTGTTCATAATATTATTTTCACAACTGCGAGGTTTACTTTGACCATTGTTCTCTTCCGCTATTAATGTGTACCTTTTTTGTTTTTTTTTTTGTTGCCAGGTACAGGTACACAACTGAATTGTTGCAATTACGGCGCAGAGAGCACGACTACGCGAAACGTTTTCGATTGATTGATGAATCTTCGTCTGCGTTGCTGAACCTTTATCGGTTGTAATTCACTGCAATTGTTTTGATTGTTGAGCTGCAGCTGTATTGTGCCGCGAACTGAGCGGCGATGAGACGATCCAATGGTTGTTGGATCCGGCTCGAAGGACCAGAAAATGTTTTGAGAATCTCGATCCTGACGAGGAATGTCGTCAGCCGAGATCCTATTGATGTTCCACCGAGCGAGGAATGTCGTTCGGGGAATAGCGACGGTAGATTACGTTGCCAAACGAGGATTGACGCGATGGCGTCCTACCCCACGATGCCTGAAACTAAATTTGTATTAAGAAAAAGGAACAGCAATACCTTTTGTTAACCCCTGCTGAAATTGTTGTCCCTCCGTCAAAGTTCGTGTTTGCGTTTGTGTTCCTTATGTTTTGTCCCAAAGTTAAACTGTTTATGTTTAAACAATTGGTCAATTCACCAGGTTTACAAGTTCACGAATGATAAGAATTTATTGTACACCAAACAACGCCCGAATAAAGAATAAGTTCGACAGAGTTCTCGATTGAGACAACTTTGTTTATTAAATAGTAAAAGGCCACATGGTGGCGTGCAACTACAATTAAAGTTCAATGGATCAGCACCAAAACAGTATAGAATTTTCGTTCAAGCGCCAAAAAAAACCGCATGTAATCGAAGACTGTAAAATTGCCGAACCACCAACAACAGTAAACAATGCCAGAGATGACAGTTTCTCCACTGTCATCGTGTTGCTGGCATGTGTGATGAATATGTGTCGGGGAGAGTACTAGACGATGTAATATATTCTCCCCGAGCATATAATCATGAATCCGAAACACTATTCCTTTATAAAGGAAAACAAATCGAGATTTTTATCTCAAAAATGCACAATTTCTTACAAAAATCTCGATTTTTGTATCCTGAGTGAGATGCTCAGTGTTTACTTAAGATAAGAATTCAGTTTCTTGAATTCTTACGAAACTATTGTGCAGATGTGGATATGTATCTGGATTCGGTTTTCTGTTTGGTTAACTTGATGAAATTTTCCAGATAGGGATAACGATCTCTGGATTTTGGATTTTGATGATGCCGTGGGGCAAATGTAAAACGATAAACGAATATTAGATTCGTTTATTGTGAATTTTGATTTTAATTTAGGTTTTGGATTAAATTATGCCGTGGGGGCAAATGTTAAGCGATAAACGGATGTTGGTTCGTTTATTGCGAATTTGGGATCTAGTTTGGGTTTTTTTTTGGGTTTTGACTGGATTTTGGGTTTTAGAGTATTATTGCTGGGATTAAGATGTAGGAATGGGGGAAAAAGGTAGTAGGGCTTTTCAGAGCACTACAGTATTCACGTAGCGAAAAATGAAATAAAAAGTCGACATTGGGAAACCTCAACGAGAAGGTCATCTGCATAACGCGTTAAAACGATAATGTAAAGACAATCGCGTTTCAATGTAACTTAACCGAAAATATATCGAGAGTCGTGAACCTTACTATCATCGAAGCCGGATGTATTTCAAGTCGTGTGTTGCGGCGCAGCGAAATCCGGTGTGTGAAGTTAGTTAGTTGTGCTAAATAAAGTTTGAACTAAAATAAATAAATAGTGCGTGTATGTGACTTTGGTTTTATGGTGTGTAAAAATAAAGAAGAGAAAAAAAGGACGAAACTGTATAACACCCAGTGACAGACTATATGTATAATTTAACCTCCTACATGTAACGTTGAAACACAAAACATTAAAAATAAAAAAAATAAAATTCAAAGGAACGTTTCGCAGTGTTTTCATTTGTGGATATATTCGTTCCGTGTTCCGGAGTTTAATTTCGCTTTTCTGTGGTCAGTGTTCGGCGGAACACTTCAGTGACATTTGAACAAATCAAATCCCCCAAAAAAGGATAATATGCGATAAACCAGGTTATTTCAAAACTTAAGACAATGCAATGTGTGGTGGAAGTTTGTCGTTTCTTTGTTTTCCTCCTGAACTGCTATAAAAAAAGAAAGTAAAATGTGTGTATTAATTCTGTAAATCACAAGTAACAATCAAGGAAATAAAGAGCGTTCTCAGAAGAAAAATAGAAAGAATTTGGGCTTTAATTGTCGCTGTCTTCTCTCCGTGTGTCGCTTTTCGTTTGGAACAGTGTTCGGCGGAACACTCACAACTCTTAAATTAAAAATCGCTAAAACACTTCCGAGAATCGAGGAAAGTTCTCCAATCTTTGACGCAACCATAAACAAAAGTTTGTGATGAGCGGTCAGTCCATTAAATCTGTGGAACGCTTGATTCTGCCCAGTACCAAATTGACCAGCGTCCGATGTAGACGTGTCGACAATCGACAAATGATAATTGATGAACCATTCAACAGAACGGCCTAAAAAGTGTAGTGTATGTAAAATTATTTTTAAATTATTGTTAAATTATTATTTTTAAATTAAACCGCGTTGCACATCTTAAATGAGTATGGGTTCGCTTGGGACTTCTCTGCACCCAAAATAATTAAAAAACAATTAGTGCCGATACGCGACATACGAAGTGTTACTGTTTTTGTATGAGCACAGTACAATAAACAAACTCTTGAACGTGATTTGTTAAAGGTTTTTTTCCTTAACAATTAATATTATTTGGGGTTTGTGTCACAAAACTTACCCCATGAATGACTCGATTGTTGGTTACCGAGTCGCAAGTTCTTCCCTCGACTCCGGGTGTTTCTTCGGTGGTGTTTCTTCAGGGTAGCTTCTTTTTCAATTATGCAAATTATGCACACAAAATGTTCCTTCTATCACTTACTTCCCAATAATTCACAACACGTAGTTATTTCGTTTAATATTGATTATTTATTGGAATCACTTTTAATGAGTTTAAATTAGTTCTTATTTTACATTGGAAACAGTGGAATCACTTTTAATAGGTTTAGAACATAAAATTAGTTCTTATTTTTCATTGGAAACAATTTTAATAAGTTTAAATTAATGAGCGGCGCGCACACGACTTTCTTCACTCACGGTTACTTTCACAAGAACGAATCTCGTGTCTTTCGGCACATATTCTTTTTCGTTCCGCTTCCACGATAGTTATTTCTAGGAAGCGGAATTGGCCAATAGGGAGACTATAGCTAATAGAAAGAATATGACTATTGCAATGTGAGTGAGGTTTTAAAATGGGTGTTTTACTTTTATTTAAATTATCTACTATTGTATTTGGGGATATTCTATTGTAAAGGGAAATTAGTGATTTGGTGGGAAGGGGAGGATATGTATGTGAAGACACGAGATGTTAATTACTCAAAGTGAGGGGGTGGGGGTGGGGGGGGCGGGGGGGGGGCGATTAATTGAACTTAATTATATAACAAATTTTCTATCTGTCACTTGCGCAATAAAAAAAAACATAAAAAAAATAGAACACTTGGTCCATAATATGGACGTAAATCAAACGGATGCCAAAATGGTGCTTCAGAGAAGGCCAAATACAGACCTAAATCTAAAGGCTAAACGCCTTAAAACCAATAACAACAAGGATACAGACACGTTGAGTGTCAAGAGTGACGACGAAGATAACGCCCATGGTGCCCAGTGCTCAGGGGCTGTGAACCAATTCCGAGAACTAGCTGCCAGCGAAACAAATGCAGACACCAGCAATCAGGTTGAGGTCCTCAACAGACTCATCCATGAGATTAGTCTTGAAAACAAGAACTGGATAAATTTACTTAAAAATTCCAAGAAGCACAAACATGATTTTGTGTTCTTCATTTGGAATTTGATTCTGGGGAGTGGATGGGGATTTGGTTGAACAAATTCCCGGAAGGAGAAATTATGAAATGCTCTTGGACTTAGGCATTTCATAATGTTAAGGTTATTCGGAATTGAATCAATATACGACAAATGGACTTTCGTTTAAATTTATCGTGCATATGACTCAATTGGATTGGGATTATGGGTAAGGTTTTAGGAATTGAATCAATGTGTGACAAATTAACTTTTGGTTTAATTTGTCGCTCATATGACTCACTATGGGAATAAGGTTGTGATTATAGGTAATAATGGGGATTGGATGGGAGTAGTGATTTAGGATCACTACAATATCAATTCGAGCCGTTTCTTCTCGAAGTTTTATTCGTTCTCTTCTTCAACTTGGTTCTTTCTGGCTGCCAGATGTTGGTATTTAGGACAACCTCAAAAGTTAGCGGGGTGAGCTGTATTTTTACATAGGACTCACTTATCCCGGTGCTGTTCTTTACCAACGGGCATTCCGCATTAGAATGATTGTTGAAGCACTTCACGCATCTAAATTTCATATTACAATTCGGTGCCACTTGGCCGAAGCGTTGACATTGCAATACGCGTTCGGAGTTCTTTATTTGCTCCCAATTTATTGTTTGATAATTGAGCAATCTATTATGTCTGAGTGCATCAATTTTACTATTGGGACTTGAAGAGACAATGAAGAACGGCAACTTGCAGTTGCGACTTCGAGGGGGCGATGAAAAATGGTTTTTCACCGGTGAATTTTAAGTTGTCGGTTTCGATATTTTTTCATTCCTCAACCAATTTTTCGGGAGAAAGGGACGGATCAGGTCCTTTGAGGAGCATGGAGACCGTTTTTTCTGATTTAGGGGTGTACGTGTAGTACTCGTTCCATGCTTTTCCTAACACGTCTTGATTGGGTGATAGGCTTTCAAATTATCGCACAAAAAACTTATATTTTTGTTTTTCAATCGTTTTGTTCTAAAACTACTGGAAATAACTTACCCAGCTTAATAATACCATATCTTTAGCCTGCATGAGTCTGACTATAATGGGAGGCATCTTCTCTTTCCTGTTTATTGGTGTTTGTATCTGCTGTCATTGTTCATCTAGTTGCTGCTGCTGTTGTTTCTGTTGCTGCCGTTATTTCTGTTGTTGTTCCTTTGCTTGCATGGTTTCTTGTATTCGCTTTTGCAATTCCTTGTTTTTCCTCCATAGCTCTGCAACCAATTTGACTCGTTCAATGTCTTTTTCGATGCTGCCTTCGTTGTTGGAGACTTTCTTTTCTTGCGTCCCCGGTTCTTTAAAGTTGTTCCCTGCTCCAGTATAATTAGCTTTATCGAGAACAATTAATTCTTTCTCATTCTCATTGAACTTCAGCCGCTTGGCTTGAAGATTCGGTTCTGGATTGGGCTTTCTCCGTAGCGCCATTTTGAATCCAGCCTCACCATCATCCATGGTGGACAGTACAGTT
Organism: Microdon myrmicae; assembly: GCA_963931805.1. NCBI lineage: Eukaryota > Metazoa > Arthropoda > Insecta > Diptera > Syrphidae > Microdon > Microdon myrmicae. The sequence continues at coordinate 37,441,459 of OZ007496.1, forward strand.
AGTCAGTTGTTTATTTATATAAATGTTTTATACACAAGTTTTTACGTATTTGTTTCCGTACGCGCACAGGAACATTTTGTTTGCCGCGTATTCGCACTAATCGTTTTTCTAGGTACACGAGTGCCTGTGGTGAATAGGTTATGGTGCATGCCGTCCGTCTCAGGGTATTATCGAGGACCTAACCATCGACACCTTAGAGCCACTCGCCATGCTGGATTGGGTAAAGAGATTTGATGACCGGCTGCCGGAACCGTGACGGTTCCGCCAAACCCCACCGTTCGCTTTCCTGAAAAACCCCCATAACTTTCACCCAATCTTCTAATTCTACTAATGGAATCGCGTTAGCATCTCAAATGCTCCACGCATTAAAGAGATCAAATCATTAACCTAAAAGCCCCTGGAAAAGAAAACTTTCCTTTCATACATCTCTTCGCATACAATTCTCCGTAAGATTTCTTTCTTAACTTATCAGGCAGAACCCCCATTCTTACAACCCAACTCCCATTGTTTCCCGCCAACGCATTTGCATTGGCACCTGAAGACATTTTCCTTTTTCAAGGACATTTGATGCATACAACGCATTATCTAAAATTCTTAAAATAATTCCGTGATGTGCATATGCACCATAAATACAAACCATTCGGCACCCATTGTTATCAATTGAAATGCAATGTCGGGCGGCTTGTTTTTACAGCTGCAATCATCCATTTCGTACGTCGCCACAAACTAATTACCCTGCATATACAAATGCAGGCTAGGGTTTGTTTCTGCCACCAATCCCATTAACACTATTTCTTGGATGCGTCGCGTCTATTTATTTAGCCGCGACGCGCATCTCAAACGAAGATCAAATTAGCATCCGACGAGTTTCGGTTTTGTTTGCTTTACCGAACTCACATCTCCTGAATGCACATTTTCCCTTTCTTTGTTTAGACTCGTTCCCATGGCTATGATCCATAAAAGAACCACTGTACACATATACTTGTGTACCGTGACGATCTTCTCTATGATATCTGTTTGGTTACCCCAAGGAGAGACTTTACGTCTTTCTTGGAATAGGGAAATGCACCCCTTAATTAAGAGAGCCAGTTTCACTGGCCGAATTCCTTTTGACAACGAACGACTATCGTTGAGTCGAATGTCATCCGCCGACCACCCTGGTCGCACGAAGTCCCGCTCTCCGGTGGGCACGGAGACGCTTACATACCCAAAGTCCTCATTCGTGTTAATTGAAATCGATTTGCGAAATTTCGTTGTGGAAGTTAACCCAAAATTAAGTGCCCGTGGAAACGTAGTTTAAGTAAGGTATAAAAACATCAACATATTTAATGATGACAAGGAGCAGAGTGATTAATGAAAGTGAAATAAATTAAAAATCAATTAAGGACAACTTGTGTTTTACTTATTCCTGGTGTGGATGTTGCGTCGTCGAGTTCGGTTTGTGCTTTTCAAGTTTACTTGCCCGCGGCTGAACATTCGATTAGTGATGGGGACGGAGTAGAACTCGCACCCATGCCGGTGCCACGACTTCGTACCCCACAGAACCCTCCTCCAATTTTCAGGAAATTCGGTTGATTTTGGCTTCACAAAGCAATTCGCCATATCTGACCAATTTGCGGTTCATATTACAATGTCATCTGGTTACAGAACGGCAAGGGAAACTGCCTTCCGGTGTGTGTTTTTGGAGCGCTATAACCTACAACTGTTCAAAAAGAACACCAAGAGTTATCTAATTTCGTTCGAATAACATATAAACAACAAAAATATAAATTTCTGGAATTACTATGTCGGTAAATATTCAGCTTTTTCAACTTATTCATTCGAAATACCATAAGCTAAATATTTTTTCCATAACCAATTACATGATCATTACAGATATAATATCTAACTTGAAACTGTTTTTATTTCTCAGCACTTCATTGTGTGCCGACACCTCATTTATTTCTGCTCGTCGATACGTCCTAACAACTTCGCGAATCCATAAGACTATTACCCTCTCTAAGAACATAAAAAGCCAATAATATACGATGGGCGACCCCTTGATGCCTGTAGCCAAATAAGCATAACCGAATATTTTCAAAGCAACCCTAAATATTTGTTGATTGTAAACGAGGTCATAATTTGGGGCTCGGCAGTAAAATGCAATTGAATCATCTGTGATATTCTTGAGGTCGTTATTTTAAAAAATATTTTACGACCCTTTTGAGTTTTATTGAAGTGGCAGGTGCCGTAATAACAATCAGTTACAATGAATGGTTTTTAATTTAAAATTGCACACGAATCCAAGTATCTGATCATTGAACTCATAAAATGAATCGCTGGCTCCGAGCTATTTCTTGCATACCTCCATACTGCAACCATGACGCTGGTTAAACCAAATTCTCATTTGGTGTCGAATAATTGCTAAAACACAAGGACACCCACCCATTTGGCATAATTCCAAGTCGTTAAACACAAATGGTTCAATTCAGACATGAACGTTTCAAGCTCCGAGCAGAGTACATCTCCACACACACGTATATCCTGGTTTTCCATCATTTTCCCAAGGATACTTTTCATATTTTTACTTCCATAAAACTCTTCTAATAATAGACCCCGTCAAGCAGAAGATGAAGATACTATTCGTACCTTGTGCTCGAGCCAGAATGAAGGAGCTCAGCTACCCAGCTACCGGGCATCCAGTGTGTTCGTTATTATCCCTTTTGTGTATAATTGAACGCTTCTTTTGTCCTGAATTTATTAGATCTCAATTTCCGTTCTTTTTAGTACCTCGGAATAATAAAGTCCATTGGCTGTTGTTATCCTGCTGTCTATATGAACCAGTTCGGCCAAGAGTTGCAACATTTTGTGTCCTTTTCCGTTGTTGCCCTTTTCACTCCCAAAGGTCTTTGTGCGATTTGTTCCAAGAATTGTGAAACGTATTCTAACGAATGAAAAGGACATTCCTCCCGTCATTTACGATGAGTGCGTTTAATGACAAAAGCTAGAATCTTCGATCTAAACTTTTCCATCTGTTTGACATTCCTTCAATGTCCTTTCAATGTAATTATAATAAAAGAGTAGTCCAACGAAATTGAGGGTAACCTCTTAATTGTCGTTCGAGTAGTTTTCGAAGGATAATGAGAAATGTTTGATAGCTAAATTCACTGGGTCTTCCCGTTTTAGGCTAATTGTTGTTCGTTAAATGAATTTTCCTCTATTGCTGTCAATATCCTTGTCAGTCATGTGATCAGGAAAGAGTTAAGTTATTTTGGGTTAGTCGTTCCTTCATCAAAGGGGAGGCGGATATCCTTCGACGTTAGTTAATTAGTGGAATCGAAGCCCTACGAGACAGAATGACGCGTGCGGTTGTGTATCTCATGTGCTTCTATTGTGCGATATGTAGGAGCATTGTGCTAACTCACATGCGGATGATGGGGCAATGTACGCTAAATGCTGCTGATCTTCATACGGCGGTGTTTAGATAAGCAATTTTCGCGTAGGCGGGACGAAACGAGCTGCTGTTGCGGTTAACAATTTTGTTTGGTCAATAAATTATTTTACTCACAACCCAATGGAATTCCGGTGAAGGTTGTCAAACAAAGAGGTTGAGTTATCTGTGAAATATTGAGGTCATTGGTCTTCGGTCGTGCGAATGGGTCAACCGCATTTGGGTATTAATTATGAAGTAGTATTCAAGTCTTATGGACATTTGTGAGTAGGCCTCCTTAAGCGGCTGGTAATAACAGTAGTATAGTTTCGAAACATAGAATACTAATGAAGTAAAGACGTGAAGAAGGTTGCTTATTAGTCGAGTTCTCTCATGCAATCAAAATGCCAGTTGTGGTAACCTTCATCTGTAAACAACTGACCACTTTACAAGGAATGCGATAAATAACATCAATGAAAGGAGTTACTAGTGTTGCTGTGAAAAAAGAGGGAGGACGAAAATCTCGCTTTTAAGGACTATGTCGTGGACGAAGTTCAAGTATTTAAACCCGTTAAACCTTTAAGAAGTTAAAGTTATTGACGCAACCCAAAAATTGAGAAATATGTGGGGAGAATAAATAATTTGCCAACAGAATTGGTTCTCTCTGCCTGATACTTTATTATCTTTGTTAACCTGAATACATACCTTCTTATATTACAGTAATTTTATTTTTGGTTATAATCTACTTTAAAACAGCCCATAGCCTAGAGACTAAGAATCAAGACTAGTTGTGGGCCATGTGGTGAATATTTGTAATGAGATTTTTGAATGATAGCAGTTAAATATTTACTCTAAATTGTTGAAATTGCGCAACGCTGAGAGCGACTGTAGCCAGACAGATATTGTAGATGTATATTTTATTAATAATGTGCACACCGTAAATTTTATCATTACATTATCAAACAATAGGAGATTCATATTAAGAAAGGTACGTTGAAATAGTGTTTTAAATTAGTGCCTTTGAATATATGGCTAGGTTAGCTTGTCGTAAAAGGCGACCAAAGGCCGCCCAATGAAATACCACTGCATTAAGCTACAGGCTCTGTGAAATGGTCGAAAGAAATCGTTGGTCATCTTTCCGAATTTGGCTGATGAATGCGGTAGGAGAAGATTGGAATAGGTTGTAAGTCAGCTCTAAGGTGAAATACCATCCCATTGGGCTGTAGGTTTCGCGATTGGGAGAAATCTTTGACTATGTTTCGGACATTTCGGCTCATCATATAATTGAGATCAGATCTGATGGTGTGACGGTTCCAGGAACCGCACAAATCACCATCGGCTGAGATACCTTCGTTCCACCAAGGAACAAACTCACCTATGACTAAACTTCATGTGCCCACAGACACGTGCCCCCAAAGTCCACCTTTTCACCTGACCAAAGGTGACATCCATATCGGTGTCAACAATCCCACGTATCCACAAAAACGTGGACCCCAAGTCCCGAACAATTTCCTGATGCCTGCACAGCGATCGAAGGACACGACCAGCATGGAAAATGTGTACCAATCCATTAGCTGGATAAACACAAGTCGTTGGCACGGCTGCATCAGATGTCGACAAACATCAAATCCACGGCGATAAGCAAATTACCGTAAAACAATCCATCGGCTAAACCTTTGACCCTGCCGCAATGCACTTCGCCTAAACAAAGGCCATTGCGGAGAAACAGCAATAAACTAGCTAACGCTGTTCCCATAGGGCAAAGCAAATACGATTATCACAACCAACGACAATTACCAGGATCCCAAGATCGCCAAGAAGAATAAACCACACACCCGAATATACACAAAAGAGATTCGACAGAAGGTGTGGAAATTCTGGCGATTCCAAGAGGATCTACGGCCACACAGGCAGCAACCTCTGCGTCTGTGTGTGTGAGTGCGATCTTCCCTGGCGGAGAGATTCTCGAAAAAGAGAACGATGGGGTGAGTATCATCCCCAGAAGGAAATTGTAATCTAGTTACATTGGGAATCCCAAGGAGGAAGTGCACAGGAAGAGGCAAGGACAGAACGTCGCGCGCGTATAATATTTCATACGTAATCAAAAGAAAGTAAATGGAATTAAATCGTGATGTGTGAATTTCAAATTCAAAAAAATTTTCCTTTTCGGTTATTTATAGTAGTTTTAAAGACGAAACAAGAATTAGTGAATGAACCGTAAAAGGAAAACGACATATTTGTGTAACGGTGACCGGAAAATAAGACTGTGAATGTGGTTTATTTTTAAATGATTATCAACCAGTTGTAAACCAGAGTTAATTGATTCACCATTAATAAAGAATAAAAACAAAACTAAAAAAAGATTGGTCAGTGTTTATTTGTGACAGTGTTCTCCGTGTTCTAGTTTGGTTTTGTTTGTGAACGGTGTTCGGCGGAACACCCCATCAGACATCAGCCTATCGACATTTGAAAATCCGCCAAAATGGTACTGTGAGGGTTCTCCACATCACACGGAGAACCAACCCACAACCCTAACATGCAAACAGGCAAAAACCCAATCCGCAATAGCATACATCTCACCAATTGCATACATCTTCCAATCTGTAATAAAACATTTTCCAAACCTCCAACAGAATATAATTCAACCGAATATATTCTAATCATCCCGGCATTCTTTTCCCAAAATTGCTTCGGTCAATTATATATACTTCCTCATTGTGACCAAGCAATACCCATTTCCCCGAAATTACTTCGATTAACATTCTACCCAAATAACATTCCTTGCTTGCACCCAAGCAATCCACATTTCCCCGAAATGTATATGCCATAACAAACGCATATCCAAATCCTCAACGGAACATTACCAGCTAACTAAGCCGCGCACATTTCCCCGAAATTACTTCGGTTAACATTTCACCTAAGCGGTATTACTTGCTTGCACCCAAGCATTTTCAATTCCCCGGAATACCCAACCAACGAATCCAACTTAGCTTACACGGCAAGGATTCGCTGGAACTAAATTCTCAAGCAGGCATAGCAACTCGTCCACAATTCCTCGTAATTCGCAGCGACCCTAATTTCGCTATGACGCACCGCCACGACGAATGAATGAATTATTTTTCGTTCATAAGTAAATCTTTGTCCAGCAACCGCCGAGCTCACATCGCTCTCGCATTACCCCAAGTTACACCTTAACCACCGCGGCGTGCGCACCAACGGTACCAAAAGTCGAACGCGGCTGCGTAAGGAGCAAATGCGTGTCTAGTCCGGCTCTCCGAGTTTTAGCATACTTATTCGGTTCACGCGCGTCCGAAATTGTTTGTAACCGGCAACTGAATAGTCGGGCAATGACAGTCCACACCCGAGTGCGTTTGGAACAATTAATTAGCGGATAAGCGGAGGTAGTCAGTGGAACCCAATCGTGTGCCAAACTCGCGTAGCGCCCCCCCCCCCCCCCCCCCCCCCCCCGGGAGGTGTTCAGTTAAGTGCATGCGTGCCATACGTTGAGTGCGAAAATGTTCCCTCATTAACCCGCCCCCCTTAAAATATAAAGGAAACAACAAGAACATTTGAACCATGTGCAAATAGAACAAAAATAAGAAAACAACTAAGGACAAATAAAAGGAATCGACCTTTAAACTACGCCATTGTGTTTTCTTTCGTGACTTATCCTCTCGGTGATAATCCTTGTGTAAACAACGTTGGTGGGTGAGAGTGAACCCCGTGTCGTGCGCCGGCACCCCGAGCATACCACCCCCACAGTACCTGCTGAGATGAAAGATTTCGGAAATAAGCTAGCCCCCTTTGAAACCCAGTGCAGAATCAACTCAGGACCTAAGATGCAATTTCTTCTCTGTGTCTGGCCACGTTTCTAACCAGAAACCAGCAATCCTTACACTTAGCGAAACTATATAGACATATTTCCGATTTCAATCTACCTGGTTAAAACTTAGGGCCTCTGGTCTTTCCACATCGTGGGCTAGGTCTATACACATACATACGAAATTATAATGCTCATCAGTTTTTGTCACAGTATGGGCTCTGGTCCAATCCAGCATTTAATTTGTCGTGACTAAAATCCCTCATTCGGAAACAAATCATACAACACTGCTATCTTTACAGAGGCCCAAAACTTGGATAAAAACGCATCTTTTAACGGATTCGATCCTCCATCTAATTTTATCGATAGGATCTTGACCCTATATCCGCACACTGACATCGTTGTTGTGGGTGATGTTCTATTGTAAACACCACACAGTTATTATTCATTTGTTATTACATACATTATCACACATAAATAAAACACACTAGTTGTTTTTTAGAATTTTATTTAACTAAACTTTAATCGTGGCGCAAGGCTAATAACCTTGCCCGTAAAAATAAATTGTTATGGAAAATTTAACAAGCCTCGAAACTTGCTAAATAAGGCCAAGACCGGATCCCGGTTGTAGTGGCGATGATGATGATGATGATGATGATGATGAAACTTTAATCGTAAACTACACTTGAATGTTATATTTTGTATTACCACAAACTTTACACACGGTTGTAAATCAAGCACACCTTCTTTTGTTTTTCTTTTGCTTTTTCTAAACTAAACTAAAACTGAGGTAAAAACCTCAGATCACAAACCAGAGAACGACTAGTGTAAATGTTAAATAAAATGGGAGAATTCACTGCTCCTGTTGTATGCCGTTTTTGATGTGGAAAGTCTTGTTAGAGATTATATCTCCACATTTCACTACAAATTGTTTACCCATTATCATATCGTAGATAATGTATAATAAATATTCGGCCATACCTAGATTTGATAGCTTATATACCATCCCTTCTAACCATACGGTGTCGAAAGCCTTTTCAAAGTCAACCAAACAGGCCCTGTGTCTCTTCGCCTTGTTCCACTGTATGTCGGAAACGAGTTTTGTCGCAGCATGAACTGTATCATGTTGCGATCGAAAACCAAACTGGTTGTTCGGAATAATACCATTTTCTCACACCATCTAGTAAATGCTTTATTTTTAATTTTCTCGAATACCTTGCTGATGTTCGGAAGCAAACTAATCGAGCGAAGATTGGCTGGATTGCTCCTGTCCTTGCCCTTTTTGGGGATGGGATGGACTGTGGGGCTTTTCAGGGCCCGAAAAGCCACGCATCGCTTGATCCCCACCATTACCAGCAATACAACTTGCCTTAAAGTTGAAATTTCGGCAAGATTGTACAATCTTGCTAGGGCATTAACCGCCACCCAATTAGCTGGAATCAATTCGGTTATCCCTACGGATAACCGACATAAATACATATTAGGCAGCTTACCTTTTTTGGGGGCTGTTCCGAGCCTCTTCTCCACGGTCATTCCTGAAAGCATAATTCATGGCAAGATTATCATCTTGCCATGACATCAATTCAGCATCACCGAGCTTCCGCGACCGAACAATGGATGGCACATATCCACCAACACACGCTAATCTTTCCGTGTGTTATCTTCGCACCCATCCATTGTCCTAGCAGTCATTTCGGGTTGCTTGCACATCTGCAAGCCAGATTTTCAACGGCATGTTCTATGATCTATCTTTCCTAAAGTAGAGAAGATCAAATTAAACATTGGCCTTTCAGGCGCGCATATTTGCTTGGTTATCGGCATGACCGATTTTATGATCCGTTGCCGTTTCTTGGAACGATCACCAGCATCGGTCATGACCGCCAATATTTACATAAGCAACGAGTAGCCACGATTCTCACGCTGGCTATCGAAGCTGTTTTCGTTTACACAAAGTAAACAACCAAGCGGATACTTTCGCCTGACAGTACCCACAACGGGATTAACATATCCCTAAAACAACATGCATCGAATCATACATGACCGAAATATGTGTATTTTAAACGATCTAGCAACGGCCATACCCAATGCTTGATTCATTATCCCAAAATAGATTCCTGCCTTCGGCAAGGGTTTTATTGACTCACTTCAATCAAAGAATCTATCCCTTGCGGATGGCGGCAGTTTATCTTTTCCATACATGTAGCAGCAGATCTGACCTGCAACATGAGTTTTTCCTGTTTCCCTTTTTTTATGACCTTCACCATTGGCTGCCCTTCGGCGGCGAATCCCTTAGGTTCGTTTTTGTTGGATGTCTATAAAGAGACATCCAATAGTCAGATTTTATCCTTCCAACCACGCGCACGTACCGCTGGGGTGTATATCAAAAAGTCGGGTGCTAACCACTAACCAGAGAGAGTGAAGTAAATTCCGTGAGCGTGTAAAAGTCGTGTGCAGTCGGATTGTCCGTGCTAAGAAATATTTGTTTCGCCGTTGTGAATACAAGTGATCCGATTGTATTTTGATTCGCAATAATAAGATTAACCGAACGCAGATTCCTCCCTTGCCGGAAATTCGTGCAAAAAGTGATATCGAAACCCAACAAAAGAACCGCCACTGGAGGTGCGATATGTAATTTCTATGAAGTGGTCGTTATTAATAAAATATACAGTTCTTGTCAAAGTTACAAATAGACATCGTTAAACCTATAATTAAGATTAACTTATGATGGAAGTGCACCCTTAATAACAAATAATTGCAAATAAAGTACCATATAACGTAAAGTAAAGAAAAGAACTGATCGTGTGTTTTTATTTTCTTCCATCTGCTCTTGTGTTTGGGTGTGTCACTTAGTAACTTCGGTGGTGGATTTTACTGAATTTGCGTCCGTGTTGACGCGCAAGTAAAACACCCACAGGACTACTGCAGATTTCCATTGGATTGGATAATATGCATTGTTTAGAGCGTTATTGAACAAGATAGTGTAAACCTTTTCAGAGGTAAATGCTTTAGAGCAATGTTTGGAATTGTGGCAACTCTAACAGATACACACAATTCACAAGCAAAAATAGTGAACAACACGAACGAAAAAATCGAATAAGAAAAATACATCAGAACCGTATACCAAACGATAACAAAAATAATTCACGTCAGTGGAGTATAGTCGAGTTTGGAAATCAAATTCTAAACAAGGTCAGTAGCCTGATGTGTAACGCTTAGGTAAAATTTTTTTCGTGATTCAAGCTGTCATAGCGTCAGTTCGAATCACACGATCTTCTTCAGTATTTTTTCAGACGCTATAGAATACTATCTATTCCAGAAGATTTTTTGCTTTTAATCGATCTAAGAATGTCTGTCAGTTCATCCTTGTGTACAAATATAGTAGTGTTTAGATTTCTAAGTGGGGATCCGCTCTATTATTTTCACTAGAGATAGTGAAACTTCGACTTAAGAGACGGCAATTGTTAAGTTCATTGTGTAGCGAAATATGCTTTTGGAGAGCCTTATTTTTCAGGTCAAGGTTAGAATGAGCCGATTCGTTCAATGTATACACTGCTTCGAAACAAGCACCAAATGAGTTCGCCTTTTTTTGCGGATCCTCGACTATTATGAACTCTTCGTTAGAGTTGATGTGTTCCAGGGTAAGTCCTGCGTTGAGCAGAGTTTGACAATTCTCGGGAGTCCGCGGAACTCGCAGGCATGGAATTTCCTTCGAAAGACTTTATTTATTTGGGGGAACATATTCTGTCTACTAGCTTTAATGGCTTCAGTTTGTGTTTGACAGCCATTGAAAGCAGACAACCGCGTGAATTCTCGAATAAGCCACCCTTGTCGTGTATTCCGATATCATAAATGAATCAAGTACCCCTTGCCAAGTTTAGAAATGCCGTCAAACGGACAACCCAGTGTTAACAAATAGAACACATTAAATAAAAGTTATTTTAATATCTCAAGAAACAGTTTCGTGCACAATTATGTTCTCAGTGAATGTCTGTACTGAGTTTTAAAGATTAATATAAACACAAATTACTATAAACATAAAGTACAATAAATCAATAAAACAACAAAAACGAAAGCTAAAAGTGACAAATCAGTATCTCGCAGTGCATTAATAATCAAAAAGAAGTGCATATAAAAACAGTTGAGTGAGGCGCAAAAAGTGTTCCAGACAATAAAAACAAAAACAATAAAAAATAACACTTCGGTCGCAAACGCGAAAATTAAAATAAGTCATATATTGCTTGTTAAGAAAGCAGTTTTTAAATCATCGTTTGGCGCGAGTGTAAGCTTACCGACTCTTAGCCGACGGTAGGCGAGTTCAACTCAGCCTGCGGGAGAAATCAAGTTGCCGTGGTTCAAAAGGTCGCTTTTGTCTTTTTTTTAATGAAAACAAACTGGAAAGAACCAGAATGAACACGGAGGACGATAAAAACACGACAACGCACAAACGAAAAGGCGCCCCGAAAAACTCCATTGTGACGCGAAGCAAAACCGCGAAATTGACGATGGATAAAGGAGATCAACAATTGGCGGACGACAGTGAGCTTCCCTTCCCCTCCAATTTTAACATATATGGGGCAAATAATTCATTCGCTTCTCTTGCATCCTCAGAGTCTTAGGATGAAGAGGAAGAGATAAGTGAATTGGAGGCGAAACTGGCGATGGCAAGAGCCCGATTACAAGAGAGACGCCGAAAGAAAAAAATAGCGGCGCTCGAACAATAACAAAACCCGCAACAACTACATAAGCTAAAGCCAAAAGTCGGCCAACAGCAACAATTTCACCATCAACAGCAACATCAACTTCAACAGCAGCAGCATCAACAGCAACATCAACAGCAACATCAACAGCAACTACCAACACAAAAGCGATCAACGAACCAGCAAGCAACACAGCAGCAGCAAAACAACAATATCAGCGGAAAAATAAAGATGCCACCAATCAACACCATAGATGTTGACTGTAAGGAATTGGTAAGTCTTTGTAAGCTAGCCATAGGTAACAATTTTGCAGTTAAAAGACTGACGGGTAACAGGCACGCCATTCAAACATATACGGTGGCAGACCACGACAAAATTAAAGAGGTCTTAAAAAGAGCCACCGCGGAATTTTACTCGTTCACGCCGAAACAAACGAAGAGCGTAACGGTTCTATTAAAGGGTGTCGACCCTGAAACGGAACCGGAGGCTCTGCTCGAAATGCTTCAAAACCTGAAGCACGAAGATCTCGAGTTTACCGCGGTAAAACCATTCACCACACCCAAGGCAAGAAGGGAAAACCGCAAGCTACCCTTCTTTTTGGTGCAATTAACACCCAGCAGTAGAATTGGTGGTCTAAGAAAAATTACAGTCTTGGATCATCAAATGGTCACATGGGACAAATTAAAAAAAGGCAGAGACATCCTGCAATGTGTCCGTTGCCAAAGGTTTGGTCACGCGGCGGCTAACTGTGAAATGCAGCGCCGTTGCGTAAAATGCGGAAAGGACCATAAGGCAGAAGAATGCCCTCTGGGAAAAGAAAGGGTAGAAGACAAAGCCCTTCTAAAGTGCGCAGTGTGTCGGAATGAGGGACACCCCGCTAACTATCGAGGATGTCCTAAATTCCGAGAAATAATGGCAAGAAGTGTGACCCGGCAAAAAAACACAGAGCCAGCTCGTACTACAACAATGCCCGTAACATCGCAGCGGTCGTATGCACAAGTTGCTTCGGGTGGGAGAACACCAAATCAGGCTACATCACAGGTAGCCACAAATACTCCCACACGGACGGAAACAACACCACAAGCAGACGTGGTCACGGTTCTGCTTAATCTGCAGAGACAGATGAGACAGCTGCAAAATCAAATAAACGAGATCTACTCGTACTTGCCCAATCTAAACAAAAATTCAATATAAACCCTCTAACCACAACATCAATAAAAGCTCTTGTCGTGAATGTAAACTCACTAATAAGAACTGAGAGAAGAGCCAATCTTTTTAACCTGTTGCAAGTTGAACGGCCTGATGTACTTCTGGCGGGGAAAACAAAGTTAAACCAGAGACATAAGATAGGACATAAAAACTACGATATTATACGAAGAGATCGACCTAACTCCTCTCAAGGGGGGGGTGTCGCAATCTTTATTAGAAAAGGGATCAATCATAAAGTAATATATAGTGGAGAAGTGCGCAGGTTCCGGGTGCTGGAAGCCTGTATCGTCCACATACGGCAAGGAAAGGGTTTGTATGCGATTGCGGTCTATGCACCTGAGGAGCACCAACAAAACCTATTTATAGCGGAGCTCGAGACACTCTTTCGATGCTTACAATTGCACCTGGGCAAAAACTACTTTATCCTAGGGGGAGATATGAACGCCAAGCATAGAAATTGGGGAAATTATATATCTAATGCCAGAGGAAATCAGTTGGCTGGTTGGTTAGATCAGTATCATATTGAATATAGAACTGACCTACTAGCTACGAAATATCCATCGTTCCCCAGAGGTAGATCGTTCTTAGATATCTTGCTAATCGACTCACGACTGAGATTACTTAACACCAACAGACGAAACACAAACTGTTTACGGACAATTGAATACGACAGCGACCACTGTGCATTCACGGCAGTAATAGAGCTTCCGAACGAGCTCGCAGATCTGGAGGAATTCGTGATCCCGCAACCCTATAACTACAGGGCAATGCGATGGCCGCGGTTCACCAGATCATTAACAAGAGAACTTTGTTCGAATGACTTGAATCTGCCAGTAAACAGAAACCTGACAAATGACGAAATCGACAAATACATTCAACAAATGGACGAAACCGTAAAACGAACAATGGACAAAACAATTCCCAAAACAACAGTTACAGATCACATTAACATGTACAGAAACGCAACAATAAACGCACTCCACAAGAAAAAGAGCAGACTGCTATCGAAATTAAAACAATTACACAGACAGTTTACAGACAGACAAGACCAGGAGATAATATCACTGAAATCTCAATTAAAAAACCTCCAACAATTACTTAAAGCTAATTATAGATTAGCAACAAATTTGTATTGGAACAACAGAATTCGAGCTATAAAAACTAATAACCCGAATATGTTCCCACAAATAAATAAAATATTCAGGAGAAATAATCAAAACGAGATTCAGTGTCTCCAAATTCCACGTACCGAGGTAAACAAGCAGCTGCTAACCAACATTGGCATAGATACAGAGAACGCTATCCTCAATAGTCAGCTCTTCGTGATCGAAGATCCTTTGGAGAAGGCGAACGCTGTGGGAGCTGTCTTTCAGGAAATGTACAAGGTGAATGAAAGCATTCATCGAAACCAGGACCTGGAGGACAGAATTCGACTGAATCACCTGCACCTCCGGAATAAAATTTCACATTGGCAATCGGAGAATCCTGGTTTTACGGAATTCAGTGACGATAATCTGTCAATTGACATTAATGCCAATGGTGGGGCTAATAGCCTTTTAATCACAAGGGAAGGAATCCAGAGTATCTTCGACTCATTAAGAAGCAAAAAGTCAGTGGGAATAGATGGAGTACCTAACATCGTACTCAAGAACCTGCCCCCAAAGGCAATAGATATATACACGGTCCTGTTTAACAACGCGTTGAATAATGCATATTATCCCGCGCGTTGGAAAACGGCTATCATTCAGCCCATCGCAAAAAAGGGCAAAGACTGTACAAACCCAATGAACATGCGTTCGATAAGTTTACTCCCAAGCATCAGTAAAGTGTTTGAAAAAATCATTAACAAAGCTCTGCTAAAATGGGTAGACGACAATAGCATTATTCCAAACAACCAGTTTGGCTTTAGGGCGGGTCATAAAACCACACATGCCGCAGCTAAACTAGTCTCCGACATACAATGGAATAAATGTAGGAACCAATGCACAGGTGCCTGTCTGATCGACTTGGAAAAAGCCTTTGATACCGTCTGGATCGAAGGGTTGTATTACAAACTGGTCAGACATGGCATACATAAGCCTTTACTATATGTACTTTACGATATGTCAAAGGACAGGAGGTTCGTGGTCAAAAGTGGTAATGTGACCTCTAATAAAACGTATAATATCAAGAATGGCTTGCAACAGGGTGCGGTACTCTCTCCGATTCTTTTTAACATTTACATTAGCGACTTATTAGATGCACTCCCGCAGGCTATTGCGTACGCAGACGATCTCATAATTTACAGAACAGCTCCGAAAGTTGAGATCATAAATAGTTTAATACAGCGAGATTTCAACAACGTGCAGCGCTATTGCGACAACTGGAAACTTAAGATCAACTTCCAGAAATGTGAAGCCATCCTATTTAGAACCCCATTATATAAAGCCACGAACGACACAAGGAAAAACTGGCGAAAGCTAGTTATCGTGGGACCGCATGGAGATAAACTGGAAACCAAGAGTGTAGTTAAATACCTGGGCATCTGGCTAGACCAATATCTGTATTTCAACAGACATGTAGAGGCTGCTCTGATCAAGGCTAGAAAAACGTTTGCTATGACAAGGAGGCTATTTCACAGTAGCCAACTTGACAGCAGGGTAAAAGTCATATGCTACATAACGCTAATCAGGCCAATGCTCATATATGGCTGTCCAGTATGGTTTAACATAGGTCCAAATTTGATGGAAAAGATTCGGGTGTTCGAAAGGAAGTGTCTGAGAACCTGTCTCAGATTATATCGAACACCGGAATCGGAATACAAAAAGTACTACTCAAATGAGACTTTATATAATGAAGCCTGCATAAAAGGGGTGGATAATTTTATGATTAAATTAATCAGAGGACATATTGCGAGAGTAATATGCTCGTCCAATAACCTAATTTTCGGGGCTTATTATCCAAATACCCTGTACTATGAGAACGTGCGTCGCAACGGTTTTGTTCCACCAGAGGCGTTCCTTGATTTGGACATGAAAGGGCTTATACAGGATAGATCCGGAATTCCGCTGATCTATCATGTAAGTAGATCATCTGTAGACGGGCGATTGTGCTACGACCGGGAAGTAACGCGCACCGAAGAAGAGCTCCTGCGCTTCAGTAGGGCTATCTCCCACAGAGACCGGGACGATAGTATTAGACAGCGTCAACAGTTCTGGTGGTTGAATGGCATATAAAGACCTGGATACCAAAGTCGGTATAGAATCACACTATCCTCAGCTAGCTTACATAGACTTAGCTTTTCTAGAATTAGGGTAGTATAAGATTTAAGTTAAGTTAAGCTAAGTGATTTTACATAAAATAAAAAAAAAAAAAAAAAAAAAAAAAAAGTAGATAAGTTTAGGTAAGTTAAGTAAGTTAAATTTTAAGAAAAAAAAAAACAAAAAAAATTGACAAAGTTTTTCAAATTTTTCTTTGTCTTTCAAATAATTATAAGTATTGCCACAAAGCTCTGTCGCCGAAAGGCAAATTATACAAATATTAAGTAATGTTTAGCTTAGAGCGTCTGCGAAGGACCAGTAAGTTATTATATAAGCTATTTAAGCTAGAATTTAAGCATTTTTTGTCTAGCCTTTAATTTAGAAACTAAGAATATAGAAAGAAAATAAAAAAATGTTTAAAAAAAAAAAAAAACAAAAAAGCTTTAATGGCTTGAATTCTCTTGTTCCAGTCTCCATTAATTACTGATCTATAGTTGTCACGGATCAGTTTTTGAAGATTTTTAATTAATGACTTAATTGTTTTTATTTCCTGGCTATTTGGATGGTTGAATTGTCTATAGAGCAGTTTTAACTCAGAGATCAGAATACTCTTCTCCCTATACAGCTGGTCGATCTTTGCGTTTCTGTATCAGTTTGTATGGCTCTCCATATGAGACAGTTTTGGGATAGAACGATTCATTGTATTAGTAACAATGTTGTTCATCGTCGAAAGAAAATGATCAATTTCATCATTATGAAGATTTCTGTCAATTGGTGGATCTATGCGATTGGAGCGTAATTCTTTTTTTTATTATCTGATCAAAGCGCAACCAGTGTGCTTTTCCGAAATTAAAAGAATGTATCTGTTGGTACTGCTCAAATAGTGAGTGTTCGTTTGGGACATGTATTACAGCACCAAGTCCATAATGATCGCCATCGTACTCGATTGTACGAAGACAATTTCGAGTAGTTAGATCCGTATCTAATAATTATATTCGCTCGTCCAGCAACAGTAAATTCAAGAAGGAATTTCCTCTTGGATATGACGGAGTACTTGTAGCGTACAACTCTAGTTTATGTTCGATAGCATTTGTTTGCCACCAGTCGAACAACACACTGCCTCTTGTGTTTGTAATAACGTTACCCCAAGCACTGTGCTTAGAATTGATATCTCCTGCTTGAGACTTCGAAAAAGGGTATCAAATTCATTGATAAACTGTATACACTGTGAAACTTCGGGAGCATAAGCGGAGAGCACATATAGACGCCTTTGACTTTTCAAAGGAATATCTATAACGCAGGCTTCTAGTATCTGGAACTTGTATACATCTCTATTGTAGATGACTTTGTGTTGCAGACCATTTTTAACTAAGACAGCGACCGCGCCCCCCTGAGTTGAACTTGGACGATCTCGTCTAATTACTTTATAATTTGGGTAGCCGAATTTGTGCCTTTGATTTAGCTTAGTTTCGCTAGGTAAAAGCACATCTGGGCGTTCAGCTTCCAGCAGATTGCTGAGATTATCCCTTCTTTCCATGCGGATTAGTGAATTAACATTCACAGCAATAATTTTTAGGGTTAATTCAGTCGCAGTGAACGTTGTGATTAGAGTGTGGATTCGTCTGGAAACAGGGTCGAATAGATAATGTCCGTTCGAGCCACCTGTTCCGTCAGTTTTTTTTTCGATCATTTCGAAGTTTTTATCAAACGCAGCAAACTGTCCTTGTATGGACAGTAATATTGCTGTTATATCAATTTGTGCCACTGGAGCAGGCGTTTTATTGATATTACGTGATTGTTCTAAGAATGGTGCATTTTTTACTCCACCTGCTATTTGGCCGTATGACACACTTGGTGCCACGAAGTTGTTGTAAGAGCGAGTTTTTATCCTTTTCTCTTCTTCAACTTGCTTCTTTTTGGCTTCCAACTTTGATTTTAGTTGTTGGTACTTAGGGCAACCTCTAAAGTTAGCAGGATGTCCTGAGTTGTTACAGAGGACACAGGATAGTTTACTTCTATCCGGGAGCTATTCTTTGCCCAATGGACATTCTTCAATGATATGTTTATTTAGGCATTTGACGCATCTGAAATGCATATTGGTCGCACTTCTTTATTCTCTCCCTCTTATTGTTGGGTAATTAATGTATTTAATATATCTAAGTCCATCAATTTTACTGTTGGGGCTTAGCGACACAATGAAGAAAGGCAACTTACGGTTGCGATTTCTAGAATTTGCTGTAGAAAATGGTTTCACACCTGTAAATTTCAAGGTATCGTTTTCGAAGGTTTTTAGTTCTTCGAGCACCTCTTCGGGAGTAAAGGAAGGATCAACTCCTTTGAGGAGCATGGAGACAGTTTTCTCCGATTTAGGGGTGTACGTGTAGTACTCGCTTTTCGATTTCCCTAATGCCGATTTAATTTTGTATACCCTTCTAAATCATCGCATGTTAAACTTATCTTAAAATTATTTATCCGTTTTGTTTTAAAAGTTTTGCATGTCAACTTACCCAATTTTATGAGATCCTTCGTCTCCATGTAGCTAATGTAGATAAGAGGTACTTTCTCCCTTTTTTTGACTGGCACCCGCTGAGTTGTTTCCTGCTGTTGATGGGGTTCCTGCTGTTGTTGTTAATGTGATGCCTGCTATTGAGTTTCCTTATCTTGTGGTGTTTTCTTTGTCTTCGTGGGTTGCTGTTATCTTTGTTCTTGCTGTTGTTGTTGTACCATTTTCGTTTTTCGCTCGTTCTGGCTCAGGTTCTTTTTTAGTTTAACAACTTCCTCCATTTGTTTGTCCAGTTGTTGTTTTTTGCCGAGTCGGTGTTTTCTTGATGATTTTTTCCCTTATGGTAGTGTCGGCTCATCACACCTACGCCTACCGGGTTTTTCATGGGATTGTTTTTTGTATATTGGTTATTCACTTTTGATCCCACGAGTCTTGGGGTTTCAAATAGTCCGCCACATCAGAGCCCCGTTTTGATATGGTAAGGTCTGCTTACAGCTCTGATTCCACTTGGTATCAGAAAGACGCCATTATAATACAGCCGGTATACCCCTGGCGCAAGATTAATGACCTTGCCCGGAAAAAACAAATCATTATGAAAAATTTAACAAGCCTCAGGACTTGCTAAATAAGGCCAAGACCGGTTCCCGGTTGTAGTGCCGATGATGATGATGATGATGATACCCCTGGCTGCAAACCATCCAATGCGCACGGTGACGCGTAACCCCCTGGATTAGGGGTGGTAGATCTTTGCGTGTTACTCCTCGCTAGCCTGTCTGACATGGGTGGCCCTACTGGAAGCCTGAGTTGTTACAGAGGACACAGGATAGCCTGAGTGATTCCTTGTAATTTAAGCCCCCGCACCATGTCAAGGTTTCTACCAAGCGGGGACAAGGAAGTCATTCCGGAAGATTGGAATACCTCAATAGTCATCCCCATTTTCAAAAAAAGGCGACAGATCTGACTGCGAAAATTGCAGAGGAATATCATTGCTCCCAATCACATACAAAATATTTACAAATGTCATACTGGCAAGAATCACACCGTACGCAGAAGAAATATTGGGAGACTACCAATGCGGATTCCGTCGGAACCGGTCTACGAGCGACCAAATGTTCACAATAAGGCAACTGCTGGAAAAGAAGTGGGAATACGGAGAGACGGTTCACCAACTGTTCGTTGACTTCAAAAAAATCGACGACTCGGTCGAAAGGCAAAGACTCTACCGAATTGTGGTAGAGCTGGGGATCCCGAAAAAATATGCCGCCCTCAATCAAATCTGCATGAACGAAAACAAAGGGCGAGTTAGAATAGAAAACCACCTCTCAGAACCATTTGAAATCCGGGACGGACTAAAACAAGGGGGTGGCCTATCACCATGTCTTTTTAACCTTGTCCTCGAGTATGTTATCAGAAAGGTACAAGACGACAACACGGCCAGATCATCTCTGAACGGGGTCACACAAGTGCTCGCGTATGCGGATGACATCGCCGTTCTGGGCGATAATCTCGAAACTATAAGTAAAAACTGTGAAATCATCATGCAAGCAGCAGAAGAGGTGAGCCTAGAAATAAACGAAGACAAAACGAAATACATGATTGCGACGAGAGCAGGTGGACCTCAGGGAACACATATAAACGTCAGGGGCAAGATATTTGAAAATGTCAAAGAATTTAAATAAACGAAACGTCAAAGGAAATTAACAAAATACTACATTCCGGCAACGCTAGTTGGCATGCAGCCAGTAAACTATTAAAATCCAAACTGCTATCACGTAATATAAAGCTCCGTGTCTACAGAACCATAATCATGCCGATTGCTCTATACGGATGCGAAACATGGGCTCTCACAAAACGGGAAGAGAACAAATTCCGGGTATTCGAGAGTAAAGTTTTAAGGGGTATATTTGGCGGTAAATATGACGAAGAGTCAGGACAATGGAGGAAACTCCACAACCACGAATTGGAAGAGCTATATCGCAAACCTACAATAGTGAGAGTGATCAAGTCGCGAAGATTAAGATGGGCCGGACACGTAGCGCGAATGGGCAACGATAGGACCGTGCGTAGAATTCTCGACGGTAAACTAACGGGAAAGAGACCGACAGGACGGCCGCGACGGAGATGGGAGGACAATATTAGATTGGACCTCGAGGAGATCAGATCGGATGGTCGAACGTGGAAGGAGAGTTCACAGGACAGGGAACAATGGCTGAGCCGAGTCGGTGAGGTCATAAACTTCCGGGTTCCTACAGGCCAGTAAATAATAATAATAATAAAAATGTTGTTTTTTAAGACTAATCTCATGGATGAGTCTGTTGGGGACCTCGATCTGATTGGTAGCGTATGCATTTGTTTCGCTGGCAGCTAGTTCTTTGAATTGGTTTCCAGCCCCTGAGTACTGGGTACCATGGGTGTTGTCTTCGTCGTCGCTGTTGACAATTGACGTGTCGGTATCCTTATTTTAATTTGTTCTAAGGAGTTCAGCCTTTAAATTTAGGTCCGTAGTTTGCCTTATCCAATTTACCATTTTGGCATCCATTTGTTTTACGTCCATATTATGGACCGCGTGTTCTCACAATTTTTTTTTAATTGTTTTTTTGGTTTTGGATCTACGTCCGTATTATGGAAAGTATTCACTTTTTTTATTTTTTTTATTGCATGAAGGACAAACAGATTTTGGCCTCGCGCACACACTCACAATGTTCACGCACTCACACGTAAACACCGTTAACGTGTTACTCACACAGTTTTTGTATTAAACTGTGTTCTTCGTTTTGACTGTCACAACACGTGGCTTCGTTTTCTTTTATTTGATTCTATTTATATATATTAACTTTGTTTTGACTGTTTTTATCACTGGAATTTATTTGTTTATAAATAGTCTTTATATTTGAGCCACTCGCGACTCATAAAAGCAACTTTTTGCATTGAACTCGATCGCCGAATTGAAAACACGTCCGCACTCGGTCACTGTGTGTTGTTGATTGTGAGCGTCAACAGTTCTGGTGGTTGAATGGCATATTAAGACCTGGATACCAATGTTGGTATAGAATCACAGTATCATCAGCCAGCTTAGATAGACTTAGCTTTTCTAGAATTAGGGCAGGATAAGATTTAAGTTAAGTTAAGTTAAGTTACAAAAAAAAATATGTAGATTAAATTTTAAGAAAAAAACAAAAAAAATTGGCTGAAACTCAACCTGCGTTGGTCAATAGGCACGGGCCGTTCCTTTTGCATGACAATGCTAGACCCAATACTTCACAAGTAACGGTGCAGAAACTGTTATAGTTGGGATTTGAAATTATTCCGCATCTACCGTACTCTTGTGGCAGTTCCGCCAAACCCCACGGTTCGCCTTCCTGCAAAAAACCCCAATAACTGCTACCCAGTCTGCATAAGCTTTCGCTAATGCAATCGCATTAGCATCTTAAATGCTACACGCATTATATAGATCAAATCTATAATCTAAAAAGTCCCTGTGAAAGAAAACTTACCTTCATGCATCGCTTCGCATATAATTTCCTGTAAGAATTTCTTTCTACCTTTTCAAGAATCCCAGGCAAATTTCAATTTCCCATACCTGCACTGCAATCTCCACTCAGCATACCTGAAACATTTCCTTCTCCAAGGACATTTAATGCATACAACGCGTTAGATAAAATTCCTAAAAATAGTTCCTTAATGTGCATATGCACCATAAATACAAAACATGCGGCACCCATTGTTATCAATTGAACAATCATCATTTTCGTACGTCGCCACAAACCAAATTTCCTGCATATACAAAAGCAGGCAAGGGATTCGTCTCTGCCACCAATCCCATTAGCACCTTTTTTCTTTCCAACGTCTATTATAGCGACGATACACAGCGTAAACATGACCCACATTACCGGACGAAGCATTTAGTCGCTTCTCCCTTTGTTCCTTTTTTTTCTCATTTATCCTTTGCTAAATGCAACGATAAACACGGTGATGGGTACGATCACACACATACCACCATGATCTGCATTACGAGATCTAGTTCTCTCTTGAGGTAGGTAAAACATATGCTTAGTGGAGAGGATATTTACCACGACACCACAAAACTCACCCCATAAACGAATCATCTCGGCAGGAGATGATTATCGTAGAGTCGTCTTCCATCCTTCAGCGCGCGCGCATCGTTTATTCTTATCATCCCTCGTAGGGTGTGCACCGGAGTCTGCAACCCTGCGGGACGTATCTCTTTTACTCGCGTAATTATGAATTCAGTGAAAGTTGTACCGTGTTTTTTATTTTAAATAAATTTAAATATTTTTACACGAAATAAACAAATCTTTGTGACCGAAATTGCGCGTTTTTTTTTCTCCTGTTTGTGTTTTTCTTTGGTGCACGTTGAACCTTTAGCTTTGTGGGTTGGTGGTAGAACTCGCACCTATGACGGTGCCACGACCACCTAACCCCACACTCTCCTGACGTTCCCCCAACGGACTAGCATGTTTTCCGCAATCTGGATTCATTTTGCCGGCAGAAGGTTTTCCGGAACCGAGCTGAGGTCATGAAAGCCTTCGAAGATTTCATTGCCTCAAAAAGTCAGCACTTCTACGAAAAGGAATATTTGACCTTGTATCACGTTGGAAGAATGTCATAGGCGTCAACGGAACCTATTTTGATTGAATAAAAATTTACGGAAAAATAATATTGGCTTTTAAATGTTTACTATAAAATCGGACATTTCATGTGGTACAACCCAATAGTAGGTTGGATTTAGCCTAATTTATGTTATTTACGTTCTTGGATAGAGTTCGCGAACAATCAGTCAGATAATCGCATGTTCACGAGTTCTCGAATTTTGCGGCATTAGTAATGAGTTTACTATGCTCCAACTTTTTGTTGTCAAGTGCACAGTGCCGTGAATGTGCTGCTTCCATAGAAAGCTGGACCATCGAAGTGACGCTGCAGGTTTATATGTTTTCTCATTAAAGTGAAACTAATCGCGCTGCTTATTTTCCGAGTACGTCCCGCATTAGGTCGGAAAAACAAACAATCATCTTCCGTTGTAAAGTAAACTAGATGCTATGTGAGAAGGCGTATTTCGCAATGCAGCCATAAGTTAAACATTAGAAGCAATTCGTCTTCTAGAGGCAACCCTAGAAGAATTATAAAGACCATACCAATAAACTCAAGGCCCAAGTCGATATTAGCACTTCCTTCTGTTTGGAAGAGACAAAAAAGACAAAAGCATTTGTTCCAGAACCCCACCCAACTTTAACCGGGCGAAAGACAAAGAAAACTGCAAAGTAAACAAATTCGCCACACGGAGGTCCAACATGACTCAGCAAAATGCCATTAACTTCCTCTCAGAAAGGACGAAGATAAATTTTCATTCCGGCTTATTGATTCAAATGGTTCTTTATGGGTCTGTAGATCTAAATGCCTGTTTGGTATCAACACCTCGTGTGTGAATAGAATTTAAAGCACCATTGGGAAGGACTGCACATGAGAGGCACTCATTCGTACGTATGTGTAGGCATTGCAAGGTGCCCAACAAAAAGAATGTCAACAGAGCGTAATATCCTCAGGATATAGTGGTGAAAGGAGGCCCAATCAGTTTGAGACAACAACGTGAAAGTGTCGAATCCAGTCGGAAGTTTGTGTGTGCGCCAGTGTCTGTTAGGCAAACTCAAAAAGTCACCCTATTTAACGTACCGACCAAAATCAATAGTGTAACCAATTCGTTGGTTCTTTTGAGAGTGTGAACGAGGTTTAAGGGCTTTTTTCCTGGAAATATGTTTAGTCTCTTTCATTTACAAAGTTTGCTGTCGGTTCATCTCGAACCGGAAGTGTATGTGAGACTGCCTGTGCAAACAAGCCTCTTCACCAGACCATTCTGTAAGTCTCTTGTTTCTTTTTTCTTTTTTCTCTTTACTTATTTTTATTTATTTTTTCTTATGGAATCAATAAAAATACAGGTAGAGTCGGAATGAGGCAAGTTGTTCATCCCAATTGCTGGTTGGCTGTGTAACACCTAATCTCGTAAAATTACTTCACGCGCACGTTTATCAAAACAAGTTTGTGGCGGATATCCCCATAGCTGGGGCTACTTGTTTCGATTTTATTTGTGCGCTCATGTTGCATGGCGATTTGTGTCTTAGCCAGGTCTGACTTTGCATGGATATCTTTGTTAGAGGATGAGGTGATGGGAAAAATGAAAAAAGTAAACGCTAAAAAAGGAACCCCACAAATCCCGGCTATCGACAACGATAACCTTTCCTATTTCATGTGGGTTTCGCCTTCGTTGCTTTTGTTTTTCATTTTTTATTTTATTTAGCTGCTTTTTTTCCTGCAATGACTCGTTCTAAAGGATATTTGAATCATGTATAAGAGTATTAGCAACGGAGTAACCAGTTTGTGGTTATGGTATCGCAGTATCTCTCTGTGGTCAAGTTACCTTTTTTCAAGGTAATCGCCTTTTTCAACATGTTTCGCTTTACTGTTTCTAATGTCTGCCCTGTCTGATGTCAGTCTGTTCTTCGGCTTTACGTCCATTTGAGTATCTCTCTTTTACTTTTATTTTTTTATAAATTTGCAATCAGCTTCTAACGATCTTGATATTTGTTTTTCATTTCAGGATTCGTCAAAGGGAAACAGTTTGCCAATCATGTATTCCTCGGCGCCTATGGTAAGTCGAATATTTTTATTGCATTTTGTATTCAGATGAGTTTTTTTTTTTGGAAAATGTGACAGTGGCTGATTGTCAGTTGTCCGGTATGTGTTCTGACGAAATATTATATCATCAATGCGCATGGTAGATATGCGTCTATGGGCACAGCAATAGTAGATCTCTACTTTTGGTAAACGACCAATTTGAGCCAGAGAGTTCTACTCTGCGGAATCTTACCTAAGTTGAATTGTGTGCTCTTGGTACTACCGTAGATCGTGTTCTGTAACCTGATTCTGTTTAAGATACGATTTCTGGATTCAATTGGGAGTTCGTTGAATGTGGTTTGCTCTTCCCAGCGTTAGTTTAGGGGTCATCCCTGTCTTGTATACCTCTAATTCTGGGCTCATCTTTAATTCTTCTTAAGTGGGAAGCGTTTCGACGCAGTAATTCTTGCTCTTCATTTTTGATTACATATGACCGACAAGTGCCTAGTTTTTCAACTATTTGAGCGGACCTACAATACGGCTCAGCCCTGTAAGTAACAGTATCGCCTGAACGAAAAGGTTCTTCTCTTCGACAACATTTGCTATCATGATGCCTTTTCTGGGAAGCTCTTGCTGACTGATGTCTGTCATAAATATCCAAGTAGAATACGAAGAGTAAGTCGATTACTGTCTATAGGTGGTAGTAAATTAGTCCTTAATTTACGACTCATTACCATTTCAGCTGGGGAATATCCCGGTTTTGGTACTACCGTAGATCGTTGATCTAGCAGAGCTGCTTAAAAGTCTTTTCCTTGACATTTGGTTTTACGCAACAACATTGTAGCCATATGCACCCTGTTACGCGCAAAACCTTCCACCCATTAATATTTACCTCTTTGAAGCCAGTCTTCACCATTAATCGTGGTACACGCAAAACCATCCACTTAAAGGATGAAGCGCTTTGCAAGCCCTAGCATTGCCCCCATACATAGAATATCCTCATATCAATATTGGATTCAATATCAAACAAATTGAACTATACGTTCAATTTTCTCGCATTGAATTAAACTTAAAAAATCCAATACGTGACAAACGAATCGTATGTTCAATTGGTTCGCCTACACGCGAAATTCTCTGGATCCAAATGTGCGGACCAGATGACCCAGTTTCAAACAAAATTGTTGAGAATCTTAAATGCGCGTCTGCAATTTTATGATCCTCTAAAAATTTGTATACCCAAATCCATTTCCACAACCAGCATCATTTTCCGTTTTCAATAAACCAAGTTCAAATAAACATCTTGCGCCGTAAAACGAGCATGTTCGTTTTATTGCCCACCAACATGGAGGATTATAAATGCTCATCAGCAAGATCCTTTGTTGATTGTTTCTTTTGGTTTTTCCTCTTTTTGCCCAATCCGGGAAGGATAAAGAATATGAATGGCGGGTGGCAAAAGGGCCATGCAAATAAAAGAATGTGAATGGAAAGAGTTTTCGTTCGGGCAGACGAGGAGAAAAACAGAGAGTTGGTTCTAGACTATTGATCGAGACAGTCAGGGCGTTTAGTTTAGTTTAGTGAGGGCAGAACCCTCATATATTTAGCTTAGTACAAGCGATAAAACTTAAGAACTATCTTAAAACTAAGGAATATACACTATAGTTAAAGAGAAAAAAGACGTTGGGGGGGGGGGGGGGGGGGGGGGGGGGTGTACGTTTGGCGAGTTGGTTACTGAGTTTATCCATCAATTATTACTCATTTATTTATTTAGCTTGGTGCGGGTTGTAAGAGTGTAGACGGGGAGTGGGCGTGGTCAGGAGGGGAGAGAGAGAGGGGAGAGTACGGTATATAAAACAATTAAGATTGGACTCCCAAACGTGATACCCACCGGAGTGAACATAGAAATTTACGGATACTTATAGTGATTTAGTTGAATCCTTGGTTTTTCAGTAGTTCTGTCTATTTATTTAAATGGTAAAATAAATTGACTGGTTTCATATCGTGGCTCCAGATACTAGGCGGAACTTGCTATTCAATTTCATTTAATATGTGTTTTCTGTTAGTTCAAATCAATTGACTGGGCCCATCTCGTGGCTCCAGATACCAGATGGAAGTTACTAATTTTCCTCGGTGCATTAATTTTCAAACCTGTGCGTTTTATTTACAGAGGAATAGTAAGTGTGTGGTATCCCCAAACATAACAACCCATTTGATCTCGGATATCTGGGGCTTGAACATATAAATTCAAAGTTCCATTTTTGGCGAATTCCCTAAGCGTAGCGTAAAGAAATTATATAGTTGGTTGTCAGAAACAAGGTTTTCGGGGATCCCATGCGTCGAAAATTGATAGGTTGATAGATCGCTGTCACTCCTCGAACCTGATGACGGTACGAACGTACCGAGGTACTAACGTCGTCTCGGATCACTATCTTGTTGGTACAGCTTTCCGAGCGCGGATTGCCTTACGTAGACGTATTGCATCCGCGGATCAGGTTCGAATCAACGCGTCTGCCTTACGCAATGAGAATACCAGCAACACCTTTGGTGATGCGGTAGGACTCGCCCTCGGAGAACTCGACGGAGGGAGAGTAAGTCCTGGGGCCAGAATGCCGGGCGTAGAAGAATAATAGACACGTCTTAAGAATACTGTCATTAGTACTGCCAACTCCATCTTAGACACTAGTCATAGATATCGGAGCGACTGGTTTGATGATGAGTACAAACTAGCGACTGAACGTAAGAATGCTGCATACCGTGCAATGCAGCAGTCTCACAGGACGAGGGTGCGCGAACAGAACTACAAAGAGCTCAGAAGATCTGGAAAAAGACTCCACAGACAAAAGAAAAGTGCTTGGGAAGAAATCTAGTCTGTGAAATAGAGGAGAGAGCGAGGTCCGCGTGATGGGCGGAAGTTGTACCAAATAATCCGCAATATAATGCGGTACACACCACGCTGCACTTACTGCAAGGATAACGAGGGTAATCTGATCACCGAACCTGAAGGCATTCTGGGGCGGTGGGAAGTGCACTTCAATGAATTGCTAACTGGTCAGCTCACTGAAGAATTGGAGGCTATACCAATGCAAGATAAAGACCAATTGCAGCCGCCACCAAGCATTGAGGAAACATTAAAAGCCATAAGACAGCTCAAATCAAATAAAGCCCCCGAAGCTGATGACATACCAGCTGAGCTGATCAAACAAGGAGGGACAGCGTTACATCACGCAGTTCATGAGATCGTGGTGCACGTATGGGATTAAGAGGAAATGCCCCAAGATTGGCGTCGTGGAATAATTTGCCCCATACATAAGAAGGGAGATATCACACTGTGCAGCGCAGCAACTATAGGGGTATAACATTGCTGATACCACCTATGAGATACTCTCCACTATCCTACAAGATCGGATAGCCCCATAGGCTGAAGTCATTGTGGGGATGAGAAGTAGGTTGCACCGGCGTACGGCGCTGATTCACTTCACTCCCCACCACTAATCTAAAGTTCAGCGGCAACAAACCGAGAGAAGAACGAAACGCCGCCACGTTTGTCCGCAACCGGGAGTAAAGAAAATCACTGTCCACCAGATAGAAATTAAAGCACACTGTTGATTCTTCATTTGGTTTGTATGTATCCAAGTATTTTGATGAATTTTTTTTTTTTTTTGTTATATCCGTCATTATTTGAAAGAGTTAATGTTACATGTATTTATTTTTGTTTTTTTTTTTTACTTGATTCACATTTGACACCGGGCACATCATGGTTATTCGGTTGTTCGTTCCACGGTATATTGACTTTAAAGGTTAAAAATTTGCACTCACTCGGGGGTTTAAATTGACGACTCGTGAATTTACGCATCTCCGCAGCCGGCGGAGAGCGGGAGCGGCAACGACCGTGGCGGTCGGTGGATGAAAATGGACTCCGCGTTGCTTTGCTCGATGCAGAGCCACTTCGCAACAGGGGGTGAGTTTTCTCGAGAGGGAAGGTGTTTCTCTCGTAGTGAAAACAAGGAAGAAAGACTTGGCAATGTATGTGTATGTGTGAGTGAAGGTCGCATTGGTTTTTTTATACACAAGGCCATGGAAACGAATCTGAGACAAAGAAAGATAAAATGTGCATTCATTAGATGCGAATTCGATAAAGCAAACAAACCGAATCTCCTTGGATGATAATTGGTTTTCTGTTTGCTCCTGCCGCTGCTGATGAGAAGCAGATCCCGAAATATGAAAAGACAAAGGGAACGTTTGGGTCTTTGTCTGAGTTGTGCATTGCGGCTAAATAAATAGGCGGCAATGCAATGTGGAAATGTGCTAATGGGTTTTAGCTAGATTACCGGGAAATGGTGTTTATGGCATCGCTGGATAGGGTAGGGTATTGAATTTCTATTTGCATTTGCTTATGCTGTAGGATTGATTGGTGCCAAGAGACACGCGATACGTATATTTGTTTTGGTTTCTTGGGTGTAGGTCGTCGGCCAATGTGTACGTTAAGAGATTTATCATACACATGGCGAAGCCGAAAAATAGACAGCGCAATGTTTATGGTCCCCGATGGTGGTTACATAGTATGTAATCCAAATCCTTTGTTATTAGGAATCCGTCTAGGGGAATCTGCCTGGCACCAAAGGTGCCAAATTGGTTTGGAATTCCTGATAAGTTGAGCAAGAAATCTTACGGGGAATTGTATGCGAAGGGATGCATGAAAGGTAAGTTTTCTTTTACAGGGACTTTTAGGTTAATGATTTGATCTCTTTAATGCGTGGAGCATTTAAGATGCTAATGCGATTGCATTAGTGAAATTATGAGATTGGGTGGAAGTTATGGGCGTTTTTCAGGAAAGCGAAACGTGGGGTTTGGCGGAACCGCCACATCATCATTGGTCAATATCAGTGTGGCTTCATCCCAGGCAAATCAGCGATTGATCTGATATTCACCCTTAGGCAGGCGATGGAAAAATGTGTGGAATTTAAGATTCCATTATATCATCTATTTATAGACGTTAAGGCCGCCTACGGCAGCATAGCCAGGGTAGAAACACATTTTTGAAGCTGCGAAAAGTGCAGCCAAATGCATGGGGAACCTTAACAGATGCAAAAGATACCTTACTCCACCCAACCTAGCCACTATTTGCAAGGCGTATATTCTTCCTAAGATGGAGTTCAACTCCCATATTTGGTCACGCGCATCCAAAACTGCACTACACGTGCTCGATAGGATGCAAAAACGAGCAGTGAGACTTATTGGGGACCCAGCTGTAAGTCGATCAATTCAGTTGTTAGAACATAGACGCAACGTATCATGCCTATCTCTCTTCTATAGGTATTATCACGGTCGTTGTTCAACAGAACTTGCTGAATGTGTTCCGCTTCCTCAGACATTTTTCCGCGATACCCGTCAATCTGAGAATGCACATCAGTTCACGAACATAGAGAATCATTCTTTAGCCGAACCCCACGAACAGGGGATGCTCTACCTGATCATGTGTTTCCCCGTCGTTGTAATATCCATACATTTAAGATTCATATAAATAAATACGCATGCCTGAGAATCATGAGGACGCAAAGATTAAGATAGGCCGGGCATGTTGTGTCAATAGGCGACTCCAGAACCATCCATAGGATTCGTGACAAAAGACCAACGGAAAAGAGACCTGTGGGAAGACTGTGACAATATAAGCCAAACGTGGGGGCAAAGATCGGAGACCGACAAACGATGGCGTAGCCAGTTAGTGATTTCTCTAGCTTTTCTGAAGACTAATATATGAAAAAAAAAATGGGTTTTTCAATAGGGACTTCACAATATTTTTTTTTAAATAAAACGCAACTCTTTGAGATATTTCAAAACCCTTATTATGCGCTTAGAATACAATCAAAACATTTATGAATGGAACTCGACTTCATTCATATGGCCATCGCGGGCACGTTTGCAGCGGTCGATTCTTTGGACCGAATTTTCGATGACTCGGCCTCACATTTCGGCCGAAACGGCCGCTGTTTTGCGTTCACTGTTGACTCTGAGCTCTTCCAGTGTCGTCGGCTTGTTGGTATAGACCAATGACTTGACGTAGCCCCAAAGAAAATAGTCTAGAAGCGTTAAATCGCGCGAACGAGGCAGCCAACAGACTGGCCCATTTCTTGAGATAACACGCTCATCAAACGTATTCTTCAATAAATCGATTGTATCGTGTGCTGTGTGGCTTGTGGCACCGCCCTGTTGAAACCACATGTCGCCCAAGTACATATCTTCCAATTCAGGCCAAAAATAATCGGTAATCATGGCGCAATAACGATGGCCATTCACAAGAACGTGACGATCGTTATCGTCGACGAAAAAATATGGCCCAATGGCGCCGTCGGAATGCAAACCGCACCAAACAGTTGATTTTTCTGGATGAAGTGAATCAAGCACCTGTGGATTTTCACCCGACCAATAACGCATGCTTTGCATGAAAAACCGGTGGCGGTTCCGCCAGATCCCACGGCTCGCCTTCCCGAAAAAACCCCCATAACCATAACCCGGGTCTGCACCAGCTTTCGCTAATGCAATTCGCATTAGCATCTTAGATGCTTCACGCATCAAACAGACCCAATTATTATAACCCCAAAATCCCTATAGAGAAAACTTACCTTCATGCATCCCTTCGCATACAATTTTTCATAAGATTTCTTTGTTTTCTTATTTGGTATTCTGAACCAATTCGGCACCAGACAAATTCCTGTAAACAAAATAATTCGGATTGCAATCAATGTAACCGTCATGACAGGGACCATAAATATCGCGCCGTCTATTTTCCCAGCCGCGTCATATACCTTTTCATACACATTGCCTGGCAACCTTTTTTTGTTTGTCTTACCAACAAACAACCCAAGCAGCTGCATATAATTAGCGCAATAGATGTTGAAACCAAATTCTCCAGCATTTCCTAATGCAAATATGAACCCGGTTTCTATTGCAGCCAGAGATGCCATAAACATCCAATTTGCTTTTAGCACATTTTTCTCCTAACGTCGAAAATAGCGACGAGGCATCGTATAAACATGACCCTCATTAAAGAGCGAACCATTTGGTCGCCTTTTCTTTTGTCCTTGCCGCCTGCCTGTTTCGCTGTTCCACTGCACGTGTGAATAGCATTGATCTCAACGATCCCACACATACCACCATGAACTGTATTACAAGATCTGGTTTCCTATACCACCAAGAGAGACTTTACGTTTCCCTGGTGGTAGGTAAAAAACGATATCCTTATTGGAGAGGATATCGTTTGAGTCTCATTCCATCAAGAGACCAAGTCGGTCGGGTCTCCACTACGCTACCTTTGCACTCGGTACGCGTAAATACGATGGGCCACCCTTTTACCATCGAGGGGTGCGTCGGAGTTCGCACCCCCGTGAGTCCTGTGTGTTTTATTTTTCAACTCTAGGAAGTTTTAGTTTATTTTTCCACGTAAATTTATCCGTGAATCTATGAAATAACGTAAATTTATTGATCCCAAATTGTTTATTATCGAAAACATATAGTGCGGCAAAAAAAAAAATCGGTATACAATAGTCTCTTTGATAAAACAATATCCTTAAGTTCATACGAAAGTGTTCAATAGTTTTTGTGAAAACGAATAAATCATACAAAAATGTAAAAGACAAACAATAAACAATTTATAAATTTCATTTAACTGTCTTGTGGCGGAGTTTTACTTCTTGTGTGTGACAATTTTTCAATTTGTTAACTGGTGGAACTTTGTTTCGGTGAGGATGGGGAGTGAAGTGAACCGTGTGCCCGTGTCTGGCACAATACTTCTCCTCCCCACAAACCCATTGAGCCAAAAATAGCTTCGTAACTGCAAATGATTTTGCGATGAAATTCATCATCTTGGCGCATCTTTTCCAGAGCCCAATCGGAGAACGTACGTCGCTTCAAACGGTCCATCGGCTTCAATTCTTGAGTCAGCTTGATCTTGTAAGGGTGTAAACCAAGATCCTTTCGCAAAATTCGCCATAAAGTGGTCTGAGCGATGCCCAATTGTTGAGAACGCCGTAGAATTGACTGCTACGGACGCCTGAACGGCAGCGATATTTTCGAATCCGGTTTGAACCAGTGGTGGGGGAAAGATTTCCGGAGTTCCTGAAAAGGAAGGAATTGGGCCGAAACGAGTTCCTTCCGAATAAAACCAAATACTTTTCTTTCATTCATTTAATTTATTAATAATTCTGTATCGAAATTCCTAACCTCTATTTGAACCCTTAACTATTCCCTACCAATGAATGCAACCTGCGCACCCCTAGGAGCTCCGTTAGATAACTTGTGGCGGTCCTGCGCACCTCACAAACAACTGTGGGGCTAAATACCTTTCACCTAATCAAAGGGGATATACTTACCGTGTTCTTAACCCCACGAGCCTACAGACACGTGGTCCCAATTACCTTTCCGCTCGCCTGAAGGGGACATGCATACGAACGTCCTCGACCGCACGTATCCACCGACACGTGGACCCAATTTCTCGACGGATTCCTCGCCTGTTCCGGTGTCCTCCCGCTCGCTCATTCCTCGCTCCGTCGTTGGCACACGAAGTTGATCGTAACAAAGTTACTGAGGAGGGAGTAGTGTGGCGTTTCTAACAGATACACACACAATATACAAGCAAATAGTGAAGAACGCTGGAAGGAAATTCGAATAAGCAAAGCACCAGAGCCGTATACCACAGCGATAACATAACAATTCCACATCAGTTGAGTGTACTTGAGTTTAGAAAACGAATTCGTACACGCGGCCATTGGCCTGATGCTCCATTGCCTCACCTCTCACCCGTTTCGTCGTATGTTCCAATCACCGTCTTCACAAACCTTGCCTAACGGTACAATCCCAACGTGTGATATGTACACACAGCACACACTCTCCCATACGTGAACAGAACTTTACTACTCGATCACGACTTCCACATAGAGCACCGGCACACTCTCCTGTTCCGACCTCCTCTCGCTCGCTCGTTCATCTCTCCGTGGCTCGCATACGAAGTTGGTCGTATCAAAGTTACTGACGAGGGAGTAGTGTGGCGTTTCTAAACAGATACACACACAATATACAAGCAAATTGTGAAGAACACCGAAAGGAAATTCGAGTACACAAAGCATCAGAGCCGCATACCATAGCAATAACATAACAATTCCACATGATCCGAGTGTACTTGATTTTAGAAACCGAATGCGTACACGCGGCAGTGGCCTGGTGTGTTGAGCATTGGTTCAATTTTTAGTGATTCTCACCGCCATAGCGTAAGTCCGAACCACACGTTCTTCACTATCCTCGCAATACGAGATAAACTCATCTAGCTTGTGAGATTGTTCGCGTTTTACATTATCCTACCAACGAATGCAACTTGCGCACCCCTAGCGGGTCCGTCAGAGAACTTATAGTGTTTCTAACAGATATAGACACAATACACAAGCAAATAGTGAAGAACACCGAAACGAAATTCGAATGAGCAAAGCAATAACATAACAATTCCACATGAGCTGAGTGTACTTGAGTTTAGAAATCGAATTCGTACATGTGGCAGTGGCCTGATGTGTTGAGCATTGGTTCGATTTTTAGTGATTCTAACCGTCAAAGCGTCAGTTCGCATCACAGGTTCTTCATTATCGTAGCAAACGCTATAAACTCATCTATCGTATAAGATTGTTCGGCTTTTACATTATCATCCCGCACATGGCCATCGTCTTGTGTGTACTGTTATTGTTTCGATACCACCTCTCCAGGACACGAGCAATTACTGGTCAACTGTCTTCTCAGGAAGCTAGTCAATAGTTATTGGTAGTAGCGTCTTCCTGCGAATCGAGTCATTAGCCGCTGATCGTGGCGTGTTCATAGACGCTGTTGTTTGATGCAACCTTTTCCTGAAAATTCACACGATGTTCCGAGGCGCCGTTTCTCCTGAACATGGGATGATGCGTTGCTAACAGGCAGAGCATTTTACATTGGTGCGTTTCGGCTAAAGAACAATTGTCTGGGTTTACCTTACGTTTAAGTTACTCTAGATAAATTTTCTTCGCATATTTTTTGACAAAAGCTCGAAGTCATAACTTCTTTGCGTGACATGTTTAAGAAAGTTTCCTCAGATTTGGCTTTTGGAGTTTTTTTTTTTTAAACACTCATATAGCGTAAAAACGTCAAAATTAGAACCAAAGCATATTCACATCCGAACACAGACGCAGATGAACGAGGATGCCTGAATTCGTTACATAATCTGTGATGTACACAGATATATATACATTATATACTGATGATTTTTTACATTCTCTTTTAGTGTTGTGTTATTCACAAAGATAGCGTGTGGAAATCGCCAAATCGAAGAATCGCCACACTGATACAGGTTTTGAGTCTACACGAAAACTGTCTCATAAAGAGAGTGTGTGATAAAACAAAAGATGTCTGTTTGCAAAACACTTTACGATACCTCCAAACCTCTCTCGTGCCTCCATTTCGTACAAAGAATACTCATCGTTGTGAAATATCTTGACTATTTTTGTTCGTTTAAAATACACCCAGGTTAAGAACTTGAAACTAATTTGAAAGATAAAATCGTAGCCAGATTTCAAGCTGTTGCCCCTGCTGTTTTAATTTAGTTTAGAGACAAAAACCTTAGGGAAATCAAGGATTCACTAGTGGCATGTTGTGTGTATTGACAGCCATTACGAGCACAACCAAAATTCAAAAAAGTTGCCTATGAACACAATAAGTAGAAAGCATTTTACGAGATCTACAAAAACAAAACTGATAGCCGAAGATAATTTCTTTGCCTTTCCAGCACCCTGACTTTATGCCAAACTTCCTAATCGCTCACGGTCATAGCACATTTCCGTTGATTGCATCATTTCAGAGTCTCGAGTTTACAAATACCAAACCCATAGAGGCCCTTTCCAAATTACATAGGGTTAGGCATGTCTCTCAGGAAGCATTCTAACCCCAACACTTTCCTATTTTTGATTAGATTCTTTAAACAACCGCAATCTTGAGTAGCATCGCGCTCCTTCAGCATCACGTTAGGATGTAAGCCAAGACATCAACTTATCTTGGTTACCATTAAGCTCGACGACTTTTCCTAAATTTATTCGGAGTGGGGGATTACGGATCAGCCGCATTTTCAACAGCTTTAAACGATGTGATAATATCGTATTTTTCAATAAAAAATAAAAACTCCTCTTGGTCTCATTATATTTTCAAAACCGTCAGTGTATACCCTGCCTCACGTGCAATGGTTGCTGGGTTGCTCGGTTGTTTGGAGTCTGTCTGTTATCATCTCCATACAACCGACACAATAGCTCGGAATAGTTTGGGCCCATTTGTGGCGTATTTTGCATTCGCAAGTGGTGCTATGGCTCATAATAAAAACAAGAACAAAAAGGGGTTACGGAAGCCAGAGACAAAACAGTTTGCAACTTTTATTGGGGTATCAAATAAACCCTTCCCCCGTCCCAGTGTTCCGGTTCACAATTACCCACAACTCCGGAGACGAACTATAAGACAGCCAGGCAGTCATCCGTATTTCGTTTATGTTTTTATGAGATACAATGTTCGTAAAGAACCACAATGGCATCTGAAATGCCTGCTGGGGAGGCCTTGGGGCAGAAAAGAAAGGTATGGCAAAATTAGAGTACGAAAAAATGACTGTGCATGCTTCACATCCGCCAAAATGTGACTTCGTCTTCGTCCCATAAAAATAAAGATACTCTATTCTTGTGGTGCCTGTCCTTTACCTGGCACCACTCTTGGCAAGGAGTGCCACTGCCTCGGGATTGTGTTGCCAAATTGTGGAACTATAGTTAATAAGGGTACGACACCTAAAACGATTAAGAGTCATCGATGTTCGTCGGCTATATACAAAGTGAGGCAAGTGCCAAAAACCGTTTTACCCACCGACACGTGCCAGAAAATACTACAACTTTCTCTGGATTCACACAGAGAGTCGTGGGCCAGAGTCGATGATTTCACATTATCAGATGACGCGAAGGTTCATTGTACCACATCGTGGATAGTAATGGAACGAAAAATGATGGTAACCCCATCCAACAAGCCGAGACCACTGACCGCCAAGTCACTTCATTATTGTAATCTATCAAAGTGCCTCACGGATTATAACCTGAGTGACATATCCTCGCGTACATATTAAGCTGCACAGACCATGGACCACATGAGATTGAGGCGTATCTAAATCTTTGATTTCTGTCCGCTTCCTAAGGCTGTCCAGTGACTGAAGTCTAGTTGAATACACGTGTAGTTCGCATTTGGCGTTTTGTTGCGGAGATCGCTTCACCAGGATTGAATTTGTTATGGGCTGCTTAGGTCGATGATGAACAACACCGGTTCTTTGAACTCTCTGCTCCGATCAAAGGGTCAGTACGATCGCTAGAGATACACGGTTCTTTTTTGCGTGTTTTCGAAGAGGGACTGCGATAGGTAGTTAGCTAGGAGTCTAGACAATTAGTAAGGTGTTCCTAGAATTGCGAGTCCGATTTTAATTTAACTTTGTGCTGCGATGGATTGCAATAGATTTCACTGGTTGTTAATGTTGAACATTGTTTTTATCAATTAACCTGGTATTGATAAATATCTGTTGTCTAGTTACTGTTCTTATTTAACTTGTTTGGTACTCTTCTGCAACAGTCTTAAGTAGAAAACTTAATAAGAAAGTCAGAAAAGGGCGATTTTCAAGAATTTATTAAGAGAAAAGCATTGCCTCGAATGTTTTGAAGATTTATTTGCGTGTAAATAATCTACACGTGTTTTTCGAACACAAATTGTCGCAAATGTTATGTCTTCAGGGTAATTTTTGTAATTTGGTGAGGGCAGAACCCTCATTTATTACTCTTAGTACAAGCGGTACAAGATTATAAACATAAACTTATGAACTAACTTAACACTAAACCTACCACGGTGCGTTGAACGTACATAAGCTTTATACATTATTTATTTCCAAATTGAAGATTTATATGTATCTTTCGATTTAATAAATAAAGTAGATGGAATTGAAAAATGGTTTATTCACACACTAAATTGGACTAAGAGTTATTACATGCTATAAATCTTAAAATATATTTGGCCCCTAGTGGTAGAGATAGGTATAGAAATATACATAATATAGAAATTTCGGTAGCTTTAGTGTTAAAAACTAGGAATTAACAATAAATAAATTATAATTAATTTAAAGAGGGAAGAGAGTGGGTCGTGTAAGTGACAAGACAGGGTACAAAAATAGGCCAGAAGCTTAGAAACGGGAATGAGGATGAGTTTAGGGTTAAAGTGAGGTCAAAGTCCGCCTTCATTCAGCCTAATACAAGCGTTATTTACATAACTTAGGTGCGGGCTAAGAAGAGAAAGTAACGAGACGGGGTTTGAGAGCAGGAGAGGTGACGTTGAAATCAAAGGAGGTGGTATAGAGTTAACCTTGCGTAGCATACGTGAGATCGGTTCGTTAAGGCCATACGATGTGTGGTGGGCTGGTAGGTAAAACAGACGAGGTTTTCGTAGCTCACGGGGATTGGTATAGAACGGTATGGTAGAGAGAGGGCTAGGACAGTAGATTGATCCTGACAGAAGACGGTGGATGAAGAGGATGTCAGCATGAATTCTTCGCTCTTCTAGTGTGGTTAGATTCATTAGTTTGAGACGACTTGTGGCGGACGAACAATATGAAATTGTAGGACAAGTGAGGGTGCGATCTCCTGGATAGGAGAAATCCCTTGGTAAAGAAAGGACACCAAGGGATAAAAGAACGGAAGAGAATGGAAGAACAACCGGGTGCGTTTCTCGCCCTGAAGAAAAATTCGTTTAACCAGTCCAGTGATAGCGTTACGGCCACAACAACCCATCCCATAATACTTACCCCTTCGGAGCCAATCTCCACTACTAATTGCGATACACGCCAATAACATCCACTTAAAGGATGAGACACTCCCCAAGCCATAGCATTACCCCATACATCAAATGGTTCTACATCAATGCAATACCAAACAAATTGAACTAAATGTTCAATTTGCTCTAATCAATTCAAGTTCAAACAAATTGAACTAAACGTTCAATTTGCTCACATTGAAAACTTAGCTAGGATAATCGAACCATAGTTTCGGCACAAAAATCCCCTAAGATCCAAATGTGCTGGCCGGATGCCGTCGTCGAAACAAAATCGATGAGAATCATAAAAATGCGCGTCAGCAATTTTATGACTCCTTAGAAAAATGGTTACCTGAAACCATTAAAACAATCAGCGCCAGTTTTCGTTTTAACCAAATTAAGTTAAAACAAACAAAAGGCAAACATTCGCCTCGGTGTATTTGATCCTGCCTTTGTATCGATTTCCCACGGAAAAGATTCTTGCCCATTCGGCTACAATAAACAACATAGAGAATCAGAAATGTTCATTAGCACAATTCTCTATTTGTATTCCCTATCGTTTTCTCACAAAAGGGATACTTGCCGATTCGGCTAAAGAAAACAACAGGCACCATAAAATGAACTACACGTTCGCCTAAACAATAACAACATAGAGAATCACAAATGTGCATTAACACGATGCACTATTGATTTTTCTTTTGTGCTTCATCTATCGATCCCAATTTCCGAAAGATAAAGATTTCCATCGAATGGGAAATTAAAAATGAGAAAAAAACTAGACACAATGTGTTTTCGAGTTTTTGGCGGAGACGGTCATTAAGGGAGTAGGTTTCTGAATCTCGACGGAGACGTTCAGACAGCGGGGTTTAAGTTGGACGATTAACGAGGCGGTGGTAAAAAGGTGAAATACGTGTTGGTAATACGTTTCTAGATGAAAAGTTGAAATAGGTGTCGTTAAGCAGAATTTAGAATAAAATATGAAATAAGTGTTGTTAAGAAGAACCTATCATTATAACTTTCCAAGGATTGAGAATTTAAATAAATGGAATTGTTGGTAAGAATAACCTAGATTAAAAGATGAAAAAAGTTATTGCAGAAGCCCGAAACACCCGAAAACATTACGAACCCCAATGAGATTGCAACTTTACTCAGGGTTTATCACAATTCCCCTCCCGGTGGACATTAGAGCATCACCAAATCGTATAATAAAATACGACAAAGGTACTGGTGGCCAGCCATGCTATCCGATATTAGGAGACATAAAAAGCAGTGTGAGGAATGTCGTTCATTAAAGTTCATAAATGGGCCGAAGATCCGTTGTGGTTCACAACAATAGGCTAAAACCGTATTTGTAAAGACCCCACCCTCAACCTAGCCCCAGCCTTCTTCCCACTATAACCCTATGGTTCTTCCCAGGGTGTTTTTGCAAATCTAAGACTCTTTTGCTTAGTTAACTAAATATAAAGTAATAACGGTACCTAACAACAAAAAAGAACGATATGGACAAAAATAGACGACAGTAACAAATGTCAAAAAATAACTAATATCATATAAAGATCAAAAATTCATTAATATTATACATAAATACATATACAG
This sequence comes from Microdon myrmicae, assembly GCA_963931805.1. Classification (NCBI taxonomy): domain Eukaryota; kingdom Metazoa; phylum Arthropoda; class Insecta; order Diptera; family Syrphidae; genus Microdon; species Microdon myrmicae. Next base: position 37,482,431 of record OZ007496.1, read on the forward strand.
TTAAATAAATAATACTGTTAAAACATAGCTATATAAATCATCACTATTACTGTTAAATAAACAACACTGTTAAAACATAACTATATGAATCATTACTATTACTGTTAACTAGAAAAATACAGTTAAAACTTAAATCTATAAATCATTATTATTACTACTGTTAAAACATAGCTATATGAATCATTACTATCCCATTAAAATTAAACAAATTAGGAAAATAAATAAACTATTACTAGAAATAAAAAATAACCACCATCTAAAATTAGAAAATATTACCGTCAGCACACCTGAAAACATACTGGACGAAACTTATCTTAATAATGAAATTTTAAATGAAAACAAAAAAAAATGTTATTAATAATCATTTGATTTGTTAGATCTCTAAGTAAATAATAAGTTACGAAAACTATACAAAAAAAAAAAATATATATATATAAAGATATAGTAATACCTACACATATATACATAATTATACGTACACAATATGTACATAATTACGAGGGTTGCCTCTTATTTTTCGGGATTTGGCAACCCTAGTGTTGCAATCCGGCTATTGACAGCTCTGTCGTAAAGTTGGACATTTTTGAGGTTATACGCACTCAGAACGTTTTGACATACGAGCGCTATTTGTGTTGTTTACAGTAACTTAAAAGATTCATCTCGGCCCAAAAATGGAATTAAATCGTCAACATTTTCGTGCGATTATTTTTTACAACTTTAGGCGTGGATTAACTCAGCAACAGTGCATGGATGAACTTAATTCAATTTTTGGCGATGAAGCTCCATCAAGGACCAGTGTTTAACGATGGTATGGGGAATTCAATCGTGGTCGTAGTTCACTCCAAGATGAATTTCGTGAAGGTCGTCCAAAATCAGTTGTTGTTCCGAAAACCATTGATGCTGTGCGCGAACTGATATTGGAAGATCGTCATGTGACCTATCATGAGATTGAGACAACCTTAGGCGTTAGTGGGACCAGCATACATTCAATATTGCATAAACATTTGACTGTCAAAAAAATTTGTTCGCGTTGGATCCCACACAATTTGTTAATCGCCCAAAAAAAGGCTCGTGTCAATTGGTCGAAAGAAATGCTCAAAAAATACGGTCGCGGTGCTTCGAAACACGTCTATGACATCGTGACAGGTGATGAATCATGGATTTACGCGTATGAGCCCGAAAGTAAACAGCAGTCGACTGTCTGGGTGTTTCAAGATGAGCCAAATCCAACAAAAGTTGTTCGCGCACGAAGCACTTCCAAGCAAATGGTCGCCTGTTTTTTCAGAAAAACTGGACATGTCGCAACCGTACCACTAGAACAACACAGAACAGTCAATTCTGAGTGGTACACAACCATTTGTTTGCCAGTTGTCTTCCAAGAAATCAGGAAAACCAACCGCCGAAGACGGATCACTCTTCACCACGACAATGCGAGCTCTCACACATCGGCTGCGACAACTGCATTTTTGAGCACCCAAAACATCGATTTGATGGGTCATCCGCCGTATAGTCCTGACTTGGCACCGAATGACTTCTTTTTATTCCCGTACGTAAAAACAAACTGAGAGGTCAACGTTTTTCGACACCTGAAGAAGCGGTTGCTGCATTCAGAATGCATGTGTTGGAGATACCTCAATCAGAGTGGCAAAAGTGCTTCGACAATTGATTCAAACGCATGCAAAAGTGTATAGATCTTCATGGGGAATATTTTGAAAAACAATAAAGTGATTTTCGATGATCAATATTTGTTTTTGTTCTCTAATCCCGAAATATAAAAGGCAACCCTCGTATACCTAAACAAAATGTGCTGAACTTTATAGTACAACAGTGATTACTTACGAATGAACTTAATTTGATTAACTTAAAATATGGCAAATAACTTGTAAACCACAATGAAAAATAGTCCAAACTCAATTTAACAAAATAAAATACATTAAATGCACAGATACAAAATAAATTAAAGGGACAAAAGATAAACAATTTTTTTTAACCGCCACACTACACCACTCACGTTCCTATAGGCGGATCAACGTTCAATTTGCTATAATCAATTCAAGTTCAAACAAATTGAACTAAACGTTCAATTTGCTCACATTGAAAACTTAGATGGGGTAATCGAACCATAGGTTCGGCACCAAAATCCCCTAAGATCCAAATGTGCGGAGCAGATGTCTTTCTTCAAACAAAATCGTTGAGAATCATAAAATGCCCGTCAGCAATTTTCTGATCATCTAGAAATATGGTTACCCAAAACCATTAACACAATTAGCGTCGTTTTCCGTTTTAACCAAACCAAGTTAAAACAAACAATTCGCGCCATAAAACGAACTACATGTACGTTTATCGCCGACCGACACAAAGGATCGTAAATGCTCCTCGGCAAGATCCTTTGTTGATTGTTCTTTTGTGTTTCCTCTTTCGATCCCAAATTTGGGAAAGACCAAGAAAGGAAAATCCTTTTATCTGCAGGATAAGAAAAGTTTTCGTCCGATGAAAAAACGGACATCGAGAGTGGGTTAAAAATCGTGAAAGTTCTTGGTTTGAGAAGTTTGACCGAGACGGTCTTGGAGTGTTACCCGTCGTTAGTAAAGGCGGACGTATGTATATAGTCGAGCGGTTTGAAGTCGTGTGTGTAATTTTAATTTAACAAGCCATAGAGCTTAAAATAAAATTAAAACGAATGTGTAATAAATTAATTGTGTGTTAGTTCTGTGCATGCATTTCAAAAATAAAGTACTGCATTTTGTTTAAAAAAGTGTGTTTTAATTCCGTGAAATTAAGCCTATGATAAATTTGCAAGTGTTACTACGTACGCACATCGTAAAAACAATTTCGGTTAACAATTATCATAACAATAACATCCGCAGGGTAAAGACCCGCAACTTTCGAGAAAACGGGCGAGTGTGTCGGCGCGAATGTTCGTCTAGAGAAAGTGTTCAAATACAAAAAATAAAAAAATAAAACAAAGTAAAAAAAAAGTGTTTTTGGTTTTTATGGACAGTGTTCGGCGGAACACAAGCCTCAATCGATAAAAATCCGCCAAAGTACTATAGGATACAAGCCACAAATTAGACCTGTTGGCGTCAACTGTAGGTATGGCTGGAAACTTGTCACCCCACCCTCGTACGTCATACGTCAGGATTTGAAACTTTAAACGCGATTATCTGAAAATCATGTTTTTCAAATTGGCTGGCAAGATAACCCTCTCAATTTGTATCCAATTAAGTTCAAACTTCAACGATAACTTCTAGATTAGATTTCGCAAAGAATGCCGTGCGGTTTTTGCCATATATTAAAAATTATAAAAGTTGTTAATAAACAAATGTCATTTTTTTCCAAAAAAAAAAAATCGATCTTTTTTTCAAAAGCTTGCCATTTTTTCAAAAACCAATATTTTCAAAATTCCGTACGACATTCTCTAGACATTTCATGCAGTTTAGGAAGGATTTTGTTTTCTTTTTACAGGATCAACACTTAAAATATCTAGCCAGTCCGGTAGAAACTTTTTAAAAACACCTCTTTTTTGACAATGGCCTTGTGCCTCCTTTTTTTTTTCTTTTTGTTTTTTTTTTTAATTGTACCTTAGTATTTATTTAAACATATGGTAAACTTCGTTTTATTAATAATACATTTTTCCCATCCAACAAAATACCAATGGAGTGGTCGGTTTTCGAGTCTCTACAGTGGCATAACCCCTTAAAGCGTATTTGATTTGACGAAACCCTTCTCACGTCTGTCGTCGAAGTAAACGGGGTTTTTGGGGTTCAAAACAACAATTGAATTATTGAAATTGTCTAGTTTCTTGTGCACGTTTGAACTTATCATTGTATTAGCGTCTGAGGCGGCGTCCTCTATGATTATTTTCAAGGGTCTTACCGATGACGTTGGTTTTATTGATATCATTATTATTAACGCCGTTGTGCGTTACTGGTACACTCATGTGGGTAGTGCAACATATCTTTTTGATATTTTTATAAAGGTTCTGTTTCAACCTTCTATAGGGTGGCGCAAAATTAATCACCCCATCGGAAGATGTTCTAATTTTTGCAGATGGCGTCGTACGTCAATCATATTTGACATTTGTGAACTAGACAGCTGCAGTGATCTCTTAACTTAACAGAAAAAATTGTAATGATCCAAATAAAGATATCCATCACTTAAAATCATTTTTTTTATTTACTAAAAAAGTAATTCAAAAACAAAATGGATGATTAATTTTGCGCCATATTTGTCTTCCAAATGTCACGTGCTTTGAATTGCTGAACTTGCCATAAAAAAAAATGGGGCGACGAGGGGCCGACTTTAGGGAGACAAGGACAAATGTGTCCTTCATCTTGTCTCTGGCTTTTGGTCATCTTGCGATAACCAGAATCACCCACATCCGTGAAAATGTTGGGCTCGGTCTCAAGATATCTGAAAAGAAAGGGGAAGGACGTATCTAAGGATAGTGTGGACAGGGTTACTTCAATTGTTCTCTAACTACTTGGATGCGGGGATGGTGGGAAAGAAATCGTACAAGACCGGTAGGTCTTGAGTGCGGTAGTAAACGCAGATTACGTCTTTGGCGTCTGATAATCTGCGCTTTGGTCGGAGTGTATGTGTGTTTGTTTGTGCTGTCTTGTACTGTCTTGTACTGTGCGTGCGTGTTTGTAGTATGTCAGCAGTAGACCCTATGGGATGGGTCCAGGAATCTTCTATTATAAAGGAGACCGTTCTTGGGAAGGGTGCTTTCTTCAGTTTTGTGAAATTGTGGTGGTCTGATCCGAAGATATCGAAAGAGAGGAGGGTCAAAAACGCAAGACTCCCGTACAAATGGGTTTTCGCTGTTCTGAATGCTTTCGAGGTATTTATATGCTAATTGTAGCAAGTACTCGTCGATAGGGATAATGGAGGCACCTTGGCATACGTGAGAGTTCGGGTAATGACGACCGTCAGGCCTTCTAAAGTGGTTGATGCATCTTCTGAGGAGTTTTCTTTAGAAAACTCGAAGTCTTTCCATTTGGGCCGAAGATATGCAGGACCATATGGGAAAGGCATATGATATTCCAGATCGGATTAGCTGCTTATAGCAGAGAAGCTTGCCTTTGGTGTCAACTTTGTTGCTCCACTTCAAGATGTTGTGCAGTTGCTTAGACCAACCGAGGCCCCTTTGAAGAATGTGGGTCACATGTTTGATGAAATTCATTTTTGGGGTACAGATGACCCCAAGATATTTCATCCTGTCCTGTGGTCTAATCGTAGTACCTCCTATTTGTATTCGGATATTCTGTGTGGGGAGTGTTTACTACAGAGAATTATAGCTACTGCTTTAGATGGGTTAAGTCGAATTTTCCATCGACTGTAATACTGATACAGTTCGTCCAGATAACGGTTGAGTCGGTTTGTTGTGAGTTTTGGGCTTTTAGATGACGGGTACACTAGGACGTCATCCGCAGCGCAATTCTGGTTTACTCTACCATCCACAGGGCGAGGAATATCTGAGGTGTAAATATTAAATAAGATGGGGCCTAGAATGGAACTCTGTGGTACGCCTGCAGCGGCGTTGAAAGTTCGGGAAAGCTTTCCATTCACTCGAGCTTGGAAGGTTCCGTTTAGAACGAGCTGGTAGATGATACTACACAGCGTTTTACTGAGGCCGGTATTCAGTAATTGCTGGACTTGCCATATAACCATGTCCTCCTTTTATATGCCTGGAAATCTTCCGGAAATTTCCTAGCAATTCAACGCGCCCCGGCTTGTGGCATTTTACAAAAATTGACATGCTGCAGCTTGTGGTGTCTTCCAGGAATTGACGTCCTAGGGAGAGTGGGATGCAGCGTCCCTAACAGTTAGGAAATATAGGAGGGTGAAACAAATATAAACATTCTTTTTATACTTTTATTGAATAATATTACACACTAACTATACTATCAAAATTTTTCAATATAGTGTCCTGTGTGATCTACACACTTTAGCCACCGATATGGAAGTTTTAATATCCCTTGTTCGTAGAGAGATTTAGTGCGAGTTGTTAGTTAATTGCGCACGTTCTTTCGACTTCTTCATTACTCTCGAATTGTCTTCCTCCAAGTGCTTCTTTTAAGGGTGTGAACAGAAAATAGTCACGGGGAGACAAGTTTGGGCTATAACGGGGGTGTTCGAGGGTTTGCCAGCCCATTTCTTCCAATGTATCCCTTGTTAGGGATGCGGTGTGAGGCCTGGCGTTGTCATGAAGAAGGAAGACATCTCGAATGAGCATACCTCGTCTTTTGTTTCGATATGCGGTTTTTGCTCACTGTAACAACTGACAGTAATACGCTGCATTCACTGTTCGTTGTTCGTGGAGAAAATAAACCATTAAAACACTCTTTGACTCGAAACAAATCGTTGCAAGGACTTTTCCTGCTGGGAGACGAGTTTTGGTCTTCACTGGGCATGCTTCATCCTTCCTTCGCCACTCCTTACTTGCCATTTTCGTCTCGGGAGTATAATGATGTAGTCATGTGGCGGTTCCGCCAAACCCCACGGTACGCTTTCCTTAAAAGCCCCCATAACACCCATCTTCCCATACAATTTCGCCAATGCAATCGCATTCGGCACACAAAAACGCTGCACGCATTTAAGAGAACAAACCCATGATCTTAAATTCCCTGTTAAGAAAACTTACCTTCATGCATCTCTTCGCATACAATTTTCTGTAAGAATTCTTCATGACCTTTTTAGGAATTCCTTAACTCCCTTTGTTTCCCGCCAATGCATTTGCATTTGCCCCAGAAAACATTTCCTTTTCCAAGGACATGTAATGCTTTCAAGCATTATCTGAAATTCCTAAAATTGTTCCTTAATGTGCATATGCACTACGAGGGTTGCCTTTTATATTTCGGGATTAGAGAACAAAAACAAATATTGATCATCGAAAATCACTTTATTGTTTTTCAAAATTATCCCCATGAAGATCTATACACTTTTGCATGCGTTTGAACCAATTGTCGAAGCACTTTTGCCACTCTGATGGAGGTTTCTCCAACACATGCATTCTGAATGCAGCAACCGCTTCTTCAGGTGTCGAAAAACGTAGACCTCTCAGTTTGTTTTTTACGTACGGGAATAAAAAGAAGTCATTCGATGCCAAGTCAGGACTATACGGCGGATGGCCCATCAAATCGATGTTTTGGGTGCTCAAAAATGCAGTTGTCGCAGCCGATGTGTGAGAGCTCGCATTGTCGTGGTGAAGAGTGATCCGTCTTCGGCGGTTGGTTTTCCTGATTTCTTGGAAGACAACTGGCAAACAAATGGTTGTGTACCACTCAGAATTGACTGTTCTGCGTTGTTCTAGTGGTACGGTTGCGACATGTCCAGTTTTTCCGAAAAAACAGGCGACCATTTGCTTGGAAGTGCTTCGTGCGCGAACAACTTTTGTTGGATTTGGCTCATCTTGAAACACCCAGACAGTCGACTGCTGTTTACTTTCGAGCTCATACGCGTAAATCCACGATTCATCATCTGTCACGATGTCATAGACGTGTTTCGAAGCACCGCGACCGTATTTTTTGAGCATTTCTTTCGACCAATTGACACGAGCCTTTTTTTGGGCGATTGACAAATTGTGTGGGATCCAACGCGAACAAATTTGTTTGACAGTCAAATGTTTATGCAATATTGAATGTATGCTAGTACCACTAACGCCTAAGGTTGTCTCAATCTAACGATAGGTCACATGACGATCTTCCAATATCAGTTCGCGCACAGCATCAATGGTTTTCGGAACAACAACTGATTTTGGACGACCTTCACGAAATTCATCTTGGAGTGAACTACGACCACGATTGAATTCACCATACCATCGATAAACACTGGTCCTTGATGGAGCTTCATCGCCAAAAATTGAATTAAGTTAATCCATGCACTGTTGCTGAGTTAATCCACGCCGAAAGTTGTAAAAAATAATCGCACGAAAATGTTGACGATTTAATTCCATTTTTGGGCCGAGATGAATCTTTTAAGTTACTGTAAACAACACAAATAGCGCCCGTATGTCAAAACGTTCTGAGTGCGTATAACCTCAAAAACGTCCACCTTTACGACAGCGCTGTCAATTGCCGGATTGCAACACTAGGGTTGCCAAATCCCGAAACATAAGAGGCAACCCTCGTATAAATACCAAACATTCGGCACCCTTTGTCTGAGTTAAAATACTATGTCGGTCAGCTTGTTTTTACAGCTGCAACACTAGCGATTCAATAGACAAACAAGCATGCATTTCTTTCACCGCCACCACGAATTGTTTGGCAAACCTAAATGCAAGCAAGGGATACGTTTCGGCAATTAACCCAAGATACGATATACAATTTCCATGGTATAAAGTATCGTATCCCATTAACACCTTTTTACCAACGTCCATCATAGCGACGTTGCATAAACATGACCCTCATTCCGGAGCGAACCATTTGGTCGCCTTTTCCTTTGTTCTCACCGACTGCGTTTCTCGTTGTTCCACTGCTTTCGAACACGTGCAACAACATCGGATCTGAACGTCCACTCACACACAACCTTGATCTCAACCACGAGATCCGGTTTTCTTGTTCCCACAAAGGAAACTCTACGTTACACTCGTGGTAGATAAAACATATCCTTGGCAAGAATATATTCACACCCTTAAGAGAAAAGTTTTTCTCTCTCTTCCTTTTTCCTTAAATTTCCCTTTTTTGCGAAATCATCTCTGCATGCGATGATGATCGCGGAGTCCTTTTACATCCGCATACCAGAATGGTCACGCTTCACTCCTGCTCTCCGCCGGCTGCGGAGACCCGTAAATATACACCCTCGTATATAGCTCGGAGTCGTAAGAAGTATTTTAAACCTTTCGGTTTTCAATTGTTTGGCGAGTTAGTGCCGCAGTTCGTTTGAGATTCTGAATAAGAATTAATAAGTGGGAAAAGTAACTTAAGTGAGAAAACAATTAACTTTAAATTGCAGCTGATCAGTGCAGTCTTTGCGCTGCTCCCCATCGTCGTTGCTGATGTCCTCACAAAATGTAATCAATTAAATAACTTATGTAATAAAGAACCCTGCTGTAAATTTTGTCGTGAATATTAAAATAAAATAACTTTCCTGGATGAACACAAGTGTCTTTCGATTAATTACTTCTGGTGGACAGTGTGTTTCCTTTTCCGTTTTGGAGTTTCGCTCAGTGCTTTGTGTCCAGTGAACAATATATGATGGAGGAAGAACAGAATCCGAGCGCCGTACGCCGGCGCAACATGCTTCTACCCCACAGTCACATCTCACCGCATGTGACGATACGCTTCAAAAAATCCTCCCCTTCTTGTCGAAATCCATCCAGAAGTCTTCCACTGATCTCCAACCTGAGCTGTTTTTGATTTACGAGCAACAACGTCGGAACTCATCGAGCAGCAATTTTTATGAAGCCAGGACCATCAATGATAGTGGATTGAACACTTCCATAGCTGATACCCACTTCTGATGAGATTTCTTCAACAGTTAAGCGGCGATCACTTTCAATAAGATCTCGAACGGCACGGATGTTGTCATTTGTACGACTTGTCCTTTGGTGTCGATCATGACTTTCGCTTTCGATACGTTCTCGTCCGCTTTTAAATTCTCTGACCCACGTATACACACGATTCTAAGACAGTGTATCATCAGCAAACTGTGCCCTCAATCGAGAAATATTTTCCGAAGGTTTAACGCCTTCATGTGTTAACAATTTTATAATAATCCGTTGCGCAACAGACGTATGTATATCTTGTGCGCTCATGGCTGTACTGATTAAAAAGTCGGCTGCGAGCGCTAGCCAAGCCGCTTCCTCTGCTCTTCATAAACCAAACAACACCCACGCACAAGATTATCTAGCTCGCAACTTGTTGCTAATGAAAAAAGTGAAATTACCGTTTATATCGTACTTTGAGAGAACGATAGCTAGAAATTGTTTGCAACAGGTACAGAAAGAATATGTGAACAGTTTTTAATGAGTATTGCGAGGATGCCGTCTGGGGCTGATGTAACCTTTTCATATATTTGAAGTACTAGGCTTCTAATGGAATGAGGGAGCTGGAGTGGGATACTCGTAGAACAAAGCATCTAACGAGTTACTGCGATATTTACTGGATCAATGTAAGGTGGTAGACAAATATGTTGCTTCTTCGATTCCTACTTATAAAAGGCAATTCTAGCCCATACCAGTTATTTAATGAACCAGCGTTCAGGTGGAGACGAATTTTTCTACCGATTTCGTAGCCAAAGCAATTTAGTGTATACAGAGGTAGTTAAATTTAGGAAAGAGTTTCGATTACCCCAGTAGCCGGTGGAATCTCAGATGATAGAGGAATTTAAGGATGTGGGCTTGAAGACAGTTTGGAGACGTAAATGTTCTGATGGATATATGGGACAGAGAAAGTGTCAAAATACATCGTTCGTTCAAATTCCCTAGAATATAAATGAATTTCTAAAATGGGTACTGCGATTATACTCTAGTGGTACACTGCAATTTTTCATTGCGAATCGAAATTTCATAACAGAACAATCTCCAAATTCAAACGACAATGTAATTTTCACCCAAAAGGAATGGGTGGACCCTTTATCAACATTTATATTTCTGGTTTTGTTTTCGATCTATCGCTCAATAATACTCACACCATGCAGCACTCCAGTAAACAATTTATACTCAAAATCTCCTTATACTTCAGGGTAATGAGATTTTAGTGATAAATACACAAAATGAATGGTCTTCATCATTCCAGTTCATCACTTTGAAGGAGAAAAAAAAATCCTTCCAAGAGAACTTGTGAAAAACACAAAATTAACCAGTGTTTACAGTATTTCGACCCCCCCGATCTTTTATGATAATATTTGAAAAACCTCTGCCGGAAATATTTCATAAATAGGAGCAATCTGAATATTTTCACATCTCTCACAATAAAATCACAGCTATTGACCCTCCTGATTCCATACAAGCGAACAACTACAAACCACACTTTAAATCTTAACCTTTGTGCATTGGTGAAGGGGGCGGCCTGTTACGCAACAGACATTTTTACTGGCAGCTGTTATAGGAATGGTGTTCCTGCGAACAGAATTCCCCAGCATTTTCACTCAATCCCACTTTATATGCATAACGTGTGGATCTGTTGACGGTAGCGATTTGAAAGTGCTGCAAGAAGCCCAACCAGAAGGGAGCCAGAGCACTAAAAGTGTTGATGTCACATGTCAATCATTTTCCTGTGAATACAACACGTTCGAAGTCATGAGGGCGTTGAGCTCTGAAAGTACATTTGTGTAAATACTTTTCTTGGCCAACTATTAACCATACCACGACTTAATGCAGTCTGTAAGAGAAGACAGTTTACGTGCCCATTCGGTAGAAATATGTCGTCAGATGTTGGGATATGTACATAGGTCAGGGATTTCCCTGAATATTCTCGTATAAGAGTGCCTTGGGAATAAGGATGTGGTTATTCTAATTGGGACCATCCATCAACATTATACAAGGATTTGAATTCGTGATTTACCTGTTTTAATGTTTCTGGGATATAGAATATTGTTCTTATCTGAATTTGTGGTTTTGATGGGGTTTAGGCAAAGGAAGGGTGTGCCGGCTGGCATTCCACAGATTACTTATTCCTTCAGCGGATTTTACACTCGTGTACGGTCTGGTCGTGTATCGACCGTCTTTTGATTTTCTCGCTTACAATAATCTCTTATATCGCGGGGAACTTCACTTGTCCAAGTCACTAAGTATTATCTGGAATTGTAGACGGATTAAACACACCACTGTGTTGATATCCCAAAATGAAGCAATACGTCCATTCTCTCTCATCTTTGTGTCGTATTTGAGTATTATTTCCTATACAATTTTAGATTATTTCCAGTTCCATTTATCGGTTGATGGCATAATTCATGTGCTTTAACCACAAGTAAACAGAAATAACCGTTTAATAGATGCGTTTAACACGCTGCCAAAAAAAAAACCTAGATTTTCTCTTATTCTTGCACCGCTACTGCGTCCCTCAAATATCATCATTTTCGAACAATTTTTTTTTTCATCGGCACTACAACCGGGAACTGGTCTTGGCCTTATTTAGCAAGTCCTGAGGCTTGTTAAATTTTCCATAATGATTTGTTTTTTCTGGGCAAGGTCATTAGTCTTGCGCCAGAGGCTCTCCGACGGGGAATCGAACCCCGGTCTCCCGCGTGACAGGCGGGTATACTAAACACTATACTATCGAGGAGCCAATTAATTCTTATTACGGGGTTGAAATTTGAAAGTGAGGTATTATTCTTTGCATATGATATGGTTCTATAGAAATTTACGGGATTACCTGCTGTAAGCTGTTACCGCCCAAAGTTGCTGCTTTTGATAACCTATTGTGTATATCCGTCTGCAGTCCATTTCGAAGGGATATCGGCCCTTTGTAGTGCATTGGTGTAATAACAAAAGAGTTTCCCACCGACCAGAGCATCATCCGCACCTTAAGCTTCAAATCCTCTGCAATTTCTGCGTCAATGGCTGAGTTGGTAAGGAGGTTGTGTCTTGCGGTTGATCGTGCAAACCCAGGTTCAACTGACCACTCTTGCTATTGTGCAGCACAATTACTGAGTGGTAGGTAGGATCCCAAAGCCCAGCCGTCCGGTGATATCATCATCATCGGCTCTACAACCGGGATCCGGTCTTGGCCTTATTTAGCAAGTCTCTCCACCGGTATCCGCTCCATATCCGAGACTTGATAAATTGTCCATAATAATTTGTTTTTCCGCACAAGGTTATTAGCCTTGCACCATAATTGCCCGGTGAAATCATCATCATCATCCGCGCTACAACCGGGAACCGGTCTTGGCGTTATTTAGCAAGTCCTGAGGCTTGTTAAATTTTCCATAATGATTTGTTTTTTTCCGGGCAAGGTCATTAGTCTTGCGCCAGAGGCTCCCCGACGGGGAATCGAACCCCGGTCTCCCACGTGACAGGCGGGTACACTGTGAAATACCACTCCATTAATCTATAGGCTTCGTGAAATCGTTGGGAGAAATCCTTGACCATCCTTCGGAGCTTGTCTGATGGTACACTTACCTAAAAACTCCCATAACCTCATCCCAAGTCGCATAAGTTTTCGCCAATGCAATCGCATTAAGCACCTGAAAATGCTTCACGCATTAAAGAGATCAAATCGATGATCTTTAAGTCCCTGTAAAGAAAACTTTCCTTTCATGCATTCTCTTTGCATACCACTTCTCCGTAAGATTTCTTTATTAGCTTATCAGGAATTCCAAACCAATTTCGGCATCTACGTTTCCAGACAAATTCCCCTAGACGAATTCCTGTAAACAAATGATTCGGTTTACATACAATGTAACCTTCATGACAGGGATCATAAATACTGCACCATCTATTTTCCCAGCCTCGATGTGTGGACAAAAAAACTATCTACACACACATCGGCTGGCGACCCCTTTTAGCCAGCGATATACAGTCCAACGCAGATGCATGTAATTAGCACCACCTGCGTTGAGACTAATGCCTTACCAATGCACTAAGCGCAAACAAAAGAACGCTGTCTACCAGCAGGCATTCTGGCGATACACAAACAATCCAATCACCAAGTATCCCAGACGCATCTACCATTTAATGAGTTGCAACTTGATTACTCAGTTGAACTCACAAGTCATAAATCTTATCCTACATAGTTCTGGATCCGTTTCCCCGTAACCTTCTCACATAAACAAAGATCTCTACGATCCTTTTCCCTTTCTTTGTGTTTCAGGTTCTTCATCGTGGCTTTGATCTATGAAAAGAACCGACGTACACACACACTTGTGTACCGTGAAGATCTCCTCTATGAGATCGGTTTGGTTACTCCAAAGAGAGACTTTATCTCTCTCTTGGAATAGGAAAACTCACCCCAAAACGATGAAATATCGTTAAATCGTAATTCAACCAGCAAGGCTGTCGGGTCGCCTGCCACCCGCCATACCGGCGCCGGTTCGGTGTGTAAACGATAACACACCGCGAGTCGAGTAAGCGCCCTAAAAATGTAAAAAGTCGTACAAGTAGTACACACCAGCCTTTATTATTTTTCTTGTACATACGGGTCATCCTCAGTAATTTAAATCAATGTTGTGCAGTGTTTGCAACCGCCATGTCGAATATTATATTTGCTGTAATATAACAATAAAACTAAATTAAATAAATAGTGCGTTTTATTTTTGCTTGTCCGGTGTTTATGCTTTTCCCCTCGGTGTTGTATTTGTCAGATACCTCAGTGATTTGTGGGGACGAGGTAGAACTCTCGCGCATGCTGGTGTCGCGACATCGTACCCCCACACACCTCTCTCGGGAGAGGCGAACCTATAGTGCCAAGTGGGCGCCCAGAGATACCACCAAATACCTGTTGCAGTTCTTTTTGAACAGGTACAGATTGTAACACTCCGGAAACACTCGCGTGGGAAGGGAGTTCCACAGCTTCCCCGCTCTGCAACGGAATGAGTTCTGATGGTGCGATCCATCGGATTGTCTTGTGGAGCTCATACAAGCCGAATTGCGTGAAACAATATCACGAATCACCGAAGAACAGTACTCGTTTTAATATCTGTAAAACAGACAGAGGTCGGCTACGCGCCTTCGATATGATAACGGCTGAAGTCCCTATGTCAGCGCCGAGTCCCCGATCAGGCGGATCGCTCGTCTCTATATGCTCTTAAGTAGGACGAGAGTATGTTTAGGGACCGAGCTCCAAACATGAGAGCAATATTCGAGCGCGGGTCTAATTTGGGATTTATACAGCAGAAGAAGTTGGGTCGGAGTAAAATATTTCTTGGCTCTAAAAAGACAGTTCAGTTTTCCTGAGGCTGACCTGGCGATGCTCGACACGTGTTTATGCCACGATACATTTCCACAGACTGTGGCGCCGAGGAATTTCAAGCTTTCCCCAGATTTGAGGGCCTGGCCATTCATCATCAGCTGTGGAACCGATGATCCACTTTTCTTTGTAAACGTTGTATATTGTGTCTTCGCTGCATTGAAGTCGACGAGATTAGCTCTTCCCCACTGCAGGACCTTATCTATATCCTGATTCAGAGAGTCAATCTGTCGACATCTCAGCTGGTGCGACGTAGCTGCATCAATCGGACACTCGAAAAGGAGGAAACAAGCGTACTATCATCCGCGAAACTGAACACTTTGTTGTCCATTGTTTCCAACAAATCATTTATATGAAGCAAAAACAAGGTTGGAGCCAAAATAGAACCTTGGGGCATCCTCGAATCCATAACAACCCGGATCGATCGATTTTCGAGGAAGCTCTTCGTCCAGTCGCATATCTGCTGGGAAAGTCACTCTGAACGTAACTTGCTCAGCAATGCCCCGTGCCAGACGGGGTCAAAGGCCTTCGAGATATCCAATGCGATGGCCCTTGACTCACAATGCCCCTCAATCGCAGATGTCCATATATCGGTTATAAGGGTCGAAGGGTCTCCCGTGGACCGCCTGCCACAGAATTTGCATTGACGATCATTCAGAAGTCCCTTGCACTCCAAATAGTTAATGAACTCAGTACTGATAACTTTTTCCATCACCCTAGACAACATAGACAGTAATGCTATCAGCCGGTAATTTTGTGGGATACACGTTTTTCCCGTCTTTAGGATTAGCTGAACTGGACCGATCTTCCAGCAGGTAGGAAAGGTCCTCCGTGCATAAGGTAAGGAAAAGAGCCTACCAAGAGCCGGCAACAGTTCTGGAGCACAGTTCTTAAGAACTACTTCTGGTATTCCGTCTGCGGCGGTTGACTTCTTACACTCCAGTCCAGAACGAATGCGTTGAATAGCACGCGGGAGAACCTCACATCTCACATCGATGACCGTACCGACACGATCACAGGTGGTTCCAAAAGACCGGCACAATTTGCAAAAAAAAAATTCGCGAACACATTAGCATTATCTTTTTAATTTGTGACTAGTGTCCCGCTGTCCGTCACTTAAGAGGGGGAAAGAGGGAAGCAAAGCCCTTACCACCTTACCAGAAGGAATGCGAACCATTCGGTCACTGAAGGAGTTTATTGATCACTCTGTCGTTGTAGGCCTTCTTCGCGGTATCAATCGCCTGGTTGCACGCGTTTCTGATTCTAACAAAATTCGTTCTGTTAACATCGGTGGGATTGGAACGTCATTGCTTAAAAGCTCAATTTTTTGCCGCTGTAATCTGCTCGCATTTTTTATCAAATGAACTTCGTTTAATGGAATGTAGATGTCCATCCCGGGAAGAATAATCTCTGTGCCCGACTCCACGCAAGCGTTAGCATCGGAGTCTCCGAACAACACCTCCGACCACGGAAAGGATGCGAAGTAATCTCGCAAATCGTCCCAGTTAGCAGCCCCATACTTCAAAACTTGGCGAAGCTGCCTAGGCCGGTTATTCGCTTGAAACGCAAATGCTTGCGCGACAGATACCAAGTAGTGATCCGAGTTTCCCAGTGGCGCACAAACCTCTACGGTATAAATACTCGGTTCGGGTGTCAAAAACAGATCCAGGGCGTTCGCATAATCGCCTCGGGCATCCCCCACTCGCGTTGGTTCCTCCACGAGTTAAGTCAAGTTTTGGTTAACAGCAAACATCTCCGCCAGCCTGACAGCCTCGTCGGTTCTGTTAGAATGTACCAACCAGTCGGAATTGTGCACATTAAAATCGCCAAGGACAATAATTTCAGAAGCTGGGTGGTTGATCTGTATCCAGTCGACGGTATGTGAAAGACGTTCGAAAAATGTCGCTGGTGGATCCTCATTCGGGGAGCGGTAAAGACAACAAAGAAATTTAAGAGAATTCCTCAGCAGGACCCTCAACCATATGATGTCCATGTTATTGGGTTCCAACGCCTCCATCCTCTGGCAAGCTAGATCGGACCGCGCCAAGGCGCAGACTGGGCCCTTAAAACGGAATCTCGAATTAAAGTCGCATCCTGAGCAACGAAGATATGTCGAATCAGTTGACGAATCGACCTGGGTCTCAGTTAGGGCAAGGATATGAGGTTTCGCTGTTTGCAAATATTGGTGGACGGTGTTTACATTGGTATTAGTGAAACCGATGCCCCTGATGTTACAAAATGCCGTGCCCAGTCGAGCGTGGGCAGAGCCTCGAGATCGAGCCCGATTAAGCGATGACGAATTTCTTAAAGTTCGGTTATTTATCATGAAATCTGCATGATGTTCGCCCTGACATAGTGCCCCCGGAGATCCGAATGGGAAACTAGTTTGCCTCTCGAATTATTTATGTCAGAAGGTACCATCATGTGTTATCCCTATCAGACATGTGCACCATCAGCCATTCATCCGAAACATACTCGAAAATTTCTCCCGACGATATCGAAGAATGTCCAGCGTGACGGAGTCGTATCTCACCTTGGGACCGACCGTTTAGGTGGTAAACCAACCTTTTCTCGAACCGGTCCATCACCCAAGCTCCGAAAGATGGCCAGGGATTTGGTGGCTGACCCTTTCACGGAGCCTGTAGCTTGATAGGGTGGTATTTTATCAGTCGATAGGGCGTTGGGACCCTACCTACCACTCGGCCCTTAGTCGCCTCTTACGGCAAGCCGGCCTAGCTGTGAATATATTCTAACGCCCTACTCCCCAAGCAAGCTTTCATGTAATGTTCTGTCTGTGCAGAATGCAGTTGTTCATACCAAAAGAAGATCGTCAAAACTAAATCAGATATGCCATTCGATTCCAAAGTAGTTGTTTTAATTGAACAATAGACTGGAAATTGGAGGCAAACTCAAAGAGCTGGGAAGAATATCAAAGCACACATTCAACAGATCGAATTTGTCCATAACCAACAAGCGAGGCAGTAAATATTATATTATTATTCGAGCATAACGATACTAAGCTGACCAGAAGGAGAAACATCTCTCAGAACAAAATTTCTAATACAAAGATGGGCGAACTACTTCTTGCAGGAAGGACGATGAGGTATCTTCTTCAAAAACATCACAAATCGTTTGGCTTTATCGTTGTAAAATCTAGCGCACCTTTTCTCCAAAATTTTACTCGTTTTTGCAATACTTTCAACCCACCACATCAATCACAATAGCATTTTCGGCAATGGCTAACTGATTGGGTATCTGTCAAACAAAAGAGGATGTCAGATACAGCTAACCGGTTCATGGTTACGACAAAATCACAGAGGTAGACCAAATATTTTTTCCTCAATATAGAAAATGGATGCTCGAAGGTACAAGGTATTTTTTAAGTAATTCAAAATGCCGAATACTTTTTCCTCAAAGTGAACATTTTGAAGAACAAGGTATTTTTCCGTGTAGTTACAATCCAACCGTTTTCTGACAGCCCTAAGTGGCTTTACTCAAGGGACTTCAGACCTATCTGGCGAAGATCGATCCCACTTCTGGAATCGAATAAATACAACTTCAAATTTAACATTGCTCAATACTGAGAGAAATGGTGGCGAAGATGCCACAAAGGGAATCGGAGTGCATCAGTTTTGAATGCTTGGCAATTACGAGCACAAGGGGAGACGATTGATACGCTCTAAATGCATGTCTTTCGTCGAGATTGAATCCAATTGTTTTTACAACCGTTAATGAGATGAACCCTAGAATTGAAATAAAAACCCCTTGAAACACTGCCTGATGGGTTTCTTCCCCTTTTCGATCATCCTGCTTATTATTACCTGTTTCACGAATACGTTATTACGTATATGTTCCTTGGACCTGGTGGTGTGCTGTTAAATATGTGAGAGCACATCGAGATGTGAATTCATCTCGAAAGACCCGAAGGATCTCATTTATGTGAGTCCAGAGCGCCACAGACACTAATTTCCATAAAATAACAATTCCCCGTTGAATGAACATGTACCTATTATTCTAAGTTGTCATTAACCTAGGCAGTAATTAACGAACTACCAAGCCATTAATTTAGATATTCAATTACAAGTCAGTAAATGTAGATAGGTTCGTGATATTTGCAACGATGTTACAGTTGCATGGTCAGAACCAGTTGCTAATTTATAACCTTCTGCGATAAGAGAATTGTTTCACAAGTAATTACAACCATCTAACCGCAAACTTTCATTATGGACATCGGCGAACTTAATACCCCCACACCCAGAAGTGCCTTGTAGGAAACTTATAGCGACAGTTTACCTAAGTCTGTCAGTGAACTCAACGAAGTCAATAGGCTGGACTCCTATCGCTGCGGTCGAAGCAATTAATTGCCGATTCTATTTAAGAACGGCGACCGGCAACATGCTGCTGACAAATTTCAACAATCACCCCAATACACACCACTAGATCTCCACCCCCGTAGCCCAGTTCGAAATTCAAACTCAGTATAGAAACGGCAGCAATTGTTTGTCTTGCCTGGCTATTTTTTTTTCTCCCCTCGTTTTTTCTAAAGCTGCATTCACTGTGTATAGGCATCGGCTTGACTGCAACAATCAGGCAATCAATTAACTCCCCAATCGTTGTATTGCATTCAAATTGCATGAGATAATCGCACAATGAACGCTGCACGATGTGGAGAATGCATTCAATCAGCCGATGCGACTGGTTTTAGCTCAGTGCTGCACCTCAAGCCACTCAAAAAGCCGCTGATGTTACCTGAAAGGTTGGCAAACCGGGCCAACGCTTTTTTGGAATACGCATCCGTCTGCCATCTGGGTCCGCGCAAGTAGCACGTGTTATGGCCGGGCCAATTGAATAAATGAAATTCTATCGAAACGGAAATTCATAAAACCTCGCCTTTAAAAAAAAGCCTTTCCGTGTTAAACCAAACAAAAAAAAATAATTATGTTTGTGTGTTGTTTAAGTTGGAGGCGCGTAGGTGTCTGGTTTTGAGATCTTAACTCAGTTTGATTATTCATCCCGCGGGGCTGGGAGCTCGTGTTGTTGTGAACTTGAAACCTGATATATTCGTGTTACGGCCTTCTGATCTATATCGGCCTCTCACGACCGCCGCCGTAGGTAGATGAAAGAAGAAGCATAATAAAAATTATCGAATGCACGTGCCCCGAGCTATTTGAGCAATTGTGTAACGAAATCGTTTGAATTTACAAATCGAAAAGACTGCAGCTAAACGAGAAACACCTTTTACAGCCATCTATATATTTATTCGTGGCGTTTCGAATAACAAAACCCCTTTTAATAGCGAAACTTGTTTTGAAACTGTGCGGTTATTAAATTAATTATTGTTACCTTGGTACCTATCAACACAATTAGCTTTCATTTGTTTCGGTAAGTGAGCCTTCATAAACACTGCGAAAAGACCAAAACTTAATTAAGCCAAAACATTTGTTGTCAGGCTAAATTCGTAAAATATTTACTCAAAAAATGCCTAAGATCTCTAAAAGCAAAATACATAAAGCTAATAAAAATAGAGCGTGACTGCTCCAAGAGCCAGTGGTCTTATCCCCTGATACCTAAGAAGCCGAAGTACTCTAATTAAATATAAGCACTCTGGTTAAATATTTTACAGCTTTCGGATAAACTTGTAAATTAGCTTTCAGCAGAAAATGGTATCATTACAAGAGGCATTTTTACTCGAGGCCATAATTAATTACTCTAACACAGTTACTCCGTTTGATATACATTAATATATTCTATTCCTCTCTTTACAATCAGATGTACATTTCTGTATTTTTGTTACATATGCTCTTCGTGGATTGTTTTTTTAATTAATATATTTTATTTTAGCTCTGTCTTTAATAAATCACTTGAAAATGGTGACTTCTACACATTTGTGAGCTATATTGCTCACTTGCCAAGTTGCGCCCTTGAAAAGTGTCGGGAATGTTTTTCGCATCTAGTACGTCTTGGGCGTTGACACACTGCATATCGACGATCTCCCACTGTCCCGTGCTCAACAAAATTCGACACCAAACGACAGTAGTGTTGTCAGACGTTGCTTGGCAACGATATTACAACTGAATGACTAAGTTCAATGTATAGCGTCAATATTTCGATGTCACAACTCATGGTTAAAATTGTACTGAATTGATATTTCAAAAACAAAAATTCAGTTGGTTGATAAATGTCAAATTTATTCAATGTTTACATACCGACAGAAAAGATGGCGCACCCTATACATAAATAGTTTTAATAAATAATTTAATTGCATTTTTCCAAACGCTTTTATTGAAGACATTTTGCCCGTCAGCTTATCTCTGAGATGGAGGTTGTGATAAGTGTGCGATTGCTTGTTTATATGAATTTATTTAATACTACTGTGGCGGTTTCGCCAAACCCCACGGCGCTCTTTCCTGAAAAACCCCCATAACAACCTCCTATTTTCTCTAATGCAATCGCATTAGCATCTTAAATGCTTCTCGCATCAAATAGATCCAATTCATATAGCCTAAAAGTACCTGTAAGAGAATTCTTACATGCATTCATTTATTTGAATTCAAAATTCCTCTTAAGAATTCTGTTCCAAACAGCGTATCCCTGAAAAGAAAACCTCGGTTCACATATCATGTAACCTTCACCAGGGATCATAAATATTGCTTTGTCTATTTTCCAACTTCGCCATGTGCGAGATAAATTTCTTTACGTACACATTGGCCGGCGACCTTTTTCTCCCAGCAATAAAATTCTCTGACTCGCACAATGTGCAAACCAAAGCAAATACGCATTCTGCGTCTCTTGGCATCAATTGAATTCAAAGCATAAACAATGCAAATATAGAATCCGTTGCCCACAAACAGATTTCCCTGCATATACAAATGCTAGCAAGGGATTTGTTTCGTCCACCAACCCATTAGCACCTTTCCCAATGTCTATTCGTATATTTACACAAGGGCATCATTCATCTAAGACTTTTATGATGCTCATTTCATTTTTCATCTCATTTTTTCTTTTACCACAAATCTTCGCTGTATCGTCGTATATTTATTTAGACGCGATGCACTCCATAGACGACGATCTTTTCGGTCCTTTTGTCTTTACCGCCTGTCTGCTTCGTTTACCCATTGCCCTCGAGCACATGTAAACCACACAGATCTGAACGATCGTACACATACCACCATGACCTTCATTACAAGATCTGGTTTCCTATACCACCAAGAGAGACTTTACGTTTCTCTGGTGGTAGGTAAAAACGATATCCTTATTGGATAGAATATCTACCACGACACCATAAACTCACCCCAATAAGCGAATCATCTCTGCACGAGATGATTATCGCTGAGTCTTATCCCAACCACTAACCGGAGCGGTCGTCGTCCACCTCCTTTAGGGTGTGCATCGGAGTGCACACGCCCCGTAGTCGTGTTCGTACCTTTTTTACGCTGTCGAGTCGAGAGTCGCGTGCCACAATAATGTATTCGGTCAGTGTAGTGTCCCATATAGAACAATTAAATAATAATTGCCCCCCTCGGGGCGCTTCTTGCAAATTTGTTAGAATAAAATGAGGAAATATCAACGACCAGCAATCGAGTGTTTCATTTAACTTGTTGCCCGCGGACGCTGAGTTGGGATGCCTGGTTGCATTTCTGTTCTTTCGGGTGATCAGTGCGTTGTCTTTCGTTTGTGTTGCTTGCTCTGGGAAAACCATCAGGAGCGGAGCCATGTTAAGGAGTTGTGGGGACGAGGTACAACCCTCGCCCATGCTAGCGTCTCGATCTCGCCCCCCACACTATTACTTATTGGCCTGTAGGAACCCGGAAGTTGATAACCTCACCGACTCGACTCCGCCATCATTCCCTGTCCTGTGCACTCTCCTTCCACGTTTGACCATCTGATCCGATCTCCTCAAGGTCAAACCTTACATTGTCCTCCCATCTCCGTCGCGGCTGTCCTACCGGTCACTTTCCCGTTGGTCTGTAGTGCTCTGAAAAGCCCTACCATCTCCAGCCCCCACACATACATCCAAATCACTACACCCAAACTTATATTAACAAAATCCATTACCCCGGTCCAACCAAATTTGCGATAAACGAATTAAATATTTGTTTATCACCCTTACATCCAATTCCCCATAATTATCAAACAAAATCAAACGCATGGCAAATTGAACTAGAAGCTCAATTACCATCCGTAAACAAAACCCGAATCCCAGTGCATATCCACATATGCAAACAAACCCATGTTTAAAAATATCCATTTGATTCCCATACACTAAGTTTCTAAAATCCTTATCCTCATCTGGTTTGTAGCCAGATGTGTATATTCTAAAAATAGATATCCCATTCCTTTCCTTTA
This sequence comes from Microdon myrmicae, assembly GCA_963931805.1. Lineage (NCBI taxonomy): Eukaryota > Metazoa > Arthropoda > Insecta > Diptera > Syrphidae > Microdon > Microdon myrmicae. Next base: position 37,505,626 of record OZ007496.1, read on the forward strand.
GTTTCTCATATACAAATCTCAATGAAGATTTGTATAAAAGGGCGATGCATTTTAGATTCGACGATCCTTGCGTTCTTGACCCTTCTCTCTCTATCTCTTCGGATCAGACCACCATAATTTCTTCTTCAGTACAAAACTGAAGAAAGCACCCTTCCCAACAACATTCCCCTCTATAATAGAGGATTCCTGGATCCATCCCATAGGGTCTACAAACCACACACACGGACGCACAGTACAAGACGGCACAAACATACACACCGACCAAAGCGCATAACATCAGACGCCAAAGACGTGATCTGCGTTTACCGGTCTTGTATGATTTCTTTCCCGCCATCCCTCCATACAAGTAGTTAGAGAACACCTAGACTAACACTGTCCACACTATCCTTGGATACCCCCCTTTTTTTTCTTCTCTTTTCAAATAACTCGAGACCGAGCCCGACATCCTCACGGATGTGGGTGATTTTGGTTATCGCAAGATGACCAGAAGCAAGAGACAAGATGAAGGACACATCGGTCCTTGTCTCGCTAAAATCGGCCCTCTCGCCACCTATTTTTTTTTTTTTTTTTTAGATTCGACGATCAGTCTCAATTGGCGTCCTAGGTGTAAGGACGCCAATAAATTAAGCTGAATAAAATAAAATAAAATATAAAATAATAAGCATTTTTTATTGGGCCTTCCTGATTCTCAGGACCCAATTCAACAATCGGTCGTCACTCTTCCCTCAGGTCTGAAGAAGGACGGTGGCGACCGCGACGAGCCTTCTCAGGAGCGGTCTATTAAAGAGATCCCTCGTCTTTGTAAGGAGAAGGAGACACGCTCCATGAGAGAAAGGCTACTACAGGTCTACCGTCAAGAATTCTACCCACGATGCTATCGTTGCCCATTCGCGCTACATGTCCGCCCATTTTAATTTTCACGACCTGATTACTCTCACTATTGTAGGTTTGCGGTATAGCTCTTCCAATTCGTGGTTGTGGAGTTTCCTCCATTTTCCTGCCTCCCCGTCATATTTACCACCAGAGATTCCCCTCAAAACTTTATTCTCGAATACGCGGAATTTGTTTTCTTCCCGTTTTGTGAGAGCCGAGGTTTTGCATCCATATAGAACAATCAGCATGATTATGGTTCTATAGACACGGAGCCTTATGTTACGTGATACCACGTTGGATTTCAGGAGTTTACTGACTGCGTGCCAACCAGCGTTGCCGGAGCGCAGTCTTTTGTTAATTTCCTTCGACATTTCGTTACTAGCCGTCAGTATTGTTCCCAGATATTTAAATTCCTTAACTTCTTCAAATATCTTGCCTCTGACGTATATATGTGTTCTCTGGAGTCCGCCTGCTCTCGCCGTAATCATGTATTTCGTTTTGTCTTCATGTATTTCCAGGCCCACCTCTTCTGTCGCTTGCATGATGATTTCACAGTTGTTACTTACAGTCTCTAGATTATCGCCCAAAACGAGGATGTCATCCGCATATGGGAGCACTTGTGTGACCCCGTTCAGGAATGATCCGGCCATGTTGTCGTCTTGTACGTTTCTGATGACATACGCGAGCACAAGGTTAAAAAGACACGGTGAGAGGCCATCCCCCTCTTTTAGTCCGTCCCGGATTTCAAATGGTTTTGAGAGGTGGTTTTCTATTCTAACTCACCCCCTATTTCCGTTTATGCAGATTTGAATGAGGACTGCATATTTTTTAGGGATTCCCAGCTCAACTACAATATGATAGAGTCTTTACCTTGGGACTGAGTCGAAGGCTTTTTTGAAGTCAACGAACAGTTGGTGAACCGTCTCTCCGTATTCTCACTTCTTTTCCAGCAATTGCCTTACTGTGAACATTTGGTCGCTCGTAGACCGGTTCCTAGGGAATCCGCACTGGTAGTCTCCCTGTATATATTCTGCGTACGGTGTGATTTTCGCCAGTATGACATTTGTTACTATTTTGTATGTGATTGGGACCAAAGGCATTCCTCTGTATTTCAGTCAGATCTGTCGTCTTTTTTGAAGATGGGACTACCATGAAGTTTTCCATTCTTCCGAAGTGTCTTCCACTCAGTTGATGGATTTTACGAGCAGTTGCTTCTCCTCCATGCTTCATAAGCTGTGCCTGTATACAGTCGAATCCGAGAGCCTTGTTCTTTTTCAATCGATTTATTGCGTCTACAAGTTCGTTGAAAGAGGGCTCTGGAAGCTGAAAATCGGCTGTATGAACGTCTGGTGCGTTTATTTGTGGTTGAAGGGTGCGCAGGTTGAGTGCGTTTTCAAAAGTACTGCTTCCATCCTGTGTCGATATTGGTTGTTTTTGTGACTAGACAGCCATTTTCGTCTTGAATTATTTTGGCCCTCCCTCAGTAGCCACACCTAATTGAATTTATCATCATCATCATCATCATCGGCTTATTTAGCAAGTCTTTCCACTGGTATCCGGTCAATATCCGAGACTTGTTAAATTGACCATAATAATTTGTTTTTCCGGACAAGGTTATTAGCCTTGCGCCAACCTTTCTCAGGATGTCGCTGCATGCATTGGTTCACTACTTGGAGGGTACCGAAATAGCTGCCCAGGGGTGCATGTCAACTTGGATTGAACAGGGGCAAGGATCGTCCTAGCCGCCTTCGCCGGGTTGAAGGCAGACACTTTGCCCTGTATGTTCGAATTCCATTATCATTTGAAACTTCGTGTCGACTTTCTTTACCTATAGTTGGTTGGAAGATATCTTCCTTTTCAATTTTCGTATTGAGGTCCCCGATGTGGATTTTAACATCGAATGATGAGATCCCATCAAATATTTCCTCTAGGGTCTCGTAGGATGTGTCCTTGGTTTCTGCTTCGGTAGATTCTGTTGGAGCGTGTACGTTTATAAGTACTAACTAAATAATTATCAGTAAAGAAATTCTGAACTTAATTCAATCGCAGATACAATTTTAAGATGACAAATGAAAGTTAACGCTATCCAAATTAGTTTGCTTTACCAGAGTCCGCTGCTGCTACCTTAGATGTTATCAATATCCAGATTAGTTTGCTTTACTAGAGTCCGCTTTTACTACTACCGCTCTCGACCCCGACCCAAGTAAAAAAGAAGCGGAAGAACGGAAGCAGATCGAGAAATTCGTATGGCGGATCATCACCTGCTACCAAGTGGAGTACGTTCACTGGCGTGCAATGTTGTGGATCTCTCTATCCGTCATTCTCGGTTGCTACAGTCTAATGACGTACCCATTTCGGTTGAAATTAATTTAGTTATTATAATATACATCATCATCATCATTGTGTTGTGGATCTCTCTATTCGTCATTCTCGGTTGCTACAGTCTAATGACGTACCCTTTTTGGTTGTTATTATAATATACATCATCGGCACTACAGCCGGGATCCGGTCTTGGCCTTATTTAACAAATCTCTCCACCGATCGCGATTTCGAGCCGATGTCATCCAGTTTGGCACTCCCAGGATCTGGCCGTCCTTGTCTACGCCATCCCTCCATCGCAGACAAGGTCTGCCGCGCTGTCTCCTTCCATACATCCTGCCACAAAGGGCTTTCCGGGCAGGCGCCTCTTCGCTCATTTGAGCCAGGTGACCCGCCCACCGGAGTCTACCGAGCTTGATTTTGCTTACAACATTAGCTTCAAGGTAGATTGCGTACAACTCATGATTGCAGCGTCTCTGGAATCGCCTTTCCTCACATACGGGGCCAACAATTCTCCTTAAGACCTTTGTGGGGATATTAAGTAGTTGTGCCAGCACGGTCACGTGTTCACTAATATTCCACCGGTTCACGTGGGGGATGTAGTTGATCACTGAACCAGTAATGGTCCTTAGAAAGCCACAGAATGCAACTAATACCAAAATAAGGAGATTTCCACAAAAATAGCGGCCAATATACTTTGAAGCGTCACAGTTTCCATTCAGCAGGAAGGTCTTTGGCTGATTTTTTTTTTTTTTTTTGTCTTTTGGTCGGAGTGTTCCACTGAACACTGTCCACAAATAAGAAAAGAAACACTGAGATATTGTTTTGAAATTTGCTTTTATTGTTTTCCTTTCTTTTTTTTATAGTACATCAATTAAATCGGTTTTACACATAACTAAGGTAGCACACTCAAGCACTGATTATTACTTTCTTAAACAATTTCCAATTCCCTATTTCTCGTAACACACTGCGCGCCATGAGACCGTTGATCAAATTCTACTCCTTCCACGGACCGTTCGTCTGCACGATTATTACTCGACTAACTTTTTTGACTCGTGCAGAGTCAACCCTCGTCTAGGGGTGAGTTTAGTTCTTAAGAGAAAGTGAAGTTTCTCTTTGGTGACCAAGGGAAGAGGATTTCTCTGAGTACGTCCTGGCGAGTGTGCGGTCGATCCCGCGAAGATTACATTGTTTACCCATGCTGCGAGGTCATGGGTAAACGAAACCTAGAAAAGGAAATGGGACAAAGGGCATCGTGGGAGATGTGCATGCAGCTGTGTAAATAGGCCGCAAGCCATTAGGGAACTGGTGATAAAAGCCATTTAGATACTTACACAATGGTGATTGTGCACTGTATCTATGCCGGCGGAAAGGATCGAATTCTTTTGTGTGTATATTTACATGCTGGTGAATTCGGTTTTTGGCGGCTAGACGCGAGATCCGAAAGATGCTTTTGTCGCTTAGACAAAAGGCTGCCTTAAATGTGGGCAAGCCGGAAAAATCGACTGCGCACGTGTGTGGCAGGATACGCCGGCTGACGGGGGCGCCGATAAGGTTTCCTGATTTATGGCGGTTACTTTGTATGCTAACCGAATTATTTTCAGGAAAATTGTGGTGATGCATTAATGCATGAAACAATGCCCTTGGGGAGGAAATGTTTGCCGGTGCCTGCGGGTTGGTGAAGGGATTTGCGGTTGGAATTGTGAGTGGTTCTTCGCGTAGTTTTAAAGAGCCCCCACACCTTCCTCTCGATCACGGCCAAGAGTTCAGAGTGCCTTTTATTGAGCACCCAGGTCTCGGATCTATTATGAATACTGTTAAGATCATGGTCTTGTACAGTAGTAGCTCCAGAACATCCGGATACATTTCTGGATTTAAAGAGCTTTGATAGACCATAGTAGGGTTTGTTGGATTTGATCAGCCGTTCGCGTATTTCTTCTTCCATATTGTTATCGGCTCATACTATTGACCCAAGGCAGTTAAAGTATTGCACTACTTCAAATTCGTGCTCCAAGATCCTGATAGTTTGACCAACGTTAGGTCTTCTTTCCGCAGATGTTGCCATCATGTACTTAGTTTTCCCCTCATTAATGTGCAGTCCCAGTTTTTGTGTCGTTTGCTCGATCTGGGTGAAGGAGTCCTGTACAGCCGATTCGGTTCTACCGATGATGTCGATTTCATCTGCGTAAGCAAGTATCTGACAGGACTTGGTGATAATAGTCCCTCTAATGGTGACGCCAGAGTCACGGATTGCTTTCTCCAACACCAGGTTGAAGAGGAGGCAGGCCAGACCGTCCCCTTGTCGGAGTCCATTAAAGATGTTTATTGGTTTGGACAACAATCCCGCTATTTTTACTTGACTATGTACGTTGGTCATTGTCAATCTACTAAGTCGTACCAATTTGTTTGGAATGCCGAACTCTCTCATTGCATTATATAGTTCTACCCTGGTTATGCTGTCGTAGGCGGCCTTAAAGTCTATAAATAGATGATATAATGGAATCTTAAATTCCAGACATTTTTCCATCGCCTGCCTAAAGGTGAATCAATCGCTGATTTGCCTGGTATGAAGCCACACTGATTCTGACCAATGATGGCTTTAGCGTATGGGGCTATCCGATCTTGTAGGACAGTATAGTATAGTATAGTATAGAGTATCTTATAGGAGGTACTCAGTAATCTTATACCCCTTTAGTTGCTGCACAGTGTGATATCTCCCTTCTTATGTATGGGGCAAATTATACCACGACGCCAATCTTCCGGCATCTCCTCTTGTTCCCATACGTGCACCACGATCTCATGAATTGCGTGATGTAACGCTGTCCCTCCTCGTTTGATCAGCTCAGCTGGCATGCCGTCACCTCCGCGGACTTTATTTGATTTGAGCTGCTTATGGCTTTTAATGTTTCCTCAATGCTTGATGGGGGCAGCATTTGGTCTTGATCTTGCATTGGTGGAGCCTCCAATTCTTCTGTGAGCTAACCATTTAGCAATTCCTTGAAGTGCACTTCCCATCGCTCCAGAATGCCCTCAAGATCGGGGATCAGATTACCCTCTTTATCTTTGCAGCGTGGCGTGTACCGCGTCATACTGCGGATCATTTGGTAGAACGTGCGCACCTGGTGTGGACCTCGCTCTCGACTTTTCTCTATTTCACAGACAAGGTTTTTTTCCCAGGCACTTTTCTTTTGTTTGTGAAGCCTTTTTCCATATCTTCTGAGCTCTTTGTATTTCTCCTCGCGCACCCGCGTCCTATGAGACTGCTGCATTGCCCGGTATGCAGCATTCTTACGTTCAGTCGCTAGTTTGCACTCATCATCAAACCAATCGCTCCGATCTCTACGACTACTGCCTAAGATCGAGTTGGCGGTACTAATGACAGTATTCTTAAGGCGTGTCCATTTCTCTTCTACGACCGGCATTCTGGCCCCAGGACTTACTCTCCCTCCGTCGAGCTCTTCGAGGGCGAGTCTTAGTGCATGACCAAAGGTTATATAATATATATAATGGGTAATTAACTCGATCCGTATCTTACTGAGTATGTTAATCTGAGGTCACTCACGCTATTTTTCCACACTCGATTTAGCCAGCGGCTACCGCCAAGTCTTAGTAGATCAGAAGAATCGAAGTAAGACAGCGTTCAGCACAAATTACGGGCACTATGAGTTCAAACATATGCCATTTGGTCTGAAGGGAGCACCAGCTACGTTTCAGAGACTCATGAACCATATCCTAACCGGGTTGCAAGGGATCGAATGCTTTGTTTATCTGGACGGCGTTGTCATATATGGGAAAAACCTAGAACAAGATAATGACAAACTCCGGAAAGTATTTGATCAAATGAGATACCACAACCTCAAGCTGCAACCGGAGAAATGCAAGTTCCTCCAGAAGGAAGTAGTATACCTGGGACATGTTTGTTCCGAAAAGGGGGCAATGTCAAATCCCGACACGACAGCTAGTGTCAGGGATTTCCCCATTGCCAAAACTGTAAAGCACGTCCAATCGTTTCTAGGTTTGGCGAACTATTACCGAAAATTTGGTCCGAATTTTACGAAGATAGTACGCCCCTTACCAAATTTGTTAAGGAAGGACGTCAAATTCACCTGGTCAGACAAATGCCAACAAGCATTTGATAACATAAAGGAGTTATTGGTCTCGCCGCCACTATTAATCTATTCAGATTTTACCAAACCCTTTAATCTGACCACGGATACAAGAAATGAAGCACCAATTTTGTCTGTAAACGTTCTCGCAAGGAACACTTTCAAATTAATGCAGATAAAACATTTGGAAATACAATTAATAAATTGTAACGCAATAACCTTCAATCCTTCAATCACGACAATCGACGTGACCGCCACAGACAATGTATTATAAGACTTTCGGAACACGACCGCGTTTGCTGAGAGTGTTGTGGGGGTTCTTTAACCCATTTCCAAAGAACCACCCATTCCCCTTTACCTGTCTCCCACTTACCAGGCAAGTCTTTCTACTTACCTGCAAATGGGCAGCATAAGATACCCTGCAGCATCTTCCGCCTGAAAGCAAACCTGGCATGCATATCATTGAATTTTTCTGATTCATAATACGTGAACCATTCCATACCCCCTATCGGCTCAGCTCGTCAGCAATCATAATCGATAAACACACGCTGGCCACCGTATTGTTGACACAGCTGCAGCCGATATTCTTCCTACGGTTCATTAAATATTGCTCCTATACCTTTATGTTTCCAACAGTTGCGACCAATTCCCTGTTATCGGTCATCAACCGATCATGGGATTTGGGCATGAATATGATGGCCGTTTAGACAATCATACCCATGATCATGCCTTATGATGCTCCTGCCTGTAAACTGAACATTCACACAGTAGCCTCAGCGTGTTTATGCTATTTACCAACCACTGGTCCATGGCCACCCTGGGCGAGACGTATGCTTGCACATCTGCAAGGCAAATTCCTCGCCATTGTACTCATGTACCAGCACAGTCATGCAAACAAACCTCAAATCTTCGGTTGACCTATCGTCACCGAAGAATGTATCGCCTACAACGGCATGACCGTGAACGCCTAAGTAAACACGATGATGATCCAATGTAACATCGGCAAAACCACGAACGATGTGCATCTCATCGTATGACCCTTGAAATAGCGTTTCGGTTTACTTAGGACGCAGAAACCTATTTCGTTCTCAGGCGAGCTTCATCGATGATTTATGACCACAATGCCAGCAGCCCCTTATGGTCGTCCATTTATTTGAACAGGTGGAGGGCCGATCGTTGTCTGTATTGCAGGCGAAGGGACATCGTACTTGTCCTATACGGGCATATGGGAAATCCTCCCATTTAACTCCTTTTTCGATCGCCCATTGGCTGTCGCCTAAGATCATTAGAAATGGCTACCGAGGGAGAGTCAAAATAATTCGAGACGCAAACGGCTGTCTCGTCACAGAAACAAACAATATCGTGACAAGATGGAAGCAGTACTTTGAAAACGCACTCAACCTGCGCACCCTTCAACCACAAGTAAACGCACCAGACGTTCATACAGCCGAGTCTCAGCTTCCAGAGCCCTCTTTCAACGAAGTTGTAGACGCAATAAATCGATTAAAAAAGAACAAGGCTCTCGGAGTTGACTGTATACAGGCACAGCTTATGAAGCATGGAGGAGAAGCAACCGCTCGTAAAATCCATCAACTGAGTGGAAGACGCTTCGGAAGAATGGAAAACTTCATGGTCGTCCCATCTTCAAAAAAGACGACAGATCTGACTGAAATACAGAGGAATGCCATTGGTCCCAATCACATACAAAATACTAACAAATGTCATACTGGCGAGAATCACACCGTACGCAGAAGAAATACAGGGAGACTACCAGTGCGGATTCCCTAGGAACCGGTCTACGAGCGACCAAATGTTCACAGTAAGGAAATTGCCAATCAATGTACGCACCCATCAACCACAGATAAATGCACCAAGCATGCATACTGCCGAGCCTCAGATCCCAGAGCCGTCTCTCAACGAAGTTGTAGACGCAATAAAGCGATTGAAAAACAACAAGGCTCCCGGAGTCGACTGCATACCGGCAGAGCTTGTGAAGCATGGAGGAGAGGCAACGACTCGAAACATCCACCAGCTCATCCAAACAATATGGGATAAGGAAGTCACTCCGGAAGAATGGAAAACCTCATTAGTCATCCCCATTTTCAAAAAAGGCGATAGATCTGACTGCGAAAACTACAGAGGAATATCATTGCTCCCAACCGCATACAAAATATTTACAAATATCATTCTGGCGAGAATCACACCGTACGCAGAAGAGATACTGGGAGACTACCAATGTGGATTCCGTAGGAACCGGTCAACAAGCGACCAAATGTTCACAATAAGACAACTGCTGGAAAAGAAGTGGGAATACGGAGAGACGGTTCACCAACTGTTCGTTGACTTCAAAAAAGTGTACGACTCAGTCGCAAGGCAGAGACTCTACCATATTCTAGTTGAGCTGGGAATCCCAAAAAAATATGCCGCCCTCATTCAAATTTGCATAAACGAAAACAAAGGGCGAGTCAGAATAGAAAACCACCTCTCAGAACCATTTGAAATCCGGGACGGACTAAAGCAGGGAGATGGTCTATCACCCTGTCTCTTTAACCTTGTGCTCGAGTATGTCATCAGAAAGGTTCAAGACGACAATATGGCCGGATCATCCCTGAACGGGGTCACACAAGTGCTGGCATATGCGGATGACATCGCCGTTTTGGGCGATAATCTAGAAACTGCTAGTAAAAACTGTGAAATCATCATGCAAGCGGCAGAAGAGGTGGGCCTAGAAATAAATGAAGACAAAACAAAATACATGATTACGGCGAGAGCAGGACCTCAGAGAACACATATAAACGTCAGAGGTAAGATATTTCAAAAAGTTAAAGAATTTAAATATCTGGGAACGATACTGACGGCCAGTAACGAAATGTCGAAGGAAATTAACAAAAGACTACACTCCGGCAACGCTGGTTGGCACGCAGTCAGTAAACTCCTGAAATCCAACGTGGTATTATAGCGTTTGAAATAATAGTGAAGAAGATCGTGTGATTCGAACTGACGCTATGACAGCTCGAATCACGAAAAAATTTTTACCTAAGCGTTACACACCAGGCTACTGACCGAGTTTAGAATTTGATTTCCAAACTCGACTATATTCCACTGGTATGAATTATTTTTATTTTATCGCTTGGTATACGGTTCTGATGTATTTTTCTTATTCGATTTTTTTTTCGTTCGGTGTTCTTCACTATTTTTGCTTGTGAATTGTGTGTATCTGTTAGAATCGCTACAGTATCACGTAATATAAAGCTCCGTGTCTATAGAACCATAATCATGGCGATTGTTCTATATGGATGCGAAACATGGGCTCTCACTAAACAGGAAAAAAACAAATTCCGCGTATTCGAGAATAAAGTTTTGAGGGGTATCTTTGGAGGTAAATATGACGAGGAGGCAGGACAATGGAGGAAACTTCATAACCACGAATTGGAAGAGCTATATCGCAAACCTACAATAGTGAGAATAATCAAGTCGCAAAGATTAAGATGGGCCGGACACGTGGCGCGAATGGGCAACGATAGGACAGTGCATAGAATTCTTGACGGTAGACCAACGGGAAAAAGAGCGGTAGGACGGCCGCGACGGAGATGGTAGGACAATATTAGGTTTGACCTTGAGGAGATCGGATCGAATGGTCAAACGTGGAAGGACAGTGCCCAGGAGAGGGAACGATGGCGAAGCCGAGTCGGTGAGGTCATGAACTTCCGGGTTCCTACAGGCCAATAAATAATAATAATAACATTGGCTGTCGCCAAGTTGATCCGGTTCGCTCCTCCTACACCGATGTGATCCACCACCGTTGCATCTGACGGATGTGAATTGCATCGAGGAGTCTAAATTTATCCTCAGTGGAGTAAGGTTGTGAGTAGCTTCGTCCGTTGTAAAGTCCAGTAAAGTCATATAGTCAGCGTGATAAGGTATCATTTCTCTTAAGTGCATATATGTGAATCCCTTAATTTCCGGTTCTCGGTAATCAAAAGATTTAGAACACCTTTTCTCCCTTCGGAAACTTGTCCGAAAGTGATATTAAAAACATTAAAGAAAAGTGGAACAATAACTACGTGTGTTACCTCCAGGTGGATTTAGAGATAGAGATCGGTGGTGATTAATTAAAGGACTAACCAGCAACATTGTAATCAATACCCAGTGAAAATAAAAGGACCGTTATACGACAAATAATACCTGTGTGTTATTCTTTATTTATGTTGTGTTCTCTCGGTGATTAATTCGCTCGTTATTCACTCATCAACCGTATGCGCAGCAGAGAGGGGGAAGTTTAGTGAACCCTGCGCCCTTGCCGGCGCCCTGACTAGACTTATAACCCCACAGTGTTACCTCAACTCTTTATTTTTTTACACTCGGTGTAAATTCGATTACATAATTAGTATCCCACAATTGGTATACGAAAAGTGCGAATTGTAGTTGCTAATCTTCTTTATTTTTAAACGTGGCTCATCAATTAAAATTCATTGTTCTTTAATAAAGAGGTCCAGCTTTATTTATACGAGGAATCAATTGTCTCTTTTTGTCGTGAGCAACACTTTACCACATAAATGGCTCGAAATTCAAATCTAGCTTGGATCTTGAAACAACTTGTATACTATACCCTTAACTTTTATTCATTTTACCGTGTTATACTCCACTTAGTCTAACTAAACCAGCTTAACACTAATCTCAACATAACTTTTGTGTTTATGTGACATCAGCGGCCTCTATAAGATATGATTAACTTGGCCGTCCCATTAGCAACTTAGACTGTTGCTAATCTTTTATATCAAAACTAATTACATGTTCTCCAGGGTGTAATGAGTACGGGCTTTCCACACTTCACATATTTTAATTAGAGGAACCTTCAAATAGAATTAGTTGCGCTGAGAACGGTCATTAAATTTGATACACCAATTTTCAAGGTATTCATTTGAAAGTTTGTGTTGTTTATATCAGAACAAATCGGCTTGCCATCCCAAGGCCGGGATTATTACGAGGCATCCCAAAAGCCTAACTGATTTTCTCTAAAAACAAGTATCTTTCGATCTCGTTCTTTTTTTTTTTATTTCCTTATTCATACAAATTTTTTTTTACGGCAGTTCGGCGCCAGTCGCCACCTTCTACAACTCAGAATCAGATACAAACTTTCGCTTCCTCTACGTTTCCAAGGAGGAGATATTCATAATTCTCACCGTGAAATCTTTACGAGATGAGTATCTTAAGTTAATAGTTGACTCGACGGCCAGACTCTTGGGTGCTAGCCAGGAGTAGGCTTACGATAACTAGCACACCAACTTTTGAATGGTGCCTCCGGTTCTGGCTAACGCGGCTACCGAACGGCTCGACGGACAGTTGTGCCATCTTTTCTAATGACCACATGCCGACTTATCAGTGGGCATAAGTAGGTTTCTGATGGCCTCGGGACGTTCTTAATTCCCCCTCTATTTAAATTGGTAAATAAAAAGCTACCGGGAATGCAGACATTTAATTCGTGATTGCCTATAATTCTGAAATCGACGGGAATGTTTTCAAGATTGAAAAATCAGTTTATTCAACACGCCGAGAGACCAACAGCGGAACTTTCTTCAGACTTATTGTGATCTGCTGTTTTAAGACTACGCGGCATTGTTGACCACATATTACAATTATTTGTGCAGAGTTTTAGAACGTAATAATTGGTGGAATGTGGAAAGATTAACTGGCCAAAAAGGGTAAGGAAATCCTCATACTCGTATGCATGGAAACATGAATCGAAAACCTCTCAGGGGAAAATATGGTTTAGCAAACATTTTTCCAGTTGCAAACTGTGGGCATGAACTCTTGGATGGAGATGTTAATAGGTATCTTATAATTATGAGGTTCATTGCAACTTATTGGATTTTTTATTGACGTCGTTGATGAGTATTTTTAATTGCACAATTTTGATTGGAAATTATTTATACTTTTCAGTAGAATCATAATTTATACGTATGTGATAATTGTGAAATTAACAAAGATAACATTTATTATATGCACGCAGCGCGCCTTTTTGGTCCAAGTCGATGTCTTTTTTAATAACTTTTATAATTATATCGTAGTGATATACAGTTTTATATTTATATCATAGTATCGAATCATTAACATTATGAATGAGATATGACGTTGGTAAAGTGACCGCCGCTGGCTGTGCTGTAATGAGGATACTTACATACATCTTTTTCATCATAATCTCGCAGGTTTCTGTTGATATTTCGGATGCTGCTCTTTAAGTATTTTTTTTTCTTTTTTACACAAACGTGCGCACAAAAGGGGATTTTGGAGTACCCTTAAGTGTCAGAGCACGGTACGAGCGGCAGGAGAGGAAGTGGATAAGGAATTGTGGTTGGATTGTTAGTGTGCACCTTTTCCTTCAACCCTTCTTCCTCATCAAGTCGTTACCAACACGTCAAAGAGATAAGACGTATACCGGACAACAGGAGAAAGCAAAAGAAAGGAAAAAAAAATAATAAATAAATAAATTCGTCGCGCGAGTGTAAGTGAACAAGTGTGGATTACACAGTGTGGCCGCCACTGAGAGCGGTTGTTTAAAAAATAAAAAAAAATAAAAAAATAAAAAATTATGGAAACAAACAAAGTGCTAAAGAGCTCGTCGCCTTTCATGAAAAGGGGCCAGGCAGACCTGAAAGCGATGACACGGAGCCGACTCGAGCGACAGCCGAGTATTATAACAAAGCGGCACAAGCCAAATTCAGACGCCGAAAAAAATGCAAAAGGAAAGAAAATCGAATACACAGGCGCAGGTAACCAATTCAACGAATTGGTTGACCTTGACCCAAGTGAAATCGAATTACCTGCTGAGGAGAAAACAATATCACAGGTACTGCAACAGATCCGGCGGAATTAGAAAAACTCCTTGCGGATATTGACACAAAAAAAGAGAAACTCAATAAACAAAGAGAAGCAATCCTGGTGCAGCAACAACAAAGCCAAGAAAATACAACAGCACAACGGAAAAATCAGGAACAACATCAGGAAGAAAAACAAGAGGCAGCAAACAAAGGAGATGCAGAAGCAGCAAACAAACCAGCACATCGTAACCAACAAAAAAGAAGAGGCGCCGCCTATAATACTTACGTCCATGGAAACAAAGGACGTTATAAAATTAGGTGAGTTAACTTGCAAAAATTTCAAAACAAAAAAAATTAATAATTCTAAAATAAAATTAATGTGCGATGATATGGAAGGTTATCGCAAAGTAATGACTGCTTTGGGTAGGACAAAAAGCGAGTACTACACGTACACCCCGAAATCGGAGAAAATAATCTCCATGCTCCTAAAAGGCGTTGATCCATGTTTTTCCCCTGAGGAGGTATTAGAGAAATTAAAAAATGTCGAAACCGACAATTTAAAATTTACAGGTGTGAAACCCTTCTCTACCGCCAACTCCAGAAAACGCAATTGCAAATTACCTTTCTTTATTGTATCACTGAGTCCCAACAGTAAAGTTGATGCTCTCCGATACATCAAACACCTCAACCACCAAACAATAAGTTGGGAAAAAATTAGAAAAATCGATCGCGTATTGCAGTGTATGCGTTGTCAACGCTTCGGGCACGCGGCATCAAACTGCCACATGCAATTCAGGTGCGTAAAGTGCCTCTCCGACCACACCATTGGTGAATGCCCCTTGGGCAAGGAACAGCTTCCAGATAGCAAAACACTGTCCTGTGTCCTCTGTAAAAATACAGGTCACACTGCTAATTTTAGAGGATGTCCTAAATTTCAACAAATGAAATTAAAATTGGAATCCAAAAAGAAACAAGTTGAAGAAGAGAAAAAAATGAAAACTCGCTCTTACAACAATTTCGTGGCTTCTTGTGTGTCATATGCATAAATGGCCGGTGCTCCTAAGCAACCAGCATCCATGGAAAATACATATAATAATGGGAAAATGCCTGCACCAGAGGCACATTCAGAAATAATAACAATGTTATTAACCATGCAAGGATAATTTGTCGAATTTCAAAGAACACTGACTGAACAAAGAGCACGAATAGATACTCTCTTTTCAACCCTGTTCTCAAATAACTCTCCACATCAAAATCTTCAACCCTTCGTCTGAACTTAACCTAAAAATTATAGCTGTGAATGTAAATTCACTAATCCACATCGAAAGAAGGGATAATTTAGGCAATCTGCTCCAAGTCGAATGCCCAGATGTGCTCTTGGCTAGCGAAACTAAGCTAAACCAAAGGCACAAAATGGGCTACAAAAATTATAACATAATTAGACGAGATCGACCACACTCTATTCGAGGGGGTGGGGTCGCTATCTTAGTTAAGAAAGGTCTTCACCATAAGGTCGTTTACAGCACGAAAGTACACAAATTCCAGGTGCTAGAGGCATGCATTATAGACATTCCGCTAAAAAGTCAAAGGCATCTATATATAGTCGCTGCTTACGCTCCTGAATCTGTTCAAGGTACCCAATTTATCAGTGAAATCGATACGCTTTTCCGAAGTTTCAAGTTAGATTCGGAAAACAATTACTTTTTAATGGCAGGTGATTTTAACGCCAAGCACAGTGCCTGGGGCAATCTGACCTCGAACACCAGAGGCAATGCCTTGTTTGATTGGTGGCAAACAAATGCGATCGAGCATAAACTAGAATTGTACGCTACAAGTACACCGTCTTATCCAAGAGGTAACTCTTTCCTGGATTTACTTATGACAGATGATCGAATTCAGTTACCAGATACCGAGGTAACTACTCGAAATTGTCTTCGCACAATTGAGTACGATAGCGATCATTACGGACTTGGAGCCGTAATACACGTGCCAAACGAGTACCATCTACTTGAGCAGTACGACCAGGTACACTCTTTCGATTTCCGAAAAGCACATTGGTCGCGTTTCGATCGCATAGTAAAAAGAGAAATACGCAACATTGGCATAGACCCACCGACTAATAGAAACCTTCGTAATGATGAAATCGATCATTACCTCCTAACTATGAACGATATTGTTACTAACACAATGAATCGTTCCATCCCCAAAGTAGCTCATATGGATGGCTATACCCACCGATACAGAAATGCAACTATCGATGCTTTGTATAGGCAAAAGAGCACACTGCTCTCAAAGCTGAAATTGTGCTATAGGCAGTTCAGTGACCCAAATAGCAATGAAATCAAAACTATCACGTCCTTGATTAAAAATCTTCAAAAACTGATCCGGGATAATTACCGAGCAGTAATAAATGAGGGGTGGAGCAACAGAATACGAGCTGTCCAAGCAAACGGACCGAACATGTTTTCACAAATCAAGAAAATATGTCGAAGAAAAGATCACAATGACATTCCCTGTCTCCGAATTCCACGGACTCCCGAGAATTGTCAGATAATGCTGAACGCAGGACTCACCTTAGAGCACATCAACTCCAATGATGAAGTAATAGTAGTCGAAGATCCGCAAAAGAAAGCGAATTCAATTGGAGCCTGTTTCGAAGCAGTGTACAGAGTTAACGAATCAGTTCATGCTAACACTGAAATTGAAAGCAATGCCCGTCAAAGACATTGCTCGCTGCGCAACCAACTTCACAACTGGCGATCCGAAAACCATAGTTTCATCACATTCGGCGAAAATAATAGGGCGGATTCTCCCGTCAGAAATGAAAATACAAATATGTTTGTGCGCAAGGATAAACTTAGAAACATACTTAGCTCAATAAAAAATAAGAAATCATCTGGAATAGATAGCATTCCAAATGTGGTTCTAAGGCATTTGCCTCGCGAAGCAGTGAACATATACACTACTTTGTTTAACAACGCTCTAAACATTGCACACTATCCAACCCATTGGAAGACTGCAGTAGTCCACCCTATCTCCAAAAAGGGTAAGGAGAAGAGCAATCCAGCTAATCTGCGCTCGATCAGCCTGCTTCCCAACATCAGCAAGGTATTCGAAAAAATTATAAACAAAGCACTGATAGGTTGGTGTGATGAAAACGATATCATCCCCA
This sequence comes from Microdon myrmicae, assembly GCA_963931805.1. Classification (NCBI taxonomy): domain Eukaryota; kingdom Metazoa; phylum Arthropoda; class Insecta; order Diptera; family Syrphidae; genus Microdon; species Microdon myrmicae. The sequence goes on from OZ007496.1 coordinate 37,522,914, forward strand.
ACAACCAGTTTGGCTTTCGAGCGCGACATGATACAGTTCATGCAGCGACGAAACTTGTTTCCGATATACAGTGGAACAAGGCAAAGCGACAATGTACAGGCGCCTGCTTGGTTGGCTTTGAAAAGGCTTTCGACACCGTATGGTTAGAAGGACTTGTCTATAAGTTAACAAACCTGGGTATGCCGCAATATCTGCTATACATTATTTATGATATGATAATGGACAAACATTTTATGGTGAAATGCGGTGGTTAATTTCCTTATGCAGATTCTGCGAGCGCTTCGGGTGATTTTTGGTAGTTGAAACGTACCCACGTTCAGAGGGAAAATGGGATTTGTATCGTGCAAATGTTTTTTCACTGTGTACTTCGTTCCCCTTTTTGTGGAGCTGCGGAGTGTTCCGATGTACTGGGTGCGTCGGATGAATTTACATCATTTGACATCACTGGCACTTGGTTGGGGAATTATGCAGATACATCACTGTAAAAACTATGAAAACCCCGAGGCCTAGTTAACCCGAGAAACTGTAATCAAATGCGGAAGACACCAAAGACGAAAGGCAACTTTGTTTTGCTAAGAAGTGCTTATTTTTTATTTTTTGTAACTTGGTTCTATAGTTATATTGCGCGCGGCCAGGGGTTCGGCCTCTGGAATCTTACTAATGCTGAAATTGAAAACGACTGCCCTTTTATAGTTTTTGTAGTTGAGAATTGTCAACTATTTTATTGTCAAAACTCCTAGAAGCACACATAAGACTTTGCGCGTTTCAATTTGAGTTGTGTTCTGGGAATTTGTTAGAAATTTGGTTGGGTAGGTTCTGGGAATTTGTTAGGGGTTTAGTTAGGTAGGTTCTGGGGATTTGTTAGAGGTTTGGTTGTATAGGTTCTGGGAAGGGGAATCATGAAATGCGTCTTGAATTAAGCATTTCATGATGTCAAGGTTTTAGGAATTGAGTCAATGTACGACGAATTAACGTTTGGTTAAATTCGTTGTTCATGTGACTCAATATGGAATTTAAATGTAAGGTAATAGGAAATTGAGGATTTGGATTATGATTATGGTAATATTGGGGATTTGGGTGGGAGTAGCGATTTAGGATCGCTACATGTGTATCGTCGCTATAATAGACGTTGGGAAGAAAAAAAGGTGCTAATGGGATTGGTGGCAGAACCGAATCCCTTGCCTGCATTTGTATATGCAGGGAAATTAGTTTGTGGCGACGTACGAAATTGATGATGGTTTGTCTATTGATGGTAAATCGCCGGTCGGCTTGCTGCAGCTGTAAAAACAAGCCGTCCGTCGTTGCATTTCAATTGATAACAATGGGTAATGGGTGCCGAATGTTTTGTATTTATGGTGCATATGCACATTAAGGAACTATTTTTAGGAATTTTATCTAACGCATTGTATGCATTAAATGTCTTTGGAGAAGGAAATGTTTCAGGTATGCTGGGTGGAGATTGCGGTGCAGGTATGGGAAATTGAAATTTGCCTGGGATTCTGGAAAACGTAGAAAGAAATTCTTACAGGAAATTATATGCGAAGAGATGCATGAAGGTAAGTTTTCTTTTACAGGGACTTTTTAGATTATAGATTTGATCTATATAATGCGTGAAGCATTTAAGGTGCTAATGCGATTGCATTAGCGAATGCTTATGCAGACTGGGTTGTGGTTATGGGGGTTTTTAAGTTAAGTGTACCGTGGGGTTTGGCGGAACCGCCACAAATTCTTACCTTCATTCATTAATTCGAATCCGAAATTCCCTAATTAGAATGCTGTTCAAACTTGTCGGATCATAAATCCAATGCTAATTCGGCACCTTCGGTTGCCAGGCAAATCCCAATCTTATCATACGCATTTTCCCTAGACGAATTCCTGAAAACGAAGAAATTTGGTTTACATATAATGTAACCATCATAACAGGAATAATAAACATTGCGTCGCCTATTCCCAGCCTCATCATGTGTACAACAAATTCCTTTACATACACATTGGCTGGCGACCTTTTTCTCCCTACTATAAACAATCCAACGCAGCTGCACACAATTGGCGCAAACGACGCTGAAACCAAAACCTATAGCATAGGAAAATGCAAACAGGAATTGTATACTAACTCTTGGCAGCAATGTCATAAATACCAATCATCAGTGAATATGCTAAAATTAATTAGCACCACGTCTACCAGCATTGCGGTCTATCAGTACAGCTGCAATGCATTTCATAGACAAAGATCTATACGATCCTTTGTCTTACAATATTTCTGGATCTGCTTCTCATGAACTCGCGGCATGAGCAAACAGAAATCTATTACTAACCATTTATTTTTTGCATCTCTTAAGGAACCCCATGCATTTGGCCGCACTTTTCGCAGTTTCAAAAATGTGGTCGCTTCAATTAAGAGTCGAATTAATTCGAGTGCCGAGGATTGATAGTTCCTTGGCTTCGTCGATGCAAGTGCCATTCATCGACAGTATATTTACTTTGGGGTTCGCCTTTGACGACAAGAGACAGCACTGAGTTTTTAAGGCATTGAACTCTACTCGGTTTGATAATCCCTATTGATATATCTTGTTGAGGTCGGGATTCAGTGTATCAAGCATAATCTATTGGTTGGTATTGACATTCGAAGAGTTTGGGCGGGAATGTTCGTATGAGTATGAGAAACTCAATGTACTATCATCGGCAAACGAGTGGATTGTGGGTAATGGACAAGAGATCATTTATAAAGATGAGGAAGAGAGTCGGTGAGAGTACTGAACCTTGGGGAACACCTGCATTAATTTGATGGGAGGCAGATTTGACACCAGCAAGAACCACTTGAATTGAACGGGCAGAAAGATAGTCTCTTATCCATTGGATTAGAGAATTGTCCACTCCATATGAATGTAATTTTGATAAAAGGGCTGGATGCCGAACTCTGTCGAAGGCTTTCGTGAAATATCCAGTGCAACAACCTTGCTTTCACCGAGGTAGTGGATGGAATGGCTCCACTTTTCGGTGAGGTACGCCATCAAATCTCTTGTGGACCTGTTGCTACGAAAATCCATATTGCCGGTCATTGAGGAGGTCATTTGATTCCAGATATTCCGAAAGTTGACGATTAATGAGTGATTCGATTACCTTAGAGAGAATAGAAATTAGTGCTATGGGTTGATAAGAAGAGAGGGACTGTGGCGTTTCTAACCGATGCACACACAGTACACAAGCAAATAGTGAAGAACACTGAAGGAAATTCGAATAGGCAAAGCATCAGAGCCGTATACCATAGTGATAACATAAAAATTCCACATCAATTGAGTGTACTTGAGTTTAGATATCGAATTCGACGGCTTACCGTCAAGAATTCTATGCACGGTCCTATCGTTGCCCATTCGCGCCACTTGTCCGGATCATCTTAATTTTCGCGACTTCATTACTCTCACTATTGTAGGCTTGCGGTACAGCTCTTCCAATTCGTGGTTGTGGTGTTTCCCCATTGTCCTGCCTCTTTGTCATATTTACCGCCAAAGATACCCCTTAGAACATTATTCTCGAATACGCGGAATTTGTTTTCTTCCCGTTTTGTGAGAGCCCATGTTTCGCATCCTTATAGAATAATCGGCATGATTATGGTTCTCTATATACAACTAGTATATCTATGATATTCTCCAATTACCGTATTGCGAACTTGCCCTATATGCTGATGATCCCGAATTTGGATACAGATAAATTTAAATAATTTGCCCTAAACTTATCATCATCATCGGCAATACAACCGGGATCCGGTTTTGGCCTTAGTTAACAAATCTCTCCACCGGTTCCGATTTCGAGCCGATGTCATGCAGTTTGGCACACCCACGCTCTGGGTCTACGGCATCCCGCCATCGCAGACAAGGTCTGCCGCGCTATCGCCCTCCATAGATCCTGCCACAAAGAACTTTCTGGGCAGGCTTCTCTTCGCTCATTCGAGCTAGATATCTCACCCACCGGAGTCTACTGAGCTTGATTTTCTGCCAACGTTCGTTTCAAGGTAGATCGTGTACAACTCATGGGTGTAGCGTCTACGGAATCGTCCTCCCTCACATACCGAGTCAACAATTTTCCTGAAAACCTTCCTCTCGAACGCGGCTAAGAGTTCAGAGTGCCTTTTACTGAGCACCCAGGTCGCGGAGCCATACATGAGTACTGGTAAGGCCATGGTCTTGTACAGTAGTAGCTTGGCTGTTCTGGATAAGTTTCGGGATTTAAAGAGCCTTGATAGACCATAGTTGGCTTTGTTGGATTTAATTAGGCGTTTCCCTATTTCTTCTTCCATATTGTTATCGGCTGATACTATTAATCCAAGGAAGTTAAAGGATTGCACTACTACAAATTCGTGCTCCACTACCCTAATAGTTTGACCAACGCCAGGTCTTCTCTTCGCGAAAGTTGCCACCATGTACTTCGTTTTTCCCTCATTAATGTGCAGTCTCAGTTTTTGTGCCACCTGCTCAATCTGCGTGAAAAAGGTCCTACACAGGCGCATCGGATCTACCGATGATGTCGATGTCATTTCCATTGGCAAGTATCTGGCAAGAGTTAGTGACAGTAGTCCCTCTAGTCCCTCTGGTTGTAACGCCACAGTCACGGATTGCTTTCGCCAACGTCAGGTTGAAGACGAAGCAGGTTAGACCGTTCACATCGTATCTTGGCCATGCATTGAGGGGCCGTTCGACGTTCTTGTAGAATTCTTCTTTTTCGTCGTTAGGGGACTCCACCGTACCTCCGTGAACGTTTATGGATTTATGTTCTTAAACTTGCCTCGCACGCGAAGAGTGCAAAGCCTTTTGTCTATTGCATTAAAGCCGATAATGGCTGGCTTCAGTTTTTGGCTGACTGGAGAGCCTACCCCGAGCACATAGTGTTTTGCATGACAGCTATAATAAATGTCATACTCGTTTCTTTGAATATCACCACTCTCCGTTCATCTTATTTCTGGTAATGCTGTTAGGTCGGCCTTATATTCGGACAGGGCATCGGCTAGCTGCTGTGCTGCTCGAGCTCCGTATAGTGAACGGACGTTCCATGAGAAAATTCTCAAATCGTTTAGTAATTTTCGTTTCCGTGGTCGTCGTCGTATTATCATCATCATCATCATCATCGGCACTGCAACCTGGAACCGGTCTTGGCCTTATTTAGCAAGTCCCGAGGCTTGTTAAATTTTCCATAATAATTTGTTTTTTTTCGGGCAAGGTCATTGGTCTTGCGCCAGAGGCTCCCCGTCGTCATCGTATATCCGGTCCATATCCGAGGCTTGATAAATTTGCCATAATAGTATATTTTTCCGGGCAAGGTTATTAGTCTTGCGTCAGACTTTCTCAGGATGTCGCTGCATGCACTGGTTCACTTCGTGGTGGATGCCAAAGTAGATACCCAGGGGTGTCATGTGAAGACTGCATAGTCAACTTGGATTGAACAGGGACAAGGATCGTCTTGGCGACTTTGACCTGTATGTTCGCTTTTATGTAAAAACTTATTTGTATTTAATTATATGAGGAATAAAAACAATTATTACGACTACTATTACAACGTGATTCGACCCCACACTAAAAAGGTTAGAACCTAAGTACCGACGTATCAGACCATCATGAGAAAATGTCTTAACTCACTATGTAGGCTGTGACTGCTACGTTAATGCCCTAGTATACAGTTTTGATGATCTTTTCGCTTCTCTAATGACGCTCTTGGAATCGCAAACAAATTCACGTTAAGTGAAGTTGTTCACTGTGAAGAAACGGAAAGGAAAAATCGAAGTGACCTATTATTTTATCATTTAAGCCGCACAAAACTGTGTTGCGTAAGCAGTCCTGGGCTTACCTTAATATATAAAAATATAGCAAAGGTAGTATTCCGGGAAGTATTCTTTCGGCGACTTTGTAAACATTCGATTTCGATAATATACATATAGAATATCAACATAATATTCACTCAAAGGCTTTCAAGTTTATACACTTATAGTTCTCGATGAAAAACAAACTTTAAAAACTATATAAAATTCACTCATTTATTCCGAAGAATCATACAGACCCGGCGTTTAGTCTTCGGCATTCTATTAGGCATCGAAATCTTCTCACAATTTGTTTTAATGTGTGGTTTATGCAGGAGAAATTTATTCAAACTGTTTTCGAAGATTAAATTTGCTGATATCGTAAAAATCAGTTTTTATTTTTTCCCTTTGTAGCATACGTTTTATGGTATCGTAATTCTCTGCACGGTGGATATGGCAGTATTCTTCGGCAATGAAAATCCTTAAATTCCATTTACTCAGCCCTTTAGTGCCGTCTGGTTTTTCATCAGTATTTTAATTATTCATCATCATCGGCACTACAACCGGGAACTGGTCTTGGTCTTATTTAGCAAGTCCCGAAGGCTTGTTAAATTTTCCACAATTATTAATTTATTGCATAAATAAAATTGGTTCTGACTGTGCAACTTAAAGTTATCTAGTTATCTGATATCGTACGTCGAAAATTTGGGACTTTATCTGTACATTATGCCGTCATCAAATTGCACCACATGCAGTTAATCTTGAACGAGAATGAGAAATCAATTTACATAAATTAACTTTGATTCATGAACAGATATCCGTAAACTGATTTTATGTGAATCTGACTGCCATGTGTTGCAAAGCAAATCAAAATTCACGTTTCATATCATGTAGCTCGAGGAGGACTTAAATGAAAGTTTTATGTTTTATTAATTTTTTCTTGTTTTGTTGTTAAAAATTCTTTAAAATTGTATCAAGTGGCGTGGTCGAGGTATGATCTTTAGGGCTCCTACAAACCTATAAATAGAATAGGATATAGATATATCGAGTTACAAAATCTGGAAGTGATTTTAAAATGTTAAAAATAGTGAAACTCATAGGGTATTCAAGCACAAGACCGTCACTGTCACTAGTAAAATATACTCATAGACACAGCATATGCTCTCTATTCCGCCTCTATAATAATTATCACAGTCGTTGCTTAACTGTACTTGGTGAGTTCAGTCCATCTCTGAAAATATTTTCCTGCAAACCAAATCAATCAGAGAGTATTCATGTTAAAAATTAACTTCAAACGCCCCAGACACACATAGGGAATCGTTCTCTAGTCGAACCACACAAATGCAGAATACTCCACCATACATTTGTTCATCATTATAATCTCGAGGCATTCATTATGATGAGGAGCGACATCGGTCTCCTTGTTCTTTCCCTCGCCCTGCACTGTGATATTTAAGAATATTCAAAAACGCGTTTGTGTACACGTTTCACATAAAAATAAAAACATCCTGTAAATCTTGGAATTTGATTATTAATGATAATTGTCCTGCAAGTACGTGGATTTCTTGTTAAGCACCTCAAAGTGTATCCAATCAAATACAAATACAACCAATAAATTAAAGTGGCCTTCTCTGGCAAGTAAAACAACACCAAAGATCCTTAATAACAACATGATATGTAAATATTAATTCTGTACCAAAGGAATCGTAATAATCTGCAAGTCTAAAAAGCACCGAGCAGGGCATAATTCAAACCCAACGCCGACTTGTCGAGGATTGATTGAACATTTATGCTGGAAATTTTAATTAAAATGCAAATTTAGGCTGAAATCCTTTTGGAGGTTCGTTCTCTTTTGAAAAAGGACGAGGGTTATGCTTCGTTTATTCAAAATCCCCTGGTCATACAGCAGTAAATCCGGTGTGTGCACGAGAGTTTATTGTGCACCGAAAATTGAAGATAGGAGAGCTTAAAACTTTGACCGCGTTCACCGCCACAACCCGCATCCCCTATTTGGATTTTTAGCATTTTCTTTTTATCGACACGTTGACTACATTGCCGTGGTAATTGAACGAGTGGCTCGCTGTAGATGTCTACGATTGTGTATATCATCCAATCATTAAGAGTGTCGTCGGCCAATTCCGCACGATATGAGGGTTGTGTTAATCGATGTGTGAAAATTAAATCTCTGCGCAGTCGATGGAGTATCCCGCCCTAATAAAATTTAGCTTCAATCGACAATTTCCCCCATTGAAGGTAGATCGTTCCCCTAGGGGAGAGTACATGTAGTACAAAAGCTTTGTACTGTCGGTCATTAAAAGTTTGTTTAAATGTCTTAGAAAAAATTTTGTGATAATTATCGAAATGAAATAATGATGAGAATGAAAAGGGATCACTCTTCCATAGAACTAAGTCGGGGATTATCTGTCCGTCACACAATTTAACTTTCCTTTTGATATTTTTTTGATGAAATATAAATCAATAATGTATTCATCGACAAATACATTCCTTGTCTTCCGCTTCATTTTATTCCAAAGCTATTTGTCATTAAGCATCGTGTACTTGAATTAGTTTGCATCTCCTCTCACTATGAAAACCCAAAAAAAAAGTCTGATTTCAATTATCGAATTCCTTTCCACCCACTGCCAAAATGACGTTGCATTCAATTAATCCGCTTCAACACGCACACTTTTTGATTCTCTTACTTATACAAGGTGGCGCAAAATAAATCACCCTATCGGAAGATGTTATAATTTTTGCAATTGACGTCGTACGTCAATCATATTTTACATTTGTGAACTAGATAGCTGCAGTATACAAACAGACAAGCAATGGGGCGCTATACTCCGCAAGAGCGTGGAATAATTGAGTCGATTTTTTTTGACCAATAATCGGTCTGTGGTGTTAGCGCAGCGTCAATTTCGACGTCAATTTCCTAATCGTGTCGCGCCAACTGGGCAAACATTCCGGCGCTTATCTACTCGACTCGAACAGACTGGAACCACAGGAGACCATGCATGGCGTGGCCGCCACCGGACTGGTCGTTCGGCCGAGAATATCGCGGCTGTGGCTGCCGATATCGCTGAGAACGAAGAAACATCAACCAGACGACGGGCCACGCAATTGGACATTACCAGACGAATCCTATAGCGAATTTTAGTGAAAGACCCGTACAAAGTGCAAACATTGCATCAGTTAATGCCTGTTGTCCGTCAGTAGCATTTGAATTACTGTCAAACCACCCTTAATCTCAACAACGAAGAGGACGATTTTGTGTCGAAAGTCATCATGAGCGACGAGGCGCATTTCCACTTAAGCGGTTACGTCAATAAGCAAATCTTCGTTTCTGGGGCACTGAAAATCCGCGTGTGATGCACGAAGAACCATTACATCCACTCAAAACCACTGTGTGGTGCGGCGTTCACGCGGGAGGAGTGATTAGTCCGTATTTTTTTGAGGACGCCATCGGCAATACGGTCACTGTTACTGCCGAACGCTACAGGGCCATGATAAACGACTTCTTACTGTTGGAATTGGATTAGCGGGACTTGGTGAACATGTGGTTTCAACAAAATGGTGCAACCGCACGCACAACATGAGCCACAATGGATATTGTGAAGGTGTGTTTTCTGGTCGCGTAATCTCCTTTTTTTGCGATTTGGCATGGCCACCAAGATCGCCTGATTTAACTATCGCAGACTTCTTTCCTTGGGGCTACTTGAAGTCGCGAGTATATGCCAACAAGCCTCAAATAATCGCAGCCATTAAGGAGAATATTCGACAGGAATGCGAACAGTTATCGCCGGAAATCTTGCAGAAAGTCATGGTTTCTTTTGGAACATCGGCCAATCTTGAAAATAATGTCAATGATTTCAATTATTTCAATATTACTTCCACCCGCTGCCAAAATGTCGTTGCATTCAATTAATCCGCTTCAACCCGCACACTTTTTGATCTGCTTACTTATACAAGGTGGCGCAAAATTAATCACCCTATCGGAAGATGTTATAATTTTTGCAAATGACATCGTACGTCAATCATATTTGACATTTGTGAACTAGACAGCTAGACATGGCGCAAGGCTAATAACCCCGCCCGCAAAAATAAATTATTATAGAAAATGTAACAAGCCTCGAGACTTGCTAAATAAGGCCAAGACCGGATTCCGGTTGTGGTGCCGATGATGATGATGATGAACTAGACAGCTGCACTATACAAAGAGACAAGCAATGGAGCGCTATACTCCGCAAGAGTGTGGAACTACATTATGCACTTACCGCTACCGACGAAGATGGCCAACAGCTTGTTTTTGTCCGTGTGTTCTATTACTGGAGGAACATAGGACGTGGGAACGGTCCTGTCGACCTTTTTCCGCTTAAGTCTCACCATGGACTCCTTGAGATCACGTTCGCAACAATTCAAGCGCACATCAACACTTCTTCAGTCGTGCACTTCCTAGTATCGTTCTTCAACTTGCGACCCGCATCCTTCACCTTGGTTTCGTAATGGTTCTTCGTCACGGTCTTATTCTGTGAGCTCTACCTGAGCTTCGAGTCATGAGCCACCTTAAGTTTCTGGAACTTGGAATTGCAAGTCGACGTCAGTTCTCTGAACTTCAGGGCCCACGACGCCTTCAGCATCTTGATCTCGTTATCTCATTGCACGTGAGTTACCTGCAGATCATACTCACGCTTCAAGGCCACAATAATATCGATTAGTCGCCCGTGTTACGAACCAGTCTTCCTTATGCACGTCAGTGCATTCTCAACCAACCAGCTAATGAAACTTCCTATACCCTTCACCCATCTGTTATACTCGTATACTAGAAGCCATAATCCGTCTTCATTCGTTATCATTGTGTCCGGAAGCCAGGTAGGAGGTGTTGAAGTGGTCCATTTCAAGCGGATGTCTTCAATTACCTTATCTCATGGTCGCCTGAATATATCGTCAATTATTCCTTGGAATACTCTGCCAATAGAATTAACGTGGCACTTGCGCGATTTGCTTGCCTGTGAACCAGACCTTGCCCGTGTGCGAATGCATGAACCATAGCGTTGAGAATTTAAAAAATGTCTCGTCTAGACGAAAAGTTTGTCTAACAAGCGTCACGCGCATCTGGTATAATGCACATTGTGTAAAGATTGTTATTGGGTTGGGGGGTCGCTCGTCAAAAATATTAGAAGCTTGTGGCGGCTCTTTAATACATTCCCAAAGAACCGCCCATCCTCTTAAATTAACCACTTTCCAACCCACTATACCTACCTGCAATATTGGGGCAGCGTAAGCTACCCTTCATTCTCTTTCACCTGAAAGTTGAATCTTATCAACCATGCTCTCCAAACAAATTATTTCATTCATACATGTACCATGCCAGACAATCGGCTCAGCTAGTCAGCAATTATAAAAGATAAATACACGCTGGCCAGCGTAATTGTTGACATAGCTGTAGCCGGTATTCTTGCTACGGTTCATAAGTGAATATCGCGCCTATACCCTTAGGTCCGCAACACTTGCGACAATTCCCATTCATCGGTTATCACCGATCCTAGAATTTGGGCATGGAAAAGATCATTATTTAGGTAACCTTACCAATGCCATGCATATGATGACCCGCCTGAAAACCTAAATTAAACATACAGTATCCCACTGTGTGCGTCTTACTTACCCGCATATTATTCTAAACCTATAGCCATCCAGCCTGACCCTTTGCCGTCGTCGACGAGGTTCCTGTTGACTTATGTCAACAAAATAATTTGCCTCCTTGTGCACCGGAGCCATATGATTAGATTGGATATTGCCTACACCGGTGTTTCCAAGGAATCTTAAGCAAATACCATGACGACCCCTTTTGTATCATAGGCACATCATATACATCATCTGTGCATCATCGTCATCATATACCCCATTGATCTGTGAAATAGCGTTTTTGTTTACTTTGAAACAAAAATCTATTTCGATCTCTGCGATTCATCACCAACGATGTACTTCTGTTTGATCAGGTGTCCACCGATCATCGTCCTCATCGCAGGGCATTGTACTTTTCCTATACACCAGCATATATAACCCTCCCCTATCGATGCAATTCGTGGCCATCGAACAGATGGATGTGAGTTGCATCATGATCAGAGTCAGATGTTAGCCACCGCTGCGTGGACACACGCAAGACGAATCCACGCGTAGTGCATTTCGAGTAGGAAGAAATCTTCGCGCGAATATAAAGGTTATTTCGACACTCTGTGGTACTAAAAACACGCCGTGATCGTGGGTTAAAATGAAAAGGTCGTCGAGAAGGAAATAAATAGAATCCCTTTTTCCGTTGTGTTAGACGCCGGTAAAGTTAATAAAATATAATCTCCTTTTCTGTGGTTTTAAATCTGTTGGTGTTAAAAAGCTGTACCTTTGGATAAATATTGTTCTTGAGTAATTTGTAAAACTAGACCCGGTATTGAAATAAAAATAAATAGTGTACGACTAAACAACAGTGTGCATTTCATTTTCTCCTTCGTTTGCGAATTCATGGATAATTTGGTGAACAGTGTTCTGCGGACAAGAGTTGGGGAATAAGTGAACCAGTGTTACGACGACCCCAACTTATTTCCCCACAAGCTCATAACGGAGTTTTGTCTTTTTCAACACGGGAACTGAACCACTCTAAAGAAAACGTATTCCCTATAGACCCCACCATATTTTAGTTCATCTGCCATATTTAGTTCATCGTAAGCCCGTGCTACAACTCTGTGAGAATTTGCGATTTGCAATTAAAAAAAAATGTGTTCACGTCTAGGCTCGCCTTTCATGGGACAAATAATTAAAAACAAAATTGTACCCAAACGCAACTCAAAATGGTGTCAAAAAGATCGAAATTATCAAAAAGCCGACGCAGATAATTCATCCCACATTATTTGTCCTTCAGAATGTAATCCTTTAAATTTTCACTCCCTGAAACTTAGGCAGAGAATTCCTCAAAATTGAATGATTGATTTAGGAAACATGTGGGCTGACATTTATAAGTCAGACGAATCATTTTTTTAAATTCGCCTTTTTATAATTCGTTTTTGAAGCATTATTCTCTAAATCGGGGATACGTGAGTTCAAAGGCTTCAGTCTGTCCTCAAGTCACTTCTTTCTACTCACAACGTATCTGCAGAACTTAAACGCAAACTTGAAGTGAAATAATCAAAATAAAGGGAGACCACAGACTTAACGTCGAGAACTCCTTATTACCTTCGGGATTAATCCGTTAGATACCTCGTTCCCGCATGTATAATATATAATACTTCTCGTGATTATTTATTTCCACGCAAGCACTGCTGTTTTATAAATCATGAGCAAGACGCACATGGAGAAATACATAAGTCCCATTAACAGTGCCTGATTGTGCACAAAAGGACCCTCTGCTGCCTCAAATGGGATGTTATAGTAATGGAAAATGTCCTCAACAGGCCTGAATCCAATTAATCATCGTGATTATATGAAACGTCTTTATCGTACCTACGTTGCTTGCCAGTGTGTGAACTGGCTCAGGTCATGGCAGCATCCTTCGCACGGCACAATGGATCTCCGTTTACACATTTGAAGTGTGTTGTATCGTCGTGAGCTTAAACAAAAATATAATATCATATATAAAAATTGTTGACGCAGTGATTATTATTAGTCAAGTGGTGGAAATGTCTTACGCAATATATTTGCGTTTATTGAGTGAAACATGTACATCGAAAAAGATACATGAGCAGTAGGTATAATTATTAGTTATTGTAAGCTCTTTGAGGGCAGTCAGATATAATAGGAGGAGGTGGTCATAACAGTGTTATTAATCGATCTTTTTTTCTTTTGATGTGTCTTAATTCTTAATTTACTGAAAGAAAACATTGTTTAGGTAATTGATTTTTATGACTTAACACGTTGATGTTGGCAGACTTTCACATTTCGCTGCATCGGGCGGCAGTAAAAATGGGACATAACATTACCGAGCAGACGATCAACTTATCGTTAAAAGCTAGCTTAAAAAAAACGATAATCTGAGCTTCACGGGCAACACTTTGCCAAATCAACCGTTCCCTTGTAGCGGATTCACACAGTACACAAACAAATATGAATAACAACACAGAAAGGAAAGCTATTACTACTATTTATTGGCCTATAGGAACCCGAAAGTTCATGACCTTACCGATTCGACTCCGCCATTGTTCCTTGTCCCGTGCGCTCTCCTTCCACATTCGACCATCCGATCCGATCTCCTCGAGGCCCAACCTAACATTGTTCTCCCATCTTCGTCGCGGGAGTTATGTTTTTCTAAATGTGCACTTAAATGAAATAAAGAAAACACTTTTAAATAAAAATTTATATTTTAATTTAGTTTTTTCGAGGATATGAACCGTCTGCTCTTCGGAGAGTCGTTTCTTAAACTCAATTTATTTTACATCAAATCTTAGTTCTTAATAGATTGTATTTCCATCTAGAGAGAATGTGTAATTAGGTATAGCCGTAACATATATTGCGATAGACATTACATTGTAATTTGCTTATTTTAATGTTTCTATTGAATTTTATTATTTGTTACCTGCAATTATGTTTCCGTCTAGAGGAAATGTGTGATTAGGTTATACATTTCGGTTGATGGATTTTTTGGTGTCGCCGAAGGATTCTTTGACGTAACACGCGTGCACTCCTAATGATGGATGTAAATCGACTGATGCGAATTAGGGATGAAAATTGGGGTTTGGGATTTGCACGGCTATTAGGCAATCATCGTCGTGCTCTCTCATGCACTTTATTATTATTATTTATTGGCCTGTAAGAACCCGGAAGTTCATGAGCTCACCGACTCGGCTTCGCCATCGTTCCCTGTCCTCGGCACTCTCCTTCCACGCTTGACCATTCGATCCGATCTCCTCAAGGTCAAACCTAACATTGTCCTCACATCTCCGTCGCGGCCGTCGTACCGGTCTCTTTCCCGTTGGTCTACCGTCAAGAATTCTATGCACGGTGCTATTGTTCCCCATTCGCGCCACGTGTCCGGCCCATCTTAATCTTCGCGACTTGATTATTCTCGCTATTGTAGGTTTGCGATATAGCTCTTCCAATTCGTGGTTATGGAGTCTCCTCCATTGTCCTGCGTCCTCGTCATATTTACCTCCAAAGATGCCCCTCAAAACTTTATTCTCGAATACGCGGAATTTGTTTTTTCCCGTTTTGTGAGAGCCCATGTTTCGCATCCATATAGAACAATCGGCATGATTATGCTTCTATAGACACGGATCTTTATGTTACTTGATAGCAGTCTAGATTTCAGCAGTTTACTGACTGCATGCCAACTCGCGTTGCCGGAATGCAGTCTCTTGTTAATTTCCTTCGACATTTCATTACTGGCCGTCAGTATCGTTCCCAGATATTTAAATTCTTCAACTTTTTCAAATATCTTACCTCTGACGTTTATATGTGTTATCTGAGGTCCACCTGCTCTCGCCGTAATCATGTATTTTGTTTTGTCTTCATTTATATCTAGGCCCACCTCTTCTGCCGCTTGCATGATGATTTCACAGTTTTTACTAACAGTCTCTAGATTATCGCCCAGAACGGCGATGTCATCCGCATATGCGAGCACTTGTGTGACCCCGTTCAGGGATGATCCGGCCATGTTGTCGTCTCTCTCATGCACTTGTGGGGGGTAATAAGTATTTACGCCAGACACGGGCGCGCGGTTCACTTCTTCCCCAACGATGTTGCTTGACGAATATCCTGGTGGAGCCGTGGTCACTTGGCTGGTTGGCTCTTCTTAGGTCTCGAGGTCGTTTTGAACGAGTTTTTGTCGTTCAACAATTTCATCATTCGTTCCATTAGTTATTTGTGTTTGGCTGGTATGGGTTCGTATGATTTTCGATAAAATGTCGAATAACTTGAGATCAAACACTGGTACATAACATTAAAAAAAAGGAGTTTCACTTTATTTGTACAGATAAACAAACCCTAAGCACTTTCATTTGGTATTTTAACAGCGCGGTGCACATTATGAAAATCCGACAATAATAACTTGCGGACCGAACGGAACTGGAATGGATCTAATTTAAAATGAAACTCGTTTTAAGTCTTTAACGGGAATGGTTGTGATACTCAAATTGCCGACAGACACGTCTTTCCTTTTGCTTGGTGATCGTAGCGTGTGCACCAGTGTGCACACACTACGGTTGTTGAATAACGATTCGTTAAGCGATGTGACCATCCGCGATGATGTTTGAGTAAAGACTGATCCCAATTAGGGATGAAATTGGATTTTTAATGTTTGCACTTGACAACCAAAAGAGAACATACTTCTACTCTCTCATTGCCACATCCGATGTGTGGTGAATTTGGTTGTGTGTGCATGAATTAATGTAGTTCTGGGCGGCACCCAGTGACCTAATTCGGTAATAGGGTGTTTTCAGAGTACATTGATCTGTACGAAGACAGAACTGTGAAAGAGAGGAAAATTAAGCTGGTGCTATTCACCTGCAAAAAGAGAGGATTGATCCCAAGCGAATGGATGATCTGAAGGAAAGTCAATAGGACGCCACTGATGCTTGGGAAATAATCAGCATGAGAACCAGACTCTAAGACGCTGAAATAACCCCAGCGATTTTGCTATGATGCAACAGCGTCGTTCGTTTAGACTTGTTGTTGCTAACCGACATTATGTGATTTCCGATGGGAATCTCATGGGCTAGCAAGATGGAGTTGCCGTATGGCAAAAGAGTAGCTAAACTCAATTATGCATTATCTGCATAGGATAATGAGTTTAGCTACGCGTTCCTTGGGAAATCAATGATTATCAGGTGAATACCGAACGGTGGGATAGGGTTTAGTATGACACGCTGAAAGCGGTCGAAATAAGGCGGAAATTGTGGTTGGAATTGTGGGTTGGTTCTCCATGTAGTATAGAGAACCCCGACACACTCTGTTGGCACGATGCGCTTATCGCGCTATTATAAAAGAACGACACGATAGAAAAACGAACGAAAATTGTTATGTATTATGGATATTTTGAGTATATCCTTTTGTTGCACGATGAGTTTATCGAGATAATAATAATGATTCACGAAACGACACAATAATAAAGAACGAACTGAAATTGTTTGTGGGCTCCTCGATAGTATAGTGGGTAGTATACCCGCCTATCACCCGGGAGACTGGGGTTCGATTCCCCGTCGGGGAGCCCCTGGCGCAAGACTAATGACCTTGCCCAGAAAAAATAAATCATTGTGGAAAATTTAACAAGCCTCAGGACTTGCTAAATAAGGCCAAGACCGGTTGTAGTGCCGATGATGATGGTGATGAAATTGTTTGTATTATGGATATTTTAGAGTATCCTTTAATACCGAAAAGACGAAACGTACAGAAAAAATACAAAGTTTAGTTTTATTACATTTATTTCGTACCAACAAAGACACGATTTGGACTACAATAATTTTTGAAGAAGAAAATGGCAAATGGCAGAAAGCAAATGGCTTTTATAGCGTTATAAGAGGGCAGTCCTGTTTTACATGTATGTGTACAATATGGGAATGAAACATTTTACATTATTAATGAAATAGGCGGAGCATTTGCATCCACATGGTTTTGCATGCTGTTAAAACATGTGGAAAAAAGTCGGTACAAAAATAATGATATTTTAATGAGGTAATTAAAACAAGGTTCCAGAATGCAGAGTGTTTAGAAGAGACCTGTATGAAATACAAAACAATGGATGGAATAAGAATGAATAAATTCTGGGTAACGCGTATCTTTGTAACGATAGATAAATGTCATCCTTTGCCTGAACTTGGTTCGTTGTTTAATTTGAATTTGTCTTCATAAAATAGGGAAAAACCTCAGCATGACGCGACACACCCATTAAACCTCCCAGCCAATCGAGGTGAATAAACACTTGTGTATTCATTCGACCGTCGCTAGGCATAGGAGGAATGAAGAAATCAAAAGGAGAGTGCAATAACCCAGGGTTGATCTGGCTATTGCGTGCGTGCACTAATGCAAACTCTGAGGCTGGCCCAGTGACCTATTTCGGTGATCTCAGTGACCTAGTTTGGTGATCTCAGAGTGCAATGAACTCTGAAAAGTTGAAAATGGGATGGAGAGGAAAAAGGTTTGTGCTATTCACCTGACAAAAGAGATCATTGATCCCCAGCGAATAGAGCATCTGGGGAAAGACAAAGTGACGCTACATCGGCTAGGGAATTATGACCGTGAAAACCAAATTAAATAAATCGAAAATTTCCCCGGCGGTTGCATGATGATGCAACCGCGTCGCTTGGCCTGACTTCGCCGTTGCTAACCGAGATGAAATGCGATTTCCGGTGAAAATCTCATGGGGTTAGCGAAATGGAGTTGCCGTATGGCAAAAGGGAGCTGAATTCAATTATGCATTATCTGCATAGAATAATGAATCCAGCTATAGGTCCTTTTGGAAAACATGATTTTCAGGTGAAATAGCTTTTTGGGGGTATTTATTGTTGGGTAGGTGCGCTGTTAACAGGCGGAAAAGGGTTGAAATAGTGGGTTGGTTCTCCATGTAGTATAGAGAACCCCCACAAGTGCATTACCTCTTGTGTTCGGCGCAATATCACCCCAAGCACTGTGTTTGGAGTTGAAATCTCCCGCCAGAACAAAATAATTGTTGTCCGAGTCTAACTTGAGATTACGAAAAAGGGGATCTAGTTCGCTGATAAATTGCGAACACTGAGGAGCTTCAGGCGCATATACGGATACCATGTATAGACGCCTTTGACTTTTCAAAGGTATATCTATAATGCAAGCTTCCAGCAACTGACATTTGTGTACATCTGTGCTGTAAACGACCTTGTGATGAATGCCTTTCTTAATTAAGAGAGCAACTCCACCTCCTTGTGTGGCGTGTGGACGATCTCGTCTAATGTCTTTATAGTTTTTGTAGCCCAATTGTTGTCTCTGGTTTAGCTTGGTTTCGCTAGCTAGAAGCACATCGGGGCGTTCGGCTTCAAGCAGGTTACCGAGATTATCCCTTCTTTCCACGTGGATTGGTGAATTCACATTCACAGCAATAATTTTTAGTGTTAAATTAGTTGGACAGATCATCATTTGTGGTATGGTGGGCTGTCTGAGAACAAGGACGAATAAATAATATTTATTCGGGCCGCTTGTTCAGTCAGTTTTTTTTTTCAAATCTAGCAATCTGTCCTTGTATGGCTAACAGGATTGCTCTTATGTCTGAATTTGCTTCTTGGGCGGGCGCTTTTATGACGTTGCGTGAGAGTTCCGCCGCCGTTGTATTAATTGCATTACTAGCCATTTGATGGCATGCTAGGTGCGGAAGATTTTGTGACATTACTTCCCTGTGCCGCGAAGCTTGAGTTTAATGGACTACCGGCAATTTGAGCGAATAATACACAACGCAACGATGTTATTATAAGAACGAACCCTTCATTCGTTTCTCTTCTTCAAGTTGTTTTTTTTTTAATTCCAACTTGGCTTTTAGTTGTTGGAATTTCGGACAAACTCTAAAGTTGGCCGGGTGACCTGTATTTTTGCACAGGACGCAAGATAGTTTGCTCCTATCCTGAACCTGTTCTGTACCTAAGGGGCATTCCCCGACGGTATGATTGTTTTGGCACTTTACACATCTAAATTCCATACGGCAGTTAGATGCAACGTGGCCGAATCGTTGGCACCGCATGCACTGCAGCACACGGTCAACTTTACTTATTTTTTCCCAAATTATTGTTTGGTGGAAAATAACTCTACTGTTCCTAAGTGCATCGACTTCTGTCAAGAGGGGATGTTCACGTAAAATTCATATCAATGTGATTTGAGATAGGACGGTTATTACGACCTAAATAAGAAATGAGCATTCTTGAAGCTGCGACCACCTACTCAGCATTTCAGTAGAAGTTTTTAATAAATCCCAAACGTTGCTCGTTCGTGAACTTCATCATCATCATTCGGCACTACAACCGGGATCCGGTCTTGGCCGTTTTTAGCAAGTCCCGAGGCTTGTTAAATTTTCCGTAATAATTTGTTTTTCCGGGCAAGGTTATTAGCCTTGCGCCAAAGTCGTGAACTTCACCATTATAAAAATTTAAACCTCGACTGACGTTCTAACGTTGACAGGACCTAAACAAATTTAAGGGTGCGTTCGTATTAAAATACAAAATCGTTATACCCCTTTTGAAAAACGCTTTATTAGGCATCGGATGAGCAACACAACTTATATTTTCTGCACGATGTTTAAAGAAAAAGACTACAGTTCTTAAATTGTGCTACCTCATAGTATCCATAAATGTTTCTGCGTATCCCTTTAGTCCTTATTAAAAAACACATTTACGATGCGAAGGTTATGAAAAACTTTATTCGCAGTAATTTTTACTCTGACAAATCAAAAAGCAGCCCTCAAACAATTTGCCGATATCTGCAACGTACTCAGTTTTTGACATTTTCCTTTTTCGATAAAAATTAATTTAATGGATCCTTCTGTCTAGATTTACTGCAGGGCATCTCGTCCCCATCAAAGGTTTAATGGTGGAGGTAATTAACGCTGCATGTGGGGATAACCGAAATCAATTTTATATGCATAATGGAATAACAATTAGTCTAGGTAGGAGCATCAAGCACAGGCAAAGGAGGACGCTAGTATAGACTATTCTGTAACAAAGGTATCGAACACTGTCGAATAGAAAAGATGAAACCACATTTTATGGCTGTCTCGGCGTGATATCCCAAGGACTGCTGTTGGGAACTAGTAACTTTTATTAGCCAAAAAGGAAAATTTCATCCAACGTACAACGTAAAAACCCAATTATGTGAAAGGTAATTGTAGAATGCAGATACCAGAGGCAACGAAGTTCGAAATATATTCTTGAAAAGTAGGAAGAGATGAGAAGGACAATGCTTTTCGATTTCAGATGAGAACTTTACTTATTTTTACCAAAGAGCGATTCCTTTTACTTTCGAAACAAGCACTTATGGGAAATGATGCTTAACGTTAAATGGCATCATGAGACTTAACGTGTTTTTATGCGCCTGCATTTAAATATAACACCATGTAATGCTGGAGAAAGTCCTTGCCTGGCGAATTAGAATTGGATGCTAGATTGGTTTCCTTGCCCAGGTCACGCCGTTGGGTATTGAAAATCGGAATTGGTGCTGCGGTTGTTTTCGAAAATGCTGTCATCAAAATTTTTTGATTTTTATCTGTTTCGTGGGTGATCCGCATGATTTAATTAGACAGGTGTCGCTGTGCAACACATTTTCACAATTTTATTCTTCGAAATTTATAAAGGAAATAAATAAGTTCGAAATATTCAAGTATTAGATTATTCATATATTTCGACTTTTCAAAATTTTTTCTGTGACTATTGCGAATTTCAGTTTAGTTGAATTCATTCAACCCTAGCACGTACCCTCCATATTAATTAATACCTGTGTTGATGACAGTTGGGCATCGTTATGTTCTTCGGTGTTGATGTTAGGTGCGGAGTGTATCGCCTCGCAAGCCACCAGAAACTCGTTGCTCCTTCGTATACTGGTGTTTCAAATATTCTTTTGAAAGTCATACAAAACAATGTGACTTCCCTCCAGGGTGCGTTGTGATCTCTTGGAATTTCACGAGTTGCGGGGCCTCAAATGTCTCGCCTTGCTTAATTTGTTTTGCTCAATCTGTACATGGAATATAGTACTCTTTGCTTTGTTCTCCAACTTCTTGAACAGCACACCGCTTATAAACCTTTTGGATTGAAATTGTTAGTAAAACGAACAGTCCGAAGTACCTTTTCAATGTCCTTGACTTTATTTTTCAATGTATTTGTCCTCTTGGAGATTTACTCACGATGTTGGTCAGCGGTTCGACCTCGGAACTTCAACTGATCACGAAATTCTTTTTTTTTTTTTTTAAAACTGTATTTATTAACCATAATTAAAATTTGTACATTTAAGTAATACAGTGACTTAAAATTAAAGTCGTGACAATTGCTTACATGTAATTATTATTATAATACATTTTCCAAACAATGTTTTAAGAGTTATAGGCTATATGTGTGTTTATACATTTAGTAGGGTTTCGTCTTCCTGGAAAAGGTCAGAAAACCAGGAAGATCACGAAATTCAAATTTACCGCCTTTTATAAATTTTCTAGTTGAGAATTGTCAACTATTTTATGGTCAAAATTCCCAGAAACACACATAAGAGTTTGCGTGTTTTAATTTGGGTTGTGTTCTGGGAATTTGTTAGAATTTTAGTTGGATGGGTTCTAGGAATGGGAATCATGAAATGCGTTTTGAATTTAGCATTTCATGATGTCAATGCTTTTAGGAATTGAGTCAATGTATGATGAATTAACTTTTGGTTAAATTCGTTGTACATGTGACTCAGTATGGGATTTGAAATGAAGCAATGGAAAATTTGGGATTTGAGTTTATTATGTGGAATTGAATCAATGAGCGGTAAATTAACTTTGGGTTAATTTATTGCTCATATGGTTCAATATGCAATTAGGAATTTTAGGGTTTGATGATATTGGGGATTTGGCTAGGAGTAGCGATTTAGGATCGCTACACCTGCTTAAAGTGGCTTGAAGATATTTTGATAAAATTTCACAAAAATTCCATTTTGCCTTCCATTAAAAATTGCAACCTGAGCCATCTCTCTACTAGGCGCTTCCAGTTAAACTTAATACCTGCATTAATATCAAATTTTCAGGAATATAGAATTCTGTAGCTAAGTTTAACTTTCCACTCGCGAATTTATTTACACACATTCTTTCTCCCAGCTGACCAGGTGAAGAGCATTCAAACATGACGCTTTCCTGTTAAAACATCAGTTTTATTAGCCGTTAATGGTGTCGCCCTTGATTGACATTGCCGCTAACTGGCATTGCTCTTCAATCTATTGCTCGTCTATAGGAGAATCCCTCTTTTGTTACCCAGCAAATATAATGTTTGACCCTTTGGTTTATTTATTGCATCTTGGATGGGGTCCTCACGTGGGGTTCCCAGTAATATTCAATGGATGGTGACACCCACATGGGGTTTCCAGTAATATTCAATGGATGGTGATACCAAAGTTTATATAAATTAAGTAGAATTTCATAGACAACAGCGCCAAAGACGATTTTGGATATGTTAATGGTATAATGGCAGTCAAATGCTCTTTGCTCTTTTATTCATGGGTGGCCCCTTTTATCCCGTGCAAGATTTTTTTGTTGGAGTGAGATTTAGTTGAAACTGGTTTTATTGACGGTGATATCATCATAGAGTTTCTGTTTAATAGATTGAACAAGTTATCGCTAATCAACCCAAGGAAGTTCACGTTACATGATTTCAACAAATAATGGTATTCGGGTGGGTAATTCTAGCGTGTAACATTCCTTTTTATAAAAAAAAAAAAGGTTGTTTGTCCCTTGTCATCGGGCTCGTTTACTGATTATACTGGCCAACAAACTCGTAGCCCGCATATTCGTTTATAAGTCAATCCAACACTGAAACAGATTATATGAAGCTAAGCTGATGCAGTTTTTATTTACACAGACTCGCGCACAAAAAAGATTTTGAAGTGTATTTAAATGTCAGAGCACAGTATGATCGGAAGAAGAGGTAGTGCATGAGTAAGGAAGGCGTCGATGTACATTGAGCTTAAATGCTTGGATATGTTGCGATTTTTGTTCCAAACCATAAAAATATAAATTTTGTAATAGGTACTCACAGTTGTGCACCGGGTTTGGATCAACGGGGGGCCACTACTCAACTTGCTAGACTTGTTTGTTCGCTGCTATGTGGCTGCTTTGTGACAATCGCCTTGTTAATGATGATGTTGCGTTTTGGCACACTCCTTACCTATTATTGTTTATCACTTTTCATCATCATCATCATCGGCACTACAACCGGAATCCGGTCTTGGCCTTATTTAGCAAGTCTCGAGGCTTGTTAAATTTTCCATAATAATTTATTTTTACGGGCAAGGTCATTAGCCTTGCGCCGAGTTTATCACTTTTGCGTAACAAATAAATTAGGTGTAATGGAATTTTTATTGAAAATTAGCAAAAATATGCTACAACACCAATTTATCCAAATGCGACACACTTCCGGATTTCAATAACATTTGCACTCTTGAGTTGAAGAAGACGGCGAATTAATTATTTTTTGTTCTTAATGTATAATTTTTTTGTTTATTTTTTCCTCTTCGTTTAATTCCGGCAATATTAATTACAGTTAATATTTTGTAACACTACTTCAACTATTAATTATTTGGATACCACACTACCTTTTATCTTTTTTTGTATTTTTGGTCAACTATCTAATATCATTAACGCAAGACTAATTTTAATACACGTGTCCATTTCCAATTAACAACTGAGAGAGTCAATCGCTCATTCTTGTCCTTTTATACGAGGACTCAAATTTGTCACCACCTCGCCATTTCTTCATTTATTGGAATTTGGTTTCAGCTCTCGCTGTCAGGTGTACAAGTATATAATGGTCATATTCGACAAACATGCTGGGAAGGGTCAATGTACCGAAAAAATATTTGTGAAAATATCCAAGGTCCATGTTAAGAGAATTTTTTATAATTTCTTTTGAGGCAAGAATTACGACAATTGCGAAATAGGGGATGGGCAGGGTGGGAAATGTTTGTATTTACCTTTTTCCTTTGAATTAAGGCTATTCTTTTTGAAAAGTTGTACATGTGATATACGATAGAAAGTTTGACCATGAAAACTGCTTTCGGGATAGGATTACGTTGTTAGGGAAAATGAAAATTTGATATGAAAAATTACAATTTGCTATTGAGGCGAGGGAAATGTTGTCTTCTGGTATGATAGATGTACGTAATTTAGGGATAGGGACATTAATTGGCGTTTATTTAGATGGAACAAGGGTGGTATGGGCGCGGGGCGGGATATAATTTAATGATGTAACATGTAACAGATATTACGACGATGGAGAAACACATGATCAGGTAGAGCATTCCACATTCGTGCTGTTCGGCTAAAGAAGGACTCTATATTTATTTGTGCGCTTAAACTTGACTTTCAAAGCGAACTGATACGGATTTTCAGATTGACGGGTATCGCGGGAAAATGTCTGGAGAAGCGAACAAATTCAGCTAGTTCAGTTGAGTAACGACCGTAATATTTTCTATAGAAGAGAGACGTTATTAAGTAAGTTTATTCGGGTGGGAGGAAAGAGACACATCCAGTGTGTTGGTGGTATGACCACCTATGCCTGGTACTCATGTTGGCTCTTTAACGAATTGAGTTAAACTATTTGAATCAGCCAAGACAAGGACCTACTTATCTTCAGGAGTTGAGTGTCTGTAGTGGCGAAGCCACTGAGAGTTATGCATATTGAAATCATCCACAATAACGATCTCCGTGCGGACACGAGGTCAAGATAAAGTCTATGGGATCAGATAGGGCTAGCAATTCGTTAAAAAGTGCGGACCATGCTTGTTTGGAACTTAGCATGTATTCTATAAGGATGGCAACTAAGTAACTGCCGTTTTTTTTGCAAATAAATGAAACATTTTTTTAAATAGAACGAATAAACTTTAATCAATGATATATTTTCCATTTTGTTCGATGACCTGTTGCCATCTTTCTGGCAACTTAATAATTCCACGTTCATTGAACTTCTGATCTTTAACGGCAAAAAACTGAATCAAGTGCGATTTCACAGCGTCATCATCATTGAAAGTTTTACCATCCGACGAGTTTTCCAAAGATCGAAATAAATAGTAATCTGATGAGACAAGGTCAGGGCTATATGGTGAATGTAACATTAATTCCCAACCAAGCATCAATAATTTTTGGCGAGTGACCACCTTCGTTGTCATTCTCTTAGTCTCGAGAGCTCTAATTGTAATCGCATTCTCTGGCGATTCTCTTGGGAGACCTCACCCAACGCAACATTTTCTTTAGCTGCAATGTCAAGTGGTGTCCTCCCAGCCAAGACATTTGTGGCATCTTTGGATACCGTTCGGAATCCGCAGGATACTTATACTGTACGAATGGGGGCTCCTGCCCATATGTGAGCTGCATACATTATAATGGAGGTGTTGAAACTGGTCATGAGTTTCCTAATGTGCGGCCGGGGTCCACCAACATTGGGCAGCAGTCTCGCCAGAACTATGCATACCGCTGCTGTTTTTTCACCCGTTTTCCTCAGGTGTTCCTTGGAGGTCAACCTGTTGTGTATAACACCAAGATATTTAATATAGGGACTGGATGTGATCGTTTGTCCTCCTATTTCCAGATCAAGATGTTCAACTTTCTTGCGGTTGCTTATTAATACTCCCTCCGTCTTATGTCCAGCTACTTTCAGTCCGCCCATATATAGCCAGCATTTAATGCTCTGGATTGCTTGGGAGCAAATATTCTCCAGGTCATCTAGATGTTTAGCGACGGCTACTATTGCCAAATCATCTGCGTACCCAATGATTCTAACCCCTTCTGGTACATTGACCCTGAACACACCATCATACATGATATTCCATAACAGCGGTCCTAATACAGTTCCCTGAGGTACACCCGCTGTTATTTTATATTCCTGTAGTCCCTCATCTGTGTTATAGAGCAGTCTTCTATCCTAGAGATAGTTTGCTAGTATACACACCTAGTAGGGTGAGATTTGTAGATTGCCCAATGCTTCTAGAATCCGATTCCAGTTCACCGAGCTAAATGCATTTTTAATATCTATTGTTCATCATCATCATCGGTACTACAACCGGGAACCGGTCTTGGCCTTATTTAGCAAGTCCTGAGGCTTGTTAAATTTTCCGTGATAATTTGTTTTTCCGGGCAAGGTCATTAGTCTTGCGCCAGAGGTTCCCCGACGGGGAATCGAATCCCGGCCTCCCGCGTGACAGGCGAGGATACTAACCACTGTACTATCGAGGAGCCTAATATCTATTGTTACCACCGCGCAATATTTTTTTGTACCTCCTACCCACCGTGCTCCAGTTATCGCATTGCGAGCGATGTCGCACACCACATATAGTGCCTTATCGGTTGATCTACGTTTCCGGAACCCATACTGCCATTCAGAGAGCCCCGATGCCCCCTCAGTGAATTGTTCCAGACGAGTGGCAGTTACTCGCGTAAGCAGTTTTCCTGTTGTGTCCAACATGCACAACGGCCGATAGGACGACGGCGCTTTTGGATTCTTGACTTCTTTTGGTATAAGCACAAGCCTCTTTTTCCATCGTTTAGGAAATTGTCCTGTTTAAAGGTAGGTTGTGAAGAGACTGCTGAAGAATTGCGGTTTTTTGTTAAAGCAGTCGTCACTACAGCGTTAGGGATATCATCCTGTCCAGTTGTATTTTTTTTTAACAACTCTTGCAACCAAGAGCACATCTTCGGTGGTTACGGGAGGTGTGCTCCTTCAGCGATACTCCACTCCTCTTGCACTCTCAACACCTCATCACACTGCGGGAAGAAGACATGGCCATGTCACTTTTCCTTTTTTTTTGCCTACTGTTGTGTAGTCTTTTCATGACTACCCTGTAAGCGCTGCCTCATGTGTTGTTATTTAATTCATCACTTAGGATGCAGAACGCATCATATTTACTTTTGCGGACTACATTCCTCAAGTCCTTCCGTTTGTTGACGAATTCCGCATGCAATTGTGAGTATGTGTTAGGGTTTCTTGCTTTTTGTTGCAAGCGTCTTACCCTGTTGCACTCCGATCGCACATGGCTGATTTCTGAGTTCCACCAATACACTGGTTTTATTGCCCCTTCTGGTTGTCTTTGTCGTGGCATAGAAGCGTCACATGCGGTAGTTAGCCACTTCATGACTTTTCCAGCCTGCCTGTTCACATCAGCCTCTGCATCAAACCGTTCGATTTGGTCTTCTAATATATAATCGGGCAGTTCTGCATCGAGGTCCTTCTCTTTCCACTCATTTTTCTGGGCCCTCTTCGCCAATTTGCCAGTGATGAATCCTCTGTAAGGTAATATTTCGTACATCACGGCTCGGTGGTCACTATGGGTGTAGGTGTCCAAAACTAGCCATTCCACACTTCTTGCCAACGTGGAGCTGGCAAATGTTATGTCGATTTTGTACCCGCCTCTCTCATTTATGTGGAGTGGCATCAACACCATCATTAAGTAACCCCACATCTAGGACTGCGAAGGCTTCGAATGGTGTCTGACGTCTACTGTTGGTCCTTGTGCTTCCCCATTCTACTGCCCAAGCGTTGAAATTTCCAGTAACTATAAGAGGGCTCTTATCTCTAATTTCTTGTGTTACCCTGTCCAAAAAGCATTTGAAATATTCTATTTCCCACCTTGGCGGAGCGTAACAACAGTAGAAATGAATTCCTCTGATCTTCGCATAGGCGAATCCTTCCAGCCGGTGGACACTTCTGCATTCCATGAGGGAATTTCCATTTGTCCAGCTGACCGGTGTTCCGCTGCTGTCTTCCTCCCATGTTATAGTACCAGTGCCAGGTATCCTGTACTGCTCATTGATGAGTACCAGGTCGGCACCATACTCCTTCACCGTTTGGGAAAGGAGATTATGGCATTCACACACACAATACACAAGCAAATAGTGAACAACACAAAACGCATAAGAAAATGCATCAGAGCCGTATACCATAGCGATAACAAAACAATTCCACATCAGTTGAATGTACTTGAGTTTAGAAATCGAATTCGTACACGCGGCAGTGGCCTGGTGTGTTGAGCATTTGTTACATTTTTGGTGATTCTAACCGCCATGGCGTCGGTTCGAATCACACGTTCTTCACTATCGTCGCAATACGCTATAGTCTCACCCGGAGATTCGAATGTGAAACTAGTTTACCTCCGGAAATTCTTTTATCTCGGAAGGTACTGTCATGTCTTATCCCCATCAGCCATCCGGGCCATCAGCCATACTTCCGAAATATAGTGCAAAATTTCTCCCGTCGATATCGCGGAATATACAGCGTGGCTGGGTGATATTGTGGCGGATCCGCCAAATCCCACGGTTTACCTTCCAAAAAAAAAAAAACCCATAATCATCACCCAAGACGCTCAAGTCCTCGCCAATGCATTCGCATTCGGCACATAAAAGTGCTGCACGCATTTAAGAGATCAAATCTATGATCTTTAAGTCCCTGTAAAGAAAACTAAAGATTTCCTTATTTGCTTACCAGGAATTTCCAATCAATTTCGGCATCTACGTCGCCAGTCAAATTTCCTTCGATGAATTCCGGTAAACAAATAACTAGATTTACATACATTTGTAACCTTCATGACAGGGATCATAAATACTGCGCCGTATGTATGTAAATCTAGTTATTTGTTTACCGGAATTTATTTAGGTGCCGAATGCGAATGCATTGGCGAGGACTTGAGCGTCTTGGGTGATGATTATGGGGTTTTTTTAGGAAGGTAAACCGTGGGATTTGGCGGAACCGCCACAATATGACCACCTTGCCACCTAAACAAACCTTCTATGAGATGATGCGAGAGTTCCGCGGCAACCGGTGCAACATCTGTGGCTCAAGTTGCAACTTCTGTGCACTGTTTGCTCATAAACTAAGCACAGGCTAGAAATACTTGGACTAGGCGAAGCGTAGGTGTTTTGTAAATGTATATTACAAAACTGTTATCCACCCAATGAATGTTCGGTGGTCTGGGATAACACACGGCAGAACCAATGTATAGCGACACTGGTCCACGTTTGCTGTAATAATCTAATTTTGAATGTTTAAACTGAAATTACTACCTTTGGTTGTTATTCTCAAATATTAGCCTTTTAAAGAAGTGAAGACTGGTGGGTACAATTTAGCAATAAATCATCATCATCGGCACTACAACCGGGAACCGGTCTTGGCCTTATTTAGCAAGTCATGAGGCTTGTTAAATTTTCCATAATGATTTATTTTTTCTGGGCAAGGTCATTAGTCTTGTGCCAGGGGCTCCCCGACGGGGAATCGAACCCCGGTCTCCCGGTGACAGGCGGGTATACTAACCACTATACTATCGAGGAGCCCTAGCAATAAAACATGAACTTTATTTCGATTGATTTTCATTGTTCATTGGTGGTGCCACATTGCTGACATTGTTCATTGGTGATGCCACATATTGTTAAGTGATGCCACAAATTTAAATATTGCGAATTCGCCGGTTATTTCGATTGCGAATCCGCAACAGTAGGCAATCATTGATTACAATATTTCGGACCCCAACCTTCCTTGAAGGTGGCTCTGTTCTTCCCACAGTGTGACATAACCACGCAGTGATAACGCTTGTAATTCAGCTTTTGCTAAAATATGGTCCTTGTTCCAACGCAAAAGGTGAAGATGTCTTCAAACTTAAAACTTCACGTTGGTAAGCATCATTTATTATTGTGTCCCGTAGAGAAGCCCAAAGTTGGAGAACAACGCATTTTCTTGAAGAGCAACAAATTGTTCCCGGTGATTAAAAACATCATCATCATTGGCACTACAACCGGGAACCGGTCTTGGTCTTATTTAACAAGTCTGAGGCTTGTCAAATTTTCCATCATAATTTGTTTTTCGGGGCAAGGTTATTATTATAGATTAAAAACATACCCACTAAAAATGTCCACCGTTCCTCCGTTTGAAGAAAGAATTTGGTTAATTGCCCACTGCGGCTTTAACAGAGAATGCAGATTAACTTTAGTAGGAGAGATACCATGTCATCATTTTGACGCTGTTCTGTGGTCATCCCAGTTGACCGATTAAAGATTTGAAATGGGAATAGCCCGCGAATAAAAATATATTTCGGAAAACTTGATAAATTAAAAAAAGCTTCTCTTAAAGTAATGGGTGGATATCTCTATTATTGGGAGATATGTCCAAAACCGTGGCACCCGAAACACCTCCAGAAGTATAGCTAGTCCATTACACATAAAATGGAATCAGTTTTAATAAGCAAGCAGACGAAAATTGAACACCTACATACACAAATAGGATGATATCCAAGCTGACGGTGCTAAGAAGCTTTTCTTTCACTTCGGCACGCACGTGTTCGTCTGGGGGGACAAGCTGAATGAACCCCTCGGCACCCTTACGGTGATCCATATAACGTTCTTAACTGCATCGTCGATCGAATGTATTCATCGCCAGTGAGAGAAAAACCGTCCACGAGCGTCGAAAGACTTAAACCGTTTTATTTTGAGCAAGTGGTCAATTTAGCGTCGAACTTTTCATATTCTAAGACCCGCAACGAGCCGATGGTCACCACAACCGCTTAAGGACGCATATATCGTCCAGAACTTTCAACGTTGAGGACCATTTCTCTTAACTTTCCAGGTATTGTAGCCCCTAGAGTGGAAGCTCCACACGGAGCACTCGTATGGCAACGGCTGCGTAATCAGTTAGAGGTACGAAACATTCTACATCACTGACAGCGGTAATAACGAAGGATGGCGACGCCAAACGAGGCGTTGCTTCCATTCAAACATCAGTCTCGCATGAGACACGTGAAAAGTTAAAGTTAAGATTGAGAAAACTGGCAAGGGAGATCGATTTAAGACGTGAAAATTCTAAGCGGTCAAACTATGAAACTCAAGATTTCAAATAATACCCTTCAATTTGCAGGCAATTCAGTTGTACGATTGTGAAATGCACGGCAAGAACGAAGTAGATATGTACCACTTTCAACATTTTCACCGATGTTGTCATTTTTTATGTATAGCTTGACAACTGTACAATGTGATGAATGTTACGTCTGACATATCCATCTTTGGAAACACCAACATCAACGTATTACGTATCAACTTCAGCCAATTGTCCCTATATGAATATTCCCACACTCTAAATAGCTTCTTTGTAGGTTTCTGTGGACTTTAATGAATCTGACGTCAGTTGGTTTTTCCTGTTATGAAACCGGTTAATTCAGATTTTTATTAGCTGCGGTTTATATTTATGAAGTCGGATTAATTAGAAACACATTTATCTTTATAGAATAACAGTCTGGCATTCTCTTGGAAAGCCTGAAACTCCGCTATGACAGACTCTTTAAAATTGGCTGAAATGCAACGCACCAGCATTGAATTCGAACGACAACGACATTTGGCGAACTGGTTTATAAAAAGCAGCCCACACATGGCAACGCCATCGAATTCGATGAATGGTAATGGTGGGTCTAAAAGCTCTACAATAACTGAGAACATACTAAACCATCCTTTTTTAGGCACTCCATTGTCTAATGGTGCTGGACATTCAAATTCTTCAACACAAGGGACAACATCAGGTAGCGGTGCAAAGAGTGGAACCATAGCAACCGCAAATCCACTATTTTTCGTAATGCCAAACAACAATACAAACCACCATCAAACGACAGTAGGTATAGGAAACAGTAACTCTGGCGTACCACCAGGTAAACAAGGCTCAGCTGTTCATCCACTGCCGTCGCATCATCCACATCATCATCCCGCCTTAGGTATAGTACTCTAAATAAATTGTTTTTCCATTATTATTTTTTCAATAACTTTATCATCCTTAAAGCTCAAGAAGGACGCAAACCAAAGCTACGACGCTTCAATTCCCACGACACATCGGCTAATATGTTTTCCGTTGCCGATTTTGAGAATGCCCGATTGGCCCGGCGTAATGAGATTGAAATGAAGCAACGAATGCAACAAAGAATGAAAATGAACTCTCTCAGTTCTGGAGGGGACTGTTCCACAGGTGATAGCAAAGGATCCAAACGTAGTAACGAAGTAAGTCAGAATGAATATTATATACATCCACGGTGTAAAATATTACCTTAATAATTATTTTACAGTCCCAGACAGATCTCTTAGCAGCAGAAGTATTTATTGATCGTTACCCTCTTCCCAGAGTTGTACGAATCTCATACAAAGATAAATTTAGCCACGAAACTATGCAATCATCATCGTCGAATGGATCTTCCACATCGACCCAGTCATCAACTGGCTCATCATCCGCCTCAACCGGTCAAGGAGTCAGTAAGAATCCAAATGGCAACAAAGCTAACTCTGACTTTACCAAGGAAAACGGTGAACTATATCTACTGTACAGATGGATACGCCAGCGATATATATATCACGGACACAACTCAAAAACTGGAGTGGCGAACCGAAAGAAGGGTGTCATGATACCTCAGGAGTTTCCAGGTAAAAACAATCAACGACTCAACACGATACCTTGTGTGCACGACGTATCATTTCCCTTTAAATAGAACTTGCAATTGGCCACTGCCACACTATTCGTCAAAACATTTTGACTAGTAATTTCACCCTATGATTAAGAAGCAAACATTATCTACCATTCCATTGTTTGCACAGGAATCCCAAATGAAAACTAATCTTGGTCATTTTTCAATGTCAATCTCCCAGCAATTTGGGAGATTTGCTAGTGGCGTAAACACTTAGTAACGACACTGTTGTTGATAATATCTTTATTCCTTTTGGAATAAGAAATTAGGAACCTCGGAAAGGTGGGCGTGGAGAGATTTATTCTACGTCGTCATCGCTAATGATAACTAATAACTTTTTATGGAGTATTTAATTGTAAATGTTGGTTTTCCCGTGTAATCCGAAACAAATTTGAATATTCTGCGATAAATAGTCTTTAAACATGCATAAGCGCAACTTCGTAGCTAATGGCCGCAAGTTCCTACTAATCGCGTTCAATAAAACAACCAGACTAGCTGGGTGAGTGGTAGTGACTCAAAACAATTAAATCATCTAAACGAAACTTTTTTTTTGTCATTCCTTCATAAAAACATTGTTGGACAGGACATTTGGAAGCAGTTTGTCATCAGTATCAATTAACTTTACTAAACCAGGTCGCATATGTATAGTCTCCGACATATTGTCGAGCCTTTTACGACTTGATTCAGTTATTATTCCTAGAGTCGGCTAATTTAGCAGACTTCAAACGATCAGTTACATGCCTATTGGAAGTCGAAGATTTGTGTCCTAGTAGATATAACTACATAATACAGGATGTTTTAACGGTTTTCAATTAGAAATCACTTATGTATTTGTGCGAACTATACGAAGCTTTCTGAGGCGGTCACACCATACTTTTAGCTATTCTTCGCACATTTCAATTTACACGTTAACCCTCCAGCGGTCTCGTGGTCTCTCGAACGAATTTTTATGGTATTTCCGTGCCAACAGCTATTTTGATTTGTACTTCGAGGACATCATGTTATACTTTTGGAACGGTTAATCCAATCCCATCGATTTTTTCCCGAATTATAATACCACAAG
The DNA here is from genome assembly GCA_963931805.1 of Microdon myrmicae. Classification (NCBI taxonomy): domain Eukaryota; kingdom Metazoa; phylum Arthropoda; class Insecta; order Diptera; family Syrphidae; genus Microdon; species Microdon myrmicae. Next base: position 37,556,894 of record OZ007496.1, read on the forward strand.
CTAAAGGCAACCAAGTGGGCGGAATCCGCACCATGTCTTACTTTAATTTTCAAGTGTACACATGCAAAGTTTTTTAATTTAGAACAGCCGGGCATACTGTGCAACACAACTTGTCGCAGAAAAAAAAAGAAAATAGATGAGGAAGCCAGGCTCGTTAAAGACCTGAGTCAAAAGTTGTTACATAAAGACTGGTGCAAAATTGCTACTTTTGTAAAAAAAAATTTAAAGAAGGAAAATATTTTTATTAGAATTGTTAAAAAAAGGCAGAGATTCAAAAAGCGCTTCTACGCCATCTAAATAGAACCACACAGTCGCCCGTGCTTGGCCACGCCGAAAAGTTGACACTGGTATCAACCTGTTGTCATCAAAACATTCCGTCTTTAGCGTTAGTAGTGAACTTTCAATAAAACCAAACATAATACTGGATTATGAAAACTTGATACCACGAACGAAGAAAAGTCTTGAATTGGCCAGCAGTCATTCCTGCTTAAGAAAGTCTAAGAGATATTCGCTCACCCTGTTTTACTATACAGTTGAATACATACAGTAAAAACTATGCTTATGCAGTAGTTTTTCGCGGTGATAACGCTCATCGAGAAGATCCCAATTCCCCATGCCGGGGAGTGCTGCTCGCCAATCATAACAGACTCGCTTCGTCTCTAATTGCCATCTCTTCTTCTCCGGATCTTGACTACGTCGCAATAAAAATCGACAAGCGCCCTAAGTCTCTTTTCATTATCTGCTTCTATATATCTCCTTCGCGACCCAGCGTGCCATACGAACTCGCAATAGAAGTGGTAGATAACATAACCGAGTTAAGCACCTCAATATACGATATCGTCGTTCTTGGCGATGTTAACCTTCCCCATCTCCAATGGATGTTGGCTGACGAACAAGCCTTCTACGTCTCAAACCCCACTAGCTCCAAGGAACGTATTTTTATAAACGGTCTTACCGACTCATGCCTCCATCAAGTAAGCAATGTCCCAAATCATATGGGGAGACAACTGGACCTCGTGTTCACAACGGACCCATAAAAGTCCTCAGTTGCCCCTAGTCCACACGCCCTCTGTACCATTGATAATTACCACCCCCCGCTGCTGTTATCCATATATTTTGATCATGAAACCTACCCTCTCTACCTCGTGACAGCTTTTCCTACAACTTCCACAAAGCTAACTTCCGCCTTTTAAATGAGCATCTTAGCAAAGCAGCGTTTCGCTTTGATCATTTGTGGGTAGAAGAAGCTACTGCCACTCTCTATAAGGAGATCTACTATGCCGTCGCCTTATATGTCCTCTATTCTCGTCACAGGTCATCGGTTTCATCGCCGCCATGGTACAACCGCACACTCCGCGCTCTTAGGAACAAGAGAAATAACTTATGGAACATTTTCCTCAAAACGCGTTCCATCCAAAACTACCCCAACTATCTCGGTTCCTTTTATAAATTTTCCAAGCTCTACAACTCCCTCTACACCAACTACCTCACAAAAACACAATCTAATTTGATCAATGACCCCACTTTTTTTTTCCACTTCATAAATTACAAACGTAAATCCAACCGCCTATCCTAACTCCCTTTCTTATGACGCGACTACCTCAACCGACCCCTTAACTACTGCCAATCTATTCGCTTCGTTTTTCAATAAATCCTTCACAGACATATCCTTCGAACCCAATCCGTCTCACTTGAAAGACTTGCCGGAATTCTCCCTCGGCCCCTTCACCCCTCAAATTTTCAGCGTCACGTAGTTGAGGAGAAATTAAACTTACTCAAAGACGAGTTCAGCCCTGGGCCTGATGGACTCCCGGCTGTATTTTTAAAGAAATGTTCCACTTCTCTTTCCCTCCCGATATCAAAGATATTCAATCTATCCCTTTCACAAGGGATCTTCCCTAGTATTTGGAAATCTTCCTACGTCACCCCCATACATAAAAAGGGACCTAAAACGATATAAGCAATTACCGTCCCATCGCCAAACTGTCTCATATTTCCAAACTGTTCGAAGGGCTCCTTTATAATGCGTTATCTTTTAGTTGTAAATCCATCATCTCACCCAACCAGCATGGTTTCCTTTCGGGTAGGTCGACCACAACGAATCTGATCGAGTTCTCATCCCATACTCACCGTGCCTTAGAGAGTGGCAACGAAGTCGATGTAATCACCACCGATTTCAGCAAGGCCTTTGACAAAATCTCCCATAATCTCATCCTTTTTAAGCTGTCCTCCCTAGGTTTCGAACCCCTATTGATCAAGTGGTTCTCTTCTTATCTGAAAGATCGATCCTACCGTGTCAAATTCAGAACCTCCCTGTCCAATCCTTTTCTTCCCAAATCAGGGGTTCCGCAAGGCAGCCACCTAGGTCCCCTCCTATTTATCCTTACCATCAATGATGTTGACTCCATTATTAAATACTCATCCATCTCCCTCTATGCAGACGACGCCAAACTCTACAAAACGGTCATATCTCTCCTCTCGACTCCTCATTTCTCCAAACGGACCTCGACAGCTTCTCAACTTGGTGCCGTAATAACTGCCTTAAACTAAACGTTGTTAAATGTCACCACCATTTTCTCCCACAAATGTCCCCCTGCCCCCCACGTTCCTACTTACTGCTAAACCAGCAAATATCATCTGTACCCTTGATACGCGACCTTTTCGTCCACCATCTCCCTTCAGGCACAATCAACTGCCCAAGCTTGCTCTCCATCATTCCACTTCACACTCACCCCCGTAACCCGCGAAACCATCATCTCTTCTATCAGCTCACCCACCACACTTCTTACGGCTCTAATGAACCTATTTCGCGAGTGCTGCGGCGCGCAAACTCCTACCCTACCTCCTTCAATTTCAACTTTACATCTACTGCTCCCAAACTTCATCAAATTTATTTATCTAAAAGTCCCTGTAAAGAATCCTTACCTTCCATGCATCTCTTCGCATACAAATTCCCTGTGAGAATTCTTTCCTAACTTATCAGGCATCCCAAAACCAATTCGGCACCTTCGGCGCCAAGCAAATCCGCCTAGACGAATTCCTGAAAACAAAATGGTTTGGATTACATACAATGTAACCATCATAACAGGGACCGTAAACATTGGGTCGCCTATTTCTCGTCCTCACCAAGTGTATCATAAATCATCATACAAACACATTGGCTGGCGACCTACACCCAAGGGACCAAAACAAATATACGCATCTCGCGTCTCTTGGCACCAATTAAATCCTACAGCACAAGCAAATGCAAATAGGTATGGTATACTTCCCTTGGCAGCGATGCAATAAACACATATTCCCTGTAAATAAGGTAGAATCAATTAGCAACATGTGCATGGGCATTGCGGTTATCGTTACAGCTGCAATGCATATCTTAGACAATAATTTAGATCCATTCTTTCCAATCCCTTTCTCCCCACCCCAGGGCTGCGCCAGGGCATTTCTGTTCTTAGTATCGTGAAAGTCTGGCCAAAAAAGAATTCTCTAATCCCTACGATAACCGCGCCCTCTACGTAAGCTTTGTTTGCCCTCCTCCAGAATATGGTAGTCAGGTCTGGTCGCCTTATCATATGCTTCACATTCACTGGATCAAAAGCAATAATTTTCCATTCCTACGTTTTGCTCTCCGAGGATTGAATTGGAAAAATCCTCTGATCCTACCCCCAATCAGCAGGTTATGCTTAATAAATTGAATTTCGACGTCAACAAGATATATCAATGGGGATTATCTAACTGAGTAGAATTCAATACGATAAAAACTCTGTGTTGTCTCTTGTCGTCAAAGACGTACCCGAAAGTAAATATACTGTCTATGAACGGCACTTGCATCGACTATGCCAAGGAACTATCGATCCTCGGCACTCGAATTCATTCGAGTCTTGTGGAGCGACCACATATTTGAAGCTGCGAAAGCTGCGGCAAAATGTATGAGGTTCCTTAAGAGATGCAAAAGATACTTCATTCCAACCAATCTGGCTGCTATTTCCAAGGCGTACATTCGTTCTAAAATTTAGTTCAACTCCATATTTGGTCAGGCGTATCCAAAACTGCACTACACGTGCTCGATAGGATGCAAAAACGAGCAGTGAAATTTTTTGGGGACCCAGCCGGAAGTCGATCAATTTCGTCGTTAGGACATAAATGGAACGTATGATGTCTGTCTCTTTTCTATAGGTATTATCACGGTCGTTGTTCCACTAAACTTGCTGAATGTGTTCCGCCGCCTCGGACATTTTCCCGTGATACCCGTCAATCTGTGAATGTGCATCAGTTCACGTTGAAAGTGGACTTTAGGCGCACAAATAAACATAGAGAGTCATTCTTTAGCCGAACCACACGAATGTGGAATGCTCTACCTGATCATATGTTTCCTCGTCGTTGCAATGTTCAGGCATTTAAGATCAATGTACATCGATACCTCCTTTCCCAATCCACTTCTTCTCCCTCCGCTCGCACTGTGCTCTGATGGTTAAGGGTAATCCAAAATACCTTTTTGTGCGCGCGTTTGTGTAAAAAAAAATATACAAGCTGTCTTCCCCTAATTAACCTCAATACACTTGAAGAGCGTAAAAATCGTGCCGACATTCCATCTCCATCCACCGTCAGGTGCGATCAATTGCCCAAGTTGGCTCTCTTTCATCCCATTTCACATAAGTCGCCGCAACTTGCGGAATCCTCGTTGCTCCTACTTGCCCGCCCATCACACCTCTTATGATTCTAATAAACCCATTTCGTTCTCTTTTATCCCATTTGACATAAGTCCCCGCAACTTGCGGAACCCTCGTTGCTCCAACTTGCCTGCCCTTCACACCTCTTATGATTCTAATGCACCCATTTCGCGAATGTTACGGAGGAGCAACTCTTACCCCAGCTCGTTTCAACTGTACCTCTCCTGCTATTAAAGTCCGTCTCCTTACTAGTTCCTCCTAAGTCAAAAAGCTCCTTGTAAATAAATCCTCTTGACCCAGATAGTCTTCTTCCTATAATTTTAAACGGTTTTCCCTCTGCGGAAACTGTTCCATTAGTCCTACTCGATTGGACAATTCCCAAATAGTTAAAAGACTGGGAATATACAATAGATTCTTCAAGAAGGTGACCCTTCCTCTTACTCTCCTTCTCCCTCTCTCTTTCTCTCTCTTTCTCTCCCGTTGGTGATCGTCAATACGGTTTTGGCAGCTACAGGTCCATAAACGATCTTATGTCTTACATCACCACCAGGTGAAGCCACACAGTGCTCTATTTCGCTAAATTCAATCCTGTCGCTCTGGACACTCCCCACCTTTTTGTCGAAATTACGCTCTTATGATTCTCTTTCTGAAAACTCAGGTCAAGTAGTACTTAATATCGTTAAATCTGTGGCTTATACGATCAATACTGGGGTGCTCAGGGCTTCGCTTCGTCGCCCATTGTTCTTTTTTCTTTCACCAATGATCTATTGTTCATCAGCCAATATCTGATTCACTTTTTTACTGATGACAGCATGCCGATAGATCTTATGTCCTTATATTAGACGACCATTCCCTCGGTATACTGGACCTGTTACTCACCTCTCGTGCTCATAAATACACAAACGGAGTTTCTTGGGCCTTATGCACTTCTGATCACTAACATATGTTATGTCGGGTAAATTTCCTCTTTTTTATTTAAATTTAACTTATTTCTATATTTTTTTTACTTAACTTTAATCTTATTCTACCCGAATCCAAGAAAAGCTAAGGCTGATGTTGCAGTTACTCTACCGACTTTGATATACAAGCCTTTATTTGCCATTCAACCACCAAAACTGTTGGTGCTGTTTAAGAACGTCTTCCCGATCTCAATGGCCCTACTGGACCATAGACGGTCTTCTTCGGGGCGCGTGTCTTCCCAATAGCAGCATCCATGTATATGATAAATCAGCGGTAGTCGAGATATATCTTGTATAAGGCTGCTCATGTTGTATTCGAGAAATCTTCTCATAATTCCTTTCCTTGCGTGTGATAAAGAATCTCTGTTGCGTCATTCATTTTCCAGCATTTGTTATTTCCGTTTTCTTCTTAGATTCTAAATTATAGGCTAGACAAAAAATGTTAAATTGTAGCTTAATTATCTTATATTATAACCTACTGGTCCTACGCAGACGCTCTACGCTAAACTTCACATGTCTATTGTACAATTTTCCTTTCGACGACAGAACTTTGTTTGTTGTTTAATTATGTTTATTTTAATAACAAAGAATTTTGTTTTTTTTGTAACTTAAATTTAACTTATTATTTATTGGCCTGTAGGAACCCGGAAGTTCGTCACCTCACCGACTCGACTCCGCCATTGTTCCCGGTCCTCCTTCGATGCTTGACCATCCCATCCGATCTCCTGAAGGTCAAACCTAACATTGTCCTCCCGTTTCCGTCGCGGCCGTCGTACTGGTCTCTTTCCCGTTGGTCTACCGCCAAGAATTCTATCTACGGTCCTATCGTTGCCTATTCGTGCTACATGTCCGGCCCATCTTAATCCTCCCGACCTAATTACTCTCACTATTATAAGTTTACGGTATAGCTTTTCCAATTCGTAGTTGTGGAGTTTCCTCCATTGTCCTGCCTCCTCGTCATATTTACCTCCAAAGATACCCCTTAAAACTTTATTCTCGAATATGCGGAATTTGTTTTCTTCCCGTTTTGTGAGAGCTCATGTTTCGCATCTGTATAGAACAATCGGCATGATTATGGTTCTATAGACACGGAGCTTTATGTTACGTGATAGCAGTTTTGATTTCAACAGTTTACTGACTGCGTGCCAACTAGCGTTGCCTGAGTGTTTCGTTACTGGCCGTCAGTATCGTTCCCAGATATTTAAATTCTTTACCTTTTTTTAAATATCTTTCCTCTGACGTTTATATGTGTTCCCTGAGGTCCACCTGCTCTCGCCGTAATCATGTATTTTGTTTTATCTTCATTTAATTCTAGGCTCACTTCTTCTGCCGCTTGCATAATGATTTCACTGTTTTTCGTCGACAATTTCTAGATTATCGCCCAAAACGGCGATGTCATCCGCATATGCGAAAACTTGTGTGACCCCGTTCAGGGATGATCCGGCCATATTGCTGTCTTGTACCTTTCTGATGACATATTCGAGCACATGGCTAAAAAGACACGGTGATAGGCAGTCTCCCTGTTTTAGTCCGTCCCGGATTTCAAATGGTTCTGAGAGGTGGTTTTCTATTCTAACTCGCCTTTTGTTTTCGTTCATGCGAACTTGAATGAGGGCGGAATATTTTTTCGGGATTCCCAGCTCAACTACAATATGGTAGAGTCTTTGCCTGCGACTGAGTCGAAGGCTTTTTTGAAGTCAACGAACAGCTGGTGAACCGTCTCTCCGTATTCCCACCTCTTTTCCAGCAGTTGCCTCATTGTGAACATTTGGTCGCTTGTTGACCAGTTCCTACGGAATCCGCATTGGTAGTCCAGTATTTCTTCTGCGTACGATGTGATTCTCGCCAGTATGACATTTGTTAGTATTTTGTATGTGGTTGGGAGCAATGATATTCCTCTGTAGTTTTCCCAGTCAGATCTGTCGCCTTTTTTGAAAATGGGGACGACTATTGAGGTTTACCATTCTTCGGGAGTGACTTTGTGGTGGTTCTACGAACCACACAATCCACTATAGGTCGATATATCGTCGTTCCACCAAGGAACATGCTCACTTATATCCAAATTACACGTGCCCTCAAAAGTCCTCCTTTCCACCTGAAACATAGGTAACATACATCTGGGAGGCAACAACCCACAGATACGTGGGTCTCAAGTCCGACCAATGGTCCTACGCCTGCACGGCGATAGAAGGACACAACAAACCGGCAAACATTGCCTTACCAAGGACATTTAATGCATCACCCAAAATCCCTGTAAAGAATTCTCTAACAATCATGCATTCAATGCATCGTCCTAAATTCCTGAAAAAAATTCTTAACATCATACAGGCATCGTAAATTCGAAAACCTTATCGGCGCGACTGTTGGCCAGCATTCCCTGCACAAGTGCACAGCATATTCCCCTGGTTTATCCATGACCTTGGCAGCCTTTGGTCCTATCTTTAAAAGCAATCTACGCACCTTGCGTCTAGCCGCCACGAGTCGAATACTTCAGTATACAAACGTGCAAACAGAATCCGATACTCGCCGCCAGCAAAGATACGGACACAATTACTTTTGTATGCCGAAATCCCTTTTAGCACCATTGGTCTAATTGCGTTGCAGGCTATTTACGCAGTTGCGCAATGTATCCTATGATGCCCCTTGTTCCTTCGTCTTTTCTCAATTTCGTTTTTCCATGACCTTCGTTGCGTGAGAAAACAATGGATCTATTAGAACACGTGCTAAGATCAACCAGAGAGATCCTCGCCAATTCACCACGACAAAGAGAAACTTCACGTTCTCTCTGGGAAAGAAAACTCACCACGAGTCCCTCGAGGTTAATCCTTGAGTACAACAGTCGATATAGAGAACAGTCGTGATACAGGATCCGCGCAACGGTTGCGCTTCTGACTCCAGATCAGAAGGTTGCGTGTTCAGATCACGTCGGGGTCACCACTTTGGCAGATTTGTTATTGATGGTCGGATCTCTGAATGTCGATAAGGTTGTAGTGTTCCACCGAACACTGTTTACAGGCAGAAAGAAACACACTGGAACAAGGAGCGAATTGCCGTCACCAATTAAATACACGAATATTTTATTTTTATCTTAATTTTTATTTTTATTGTCCTTTTATTTTTGTTTTTCAAATTATTACAACTCGGAGATTTACAATCCCTTACGGATAAACACTTAGGAACAAAACGGTACGAACGCACACTACAACTACGGTTTTAAATAACACTTCTATTATTTATTACATGCACACATTTGGCGACTTTATTGCACAATTGCGGCTGGTTGGTACATTCTAATAGAACCGACGAGGTTAGCCGCAATTTGACTCAACTTGTGGAGGAACCTACGCGAGTGCCGAATACCCCAGGTGATTATACGAACACGCTGGATCTGTTTTTGACATCCGAGCTGAGGATTTATACCATGGAAGTTGCTCCGTCACTGGGAAACTCAGAACACCGCTTGGTATCGGTCGTGCAGCTACTTGCATTTCAAGCGAATAACCGACTTACGCAGCTTCGCCATGTATGCAGGTATGATGCTGCTAACTGGGACGATTTGCGATATTTCCTCGCATCCTTTCTGTTGTCGGAGGTTTGCTTTGGAGACTTATCGGGTTTTGCGACGATAGTGAAGAACGTGTGATTCGAACTGACGCTATGACGGGTGAAAAGCGATGCATTGAAGCATCAGGCTACTGGCCGCATGTACGAATTCGATTTCTAAACTCAAGTACATTCGACTGATGTGGAATTGCTATGTTATTGTTTGGTATACGGCTGATGCATTTTCTTATTCGATTTTCGTTCGGTATTCTTCACTATTTTCACTATGCTTGTGTATTGTGTGTGTATCTGTTAGACCGCTACAGACTCATGAATGCGCGGAGTCTGTCACAGAGATTATTCTTCACGGGATGGAGATCTACATTCCGCATTCCATCAAATGAAATTCATCTGATAAACCTTGGTTTAATAAAAAATGCGAACAGATTACTGCGCTAGAATCCCACCGATGTTAACACAACGTTTTTTTCTTAGAATCAGAAACGCGTGCAACCAGGCGATTGAAACTGTGCAGAAGGCCTACAACGGCAGAGTGACCAATAAACTCCTTGAGTGCCCGACTGATTCGCGTGCCTTCTGGTCAATAGCAAGGGCAAAGGATAAAGCTGATGTGTCCGCAAATTTGTTTTCCGCAAAATCAAACCTCGATGCCGGTTTTCTGGAGCCACCTGTGATCGCGAGGGTACGGTCTTCGATGTGAGACGTGAGATTCCGCCTGCCGTACTGTTCAATGCATTCTACGTGGAGTGGACTGTAAGAAGGCAAACGGCCCGGGCGGAATACCAGTAATAGTCCTTAAGAACTGTGCCCCAGAATTATCGCCGGCTCTTAGCAGATTCTTCCGCTTATCTTATGCACGGAGGACATTTCCTACCTACTGGAAAATCGCTCGAGTTCAGCCAATCCCAAAGAATGGGAAAAAGTGCGTCCCACATAATTATCTGCCGATAGCATTACTTTCTACGTTGTCTAAGGTGATAAAAAAGGTCATCAATGCCGAGTTAATTAAGTAGTTGGAGTACAACGAACTTCTGAATGATCGTGAATACGGATTCCGTGACAGGCGATGCACGGGTGACCTTTTCACTCTTATAATCGATACATGGACATCTGCGATTGAGAGGCATGGTGAATCAAGGGCCATCGCATTGGATATCCCCAAGGCTTTTGACCGCGTCTGGCAGGAGTCATTGCTGAGCAAGTTGCGTTCAGACTGACGCTCCTAGCAGTTTTGCAACTAGACGAAGAGCTTCCTCGAAAATCGATCGATCCAGGTTGTTGTGGATGGCAAGTGTTCAGATTTGTACCCTGTTGGTTGGGTTCAATCTTGTTTTTGCTTCGCATAAATGATTTGTTGGAGTCAACGGATAACAAAGTGTCCGTTTTGCTGGTAATAGTCCGCTTGTTTCCTCTTTTTCGAGTGATCGGCGATTAGTGCATCAACGTCGTATCAACTGAGATGTAACCAGATCGACTCTCTGAATCGGGATCTGGATAAGTTCCTTGCAGCGGGGAAAGCCAATCTCGTCGACACAATATACAACATTCACAAGAAGAAGTGGATCATCGGTTCCACAGCTGATGATGAATGGCCAACCCCTGGAATCTGGGGAAAACTTGAAATTGCTGAACGACATGGTTTGGGGGAATGTATCCTGGCATAAACACGTGTCGAACATCACCAGGTCCGCCTCTGGAAAACTGAGTGACCTTTTTAGAACAAGAAATATTTTACTCCGGCTCAACTTCTTCCCCTGTATAAATCCCAAATTAGAACGACGCACGGATATTGCTACCGTGTTTGGAGCTATGCTCCCAAACATAAGCTCTACCTGCTTGAAAGCATACAGAGACGAGCGAGCCGCTTGATCGGGGACACGACGCTGACATCGGGACTACAGTCGCTGTCGCATCGAAGGTGCGTAGCCGACCTCTGTCTGTTTTACAGATATTATCACAGGTATTGTTCTTCGGAGCTTCGTGGTATTGTTCGGCGCAATTCGGTTTATATACAAGACACAAGTCAATCCGACGGATCGCACGAGTTTGCGGTTCATCTTCCAATGGCACGAACATCTCTGTATCAGAACTCGTTCCGATACAGGCCGGGAAAGCTAAGAAATTCCCTCTCTCTGCGCGAGTGTTTCCGAAGCGTTACAACCAGAAATTGTTCAAGAAGAACTGCAATGGTTATTTAATGGCCTCTCAGAGCGCCGTGGTGGCACTATACGTTCGCCCGTCCTAACAGAAGTATATTAAAAAAAAAAGAAAAAAATAATAATAATAATAATAATGATAATAATAATAATAATTATTATTATTTATTGGCCTGTAAGAACCCAGAAGTTCATGACCTCACCGACTCGGCTTCGCCATCGTTCCCTGTCCTGTGCACTCTCCTTCCACGCTTGACCATTCGATCCGATCTCCTCAAGGTCAAACCTAACATTGTCCTCCCCTCTCCGTCGCGGCCGTCCTACCGGTCTCTTTCCCGTTGGTCTACCGTCAAGAATTCTATGCACGGTCCTATCGTTCCCCATTCGCGCCACGTGTCCGGCCCATCTTAATATTCGCGACTTGATTACTCTCACTATTGTAGGTTTGCGATATAGCTCTTCCAATTCGTGGTTATGGAGTCTCCTCCATTGTCCTGCGTCCTCGTCATATTTACCTCCAAAGATGCCCCTCAAAACTTTATTCTCGAATACGCGGAATTTGTTTTCTTCCCGTTTTGTGAGAGCCCATGTTTCGCATCCATATAGAACAATCGGCATGATTATGGTTAGACACGGATCTTTATGTTACGTGATAACAGTCTGGATTTCAGCAGTTTACTGACTGCATGCCAACTCGCGTTGCCGGAATGCAGTCTCTTGTTAATTTCCTTCGACATTTCATTACTGGCCGTCAGTATCGTTCCCAGATATTTAAATTCTTCAACTTTTTCAAATATCTTACCTCTGACGTTTATACGTGTTATCTGAGGTCCACCTGCTCTCGCCGTAATCATGTATTTTGTTTTGTCTTCATTTATATCTAGGCCCACCTCTTCTGCCGCGGTGATAGACCATCTCCCTGCTTTAGTCCGTCCCGGATTTCAAATGGTTCTGAGAGGTGGTTTTCTATTCTGACTCGCCCTTTGTTTTCGTTCATGCAAATTTGTATGAGGGCAGCATATTTTTTTGGGACTCCCAGCTCAACTAGAATATGGTAGAGTCTCTGCCTTGCGACTGAGTCGTACGCTTTTTTGGAGTCAACGAACAGTTGATGAACCGTCTCTCCGTATTCCCACTTCTTTTCCAGCAGTTGTATAATAATAATAATAATAATAAATAAATATATCTATACATATATATGTATATATATATATATATATATATATATATATATATATATATATATATATATATCGGGTTTTCCAATAGGGACCTGACAACATTTTTTTTTTAAATAAAACGCAAACCATTTGAGATATTTCAAAACCTTTATTATCGGCTTGAAGTACAATCAAAACATTTATGAATGGGAGAGAACTCGACTTCGTTCATATGGCCACCGCGGGCACGTTTGCAGCGGTCGATTGGTTGAACGCAATTTTCGATGACTCGGCCACACATTTCGGCCAAAACGGCCGCTATTTCACGTGCAATGTTGGCTCTGAGCTCTTTCAAAGTCGTCGGCTTGTTGGCATAGACCAATGACTTGGCGTAGCCCCAAAGAAAATAGTCTAGAGGTGTCAAATCGCACGAACGAGGCGGCCAACCGACTGGCCCATTTCTTGAGATAACATGCTCATCAAACTTACTCTTCAATAAATCGATTGTATCGTATGCTGTGTGGCTTGTGGCACCATCCTGTTGAAACCACATGTCGCCCAAGTCCATATCTTCCAATTCGGGCCAAAAATAATCAGTAATCATGGCGCGATAACGATGGCCATTCACAGTAACGTGACGATCGTTATCGTCGACGGAAAAATATGGCCCAATGACGCCGGCGGCATGCAAACCGCACCAAACAGTTAATTTTTGTGCATGAAGTGGTGATTCATGAAGCACATGTGGATTTTCACCCGACCAATAACGCATGTTTTGCTTATTGACGAACCCATTCAGCCAAAAATGAGTTTCGTCACTGAAGATGATTTTGCGATGAAATTCATCATCTTGGCGCATCTTTTCCAGAGCCTAATCGGAGAACGTACGTCGCTTCAAATGGTCCATCGGCTTCAATTCTTGAGTCAGCTTGATCTTGTATGGGTGTAAACAAAGATCCTTGCGCAAAATTCGCCATAAAGTGGTCTGGGCGATGCGCAATTCTTGAGAACGCCGTGGAACTGAGTTATTTTTTTAGAGCCAAGAAATATTTTACTCCGGCCCAACTTCTTCTCCTATATAAATCCCAAATTAGACCCGCGCTCGAATATTGCCCTCATGTTTGGAGCTCGGCTCCTAAACATACCGTCGACCAACTTGAGAGCATACAGAGACGAGCGATCCGCTTGATCGGGGACTAGGCGCTAACGTCGGGACTGCAGTCGCTATCACATCGAAGGCGCGTAGCCGACCTCTGTCTGTTTTACAGATATTATCACGGGTACTGTTCTTCGGAGATTCGTGGTATTGTTCCACGCAATTCGGTTTACATGCGCTCCACAAGACAATCCGACGGATCGCACCCGTTTGTGGTTCATCTCTCGATGGCGCGAACATCCCTGCATCAGAACTCGTTCCGTTACAGAGCGGGGAAGCTGTGGAACTCCCTTCCCGCGCGAATGTTCCCGGAGTGTTACAACCTGCAACTGTTAAAAAAGAACTGCAACAGTTATTTGATGGCATCTCGGGGCGCCCACTCGGCGCTATAGGTTCGCCTCTCCCGAGAGAAGTCTAATAAAAAAAATAAAAAAATTGACTGATTTGGATCGTTTGCTGTGGAAGCATGAACGGCAGCGATATTTTCGACATTTCGACCAACCCGTTGTCTCACTGGCACGGCAATATCACACAACGAATATGTAGACTCAAATTTTTGCACTAAACTTGTTATTGTCTGTCTACTAGGGCGAGAATTACGACCTTAAATTGGAGTTAAGGCTCTTAAAGTTGCGGTCACCGACTCCAAATTTCGGTAGTAAATTTTTATCATTTGGAGACGTTGTTCGTTCGTGTACTTAACCGTGATGAAAATGTTGACAGTGACAGTTCGATGCTTAGTGAAAGGGTGCGTTCACAAATTAAATTCAAAGTTGTCAAGTCCCTATTGGAAAACCCTATATTTCTGAAATATCGCTTGCAGTTCCTCTGGGGATCATTGCTTGGTCCGCTAAAAGATCATCAATCCGTTTTCATAATTACAAACATATAGCAATTAGATTTGATTACCGTTTTATTAACGTATTTTCTCAAAAGTTCTAACTTTCCGGATTGGCCCTTATTTCGAACCCCGAGATGGGACTTCACCCTAGAAGAAGACTATAGACATTCCATAGTTGTCAGTTTTTCAACTAAAAATGTGGAAGTTTTAGATCGATCGAAGTCTGATTCTACTTAAAGGGTAAAACTTGATCGAGCATAACATTTGATTCAATAAACAATATCTAGTCTGAAAAAGACCCTTTCTTTCCTTGTACATATACATATCTGGTGTTAAAAATAAAAAATAAAAAAAATTCAAATGGCATCACGCACCAGATCATCATCTCTTGAGATTTAATATTCCAAAACTTGCGACCACTCTGCCGGAATAAACAATAATTTTACTAGCGAACAGGAACTCCGCATTTATACTTGCATATGTTCAATTATATGATTGTTTCAATGTATTTCCCTGTTAAAGTCAGGAGGAGCCTCCCTCATCACAAAATTATCTTCCACAAGAATGGCCCATTAACATTCATTTTTTTTCTTTTAGGCTACTTTTCTCTTATAAACGAGAAGGGACTACCGACAGCTACTCTCTACAACACACTCATTCAATTGGTCCGAGAAAGAGTCTACAAGTTCGTGTCAGTCGACAATCTACCAGCTTTTACAGAATCTCAAAACGGCGAAGGGTACAACGTCCGACCGCAGTATATAAAAACCACCGCCCGTGGAGGGCAGGTATTCCGCTTGCTAGCAGTATTTGAAGATGGAAAACAACAAGAGTCATCATCCTCCTCCAATAAGATCTCCATTAGTTCAGGACGAGAAAAAGAGAAGGGCCGATACGCTCAGTTGTTAAACGAAAACCGTCAGGTGCTGTATGTTTCATTGTCGACCAAAGGAAAATTCTACGAAATTGAACCAGGCGTTCCTCAATTGTTACAAAAAATGAACAGCGCCGAAGTGCAGAAGAAACTCAATCCGGACTGTGTGCATAAAATTACAGCATTGATATCACCCAACAAAGAGTTACCCATGACAATTCGGTACATTTCCGGGCCGAGTGGCACGACTAGTGTTATCCCGGAAAATCTTTCTATAATCAGGATCTCTACAGAGAACGTTGTGATCGCATGTCCAATTGATAGTGTTGAACCACAGAACCCACTCCACCTTCGAAAGCTTCACATCACCCCAGATATGGTTCTAGTAAAATATTTTTTGGGCTTTGAAAATGAACAGCGAATGTTAGCCAATCAAAATGTACAAAATATTCTGAAATTCTGTCAGTTTAACTGTGATCAGTTTTTGAAAATGGTAGAAGTTGAGGTTATACAACGCCCCGAGAGGTCAGGCAGTAAGAGCCGGGGTGACGGTCTAAGAATATTACGACCACTGCATTTGCCAAGGCTACTGAGACGGGAAAAGACGTCTATAGCTCATGAAAAAGAAGATTCTATAATTTTTCTGAGCAAAAACGACTTGGCTAATATGGAACCTAAAGAAGATCAGCAGCAGTTAGGACAGTCGGAACAACCATCAACATCGCACAGCAGAATTTCGGATAAAATGAAGGTTTTCCAGTCGACGAAAAAGAAATGGTTCCGTCGCAGCGAGAAGCACACCTCTCTAACGAGTTTAAACATTGACGAACAAGCCAAACGTATGAGTATGGAAAGATACAATGATATGTCGAAAATGCTTCAAGAACGCTTTGGTGCTAATCTAGAAACAGAATCGATATCAGAACGCTCAGCATCAGAAGTGGGCATCCCAGATGCTAGTGGATCGAAACCAGCCACTCTGCAGAAAAGCTTAAGTCTACAAGAGTTAGATTTCATCGGCAAACCTGATCTTTTGCCAAAGCACTGCACGGGAAGCACTGACACCATGAACGATGAGGCAACCAGTCATGAACACGAAGGCCAGAACGATATAGAGAATAAGCCCCCACAGTCTTTTATAACCCAGAAGCTTTGCAATGAATTTTACGTTAAAACGCGCCAGTACAGCAAATCATCATCAAGTCTGCATCAGTTATTGCATTTATCAGCCCCTCAAAAAATGAACGTGGTTGAGAATAAGAAACCCCAAGTTAAGGAACCAAAAACACCAGTATCGAAGAAGCTAGAATTCAATATCGGCGAAGAGGTTACCGTTGGATTTGATGTTAGCCCCAGTGGCATTTTAGATGATCTCCCATACAGTAGCGTCAGAGATTCTTTGCTCATGTCTAGTGACGACTCCTCAAACGAAACCAGTTCTCCAAATACGGCTAATTTAGCTCTTAACCTTATTGACTACACTAAGGAGAATATATATGCTGAAATATGTCATGGTGACACAGTGACCGTGAATAGAAGCTTGGCCAACGATCAACCGAGCAAGGAGTCCATTTCTCCTACGACAATTTCAACCAGTATTTGTATACCAGAATATGGATCTGTATCGGCGGGACCTTCAGCAATTAGTCGCGTCCAAGTGAATTGCTTTAATAGTCCGGTTACAGCCATCAAGGGTAGTGTTAGAACTAACAAATCATCAGTATCTTATGACGACAATATCTATAACACTTTAAAATGATGACTCCGCAGCTGGAGAATCAAGTTAGCATCTATAGTATTGGCCCATTGGGCGCCTTTCTGAAGTAATACTTTTTTTAAACTTTTTTCAAACGATTTAGTATTTTTCTATCTTTTTTGCTCGGAATTAGGTCTAAGTTTTTTTTTCTTTTTTAATATGTGTAATATATTAAACCTTATGAATTACATTAGTTTTTTTAATAAGTTGATGTAAATACATTGTTTTAAGTTTTGAACAAGCATACTTCGTATGTTTCATTATTTAAAATGTTTTCCTTTAATTAAAACAAATGTTTAAATGACGGTAGTTTGAGCTTTTCTTTTATGGAATTTCGTTTTTGTTTGTCATTGATTTTGGGTTTATTTATCTTGCATTTTTTTTTTTTATGTTAGGTGCATGTCATCTGATTGAATTCATCTAGATGGCACATTTCCAACTTCCAAGGTGTTACCATTCATTAGTGTCATAGTCCTTGGGAATTAAATATTATTATATAGCACCCGAATCATTTCATAATCATTTGTGATTAAGGATAAGATGTACCAACAGTAACTATAAGTTTTGGGGATGCAGCTTTTAGCATTGTCAGGCAGTATACGATATTAGAAAATTTATATCAAACAATAAACACATAAAACGATTTCGGAGGAATGTATTCCGAATAAGAACGAGTCAACGTTAGTTACAATGGTTGAAGTCATCGTATAATATTTTTCTACTAATATTTCTATGTATATAAATTGTAGCAAAACAGGATTATCATTCATTGTTCTATCATTCGCCCAACTGGATCCAAACTTGGTTATAGTAAACAGTTTTCGTTAAGATGTGCCGAGTATCTAGCTACAAATCGACCAAACACACGATCAAAAGGCATTTTTCCAGAAAATACAAAGTGCAAATGTGTTCACGAAGTTTGGTGGACTACCCACACATTTGTTTGCAAGTTTAAAAAAATATTTTCAAACTCTAACTGTTGTAGAGTAGTAGAGAGGAAGGGAGGATACCACGTGGTTGGATGGACGTGCCCTGAAGCGGCTAGTTGATAAAGGAGAGTGATGATGTGCACGTACATCATCAGGAAGCCCTTGCAACTTGGCGAAATACAAAATGGTGGATGTTCGTCGAGTTCAACAAATTGCATTGTCGCCGGTCTGGGCATCGGATGTACACTAATGTACGGATGCCCGAGGCGATTATGCGAACACCCTGGATCTGTTTTTGACATCCGAACCGAGTATTTATACCGTAGAGGTTTCTGTGCCACTGGGAAACTCAGATCACTGCTTGGTATCTGTCGCGCCAGCACTTCCATTTCAAGCGAATAACCGGCCTAAGGAGCTTCGCCATGAATGGAAGTATGGAGCCGCTAACTGGGACGATTTGCGAGATTTCATCGCATCCTTTCCATGGTCCGAGGTGTGCTTCGGAAACTCCGATGTTAACGCTTGCGCGAGGCGGTATCCGGGATTATTCTTCTGGGGATGAGATGTATATTCCACATTCCATCAAACGAAGTTCGTCTGATAAACCTTGGTTTGACAAAAAATGCGAGCTGATTACAGTGGCAAAAAATAGAGCTTTTAAACTATGGCGCTCCAATCCCACCGATGTTAACAGAACGAATTTTGTTAGAATCAGAAACGCGTGCAACCAGGGGGTTGATACCGCGAAGAAGGCTCACAACGACAGGGTGATCAATAAGCTCCTTCGGTGCCCAACTGGTTCTCGCTCCTTCTGGTCAATGGCAAAAGCTGTCAGCGGAAACTTCGCTTCCTCCTCTTTCCCTCCGTTGATGACAGACAGCGGGACGTTAGTCACGAATCCAAAGGATAAAGCTAATGTGTTCGCGAATTTATTTTCCGCGAATTCAAACCTCGATCCTGCCTTTTTGGAGCCACCCGTGATCTCGCCGGTACGGTCTTCCATGCTGGATGTGAGATTTCGTCCGCGCACTATTCAACGCATTCTACGTGAACTGGATTGTAGGAACGCAACCGGCCCGGACGGAATACCAGCACTAGTCCTTCAGAACTGTGCTCCAGAACTATCGCCGGTTCTTGGCAGACTCTTCCGGTTATCTTATGCACGGAGGACCCTCCCTGCCTGCTGGAAAATCGATCGAGTTCAGCCAAACCCAAAGGCGGGAAAAAGGTGTCTCCCACAAAATTACCGACCGATACCATTACTGTCTATGTTATCTAACGTGATGGAAAAAATCATCAATACAGAGTTAATTAAGTATTTCGAGTGCAACGGACTTCTGAATGAGCGTCAATACGGATTCCGTGGCAGGCGGTCCACAGGAGACCTTTTGACACTTATAACCGATGTATGGACATCTGCGATTGAACGGCATGGTGAGTGAAGGGCGGTCGCATTGGATATCTCCAAGGCTTTTGACCGCGTCTGGCACGGGGCATTGCTGAGCAAACTTCGTTCATATGGACTTTCCCAACAGCTTTGCGACTGGACGAGGAGCTTCCTCGAGAATCGATCGATCGGGGTTGTTGTGGACGGCGAGTGTTCGGATCTGTATCCTGTTAATTCGGGGGGTGCCCCAAGGTTCTATTTTGGCTGGAACCTTGTTCTTGCTTTACATAAATGTTTTCTTGGAGACAACGGATAACAAAGTGTTCAGTTTTGCGGATGATAGTACGCTTGTTTCCTCCTTTTAGAGTGTTCGGCCGATTGGTGCATCTGCGTCGCACCAGCTGAGATGTAGACAGATGTAGACTCTCTAAATCAGGATCTAGATATGGTCCTGCAGTGGGAAAGGGCCAATCTCGTCGACTTCAATGCAACGGAGACACAATATACAACATTCACAAAGAAAAGTGGATCATCGGTTCCACAGCTGATGATGAATGGCCGGGCCCTCGAAGCTGGGGAAAGTTTGAAATTGCTCGGCGTCACGGTCTGTGGGAATGTATCATGGCATAAACAAGTGTCGAGTATCGCCAGGTCAGCCTCAGGAAAACTGAGTTATCTTTTTAGAGCCAAGAAATATTTTATTCCAGCCCAACTTTTTCTCCTATCATCATCATCATCGGCACTACAACCTGGAACCGGTCTTGGCCTTATTTAGCAAGTCCTGAGGCTTGTTAAATTTTCCATAATGATTTGTTTTTTTTTTTTTTGGGCAAGGTCATTAGTCTTGCGCCAGATTTTTCTCCTATATAAATCCCAAATTAGACCCGCGCTCGAATATTGCTCTCATGTTTGGAGCTCGGCTCCTAAACATACCGCCGACCAACTTGAGAGCATACAGAGACGAGCGATCCGCCTGATCGGGGACTCGGTGCTGACGTCGGGACTGCAGTCGCTATCACATCGAAGGCGCGTAGCCGACCTCTGTCTGTTTTACAGATATTATCACGGGTACTGTTCTTCGGAGATTCGTGGTATTGTTCCACGCAATTCGGCTTATATGCGCTCCACAAGACAATCCGACGGATCGCACCCGTTTGTGGTTCATCTTCCGATGGCGCGAACATCCCTGCATCAGAACTCATTCCGTTACAGAGCGGGGAAGCTGTGGAACTCCCTTTCCACGCGAGTGTTTCGGGAGCGTTATAATCTGTACCTGTTCAAAAAGAACTGCAACAGTTATTTGATGGCTTCTTGGGGCGCCCACTCGGCGCTATAGGTTCGCCTCTCCCGAGAGAAGTCTAATAAAAAAAAATAAAAATAAATTAGATGACCAACACACAATTTACATCAGGTTTAAGAGGTCGAGACACCTCTCGTGCTTCGGTTTGTATAGGGCCTTAGTGAGAATGTCTGCAGGCATTTGTTCCGTTGGAATGTATTCGACCGAGAGTGTTCCGCTGTCCAGCGCTTCACGGATGAAATGATGTCGGACGTCGACATGTTTGCTCTGGGAGTGGAATAGAGGATTGTCAGCCAGCTTCCGAGCACCGTTGTTGTCGTTGAATAACATCAGCTTCTGTAGTAAGGCGAATCCCAGTTGACTAATCAGTCTTCGTAGATGTATGGCCTCTTTCGCCGCATCGGATATGGCCATATACTCTGCTTCTGTGGATGATAGCGCGGTAGTTCCTTGTTTATGCGATTCCCATGAGACAGATGTGCCGTTGAGAATAAAGACATACCCAGTGGACGATCTCCTGTCGTCCGGGCAGTTGGCCCAGTCTGCATCGGCGTATCCGGTGAGACATTTCCCGCTCGTTTTATAGGATAACCCAATGTTCGTCATGCCTTTCAGGTAGCGCAAGACACGTTTGGCGGCTTTCCAGTGATGCTCGTCGAAACAGCTGTTGAATTGGCTCAATCTGCTCACGGCAAAGGCTATATCTGGTCTTGTGCATACTGCCAGGTACATGAGAGATCCAATTAACTCTCGAAACGGCGGGTTCTGTCGGGTTCCTCCTTCCCTTTCTGTAGTATAATGCCGCTGTCCAGGGGTGTACTCACGGGCTTCGAGTCGCGCATGTTGAAACGGTCTAGGACTTCGGATATGCATTTGGTTTGAGTCATCCGCAGTTCTTCCTTGTCTCTGTTATGTTATATTTTATTCAATTGTTTTTCTTGGGACAGGGCTTACCTCTAGTCCCGCGGGTCTTTACCGGCCGGATTAGTCCTTATTTGGGTGCACTCGGATTGACTGGTAGAGGTCAGCTGAATGGAGTCAGTTCGGTTTCCAAATGGACTGGGCCGGGGGAAGTCGGGGTTAATCGCCACACAGCCTTGGTCGTCTTCGGCAAGAGGATCAATTTGCCGCTTGTTGTTGACGGGTGAGGATACCGGCAGTAGTAGGATATATTAGCAGGGGAAGCCCAAATGAAAGTTGTTGTTAGCTGCTTTCGGCCGTAACTTTGGCCTTCTGGATATATTGGCAGGTGAAGTCCAAATGAAAGATGTTGTTTTTTTTCGGTTATCTTACTTCTATTTTTAAGTTTTGGTCTATAACCTCGGCCTCCGGATTTCGACCGATCGTGAAATAAAAATGTGCCGCCCTTTTAAACTCTGGTTCAACAGAGATTTGTTAAAAATTTTATTTAAAAATTCCAAGAAGAAACAAGATTTTGTGTGCTTCAATTAGAATAGGATTCTGGGAAGTGTATGGGAATTTACTTGAATAAATTCCCGGAAGGAGAAATCATGAAATGCATTTACAATTAGGCATTTCATAATTTCAATGGTTATAGGGAATTGAATCAATGCACGACAGATAGACTTTCGTTTAAATTTATCGTGCATATGATTCAATTGGATTGGAATTATGAGTAAGGGTAAGGTATTCGGAAATTGAATCAATGTGCGACAAATTAACTTTTGGTTTAACTTGTCGCTCATATGATTCACTATGGAATTTGGATTGAGACTATAGGTGATATTAGAGATTTGGATGGGAGTAGTGATTTAGGATCACTACATCTCGATGAAATTCGATTCCAAGACAATGCTTTATTTCGCCGAGGTCCTTTGTGTTAAATGTTTTTGAAAGCTGCTTCAATAGTTCCTCGATCTTTGCTGTGCTTTGTGAGGAAACTAAAATGTCTTCCACGTATACGGTGACCAGTAGTATGTCCTTTCCTTTTCCTTCAAAGAATATGCAAGGACCGGCAGTGGACTGCTTGCGACCGAGGCGTTTGAGTTCGCAGCTCAGCTTCGTGTGCCACTGTCGTCCTGCTTGACGAAGTCCGTATAGAGCTCTGTTTAGCAAGCATGCCTTATCCCCCTTTTGCAGTTGCGTTAGCATTTGTTTTGCTTTAATGTTTTCTCTGCTTTTTCCGGATTGAATTAATTTCTCCAGGGCAACGTCGGTATGTTTGGGAATCTCCATGTAAATTGTCTCGTGGAGCTTGCCATTTAGATAGGCCGTTGCAACATCAAGGTGGCGGGTGCTCATGTTGTGTTGAGCGGCTAGGGCGGCCGTAACTCGAATGGAGTTCATTCTTGCAACTGGAGCGAACGTCTGGTGGTAGTCAATTCCGGGTACTTGGGAGAATCCTTGTGCAACGTGTGTGCCTTTCTTCGTTCTAGGATGCCGTCGGGATTCGTTTTGTTCCGCAAGACAAAACGGCTGCCGATGACTTTGTATTCTTTCGGCCGATCTACCAGAGTCCAAGTGTCGTTTGTGATGATGGCCTCGATTTTTTGCGCCATGGCATTTACCCACTCCTCTGTGTCTGGACCGCTTGTTGCTTCTTTTATAGGAACTTCGGCTGCTCCCGCGGTCTCCGAAGTGATATCGCACTCTTGAAATAGCTTTCGAGGTCTTCCCCTGAGTCCAGTCCTTTCTATCCGTGGTCTTCCTGGTCGTCTTCTTGTGATGATTGTGCTGGTTGGGGTTGTTGGGTGCACGTTTGCTTCATTTGTTGTTACTTCGAGTTGTTCATCTCTCGCCATGGTTTCGTTATGTGTTGTATCCGGTCTGATGAATTCGACCGTGGCACTTTCAGTACCAGATTTGTTGTTTGTTGGGCAAAAATCGTTGGAGGCGGGACTCCGGCCGTTATGTTTTTCGAAGAACTTCACGTCCTTCGCAATTTCGATTCTTCGTTGGTGGGGGAGCCAAATCCTGTACGCTTTCGATTTGTCAGCGTAGCCGACGAAAATCCCCTTTTTGGACCTGGGGCTGAATTTGCCTTCCTTGGTCCTCGTTCTGGCGAGTAGACAACGCATCCAAATTCACGAAAATGGCCTACGTTTGGAGCGTTTCCAGTCCACACTTTGTGTGGGGCTCTTCCGTTGAGTGTGTTGGTCGGACATCTGCTTCTGATGTGGTTTGCTGTGTTGACTGCTTCTCCCCAAAACCTTGTGTCCAGATTTGCTTGTAAGAGGAGGCATCTACCCATATCCACCAGGGTCCGGTTTTTTCTTTCGGCTACTCCGTTTTGCTGAGGTGTGTGAGTCACTGATATCCTGTGGTGGATATCGTTTTTCCTTAAGAAGGTATTGAATTCGTTGTTGACGTACTCGGTCCCTTTGTCAGACTGTAAGCTCTTGATCTTCCTTCCAGTCTGTTTTTCGGCGAACGCTTTAAAACCTCTGAAGGCGTTTAAAACCTCGCTCTTGCTTTTGATCAATTTCACTGTGTACCACCTAGAACAATCGGCGATGAACGTGACGAAGTATACAGACCCGCCCAATGTTTAATGCTCATTGGCCCGCAAGTGTCGGTGTGAACCAATTCCAAAATGCCGGTTTTTCGCGCTGTCTCCTTCGGAAATGGAAGCCTCGTTGCTTTCTCGAGAGCGCAAATTTCGCAATTCATGTCTTGTGTGGGCTGCCTGAAAAACATTCCTCGTATAGTCCCGTTTCTGTGGCTCGAAGTTAAATCCTTAGTATTCAAGTGACCCAGTCTCCGGTGCCAGGTTTCCAGTAGTGATACATCCGGGGTAGTTGTAGCGGCGTCTGCGTGGGTTTCTTTCAGGCTTGCTGGAACGAAGTACAGGTCGTTTTTCCTTACGGCCTCGAAGATGACCTCCCGTTTTGAGTTCGTTACTTTCGCTCCTTTATTATCGAAAGTGATTGTGAATCGTCTATCAGCGATTTTGCTCACAGACATTAGATTCGCCCGCAGATCGGGGACATGTAGAACCTTATCCACTTTTATGTTTCGATATTTGCCTTTGTACTGGGTGATGATGTTTATATCGCCTCGTCCGGTGATGTCGGTTGAGGCACTGTTGGCAAGGTAGAATTTCATCGGATGAATTTCGTTGCATCCTTCGATTGCAGCTTCCAAGTGTCGAAATTATCCTTCCGCAGTTGTTCGATGCTCGCTGTGGATGGCGCCATCTGTTGATAGACGATAATTTAGCTTCCCTGTATTGTTTGTAGGTTTTCCACGCGTTTATCCAACCGTGACTCTATTTCGCAGTGCTCTGGTGAATGCCTAGGCCCATAACCTGTTGTAGAGTAGTAGAGGCGAAGGGAGGATACCACGTTGTTGGATGGACGTGCCCTGAAGTGGGTAGTTGATAAAGGAGAGTGATGATGTGCACGTACATCATCAGGAAGCCTTTGCAACTTGACGAAATACAAAATGGTGGATCTTCGTCAAATTCAACCAATTGCGTTGTCGCCGGTATGCGCATTGGTGTACACTAATGTAGAACATTAGATGTCCAACACTAACTTACGAACTAACTTAATCAATCAGTTGATAACTTAACAGTGATTGTGAGGGATTGGCCGGGAGATGGGAGGGAGTTAGAGGGAGGAATTTAGAAAGCACTATTTTAGAGTGAGTTTGCTGATATTGAGGTCAAAATGGATGACTTTTAGTTGCCACTTCGCAGCATTCGGGAGTTGGATTCGTTGGGACCATAAGCGGTGTGGTGGGGGGAATGAATAGCGGGCGAGGATTACGTATGTGTGGGAATTTATGTTGAATAGAGTTGAGTTGAGAATATTGGCGCATTCGATCGAACCAGAGAGAAGTCAATTAATGAATAGAATACCAGACAGGATTCTGCGTTCTTCCAGATATGTTTGAAGCAGCGCAGATTCCAGTGGTGGCATGAGAGTCTTATCTTCTTATGTATAGGGCAAATTATACCACGACGCCAATCTTCCGGATTTTTTTTTAATGTTTCCTCAATGCTTGGTGGCGGCAGCAATTGGTCTTGATCTTGCATTGGTGAAGCCTCCAACTCTTCTGTACCATTTGGCAATTCATTGAAGTGCACCTCCCATCGCTCCAGAATACCTTCATGTTCGGTGATCAGATTACCCTCTTTATCCTTGCAGTAAGTGCTGCGTGGTGTGTACCGCATCATACAGCGGATTATTTGGTAGAACCTCCGCGCCTGATGCGGGCCTCGCTCTCTACTTTTCTCTATTTCACAGATTAGATTTTTCTCCCAGGCATTTTTCTTTTGTCTGTGAAGGCCTTTTTCAGATCTTCTGAGCTCTTTGTATTTCTCCTCGCGTACCCGCGTCCTATGAGACTGCTGCATTGTCCTGTATGCAGCATTCTTATGTTCAGTCGCCAGTTTGCACACAACATCAAACCAGTCGCTCCGATCTCTACGACTACTGCCTAAGATGGAGTTGGCAATACTAATGACAGTATTCTTAGGGCCTGTCCATTTCTCTTCTACGCCCGGCATTTTGGCCCCAAGACTTACTCTCCTTCCGTCGAGCTCTCCGAGCATGATATTCTCATTGCGTAAGGCAGTCGTATTGATTCAAACCTGATCCGCGGATGCAATACGTTTCCGTAAGGCAATCCGCGCTTGGAAAACTGTACCAACGAGATAGTGATCCGAGTCGACGTTGGCACCTCGGTACGTTCGCACCGTCATCAATCTCGAGGAGTGGCGGCGATATGTCAGCACGTGGTCAATTTGGTTGCGAGTGGCTCCATCAGGTGTACCAAGATGGCTTTGTGGATATGTAGCGGTTCTACGAACCACCGCAACCACTATACGTTAAGATGTCTTTTCCGCCAAGGAACATACTTATCTTTATCCATTACACGTGCCCACAGACACGTGTCCCAATAGCCGTGATCATACCTGTAACAAAGGTTATGCGAAATTGTAACAACGTTGAACCCCATTTCAAAAACCAAGGAACTTAACGTTGAACCCCATTTCAAAAACCAAGGAACTTAACGTTCAAAAACTTCCAATATCGAATTCAACGCAGCCATACATCGTATGCAAAACCAATCCAAAAAGGCAGCAAGCATCGCATCTGAACAATGCGCCAATGCAGGAAATCATCGCATGTAAATCAATCACTCAGCCTGAGCAGCAGCGCGGTGTTTTCACGAAATACCATTGTCGGTAAGTAAACAGAACAAGGGATGCATTCTCGGGTAGCTACATGCAATTAGCACCTAAATCCCTTGCGTGACCTAATGCTAAGGCACACTTGCGCAAACAAACGATTCTTTGCGCCGCTGATTAGCAGGCGAACAATCATAAACCCGTAACACTATCCCTGATAGATGTTTATGATGAAAAAGGCAAACAAAGCCTTACATCACATAGTCCGTGTACACATCCGAAATGCTGGCGATCCT
Source organism: Microdon myrmicae (assembly GCA_963931805.1). Lineage (NCBI taxonomy): Eukaryota > Metazoa > Arthropoda > Insecta > Diptera > Syrphidae > Microdon > Microdon myrmicae. The sequence continues at coordinate 37,584,036 of OZ007496.1, forward strand.
TGCCGCATGCCAGATGTGCAGTTCAAATAAACCACGGAAAGATCGGAGAATAAGCGGCGGCATTAGAACCGTAAACAAAAGCAAAAAGATTCCGACCACCAGCAACGAATGTTAATGATAATGATCATGAGGAAGATTACGCCTTTTTCAGATCCGATGGGAAAATCTGTTAGCAGACAGGATGAAAAATTTTCTTTTGCAGATGCCAGGAAGTAATTAGAATGAGATCTTTTTTGGATAGAGACAATGAGTCTGGAGGAAATGGTCGCACCAAAAAGTCTACTTCGAGCATCCCTCCAAGGGAGAACAGTTAGAGAACTCGATAAGGAGGTATCCGTCACTTCGCACTTGCGCTAGATTATCTCACCGCGAAACAATAAAGGTATTAGTAAACCTTCCGTGTCGACAAAAGGAAATGTGTGTCGGTTGTCGTGTGATTCGAATTTATACGTTGCAGTTTATGTGCGACGAAAGATAATAAAACATTAATAATAAAATAGAAAGTGAAAATAACTCTCAGCGTTTTATTTGTGGCAGTGTCCCCGTGTTCCAAGTTGTTTCTCTCCTCGTGAACAGTGTTCGGCAGAACACTTCGATGACACTTCGTCAGCAACATACAAATCCGCCAAAGATATCTTTACGCGGAAACCTGGTATTTGCAACGACCAAGTTTTTTGATGCTGCCAGTTCGATGACTCATAGTTCATTGTCATTAGTGTTCTCATCCAAACTATGGGAACCTGGGTAGTGACTGAAAACCGGCTCCCAACCTATTTTCGTGTTTAAATCACCAAGAAAGATTTTCAGATCGTATCTTCGGCAGGCATTGAGGGCTCGTTCGACGTTCTCGTAGAATTCTTTTTTTTTCGTCGTCAGGGGACTCCACTGTAGGTCCGTGAACGTTTATGAGGCTAATGTTCTTAACTTGCCTCGCACGTGAAGAGTGCATAGCCTTTCGTTTATTGCATTAAAGCCGGTAATGGCAGGCTTCAGTTTTTGGGTGACTAGAAAGCCTACCCCGAGCACATGGTGTTTTGCATGACAGCTATAATAAATGTCATACTCGTTTCTTTGAATAACACCACTCCCCGTCCATCTTATTTCTTGTACTGCTGTTATGTCGGCCTTATATTCGGACAGGGCATTGGCTAGCTGCTCTGCAGCTCTGTATAGTGAACGGACGTTCCATGAGAAAATTCTCACATCGTTTAGCCATTTTCGTTTCCGTGGTCGTCGTTATTAGCCCTGCGCCAACCTTTCTCAGATTGTCGCTGCATGCATTGGTTCACTACTTGGCGGGTGCCAAAGTGGGTATCCAGGGGTGTCACGTGGAGACTGCATGTCAACTTGTATTGAACAGGGACAAGGATCGTCCTGGCCTTCGCCGGCTTGAAAGCAATCAGTGACTTTGCCCTGTATGTTTGCTCCCAGCCTGTTCAGTTCTGTCAAAACTCTTGGAGTTGTGCATATTATCGATCGATTTGTATCGAAATAATGGTAGGTAAAAGGTTTTCCCATTATTATTTGACAATTTAACAAGTCTCGGATAAGGACCGGATACCGGTGGATAGACTTGCTAAAAAGGCCAAGACCGGATCGCGGTTGTAGTCCCGATGATGATGAAAAGGTTTTCGAAAAGTGTCGTTGGTCGATCCTCATTTGGGAGCAGTAGAAATAACAAAGAAATTTAACAAAGATCATCAGCATGATTTTCATCCAAATTATCTCCAAGTTAATGAGTTTTATTGTTTCTTCTCTTTCGCAAGCTAAATTGGATCGGGTGAAGACGCATATTTCACCCTTAAAATGAAACGAATATGCTATTTATACTTACAAAATTATGACAAGTTACGGTGCCTGAAATTTTAAGAGGTTTGCACCTACGTTGGTTTTATTTATGAATATTCTGCTTCCCTGAATATACACTGATTCTAGAACTGTTTGAAAAATTTAACTTTCTTTCCAATAAACTTTTAATGGAGTGTTTTCTTTGTTCAATTTCAGTTGAAGAATCATTTGTGTTTGAAAAACTTTTACATATTTTAAAACAAGTTAAGCCATAAAACATGTGTAAATCAAATAATCTAATTGTGAAAAAAGTAGCACAAACATCAATAATAATGTCTCAATACGTAGAGTATCGTTTTTGGTAAAAGCACTTTCAATCAACAGGTGGATTAAGGAGTATGATAAATATATATAAAAGCAAACTTCTTATACAAAATGTTTTAGATTTTAATATAAACAGTAAACGAGCATAGGAAATCGCTTTAAATGTTTTATAGGTAGATGTTATGGACGAACGTGTACTCATTATATTCCATAGAGTATACATCTTGTTCTTTAATAATACTCTTCTTTAAATATTATTTATAATTATATGTAACATAATATATTATATACATATTATACATATATGTATAGTATATAGTTTATATACATACAGTGCCCTGAAAAAATATATACCCAACCGTAATTGTTCAGTTTTCTTGGAATGAGTAATAAACTTTTATGACTAGTTTTCTAACAAAATATTGTCAACTGATACCAACTCAGGGAAAGACCTTGAATGGCTTAATTGCTTTTTTACCAGGAACGGTAATTAATTTTTTGAAAGAAACCCAAATTTCGTCTTTGAAAAAGTATAAATTTAAGACATTTAGATTTTAATTTTTTGTATAATAATTTTGTTTTCGTACGAGTGGTACTCGAAAGAAAAGCAAAAATGTTAATTTTGTTGTATTTCAAACCTTTATTTTATTAGAACAAAATTTCACCTCCTTTCTACATTTTGTAAAGCACTCAACTGTCCCTTTTGTTGAAACTGTAATCAACCTTCTTCAAAAAACAGCAATTTTTCGCAACCAAAAATTTAACCACTCAAAACCGAAAAAAAAAATCTGCTGATCTCCGCAAACAGCATTCCTCCGTTGCTCTCCTTTTGTCAGCCCACAGTTCTCCGCCGGCAACGGGGCCTGCGATCAGCCAGCTGAATTCTTCTCATAGCTTCAGAGAGCACTTCGAATGCATTCAGTGGCATGACCGAGTTTCGAATATAACTCCCAGTAGTATACTCTGGGGCGCTGTAACATAAGTTGTATTTTGCTGAGTCCTTTGAATCTGTTTTTTTGAAGTCCGCGATTGTTCAGAACGCAAAATTGTTCGTTGGTTTTATGCATGTTGCGGAACTGCAACAAGTTTATTTAATATGCAATGCTGTGTTCGTTATTTCTTATAATAGTTAACAATCTTCGTGGTAGACTTGAAATAAGATTGTTTAAAGTGTTGTCCAGTATTTTTTTCTATGCTTCAACAATTCTTTCTTTGAGTTGTTCCACGTTTTGAATTTCTGGCTTATCCTGATCGTAAACCGCCCTTGCCACCATCCCCCACAGGTTCTCAACGGGATTTATATCTGAACTTAAAGCTAGCGACTGTAAAAGGTTAATTCCATGCTATTAAAACCCCGCTGTTGTTGTTCGTGCTGTATGGATAGGAGCATTGTCCTATTGAAATATGACATCTTCGCCCTCTGTTAGGCTTACGAAACGAAGAAGGTGCTCTTCCAATACTTCTTGGTCCTTTTGGCGTCCATTCTTTCAGAAATAAAAACAATTTTTGTTTTCAGATATCCAATGAAAGCTGGCCACACCAGACCTCTAGGAGAAGGAGGAATTAGGTCCTCCTAAAGGTCCTCGTGACATGATTTTCCTTTCTTTCCCGATATCATGCCAATAGTACTTGAACCCGTCGGCGCCGTCCGGATTAAATTTTTTCTCATCACTGAAGATCACATGAGACCACATTTCATTCATTTTTCGCACATTTTTTTCCGTTATTTTCCTAGATTCTAAATTATAGGCTAAACAAAAAATGTTTAAATTCTAGCTTAATTATCTTATATTATAACCTACTGGTCCTACGCAGACTCTCTAAGCTAAACTTTACATGTTTTTTTTTTTTTTTTTTTTCGGTAGGAAGGTGGAACTCTTTAAAAGATACCTCTGACCAATCCAGAGACATGTCGGAATTTTACCGACTAAAACCTCCTCCCGCCAGGCGGATATTTCCGTTGATTCCCGCGGAACTTTCTTTTAGATATTCCATCCCGGGGCGGGGCGGAGTTTACCTGCTACTCCGCTCGTAGCGTCGCAACTGCTGCATCATATCACATAGAACATCATTTGTTACGGACCATGCCTGATTTGAATGGCGCAAGGCTGATAACCTTGCCCGTAAAAATAAATTATTATGGAAAATGTAACAAGCCTCGAGACTTGCTAAATAGGCCAAGACCGCATCCCGGTTGTGGTGCCGATGATGATGATGATGCCTGATTTGAACTCAGCATGTATTCTATTACTCCTCCCGAAGTAACTGCCCGTCTCATATGTCTCTCCAAAATCGTTCGTGCGGTCTGGAATCTCACGCACTCTGTGAGTACGTGTTCCGCATTTTCTATTTTGCCTTCGCAATACAAGCAGTATGGGTGATTCACATGTTTATACTTGTGCAAGTATTCCCGAAAGCATCCATGTCCTGATATACTAGCCGAGTCAAGTGGTAATTCAGCTCACTATTTTTCTTTTCACCCATGTTTCTACATCAGGTATCGTGGTGTGGGTCCATTTTCCTTTGGTGGAAGAATCTCACCTTCGTAACCATTCTCTTAGGCTTGAGAACTCTAATTGTGAGCGCATTTTCAGACGATTCTCTTGGGAGACCTCACGCAACGCAACGTTTTCTTTATCTGCAATGTCAAGTGGAGTCCTCCCGGCCAAAATATTTATGGCATCTTCGGATACCGTACGGAATGCATAGCATGATCTTAGTGATGCTAGCCTATATGCTGAGTTCACTCCCTTCATGTACGACTTATACTGTGCGGCTCATACCCATATGCGAACTGCATGCATTATAATGGAGGTGTTGACACTAGTTATGAGTTTCCTTATGTGCGGTCGGGGTCCTCCAACATTGAGTAGCAGTCTCGCCAAAACTTTGCATACTTTTGCCGTTTTTCACTCGTTTTCCTCAGGTGTTCCTTGAAGGTCAACCAGTTGTTAAGTATAACACCAAGATATTTAATATAGGGACTGGATCTGATTGTTTTTCCCTCTCTTTCCTAATCAAGGTGTTCAACTTTCTTGCGGCTGCTTATTAAAACTGCCTCCATCTTATGTCCAGCTGAAGTTATGGGGGTTTTTCAAGTAAGAGGGCCGTGTGGTTTGGCGGAACCGCCACAAACCTGTTGTCGAGTATAACACCAAGATATTTAATATAGGGACTGGATGTGATCGTTTGTCCTCCTATTTCCAGATCAAGATGTTCAACTTTCTTGCGGTTGCTTATTAATACTCCCTCCGTCTTATGTCCAACTACTTTCAGTCCGCCCATATATAGCCAGCATTTAATGCTCTGGATTGCTTGGGAGCAAATATTCTCCAGGTCATCTAGATGTTTAGCGACGGCTACTATTGCCAAATCATCTGCGTACCCAATGATTCTAACCCTTTCTGGTACATTGACTTTGAGCACACCATCATACATGATATTCCATAACAGCGGACCTAATACAGATCCCTGAGGTACACCCGCTGTTATTTTATATTCCTGTGGTCCCCCATCTGTGTCATAGAGCAGTCTTCTATCCGAGAGATAGTTTGCTACTATACGCACCAAGTAGGGTGAGACTTGCCGAGTTAAAAGCATTTTTAACATCAAGCGTCACCACCGCGCGATATTTTTTGGTACCACCTAGCCATCGTGCTCCAGCTATCGCATTGCGAGCGATGTCGCACACCAGAGATAGTGCTTTCCGGTCGATCTACGTTTCCGGAACCCATACTGCGATTCACAGTGCCCCGATGTTCCCTCAGTGAATTCTTCCAGGCGAGTGGCAATTACTCACTCAAGGAATTTTCCTGTTGTGTCCAGCATGCACAACGGGCGATAAGACGATGGCTCTTCTGGATTCTTGACAGCTTTTGATATAAGCACAAGCCGCTGTTTTTCCATCGTTTAGGAAATTGTCCTGTTTGAAATCAGGTTGTGAAGAGACTGCTGAAGACTTCCAGCTTTTTTGTTAGAGCAGTCTTCACTTGTTTTTTTGATAACCCTTGCAGCCAAGAGTACCTCTTCGGTGGTCACGAGAGGTATCTCTCCTTCAGTGATCCTCCACTGCTCTTGTACTCTCAATACCTCATCACACTGTGGGAAGAGGACAGCAACGATTCTGGCCATGTCACTTTTCCTTTTGTACATTTGGCTACTGTTGTTGTGTAGTCTTTTCATGACTATCCTGTAAGCGCTGCCTCATGGGTTGTTATTTAATTCATCCCTTAGGGAGCAGAGCGCGTCATATTTACTCTTGCGGATTACATTCCTCAACTCTTTCCGTTTGTTGACAAATTCCGCATGCAACCGTGGGTAGGTGTTACGGTTTCTTGCTCTTTGTTGCAAGCTCCTTAACCTGTTGCACTCCGATCACACATGGGCAATTTCTGAGTTCCACCAATACACTGGTTTGATAGCCGCTGCTGGTTGTCCTTGTCGTGGCATAGAAGCATTGTGGGGTTTCTTCAAGGTGCCGAAGAAGCACCCATCGCTTTAACCCCATTAATCCTTCCTCTTTCCATCCTACCCCATGGTACTTAACTGCAATTAAGCAGCATTAAGCAACCCTGCAAAAATCTTAAGTTCCTGTGAAACATCCCATGGCAAGATCATCACCTTGCCACAGTATCATCCACATCGCTGTATCCCTTTAAAACATATTTGTTTCTTCTGGTCGGCACCCATGTCCATTGCCAACCATTAGGAAAACTTCCACGACCCCCGCGTCGGTATTAATGCCAAACATTTTCACAGCAATCTAGCTGTGTTTGCTTTTCCCAAGCAACCTCTGATCCCACGATCATCCCATACAAAACCATGGCTAATGCAGCTGCAACCAATTACCTAGGATCGATCGCATAAGCGATAAACCAGCGATCCTAACGTATTTACATTAGCTAATTCAAACAAATGCGCATTTTTAGCGCTTGCCCTTTTCAGATACCATTTCAAAATACTTTCTATCGTTATGATAGAAATGTTAGCTCTACCCATACTAATGTTTGGACAGCTGCATATCTTCCTTCTATTCGTTGTTCAATGCGCGTTTCGCATGTCCTTCCTTCCAATAGGAAGACATTCGTTCCAATAGAAACGATATTGTCCAAGAACTTTCCAATGGGACGCGGATCGGCTCTCATTGGTCACTGCATGACGGAAGGGATGTTTCTCCTGCGATGGTGTGCGGTGGAAACTCATCGCAATCACCAGAGGCTGAGTCAGCATTACCGGAGTCAGATTTCAGCATGCAAAGAGTGCACTTGTGCCATAGAGCCGATCGAGATCGTTCACAGTTCGAGTTTGTAGAATCGTCACTCGTCGTACACCAAAAGTTAAGTTCTTTTCCCCGAAGTGTTTATTCATGTCGAAGCGCATCCAGTCCGCCGGTGGTCATTAAAATTGTACTTTGCTTTTTCGTTCACAGTAGTGCGGATAAATTAGTAATTCGGTTTCCTTGACACTTGTGCCTAATAAATTGTGCGTACGTAAAATTCTCTCCGGTACGGTAAGGAGTGCGCACACTAAGTAAACTTTATTCAAACTTAAATAATGTTACATGCCTAGTTAAAGATAAATTAGTTTTACAAATCCTAAAAAAAAACATATTGCGAAATTGTGAACTAATAAAAGGAAACTACGAGTATCAAACAGAAGAAACAACGCTGTGTTTATTTTTATTTACTGTTGGCAGCTGCGGAACAACCTACGAGGGATAAGTGAAAGAACTGTGGAAGTTTAGTGAATCCTGCGCCCTTGCCGGCTCCGCGACTAAACTTACGCCGCAGCATCACATGCGGTAGTTAGCCACTTCATGACTTTTCCAGCCTGCCTGTTCTCATGGGCCTCTGCGTCAAACCGTGGTATTTGATCTTCCAGTATATAATCGAGCAGTTCCGCATCGAGGTTTTTCTTTGTCCAGCCATTTTTCTGGGCTTTCTTCGCCAATTTACTAGTGATGAATCCTCTGTGTGGTAATATTTCATACATCACGGCTTGGTGGTTACTATGGGTGTGGGTGTCCAAAACTCGCCACTCCATACTTCTTGCCAACATGGAGCTGGCAAATGTGATGTAGATTTTGGACCGGCCTCTCTCATTTATGAAGGTGTCATCAACACCATCATTAAGTAACACCACATCTAGGACTGCGAAGGCTTCGAGTACTGGGTGGCCTCTACTGCTGGTAGTATAGTATTACCGCCTTCATATCCTGATTCGCAGAACATGCATTTGCGTTGTGTTTTACAACCCATTGTTTTGTGGCCTTTTTCATCGCATTTCAAACAGTTTTCCAAACGATCTTCTTATGATTTGCAGGATTTCGCCACATAATCGTATTGCCAACATTTGAAACACCGTGTGGGTGCGATGTGCTCTCGAAATCTGCATCTCACCTATCCAAGCCGTAGGAAACCTGTAGCCAGCAACATGCCCGCCTTTTCTCTTGGTAAGCGGATCATGGCGGCCTGTGTGCCATCTGGTTTCTTTCTTAAACTCTTTACCGCTTCCTTTGGGATAGCATTTAGTGCAGGGAACTCTATAGCGATGGCTGTCAGGATTTCCTCCACGAAATCACGTAACCTCAACGAAATCACGACACTCAACAGTGATTTCCTGTGACACTGTTTTCACATTAGCATCTTCCTTTAGTACTTGTTGTACATTTGCTTTCAGTGTCTCGGTGGTGATATGGGGGTTTCGAGGTATGCCAATGCACGGGCACAGTCTCACTCACTCCCCGACGGATGTTCCGCCACGAATTGTCCACCAGAGAAGGATGGGTAAGTAAAACCCACTGGGGGCTTCCTTGGGACTCCTTACTTCAAGATTTAAAGAATTTAGAACGAAACACTTGTGTTGTTAACAGAGTTTTTATTTAGACATATTTCCACAATAGTTGTACTGTTAAAAGAGTTTTTGTTTAGACGTATTTCTACAATATTGTTTCCGTAGATAAAACTAATTCACTCCAGCATTGACTGGGGCAATTCTTACACTTACAATTGTTATACGAGGGTTGCCTCTTATGTTTTGGGATTTGGCAACCCTAGTGTTGCAATCCGGCAATTGACAGCTCTGTCGTAAAGTTGGACATTTTTGAGGTTATACGCACTCAAAACGTTTTGACATACGAGCGCTATTTGTGTTGTTTACAGTAACTTAAAAGATTCATCTCGCCCCAAAAATGGAATTAAATCGTCAACATTTTCGTGCGATTATTTTTTACAACTTTCGGCGTGGATTAACTCAGCAACAGTGCATGGATGAACTTAATTCAATTTTTGGCGATGAAGCTCCATCAAGGACCAGTGTTTATCGATGGTATGGTGAATTCAATCGTGGTCGTAGTACACTCCAAGATGAATTTCGTGAAGGTCGTCCAAAATCAGTTGTTGTTCCGAAAACCATTGATGCTGTGCGCGAACTGATATTGGAAGATCGTCATGTGACCTATCGTGAGATTGAGACAACCTTAGGCGTTAGTGGGACCAGCATACATTCAATATTGCATAAACATTTGACTGTCAAAAAAATTTGTTCGCGTTGGATCCCACACAATTTGTCAATCGCCCAAAAAAAGGCTCGTGTCAATTGGTCGAAAGAAATGCTCAAAAAATACGGTCGCGGTGTCATTATATACATTATTGTTTTTCTAATTGAAATTAAAAAGCACTCAAAATGACTGCCTTGGGCAATCTAGTGTTGATAGGGTTATTTTAGCTTTTAATATTCTACTTTTTGTTTTGATTCCCCCTTCTATGTTCATGTCGGAGCAAGCGGAATACAGTCATTAACACAACAAGAGCAAACGCTACCGTTCTTATTTTCCTTAGTGCACGCGATTTCCTTTCTTCGACACTCCATCGAATATTCGCACAAAACAATTTGGTTATCTGGTCTTTATATAACCACTGCTAATGTCACATTTCACAAAACAAAGACGGCGCGAAAATCAAAATGTATTGTTCTGTTCTGGTATTTGGTCTACCTGACTTCACTTTTAAAGCCGTTCCGTTGAAAGTTTCGTTAACTATCGTTTGTCGTTGGTCGACACGTCTACACCGGATGGTGGTCAATTTGGTACTGAGACCACATTTTGTTAGACGTGTGTTTCAGCGAATTCAATGCGTTCCTCATTATGTCGCTGTTTGAGTGGTGGTTTGCACAAGCTCTTTCGATATTTGTTGCTTGAGGGTGCTGTCCATTTTCTAATGGAGCTAGAATCGCAGTCCAAATTAAAACGTCGAACCATTGAGGACGAAGAAGCTCCTGTTTTGGACATTTCACGTAGAACGGCTGGCTTACGGAAAAAGTTGTTGATCTCCCAGATCGCTTATTTCGTCCGTTATTTTGAATACCGGCTTGTAGAGAATTCGTCATTACACATTTAGAGCAATTTATTTCATTGGCAATTTGTCTTTGGGTCATTCAACTATTTTGCAAATCGACTATTCTTTGTTTTTCAATGTCCGTTAATTGTTTCCAACGTGCCATATTTAGAACTTTAATAAAATTGACAGCGTAAAACAAAAATATGGTTATTTATCACTTCAGAATGGCTGCACTTTTTTTGTTTATGCTTTTGTTATACTGTGGAGGTTATATTTTTATTTAATATTGTTTTCTTACCTCCGTCCTGTTGATGGGTGAGCGTTCCCACAATAGTTTCTTTTGCTGGTTAATGAAAGATCCTCTCGTTGTATTTTATTTGATTTAATTTATTTAGGGGTGGAAGTTCTTCGCTAGCTTTGGTAAGTGCATAATATGGACAATGACAGAGTTTTTCTTTTAAAAATTGGTCTTGTTTCGTTTTAAGACCAGACTAATGTTATAGGTTATTGTTTTTTTTTTTAATTGTCTTCATAAAATAGAAAGAGAAAATATGCTTACTTAGGTTATATGTTGGTATGTTGGCTGCTGCTCTTGTTGGTCTGCTTCTGCTGGAACTGCTGCTGTTTTTGTTGAAGTTGTTGTTTTTGAAAGAGTTTCTTCTTTGTTGGCTTATGAAGCTTACTTCCGGAGCCAGACTCAATCTCGAATGGAAGGGGAAGGGTGTCTTGCCCAGTACGTTCGTTAATGGTTATAGTTTATTTATTTGTATTTGTTTATTTGGTTTTTTTTTTGATTTTAGAAGTTTAATTACCAATTCGTACCTCCGGAGGCAGACTCAGCTCCGGCTGCAGGGTAAGGGTGTCTTGCCCAGTACGATTGGAATTGTATTATTGTAGTGATCAGGGTTTTCAAGCACTTATAAGTGTTTAACTTTGGCTTCCTGATCCTACCGGCTGCGCCAGTTGTGGAGGTTATATTTTTATTTAGATTTTTCTTACCACCTTTGGGGTGTTTTTCCTTTTATGCCAAATTGAAAGGCGATTTAATTTTATTTATTTATTTAATTTTGGCGCAAGACTAATGACCTTGCCCGGAAAAACAAATTATCATGGAAAATTTAACAAGCCTCAGGACTTGCTAAATAAGGCCAAGACCGGTTCCCGGTTGTAGTGCTGATGATGATGATTTATTTAATTTTATTTATTTAAGTTTTTTATTTGTTATGGCCGTTTTGGCCTCCGGATCCAAACTGATCACGAATCAAAAAAAAAAGGGGATGGCGAGAGGCAGACTTCCGGGAGACAAGGACAAATGTGTTCTTCACCTTGTCTCTGGCTTCTGGTCATCTAGCGATAACCAGAATCACCCACATCCGTGAAGATATTGAGCTCGGTCTCAAGATATCTGAAAAGAAAGGGGACGGACGTATCTAAGGATAGTATGGACAGGGTTAGTTCAATTGTTCTCTAACTACTTGGATGGGGGAATGGTGGGAAAGAAATAGTACAAGACCGGTAGGTCTTGAGTGCGGTAGTAAACGCAGATCACGTCTTTGGCGTCTGATAATCTGTGGCTTTGGTCGGTGTGTATGTGTGTGTGTTTGTGCTGTCTTGTACTGTGCGTACGTGTTTGTAGTGTGTCAGTTGTAGACCCTATGGGATGGGCCCAGGAATCCTCTATTATAAAGGAGAATGCTGTTGGGAAGGGTGCTTTCTTCCGTTTTGTATTGAAGAAGAAATTGTGGTGGTCTGATCCGAAGAGTAATGACCTTGCCCGGAAAAAAACAAATCATTATGGAAAATTTAACAAGCCTCAGGAGTTGCTAAATAAGGCCAAGACCGACTCCCGGTTGTAGTGCCGATGATGATGATGATCCGAAGAAATCGAAAGAGAGAAGAACGCAAGACTCCCGTACAAGTGGGTTCTCGCTTTTCTGAATGCTTTCGAGGTGCTTATATGCTAATTGTATCAAGTTCTCGTCGATAGGGATAGTAGAGTCATCTTCGTATAGGTGAGAGTTGGGGTAATGGCGACGATCAAACCTTCTAGAGTAGTTGGTGCATCTTCTGAGGAGTTTTCTTTCGAAAACTCGAAGTCTTTCCATTTGGGCCGAAGATATGCAGGACCATATGGGAAAGGCGTATGATATTCCAGATCGAATTAGCTGCTTATAGCAGAGAAGCTTAACTTTGCTGTCAACTTTGTTGCTCCACTTCAAGATGTTGTGCAGTTGAAACTGATCATTAATCCAAAATGTGCGGCCCTTTTATACTCTGTGGTAACAGAGATTTGTTAAAAATTTTATTTAAAAATTGCAAGAAGCACAAACAAGATGTTGTGTGCTGCAATTGGAATAGGATTTTGGAAAGTGTATAGGAATTTACTTGAATAAATTCCCGGAAGGAGAAATCATGAAATGCATTTAGAATTAGGCATTTCATAATTTCAATGGTTATAGGGAATTGAATCAATGCACGACAAATGGACTTTCGTTTAAATTTATCGTGCATATGATTCAATTGGATTGGGATGTAAGGTACTTGGAAATTGAATCAATGTGCGACAAATTAACTTTTGGTTTAACTTGCCGCTCATATGATTCACTATGGAAATTGGATTGGGATTATAGATAATTGGGTGAGAGTAGTGATTCAAGATCACTACAATACCAAGCTATGCGTTACAATTAAGCCTGAGATCGTAGAAAGGCCTGAGTTTATACTTTTTCAAGGCCGAATTCCGGTTTTGTCAGAAAATTAAGTACGTTTCCTAGTAAAAAAGCAATTAAGCCATTAAATGGTGTTTCCTGAGCTGGTGTCGGTTGACAATATTGTATAACAAAACTAGTCATAAAAGTTTATAACTCATTCCAAGAAAACTGAACATTTACGTTTGAGACTATAATTTTTCAAAGCACTATATATATATATATATATATATATATATATATTATATATATATATATATATATGAGAGAGAGAGAGAGAAAGAGTTATATTGAAAATTTTAAACTGATTTCCTGAATACAACGGAAAAATACAAAATAAAATACAAACCTCTTTCGTATTATTTTAAGTAGTGGATAGTAAAACTTACCACCTCTTCTCATGAATGTGATACAAAAATATAAATAAAGAATGAATATAAAATTTTTAACTTAATCACAATTTATAGTACTTTATGAAGATAAATATATTCTATGATGCATACATTACAAAAAAGTATACATTCACATTTATGCATGTCTTATTATTACTACAGTAAAAATAGGAACAGAAATCAACACAACAGAAAAATAATAAAAAACAAAAATCATTAAACAGATGTATGAAAAAACAAGAAAATGTTTTGCGACAGCTCTCAGAAAATAACTGATCGCTTCTTGTCCAAAGTGATATCTAGTTAGAGTGGTATAAACCGATATACAAAATATTTGAAACAATTAAATAAAAAGTAAATATGAATAACCCGATTATTGTATAACCATGCGAATAAAAACACAAATAAAATTTTACTAACCAATGAGCAAAAAAAGAAACAATTTTTGCATTGTGATATTCTGAAAAAAATAACTATTCAAAAAAAAATTAAATTAAATTAAAATAAAGGTAATAATAAGATAAAAAAGAAAAAAAAAATCTGTTTGATGGTAATTTGAATACAAACGGAAGGACATTAGGTGATCCGACTGAGTCCGCCATATTGCGAACATAGTATGTGATGGTCTTAAGACTTGGTACTTATTTTTGGAAAAGCATTCAATTTTCTGCTTAACATTGCAATCTAATACGACTAAAGTATACAGATATCTTTGTTCGTTTTTTATTAGCAGTAGTCAGTTAAAAAAGTTGTACATGCTTTGGTAATAGAAATTTACTCAAATAGACAACATTATCTTATGAGATGGTATAAAATCCTTTTATAGCAAAATAAATACATTAACAAATGCCCAAGAAAACAGTGATTGTATTTATTTTATACATTTTTTTGTCTGCAATAAAACTAAAGTAGATTTTTGCCATTCAAAACTGCAATAAATTTATATAAATATATTTAAATCTTTTTGTGCTTAATCAAAACCACTAAATTCAGATAAGGATAAAACAATCCAACCAAAATAAGTTTATCGAAAATTAGATGTCTAGAAAACATAAAATAAAATATAAATAAGTTTCTGTATCTTGAACAAAAGATTATATTTAGCCGAGACAAATTTATAGCAAACAGATTATAGTAAGATAAATTCAATCTACAGTAATGGTCCAGAAAATCAAGAAAATATTAATAAACATGTGTACACAATATTCAATAGTAAAAACAAATAAAATCATAGAAGATATCTGTAACGTTTTCTCTTTCAGCTTTATTCATTTATTTATTTCATTTTTAAATATCTGAGTTTTTTCTTTATTGCACTTAAAAAACAATCTATTACAAAAGAGTTGTCTGTTGTTTATGATGTCTTAAACACTATTTTTTTTTAATTTATTTATCACATATCGCGTTTTTTTCCCTTTTCAAACGAAGCGTCTGACGTTTATGGAATTTTGTGCTCCCATTCTTTATCTTCATTTATCATATATTCTTCTACCTTTAACTATATACTTTAAATTGAATTGCTTATTAAAAATCATTGAATGCGTATCTACACTAACAAACGGATATTTAAACAAACAAAAAAACCTACCTTCTACAGAAGTGCTTGAGTTACAGCTTCAATAGTCGGCATACATCCCACTCCGATGAGGTATTGGTTGGCCGTTGCAATTAGCCTGACATTTCGCCGCGACCAGTGCAATATCTATGATTTGAGGTTCAATTTCACTTCTGTGGCGCTCCATATTTCTTACTATCATCATCATCATCGGCACTACAACCGGGATCCGGTCTTGGCCTTATTTAACAAATCTCTCCACCGGTCCCGATTTTGAGCCAATGTCAACCAGTTTGGCACTCCCAGACTCTGGGCGTCCTGGTCTACGCCATCCATCCATCGCAGACAAGGTCTGCCGCGCTGGCTCCTTCCATACATCCTGCCACAAAGGACTTTCCGGGCAGGCTCTTCTTCGCTCGTTCAAGCTAGGTGACCCGCCCACCAGAGTCTACCGAGCTTGATTTTTCTTACAACATTAGCTTCAAGGTAGATTGCGTACAACTTATGGTTGTAGCGTCAAAAAATAGTTAATACCAGTCACCTTCAAGTGTTATTTTTTTCAATAAATAAAAGAAATAAAAACAAATTACATCAGAGCCAGTGCGTCCATTTTTGTCTGTTCGTGATAAAGGATCTGACGGTTGGGGATAGGAGTGAACCTGTGTCGTACGCCGGCACCAAGACCTTGCCCCACACAAACTTAATTGGTCACAAAGAAATAGAATAACAGAAAAAACATTGTTTTTGTTATTGATTTTACTTTATCATCATCATCATCATCATCGGCACTACAACCGGGATCCGGTCTTGGCCTTACTTAACAAATCTCTCAATCGGTCCCGAATTTGATTCGATGCCATCCGGCTTCGCACTCCCAGGCTCTGGGCGTCCTAGTCTACGCCATCCCTCCAACGCAGACATGGTCTGCCGCGCTGTCTCCTTCCATACATCCTGCCACAAAGGACTTTCCGGGCAGGCTTCTCTTCGCTTATTCGAGCTAGGTGTCCCGCCTGCTGGAGTCTACCGAGCTTGATTTTCTTACATTAGGCTCAAGGTATATCGCGTACAACTCATGGTTGTAGCTTCTCCGGAATCGTCCTCCCTCACATACCGAGCCAACAATTCTCCTTAAGACGTTCCTCTCGAACGGGGCTAACAGTTCAGAGTGCCTTTTATTGAGCACCCAGGTCTCGGATCCATATATGAGTACTGGTAAGACCATGATCTTGTATAGTAGTAGCTTGGATGTTCTGGAAAAATTCCGGGATTTAAAGAGCCTTGATAGACCATAGTAGGCTTTGTTGGATTTGATCAGCTGTTCGCGTATTTCTTCTTCCATATTGTTATCGGCTGATACTACTGACCCAAGGTGGTTAAAGGATTGCACTACTTCAAATTCGTGCTCCAATACTCTGATAGTTTGACCAACTTTAGGTCTTCTCTTCGCAGAAGTTGCCACCATGTACTTCGTTTTTCCCTCATTAATGTGCAGTCCCAGTTTTTGTGTCGCCTGCTCGATCTAGGTGAAGGAGTCCTGGACAGCCGAATCGGTTCCACCGATGATGTCGATGTGATCTGCGTAGGCAAGTATCTGGCTGGACTTGTTGACAATAGTCCCTCTTGTTGTAACGCCAGAGTCACGGATTGCTTTCTCCAACGCCAGGTTGAAGAGGAGGCAGGCCAGACCGTCCCCTTGTCGGAGTTCATTATAGATGTTTATTGGTTTGGACAACAATCCCGCTATTTTTACTTGACTAGTTACGTTGGTCATGGTCAACCTACAAAGTCGTATCAATTTGTTTGGAATACCCAACTCTCTCATGGCATTTTATAGTTCCACCCTGCCCTGAAGTTACGAACGCAATGAAAAAGAATTGGAAAAGAACACAATCATTGGACAAGGAATTACATTTTTGTTCTCTCCTTCCAAGTGTTTCTAGATGGCATCGAGTCTGCATTTTATCAAATTAATAGTAGCGTTGTCCATGCTTCAGTATTTTGATATTATAAACGATCTCCGCAAGTTTCTCTCAGCCTGCTTCACGTATTTGCCGACGACATAGTGTTTAGTTTCTCGTACTTATTGAATATGTTCGGCTACCATTTTCGAAACTCATTTTCCAATAGCAAGAAATGCGCAACCTATTGAATTCCGACCTAAATAAACTACATCATCGAAATCTAAAGTCAGATCCGAGTAAAATGTATGTGTGTAAAGGACAGTGCTGCCCCCGATCAAAGAGAAATCGCAACGTAAGTCTTTGGTGGAACTATTATTGCGTATTGTAGGTTGATACTGGAGCGAAAGTTTGTTGTCTTTCGGTTAAAGGTTTTGTTGCAGCGTTCCGCCGAACACTGCTAACACACAAGGAAATCCACAAAGCGAAACAGCATAATTAAACACGGAAGAATTTGTTTTTCTATTTGTAAATTTTATTGAATTGTTAAATTTTACTACGTTAAACACTTGGAAGCACGGTTCCAGTTATTTATTTTAGTTTGAACTTTATTTAGCACAACATACTAACTACTTCACACACCGGATTTTGCTACCCCGCAACACACGACTTGAAATACATCCGAGTTACATTGAAACGCGATTCTTTACGTTATCGTATTCACGCGTTATGCCGATGACTTTCTCGTTGAGGTTTCTCAATGTCCGACCTCCTCGGTGGGGCTCGCTGTCCTCCTCGTCGCGTTGACGATCAAAATCTCACTGTCTGTCTGCCCACTCAGATACCCAGATACAGATCGTATCTACATCTGCCAGAAGAAATCTTTCATTTCATCCGCTAACAGAATTTTCCACAGTATCTGTTAGCGGCATGTTATTAATGCACATGGGTAATTTAGGTGCCTGAAAAGGAGAAAGTCCCTCGACGCATACATCCTTATATCATCATCACCATCCGTGGTGGTGATCGAAGTTCGGATCGACGGTTGTCGATTGTGTGCCTCCTCTATTTGCATAGCACATCTGGCGCGCGGCCGAAAGATATCCTGCAATTTGCATGGATGTATGGTTCATGGGTTTTGTTTGACTTTTGTCAATACACCCGAAATCCATTAGATCTTTCTAATGGGTGTGAAATACAAACAGACCCCGTGGGATCGGAGTAGTTCCCTTGTAGGTTTTCAACCTCATACATTTTGAATTATCTTGTTGAGATAATTACGGTTGCCGTTTCTTTTGTTGGGTGATAGATTTGGTGGTCTTTGTGGTAGACCACCCGCACGTGCGTCCGTTATTCGGAGAATTTGCTGGTGATAGCGAATGCTTGTAACGTCGTGTAGATGTTCAGGATTTTCGATTGTGCAGTGTTGGAGTGCGGCGCATTTCAATCTTTATGGATAAGATGAATGAATGCTTTTACCTTTGTTTCAGGTATGCTACACTCGGCTTGTTGCTTGATATTGTAAGCTTTGGGACGTTCAGTTCCTTGCTTCTTTTTATATCGTTTCGCATTTTGCAGCCTCCCATGACCTTTGTTACAGGTATTGTAATGACTATTGGCCGCGTTTCTGTGGGCACGTGCGCTGCGTTATCAGGTAAGTAATTTCTTTGAAGGTAGGAACCTTACCTGCGCGGAATTGTGCGTTCGTAGAACGCTGCAAGTCCATTGTCGATGAATGGCGATTACATCGTCAAGGTCAACGAATTGTCAATTCATAGCTCTCAAACTAATTCAACTTCAAATTGGAAGGATCACATATTTGAATTTACGAAGTGTTGCCGATTCTTCCGTCCGCATTGCACTTTATCCTTAAACTGTATCTTAAAATCCGTTTGTGGTCGCGTTTCGTGTAAGCGTTCGCATTCATTTCCAGCACGGATATTTCCAAACGGCTATAATTTGTAATTTGTTACAAAAACAAATATTTATAGTGTCCTTTGAGCACCTCGAGCACAGTCTCAGCGTTGTAAGTTTGCTTTCCATCAATAAGCTTTGTATTTTTGACGACACCTCTCCAAACCATTTGCTTCATTCAAATTATTTCCGTATAACGTAATTCAAAATTCAAAATAAATATTTCGTTCTTGTTTTGTTAATTTCCTTTTTTTTATTAAAACAATTCCTTTCATTTCATAATTCATAAGCTTTCAGGAAAGACTGATACAAATACGAACAAAAAGCATAATTAGAATTCGTTTCATTCAATCGCTAGTTTTTAAGTTGATTTGATAATACTAACCACAAAATTTGCATATCAATGTTATCTTAGAAGAATGTGTAAGAATTCTAATTTAATGATTAAAGAAATACAAAACGATTAAGATACTGGTAATGATTATGATAATGATAAATGTAATGCTACACATGTTTAGTGTGTGTGGGAGAGAATTTTGTATTGAACAAGAACGAATTCCTATTTTCGCACAGAAAAATAAATGAATTTTCTAATACCCACAAAATGTAAACTATAAGGTAAACTTGTGAAGTTTATAGAACAGGAAGTTTTTATGAGGAAAAGAGTTGAAAGAAAATGTTGCAACTCCTATCTTTGTGTTGTATTTCTACGAGGATGTAAATTATGATTTGAAGAAGATTTTTACACCCGGAAAAAGTACTAATTACCGTTATAAAATAACAAAATAAATATTCACTTATTAAACATTTATTAGAAAAAAATTAAATGTTGTCTTTTAATTTTCGATTTCCTTTCGTAAATTTTTTAAAGAATGAACCGAGATGAATGGCATGTATATTATAGTATGACGAATTTACGCTCGAATAATCGTGAATGGCATGCCGGGCGTCTCTCAGTTAGTTCGAACTTGGACGTCGCACGAGTTAACACCTGTGGGAAACACAACAACAAATACCTTACCCACCTCTAAAAACATCAAGCATACGACCCAATCATCTTCCCTTTTCATATAAATCCAAACAATCATCTAACCACCTTATCACAATCCATACCACAATTAATTCATATCACAATTCATATTTACTCCATTCATCAAATGCTTAAGAACACAGATCACAACCCATATCACAATTAGTCCATATCACAATTCATATTTACCCTATTCATCGAATACCCAAAACCACGATTAACGTAGACCCAATGCCTCTTTATCACAACCAATATTTGCTCTATGCTAATTCATCAAAACGCATCTTCATCACGATACAGATAACAGTGGCCCCAGGGCAGGGGTATAAATTCTATGAAGAACCCATCAGTAGCGGCTCTCTCTACAAACCGAGAACATAAAATTAATTAATAAAAATATTTTTAAAATAAAAATAAAGTTTAGTTAATTTACTCACGAGATACATCGAGTCAGTAAGCGGATATTAAGTGCCAAAATAATAAGTGAAAATAAAATAAATCTGTGCAGGAAAAAGAGAACAAACTTTGAGTTTCGTTGGATTATTCACAATCCCGATATCGAACCGAGGAAGTCGATAAACGTAAAATCAAAATTATGTAACAATTGGTGTCAGAAGTGGGATTGCTGAATAGTCCTTCAGAATGGTAAGGTTTGTTACTTGAGGATAACCCATTTAAGAGAAGAATTTGTTACGGACCTACCTAGCGCCCGGGCCCCCTCTAACATCCACAAATCCCCTTTCATAAATTTGTCCTCTCTACCTCTAAAAGGAGAACAACTCGCCGAGTAGCTATGTAAGGAACCTTTTGTCACTCCTTTCAACAACCACATACACTTTAAATAAAACAACTTTTTTCTTAATTATATGTTTATTTGAAATTACGTATTGCACCGAATGGGTAACACTTATTTAATGTATTCCTTACGTATTAACGACAGATCTCGTCCGATTATTTGTTGTAGTAAAGAAGTCTAACAGATAACACAATCAATAACTACCGAAAGACTACTTCTATATGCGATAACATATATTTATATTACTTTGTTGTTTTTTATTATTATTAAATATATTACACGGACACACTGATACCCGGACACGTCAATGCATTACACAGATGATGATTACAAGTCAACCATTTCTTATTCTTCTCTATTGAGGTACATTTAATTATTTGTAAAAGAAAAACGTCTAACTCAAGTACTCCTCTCGTTGACCGCCTCGGCCGAATCTCACAAACCAACTCTTAAAAGTCTCGCCGTCTCGGTCGAGATTCAAAAAACCAAACTCCCAAACTAAAACTTGTTTTTTTCTTCATCCTGGGGATCGAAGGATATCTCATTTCTTTCTTTATCTTTCCTGGCTTGGGATCAAAAGCGGAAACACAAAGGGAAAAATCAACAGAGGATCGTGCTAATGCACATTTATAATCCTCTATGTTGATAGGCGCTAAACGATTGTGTAATTCGTTTTATGGTGCCTGTTGTTTGTTCTAGCCGACTCGGCCAGGATCCCTTTTGTAAGAATACGATAGGGAATATAAATAGAGCATTGTGCTACTGAGCATTTCTGATTCTCTATGTTGTTTATTGTAGCCGAATGGGTAAGAATCTTTTCCGTGGGGAATCGATACAAAGGCGAATGTTTTCCTTTTGTTTGTTTTAAACTTAATTTTGTTAAAACGGAAACTGGCGTTGGTGGTTTTAATTGTTTTAGATAACCATTTTTCTGAGGTCTCGTAAAATTGCTGGCGCGCAATTTTTTATGATACTCAGTGGTTTTGTTTGAAAGGCGGCATCTGGTCCGCACATTTGCCTTTTAGGAATTTTTTGTGGTAAACCCTTGGTTCACTGATTATATTTTCAAGTTTTTTTTATGTGAGCAAATTGAACGTTTAGTTTAGGATGTTCTTGGCGTGTATCGCCGCTAGCGGTGGAGACTGGCTCCAAATAGGTAATTTTTATGGGATGGGTGGTTGTGGCCGTAACAGCTAATTTGCATAAACTACTTTGTGCAAATTCTACTAGATAAAATATTAAACGTCAACGGCAAACAAAAATATATTTGACATTCGACGTAAAGCTTCGAAACATTACGCACGAGCAGTCAGAAAGTAAAAGTCAAGAACGACACGTTATCAATATAAGTCATACAGGAAGAATTACCAGAAGAAATAATAAGTGAACATTTGACGAGAAAGCCACTACTGCCGAACAGGGAAGCAGTACCTCAACGCCCCCTGCACCCAGTCGCTGAAACCACCAGTAGCTGACAAGCAGCAACTGCCGCGACCGCTCAACGGTCAATCAAGAACTATCAAGTAAGAGTCTGTTTCTCTTACACTTACAAAAAGTATTAAATAAATAAATTATATATATTAAAATATTATAATTTCAAATTGTGTGATTAAACCAAAACAAATTGGAGTCTCGGTGATTGCTTGTGACAGGGAATAAGGCGGAAGTACAAGCAGGATTTCGTAAAGCAATGGAGAGCGAGGACATCGAGGTTGATGGACATGAGTTTTGTCACGATGCTTCAGTGGCTTTGTGGCGGTTCCGCCAAACCCCACTGTCTACTTACCCGAAGAACCCCCATAACTACAACCCAGCTTTCATAAGTTTCTGCTAATGCAATAGCATTAGCACCTGTAAATGCTTCACGCAACAAATTTATCTAATGTATTTAGCTAAAAGCTCCTGGAAAAGAGTTCTTACCTTCATTCATTTATTCGAATTCAAAATTCCCTATAAGAATTCTGTTCCAAGCATCATAAATCCCAAGCCCAATTCAGCACCTTCGGCTGCCAGGCAAATCCCAATCACCAGCATACCTGAAACATTTCCCTTCTCAAGGGCAATTAATGCTCTCAACGCATTATCTAGGAATTCCTGTAAAGAATTTCTCCCACAAGGGCAATCATGCATGCATCAATTCATCTCTGCATTAGCGACCTAGAACCGAATTCTCGTTTAGTGTAAATACTCACACTAGAATACGACCCTTGAGTTGCCTTATATGTCATATACAATTGGCATAGATGTTATACAAACCGTCATTGTGTAACCATCTTATTTGCTTCGTAATGACTTGCAGCTATTGATACAGCTGCAAGCACTTTACCCCGAAATGCTCCTCTGTTTGGGTCTCCAAACAATCATCAATTCCGCAGTTGCAGCTTATTTATTTAGCCGACCCTCATTACAGGCCGACGCCTTAGGTTGCTTCTCCTTTTGTTCTTTTTCCCTCGTTTCAGGTCTCGTTTATCCTTTGCTCGAATGCATCGATAAACACTATGATCTGTATGATCGCCCGTACCTGCATACCACCATGATCTTCTCTATTAGATGTGGTTACCTACCCCCAAAGAGAGTCTTCACGTTTTTCTTGGGATAGAAAATGCATCCTCGAATTAAGAGAGCCAGTACCGCTAACCGAATTCCCTTTGCCAGCGAATTCAAATCGCTGAGTCGTTTACCATCGCCCGACCGAGCCGGTCGGTCCGCCTCCTACTCTCCGTAGCGCTTTTTTTTTTTTTTATTAGACTTCTCTCGGGAGAGGCGAACCTATAGCGCCGAGTGGGCGCCCCGAGATGCCATCAAATAACTGCTGCAGTTCTTTTTGAACAGTTGCAGGTTGTAATGCTCCGGGAACACTCGCGTGGTAAGGGAGTTCCACAGCTTCCCCGCTCTGTAACGGAACGAGTTCTGATACAGGGATGTTCGCGCCGTCGGGAGATGAACCACAAACGGGTGCGATCCGTCGGATTGTCTTGTGGAGCGCATATAGACCGAATTGCGTGGAACAATGCCAAGAATCTCCGAAGAACAGTACCCGTGATAATATCTGTAAAACAGACAGAGGTCGGCTAGGCGCCTCCGATGTGATAACGACTGTAGTCCCGACGTCAGCGCCGAGTCCCCGATCAAGCGGATCGCTCGTCTCTGTATGCTCTCAAGTTGGTCGACGGTATGTTTAGGAGCAGAGCTCCAAACATGAGAGCAATATTCGAGCGCGGGTCTAATTTGAGATTTATATAGGAGAAGATGTTGGGCCGGAGTAAAGTATTTCTTGGCTCTAAAAAGATAACTCAGTTTTCCTGAGGCTGATCTGGCGATACCCGATACGTGTTTATGCCATGATACATTCCCACAGACCGTGACGCCGAGCAATCTCAAACTTTCCCCAGCCTCGAGGGGCCGGCCACTCATCATCAGCTGTGGAACCGATGATCCGGTTTTCTTTGAGAATGTTGTATACTGGGTCTTCGTTGCATTGAAGTCGACAAGATTGGCCTTTCCCCACTGCAGGACTTTATCTAGATCCTGGTTCAGAGAGTCAATCTGTCTACATCTCAGCTGGTGCGACGTTGATGCCCCAATCGGCCGATCACTCGAAAAGGAGGAAACAAGCGTACCAAACTCCGCAAAACTGAACACTTTGTTATCCGTTGTCTCCAGCAAATCATTTATGTGAAGCAAGAACAAGGTTGGAGCCAAAAAAAATTGGACCCTGGGGCACCCCCGAATTAACAGGATACAGATCCGAACACTCGCCGTCCACAACAACCCCGATCGATCGATTCTCGAGGAAGCTCCTCGTCCAGTCGCAAAGCTGTTGGGAAAGTCCATATGAACGAAGTTTGCTAGGCAATGCCCCAAAAAGCCTTGGAGATATCTAATGCGACCGCCCTTGACTCACCATGCCGTTCAATCGCAGATGTCCATATATCGGTTATAAGTATCAAAAGGTCTCCCGTGGACCGCCTGCTACGGAATCCGTATTGACGATCATTCAGAAGACCGTTGCACTCGAAATACTTAACCAACTCTGTATTGATGACTTTTTCCATTACCTTAGATAAAATAGACAGTAATGCTATCGGACGGTAATTTTGTGGGAGACACTTTTTTCCCGTCTTTGGGATTGGCTGAACTCGAGCGATTTTCCAGCAGTCAGGGAAGGTCCTCCGTGCATAACATAAGCGGAAGAGTCTGCCAAGAACCGGCGATAGTTCTGGAGCACAGTTCTTAAGGACTATTGCTGGTATTCCGTCCGGGCCGGCTGCCTTCCTACAATCCAGTTCACGTAGAATGCGTTGAATAGTGCGCGGACGAAATCGCACATACCGCATGGAAGACCGTACCGGCGAGATCACAGGTGGCTGCAAAAGGCCGGGATCGAGGTTTGAATTCGCGGAAAATAAATTCGCGAACACATTAGCTTTATCCTTTGGATTCGTGACTAACGTCCCGCTGTCTGTCACCAACGGAGGGAAAGAGGAGGAAGCAAAGTTACTGCTGACAGCCTTTGCCATTGACCAGAAGGAGCGCGAACCAGTTGGGCACCGAAGGAGCTTATTGATCACCCTGTCGTTGTGAGCCTTCTTCGCGGTATCAACCCCCTGGTTGCATGCGTTTCTGATTCTAACAAAATTCGTTCTGTTAACATCAGTGGGATTGGAACGCCATTGCTTAAAAGCTCTATTTTTTGCCGCTGTAATCAGCTCGCATTTTTTGTCAAACCAAGGTTTATCAGACGAACTTCGGAATGTGGAATATACATCTCCATCCCCAGGAGAATAATCTCTGACACCGACTCCGCGTAAGCGTTAACATCGGAGTTTCCGAAGCACATCTCGGACCATGGAAAGGATGCGAAGAAATCTCGCATATCGTCCCAGTTAGCAGCCCCATACTTCCATACATGGCGAAGCTGCCTAGGCCGGTTATTCGCTTGGTATGCAAGTGCTTGCGCGACAGATACCAAGTAGTGATCTGAGTTTCCCAGTGGCGCAGAAACCTCTACGGTATAAATACTCGGTTCGGATGTCAAAAACAGATCCAGGGTGTTCGCATAATCGCCTCGGGCATCCGGTATTCGCGTTGGCTTCCCCACGAGTTGAGTCAAGTTGTGGCTTACAGCAAACATCTCCGCCAGCCTCCCAGCCTCGTCGGTTCTGTCAGAATGTAACAGCCAGTCGGAATTGTGCACATTGAAATCGACAAGGACAATAATTTCAGAAGCTGGGTGGTTGATCTGTATCCAGTCGACGGTATATGAAAGATGTTCGAAAAATGTCGCTGGTCGATCGTCATTCGGGGAGCGGTAAAGACAAAGAAATTTAACGGAATTCCTCAGCACGACCCTCAACCATATGATGTCCATATTATTGGGCTCCAACGCCTCCATCCTCTGACAAGCCAGATCGGACCGTGCGAAGACGCAGACTCCGCCCTTAAAACGGAATCTCGAATGTAAGTCGTATCCTGAGCAACGAAGATATGTCGAATCAGTTGACGAATCGATCTGGGTCTCAGTTAGGGCAAGGATATCAGGTTTCGTTGTTTGCAAATATTGGTGGACGGCGTTTATATTAGTATTGGTGAAACCGATGCCCCTGATGTTACAAAATGCCGTCACCAGTCGAGCGTGGGCCGAGCCCGGAGAGCTAGCCCGGTTATGCGATGACGAACCTTTCAAAGTTCCATTATTTATCATGATATCTGCATGATGTTCCCCCTGACATGCTGCGGAGATGCGTACGTGCCCAGAGTTAGTGTTGCCAAATATAAACCAATTATCATATCAATTAAAAGTAATTTTTCGTGTGTAAATCAAAATAAATATGTCGTGAATAAAAGTAACCAATAATAATAAACTAAATCCGAGTGTTTTATTTCTCCTGTTGTGCTCCTTGGTGCGTTGCTTGAATATTTTATTGTATCAAACGGTGCTTTTCCGAGACTTATTTAGTGAACAGTTTCCTTTTGTTGTGACGATGAACTCAGTTTCTTTTGATGCCCGGAGGACCAATTATGATGGAGGAAGGACGTGAATCGGCTCCGTGCGTCGGCGCACCAGACTTCTTCCCCTCAGCTTCACTTAAAGCCGAAGAGCAGAGGGTAGGAATTCAGACAGATGAAGACAAAATAAAATCAGTAAGAGATTGGCCTCGACCCAAAAACGTTCATGAAGTGCGAAGCTTCCTTGGGCTCTGTACGTATTACCGACGCTTTGTCCCCGGGTTCGCCAATGTTGCAAGAAGATTACACAATTTGACGAAGAAAAATTGCAAATTTGTGTGGAAAGAGAAGAAAGAAAATGGCTTTCAGCACTTGAAGGAATTGTACAGCTCCAATTTTAGCCTATCCAGTTCCTGGCAAAAAGTTCATTCTGGACACAGATGCTAGTGCACATGTGGGGGTTCTTAAAGCTCACCTGAGGAAACCCCATATTCGCAACCCACATTCGCAACGCACATTTGCACCTCAATCAAAAGCATTTCCTTTCACAAGGGCATTTTCCATGCATCAACGCATCGGCAAAATTTTCCTAAAAGAATATGTGGGGATGTGAAGTATTGTGTAAGTGTCAGGCATGGGCACTCGGTTCACTTCATTCCCCATCAATCACAAGTTCAGCCAAAAGTTAATCACCGAGGAAAAGGAGGTATCGTGCGCTGATCGCTAAACATCACCGACGGAAGGTCGCAACACAGATTGCACAAGTGAAAATAAAACACACTGCATATAGTTATTTATGAATAATTTTATTGTTTCACTGATCTTATTTA
Organism: Microdon myrmicae; assembly: GCA_963931805.1. Lineage (NCBI taxonomy): Eukaryota > Metazoa > Arthropoda > Insecta > Diptera > Syrphidae > Microdon > Microdon myrmicae. The sequence continues at coordinate 37,611,556 of OZ007496.1, forward strand.
AATACCTTTTAGAGTTTTATGTTTACATATATATTATATTGTATTTTTAAATTAACCGATGATTACAAATTTGATTTTATTTAGAATAAGGACCCGACTCGTTGATGCGCACCGTGGATGATAAAAAAAACGCGACTCGACTTATACACGGGGGGCGTGTGCACCCCCATGTACACGCTACTGTGGATGGAGAAAACACTCGACTGACTCGTTCAGTGGATGGAATAAGACTCAATCGAGGGTTAGAATCTTGTTCTTGATTTACCCCCGGTTCGGTGGTGGTGGATATCCTCTCCACTAAGGATATGTTTTACCTGCCACTAGAGAGACGTAAAGCCTCTCTTTGTGGAACAGAAAACCAGATCTCGTAATGCAGATAATGGTGGTATGTGTGTGATCGTTTAGATCTGTGTTGTTTACTCATGCGCGAAGGCAACGGAAAAACAAACCAGGCAGGCGGCAAGGACAAAGGGATCGAGAAGATCGTTATGTATGAAGTGCATCGCGGCTAAATAAATAGACGACGATGCATCGAAAAAATGTGGTAAAAGAAAAGATGAGCCGAGGGCATCATAAAAGTCTTAGATGAGTGATGCCCTTGTGTAAATATATGAATAGACATTGGAAATGGTGGTAATGGTTGCGATACTTTCTACAGTGAAAATTGTATGTCGTATCTTGGCTCGGTGGCCGAAACGAATTTGCTTGCATTTGTATATGCTGGATAATTCGTTTGGTGGCTAAGCACGAGATTGTGATTGTTTGTTCGTTGGGAAACAAATCATGGGTGAATCTATTGCAGCTGGATAAATAGTCGTGTTGCTATTATGCTGGTGATGCTAAAGCAATTTAGGTATACGATGGGTGGTCATGTACCGTATCTTGCTGAACGAAAAGGGATCGAATTTGTATGCATGTTTACATGCGAAGGAATTCGGTTTGACACTAGACGCTAGTGTTTGGTTTTGTCCCTTGTACAAAAGGCTGCCGAGGCCGTGGAATTGCCAGGGACATGCGGTGTGCACGTGGACAGCGGAATTGCTTGGCATACCAGGGTGCCGGATGGTTTAGGGATTTATGATTAGTTAGGGAAGAATTTTTATAAGGAATTTGTATGCGAAGAGATGCATGAAAGGTAAGGGTTCTTTACGGGGACTTTTAGTTAAATAAATTTGATCTATTTGATGCGTGAAGCATTGAAGGTGATAATGCGATTGCATTAGCGAACTTATAAGATTGGGTCGAAGTTATGGGGGTTTTTCAGGTAAGTGGGTCGTGGGTTTTGGCGGAACCGCCACAAATCCTCAAGCATTTCTCCCATCTGGGGCATTCACGCATTTAATGCGTTATACCATTTTCCCTAAAAAATCGGTACGCCATTACCGCATACATTAATGCATCTCAGCATTGTTCTGAAAAGAAAAACATTTCGGCTGCCGTACTAGGCAACCGCAATAAACTATGAAAACAATCATCGGAACCCCTGTCTGTCTACGTTTTCTGTCCCACACGTGCGCGGCAGATTTTCATAGTTTATCTGTACCCACGGCGGCTTCTATCCAACCAACAAAGCACAGCGCAACTCGCGCCTCGCTGCCAAGAGCCGAATTCTCTGTCAGCGTAAATATTCACACTGGAATTCGACCTTGAGTCGCTACGGATGCCATATACAATCGACGTAGTTGTATACACAACCGTCATTGTGTAATCATCCCAATGGCTTCCAAATGATTTGCAGCTATTGATTCAGCTGCAAGCAATCCTCACAGAAATGCTCCTTTAATTCGAATTGCATTCCCACAGTTCTTCCACCCATGAGCTCCCGTCACGAGCAAACAAAGTGATCCGCGTGTAAGTAGACACACCCTCGTTAGGATTTTTGTCCCGGAGATCTATTCCTATTGGTCGGCCTCAAAAGAAAAATTTCATTTCCTTCTCACCACACCACCAAACTCAACCCAAACGAGGGTTGAATCATTGAGTCTTATTGCAGCCGCCGATCCCGCCGGTTCACCTCCCGCTCTACGTAACGCTGCGGAGACGCGTACATACTGAAGTCGTAATCCAGCCGCGGATGCGTTTCGGTAACAAAACCTTTAGTCGTGGTTATTGGTGCACAATGTCGTGAATTAAAAAGATAATGTATCAACAAAACAGGAGACGAACAACCGATGTACCATAAATTAACTTAAATGTCAGTGCTAAGTGCTCAGCCGTAATTATCCATAAAAACAAATGAAAATAAATTCCACCTGATCGTGAAATGTGTGTGTAAAGAGCGAATCCGCTCTACTCCTTTAGTTTCCTTTATAATAGTAATGTGTAGAATTCGACTTTACCTAAAATAAAACATAAAATAAAAACAGCAAACAACAACCAACAATCTAGTGTGTTTTAATGTGTTTTCCTTCCCTTCGGTGACGTGCAGAGTTTCATAGGCGTACAATCTGTGAGGACGAGGTACAACCCCGTGTCGTACGTCGGCACCACGACTTCGTACCCCCACACACATGGAATAGGAGGTGTACTATCACAGATCAATGATGGTCAGGAAAGAGTAATTGGGTACTACAGCAGAGTTCTTGGAAAGCTGGAAAGGAGCTATCGCGTTACAACGCGAGAACTCTTGGCAGTCGTCGAATGTGTGAAACATTTTCACAAGTACCTGTATGGACAGCACTTCCTTCTGAGGACAGATCATGCAGCACTCAGATGGTTACTCCAGTTTAAAAATCCGGAAGGGCAGATTGCGCGATGGATAGAAAGGTTGCAGAATTATGATTGTAAAATACAGCATCAGAAAGGTGGACAACATAGAAATGCCGATGCACTATCTCGACGCCCATGTGCATTGGAGTGTAAGCATTGCTCTAAGGCTGAGAGATGCGAAGGTATAGTCGACATCCGATTAACAAATCTGCAACCGGACGACGAATGGGAAGCCAGCGCTTTAAGGAAAAGTCAACTGGAGGATACAGACTTGGCCAAGGTCATTAGAGCGAAAGAAATGGGCAGGAGACCAACCAAAGAGGAAATGGCATCAGAAAGTCCATTGGCCAGAGCGTATTGGGTGCAATGGAATAGCTTGAAATTGAGAAGCGGAGTGCTGCATCGTTCATGGGAAAGCAAGGATGGTAAACACGTCAATGATTTGATTGTCCTAACAAAGCCTAGAATAACAGCCTTATTAGAAGAATTTGACAATGGACCAAGCGGAGGGCATTTGGGTGTTACGAAGACCCTGGAAAAGATTAAACAACAGTTTTACTGGGTGAATTGTCAAGAATCAGTTGCCGAATGGATTAAAAACTGCGCGCAATGCATGGCGACTAAGGGTCCGAATGATAGAAGCAGAGGAAGATTGCAGCAGTACAACAAAGGAGCATCATTTGAACGCGTTGCAATAGATGTAGGTGGTCCATTTCCCACTAGTGAAACCGGAACAAATATGTGTTGGTGATTATGGACTATTTCAGTAAGTGGCCAGAAGTATACGCTATACCAAATCAGGAGGCTAAAACTGTGGCCGAAGCCTTTGTGTAGAATTGGGTCACGCGATTTGGTATACCAATTGAGTTACATTCAGATCAAGGGAGGAACTTTGAGTCCGCTATATTTCGAGAAATGTGCTCACTGTTGGGTATCAAGAAGACTCGAACAACGTCTTTACATCCACAATCGGACGGCATGATGGAAAGGTTTAACCACACATTAGAAGAACGTTTGCGAAAAGTAGTAGACAAATGTCAGCGCAATTGGGACAGGCACATTCAAACGTTTCTGTTGGCTGACCGATCAGCAGTCCATGACACTACCGGCCATTCACCTGCGAGGGTTATTTTTGGCACAGAATTGAGACTGCCATCAGATCTCAAATTTGGAAGAAACAACGAACTTACCGAAACTGGAGGCAGCTACTGGGAAATGCTTCAGTCCGAAATGGATGACATACACCAACATGTGAGGCAGCGAACACAGTTGATGAGCAACAAAATGAAGGATCGATATGACCAAGCTATGAATTCTGATGGGTTTCAAGAAGGCGACTTAGTGTTGCTGTACAATCCGCAACGAAAAAAGGGAGTTTGTCTCCTAAACTGCAAACATCGTGGGAAGGGCCATACAAAGTCATAAAGCGACTGAACGGTGTTGTGTATCGCATACAATCCTACACGCAGAGACGAGGTAAAATGAAATTCGTCCATTTGGAGAAACTGGCCTCATATGGATCAAGGAATTTGGTGTCTGATCATCATCATCATCATCATCGGCACTACAACCGGGAACCGGTCTTGGCCTTATTTAGCAAGTCCTGAGGCTTGTTAAATTTTCCATAATGATTTATTTTGTCTGGGCAAGGTCATTAGTCTTGCGCCAGGGGCTCCCCGACGGGGAATCGAACCCCGGTCTCCCGGGTGACAGGCGGGTGTACTAACCACTATACTATCGAGGAGCCCTTGGTGTCTGATCGGGATCGTTTAATTTATGACAGTTAATGTCATATATGCATGCAACATAAGAAAGTTCCCTCCTGGTCTAGTAACATGCGTACTGATATATACATGGGCCGGTATGGTGTGATATGCCGTGAGGCACATGGGAAACAGTCTGCCTCCTGTGGTTTAGTAGATATTGGTTTCCCAGTGGGGTATGACAGAATCCTCTTCAATTTCGCCAATCTAGTCAGTCACATTCAAATTCAAAAATCCGGCTAAAAAAACCAAAATAAATGATGTGGTGGGGGGTGGCATCTCCAATGTGTACAACTCCGCTCGCACTGTGCCTTAACTTTTAAGAATACTCCAACAACCCTTTTTGTGCGCGCGTTTGTTTAAAAATAAAAGCCCTTCCAGTAGACTGTATTCTATGAATGAAATTCCAGCACTATCTGGTCAGTAAAAAAAAATGCCTAAAAAAAAAAAAAAAAAAAAAAAAAAAAAAAAAAAAAAAAAAAAAAAAAAAAAAATTGAAATTTGAAAATAAAAGAAAATCGGAATGGCTTCCGTCTGAGCAGCTATACTTAATAAAACAATGTAGATGTTTTTAAACATGGTTACATAATTGACAGTGTCAATGATCACCCCTCCTGTCCATTTAAATCAATATCGCGAATTCGTGCACAAAGTTATTCCAATGGTACACCGAAAACTGTCATGCCCTCAACTTCGAAATAGTCACACCTACGGTTGGTACCCGAGGCAACTCATTCCTGGACACCTTCATTGTGTACAAAGACTTACTTCCCCAATCACTCCTCCCCAAGTATCGACGGGTGTATCTGACCACAACGCTGTGACCATGTTCATCCGCGGCTATCGAGCATCGCGGGCTCGTATCAGATATATACCCGATTATGGGCGCACAAATTGGGACAACTTCAATATTACATTGAACGAAAAACTCCACCAACTCTCTCTTCCCACTGACACGAACCTAACGACGGTTGAGATAAATAACGCTGCAACTCGACTTCACGAGATTTTAGTTGAAACTTCTAAGACTCGTGTCCCGAAGTACAAACTTGAAAAGACTTATCAGATTCCCCTTGACGAATCTACTCTTCGTCTCATCCGGGAGCGTAAAAACGTCTGCAAAATGAGATATCGTCACCGCTTTACCCAAAGGGAACCATTATTGCGATCCATCATTCACAATATTGGTACACTGATAAAACAAAGAATCCAAAACAATCGTACCCGACAATTGGAAGACAAACTGAAGGGTGTTCAGATGAACCAGAGAGTTTATAAAAATGTTTAAAAGATATGTGGCACTTCTCGTATCGTTGGTCCAATCATACACAACCGTGTAAAGCAAACATCATCGGAGAGACCTTGGAAAATAATCACAAACTCACTCTCGAGGATGGCGACCCGAACATCATCATCATCATCATCGGCACTACAACCGGGATCCGGTCTTGGCCTTATTTAGCAAGTCTCTCCACTGGTATCTGGTCCTTATCCGAGACTTGTTAAATTGTACATAATAATATGTTTTTCCGGGCAAGGTTATTAGCCTTGCGCCAACCTTTCTCAGGATGTCGCTGCATGCATTGTTTTACTACTTGGCGGGTGCCAAAGTAGCTATCCAGGGTTGTCACGTTGGGACTGCATGCTAACTTGGATTGAACAGGGACAAGGATCGTCTTGGCCTTCGCCGGGTTGAAAGCAGAGACTTTGCCCTGTATGTTCGCTCCCAGCCCCCGGTGAATATATTTACCTCAACAATGCGATACCCATCAATGAAGCAATGCGCATCAGTTTGTGGCGTTTTTAACAGATATGTAGCTGTTCGATGAATCTAGATGCCGCACGAGGAATGTCGTCGGCCGAGATCGTTGCTGATGGTGTTCCGCCGAACGATGAATGTTGTTGGGGAATAGCGAACGAAATTGCTGATGGGTTAACGCAATGGAGTCTGAATCAACGTTGCCTGCAACAAGGTTTGGATTCAAAAAAGGAACAGCAATACCTTTGTGGTCGAAATCCGGTCCAGGATCTTCGCTGCAATCTGGTTGAAGTTCCCGCGCTGATGTATTTGTTGGACTTTGTGTTTAAGCAGGAAAGTTAAAGCTTCATTCACTAAATTTGAAGTAAAGCCAATGCGACTGGCGAATGCCTTTAAATGAATAGAGATAATGTTCGACTGAGTTCTCGATGGAGAACTTTATTTATTTATCACAAAGTGCGAAACTTCAATATAAATGTCTTAGGTTCTTATAAAATGTACATAATTAACTTGAGCACCAAAACTGTATTCATGTATTCACAGCTGCAACATGATCCAAAAAAGTACATCGATCATCGACACCAAAACACCGTATATGACAGTTGCAGTAAATTGCCAGTCGACCACCAAAAACGGTAAAAAACGTTGAGATGACAGTTTCTCCACTGTCATCGTGTTGCTGGCATGTATGGTGAATATTTGAAGGGGAGAGTACTAGACGTTGTACTAGATTCTCCCCGAGCATATAACTATGAATCCGAAACAGTAGCGGTGCCGCCAAAACCCATGGTACACTTACCTAAAAACCCTCATAACCTCATCCCAAGTCGCATAAGTTTTGCTAATGCAATCGCAGTAAGCAACTGAAAATGCTTCACGCATTAATTAGATCAAATCTATAATCTTAAAGCCCCTGTAAAGAAAACTTACCTTTTCATGCATCTCTTCGCATACAATTCCTGTAAGATTTCTTTCTTACCTTATCAGGAATCTCAAACTAATTCGGCACCTTCGGTGTCAAGGAAATCTCCCTAGACGAATTCCTGTAAGCAAAAGGATTTGAATTACATATAATGTAACCTTCACCAGGGGTCATAAACATTGTGCTGTCTATTTTTCAGCTTCGCCATGTGTATGATAAATCTCTTAACGTACACATTGGCCGGCGACCTTTTTCTCCCAGCAATAATATACCAGCAGCTGCATTCAATTAGCACAATCGACGCTGAAGCCTATTTCCCTAACTCACACCATGAGTAAACAAAAGACCGCTGTCCTTCATCAGGCATTCTGGCGATACGCAAATAATTCAATACCTACCCTTACTAGCGATGCCATACACATAATTTCCCAGTAACCTAGCTAAAACCAATTAGCATATTTCCACATCGTATCGTCGTCTCTTTGTTTAGCCGCGACGCACATGTTCCAACAAAGATCCCATTATTATTCAACGATTTCGGTTTTATTTGCTTTACCGAAATCGTAGCCTATGAATGCACTTATGCCCTTTCTTTGTTCTTTTTCGTTCTCATCCATGAAAGAACCATGCACACACACCATTACACTGAAAGAGTGCATTTCCTACAGCGGCCGCACCCTTAAAAGAAAAGTTTTTCTCTTTCTTCCCTTGTTTCTTAGCCCTAACCTAGGGTGGAATTCATGTCAGAGTTCCATCCTCGGGGAGTCCTTTTACATCCGCCGATCGAGCAGGTCGTGGTCATTGTCGCTCCCACTCTCCGTGACCACGGCGGAGAAGCGTAAACATACGAAGTCGTGTTCAGCGTTGCGTTTAAAGTTTAACTCGTGTTCCAGACTTTCTGTAACTAATATTAAAAATAAAAAGAACCTTCATTACTAATTCCAACAAGTGTTTAATTTCCAGTGCTGCAGTGCCTAGCAATTTCCTGAGTGTTTGTTTATCGTATTATTGTTTTTCTAGTGAACAGTTTGTTGCGGCGACGCTCAGAGTTGTGTCCGGTGAACAACGTGTGTTTGTGGGGACGGAGTAGAACTCTGCGCCCACGTCGGTGCCACGAATCCCCCCCCCCCCCCCCCCCCCCCCCCCCCCCGCAGGTACGCACACAATATACAAGCAAATAGTGAAGAACACCGTAAGGAAATTCGAATAAGCAAAAAGCATCAGAGCCGTATACCATAGCGATAACATAACAATTCCACATCAGTTGAGTGTAGTTGAGTTTAGAAATAGAATTGGTATACACGGTAGTGGCCTGATGTGTTGAGCATTGGTTCCATTTTTTTAGTGATTCTAACCGTCACGTTCTTCATTATCGTAGCAAATGCTCATAAGTTCACATCGAAAGTTAATTTCAGGCCTACTGCCAATCAATCAGTTGTTCTTCAGCCGAACGACACAAATATAGGATGCTCTACCTGATTACGTATTTCTTCGTTATTGTAATATCCTGCCATTCAAGACCGATGTATATCGGTTATATTTATATATATTTCCTTTTCTTATTCTCTTCCTCTCCATCTGCACCCATTGGCATTTAAGGGAAAAAAATAAGTTGAAACGCCATTTTCATTGTACAGTGTCAGTCGATTTAAGCAATCGAATCACTTATTAATTTAATTTAATTTAAGCTTGAATTAAGACTAATAAATGAGGGTTCTGCCCTCACTAAACTTAAACTTAAAAACTGTACACCGACGCTTTATGTAATGGGAGGTTACGCGGGGTTATTGCAATATATGAAAATTACTTTTATGACTTAATCAGTATCCCGCTTAAGAGGTGTGTTTTTGAGGTGTGTTATGAGGACCTTGCTAAATTATCATAGGACTTTAACCATGCATAATTAATACATAAACAAAAAACATAGCTACTTTTGAAGATGTGTTTAAAACAGAGTATGATCTTAATATAAATCGTGTACCTATTATGGGTTTTATTCACGATATAAGCTTCTCCTCAAATGCCAACAAATACTAAAAACCTTTAGTTCCTTTACTTGTTTATCTTACAAAACAACTAACTGCATGACAACTCATCCTCACCTCTTATCAATAGCTTAGTAACCCACAGTCACATACTGTATACGTATCCGAAAAAAGGCAAAACGTCTTTTCAATCAATTACATCGCCTGCGATTATTGACCCCTGAAAATGTGTATTCATCCCGCAACAGTATTTTCAAAAACCAGTTTCTTTGCGGAAGAAGAAACGATGATGAGACGTGATTGCGTTATGGAACCTGTGTCCCGGATCGCATCGCACACATGCGCCAGTACCTAGTCTCTTGCAAGAGCGATCAAGGGGGGAACATCTTCTTGCAAAAGAAAACGCTTCCGTGTTTGCTACAACTCCAGGAATATCCTCTTTCACAGAAACTGGACATGATATGATGTTAGACAGGAATAAAGTAGTCCAGCACGTTCTTTTTCAGCAAACATGAAATTGACCGGTGTGTGGAATTATTTGCTCTTCTGCGTTCTGACCAAACTGCAAATACTACAGTTCAAGTGCCTTATTTCAGACCAGGGAAATGAACTGCATGTTCCTATGAGGAAGAGACGCTTACATTTTTTCTCTTCGCTAGAGAGATGCTAATCTTCTGGAAAAAAAGTGCACTGAAGCGTCGTTATACCTTAGGTCTGGCAATAGGATTCAATCGCGCGAAATTCGTTCTAGGAGGTGGTTCCTTTTATCATTTCTTCAAGGATGTGTAAATTTAAATCTAGCTTGTTCACGCTCTTGATTCTTGCGTCGCTAGAATTTTCGGTTTATGTAGCAAGCCAAACTAATACCAGGTCGTTGGTGGATTTGCTCCTATTCGGCGACGACTACGACGTCAGATACGATCAGCGCCAGAAAGGTGGCTTAAATGTCCGAGTCCACCTTGATGGATTCCTTATTGGATTGCCGGAAAATTCTGCCGGTCTTTATATCACGAATGATGAACTGCTTAATGCATTGGGTAATTTATTGTTAGATACCTTTTTTCAAATCAGGATCTAAATATTAGCATTTCTATAAACCACTAGGAATAGATGACCTATTGAATGGCAACGAGAGCAGTCTGGATATTCTGCAAAATTTCAAATCGGACAATGCACAGAAGAAAAGTAATCCATTGACAGAAAAGAGTACCGAGGTAAACAAAGAAAATAATCAACCCACTACTCAGAAAGCGGTAGTTGTTGGTAAACGAGATTTAAAAGAACCCTCCAGGTAAGGTAGAGAAACTATTATGCTCATTAACTAATCATTCTTCATCTTAGAACTAAAGTGCTCCTCGTAAATCTTCTTGATTTCATAACTCGAAAGCGAAGATCATGAACATACGAAGAGCAAGACTTAATTACCTTTGGCTTGATGAGAACTGCTTTCTTATAAACTCACCTTTCGACTTTACACCCGGGAGCCGCCTGAGCCTCCGGCATCAAAAATGTCTGTAACTCATTGTGAATTTCCAGAAATAAAAAGTTATTTATCGGTCTTATTTTCGCAATACACTTCATTGAAACAAAAGCGCAAAGCAAATAGAATGTTATTCCTTTTCCGCGGCGGTTATAAGCCTTTTGTCGGAATTAGCCGTAGTCCCAAAAGCATATCTAAAAGAGATGAAAGGCTTCAGGACACTGACTCTGATACTCTATCAAATAGCCTTTAATATCGAACATACTCTAAATTTGTTGTCCGAAAGACGAGGGGACTCTTTTTACTGTTGACCAATAACATCATTTAGAGTTGCGCTTAAGTGGGTAATCTTCGTTTCACCTTCAACGAAGATCTGCACAGAGTAATCCAGCGTTGTACGGTAGGATGGGTTGAGTGGCAATAAGTTTGATGTTAAATGATCAGAAAAAATAAACACCAACTAAAAGCCATATAATATTACTTCATTCCACTGTCTATGCATGAGTTCACAACATCGCAAAACCTGTCGACGGTTTCGGAAGCATTCACTCAAATTTGTATGGGGTAATGTAAGTGTACAGAGTAGGCCTCGCTCTGTTGGATGGTTTCCAACGGAGTGATTATTTTTTCCTGAATACCTTTCTATATAATAGACAGGACTAATTAACCCGGAAGATTTAACAAAAGATAGTTTGGGGGGAAAATGCAAAACGAGGTTTGGCTATTTAACAACGAAATTGTACATTGACATAATAACTGGGCCTGTGCCCGTACGACCAACAACGTGTCTGTAGATTGCTGTCTGTCTTGTTTTTCCAAACACAGTAGTTTGACCGTGACTTTCTTTTATAAGCTCTGACTTATCATATTGTCAGCAAAAGGTACTAACTGTGACTATAAAACTATGAACCTCATTCTAAATTTATATGTATTAGGTCATTATGTCAAACGCCGCCGCAGTGGATGAGGTTCTGTCTTGCGGTTGATTGTGCAACCTAGGTTCAACAGACGACTCTTGGTATTGTGAATTTCGGCACAACTACCGAGTGGTAGACAGGGTCCTAAAGTCCAGCCGCCCAGTGAAATGCCACCCCATTAAGCTATAGGTTTAGTGAAGTGCTTGGGAAAAACCTTGAGCATCTTTCAGAGCTTGGCTGATGGATCTGGTCGAGAAAAAAAATACATCTCAAGGCGCTGACTTGACTTAGCGCTATAGGTTCGCCTTTCCTGGGAGAAGTAAAATTTAAAAAAATTTCCCTAAAAGTATATCCATCCTCTATTCAAACAACGCACCAACAGTAGTTCCCATTTTTTGAAACGGTGTTGGAAATCTTTTTCGATGAAATCCTTCATGACGGAGCGACTATTCTAAAACAAATGAATGTTCACCATCCTGCTGCAAAAATGTTGGTAGAATCACCTCATTCATGCTCAGAATGTTGAAACTGGCCATAGAACGACATCAGGGGGATGGGAGCGAACATACAGAGTAAAGTCTGTGCTTTCAACCCGGCGAAGGTCAGGACGATCTGTGGCGGTTCCGCCAAACCCCACGGCCCTCTTACCTGAAAAAACCCCATAACTGCTACCCAACTTCCTTAAGTTCGCTAATGCAATCACATTAGCACCTTAAATGCTTCACACATTAAATAGAGCAAATTTATAATATAAAAGTCCCTGTAAAGAACCCTTACCTTTCATGCATCTCTTCGCATACAAATTCCCTGTAAGAATTCTTTCCTAACTTATCAGGAATCCCAATCTCGCCATGTGCATTTCCCCCTACACGAATTCCTGAGAACAAAATGATTTGGTTTACATACAATGTAACCATCATAACAGGGATCGTGAACATTGCGTCGCCTATTTCCCGTCCTCACCAAGTGTATCATAAATCACCATACATACACATTGGCTGGCGACCTACACTCAAGGGACCAAAACAAATATACGCATCTCGCGTCTCTTGGCACCAATTAAATCCTACAAAGCATAGCGCAAATCGCGCCTAGCTGCCAAAGAGCCGAATTCTTTGCCAGTGTAAATAATCACACTGGAATTCGATCCTTGACTTGCTATGGATGCAATACACAATCAACGTAGATGTAAACACAACCGTCATTGTGTAATCATCACAAACGCATCCTAATCACCAGCATCATATCTAAACAGCTGCAAACACTTCGTCCAAATATGCTCTTGCATGTGAATTATCATTCCCACGATTCGAACACCCAAGAGCTCGCATCACGAGCAAGCAAATTGATCCGCGCGTAAGTGGACACACCCTCGTTAGGATATATGTACCGGAGATCCACTCTGATTGGTCGGTCTCAAAAGGAAAATTTCATTTCCTTTTCACCACACCACCAAACTCACCCCATTTAGCGTGTCCAAATTCCAAATATCGCTGAGTCGTTTTTCATCACCCGACCGAGCCGGTCGGACGGTCGTATCACTCCCAGTCCCCGGGGCGCACGGGGACACGTACATCCTGGAGTCAGGATTAGATTAATTAAATACTACATGTATTAAAAGTAATTTTTCTTGTGGCACCAGTGTAATGCCATTCAGTAAAGCAAATTAAATATAATAAGACGTGTTGTGAATAAAGAACCTTAGTTCTTCGATAAAAATTTTAAATAAAAAGAAGCGAATTAACCAATAAAGTAAACTTTCAATAAATAAACAGCACATCCGTATTTCACTTTTCCTCTCTCCTTTGGTGGACGGTGCGTTGTTGGGGTTCGTGTTTGTGCGTTTCGTTCGGTGGTATGCGATAGAACTTTGTTAGCAGCGAGTGGGTTGGCGGTAGAACTCTCGCCCATGCAGGCGTCGCGACCTCCTACCCCACAGATTCCTGTCCCTGTTCAATCCAAGTTGATATGCAGTCTTCACGTGATACCTCTGGATAGCTGCTTTGGCACACGCCAAGTAGTGAACCAATACATGCAGCGACATCCTGAAAAAGGTTGGCGCAAGGCTAATAACCTTGCCTAGAAAAACAAATTATTATGGACAATTTAACAAGTCTCGTATGAGGAACGGATACCGGTGGAGACTTGCTAAATAAGGCCAAGACCGGAGCTCGGTCGTAATGCCGATAATGGTGATGATAGAACGACATCAGTTGCTGTAGTTACTGGAGTGTTATTAAAGGCATGTCAGAAATTCTTATGTAAAGGTCTTTGGTTATTTCCTAATCTTTTCAAAGATGTACCATCTTGAACGTCATGTCCGCTCTAACGATCGGAAAATTTGGTAAAAAATGCTGCGACATCACCGAACAGTATCATCATGTCTTAACAGAGCAGGCGATCGCAGTTCAGAGTACTTCGACATCACTGAACACTAATATCATCTCCCAACAGAGCAGTCGATCGCAGTTGATGCCAGTTTCAAAGTGGTCATGAGGGTATTTGTGTTACCGCACAATTTTTAAAACTGGACAACTACGTTCCGAATACTTTGACAGGTTTTTGTTTTATTAAAGTTTGGCTTACTAATGGACGATCGCTCACTGTCCTGTGAGTAGGGCATTAGAATACACTTACAGCTAGGCCGGCTTGTCGTAAGAGGCGACTAAAAGCCGAGTACCCTGCCACCCCATCAAGCTATAGGGAGATATCCCTGACCATTTTTCGGAGCTTGCCTGATGGACCGGTTCGAGAAAAGGTTGGTTTAGGTGGTAGTCGGTCCCAAGGTGAGATACTACCCGGCCACGCTGTACATTCCGCAATATCGTCGGGAGAAATCTTCGATTGTGTTTCGGATGTGTGGCGGATAGCCCGGACTGACACGGACATAAGTCATGATGGTACTGTGGCGTTTTTAACAGATACACACACAATACACAAGCAAATAGTGAAGAACACGGAACGAAAATCGAATAAGAAAATGTATCAGAACCATATACCATAGCGATAACATAACAATTCCACATCAGTTGAGTGTACTTGAGTTTAGAAATCGAGTTCGTATAAGCGGCAGTGGCCTGATGTGTTGAGCAGTTTTTACATGTTTAGTGATTGTAACTGTCATAGCGTCAGTTCGAATCACACGTTCTTCACTATCATCGCAATACGCCATAGTACCTTCTGATATAAAGAATTCTGGATGTAAACTAGTTTCCCATTCGGATCTCCGGGGAGGACTATGTCGGGGGGAACATTATGCAGATATTATGATAAATAAGCGAACTTTAAGAAATTCGTCATCGCATAATCGGGCTCGCTCTCGAGGCGCTGTCCACGCTCGACTGGTAACGGCATTTTGTAACAACAGGGCCTTCGGTTTCACCAATACCAATATAAACGCCGCCCACTAATATTTACCAAGAACAAAACCTGATATCCTTGCCCTAATTGAGACCCAGGTCGATTTGTCAACCGATTCGACATATCTTCTTTGTTTAGGATACGACTTACATTAGAGATTCCGTTTTAAGGGTGGAGTCTGCGTCTTCATGCGGTCCGAGCTCGCTTGCCAGAGAATGGAGGCGTTGGCACCCAGTAACATGGACATCATATGGTTGAGGGTCGTGCTAAGGAGAACATCTTTCACGTACCATCGACTGGATACAGATCTGTGGCGGTTCTGCCAAACGCCACTGTCTACTTGCCCAATTCCCCCAAGCTTCCTGTACCGAAGCTGCTCAAACTCCATTGTTTTCCGTTAATTCAATTGCATTAGCACCTAAAAACAGGGATAATCAATGCTCCCAATGCATTACCTAGAAATTCCTGAAAAGAATTTCACCTACACGGGCATTTTTCCATGCTTCAACGCATCAGCAATTTTCCAAAAAACATTTCGGTTCACATATAATGTAACCATCACAATCAGAGAATGTTATCTTTTTTTCTTCGCGTCGGCTATTCTCAGCATCACATGTGCAACAACAATTTTCCTTACATGCACATTGGTTCGCGACCTTTTTGTCTAACGACGAAAAGCAACATCGGGCAGCTTGTTTATTCAGCTGCAATATACCCGACACACGATCCGTTTGTCCAACCGACAAACAATCACCGCATTTCGCGCATAGCCGCCTAAACCGAATTCTTCAGCATACATAACATGCCAAACAAAAGAATTCGGTTCTTCCGCCGACAGAAATACGATATACTATTTCCATTGTGTATGTATCTCATCGCCATTAGCACCTAATGCACCCCTAATGAGTTATAGCTCGTTTAATCAGCTGCACCCCTCATTACACACGATGCCCTTGGTCGATTTTCCCTTTGTTTGAATTTCTTTCTACGTTTCAGACTCCGTTTCTCATGACCTTCGTTGCATGAGCAAACAATGATCCATTAGCACATTGCTAAGATCACCACACACACACCACTAGGATCTACGTACCAGAGATCGTCTCCCATTGGTCACTGGACGAAAGGAAAATTTCATTTCCTTTTTACCACACCACCAAACTCACCCCGAACTGAAGGTTGAATCGAAAGTCGGAATTCAACCCTCAAGTAGTCGTAATTCAACTGTGGGGGTTTTTAGTTATATGCCAGACACGGGCACACTGTTCACTCAATCCCCCATCACTTTGTGGGGTGTTAGTGCCTGGGCGTCAACACGGGCGCAGGTTGAGCACAACACCACAGATCGTTCACTCACTCGGAGAATTGTCCACCAATAAAACGCACTCCAAGCAAACAGCCAAATGAAAAGTCACGTAAGTTAGTTGATTAAGTGTTCTTTATTTTACTTATAATATGGCATCGGCACATGCGCATAGAATCAGAAATTGTTCACTGTTCACAATATAAGGTGATCGGCTTTAAAACAAAATTATTCACTACAAAACTCCCGAAAGTCTTACTTTATTCTAGTGATCACTAGCTCAGAACTGTTCACAACAACATTCGCACAATCCTTTGGTGATGAACGCCGGCAACTCCTTCAGGTACGCAAAAGTATCGTACCAATTTCACTTTAAGAAGAAACTAAAAGGATTTATCGGCTCAATAACTATAAGCACTAGGCGCTAACTTGTACTCTGAACTCGAGTATCTAGACCGTGGGTAAAACTGACTCCATGTAATGCGGCGAGAGATGAAAATTAACGTTAAGATGGCGCGACCGTCCGCTATGGAGATTGACATCTGACTCCCCATTTACTGCCCACGAAAGAAAAGGGACACCGCCAAGCAAACCGCAAAAGGGAAGGAGCTGCACGATTAACTCGAGATAGTTAATCGTGATTGGACCGGGGAATACGGCATACATTTCGTATGTCTGTGTATGCGTCGCATACAATCGTCCGGTGGGTGGTGGTTGCGAACGTCGCAACTGCATCTCCTACGAATACCAACAAAGCATGGCCTGCGGCTGTGTACACAATTGATTGTGCTATACTTGCCGGCAACAAGGAACATCTGGGGTAAAAACAACACGAGCCGAAGATCTGGTCATCCTAGGAGAGGCCATAAATCAACATTTAGGTTGATGGGTGTGAATTTCCTTAGGTCCGCCGACGGTTGGCGGCCGTTAATAGGGAATTGTATATACCATAACAATCTGTGGTGCAAATGCAATGTTTAGATATTGCAACGAATATAGGGTGCAGCCATTGCCAGATGTTAAGAGTAAACACTTGCTGGCTGCATCCAATTCGTTGCTTGTTTGCGGTCCCTGATCGGTGGAGACCGATAATAGGAAACCAGCTTTTGCTTGTAATTAGGGAAATGTTTGGTTTGCATCAGCCGAAACCTTGTCGGCGGTGGCAAACTGATGGGACCTAATAGCCGCATGCTAGGGGTGCCATGGACAAACAAAAACAACGAGTAATCAATGAACTCCCTGTTGATTTTGTTTCCATGGCATAAGGCTATGGAAACGAGATGCCCTGGGTGCAATGCATGCCCGAGGATGAGATTTCCAATGCCACGGCTATGTGATAATCTTTGCCGTGGACTTAATGTTTTCAGATATTAATGCCTGCCCGAGGATGAATTTTCGATGCCACGGCTAAGTGATAAGCTTTGCCGTGGACTTAATGTTTTCAGATATTAATGCCTGCCCGAGGATGAATTTTCGATGCCACGGCTAAGTGATAAGCTTTGCCGTGGACTTAATGTTTTCAGGGATGGTGATGGAGAAAAAGGGGTTTGGAAGGAAAAACCCCACAGAAAAGCTGCCTAACAAATATTCATGACAGTTATCCGATTGGGTAACTGTATTAATTCCAGCGATTTGGCTGGCGGTAAATGCCGTAGCAAGGTTACGCAACCTTGCTGAAGTTCGACTTAGAGGTAAGTCGCTTCGCCTGGAATAGTGGGGATCGAATGATGTATGGCTCTTCGGGCCCTGAAAAGCCCCACATCAGTATTTTTACGCAATATATAAGTCAGCATATTGGTAGAACATGTATTTAAAAACAACCGACAACTATGGCGATAGAATATCTTCTCAATGCCAAAGAAGTCGTACCACCGCCTACCACCCGCAATCAAATGGGATGATAGAGCGCTGGCACAGATCCCTAAAAGCCTCACTCATGTGTCATAATGACACACAATGGTTTGACGCCCTACCAACCGTCCTCCTCGGCCTGAGGACAAGTATTAAGGAGGACCTGGGCGCTTCGGCAGCAGAGCTTACCTACGGTACCAACCTCCTTCTTCCAGGAGAACTTTTCCTGAATGGCGAAACACCGCGTGACCAACTTCGTGAATTGGGACATCTCCGTGACCTGCTACGTAAGGTTAGGGCAACCCGGCAAGTATAGCACAATCAATTGTGTACACAGCCGCAGGCCATGCTTTGTTGGTATTCGTAGGAGATGCAGTTGCGACGTTCGCAACCACCACCCACCGGACGATTGTATGCGACGCATACACAGACATACGAAATGTATGCCGTATTCCCCGGTCCAATCACGATTAACTATCTCGAGTTAATCGTGCAGCTCCTTCCCTTTTGCGGTTTGCTTGGCGGTGTCCCTTTTCTTTCGTGGGCAGTAAATGGGGAGTCAGATGTCAATCTCCATAGCGGACGGTCGCGCCATCTTAACGTTAATTTTCATCTCTCGCCGCATTACATGGAGTCAGTTTTACCCACGGTCTAGATACTCGAGTTCAGAGTACAAGTTAGCGCCTAGTGCTTATAGTTATTGAGCCGATAAATCCTTTTAGTTTCTTCTTAAAGTGAAATTGGTACGATACTTTTGCGTACCTGAAGGAGTTGCCGGCGTTCATCACCAAAGGATTGTGCGAATGTTGTTGTGAACAGTTCTGAGCTAGTGATCACTAGAATAAAGTAAGACTTTCGGGAGTTTTGTAGTGAATAATTTTGTTTTAAAGCCGATCACCTTATATTGTGAACAGTGAACAATTTCTGATTCTATGCGCATGTGCCGATGCCATATTATAAGTAAAATAAAGAACACTTAATCAACTAACTTCGTGACTTTTCATTTGGCTGTTTGCTTGGAGTGCGTTTTATTGGTGGACAATTCTCCGAGTGAGTGAACGATCTGTGGTGTTGTGCTCAACCTGCGTCCGTGTTGACGCCCAGGCACTAACACCCCACAACTTATCCAAGCACGAATTCTTCACTTTAGTTTCGACGAGACACAGGACTGGAAAACGACACACCTAAATTGTTGGATGTCCAGAAATAAAACGCTCAACAATTACTTTATTTTTATCTTTATTGTTTGTAGTCAAAAGGAGTTTAATATGTCGTACAAAATTCATCATTTTAAAGTCACCGTGGTGCATTCCGGAACGCAGCATTAACACCTTAACACGAATCAGGAAACACAGCTACTGTCGAAATCTCCGGAACTATGGCACTAGAACTATCTAAGTAGAGCTAAATTGTATGAAGCGGATTTATCGTTGAACCCCATTTCACTGGATAAGTTTTAATTGTTTATTTTATTACGCGTGAATAGCACAATATTCTATTTGACGAACTGTTGGATGACGACGAATAGTAATTTAGAGAAACTTCGAAACAGCGCGGAAAGAGATTAGGTGGATTTAGTATTGACTTAACTACGCGACGATTTCTTTTCATTCAACATTTAACCGCACTCGGAAATGTTGTACCTCAACTTTTCCACTATCGATGCGCACTCTGCGGAAGCTAAAATTTTACTCGACAGCGTATGTGTACGCGACGGGGGTTTCAATCTGACTCCTCGATGCAATCCACATCCGTCAGATTCAACGGTGGTGGCTCACATCGTTGTAGGAGGGGCGTACCGGGTCAACTTGGCAGCGGCCAATGGTGATCGAGAAAGGGGTTAAATAGGAGGATTCCCCAAATGCTGCATAGGTCACGTACGATGACCATTTTGCCTGCAATACAGACAACGATCAGCCGGCATCTGATCAAACAAATGTACGAGCATCAGGAGCTGCAGGCAATGTGGTCATAAATCACCGACGATCCACGCCTGATAACGAAATAGGTTGTTGCTTCAAAGTAAAGAAAAACGCTATTTCAAGAATCAAACGATGAGATGCACATCGTTCATGGTCAGCCGATGTTGCATAGGATCGTCATCGTATTTACTTATGAGTTGAAGGAAATGCCATTGTAGTCGATACATACTTCGATGACGATAGTTCAACTGGAGATTTGCGTTATGTTTGTTTTAGCCGTGTGGCTCTGGAGCAAAAGGACGAACATTATTTATGGACATTAAGTCAACAGAAACCTCACCGACGGTAGCAAAGAGTTAGTCTGGATGGCTATATGGTTAGGTTAATGTGCTGGTACAAGGATATGGTGGTGCGGGATTTGACCTGCAGATGTGCAAGTAAACGTCTCACCCAGGGGAACTATGGACCAGCGGTTAGTAAACAAAACAAACGCAATGGGATACTGTGTTTGCTTTGGTTTGCAGGAGGGTCATCATAGAGCATGACATGGGTAAGATTGCCTAAACAACGATCATATTCATGCCCAAAACCCATGATCGGTTGATAGCCGATAATTGGGAATTGTCGCAGCTATCGCGGACCTTAGGGTATAGGCGCAACATACAATTGTGAACTGTAGAAAGAATATCGGCTACAGCTGTGTCAACAGATACGCCAGCGTGTATTTGTCGATTATAATTGCTGACAAGCTGAGCCTATAGGGGGGTATTGAATGGTTCAAGTATTATGAACCAGAACAATTCGATAATATGCATGCCAGGTTTGCTTTCAGTTGGGAGATGGGGCAGAGGAGCTTACGCTGCCCATTTGCAGGTAAGTAGAAAGACTTGCTTGGGAAGTGGGAGGCAGGTGAAAGGGAATGGGTGGTTCTTGGGAAATGGCTTAAAGAACCCTCACACAACCATCAAGGCGGTCGGTTCGTCTGCCATCCACTGTACCGGCGCCGGTACGGTGTGTACACGAAAAGTCGAATATCAATCGAGTGAGTCGGTTGCGCGAACGATAGTAAAGTGAAGTTAAAAGTTGTTGCTTGCCTTACCCGGTCCCCCTGCCTGTCATAATCGTTCATTCAGTTAAAATTTGTACTGAGTGTTAACGTAATTATAAATATGTTTGCACCTAAAAATAGAACATGTAACAAATAAAAACCAAGGAACCACAAATAAGATAAATTAAGTTCGAACAAAGGCCTTCCATACTTTTATAAACACAGTTGCAAATATATATTTTTTGTTTTTACACTAACATGCGCACAAAAGGGGATTTTGAAGTACCCTTAAATGTCAGAGCGGATGGAGAGGAAGTGGATAAGGAAAGGAGGTGTCGATGTATATTTATCTTGAATGTCTGGACATCACAACGGCCGGGAAAGACATGATCAGGCAGAACATTCCACATTCGTGTGGTTCGGCTAAAGAATGACTCTCTATGTTTATTTGTGCGCCTAAAGTCCACTTTCAACATGAACTGATGCGCATTCATAGATTGACGGGTATCGCGGGAAAATGTCTGAAAGGACGGAACACATTCAGCAAGTTCAGTTGAGCAACGACCGTGGTAATACCTATAGAAAAAAGATAGGCATGATACGTTGCGCCTGTGTTCCAACGACGGAATTGATCGACTTACGGCTAGGTCCCCAATAAGTTTCACTGTTGGTTTTTGCATCCTGTCGAGCATGTGTAGTGTAGTTTTGGATGCGCCTGACCAAATATGGGAGTTGAACTCCATTTTTGGACGAATATACGCCTTATAAATAGTGGCCAGATTGAATGGAATGAAGTATCTTTTGCATCTTTGGCTGCACTATTCGCAGCTTCAAATATGTGGTCATTCCAGTTAAGAGTCGAATTAATTTGAGTGCTGAGGATTGATAATTCCTTGGCTTCGTCGATGCAAGTGCCGTTCATAGACAATATATTTACTTTGGGGCTCACCTTTGACGACAAGAGGCAGCACTGGGTTTTTAGGGCATTGAATTCTACTCGGTTAGATATTCCCCACTGATATATCTTGTCGAGGTCTGAATTCAATGTATCAAGCATAAGTTACTGGTTGGTAGTGACGTTCGAAGAGTTTGGAGTATGAGTATGAGAAACTCAACGTGCTATCATCACCAAACGAGTGAATTGGGTTGTGAGTAATTGACAAGAGATCATTTATAAAGATGAGGAAGAAAGTGGGTGAGAGTACCGAAACCTGGGGAACACCTGCATTAATTTGATGGGAGACAGATTTGACACCATCAAGAACCGCTTGGATTGAATGGCCAGAAAGATAGTCTCTTATCCATTGGCTCAGCGAATTGTCCACTCCATAGGAATGCAATTTTGACAAAAGGGCTAGATGTCGACTCTGTCGAAGGCTTTTGAAATATCCAATGCGACTACCTTGCTTTCATCGAAGTGGTGGATGGAATGGCTCCACTTTTCGGTAAAGTACGCCACCAGATCTCCTGTGGACCTGATGCTACGAAAGCCTTATTGGCCGTCATTGAGGAGGTCATTTGATTCCAGATATTTCGAAAGTTGACGGTTGATAAGAGATTCCATTACCTTGGAGAGAATAGTGCTATGGGTCCATAAGTTTGCTGACTTCCATCTATTTGGGAAACGGCCAGTAGAATAAGATAAATGGAAGAGTTTCCGCAGTGGTTTAGCGAGTGAAGAGGAACATCTCTTCAAGAGGATTGGGGGAATGCCGTCCGGACCAGCGAATTTGTGTGCGTTTAGCTCTTTGAGTGCCCGGGCAACAGTACGCGTTCGGAAGCGAATCTGTCTCATGATGTGCTGCTTATGCTCAAGTTGAGGTGGAACTGATGTGGTATCAGGCAGCGTTGAGTTGGATGCAAAATGTGTAGCAAGTAGATTGGTCTTCTCTATTGCAGTGGTGACTGGTTTGCCATCGACTATAAGCGATGGAATGGATGAAGAGACCGAGTTTTGAATGTTTTTCACGAATGCCCAGAAGTTCCTACTAGCTGTGGGAGAATGTAGTCTCACTCTTTGGTCATGCAAGAACTTGGCGCGTTGGGTATACGCATTGCAGCCATTCCTAGCTCTCCTAAATCTTTTCCGGTTTTCTTCAGTATTGTTTGATTTATACAACCGGAGGCTCAACTCTTTAGCCTTAATGGCTTCTCTGCACCCGTAATCGAACCACATATTTCTCTTGGGTTTGAAATGTGGGGGTTCTTTAAAGCATTCACAAAGAACCACACATTCTCTTTAAATCAACCCGCCTTTCCACACCCAACAAAGCCATTTTGCTTACCTGTAATTGAGCAGCGTTAAACTACCCTTTCAATATCATACCTGAAAAATAAGCCCACAGTAAGATCATCCTCTTGCCATGGCATCATACGAACGCATATCAACCAAACCACTTCGGTTCATTTTACAGGAATCAGTTAGGAACATGATCGGTTCCTCTGGGCGGCAAGATGCCAATCAAACATACACCGATCCTCCTATGTCTGCTTGTTCCAACAATCCGTTGGTCCAAACAGACACGTCGGGCAACTCGCCTGCTTGGACATCTGCAACCCAGATTTCCGGTGATCGATCGCCTATGCCGATAACCGATCATCGAGTGGGGCACGATCATGATTGTTATTCAAACAATCCTGCCAATGATCAGGTCCCACGGTATAGTTTCCTTAACAACCCATATACCATTAGCTAAGATAAACAAACGCGAATCTTAGCGCATGAACCCCGAAATAGCGTTTCTGTTGACATAATACTCAGAAACCTATTTCAGCATCAACGATCGCTATTTTAAACATGGCAACCTTTTTCGGTCGCTATCCGAACGACCATCTATTTGCACAGCTGACCTGAGTTGAATTCGAATAACATTTAGGCAGTTGTTGTTGCCGCTTTTCTTTATTCGACTTCAGTTTATATTTGAAATGCTGTCCTTTCCATGTACAGGCCCTTTCTCTGTATGTGTGCAATCTCGAATAGAGATATCCCCGCGAAACTACATCGAGATTCACACGAGGAGTCAGATCGTAACCCCCGCGAAACGTACACGTACCGGGGACGTGGCGTTTATCAGAGTCAGATTTCATTATTCGCGATGTGCGCACGTGCCATAGAGAAGTCGAGACCGTTGCGTTATCAGATTCGGGGAAATTGTCCTTTTTTACGCTTGTGTAGTTGCCTAAAACGAAGTGTAAACTTGAGAGTGCTAAATAATTAAGAACAGAAATAAGACCGGATCCAGGTCACAGTTTATCGCTTAAGAACATCAGTGTTAATAAAGTTTTAAAAAAAACAATAACTCCAGCGTCTTACTTTGGTCTGCTTTTGTGACAGTGTGTTTGGTTTTTCTCCTTTTCTTCGCGGAACAATTTAGTGCGCCATCTAGTGTTGTGGGGTATTTGACTGAACCCGCGTCCGCGCTTATGCCTAGTAAATACCATACACAGATACTCTTTACTCTGTGTGGAATAAAGGTCCGCATGCCAAGTAGAATCGTATCTGTCAATTTGTCCGCTATAGACTTAACATCGTTATGGAGGAAAAATAACGACCAATTTAACCTCCCAAAAAAGTCGTTCAGACCTTCCCAGTTGGCTTTCTCGTAGAACCATACTGTTCTTTTGGGACCTTTCTCATTAATGTTACTGTTGGTTAGAGGAAATTTACCTGACATGACATAGTTGTCTGGGGGGATGGTTGCGAACATACAGGGCAAAGTCTCTGATTGCCTTCAACCCGGCGAAGGCCAGGACGATCCTTGTCCCTGGTCAATCCAAGTTGACATGCAGTCTCCACGTGACACCCCTGGATAGCTACTTTGACACCCGCCAAGTAGTGAACCAATGCATGCAGCGACATCCTGAGAAAGGTTGGCGCAAGGCTAATAACCAGGCCCGTAAAAATGAATTATTATGGAAAATTTAACAATCCTCGGATATGGACCGGATACACGACGACGACCACGGAAACGAAAACGGCTAAATGATTTAAGGATTTTTTCATGGAACATACGCTCACTATACAGAGCTCGAGCTGCACAGCAACTAGCCGATGCCCTGTCCGAATATAAGGCTGACATAACAGCATTACAAGAAATAAGATGGACGGGGAGTGGTGTTTTTCAAAGTAAAGAGTATGACATTTATTACAGCTGTCACGCAAAACACCATGTGGTCGGGGTATGCTTTCTAGTCAGCCAAAAACGGAAGCCTGCCATCATCGGCTTTAATGCAATAAATGAAAGGCTATGCACTCTTCGCGTGCGAGGCAAATTTAAGAACATAAACCTCATAAACGTTCACGGACCTACAGAGGAGTCCCCTGACGACGAAAAGGAAGAATACTATGAGAACGTCGAACGGGCCGTCAATGCCTGCCCAAGATACGATGTGAAAATCGTTCTTGGGGATTTGAATGCGAAAATAGGTCGGGAGCCGGTTTTCAGGCACTACGCAGGTTCCCATAGTTTGCATGAGAACACTAATGACAATGGACTACGAGTCATCGAACTGGCAGTATCGAAAAACTTGGTCGTTGCGAGTACCAGGTTTCCGCGTAAAGATATCCACAAAGCCACCTGGGTATCACCTGATGGAACCACTCGCAACCAAATTGACCACGTGTTGATAGATCGCCGCCACTCTTCGAGC
Source organism: Microdon myrmicae (assembly GCA_963931805.1). Taxonomy (NCBI): domain Eukaryota; kingdom Metazoa; phylum Arthropoda; class Insecta; order Diptera; family Syrphidae; genus Microdon; species Microdon myrmicae. The sequence continues at coordinate 37,637,222 of OZ007496.1, forward strand.
CTGATGACGGTACGAACGTACCGAGGTGCCAACGTCGACTCGGATCACTATCTTGTTGGTACAGTTTTCCGAGCGCGGATTGCCTTACGGAGACGTATTGCATCCACGGATCAGGTTCGAATCAACACGGCTGCCTTACGCAATGAGAACACCAGCAACACCTTTGGTCATGCGTTAAGACTCGCCCTCGAAGAGCTCGACGGAGGGAGAGTAAGTCCTGGGGCCAGAATGCCGGGCGTAGAAGAGAAATGGACACGCCTTAAGAATACTGTCATTAGTACTGCCAACTTCATCTTAGGCAGTAGTCGTAGAGATCGGAACGACTGGTTTGATGATGAGTGCAAACTAGCGACTGAACGCAAGAATGTTGCATACCGGACAATGCAGCAGTCTCATGGGATGCGGGTACGCGGGGTGAAATACAAAAAGCTCAGAAGAACTGAAAAAAGACTTCACAGACAAAAGAAAAGTGCCTGGGAAAAAAATGTTGTCTGTGAAATAGAGAAAAGTAGAGAGCGAGGTCCGCACCAGGCACGGAAGTTCTACCAAATAATCCGCAGTATGACGCGGTACACACCACGCTGCACTTACTGCAAGGATAAAGAGGGTAATCGATGCGATGGGAAGTGCACTTCAATGAATTGCTAAATGATCAGCTCACAGAAGAATTGGAGGCTCCACCAATGCAAGACCAGGACCAAATGCTGCCGCCACCAAGCATTGAGGAAACACTAAAAGCCATTAGACAGCTAAAATCAAATAAAGCCCCTGGAGCTGATGTCATACCAGCTGCGCTCATCAAATAAGGAGGGACAGCGTTACATCACGCAATTCACGAGATCGTGGTGCACGTATGGGAGCAAGAGGAGATGCCGGAAGATTGGCGTCGTGGTATAATTTGCCCCATACATAAGAAGGGAGATATCACACTGTGCAGCAACTATAGGGGTATAACATTGCTGAGTACCGCCTATAAGATACTCTCCACTATCCTACAAGACCGGATATCCCCATACGCTAAAGCCATCATTGATCAATATCAGTGTGGCTTCATCCCAGGCAAATCAGCAATTGGTCAGATATTCATCCTTAGGCAGGCGATGGAAAAATGTCTGGAATTTAAGATTCCATTATATCATCTGTTTATAGACTTCAAGGCCGCCTACGACAGCATAGCCAGGGTAGAACTATATAATGCCATGAGAGAATTCGGCATTCCAAATAAATTGATACGACTTTGTAGGTTGACCATGACCAACGTAACTAGTCAAGTAAAAGTAGCGGGATTGCTGTCCAAACCAATAAACATCTATAATGGACTCCGACAAGGGGACGGTCTGGCCTGCCTCCTCTTCAACCTGGCGTTGGAGAAAGCAATCCGTGACTCTGGCGTTACAACAAGAGGGACTATTGTCACCAAGTCCAGCCAGATACTTGCCTACGCAGATGACATCACCATCATCGGTAGAACCGAATCGGCGGTACAGGAATCTTTCACCCAGATCGAGCAGGCGGCACAAAAACTGGAACTGCGCATTAATGAGGGGAAAACTAAGTACATGGTGGCAACTTCTGCGAAGAGAAGACCTAACGTTGGTCAAACTATCGGGGTAGTGGAGCACGAATTTGAAGTAGTGCAATCCTTTAACTACTTTGGGTCAATAGTATCAGCCGATAACAATATGGAAGAAGAAATACGCGAACGGCTGATTAAATCCAACAAAGCCTACTATGGTCTATCAAGGCTCTTTAAATCCCGAAATTTATCCAGAACATCCAAGCTACTACTGTACAAGACCATGGTCTTACCAGTACTCATGTATGGATCCGAGACCTGGGTGCTTAATAAAAGGCACTCTGAACTGCTAGCCGCGTTCGAGAGAAAGGTCTTAAGGAGAATTGTTGGCCCCGTATGTGAGGGAGGACGTTTCCGGAGACGCTACAACCATGAGTTGTACGCAATCTGCCTTGAAGCTCATATTGTAAGAAAAATCAAGCTCGGTAGACTCTGGTGGGCGGGACACCTAGCTCGAATGAGCGAAGAGGACCCTGCCCGGAAAGTCCTTTGTGGCAGGATGTATGGAAGGAGACAGCGCGGCAGACCTTGTCTGCGATGGAGGGATGGCGTAGACCAGGACGCCCAGAGCCTGGGAGTGCTAAACTGGATGACATCGGCTCGAAATCGGGACCGGTGGAGAGATTTGTTAAATAAGGCCAAGACTGGATCCCGGTTGTAGTGCCGATGATGATGATGATGATGACATAGTTGTCTGACGTTCCCAAGGGCGAAGAAACTTCAATTGTGTATTTGTTTGGGTGGGAAGTGAGAAACAGGACCAGTGTGTTGGCGAAATGACCATATATATCTGGTACACGTGTTGGCTCATTGACAAATATAATAAAAGGACATTTTACAATAGACAAACAATGCGTTTTATTATTCCTCTTTTTGGTGAACAGTTTGCTGCGGCGGAACAATCAGTGAGTAACAGTGAACAGTTTGTGGGGTCGTGGTAGAACCCAGCACCCATGCCGGCGCACTGACTACGCCCCTCCACATCCCTTTCGCCGATGCTGAGAAATGTCAAGTCCAATTTCACCTAGTTCGACTTCGACCTCTCTACCCATACTCTCAAGCACCGCCTACTAAACCATTCTCATCACCAATCTTAAGCGGCGCTTCTACACTTTACTATAATCTACCCCTACCTCCCGCCCCTACACCAGCCTTCTTCATTTGTCGTGGTTACCTTAGTTAAGATAGTTCTTAAGCTCTTTACTTTGTAAGTTATATATACTTTAGATGTAGGTACTTATGTTGCTTGAATTAACCCAATAAATGAAGTGGTAGCCCCACTAAACTTAATCAAAAAAGGTGATTCCAACTAGCGCCGCGTTTACCTTTTTTGGTTTCGGTCACAAACGTAACCTAAAAAATAAAGTTCAACAACTTTTCAAGAATGAGCTGAAGTTAGCTTGACACTTGACATTCTATAGCATTCCAACACACATATTATAGACTGATATTACAAATGAATTGATATCAATGTTATCAATGTTTTTGGTTACTCTCCAAGATCCTAATTTTCATGTAGATACTAATTATGAGACCCTCTAAAAGTAGCCCACAATAAATAATGAACAGAAAATACACAGATCAACAAATAACTGCTCTAACTAAAGAGCAGATATATAAGTGGGAGTACGTACAAATTACGCGATAGCATACGGGTTCTTGGAATGTTCCTACTCCTTTGCAATAAATAATTTGAAGTTAAAGTAAAAGGGTGATAAGCGGAGAAAAGTTTACATACAATAAGAAGATCTAAAGGAAGGAACAGGGAACTTACAAAGTCAAGTTTCTTGAACTCGCGCATTGAATTGGTAACAAATACGGTGGTAGGAGAAACGAAACACCCAGTTTAAATTTGGAACTGGATTGCGGCCCCTTTCGTGGATGTGCGAGTGTTCTTATGTAAGGGCAAATATGGCTTCATTCAAGCTATATCGTGGCATCAAAGTCTACGGGGAGTGGAGGGAATCGATGGCATGCGACAACCATTTCCTGCTCGGGGCCAGTTGTTTTCGTTTGCACGACAAGAAGTTGAGTCCAGTAATTGCCATTTAATGCATCGTGTTATGTGGTGGAGATTCCCAGGGAATGAATCTAGAACCAGTTCTCAAGCGGGACTAAGGAGAACCGTATATATCATGCTGCATGTTTCATTATAATATAAAATGTATTTTAATTGTTGAAAAATTCATGAGCAAATTATCGACTTCCTGTAATGGTGGGTGATACATGCCAAGTATACCATACACCAGTTATTTATACAAAAATATATACTAACAGGATTCTTAGAGCGAATAGGATATTTTGAACGTGTTAATTTAAGATTTAATTTATTGCCAACTCAATACTAATTGCACGAGTCATGAAGAAGGAAACAAAATTAAAAACTCCTGATGTAGAGATTGTCGGGTTATGTTTACAAAAAAATACTCAATTAGACTATTGCCGCAGTGATTGTCATGGACGTTAGTTTGGCAAATTTAAAGCCTGGTACCCTTAATCTGAAACCGTTTTTTGTGCTTGACTTTTCGCTCAATTTCACCAAAATTAAAAGTAATTGTATAATGAAAATTCATGAATTCTTATAGCACTAACACATGCCAATTTCTCAACGAAAACATCACTTCAATTAAGTGATTTGGCATATAAATCTTGAATTTACCATCGAGGTCGTATGATGAAACAATTCCATAACATTTTTAAGAAAATATCAGCACAAAATTATTGCCCCATTTTACCGCACGTACAAAAGTGATTGTTTGAAATTCTTAAATGTCAATGAACAGTTTGATATCATTTTTTATTTCTTCCTATTATTATATTTTACTTACTCGCTAGACAAAAATGATTAAACTCTAGCTTATGGTATCTTACTTCCTAACTTACTGGTTCCTTGCGGACTCTCTAAGTTACATATTTACATACACTTAAAGCCTAAAAATGTATCTTTCGACATTGGGATTGTTTTGTTTACATGCGTTTTAACGATCTTGTGGGGGTTCTCCATACCACACGGATAACCAACACACAACCCAACCAATTTTGACCGCTAACAGCGCATCACAATAACCCAATCTCCAACCCATTTCCAAACATGCAAAAACACATCCCAATATGCAACAGCTTCCGTCCCCAATTCTGCAATTGCATACACCCCCAACCTACCAAGAATCCATTTCCCAAGCTGTAATAAACGCATATTCAATTTACACCGAAACACTCACCATCTCCATCAACTACATTTCCCAAAAATTGCTTCGGTTAATTCTCGATCTAAGTTATATCCCTTGCTTGCAACCAAGCAATTCCAATTTCCCCTGAAAATAATATCCTGTAATAAACGCAAATTCAAATTTATAACCGAATACTCACCATCTCCATCAGCTACATTGAGCCACACACATTTTTCCAAAAACAGCTTCGACTAATATCCCATCTAAATTATATCCCTTTCTTGCAACCAAGCAATTCCAATTTCCCCCGAAAATCATTCCGGCTCACTTTTTGCTTAAACTATCTCCTCGCTTGTACCCAAGCAACATTTGGTTCCCCCGAAAACCATTTCGGTTCCCATTCCACCTAAACCATGTAGAACGACACCAATCCCCTCTTACAACAGCATGATGCGTCGCCTTTCCACGAAACGACCATCGCAACGATCAAGGCCCTTGACCATACTTGGCTAAGCCGCCGAAACCAATTTCCCGGTACACACATCCAAAGAATCCAACTCAGCCTATGCGGCGATAATTCCCCGAAACTAAATCCCCTATACAGGCAGCGCAACCCTTTTCAAAGTTCCTAGTAAATAGCAGTGAGTTGATTTTAGCTATGACTCCACTGCCACGACGCGATGAACTTTTCCTCGCCAGTGATTAGTCAGTCGAGATTCAACCGCCACCGAGGCCGGACATATACAGTCACATCTCAACCACCAAGATGCGCACACGCACATAAGTCGCTTCACACCCACCACCAGTCACAGTCACACCGCCCCAAGTAGTCATTTGACCGCGAGAGTGCACACACTGGGCATTTCACCACTTCTCGAGTGCAAAAGTTCTGCCTTTTAGTCACGCATTTATTTTCCACATGAATTCTCTGTTCATCGTGCGTTATTTAGTGCCTATTAATAACATATAAGCCGCGTCGTGTATATACCCCAAAATTAACAAATAAGCGTAATGCCGCTACTGCTGTTGATACTTTAGCAAACTCTTAGTGTTAAGAACATAATCTAATAACGTAATTTAAATACTAGCGCAGTGCTTATTAGCCAATCTATAAACAGAAAGACTTACCACCAAAAAATAGTTAATACCAGCCACCTTCAAGTGTTATTTTTTTCAATAAATAAAAGAAATAAAAACAAATTACATCAGAGCCAGTGCGTCCATTTTTGTCTGTTCGTGATAAAAGATCTGACGGTTGGAGATAGGATTGAACCTGTGTCGTACGCCGGCACCAAGACCTTGCCCCGCACAAACTTAATTGGTCACAAAGAAATAGAATAACAGAAAAAACATTGTTTTTGTTATTGTTTTTACTTTATCATCATCATCATCATCATCGGCATTACAACCGGGATCCGGTCTTGGCCTTACTTAACAAATCTCTCCATCGGTCCCGTGTTACGTGCGTCCGCCACCCCATCAATTAATCATTTGGTAATTTTAATATAATTTGTTTTAAGGTGGTATGATGGTAAGGTGGTGGAGGAGTTGCACGATCCAGAAGTGAGTTTTCGAACACGCCCCGATTCGGGTGTGGATCGTGCAGTTCTTCGAGTTCGAATTCGGTTTTCGAAGTGGACGTGAATGGGGAGAGAGAGACAAAGGGGTAATGTTTTTTTTTTGATGTACGTTTTTTGACGTTCGGTTGTCAAAAAAAAGAGAAAAGAAAGCAGTAAAAGCAAGAACATTCGGTTTTGCTGGCCCGAGAGATTTTTCAAAGAAAACGAGTAAAAAGGGCTAAAATTTGTTAAAGTTAAAATTATACAGTAAAAAGGCTAAAATTTGTTAAAGTTAAAATTATACAGGAAAAAGGTTAAAATTTGTTACAGTTAAGATTACATAAGGGAAAAGTGAAATAAATCTGATAACTGTCAGACAAAAAGAACATCAGGGTGTATAAATTTTCGTAGAGGAAAAAACACATTTTCGGAATTATACATCGATCCCAAACTGAGGCAGAGTGACCCACATAAAAGGTTTGGAGAGACTCGTCATGCAACTGCTCGGAATACTCGAAAAACATACAGACAATTAACTGGGAATGGAAATCTCCTCCCAAGGCGGCACGCAGCGAAAACAATCCTGATCATCGTTTTCCCGGACTAAAGGTAAAAGTAAGCATTAATTAATTTTCTGTGGCGGAACCATCAAAGAATACTGTCACACTCGAATTCGATCCGATGCCATCCGGCTTCGCACTCCCAGGCTCTGGGCGTCCTGGTCTACGCCATCCCTCCAACGCAGACATGGTCTGCCGCGCTGTTTCCTTCCATACATCCTGCCACAAAGGACTTTCCGGGCAGGCTTCTCTTCGCTTATTCGAGCTAGGTGTCCCGCCTGCTGGAGTCTACCGAGCTTGATTTTCTTACATTAGGTTCAAGGTATATCGCGTACAACTCATGGTTGTAGCGTCTCCGGAATCGTCCTCCCTCACATACCGAGCCAACAATTCTCCTTAAGACGTTCCTCTCGAACGCGGCTAGCAGTTCAGAGTGCCTTTTATTGAGCAGCCAGGTCTCGGATCCATACATGAGTACTGGTAAGACCATGATCTTGTACAGTAGTAGCTTGGATGTTCTGGATAAATTTCGGGATTGAAAGAGACTTAATAGACCATAGTAGGCTTTATTGAATTTGATTAGCCGTTCGCGTATTTCTTCTTCCATATTGTTATCGGCTGATACTATTGACCCAAGATAGTTAAAGGATTGCACTACTTCAAATTCGTGCTCCACTACCCTCATAGTTTGATCAACGTTAGGTCTTCTTTCCGCAGATGTTGCCATCATGTACTTAGTTTTCCCTTCACTAATGTGCAGTCCCAGTTTTTGTGCCGCCTGCTCGATCTGGATGAAGGAGTCCTGTATAGCCGATTGGGATCCACCGATGATGTCGATGTGATCTGCGTAGGCAAGTATCTGGCTGGACTTGGTGACAATAGTTCCTCTAGTTGTGACGCCAGAGTCACGGATTGCTTTCTCCAACGCCAGGATGACGAGGAGGCAGGCCAGACCGTCCCCTTATCGGAGCCCATTTAAGATGTTTATTGGTTTGGACAGCAATCCCGCTATTTTTACTTGATTAGTTACGTTGGTCATGGTCAACCTACAAAGTCGTATCAATTCGTTTGGAATGCCGAACTCTCCCATGGCATTATACAGTTCTACCCTGGCTATCTTGTCGTAGGCGGCCTTAAAGTCTATAAATAGATGATATAATGGAATCTTAAATTCCTGACATTTTCCCATCGCTTGCCTAAGGGTGAATATCTGATCAATCGCTGATTTGCCTGGGATGAAGCCACACTGATATTGATCAATGATGGCTTTAGCATACGGGGCTATCCGGTCTTGTAGGATAGAAGAGAGTATCTTATACCAGGTGTACCGGTCTGAAGTGAACGTCAAGATACAAATGTATCGATAGGGAACGTTTGTTGTGAACGAGCTCTTATATTTTTTTTTATTTGGTTGCTATGACATCTGTCAATCGTATTTAGTATGCATCAAGTCATTGTACAATTATTATTATTTATTGGCCTGTACGAACCCGGAAGTTCATGACCTCACCGACTCGGCTTCGCCATCGTTCCCTGTCCTGGGCACTCTCCTTCCACGCTTGACCATTCGATCCGATCTCCTCAAGGTCAAACCTAACATTGTCCTCCCATCTCCGTCGCGGCCGTCCTACCGGTCTCTTTCCCGTTGGTCTACCGTCAAGAATTCTATGCACGGTCCTATCGTTCCCCATTCGCGCCACGTGTCCGGCCCATCTTAATCTTCGCGACTTGATTACTCTCACTATTGTAGGTTTGCGATATAGCTCTTCCAATTCGTGGTTATGGAGTCTCCCCCATTGTCCTGCCTCCTCGTCATATTTACCTCTGTTGTATTCCAGAATACTACCCTTATTCGCTTTAACACTAATTCATGTCCTTTCAAACACAACCTTTAAAACTACATCCTCACATATCTTACATTCTCAGTTAATACAATTCATAAATAAACAGACACAATATTCTATATCCAGTCACTTACAGCACATTTCATAAATATGCCCCTTTTCATAACAAGCACATTTTTCATTTCAAAACATGGCCACTTTGATTTTCGTTCAAAGTTTATTCAAAATTCTAAGTCACAGAGACTTCTAGATTGTTTTGTTCTGTTTATACGCCACAGTCAGTTAGAATAAAATGTTCTATATAAACAAGTAAATTTATATGAAAAAAGTAGAAAGAAGAGAGCTCAGCTTGAGATAGCTGAGTTCGATAAAATAAAAATAAATAAAACAAATATTTAAATAAAAGAGATCTTTTATTATTATTAATAACATATTAATAAAGAACACTTAAATTCTTTAATAAATATAATAACCTCCACGCTCTTCCCTCGAAAGAGGAAGCACGGCGTGGAGCCATAACACCTCCAAAGATGCCTCTCAAAACTTTATTCTCGAATACACGGAATTTATTTTCTTCCCGTTTTGTGAGAGCCCATGTTTCGCATCTATATAGAACAATCGGCATGATTATGGTTCTATAGACACGGAACTTTATGTTACGTGATAGCAGTCTGGATTTCAGCAGTTTACTGACTGTGTGCCAACTAGCGTTGCCGGAATGCAGTCTCTTGTTAATTTCCTTCGACATTTCGTTACTGGCCGTCAGTATCGTTCCCGGATATTTAAATTCTTTAACTTTTTCAAATATCTTAGCTCTGACGTTTATATGTGTTCTCTGAGGTCCACCTGCTCTCGCCGTAATCATGTATTTTGTTTTGTCTTCATTTATTTCTAGGCCCACCTCTTCTGCCGCTTGCATGATGATTTCACAGTTTTTACTAACAGTCTCTAGATTATCGCCCAGAACGGCGATGTCATCCGCATATGCGAGCACTTGTGTGACCCCGTTCAGGGATGATCCGGTCATGTTGTCGTCTTGTACCTTTCTGATGACATACTCGAGCACAAGGTTAAAGAGACACGGTGATAGACCATCTCCCTGCTTTAGTCCGTCCCGGATTTCAAATGGTTCTGAGAGGTGGTTTTCTATTCTAACTCGTCCTTTGTTCTCGTTCATGCAAATTTGAATGAGGGCGGCATATTTTTTTGGGACTCCCAGCTTAACTAGAATATGGTAGAGTCTCTGCCTTGCGACTGAGTCGTAGGCTTTTTTGAAGTCAACGAACAGTTGGTGAACAGTCTCTCCGTATTCCCACTTCTTTTCCAGCAGTTGTCTTATTGTGAACATTTGGTCGCTTGTTGACCGGTTCCTACGGAATCCACATTGGTAGTCTCCCAGTATCTCTTCTGCGTACGGTGTGATTCTCGCCAGTATGACATTTGTTAGTATTTTGTATGTGATTGGGAGCAATGATATTCCTCTGTAGTTTTCGCAGTCAGATCTGTCGCCTTTTTTGAAAAGGGGGATGACTATTGAGGTTAAGTCATTGTACAAACAACATCTTTTTTTTTAATCCTGTTAAATATCTCGAAATTTGTACCAGAAAACGATGATTTGCGGAAAGCATTAATTTTTTGTTTTCATTTGAAGAAAAGTGCTGCAGAGTCGCATCGAACGCTTGTCGAGGCTTATGGTGATCATGTATGGTGTATCAGTATTGCATCGAATTGTGACTGGTGATGAAAAATGGATTTATTTTAAAAATCCTAAACACAAAAAATCATGGGTACATCCAGGGGAAGCGTCAACATCGACTGCAAAGCTTGATCGATTCGGAAAAAAGACAATGCTCTGTGTTTGGTGGGACCAGAAGGGGGTGGTGTATTATGAACTTCTAAAACCTGGCGAAACTGTTGATGCGCAACGGTATCGACAACAAATGATCAATTTGAACCATGTATTGATCGAAAAATGCCCAGAATGGGCCACAAGACACGGAAAGGTTGCATGGTAATGCTTCGAGTCATACAGCAAAACCCGTCAGAAACAATAAAAGCTCTCGGCTGGGAAGTGTTACCCCACCTGCCGTATTCACCAGACTTGGTTCCTTCCGACTACCATTTGTTTTCATCGATAGGACACGCATTGGCTGTGCAGCATTTCAATTCCTACGAAGAAGTCGAGAATTGGGTCTCCGAATGGTTTACCTCAAAAGACGACCGATTTTATTGGCGTGGTATCCAGAAATTGTCAGAAAGGTGGTCGCAATGTGTAAAATGCAATAGCCAATACTTCGAATAAAATGTTTTTTACTTTCCCAAAAAAACCTTTTTTACCTTCATACCGGTACACCTGGTAGGCGGTACTCAGCAATGTTATACACCTATATTTGCTGCACAGTGTGATATCTCCCTTCTTATGTATGGGGGAAATTATACCACGACGCCAATCTTCCGGCATCTCCTCTTGCTCCCATACGTGCACCATGATCTCATGAATTGTGTGATGTATCGCTGTCCGTCCTTGTTTGATCAGCTCAGCTGGTATGCCGTCAGCTGCGGGGGCTTTATTTGATTTGAGCTGTCTTATGGCTTTTGCTGTTTCCTCAATGCTTGGTGACGGCTACATTTAGTCTTGATTTTGCATTGTTGGAGCCTCCAATTCTTCTGTGAGCTGACCATTTAGCAATTCATTGAAGTGTGTCGGGGTTGTAGTATGATGCCAACGTATGGCACTAATTTCACTAAAATCCCCGACGATTGCTTAAAGAGAATAGTTCGCCAAAAATCCAGGAGAAAATAAAAATGCACTGTGCTGATTTTGTTGTCTTAGTTTTTTTATTTGTTGATATTAGGTTCTTTATTATTTTTTTTACACATATCCTGAGAGAATAGTTTATAATTTAGGTTTGTTGGTAAATGTTCTTACTTTAACTGGGTTTATTTAAATTATCACAACTTCTGGTATTTTTCTTTTGTTCGAAGGTTCTTTCTTTAATTAGGTTTATTTAAGTTCTCTTTCCCTTCGCCTCGAAATGAGACGACGAATTGTACAATAATCGGCACTTATTCACAATGCAACAGGCGAATTTGATGTTATATTTATAATACGGATTTTAACGAAAGCCATGAGAAACAATTATAGTTTACTAAACGTTGGTACTCGCGCAGAGACGTACTCCGATGTGGCTTGTGCGAACTTCAATGATTAAAAACTCGACTCTTTAACGGATGCACGCGATGGTGATTAACAGACGACTCGCGACACGTGTGTGGCCACGACAGTAGTTGAATATCGACTGACTCTATTTAGGGTGGAAATCGTAATTTCTGCTTTTTACACATTGATCTGCCAATGGTAATCATGCTCTCCTGTGTGTTCCCCAACTCACCACACTCATCCAGGTCGAAACGTACTTGTGTATTCGTTCGGCGTCGATGGGCGTAGCCAGAATGGAGAAATCAAAAGGGAAAGCACAATAACCCAAGGTGGATCTGGCTAGGTGTGTGTGCGTCAATGCCGTGTATACGGCTGGTCTACTGACCTAGTGGTGATCTCTTAGGTCAACGCACTATAGCAAGACAGAAATACGAGAGAGAGGGCAAACATAGCTAAGGCTATTCACCAGCAAAAAGAGATCATTGATCCCAAGCGAATGGGTGATCTGGGAAAAATCAATAGGACGCCGCATCGGCTGGGGATATAATTCCATTCTGTGGAATGTTCAATAATACCCAAGCCTATGGACTATGACGCAATCGCGTCGCTTGGTTTGACTTGGTTGTTGCTAACCAATACGAATGGAATTTCCGGTGGAAATCCCATGGTTAGCGCAATAGTGTTGCCGTATGTTGTTGATTGTAGCTAAACTCAATTATGCATTATCTGCATAGAATAATGAGTTTAGCTATGCGTCCCTTTGACATGTTTTACAGGTAAATACCTATCAAGGAAATGGGTAGGTATTGTGGTTGGAATTGTGGGCTGTTTCTCCTATAGGATAGAGAAACCCCTACAAGTGCACTTCCCATGGCTCCAGAATGCCTTCAGGATCAGTGATCAGATTACCCTCTTTATCCTTGCAGTAAGTGCAGTGTGGTGTGTACCGCGTCATACTGCGGATTATTTGGTAGAACTTCCGTGCCTGGTGCGAACCTCGCTCTCTACTTTTCTCTATTTCACGGACAAGGTTTTTTTCCCAGGCACTTTTCTTTTGTCTGTGAAGCCTTTTTCCAGATCATCTGAGCTCTTTGTATTTCACCCCGCGTACCCGCGTCCTATGAGACTGCTGCATTGTCCGGTATGCAACATTCTTACGTTCAGTCGCTAGTTTGCACTCATCATCAAACCAGTCGTTCCGATCTCTACGACTACTGCCTAAGATTAAGTTGGCAGTACTAATGACAGTATTCTTAAGGCGTGTCCATTTCTCTTCTACGCCCGGCATTCTGGCCCCGGGACTTACACTCCGTCGGTCGAGTTCTTCGATCTCGTATGTGTCAAAAATACGTTCAGGATTGTGTTGAATTTTCATACTTCGGTAATAACCATTTTGAGAAACAATTTTCCATTTAGGGATTTATTATCCATGATCTTGCTTCACTCGCATTATGTTGAATCGTTTTATCTCTCAGTAGAAAGATATCTTATGGGTGTGTGTCACAATATAGGAACTGAACTATATTACGCCCTGTGAGTAGGGCGTTAGAATATACTCACAGCTAGGCCAGCTTGTCGTAAGAGGCGACTAAAGGCCGAGTGGTAGCCGGGGTCCCAACGCCCTGTGCGCCCGGTGAAATACCACCCCATCAAGCTTTAGGCTCCGTGAAATGGTCGGGAGAAATCCCTGGCCATCTTTCGGAGCTTGGCTGATGAACCGGTTCGAGAAAAGGTTGGTTAGGTGGTAGTCGGTCCCAAGGTGAGATACCACCCCGTCACGCTGTACATTCCGCGATATCGCCGAGAGAAATCTTCGACGGTGTTTCGGATGTTTGGCTGATGGCCCGGACTGACACGGGGATAAGTCATGATGGTATTTTCTGATATAAAGAATTCCGGAGGTAAACTAGTCTCCCATTCGGATCTCCGGGGGGGACTATGTCAGGGGGAACATCATGCAGATATTATGACAAATAATCGAACTTTGAGTGGTTCGTCATCGCATAACCGGGCTAGCTCTCGAGGCTCGGCCCACTCTCGATTGGTGTCGGCATTTTGTAACATCAGGGGCATCGGTTTCACCAATACTAATGTAAACGCCGTCCACCAATATTTGCAAACAACGAAACCTGATATCCTTGCCCTAACTGAGACCCAGGTCGATTCGTCAACTGATTCGACAATTCGTTGCTCAGGATACGACTTACATTCGAGATTCCGTTTTAAGGGCGGAGTCTGCGTCTTCGCACGGTCCGATCTGGCTTGCCAGAGGATGGAGGCGTTGGAGCCCAATAATATGGACATCATATGGTTGAGGGTCGTGCTGAGGAATTCCGTTTAATTTCTTTGTTGTCTTTACCGTTCCCCGAATGACGATCGACCGGCGACATTTTTCGAACATCTTTCATATACCGTCGACTGGATACAGATCAACCACCCAGCTTCTGAAATTATTGTCCTTGGCAATTTTAATGTGCACAATTCCGGCTGGTTGTTACATTCTAACAGAACCGACGAGGCTGGGAGGCTGGCGGAGATGTTTGCTGTAAGCCGCAACTTGACTCAACTCGTGGGGGAGCCAACGCGAGTACCGGATGCCCGAGGCGATTATGCGAACACCCTGGATCTGTTTTTGACATCCGAACCGAGTATTTATACCGTAGAGGTATCTGCGCCACTGGGAAACTCAGATCACTGCTTGGTATCTGTCGCGCAAGCTTCGATGTTAACGTTTGCGCGGAGTCGGTATCAGAGATTATTCTCCTGGGGATGGAGATGTATATTCCACATTCCATCAAACGAAGTTCGTCTGATAAACCTTGGTTTGACAAAAAATGCGAGCTGATTACAGCGGCAAAAAATAGAGCTTTTAAGCAATGGCGCTCCAATCCCACTGATGTTAACAGAACGAATTTCGTTAGAATCAGAAACGCGTGCAACCAGCCGATTGATACCGCGAAGAAGACTTACAACGACAGGGTGATCAATAAGCTCCTTCGGTGCCCAACTGGTTCGCGCTCCTTCTGGTCAATGGCAAAGGCTGTCAGCAGTAACTTTGCTTCCTCCTCTTTCCCTCCGTTGGTGACAGACAGCGGGATGTTAGTCACGAATCCAAAGGATAAAGCTAATGTGTTCGCGAATTTATTTTCCGCGAATTCAAACCTCGATCCCGGCCTTTTGGAGCCACCTGTGATCTCGCCGGTACGGACTTCCATGCGGGATGTGCGATTTCGTCCGCGCACTATTCAACGCATTCTACGTGAACTGGATTGTAGGAAGGCAGCCGGCCCGGACGGAATGCCAGCAATAGTCCCTAAGAACTGTGCTCCAGAACTACCGCCGGTTCTTGCCAGACTCTTCCGCTTATCTTATGCACGGAGGGTCTTTCCTGCGTGCTGGAAAATCGCTCGAGTTCAGCCAATCCTAAAGACGGGAAAAAAGTGTCTCCCACAAAATTACCGTCCGATAGCATTACTGTCTATTTTATCTAAGGTAATGGAAAAAGTCATCAATACAGAGTTGGTTAAGTATTTGGAGTGCAACGGTCTTCTGAATGATCGTCAATACGGATTCCGTGGCAGGCGGTCCACAGGAGACCTTTTGACACTTATAACCGATATATGGACATCTGCGATTGAACGGCATGGTGAGTCAAGGGCGGTCGCATTAGATATCTCCAAGGCTTTTGACCGCGTCTGGCACGGGGCATTGCTGAGCAAACTTCGTTCATATGGACTCTCCCAACAGCTTTGCGACTGGACGAGGAGCTTCCTCGAGAATCGATCGATCCGGGTTGTTGTGGACGGCGAGTGTTCGGATCTGTATCCTGTTAATTTGGGGGTGCCCCAGGGTTCTATTTTAGCTCCAACCTTGTTCTTGCTTCACATAAACGATTTGTTGGAGACAACGGATAACAAAGTGTTCAGCTTTGCGGATGATAGTACGCTTGTTTCCTCCTTTTCGAGTGATCGGCCGATTGGTGCATCAACGTCGCACCAGCTGAGATGTAGACAGATTGACTCTCTGAACCAGGATCTAGATAAAGGTCTGCAGTGGGGAAAGGCCAATCTTGTCGACTTCAACGCAACGAAGACCCAGTAAACAACATTCACAAAGAAAACTGGATCATCGGTTCCACAGCTGATGATGAGTGGCCGGGCCCTCGAGGCTGGGGAAAGTTTAAAATTGCTCGGCGTCACGGTTTGTGGAAGTGTATCATGGCATAAACCGTATCGGGTATCCCCAGATCAGCCTCAGGAAAACGGAGTTATCTTTTTAGAGCCAAGAAATACTTTACTCCGGCCCAACTTCTTCTCCTATATAAATCTCAAATTAGACCCGCGCTCGAATATTGCTCTCATGTTTGGAGCTCGGCTCCTAAACATACCCTCGACCTACTTGAGAGCGTACAAAGACGAGCGATCCGCCTGATCGGGGACTCGGCGCTGACGTCGGGACTACAGTCGCTATCACATCGAAGACGCGTAGCCGACCTCTGTCTGTTTTACAGATATTATCACGGGTGCTGTTCTTCGGAGATTCTTGGCATAGTTCCACGCAATTCGGTCTATATGTGCTCCACAAGACAATCCGACGGATCGCACCCGTTTGTGGTTCATCTCCCGACGGCGCGAACATCCCTGTATCAGAACCCGTTCCGTTACAGAGCAGGGAAGCTGTGGAACTCCCTTCCCACGAGAGTGTTCCCGGAGCACTACAACCTGCAACTGTTCAAAAAGAACTGCAACAGTTATTTGATGGCATCTCGGGGCGCCCACTCGACGCTATAGGTTCGCCTCTCCCGAGAGAAGTCTAATAAAAAATATAAAAAAAACTCTTAATTACTTTTTAATAACGTCCCTATGGAGAAAATTTTCGTGAAGGAAAACCCAAGCGGCACGGAAATCAAACGAAGTTTGCCAAGTTTGTTTTCGGTTTATGCGTTTTTAATCGCATTTTTATCGCCTGGAAGTTTTGAAAATAGCCAGCTTCTGATGATGCTACGCCTTTGACCGATTGTTTCTCCTCATCATTTGGGTCACCAGACAATTTTGGATTTATAACCACAAGTGATAACAGTCACCTATCTCGAAGTAACCCAGCGGATACGTGGACGTATGGTCCCTCGGCTGATCAAAGGGGTTGATGATTTGTGTGTTCTTGGGAGTGTTGCATTCCAAAACTTGCATCATTATATTGAGGTCTTCCTCCCACCATTTCTGGAATCCCTCAAGATCAGTCACGTTTCTTGTTCAATAAACAAATTGATAAACAATCATTTTAATATTCCAGGCCGAATCACAAACAGTAAGGTGATTTTCCTTTTGTTATCATCATCATCGGCACTACAACCGGGGTCCGGTCTTGGCCTTATTTAGCAAGTCTCTCCACCGGTATCTGGTCCAGATCCGAGACTTGCTAAATCGTCCATAATAATTTGTTTTTCCGGACAAGGTTATTAGCTCCTTTTGTTATACAATAAATAAATTGACCAGCAATCATTTTAATATTGCAAACCAGCACATTATACATAAAACATAAAAAACTCTGCTATTGTTTTTAAACAATTTCGTAAATTGTTAATACGGTTATTCATGGCTGCAGCTCGACTTGACGACTTTACTTTCCTTTTTTGACTTTGTCGAGTCAGTTTACCGATAATTATTTTCGACTAACTTTGAACCCGTGGTTGTAAAGCTCTGAACGCACTCGGACGATAACATATCTACGAGAATTTTCTTAATTGCGTTGCTGCAATTGTTTTTATGGGTGGAACTATTTTCCCCGTAAAGGTCATTTATTCTTACACTGGTATTTTCTAAAAAAACAGTGCAAGCGAGAATTATTTGGCGGATTGAATACCTGGAGTCGGTAGAGTTTTGTTTTAGGTATGATATTCCGGCCTAAAATTTTAAAATTAATGTAGCTCGATTTATTTATTGAATATCAAAGTGGAGTTACTTTAAGTAGTCCCAAAAGAAGCTATTGAAAAGTTTTGGGAGCAAAAGAGCTTATTTTTTTAATCACTAACTCGTTTCTTAGACAACTGAACCGTTTATTCCTCTTCTCGTATGCCCATGTTCTTCAAGACCTCTACCTCTTTCAGTACGCTGCATTCTTATCCACATTCTTCAACTTCCACCCGTCATGAAACTAGTTACCATCAGTAATGACAATATGTTTCAGACTAGTCCAATTGATATTCACTCTTCCGTGGCGGAGGATGAATTTCATATGTTGTAGTCACACCATCAACACCGTAGCTAAAACTCAATTAATGTAAATGATAACAAATAATTTAAATTTTAGATCCGACGGTGGAACATGCATCCCAAATAGAACCTTTATAAGAGAAAAGATATATTCACCCCGTAGACAGGTCACGAACCATATCTCCTTTCCATGCTGGTCTATATTTTAGGACGTCAGGGAAAGTCAGAAACCATTTAGCATGGGCTTAAAAATCAGAATTCTACTGCAATCTGTTGGGAAAGTGCAATCGTATTTATAACCTCTTTTGTGTGTGCTGGTTAATATAAAACGTTTACTATTTAACGATGGAAAAGCAAAACTATCATTAAATGCAGTAACCTAAAACCACGATAACGGGGATTGAACATTTGCGAAGCATTTATGAGAAACAGGGATAACTACAAGTCTGTTTTAACGTTCTTGTTAAATTCTAATCAATTCAGAACAACGATAAAGGCTAGTTATATAAGACACACGGCATGACACAAAACATTAACACCAAACTTACTTATGAAGATACATCCAAACCGCTAAAATGAGAGGCATGGCATCTGCAACACGATATTAATCTTTCCCAGAAGACTACAAAAATATGTAAAGAAATCCAAACCAGAGTATGTCTATAATCAACTAGCGCAGAGCAGGTCAAACGATTGCACATAAGAAATAACAAGAGAAGCACGCACACTGGACGCTTTCCGAATACGAATTCGCTCAAGCCACGGCCAAGGAAACTACGCCGAAGAAGACATGCAACTTCGTCCAACTAACCCATCAGCTATTACCACAGGCGCACAGTTGTGTTCTAAAAACGAAATATTCTACAGATACAATTAACACACAAGTGTTAACCATTTACAAAACGGCGGAAGCAGGAGGTAAGGAAAAGGCTTCATTGAGAGAGAGGTTCATTTGCCAGCCGCAGCAATATCCACAATCAGTCCGACTTTGAACTTGGCCGTGAGTTGGTTGCTGTTCGGTGGAAGCATTTCTCTATAGTTAGCAAGATGTGGCGAGTCATCATTATTGCAGTGCTTGTAGTTTTTAGTAACGCACGTTCGTTAGAAGTAAATTCAACTTTATCCGAGAAAGACAAAGAGGTTACAGTTCCTTTCGTTGCTTCTGAGACTCAAACCCCAATTCCAATCGAAACGACAGCAACGGAATCAAATCAGTTAATAGGTGAAAGCACAAAGCCAACCACTGAAGCTGACCCCACTTCCACAACGGTGCTAGTTGAGTTAGAAGAAGAAACCGAGCCGAGTAAAAAACGACGAGTAGTAACTTACGACCAACGCCAAGAGGGCATGTACAACATCCGAGCAGAGCTGGACAATTTCATGATCGTTCTCATCCCACCGATAGAATTCGAAGGGTTAAACGTACTAGACCTCCTCTCGAAATCTACAAAACGAACAAAATCAGCCCATAAAAAATACCTACCTGGATCAAACTATCGGCAGAACTTTAAATCGAATCTGAATAGTAACAATTTCAATCTCATTGCCCGCCATAATAAATTATCACAACAGGCTCCTCATGTTATCGTCGAAGAGCATCCCACCGCACACATCACAGAATATATTGAGGGTCGTACACCATATAGCGTAGATATATCAAATACGAATTCCGATCCAGAACAACTGCAGCAGCAGCCCCACACCAACCAAGTGGATGTTCTGCCTCCGTCGTTTCCGCTACCTTATCAACACTTGATCAAACCATTCCACCTGGAAGCCGAACCAACGGTCATACAAGCTCTTCCTCCAGTTTCAACGCCCAATAATGGACAATTCGTTGACTCCAACGGTAACATATTCCGCATGACGCGCGCCGTGCAAGATGGATCTCTCTTCGGTGTTTTGTCTCTAGACTCCAACAAAATCCAACCCCGTAAGTCTTCCGCAACCAACGAAAAATTCGTCCTCGATAAATTTGGACGATCAGATGATCTGCCACTCACCGGTGACGATTTGCAAGACTCCGCCAACAACTACGTCTACCCACCACTGAACCCACCTACTAACGCCCAGCAACCGATCTGGGACTATCAAGAGCGGGCGATTCAGTTCGACTACCCTTCTTACAGTGAGAAAGACCCCATCAAATCAACGGAAGTCCAATTCAAACTACTGGGAGCAACAGAGGACTGTGGGCCAGATAGAAAGCGAGATAGTTATGGAATTTGCAGATTTGCTGCTGGCTATTAATGCCGAGATGCAGTTAAACAGCCCGTATGTGCATCACCTTCAATGTCTAATTGTTAACTGAATTTCAATCGGAGGTTTACCACTCTTATTTTATTAAAAATTTATTGTAAAAGTCGCAAATAAATTTAAGTAGTAGCTAGCGAGCCTCTCTTTTTTACAAGTACTAAATAATAAACGTCTTCACTTATAACGACCTGAATGTTGGATAATAATTTTGAAGTGATGATAAAAAGAATCGGCGTATGATTTGGAGCAGCCTCTTAGACTCCCTCGGGACGTGATTGTGTCCAAATCTAATAAATGGGAGACAAATGCTTGCGTGAATAATTAAATATATTACACAACCGCGAGGTCGGCATTTTACGCCGTAGTTAAAACAGGAGTTCCACTGATACCAACCGCGGAGGTGGACGTGTTGTGGGTCCTACAAGAGTTATGGGGCCTAAAAGAATTGAACCATAACCCTCTCAAACGCAATGGTTGCACATTCTTCTCTTTTGTTGTTGCCTTAATAACAAATCACAAAACTGGCTATGCAACTGATATGTACTTTATATATAGTCAAATTACATATATAACATGTAACACTGTGGATAATTCTGACAATGCATTTTATTATAATATATTTTTAACGTTTGCTTATATCGGGTTTTCCATTAGGGAGTTGACAACTTTTTTTTTTAAATAAAACGCAAACAATTTGAGATATTTAAAAAACTTTATTATCGCCTTGAAGTACAATCAAAACATTTATGAATGGAACTCGACTTCGTTCATATGGCCACCGCGGGCACGTTTGCAGCGGTCGATTCGTTGGACCCAATTTTTGGATGACTCGGCCACACATTTCGGCCGAAAGGGCCGCTATTTCGCGTTCAATGTTGGCTCTGAGCTCTTCCAACGTCGTCGGCTTGTTGGCATTGACCAATGACTTGATGTAGCCCCAAAGAAAATAGTCCAGAGACGTTAAATCGTACGAACGAGGCGGCCAACCGACTGGCCCATTTCTTGAGATAACACGCTCATCAAACTTACTCTTCAATAAATCGATTGTACCGTATGTTGTGTGGCTTGTGGCACCGTCCTGTTGAAACCATATGTCGCCCAAGTCCATATCTTCCAATTCGGGCCAAAAATAATCAGTAATCATTGCGTGATAACGATGGCTATCCACAGTAACGTGACGATCGTTATCGTCGAAGAAAAATTAAGGCCCAATGACGGCGCCGGCATGCAAATCGCACCAAACAGTTAATTTTTGTGGATGAAGTGGTGATTCATGAAGCACATGTGGATTTTCACCCGACCAATAACGCATGTTTTGCTTATTGACGAACCCATTGAGCCAAAAATGAGCTTCGTCACTGAAGATGATTTTGCGATGAAATTCACCATCTTGGGGCATCTTTCCAGAGCCCAATCAGAGAACGTGTGGCGGTTCCGCCAAACGCCGCTGCCTACTTGCCCAATTACCCCCAAGCTTAATGTGCTGAAGCCCTCTAATTCCATTGTTTCCCGCTAATGCAATTGCATTAGCACCTGTAAAAGCTTCACGTTGTAGCGATCCTAAATCACTACTCCCATCCAAATCCCCAATACCTCCCATAATCCAAATCCAAATTCCATATTGAATCATATGCACGATAAATTTAAACCAAAGTCCATTTGTCGTGCATTGATCCAATTCCCAAAAATCCTGACATCATGAAATGCTTAACTCAAAATGCATTTAATGATTTCCCTTCCAGGAACTTAGTCAATTCCCAGAACACAATTCCAATTGAAGCACACAAAATCGTATGTGTGCTTCGTGGAATTTTTACATTAAAAACGTTGACAAATCTCAACGAGAAAAAGAATAAAAGGGCAGTACTTTTCAATTTCACGATCAGTCAAGATTCCGAAGGATGAACCGCTGGTCATCAAACAACAACCTAAGTAAATCAATAGAATCCAGGAGTTACGACAGATAGCCAAGCAATTTATCTTAATCTTAAAGATTGAAAATAAAACAATAAAACTAAGCAAAGAGTTAGTGGTTTTGTAGCGGTTCCGCCAAACCCTACGGTCCACTTACCTAAAAACCCCCATAATTACTACCCTACTCCCTTAGGTTTGCTAATGCAACAGTATTAGTACCTGTAAATGCTTCACGCATTATATAGATCACCATCTATAATCTTAAAATCCCTATAAAGAAAACTTACCTTTTCATGCATCCCTTCGCATACAATTTTCCGTAAGATTTCTTTGTTTGCTTATTTGGTATTCTAAACCAATTCGTTACCAGACAAATTTCTGAAAAGAAAAACCCTCGGTTCACATATCATGTAACCATTCCAGCCAGAGATAATTATCACGGCGTCGCCTATTCCTACCTTCATTCATGTATACGATAAATTTCTTTATGTATACATTGGCTGGCGACGTTTTTCTCCCAGCAATAAAATTCCCTGACTCGCACAATGTGCAACCCAAAGCAAATACGCATTCCACGTCCCTTGGCATCAATTGAAATCCAAGCATAAACAATGCAAATAGGTATTCATACGTACCCTTACTAGCGATGCCATAAACACCATTTCCCAGCAACCTAGCTAAAAGCAATTAGCACATTTTCACATCGGAACATCGTCTCTTTGTTTAGCTGCACATGTTCCAACAAAGATTCCATTGGCATCCGACGATTTCGGTTTTATTTGCTTTACCGAAATCGTATCCTAGGAATGCACTTTATCTCTTTCTTTGGTCTAGGCACACATACCATCATGAGCCACGATGAGCCAGTGAGCTCTGAACGAGCAAGATATCGTTGAGTCAAATTCCATCCTTCAACCTGGCCAGGTCGTGTCTCCATCGCTACCCTGGTGCGCACAGGGGAGCGATAACCAAACAGAGTCGAGAGTCTTCGAGGTTGTAGTTAATTATCAGTTTTTCGTTTCGCAAGTGTTCGCCGCGTCAATTTTCACTCTGCCCTTTTAAGCAGTATTAAGGAGTAAGTAATTTATTGTAATCAAGCGAATTTAAATTAATCTATATTGCAAGAACCATTTAAATCAATAAAATGTCGGTGATCACCTTTCAATTCGTTTTTGTTACGTTGGTGATGTTGTTTTCTTGCGCACAGTTTGCCGCGGCGGAACTTGTTTTTTTTTTTTTGTGAGAACGAAGTGGAACCCAGCGGCCGTGTCAGTGCTACGACTTCGCTCCTACATTGGTGACCCCGACGTGATCTGAACACGCAACCTTCTGATCTGGAGTCAGAGTGAAAACGGTGACTTGCTGTGGGCAATTGTGGCGGCAATTGCCGGTTAAATAATATATGGGCAAAACATCGCCCCAATGCCAGCCTTCCTTCCAGCACCAGTAACCAACATACACCATCTCCGAACCATCATCAGCAGCACAAAACAACAACCACCTCAACAACAATAGCCAGGAGTTGGTAAGTTAAGTTTCCTTCCGTTTTATGTTTCCTAGCCATGACGTAAGCAACCATGGCATGAGCAACTCGTCATTCAATGCGTCCAGAATGCAAGTAATCTCAGAAGCAGAGTGAGATCACGATCATGAACCACCAGGCAATCATGGTGCAGCTAAATATTCCAACAACATGGGTGCAAGTTCAGTGACAAGATGTGTGTTACCTATTCCGAGATGTTGTTAAGAATGGCAGGCATTTCACAATTTATGATGCAGAAACTGAAGACATGTGAACAACTCGACTGGCTGCGATTATCCTTAACAAACACCGCTTAAAATCCTTTACAGTTTTATGTATGATGTATCAATATTAAAGTCCTTTATTTTCTTTTATACTATTCAGTGCAATACAAATGATTTCTTAGTCATACAGCTGTATCTGCGTTAAACCCATTTTGTTTGTGAAACTAGGTCAAAAAAAAAGGCAAAATACTTTAAAATTTAAAAATTCCAATAATACTTTTAAAAATTGATTAGTGGGTTATATCCAATACAAGGAATCATAAAAGTAATTATTAAGCTTGTTTTTTTTATGCAGAAATTAATTAACGGTTTGAAGTGCAAATTACCACACACAGTTCTAATTAAACGATTTTCATGGTAAATGTAGACAACTGGTTCGAAACAGTTGTCCTGCCGGCTAAGAAAACTGTATAATTGGCTTGACTATTAAAGGCTATAAAGGATATCGATATTTATATGAATGGGCGTGTGTCCGGAAATATGTTCATTTGTATGAATGCATTTCTTTTATTTTCTTTTGAAATTTACAAACCGAAATGTGAAACCCATAATAGTTTAAACCGAAATAAATAAATAAATTCAACATTTTTTTTTGGCATCTCCCCGTGTGTACAATTAAACGTAATACGAATAGATGTAATGTCACACATTTATTTTCTATTTACCAAGAATAATTAAATGAGAACACATGAATGTACAACGATTCAAAAAAAGATCCCTTTATTTATGGCTTTCTCTTCAATTTTCCAACAACAAATACAAAAATATATAACACTTTTAAAATATTGTTTACCATATGGACCTTCGCTATGTAATATTGACATTCAAGAAAAATGCATAAAAAACTCTCGTTACAATCTAAAATCGTACTCATGTTAAAACCACAATTAATAAAAATAACCTTTCATATACACTCATTTGTAATAAGATAAACACACCAGATATCCTTAATTATAATAAAATAGGTAACGACAAAACACCAGATCTGAAAACCACATGTAAAACTACAAGCTAAAATCGATATATATATATATATATATATATATATATATATATATATATATATATATATATATATATATATATATATATATATATATATATTCATAGGAAAGCACCATTATATTGTTTAAAAAATAAAAGAAAGAAATAGTTCTTCTATAAATTAAAGAAATCAATATCTTAAGCTAACACATTTAAATATCGAGTCAAGAATTTAATGTAACTACAATTAATTCATTTTAATCGAATACTGCAAACTTCGTAACAGTTCCTCAGCTATTTTCTTCCATTTATCACAATCGCTATATGTTAACAAATTATTGATACAATTAATTAAAGCTGACAAAAACAAACAATAGAAATTAACTAGGGCACAGATATTAACTCGAAACAGCTCTTCAAGTAAACAGTATGATTAATTTTACTTGAACGCAGCTGCCTACCTTGATCATTAACTTTAAATGCTACCAAATTTAATAGTATTTGATGTCAGTTTTTATTATTATAACTTTATATTTCATTTGATTGTATTCTCAGTATGTTTGCAAATATCAGTAGATAAGAAATTAAAACACAACTTTTTAAATATTTTTGGCTATAACTTAATATCTAATGACGAAAGGTCATTTTACAAAAGGCAAAGAAAAATTATTAAAACAAGATTATTAATGTAATAATAAATAAAATAACGATGAAGAGTTCTAATTAACTTAAAAGCAACCAACAACAAAAAACACATAAAATGTATACAGTTGTTTAATAAAAAGGAAAAAATAATAAATATTAAACATTTTGGGTATTGAATTACGCACAACCTTGTGTCGTAATGTTCAGCACGACTCCGCGCTCACACATTCGACTATTCGACTCCATTTCACTTTTTTTCGACTTCGCTCGACTCTTTTTCGTCGTCTCTCGACCCCATTCATTCCTTCGGCAACACTCACCCACGTGACTTCACCCGACTTCTCGACCATCTTAGACTTCTTTCAACTCTCTAGACACGCTTTAATTCGCGCAAATGCCGGCTCCTCATTGCACATTAGCTACTACGCGTAGTATCATTCAATAGGATGCCCGGTTTCTCCCCACTTTCGATTCTTTTCGATTCAACATAACGCGACCCAGCTCACCTTCTCGTCTCTTCGTAACTCCCAATTCAAACCTTTCAAACCGGCTCCTTATATAACAATAGCTACTCCGCGTAGCACATAATCAATAGGACGCCTGGTTTAGTCTCGCTCGTAATACTTCAACCCCTTTCAGGCCCTCCTTAAAAATTGGCATACAATGCCCTCTATTTCAACATCTCCTTTTTCGGCCCTTGCCTAAATATTGGCGCACACGCTCGCCATCACCAACACCCATTTTCTGCAAACTGGCCCCTTATGTAACAACAGCTACTACGTGTAGTATATAATTTATAGGACGCCCGGTTTTGTCTCACGTGAAACACCCTCACCCTTTTCTGTCTCTTTTCTGAATATTGGCGCTCATGCCCCCCAACCACAGCCTTCACGCTACACCGTTCATCAATGCTCGACCTTTTCTACCCGATTTAAGCAAGCCAGCTCCCCCCGTTACCACAGCTACTACGCGTAGCAGCACCCGGCAGGACACTTGGCTTTGCCTCTTTATTTAAACTTCAGGACCTTCGTCCTTAGAACTCTTAACGTCTCCCAAATGTCTCAGCAACACCGGTCCACAAATCAAACCGATACCACCGGACTGAGACAATATACCTGGTTCCCCAATCTTTAGCCACCATGGCTCCCCTTTAGCGGCAACTAAAGGCTATACACGCCCCTCTACGCCGCCTCAAATACCTAGGTGCATAATACTTCGGAGCGCACATCTAATAACCCTAGGGCGCCCTGGGGTTGGACACAATCAACCACCCACCAGGAGCCCCCTAACCAAAGTCCCCTATTTTTTTTAACAAGCGCGACGGCCGGCACCTCACAGCAAGTTTCCATTAGGTCGAGGTCGCAGCTACCGCTACATTGGCATCAATGTACCGGTCCTCTCTCGATAGGTAAAACGTGCAATTGAGGGTCCGCCCTCCTCTACCAGTCCCAGTGGCAAACAATTCGCCATACCAACGTATGGGCAAAAGACACCGGCTCTGGACTTGGTCCCTTTCCACCCTGCACACGGCAACCCGTCACTGCGGATGGGAATTACCCTGGGATAAGTTCCCCTCTATCTCGCACACGCCATTTCCTCACTGCGGATGTGAGCGGATTTCCGATGGGTTCCGACCTATTCGGACGATAAGCCTGTTGGTCCACGAGACACATAACAGGCCTATGGACCACGCCGCACACCCTTGCCCCTGATGGCATCAATCGGTAACATCTGTATCCGCCTTATTATCGACAAAGGCCCATACTATACCTGGAACTAGTCACCATGACAGTTCTCCCGATTTAATTACAGCGCCTACCGAAGTGCGCAGGGCCACCTTGTTCGTCGTGTTCAGCCCTTCGCCCAGCATAGCACCCTTCATTCGAGCACCCCTACAGCCCTACCTATTTTTCGTGACTACGTCACTGGGGGGAGTACTGTAGCGGCTCCGCCAAACCCTACGGTCCACTTACCTAAAAACCCCCATAATTACTACCCTACTCCCTTAGGTTTGCTAATGCAACAGTATTAGTACCTGTAAATGCTTCACGCATTATATAGATCACCATCTATAATCTTAAAATCCCTATAAAGAAAACTTACCTTTTCATGCATCCCTTCGCATACAATTTTCCGTAAGATTTCTTTGTTTGCTTATTTGGTATTCTAAACCAATTCGTTACCAGACAAATTCCTGAAAAGAAAAACCCTCGGTTCACATATCATGTAACCATTCCAGCCAGAGATAATTATCACGGCGTCGCCTATTCCTACCTTCATTCATGTATACGATAAATTTCTTTATGTATACATTGGCTGGCGACGTTTTTCTCCCAGCAATAAAATTCCCTGACTCGCACAATGTGCAACCCAAAGCAAATACGCATTCCACGTCCCTTGGCATCAATTGAAATCCAAGCATAAACAATGCAAATAGGTATTCATACGTACCCTTACTAGCGATGCCATAAACACCATTTCCCAGCAACCTAGCTAAAAGCAATTAGCACATTTTCACATCGGAACATCGTCTCTTTGTTTAGCTGCACATGTTCCAACAAAGATTCCATTGGCATCCGACGATTTCGGTTTTATTTGCTTTACCGAAATCGTATCCTAGGAATGCACTTTATCTCTTTCTTTGTGCTAGGCACACATACCATCATGAGCCACGATGAGCGAGTGAGCTCTGAACGAGCAAGATATCGTTGAGTCAAATTCCATCCTTCGACCTGACCAGGTCGTGTCTCCATCGCTACCCTGTAGCGCACAGGGGAGCGATAACCAAACAGAGTCGAGAGTCTTCGAGGTTGTAGTTAATTATCAGTTTTTCGTTTCGCAAGTGTTCGCCGCGTCAATTTTCACTCTGCCCTTTTAAGCAGTATTAAGGAGTAAGTAATTTATTGTAATCAAGTGAATTTAAATTAATCTATATTGCAAGAACCATTTAAATCAATAAAATGTCGGTGATCACCTTTCAATTCGTGTTTTTGTTACGTTGGTGATGTTGTTTTCTCGCGCACAGTTTGCCGCGGCGGAACTTGTTTTTTTTTTTTTTTGTGAGAACGAAGTGGAACCCAGCGGCCGTGTCAGTGCTACGACTTCGCTCCTACAGTTTCATTCCAAAACCAATGTACCAGGGGAAACCCCAGTGGACCCTTGAAGGTTGAAAACAAAACAATAAAACTAAGCAGTTGGTGGTTTCATACCAAAACCAGGTGTACCGGGGGAAGCTACTAGGGCGCACCTTTGCCACCGATGCACTCATAGGAATAGAACAACCACAAATGGAGGTAAGCCATCTAATCCCCAAATTTAGAAAGATAGCACCTCAACAACGCATTAAGGTTATCTAATGCATAACCTTAAAGCTCCTGTGAAAAGAATTTCTCCCACAAGGGCATTTTCCATGCATCAACGCATAGGCAAAATTTGCCTAAAACAATTCTTTATCGACCAAGCGTCATATTCCTTAAGGTCAAACATTATTCCTGAAAAGAAACAATTCGGTTCACATAAAATGTAACCACATAATCAGGGAATATTAACCTTGAGTCGGCTATTTCCAGCCTCACATGTGTACAACAATGTTCTTACATACACATTGCCTTTTATATTTCGGGATTAGAGAACAAAAACAAATATTGATCATCGAAAATCACTTTATTGTTTTTCAAAATATTCCCCATGAAGATCTATACACTTTTGCATGCGTTTGAACCAATTGTCGAAGCACTTTTGCCACTCTGATTGAGGTATCTCCAACACATGCATTCTGAATGCAGCAACCGCTTCTTCAGGTGTCGAAAAACGTTGACCTCTCAGTTTGATTTTTACGTACGGGAATAAAAAGAAGTCATTCGGTGCCAAGTCAGGACTATACGGCGGATGACCCATCAAATCGATGTTTTGGGTGCTCAAAAATGCAGTTGTCGCAGCCGATGTGTGAGAGCTCGCATTGTCGTGGTGAAGAGTGATCCGTCTTCGGCGGTTGGTTTTCCTGATTTCTTGGAAGACAACTGGCAAACAAATGGTTGTGTACCACTCAGAATTGACTGTTCTGCGTTGTTCTAGTGGTACGGTTGCGACATGTCCAGTTTTTCCGAAAAAAACAGGCGATCATTTGCTTGGAAGTGCTTCGTGCGCGAACAACTTTTGTTGGATTTGGCTCATCTTGAAACACCCAGACAGTCGACTGCTGTTTACTTTCGGGCTCATACGCGTAAATCCACGATTCATCACCTGTCACGATGTCATAGACGTGTTTCGAAGCATTGCGACCGTATTTTTTGAGCATTTCTTTCGACCAATTGACACGAGCTTTTTTTTGGGCGATTGACAAATTGTGTGGGATCCAACGCGAACAAATTTTTTTGACAGTCAAATGTTTATGCAATATTGAATGTATGCTAGTCTCACTAACGCCTAAGATTGTCTCAATCTCACGATAGGTCACATGACGATCTTCCAATATCAGTTCGCGCACAGCATCAATGGTTTTCGGAACAACAACTGATTTTGGACGACCTTCACGAAATTCATCTTGGAGTGAACTACGACCACGATTGAATTCACCATACCATCGATAAACACTGGTCCTTGATGGAGCTTCATCGCCAAAAATTGAATTAAGTTCATCCATGCACTGTTGCTGAGTTAATCCACGCCGAAAGTTGTAAAAAATAATCGCACGAAAATGTTGACGATTTAATTCCATTTTTGGGCCGAGATGATTCTTTTAAGTTACTGTAAACAACACAAATAGCGCTCGTATGTCAAAACGTTCTGAGTGCGTATAACCTCAAAAATGTCCAACTTTACGACAGAGCTGTCAATTGCCGGATTGCAACACTAGAGTTGCCAAATCCCGAAACATAAGAGGCAACCCTCGTATCCGACCACGATCCCTTGTCTAACGAACAAACAACAACCAATTTCGCGCTTTGCCACAAAAGAATTACCCTGCATATACAAATGCAGACAAGGCATTCGTTTCTTCCACCGACCCAAGATACGATATACAATTTTCATTGTATAAAGTATCCCAATTCATTAGCACAATTTTCTAATGGCTATGCGTCTATTTATTTAGTCGCAATACACATCATAAACAATGGTCTTCACGATCCCTTTGTCCTTACCGTCATTCTGCTTCGTTCTCATGGTCTCGATGCATGAGCAAACCAAGATCTATACGATCACACACGCACACCACTGCGTGCCAGAGATCACCACTTTCAATTGGTCACTAGTAGTAAGGATAATGGCATTTCCTTGGTGGCCACACCCTAAAGAGCAAATTTTCTCTACAAATCTCAACCTTAACCGAGGATTGAATACAGGTCGGAGGTCTTTCCTCGGGAAGTCGTTTTCCAATCATCGCGCGTGCAACATCTTTTCGCCATTGCAGAGCGCACACGAGAGTGTGCACTCCCCTGAGTGTGTCCCGCTACGGAGTCGAGAGTGTCCGAGAGTGTGCCGAGTAATTTTCCAATACAATTCATGAAAAACTAGAACAAAGTATGTCGAGTAATTTTCCAATACAATTCATGAACAATTAGTACAAGGTGTTAAACCAACAAGGTCCCAACATGTAATCAAATATAATATGTAATCCAATTAAAGCCGTCGACAATAAAAATCTTGTACACTGAACAACTTTCTGTGCATTTTATTTCAGTGATTCAGTGTCCGCTCCATCCTTTATTCAGCTGCCGTACCCTTTTCTCCGTAGTGCATGTAGTGAAAGCGTTTGATGGGGATAGAAGTGAACCGTGCCGTACGCCGGCACACCAACTCCTATCCCCACAAACGTACGTCGCTTCAAATGGTCCATCGGCTTCAATTCTTGAATCAGCTTGATCTTGTATGGGTGTAAACCAAGATCCTTACGCAAAATTCGCCATAAAGTGGTCTGGGCGATGCCCAATTCTTGAGGACGCCATGGAATTGACTGATTTGGATCGTTTGCTACGGACGCATGAACGGCAGCGATATTTTCGACACTTCGACCAACCCGTTGTCTCACTGGCATGGCAACATCACACAACGAATATGTAGACTCAAATTTGTCCACTAAACTTGTTATTGCCTGTCTACTAGGGCGAGAATTACGACCGAAAATTGGAGTTAACGTTCTTAAAGTTGCGGTCACCGACTCCAAATTTCGGTAGTAATTTTTTACAATTTACAGACGTTGGTCGTTCGTGTACTTAAACACGATGCAAATGTTGAGTTTACTGAATAAATTGACAGTGACAGTTCGATGATTAGTGAAAGGGTGCGCCCACAAATTAAATTCAAATTTCGATTTTCAATTTCATCGCCTTCAAAATAATCCCCCTCCGATACAATATAGTTACGCCACCAATCTTCGCAAGATTTGTTAAAGATTTCAGGAATGGACGAGCATGCAGCGATTCGACGTTTATCTCCTTATTCGTATTGAAACGATGTTCCTGGAGTGTCCTTTTGATTTTAGGAAATACTCAACCGTGATTCCTCTGAGATCTCTTAAGAGTGGAATTTCTTCCTGCTTCCTTGGTACTCTTTGATGCTTTTGATTTCGGGAGCTCCTCAGTATCTGCGGACGTGAAGTGTCTCCGAGGGTCGTGTCGCGCAGGTGGTCGATGGTGGATTGTTCTATGAACCCCATGTATGGCCCATGGAATCGATGACGACGAAACCTTGCCTCTATACGCTAGGATGCTTTGCGATCTGCAGTCCCAGAGTCAGCCAATTGATATGGATTGGAGTTGTAAGTTCGCAACCCACGATCAGTGGTCGTGTAATGGCTGGTGAAGGATCTCGTCACACCAGCACTGGGTGACGTGGGGGGTGCTGCGGCCGTTATCCACAAAATTCCGCCCGCCTTCGCCATCTATTAGCGAATCATCCTCTTTCACCGCGCAGGACCCCTATGCCGAGGTGCTGGTGGTGGTGATATCTATTTTCTGAGGGCGGCCGCCCGCCGTAAGAAAAGCTGCAGGCTCCCTTTTTTGTGCTATATCTGCAGGATGGCGATTGACTATGATGATGTGATGACCCCTTTCGATCTTTTATTTGATGTGTGGACCTGGCGTGGTCAGGTCCCACACTATTTGATTTAGGCGATGTTTCTCGACGAGGTCGTTGATGTGTAGTTGCTGATGGAGGCTGCCTTCCATAAGGAACACTGAAAGCTTCTGCTTCCCGTGCTACTTCTGCGTAGCATCACGATTGAGTCCAATGAGTAAGTAGCCTGCGCGATGAGGTCGGGGCGTTCGTTTTTCCTCAACCCTTCGAGGAGAAGGGTGGGAGGGGGTAGACGTCTTCTCTGGTGATGTGATCCACCCTTTTCGACGATGGGATGTTCGGGTCTGCAAGATCCAAGCCTGCCACAAGGTCTCTGGGCAGAAGTCGTGGGGGTGGAACGTAATCCGAAAGGTATGAGTGCGTTGTGGCTCCTTAATGGGAATCGGCTTCGGGTCCGGGCAGCTCAACGAACTCCAGGGCCTCGATCCTGATCTTGAGGAAGATGTTGAGCTGCTTGTATCTATGGGTGTTATATTATTAACAAATTAATTAAAATAGAAAATAAAGATACTCACATTTCTGCTGCGACGAAGCGATGGCTGGTTGATGTGGGGCCCCTATTCCGGTTGCTGGGGTCGTTGTTTGTTAAAACCCCAGTTGAGATCCTTTTTTTTTATTTCGTATTCTTTTGTTTTTCTTCTTTTGAGGCGGTATTTCTGCTTTACCTTAATCGTGAGCGACGATAATGTCTAATCCTTACTTCCTCTTAAACGTTTTCGTATTGATTAATTATTGGAATTATTATTTATTTTACTTCCGCAGCGAACAAAATCCTTTTTTTAACTGAAAAACTTTTGTCAAAAAGTTTCTCTTGTTTGTTTAAGTTTTCGCCGCTTACTTTTTTTTATTTTAATTTGTTATCGTTTTTTGATTTCAGTAGGAAGGTGGAAGTCTTCACAAGATACCTCTGGAGCGATCCAGAGGCATGCAGGGTTTTTACCGAGTAAAACCTCCACCCGCAAGACACATATTTCGAATAATAAAAATCATCAGCCGTATACCAAGGAATAACATGGCAATTCCACATCAGTTGAGTTTACTTGGGTTTAGAAATCGAATTCATACACGCGGCAGTGGCCTGATGGGTTGAACATTGGTTCAATTTGTAGTGATTCTAACCGTCATAGCGTCAGTTCAACTCACACCTTCTTCACTATCGTCACAAACGCTATAAGGTCTCGCGCAAAGACTCTGGGTTACTTTTTCTTTTTAGAAACAGGTGCTCGGACCTCGACTGGTGGCTGTGCAGTGTTGGAAACATAAGCGCCTTTGGGTTTTGCGTCATTTATTGGATTTTCTTACGAAGGGCAGGATTTCTGCAGTGGTACTGTGATGTAAGATTACTCAGTGCGTCGACACGGACGCGCGATTCACTAACTTCCACTACTTCACAACTGCTGGTCCTCTGGAATCACTTGCAATTCTGCGACGACGTCCCGAGCGGAAAAAGGAAATGAAACACTTTGGTTTTTTTATTGCATTGTGCATAACACTGTTCTTTATTGTTAAACAAGGAGTAAAATTTATTACAAAGGACCATGCCTTAAATTGTTAATTGTTCATTAATCACTTATTTCGGTTACAAAGGAATATAATTTTCCGCGCACAACTTTTTAATTAAAACAAAGAAAACAAAACGTCACAAGAGAATGGAGCTTTCCGCGCACAACTCCTGGTATAGAAAAATTGTATTTTCTCGACTTCGCGAATTCGTGTACGTCTTCACTGGTGGTAACAATCTGACTCTCAGATGTCTGTTCACCGACATCCAACAAAACCGATCCCAATGGATTCCCCGCCGAAGGGGAGCCAATCAGCGCTTGGATTCCATTGGCTCGCTTCCATGGACGTCGTCCAAGAAAATTGGAAAGATCCACCCTGGAAGGCAAGCGCATGACGTACCATGGCGAAGGTAATAAGAAAGGGAAGAAAGAAACGCATGTCGCAGGTCAAATCTGCTGCTCCATGTATGGGCAAGATTTACTGCCGCCATCCGCAAGGGATAGATTCCTTGATTGACGTGAGTCAATAAAACTCTTGCCGAAGGCAGGAATCTGTTTTGGGATAATGTGTAAACAATCCCACTGGCAAACGCTAATATGTGCATCCGTTTGGGTTAGCGAACTAAACATGGGATATGACCGTTGCTAGTTCGCTTAAAGTAAACATATTTCGGTCATGTTCAATTCAATGCATGGGTGCATATTGTTTTAGGGTATGTTAATCCCGTTGGTGGTGCCGTCAGGCGAAAGTATTTGCTTGGGTGTTTACTTTGTGTAAACGAAAGCAGCTTCGATAGCCAGCGTGAGAATCGTGGCTACACTTTCTGGGCAGACAACTTGACCTTGTGTTCACGACAGACCCCCTTAATTCCTCAGTTGTCTCTAGTCCCCACCCCCTTTTCAACTATTGACAACCACCACCCCCCGCTTCTCGTATCCTTATACCACGACTACTCAGCCCACAGCACTCCGCCCCCCTATCAATTTTCTTTCAACTTCCGAAAAGCCAATTTCCGCCTCATAAATGAGTACCTCAGCAATATCACAGTCTGCGTAAATGAAATAAGTGTAGGGGACGCTACAGCCTCGCTCTACACAGAAATCCACAACGCCATATCCCTATATGTCCCATACTCCCGACACAGGTTATCATTCTCATCGCCCCCATAGTATAACCACAGACTACGCACCCTTCGTAACAAAAGGAATAAGTTGTGGAACACTTTCCTAAACACGCGTTCTCCCCTTGACTACTCCAACTATCTGGGTTACTTTTCCAATTCACCGAGCTTTACAGCTCTCTCTACCACAATCACCTTGCCAAAGCTCAATTCAACCTGATTAACGACCCCAAATCTTTCTTCCACTTCATCAACCACAAACGAATATCTGTTGCCTATCCCACCTCCCTTTTCTACGGCTCAGCTACTACAACGGACTCCCAAACCATATCCAATCTTTTCGCGTCCTTCTTCAAACTATCCTTCACGGACGACTCGTTCGAGCCTAGCCCCTCCCACTTTACTGGCATGTCTGAATTCTCCCTCGGCCCTCTCATCCCTCTACACTAACCTCTTAAAAAAATGTTCCTCTTCTCTCTCTCTCCCGCTCGCGTCAATTTTCAATCTATCCCTTGCTCAAGGTCTATTCCCTAACTTTTGGAAATCTCTTACATAACCAACATACATAAAAAGGAAAAAAAAAAACGATATATCCAACTATCGTCCCATTCCTAAGCTTTCGCACATTCCTAAACTGTTCGAAGGCCTACTATATGAGGCGTTAAGTTTTCGCTGCGCACCCATCATCTCTCCGAACCAGCACGGCTTCCTCTCAGGCAGGTCCATTACTACTAACCTTGTCGAATTCACATCCCACACACTCCTTGCCCTAGAAAACGGCGAAGAGGTCGACGTAGCGGCTACCGACTTTAGCAAGGCCTTCGACAAAATCTCCCATAACCTCATTCTCTTCAAGCTATCCTCCCTCGGTTTCGAACCCCTGTTGATTAAGTGCGTCTCATCCTATCTTAGTTATCGAACCTGCCGCGTGCGATTTAGATCCACCCTCTCCGATCCTTTTTTCCCAACCTCAGGTGTCCCCAAGGGCAGTCACATCGGCCCACTCCTATTTATCCTTACCATAAACGACATAGGCTCCTGCATTAATTACTCCTTCATCTCGCTTTACGCGGATGATTCCAAAATTTTTAAGACAATCCGGTCTCCCCTGGACTCCTCACTTCTCCAAGCAGATCTTGACAGCTTCTCGACTTGGTGCCAAAATAATTGTCTAGAAACGAATATCGCCAAATGTCACACAATCACCTTCTCTCGGAAGAGTTCCCCCACTCACCCATGCTCCTATCTCTTACTGAACCAACCGATAACATCGGTTGAATTGATTCACGATCTGGGCGTCCTATGCGACAAGGAGCTCAAATTTACCGCACATTTTGATTACATAACCCTCAAGGCTAACGCCGCCCTTGGGTTTGTCAAACGCTGGTCGAAGGAATTCCTTAACCCATACGCCACCCGATCACTCTACACAACTTTTGTCCCGCCACTAGTCGAATACGCTAGTCAGGTCTGGTCCCCCTATCAAATGACTCACATTCGCAGGATTGAGAGTGTTCAACGTCGTTTCTTGCGCTTCGTCCTCCGCGGACTAAACTGGGGAAATCGGCTGATTCTACCACCATACACAAGCCGGCTCCGTCTAATCAATCTAAACACACTTGAAGAGCGCAGAATCCATGCCGATATCATCTTTGTCCATCGCCTTCTGTCTGGCTCAATCAATTGCCCAAGCTTGCTCTCCACTTTAACATTGCATACAAACCCCCATAACGTACGTAACCCACGACTGTTTTACGTGCCTGCTCATCGCACTTATTACGGCGCTAACGAACCCATCTCGCGTATGCTACGACAGGCTAACTCTTTCCCCATCTCCTTCGATTTCAACATCTCCACCCCCACTCTTAAACGACGTCTCAGAATAAGCCCGTCCTAAATCCGCCCCATCCCTCCAATAATCCCCGCTACCCTGCAATCCTACCTCTCCTCTCCTACCCTCAAAATAGTTCCCCCAGCCCCACCCACAATTTCAACTTCTTCCCCCATCTCACCAACCCCACCCCCTACCAGTAGGTAGACATGCCCTGCACTGTCACTGTCTCACAAATGCCGAATTTACCACCCCCACATACACTCGCTCCTCCCTAGCCTCCTACCTCCCCCATCGCACAGTCACCTTCACCTTCCTGGTTTTTTTCTTTTTTTCTCCTTCTTACTCTAGTTTTAAGATAGTCTGTAAGACTTTTTATATTAA
The DNA here is from genome assembly GCA_963931805.1 of Microdon myrmicae. Taxonomy (NCBI): domain Eukaryota; kingdom Metazoa; phylum Arthropoda; class Insecta; order Diptera; family Syrphidae; genus Microdon; species Microdon myrmicae. Next base: position 37,674,820 of record OZ007496.1, read on the forward strand.
TTTAATTTAAGTTAATGGGAGCTTGCATTAAGCTAAATAAATGAGGGTTCTGCCCTCACACTAAACTAAACTATACTCGTTGCTTAGGTACATATTCCTGGTCATGACCGATGCTGGTGATCATTCCTAGATACGGCAACGGGTCGTAAAATCGGTCATGCTGATAAGCAAGAAATTATGCGCGCCTGAAGGCCAATGTTTAATTTTATCTTCTCTTCTTTTGGAAAGATAGATCATAGGACATGCCGTTGAAAATCTGGCTTGCAGATTTGCAAGCCAGCAAGCAGCCCGAAATGACTTCTTGGACAATGGATGGGTAAAAAGATAACGCACGGAAAAGTTAGCGTGTATTGGTGGACATGTGCCATCCATTGTTCGGTCGAGGAAGCTCGGTTGATGCTGGATTGATGTCATGGCAAAATGATAATCTTGTCATGAATTATGTTTCCAGGTATGGCCGCTCGAAGATGGCTTGGAACAGCCCTTAAAAGGGTAAGCTGCCTATGGGGTATTCATGTCGGTTATCCGTGAGGAAGCACAATGCGAAAAGTATATTGCCCAATGCCTGTAAACAAAGTGGAGTAAATTTTTGATATAAGAAAATAGATATTTTAAAAACTAAAATTTGGAATTAAAAACAAAATAAGTAAGTGATAAGTATTCAAAGTAAAAAGTCTAATAATAATAAAAATAATAACCAATAACGACAAAGTAAAAGATAAAGAAAAGATGAAAAGGTTAATAGTTCACCTGCTTCTGGCCTTTGTTAGTTGTTGTCGTTCACTTCGACGTACAACACAATAGGGTAAAAAAGTTTATAAGTAACACATCTGTATACTATAAAACACGAACTTAAAACGGTCAACTCGCCATGCAAGCACGTATTCCTTTTTTAGATCAGTGGCTCTAGTTTCTGTCACCTTCCAGAAATTTCCCAACAATTCAATACGCTGTGCCGTCGTCTATCAATTAAACGTCCTAAGCTTTGTTTTTTTGGCTTTTTGTGGCTTATGGCGCCTTCCAGAATTTTCCAAACAATTCAACACGCTGTAGCTGTGGCTTCATCTAATAATTTGGCATTCTGTGACTTGTTGCAGTTTCCAGGAATTCACACGTTGTAGTTTGTAGTATTTTCCAGAAAATTGGAGCACTGTGATTTGTGACGTCTTCCGGAGCATTAAATGCTGGGCCGCAAGCAATAAACAAATTACGTCTTCTACGTCAGGTTGACCACTTGGGCGATATCGTATTCAAAAAGTGACACAAACATGTCCTTTGGCAACGACTTATATTATTTTCACCGCTCGCACTGTGCTCTGACATTTAAGGGTACTCCAAAGTCCCTTTTAGTGCGCGCGTTTGTGTAAAAAAAAAACGACCGGCAAAAACGGTTTTTTTAATGGTTTTTTTTTTCAGAAATAAATGCATACGCTCGCTTACAGGACCCAACCCACATAGTAGCACTGTGATGCAGAGATGTGTTAAATTTTATGTCTTCCACGAGGCGATCTGTTTTAACTTCAGCCTGACGGTGAATGCGTTGGCGCGACACGTAGAATGTGAGACTACTACTACTATTTATTGGCCTGTAGGAACCCGAAAGTTCATGACCTCACCGACTCGACTCCGCCATTGTTCCCTGTCCCGTGCGCTCTCCTTACACGTTCGACCATCCGATACGATCTCCTCGAGGTCCAACCTAGCATTGTCCTCCCATCTCCGTCGCGGCCGCCCTGTCGGCTTATCGTCAAGAATTCTATGCACGGTCCTATCGTTGCCCATTCGTGCCACGTGTCCGGCCCATCTTAATCTTCGCGACTTGATTACTCTCATCGTAGGAGACTACGACACGATTAATTTTGATTACCTTTTACTGTATTCGAAGAATACGTAGTCTGCATCTTTGAAACATTAAAGTCTGGTGCGACTTTTTCCGGACACAGTTTAGCTAGGAGATTCGAGAAAAACGGTATTCTACGATCATCCAGACTTTGTTACCAAACAAGAAGCTATATATTGCGGATTCGCAAAGATATTTATTGAAGAATTCTATTAGGTTCGGATTTTCCAGCTGTCATCCACCAGCTGACAACGCGTCGTTTTTTTTCAAAAATATCTCAACGGCCATCCACTCTCGGTCCAGCCCTGGTGGACGCTTTGATTATCATTCTTTGCATTGCGATTACTTTATTGAACGCACCGCAATCATCTGGACGATTACTCTATTGGCCACACCGCCATCATCTGGACGATTACTCTATTGCCCGCTCTGCCATCATCTTGACGATTACTCTAATGGCCGCCTCGCCATCATCTGGACGATTACTCTGTTGAACGGTCGTCATCCTCTCGGAGGTTTACACTCTTGAACGCTTCCTCATCATCCTGAAAGCTATTTAGTAGCGTCCCGTCACCTGGATCGCATCCCCGAACACTATAACTTTTTAGAAAATACACTGGTTCGCTAAAAGTGCGTCCAATATCGTGCTACAACCTCCGTATTTATTTGTTCTGGCACGGTGGGACACCTGGGTGTTTCCTAAAACAAAAAAGAAACTCTAGGAACACCCTTTCAATACAAATGAGGAGATAAACATCGAACCGCTGCATGCTTCAGTCATCGCATCCCCGGATATTTATTGGTCCTTCAATCAAATGTTATCGCCTATCTTGCACTATAAATTGAACCGTGATCAAGCAGTGAAAGTGCGAGTGCTCGTCGGTGGTGGAAGTGCTAAGGGCCCACTGTGTTAACGACGGTTTGTGTTCCGTTTCGTGTATGAGCGATCCTGAGCTTACATCATAGTTGTAGCTTATCATCATCAGACGTCATTCCCTTAGTTGCGTCATTGACAAAGACTCTGGGCACTTTCGCAGATGATTTACTCGACTTCAAGCGACAGCAATGTCGTAGATTGGGGAACTCTTCGCCGCTCAGTTCTCGGCACAAAACCAGATGTCTCGCGCTTTACTCAATTTGGAGAAAAGAGACGACTAATGTTGGGATCAATGGAAACTCGCCAGCAGAAACATAGGCTGAAATGGAAAGATATCTGGAAGCGGCACGAAGATCTCGTGCGGCTGGCAACTCCAGGAACCAAGTGTAATCGCTACTTCGCGGAGGATTTCACCGACTTGGCCGAGGAAGTTTATTTAGACGATCGGGCGAAGTTTGTCGATGCTCACCACGGACTTCCCGGCACCATCAAAAGCTTCCGCCATAATTCCCCTTCTCCGGCACGGCAAGAAGTGCGAACACTAATTACACGGAACTATATCTTGTGGATACCAAAAAGTTAAGAAAGCATTAAATTAATAATTCTGTAATTATGGAACTATCTTGTGGAAACTAAAGTTAAGGAAACATTAAATTAACATATCTGTAATTGTGGGACTATATCTTGTGGAAACCAAAAAGTTAAGGAAGCATTAAATTAATATATCTGTAATAGTAGAACTAAAAATATTGTTGAGAGAATACTTGCGTAAAATAAAACTAAAAAAGGATATTAACAATAAAAGCAGTGACCACCAAGCGTTTTAATTGTTCCTGTTTTCCTTGGTGCACACCGATCCGTTGACCTTTCTTAACACTGACGTTGGTGGAGTGAAGTGGACCAGTGCCGTACGCCGGCATCCATACTTCATCCCCACAGCACCCTTCCCAACAACATTCCCCTCTATAATAGAGGATTCCTGGACCCATCCCATAGGGTCTACTGATGACACGCTACAAACACGCACACACAATGCAAGGCAGCACAAATACACACCCACAACAACCAAAGCGCAGATTATCAGACGCCGAAGAAGTGATCTGCGTTTACCACCGCACTCGGGACCTACCGGTCATGTGTGATTTCTTTCCCACCATCCCTCCATCCAAGAGTTAGAGACCGCTTGAACTAACCCTGTAGACCTGTGGCGGTTCTTTAAAGTCTTCTCTAAGAACCATCCATTTCCTACCAAATTACCTTCCTCCTACTTACCTGCAATCGAGCACCGTAAGCTACCTTTCATTCGCTTCCACCTGAAAGTAAAACCCCAGCAAGCATGCACATCAAACAAATTATTTCATTTATATTACATGAACCGTACCAGCCCAATCGGCTCGGTTTGTCAGCAATTATAAAAGATAAACACTCGCTGGCACAGTAATTGTTGACACAGCTGTAGCCGATATTCTTGCTACGGTTCATGAGTGAATATTGCTCCAATCCCAAGTTCCGCTACAGTTGCGACCAATTTCCTTTATCGGTTATCTACCGATCATGGGATTCGGGCACGAATATGATTGACGTTAGACACTCATACCCATGATCATGCCTAATGATGCTCCGGCCTGTAAAACAAACAAACACACAGTATCTCACTGTGTTTATTTTACTTACCAACCGCTGTCCATGGTTCCCCTGGGTGAGGCGTATGCGTGCACATCTGCAAGTCAAATTCCTCACCAACATGCCCATGTTCCATTTAATTAGCTCAGACCAAAGCCACCATAGCCTCGGCCATAGGCGAGCAAGCCTTCGGTTCGCTTATCGCCACGAAAAATCGATTGCCTACAATGGTATAAGTCCGGGCGATTATGTAAACAGCCGACGTCCCCATGTAGCACCGGCTAAATCACAATAATGTGCATCGCATCGTATGACCCTCGAAATAGCATTTCTGTTTATTTAAGAGACAGAAACCTATTTCTTCCTTGGCGATCTTCGCTATCGCTTATCTCAATAATGCCTGCAGTTCATTACACCAGTCCATGTTTATTCAGGTGCAGTTTCGTCGTTGCCGATATGCAGGCTAAGGGGCATCGTACTTGTCCTATACAGACACATAGAGAATCCTCTTATTCGATCCTTTTGCGATCGCCCATTGGCCGGCGCCAAGTTGAACCTACTCGCTCCTCCCACCGTTGAATCTGACGGAGGTGGATTGCATCAGGGAGTCAGATTTTAGCTACCAAGCTGTATGGGTGAAAAGTGGATTAACAGTAATCCCACTAGGGGGTCAATAAAAGTCTCTGCGGTTGGGCGAAAGAGTGCTCAAGTGTGTTAAATCATCAAGGACGTTTCAAATGAAAGTCTCAATTCGATTAAATAGTGTAAAACGGCTTGACCTATTACAATTAACGTTACCGAAGTCAATCGTATCTGTTCAAATTTAAAAAAACAATAAGAAAAACGTTTTTGCAAAATAAAATTAGTGAAGTTACAAGTTTTGATAAGTTCCAAATGTTACTCGACCAAGGCGATAGGAAATTGAAGGTGTTTTAACCAAAGTAAATAAAAAGGAACAGTAAATAAAATATATTGGTGTTTTCATTAAAAAGAAAATAAAAAGGAACAATAAAATAAATCAAACTATATCAGAGTGCTTGGATCAACAGTGGCATCTAGAGAACTCTTTCGTAGGGGAATGAAGTGAAACAGTGCCCGTGTCTGGGACATAACTTCAACCCCAGAGACCTCCACCTTTTTCTTTTCTGATATTTTGGGACCGAGCCCAACAGTCTTGTCGCAAGATGACCAGAAGCCAGAGAGGGTGTTAAGTCTTTTCGCTTATAGGGAACTTAGATATTAAAAACTGTTAATATGTATATGTAGAATAAATCATTTGTAATATAGAAAACATTATCCAATATTTAGAGAAAAGTCGTTTCGAATTGATTTTCTTTGATTTTTCAGATATCCTTTGACCAGCTGGCGCTCCAAGTTAATATAATTTCTTTTATTACATCGTTAAAAGTTTGCGGAGCCGCTGAGGCCAGCCATCCGTTTTAACTTAATTCATAACTGTGGTAGTGATTAATTTAGTTTTTAAAAATAAATAAATATAAATAATGAATTCGTTACAATCATCTATTTTCGGTCATTGTCAAAACAACTAAAATTCAAACATAAAACTAATTGTGATGTCATGTAATAGCTATACTATGGTAAGTGTATTCAATGCTTCTTTCGTCAGTTTGTGCTAGGATTATATATAAAAATAATTGATAATGTATTTTCTGTGCTTGACATTCCTCATATCAAGGTCGTTAAGTTTGTGCTTAATTCAATGATAATATTCTCGCAACACTATACTTAAAATTATGTTTAGCTTCGTTTTCAATATTTTAAGACGCACATTCGTTTTAGCCAGCACTCAATCACTTACTATCTATAAGTATTTATCATATATGATGTTACAAGTGTACAATAATTGCAAAAAAATGGTTCCAGCTCTTAAAACAAAACTTAATAAAAAAATACTGTAAGTAATCTGGCTGATGTAAAGTGAATGAGAATTATGTATTATTAACAATTATGTTTTCTGTTGTCTTGTTAAACAAGGACTAGATATACAAGCTGCATTTTAAATGAATTGAAAATCCTCAGTTAGCGTGTAAAGTCGCGTCCTTATACGAAGTTAGTAACTCTATTTGGAAGTTCTCTTGATTTTTTGTTACATACTTATTTCTTAACATTGTTTCACAAATCTATTTTGCAAAACTATTTCGCTATCTGTATAGCTTAGTTGTTTCTTTTTTAATTAAAAACTCGTATATAGCAACTTAAATCGTAAAGAACACTATTATAAGTAAGTAATTCGTATATAAGGAATAAATAGTCATATGGAAATCTAAATCTCGGTTGTTTAAAAACCGGAATAACGTGAAGGAAATACTATTCGAATAAAGCATTGTATAATTGGAATTGGTAATATTCCATGCCTCTTTTGTAAGCGATGTTTAGTTGGGAATGTGTGGCGGTTCTGCTTCTTTTTTGGGATGTTTTACGGGGGTAACCTTGAAACAAATTCGATTGAAGTGATCACACAATTGGCTAACGACGCAGGTTCCATAATGCCAATGGGCTAAAGTTGTGACGACTAGCAGGAGATACAACAGGAATCGTTCAAAATATGGTGCCCATATACCGAAAGCGATGGTTATTAAAAATATGGGAGCCATCCAATGGAAAGCTTCACATCGAGTATTGGACATTTGCGCGATGATTAAGCGACACTGTGAAAAAAAGCAATAAAATATTATTAATTTATAGTCTGATATAGTCAAAGACATTAATTAATATATAATATCGTAAGCCAACAAAGCTTTCAACTAACCTACGAGATTTAATATTAAATATAGTTTTTATTGATGGCAAATCAAAAACGGACCTCATAATGCTTCTTTCATAGAAACCTTGAACCCTGTTGCCGAAAACTGGACTAAGCACTTTTCAAAATCTTTCCTTGATACTAATTTCTTACCACTAAGGAAGTTTTGCATTAAGGGAAGGTTCTCATCAAGAAGTTTTAAAAAATCGATTTTTGTTTTTTCATTTTTTGATAGCTTATAGTGTGTAGAATAAGTCCCCAAAACCGTTTTTGCGAAAATATTTTTTAAAAAAAATTAACAGCATAACGAGAACAAGTGGGGTAGGTTATTTTTCACTTCGACGCGTCTTGATCAATAGGCTCTCAAATGTATACTAACAGAGCAATCGACCTAAACATTTATATACAAGCCAATGAGACATAGTACTATTGTGGGGATGGTGGTCGTAACGCCAGCATGGCCGAGAGTTCTACCACCAACCCACTGCTTTCGGTATCACAAGGGTCCGCTGTTCCGCCGGAGGAAATTCAAACTAGTGCCAAATCAATTGTTTCGCTACCGAACACTGTTCACCAAAAAAGAACCAAAAATAAAACACTCGCAGTTCTTAATTAGTTTTTAATTTATTTCACTTCCATTAACTTTGTTCTTTGCCATTATTAGATATGTTAGTGTTTTTTTTTTATACTTTATTTGGACTTATTATGTATTAAGCGCGCTTTCTCGACTCGACGGTTTTACGACTCGAGGGAATATTCGCGTCTCCGTGCGCACCTGAGAGCGGGAGATCGTGCGACCAGCGTGGTCGGCGAATGAAATTCGACTCAATCGAGAGTTAGAATCTGGTTCTTGATTCACCCTCGATTCGGTGGTGGTGGATATCCTCTCCACTAAGGATATGTTTTACCTACCACAAGAGAGACATAGTCTCTCTTTGTGGAACAGAAAACCAGATCTCGTAATGCAGATCATGGTGGTATGTGTGTGATCGTTCAGATCTGTGTTGTTTACACGTGCTCGAAAGCAATGGGTAAACGAAGAAGACAGGCGGTAAAGACAAAAGGGAAAAACGACCAAATGCGCCGTTCGGTAATGCGGGTCATTGTTTACGCGATGGATAGTCGCTACAATAGACGTTGGGAATAGGGTGCTGATGGGATTTGTGGATTTGAAGATTGTTTGTTAGTGGGAAAACAAACGATGAGTTGGATCTCATGCATGTTTACATGCGTAGGAATATGGTTTATGGCATACTAAAAAATGCTAGAGGAGTCGATTCCGATAATAATGATTGGGATGCGGGAATTGCTTGTCAATTGGACAAACGACTCGCGGGTCGGTTTACTGCAGTTGTAAAAACAAGCTGTCCGACATAGCATTTTAAATGATAACAAAAGGTGCCGAATGATTTGGTATTCATGGTGCATATTCACATTAAAGAATTATTTTTAGGAATTTTAGCTAATGCGTTGTATGCATTAAATGCCCTTGTAAAAGGAAATGTTTCAGGTATGCTGGGTGGAGATTGCGGTGCAGGTGTGGGAAAGTTGAAATTTGCCTGGGAACCGCAGGTATCGAATACATTTTGGGATTCCTGAAAAGGTAGAAAATCTTACAGGAAATTATATCCGAAGAGATGCATGAAAGGTAAGTTTTCTTTTACAGGGCCTTTTAGATTATAAATTTGATGACCTAGATGTGTAAAGCACTTAAGGTGCTAATGCGCTTGCATTAGCGAAAACTTATGCCAATTGGGATGTAGTTATGGGGGTTTTTCAGGAAAGCGAACCGTGGGGTTTGGCGGAAGCGCCACACTATCATCATCAACATCATCGGCACTACAGCCGGAATCCTGCCTTGGCCTTATTTAGCAAGTCTCTCCACCGGTTCCGATTTCGGGCTGATATCCGTGGCTTGTTAAATTTGACATAATAGTTTGTTATTCCGGGCAAAGTTATTAGCCTTGCGCCAACCTTTCTCGGGATAACTATCCAGGGGTATCACGTGGAAACTGCATGTCAACTTGGATTGAACAGGGACATGGATCGTTTTGGCCTTCGCCGGGTTGAAAGCAATTAGAGAATTTGCCCTGTATGTTCGGCACGTGGAATGTTCGAACGTTATATAAACCAGGCGCGATACCGACGGTCGTAGAAAACGCGAAACAATATAAAATGGACATTGTCGCGCTTCAGGAAGTCCGACTCCCACATCATGTAATCGAGACCAACGGGTTTACACTAGCGTGCGGAGATACCGATACACATAACTTCGGAACCGGCCTCATCATAAGCAAGAAGATTATACCCCATGTAAAAGATGTGAAATTTATTAATGAATGTCGTTGCTAAAAATACAGGGCCCATGGTACAATTATGTAATTATAAGCATACACGCCCCAATAGAATCTACGGACGAAGAAACGAAGGACACTAGAGGAAGTATTTGATGGGATCTCATCATTCGATGTTAAAATCCTCCTCGCGGGCCTCAATACGAAAATTGGAAGTGAAGATATCTTCCAACCAATTATAGGTAAAGGTAAAGAAAGCCTACACGACGTTTCAAACGATAATCGAATTCGAATAATCGCGTTTGCAGCGTCGAAAGATCTGTTAGTGAAAAGCACGATGTTCAAGCACAAGCAAATCTATAAAGCCAAATGGATATCACCCGACGGCGTAACGCGTAACCAAATAGACCATTTCCTCATAGACAAAAGACACCACTCGAATATCCTGGACGTAAGATCATATAGAGAAGTAGATTGCGACTCCGATCACCTTCCAGTGATGGACAAAATTGGGAGTCGGCTCGCAGCAAACCTACATGGGCAGTCACGGAGAGACAAGCAAAAAGTTCGACATTTATAAACTAAAAGACCTGCGTAAAAGGGCTGAATATCAAGACGAACTAACGAATAGATTTAGCATCCTAGAGAATGGGACTAGTGAGGAAGAGGAAGCCAATAATGTGGACACTAAATGGGCATCGATCAGAGACACTATCAAACAAACAGCCCAAGAGGTATTAGGATTTAAGAAAACAATTAAGTCCAAACCTTGGTTTGACGATGAGTGAAGGGCGAACATCGAAGAACGTAAACGCCTCAGAGTAATCCACTTACAAAGATATGATGAAGTCAACGCAGAAAGATATGCGACGATTCGGAAAGAGATAAGAAGACTTTTCAAACGCAAAAAAAAACGCGAATGGGAGAAGACTCGGATCGAAAAAACCCTAGAAAATTCCAGAGCAAAGAACATCAGAGCTATGTATGCTGGCATAAATTCAATTAGAAATTTCTACCCAGGGAGAGCTAAAATAATTCGAGCCACAAACGGCTGTCTGGTCACAGAAACAAACAATATCGTGACAAGATGGAAGCAGTAGTTTGAGAACCTGCTCAATGTGCGCACCCATCAACCACAAATAAAAGCACCAGACGTACATACAGCCGAGCCTCAGATCCCAGAATCCTCTTTCAACGAAGTTGTCGACACTGTAGTGATCCTAAATCACTACTCTCTCCCACGTACCTATAATCCCAATCCAATTGAATCATATGCGCGACAAAATTAAACGAAAGTCCATTTGTCGTGCATTGATTCAATTCCATATAATTTGAAATTATGAAATGCGTAATACTAAATGCATTTCATGATTTCTCCTTCCGGGAATTAGTTCAAATAGAGTTCGTGTACACTTCCGGGAATCCTATTCCAATTGAAGCACACACAATTTTGTTTGGGCTTCTTGGAATTTTTAAGTCATATTTTTAACAAATCTCTGTTGCCACAGAGTATAAAAGGGGGGTGCATTTTGGATTCTAGATCAGTTCACACTCCAAGACAAGACGATACTTCATACATCAAGACATACATACCCAAGACTGACATACTCATCACAATACCCAGTTTGAGATTGGAAGTCAGTTAGTACACATCATACTCATCAGTGAAGACATCACGCACACAGTGTTTTGAGACAGTTCAGTACGCGACAGTTCATACTTGATCAGACATCATAGCCAAGCAAACAGGCGAGGAGATATCAATCAAGACAATTCATAATACATCATACGTATGATATACTAAATTTTAATTAGCTTTAACAACTTTAATAAAGGAATTCCCAAAATTTAAATTAACATAATATCCAAAAAAAAAAAAAAAACTTGAGACTAGGTTTCTCCTCCTTTTGTTTTCATTTATTGGTTTTTTGTTTCCTTTTCGTTTGCTGGTTTTTGTTTCTTTTTCGTTCATTGGTTTTGTTTTCTTTTCCGTTTCTTGATTTCTGTTTCTTCTTCCTTTGTTGATTTTGTTTCTTTTTCGTTTGTTGGTTTCGTTTGTTCCCGCGCGCTTCTTGTTCTTTGTCGTTTATCTGTTCACATGTTTTGTGGCAGATAAAACATGGACACCTGCTCTTCCCGTGGTATGGGCCATCAGCCGGATCAGGGCATGATGGCTATCATTAAGAGATTGAAGGAGGACCTCGAGGCTCTCAGAGCTGAGAACACGGTCCTAAAAAATAAATTATCGCGACTGGAAGCTGCCCCATCCACGTCCTTTTTCGGTGCCGGTTCGGAAGCTTCTGACTCAGAATCAGACCTCGAGCCGGAGTTAGAGATTGTCACTGACAATTCTGACGAGTCAATGGACGGCGGTGACTCGCGTACCCCCACCCCAAACTCGTCTAGGGCACCAAAGCGAAAAACGCCGCTCCCGACAACAAGCTGTGAGGGAGGTCCCTCCAACAAGCGCGTCGCTACCGGCTGCCCGCCAACACCACCCCCATCATCATCATCACCTGTCCCCAAAAAGTTGTCGAACCCCGCGATAACTCAAAACTACCCGAAAATCGTGCCTCCGCAGGAGTCTCGCCCTCCGAGGCCAACTCCGGTGGTTAACCCAAAACCAAAGGCTGCTTGTGTTCCCAACACTATTCAGCCAGAGGGCGTAATCCGCCCACCTGTCTCTAAGACGAAGCAGCAACCCGGGGTCTTTGCACGAGACCTCAATTTAAAAAATTTCGTCGGTGACATGAACCGGCTAGGAATTTCTAACTTCAAGGCAAAGACCTTAAGTCCATCCCTAAATAAAATCATAGCCTACGATAAGGAAACCTATCGCACGGTTAACGACAACCTTAAGGCCAAGGAGGTGAATTATTACACCTTCACTCCGGCCGACGAAAAGTCGAGGACAATCCTCTTAAAACGAGTCGCTGCCTCTTGGGAAAAGGACGACATCGTAACTGCTCTTGAGGCAACATTTCCTAAGGTCAAATTCATTGACGTCAAAAAATTCTCTCCCCCACAGCGGTTTGTGAACATCAGACCGCAAAGATACACCAAGCTGAACATATGGCAGCTTCTCCTTGCCCCAGGAACCGACATAGATTCCATAATACGGACAAAGTCGCTTCCAACTTTGCATCAGCAAGTTGTCTTCGAGGTATTTCATAACAGAGAAATACCTCAATGCAGACGTTGCCAACGTTTCGGGCATGTCTCCCGAAACTGCAACATGAGACGCCGTTGCGTTCGTTGCGGAGAATCCCACGATATTGGCAAGTGCGAACTTCCGCTAGCGAAATACGATCCGGCAACAAATGTGCAGGATGAAATAACACTGCCAACTTGCTGCAACTGCGGCAACAAAGGGCATCCGGCCAGTTATAGAAATTGTCCTAAATATAAGGAAATTAAACTAAGATCCAAGGAGACTCGAGCTAAGCAAACAGCCAAGTCAGACTTCGGAAAACAGGCCACACAAAACCTCACCCAAAATGGATTCACATTTGCCGACATGCTTAGGGGTCAGCAGGCAAGGAATACAAAAACCCTTTCAACTCCTACCCCCCAAAAACATATTCAAGTCCCTAAGCGAGCCCCGGTAAAGGCCAACACGACGCCTCAAATTCAAGCGGCGGTGCAAAAGCCTCCGAGGGGGCAATCTTCAATGCTCGAGAAACTACTTAGTTTCTCCCGCTTAATTGAGGATATCCGACCCCGATATGAGAAACTATCAACCGAGGCAGAGAGGGAGGCCCTCCTTTTCACTGCATATGCAAGACATACCCTCCACAATGGATTCCAAAATTAAAGTTATCCTCTTAAATGTCAACTCCCTTGTTTCGCATTCCAAGCGTATGATAGTTTCTGACTTCATAAAGGAAAGCCGGGCGGACGTGGTACTTGTAACCGAAACTAGGTTGCATCCATGTCACCGTCCCGTATTCCCAAACTTTTCCATGATTTGAAGAGATCGAACCCTCACTGGCGGTCCCACCATCAACGGAGGTGGAACTTGTATACTGGTTAGAAGCGGACTTCGCCATGAAGCTATTGACCTCCCACACCTAGAGTCCATAGAGGTATCTGGAGTTGAACTGCATCTGGCTAGTAATGGTAGAGTGAATATATACTCCGTATACCACTCGCATAAAACCAATAATGGCCCCATTAATCCCGAAGATATCGGCAAACTAATAAGGACCTCGGGGCATACACCCTTCATCATAGGCGGCGATTTTAACTCCAGACATCCCCACTGGAACAACTCTGTCTCTTGCCCAAATGGCACAAAACTGTACCAATGGTACACCGCAAATATGTATGCCCTCAACTGCGAAATAGTCGCACCTACGGTTGGTACTCGAGGTAACTCAATTCTGGACATATTTATTGTGTCCAAAGACTTACTTCCACAAATCACTCCTCCTCAAGTTTCAGCGGGTGTATCTGACCACAATGCTGTGACCACATTCATTCGCGGCTATCGAGCATCCCGGGCTCATATCAGATACATACCCGATTATGGGCGGACAAATTGGGACAACTTCAATATTACATTGAACGATAAACTCCACCACTTCTCTCTTCCCACTGACAGGAACCTAACGACGGTTGAGATAAACAACGTTGCAAAACGACTTCACGAGATTCTAGTTGAAACTTCGGAGACTCATGTCCCGAAGTATAAACTTGAAAAGACCTATCAGATTCCCCATGACGACATCACTCTTCGTCTCATCCGGGAGCGTAAAAAGCTCTGCAGAATGAGATATCGTCACCGCTTTACGCAAAGGGAGCCATTATTGCGATCCATTATTCACAATATTGGTACACTGATAAAACAGAGAATCCAAAACAACCGTACCCGACAATTGGAAGACAAGCTGAAGGGTATTCAGATGGACCAGAACGTTTATAAAAATGTTAAAAAGATATGTGGCACTTCCCGCATCACTGGGCCAATTATGCACAATGGTGTTGTTGTCAATAACGACACCAATAAAGCAAATATCATCGGAGAGACCTTCGAAAACAATCACAAACTCACTCTCCAAGATGGCGACCCGGAAACTAATGCAATCGTTAGTTCAGAGGTCCACAGTAAGTTGGACGACTTCAACGAGCCAATTGTTGTCTTTAACCCAACTAACAGTGCATACTTCGATGACACACGTGATAATGGTCACGGTTTCATCACACCAAATACCCTACAGAGTCTGGTTAAATCTCGACACCCTAAGAAGTCACCTGGTATCGACAACATGTCATACCACTCGTTGCGAAGGCTTTCTGCCTTATTCTTTATAAAGCTCTCCATTCTGTTCAACCATGCTTACAACATGGGGTACTTTCCCCAAGCTTGGAGGCACGCTGTTATTTGCCCAATAGCAAAAGTTGGGAAACCAACGTATCACCCCTCAAGCTTTCGCCCTATCTCGCTTCTCACTTGCATCAGCAAAATATATGAAAAATTCATATACGAAAAGCTAAATAACTTTGTCAGTGCCAGGCACCTAATACCTGATTTCCAATTCGGATTTCGAAGAGCGCACAGCACCACTATGGCTCTCAACATATTTCAAAACCACGTCTGCGTGCGGCTCTTTAATAAGGAACCTACCGTTGCAGTGAGCCTAGACATTGAAAAAGCTTTTGACACGACTTGGATCGAAGGACTCGCTTTTAAATTATTGAATACTGGCCTCAGTAGAACGCTATGTGGTATCATTTACCAGTTCGTTCGAAACAGAACCTTCCAAGTTGGAGTGAATGGAAAGCTTTCCTGAACTTTTGACGCCGCTGCAGGCGTACCACAGGGCTCCATTCTAGGCCCCATCTTATTTAATATCTACACCTCAGATATTCCTCGCCCTGTGGATGGTAGAGTAAAACAGATTTGCTATGCGGATGACGTCCTAGTGTACACGTCATCCAAAAGGCCAAAACTCGCAACAAACCGCCTCAACCGTCATCTGGACGAACTGTATCAGTATTACAGTCGATGGAAAATTCGACTTAACCCATTCAAAGCAGTAGCTATAATTCTGAGTAGTAAACACTCCCAACCTACTTCTCGATATTCACAGAATATTCGAATAAAAATGGGAGATACTACGATTAGACCACAGGACAAGATGAAATATCTCGGGGTCACTTATACCCCAAAAATGAATTTCATCAAACATGTGACCCACATTCTCCAAAGGGGCCTTGGTCGGTCTAAGCAACTGCACAACATCCTGAAGTGGAGGAACAAAGTTGACACCAAAGTTAAGCTTCTCTGCTATAAGCAGCTAATCCGATCTGGAATATCGTACGCCTTTCCCATATGGTCCTGCATATCTTCGGCTCAAATGGAAAGACTTCGGGTTTTCGAAAGGAAACTCCTCAGAAGATGCACCAATCATTCTAGAAGGCCTGACGGTCGTCATTACCCCAACTCTCACCTATACGAAGGCGCCTCCATTACCCCTATCGACGAGTACTTGCTTCAATTAGCATATAAGTACCTCGAAAACATTCAGAACAGCGAGAACCTACTTGTACGGGACTTTTGCGTTCTTGACCCTTCTCTCTCTCGATCTCTTCGGATCAAACCCCCACAATTTCTTCTTCAGTATAAAACTGAAGAAAGCACCCTTCCCAACAACATTCCCCTCTATAATAGAGGATTTCTGGACCCATCCCATAGGGTCTACAATTAACAAACCAACACACGAACGCACAGTACAAGACGGCACAAATACAAACATACACACCGACCAAAGAGCAGATTATCAGACGCCAAAGACGTGATCTGCGTTTACTACCGCACCCAAGACCCACCGGTCTTGTAAGATTTCTTTCCCACCATCCCTCTATAAAAGTAGTTAGAGAACACTCGGACTAACACTGTCCACACTATCCTTGGATTCCCCCCCTTTTTTCTTCTCTTTTCAGATGCTGCGAGACCGAGCCCAACATCCTCACGGATGTGGGTGATTCTGGTTATCGCAAGATGACCAGAAGTCAGAGACAAGATGAAGGACACATATGTCCTGTCTCACCAAATTCGGCCTTCTCGCCACATTTTTTTTTTTTTTTTATTCTAGATCAGTTGGGATCCAGAGGTCGAGGCAACGGCCGAAAATTGAATAATTAAATAAATAAATTAAATAAATATAGTAAATAAAATTAAATCGCATTTTTATTTGGCAACCCTGAAGGAAGACACCCCATTGAGGTAACAAAAAACGATTAAACAAAATATAACCCTACATAATTGGCGCAGCCGGTAGGATCAAGGAAGCCAAAGTTAAACGCTTGTAAGTGCTTGAAAACCCTTGATCACTACAATAACACAATTCCAAGCGTACTGGGCACAAGACACCTTCAGCCCTGCGTCCGGAGCTGAGTCTGGCTTCGGAGGTACGACTTGGTAATTAAAACCTTAAACAAAAGAAAATTAATAATCTAATCAATAATTCAAAGCGTGCCTGGGGCTTAAACACCAGGAAGTGCTATAAAAAAATAATAAAAAACAAAAAATAATTAAAAGCGTACCTGGGGCTAAACACCAGTGTCAAAAGAAAAAAAAAATAATAAAAAAAAAACTAAAACAACATTAATGCTCACGGCAGCAACAGCCTCAACAACAACAGCAGCGGCGAAGAAACTAACATCCTGAGCAGTCGCACCGGGACTCCAAGTGAGCCCTAAATGAAGTGGCAAATTCGACAGAGCCGGGATTAGTAAAGAGTTAAAGACTTAGAATTGGATGCTTGGCAATCTATAAATTACCGGTCAAACGAAAACAATCTCACGGGTCCCACGACGTGAGACCCGAACGTCTGTTATCGAGCTGAACAAAACAGTCCAATTTTGAGACATATCGGCGAGCGGAAGCAGTCAGAAACAGCAGCAGTTCCAACAGCAGTAGACCAACAGGAGCAGCAGTTAGCGCATAGATCTAAGTAAGCATTTGATTTTCTTTTATTAATAACTTCATGAAGACACTTTTTTTATAAATAATCTATAATTTGTTCCAAAAATAATTTTTAAGACTCTGTCGTCTCCATCTCCGTCCATATTATCAATCACCCTTGAAAAAATTGTTTGTCTGTATTGTGCAGCCATTATTAATTAATTTAATTTAAACAAGGAACAAAAACACTTACGGGATAGCAAGTGTATTAAACATTAACAACCTTACCCTACATATATAATATATATTTTTATTACTACCATTTTCCCTCCTTGTATCAGCACTCCTTATCACTATTAAAACTGTCGGTCTATGGAACAAGAAACCACCTCAAGCCCTAGCACGCCCCACGACACTGTACCTCCTTCACTCAAGAAACTTCGCAGCGGAACAATAATCGAAGCAAACCCTCCGATCAAAACTCGCGAACCCAGCCCATCCTTATCGGAAATTCCAGTTCTTCAGCACCAAACGGATCTCGCAACCTTTGAAACAATGGCCATTGATTACACAAAGGTTGCGAAGCTGTCAGCACAGCTAATCCCCATCTTCTCCGGGGAACCAGATCTGCATATAGGTGCAGAATTGGAAACCTTTTTGGATTGCTGCAAGAGGATCTTAAACTGCCTGAAAAACGAAGAACACGGGGCTTTCTTACAGATCTTCCCTACTAGACTGCGGGGAGAAGCTTCTGCCTTATTCGCGTCCACTCCGTTCGCATCTTTTCAGGAAGCCGAGGTTTTGCTAAGAAAGGTTTATTTACCCGTAGAAAACTATCAGGACCTGGTAAATAAGCTATTAGCTACTCGGCAAAAATCGGCAGAAGCAATTATCCTATTCCAATTACGACTAAAGAAGTCGTTAAGGGAATGTAAGAAAGCCGCGGAACTAAAATACGGTCCCATATTGTCTGAGGCCGTAAAGATACAATTAGATGACTTTGCAAAAAGCATCTACAAAAAGGGGTTGATAAATCCGTTCCATCGTCAATTTTTATTACTGATGGGCGATGTACCAATAGATTCCTTAGTGGAAAAAACATTAGAATTGGAACAAATCCAACAACCTCAGCGGCCATTAATCTCTTCGCAGGTTCCATTTAACTCTCCTTCGCCTTATACACCGGTAGCACCTCCAGAAGCTTATAACCCAACTTTAGGTACCGAATTGAGACAAACTTTAATGCTCAATACTCCAACTATAGAAAAGTTTTCATACAGGCAACCCATTACACAGGGGATTCCGCAACTTCAGGCGCAAATATCGCCAGCCGACCAAACATACAGGGGAACCGAAGGGGTAATGGAATCAGACCCTCGCAATATGTCATTGACACATGATGCCCCTCTCAGCAGGATAACCTGCAGTTACTGCAACAAAAGGGGGCATGTCTATGAGGATTGTGTCAAAAGAAAAAATACTCCCTTTTGCACACACTGCCAGCAATTAAATCACGATATCCGTGATTGTCGGCGATTAAGGGAGGTAAAAAGAGTTCTGCACATAAGGCAGACTTGCGACTTCTGTGGCCAACAAGGTCACAATCTAGGATCCTGTCAGCAAAAGCTGAAATGGAAGTCGCGAGTTCAATGCCAACCTGCAAAGAATTCCCCCACTTCGAGCCCAAAACGAAGAAGGTCAAAACCCTCGGTCGCAAAAAGGACCTACCATGTAAGGACCCCACTCTCGCCATTAACCAGCATACCCATCGTCCAACTATCAATAGATGTAGGTGTTAACAAAAACACAACACTAGTAGTAGACACCGGTGCGGAAGTAAGCCTGATTAACAAAAAATGCCTTAGAAAATCAGACGCCAAAATAAATCAACAAGAGGCTTGCACTTTAGAGACGCCGTTCGGAAGCATTACGACTTTGGGAAGCTGCAAGGTCAACTTCGAGTTAAAAGGTAGGTCTAAACTCCCATGCAAGTTCCAAGTAGTGAGCAGTATGCCCGGTCTATCAGAAGACGGTCTGCTTGGAAATGACTTTTTGTCTAAATATTGCAATGTGGAAGGCCCCAAACAACGCGTCACTTTTCCTCGCACGGAAATAAACCCCAAAGTATTTAGTGTGCCAATAAAGTTCTCACACGTTGAGAAAAAGGCATCTGAAAATAAATACGCTAAAGGGAAACAGGAGCAAGCCCAAGGTAAGCGCAAAATCTTCAGGTTAAAAAGGAATCCCAAGGAACTAAGTAGTAACATCAAAAGTATTAATCAAATAACTGACACTTCGTCAGCTAATCCAAAAATCTCGTGCCCCAGCTCCTCTCCAAATACAAACTTTTTGCAAAAGCCCAACACACCCGAAAAAATAATAAACCTCAATGAGATCGCGACGGTACTCAGGGTTTACCACAATTCCCCTTCCGGTGGACATCAGAGCGTCACCAAATCGTATAATAAAATACGACAAAGATACTGGTGGCCGTCCATGCTCTCCGACATTAGGAGATATAAAAAGCAATGCGAGGAATGCCGTTCTTCGAAGGCAACCGCATGCTGCGGAAGTGAAACGAAGCCGCAATCGCTTCAAGTGGGAACCAGGGTGCTAGTAAGGTATAAAAACCGCAAGGGCAAACAAACACCCATTTGGAAGGGCCCTTTCCTCATTACAGGAATAACTGAGCCGAATAATACAACCATCAAAATTGGTAAAAAATCAATGGTAATAAGCAATAGGAGACTGAAATCGTATTCCAAGGTTGATTAGTTCTGATCTTCACCCTAGTTTCACTTTCTTTTCCACTATCAACCCCAGACATTTACTATCCCCAGGGTGTATTGTATTTCAATACTTTATCACTTAAAAATACCAATGGATACACAATCTTGACAAAGATGACAAAAAAGTTATATACAAATAAAACAAAACAAATATTCACCCCCAACGAGGAAGACAATTTATAAATACTAAATTGTAAATAACTATTTAAAAAAAAAAAAAAAAAGTATGTAAATCCTAATTAAGATTTAACGATTTCCAAACCCTAAAACATTAAAAGTTAGAAACAAACAAAAAAAGAAAGCGAATGAAGCTATAAAGAATGCTAAACATTATTACAAGATATACCTATATTTACGCATAGGCAACATGTATTACTAGTGTAAGACGTTTTTAAATATAAATATACTTTTATTAATCTAGCATTAAATGATCAACAACAAAAAAAAAACAAAAAAAAGTTAATGACTTAAGTATATATTAGAAAAATAACTCTTCATTATTAATAAAAAATCGAATTAAAATGAGAACATTTACTTTGATCCTTTGTATCTTAATTTGAAACTTATTTACTTTAAAATTTACTTTCATTTTTAATAAAATCTGTAAACAAGATTAGCCAAATTAATTAAAACTACATCCAAAAATAAATGGATAAGAAAGATACCCTTATGTTAATTACCAAATAAATCTAGCATTACTTACAAAAAAAAAAACAAAAAAAAATATAGTAATAAATATTAATGTACTATATCCTTAAGTATATATAAGAAACATAACGTATCTTTATAATGTAAACTTTAAGTAATTACAAAAATAAATAATAATTGAAATTCTTAATGAATAATTTTAAGAGAACAAACTATCATTAATAATGTTAAACTACATAAGGAATCAATGCAATTAATGTTAAACTGGAACAAACATGTAAACTATCACGAATTCAAAATGCCACCGCCCCTTGCTTCTCACTCATTCTAGAAAATTAACCTCTTCCAGATTAATTTTCTTTTCTAAAGGGGGGAGGAATGTAGTGATCCTAAATCACTACTCTCTCCCACGTACCTATAATCCCAATCCAATTGAATCATATGCGCGACAAAATTAAACGAAAGTCCATTTGTCGTGCATTGATTCAATTCCCTACAATTTGAAATTATGAAATGCGTAATACTAAATGCATTTCATGATTTCTCCTTCCGGGGATTAGTTCAAATAGAGTTCGTGTACACTTCCGGGAATCCTATTCCAATTGAAGCACACACAATTTTGTTTGGGCTTCTTGGAATTTTTAAGTAATATTTTTAACAAATCTCTGTTGCCACAGAGTATAAAAGGGTGGTGCATTTTGGATTCTAGATCAGTTGGGATCCAGAGGTCGAGGCAACGGCCGAAAATTGAATAATTAAATAAATAAATTAAATAAATATAGTAAATAAAATTAAATCGCATTTTTATTTGGCAACCCTGAAGGAAGACACCCCATCGAGGTAACAAAAAACGATTAAACAAAATATAACCCTACAACACGATAAATCGACTGAAAAACAACAAGGCTCCCGGAATCGATTGCATACCGGCAGAGCTTGTGAAGCATGGAGGAGAGACAACCCCTCGAAAGATCCACCAACTCATCAAAACAATATGGAATAAGGAAGTCACTCCGGAAGAATGGAAAACTTCAATAGACGTCCCCATCTTCAAAAAAGGCGACAGATCTGACTGTGAAAACTACAGAGGAATATCATTGCTCCCAACGACATACAAAAAATTAACAAATGTCATTGTTGCTGATTCGCACTGGACACAACTAGCGAATTCGCAACTGAATGCTGCCCTTGGCAACAAAATAACAAATGTCAGCAACCAGCTAACATAAAGTAATAATTTGGTTGTCAAGGGAGAGCAAAATAACAAACTCTTCTTCGTTAAACATTCGGCCGACACAGTTCGCATTAAATGATAATCAGTTAAAATCAAAATAATCAGTAAATAAAGTTCATATTCATTAACACCAAACCAACCGAATTTTAAGGAGGATTCGTTCTGGATGTCCTGCTGGCAGTCAACGGAAGGTATTCGTTTCTCTTTTTTCTCATTACACGCAATTGTTTTCAGTCAGCGGTAACCATCACATGTGCCTACCAGGAGAGTTGAGCAGTGTTGCTGACGCCATTGCTTTGGCCCCCCATTGAATATCTCGTGTTGGTGGACAGTTCCGTACTGTTTATAGAGTTAATTCCAGCAGAGAGACCACTAGGTTCTTGACGTCATTCCACGTCACTCCCACGGAATCAACAGTATTGCACATCAGGAGACACCACTGTTCGTAGAAGTTGCGTTCAACGCCTGCTGTTCGCAAACAGTCATACTGTCGAGAATCACACTATACCCAGAAGAAATACTGGGAGACTACCAGTGGAATCCGTAGGAACCGATGAACGAACGACCAAATGTTAACAGTAAGGCAATTACTGGAAAAGAAGTAGAAATAAGGAGAGACGGTTCACCAACTGTTCGTTGACTTCAAAAAAGCCTACGACTCAGTCACAAGGCAAAGATTTTACCTTATTGTAGTTGAACTGGGAGTCCCAAAGAAATATGCGGCACTCATTCAAATCTGCTTGAACGAAAACAAAGGGCGAGTTAGAATAGAAAACCACCTCTCAGGACCATTTGTAATTCGCGACGGACTAAAACGGGGGGATGGTCTCCCACCATATCTTTTTTACCTTGTGCTTGAGTATGTCATCAGGTACAAGACGACATGGCCGGATCATCCCTGAACGGGGTCATACTAGTGCTCGCATATGCGGATGACATAGCCGTTCTGGGCGATAATCTAGAAACTGTAAGTAAAAACAGTGAAATCACTGAAATCACTAAATGAAGACAAAACATAATACGTGATTACGGCGAGAGCAGGTGGACCTCAGGGAACACATATAAACGTCAGAGGCAAGATATTTTAAAAGGTTAAAGAATTTAAATATCTGGGAACGATACTGACGGCCAGTAACGAAATGTCGAAGGAAATTAACAATAGACTACACTCAGGCAACGCTAGTGCAACTGCTGAAATCCTAACTGCTATCACGTAATATAAAGCTCCGTGTTTAGAGAACCATAATCATGCCGATTGTTCTATACAGATGCGAAACATGGGCTCTCACAAAATGGGAAGAAAACAAATTCCACATATTCGAGAATAAAGTTTTAAGGGGTATTTTTGGAGGTAAATATGACGAGGAGGCAGGACAATTGAGGAAACTCCATAGCCACGAATTGGAAGAGCTATACAGCAAACCTACAATAGTGAGAGTAATCAGGTCGCGAGGATTAAGATGGGCCGGACATGTAACGCGAATGGGCAACGATAGGACCGTGCGTAGAATTCTTGACGGTAGGCTAACGGGAAAGAGACCGACAGGACGGCCGCAACGGAGATGGGAGGACAATGTTAGGTTTGACCTAGAGGAAATCGAATCGGTTGGTCAAGTGTGGAAGGACAGTTCACATGACAGGGAACGATGACGCAGCCGACTCGGTGAGGTCATGAACTTCCGGGTCCCTATAGACCAATAAATAGAATAGAATAAGTACTTAATAAATACATCTACAAATTTGACATTAATATTGGCTTCCGTCTTTGAGAAAACAAATTAAGAAAAACGCGTAATTTCTGGGTCTCTAGATGAGTACCTCCCTTAATAAAAATGGTAATTGCTTTGTGAGGTCCGAACTAAAAGGTGGATAGATCAAAGCACCCCACACAAGTCTGCGAATGTGGTCTGCTGCCACCCTCACGGTATACAAAATGACTCCTATTGGTAAATTCTGGACGCTTCTGGTCAACCTCGAGGTTTGTGTGGTCCAATTGCTCACAGAAGTTGCGAATTTATTGTTTGACCATATGTAAGTAGCTCGTGGAGTTTCTAACAGATACACACACAATATACAAGCAAATAGTGAAGAACACCGAATGAAAATCGAAAAATAAAATGCATCAGGCATATACCAAGCAATAACATAGCAATTCCACATCAGTTGAGTGTACTTGAGTTTAGAAATCGTATTCGTACACGCGGCAGTAGCCTGATACTTCAATGCTTCACTTCTCTTCAATGGTATATGTGTGGATTCACCTTGCCGTGGTGTGCTCGTTGCCATCCAAAGTAAAATCGCCTCATCTCTTATTGCCATCTCTTCTTCTCCCGATCTTGACTATGTCGCAATAAAAATTGACCAACGCCCGAAGTCGTTATACATTATATGTTTCTATATACATCCTTCCCAACCGATCGTGTCATACAAACTGGCAATAGCAGCGGATGATCACCTAACCGGGTTAAGTACTTCCCTTGACGATATCGTTCTTATTGGCGATTTCAACCTTCCCCATCTCCAATGGACGCTGTCAGACGATCAATCCTTTTACACCTCAAACCCCACTAGTACCAAGGAATGTCTTTTTATAGACGGTCTCACCGACTCAAGCCTCCGTCAAATAAGTAATGGGCCAAATCATATGAAGAGGCAACTTGACCTTATGTTTACAACGGACCCCTATAATTCCTCAGTTGCCCTTAGCCCTCACGCTCTCTCCTCCATCGACAATTACCACCCCCCGCTTCTCGTATTCCTTTATCGTGACAGCTTATCCCAAACCTCACCAACCCACGTCAACTTTTCCTACAACTTCCGCAAAGCTAACTTTCGCCTATTAAATGAGCATCTTAGCAGAATCGTATTTCGCTCTGATCACCTAGAGGTAGAAGAAGCGACTGCCGTTCTCTATAAGGAAATATACAATGCCATTTCCCTATATTCTCGACATCATCGACCGATGTCCTGGTATCATCGCCTCCATGATACAACCGCAAACTCCGTACTCTTCGGAACAAGAGGAATAATTTGTGGAACATTTTCCTAA
This sequence comes from Microdon myrmicae, assembly GCA_963931805.1. Lineage (NCBI taxonomy): Eukaryota > Metazoa > Arthropoda > Insecta > Diptera > Syrphidae > Microdon > Microdon myrmicae. The sequence goes on from OZ007496.1 coordinate 37,699,847, forward strand.
GAACACGCTCTTCCCTGGACTACTCCAACTTTCTCGGTTCCTTTTATAAATCCACCGAGCTTTACAACTTTCTTTACTACAATTATCTCACAAAAACACAAAACAACCTGATAAATGATCCCAAATCTTGTTTCCACTTTATTAACTATAAACGTAAATCTGACGCCTATCCCAACTCCCTTTCCTATAACACGATTACTTCAACCGCCCCACAAACTACTGCCAATATTTTCGCTTCTTTCTATAAAAAATCCTTCACGGACAACTCTTTCGAGCCTAACCGCTCCTACGTCAAAGACCTGTCCGAATTCTCACTTGGCCCCTTCATCTCTCAGATTGTCCAGCATCACCTAGTTGAAGAAAAATTAAACTAGCTTAAAGACGAGTTCAGCCCTGAACCTGGTGGACTTCGGGCTGTCCTTTTAAAAAAATGTTCCTCTTCTCTTTGTCTCCCGCTATCAAAGATATTCAATCTATCCCTTACACAAGGTGTCTTCCCAAATATTTGGAAATCTTCTTTTGTCACCCCCATACATAAGAAGGGGCCAAAAAAGGATATTAGTAACTACCGTCCCATCGCCAAACTGTCATCATCATCATCGGCACTACAACCGGGAAACGGTCTTGGCCTTTATTTAGCAAGTCCTGAGACTTGTTAAATTTTCCATAATGATTTGTTTTTTCCGGGCAAGGTCATTAAGTCTTGCGCCAGAGGCTCGAACCCCGGTCTCCCGTGTGACAGGCGGGTATACTAACCACTATACTATCGAGGAGCCAAACTGTCACATATTCCAAAACTGTTCGAAGGCATTCTTTACAACGCGTTATGTTTTCGCTGCAAATCCATCATCTCACCCAACCAGCACGGTTTCCTTATGGGTAGGTCGACCACCACCAATCTAGTTGAATTCTAATCCCACGCTGTCCGTGCCTTAGAGAACGGCAACGAAGTCGATGTAATCACAACCGATTTCAACAAGGCCCTCGACCAAATTTCACACAACGTCATCCTCTTTAAGCTATCCTCCCTGTGCTTCGAACCCCTACTGATTAAGTGGATTTCTTCCTATCTTAATGATCGAACCTACCGTGTCAGATTTAGATCCACCCTCTCCAATTCTTTTCTTCCCACGTCAGGGGTTCCGCAGGGCAGTCATCTTGGACCGCTCCTATTCATTCTTACTATTAATGATATAGACTCCAGTATCAAGCACTCCTCTATCTCTCTATACGCGAACGACACTAAACTCTTCAAGACAATCCACTCTTCTGTCGACTCCTGACTTCTCCAAACGGATCTCGACAGCTTTCCAACTTGGTGCCCAAAATAACTGCCTCAAACAAAATATTGCCAAATGTCACTCAATCACATTCTCCCGTAAACGATCCCCCCCTCCGTTACGTTCCTATGTCTTACTCAACCAACAGATAACATCTGTACAAACGATTCGTGACCTTGGCATCTTATGTGATAGGGAGCTTAACTTCATTCCGCATATTGATGACATTATTCTCAAGGCCAACACTGTCCTTGGTTTTGTGAAACGCTGGTCGAAAGAAATATCTAATTACTACGTTTCCTGATCGCTCTATATAGCCTTTGTCCGCCCCCCCTCTGGAATATGCTAATCAGGTTTGGTCTCCTCACTACTCGTCCCAAATTCGCAGGGTCGAAAGCGTGCAACGTCGTTTTTTGCGTTTTGCCTTCCGAGGATTGAATTGGGAAAATCCTCTGATTCTACCCCCATATACGAGCCGCCTTCACCTAATTAACCTTAACGCATTTGAAGAGCGCAAAATTCATCCCGACGTCCTCTTCATCCACCGGCTACTCTGAGATTCAATCAACTGCCTTAGCCTGCTTTCCTCCATCAAATTTTATATTAACCCCCGAAACTTGCGAAAACCTTGTCTCTTCTATTTGTCTGCCCACCACACTTCTTACGGCTCTAATGAACCCAATTCACGAATGCTGCGGTGGGCAAATTCTTACCCCGCCTTCTTTGACTTCAATCTCACCCCTCCTAACTCCACCCTGCTCACCACCTACACCATCACAACCCACACTCATACTTACACCCTAGCCTCCGGCCCATCCTCGCACTTCCCTGTCCTACCACTTAAACTATTGTCTATCCATCTTTGTTTAGTTCCCCCCTCTCCAGTTTTTAAGTTACTAGTGTAACTAATCAATTGTAGTCTCACGTTTAAGTCGTAATATTAACAAATTCGAAACATATTATACTAACACTTATGTTGCTGAAGATTGTCCCGCATAGCATGAATAACGCCCTTGGATCGGTGTCTGCAATCCCAGTTGGCGACATCCAAGGCCAGAAAAGCATTATCATGACGAAGAATGTGAATGAATAGAGTGGGCGAATGGCCTCTCCAAAGGACAGCATCCTGCCAGTCTTTTTGGTATATGCACTGCAAGCAAAACAAATATTTCACCTTTATGACGCAATCAGAATCTGTAGGACTTACTTGTACATGTTCAGGAAGATCATGGGTGTGTTAGACAAAGCACTGATATGCAGCAGCACCTCCATTCCCAAGGTGAGTCGTAAGCCAAAAGGTAAATTCTGCTTCCAGAACTCATATCCATAGACCCACGTAATTAAATACATTGCCGTTGAGCCCCACATACTGAAATCATAGCCCCATGGCAAATATAGGACACCTGTATTGTACTTCTCCCAGTGAGATGAGTAAAAATTAAAGAACACCATTAGACAAATGTAATACATTCGAATTGGTGGAACTGAGGTAGCACATCGGCCAAAAATACTGTATAGGCAAGTTGGAATCAGCACCGCTGTGTATGAGTCCAACCCGTGGTCAAATAGTTCTCCTAATGGTCCAGATAGGCCAATCCTTCTGGCTTGCTTTCCATCGATACCATCCAAAGTATAGGCCAGAAATATATTTAACGCAGTGCAAAACCATACCCATTCGGGGATCGGCGTATACTCTGGATCTCCTGAACTAGCGAAATAACTCCAATCGTAATACGACAAAAGCATGAAATTCGCCACAGTGAGCAAGAAACCAACGAAAGTCATGAGATTTGGTGCCACCCATGTTGGGAAAAACTACAAATCGGAATAATTTAGTTTCAATATAAATACAATAGCTTTGGCGATCTTACCTTGACACACCGATCCCAGAACGGGTGCATAACATATAGACTCAGAGGAGAAGTATCAACAGCATTGTACTAAGAGACACAATATTAACGCGGCATTGTAATAGAAATAACCTCGGATCTTACTTTGTAGTCATCAAGACCGGCTAGGTGCTCATCAGTCAAATATTTATATTCAAATAACTCCTGCAGTGCCATGATTCCGGTTGGGATGCGTTCTTATCCTACCACTAGCCTCTAGGATCTTAAATCTATAAAACTGGTAAAGCCTTCCCTCAGACACTACACATACGCCTCGACGTGCGTAATTCTCTTCAATACAAAAATATGTCGCACAAAAAATACATGTTGTTGTTATACCAACATTTACAACATATTTCGCTGTGGTATAAACTTGTGACTTGTAAGTCTAATTAATAATTTAGCGCACAAATAATAATAATAATAATACTTTTTCCTAAGCTAGTTGAAATTGACAATTACGCACGTCAATTGGTTAATTGGTTAGGAGATCGAATATTTCCAGGTAAGTGACAGCACAGGGCGTCCCGAAAAGTAACGCGTTTCAATGTTTCTAATAGATCTGGGTGAAAAGAATTCATTGTAGGCAGTTTAATCTAAATTTCCCATGGGATAAAAACTAGCCAGTCACAGAGTGAATTCTTTCGGTTCATGATTAAATCATAATTAGAAACAAATAAAGATCTTGTATCTCAGAGAGAAGAGATATGCACGGACATAGCCGTGTTGGTTGTGTCGGCCATTGTAATTGATTATCGCTACAATTTATTACTTGCATTTCACAAACTTCTACTTACATTAATTTGAAACTGTTCTTGTGTGAAGGGTTCGGTGTAAAACAAACAATTCGCATGATATTTAACATAATAATAATTCCCATGGCGGTATTGGTTTTCTGTGTCAGGCCATTTCAATGGAACGGCAATTTCACGTCAATCTTTGTAATATTCGCGGCGTCAGATGCATTTTCTCTTCTGTATACGCCCATGTTTCTAACCAGAAACCAGCAATCCTTGCACTTATCGAAACCCAGGAAATAACTTATACAGATATTTCCTATTTTAATCTACCTGGATATAACTTAGTGCCTCTGTTCTTTCCACATGCTGGTCTAGCCACATACAAACGAAATGATATTGCTTATCAGCTTTTGCCACAATATCTTGCTCAGCTCCAATCCAGAATTTAATTTCTCGTGCCTAAAACTGCTTTCTTTATAGCAGCCCTAACTTGGATAGAAACGCATCCTTTAACGAATTTTATGCTCTGTCTGACTCTATAGATAGGATCTTGATCCGAGATCCGCACATTGAAATCGTTATTGCGGTGATTTTAATGTGCATAACTGTCCGTGGTTTCGTCACTCCGAACACACATCTTTGCTGATTCAAATATTTTAACTCAATCGCCCGGTGGAATACCACCCCATCAGACTGTAGGCTCCGTGAAATGGTCGGAAGAAATACCTGGCCATCTTTTGAAGCTTGGCTGATGGACCGGTTCAAGAAAAGGGTGGTTTAGGTGGTAGTCGGTCCCAAGGTGAGATACCACCCCGTCACGTTGTACATTCCGCGATATCGTCGAGAGAAAACTTCGACGGTGTTTCGGATGTGTAGCTGAAGGCCCGGACTGCCACGAGATAAGTCATGATGATCACGAAGAATAATACAATTGTCTCTAAAGGTAAATTGACAAAGATTATTGATTGTGATGATGATATTTCGGTGATATATTGGAAAGAAAAGGATTTATATCCAATGAGAAGTATACTAAAATGCAATCGTCCAAATATTACAAGTAAAAATTAGTTTCCCCGTGTAAATATTGCAAATAAATATACGAATAACATGAGTAAAACAGAAAAATGGCCATGTAAATTTTAAGTATTTGAATATTCTATGTAAAGATCAGCTGTTAAGTGGTATTCCGTCGGAACTTCTGCCCTATGAGTAGGGCGTTAGAATATACTCACAGCTAGGCCAGCTTGTCGTAAGAGGCGGCTAAAGGCCGAGTGGTAGCCGGGGTCCCAACGCCCTATGAGCCCGGTGAAATACCACCCCATCAAACCATAGGCTCCGTGAAATGGTCGGGAGAAATCGCTGGCCATCTTTCGGAGCTTGGCTGATGGACCGGTTCGAGAAATGGTTGGTTAGGTGGTAGTCGGTCCCAAGGTAAGATACCACCCCGTCACGCTGTACATTCCGCGATATCGTCGAGAGAAATCTTCGATGGTGTTTCGGATGTGTAGCTGATGGCCCGGACTGACACGAGATAAGTCATGATGGTACCTTATGATATAAAGAAGTCCGGAGTTAAACTAGTTTCCCATTCGGATCTCCGGGAGGGGACTATGTCAGTGGGAACATCATGCAGATATTATGATAAATAACCAAACTTTAAGAAACTCGTCATCGTATAATCGGGCTCGCTCTCGAGGCTCTGTCCACGCTCGATTGGTAACGGCATTTTGTAACATCAGCGGCAACGGTTTCACCAATACGAATGTAGACGCTGATCACCAATATTTGCAAACAACGAAACCTGATATCCTTGCCCTAACTGAGACCTAGGTCGATTCGTCAATTGATTCGACATATCATCGTTGCTCAGGTTACGATTTATATTCGAGACTCCGTATTAAGGGTGGAGTCTGCGTCTTCGCGCGGCCCGCTCTAACTTGCCAGAGGATGGAGGCGTTGGACCCCAATAATATGGACATCATATGGATGAGGGTCGTGCTGAGGAATTCCGTTAAATTGCTTTGTTGTCGATACCGCTCCCCGAATGACGATCGACCAGCGACATTTTTCGAACATCTTTCACATACCGTGGACTGGAAACAGATCAACCACCCAGCTTCTGAAATTGTTGTCCTTGGCGATTTTAATATTTCTTCGCATCCTTTCCATGGTCGGAGGTGTGCTTCGGAGACTCCGATATCAGGTTTCGTTGTTTGATTATTCTTATCGGGATGGAGATCTACATTCCACACTCCATCAAACGAAGTTCATCTGATAAGCCTTGGTTTGATAAATAATACGAGCAGATTACAGCGGGCAAAAAATAGAGCTTTTGAGCAGAGGTGCTCCAATCCCCCCGATGTTAACAGATCGAATTTTGTTAGAATCAGAAACGCCTGCAACCAGGCGATTGATACCGCGAAGAAAGCTCACAACGGCAGAGTGACCAATCAACTTCTTCAGAGCCCGCCTGGTTCGTGTTCCTTCTGGTTAATGGCAAGGGCTGTCAGCAGTAATTTCGCTTCCTCCTCTTTCCCTCCATTGGTGACAGACAGCGGGATGTTAGTCACAAATCCAAGGGATAAAGCTAATGTGTTCGCGAATTTATTTTCCGCGAATTCAAACCTCGATCACGGTCTTTTGGAGCCACTTGCGATCGCGCTGGTACGGTCTTCCATGCGCGATGTGAGATTTCACCCGCGTACTATTCACCACATTCTACGTAGATTGTACTGTAGCAAGGCAAATGGCCGGGACGGACATCCCTGTGCGATGTGAGATTTCGCCCGCGTACTATTCAACGCATTATACGTAGATTGTACTGTAGCAAGGCAAATCGCCCGGACGGAATACCAGCAATAGTCCTTAAGAACTGTGCTCCAGAACTATCGCCGGCTCTTGGCAGATTCTTTAGCGTATCTTATGCACGGCGGACCTTTCCTACCTGCTGGAGAATCGCTCGCGTTCAGCCAATCCCAAAGGCGGGAAAAGGGTGTCTCCCACAAAATTACCGACCGATACCATTACTGTCTATGTTATCTAACGTGATGGAAAAAATCATCAATACAGAGTTAATTAAGTATTTCGACTGCAACGGACTTCTGAATTAGCGTCAATACGGAGACAATTTGACACTTATAACCGATATATGGACATCTGCGATTGAGCGGTATGGTAAGTCACGGGCGGTCGCATTGGATATCTACAAGGCTTTTGACCGCGTCTGGCACGGGGCATTGCTGAGCAAACTTCGTTCATATGAACATTCCCAGCTGTTCTACGACTGGACGAAGCGCTTCCTTGTAAATCGATCGATCCGGGTTGTTGTGGGCGGCGAAAGTTCGGATCTGTACCCTGTTAATTCGGGGGTGCCTCAAGGTGCTATTTTGGCTCCAACCTTGTTTTTGCTTCACATAAATGATTTGTTGGAGTCAACGGAGGACAAAGTGTTCAGTTTTGCTGATGATAGTACGCTTGTTTCCTCCTTTTCAGGTGATCGGCCGATTGGTGCATCCACATCGGAATCTGGATAAAATCCTGGGGAAAGGCTAATCTTGTCGACTTCAATCCAACGAAGACACCGTATACAACATTCACAAGGAAAAATGTATCGTTGGTTCCACAGCTGATGATGAATGGCCAGGCCCTCGAGTCTGGGGAAAGCTTGACATTGCTCGGCGCCACAGTCTGTGGGAATGTGCCGTGGCATAAATACGTGTCGAGCAGCGCCAGGTTAGCCTCAGGAAAACTAAGCTATCTTTTTAGAGCCGAGAAATATTTTGCTCCGGCCAACTTCTTCTTCTGTATAAATCCCAAATTAGACCTGCGCTCGAATATTGCTCTCATGTTTGGAGCTCGGCTCCTAAACATACGCTCGACCATACTTGAGAACATAAAAAGACGAGCGATCCGCCTGGTCGGGGACACGGCGCTAACGTCGGGACTACAGTCGCCATCACATCGAAGCCGCGTAGCCGACCTGTGTCTATTTTACAGATATTATCACGAGTACTGTTCTTTGGAGATTCGCGGTATTGTTCCACGCAATTCACTTGATATTCGCTCCACAAGACAATCCGACGGATCGCACCAGTTTGCGGTTCATCTCCCGACGGCGCGAACATCCCTGCATCAGAACTCGTTCCGTTACGGAGCGGGGAAGCTGTGGAACTCCCTTCCCGCGCGAGTGTTCCCGGAGCGTTACAATCTGCAGCTGTTCAGGAGAAACTGCAACCGTTTTTTGGTGACATCTCGGGGCGCCCACTTGGCGCTATGGGTTCGCCTCTCCCGAGAGAATTGAAATTATAAAAAAACTCCTCAATGAGCCAACACGGGAACCAGACATAGTTGGTCATTTCCCCAATACAACGGACCTGTTTCCCACCCCCACCAGAACAAATACACAATTGAAGTTTCTTCGCCCTTCGGCACTTCAGACCACTGTGTCATGTCAGCTAAGTTTGCTCTAACCAATAGCAATGTTAACGAGAAAGCTACCAAGGGAACAGTATGGTTCTATGAGAAATCCAACTGGGAAGGTCTAAACGACTTTTTTGGGGAGTCAAATTGGTCGTTATTTTTCCTCAATAACGATGTTGACTCTTTAGTGGTCACATTGACATACACGATTCTACTTGGCATGCGAACCTTTATTCCACACAGAGTAAAGAGTATCAAACCCAAGAGAAATATGCGGTTAGATTCCCGGGGCAGAGAAGCCATTAACACTAAAAAATTGAGCTTCCGGTTGTACGAGTATAAATCAAACAATACTAAAGAAAACCGGAAAAAGATTGAAGAGAACGAGAAATGACTGCAATGCGCATGTTCAACGCGCAAAGTTTTTGCATGACCAGAGAGTAAGACAAAAAAGACTACATTCTCCCCTAGGTAGTAGAAGCTTCTGGACATTTGTGAAGAACATCCAAAAGTCGGTATCCTCATCCATTCCTTCGCTAATAGTCGATGACAGACAAGTCACCAGTGCAATAGAGAACCCGAATCTACTTGCTGCAAATTTTGCAGCCAACTCAACGTTGCCTGATACCACATCAGTTCCGCCTCAACTTGAGCATAAGCAGTACACCATGAGCCAGATTCGCTTCCGAACGCGTACTGTTGCCCGCGCACTCAAAGACCTAGACGCAAACAAATCCGGTGGTCCTAGTGGCATTCCCACAATTCTCTTGAAGCAATGTTCCCCTTCGCTCACTAAACTATTGCGGAAGCTCTTCCATTTGTCTTATTCGACTGGTCGTTTCCCAAATAGATGGAAGTCAGCGAACATTCAGCCAATTCCCAAAAAGGGTGGCAAATCATCCCTTTTTTCTTATCGACCCATAGCACAAACTTCTATTCGCTCCGACTTAATGGAATCACTTATCAACCGTCAACTTTCGAAATATCTGGAATCGAATTAACTCTTCAATGACCACCAATATGGCTTCCGTAGCAACAGGTTCACAACAGATTTGATGGCGTACCGAAAAGTGGAGCCATTCTATCCACTACCTCGGCGAAAGAAAGGTAGTGGCATTGGATATTTTAAAAGCCTTCGACAGAATTTGGCATCCTGCCGTTTAGTCAAAATTGCATTCTTATGGAGTGGACAATTCCCATATCCGACGGATAAGAGACTATCTTTTTCGCCGCTCAATTCAAGTGGTTTTTGACGGTGTCAAATCTGCCTCCCATTAACTTAATGCAGGTGTTCCCCAGGGTTCGGTACTCTCACCCACTGTCTTCCTTACCTTTCTAAATGATCTCTTGTCAATAACTCAAAACCCAATTCACTCGTTTGCTGATGTTAGCACGTTGAGTTTCTCATACTCATATCACCATTCCCGAGCAATCTCTTTGAATGTCATTACTAATCGCCAGGTTATGCTTGATACATTGAATTCCGGCCTCAACAAGGTATACCAATGAGAATTATTTATCCGAATAGAATTCAAAGCCCAAAAACCCAGTGCTGCCTCTTGTCGTCAAAGGCGAACCCCAAAGTAAATACATTGTCTATAAACGGCGATTGTATCGACGAAGCCAAGGATCTATCAATCCTCGGCACTCGAATTAATTCGACACTTAATTGGGGCGACCACATATTTGAAGGTCCAAAACTGCAGCTAAATGTATGAGGTTCCTTAAGAGATGCATAAGAGACTTCACTCCATCCAACCTGGCCACTATTTACAAGGCGTATATTCATCCCAAAAGGAAGTTCAACTCCCATATTTGGTCAGGCGCATCCAAAACTGCGCTACACGTACTCGATAGGATGCAAAAACCAGCACTGAAACTTATTGGGGACTCAGCCGTAAGTCGATCAATTCCGTCGCTAGAACATAGGCGCAACGTATCATGCTATCTCTTTTCTATAGGTATTGTCAAGGTCGTTGCTCAACTGAACTTGCTGAATGTGTTTCGCTGACAGTTCACATTGAAAGTGGACTTCAGGCCCACAAATAAACATAGAGAGTCATTCTTTAGCTAAACCAAAGGAATGTGGAATGCTCTACCTGATCATGTTTTTTTCGTCGTTGTAATGTCCAGGCATTCAAGGCCAATATATATCAGTACCTTCTTTCCTTATCTACATCTTCTCCATCCGTTCGTATTATGCTCTGATATTTAATGGTACTTCAAAATTCCCTTTTGTGCGCGCGTTAGAGTAAAAAAAATCGAGGTATTCCTTACCACACGATCTTCACCGATCTACCAGTTCAGGCTTTATTCCTTCCTGGATTCAAAACCCGGTATTCTGCTGCACCAACGTGTTAAAATACCACAATACCTTGCCATCAAATTTTTGTGCATTATCTTTCGGAACCAAAGCAAATATTTTTATCCAAAAACCCGTTTCTATTCTGTCAACAATTACAGAACCTTATCAATAATTCTGCTTACCATGCTATTAAAACGGTCTCACGTCTCACCTAAAAAACGGTTGTCCAAGCTGGGACCCAACAGCAAACTCTAAACTGGCACAACCACACTTTTCCTTCATCTATTCCGTTTTGCTGTTCTTTGTATATGCCGTGAAAATGTGTTTATTCAGAAATGTGCTTGTCATCATCATCATCATCGGCACTACAACCGGGATCGGGTCTTGGCCTTATTTAGCAGATTTTGAGCCGATGTCATCCGGTGTGGCACTCCCAGGCTCTGAGCGTTCTGGTCTACGCCATCCCTCCATCGTAGACAAGGTCTGCCGCGCTGTCGCCTTCCATACATCCTACCACAAAGGACTTTCCGGGCAGGCTGCTCTTTGCTTATTCGGGCTTGGTGTCCACCCAGCGGATTCTACCGAATTTGATTTTTTTTACAAGGTAGATCGCGTACAGCTCATTGTTGTAGCGTCTCCAGAATCGTACTCCCTCACACATGGGGTCAACAATTGTCCTCAAGGCCCTCCTCTCGAACGCGGCTAAGAGTTCAGAGTGCCTTTTATTGAGCACCCAGGTTTGGTACCGTAGTAGCTTGGCTGTTCTGTATCAATTAAAAAAAAAACTGTAAAAAGTCTTGATAGACCACAGTAGGCTTTGTTGGATTTTATCAGCTGTCGGCGTATTTCTTCTTCTACTACTTCAAATTCCTGCTCCGCTACCCTGATAGTTTGACCAACGTTAGGTCATCTCTTCGCAGACTTTTGAGTGAAAGAGTCCTGTACAGCCGAATCGGATCTACCGATGATGTCGATGTCATCTGCGTAGGCAAGTATCTGACTGGACTAGGCGTCAATAGTCCGTCTAGTTGTAACGCCAGAGTCACAGATTGCTTTCTCCAACCCCAGGTTGAAGAGGAGGCAGACCAGACCGTCCCCTTGTCGGAGCCCATTAAAGATGTTTTTTGGTTTGGACAGCAATCCCGCTATTTTTACTTGACTAGTTACGTTGATCCTGGTCAACCTACAAAGTCGTATTAATTTGTTTGGAATGTCGAGCTCTGTCATGGCATTATATAGTTCTACCCTGGCTATGCTGTCGTAGGCGGCCTTAAAGTCTATAAATAGATGATATAATGAAATCTTAAATGCCTGACATTTTTCCATCGCCTGCCTAAGGGTGAATATCTGATCAATCCCTGATTTGCCTGGGATGAAGCCACACTGATATTGACCAATGATGGCTTTAGCGTAAGGGGCTATCCGGTCTTGTAGGATAGAGGAGAGTATCTTATAGGCAGTACTCAGCAATGTTATACCCCTATATCTGCTGCACAGTGTGATTACTCCCTTCATATGTATGGGGCAAATTATACCACGACGCCAATCTTCCGGCATTTTTTTAATGTTTCCTCAATGTTTGGTGGCGGCAGCATTTTGTCTTGATCTTGCATTGGTGAAACCTCCAATTCTTCTGTGAGCTGACTATTTAGCAGTTCATTGAAGTGCACTTCACATCGCTCCAGAATACCTTCATGATCGGTGATCAGATTACCCTCTTTATCCTTGCAGTAAGTGCAGCGTAGTGTGTACCGTGACATACTGTGGATTATTTGGTAGAACCTCCGCGCCTGATGCGGGCCTCGCTCTCTACTTTTCTCTATTTCACAGATTAGATTTTTTTTCCCAGGCATTTTTCTTTTGTCTGTGAAGGCTTTTGTCAGATCTTCTGAGCTCTTTGTATTTCTCCTCGCGCACCTGCGTCCTATGAGACTGCTGCATTGCCCGACATGCAGCATTCTTACGTTCAGTCGCTAGTTTGCACTCATCATCAAACCAGTCGTTCCGATCCCTACGACTACTGCCTAAGATGGAGTTGGCAGTACTTATGACGATATTCTTAAGGCGTGTCCATTTCTCTTCTACGCCCGGCATTCTGGCCCCAGGACTTATTCTCCCTCCTTCGATCTCTTCGAGGGCGACTCCCAACGCATGACCAAAGGTGTTGCTGGTGTTCTTAATGCGTAAGACAGCCGTATTGATCCGAATTTGATCCGCGGATGCAATACGTCTCCGTAAGGCAATCCGCGCTCTAAAAACGATACCAACAACGTTGGCACCTCGGTACGTTCGTACCGTCATCAGGGTCGAGGGGTGCGGCGATCTGTCAACATGTGTTCAATTTGGTCGCGAGTGGCTCCATCAGATGATACCCAGGTGGCTTTGTGGATATCTTTACGCAGAAACCTGGTGCTCCCAACGGCCAAGTTCTTTGATGCTGTCAGTTCGATAACTCGTAGTCCATTGTCATTAGTTTTCTCATGCAAACTATGGGAACCAGCGTAGCGCCCGAAAACCGGCTCCCGACCTGTTTTCGCATTCAAATCATCAAGAACGATTTTCACATCATATATAGAGCAGGCATTGGTTCTCGTAGAATTACTTTTCGTCGTCAAGAGGATTCCTCTGTAGGTCCGTGAACGCTTATGCGGCTTATGTTCTTAAACTTGACTCGCACGCGAAGAGTGCATAGCCTTTCGTCTATTGCATTAAAGCCGGTAATGACAAGGTTCAGTTTTTGGCTGACTAGAAAGCCTACCCCGAGCACATGGTGTTTTGCGTGACACCACTCCCCATCCATCTTATTGCTTGTAATGCTGTTATGTCAGCCTTATATTCGGTCGGGGCATCGGCTAGCTGCCATGAGAAAATTCTCAAATCGTTTAGCCATTTTCGCTTCCGTGGTCGTCGTCGTGTATCTGGTCCATATCCAGGACTTGTTAAATCTTCCATAATAATTTGTTTTTCCGGGCAAGGTTATTAACCTTTGGCGGGTGCCAAAGTAGCTATCCAGGGGTGTCACGTGGAAATTGTATGTCAACTTGGATTGAACAGGGACAAGGATCGTCCTGGCCTTCGCCGGATTGAAAGCAATCAGTGACTTTGCCCTGTATGTTCGGTCAGAGTAATAGGACCAGTCTCTGCAATCATATTCAATATGTGGCATCGGATGACGCTGGTGTCATTTCGATAGTGGAGATGTGCGATTCGTGTGCCTCCTAAATCGAGTGGGCAAGTCATTCTTGCTTCGGCAGAAAATATAATAAAATTCGAACGATACAGAGAAGATTAGCATGGCCCCTGCGCAAGGATAACACGTCGCTTAGGGTAAGTTTGTAAACCATTTTTCCTTTTTGAACCAGCGAATGAGGCATAACACCTTTGAAATAAATAAACAAATTCGATGTTAGCACGACGTAAGCATAATTCTTTATTTATTTTTTATAATTTCATATTTTTATTATTACATTATTCAAATGTGGATGGGTTCTGTGAACTTGAAGAAAGGACGTTACAATGAGTAAGTTATCACATAAGTAAAAAACAGAATCTTTAAACAATTAGCGATAAAATATAATCCCTAGAACTAGTTACATAAATAGAATAACTAGTTTCAAATTAATCTAACTAAATCACACAACTGAGAAGAATAGTTCTTAAAATGCGATAACACGTTTAAAAGACAATTAAAAATATTTAAAAAATTTTCTAAAGGAAAGTTTATAACTAATGAATATGCATTGCATGGAGACGGTTTGACGGGATGTGATTATTCCATGTATTTGTGAGTTAAAATTTAATTAAAAATATATTTTCTCATATAGACGTGTACCTATCGATGTTTGCATTTTAATTAACAATATTATCCTTGGTGTTTTAAGCTCAAAAAGTGTGTTTTCTACACTGTTAATTCCAATTAAAATTGCACATTTTCCTAAGGAGCATTTAATAAATAAATATGTAATGGTTTGAGTTTCTTTTCAAAAGTCAATTATTTAATTGAATTATGTGAAAAAGGCAATAGAGAGTGTAGTTAATTGGTAGCGAATGGATAATACGCCTCTTTAACTCAATTGCTTTGTTTTTTGGTCCTTCGGCGGACGTTGCCTGGACACCCAGATGCACTTAGTAGATGTAGTTTCCACCCACCGTCTAAAGGTAGATGCACATCATCATGACACAGAGGACAGCGAGCAGCGCCAGTTTTCAGCTCTGGAATGGCACTGTTTTAGATCGATTCCTAGTATTAGTTTTACTTACCTCGACAGTAATCCTCCATTTGATGCAATTCGTACAATTGTTTGTGAACTGACTCCGTGCACCGATCACAGGTGATATAACTTGTCTTCGCCTCACATTCCTCTATAGTAGAAGAAATCATAAATTTATGGCTGTGGAAGGTTTTAGATCTTCTTGAACCACTTACTAGTTAAATGGTAGTTTAGTGCAGCCACTTCAAGGACTTGGCTACATTGAGGACACTTAGTAAGAAAAGGGCAGGACTTCCAGTAATGTCTGTCCAAGTGTGCCTGATCGCCTTGGCATGACCAATCACAAAATGGGCATCGTCTGTAATATAAAATTCGGTCAAACTATCATAAAGTAAAGTAGGTATTCCTTACATCACATCCGGTTCTTCCAAGGACTCAGAATTCGAGTTAGAATTTGAGCTCTTCCTTGAACTGTTGGCCAACATTGAACGCTTAACCTTCTCGTTATACTCTTGCTTTTCACTACAGCCCGGTGCAGGTACATATCCATTAGTCTCTGTAGCACTCACCCCGCTTATCGAATGGCCACTTTTGCTTTTAAGTATTTTCGTTTCCGAACGTTTCATTGGACTCGTCTGAGAATCTGGAGTTTTTGTGCCAAAATTAAAGGCCGCACGTGTTTCTCCTTTCAGTTTCTCTGAGTTTTGCTTTTCAATTGTTCTATTAGACGGCGGAGATATTGGATCACTTGCAGGTCCTGAGAATTGCTTGTTGGCTTCTAGCATTTCCCTTTTTCTTTCTATGTCCAATTTATCAAATTCTGTGAAAAGTTGTCGGTATAATAAATTCCGTCGTGTGATATCATCATCAGGAGGCAATTGTTTTCGTACTAGTCGCGGATTAACCTTGTAAACTAGAACCAAAATTCGTTCAGCAACCTTTCTCACTGGTTCTGCAGGATGATGTATGCCTGAACAACCACATTCTGATAACGCCCGACATGTAAGTCCACTGTGCTTATCTGTGCTTATTCCTTGACTCAGTACTAATTGTTCCAACATTTGCATTCGACTGAGTGCCAATCTTGGATGAGTTCCAGAGCTTACAGTACGTGATAAGGCGGGTGCAACAAGATGCTGTTCGCTGACTTCTGGACAAGCAGCTATACTTAAAATTGTATGTTGTGCTAAAGTGTGAATACGAGCAGAGGGATCACCACTTTTTGCCAGTAATTCTGGTAAAAGCCGATCGACACAACGTGCCACTTCACTCTGCGATACTCGACCTGGAACGAATTCTAAAAATAAAACCCTTACAGTCTCAGTAGCTTGACTAAACACCGAATACACCGCATCACGGACAGCTCGATGTAATAATAAGGCTGCACTACGAGCGATTTTGTTAGCTCCAGCTGCTGCTGAGTCACTCTCAGTTTCTTGACCCTTTAAGAAATTTCTTAAACGCATTAGACCATCCTCACGATCTTGAAATTGTCGTGAATAAAACTGTTCGACCTTCTCAGCGGAAAAATGAAGTTATAAAACAGTATGTTGAATTAGAGACCTATATAACTCACCATATCATTTCCAAAGACCAGTATTGGTAAGGCCGCTTGTCTACGTTCCCGATCATTTAGGCGAGATCTTCCTCGATTCGGGTCCGCCTCAAGAAGCGCTGTACCTTGGCATTCCCTTAAAAATTCATTAGTATGTGAACTGAAAATTCAATATGATAACAACCAGAACTTAAAGAGAACCACCATCGATATAAGTCTAAGGGTTACAAAGAATGGAAGTCAAGTACTAATTGTTTGGTGCACAACTAAAGCAGTTTGACTCTTAATACTCATGCAGGCTCGAGCTAAAATCAAAAAAGTATATCTACGAAAACTGGTTACAACATCAATCCCAAAATCCTGCCACTACGATAGGAGGCAAATATGACTTACTGCCTTAAGGTTGGAATAGCCCGTTCTTCATAGTCTTCATAACTGTTTCTCGGAGCACTTTTATTACGTCTGCGAAGGGATCCTTGATGGCTGGACATTGGCGAACCCCGACTAGGACTGCGGCCTAAATTTAATTTGGGCGAGTTGGGTATATCGTCATGCGACTTGCGGTGACTACCAGCAGAATGTGTAGAAAATGAATCACTTGCAGTACTTTGCTGGTTTGCGCCACCTCCGGCAGAGCTTCCACCATCAGTCGATGATTTATCCTCCTGTGTACTCTTTGGACTCATTGTAGCAGCTAAATGGGCTTCAGCCAAAGCAGTGGCAACTTCCTGTAAACTTGGCGCAACAGGCAGTGTAGGCTTTGAAGCGTAAACTTCAGACGCAAGATCATTATCCGGAATAACACCATCACGTTCTAAGAGCTGCTCAACCATGAGATGTTTAAAAACGGTTGTGCGATACATTTCAATTTGCTCCTTTCTCAGCTTGGCCGTTGTGAAATCTTCCTGTTGCACGGCTTGTCTCTTTGCCAGTGAGTACCTGCCCAACCTTTCGCCCGCTACTCGCAACGACGACATACACAGTTTCAGCTTCCTCGCATATTCAAAGCGCTCATCATTAACAGCCTTAGCTTTCTTTTCTTCGATTTCCCGAATAATATCAGCTATAGATTCCTCGACATACATTGAAAACAGGAGATCATCACAAATCGACGACAGAACTGGTTCCCCGTTATCCGACAATTGAATTTCTCCCTGCGTTGCTTCTCCGTTGGAGCTACAATCAAGTTCTTCACCCAGAACATTAACAGCTATCAAAGCTATTTGTCCTTCGGTATTATAATCGTTAATATATGGAGCTCCAAGTCGAAGCTTAAGATGTGTGCCTTTTCGTGGGGTCACCGTAACACTCTGTAGTTCTCTGGACTTGAAATTCGTTCCAGCATTATCCGAGAGTGCGATAAAACCTAGGAAATCAAAGCATTGACTGGAGGGTGTACTTGGAATCCCTTTCGGCGAATAATGAAGCCATAGTTCAACCTTTTCAGCTAAAAATATTAATATTCTAGGATAATGTTCGTAGCACAAAATGAAAAAGTCGCTTACGGATCAAATATTGGTGGGCTAAGATTTGAATTCGACAGATCTTCGCTGGTTTGTAGAACCGAAGAACTATATCATGGGGCGTGGTATTATTACCAGGACAACTGCGCCAGCCTTGGACAGTTGGACCGTGAGTATTTAACTCACTTGCTGGAAATAAAGGATCTTCATCTGGAAAATACAATTTATTATAATTATTATTATAAGAATTTATAATGTGAATTTTGTAACACTGGAATACCAATGTCTTGCTCGGTGCCAATGATTTTCCTAATCTTGCAGTTCTGTAGGCGCTTATTATTATACAAGCGTACAGTCTCCGACTAGCTTTCGTTGCGTTGACATCGCGAGTTTCTTTCACATTCAAGTGCATAATCACCTCTCTCTTTAAACCGGTTACTTTGCTTTCAGTTCTCTTTTTTTCTCAATTCTTTCACTTTTCCTTTCTTTCTTATCGCGCAACAGTAACTTTCCTTAACCTACATATTCTTGTTCCATCGCCTTTATAGCCCCATCCCAACGGGCTAAGATGTATGGGAACAGATTTAAGGAGTTATCTCCGGATACACCCCTTCACTCTCCACCCATCAACTCTCCCCCTCCCTAAACGATCAAAACAAATAACTAATCAAGAAGAATACCCTGAACTCCCTATTCGGTTAAACTCTAAAAATCTCAAATTTATTTTGGTCTCTTCTAAAGATAGGACGAAGCCCCTTACAAGTGTGAGTGTTTTTGTGTTGTAAAGCTATAGACTCTATTAGCAAGGAATATGATAGCATTACTCAGCTTCGCGACGGAAATATTCTTATTCTCGAAAAGAACAAAAGAATAGCGGATAAATTCGTAGCGGTATCTAACCTAGCAAATCAATGCCCACTGACAGTGAAATATCATGATCGCTTTAACTCGTGTAAAGGCATTGTGTACGCGTCTTTTCTAATTAATATTTCGGAAACTGAAATTGTTTCTGAAATGTCCATGCAAGGTGTCACGGAAGTGTACAAGTTTACAAAGAAAATTGACAACAAAACAACACCTACTGGACTTATGTTGTTCACCTTTGATCTTTACCAACCATCAACTGCTGTGGAAATCGGTTTTTATAAAGAAAAGGTTAAGGAATATATCCCAAACCCAATGCGCTGTCGCAACTGCCAAATACTTGGTCGCACGATTAAAAGGTGTTCGAAATAAGCAGCTTGTGGAACTTGTAATCTCCCACTTCATGATAATGCACCTGAAACTTCTACACATGTGATGTGTGCAAACTGCCCCCCAACTCCCGAACCTTAGCCATCCTCATCCGTTAAATGCCCTGAATATATAAAAAATAACAAAATTCTGATAATCAAAACAAGAAATAAATGCAGCTTGACTGAAGCTAGACGTCTATACAACCTTTCCACACCTCAGTCCAGCTTCAATACCGTATCCTACACTGAAATAGCAAAGACAGAGCGCAATCTCTCCTTCGAGTATGCTGCTCCCCGTGAAAAGACTAAAATAAACTTAAATCCATCAACAACAGTAAAAAATAACCTTTCAAACAGCACCCAAAACCCCAAAAAATATATTTCACACTCTAACAAACCAGCTTCCTCTCGCTTATCCAACATATCAAATTTAAAAGCACAAGATAACTATTCTGCTGATAAGCAAACCTCAAACACTCAGCATTACAAAACATATTGTAGCGAGCTTAGGGTTCGTTGGATTAATTATTTTTAATAAATAAGAGCCGTTAAATCGATTTTCCTTGTAAACATTTTATTAGTCTGTTAATAACTACCGTTTCTTGATACTTCGCTTCTTTATTTATCGCTGTCGTACTTATCGCGTCTTTGACTGCTTACTTCTTACTTCTTACTTATCGCTTGCTTCACTTTCTACTTCTTACTCATCTCCATGATCTGTGTGCGACGTATTTATACCGTTTCCTCACATTCTGATTCGGCGTTTCGTTTCCGTCCGTTCCATAGCCTTGAATGTTCTATTGTTCATAGTCTCCAGTTTTCCAGTACTTTATAGAATATTCTAGTACTTTGTTTCGGACTTTCTCGGTTATTCTAGTACTGAAAAATGGGTGGCGAGAGGGCCGACTTTAGCGAGACAAGGACAGATGTGTCCTTCATCTTGTCTCTGAGTTCTGGTCATCTTGCGATAACCAGAATCACCCACATCCGTGAGGATCTTGGGCTCGGTCTCGCGATATCTGAAAAGAAAAGAAAAAGGGGGGGTATCCAAGGATAGTGTGGACAGTGTTAGTCCAGGTGTTCTCTAACTACTTTTATAGAGGGATGGTGGGAACTCATCTCCATGATCTCTGTGTGCGACGTTTCCTCATTCTGATTCAGCGTTTCGTTTCCGTCCGTTCCATAGCCTTGAATGTTCTAATGTACTTTCCAGTATTTTCCAGAATATTCTAGTACTTTGTTTCTGACTTTCTCGAATATTCTAGTACTGATTGTCATATGCGTCACAATATATAAATACATGTTGCGGATTGGCAATTGAATGTGCTGGAATGTACATGGAGAAATCTAGTACATTCGCAGTGTATACCAGTTGCGCAGCAGCTGGGACCAACTGGCCGATTGTCACCACGATGAGGTCATAGCGCCCGTTTTTGAATTGGCAGTTATGCCCAATGAGTCAGTCTGCAGTCAACCTTCGCGGCGCTCACACAGCCAGACGGAACAATAAACCATTCCCAGTCGTTGCCATCCGCAAAATACCATTCATTGTGCATAATAGCGTTCGTTAAGCAATAAAGAACAACTTGACATTACAATAGAGAACAACGTGTTATTATTGTGACGCATATGACAATCAGTACTGGAATCTTCGAGATAGTCCGAAACAAAGTATTAGATTATTTTAGGAAGTACTGAAAAACTGGAATAGAACATTCAAGACTATGGAACGGGCGGAAACGATACACCAAATCAGAATGAGGAAAAACGGTATAAATACGTCGCACGCAGATCGGGAGATGAGTTATAAGTAAGACAGTGAAGCAAGCGAAAGTCTCGAGTGAGAAGTAAGAAGGAAAATACGCGATAAGTACGGAAGCGATAAGTCAAGAAATCGTTAAGTGTACGGTAAAAGTAACGGTTGTGATTAATGGAGTAATAAAGTGTTATATTAATTCAAAAATCAATTTAACGGCTCTTATTTATTCAAAATAATTAATCCAGCGAACCCTAAGCTCGCTACAATTGGTGTCAGAAGTGGCATTAATTATTGTTTAAGTGAATAAGTGTGTGAAAGTGTGTTGTGACGATGTCAGATCGACATTTGGAGGATCTTCGCGTTCCTGAGTTGAAGAAGGAACTTCAGGACCGGAATCTGGATAGCAGAGGACAGAAGCAAATTCTTCGACGCCGTCTGCAAGCAGCATTGGAGGAAGAGGGTATTGATGTCGACACATATGTTTTGACGATTGGGCCAGACTGTCCGGATGAAGAAAAAACAGCGAGTCAATATGGTGCCAATGTAACGGAGAAGAGTTCGCCACAGTTGGACATTTCGGAGGTGCTCAGGATGATGATGACAAAATTGGACACCCCAGCTACAGATATTAATTCAAAATTCGACGCCCAAAATTCAAAATTGGACGCGCAAGCTGCAGATGTTAATACAAAGTTGGATGCCCAAACGCAGTGGATGAAATGTAATTTTCAACACTTTAAGGAAGAAATTCAGTCAAAAATCCGGAACGAAGTAGAAAATCTGGACCTAAAAGTCACCGATGAAATAAGGCAAATCGAAAAGAGACTTGAGTGTGATGAGAAAAATAAGACATCGCCTAGCAATCAACATGACTACCAAAGCACAAGGATGCAACTACCAACCTTCGATGGAACGGGACCCTTCCCCGTATTCATACGTCAGTTTGACGCTGCGGCTAATTATAATAAGTGGTCGGATGAGCAAAAGTCAACATCACTAAACTTGTCACTCCGCGGGGCGGCTGCAGAATTACTACAACCCATACCAGCAGAGAAGCAAACAGATTTCCAAGCGGTATGAGACGGCCATGAATCTAGGTATGTCGACAACCACATGCAGCAGGTCTACCGCATGCAACTGCGGAGCAGAACGCAGAAACCTGGAGAAAATCTTCAACAGTTGCAGGCAGACATTGAGCGATTGGCAAACTTGTCTTATTCATATATGACTAAGGAATTTCTCAACGAGGTAGCAATGGATGCATTTATAAACGCACTCCAAGATCGGGATTTGCAACAGGCCGTTGGTTTGGCGGGAAAGAAGACCACTAATGAAATACTGGGGTTCGCATTGGCTTATGAATCTGCTAAACTGGCTACCAGGAGTACATATAGAGTCCGAGAAACGTCCGTCCAAGAATGTTGCTACCAAAGAATCGGACATGTACAACGGAGAACCCCGAGAACTGACATGAAGCGTTGGACATGCGGCGAAGTCGGCCACATCTCTGTTGACTGTAGGAAACGTCGACGAACGAATGAAACATCAAGTGAGAATTGTCGTTCATGCGCTAAGTATAAGAGGAGACTATCAACGGACCAACCTGAGGCCAATAGCTCGGGAAACTTGTAAGGGCAGACTTTACGGGACGAAAGTCGCCTGGTGGAATGTGCAGCCCCAGCATCGTAACTGTATCACAACTCCAACGGGATAACCAAAGTTTGGTTATAACTACGATCGTTAATGCAAGGACAACAACAGTGACAATTGGCACTGGAGCAACGAGATCCATAATTCGGCCGGATGTCGTGGGCAAAATTGCCCTTAACAAAAATAGAAGATACGCTTTGAGGACTGCTACAGGAGAATGTTCTACAGTCTACGGAGAAGTCGAGAGCATAATAGTACTGGGCAATATTTCCATATCACACCAATTTTTGGTTGCCGATATTACGTACGAATGCATTCTTGGAATGGATTTCATGAAGGAGCATCAAGTTGTTCTAGATATCGGGCAAAGAACACTGCGAATTGGTAACTTGGAGGTTGCTATTACACTGCAGGACGAACAATTGCGAAGACTGAAATGTTATGTGCGTGAGGAGGATGAGATCCCAGCTCGTTCAGACTCAGTAATTTGGACCAGTCTCGAGAGTGATCAAGGTGACAATCGATTTTATATCACCGAAGCTGCACAAAATCAGCGTAAAGGGAACATGCTTGTTGGTAAAGCCCTTATCGACGCGAAGAAGCACATCGTACCTGTCAGAGTACTAAATGCGTCCGAGGAGCCGTTCACAATAAGAAAAGGAGAAGTAATCGCAGAATGTGCACTCGTATCAATGATAAGTTCAATTCAAACAAGAGGAGAGGACCATCCATGCCCTCTGGTGCATCCCCTTGGGTTAATAGGCTGATGCCCCAGAAAATCGGATTAACAGATGGAGAAAAGGCAAGCGTTAAATCACTCCTGAACGATTTTTCTGATATTTTTGTGACAGGAAATGATAAATTCGGACGCACCGGTATAGTTAAACATCGCATTGACACGGGTGAGTCAAGACCTATAAGACAGCCACCTCGTCGACTACCGTTGGCCAAACAATCAGAAGTAGGCAACATGACTCGAGATATGGAAGAGCAAGGAGTCATCGAGAAATCATCGAGCCCATGGGCTTCGCCGGTAGTGCTCGTCAAGAAGAAGGATGGGACAACTAGATTTTGTGTCGACTACCGCCGGTTAAACGACGTTACGAAGAAAGACAGTTGCCCGCTTCCTCGAATCGACGACACACTAGATACCCTTTCTGGAGCTCAGTGGCTTTCAACGTTGGACCTAAAAAGCGGTTACTGGCAAGTGGAAGTGAAGGAGGAGGACAAGGAGAAGACAGCGTTTACTACCGGAAACGGACTTTATCAATTCAACGTGATGCCTTTTGGATTGTGTAATGCTCCAGCAACGTTTGAACGATTAATGGAGAGTGTTCTACGGTGACTTACATGGAAGACGTATCTTGTGTACTTGGACGATATCATCGTTGTTGGAAGGAATTTACCAGAACACATCAATAATCTGCGCTCCGTCTTCGAACGACTAAGACATGAAGACCTGAAGAAATTTGAACTCTTCCAAAAGAGAGTCAAATTCCTGGGACACATCGTTTCATCTGCAGGAGTTCAAACGGATCCTGATAAGATAGCAGCCGTCCGAGAGTGGCCTACTCCAGAAGACAAGCACCAGTTGAGAAGCTTTATGGGATTAGCCACATATTACCGACGGTTTGTTAAAGGTTTCGCCAATGTAGCTAAAACCCTACACGAACTAACGGGTAAAGACAAGAAATTCAATTGGACAGAAAAGTGTGAGGCAGCATTCAACACATTGAAGGCCGAGTTATGTAAGACTCCAACACCGGCATTCCCAAGAGCGGATCGGCCATTTATATTGGATACTGATGGAAGTAACACAGGAATCGGAGCAGTGTTGTCACAGGAAGTCGGTGGTAAAGAGAGAGTTGTCGCATATTATAGTCGAGTCCTATCTAAGCCAGAGAGAAACTACTGCGCAACAAGAAAGGAACTGCTGGCTGTCGTAGAAGCCGTAAAGAATTTCCATAAGTACCTCTACGGACGTCGATTCCACCTTCGGACGGATCATGCCGCCCTGAAATGGTTGTTAAATTTTAAGAATCCAGAAGGACAAATAGCTCAATGGATCGAACGACTTCAAACGTACGATTTCCGAATTTCCCACCGTCAAGGGAAGGTGCATAATAACGCTGATGCTCTATCAAGAAGACCATGTAAGCCAGATTGTAAACATTGTCATAGACCGGAAGAGAAAGAAGAGGCGTACGACTTGCGAAATGTACAAGTAGAAGTACTAGATGGGTGGACTAGTGATGCTATACACGCAACTCAACTTCAGGATGAAGATATGTCGCTAATCCTGGAACACAAAGAAAAGAACGAGCGACCAACTTGGAACAATATTTCCGACAAGAGTGCAACATTTAAGGCATATTGGGCACAATGGAATTCCTTGCTGGTGGAAGATGAAATTCTTAAGCGTAAGTGGGAAGCCGCGGACGGAAAATCCCATCGAATGCAGATTCTAGTCCCACCATCAAAAGTAAAGGGTGTACTAACAGAAATGCGCGACGGGGCCTCCGGTGGACATCTGGGAGTTGATAAGACACTTTCAAAATTACGACCTCGCTTCTACTGGCTTCACATGAGAGACCACGTCGAGTCTTGGTGTAGGAAATGCACAACTTGCACTGCGACCAAAGGACCAACAGCAAAACCAAGGAGCACTATGAAGCAGTACAACGTGGGTGCCCCTTTCGAGCGAATTGCGGTTGATATCTCAGGACCATTCCCAAAAACAAACGACAACAACAAATACATGTTAGTTATCATGGATTACTTCAGCAAGTGGGTAGAAGTCCTTCCAATTCCAAATCAAGAAGCAACAACCGTCATTGGGCAGCTAATCAATAATTGGATCAGCAGATATGGAGTCCCCTGTGAGCTTCATTCCGGTCATTTCGAATCGCAGCTATTTCAAGGCATCTGTGCGGCACTGGGCGTAAGGAAAACCAGGACCATACCCCCACATCCGCAGTCAGACGGAATGGTCGAAAGGTTCAACCGAACAATGAAAGAGCATTTATCGAAGGTCGTTAGTGATCACCAACGAGATTGGGACAAATATGTACAAACCTTTCTCATGAGCTATAGATCGGCTAATCACGATACGACGGGTCATTCTCCAGCAAGAATTATATTTGGACGAGAGATGCGACTACCAGCCGATCTGCGATTCGGAATACCTCCAGACGCCATAGATAAGACCGAAGACTACGTAGCCGAATGGAGAAATCGGCTCGATGAGATTCATCATTTGGTTCGAAAGCAAATCAAGGTATCCAGTGACAGGATGAAAACAAGGTACGACGTTCGAGCCAACGCATCCGGATTTAATGCAGGCGATAACGTGTGGCTTTATAACCCTCATCGGCAAAAAGGAAGGACTCCGAAGTTGCAGCCACATTGGGAAGGTCCGTATAAGATTCTCACAAGAATTAACGACGTTGTCTATAGGATTCAGCGAAGACCAAACGCCAAGATGAAAGTGGTACATCGTGACCGACTGGCGACTTTTGTTAACCCAGGAGATCAGTGAACTTAGTTCGGGACGAACTAATCTAGGCGGAGGGTAGTGTGACGCATATGACAATCAGTACTGGAATCTTCGAGAAAGTCCGAAACAAAGTACTAGATTCTTTTAGGAAGTACTGGGAAACAGGAATAGAACATTCAAGACTATGGAACAGACGGAAACGATACACCAAATCAGAATGAGGAAAAACGGTATAAATACGTCGCACGCAGATCGGGAGATGAGTTATAAGTAAGACAGTGAAGCAAGCGAAAGTCTCGAGTGAGAAGGAAGAAGTAAAATACGCGATAAGTACGGAAGCGATAAGCCAAGAAATCGTTGTGTACGGTAAAAGTAACGGTTGTGGTTAACGGGCTAATAAAGTGTTATGTTAATTCAAAAATCAATTTAACGGCTCTTATTTATTCAAAATAATTAATCCAGCGAACCCTAAGCTCGCTACATTATTCATTGGTTCCAGTTCAATTGGTGACGTGCTTTTCTACATTGACCGCGCTGCTCTCCCCCCTTTGCGACAGCCATTGTTTGTTGTGACCGTCCATCGGCGGCCAACGACACGCGTACCACTTCAACTAATATACACATTATTATTTTAACTAAATATTCAATTAATATTATAGCCGATAGCCACCGCAGCTTGTGCTCCTTAATTAAGATTAGCATTGTAATTTTTTATGTAATTATTTTGTTAATAAAAATAATAACAATAAATAATATAATCAACATCAATAGAATGTTAAAATTCTCAATATAAAAGAATTAACGAAATAGATTCCTAGCCTGGCAGCACTGTAATATTACCCCACAAGGAACCACCTAACAACAGTAAATAAATGCTCGAATAACTGATATTCCAAATGAACTATAAACTATTTGATTTTTACTCCAATTTTGGAGTCTACATTATTTGCATTTAAAAGGCAAATGTTAAAATAAAACCCATTAAATTGGTTTTACCTTTATTTCGAATAAATATAAACTAAATGTGCGTTTGTGAATGCAAAGAAACATTGAACAACACCCAACACAT
Organism: Microdon myrmicae; assembly: GCA_963931805.1. Classification (NCBI taxonomy): domain Eukaryota; kingdom Metazoa; phylum Arthropoda; class Insecta; order Diptera; family Syrphidae; genus Microdon; species Microdon myrmicae. The sequence continues at coordinate 37,726,918 of OZ007496.1, forward strand.
TGAAAGAAACACTCTACAGCAAAGTGGATTGTCAGGGGTAACACTGTTTTCAAATTTCCATACTCATTGTGTTCTACCACAAGCTCACCCACTCAGTTCGCTTCGCAAGCCGGTCTGACGCGGTGTTTTACAAGTAATATTAGGGCGTATACATTATCCTAAAATACGTGGCGATAAAAACAAAACAATGGTGCAAAAAACGGCAACTAAAACAAATACGAAAACTCCACCAGTTTCAAAGTGGAAACAACTGCAGCATATCCTGAACACTGTCAATCACATTTTAATTGGATTTGTTGTTCTCTACATGGCTATATTAGCGAAATCCTTAGAGTACTCGGATACTGCTCTCCATGCATTAGTGGCGACTACTGGGGTGGGTATTTCTTTCAAAATTGTGTGAAGTGCGACAATGTAAATGAGAACCAAGTAGACTAGGTTTCATCCTTTGCTCCTTTGGAACGAAGTTCGGCTCATTGGCCGTAGTTTCATTCTTTTACTTTTGCCAAAAGAAATGCTATAATCCTAATAAATTTATTACAAATATCCAAATCTACATTACTTTCAAAATTGCGTGAAGTGCGACAATGTAAATGAGAACCAAGTAGACTAAGTTTTATCCTTTGCTCCTTTGGATCGAAGCTCGGTTCATTGGCCATAGTTTCATTCTTCTAGTTTTGCAAAAGAAATGTTACAATCCAAACAAATTTATTACAAATATCCAAAATTATATAAGTTGTTCATATTATGGCAAATTGAAAAGGCATCGTATTACTGCAAGTGGCGAGGTTGACGTCAAAGGTCAACGATAACGAATACCTTAGTCGGTCGTGCGTTTTATTCCACAATTTGTTTCGTCTATTAAATCCACTAATAAGATATTTACTTTTCAGTTTCACTTACTAGCTGCGGAAGCGGTCATGTGTCACTATCCTGAGAATATCTTCACGAAGAATTTCTCACATAGAACCAAATCAAGGATACACACTGTCTTGCAAATTTGTGGAGGATCAATGGGATTGTTGGCAGGAATTGGAAAGATTACAAAAACCGAAGCTAATCATTTCTCCACGATTCATGGAAAATTTGGTAAGATTCATTACGTTATGAAGAATGGTATCTAGAATGTAATTCCTAAAAATTTGCAGGACTCGCCACATTACTTTTATGCACAGCAAGCTTGGCTGGAGGCGTTGTTAACACGTATCCGATGCTTCTAAAGAAATTCTTTAAACCGGCTCAAATCAAATTGCGCCACAATTTGTTTGGAATACTCACATTCACTGTTGCCATGTCCACAATATTCCTTGGCTACAACACGGGATTCTTCTTAAAATACGTCGATTCCTATTTCATTCCCTTTATAAGCTCCGTGACTTTAGTCGTGTGGCTAATAACCATAATCGGCCCATCTCGATCGCTGCTTGGTAAATTAAAGTACCACCAATAAGTAGAGGCGATGCAATAAATTTATATTTTTATACAAAATATTTAATTTCAAAATAGAAACCATTGCCAGACCTATAAAAATGCACTGTTTTAATAAGAAAATATACAATCCAGTGGTTAAGTTGGTATGGCGTTACGACATGGGTGCGGCTGTGCGTTTGTAGATTCAAATGACAAGTCTGTGCTGGCGGTTGGTCAATAAAGTTGCTAGTTATTGCTGTATTATTTATGCCAATTCAATCAAGTTAGCTTTGGCTCTATATAAGCTTAGGCATTGGGTTTTGTTATACTTTTTTTTTTTATAAAGAACATTCGTTTGTATATTAAATTGTAGTGAATAATAGGATCCACCCATTCCCAAACTGAGTGCTCAATATCGTTAAGCGCAAGCCATATTTTTTGTAAGCTGGTACTATAGCGTTTGCGATGATAGTGAAGAACGTGTGATTCGAACTGACGCTATGACAGTTAGAATCACTAAAAATTGAACCAATGCTTAACACATCAGGCTACTGGCCGCGTGTATGATTTTTTTTTTTTTTAGACTTCTCTCGGGAGAGGCGGACCTATAGCGCCGAGTGGGCGCCCCGGAAGCAATCAAATAACTGTTGCAGTTCTTTTTGCACAGTTGCAGATTGTAACGCTCCGGGAACACTCGCGTAGGGAGGGAGTTCCACAGCTTCCCCGCTCTGTAACGGAACGAGTTCTGATGCAGGAATGTTCGCGCCATCGTGAGATGAACCACAAACGGGTGCGATCCATCGGATTGTCTTGTGGAGCGCACATAAGCCGAATTGCGTGGAACAATACCACGAATCTCCGAAGAACAGTACCCGTGATAATATCTGTAAAACAGACAGAAGTCGGCTACGCGCCTTCGATGTGATAGCGTCTGTAGTCCCGACGTCAGCACCGACTCCCCGATCAGGCGGATCGCTCGTCTCTGTATGCTCTCAAGTAGGTCGAGGGTATGTTTAGGAGCCGAGCTCCAAACAAGAGAGCAGTATTCGAGCGCGGGTCTAATTTGGGATTTATATAGGAGAAGAAGTTGGGCCGGAGTAAAATATTTCTTGGCTCTAAAAAGATAATTCAGTTTCCCTGAGGCTGAGCTGGCGATGCTCGACACGTGTTTATGCCATGATACATTCCCACAGACCGTCACGCCAAGCAATTTCAAGCTTTCCCCGCCCTCGAGGGCCCGGCCATTCATCTTCAGCTGTGGAACCGCTGATCCACATTTCTTTGTGAATGTTGTATATTGCGTCTTCGCTGCATTGAAGTCGACGAGATTGGCCCTTCCCCACTGCAGGACCCTATCTAGATCCTAATTCAGAGAGTCAATCTGTCTACATCTCAGCAGATGCACCAATCGGCCGAACACTCGAAAAGGAGGAAACAAGCATACTATCATCCGCAAAACTGAACACTTTGTTATCCGTTGTCTCCAACAAATCATTTATGTAAAGCAAGAACAAGGTTCCAGCCAAAATAGAACCTTGGGGCACCGCCCGAATTAACAGGATACAGATCCGAACACTCGCCGTCCACAACAACCCGGATCGACCGATTCTCGAAGAAACTCCTCGTCCAGTCACAAAGCTGTTGGGAAAGTCCATATGAACGAAGTTTGCTCAGCAATGGCCCGTGCCAGACGCGGTCAAAGGCCTTGGAGATATCCAATGCGACCGCCCTTGACTCACCATGCCGTTCAATCGCAGATGTCCATATATCGGTTATAAGTGTCAAAAGGTCTTCCGTGGACCGCCTGCCACGGAATCCGTATTGACGATCATTCAGAAGTCCGCTGCACTCTAAATACTTAACTACCTCTGTATTGATGACTTTTCCCATTACCTTACATAAAATAGACAGTAATGCTACCGGACGGTAATTTTGTGGGAGACACTTTTTTCCCGTCTTTGGGAATGTCTGAACTCGAGCGATTTTCCAGCAGGCAGGAAAGGTCCTCCGTGCATAAGATAAGCGAAAGAGTCTGCCAAGCACCGGCGATAGTTCTGGAGCACAGTTCTTAAGGACTATTACTGTATTCCGTTCGGGCCGGTTGCCTTCCTACAATCCAGTTCACGTAGAATGCGTTGAATAATGCGCGGACGAAATCTCACATCCCGCATGGAAGACTGTACCGGCGAGATCTCAGGTGGCTCGAGGTTTGAATTCGCGGAAAATACATTCGCTTTATCCTTGCGATTCGTGACTAACATCCCGCTCTCTGTCACCAACGGAGGGAAAGAGGAGGATGCGAAATTACCGCTGACAGCCTTTGCCATTGACCAGAAGGAGCGCGAACAAGTTGGGCATCGAAGGAGCTTATTGATCACCCTGTCGTTGTGAGCCATCTTCGCAGTATCAATCGCCTGGTTCCACGCGTTTCTGATTCTAACAAAATTCGTTCTGTTAACATCGGTGGGATTGGAGCGCCATTGTTTAAAAGCTCTATTTTTTGCCACTGTAATCAGCTCGCATTTTTTGTCAAACCAAGGTTTATCAGACGAACTTCGTTTGATGGAATGTGGAATATAAATTTCCATCCCCAGAAGAATAATCTCTGATACCGACTCCGCGCAAGCGTTAACATCGGAGTTTCCGAAGCACACCTCCGACCAAGGAAAGGATGCGAAGAAATCTCGCATATCGTCCCAGTTAGCAGCCCCATACTTCCATACATGGCGGAGCTGCCTAGGGCGGTTATTCGCTTGATATGCAAGTGCTTGCGCGACAGATAACAAGCAGTGATCTGAGTTTCCCAGTGGCGCAGAAACCTCTACGGTATAAATACTTGGTTCGGATGTCAAAAACAGATCCAGGGTGTTTGCATAATCGCCTCGGGCATCCGGCACTCGCGTTGGTTCCCCCACGAGTGGAGTCAAGTTGTGGCTTACAGCAATCATCTCCGCCAGCCTCCCAGCCTCGTCGGTTCTGTCAGAATGTAACAACCAGTCGGAATTGTGCACATTAAAATCGCCAAGGACAACAATTTCAGAAGCCAAGTGGTTGATCTGTATCCAGTCGACGGTATATGAAAGATGTTGGAAAAATGTCGCCGGCCGATCGTCATTCGGGGAGCGGTAAAGACAACAAAGAAATTTAACGGAATTCCTCAGCACGACCCTCAACCATATGATGTCTATATTATTACGTTCCAACGCCTCCATCCGCTGGCAAGCCAGATCGGACCGCGCGAAAACGGAATCTCGAATGCAAGTCGTATCCTGAGCAACGAAGATATGTCGAATCAGTTGACGAATTGACCTGGGTCTCAGTTAGGGCAAGGATATCAGGTTTCGTTGTTTGCAAATATTGGTGGACGGCGTTTACATTGGTATTGGTGAAACCGATCCCCCTGATGTTACAAAATGCCGTCAGCAGCCGAGCCTCGAGAGCGAGCCCGGTTATGCGATGACGAACCTCTCAAAGTTCCATTATTTATCATGATATCTGGATGATGTTCCCCCTGACATAGTCCCCCCCGGAGATCCGAATGGGAGACTAGTTTACCTCCGGAATTCTTTATATCAGAAGGTACTGTGGGGAGGAGGTAAGTGCACCGGCGTACGGCGCTGATTAACTTCCTCCTCCATCATTCACTAATTAAGTTTGGCCGAATATCGCAGCAGGTACAGGAAACGCGCTTTAACAATGAAAGGTGTCTAGTTTTGAATTTAATTTACTTTTAAATTTTGAAAATCAAACAGTTAATGAAATTTATAAATTGTTTATTGTTTGTCTTTTACATTTTTGTATGATTTATACGTTTTCACAAAAACTATTGAACACTTCGTATGAACTTAAGGATATAGTTTTATCAAAGAGACTATTGTATACCGATTTTTGCTGCACTATATGTTTTCGATAATAAACAATTTGGGATCAATAAATTTACGTTATTTCATAGATTCACGGATAAATTTACGTGGAAAAATAAACTAAAACTTCCTAGAGTTCAAAAATAAAACACACACGACTCACGGGTATATATTCGCGTGTTACTGTTTACGCTTCTCCGCTGGTGGCGCGGAGAGCGGGAGTTTCACCGTGCGACCAGCGTGGCCGGAGGATGGAATAAGACTCAGCGATCGTCATCTCATGCAGAGATGATTTCGCTAAGGAAGAAAAAGGAAGAGAGAGAAAAACGTTTCTCTTAAGGGTGTAACTAGTGGCGCAGTGGTATATGTGCGCGATCGAACAGATTCAATGTTGTTGCATGTGTTCGAAAACAAGGACAATAGGGAAAAATGACCACATGCGCCGCTGGTAATGCGGGTCATTGTTTACACGATGCCTCGTCGCTATTTTCGACGTTAGGAGAAAAAGGTGCTAAAAGCAATATGGATGTTTATGGCATCTCTGGCTGCAATAGAAACCGGGTTCATATTTGCATTAGGAAATGCTGGAGAATTTGGTTTCAGCGTCTATTGCGCTAATTATATGCAGCTGCTTGGGTTGTTTGTTGGTAAGGCAAACAAAAAAAGTTGCCAGGCAATGTGTATGTATGGTATATGACGCGGCTGGGAAAATAGACGGCGCGATATTTATGGTCCCTGTCATGACGGTTACATTGATTGCAATCCGAATTATTTTGTTTACAGGAATTTGTCTGGTGCCGAATTGGTTCAGAATACCAAATAGGAAAACAAAGAAATCTTATGAAAAATTGTATGCGAAGGGATGCATGAAGGTAAGTTTTCTTTATAGGGATTTTAGGGTTATAATAATTGGGTCTGTTTGATGCGTGAAGCATCTAAGATGCTAATGCGAATTGCATTAGCGAAAGCTGGTGCAGACCCGGGTTATGGTTATGGGGGTTTTTTCAGGAAGGCGAGCCGTGGCATCTGGCGGAATCGCCACAGTACCATCATGACTTATCTCCGTGTCAGTCCCGGCCATCAGCCATACATCCGAAACACCGTCGAAGATTTCTCTCGAGGATATCGCGGAATGTACAGCGTAACAGGGTGGTATCTCACCTTGGGACCGACTACCACCTAACCAACCGATTTCTAAACTCAAGTACACTCAACTGATGTTGAATTGTTATGTTATCGTTATGGTATACGGCTCTGATGCATTTCCTTATTCGATTTTCGTTCGGTGTTCTTCACTATTTGCTTGTGAACTGTGTGTATATCTGTGTGTTAGAAACGCCACAGTTCTATTGAGACTGACTCGGTGATCAGTAGAAAACAGACGAGGATCACTTTTCCCCCACGCTAGAAAACCCCAGAACTAAAGCACCGAAGCAAAAAACCAAGGCTGTATGTATATAAGGATGACAATTCCTTGCACAAGCTGAGCTATATTAATGCTCGGGTGTACGACGTTGATTTTTTCGATTCTCGTTTGGTGCTGGGTTTTTCATTACGGTTGCATGTCCCTGGGGGGAGCGTAGTCGTGGCAGCGGCATGGGAGCCGGGTTCTACTTCTCCCTGGCTGGATGTTGAAATACGACTCAGCGATATGAATATGCTGGCAAAGGAAATTCGGCCAGTGGTACTGGCTGTCTTAATTTAGGGATGCATTTCCTATCCCAAGAGAAACGTGAAGTCTCTCTTTGGGGGTAGGTAACCGGATCTCATAGAGAAGATCATAGCGGTACGCACGTATGTGTACACATTGGTTCTTTCATGGGACAAAGCCATGAGAACGAATCTGGAAGATCAACAGGGGTAATGGGCATCAATGAGATGTGAGTTCGGCGAAGTAAATAAGCCGAATCTCATTGGGTGCTAATTGGATTTCTGTTTGCTCGAGCCGCTAGGTCATGAGAAGCGGATCCAGAAATATGGTGGGCGACAAAGAGATCGTGTAGATCATTGTCTGTGATGTGCATTGCGGCTGTGGTGATAGCCGCCATGCATCATGGACATGGTGCTAATTGGTTTTAGCTTATTCACAGGGAATTGGTGTTTATGGCATCGCTGCCAAGGGTAAGTACGCAATTCCTATTTGCATTTGCCTATGCCATAGGATTTAATTTATGCCTTAAGACGCAAGATGTGTATATTTGCTTTTGTCCATTGGGTAAAGGTCGCCAGCCAATGTGTATGTCATCATCATCATCATCATCATCGGCACTACAACCGGGACCGGTCTTGGCCTTATTTAGCAAGTCCCGAGGCTTGTTAAATTTTCCATAATGATTTATTTTTTCTGGGCAAGGTCATTAGTCTTGCGCCAGAGGCTCCCCGACGGGGAATCGAACCCTGGTCTCCTGGGTGACAGGCGGGTATACTAACCACTATACTATCGAGGAGCAATGTGTATGTAAAGGGATTTATTGTACACATGATGAGGCTGGGAACAGGCGACGCGATGTTTATTATTCCTGTTAGGCTGGTTACATTATATGTAAACCAAATTGTTTCGTTTTCAGGAATTCGTCTAGGGAAATTAATATGATAAGATTGAGATTTGCCTGACAACCGAAGGTGCCGAATTGGACTTAGGATTTATGAAGTTTGGACAGAATTCTTGTAGGTAATTTTGAAATCGAATTAATGAATGAAGGTAAGAATTCTCTTCCAGGAGATGTTAGCTAAATACATTAGATACTTGATGGGTGAAGCATTTACTGGTGCTAATGCGATTGCATTAGCGGAAAACTATGAAAGTTGGGTTGTAGTTACGGCGGTTCGGGTAAGTAGACAGTGGGGTTCGGCGGAACCGGCAATTCCTCCCCAGTAACTATATTACGATCACTTTGGTCGGGGCGAGGGCACGATTAACGCGTGCGGAGCTTGTACCGATCCTCTATAAGGAGGTAGCGTCAATTCATGATTTACTATAAGAGAGTGCTTCCAGTCGAATCTTAGGAACTAGAAGTAAACTTATTGCCAGATTGGCTAAATTGAGGAGGATGCTATGACGGCTCCTTGGAGGGGCATCATCTAACCACCCAGTGATAGATTACACCGTACCAGTATGCAACTGTTATGGAATATGTTATCTTGCGCCAACGCCGTTACTTGTTACGTTGTTCTCCTTTTAGAGGTGGAGAGGAGAAACTTACGAAAGGGGGTTTGTGGATATTAGGGGGGACCTGGACGCTAGGTAGGTCCGTAACACAACAAAGAAGCTGTATCTCCCACATGTTATGGTGGAAGATCCCACTTTACTTGTCACTATACACACCAAAACTCGGGATCATCCCAGTATTCCACACCGCCATGTGAACAACTAACCCGAAGTACTACCAAGAAAACCTGTTGTCCTGCATCACTGAAGGGGAGAAATCGCGTCTACGAATAACGAGAAATATTTTAAGATGTCTGCTATTCATCGTTGAGAACCCGTAGAATATTATGAAAGGAATTAAGGCTCACTTCAGAAGAACAGGAGCTTTGCCAGAATTAGCAAGGCTCAAAGGTCTACCATGAGACACGAAAGAGGCGAGAGAGGTGCGTATGTTCTCTAGCCAAGTGAGCAACGCAATCATCACCAACAGAATACTAGGGAAAGTGCAGCCTATGAATTCACGAAAAACTTTAAAGTAGATGACCAGCAAGATGCCGTCATCCATGCGTTATAAGTGGTTCATCAACCACTGTAGTCATCGCCATAAGAACCAGCCGCAACTTATACTTCTCAACAAGTCTTTTGGAAGTTTAAGCTGATATTTGCGGTGACTTCGCCCCGACTAAACATTCTGGGAACAGGAAAACTGTGGCGTTTGTAACAGATGCACGAACGAACAACGTCTGCAAATTGTAAAAATTTACTACCGAAAAAAAGTTGTCAAATCCCTATTGGAAAACCCTATAGTTACTGGAGAGGGACATGCAACCGTAATGAAAAACCCAGCACCAAAGCAGAATCGAAAAAATCAACGTCGTACACCCGAGCATTAATATAGCTCAGCTTGTGCAAGGAATTAAGTCATCCTTATATACATGCAGCCTTGGTTTGTTGTTTCGGTGCTTTAGTTCTGGGGTTTTCTAGCGTGGGGGGGAAACGTGATCCTCGTCCATTTTCTACTGATGACCGAGTCAGCCTCAGTAGTACTGTGGCGTTTCTAACAGATACTCACACAGTACACAAACAAATAGTGAAGAACACCGAACGAAAATCGAATAAGAAAATGCATCAGAGCCGTATACCATATCGATAACATAACAAATCCACATCAGTCGAATGTACTTGAGTTTAGAAATCGAATTCGTACACACGGCCGTGGCCTGATGGGTTGCGCTTTGGTTCAATTTTTGGTGATTCTAACTGTCATAGCGTCAGTTCGAATCACACGTTCTTCACTATCATCCAAAACGCTATAAAACTACCAGCAATATACTGGATCGAAGTGGAAAGAGGCATATCAAGGAGGATAATCCACGTCATATAGGAAATCGCAGCACATCAAAGCTAAAACAAGGTTTTGTGTCCTGCATACCACGGAGACCACATATGAACCGAACGACTTCGGTTTTAGACTTGTTACTTTTTAGTCACCAGAAAGGAAAAGACTCGAGTTTCAACTTGAACTTAATTTTTCGGACGATTGTCCCGAACTACAAAAATCAGCTTACCGGCAAAATTTATCTTTTATCGAAAATGACTTCGATTTCAAAAATAGTTGCTCTTGCTTACAACATAGCATCGGTGCCTCTGCTCAGTATCTAATAAATCTTCATCTTCGATGCATCTGCGTTAAGGTATACATGTGGCGGTCCCGCCAAGCCCCACGGCCCACTTACCTAAAAAAACCTATTCCTGGATCCGTTTACCATTGACCTTTTCACATAAGCAAACACAAACCCAATTAGCATCCAATGAAATTCGGCTTGTTTGCTTAGCCGAACTCAAATCTCATGGATGCACATTTTCCCTTTCTTTGTTTTAGATTCGTTCCCATGGCTTTGATCCATAAAAGAACCAATGTACACACATACACCCGCGCCCTGGCGATCTTCTCTAAGAGATCTGTTTGGTTACCCCAAAGAGAGACTTTACGTTTCTCTTGGAATAGGAAAATGCACCCCTTAATTAAGAGAGCAAGTTTCACTGGCCGAATTTCTTTTGACAACGAATGAATATCGTTGAGCCCAATTACATCCGCCAACCACCATGGGTGTGCCGCTCCCGCTCCCCGGTGCGCACGGGGACGCGATAATATACAGAGTCGTTGGCGTAAAGAGTTGTGATCGTGTTGTCGTAATAAAAATTAGCCCGTTAATTAGTGCAAATGTCGGGAATATGCATATTACACAAATCAAGTTATAATAACACAACTTGTAATAACAAATCGTTACAGATAACAAGGACCTGTATAACGTATTGTATGTGTAATTATGAAATTCACCGTGTCTACTCTGGGCGTGAAATAAAACAAATTTTAACGAACCAACTAGTGAGTTTCATTTCTCCTGGGTGTGATGTTTCCTCTGCTGCTATGACGAACAAATTGCAGCGGAATTCCAAGAAACGATCGGCGAGTGAAAAGTGAAAGGTTAGTGGGACGAAGTAGAACTCGCACCCATGCCGGTGCCACGACTTCGTTCCACACGTACATTGTGCTGATTGTACCCATCCTTATCGTTTAAGAGGATAGCTACTTTACTTTGGGTCATTGCTGCATAATAGTGCACTTGTGTACACAACGCACAGGATTTGCCGTTGTTTCGTGATCTTGTCACAGAAAGAGTAAGGCGATTATGATGTAAATATCATAAACAAGTTAAATGGACATAAGCATGACATAATTTGAAAGGGATTACTCCCGTGAGAAAGTGTTCATAATTTCCTGACAGTGGATACATTGCAATGGGAATTACTACATTACTTTTTATGGGTTGTTGGAACCCGGAAGTTCATGACCTCGCCGACTCGACTCCGCCATTGGTCCCTGTCCTAGGCGCACTCCTTCCACTTTTGACCATCCGATACGATCTCCTCAAGGTCAGACCTAACATTGTCCTCCCATCTCCGCCGCCACCTTCCTGTCGTTCTCTTTCCCGTTAGTTTAACGTCAAAAATTCTATGCCCAGTCCTATCGTTACTCATTCGCGCCACATGCTCGGCCCATCTCAATCTTCGCGATCTGATTACTCTCACAATTGTAGGTTTGCGGTATAACTCTTCCAATTTGTGGCTGTGGAGTTTCCATCCGCGTATTCGAGAATAAAGTTTTAAGGGGTATCTTTGGCGGTAAATATGACGAAGAGGCAGGGCAATGGAGATTGAATAAACATCAATCAAAAACGTGATCAAACAAACAGCCTAAATGGTATTAGGATTTAAGAAAACAATTAAGTCCAAACCTTGGTTTGGCGATGAGTACCAGGCGAAGACTGAGCAACGTAAACCCCTCAGGATAATCGACTTAAAAATATATGCTGAATCCAACGCAGAAAGATACGCGACAATTTAGAAAGAGACAACGAGACTTTTTAAACGAAAAAAAAAACAGAGTGGGGTAAGTATCGAATCGAAAAAATTCTAGAAAATCCCAGAGCAGAGTAAATTAGAGCAATGTATGTCGGCATAATTTCGATTAGAAACTGGGACCCAAGGAGAGCCAAAATAATTGAAGACGCAAATGGCTGTGTGGTCACAGAAACAAACATTATCGTGATAAGGTGGAAACAGTACTTTGAAAACCTACTTAATATGCGCACCAATCAACCACAAATAATCGTACCGGACGTACACACAGCCGACCCACAGATCCAAGAGCCCCCTTCAACGAAGTTATAAACGCAATAAGTTGATTGAAAAACAACAAGACATAAAATCGTTTGTTCGCAATTAATGATATTTGAGAGGCATAATAGATGCGGTTGCACGTTCCAACCAGTAATTGTGAGGATGCTCTGTGTGATAACATGTTTTAAATAACTCTCCACCCTCTACAGTCGATGTGTTAGCTTGTGTCACAACCGAATATCTCAGTTTCGATTACGTTGAGCTGTGACACAAGAAATAATGGGGGCGAATTATCAACGGGAATATGTGCCTGGCGGGAGGTGGTTTTAGTCGGTAAACATCCGGGCCGGAATCAAAAAATAATAATAATAATGATCTGGGAACGGTGTGGCCTACAACGGCGATTTCTGAAAAAATGGACAGGATAAGGAGTGGGTGGTAGTTGTCCATGGTTGAGAGGACTAGAGAAGAGGGTGAAACTCAAGATTGAGATGGGTCAGATGTGAAGATTAGGTCTAGATGACTTTCCATGCGGTTTGAGATATTGCATACTTGACAGAGGCTTGATTTTGTTAAGTGATCGATAAAAAAAAACTTCGATTCTGCAAAGACGACTTGTTTACTATTAGATTTCTGATTAAAGTATTTCTACGATGCTCCTACTGTGATAGTCTCCCAAAAGGGGGACTAATTTACCTTTGGGATTCTTTCTCTTTATCTTCTTTCGTAGATAAAATCAACTGCTAAGCTCTGAAACGATGTCCGATATCTCTCCCGACCATATAGGGGCTGCGGTGTAGTAATATCTCCCGCTGCGGTCAGAGTTGGGACCAATTAATCACCTATTCCAGTTTTTTCGACAGTTCTATCAGCCAAACGTAGAATATATGATATGTATAGAAAAGGGAATGGGGTTCCCCAGCGATCGGGTGGGTATTGTAACCCAGACTTACTATATCAAGGCACAGTGAGAATGGAGAAAAAGTAATTAAGCTTTTCTGTTGAAATAAGATATATGTTTAAGTTATATTATTATATACTATTCAACTTGTTGCTCTGTAGGAACTTAAAAATGTATGACCAAGCTTCACCACCTGATATAATGTCCTCAAGATCAAGCCTTTCAGTGTTCTCCCATTTCCGTCAGATCTGTTCCCCCAGGTCTCTTTCCCATTCGTCTTCTGTCAAGATTTCTATGGGCGCTTCTGTCGTTGTCCATTGTCGCTATATGCTCTGCTCATCATAGCATTCGTAACCTGATGATTATAGCATACAAAGAACTGTTTGGAAATTTGACTGCTTTTCAATCGTCTCACTTGAGTTCTCTCTAAACTTGTATAATAAAGAAATTTTGTCTTTTTTTAGTTTTATCTCCCTGGAATTTCTCATTTTGGAGCACTTCTCTCTCACTTCTCATCGTTTCCTGTCCTGCTCTCTTTCCACTCTTGACCAACCGATCCGATCTCCTCAAGTTCAAACTTAACATTGTCCTCCCATCTCCGTCGCGGTCGTCCTGTCAATCTCTTTCCCGTTGGTCTAGCGTCAAGAATTCTATGCAAGGTCCGATCGGTGCCCATTCGCGCCACATGTCCGGCCCATCTTAATCTTCGCGACTTGACTACTCTCAATATTGTAAGTTTACGGTATATCTTTTCCAATTCGTGGTTGTGGAGTTTCCTCCATTGTCGTGTCTCCTCGTCATATTTACCTCCAAAGATATCCCTTAAAACTTTATTCTCGAATATGCGGAATTTGTTTTCTTCCCGTTTTGTGAGAGCCCATGTTTCGCATCCATTTAGAACAATGGGCATGATTATGGTTCTATAGATCCGGAGCTTTATATTACGTGATAGCAGTTGGATTTCAGCAGTTTACTGACTGCGTCCCAACTAGCGTCGCCGGAGTGTAGTCTTTTGTTAATTTCCTTCGACGTTTCGTTACTGGATATCAGTATTGTTCCCAGGTATTTAAATTCTTAAACTTTTCTAAATATCTTGCCTCTGACGTTTATATGTGTTCCCTGAGGTCTACCTGCTCTCGCCGTAATCATGTATTTTCTTTTGTCTTCATTTATTTCTAGACCCACCTCTTCTGTCGCCTGCATGATGATTTCACTGCTTTTACTTACAGTTTCTAGATTATCGCCCAGAAAGGCGATGTTATCCGCATATGCGAGCACTTGTGTGACCCCGTTCAGGCATGATCCGGCCATATTGTCGCCTTGTACTTTTCTGATAACATACTCGAGGACAAGGTTAAAAAGACCTGGTGAGAGACCATCCCCCCGTTTTAGTCCGTCCCGGATTTCAAATGGTTCTGAGAGGTGGTTGTCTATTCTAACTCGCCCTTTGTTTTCGTTCATGCAAATTTGAATGAGGGCGGCATATTTTTTCGGGGTTCCCAGCTCAACTACAATATGGTAGAGTCTTTGCCTTGCGACTGAGTCGTAGACTTTTTTGAAGTCAACGAACAGTTGGTGAACCGTCTCTCCGTATTCTCACTTCTTTTCCAGTAGTTGCCTTATTGTGAACATTTGGTCGGTTGCTACCGCATTGGTAGTCTCCAAGTATTTCTTCTGCGTACGGTGTGATACTCGCTATTATGACATTTGTTAGTATTTTGTATGTGGTTGGGAGCAATGATATCCCCCTGTAATTTTCGCAGTCAGATTTGCCGCCTTTTTTGAAGATGGGGCCGACTATTGAGGCTCTCCATTCTTCCAGAGTGACTGACCATATTGTTTTACTCGGTTGGTGGATTTTTCGAGCAGTTGCCTCTCCTCCATGCTTCACAAGCTCTATCGGCATCAGTCGAATCCGGGAGCCTTGTTATTTTTCAATCGATTTATTGCGTCTACAACTTCGTTGAAAGAGGAATCTGGGATCAGAGGCTCGGCTGTATGTACGTTGATGCGTTTATTTGTGATTGATGGTGCGTACATTGAGCAGGTTTTCAAAGTACTGTGGGGGGGAGAAGTATTATTCCGGACACGGGCACACTTCTTCCCAACGTAAGTTCACCAAAGAAGAAACAAAAAACAAACTCCGCAACACACCGTCCACAAGGAGTTCACCAGGAGGAAGTAAAGAAAACACCAGTCGTTCTTAATTAGTTTTTAATTTATTTCACCTTCATTAACTTTAACACGATTGCCAACACGGCTGCTAGTTGCTATACCTTCACAACTTTACGAAAGTACTTTCAAACATTAAATGTGAACCAAGAAGGTTGAATCTTAGCTTTCTTCAAGAAAATAACTACTGTTCATACAGAAAAATAACAATTATTTAGTTATCACTCGGGGATTTTAATTCACGACATTGTGCACCAATAACCATGACGCATCCGCGGTAGGGTTAAGTCTTCGGGGTACAACACGCGTGTCCGCAGCGCTACCGACAGCGGGGGCGGCAACGACCATGGCGGTCGGCGGATGGGAAACGACTCAGCGATAACCATCTCGTGCAGATCTGATTCGCTACGAGGGACATTTTTAGGGGCATTTTTCCTGAGAGCGAAAGTATTTCCCTCCACTAGGGAATAGATTTACCTACCACCAGAGAAACGTAAAGTCTCTCTTGTGGGAACAAGAAAATCAGATATTGTAATGGAGATCATGGTGGTGTGTGTGAGATCGACATATGCGCGGAGGCAATGTGGAAAAACAAGCAGGCATGCGGCAAGGACAAAGAGATCGAGATGATCGTTGTCTATGAAGTGCATCGCGTCTAAATAAATCGAAGAAATGTGGTAAGAGAAAATGCAAATGCATTGGCGGGAAACAATGAGAGTTGGGTTGTAATAATGGGGTTCTGCCTGATAAGTTAAGAAAGAAATCTTACGGAGTCTCCTGTGACTCTATATGTGGGTTTACTGCGACTCCTAATTTTTCCCATCACTAGAGGATGATCGGAGTCGCAATCTGCTCCTCTATATAATCTTACGTCAAGGATATTCGAGTGGTGTCTTTTGTCTATGAGGAAATGGTTTATTTGGTTACGCGTTACGTCGTCAGGTCAAATCCATGTTTTTTTTTGTTCGGTAGGAAGGTGGAAATCTTCAAAAGATACCTCTGGACCGATCCAGAGGCATGCCGGGTAAAATCCATGTGGGTTTATGAATTTGCATGTGCTTGAACATCGTGCTTTTCTCTACCAGATGTTTTGACGCTGCGAACGTGGTAATTCGAATTCCATTATCGTTTGAAACGTCGTGTATGCTTTCTTTATCTATAATTGATTGAAAGATACCTTCCTTTCCAATTTTCGCGTTAAGGTCCCCGAGGAGGATTTTAACATCAAATACTTCCTCTAGGGTCACGTAGAACGTGTCCTCTATTTCTTCGTCGGTAGATTCTGTTGGGGCGTGTGTGTTTATGAATACATAATTGTACCATGGGCCCTGTATTTTAACCACAGACATTCGGTCAACTAATAAATTTCACATCTTTTACATGGGGCGTAATCTTTTTGCTTATGATGAAGCCGGTTCCGAGGTTATGTGTATCCACACGCCAGTGTAAATCCGTTGGTTTCGATTACTTGATGTAGGAGTCGAACTTCCTGAAGCGCGACGATGTCCATTTTATGTTGTTTCGCGTTTTCTACGACCGTCTGTTTCACCCCTGATTTATATAACGTTCGAACATCTCACGTACCGAGGCCTATATCCCGCTTTTTTCGCTTTTCCCTACGTCTTCTTTTTGCCGAGTCGGTATTTTCTTGATGATTTCATTTTTGTTCCCACGAGTCTTGGGGCTACAAATGCCCCTCTTTGATATGGTAAGGTCTGCTTACTATTCTGATTCGACCCCCTTATAATACACCCGGCATACCCCTAGCTGCAAACCATCCAATGGGCATGGTAACGCGTAACACCCTGGATTAGGGGTGGTAGATTTGTGTGTGTTACTCGTCGCTAGCCTGTCTGACATGGGTGGCCCTACTGGAAACGCATACCTCCATCGGCACAGCCTGAGTGATTCATTGCAGTTTAAGCACCCGCACCGAATCAAGGTTTCTACCAAGCGGGAGCTCTAGTTCGTGATAATAAGATAAATAGGAAATCTAATAGGTGTGGCGGTTCCCCCAAACCCCACTATTACTTACCTGAAGAACCCCCATAACTTCGAACCAACCTTATAAGTACTGCTAATGCAGTGGCATTAATCACCTGTAAATGCTTCACGCATCAAATAGATCAAATTTATTTAACTAAAAGTCCCTGTAAAGAATTATAGTGTTTGAAATAATAGTGAAGAAGAACGTGTGATTCGAAATGACGCTATGACAGTTTGAATCACCCAAAAAATTGAACCTAAGCGTTACACATCAGGCTACTGGCCGATTTTTAAATTTGATTTTTAAACCCGACTATACTCCACTGATGGGCTCCTCGATAGTATAGTGGTTAGTATACCCGCCTGTCACCCGGGAGACCGGGGTTCGATTCCCCGTCGGGGAGCCTCTGGCGCAAGACTAATGACCTTGCCCAGAAAAAACAAATCATTATGGAAAATTTAACAAGCCTCAGGACTTGCTAAATAAGGCCAAGACCGGCTCCCGGTTGTAGTGCCGATGATGATGAAGTTTGAAAATGTATTTTGGTGCAGCTTGGGAAATGGATTCTAGGTAAGTTTGGGGACGGATGCTGTTGCATATTGGGAAGTGTGTTCTTTGCATGTTTGCGAATGTGTGCTATTGCAGGTTGGGTTATGGTGACGCGCTGTTAGCGGTCAAAATTGGTTGGAATTGTGGGTTGGTTCGGGGAGCCTCTGGCGCAAGACTAATGACCTTGCGCAGAAAAAATAAATTATTATGGAAAATTTAACAAGCCTCAGGACTTGCTTAATAAGGCCAAGACCGGTACCCGGTTGTAGTGCCGATGATGATGATGATACTCCACTGATGTGAATTGTTATGTTATCGCTAAGGTATACGGCTCTGATGTATTTTCTTATTCGATTTTTCGTTCGGTGCTCTTCACTATTTTGCTTGTGAATTGTGTGTATCTGTTAGAGATGCCACAGAATCCTTACCTTTCATGCATCTCTTCACATACAAATTCCCTATAAGAATTCTTTCCTAACTAATCATAAATCCCTAAACCATCCGGTACTCTGGTATGCCAAGCAATTCCGCTGTCCACGTGCACACCGCATGTCCCTGGCAATTCCAAGGCCTCGGCAGCCTATTGTCCGAGGGACAAAAGCAAACACTAGCGTCTAGTGTCATAAACCGGATTCCTTCGCATGTAAACATGCAGAAAAATTCGATCCCATTTCGTTCAGCAAGATACTGTACATGAACACCCATCGTATACCTAAATTGCCTTAGCATCACCAGCATAATAGCAACACGGCTATTTACCCAGCTGCAATAGATTCACCCATGATTTGTTTTCCAACGAACAAACAATCACAACTTCGTGCTGAGAATATATTTGTATATCCAGCATATACAAATGCAAGCAAATTCGTTTCGGCCACCGACTCAAGATAAGATATCCGATCTCCATTGTATAAATTATCGCAATCCCTTTTAGCATATAATGAGTGGCTGCTATTTACTCAGCCGACCCTCATTACCGGACGATGCATTCGGTCGCTACTTCCTTTGTTCGGCATCCCTTGTCTAAGTTTCGTTTCGCTTTTGACCTGCAAGCGTTATGTAAACAATCTGATCTCAACGATCGACTTCACGCACACCACTACAGGACCTCACCAGTGAGATCCTCTTTCCTCGTTTTCACCACGAGAGGAACACTTTCTCTCTCGGGGAAACTTACCCCATTACCGAGTCGGCTCTGCACGAGCCGTTTATCGCTGAGTCCTTTTCCATCGCCAGACCGAGCTGGTCTGGTCTCCACTACGCTACCGTATCGCTGCGGTACGCGTAAATACGATGGCCACCGTTTTACCATCGAGGGGTGCGATCGGAGTTCGCATCCCTGTGAGTCGTGTGTGTGCAAAATGGCAAACGCCAATATCCTCCGTCCTATCTGTTGGATGTGACATTTAAATCGCATAAAGTATAATAACTCCCAATTATGAGCAAAGTGTAATTTCCGTAATAAGTTTGATGTGTAGTCTGATAAAGTGTGATGTCTACATTAGCGGAGACATTAATAGTGCTTATCTTTAATGTAGTTTGTTTTGCGCCAGCCATTAAAGGAACAAATAAAGTGATGATCTAATTAATAGCTTAAATCAGTGCGTTTGACTTTCTTTCTCGGTATACGTCTCGCCTTGCGGTTTGGAACTTTTACTCACCAGGTGAACTATCTTCCAGCGGAACTTTGTCTTCGTTAAGCTGGTGGAAGGAAGTGAACCGAGTGCCCCTGCCTGGCACAATACTTCCTCCCCACAGGAGCACTTCTCAATAGCAAACACAAAATGTGTTGGTTACTAGCAATTTGTACTAGTGCATAAGTGGAGTCTGGAGCTAACGAGCGAAGCTTCCAGTTCGTGATAATATAGAGAGATCTCCTAAATCTGTATTTCAATGATCAAATAAACTCAGAACTCCTACAGTTTATTGACGTTGTATGAAGTCTTACTGCTCTAAGGGTTGAAGGTACTGCATGGTAAATAATATAATAATTAAAATTACACGACAAACTCAAGTAAAATCAACCAAAGAAAAGCAACAATTATGTAGCGAAGATATTGTCGATTTTCTATTTATAATGTAGTCTCACTCTACAAGTTGTACAATTCCCACATTTCCTTCTCTCTTTATAGGCCCATTAACTTTTTTCACCTCCCCCGTATGACCGTATCATTGAAACATTACAGTTCCATTAGAGCATCGCGTGTGTCCATTTTTCCATTTGGAATCATTTACCCAAACATTATTCATAAGAGGCTTCTTTACGTGAGCGCACAATCAGGATCTATCACGTAAGGGTTCCTCTTAAATGAAAATCCTTGATTTGCCCCTTGATATCCACTACCAAGTAAGAACTACGAATCTTCTTGGCAAGCCTTGAATAAAAATTGCCATATCCGCTTAATCATTATCCGTAAGTATTATCAAACCTGCACTTGCCTCAAAGAATAATACCCTTTAAAGGAAATCACAAAGTGTATATCGTTAGCGAAGACAGTAAGGCAAATCCTACAGTTGAGAATCTATTGATTTATCTAACATACGAATGATGCAGTCATATAAATTTTATTCAATGAGCATTATCATTGCGGTTACACTTCAATAACTTCACATCCGCATGGATGAAATGGTGAAGCTTATTTGACATTTGTTATCTAACATATTTAAAAAGGCTTTTTTGTACTCACCTGATGAAAATACAACGTTAAAGGCTATTTTCTTGGCCATTTTTTATCTAGGTTGGCCTAAATCACTATAATATTAATAACTTATTAATGGACTGGGGGTTAAGTAGGCAGGTCTCGCGATTATCCAAGGACATTGCACGAAAGAAACATGATACACCGCAGAAATAGTAACAAATAAATAATTGAACTAATTAAAACGCACTATGTGATGATGATATCAAATAATCGGAAACTACTTTAGCTGGGACCGAACAGGAACACTTTAGGAATTCAATCGTTTTTTCAACTGCGAACAATAAGGATGTGACTGAAGAGGACTATGCACTCCTTGGAATGATGCGACCTCTGCCGGATAGAACAAAGGTGAATTCTTGGGCATGCGCCAAGACCAGTCAGGTGTTTTACGACTTTTCAAGCATGCCACGTGGGTGTAGATTTGTTTATTGTTTGGGTTGTCCGACAGAGAACCGGCATTCTGTCCCACTCCGCACCGCTTTCGTTATCAATACGCATTCATAAGGAATGAGCCAAAAAACAATTGTACATCTGGAACGTTGCATTCACTGGGCGCACGTAAGGACGTATTTTGCCGCATCTTATTTCCTGCTCTTGGCTCTTACTCAGCTGCAGTCACTTATAAGAGATATTATTACTATTGTTATTAATCCTACGCTTTTTTTCTCCAGTTTCCATTTGGGGTTGTGCCTGTGTAATAATATATAGTTTCTGATACACATATGGCAAACATCTCATGGTGTAACCAAGTTGGGGCTTTCGATTATGTGTATGTACATTACTCGTGTTATTCGTGAGAAATAGTGCACGTAGTGGAAAGTCTGCAAACATTCTCATAAATTAGATAGCCATAGTACTCCGGGTATGCTTAATAATTAATATTTAAGTTCACCTTCGAATATCCCCACAAACACGATAATTATGCCAACACAAACTTAAATCACTGGAAGTGTTTACTCTGCGTCATGCCCTCTAATAATTTACAACACCATCGTCTACTTTCCCATGAAATTTTAAGGCATTTGAAAAAAAAAAATGGGTGGCGAGAGGGCCGACTTTAGCGAGACAAGGACATATGTGTCCTATCTTGTCTCTGACTTCTGGTCATCTTGCGATAACCAGAATCACCCACATCCGTGAGGATGTTGGGCTCGGTCTCGCGATCTCTGAAAAGAAAAGAGAAAAAGGGGGTATCCAAGGATAGTGTGGACAGTGTTAGTCCGGGTGTTCTCTAACTACTTTTATAGAGGGATGGTGGGAAAGAAATCGTACAAGACCGGTAGGTCTTGGGTGCGGTAGTAAACGCAGATCACGTCTTTGGCGTCTGATAATCTGCGCTTTGGTCGGTGTGTATGTTTGTGTTTGTGCCGTCTTGTACTGTGCGTTCGTGTGTGTGGTTTGTTAATAGTAGACCCTATGGGATGGGTCCAGGAATCCTCTATTATAGAGGGGAATGTTGTTGGGAAGGGTGCTTTCTTCAGTTTTGTACTGAAGAAGATATTGTGGGGGTTTGATCTAAAAGAGAAAAGATCGAGAGAGAGAAGGGTCAAGAACGCAAGAGTCCCGTACAAGTAGGTTCTCGCTGTTCTGAATGTTTTCGAGGTACTTATATGCTAATTGAAGCAAGTACTCGTCGATAGGGGTAATGGAGGCGCCTTCGTATAGATGAGAGTTGGGGTTATGACGACCGTCAGGCCTTCTAGAATGATTGGTGCATCTTCTGAGGAGTTTCCTTTCGAAAACCCGAAGTCTTTCCATTTGAGCCGAATATATGCAGGACCATATGGGAAAGGCGTACGATATTCCAGATCGGATTAGCTGCTTATAGCAGAGAAGTTTAACTTTTGTGTCAACTTTGTTCCTCCACTTCAAGATGTTGTGCAGTTGCTTAGACCGACCGAAGCCCCTTTGAAGAATGTGGGTCACATGTTTGATGAAATTCATTTTTGGGGTATAAGTGACCCCAAGATATTTCATCCTGTCCTGTGGTCTAATCGTAGTATCCCCCATTTTTATTCGAATATTCTGTGAATATCGAGAAGTAGGTTGGGAGTGTTTACTACTCAGAATTATAGCTACTGCTTTGGATGGGTTAAGTCGAATTTTCCATCGACTGTAATACTGATACAGTTCGTCCAGATGACGGTTGAGGCGGTTTGTTGCGAGTTTTGGCCTTTTGGATGACGTGTACACTAGGACGTCATCCGCATAGCAAATCTGTTTTACTCTACCATCCACAGGGCGAGGAATATCTGAGGTGTAGATATTAAATAAGATGGGGCCTAGAATGGAGCCCTGTGGTACGCCTGCAGCGGCGTTAAAAGTTGAGGAAAGATTTCCATTCACTCCAACTTGGAAGGTTCTGTTTCGAACGAACTGGTAAATGATACCACATAGCGTTCTACTGAGGCCAGTATTCAATAATTTAAAAGCGAGTCCTTCGATCCAAGTCGTGTCAAAAGCTTTTTCAATGTCTAGGCTCACCGCAACGGTGGGTTCCTTATTAAAGAGCCGCACGCAGACGTGGTTTTGAAATATGTTGAGAGCCATAGTGGTGCTGTGCGCTCTTCGAAATCCAAATTGGAAATCAGGTATTAGGTGCCTGGCACTGACAAAGTTATTTAGTTTCTCGTATATGAATTTTTCATATATTTTGCTGATGCAAGTGAGAAGCGAGATAGGGCGAAAGCTTGAGGGGTGATACGTTGGTTTCCCAACTTTTGCTATTGGACAAATAATAGCGTGCCTCCAAGCTTGGGGAAAGTACCCCAAGTTGTAAGCATGGTTGAACAGAATGGAGAGCTTTATAAAGAATAAGGCAGAAAGCCTTCGCAACGAGTGGTATGACATGTTGTCGATACCGGGTGACTTCTTGGGTTTCGAGATTTAACCAGGCTCTGTAGGGTATTTGGTGTGATGAAACCGTGACCATTATCACGTGTGTCATTGAAGTATGCACTGTTAGTTGGGTTAAAGACAACAATTGGCTCATTGAAGTCGTCCAACTTACTGTGGACCTCTGAACTAATGATCGCATTAGTATCCGGGTCGCCATCTTGGAGAGTAAGTTTGTGATTGTTTTCGAAGGTCTCTCCGATCATATTTGCTTTATTGGTGTCGTTATTAACAACAACACCATTGTGTATGATTGGCCCAGTGATACGGGAAGACCCACATATCTTTTTAACATTTTTATAAACATTCTGGTCCATCTGAATACCCCTCAGTTTGTTTTTCAACGATTGGTACGATTGTTTTGGATTCTCTGTTTTATCAGTGTACCAATATTGTGAATAATGGATCGCAATAATGGCTCCCTTTGCGTAAAGCGATAACGATATCTCATTCTGCAGAGCTTTTTACGCTCCCGGATGAGACGAAAAGTGATGTTGTCATGGGGAATCTGATAAGTCTTTTCAAGTTTGTACTTCGGGACATGAGTCTCCGAAGTTTCAACTAGAATCTCGTGAAGTCGTTTTGCAGCGTTGTTTATCTCAACCGTCGTTAGGTTCCTGTCAGTGGGAAGAGAGAATTGGTGGAGTTTATCGTTCAATGTAATATTGAAGTTGTCCCAATTTGTCCGTCCATAATCGGGTATGTATCTGATATGAGCCCGGGATGCTCGATAGCCGCGAATGAATGTGGTCACAGCGTTGTGGTCAGATACACAGGCTGAAACTTGAGGAGTGTGATTTGTGGAAGTAAGTCTTTGGACACAAAAAATATGTCCAGAATTGAGTTACCTCGAGTACCAACCGTAGGTGCGACTATTTCGAAGTTGAAGGCATACGTGTTTTCGGTGTACCATTGGTACAGTTTTGTGCCATTTGGGCAAGAGACAGAGTTGTTCCAGTGGGGATGTCTGAAGTTAAAATCGCCGCCTATGATGAAGGGTGTATGCCCCGAGGTCCTTATTAGTTTGCCGATATCTTCGGAATTAATGGGTTTTATGTGAGTGGTATACGGAGTATATATTCACTCTACCATTATTAGCCAGATGCAGTTCAACGTGTGGGAGGTCAATAGCTTCATGGCGAAGTCCGCTATTAACCAGTATACAAGTGCCACCTCCGTTGATGGTGGGACCGTCAGTGAGAATTCGATCTCTTCGAATCATGGAGAAGTTTGGGAATACGGGACGGTGACATGGATGCAACCTAGTTTCGGTTACAAGTACCACATCCGCCCGGTTATCCTTTATGAAGTCAGAAACTATCATACGCTTGAAAAGCGAAACAATGCAGTGAAAAGGAGTGCCTCCCTTTCAGCCTCGGTTGTTAGTTTCTCATATCGGGGTCGAATATCTTCAATCAAGCGGGAGAAACTAAGTAGTTTCTCGAGCATTGAAGATTGCCCCCTCGGAGGCTTTTGCACCGCCGCTTGAATTTGGGGCGTCGTGTTGGCCTTTACCGGGGCTCTCTCGGGACTTGAATATGTTTTTGAGAGGGAGGAGTTGGGAGAGTTTTTATATTCCTTGCTTGTTGCCCCTTAAGCATGTCGGCAAATGTAAATCCATTTTGGATGAAGTGTTGTGTGGCCTGTTTTCCGAAGTCTGAGTTGGCTGTTTGCTTAGCTCGAGTCTCCTTGGATCTTTGAATAATTTCTTTATATTTAGGACAATTCCTGTAACTAGCCGAATGTCCTTTCTTGCCGCAGTTGGCAGTGTTATTTCATCGTGCACATTTGTTGCGGGGTCGTATTTTGCTAGCGGCAGTTCGCACTTGCCAATATCGTGGGATTCTCCGCAACGAACGCAACGGCGACTCATGTTGCAGTTTCGGGAAACATGCCCGAAACGTTGGCAACGTCTGCATTGAGGCATTTCACTGTTTGGAAATACCTCGAAGACAACTTGCTGATGCAAGATTGGAAGCGACTTTGTCCGTATTATGGAATCTATGTCGGTCCCCAGGGCAAGGTGAAGCTCCCATATGTTCACCTTGCTGTATTTTTCCGATCTGATTTTCACAAACCGTTGTGGGGGACAGAATTTTTTGACGTCCGTGAAGTTGACGTTGGGAAATGTTGCCTCGGGCAATTACGATGTCGTTCTTTTCCCAACAAGAAGCGACTCGTTTTAGAAGGATGGTCCTGGACTTTTCATCGCCCGGTGTGAAAGTGTAATAATAAGTTTCTTCGCCCTTGGGCAGGTCAGACCACTGTGTCGTGTCAGCTAAATTTCCTCTAACCAACAGTAACGTTAATGAGAAAGCTCCCAAAAGAACAGTATGGTTCTACGAGAAAGCAAACTGGGAAGGTCTGAACGACTTTTGTGGGAGGTTAAATTGGTCGTTATTTTTTCTCAATAACGATGATGACTCTATATCAGACACATTGACAGACACGATCCAACTTTGCATGCAAACCTTTATTCCACACAGGGTAAAGAGTATCAAACCCAAGATAAATATGTGGTTAGATTCCGGGTGCAGAGAAGCTATTAAGGTTAAAGAGTTGAGCTTCCGGTTGTATAAATCAAACAATACTGAGGAAAACCCAAAAAGATTTAAGAGAGCTAGAAATGACAGTGTGGCGTTTTTAACAGATACACACAATATGCGAGCAAATAGTGAAGAACACAGAAAGGAAATTCGAATAAACAAAGCATCAGGGCCGTATACCATAGCGATAACATAACAATTCCACATCAGTTGAGTGTACTTGAGTTTAGAAATCGTATCCGTACACGCGGCCAGTAGCCCGATACTTCATTGCTTCGCTTCTCACGCATTTCATCGTGTGTTCAATTCACCTTCTTCACTATCGTTGCTTAACGCAACAACCCCGACGTGATCTGTACACACGCACACACACACACACACTTTCCCATAGTAAACAGAACTTTACGACTACGATCACGACTTCCGCATGAAGCACCGGCCCACTCGCCTGCTCCGACGTCCTCTCGTTCGCGCGTTCCTCGCTCCATCGTTAATCGTAACAAAGCTACTGAGAAGGGAATAGTGTGGCGTTTTCAACAAATACACACAATATGCAAGCAAATAATGAAGAACACAGAAAGGAAATTCGAATAAGCAAAGCATCGTGGCCGAATACCATAGCGATAACATAACAATTCCACGTCAGTTGAGTGTACTTGAGTTTAGAAATTGAATTCGTAAACGCGGCAGTGGTCTGATGTGTTAAGCATTGGTTCAATTTTTAGTGATTCCAACTGTCATAGCGTCAGTTCGAATCACACGTTCTTCACTAGCATCGCAAATGCTATAACTGCAATGCGTATATTCAATGCGCCAAGTTCATGCATGACCAGAGAGTGAGATAAAAAATACTACACTCTCCCACAGGTAGTAGAAGCTTCTGGGCATTTAAGAAAACCATTGAAAACTCAGTGTCTTTATCCATTCCATCGCTTATAGTCGATGGCAGACCAGTTACCACTGCAATAAAGAAGGCGAGTCTACTTGCTGCACATTTTGCAGCCAACTCAAAGTTGCCTGATACCACATCAGTTCCGTCTCTACTTGAGCATAAGCAGCACACCGTGAGCCAGATTCACTTCCGAACGCGTACTGTTGCCCGCACACTCAAAGAGCTAAACGCAAACAAATCCGCTGGTCCGGATGGCATTCCTCTCGAAGAGATGGTGCTCTTCACTCCCTAAACCACTCCGGAAACTCTTCCATTTATCTTATTCTACTGGTCGTTTTCCAAATAGATGGAAGTCAACGAACATTCAGCCAATCCCCTAAAAGGGCGACAAATCATCTCTCTCTCTCTTCCCTTCGACCCATAGCACTAACTTCTATTTTCTTCAAGGTAATGGAATCACTTGGCTCCTCGATAGTATAGTGGTTAGTATACCCGCCTGTCACGCGGGAGACCGGGGTTCGATTCCCCATCGGGGAGCCTCTGGTGCAAGACTAATGACCTTTCCCGGAAAAAACAAATCATTATGGAAAATTTAACAAGCCTCAGGACTTGTTAAATAAGCCCAAGACCGGTTCCCGGTTGTAGTGCTGATGATGATGATGAATGGAATCACTTATCAACCGTCAACTTTCGAAATATCTGGAATCAAATGACCTCCTCAATGACCGGCAATATGGCTTTCGTAGCAACAGGTCCACAAGAGATCTGATGGCGTACCTTACAGAAAAGTGGAGCCATTCCATCCACTACCCCGGTGTAAGCAAAGTAGTCGCATTGGATATTTCAAAAGCCTTCGACAGAGTTTGACATCCATCCCTATTGTCAAAATTACATTCATATGGAGTGGACAATTCCCTGATCCAATGGATAAGAGACTATCTTTCTGGTCGTTCAATCCAACTGGTTCTTGTTGGTGTCAAATCTGTCTCCCATCAAATTAATGCAGGTGTTTCCCAGAGTTCGGTACTTTCACCCACTCTCTTCCTCATCTTTATAAATGATCTCTTGTCAATTACTCACAGCCCTATTCACTCGTTTGCTGATGATAGCACGTTGAATTTTTCATACTCATACGAACACTCCCGTCCAAACTCTTGGAACCTGACTACCAACCAGCAACTTATGCTTGATACATTGAATTCAGACCTCAACAAGATATATCAGTGGGGATTATCTAACCGAGTAAAATTCAATGCCTTAAAAACTCAATGCTGCCTCCTGACGTCAAAGGGGAACCCCAAAGTAAATATACTGTCTTATTTTATTAATTTCGACTCATAATTGGAATGACCACATATTTGAAGCTGCGAAAAGTGCAGCCAAATGTATGGGGTTCCTTAAGGGATGCAAAAGATACTTCACTCCATCCAACCTGGCCACTATTAACAAGGCGTATATTCGTCCCCAAATGGAGTTCAACTCCCATATTTGGTCAGGCGCACCCAAAACTGCACTACACGTGCTCGACAGGATGCAAAAGCGAGCAGTGAAACTTATTGGGGACTCAGCCGTAAGTCGATCAATTCCGTCATTAGAACACAGGTGCAACGTATAATGCTTATCTATTTTCTATAGGTATTATCACGGTCGTTGCTCAACTGAACTTGGTGAATGTGTTCCGCCCCTTCAGTTTTCCCGCGATACCCGTCAATCTGTGAATGCGCATCATTTCACGTTGAAAGTGGACTTCAGGCACACAAATAAGCATAGAGAGTCATTCTTTAGCCGAACCAAACGAATGTGGAATGTTCTGCCTGATCATGTGTTTCGTGGTCGTTGTGATGTCCAGACACCTCCTTTCCTTATCCGCTCGCACTGTGCTCTGACATTTAAGGGTACTTCAAAATCCCCTTTTGTGCGCGCGTTATTGTAAAACAATAAAAACAAATAAAAAAAACATGCTCGTCTGCGAATGCTGTCGTCAAAGACATGATTACGAGCAGAACCCCAAACATGTAAACAGTAGTCGAGCGCGGATCCAATGGGAAGCTGAGGTCCACCATGTTGGCTGTTTTGCAATACAGATCTCGACTTAGAGTGCCGACCGAATTTCATATCAGCTGGTGCAACATTAATGCTTTAACTGAACGATCGTTTCCAAGTGAAAGAACTAACGTACACTCTTGTCGTACTTAATACTTTGCTAATCAATGGCATCAATAAACCATTATTGTGAGACCACATAGGATTCTAAGGCACACCGGAGTTACTGATAAAGAGATCTGAAAACACGCTGTTGAATATCTCGGTGTCGGACGAAGAATGTCGTCGGTGGAGATCCTTTGTGTTCCGCCGAACGAGGAATGTCGTCGGGGAATAACGAACGATGAGCACGGTGCGAGGAATGACGCAATGGCGTCCGACCCAACGATGCCTGAAACCAAATGGGTTTATAAATTGTAAGGAACAGCAATACCTTTTGATAATCTTCCAACTTGAAGATCCCGCTAGATAGATGTATTTGCTTGTCCCTCCGTATGGTGATGATCACAAGGTTAGCGTTGGGCTTCAGCAGCGAATCCAGACTTTGCGGCACATTTAGTAGACATATTTGTATGCATGAACTAGTTGACTTGCGAAAACTTAGATAACTCATCAACTCAAATGAAAACTTACAAATTCTCGATTGACTTATCGCTGAACACAACTTTATTCTTTACAAAGCAAAAAGCCACATGGTGGCGTGCAAAAACCAATTAAAAGTTCATATAAATGTTGTTTTAAAACAAATTACAAAACGTTGATCATGTAAAAAATCGAACAGATAGCAGATAGCAGATAGTTGATTGTTGATTGACAGTTGTTTGTGCCCTGTCATCGAGTTGTGGTGAATATGTTTGTCGGGGAGAGTACTAGACGATGTACTAGATTCTCCCCGAGCATATAATTATGAATCCGCAACACACGCCGTCCATAACATCCCACAACGATTGATTTTTGAGGATACTCTCTATTCAATTGGACAATTGTAGAGACAGTTCATAAGAATGAAGCTTATTTAGTAAGGAATTTTCCAGACGCGACCAAAAGCTTTGGAGATGTCCAATGTAATTACTTTGAGTTACCATGATTTCCAATTGCAGCTGTCAAAGCTTACACGGTTTACCGTGGATTGCCTGCTATTTAATCAGTATTGATGATCATTTAGGTGCCCACTATTCCATTTCAATATTTAATTAACTCGGAATTGACCACTTTTTCCATTCCCTTGAACAACATGGCTAGTAAAACTATCGCCCGGTAATTTTGTGGGACACACTTTCTTTGGAATTGGTTAAATTTCCATATGCATCTGTGACCTTTGTTTCTTTTCTTGTCTTTTCAATGATCCCAATCCAAAGATCAAACAAAATAAATGGACAACAGTCAGGCTAGATTTGATGTTAGGCGACTCTAGATGAGGTCGAGGTAATTTCGAGTTAGTGTCTGTTGTATATATATTTACAATATAAAGTTTGGAATAAAGCAAAAGAAATTGAAAAGTGAAAATTAGACTGTTTTTTAAAGACGACAACGGTAGCCCAATCTTCCGGCAGACCCCTGAAGCACGGCCGTGCACCAGGAATATTACAAAATGGTGGCAGCGGTGGGATTATTCTGAACATCCCCTACCAGAGTACGGTAAGATACTAACATCCCCTACCTAAATCATGTGTGACTCGAATATATATGTATAACATTTTCAAGTGAACTGTTTGGAAATTTTTATTAAATTCTATAGAGATTGACAATAAATTAATATAAACAAGTAGTCTTTTGATAAACCGTTCTAATCTACAAAACACTCGAGTAACTGTAGTTAATATTATCAAGTGAACTGTGCTAAATTTTATAGAACGTGACAATGAATTTACGTCAATAAGGGAATAGTGACTGAAAAAAAATGTAAATGGTCTGCGCAAACGATTTCTCACCAGCTACATGTCCAAACAAAGGTACAAGATGACAACATCCAGAGCAGCATCTCACTCAACAGCAGCGGCAACACCCAAGGTATGTATATTTTTTAAATTTTATATATTTTTTATATTATTGTTTAATCCAAAGAGGATAAATGAGAACGCATAATTTAAAACGAAAATGTAAAACCTTATACAAATAGACGATTCCTCACCAGCTACAAGTCCAAACTTGAAAACATCAAGAGCAGCATCTCACTCAACAGCGGCAGCAACACCCAAGGTATATATATTTTTTTTATTTTATATATTTTTTTTACTATTGCTTAATCGAAAGGGGATAAATGAGAACGCATAATTTAAAGCGGAAAATTAAAACATTATACAAATAGACACATATAAATATCCCAAGTTATTGAATTAAAATTTTGCGAAGGTGAAAATATTAACAAATTTAAATGTATTTTAAAGGGACTCACACACCCTAAAAACTAAACATTTTAACATACATACAAATATACATCTTCTTTTATATACTTCTAATATAAAGAAACCTATAGCGCCGACAAGGCACCCTGTGAAGCCACCAAATAACCGTTGCGGTTCTTCTTGAACAGTTGCAGGATGTAACGCTCCGGGAACATTCACCTGGGAGCGAGTTCCACGGGTTTCCTGCTCCGCTGAGAGGTGAACCCCAAATTGGTGCGATCCATCGTATTGTCTTGTGGAGCGCATATAAACCGAATTGTGCGGAACAATACCACAAATCTCCGAAGAACAGCACGCATAATAATATCTGTAAAAGAGACAGACGTCAGCTATGCGCCTTTGATGAGCTAGCGACTGTAGTCCCGACCTCAGCGCCCTGTCCCCGATCAGGGGGATCGCTTGTCCCTACATGCTCTCAAGTAGGTTGAGAGTCGATCTCAGCTGATGCGACGTTGATACACTAATCAGCCGACCACTCGAAAAAGAGAAAAAAAATCATACTATCATCCGCAAACTGACCACTCGGTTATCCATGGACTCCAAGATATCATTTACGTGAAGCAAAAACAAGGTTGGAGCCAGAATAGATCCATGAAGCGTGCCGGAATTAACAGGAAACAGATCCAAAGACTCGCCGTCTACAGC
This sequence comes from Microdon myrmicae, assembly GCA_963931805.1. Lineage (NCBI taxonomy): Eukaryota > Metazoa > Arthropoda > Insecta > Diptera > Syrphidae > Microdon > Microdon myrmicae. The sequence goes on from OZ007496.1 coordinate 37,758,760, forward strand.
AACCCCTATCAATCGATTTTCTAGGAAACTCTTCGTCCAGTCGCAAAGCTGTTGGGGAAGTTTGTATGGACGAAATTTGATCAGCGATGCCCCATGCCAGACGCGGTCAAAAGCATTGGAGATATCCAATGCAACCGCTCTTGACTCACCATGCCGCTCAATCGCAGATGTCCACATATCGGTCATAAGGGTCAAAAGGTCTCCCGCGGACCGCCCGCCATGGAATCCGTTGCACTACAAATACTTAGTTAACTCGGCGTTGATGACTTTTCCATCACCTTAGATAACACAGACAGTAATGCTATCAGCCGGTAATTTTGTGAGAGACACATTTCCCCTTCTTTGAGATTGGCTGAACTCGAGCGATTTTCCAAGAGGTAGGAAATGTCCTCCGTGCATAAGATAAGCGAAAGTGTCTGCAAAGAACCGGCGATAGTTCTGAAGCACAGTTCTTAAGGACTATTGCTGGTATTCCGTCCGGGCCGGTTGCCTTCTTACGGTGCAGTCCGTGTAGAATATGTTGAATAGTACGCGGGAGTAATGGTTTTCGAGTACTAGCCGAAAACTAGAGTCACGCCTACGGTATGACGACCAAATCTTCCTTTAATAGCACAAAAAAAAATTCTAGGTAACAAAATCTATAGTCACTCTTTGCTTTTCATTCACTTTTATTTTATTTATTGTTTCTTTTATTACATCAATTTACCTTTCCTTCTTTCTCTTTAGTCTATTCACAATTCCCTTCAGGCAATAATTCGAAATTCACTATATACATCGTTCTGTTACATCAATTAACTTATATATAATGTTCTTTAATCTATTCACAATTTTCTTCAGTTAATAATTTGAAATTCACTATATACATTTTTATGTTACATCAATTAATCTTTATATATTGTTCATTAATCTATTCACAATTCTCTTCAGTTAATAATTTGGAATTCACTATGTTCATCTTTCTGTTACATCAATGAACTTTTATACATTGTTCTCTAATCTATTCACAACTTCCTTCAGTTAATAATTTGGGTTTCACTACACTTATCTTTCTGTTACATCAATTAACCTTTACATATTATTCTTGTATCTGCCTCCTCTATTATTATTATTCTTTTATCAGCCTCCTCTCATCAATACCCGACTCAGTTAACCTTTTGTCCGATCTCTCACCGACAACCTTTCCCATCGCTATCTCTAATCTTTCTCCCTGCTATTTTTCTTTTGCCCCTGCTTGTTACCTTGGGGTCAACACCTCCCGATGACGATAACGCAATTTCATTTCGCAATGACCTAATTTCCGATTTTCGATTTCAATTCGCAATTTCGCTTCCGCAATCGCGAATTGACCCAATTAATTCTTTTCGTTTTGTGGCTCATGCCGGAATATGCAGTTAATTGCTTTTGCTTTATCTGGTAATTGTTTCGACCTATGCAATTAATTGCTTTTATGCGTTATCGTTCTGGGGGTCATTCGAGTTTAGAATCGGGTGGCGTTTTTCTGCTTGAGTGTGTCAATGACCTCATCTACATTATCTTTGCCTATGATGTCACCGACACACTTAACACATCCTTCATCGAAGACCGCACCGACGCGATCGCAGGTGGTTCCAAAATCCAGCATCGAGGTTTGAATTCGCGGAAAGTAAATTTACGAACACATTAGCTTTATCTTTTGAATTTGTGACTAGTGTCCCGCTGTCCATACACTAACGCGCGAATAGAGGATGAACCCAGGTTACTGCTGACAGCCCATACCATTGGCCAGAAGGGACGCGAACCAGTTGGGCAGTCAAGGAATTTGTTGGTCACTCTGTCGTTGGTATCAATCGTCTGGTTGCACGCGTTTCTGATTTGAACGAAATTCGTTCTGTGAACATCGGTGGGATTGGGGCCCCATTTTTTACACGCTCTATTTTTGCCGCTGTAATCTGTTCACATTTTTTATCAAACCAAGTTTTATGAGGTGAATTTCAATTGATGGAATGCGGAATGTAGATCTCGATCCCGAGAAGAATAATCTCTGCCACCGACTTCGAGGATGCGTTAACATCGGAATCTCCGGAACACAACTCCGACCACGGAAAGGATGTGAAGAAATCCCGCAAGTCGCTCCAGTTGGCAGAACCATACCTCCATACATGGCGAAGCTGCTTAGCTCGGTTATTCGGTTGAAATGCAAGTGGCTGCGCGACCAATACCAAACAGTCACCCCAGTTTCCCTGTGGCGCAGAAACCTTTCGGTATAAATACTCGGTTCGGGTGTCAAAAACAGATCCAGGGTGTTCGTATAATCACCTCAGGTATCCGGCACTCCCGTAGGTTCCTCCACGAGTTGTATCAAATTGCGGCTACCAGCAGACATCTTCGCCAGCTTCCCAGCCTCGTTGGTTCTGTTAGAATGTACCAACCAGCCGGAGTTGTGTACATTAAAATCGCGAAGGACGCCAATTTCAGAAACCAGCTGGTTGATTTGTATCCAGTCGACGGTGCGTGAATGATGTTCGAAAAGTGTCACTAGTCTACCGTCGTTCGGGGAGCGTTAAACACAACAAATAAATTTAACAGAATTGCTCAGCGCGACCTTCAACCACATGATGTCCAATTTATTGGGTTCAAATGGCTCCATCCTTTGGCAAGCAAGATCAGATCGCGTGAAGACGCAGACTCTACCCCTAAAACGGAATCCCGAATGCAAGTCGTATCCTGAGCAAAGAAGATATTTCGAATCAGAATCGACCTGGGACTCAGTTAGGGCAAGAATATCAGGTTTCGCTGTTTGAAAATATTGGCGGAGAGGGTTTGCATTCCCATTGGTGAAACCGATGCCCTTGATGTAACAAAATGCCATTATCAGTCGAACGTCGACAGAGTTTCGAAAACGAACCCGATTACGCGATGAAGAATTTCTTGAAGTTCGGTTAATTATCATAACATTTGCTCATCCTTCAATCATTCAATTGGGCGTACACTGGATTCATTTTGGGGATATGGATGTGGTGGCGAGCGGACGGCCACCAATAACGCAAGGGAAACGAGGCGACCAGGGAGATAACGTCCAAGATGATGCGGCAGAACACCCTTCGGTAAAGTCCTTGAATTTCAATTACGAACCCGCGAATGGCGAAACAAACTAGCCAGTGGTCAGGAATGTCTAATATTTAGTTTTATTTAACTAAGTAAGGCAGGTAAATCGATCTTATTTTGGGGAGCTTGGTGCACACGGTGTCAGGAGTTGGCAGAGACTGACCAAAAACCGTTGGTCACATTTGAATTTGGGTGACAGTTCGATGGCGTCCCTAGGCGATGACGGCTGACAGGCGTGTGGTGAGTATGCTGGTAGGCGAGTGTACTAGAAGGTGGACGTACTAGATTCTCCCCGATGTATTTAGTTGTAAATCCGCAACAGGATGGATGATATTGGGATGAGTGGTAATGGAAGTATATATGAATATAGGTAACATTTGCAGTGTGTCATGTATATTTTATTTCTAGTTATTACTTTTTGTTGCAAATATATTGTGACGCATATGACAATCAGTACTAGAATATTCTAGAAAGTCCAAAACAAAGTACTAGAATATTCTAGAAGTAGTGGAAAACTGGAGACTATGAACAGTAGAAAATTCAAGGCTATGGAACGGGCGGAAACGAAACGCGGAATCCGAATGAGGAAACGGTATAAATACGTCGCATGAAGAAAAAGTAAGAAGTAAGAAGTAAGCAGTAAAAGAGGCGATAAGTATGGAAGCGATAATCAAGAAATCGTTAAGTGTACGGTAAAAGTAACGCTTGTTATTAACGGACTTATAAAGTGTTACATTAATTCATTTATTACAAATAATTAATCCAGCGAACCCTAAGCTCGCTAGAATTGGTGTCAGAAGTGGGATTAATTATTGGTGAAGTAAATAAGTCTGTGAAAGTGTGTTGTGACTATGTCAGATCTACATTTGGAGGATCTTTGCGTTCCTGAGTTGAAGAAGGAACTTGAGGACCGGAATGTGGATAGCAGAGGACAGAAGCAAATTCTTCGACGGCGTCTGCAAGCAGCAATGGAGGAAGAGGGTATTGATGTCGACACATGTGTTTTGACGATTGGGCCAGACTGTCCGGATGGAGAAAAAACAGCGAGTCAAGATGGTGCCAATGTAACGGAGAAGAGTTCGCCACAGTTGGACATTTCGGAGGTGCTCAGGATGATGATGACAAAATTGGACGCCCCAGCTACAGATATTAATTCGAAATTCGACGCCCAAAATTCAAAATTGGACGCGCAAGCTGCAGATGTTAATGCAAAGTTGGATGCCCAAACGCAGTGGATGAAATGTAATTTTCAACACTTTAAGGAAGAAATTCAGTCAAAAATTCGGAACGAAGTAGAAAATCTGGACCTAAAAGTCACCGATGAAATAAGGCAAATCGAAAAGAGACGAGTGTGATGAGAAAAATAAGACATCGCCTAGCAATCAACATGACTACCAAGGCACAAGGATGCAACCACCAACCTTCGATGGAACGGGACCCTTCCCCGTATTCATACGTCAGTTTGACGCTGCGGCTAATTATAATAAGTGGTCGGATGAGCAAAAGTCAACATCACTAAACTTGTCACTCCGCGGGGCGGCTGCAGAATTACTACAACCCATACCAGCAGAGAAGCAAACAGATTTCCAAGTGGTAAGAGACGGCCTTGAATCTAGGTATGTCGACAACCACATGCAGCAGGTCTACCGCATGCAACTGCAGAGCAGAATGCAGAAACCTGGAGAGAATCTTCAAAAGTTGCAGGCAGACATTGAGCAAGTGGAGGTGGGTGGCAGCTGTATGACCTAATCGCAGCCTCACAAAGTTTGTGATTTTGGATTGGGTCAAGTTAGTTGGCTAACAAGGGTGAGTTTTGAATGGGTTTACTGTGGGGGTTCTTTAAAGCATTTCCAAAGAACCACCCTTTTCCTTTAAGAGGGTATTCTGGTCTAGACGCATGAATTTAACGCAATTTTTGAAGTGCTGTAAAAAAAAAGCAATCAATATTTTTAGTATTCATTTTTTTATAGGATGTTTATTAATATAATACATTAAGAATACAGTAAAAAAAATTGAAAATAAAAAATTTAAAATTCAAAAGTTAGCAGCTGATGAAGTGCGGGATCTCAAAAAGTTGGCACGCGACCATACCCACGATTCAACCCTCCTAGGAATCTGAAAAAAAAGAAAAAAGATTATTAATTTACAGAAATGCCTCTATCGTTGGAACTAAAAAATGACGACTGCTTGAAAAAAAAAATTAACATATAAAAATAGTTAACATTGAAATTTAGGGATTAGGATAGTTCATGCAATAGAGAAGTCTATAAAGAAGACATATACTAAATTTGAAGTAAATCGGTTCAGTAGAACTTGAAAAATCGTGGGTATTGTTTTAAAAAAGAGTTTCGAGAAAAACAAACTTTTTAAATTTAGAATTTTTTACCTTCAATTTTTTTTACTGTATTCTTGAAATATTAATAAACATCCTATAAAAAAATGAATAGTAAAAATATTGATTGCTTTTTTTTACAGCACTTCAAAAATTGCGTTAAATTCGTGCGTCTAGACCAGAATACCCCCTTAAATCAACCCGTCCTTCCCCTCACTCAACAAAGCCATTTCACTTACCTGCAATCGAGCAGCGTAAGCTACCCTTCATTACCTTTTACCTGGAAAGTAAACCCTCAGCAAGGCATGCATATCAATTGAATCATTCCATTCATAATACATGAACCATATACCAACCCGATCAGCTCAGCTCGTCTGGAATCATGATTGGTAAACACACACCAATCTTTCAGCGTGTTCTTGTTCCAACAATCCGTTGGTCCATTAAAAAGACATGCCGGGAAACTTGCTTGCTTGCAGATCTGCAAGCCAAATTTCCGACGATGATCGCCTAAACCGACAGCCGATCATTGAGTTGGACACGATCATAATTGTTGTTTAAACAGTCAAATCAACGGTCGTGTCCCACGATCGGTTTTCCCAAGCCAACCACACAGTAGCCTCACTTTGTTTATTTTACCTACCGTCCGTTGGTCCATGGCCACTCTGGGTAAGTCGTATGTCAAATTCCTCATGATCGGTCACCCAAGCGACGAACGATCATCGAGTTTCACACGACCCATTATTGTTATTTAAACATCAGTATAATCCTTTAAAAAAAAATGCGCAACAACTATGACTATCTGGAGTTTAAAAAAAATCAAATTATTAAAAACGATTTATGAATTAAAATCGTATTTTAAATGATCGTTATTACTTTTTGTAATGAAAATAACTACGTGCTAAAAATCAAAACTAAAAACCCAGTAACTACTCGTTATGATGACACAACTACGTTACCGACGCAATTGAATTGAATGGAATATATCATCTACTTCCAAAAATAGATTGCAGTTGTCATATAGGAACACGTCGACCTGTACCTGTGAAATATATTTTGTGAAACACCGGCTTAAGTTAAAGGAATTTCGGTGACATGGGTGAATCAAATCACAAATATAGTATATTGCTCCCAACTTATAACGAAAAGGATAACCTCCCGATAATTATTTGGCTGATAGTAAAATACATGAAAGAAAAGTAAGGCGCATCCATTAATAATCGGGAAAAACTCCTTTCGGCAATTTGAAATATCTAGCTACTTGGATTGTCTACTCGGTTAAATAAGTGAAGTGGAAAACCATGTTATTTCAATTAGTATGAGTACTTAGGAAAAGTATATTAAAACATAACTGAGAAGATAATTATATGACAATAAAATTTAAACAAGTTTGGATCGATCGTGATCCACAAATTTTAAACTTACACGTTAGCTATTATAGGAAGTGAGGTGAACACAAAATATATCTAACTGTAATTTAAAAAAAATTAGTGGCACTTAATTAAGTTAATCAATAACAATACATTTGCTTGGGAAGAACATATTTCAAAGGAGCCGCCGTCTTCCGCTAACGGTATCAAGATTTCAGGCAGCTTCTCTAGAACTCTGGAAAAGAAGTCCTTTAAATGTCGTTATTTGTAATTTGGGGGATAATGATGTACTAGTACATGTCAGGTCCACACTAATAACTCATTTTTAAATATCTACATATACTTACAGCGGTTCATTTGCTATGGAATTAGTCCTTAAAACATTATAACTTTCCTTAAACCCGTATAACTTAGCTTTTTAAGCAATGAACAATTCTGTTCAGCTCAATATTAGGCTTCTTAAAAAAGTCTCTAGCAAGCACTTATTTTTATAATCAATTAATTGTTCTTACTTTTTTCATCCCCTAAAAGGAGATACTTGACATGACTAAATGTTTAAAACAATGAATGCAAGACTGTATAACTTGTACGATATTTCAATGCCCACTATAATCATGCAAATACCACTTACCCATTAAGATGTGTAATAATCCATATATCTGTAGACTACTTTTCTTCCTATATCCCTAACAGCAAATATAACTATGAAATCATAATCATAGACGACGGCAGCCCTGATGGAACCCTTGAAATTGCACAGGACCTTCAAAAAATATACAAAGATGAATCTATTCTCCTTCGACCGAGGGAAGCAAAGCTTGGCCTTGGTACAGCATACATGCATGGAATCAAGCATGCAACTGGTGATTTTATTGTGATAATTGATGCTGACCTAAGTCACCATGTAAGTCTTTTACGAAACTACGTTGTACACAACTCATTTGTTTCTGCAGCCGAAATTCATTCCAGAATTCATTAAGCTACAACAAAAGTATGACTACGATATCGTTTCCGGAACGAGGTATTTGGGAAACGGAGGAGTCTACGGGTGGGATTTCAAAAGAAAGCTAGTGTCTCGTGGAGCAAACTTTTTGTCACAGCTACTTTTAAGTTCGAGCGCTTCCGACTTAACTGGTTCATTCCGCTTATATAAGAAACATGTACTTGAAAAGTGTATATCAAGCTGTGTATCGAAAGGATACGTCTTCCAGATGGAAATGCTTGTCCGTGCTAGACAAAATAACTACACAATTGGAGAGGTGCCAATTACTTTCGTCGATCGAGTGTATGGGCAGTCAAAACTAAGCGGAACTGAAATATTCCAATTTGCTAAAAACTTATTATATCTCTTTGCTACGACCTAAGACTAGAAATCATCACGAAAATAAACATACTTACTATACAAAACTCCTTTTAGCGCGTGTTTAATGATGTTGACGGCTATTACAATGCAATTGTTAGTGCCCCTTTCTTCGCTCTTATTTTTTCTTATGAAATTCACCATCTCGAAGTACGCAACGTTAATTAAAAAAATATTTGTCACCTGCTAAATAATTTATAAATACCATCATCATTAACCCATCATTATATAAGTTCGATCATCATCATCATCGGCACTACAACCGGGATCCTTGCTTTCCAGGCGAGGTTATTAGCCTTGCGCCAACAGTTCGATACTTGTTCCGTAATTGGATTTAAATTGAAAACTACACTACAAGCATTAGTTAAGGGGCGGAAACTTTTACAATATTAAATACATTTTTTTTGTCATAAATTTCGAAAGCATAATATATCGGGAGTATGCTGGAAGAAAAAAAAGTGGGAATATTAAATATTTAGAGAGCTATCGCATAGGTCCATAGTAGATCTGATCGCACGCAGTGAACTTGTGTGGGGTGAGGTTTGTGTGCCTACGTACGGCACGGGTTCCTATCACCCACCAACGAGTCCTTCACGACAATTGGCCTCCAAAATCCGAGCGCCAAGAAAGAGCGATCAATAAAAGCCACTGGGGGGAAGTTCTGTTGTATAAAGCTTCCTTTATTTGATCAATTTTCACACGGAGATTTTGCTATTTGTCGTTTCACTATTAATCTCTTAACATATACAAATTAGTTTCTGTTTTTTTTTTTTTGTGTCTATTGTATTTTTTTAATTGGGAGCTACAAACAGTACTAAACATATCAAATAGTTCGCGTTTACTTGTTTTGTTTGTTATTTCTTTTTCCTTTTTAAACCATTCTGTCGTGCATCGTCTTCGTTTATTTTATTTATCGTCTACTTTTTACTTAGTTTTTAGGCACTTGAGCCCCGAACAAAGCGCGTCACTTCGTCACAACATTAACAATCCTTCCGCTTTGCTGACACAATACTGACTCTATGTTAGAAAACGGTAGATTCTCGCGCACAAAGTTCCTTATGATAATGAACATCGCCTCTAGACCCAGGCAAAGAAGAACTAAACTCTCGACTCGTTGCGTGGCGTGGCTGTCCGCAGTGGTGATTGCACTTCGACTGACCGATCAAAGCAAGAAATCGTTCATCGCGTCGTGGCAGTGGAGTCATAGCTGAATAATCTCACTGCCACTTACCAGGAACTTGAAAGGGGTTGCTATGCTTGCATAGGGAATTTAGTTCCAAAGAAACACTGCCGTACAAGCTGAGTTAAATTCCTCTGTCGATATGTATACGGGGAAATTGGTTTGGGAACACGACCAAGTTTGGGTATGAGTTGTCGGTTAGACAAGGGAATATGGGTCTTGGTCGTTGCGATGGTTGTTTCGCGGAAATGCAACGCATCGTGCTGGTAGCTTACCAGTAAGGGGAATTGGTATTGGGTAGGATGGGAGCCGAAATAATTTTCGGGGGAACTGAATGTCGCTTGGTTGCAAGCGAGAAAATAGTTTAACCGTTTTAGTGCTAAGCAATTTTTGTAAATATATATGAAAATTGCTATACATTTGCAAGTTGTTTTTAAATGTATAAATATGCACTATCGTAACAAATTATGCGCGAGATTAGAATACGTCCACTACCACGAAGCACCAAAAACACTGATTCGCGCGGCAGTTTTGCGCTGCGGCGCAATTTTCGATTCAAACTATCGCATCACTTTTGCGCCGCTTAGCACTCTAACCCGAAACCATTCCGGCGGAAATGAATGCTGCTTGGGTGAAAGCGAGGGATATAGTTTAACTAAGAAATTAACCGAAGCGGTTTTTTGGAAAAATGTATGCGGTTTGATGTAGTTGAGGGTGATGATTAATATTACGTTGTAAGTTTGAAAATGTATTTTGGTGCAGCTTGGGAAATGGATTCTAGGTAAGTTTGGGGATGTATGCGATTGCAGATTTGGGGACGGATGCTGTTGCATATTGGGAAGTGTGTTCTTTGCATGTTTGCGAATGTGTGCTATTGCAGGTTGGGTTATGGTGACGCGCTGTTAGCGGTCAAAATTGGTTGGAATTGTGGGTTGGTTCTCCGTGTAATATAGAGAACCCCCACAAACTAGTGAGTCAGATACCTGTAGGGCTTCGAGTGGCGCTACCTTTCTTTCAGAACATCTTTGTATCGTATATAGATATCCACATGAATGAATGAATCAATAGAGGGCAGTGTTGTGTTTATAATTCGATAACACAATGTTGTATTTAAAACACGATAGATGTTGTATTTAAAATTGTTATATGTATTAAAAATCAACTAGAGAAAAACAGCATCAATTCAATTAATATATATTTACTTTTCCTTCTCTGGAAAACCTTTTAATTAGTCTCATGCAAATACTAACTAATTACTTGTAACTTCTTGAGTACACTCCACAAGTGCACGATGAAGTTTTAAATATATAGCTATAGTGGTACTCACGGTTGGCTGATTGGTGGCGCTGGGGTTACCAAGATTCTTCTTTACAGATGCTCTTCACCTTTTCCTTCCCCTTCCGAATAGAATTAAACAATTTGTTGTTTGCCAAAACACAATGCCGTCTGTTTCTATGTTACTTTTATTTTTGTGGTGGCTACGGAATCGGCCAGCGTACAAGGGTTGAATATCCTTCGGCTTTGTTGCACTTATATATATATAAATATATATATGCATGTATATATAAGGAAAATGCTCACTGCTTCTTAATTTACAAGTTAAGCATTTTCACAGGGCCAGTACGATTGTCAGATATGATAAGAATATTAGCCTCATAAACGTTCACGGACCTACAGAGTAGTCCCCCGACGACAAAAAAGATGAATACCACGAGGACGTCGAACGGGCGTTCAATGCCTGCCCAAGATACGATGTGAAAATCGTTCTTGGTGATTTGAATGCGAAAATAGGTCGGGAACCGGTTTTCATGCACTACGCAGGTTCTCATAGTTTGCATGTGAAAAGTAATGACAATGGACTACGAGTCATCGAAAAACTCGATCGTTGCAAGTACCAGCTTTCCGCGTAAAGATATCCATAAAGCCATCTGGGTATCGCCTGATGGAGCCACTCGCAACCAAATTGACCACACGCCGCCACTCCTCGAGCCTGATGACGGTACGAACGTACCGAGGTGCCAACGTCGACTCAGATCACTATCTTGTTGGTACAGTTTTCCGAGCGCGGATTGCCTTACGGAGATGTATTGCACCCGCGGATCAGGTTCGGATCAACACGGCTGTCTTGCGCAATGAGAACACCAGCAACACCTTTGGTCATGCGTCCAGACTCGCCCTCGAAGAGTAAGTCCTGGGGCCAGAATGCCGGCCGTAGAAGAGAAATGGACACGCCTTAAGAATACTGTCGTTATTACTGCCAACTCCATCTTAGACAGTAATCGTAGAGATCGGGGCGACTGGTTTAATGATGAATGCAAACTAGCGACTGAACGTAAGAATACTGCATACCGGGCAATGAAGCAGTCTCATAGGACGCAGGTACGCGAGGAGAAATACAAAGAGCTCAGAAGGTCTGAAAAAAGACTTCACAGACAAAAGAAAAGTGCCTGGGAAAAAAGCCTTGTCTGTGAAATAGAGAAAAGTAGAGAGCGAGGTCCGCACCAGGCGCGGAAGTTCTACCAAATAATCCGCAGTATGACGCGGCACACACCACGCTGCACTTACTGCAAGGATAAAGAGGGTAATCTGATCACCGATCCCGAAGGCATTCTGGAGCGATGGGAAGTGCACTTCAATGAATTGCTAAATGGTCAGCTCAGAAGAATTGGAGGCTCCACCAATGCAAGATCAAGACCAAATGCTGCTGCCACCAAGGATTGAGGAAAATTAAAAGCCATTAGATAGCTCAAATCAAACAAAGCCCCCGGAGCTGATGGCATATCAGCTGAGCTGATCAAACAAGGAGGCACAGCGTTACATCACGCAATTCATGAGATCGTGGTGTACCTATGGGAGCAAGAGGAGATGCCGGAAGATTGGCGTCGGGGTATAATTTGCCCCATACATTAGAAGGGAGATATCACACTGTGCAGCAACTATAGCTGTATAACATTGCTGAGTACCGTCTATAAGATACTCTCCACTATCCTACAAGATCGGATAGCCCCATACGCTAAAGCCCTCATTGGTCAATATCAGCGTGGCTTCATCCCAGACAAATCAGCGATTGATCAGATATTTACCCTTAGGCAGGCAATGGAAAAATGTCAGGAATTTAAGGTTCCATTATATCATCTCTTTATAGACTTTAAGGCCGCATTCCAAACAAATTGATATGACTTTGTAGGCTGACCATGACCAACGTAACTAGTAAAGTAAAAATAGCGGGATTGCTGTCCAAACCAATAAACATCTTTAATGGACTCCGACAAGGGGACGGTCTGACCTGTGTCCTCTTCAACCTGGCGCTCGAGAAAGCAATCCGTGACTCTGCCGTCACAACTAGATGATATGCAGATGACATCGACATCATCGGTAGAACCAAATCAGCTGTACAGGATTCCTTCACCCAGATCGAGCCGGCAGCACATAAACTGGAACTGCACATTTATGAGGGAAAAACTAAGTACATGGTGGCAACTTCTGCGAAGAGAAGACCTAACGTTGGTCAAACTATCAGGGTAGTGGAGCACGAATTTGAAGTAGTACAATCTTTTAACTACTTTTGGTCAATAGTATCAGTCGATAACAATATGGAAGAAGAAATACGCGAACGGCTGATCAAATCCAACAAAGCCTACTATAGTCCATCAAGGCTCTTTAAATCCTGAAATTTATCCAGAACATCCAAGCTAGTACTGTACAACCCCATGGTTTTACCAGTACTTATGTATGGATCCGAGACCTGGGTGCTCAATGAACTCTTAGCCGCGTTCGAGAGGAAGGTCTTAAGGAGAATTGTTGGCCCCGTATGTGAGGGAGGACTATTCCGGAGACGCTACAACCATGAGTTGTACGTCATCTACCTTGAAGCTAATGTTGTAAGAAAAATCAAGCTCGGTAGACTCCGGTGAGCGGGACACCTAGCTCGAATGAGCGAAGAGAAGCCTGCCCGGAAAGTCCTTTGTGGCAGGATGTATGGAAGGAGACAGCGTGGCAGACCTTGTCTGCAATGGAGGGATGGCGTAGACCAGGACGCCCAGATCCTGAGAGTGTCAAACTGGATGACATCTGCTCGAAATCGGGACCGGTGGAGATTTGTTAAATAAGGCCAAGACCGAATCCCGGTTCTAATGCCGATGATGATGATGGTGATCTTGCAATTTATATATTTCTTTAATTGTTATTTATATAAACTTATTTACGCTATTTATACAAGGCACCAACTTTTAATTTTATAACGATTATGAAGTCGAAAATGAATTAATAATGTTAACAGACTCCTCGTACGGGAACTCACCACACTCTCCCCGACCGTCTCGTCTAGAACCATCAACGCAATCGTCTAGAACCAACAACTCTGTTTTTCTCCTCGTCTGCTCGAACGAAAACTCTCCTCGATCGTGTAGATCGAAGGATACATTATTTTGTTTGCATGGCCTTTTTGCCACCCGTCATTCATTATGTTTATCTTTCCCGAATTGGGAACAAAAAAGGAACAATCAACAAAGGATCTTGTTGATGGGCATTAATGATTCTCAATGTCGGTGGGCGATGAAACGTACATGTGGTTCGTTTTATGGCACAAGTTGTTTGTTTGAAATTGGTCTAGGAAAATGGAAAAGTATGTTGATTGCGGGAATGGATTTGGGTAAACAAATTTTTAGCAGACGCGCATTTTATGATTCTCAACAATTTTGTTTGAAAGTGGGTCTGCTGGTCCGCCCATTTGGATCCAGGGAATTTTGCGTGTAGGCGAACCGATTAAGCATACGATTCGTTTGTCACTTATTGGATTTTTAAGTTTAATTCAATACGAGAAAATTGAACATTTAGTTCAAATTGTTTAATATTGAATCCAAAATTGATATGAGGATATTTTATATATGGGGGCAATGCTAGGGTTTGCAGAGCGCTTCATCCTTAAAGTGGATGGTTTTATGTATACTGCGATTAATGGTGGAGGCTGGCTGTAAAGAAGTAAGTATTAAGGGGTGGAAGGTTCTGCGCGTAACATTAGAAACGCCTACGATGGCGCTCGTAGCATCGACCGCTCCAAGATTTAAACGCCCTCCATTCAGAAAAGCGTCCGGTTCTGGGGTATGGCAACACGGCCAGAGAGAGAAAATTGTAATCTTAACACTGATATAACGGTTGATTAATTGAGAAAATAGCGCAAGCAAAACTGAGAGACAAGTTGTCGACTTTAAAGCCAGATGGTGACTGAGCCATAAAATAATATTATACTGTACTGTTATTTATGTTGTGGGGTGAATAGTCGCGACGCCAGCATGGGCGAGAGTTCTACTATCCACCCACTCGCCGTTTATTATAAAGTTCCGCCGAACACCAAAAGAACCGAGTTCCAAGCACGATAACCAGGGGAACAACAATAGAAAAATGAAACACCCGAATTTAGTTTTTTTTTTTTTTTTTTTTTTGTATTTTAAGTTGTGTTTATTGTTCTGCTTTAGGTACAACTATTTATATAAACTTTAAAACTCAGTATAAGGATAACCGTAGCACTTAGTCAAAAAGAAACTCAACATCTGTATTCACTTTACACAAATACTGGTGAGAAAAGAACCGACTCCGACTTCGAACGCCACTAGACACAAATACTCGACTGGGACATACGCATCTCCTTAGCTTACGGAGAGCGGGAGCGGCGCGTGGCCGTGGCGGTCAGCGGGTGGAAAACGACTCAGCGATATTAAGTCGCTGTCAAAAAAATTTTTGGATGCATTTACTTTACTTGTAGTCATAACCGGATCTCATAAGTGGAGATCGTCATGGCACACATGTATGGGTGTGTAGCGATTCTAAGAGATACACACAATTCACAAGCAAGCAAAAATAGTGAAGAACACCGAACGAAAAAAATCGAATAAGAAAAATACATCAGAACCGTATACCAAGCGATAAATAAAAATAATTCACACCAGTGGAATATACTCGAGTTTGGAAATCAAATTCTAAACACGGTCAGTAGCCTGGTGTGTAACGCTTAGGTAAAATTTTTTTCGTGATTCGAGCTGTCATAGCGTCAGTTCGAATCACACGATCTTCTTCACTATTATTTCAAACGCTATAAGTGTACGTCGGTTCTTTTCAAGGATCAGAACCATTAGAACGGACGTGGAACACAAAGAAGAGGCATAATGGGCACCCAAGAGATGTGTATAAACAGATCGAATCTCGTCGGATGCTAATGGGTTTGCTTATGCATCGTTCGGTAATGAGGGTCAGCTAAATAAATAGCAGCCGCTCATTAAATGAAAAAAATGTTTTTCGGATACCACAAACGATATGAATTGTTTATGGCATCGCAGGAAACCTATGTAGGAACAGCGTTCTTCTGTTTGCACATGCTGGGAGTTAGAGAATTTTATTGCTGGGAGGAAAAGGTCGCCGGCCAATATGTGCGTAAAGAAATTTATCGTACACATGGCGAAGTTGGAAAATAGACGGCGCAATATTTATGGTCCCTGTCATGGGGGTTACATTGTATGCAAACCGAATCATTTTGTTAACAGGAATTTGTCTGGTAGGTACCGAATTGGTTTGGAATGCCAGATAGGCAAAGAAAGAAATCTTACGGAAAATTGTATGCGAAGAGATGCATGAAAAGGTGAGTTTTCTTTACAGGGACTTTACGATTATAGCTTTGATCTAATTAATGCGTGATGAATTTTCAGGTTCTTAATGCGATTGCATTAGCAAAAACTTATGCGACTTGGGATGAGGTTATGGGGTTTTTTAGGTAAGTGTACCGTGGGGTTTGGCGGCACCATGTTCCCTTTGTTTTGAATAAACATTGAAACACCAAGATTTAATCGACTACCTCATACATTCATCCATAACAGATAAGGAGTCGATAACTCTTGTCATCTTGAGTCTTGTATACTCAATCTCAGCCACCTGCAACTGTTCCCTGATCAATCCAAGTGAAATTTCCTCTCCAAGAACAGTCTTCAAGGAATATGCGCGCTAGATAACAATCCGTCATTAAATGTTTACATTCACACTTATAGACCTCATCGATCGTTGTCCGTGCCTTTGACCGAAGAGCAAATGTTAATTCCCCGGATGTTTCGTAATTACACGTAGTATCAAGAACCCAATTTAGTTTGTCTCACCGATGAGTGTTTCAGTTCTCTCTGAAACGCTTTCCAATAAGTATGTTTTAGTTTGCTGCCATTTGGCGAAGTGTATGGACGGTTTGTGAGCACATAGTTACAATTCAAGTTGGTGTTGTGTATTCAGTCAACTGATATCCCCACGGTCGGCTGCTTGTCGTTCGATATTTAATTTACGACTCATTATCGGTTGGTATATTTTAAGTGTAATAAATGAGGTGGTACTTGGTGAACAGGATATTGACGACTAAGATTCAAGATTGTTAATGATTGTGACTAAGCAAGGAGATGAACAGTTGACGTACCATAATGGTGGTAATACTATATATCTTTAATAACTGTGACTCCAAGAACATTTCTATCGATGAGAACAGGGATTATATTTTCCTACCCAAATGCGGTGAGTAACGAAATAATTGCATGTATTGATGTTACATGAATATCATTAATTCTTAGTAAATAATTTTCATACTAGTAACTCTCTCTTTATTACGAACAATGCTGATAACGAGGATGTTAACATCAGTGGCGAACTGCATCAGTTAAGCGAAATGTTTGCCCATGAACATGTATGAACGCCAATCAAAGATGCGGTCGATATGTTCAAGAGGAGAACATTAACATATAATCATATCCAAATACTGCCCCCGAATAGCGTGAGTACTAGGTGCGACAGCAACCAGAAAATTTCAATGACAGGTGACCAGTGGCAGTCACCACAGATCGTCAACATCACCGGTGGTGAGTACCATTACTTAGCGTGAACCAGCGGGTTTTCATCAAACAGAAAGAATGCTATATATTTTGAAAAAGGAATCTTGAAACTTACAGCTCCTCAACAGTTTCAGGACGTATGCAAAATTATTATCTACTGTGATGACTTAAATTTCGTCATTTAAAAACGAACTTAAAAAACAATTTGCCCAAATTTAAGTAGGCTTAGTAATAATAAAAAAAAAACTGTCAAACGAGCGTACACTATAAAATCGAAAGATGAATTAGAAACAGATCATTATAGCATGGCTATACAATTAAAAAAAAAAAAAGTAGATCGTTTGCAGCATTCGTGCATAAGTCGAATTGATCAGAAAAAAGAACCCAAAAGAAACAGCGTACCACATAAGTCAGGGCCCTGAGGTAAGATTTTTTTGAATTCAATATCAGTGGTTCGTTCGAAAATTAATGCATCCATTTTTTTTTCTCAGACTTGCTGGACATTTGTATAATTCATCTTAAGCCTTAACTGTTCGGTCTCGACAAAATGGCAAAATTTTTTAGTACGACGAGAACAGCCATGTTCGTGTTTAATTTTATGTTCCTATCGATGTTGGGGGGCTTGACCACGCTCCAAGTGCTCAGTGAAAAGGAGTTCGTGCCAAAATCGTTCTTCTCATTTCGGTTCGAAAACAAAATCCACATGAATTGCAGTTTGAAGGAATCTAATATATTTGAGGCGTTCTTTTTTTCACTCATCACGATACCAGGACATTTGTATGTTTTCAATAGAACTAGAGGACGCTGTGCAGACAACAATGCATGGAAACACTTGAGGTGGATGACATTGCTTCCTTGGACAGTACATTTCGGGCAGTGTTGGATTAATAGCTGTTTGCAATTTGTTCTCAGTCTGTCGGCAATCTGGAAAGCAGAGAATTACCAAAGTGTTATGTCGATTTTGCTACTTTCTTTTGCAATACAAGCTTGGGTACTTTCTGAGACGATAGTTCGTACTATTAATGGTTATATCCTTATGAACTGTACGTTACTGGAATACCATAAAGACTTTAGTATACGTAAGGCGTTAATGAGACCAAGATTGTGGAAATATGTTCCGAAATAATCTTTAACATTCCACATTATGAAATCCAACATTTGTTATATTTATAAAACTTATCAAGAGTTTATTCGATGTTTTCTAGTTATGTTAATGAGATTTTGATTTGTATATAGAGACGTTTCTGTTACGTGGTAACTTATAAACAATGTATGCAACCTGCAAAATATATAACTTTTTTTGAATGTTTAAATGGTTAGTGTTTGTATTGCCGAAAACTGCCAAATTGTCTCCCAGGTTACCATTTCTTCTTAATTTGAAAGAAAAATGGTATAATTGTTTTCACTACATCACATAAATTACAATTATGCAATATTGGGGTATAATTCTATTCAATATAGGAACTTTTGTTCCATACCGGGCAGAGTACCGAAGTCAATTCGAGTACGTGGTTCGAGTGCAGGGCGACTCGTGGGACAAAAATGTAAAATTTAAGGTTGTATAAATCAAACAGTACGGATCTTAGGTGGTAACCTCCCCCACTGCCATTGTCCCACCGAGAAGGAATAAAGTATAAAATTTAAACACCTTATTCTACACACAAACCATTGAATTATACAAGAAACATTAAATCCACATTCCACATTTTGGATTAAATTTGAATACGAGCAGATGCACGAACCTGCATCGTTAAGATGTTGATTTCGAGGGGATAGTTATGGCAGGTTTCTTTTCGGCGAGGTAACGGGAATGGAGGGAGAGAGTGTCTCTGGGCAGTTGAAGAAAGTCCATGGAGGACAGAAGTTGTGTTGAGTATAGTTCTTAAAAATTTAAATTATAGAAGTAATGAAGTCTTAGTTGAGTTGAAAGAAGTCCATGGAGGACCGAAGTTATGTTAAGTGTAGTTCTTAAAAGTTAAATTATAGAAATAATGAAATAAAAGTTTGTTTAAATGAAATAAATGAATTCAGTCATCAGTTGTTGTGTCCCGTGTTATTAATCAGAAAGTGCACATTAGTCTCATTTAAAAATTTAACGTCGGTCGTGTGGAAGTTGTCATCATTGCAATCTTCCCTTTTCCTCTCTCCAGTTTCTACTTGGATGTTGTGTGGAGTCGAAGGAGACCCCGTGGCCGTAGAATCCGACCAGAGGATTGTAGATAAATAAATCGGTTGCGGTCCAGCGGTGGAGCATAGCTAGAAGTTGCGGGTAAGCTCATTATACGCCTACACGAATGATTTTTGCTACAACGGAGGTGCTGTAACGAGTTCGGCGCAACACCGTTGTACTCCGTTTGGAAATTGAACATTGCAACGGTTACACATATAATACCGCATTTGCATTGAGAGTACAGTTTATTAACTACAGGAAGTGGCACAGTTACACCATAGATTGCATAAAACTTAACACTTAACGTAGCCCAAGAAATTTGATTTTAAACAGCGGGAACATTTCATCACCTAAGAAATAGATTTCAAACACCCAGAGTAATATATTTTCCAACATATTTCTTAAACATAACCACTCGGAACATGCAACATATTTTCTAACTATAACAATTCTAAATAGAACAACATATTTGGCGTGCTATCAAATCTTTTTTGTTGCAATTTATATTATCATTTATTTGTTACGAGGTTGCCAGCCGTCAGCTCTTTTTGTAACAATCATATTTTTGCAATAACAATAATTGTAACAATTGGCGCAGCCGGCGCTCATCATCTGTGGGAATGTCGAATCGTTGCTAACCGAGGTACTTACCCAGTGGTGGAGGGAGCCCTAGAGGCTCCGTACGCCCTACGTTCCCGTAACACTTTGCGGTGAACCATTATCGGTGGTGATTGTTCCAATGGGAATATAGGAATGATGAGCGAATTGAATACAATTGGCGGGCAGTTTTCGTGACAATTGGCAGAAGCGAGTGTAAGCGGGTACTAGTAATTTTTTTCTCGAGTCTCCTCCGAATTTGGTTAGAACTTTCTTTATTGTAATTTTGTAAAATTCTCGGTGATTTTTTATTTTTTAATTTCTTTGGATTTTGTTTGAATTTTTTTTATTGTAGTTTTGTCAAGATTTTCGATGTGATTTTTTTTATTTTGTTTCTTCGAATTTTGTTTGAATTTTCCTTATAGTAATTTTGTTCAGATTTTTAATTTGGCTTATTATTTTACGTTTCTTCGAATTGTGTTTGAATTTTGTTTACTGTAATTTTGTACAGATTCTCTCTCTCTCCCTTTTTCGACCACTAGAGATCACGTTTTGTTTTTGTTTTTCTTACCTCTCTGCTGGCCATCTTTCCTTTCTGTTCGGGCGGTTGTTTCTTCGCGTCGTTCGTTGTTTTTGCCGCCCCGGCGATTGTTCTGGTGGAGCTTCTGGTTGTTGTTCTTTGTTTTTTTTTTTTTTTTTGCCTATGTGAACGTTCTGTCAATTGAAGTGCCTTTTGCTTTTATTTTGTTCTAGTTGCAACAAGTCAATTTTTTTTTGTTTAAGACAGAATTAGATTGTCAAATTTTGAACCGAACGTATTTGTGAAATAGTTACATAAGATTTTTGGTTTGTTGTTCAGAAGTGGCAGATTCTGATTGTTCTTTGTCTGTTGCCAGTGTCCCTCGTCCGAGTCGGTGGTCCTCGCCGCCCGTCCCCCGCGGCCAAGAGATTGTTCATTTTCACCCCCCCGCCCCCTCCGCCGGTGTTCTCCGTTTTCTTTTCTTTTGATGCTGACCATGTCGCCTGTTCCAACCCAACTAACTGTAAATTGGTTTTCGCCGGGTGACCGACGAGGTTCCCAGGCCTGTACAAACAAGATATCCAGTCCATGTTCCCTTTGTTTTTGACGGTAGCTTTTGTCTGGCCCCTGTTTGATTTAACGTGATACACCCCACTAAGAAGAAACCGCGTATAGTTTTTGACGCAGCTACGAGATTCAATGAGAAAAGTTTGAATGACGCCCTCTTACCGGGACCGGATTTCCTTCAAATAACTCTTTGGAGTCTTGGCAAGATTCAGGGAAAACCCGGTTGCGGTGGTGGCAGATATTAAAGAGATGTTTCTTCGAATCCAAATGCGAGAGGCGGATCGTGGCCGTCTGAGGTTCCTGTGGCGCGGCGATAGCAACAAGGGAAAGTCGGAAGAATATCGCATGACTTCAGTGGAATTTGGAGTTTCGTTATCACCATCAACAGCTGTTTACGTGATGAACAAAAACGCTAAGGAATTCAGGGAAACATCATCCAGCCGCAGTGCGGGCTGTGCACAAGAACCATTATATGGATGAATATTTACAGAGTTTCGAGACAGTAGAGGATGCTATAGAGGTGACGAAGGCCGTACATAAAATCGATGAAAGAGCCGGATTTCACCTAAGAGGCTGGGCCAGACGGACCAGAGATACTCCAGGGACTACAACAGGAGGAAAGGAAGGAAATCCTGGATTTAACAAAAGAGAAGAAAATCCATGGACTCAGGTGGTTAACAAAGAAAGACACATTGGCATTCAGTGTGGAGTTTCGGAACAGTCCTACGGACATACTTAGTGAAAAAAGGACTCCTACCAAGAGGGAGGTTACTAGGGAGGTAATGTCCACTTTCGACCCTTTGGGACTCGCAGTCCTTATACAAGGAAAGAAAATGATACAAGACATCTGGCGTGCTGGCATTGGGTGGGTTGACAAAATCCCAGAAGAACAGGAGGTGGCTTGAACGAAGTATTTGGGAGAGGTATCCCTTCTCGGAGAATTAAAGATTCCTCGATGCTTGTCGTGGAGCCCGAAGGAGGGTGAACTCCACACGTTCAGCGACTCCAGCAAAGAGGCGTATGCAGCAGTAGCCTATTGGAGAACTGTGGACAACGATGAAAGGATGAGTGTTTCTCTGTTAGCTGATAAAGGACCAGTGGCACCAAGTAAACCAGTCTCAATGCCTTGACTGGATCTACAAGCAGCAGGCTATCAGCAGCAATCGAGAGAGAGCTCGGGGGGAAGATATTAGGCAAATGGTATTGGACAAACTCCAGCACCGTTTTGCAGTAGATACAGTCAAGTCCGCGCCAATTCAAGGCTTTCGTGGTGCACGGCCTTGCAGAGATCGAAGGATTTACCGAACCGCTGGACTGGAGATGGGTGCCGACAAAAGAAAACCCAGCCGACGACGCTACAAGAGGGATACCTAAGGACTTCAGCAGTGACGCAAGATGGTTTAAGTGTCCCACTTTTTATACGAAGATAAAAGCAAATGGCCCGACCGGCGTTTCAAAGCAAAAATGAGCACCAGCACTGGGGAGAAAATGAATGTTTAATAAGAGCTGGGAAAAATTGCTTAACTTTGCGGAAAGCAAGGCCATTGCGAACCTCAAGTCGGCTGCAAAAAATGAACGTTTACCCAGATGGAAATGGCGTCCTGTAGTTGAGAAGTCGAATTGGGAAGGTGTGCATACCCAATTGGAAAATAAATCCTGTTATATTGGACGGAAGGCCATTAACCAGTCACCTCATTATAAGACACTAGAATGAGACGTTTTTTCACGGCAACACCGCCACCGTGATGAACTAAATTAGGCAGAAATATTGGATCCTGGGCCTAAGAACGACGACAAAGAAGATGATACATCAATGCCAGAGGTACAAAGTCAACAAGAGCAAGCTTCAGGTGTCTGTTATATAAATACACAATTGTTATATATGTTTAAAATAGTTATATATGTTTAACAATTAGTGATTGATTCACAACAATGTAACTGGTAAGTTACGTTAGCAAATCTTTGTATATTTATAATTAGATATTTTATAAAATTAAAACGACTTACGTGAAGGTGATGTCAGACCTCTTCGCGGGTGGTTGTAGATCGGACCGTGGAGCAGTCGATGTTGCTTAACAATTAGGGATTGATAATACCCGTCACAACAATGTAAGTGAAGGTGTTGTCAGACCTCTTCGTAGGCGATTGTAGATCGGACCGTGGAGCGTTCGATGTTGATGGTCCCAGGCATAAAAAAGGAGTGGTTCTAAAGGTACAGAGTAGTAGTACATAGTTAATTAATCAAAGTAAAAGGTCTCAGTCCAGCGTAAAAAAAGCGGGCCTTTTGCTTACGAATAAATCAAGAATTAATTTGAGACCAATAGAAGGAATGTCAACTTTTATTAATTAATAAAAAGGTATAAATAATAAAAGAAAAAAAAAGTCATATATATCATCGTTATCATCGGTACTACAATCGGGATCTGGTCTTGGCCTTATTTAGCAAGTCTCTCCATCGGTCCCGATTTCGAACCGACGTCATCCAGTTCAGCACTCTCAGGCTCTGGGCGTCGTGGTCTACACCATCCCTCCATCGCAGACAAGGTCTGTCGCGTTGTCTTCTTCCATACATCCTGCCACAAAGGACTGTCCAAGCTGGCTCCTCTCGCTCATTCGAGCTAAATGTCCCCACCGGAGTCTACCGAACTTGATTTTTCTTACAACATTAGCGGAATCGTCCTCCCCCGCATACGGGGCCAACAATTCTCCTTAAGACCCTCCCTCGAACGCGGCTAATAGTTCAGAGTGCCTTTTACTGAGCACCCAGGCCTCGGCTCCATACAAGAGTACTGGTAATACCATGGTCTTGTACAGTAGTAGCTTGGATGTTCTGGATAAATTTCTGAATTTAAAGAGCCTTGTTAGACCATAGTAGGCTTTGTTGGATTCTTCCATATTGTTATCGGCTGATACTATTGACCCAAGGTAGTTAAAGGATTGCAGTACTTCAAATTCGTGCTCCACTACCCTGATAGTTTGACCAACGTTAGGTCTTCTCTTCGCAGACGTTGCCACCATGTACTTAGTTTTTCCCTCATTAATGTGCAGTAGCAGTTTTTGGGCCCGATCTGGGTGAAGGATTCCTGTACAGCTGATTCGGTTCTACCGATGATGTCGATGTCATCTGCGTAGGCAAGTATCTGGCTGGACTTGGTGACAATAGTCCCTCTTGTTGTAACGTCAAAGTCACGGATTGCTTTTTCCAACGCCAGGTTGAAGAGAAGGCAAGCCAGACCGTCCCCTTGTCGGAGTCCATTAAAGATGTTTATTGGTTTGGACAGCAATCCCGTTATTTTTACTTTACTAGTTACGTTGGTCATGGTCAATCTACAAAGTCGTATCAATTTGTTTGGAATGCCGAACTCTCCCATGGCATTATATAGTTCTACCCTGGCTATGCTGTCGTAGGCGGCCGTAAAGTCTATAAATAGATGATATAATGGAATCTTAAATTCCTGACATTTTTCCTTCGCCTGCCTAAGGGTGAATATCTGATCAATTGCTGATTTGTCTGGGATGAAGCCACGCTGATATTGACCAATGACGGAGTGTGATATCTCCCTTCTTATATATGGGGCAAATTATACCACGACGCCAATCTTCCGGCATCTCCTCTTGCTCCCATACGTGCACCACTGTCTCATGAATTGCGTGATGTAACGCTGTAACTCCTTGTTTGATCAGCTCAGCTGGTATGCCATCAGCTCCGGGGGCTTTATTTGATGTGAGTTGTCTTATGGCTTTTATTGTTTCCTCAATGCTTGGTGACGGCAGCATTTGGTCTTGATTTCGCATTGGTGGAACCTCCAATTTTTCTGTGAACTAACCATTTAGCAATTCATTGAAGTGCACTTCGGATCGCTCCAGAATACCTCCAGGATCGGTGATCAGATTACCCTCTTTATCCTTGCAGTAAGTGCAGCGTGGTGTGTACCGCGTCATACTGCGGATTATTTGGTAGAACTTCCGCGCCTGGTGCGGTCCTCGCTCTCTACTTTTCTCTATTTCACAGACAAGGTTTTTTTCCCGGGCACTTTTCTTTTGTCGGTAAAGCCTTTTTTCAGATCTTCTGAGCTCTTTGTATTTCTCCTCGCGCATCCGCGTCCTATGAGACTGCTTCATTGCCTGGTATGCAGCATTCTTACGTTCAGCCACTAGTTTGCACTCATCATCAAACCAGTCGCTCCGATCTCTACGACTACTGCCTAAGATGGAGTTGGCAGTACTAATGACAGTATTCTTAAGTCGTGTCCATTTCTCTTCTACGCCCGGCATTCTGGCCCCAGGACTTACTCTTCGAGGGCGAGTCTGAACGCATGACCAAAGGTGTTGCTGGTGTTCTCATTGCGTAAGGCAGCCGTGTTGATCCGAACCTGATCCGCGGGTGCAATACATCTCCGTAAGGCAATCCGCGCTCGGAAAACTGTACCAACAAGATAGTGATTCGAGTCGACGTTGGCACCTCGGTACGTTCGTACCGTTATCAGGCTCGAGGAGTGGCGGCGGTCTATCAACACGTGGTCAATTTGGTTACTAGTGGTTCCATCAGGTGATACCCAGGTGACTTTGTGGATATCTTTACGCGGAAACCTGGTACTTGCAACTACCAAGTTTTTCGATGTTGCCAGTTCGATGACTCGTAGTCCATTGTGATTAGTGTTCCCATGCAAACTATGGGAACCTGTGTAGTGCCTGAAAACCGGCTCCCGACCTATTTTTGCATTCAAATCACCAAGAACGATTTTCATATCGTATCTTGGGCAGGCATTGAGGGCCCGTTCGACTTTCTCGTAGTATTCTTCTTTTTCGTCGTCATGGGACTCCTCTGTAGGTCCGTGAACGTTTATGAGGCTTATATTCTTAAACTTGCCTCGCACGCGAAGTGTGCATAGCCTTTCATTTATTACATTAAAGCCGATGATGGCAGGCTTCAGTTTTTGGCTGACTAGAAAGCCTACCTCGAGAACATGGTGTTTTACATGACAGCTGTAATAAATGTCATACTAGTATCTTTGAATAACACCACTCCCCTTCCATCTTATTTCTTATAATGCTGTTATGTCAGCCTTATATTCGGTCAGGGCATTGGCTAGCTGCTGTGCAGCTCGAACTCTGTATAGTGAACGAACGTGATTGCATATAGTGTTTTAAAAACAACTCAAATTGATACTAATTTTTCTTCACTTTTTCTCAAATATTTCTATTCTAATTTTCTTAGCAACTTTTTATATTTCAGGTTTGTGCTGAAATTTTAGTTTTCATTTATGTTTCATTGGGTTTTATTTTATCTTCCTGTTTCTTGTTCCTATCTTCTTTTCACTGTTTTCTGCATTCCTACTTGTTTTTATTCACCTGCTTCTTATCTGCCTGTTTCTTGCTCTTTGTGTTTTCTCGTGTACCTAACTTTTCTTTCATTTATCCTTTGCCAAATAGACCTCTCTCCTCTTCAGAGATTGGGGCATCAATCCCATCAGAATTTGATGACTTCCAGCATTGAAAGCCACTTCACCTCCAACACAAACTTGGAAGCCCGTCATTCACAGATCGAATCTGAAATGACAAGCCTCGACAGTGACTTTTATGTCTCTGTCGACAAGAATGGTTTCTGTGTCCCTACTCCTAATACTTCTTGCTCTACGCCCACCTCTCTACGTGTGGAAAAGCAGAAAACAGCACAACCAACACTGAACTGCCAGGGAAGTCCCTCCAGTAAACGTGTTGCCAACGACTGTACGCCAATAATATCCCAGACTTCGGCTAATGAAAGTGTGCCCAACCTCTCGGTACACCCCTCTGCACAAAAGGTCATTCTTTTGAAAAAATCGTACACACCGAAGGCAGCACAACCCCAAAACCAAAGACCGCTCCAAATCGAAAGACCACACAAACAGCGCTCGCGCCGTCCTACCTGCTTTAAAAAAGAAGCAGCAACCTGGGGTCTTTGCACGAGACCTCAACCTAAAGGAGCTCGTCGGAGATATGAACCGACAAGGAATCTCCAACTTTAAGGCAAAGACCTTGAGTCCAAGCCTCAATAAAATCGTAAACTTGACAGACGTTTCTCTAAGGTTAACGATACCCTGAAGGCCAAGGACGTGAATTATTACACATTCATCCCGACCGACGAAAAGTCGAGGACCATCCTCTTAAAACGAGTTGATTTCCTCACGTAAAATTCACTGATGTTAAAAAATGCTGTCAACGGTTTGTGAAAATCAGACGGCAAAAATACAGCAAGGTGGACATATGGGAGCTTCACCTTGCCCCAGGAACCGACATAGATCTCATAATACGGACAAAGTCGCTTCCAATCTTTCATCAACAAGTTGTCTTCGAGGTATCTCATAACAATGAAATACCTCAATGCCGACGTTGCCAATGTTTAAGGCATGTCCCTCGGAACTGCAACATGGACCGGCGTTGCGTCCGTTGTAGAAAATCCCACGATATGGAAAGTGCGCACTGCCGTCAGCAAAATATGATCCCACAAGGAATGTGCGGGATGAAATTATGTTACCAACTTACTGCAACTGCGGTAAGAAAGGTCATCCGGGCAGTTACAGGAACTGTCCTAAATATAAAGAGATAGTCCACAGATCCAAGGAGACTCGAGCTAAACAAGTAGCCAAGTCAAACATCGGAAAACAGGCCACACAAAATTTCATTCAAAAGGATTTACATTCGCTGATAAGGTTAAAGGGATCCAAACAAAGAATATGAAAACTCTTCCACCATCTCTCCACCAAAAACATATTCAAGTCCCTAAGCGACCCACTAACACAACATCATCATCATCATTATCAGCACTACAACCGGGAACCGGTGTTGGCCTTATTTAGCAAGTCCTGAGGCTTGTTAAATTTTCCATAATGATTTGTTTTTTTTTTTTTGGGCAAGGTCATTAGTCTTGCGCCACCGCTAACACAATACAATGCCTCAAATCCAAGCGGGGGTACAAAAACCTCCCTAGGGGCAATCCTCAATGCTTGAGAAACTACTTAGTCTCTCCCGCTTGATTGACGATATTCGTCCCCGATATGAAAAACTAACAACCGAGGCTGAAACGGGTGCATTCGTTTTCACGGCATATGCAAAACATACCCTCCAAAATGGATCCCAAAACTAAAGTTATCCTTATAAATGTCAACTCGGGCTGACGCTGTTCTTGTAACCGAAACTAGGTCGCATCCATGTCACCGTCCCGTATTCCTAAACTTTTCTATGATTCGAAGAGATCGAACCCTCACTGGCGGCCCCACCTTCAACGGAGATGGCACCTGTATACTACTTAATAGCGAACTTCGCCATGGAGCTATTGACCTCCCACATTTCGAGTCCATGGAGATCTCCGGGTTGAACTGCATCTAGCTAATAATGGTAGAGTGAATAACTCCGTATACCACTCGCATAAAATCAATAATGGCCCCATTAATCCCGAAGATTACAGCCAACTAATAGGATCCTCGGGGCATACACCCTTCATCATAGGCGGCGATTTTAACTCCAAACATCCGCACTGGAACAACTCTGTTTCTTGTCCAAATGACAAAAAACTGTACCAATGATATACCGAAAACTCTCATGCCCTCAACTTTGAAATAGTCGCACCTACTGCTGGTACGCTAGGTAACTTAATTCTGGACATCTATTTTGTGTCCAAAGATTTACTTCCGCAAATCACCCCTGCCCAAGTATCGGCAGGTGTATCTGACCACACGCTCATTCCCAGCTGTCGAGCATCCCGGGCTCATGTCAGATCAATACCCGATTATGGGCGCACAAATTGGTACAACTTTAATCTCACATTGAACGAAAAACTCCATCAACTCTCTCTTCCCACTGACAGGAACCTAACGACGGTTGAGATAAATAACGCTGCAGCTCGACGATTCAAGTTGAAACTTCGGAGACTCACTCCCCGACGTACAAACTTGAAAAGCCTTATCAGATTCCCCGTGACGACTTCACTCTTCACCTCATCCGGGAGTGTAAAAAGCTCTGCAGAATGAGATATCGTCACCACTTTACGCAAAGGGAGCCATTATTCAATATATTGGCACACTGATAAAACAGAGAATTCAAAGCAATCGTACCCGACAATTGAAAGACAAACTGAAGGGTATTCAGATGGACCAGAACGTTTATAAAAATGTTAAAAAGATATGTGGCACTTCTCGTATCACTGGCTCAATCATGCACAACGGTGTTGTTGTCAATAATGACACCAATAAAGCAAAAATCATCGGATAGACCTTTGAAAATAATCACAAGCTCACTCGAGGATGGCAACCCGGACAATAATGCAATAATTAGTTCAGAGGTTCACAACAAATTAGACAACTTTTACGAGCCAATAGTTGTCTTCAACTCGGCTAACAGTGCATACTACGATAACACACGTCATAATGATCACGGTTTCATCACACCAAATACCCTACAGAACCTAGTTAAATCTCGAAACCCTAAGAAGTCACCCGGTATCGACAACATGTCGTGCCACTCGTTGCGAAGGCTTTCTGCCTTAGCCTTTATAAAGTTCTCCATTCTGTTCAACCATGCCTACAACTTGGGGTACTTTCCCCAAGCTTGGAAGCACGCTATTATATGTCCAATAGCAAAAGTTGGGAAACCAACATATCACCCCTCAAGCTTTCGCCCCACCTCACTCCGCACTTGCATCAGCAAAATATATGAAAAATACTCGGGTAGGTCGATCACCACCAATCTAATTTAAAACAACAGATAACACCTGAACAAACGATTCGTGACTATGGCATTTTATGTGATAGGAAGCTTAACTTCATCCCACATATTGATGACATTATTCTCAAGGCCAACTCTGTCCTTGGTTTTGTGAAACGCTGGTCGAAAGAATTCTCTAATTCCTACGTTTCGTATATAGCCTTCGTCCACCCCCTTCTTAAATATACTAGTCAGGTTTGGTCTCCTCAGTACTCGTCCCATATTCGCAGAGTCGAAATCGTGCAACTTCGCTTTTGGGTTTTGCCCTCCGGTGATTGAATTGGGAAAATCCTCTGATTCTACCCCCATACACGAGCCGTATTCACCTAATTAACTTTAACACACTTGAAGAGCGCAAAATTAATGCCGACATCCTCTTCATCCACCGTCTACTCTCAGGTTCAATCAACTGCCCAAGCCTGCTCTCCTCCATCACATTTTCCATTAATCCTCGAAACCTGCGAAACCCTCGTCTCTTCTATTTGCCAGCCCGTCACACGTCTTACTGCTTTGATGAACCCATTTCGCGAATGCAGGAGTGGGCAAACCCTTACCCCGCCCTCTTTGACTTCAATCTCACCCTTCCCGATCTGAAACGTCGTCTTCTCTCTTAACCCCCCTGACCCCACCCCGGTCACCGCTTACACTCTCCCGCACTCGTACTCACACCCTAGTATCCAGTTTATCCCCGCCTTCCCTCTGCTACCACTTATACTATTATTCTATCCATCTTTGTTTAGGGCCCCATTCCAGTTTTTAAGTAACTAACTAAGTTGGCCACCCACCCCCAACGTAAGTCTATTTATAAGTTTATATGTTTATACCACTTGTACTAAGCGAAATAAACTGAGGGTGCTGCCCTCATTTCATTCATCCGTTCATTCATTCATTCATTCATTCAAATTTATATACGAGATGCTAAATAGCTTTATCAGTGCCAGGAATCTAATACCTGATTTCCAATTCGGATTTAGAAGAGCGCACAGCATCACTATGGCTCTCAACACATTACAAATCCACGTCTGCGTGTGCGTCTTTAATAAGGAACCCACAATTGCGGTGAGCCTGGACATTGAAAAGGCTTTTGACACGACGTGGATCGAAGGTCTCGACTTTAAATTATTGAACACGGGCCCTAGTGGGACGCTGTGTAGTATCATCTACCAGTTCGTTCGAAACAGAACTTTTCGAGTTCGAGTGAATGTAAAGCTATCCCGAACTTTCAATGCCACTGCAGGCGTACCACAAAGCTTCATTCTAGGCCCTATCTTATTTAATATTTAGACCTTAGATATTTCTCACCCTGTGGACGGGAGAATAAACCAGATATGCTATGCGGATGAGGGCCTAGTGTACACGTCATCCAAAGCCCTAAACTCGGAACAAATCGACTCAACCGTCACCTGGGCCAACGTCCCGGCCTCGCCGCGCAGACCACTGAACTGGGATGGGTGCTAACAGGCGCAGCACCCACCACGTCATCCAGCTTCGATGTGACAAGACCTGTAACCAGTAACCACGTGGCCATTGATCGTGGGTTGCGAATTTACAACTCCAACCCCGGGAAATTGGTCGAGCATGCGACTGCAGATCGCAACTCCTCTGAGCACCACCAAGGGAAGACTCGTCGGCATCGACCCCGGGGGCCACACACGAGCCTCATGCAACCACCCACCACCGACCACATGCGTGACCTAACTAGCAGACATGCTCCTCGCCCGCTGAACCACCGCAGGGGCAGGGGGCATTCGAAGAGCCAGGAGCCTGCCCCCCAAAGGCTTCAAGGCACCACACCACACCACGTGGTCAAGCTCTTGCCCAAGACCACCACCACCGCCGAGGCCGACTGCTACCACATGTAGCCACCACAACAAGACCAGAAGAGCGCAATGCACCGCTTGGCGGGCGGCGCCCTACAGCAACCAGCGGTCGCTCGAACCCCAACCACAAAGCGCGCCTCTCAGTGCATCAACAGGGGCTGCACTCCAACGACCCCGGGGGGCACTTAGGCCGCGACTGCCATTCCGCCAGGACACACGGACAGTGCCAGGGACGATACCGCACCCGGCTCCATCCCACAGCCCCACACACCAACGGCCGCACCCCGCCGGCCACTTACTTTGGACGGGCGCCAACGGCGCAATACCTTTCACCACCACCGGTCCCGATGCAGCGAGACCCATCACCAGCCATCACGTGGTCACTGATTGTGGGTTGCGACCTTACAACTCCAACCCAGATCGACTGGCCGGTTCCGCGACCACGAAAGGCAACGGACATCAGCGATGGAAAAGTTCCTGTCGCCATGTACCCAATGGACCACCCCAGACCCCCAAGCCTTCAGCGCTCCTCGGGGCGGGCAGTCCCGCCCCAACCGACCATCCACATGAAATTGGACAGCAACATCCGACCACCAGAGACTCAACGACCAAGACCAACCACCACCAGCAGACCGCACACTCCCGGCCCCTGGCCACCGCCCCCTGGAACAAAATGGTTCGCCAATGATTGGCGAAGGCGGGCGGAATGTTGCAGATTGGCAGTTGGGTGTGCTGGAGAAATCTAGTACATTCGCAGTATACCAGTTGCGCGGCAGCTGTCACGGAACAGCTGGCGGGTTGTCACCGACGACGAGGTCCGCAGCGTCCCTTTTTGGATTGGCAGTTATTCGGCGTCGTTACTCAATGCCAGTTTGCAACCAACCTTCACCGCGCTCACACTGTCAGGGCAAACATCACAGGTACCAGTTAACCACAACAAAACAAAGTGTATACGAATTAAATAATAAGAGAAATAAAACTTAATCTCTTACAATAAAGACTTCAGACTTTGCTTGTGCTTCCCCATCGCTGCCTCCACCGACTTCCTCCCATCATTGCAGCTCTCGGGTATCTTCTCGGATGCAGCTCACCGCTCTTGGACGCTGCCCTTTAATACAGACCAAACACCACTCTTGGCCGCCTTAACCGTGGAACACTTTCCTCCTGGATGCAACCTCATTATCGCCCGCCACCTTTATAACATATATATAACATACTGTAGCGAGCTTAGGGTTCGCTGGATTAATTATTTTCAATAAATAGCCGTTAAATCGATTTTGAATTAATATAACACTTTATTAGTCCGTTAATAACAACCGTTACTTTTACCGTACACTTAACGATTTCTTGACTTATCGCTTACTTATCGCGTCTTTGACTGCTTACTTCTTATTCTTTACTTATTACTTGCTTCACGTTCTTATTACTTATTACTTGTCGCTTGCTTCAATGCTTACTGCTTACTTCTTACTTATCGCTTGCTTCACTTTCCACTTCTTACTCATCATCATGATCTGCGTGCGACGTATTTATACCGTTTCCTCATTCTGATTCAGCGTTTCGTTTCCGTCCGTTCCATAGCCTTGAATGTTCTACTGTTCATAGTCCCCAGTTTTCCAGTACTTTCTAGAATATTCTAGTACTTTGTTTCGGACTCTCTCGAATACACTAGTACTGATTGTCATATGCGTCACAATATATACCGCCTTCGCTCTCCGATTCGCAGGACATTCGTTTGGGTTGTGCTCGACAGCCTTTCCCCTTATAGCCTTTTCCTCTGATTTCAGAGTGATCTACTTCGGATTTGCGGGATTTCGCCACACGTCCGCATTGCCAGCATCTCAAGCATTTTATGTGTGTGGTGTGCTCCATAGTCTGTATCTCACTCATTGGAACTGTAGAAAACCGGTAGCAACAAGATCTTAGCCTTTTCTCTCGGTAAGCTGATCATGAATGCCTGCGTGCCATCTGGTTATCTTCTTAAGCTCTTTGTCGCTACCTTTGGAAACGCGTTCAGTGCAGGGAACCATGTGGTATCAATTTTAACCTGGGTTTCACTAAGTGCGGGAATTGGTAATTTATAATTATATATATGGGCAGATGCGGCAGAGAAGTTGCACTATACACCACGGTTGTAGAACTGGTCGATACGAAACATCCGCGTCATTTCAATAGCCCGGCATAAAATATTGTGACGCATATGACAATCAGTACTAGAATATTCTAGAGAGTCCAAAACAGAGTACTAGAATATTTTATAAAGTAATGGAAAACTGGAGACTAGGAACAGTAGAACATTCAAGGCAGTGGAACGGATGGAAACGAAACGCTGAAACAGCATAAATACGTCGCACACAGAGCATAGGGATGAGTATGAAATAGGAAGTGAAACAAGCGATTGCTGATGAGTAAGAAGTAGAACGTGAAACAAGCGATAAGTCTCGAGCGAGAAGTAAGCAGTAAAATACGCGATAATTACGGAAGCGATAATAAAGAAAACGTTAAGTGTACGGTGAAAAGTAACGATTGTTATTACGGGCTAATAAAATGTCACATTAATTCAAAAATCGATTTAACGGCTCTTATTTATTTTAAAATAATTAATCCAGCGAACCCTAAGCTCGCTACAATTGGTGTCAGAAGTGGGATTAATTATTAGTGAAGTAAATAAGTCTGTGAAAGTGTATTGTGACGATGGCAGATCGACATTCGTAGAAGAGTTCGCAACCGTTGAACATTTCGGAGATGTTCAGGATTATGATGGCAAAATTGGACGCGCAAGCTGCAAAATTGGATGCGCGAGCTGCAGAGGTTAATGCAAAATTGGATGCCCAAAGGCAGTGTATGAAAGAATTCTGGGACTCGGAAGCGGAAGAAGCTGAGGATGAGGAGGAATTGGAGCCACATGAAATGAAGAAACTCAGGAAGAGCAAAGCTATGGCCGACAGCAGTAAGGAAGAGGAGGAAAATGACGATGATGTGTTACGTGAAGAACTGAAGGATTTCATCGATGATAACCCGATTGAAGAGGACGGCAGTGATGATGAAGACACTGATACTTCAGGGCGTTCCCTGAAACGGATTTACAATGATGATGACGAGTTGGACGACCGACTGGAAGACGACGACTGTGACCTTATTGAAGAGAATCTTGGTTGGAAAGTTGAAGACAGAAAGCGTTCCAAGCGTCTGCGTCGTACACAGGACGAAGAAAGTGATGGAGAGGAAGACGACGACTGTGACCTTATTGAAGAGAATCTTGGTTTGAAAGTCGAAGGCAGAAAGCGTTCCAAGCGTCTGCGTCGTACACAGGATAAGGAAAGTGATGGAGAGGAACAGCACGTCGATGAAGGTTCAGCACGTGAGGCTATAGACGAACAGCTATTCGACGACGAAGACGATGTTGAACGCCGCTCTGAACGTAGTCACAGGGAAACTGAGGCGGCAAAACATTTCAATGATGAATTGGAAAGGGGTCACTTTACTGATTTGGACAATGAAATCCGTAAAACAGATATTCCTGAGCGAATGCAATTGCGCGAAGTTCCGGTTACGCCTGTTCCAGAGGGACCCAATGAACTACAAGATGAAGCTGAATGGATTTACAAACATGCGTTTTGTAAATCAACTGTTTCCGACCAAGGGAGATCAACGGATGTTGGAGGTCGAGACCGCTATTGTAAGCCACCACATACGGGGGGAAAGACCAAGCAAGCCCTAGATTGTAGGCGTAATCAACGGCTAGAAGTGCCGTTCATTGCGTTCTACGGAAAAGAACACGTGAAACCAGGATTAACGTGCGACGATCTATGGAAAGTCTATTACTACGACGCACGTTGGTGTTTACTGTCACCTCCAAAGAACAAACCGCTCCAGTTATTTGAAAAGATGCGGAACTACCAGTTGGATACGGTTATGAAATCGACAGATGCTCCAATACCAGATGATACACGTGTAAGTAAAAATGAAAATCTAGACCACTTACGTGATGTGCAAACTCCAGAAGAGCTTAAGGGTGTGCAGATGCATTTTCTCTTATACTATTCGCATGAGATCCCTAAAATGCAAGAGGAATTCCGTCGTCAAGGAAAAAAAGAAGGGCGGCAGGCTAGGGCTGACGCGAAAAGGAGAGCAGTAGAAAATTTGGATGAAGGTCAAGAACTTCCACCGCCGAACGCCAAGATGAAAGTGGTGCTTCGCGACCGACTGGCGGCTTTTGTTGACCCGGGAGACCAGTGAACTTAGTTCGGGACGAACTAATCTAGGCGGAGGGTAGTGTGACGCATATGACAATCAGTACTAGAACATTCTAGAGAGTCCGAAACAGAGTACTAGAATATTCTATAAAGTAATGGAAAACTGGAGACTAGGAACAGTAGAACATTCAAGGCAGCGGAACGGGTGGAAACGAAACGCTGAAACAGTATAAATACGTCGCACACAGAGCATAGTGATGAGTATGAAGTAGGAAGCGAAACAAGCGATTGCTGATGAGTAAGAAGTAGAACGTGAAACAAGCGATAAGTCTCGAGCGAGAAGTAAGCAGTAACATACGCGATAATTACGGAAGCGATAATAAAGAAAACGTTAAGTGTACGGTGAAAAGTAACGATTGTTATTACGGGCTAATAAAATGTCACATTAATTCAAAAATCGATTTAACGGCTCTTATTTATTTTAAAATAATTAATCCAGCGAACCCTAAGCTCACTACAATATCAACACCTGTTCAATATAAAATATGAGTCGCAATTACGGGAATTATAGGTTTATAGCAGCTGTTATTACACATAAAACCTGCCGAATACTTAGCCAATTGCGTAATTGTGCTTAACCCTTTCAACTGGGAATGCCCGTATTAACCTTATCGCTGCCGTTATGAACCTTATGTAGCCCAAAATGCTCGAAAGGGTTAATTAACAGAACAAATTATTTATAGGTTAACTTGTAAAAATGGATGAAACATCATATAGTCCAGAGGCCCACATCTGGAGAAACTTCTATATGTTTGTTGAGTCGGGGGACATAAATGATAAGAACGGAGATTTCATTTATTCAATATAAAATACAGGAGTTATTAAATGATAATTTCGCAAACTGGATAACTGCGTGTGGGGCTTATAGCGTCTTATAATACTCTGCCCTGTCGATGCTCCTCGCATGTCTTGTTTCACACAAGCCGTTTATGCGCCACACATTAGGCAATATAAATGTATATTCTCAACAATGTTATACAAAAATATCTTTGATACCATTTAACTCGAATAGACCCTTGTCTAATCACAACTTCCCTAGGATCGTGATGATGACCAATAAAAAAATGTAAAGAAAAATTAATTAATATTCACTGTTATAACAAAACAAATGTACAGCTACCACTGATTCATTGCTTGTCTGTTTGCACACTGCAGCTGTCTAGTTCACGATTGATTGACTGATTGACGTACAACCCCATTTGCAAAAATTATAACATCTTCCGATGGAGTGATTAATTTTGCGCCACCCTATATATGTAAAACAGTGCTACCCAAATCACAACGGTTTCGTAATTAAAATTATACCACGTTCACACCGTGAACCCACTAATGAAATATAATCATTCGAGATTATTCAATAGTTTAGAGTGGTTATCTATCCACACGACATGCATACAAACCACATGATATCATACGAAAACCCGGCGACCGTCCTGGGATATCGTCCCTCCTAATGTGTTAAAAAAATGCCATTATAACAGTTTTGCTATAGTCAAAAAATATTGGCAATGTAATCATGGGGTAAGCCAGTTATTTATCGTAATAAGTAAAACTGTCGCTGTCATAACAATAAAAGGGAAATAACTTTTAAACGTCAATTTTCACAAATATTCGAGAATGTTATTGTAATTTACGGAGCACAAGTTCGTTCTAAAGCGAAAAAAAAATTTGTACAAACTTATTGCGACAAAATTTCCAGGCAGTATTATTGTGAAATCCTTCGAAAATTACATCCGTGTTGCATTTACGCAGTCGTTTCAATAAATATTGCTGCAGAATCAGGAGTAACAGCATTATGTCTGTCGAGGACTTTCTTAAAGGACTACCGTGTTACAACGCCAACAATTTCTCCCTCTTCAACGTTGACAATGGAATACGCATATCTCAAAGGCGGCCATCTGCATACATCTCCACCGAGGACCATCCAGCAGATCAAATAATCACCCTTGAGAAACGAAGTGTACTTCTGCGTTACCTGAATCAACAGTGGGATCGAAAGGGCGGGTCTAAGAAACGTGAGCACCCCCTCGATGAGCAACTCACGGTACTTAACTGCAAGAAAAAGTTGCGAATGGAGTCTTACGACGTAAACTAAAATTAAACAGCACACGAATACAAAAATCACATCTTCCCTTGTTTGAGGTTCATTCGAAGAACTGCAACCAACTACATGATCTTCAGTATGTACTATTTGGTAACA
Organism: Microdon myrmicae; assembly: GCA_963931805.1. NCBI lineage: Eukaryota > Metazoa > Arthropoda > Insecta > Diptera > Syrphidae > Microdon > Microdon myrmicae. The sequence continues at coordinate 37,796,811 of OZ007496.1, forward strand.
CGTTCATTTTGGATAGCCACAGCTAAACTCGTGGAACCTGAGCATTTAAATTCTCTTCTAATTTTAATTAAATTTCGTAAATAAGCAACTAATTCGACAATGTATTAAAACTTGTAACTATAAAGTACTATAATAAATTTAATCTATTTGTGTAAGTTCCAATGGAACACAATTTATTGTTCTGAATCATTTCATATCAAGTTTTCAGAGTCTACATTAATGGTGCAAATCTTCAGGATTTGGTTTGCCGTATTTCTTTTCCCACATCTCGATAAACTGCTTTTTGCGTGCTTCTCGACGTGCAAAATATTCTGGGTACTGTGCCTTCTCTAATGGATGCCAGTAATCCAATACCCAGTCGGGCAAGGGGACCACCCGTTCAAAATCACATCCACCAGGGCTTTGAGCGACTGCGGAAGAACATCAACATATTAGCTATCATAACCACTCTGCATTAGTCTCTTATTCACATTTTTTTGGTTGATAATGCTGCGTCAAAAACAACTCTCGTTCGCCTTCCTCTAAGAGTTTCGTTGCCAGTTTCATGTCTTTTATATCGCGGTTCTGGTCGAAGCGGTGTCTCATGAGCACGGCCCGATAGCGGAAGATGTGTCTATCGAAAAGTTAAATTTGAGGTACTTAAATCTCCGATCATTACATAAGCGCAGTATTACACTTACCTACGATCATAAAAGGCTTCAAGATTCCTTACAGCCCTCTTGTAGAGGCTGCAAACTTGTCGGGCATGAGTAGTGATTCCAGTGGGAACGGACATGACTTGGTTGATAAACCACTAGTTCTCAATAATACGATTCACAAATCCAGCGTAAAAATACCTCGATTGGATTTTGCTGTCAGAAATAAAAAACACTTTATTTTTGTAAAATATTGACTGGGGGTGTGTTCGAAAGTGTAGCGAGACTTCGAATCGGTTGTAAAAATTGCTTTTAAAAATTGGGCTTATAATACGATTCACGGTGCGCGTTGCTTTTTTATTAATTTAGGTGTTGTTTATAGAGTTATCAACAAAATTACTGAATTTTCTCACTACTAATAAATTGTGTGTTTGTTTAATGCTACTAAATATAATCTGTTGCGATGACTTTTGTGAAACATTATAAATGTGGTTATTTGGAGATGAATTGTGGTGAGTATTATACATTTTTGGGGGGTTGAGAGCGAACAACAGGGCAAGTCTTTGCTTTCAACCCGGCGAATGCCAGGACGATCCTTGTCCCTGTTCAATCCAAGTTGACATGTAGTCTCCACGAGACTCCCCTGGATAGCTACTTTGGCAACCGCCAAGTAGCGAACCAATGCATGCAGCGACATCCTGAGAAAGGTTCGCGCAAGGCTAATAACCTTGCCCGGAAAAACAAATTATTATGGACAATTTAACAAGTCTCGGACCGGATACCGGTGGAGAGACTTGCTAAATAAGGCCAAGACTGGATCCCGGTTGTAGTGCCGATGATGATGATTATTAAACATATTTATTTCGTATAGTAGCTGACTGCTAACAGTCAATGAATGTCGTGTTAACTTTTAGCTAAACTTAATTTAGGATTTTATTAACGTAATAAAATAAATACAAACAATTTATTAAGTTCAGTAGTTTATTAGGATAATATTGTGACTCATATGACAGTCAGTACTGGAATCTTCGAGAAAGTCCGAAACAAAGTACAAGATTATTTTAGGAAGTACTGGAAAACTGGAATAGAACATTCAAGACTATGGAACGGACGGAAACGATACACCAAATCAGAATGAGGAAAAACGGTATAAATACGTCGCACGCAGAGCGGAAGGATAAGTCTCAAGTTAGAAGTAAGAAGGAAAATACGCGATAAGTACGGAAGCGATAAGTCAAGAAATCGTTGTGTACGGTAAAAGTAACGGTTGTGATTAACGGACTAATAAAGTGTCACATTAATTCAAAATCGATTCAACGGCTCTTATTTATTCAAAATAATTAATCCAGCGAACCCTAAGCTCGCTACAATATATATAAAGAAAATAAAAACTCAATAAAACTACAAATATCCAGTAATTCATTTGCCTTATTTAAGCTATATATTTTACTGCATGGTTTGCAGTCCGGTTGATTCTCTTCAGTGAAGCATCTTTTTATATACGACTGTTGTTGCGAGCTTAGGGTTCACTGGATTAATTATTTTAATAAATAAGAGCCGTTAAATCGATTCTCTTTGCAAACACTATTAATCTGTTAATAACAACCGTTCCTTGGTACTTCGCTTCTTTACTAATCGCTTCCGTACTTATCGCTTCCTTACTGCTTACTTTGATCTGCGTGCGACGTATTTATACCGTTTTTCCTCGCTTCGTTTCCGTCTGTTCTCTAGCCTCGAATTGTCTACTGCTCATAGTCTCCGGTTTTCCAGTATTTTCTAGAATATCCTAGTACTTTGTTTTGGACTTTCTAGTACTGATTGTCATATGCGTCACACTACCCTCCGCCTAGATTAGTTCGTTCCGAACTAAGTTCACTGGTCTCCTGGGTTAACAAAAGTCGCCAGTCGGTCACGATGTACCACTTTCATCTTGGCGTTTGCTCTTCGCTAAATCCTGTAGACAACGCTGAATCCGAATCGCAGATCGGCTGGTAATCGTATCTCTCGTCCAAATATAATTCTTGCTGGAGAATGGCCCGCGTATCGTGATTAGCCGATCTATAACTCATGAGAAAGATTTGTACATATTTGTCCCAATCTCGTTGGTGATCACTAACGACCTTCGATAAGTGCTCTTTTATTGTTCGGTTGAACCTTTCGACCATTCCGTCTGACTGCGGATGTAAGGGTGTGGTTCTGGTTTTCCTTACGCCCAGTGCCGCACAGATGCTTTCAAATATCTGTGATTCAAAGTTTCGGCCTTGATCGGAATGAAGCTCACAGGGAACTCCATATCTGCTAATCCAATTATTGATAAGCTACTCAATGACGGTTGTTGCTTCTTGGTTTGGAATTGGAAGGACTTCCACCCACTTGCTGAAGTAATTCATGATGACCAACATGTATTTGTAGTTGTCGTTGGTTTTTGGAAATGGTCCTGAGATATCAATCGCAATTCGCTCGAAAGGGGCACCCACGTTGTACTGCTTCATAGCACTCCTTGATTTTGTTGTTGGTCCTCTCGTCGCAGTGCAAGTTGTGTACACCAAGACTCGACGTCATCTCTTTTGTGAAGCCAGTAGAATCAAGATCGTAATTTTGAAAGTGTCTTATTAACTCCCAGATTTCCACCTCCTTCCTTCACTTTTGATGATGGGACTAGAATCTGCATTCGATGGGATTTTCCGCCCGCGGTCTCCCCTTTTACGCTTTACAATTCCATCTTCCACCAGCAAGGAATTCCATTGTGCCCAATATGCTTTAAATGTTCCACTCTTGTCAGAAATATTGTTCCAAGTTAGCCGCTCGTTCTTTTCTTTGTGTTCCAGGACTAGCGACATATCTTCATCCTGCAGTTGAGCTGGGCGTACAGCATCACTCGTCCACCCATCTAGTACTTCTACTTGTACATTTCGCAGTCGTACGCCTCTTTTTTTCTCTTCCGCTCTATGACAATGTTTTCAATCTGGTTTACATTGTCTTCTTGATAGAGCATGAGCGTCATTATGCACCTTCCCTTGACGGTGGGAAATTTGGAAATCGTACGTTTGAAGTCGTTCGTTTCCCGAGCTATTAACCTCAGGTTGATCCGCTGATAGTCTCCTCTTATGATTAGGGCATGAACAACAAATTGATGTTTCATTCATTCGTCGACGTTTCCTATAGTCAACAGAGATGTGGCCGACTTCGCCGCATGTCTAACACTTCATATGCGGTCTCGGGGTTCTCCGTTGTACATGCCCGATTCTTTGGCAGGAACATTCCTGGACGGACATTTCTCGAACTCTATATGTACTCCTGGTAGCCAGTTTAGCAGATTCATATGCCAATGCGAACGCCAGTATTTCATTAGTCGTCTTCTTTCCTGCCAAACGAACGGCTTGTTGCAAGTCCCGCTCTTGGAGTGCATTTATTATAAATTCCTTAGTCATATTTGAATAAGACAAGTTTACCAATCGCTGAATGTCTGCCTGCAACTGTTGAAGATTCTCTGCGTTCGGCTCCGCAGTTGCATGCGGTAGACCTGCTGCCTGTGGTTGTCTCCATACCTAGCTTCAACGCCGTCTCTTACCGCTTGGAAATCTGTTTGCTTCTCTGCTGGTATGGTTTGTAGCAATTCTGCAGCCGCCCCGCGGGGTGACAAGATTAGTGATGTTGACTTTTGCTCATTCGCGGCCGCGGCGTCAAACTGACGTATAAATACGGAGAAGGGTCCCGTTCTATCGAAGGTTGGCGGTTGCATCCTTGTATCTTTATAGTCATGTTGATTGCCAGGCGATGTCTTATTTCTCTCAACACACTCAAGTCTCTTTTCGATTCGCATTATTTCATCGGTGACTTTCTTAAATTCACCTTCGTTTTTTAGATCCAGATTTTCTACTTCGTTTCGAATTTTTGACTAAATTTCTTCCTTAAACTGTTGAAAATTACGTTTCACCCACTGCGTTTGGGCATCCAATTTTGCATTCAGATCTGCAGCTTGTGCGTCGAATTTTCGGCGTTTGTTTCCGTCCGTTCCATAGCCTCGAATTTTCTACTGGTCATAGTCTCCGGTTTTCCAGTACTTTCTAGAATATTCTAGTCCTTTGTTTTGGAGACCTAACAGATATCACAGCTGGTTGTCATATGCGTCACAATATCATAAACATTCATGGAAAAAATAATATATACACAAAATTAATTTTTAAATAAATTAGGTTTGGAACTCTGCCATCTTCCGCAATAGACAGCACAAGTCACGGACGCTTATAGTTTATTTGTAATAATTGATGTTCACTGCAAACCGAAAATAGTGGAAAATAAGCATATTCAAATATATAAAGATATTGAAATATATAGAAAATACTTGAATCGAAATATAAACAAAAATATAGAGAACAAATGACAACAAGTCAAATCGATTGGTCTCAATCATTCCAGTTTATTCGCTCAAGCAGTCACCCATACCACAAGATTGCCAACACAGAATGTATGAGAAAACTCGGATCATTCCAGTGCCACTTCCTGCCAGTATATAAGCTGTAAGTGTTGTGGGGGTTCTCAATACTACATGGAGAACCAACCCACTATTTCAGCCCTATTTCAACCGCTAACAGCGTATCAACTCAACTCCAATTCCCCCTACAAGCTATTCTACCTGAAAACCATGTTTTCCAAAAGGACGCATAGCTAAACTCATTATTCTATGCAGACAATGCATAATTGAGTTTAGTTACCTTTTTGCCATACGGCAACTCCTATCAGCTAACCCATGGGATTTCCACCGGATATTGCAATTCATGTTGGTTAGGAACAACCAAGTCGACCCAAACGACGCGGTTGCAGCATCGTGCAACGGCTTGGGTAATTACCAAATTACTTAGCGTGTTTCCCACGGTAATATTTCCCTAGCCGATTTGGCGTCCCTTTGACTTCCCCCAGACACTCTATTCGGTGGGGATCAATGATCTCTTTTGGCAGGTGAATACCACAAGCCATTTTCCTCTCCTTTCCATTTTCATCTTCCCGTAGTACATTGCACTCTGAGATCACCACAGTCACCGAATTAGGTCAGTGGGTCGTCCTCGGAGGTTGCATTGTTACACACACACCAAAGCCACATCAACCCTGGGTCATTGTGCTTTTCCTTTCGATTTCGTCATCCTTTCTATGCCCATCGGCGGTCGAATGAATACACAAGTAGTTATTCACCTCGATGAGCGGAGAGAATTGAATAATGCACAGGAGAGCGCGATTACCATTGGCTGATCGTCGTGCAAAATCAAAGTTTCATCCCCGATTGAAATAGTCCTTACTCAACCACAACCGCAGCAGGTCACGCTGCTGATAGGTGTTCTTTCAACCACGTGTGCACGTGAGTTTGATTACAGCTCGCATCGGTCCAATGGACGGTGTTTACGAGGATTGGGGCATATTGAAGTTTGCCGGAGAAACGCTTGGATTGTGCTGCCTTAATGGCAAAGTGAAATTACCATTTTTGACTCCACCATTAATGACTCCATTTGGGGCAGACAATATTGAAGAACACGGATCTAATCCGACATTCAAGTTCATTCAGGTTGAAGAGAGTAAATGTTCATTTTCTGTAAAAGATAAGATTTAAGATAAAAAATTTGCTCAAATGTGGGTTCAATTATAGTTCGAAAAGTTTTGTTAGGTCTCTGTATTTGTATCTACTCGTAAAATAAATAAGGCATGCTAACATTTAAAAAAAATTTAGATTATAAATCGGTAATACCGACTTCCCTTTTGACTTTACAGATTCAAGGCCACATTCACCATCGAATTGGATCATTGCAACCTCTTGAAGATGCACAGCATAAATTCTTACAAATATACTTCATGGGCAATATGGACGAAAAACTTGATCGGCGTCAAGAGATCAACACAGTAATGAAAAGAGCAATTCTTCGAGATCTGCAGTAACTACTTCATGAACATCACGCATTGGTCAGGCTGTTCAAACGATGACTGCAAAGTCGTGATCAGGGCGGATAAACGACCAGCTGGGCCACACGAACGCAGACTTAACGTTCTAACAATAGATGAAGCTGCAATCTTGATTGTTGGTGAAAATTTGGAAACACGCCATATTGTGCTTACACGTCGTGATACTGGGCAACTGCAACGAATATATGAAACACACCCTTCATATGACACGTTGCAATACCTGCTAATGTTTTGGCAAGGAGACGATGGATATCACTTCAATATCAAGACGATAAATCCACAGTCACAGAACCAAGCAGACTCGAGCTAAATAAGTAGCCAAGTCAAACTTCGGAAAACAGGCCACACAAAATTTCATCCAAAATGGATTTACATTCGCCGATAAGGTTAAAGGGAACCAAACAAAGAATATGAAAACCCCATCCCCTCCCGCCCAAAAACATAATCAAGTTCCTAAGCGATCCGCTATACAGGCCAACACAATGCCACAAATCCAACCGGCGGCACAAAAGCCTCCAAAGGGGAAACCCTCAATGCTCGAGAAACTACTTAGTCTCTCTCGCGTGATTGAGGATATTCGACCCCGATATGAAAAAAACGGAGTCTGAGAGGGATGCACTCCTTTTCACGGCATATGTAAAATGGATCTCAAAATTGAAGTTATCCTTATAAATGTCAACTCCCCTGTTTCTCAGAGCATGCGATAGTCTCTGACTTCATAAAGAATAACCGGGCGGACGTGGTTCTTGTAACCGACACTAGGTTGCATCCATGTCACCGTCCCACTATCCCAAACTTTTAAATGATTCGATGAGATCGAACCCTCACTGGCGCCCACCATCAACGGAGGTGGCACCTGTATTCTAGTTAATAGCGAACTTCGCCATGAAGCTATTGACCTCCCACATTTCGAGTCCATAGAGGTCTCCGGGGTTGAACTGCATCTACCTAATAATGGTAGAGTGAACATATACTCCGTATACCACTCGCATAAAACCAATAATGGCCCCATTAATCTCGAAGACATCGGCCAGTTAATAAGGTTCTCGGGGCATACACCTTTCAACATAGGCGGCGATTTCAACTCCAGTGGAACAACTCCGCCTCTTGCCGAAACAGCACAAAGTTGTTCCCATGGTACACCGAAAACTGTCATCCCCTCAACTTCGAAATAGTCGCACCTAAGGTTGGTACCCGAGGCAACTCCATTCTGGACATCTTTATTGTGTCCAAAGACTTACTTCCCCAAATCACTCCTCCCCAAGTATCGGCGGGTGTATCTGACCACAACGCTGTGACCACGTTAGAACGCTCACTCACCGTACAACTATCGAGGTGAAAGACGTCGACGAAATCACATCTAGAGAGGAAATCTGTGAGGCCGTGAGAGCTCAATTTGGTCTAGAGATACCAATGGCCGATATAGTAGCATTGCGCAAAGCGTACGGAGGAACTCAAACAGCGACAATAAGTCTTCCAACAGAAAACGCAAAGAAACTGCTGGGAGCACAAAAAATTAAAGTTGGATGGGTTATCTGTCGCATTCGGGAACAGACGGCGCTGAGAAAGTGCTACAAATGCCTTGAGTTCGGACACATTGCCAAACAATGCAAGTGCGATGAAGACCGGTCCAAGCTATGCAGAAGATGTGAAACTGAGGGTCACATAGCAAGAGACTGTAGGAGGGATCCCCTATGCATGTTCTGTAAAAAGGACCACCCAGACGATGCGAAGCATATAGCTGGCAGCAGTAAATGCATTGTATTTATGAGAGCAATCACAGGGAAACAAATATGAAGATTATCCAAATTAATCTCAATCACTGTGAGGCAGCTCAGGACATCCTGAAACAAACAGCTAGGGAGGAGAGAGCTGACGTCATTCTCATCAGCGAACCGTAGAAGGCTCTCAGCAACAACATATGGATGAGCGACAAAAGAAATACCGCAGCTATATGGTTAGGTGGAAGACATGCGTTTCAAGACGTCTACAAACAAGCCGAGGGCTTTGTCAGGGCAAAAATTAATGGCATACATTTTTACAGCTGTTATGCCAGGCCGAGTTGGTCCCTTAGCCAATACCAGGCCATGTTGGACAATTTGGTGACAGATGCCCAAGGAAGGCCTAAAGTGATTATAGCCGGCGACTTCAACGCATGGGCAGTGGAATGGGGCAGCCGATCAACAAACACTAGAGGCCGTATGCTGTTGGAAACCTTTGCATCTCTGGACATCGGCATTGCAAACAACGGGCGGGTAAATATATACCGTAATGGAGGAAGAGGATCGGTCATCGATATCACTTTTGCGAGCAACTCCCTCCTACGTAAGTTAAAATGGCGGGTCAGTGAGCAATACACACACAGCGACCATCAGGCCATTATAGTCAATATACAACAAAACAAACGTAGAAGGAGTCTCCAAGTAGGTGGCCCGACATGGAAAGACACATTTTTTGACAAAGACTCCTTTGAATTAATATTGAGTACCAACGATGTAACCAATGCTGAAACAGCCGAAGCCCCGTCACATCAACTCATCCGTGCTGTCACGACAGCGTGCGATGCAGCTATGCCCAGGCGATCTAACGGAGAAGTTATTACACCTTGTTGTTGGTGGAATGAGGAAATAAGGGCACTTAGGGCTCGCTGTCTACAAGCCCGACGCAAAGTGCAGAGGTCTAGTAGGACAGCCAACTTCCAACAGCACTTGGACGAATTCCGGCCAGCACGGCGCAATCTACAAAGGCGATCAAGGACAGCAAAACGAGGTCCTTCAAAAGCATATGCGTAGGAGCCGATATAAATCCATGGGGTACGGCGTACAAGATGGTAATGAGTAAGCTGAAGGGTTCCAGGTCCCCGCAGATATCATGTCCAAAAATGCTGAGGTCAATAGTAAACCAACTATTCCCACAAGGCACATCCCCACATTACGACATAATAAGCGAGACAGTGGTGGAGGACATCCCGAGAATCACGGCAGACGAGCTACAATCAGCATGCAGGAGGATACAGCAAAGCGCCGAGTCCTGACGGAATTCCAAACAAGGCGGTGAAAGCGGCAGCTGAAAGTCGACCGGACATGTTTATAACCACCATGCAAACGTGTCTAGAGGAAGGTGTCTTTCCAGAAACTTGGAAACTGCAACACTTGGTGCTCCTACCAAAAAGTAAAAAACGACCTGGATAACCTTCATCATATCGCCCAATATGCCTTCCAGACACTATGGGAAAGATATTGGAAAGAGTGATATGCGAAAGATTGTTAACCGTAGCAGAAGAAAAAGCAGCCCTATCGAACCAACAATACGGGTTTAGAAAATCGTGCTCTACCGTCGACGCCATAAAGAGAGTAGTTGACATTGCGACGGAAGCAATAAGTGGAGAGAGATGGCGCTGGGGCACAAAGGAATACTGTGCAGTTGTGACACTGGACATAAAGAATGCCTTTAACTCGGCAAAATGGCCAGTCATAAATAGAGCACTTCACAGAATGGGCACCCCACACTACCGCCAGAGAATAATTTCCAGCTACCTCACTAACAGTAAGCTGAGGTATGCAACAGACGATGGTGTAAAATACCACAATGTCTCAGCAGGAGTTCCACACGGATCAGTTCTGGGACCCCTCTTATGGAACATCATGTACGATGGCGTTTTGCGATTGGTGTTGCCACAACAGGTCCAGTTGATAGGTTTTGCGGACAACATTTCCCTTATGACAGTGGCAAAACATATTCACGAGACAAGGGCAGCTACTAACGAGGCAGTGGTGAAACCCAAAGAATGGCTGGTATCCGCTGGTCTCGAGCTAGCAGACCACAAAACAGAGGCGGTTTTAATAATTAGCCGAAAAAATGTGGAATATATGAATATAAGGGCCGGAGATCAAATTATTAGATCGAAAGACACAATAAAATATTTAGGAGCTATGATCGACAACAGGCTACAATTCAAAGAGCATGTCAAGTATTCTAGCAAAAAAGCGTCAATGCTGCAAGCAGCACTTGCTCGAATACTACCAAACATCGGAGGACCTGGATATCCACGAAGAATCTTGATGTCTAGAGTAGTGACCTCAGTCCTACTATACGCCGCCCCTGTTTGGGCCAGTATACTGACGACGAAGGAAGCGAGAAGAAAGCTGACGTCAGTCTATAGACTCTGTGCCTTAAGAACCATCAGCGGTTTCCGAACCATCTCGGACGAAGCTGCTTATGTCGTAGCCGAAATGGTTCCAATTGATATCCTTGCGGACGAGATGTTAAGAATCTACAACAGGAGAACGTCAAGGCAACTGGAACCAACAGCAGTCAAGGTGATCAAGGAGGAAGAGAAAGCAACCTCATAAACCATATGGCAAACTCGGTGGGACAACACTACGAAGGGCAGATGGGCGTACAAATTAATCCCATTTATCGCCACCTGGATGAAGAGAGACCACGGTGCCTGCAACTACCATCTTACCTAGTTCCTGACCGGCCATGGTGGATATCGCAAATATCTGCACCGTTTTGGACACAGCAGCTCACCGTTGTGCCCAGCGTGTCCAAACCAAGAGGAACATACGGAGCATGCGGTGTTCCACTGTAGACGCTTCAACGAAGGAAGACTCAATCTCCCGGCCCGCAAGATCTCATAGAGCAGATGCTATGCTCCGAGGATAACTGGATGGAGATAAGCGCATATGTAACCAAAGGGCAACTCGAACTTAGAAGAATCGAGAAAGTAAGGCAAGCACAAATAGCCGACATGGAGAGAGCAGCTTAAAAAAGCATAAAGCTAACCAGCCCCGCGAAGTAATACCTAACGGCAGTCCCGCGGGGAGAGTGGATGACGGGAGCAAGGGTGTGGTTTAGTACGCATGCGTGCGACTTGGAACCGTCGTTCCAGGTACACGAATCGTGCATGCTAGTAGCACGGGCTGCTAGTATCTATGAAGATTCCACATCCGTTGAAGCATCAAAAAAAAAAAAAAAAAAAAAAAAAAAAAAAAACCCAGATTATTAGACGCCAAAGACGTGATCTGCGTTTACTACCGCACTCAAGACCTACCGGTCTTGTACGATTTCTTTCCCACCATCCCCCATCCAAGTAGTTAGAGAACAATTGAACTAACCCTGTCCACACTATCCTTAGATACGTCCTTCCCCTTTCTTTTCAGATATCTTGAGACCGAGCCCAACATATTCACGGATGCGGGTGATTCTGGTTATTGCAAAATGACACAAAAAGACACATTTGCCCTTGTCTCCCTAAAGTCGGCCTCTCGCCACCCCATTTTATTCTTCTTTTCCTTATACACTGGCTCTCCTTCCGATCGCGCTGTGCTCTGACATTTAGGGGTAATGCAAAATTTCTATTTGTGGACGCATTAATTTAAAAAAAAAAGAAAGATACCTATGACCGTTAAGACTACCGAAATCCGATAATAACGACAGAATCCAATTATTTCAGAAACGTCGGGGAAAGCGCATTAAGCTAAAGAAAGGCTGCATCGAAAAATAGGCCTATCTCTAACATAAAAAAAGTGTTTGTTTTTTCAAAACTAAGCGGAGAATTCATCCTACATAATTTCGATTAAAATGTCTCTCAATAATATTTTAGTTCCACACACCGCTAGAAATCTACTACAGTTCATAATCCCGATGGGGAAATATCGTTTTTCAAGAAACCAACGCCTAATCGTCGTCTTACGATATCACATTCTCTCATGATTACATTCTTCGTCTCTTTTATACTCTCTGCAAATCGCTTTCCCCAGCCATACTCTCTATCTCCTTCATTGGCAAACAAGAACCAGGTGGGAGAAAAAACACTCACAAAACTCTACGAAAGAAGAGAAAAATTCATCTTTTCCATTCCCACTCACTCCTCCGTGGAAGTGCTTGGCACATTGGGCATTTTTCAATTTCTTACGATAGCAACGGCCGCGCGGAATGAGTGTCCGCCCTTTGGTCGGCCATTTTTTAAATTATTTGATAAAATTTGTTAGAAAGTGTTTTTTTAATTCGTCAAGAGTAGTGTGAAAATAGGTTGTTTATTGTTGTGAACTAATTAAATAACCAAATGTCGCTTAATTCACCATCGACTTCTGACGATGAGGACGACGATTACCGGTAAGTGTCCTAGAAGAATCATTAAAACCTGTGATATGAAACCAAAAGAGATTTGCCCATCTTGGCCGCTGGGAATTAATGAAGACACCTAATTTATAGACGTTCCAACGAACCGCCTCCGAAATGGAGTTCTAATCAGTTGTTTGGCGTTGGCAGGCGGAGAAGTGCGTTCTATCTATACCGGCCTCAAACAGTACGCGGCATCGACGACATAGTTGCTGAGGTCATAACTACCACTGCCACCGTCACCGTTGTTGCTGCTACCACCACCACGACTGCTAGCTCTGCTCCTATTACAACCACCAACACATGGAATACCGCGTCAGTCAGTTCCCCTACCACATCTTCTCCAAAGTCAACGGTCCTAACCAATCTGCAGCGTGGGAATACAACAGCGACCTTCTGCCCCAGCGAGGTCCAGTTAAGTTTTCATGAACTCTCCGGCCAAGGTGAACTCACCGACGAGCAAGTGAAAGTTGCTGTAACATCCAACACAATCGACAGCGCTGACACGTACGGCTTTACCGCTCTACATTGGGCATGTCACTATGGACAATTCGCCACCGTTTCCAAACTGCTGGCCACCGAAGCGGTAGATGTGAACAAACTGGCACCGGATATGCTGTCACCGCTAATCCTGGCGGCAGCTGGCGGTCACAACGACATCGTCCGTCTGCTGATAGAGCACGGCGCAAACACCACCCAGGCCGACATTGTTGGCAACACATCCTTAATGTACGCCGCTGCTGGCGAGCATGCCCACACCTGCTACACCCTCCTTACTAGGAATCCAAATTTGGATGCCACCAACGAATACGGAGATACCGCTCACAGTCTGGCCGTACAAAACGGAGCCCTACTCGCCCAGTCCGTCATAGAAGGCTATGCTACCTTGATGCTGGGCCTGACGTCCTAATAATTCCAATTTGAATCCATGCGACACAAAAATGTCCCCCTAAACGAAATACACAAAAAAAGTAAAATTCTTTCATCGGCTGTACTACTACACACGAGGACAGGAAAAAAATACTTCACTATTGTATGCCAATGTAGTATCTTACTCTGCACGCAGCGTCAACGAATAAGAAAGAAAAAGGGCGACGGTTGAATCGAAAACGGAATAAGGAAAAAAAAAGTAAGAAAGACGAACCGAAAGAAGAATGGCGCAAAAAATGTCAGAGAGCAAACGGTGAGACCGTTTCATTGATTTTTTTTATTTGATTTTATTCCTCGAATGAAGCATGTGTGTGGGTGAGTCAAGGAAGCTGGCGATGACGGCGTTGAAATACTATTATAATGCTGGAAACACGTATTTGATATGATAGATAGATAGATAGATCAAGAGCAAAGTGTAAAAGAAGAAGTGAGAGGGGAGAGGGCGACGCGTTTATCGATAGCCGGCGATGGTGTTGGGAACATTGGTGATGGCGGCATTCCACTTGGAATTCTTGGATTAAGAAAATTAGATGGGCGGCGTACGGAAAAAGAAACAGGCAAAAGCAAAGAGAGAGAGAAAGGTGTGATATCGGAAAAAGAAAAGAAGAAAGACGAGAAAATGAAAATCAAGGAAAAATCGGCTAGAGAAAGAGGAAGTGAGAAGAGCAATAATGCGGTGGCGGTGGTGCGTAGCAGGCGTTCACGTAAACCAAATTAAAACACAGGTGAGAGACACAAACAAATACGTGCAGAGTGAAAATGAAGTGCGCCACGAAAGAGTGAATGAGTTGATTTAAGTTTAGAGAACTAGTACTACATACTATAGAAAAATTACGTTTATTATTTAAAGGAGTGGGATCGTTCACCGGAACGAAACGAGAAAAAAACAATATATATGTATATATATAAAAAAGTAAAAACTTCCCACACAATGTCGGTAGGCGTTAGTAGCATCGACCTCTTCGATCTGGTCCAATGAATTGTTTACAATTTCAATTGCCGAGGTTTTAGCCGTTTGAAAAGTAGGCCACAAATATCTCGGGAGATTTGCTTTTTATAGCTTTAGGATGTTGCAGTACAATGTCCTTGATATGGGCGTCGTGACACTAATAATTCGTAATTAATTGCGTTTTGACGGGTACTGTTTTGTGTTAGTTCATCTCCCCATGAATTGGTTATTCAACTTTTTACACGGGAAGCTAATCAAAATACATCGAAGGGGGGACTTTTAGAAATCATCGAAGGCGCAGTGTAGTTACAGTATTTTCTTCATCAGTATTCATACAAATTGTATTAAGGGAAAGGAAACTGAATCAAGGTGAAATGTGAGAAATACCGAACAAGTGATGTTATCAAGAAAATCCAAGTTTTTCTCTAAGAATGTTTATTTATTAATCGATTTTTCAAAAGTTAATCAAATTTGGTCCTCTCCAAGAAGTGCCCCCTCGCATATCAGATACTTTAATAAATCTTGGAAACAATTCTGAAACTCTTTTCGGTATCTTTGCGCGTTGTTAGTTTTTCTCATCAAAAAAGACAAACGCCCAGGGTTCTATCCTATATAATAGAAAGAAATTCCAGGGCAGATACTAACATGATACGATCATCATCATCATCATCGGCACTACAACCGGGATCCGGTCTTGACCTTATTTAGCAAGTCTCGAGGCTTGTTAAATTTTCAATAATAATTTATTTTTACGTGCAAGGTTATTAGCCTTGCGCCAAACATGATACGGTATATGGGACAAAATAAGGCTTTTGTTTTTACCAAAATATTCCAACAAACGGTGAAATATGAGCGCACGGTAGAAATTGGCGGGTGCATCAATCTTTTGGATTGTTATAATAAAAGAAACATTCAAAATGCTGGTTAACTGGTGCACAGTGTGTACCAATTCTGTTTTTATTTGAAATTCGTTGCACTACGACCGTTGAAGTTTCAGCAACAGACGTCCAAAGATTCAGCTCCGCTGTGGTGTGGAGTCTGGCTGAAAATCGACCAACAACGTGCAAAAAAAAATGGCGGAGCATTAAGGCAGTATCAAAACATGAGCCAATCCGCCAGCGAAACTTTTGCTTCCCCAATGGCTGAGTTGGTAAGGAGGTTGTGCCTTGTGTTTAATTGTGCAAATCACCTAGGTTCAACTAACGACTCTTGCTATTGTGAAGTTCGGCACAACTACTGAGTGGTGGTAGCGGTGAAATATCACACCATTAAGCTATATGCTTCGTGAAGTGGTTGGGAGAAATCCTTGAGCATCTTTCTAGGCTTGGCTGATGGCCGCGGTCGGAAAAAAAGTATCTCAGGGCGCTGACGCCTTTCCGGCAGAAGTAAAATAGAAAAAAAGAAGCCCCTGTATTTGCGATTTTGCATGAACATTTGTCAATGAGATGGCCCTGTTTATTATTATTATTATTATATATATTATGTATTTTATATATATTTAATGTATATGCATTATATATTTTATGTATATATTATATATTTTAGATATATATTATATATTTTAGATATATATTATATATTTTAGATATATATTATATATTTTAGATATATATCATATATTTTAGATATATATGATATATTTTAGATATATATGATATATTTTATATACATATTATATATTTTATATATATTACATATTTTATATATATATTATATATTTTATATATATATATTATATATATTTTATATATATATTATATATATTTTATATATATATCTATATTTTATATATATATATTTATATTTTATATATATATTATATATTTTATTCATATATAGTATAGTATAGGCTCCTCGATAGTATAGTGGTTAGTATACCCGCCTGTCACCCGGGAGACCGGGGTTCGATTCCCCGTCGGGGAGCCTCTGGCGCAAGACTAATGACCTTGCCCAGAAAAAATAAATCATTATGGAAAATTTAACAAGCCTTAGGACTTGCTAAATAAGGCCAAGACCGGTCCCCGGTTGCAGTGCCGATGATGATGATATATTTTATATATATATATATAATATATATATATATATATATATATATATATATATATATATTATATATATATAAATTTTATATATATATATATATATATTTTAAATATATATATATATATTTTTTATATATATATATATATATATATTTTATATATACATTATATATTTTATATATATATATATATATATTTATATATATATGGCTCCTCAATAGTATAGTGGTTAGTATACCCGCCTGTCACATGGGAGACCGGGGTTCGATTCCCCGTCGGGTAGCCTCTGGCGCAAGACTAATCACCTCGCCCGGAGAAAAAACAAATCATTATGGAAAATTTAACAAGCCTCAGGACTTGCTAAATAAGGCCAAGACCGGTTCCCGGTTGTAGTGCCGATGATGATGATGATGATTTTATATATATATATATATATATATATATATATTTTATATATATATATATAAATTTTATATATATATATAAATTTTATATATATATATATATATATTTTAAATATATATATATATATTTTTTATATATATATATATATATATATTTTATATATATATATATATTATATATATATATATATATTTTATATTGTAGCGAGCTTAGGGTTCGCTGGATTAATTATTTTGAATTAATATAACACTTTATTAGTCCGATAATAACAACCGTTACTTTTACCGTACACAACGATTTCTTGACTTATCGCTTGCTTACTCTGCTTACTTCTCACTTATTACTTATCGCCTTCTTACTTTCGCTTCCTTACTTCTTACTTATCGCTTGCTTCACTTTCTAGTTTTTACTCGTCTCCATGATCTGTGTGCGGCGTATTTATACCGTTTCCTCATTCTGATTCGGTGTTTCGTTTCCGCCCGTTCCATAGCCTTGAATGTTCTACAGTTCATGGTCTCCAGTTTTCCATTACTTTCTAGAATATTCTAGTACTTTGTTTCGGACTCTCTAGAATATTCTAGTAGTGATTGTCATATGCCTCACAATATATATATATTATATATTTTATATATATATATTATATATTTTATATATATATATATTATATATTTTATATATATATATATATTATATATTTTATATATATATATATATTATATATTTTATATATATATATATATATATTATATATTTTATATATATATATATTATATATTTTATATATATATATATATTATATATTTTATATATATATATATTATATATTTTATATATATATTATATATTTTATATATATATATTATATATTTTATATATATATATTATATATTTTATATATATATTTTATATATATATATATTATATATTTTATATATATATTTTATATATATATATTATATATTTTATATATATATGTTATATTTTATATATATATATATTATATATTTTATATGTATATATTATATATTTTATATATATATATATATTATATTTTATATATATATTATATATTATATATATATATATATATATATATATATATATATATATATATATTATAAACTAGTTCTCCCCTACACCTTCCCGATCATCTCTAAACGGGGTCACACAAGTGCTTGCATATCCGGATGGCATAGCCGTTCTGGGCGATAATCTAGAAACTGTAAGTAAAAACTTTGAAATCACCATGCAAGCGGCGGAAGAGGTGGGTCTAGAAATAAATGAAGACAAAACCAAATACATGATTACGGCAGGAGCAGGTGGACCTCAGGGAACACATATAAACGTCAGAGGCAAGATATTTGAAAAAGTTAAAGAATTTAAATATCTGGGAACGATACTGACGGCCAGTGGCGAAATGTCGAAGGAAATTAACAAAAGACTCCATTCCGGCAATGGTAGTTGGGACGCAGTCAGTTAACTGCTGAAATCCAAACTGCTATCACGTAACATTAAGCTTCGTGTCTTTAGAAACATAATCATGCCCATTGTTCCATACGGATGTGAAACATGGACTCTCACAAAACGGGAAGAAAACGAATTCCGCGTATTCGAGAATAAAGTTTTAAGGGGTATCTTTGGCGGTAAATATGACAAGGAGGCAGGACAATAGAGGGAACTTCACAACCACGAATTGGAAGAGGTATACCGCAAACCTACCATATTGAGAGTAATCAGGTCGCGAAGGTTAAGATGGGGCTGACATGTGGCGCGAATGGGCAACGATAGGACCGTGCGTAGAATTCTTGACGGTAGATCAACGGGAAAGAGACCGGTAGAACGGCCGCGACGGAGATGGGAGGAAAATGTTACGTTTGACCTTGAAGAGATCGGATCGGTGAAGCGTGTAAGGAAAGTGCGCAGGACAGGGAACGATGGCGGAGTCGAGTCGGTCAGATCATGAACTTCCGGGTTCCTACAGGCCAATAAATAGAATAGATAAGGTAAAAGGGATCCAAACAAAGAATATGAAAAATCTTCCGCCACCTCTCTCCCAAAAGCATATTCAAGGCCCTAAGAGTATCTTTGGCGGTAAATATGACTAGGAGGCCGGACAAGGTTTGATAACTTAAACTTAAACACTAAACTTGGCCGGGCTTGGTACGGTTATTATTAAGATATATAAGAAATATTTCACTCTACCCAACTTGACCAGAATGTCGGATATTTGCCTTCAATTGATATTGTAATATGAAAAGTACTTCATTACATGCTGCACGTGAAGCACTGGAACTGGTTAGAAACTCAAATGCGATTCTCTCAATACTATACTCGCAACGTATTCAGGATATTTCCTTCCTATAGGTGTTCTGTACCCCTTTTCAAAATACGTACACGCAAAAGGAATTAGTTGATGTCCTTATACGAGAGTGAATCAAATGTAAACGGTAATTTTTCGAAAACGAATGTGATGATCGACGCCCAAGGACAAGTCGTACAGATGGCAACATCCGTGCCGTTCGAAAGCTTATTGAAAGTGATCACCGCATAATTGTTGGAGAAATCTCATCAGAAGTGGGTATCAGCCATGAAAGTGTTCAATCCATCACTTTCAATAAGGTTCTCGAACGGCACGGATGTTGTCATCTGTACGGCTTGTCCTTGGGCGTCGATCATGACTTTCGTTTACGATATGTTCTCATCCACTTTTAAAATCTCTGGCCCACAAATACACACGATTCTGAGACCGTGTATCATCACTAAACTGAGCCTTCAATCGAGAAAAAATTTCCGAGGGTTTAACGTCTTCATTTGTTAAAGATTTTATAATAATCCGTTGCGCAACAGACGTATGCACCTCTTGCTTGCTCATGTCTGTACCACCTACAAAAGTCGAGCGCGACTTCTAGCCAAGCCGATTGACAGTAATATTGCCTTCAAGAAATCCTGAGACTGATACACAAATGGTAACTTTTATAACAACCGCACGATGTTTAATTAGTCCTTATCCTCAAATATTATGTATGAGAAAGTTTGATTATATTTCGATCATTAATTATCGAGTCGAGTACTGTCTTTATTGACAGTAATATTGCCTTCAAATATCCTGAGCTTGATACATAGATGGTAACTTTTATAACATAACCACGCGATTTTTAATTAGTACTAATTTTCAGACTCGCGAAAGTTTGATTATCCTTCGACCTTTAATCGCAAAGATGTTGAAGTTGTACCGCACTATCTGATGTTTTTAAATCAAAGGAAGAAAACTAGTACATGAGCTAAAAAGTCTCGGGATTTTCCAATAGCCAAGTCGGTTCCCTTACTCTTCATAAACCAAACAACAGCCACGCAAAAGCCGTTAAAACAAGTTACGTAAATGTGGTCTTGGTTACAAAAAATTGTCTTTGACAATGATTTTGCTGTCGGGTTTTTTTTTTTCACTCTACAGCGCGAATTATGTTATACTTCCATAGGAGCGATAACAAAAAAAAAAAAAAAGTTTATTTAGGTGATTATACAAATTTTATTAATTTTAGGACCAAAGTTATGCAATACAAATGTAATTTCTCGAAATAAAAATTTGGACATAGATTTAGAAGCTCTTCTAATTGACTGTGCTGAAGGTGTCTCGCATTTATGTTTTATACTATGGAAAAAGTGAATCGTTTGCCACTTCGGTGGGTTGCCTATTGCCAGGGTGTTCGGTTGCCGTGAACATCCGGAGATGTCTCTGCTTCAGACGTTGAGGTTGCAGTAACTTGAGAGGGCGTTGAGTTACTGTGGGAATTTGGAGATAACTGCACTTCACGTGTTGATAGGATGGGGTAGGTGTCAGGTTGGAGTTGTGACTTTGTGGGTATTTTTAGTCGTGTCACCGGCAAGGGCGCTAGGTTCACTAAAACACCACTGATGAATCCTTCACTCAAGTTCACAACAACCGTGCGAACAGGAGAATGGAAAATAAAACACAGGAGTTGATGTTCTGTTTAATGTTTTTTTTACTTTTTATTGTTCCTTTTATGTTTTCTTTATTCTTCGGCAAATTAACGTTAACTATGGTCTAATACATGATTGTTTGAGGTACACATCAAACGTTCGTCTATATTGAATGATAATCTAACTTTCACTGGGATACATTCGAATTGTTTTGGCGTAAGCTTCAGACGTTCCTCATTATTACATCATTAGTTAACATCGACGAAACATTGGGATTGTTTGACATAGACTTTAAACTTCTCCTTCACTAAATACAAATTTAACTTTCACTGGCCTCGCAAGCGACAATTCCGGCGTGTTAAACTCACTACCCGTGTGCACCGTTTTGGGGTTGAAATCTGACTCTGGTGCCATAGCACCATGTTGCCAGTCGCCACTGAGGTGGATTTCCACCGATGTGGTGGGAAGCAAATCCGATCTTTCTTTTTGGTGGTGACCAATGAAAAATCGACTTGAGTCCCATTGGAAGGAATGTCCGTATATTGGAAGCAAGGACAACGAAAAATGCATCGGAGGCTGAATGCAAAGAAGGGAACCAGCCAGCAGCTGTTCAAACAAATGTTCATGCTCAGAGGCTCATTATGGACAATTTAACAAGCCTCGAGACTTGCTCAATAATCCCAAGACCGGATCCCGGTTGTAGTGCCGATGATGATGTTGAACCTTGGGATCGATTGAAGAATTTAGAAATATTTGCCGCCCGTAAAATTTAGTACCATCACTTTTAACTGTACGCTCTGAAGATCGAATCTTTAAAAGGGATGGCATAATAGGGACAATATGTTGGGCTTCACAATAAGGACGATGCTTTTATAATTTTATAAAATACAAAATATTCGAGATAAAAGCAAATTTTTTTTTTAAGTTTTGAAGTACAATTATTTTAAAGTCAGACTAAACTAAAGACAGGTGATAGTGACACATCTACCATTTTAAATATGGCTACGATGATGTTTTAAAAGCATATCGTCCTTATTAGGAAACAGATTTATTAGGAAGTCGATTTAAAACCGCCAAGGAGGCAGCACGTGCGCTTCTGCCTCGTGATCCGTACCATCGAATCAATTGTGCAATCCGTTTTGGTAATCTTATATACACATAAGATACCTAATTGCACTATCGGTTCGGGCGCCAAGTCTTACTGTGGGATACTAAACAAACAAACGGATCTTCACACACGCGTCTGAGTGCAGTGCAAAGTTTTCTGTGCGATCCTATGCAAACAAACGGATCTCCGCACACTCCTCTTAGTGCTGTGAAAAGTGCGAGAATATACACGCGAGTGATGTGCACTGCGGGAAAACCCTCTACCCTTTCCATCCCGCCAATAAGAGCAAGGAGACGAGGCGACCAGGGAGATGGCTTCTTCGCAATTAACGATGACGCCACAGCACTTCTGGCAGCTGTCCTTGAACTTCCGTTGCCGAAAAATGCTACCCGTAAATGAATCCGATTTATTTGATATTGAAAATGGGGATCTTACTCGTATGGTGTTCTCTTTGTAAGTTTATTTTATTTTACTTATTGGGTAACAAAGTTATCTTCAAATTTAACTGGATAACTGTTGGGGATTCGCACTGGATGCAACCAGCGAATTCGCAATTGAATGCAGTCATTAGCAACCAGCTGACAGACAAATGCAATTCTTTGGTTGTCAAGCAAATTGTAAGTAAACTTTCTTCTTTCGTTAGCGCTTTGCATATACAGATCTAATCTATAGAAATCTTAGGAATCACAGAAATAAAGTCACTATTTCTTCTATAAACTAGAATCAACATTGTTTCAATTCTCTGGCGGATAAAATTTGGGATTAGAAATCAAGGTAATCCTTTCAGTTAAACATTTTATAGCTATTGTTGCAGCAAACGGCAAATAGTGTCGTTGCACGCCAGGAGACCACATTGTTCCTGAAGTTCCTTCCGCCGACTCACAGAGCATACATTGGGTGGTGGACAGTTTTGTATTATACAAATACAAAACAATTATTGGTCCTTCAAGCCGGATCCAGACTGTGGATCCAATCTACTGCTGCCAGGTTCGCGGCGTAATAAAGAGTTGCCCCAAGTGCAGCTACATTACTGCCGCCAGGTTGTTTTGTCGTCAAAGTCGAACCTCAAAGTAATATACTGTCAATGAACGGCATTTGCATCGACGAAGCCAAGGAACTATCAATCCTCGGCACTCGAATTAATTCGACTGTTAATTGGAATGACCACGTATTTGAAGCTGCGATAAGTGGGGTCAAATGTATGAGGTTCCTTAAGAGATAAAAACTATTTCACTCCATCCAATCTGGCCACTATTTATAGGAGGTATATTCGTCCCAAAATGGAGTTCAACTCCCATATTTGATCAGGCGCATCCAAAACTGCCCTACACGTGTTCAATAGGATTCATATGGAGTGGACAATTCCCTGATCCAATGGATAAGAGACTACCTTTCTGGCCGTTCAATACAAGTGGTTTTTGATGGTGTCAAATTTGTCTCCCATCAAATTAATGCAGGTGTTCCCCAGGGTTCGATACTCTCACCCACTCTTTTCCTCATCTTTATAAATGATCACTTGTCAATTACTCACAACCAAATTAACTCGTTTGGTGATGATAGCACGTTGAGTTTCCCATACTCATACGAACACACCCGTCCAAACTCTTCGAACGTCACTACCAACCAGCAACTTATGCTTGATACATTGAATTCAGAACTCAACAAGATATATCAATGGGGATTATCTAACCGAATAAAATTCAATGCCCTAAAAACCCAGTGCTGCCTCTTGTCGTCGAAGGTGAGCCCCAAAGTAAATATACTGTCTATGAACGGCACTTGCATCGACGAAGCCAAGGAATTATCAATCCTCGGCACTCGAATTAATTCGACTCAACTGGAATGACCACATATTTGAAGCTGCGAAAAGTGCAGCCAAATGTATGGGGTTACTTAAGGGATGCAAAAGATACTTCCTCCATCCAACCTGGCCACTATTTACAAGGCGTATATTCATTCAAAAATGGAGTTCAACTCCCATATTTGGTCAGGCGCATCCAAAACTGGATTACACGTGCTCGAGAGGATGCAAAAATGAGCAGTGAAACTTATTGGGGACCCAGCTGTGTAAGTCAATCAATTCCGTCGTTGGAACACAGGGGCAACGTATCATGCCTATCTCTTTTCTATAGCTATAACCACAGTCGTTGCTTAACTGAATTTGCTGAATGTGTGGCGGTTCTTTAATATATTCCCAAAGAACCACCCATCCTCTTAAATTAACCACCTTCCAAACCCATAGTACTTACCTGCAATTAGGGGCAGCGTAAGCTCCCCTGCAGCAGCACACCTGAAAGTTAAACCTTATCAAGCATGCACATCAAACAAATTATTTCATTCATTCATACATGGACCGTGCCAGACAATTGGCTCAGCTTGTCAGCAATTATAAAAGATAAATACTCGCTGGCCAGCGTAATTGTTGACATAGCGGTAGCCGGTATTCTTGCTACGGTCCATGAGTGAATATTGCCGCAATCCCAAGGTTCGCAACACTTGCGACCAATTTGCTATCGGTTATCTACGGATCATGGGATTTGGGCACTAATATGATTGACGTTAGACAATCATACCCCAGATCATGCCGAACGATGCTCCGGCCTGTTAAACAAACAAACACGATGTGCATATCATCGTGACCCTTGAAATAGCGTTTTTGTGGATCTTAAAGCAAAAACCTATTTCGTTCTCAGGCGCAGGTCATCAAAGATTTATGGCCCTCGAAATAACGTTTCTGTTTATTTAAGACACAGAAACCTATTTCTCCTTTCAGCGATTGCGCTATCGCGTATCTCCATAATATAATACCAATTAATTACAACAGTCCATGTTTATTTAGGTGCATTTTCGTCGTTGCCGATATGCAGGCTGAAGGGCAACGTACTTGTCCTACACGGTCAGAGGTTATTCGCCCAAGGAGTCGGATGTCTTCCACCATCTCGGTCGCTTTGAGTTTACGAGAGATAAGTCCGTTTGTCGTTCGTGGTCTATTCTTTTAGGGTTAATACATTTTCCAATGTAAAGTTGTGCGCGGAAATATTCCAGTTCCCGAAGTAAGTCAGTTTTGGTGACAGTAAAACAAAAAATAAATCTACTATGAGCGTCAAAAGAAAGTGTACAGCATTGAACTGCATTTTTACAACCCTGTTAAAGCAAGGGGGTTCGATCTTTTAGTAAAATACTTAAGTTTTTTTTTAAGGTAGTTTATTTTCAATGAATTGCCATATAAAACTTAACAGAAAATAATGAAGTAAAAATACAATAAAAAAATAAAAAAAAAATATTTCAGGTGTAAAGCGTCAAAAAAAAGTGTACAACTTGCCACACATACTGTGCAACTTTCCGCTTATCGGGAAAACAACCGTTAAATTTATTTTGTTTTCTTTACAACTCATAACTAATTGATTAAAGGTGTTATTGAGTTCATTTCCATCGAAAGTTGCTTGTTGCTTAAATTATTTTTTTTTAAATTACTTCAAAATGGGTAAACAAAGTGCAGTAGAAACACGACAACTTATTATTAAATTAAGAAAGGAAGGAAAATCTTACCCCGAAATAGCCAAAACAGTGGGCAAATGCCATAACACGGTGAAAAAAATTTTGGACAAATTTCAAAAGTTCAAGGATGTAAAAGATCGACCTCGTTCCGGAAGGTCAAAAAGGGTGTCCGTGGGTGATGAACGTGCTATTGTCAGGGAAGTGCGAAAAAATCCCGCGTCTAGTGCAGTAAAGATTGCTGAAAACATTACCCAATCTTCTGGAGTCAACGTTAGCGCGAGCACTATTCGGCGGACCCTCCATAGTAGCGGGCTACACGGAAGAGTTCCTCGCAAAAAGCCATACATTTCTGAAAAAAATCAGAAGCGAAGACTTCTTTTTGCCAAGAAGTATCAAAAAGAAAGTTCTTCATTCTGGGGAAATGTTCTCTTTAGTGACGAGAGCAAATTTGAGATTTTTGGTTCAATAAAACCACCAAAAATACGGAGAACGAAAAAAACTGAATTTGAAAAAAAAAAATTAAATTCAACAATTAAGCACAGAGGCGGTTCGGTAATGGTCATCTGGAGTTGGGAACCTCGTCTTTATTGACAGTACAATGAGAATAGAAGATTATCTTAATATTTTAACCCTTATGTCAATGACCGGGTACCCGGGTACCCATTTCGTCGCAATTTCACGATTGCTCGGCCTAGTAGACGAATTTCGGATAGTCAAAATTCTTTATATTTATAAAAAATAATTATATAAAATACATAAAATATTCACAATATATTTGTTTCTGATAAACAAATTAAAATCTATTGCAAAATATTTGTTTTAACATTGTTAAAACAATGTTTCTATATGTGGGTACCCGGTCATTGACTACTGTCGGTAAAGTTGGTCATTGACATAAGGGTTAAGCGACAATTTGCCAAGTAGTGTTGCGAAACTGGGTTTAAGTGATTCATGGGTCTTCCAACAAGACAACGACCCCAAGCACACATCGAAAATAGTCAAGGAATGGTTACTTCACCGTACACCTAAGCACCTGGATCACCCTCCGCAATCCCCAGACTTAAACCCCATCGAGCATTTGTGGGAGTATCTGGATAAGCAGATCCGAAAGAGGAACATTTCAGACAGAGAGTCACTAAAGTCAATTCTAGTTGAAGAGTTGCAAAAAATCCCAACCGAATTGACAAGGAAGCTAGTAGAGTCAATGCCCAGACGCACTGATGCTGTTTTAAAGGCGAAAGGGAAGCAGACAAAGTACTAGTTTTAAGTTTTTTACTTTAATTGAATAATGTACACTTTTTTTGACGCTTTAAAACTGAAATATTTATTTTTTATTTTTTTATTGTATTGTAGCGAGCTTAGGGTTCGCTGGATTAATTATTTTAAAATAAATAAGAGCCGTTAAATTGATTCTGAATTAATGTGACATTTTATTAGTCCGTAATAACAATCTACTTTTTACCGTACACGTACATTCTGATTCGGCGTTTCGTTTCCGTCCGTTCCATAATCTCGACTTGTCTATTCCAGTTTTCCAGTACTTCCTAAAATAATCTAGTACTTTGTTTCGGACTTTCTCGAAGATTCCAGTACTGATTGTCATATGCGTCACACTACCCTCCGCCTAGATTAGTTCGTCCCGAACTAAGTTCACTGGTCTCCCGGGCCAACAAAAGCCGCCAGTCGGTCGCGATGCACCACTTTCATCTTGGCGTTCGGCGGTGGAAGTTCTTGACCTTCTTCCAAATTTTCTACTGCTCCTTTTCGCGTCAGCTCTAGCCTGCCGCCATTCTTCCTTTTCCTGACGACGGAATTCCTCTTGCATTTTAGTGATCTCATGCGAATAGTATTAGAGAAAATGCATGTGTACACCCTTAACCTCTTCTGGAGTTTGCACATCACGTAAGCGGTCTAGATCTTCATCTTTAATTACACGCATATCATCTGGTATTGGAGCACCGTCGATTTCATAACCGTATCCAACTGGTAGTTCCGCATCGTTTCAAATAACTGGAGCGGTTTGTTCTTTGGAACTGACAGTAAGCACCAGCGTGCGTCGTAGTAATAGACTTTCCATAGATCGTCGCACGTTTATTCTGGTTTCACGTGTTCTTCTCTATAGAACGCAATGAACGGCACTTCTAGCTGTTGATTACGCCTACAATCTAGGGCTTGCTTGATCTTTCCCCCCGTATGCGGTGGATTACAATAGCGGTCTCGACCTCCAACATCCGTTGATCTTTCTTGGTCGGAAACAGTTCATTTACAAAACGCATGTTTGTAAATCCATTCAGCTTCATCTTGTAGTTCATTGGGTCCCTCTGGAACAGGCGTAACCGGAACTTCGCGCAATTGCATTCGCTCAGGAATATCTGTTTTACGGATTTCATTGTCCAAATCAGTAAAGTGACCCCTTTCCAATTCATCATTGAAATGTTTTGCCGCCTCAGTTTCCCTGTGACTACGTTCAGAGCGGTGTTCAACATCGTCTTCGTCGTCGAATAGCTGTTCGTCTATAGCCTCACGTGCTGAACCTTCATCGACGTGCTGTTCCTCTCCATCACTTTCCTTATCCTGTGTACGACGCAGACACTCGGAACGATTTCTGCCTTCGACTTTCAAACCAAGATTCTCTTCAATAAGGTCACAGTCGTCGTCTTTCTCTCCATCACTTTCTTCGTCCTGTGTACGACGCAGACGCTTGGAACGCTTTCTGCCTTCGACTTTCAAACCAAGATTCTCTTCAATAAGGTCACCGTCGTCGTGTTCCAGTCGGTCGTCCAACTCGTCATCATCATTGTAAATCCGTTTCAGGGAACGGCGTGAAGCATCAGTGTCTTCACCATCACTGCCGCCCTCTTCAATCGGGTTATCATCGATGAGATCCTTCAGTTCTTCACGTAACACATTATCGTCATCTTCTTCCTCTTCCTCACTGCTGTCGGCCATAGCTTTGCTCTTCCTGAGTTTCTCCCTTTCATGTGGCTCCAATTCCTCCTCATCCTCAGATTCTTCCGCTTCCGAGTCCCAGAATTCTTTCATACACTCCCTTTGGGCATCCAATTTTGCATTAACCTCTGCAGCTCGCGGATTCAATTTTGCCTTAAACTCTGCAGCTCGCGCGTCCAATTTTGCATTAACGTCTGCAGCTTGCGCATCCAATTTTGCAGCTTGCGCATCCAATTTTGCCTTAAACTCTGCAGCTCGCGCGTCTAATTTTACAGCTCGCGCATCCAATTTTGCATTAAACTCTGCAGCTCGCGCGTCCAATTTTGCCATCATCATCCTCAACATCTCCGAAATGTCCAACGGCGGCGAACTCTTCTCCGTTACATTGGCACCATCTTGACTCGCTGTTTCTTCTCCATCCGGACAGTCTGGTCCACTTGTAAAAGCATCTGTGCCGACATCAATATCCTCTTCTTCTATTGGTGCTTGCAAACGCTGTCGAAGAATTGGCTTCTCTCTTCTGCTATCCAGGTTCCGGTCCACCAAATGTCGATCTGACATCGTCACAATACACTTCCACAGACTTATTTATTTCACCAATAATTAATCCCACTTCTGACACCAATTGTAGCGAGCTTAGGGTTCGCTGGATTAATTATTTTAAAATAAATAAGAGCCGTTAAATCGATTCTGAATTAATGTGACATTTTATTAGTCCGTAATAACAATCATTACTTTTTACCGTACACTTAACGTTTCCTTTATTATCGCTTCCGTACTTATGGCGTCTTTTACTGCTTACTTCTCGCTCGAAACTTATCGCTTGTTTCATGTTCTACTTCTTACTCGAGACTTTCGCTTCCGCACGTATCGCTTGCCTCACTGCCTTACTTATCTCCTCTCCATGGTCTGTGTGCGACGTATTTATACCGTTCCCTCATTCTGATTCGGCGTTTCGTTTCCGTCCGTTCCACAATCTCGACTTTTCTATTCCAGTTTTCCAGTACTTCCTAAAATAATCTAGTACTTTGTTTCGGACTTTCTCGAAGATTCCAGTACTGATTGTCATATGCGTCACAGTATGTTTACTTTATTATTTTCTGTTAAGTTTTATATGGCAATTCATTGAAAATAAACTAACTTAAAAAATAACATAAGTATTTTACTAAAAGATCGAACCCCCTTCCTTTAACAGGGTTGCAAAAATGCAGTTCATACCTGTACACTTTCTTTTGACACTCACAGTATGTACAAAGACAATATATACACCTACACCCACGTCGTTTAATGTAGGAAATATTTTATAAAATAGACCCAAAAAAAAACAGTGCATTTATAGAACAGTGTTATGAAAACTGATTAATAAAGAAAACCATCAACAACAAGGAAACTCCAGTGTATTTATTTACTTGGTGTAGAACCGTGAACAATACGCTGCAGACTTGCGTTGGGGAATAAGCGAACCCGTGTTACGACGACACCAACTTATTACCCCACAAATGTGTTCCGCCCTTTCAGGCATTCTCCCGCGATACCCGTGAATCGGTGATGCGCATCAGTTCACGTTGAAAGTGGACTTCAGGCGCACAAATAAACATAGAGAGTCATTCTTTAGCCGAACCACACGAATGTGGAATGTTCTACCTGATCATGTGTTTCCTGGCCGTTGTGATGTTCAGACATTGAAGACCAATAGTGTAAAAAAAAAACCATTATCCAATTTTAAAAAACATATCGTCCCTATCGAGAATCTTCTTTACATTGCAAACAAAATAAAAGTCGTTCAAATATTTAACATCGTAGAGACATAGACATTATTAAAAAAATTTCTAGGATCACCACCTAAAAAGAATGTGGCATCAATGAAATTCATTTTGTTGTTTTTTGGTTGATAAATATAAACTTGTTATTTATTATTAATACGCTAATTAACTATACAACGCTGTTATTGTCATTACTGTATTTGCGTTTTTTATTTACCCACATTACAGCTCACTACGAAAATGGCTCGTTTCTCTTCACCCAAGCCGACGTTACAATTTAACTCCAACGTAAGTCTTATTTATTTTTTTATTTTTATTCACCGACGTTCGGATCAGATTATTTATTTTTTCAAATTTTGTTTTGCGTGATGGTAAAAAAATGTCCTGAATTCAAACCGGAAAATGTTTAACTGATAACCCCAATTCAATTCAAACAGAGAGGGAGAACAGAAGAGAAAGAGAAACCAACCCCACTAAACGACGACACATTCCATATTTAGCGTGTTTTTTTTTTCCTTGTTTTATTTATTTTTCTTATGCGTTTTACTTTAATTTATTTTATGTTGTTTTATTCTTACGTTTATGAACCAAATCCATTGTGTTGTGTGGCTAGTGGATTTCGTTGTTAGAATGTTTTTTTATTTGTTGTGTTGTTTGTAGCGGTTGTTGTTATTTTTTCTCGCATCCAAGTCAGGCCCGAGGGCCTACTACACAGCTACTTGTTATCGGATTCCGTCCGAATAATCCATTAATCAACAGACACATGAATGAATTCCCCATCGACAATGCATAACAGGTGAATCAAAAAAGAAAACGTAAAAAAGGCGGCAAACATGCAGCACATCTACATAAGAGGAGCCGTCCTAGATGCATTGACAAAGTACAGTAAATCTCTTTGCGCATATTTTAGATTCTCTCAATTTGCTCAGTTCAATGACTGGGTGTCGCTGTGTGGAAAAGGATTTTGTGCAAACTGGTGTTGGGCTCCAGATATCACTTCCTCTCACGCGAAACCCATCAACCAGTCGGTCTCCAATTTGAATGCTTCGATTCAGAGAGACACTACTGCCCAACAACAATAGCAGCCTTAATGAAGGGAGTACGATGAACAGTTGCCCCTCGTCATCATCATTAATCTCATAAGGCGAAGGAAACATTTAATTAAACATACGCACGGAAAACACATCCAGGTTCGGATATGTGGTGTTATTATTCCTGAAAAAAAAAAAAACTGGTTTGTTTTTTTAGGGATGGGTGTTTCCTGCGGACGTTTTTTTTTCTTCGTTTTCTTTTTCTCTGGTTTCTTTTTCTCCACTTTTTTTCGGCGCGGAAAATATCCTTTAAAACTAGTCTACAATGTAGATCTGTGTGTAGCGCTGCGCCCTGTAGACGACGGCTGAGATGAACGCATTTCTGTCTGAGTATTTCCTTTGGAATGCGTCCAATTTCTAAGAAAAACACGACGCACACATCGAGACTTCCACTCGCTCGGCGTAGTGTGAAAGCAAATGGGAACAGGCGGACAGACAATCGGGCGAAACATGGTGTCGATTTCCTGTTTGAATTTTTTTTTCTCCTTCTATAAGCGGTGGATGATGTGCATACCAAAAGAAATCCTAATGCTATGCTGAAGAAGTATTTAGTGTGGATAGAGTGAACAGAAAAATAAGAAACATAGAAACGAAAAAGAAAAAAATGAAAAGGGGGAAAAAATATACAAGAAGTCCCTGCGGAAGAAGTTAACGGAGAAGGAAAACAAGCAGCAATGCCGCCGATTAATGTGTAGAAAACGATACTGCGCAAAGCGGCGGCTGGCTGCTACAACTGGTTCTTGTTGCTGTTGCGTTCTTCCTCGGCATTTCGTTTTGGACATATGTTTGGCTAGATTCAAAGTCACCCTCCGGGAAAGTGAGAAGAAAGTCAGAAAAAGAAAAGAATGTAGAAAAATCGAGAAAGGGGATAGGGGCAATGTGCAAGTATCTATGGAATGGTTTCTCTTGTGTAGGGTTGCCACCGAATATCATTGAGGCTGACCTGAAAATATGGCATGTGTTTCGGAAATCTTTATTAACTTATGTTTCGGATCCGTTGATTCTAACACTTTCTAGTTTTTCTAGGACGAAATATTTTACATTCGAATTCTTAATGGAGGTACAAGAGAGGTAAGGGTTGATATTGAATTTAATCGCTCAGTAGTAATCAGCAACTTGGAAAACTGCACGAGATTTTCACCTTCGTTTTTGTTTAGTGATGTAGAAAAATGTTGTGATGGGGGTTTTTTTTTTTTTTGAAACTATCAGGAACCCATTTACCCCGCGACGTGTAGTAGAAGTAGAGAAACAAAACAATATCATATTGTAGCGAGCTTAGGGTTCGCTGGATTAATTATTTTAAAATAAATAAGAGCCGTTAAATCGATTCTGAATTAATCTGACATTTTATTAGTTCGTTAATAACAGTCGTTACTTTTTACCGTACACTTAACGTTTTCTTTATTATCGCTCCGTAATTATCGCGTATTTTACTGCTTACTTCTCGCTCGAGACTTATCGCTTGTTTCACTTCCTACTTCATACTCATCACTATGCTCTGTGTGCGGCGTATTTATACTGTTTCAGCGTTTCGTTTCCGTCCGTTCCATTGCCTTGAATGTTCTACTGTTCCTAGTCTTCAGTTTTCCATTACTTTATAGAATATTCTAGTACTCTGTTTCGGACTCTCTAGAATATTCTAGTACGGATTGTCATATGTGTCACAATATAATACCATCGTAGAAGTATAAAATAAAGATGGTTTTGCAACTTTTTTACCCATAGAAGATAAGTTTATAGGATATGTTCTCCAGCTTCGAAATGAGCCATTTCACAAGCTCAATCTATTTTTATAAATTTCACGAACAGGCAAAAATCATTTAGATTGACCTGCTTTCGGATAAATAAAACTATCTCCAAATCCCGTCAGGAAATGCCATCAAAACATGTTTTATATATATACATAATATTAAATAAAAGTATAATATAGGGTTTTCCAATAGGGACTTGACAACTTTTTTTCGGTAGTATATTTTTATAATTTGCCGACGTTGTTTGTTCGTGTACTTAACCATGATGAAAATGTTGAGTTTACTGAATAAATTGACAGTGACAGTTCGATGATTAGTAAAAGAGTGCGTTCACAAATTAAATTCAAAGTTGTCAAGTCCCTATTGTATAACCCTAGGGTTTTCTAATAGGGGCTTGACAAGTTTTTTTCGGTAGTAAATTTTTATAATTTGCAGACGTTGTTCGGTCGTGTAGTTAACCCCTATAAAAATGTCGAGTTTACTAAATAAATTGACAGTGACAGTTCGATGATTAGTGAAAGGGTGCGTTCAAAAATTGAATTCAAAGTCGTCAAGTCCCTATTGGAAAACCCGATACAAATAAATATAAAAGGATGTTATAAAATAAAATAATAAAACAAAAAAAAACAGTATAACAAAATACATATAAAAAGTGCAAGTAAAAGATATGATGAAAAATTAAACGTATAAAAAAAAACGTAAAAAGAAATTACGAAATAATACAAGGTGGCGCAAAATTAATCATCCAATTTTGTTTTTCAATTGCTTTTTTACTAAATACAAAAAAATGATTTGGAGTGATGGAAATCTTTATTTCTAGACCTCCATTGCTCCATTGCTTGTCTGTGCCTATACTGCAGCTGTCTAGTTCATAAATGTCAAATGAGATTGACGTATGGCGCCATTTGCAAAAATTATAACATCCTGCGATAGCGTGATTAATTTTGCGCCACCTTGTGTAATAAAACAAAAAATATATACAAGGGGGAGCAAAATTAACCATCCAATTTGTGTTTGAATTACTTTTTTACTAAATAAAAAAAAATTATTTTGAGCTATGGAAATCTTTATTTGAACCTTTCCGCTACATTGCTGGTCTGTTTGTATACTGCAGCTGTCTAGTTCACCAATCTCAAATATGATTGACGCACGACGCTATTTGCAAAAATTATAACATCTTCCGACACGGTGATTAATTTTGCTCCACCTTGTATATATAATTTTTTTAATTAAATTTTCTTCGCATATGTTGTCTGGATGTGAAAAAAAAACTTTTCCTGACTGGATTTTGAGATGATTTTGTTTATCTATATCGATTAGTTACATGTTTAGAGCAAGTCTTTTGGAACTACGAGAAAATAAAAATGTTGAAAAATTACCGAGTGAGTTCATTTTGGCACTGAATACATGGGTGTGCTGAAAAGTTTCCGACCTCAACGTGAAGATTGCGGCACTCATGAATAGAAGCTAGTGAATGTAGTTGTGCATCCTTTGACAGTTACTCACCAAACTTTCAGCCATTTTGGAGGGGTAGTTTTTATTTAACAGTCGTTTGAGTGAGTAGATGTGTGTTTTTGTGAAAATGGACAAAATTGAGTATCGAGCTGTCATTAATTTTTTGTTTTTGAATACGCCTACCCAAATCAAATATGAGTTGGACTCTGTGTATGGTGACTCTGCACAATCATTTACCACAGTGACATTTTGGGCAGCTGAATTTAAACGTGGCCGTGAGAGCTTGGGAGACGATGAACGTTCGAGATGTCCAAAAACTGCAACAACTGACGATAATATCGCTAAAGTTCACCAAATGGTGCTAGAAGACCGCCGAATTAAAGAGAGAGATAGTAGAGGCTATGAAAATGTCCAAAGAACGCGTCTGTCACATATTAAATCAAGATTTAGGCATGGGAAAGCTGTCCGCGCGTTGGGTGGCGCGTTTGCTCACGTTAGACCAACCCATATTAAATCAAGATTTAAGCATAAGAAAGCTGTCCGCGGGTTGGGTGCCGCGTTTGCCCACGTTAGACCAACCCATATTAAATCAAGATTTAAGCATAAGAAAGCTGTCCGCGGGTTGGGTGCCGCGTTTGCTCACGTTAGACCAACCCATACTAAATCAAGATTTAAGCATGAGAAAGCTGTCCGCGGGTTGGGTGCCGCGTTTGCCAAACACGTGTTCGAGTGAAAATTTTCAACGCGAAGTTTAGACGCAATAAATCCGAGTTTTGGCGCCGATTAATTACTATCGATGAAACTTGGATACACCATTATACGCTTTAAACAAAAATACAGTCAAAACAGTGGACTGCAGAGGGGGAATCGACTCCAAAAAAAGCAAAAAACATCGACTCACTCAAACGACTGTCAAATAAAAACTACCCGTCCAAAGTGGCTGACATTTTGGTGAGTAACTCAAAAGATGCACAACTACATTCACTAGCTTGTATTGATGAGTGCCGCTATCGTCACGTTGAGGTCGGAAACTTTTCAGCCTACCCTCGTTCCTCAAATAATCAAGGAAATACTTTACAAGAAAATAATGAAAAAAATGGAGGCGCTGTGGCTATCCATTGAAATGCGTTTTTGGTCTAACTATGAACAACGCGATGCTTTTGGTGTCAAAATTTAACATTAAATGTTCAACATACCATGTTCATCGATTCTTCCTTTTGTTGTCAAAATTTAAGCTTAGTGTTCTTGTTACGTAGGTTTGTTACGCATTAGGTACGCAACTAAGTTCTCCCGGTTTTTTTTTTTTATTTTTTATTTTTTATGAAAATGCAACTTTATTGTGAAAAAAATAGTTACAAATAAATCATTCAAAGTATTGTCGATCGCTAGTTACAACTTTTTCCCATCTTTCTGACAGAGCTCGAATACCGTTACGTGTAAGGCTTTCCACGAATCAAGCCATTTTTTGATCGTTTTATATGAGTGGAACTGCTGAGCAGCCAGATCATGTTGCATCGAACGGGACAACTAATAATCAGATGGCGCAATATCTCGGGAATATGTCGCGTGGGGTAGGACTTCCCATTTGAGCGCTTCTATGTAGGCTTTAACGAGTTTGGCGACGTGATGCCGAGCGTTGTCATGCAGTAGACTCATTTTTCAAGCCTCTGCTCGTATTGCGGCCGTTCTTCGCGTAATGTTTTTCTCAATCGCCTCAATTTTTAACAGCTCATAATAAATAACACCGACTTGGTCACACTAAATACACAACATAATCTTTCCAGCGTGAATATTCAGTCGTGCCGACGACGTAAAAAACATGACCGGGCAGTTCCCATGACTTTCTTTTTTTTGGGTTGCTGTAAAGACCCCTTTTTTATGACTCGTCACGATGCGATGAAGAAACCCCTTTCTTTTTTTGCCGCTGAAGCAGTTGTTCACAGGCGAAAAAACGACGCTCAAAAACCCTTGGAACCCAAGTTCCTTGCCTTTGAATCATTACCAACGCATGCAATCGCATGGAAATGGCTTGGTGGATAACTCCTAATGCTGATGAAAGCTCTTGTTGTGTTTGTCATGGATCCCCATAGAGCAATGCCTCCAATTCAGCGTCTTCGAAGGCTTTTCGCCATCCTTCACGCGGACGGTCGTCAATATCGAAATCACCGTCTTTGAAGCGGCGGAACCAATCACGACACGTTGTTTCACTTTGAGCAGCATCTCCGTAAACTTTGTGGAGCTCTCGATGCGCTTCAGTCGCCGTTTTCTTCGAATGAAAGAAGAAAATCACCACTTCCCACAAATGACCGTTATTTAGCACAAAATCAGGCATTTTCACACAACCAAAAGTATATGACGCCAAAACAAAATCACTACTATGTCAAAGCAGTTTGTTGTTGTTTTCATATGCCTAAGCTTGGTTCATGACGTTTTGGATATGTCGAAATCGTCTAACACTTATTGCTGGAGCCATCTATTGACAAACAGCGGGAACTTAGTTGCGCACCTGATAATGTTCCTCTATTGCGCACTCAATTCCAAATGGTATAGCAGTTTAGTAATTGGCTTAATAAAAGGATAAACTAAATATTTAAAATCAAACTTACATGACACCTTGCCTAAGCTGATCCTAAAGTAATAAAATTAGCTATAAAGGCAAGAGAAGGAGGGAAAGCAGATTAGTAGGGAAAATATTGGAGCGCAGCTTAAGATTGGGATTGAGAGGAATGACTTAGGAGACGGTGTTTGACAATGAGGCTAGGTGAGGAATATAGAAGAGTTGCGGTTTCCTATGTTATAGGGTTTGTATTGAGAAGAATTGACTACAAGAGTTTGTCGTAGTCGACCAAGCCGGAGAAGAGCCGGTGAATGAATAGAATGTTGACCAGAACTCTACGTTCCTCCTGCGTTTACAGGTTGACTAATTTGAGGCAGTTTGTTTAAAGGACCAGGTTCAAAAGGTTTGCGGTTTTCCATGTTATGGGGTTTGTATTGAGAAGAATTGGACTACAAGAGTTTGGCGTAGTTGACCAAGCCGGAGAAAAGCTGATAAATGAATAGAATGTTGGCCAGGATTCTACGTTCCTCCTGCGTTTTTAGGTTGACTAATTTGGGGCGATTTATGTAAAGGAACAGGTTCCAAGGGTTTTCTCATCCTAGATCACGAAAAGCGATACGTAAGAAACAACGTTGAATGCAGACGATTTGAGGTTGGAGAAATCCTTCGACCAGTGTTTCACGAATCCGTGGGCTATGTCGGCTCTCAGGATCATTTCATCAATCTGTGAGAGGAAGTGAAGCTGTAGCGTCTCTAACAGATACACACACAATACACAAGCAAATAGTGAAGAATACCGAACGAAAATCGAATAAGAGAATGCATCAGGGCCGTATACCATAGCGATAACATAACAATTCACATCAGTTGAATATACTTGAGTTTAAAAATCAAATTCTAAACACGGCCAGTAGCCTGATGGGCTACGCTTTGGTTCAATTTTTGGTGATTCTAACTGTCATAGCGTCAGTTCGAATCACACGTTCTTCCCAAACGTTATAAAGCTCCATGTCGCACCTGAATTCGCAAACAATGACCCTCGAGTATTGCGTGAAATCTGAAACCACCGTATTTTGCGCATGTGTTGTGCTGTGCTTCTACTGGACCTAGGATTTACAAAAATATGAAGACTGAAGAATTAGTGGTCTGTAATTCAGTTAATCTTAATTTAGTTTTATTTATTTGTACATATCCTTACTCTCTAATATCTTTAGTGTCGTGTTGAATGTACTGGTTTTCCTTTGTACCGTGGCAATTTCACGGTGTGTTGCGCACCTAATAGCAATTCCCCCACCACCTTTGTCCCGCCGAGAAAACATTACCATTATCACTATTTATTGGCCTATGGCAATCCGGAAACTCGTATCCTCACTGATTCGGCTGCGCCATCATTCCCTGTCCTGTGCGCTCTCCTTCAACGCTTGACCATCCGATCCGATTTCCTCAAGGACAAACCTTACATTGCCCTCCCATCCTGGTCACGGCCGTCCTAGCGGTCTACCGTCAAGAATTGTACGCACGGTCCTATCGCACACGCCCGCCCATCTTAATCTTCGCGACCAGATTACTCTCACTATTGTAGGTTGGCGGAAGAGCTATTCCAATTCGTCGTTGTGGAGTTTCCTCCATTGCCCTGCCTCTTCGGCATATTTACCGCCAAAGATACTCGTTAAAACCTTATTCTCGAATATGCGGAATTTGTTTTCTTCCCGTTTTGTGAGAGGGCATGTTTCGCATCCGTATACAACAATCGGTAGGCGCAAGACTAATAACCTTGCCCGGAAAAACAAATTATTATGGAAAATTTAACAAGTCTCGGGACTTGCTAAATAAGGCCAAGACCGGATCCCGGTTGTAGTGCCGATGATGATGATGATGATGATAGAACAATCGGTATGATTATGGTTCTATAAACACGGAGCTTTATATTACGTGATAGCAGTTTGGATTTCAGCACTTTACTGACTGCGTGCCAACTAGCGTTGCCGGAATGCAGTTTTTTGTTAATTTCCTTCGACATTTCGTTACTGGCCGTCAGTATTGTTCCTAGATATTTAAATTCTTAACTTTTTCAAATATCTTGCCTCTGAGGTTTATATGTGTTCTCTGAAGTCCACCTGCTCTCTCCGTAATCACGTATTTTGTTTTGTCTTCATTTATTTCTAGGCCCACCTCTTCTGCCGCTTGCATGATGATTTCACTGTTTTTACTTATGGTTTCTAGATTATTGCCCAAAACGGCGATGTCATCCGCACGCTGAGAAAAGATACAAAAGTAAAATATAAAGATTAAACATAAACTTGAAATTTAAAATTACATTTACATTTCATTACATTTATTCACCTTTTCACATTTTCAAATTAGAGATAAAACACAAAAAAAATAAAATTTAGACATAAAACACATTTTGAACACTTAAAACATAGGATTAAACCATTAAACTGTCGCATACAAACGCCCAGATGTTACACCGGTGATGATATCCCCGATAAACTTAAGATCGATCATCGCCGTTGATTGGGTCATACGATAATGGTTACGTGGTATAACCCAGTTTCCTCGGTGGGATAAAGGTGTTGGGGGAGTTACAACGTAA
Source organism: Microdon myrmicae (assembly GCA_963931805.1). Lineage (NCBI taxonomy): Eukaryota > Metazoa > Arthropoda > Insecta > Diptera > Syrphidae > Microdon > Microdon myrmicae. Next base: position 37,836,554 of record OZ007496.1, read on the forward strand.
CATTTCGTTTGTTGTCAAAACAAACTTTAGTGTTCAACTTACCCGATGTACATCAATACCTCCTTCTATCCTAATGTCTGACGCAAAAGCATGGTATTCAAGGCCAATATACATCGACACCTCCTTTCCTTATCTACTACCTCTCCATCTCGCACCTCTCCATCTCGCACTGTTCTCTGACATTTAAGGGTACTTCAAAATCCCCTTTTGTGTGCGCGTTGGTATAAAAAAAATTGTTATTAAGAGGAGCATATTCTAAGCCAACAAAATCTAGGTGTAAGAGCAGCATTCCAGATGAAACTCTTCGAGGTCCACCCTACGTGACGACGACGCAAATGAAGACTCAATCTCAAGCGGTGGGCACATGAAGGTGACCACACAAAGTAGACAATACGGTAATGGTCGAATAAGGTGGAGTGAGTTGTTATTTGAGGTCCAAGTTCACCCGAGACTGCAGTGCCACATAAAAAAAAGTAAGATATGTCAGACTTTAGCCAATATACTTAAAATATCTAACGTCAAGAAATGGAGATCAAGTCCTTTGCGTTAAAGAGTTGTTAAAACTATTTTATCAACATTGTAACATCACTAAAGGAAATGAAAGGGAACAAAACCGAAGTGGGCATTGAAAGAGAAACGAAAAAGAAGTGGAGTCCTAATAGCCTTCAATTCTGAAGCTTAATTTTTTGGTACATCCTTGGTGTATTATAAATACATTCAACACACATTTACTGTGAGCGTCGAAAGAAAGTAGTAGGTGTATAGCGTTTGCGACAATGTGAAGAACATGTGATTCGAACCAACGCTATGACAGTGAGAATCACTAAAAATTGATCCAATGCTCAACACATAAGCCCACTGCCGCATGTACGAATTCGATTTATAAACTCAAGTACACTCAACTGATGTGGAATTGCTATATTTATTGCTTGGTATACGGCCGATGCTTTTTGCTTATTCGATTTTCGTTTGGTGTTCTTCACTATTTGCTTGTGTATTGTTATTGTGTGTGTATCTGTTAGAAACGCCACAGACCTGTGTGACGGCGCGTTATCGTGATGGTACAGAACTTTTTACTTCGCCATATGGAGCGGTTTTTTCATTGTTTCGTCGTTCAGTTTGCCCAATATAGGTGCATAATACTCATCTGTGGGTGTTCTTCCCCTCTGTAGGTAATCGATGAAGATTATACCATCCGCATTCCAGTAACCTCCTCGGCCGAGCGTAGGTCTTTTGGTCGGCATTCGTTCCATTGCAGCCCCTCGGAGGATTGCCTATTGGACTCAGGCGTGTGGTAATGGACCCATGTTTCAGCCATCGTCACAAAACGTCAAAAAAAGTCCGCTCGATTACAACTCCAAACTGGCCGTTGAATCATCAATGCGCTGCTGTTATTGGTCGACGGTCAGCAAACGCGGCATCGATAGCTTTCTCATCTCCAAAAGATCGTGCAAATATATCCCGCCCGTTCTTTTGAGATGCCTTAGCTAACTCGCGCAACTTCACTTTACGATCACTCAAAATGATTCGATGCTTTACGATTTCCGCATTCGTAGCATCTTTTGGCCTTCCAGAGCGAGGTGTGTCGTTGGTACTTGTACGACTCATTTACTTCTATTGTTTAAATAAATTAAAAAATGATTAATATAGTGATTGGACGTTATATAAGGATAGTTAATGTACTTTTTTTCAGTTTTTTAGCACTTTTAGGTACTTTTTAAAGCATCGGACGACCCTACCAGTTAAGGATACCGAAAACGACCTTCCTTGGAAGGGTTAAGGTATAATTCAACATTATCATCATCATCATCATTGGCACTACAATCGGGATCCGGTCTTGGTTTTATTTAGCAAGTCTCGAGGCTTGTTCAATTTTCCATAATAATTTATTTTTACGGGCAAGGTTATTAGCCTTGCGCCGAAATAATTCAACATATGAAACAATAAATTATGCTTAACGAATTAGATACCCGTTTAATTACATAGTCGTAGTTCCGAGAATACTAAAAATTTTCAAATTATGTAAAACAGAATCGCCACAATGCGGTTTTCTGGTACTTCTCTTCTTTATTCTCTTCCGAAGGCGAAAGTAGCGTCACTAAACGACTGTAGCTTGCAAACGAATGGCTGAAATGTCACGAAACTTAATACGTAAACTAGTTACAGATGAGCCTCTCGAAACGAGTTCTGTTCACTTTCTAATGGTGCCACTTATTGGAAAATCCCGCGACTTTTTCGCCCATGTACTAGTTCTCTTCCTTTGATTTAAAAGCATCAAAAAGTGCGGTACAACTTCAACATCTCTACGATTAATGGTCGAAGGGTAATCAAACTTTCACGCGTCTGAAAATTAGTACTAATTAAAAATCACATGGTTATATTATAAAAGTTACCATCTAAGTATCAGGCTCAGGATTTTTTGAAGGCAATATAGAGAGTACTCGACTCGATGATTAATGGTCGAAATATAATCAAACTTTCTCATACATAATATTTGAGGATATGTTGTCGATTGGATTGGCTAACCGTCGCGCTCGACTTTGTAGTCAGTACAGCCATGAGCATCCAAGGGGTACATGCGCCTGTTACGCAACGGATTATTATAAAATCTTTAACAAATGAAGACGTTAAACCCTCGGAAATTTTTTCTCGATTGAAGACACAGTTTAGTGATGATACACGATCTCAGAATCGTGTGTATTTGTGGGTCAGAGATTTTCAAATTGGGGGAGAACATATCGTAAACGAAAGTCATGATCGACGCCCAAGGACAAGTTGTACAGATGACAACATCCGTGCCGTTGGAGAAATCTCATCAGAAGTGGGTGTCAACTATGGAAATATTCAATCCATTATCACTGTCGATCTTAGCTTCAAAAAAATTACTGCTCGATGGGTTCCGAGGTTACCGACCGTAAATCAAAAACAAGTCAGGTCGGAGATCAGTGTAAGAATTCTGGATCGATTTCGACAAGAAGGGGAGGATTTTTTGAAACGTATCGTCATATGTGATGAGATGTGGGTATATCGTTACCCAAAAATGGTCACATGTGATGAGATTTGGGTATCATCATCGGCACTACAACCGGGATCCGGTATTGGCCTTAGCAAGTCTCGAGGCTTGTTAAATTTTCCATAATAATTTATTTTTACGGGCAAGGTTATTAGGTTATTAGAGATGTGGGTATATCATTGCCAAAAATGGCAAGTAAGGAGCGGCAAAGGAAGGATGAAGGCTGCCCAGTGAAGAGCAAAACTCGTCTCTCAGCCGGAAAGGTTCTTGCAACGATTTTTTTCGACTCAAAAGGAGTTTTAATGATTGATTTTCTTCACGAACAACGAATAGTGAATGCGTATTACTGTCAGTTGCTACATTCGGCAAGAGGTTCATATCGAAGCAAAAGATGAGGTATGCCCATTCGTAATGTCATCCTTCTTAATCACAACGCCAGGCCTTACACCGCGCCCTTGACAAGGGAAGACATGGGCTGGCAAACCCTCGAACACCCTCCTTATAGCCCAGACTTGTCTCCCTGTGACTATATTTTGTTTGCACCCTTGAGGGAATCGCTTGGAGGAAGAAAATTCGAATGTAATGAAGAAGTCGAGGAGCACATACGTAATTGGCTAACAACTCGCCTTATATCTTTCTACGAACAAGGCATATTAAAGCTTCCAAATCGATGGCAAAAGCGTGCAGATCACGCAGGAGACTATATTGAAAACTGTCGATAGTATAGTTAGTGTGCAACATTATTCAATAAATGTATAAAAATAAATTACCGCTTACATTTGATGTAAAGATCGAAATAAGGGGTAATCTGATGGAGCAAGGTCAGGGCTATATGGTGGATACAACATCAATTCCCGAACAGGCTCCAATAATTTTTGGATTGTGGCCAAAGATGTACGTGGCATAGCGTTGTCCTGGTGAAAAATGACACCTTTTCGATGGACCTACTCTGACCGTTTTTCGTTGGCCGCTGTATTATTAATCCGTCCAGTTGCTGACAGTACATAACCGAATTGATCGTTTGATTCCTTGGAAGCAGCTCAAAATGCACCACACCTTTCCAGTCCCAATAAATTGAGAGCAAAATCTACTTTGGGTAGGTATCAGCTTTCGAGGTGAATTGTACTGGCTCACCAACCCTGGACCAATATCGTTTTCAATTGACGTTACTTTAAACAACCCATTTTTCATCGCCAGTGAACATCCTCATCATCGGCACTACAACCCGGATCCGGTATTGGCCTTATTTAAGAAATCTCTCCACCGGTCCCGATTTCGAGCCGACGTTATCCAGTTTGGGACTCCCAGGCTCTGGGCGTCCTGGTCTACGCCATCCCACCATCGCAGACAAGGTCTGCCGCGCTGTCTCCTTCCATACATCCTGCCACAAAGAGATTTCCGGACAGGCTCCTCTTCGCTCATTTGAGCTAGGTGTCCCGCCCACCTACCGAGCTTAATTTTTTTACAACGTTAGCTTCAAGGTAGATCGTGTACAACTCATGGTTGTAGCGTCTCCGGAATCGTCCACCCCCATATACGGGGCCAACAATTCTTTTTAAGACCTTTATAGCGTTTAGGACGACAGTGAAGAACGTGTAATTCGAACCGACGCTGTGACGGTTAGAATCACTATAAATTAAACCAATGCTCAACATATCAAGGCCACTGCCGCGTGTCCGAATTCGATTTCGAAGCCCAAGTACACTTAACTGATGTGAAATCGTTAACGCTATGGTATACGGCTCTTATGCTTTGCTTATTTGAATTTCCTTTGGTGTTCTTCACTATTTGCTTGTGTATTGTTATTGTGCGTGTATCTGTTGAAACGCCACACCTTCCTCTCGAACGCGGCTGAGTTCAGAGTGCCTTTTACTGAGCACCCAGGTCTCGGATCCATACAAGAGTACTGGTAAGACCATGGTCTTGTACAGTAGTAGCTTGGATGTCCTGGATAAATTTTGTGGATTTAAAGAGCCTTGATAGACCATAGTAGGCTTTGTTGGATTTGATCAACCGTCCACGTATTTCTTCTTCCATATTGTTATCGACTGCTACTATTGATCCAAGGTATTGTAGTTAAAGGATTGCACTACTTTAAATACGTGCTCCGTTTCCCTGACAGGTTGACCAACGTTAGGTCTTCTCTTCACAGATGTCGCCATCATGTACCATGTTTTTCCCTCATTAATGTGCAGTCCCAGTTTTTGTGTCGCCTGCTCGACCTGGGTGAAGGAGTCCTGTAAAGCCGAACCAAATCTACCGATGATGTCGATGTCACTTGCGTAGGTATGTATCTGGCTGGACTTGGTGACAATAGTCCCTCTAGTTGTTACGCCAGAGTCACGGATTGCTTTCTTCAATGCCAAGCACACCAAACCGTCCCCTTGTCGGAGTCCATTAAAGATGTTTATCGTTTTGGACAGCAATTCCGCTATTTTTACTTGACTAGTTACGTTGGCGCAAGGCTAATAATCTGGCCGGAAAAACAAATTATGGAAAATTTAACAAGATTCAGACTTGTTAAATAAAGCCAAGACCGGATCTCGATTGTAGTGCTGATGATGATGATGATGATGATAAGTTACGTTGGTCATGGTCAACCTACAAAGTCGTATCAATTTGTTTGGATTGCCGAACTCTCTCATGGCATTATATAGTTCTACCCTGGCTATGCTGTCGTAGGCGGCCTTAAAGTCTATAAATAGATGATATAAGGGAATATTAAATTTGCGGGGGATGAAGCCACACTGATATTGACCAATGATGACTTTAACGTATGGGGCTATCCGATCTTGTAGGATAGAGGAGAGTATCCTATAGGTGGTACTCACCAATGTTATACCCCTATAGTTGCTGCACAGTGTGATATCTCCCTTCTTATGTATGGGGCAAATTATTCCACGACGCCAATCTTTCGGCACCTCCTCTTGCTCCCATATGTGCACCACGATCTCATGAATTGCGTGATGCAACGCTGTTCCTCCTTGTTTGATCAGCTCAGCTGGTACGCCATTAGCTCCGGGGGCCTTATTCGATTTGAGCTGTCTTATGTCTTTTACTGTTTCCTCAATGCTTGCTGGCGTAGCATTTCGTCTTGATCTTGCATTGGTGGAGCCTCCAATCCTTCTGTGAGCTGACCAATTCAATTGAAGTGCACTTCCCATCGCTCCAGAATGCCTTCAGGATCAGTGATCAGATTACCCTATAGCGTTTGAAATAATAGTGAAGAAGAACGTGTGATTCGAACTGACGCTATGACAGTTTGAATCACCAAAAATTGTACCTAAGCTTTACCCATCAGGCTACTGACCGTGTTTGGTGTTTGATTTTTAAACTCGACTATACTCCACTGATGTGAATTATTTTTGTTATCGCTATGGTATACGGCTCTGATGTATTTTCTTGTTCGATTTTTCGTTCGGTGCTCTCCACTATTTTGCTTGTGAATTGTGTGTGTATCTGTTAGAGTCGCCACAGCCCTCTTTATCCTTGCAGTAAGTGCAGCGTCGTGTGTACCGCGTCATACTGCGGATTACATGGTAGAACTTCTGCGCCTGTTGCGGACCTCGTTCTCTACTTTTCTCTATTTCACAGACAAGGTTTTTTTCCCAGGCACTTTTCTTTTGTCTGTGGAGTCTTTTTTCAGATCTTCTGAGCTCTTTGTATTTCTTCTCGGGCACCCGCGTCCTACGAGACTGTTGCATTGCTCGGTATGCAGCATTCTTACGTTCAGTCGCTAGTTTGCACTCATTTTTTTATTTTTTTATTAGACTTCTCTTGGGAGAGGCGAACCTATAGCGCCGAGTGGGCGCCCCGAGATGCCATCAAATAACTGTTGCAGTTCTTTTTGAACAGTTGCAGGTTGTAACGCTCCGGGAACACTCGCGTGGGAAGGGAGTTCCACAGCTTCCCCGCTCTGTAACGGAACGAGTTTTGATGCAGGGATGTTCGCGCCGTTGGGAGATGAACCACAAACGGGTGCGATCCGTCGGATTGTCTTGCGGAGCGCATATAAGCCGAATTGCGTGGGACAATACTAAGAATCTCCGAAGAACAGTACCCGTGATAATATCTGTAAAACAGACAGAGGTCGGCTACGCGCCTTCGATGTGATAGCGACTGTAGTCCCGACGTCAGCGTCGAGTCCCCGATCAGGCGGATCGCTCGTCTCTGTATGCTCTCAAGTAGGTCTAGGGTATGTTTAGGAGCAGAGCTCCAAACATGAGAGCAATATTCGAGCGCGGGTCTAATTTGGGATTTATATAGGAGAAGAAGTTGGGCCGGAGTAAAATATTTCTTGGCTCTAAAAAGATTGCTCAGCTTTCCTGAGGCTGACCTGGCGATGATCGACACGTGTTTATGCCATGATACATTCCCACAGACCGTGACGCCGAGCAATTTCAAACTTTCCCCAGCCTCGAGGGCCTGGCCATTCATCATCAGCTGTGGAACCGATGATCCACTTTTCTTTGTGAATGTTGTATATTGTGTCTTTGCTGCACTGAAGTCGACGAGATTGCTCCTTCCCCACTGCAGGACCCTATCCAGATCCTGATTCAGAGAGTCAATCTGTCTAAATCTCAGCTGATGCGACGCAGAACCACCAATCGGCCGAACACTCGAAAAGGAGGAAACAAGCGTACTATCATCCGCAAAAATGTACACTTTGTTATCCGTTGTCTCCAACAAATCATTTATGTGAAGCAAGAACAAGGTTGGAGCCAAAATCTAACCCTGGGGCACCCCCGAATTAACGGGATACAGATCCGAACACTCGCCCTGCACAACAACCCGGATCGATCGATTCTCGAGGAAGTTCCTCGTCTAGTCGCAAAGCTGTTGAGAAAGTCCATATGAACGAAGTTTGTGCAGCAATGCCCCGTGCCAGACACGGTCAAAAGCCTTGGAGATATCAAATGCGACAGCCCCTGACTCCCCATCCCGTTCTATCGCAGATGTCCATATATCGGTTATAAGTGTCAAAAGGTCTCCCGTGGACCGCCTGCCACGGAATCCGTATTGACGATCATTCAGAAGTCCGTTGCACTCCAAATACTTAACTAACTCTGTATTGATGACTTTTTCCATTACCTTAGATAAAATAGACAGTAATGCTATCGGATGGTAATTTTGTGGGAGACACTCTTTTCCCGTCTTTGGGATTGGCTGAACTCGAGCGATTTTCCAACAGGCAGAAAAGGTCCTCCGTGTATAAGATAAGCGGAAGAGTCTCCCAAGAACCGGCGACAGTTCTGGAGCACAGTTCTTAAGGACTATTGCTGGTATTCCGTCCGGGCCGGCTGCCTTCCTACAATCCAGTTCACGTACAATACGTTGAATAGTACGTGGACGAAATCTCACATCCCGCATCCAAGACCGTACCGGCGAGATCGCAGCTGGCTCCAAAAGGCCGGGATCGAGGTTTGAATTCGCAGAAAATAAATTCGCGAACACATTAGCTTTATTCTTTGAATTCGTGACTAACCTCCCGCTGTCTGTCACCAACGGAGGGAAAGAGGAGGATGTGAAGTTACCGCTGACGGCGTTTGCCATTGACCAGAAGGAGCGCGAACCAGTTGGGCACCGAATGAGCTTATTGATCACCCTGTCGTTGTGAGCCTTCTTCGTGCAATCGTCTGGTTGCACGCGTTTCTGATTCTAACAAAATCCGTTCTGTTAACATCGGTGGGATTGGAGCGTCATTGCTTAAAAGCACTGTTTTTTGCCGCTGTAATCAGCTCGCATTTTTTATCAAACCAAGGTTTGAAGACGAACTTCGCTTGATCGAATGTGGAATATACATCTCTATCCCCAGAAGAATAATCTGTGATACCGACTCCGCGCAAGCGTTAACATCGGAGTTTCCGAAGCACACATCGGACCATGGAAAGGATGCGAAGAAATCTCGCATATCGTACCAGTTAGCAGCCCCATACATACATACCGGGGTTCCATTCCCCGTCGGCGAGCCTCTGGCGCAAGACTAATGACCTTGCCCGGAAAAAACAAATCATTATGGAAAATTTAATAAGCCTCAGGACTTGCTAAATAAGGTCAAGACCGGTTCCCGGTTGTAGTGCCGATGATGATGATGATGATGCAAGTGCTTGCGCGACAGATACCAAGCAGTGATCTGAGTTTCCCAATGGCGCAGAAACCTCTACGGTATAAATACTCGGTTCGGATGTCAAAAACAGATCCAGGGTGTTGGCATTATCGCCTCGGACATCCGGCACTCGCGTTGGCTCCCCCACGAGTATAGCAAACATCTCCGCCAGCCTCCCAGCCTCGTCGATCCTGTTAGAATGTAACAACCAGCCGGAATTGTGCACATTAAAATCGCCAAGGACAATAATTTCAGAAGCTGGGTGGTTGATCTGTATCCAGTCGACGGTATGTGAAAGATGTTCGAAAAATGTCGCCGGTCGATCGTCATTCGGGGAGCGGTAAAGACAACAAAGAAATTTAACGGAATTCCTCAGCACGACCCTCAACCATATGATGTCCATATTATTGGGTTCCAACGCCTCCATCCTCTGGCAAGCCAGATCGGACCGCGTGAAGACGCAGACTCCACCCTTAAAACGGAATCTCGAATGTAAGTCGTATCCTGAGCAACGAAGATATGACGAATCAGTTGACGCATCGACCTGGGTCTCAGTTAGGGCAAGGCTATCAGGTTTCGTTGTTTGCAAATATTGGTGGACGGCGTTTACATTTGTATTGGTGAAACCGATGCCTCTGATGTTACAAAATGCCGTTACGAGTCGAGCGCGGGCACAGCCCCGAGAGCGAGCCCAATTATGCGATGACGAACCTCTTAAAGTTTCATTATTTATCATGATATCTGCATGATGTTCCCCCCGACATAGTCCCTCCGGAGATCCGAATGGGAGACTGGTTCACCTCCGGAATTCTTTATATCAGAAGGTACCATCATGACTTATCTCCGTGTCAGTCCGGGCCATCAACCACACATCCGAAACACCGTCGAAGATTTCACTCGGTGATATCGCGGAATGTACAGCGTGACGGGGTGGTATCTCACCTTGGGACCGACTACCACCTAACCAACTTTCTCGAACCGGTCCATCAGCCAAGCCCCGAAAGATGGCTAGGGATTTCTCACGACCATTTCACGGAGCCTAAAGCTTGATGGGGTGGTATTTCAGCGGGCGCACAGGGCGTTGGGACCCCGGCTACCACTCGGCCTTTAGTGGCCTCTTACGACACGAGGGCCTAGCTGTGAGTATATTCTAACGCCCTACTCACAGCGCCTCATCATCAAACCAGTCGCTCCGATCTCTAAGACTACTGCGTAAGATGGAGTTGGCAGTACTGATGACAGTATTCTTAAGGCGTGTCCATTTCTCTTCGACGCCCGGCATTCTGGCCCCGGGACTTACTCTCCCTCCGCCGAGCTCTTCGAGGGCGAGTCTTAGTGCATGACCAAAGGTGTTACTGATGTTTTCATTGCGCAAGGCAGCCGTGTTGATTCGAACCTGATCCGCGGATGCAATAAGTCTCCGTAAGGCAATCGGAAAACTATGCCAATAAGATTGTGATCCGAGTCGACGTTGTCACCTCGGTACGTTCGTACCGTCATCAGGTTCGAGGAGTGGCGGCGATTTATCAATACGTGGTCAATTAGGTTGCGAGCGGTGCCATCAGGTGATACCCATGTGGCTTTGTGGATGTCTACCCGGAAACCTTATACTCGCAACGACCAAATTCTTTGATGCTGCCAGTTCGATGACTCGTAGTCCATTGTCATTAGTGTTCTCATGCAAACTATGGGAACCTGCGCAGTGCCTGAAAACTGGCTCCCGACCTATTTCCGCATTCAAATCACCAAGAACGATTTTCACATCGTATTTCGGGCAGGAGGGACTGTCCGACGTTCTCGTAGTCCATTGTCATTAATGTTCTCATGCCAACTATGGTAACGTGCGTAGTGCCTGAAAACAGGCTCCTGACCTATTTGGCATTCAAATCACCAAGGACGATTTTCAGATCGTATCTTGGGTAGGCATTGACGGCCCGTTCGACGTTCTCGTAGTCCATTGTCATTAGTGTTTTCATCCAAATTATGGCAACCCGCGTAGTGCCTGAAAACAGGCTCCTGACCTATTTTGGCATTCAAATCACCAAGGAGGATTTTCAGATCGTATCTTGGGTAGGCATTGAGGGCCCGTTCGACGTTCTCGACCCGATAATGGCAGGCTTCTGTTTTTGGCTGACTACAAAGCCTACCCCGAACACATGGTGTTTTACATAACAACTGTGTTATTAACTTTTTTTTTTACACCACACACCTTGCACACCACACACACCTTAAATAAAACACTGTTTTCTCCTTAACTTGGTTTATTTTCGGTACACATTTTAATCACTTATAGTCTTAGGGACGATATCAAATATGATTTATTTTACTTTAGAACAACTGACACATTTTAATCAGCACGAATACAACACCAAAAACTATTCTCTGGAAGTCCGTCTTAGTCAATTATCCCGAACCACGAACTTCCAACTCACCGTCCCGGTCAAATGTCAAAAACCAACTCCTTCGCCGTCTCGGCGAATCGTCTCGAACCAACTCGTTTAACGAAGACTTTGTAATCTTCCATCCTGCAGTCCGAAGGATAGGTTCTTTTTTTTCTGCTTGGCCCCTTTGCCAGCCGCTATTTCCTTTCTTTATCTTTCCCGGCTTGGGATCAAAAGAGGCAACACAAAGGAAAAATCAATAGCGGATCGTGCTAATGCACATTTATGATCCTCTATGTTCTTAGGCGCTTAGATGAACGTGCAATTCGATTTATGCCGCAAGTTGTTTGTTCTAGCCGAATGGGCAAGGATGTCTTCTGTGGGAAGTCGTGAGGGAACACAAAGGAAGAATCAACAGAGGATCGTGCTAATGCACATTTATGATCCTCTATGTTGTTGGGCGCTTAGACGAACGTGCAATTCGATTTATGCCGCAAGTTGTTTGTTCTAGCCGAATGGGCAAGGATGTTCCTTGTGGGAAATGGTTTGAGTAAACAAACCTTTAAAGGATCATAAAATTGCAGACGTGGAATTTATAATTCCTCAACAACCTTACTTGAAAATTGGTCATCTGGTCCACAGATTTGGATCCAGGGTATATTGACTATATGTGCAATTAATGATGGAGCTTAGCTCCAAAGAGATAGGTATTTAGGGGTGGAGGGTTTTGTGCGTAACAGGTGTAATAAATGTCATACTCGTTTCTTTGAATAACACCACTCCCCGTCCATCTTATTTCTTGTAATGCTGTTGTGTCAGCCTTATATTCGAACATGGCATCGGCTAGCTGCTGTGCAGCTCGAGCTTTATATACTGAGCGGACGTTCCATGGGAAAATTCTCAAATCGTTTTGCCATTTTCGTTTTCGTGCTCGTCGTCGTGTTTCTGGTCCATATCCGAGGCTTGTTAAATTTTCAATAATAATTTGTTTTTACGGGCAAGGTTATTAGGCTTGTATCAACCTTCCTCAGGATGTCGCTGCATGCATTGGTTCATTACTTGGCGGGTGTCAAAGTAGCTATCCAGGGATGTCACGTGGAGACTGCATGTCAACTTGGATTGAACAGGGACAAGGATCGTCCTGGCCTTCGCCGGGTTGAAAGCAATCAGTGACTTTGCCCTGTATATTCGCTCCCCCATACCCCCGAAAGTCAACTTCCTGCGCACAAATAAACATAGAGTCATTCTTTAGCCGAACCGCACGAGTGTGGGATGCTCTACCTGGTCATGCGTATTCTTCGTCGTTGTAATGTGCAAGCATTCCAGACCGATATACATCGATACCTCGTTTCCTTATCCACTTTCTCTCCATCCGCTTGTACTGTGCTCTGACATTTAAGGGTACTTCAAAATCGCATTTTATGTGGACGTTATTGTAAAGTAACAAAAAAAATGTTGTGTGCTAAATTTGAAAACGGCACGAACCACAAACCTAAGTCACACTCGGAACGCATGTACCAGGTTTACCTGTATGAAGTGAGCATTTTTTTTTTATAGTAAAAAACATTTTTTTTTTTAAAAAGTAAAAAACATTTTATTCGAAGTATTGGCTATTGCTTTCTACACATTTCGACTACCTTTCTGGCAATTTGTCGATACCACGCCAATAAAACCGGTCGTCCTTTGAGGCAAACCATTCGGAGGCCCAATTTTCGACTTCTTCGTAGGAATTGAAATGCTCAGCCAATGCGTGTCCCATCGATGAAAACAAATGGTAGTTGGAAGGAGCCAAGTCTGGTGAATACGGCGGGTGGGGTAACACTTCCCAGCCGAGAGCTTTTATTGTTTCTTTGACGGGTTTTGCTGTATGACTCGGAGCATTATCATGCAACAAAATTACCTTCCCGTGTCTTGTGGCCCATTCTGGTCGTTTTTCGATCAATGTATTGTTCAAATTGATCATTTGTTGTCGGTAGCGTTGCGCATCAACAGTTTCGCCAGGTTTTAGAAGTTCATGATACACCATCCCCTTCTGGTCCCACCAAATACAGAGCATTGTCTTTTTTCCGAACCGATCAGGCTTTGCAGTCGATGTTGACACTTCTCATAGATGTACCCATGATTTTTTGCGTTTAGGATTTTTAAAATAAATCCATTTTTCATCACCAGTCACAATTAGATGCAATACTGACCTCCTTTCGTGTAGTAGAAGCAACGTTTCACACGTGGTGTTTCGATTTTCCATCTGCCTGTCATTCAATTCATGTGGCACCCAGTTTCCACACTTTTGGATCTTTCCCATAGATTTTAAACGGTCAGAAATTGTTTGTTGTGCAACATTTGCGCCATTTGTTTTTGCCTTAAAGTGTTATCTTGATCCAATATTGCTTGCAATTCGGCGTCTTCAAACTTTTTTGGTGCTCTTTGTGCTGATACAGATTGATCTGGTTTTGGGATCCCCAATGGTTCAGTACCTTATATGGATCGGTATCGCCTTCTTCTAGTTCTGTCTTGTTGCGCCGCTTTTCATAAATTAAAATGATAGTATATAGAACCAGGAATCCTAAGATTGTAGTATATATATATATATATATATATATATATATATATATATATATATATATATATATATATATATATATATATATATATATATATATATATATATATATATATATATATATATATATATATATATATATATATATTTCTTCTGAGGCAGCAAGAACCGGCTGCGCGAGTTGTATATCGTATTAACAGTATTGTATCGAAATCAAATTGTTGTACGGTCTGCGGCAACTGTGATATTGTTAATTGTACCGAATTCCCTGTCCATGGTGCCAAATGGTAATGTATTTGCTGCTGCCAACGGTTGTGGGCTTTTCTTGACAGTTACTTTGGTATAAATTTCATCTAGACACCAAGTGAATGGTTTCCGTTTGCAAAGTGTGCCGGGGTTGTTCTACAAAAATGTATCATTGTGTATCAACCAGTAGTGTCAGTGGCTTTTGCCGCCAGCCGTTGCGATCGATCAAAAATGGTTGCGCTCCTCTTCACGCTTGCGCCCGTTGTGTTGCTTCTCTTCGTTTTTCCGTTGCAGGATACAGTGAACGATAGTCACCAGATACGGTTTATCTTGGATTAAACGGTAGGCTTCAAAGAACTCCAACGGCACTCCTTGCGGTCGCACGCACACGCAGTTATCTGCCGGTTATTCACCACCTGCGAAACGGAAATTTTACCCTTATGTCAACGACCAACTTTACCTATAGTAATTATTTAGTCGCAATTACACGATTGCTCGGCCTAGTAGACGAATTTCGGTCCCATGTCTTAGATCATCTCCATTCAAACGTTTCTGAATGATAATTACGAAATTTCAATGGAAAAATTTTTTTTTTACTTTCAAATTGACATTTTAAAAAATCGAAATGGGTACACATATTTACACGAGACGTTTTAGTTACAATTCTTCATTACGTTAACAAACATTCGCGTTTTAATAAAGCTAACTTCACGCGTCGCGTTTTACTTCTTTCGTATTATTTTTTCTTATATATTTCTTTAATTATTTCTGCGCCTCGCTTTCGCTTTGCTTTCTTTATTCGCTGCCCACTCAGCAACAACTGCCTTTTCTCTTTGTCAATCTCTTATCTCCCCTTTTCATCGATTTCACCTCGACGACGGCTGACTTCGAAACTAGAGAAAGTCACCACCGCCGAAAAAACCGGGTTTACACACCACTCGTACTCTAACTCGATTCCAACCCAGCCACATTTAATTGGTCTTCAGTTTGGGTAGTATAATATAATATTATATTAGTTCTGCATACGTAATCAACTCATTTTAATTTACTTTGATCTTAATTCATTTTAATAACACTTTGACCCCAATGCAGATGAGTTGGTCGAAACAAAAACGACACAATGGTTACTCACGTAACATCTTCCACGTTCTTCATTTCGAACATCAAAATCATTATTTCTGAACCGCTTAAACCATCTTTTGCATGTTGCTTCCGATAGAGCATGATCACCATAAGCCTCAACAAGCATTCGATGCGACTCTTCTTCAAATGAAAACAAAAAATTAATGCTTTCTGTTTGTTCTGCATCGAGTCATCCTCGGTGAGAACAACAAAATGTGTGTGGCGTAGGTCGCCCAGCAATTAGATCTTGGCGTTATAGCCCAGCAAAAAACGCAAAAATTAAACATTTTTAATACACTAAATTTAACTTTATTTTACATTAAGCGGTTCACATTCATCAAACAGGTGCTGAAGGCACCGTATACACTTTCAATTAAAACATTAAAATATATACTGTCAGAAACCCAGTACAACAAAAATAAAAACTGTGTCAAAACAGTAACGATGTAAACGGTTAATGAATAGACAATTATTGCTCGTCTATTCAGCAATTGGTGGCGTTCAGTGCCAGCATGTTTTGCCGTAATGGTATAATGTGAAATTATACATGTTGCGGAACTGCAACACTTTCCACAAATCATCATTTTCTGGTACAAAATTCGACATTTTTAACAGGATTAAAAAAAAAAGATGTTTGTAAAGGGTGGTTAAATTTTAAGGGCCGATGTTGATTTTGAATAAAACAAAAATTATTTAGGAAATTATTGTCATTTCTTTTTATTATGAATATTGGTATGCTTCAATTATGTATGGAACAAAATATCGGGCAAATGGCCGCCGCGACGTCGGCGGCACACCTCCATCCGATGGTCCAAATTTTCGACGACGCTGAGGCATAATTGAGGTTCTATGTCGTTAATGTGCCGAATTATCTCATCCTTTAGCTCTTGAATTGTTGCTGGCTTATCGACGTACACCTTTTCTTTCAAATAACCCCAAAGAAAGAAGTCCAACGGTGTCAAATCACATGATCTTGGCGGCCAATTGACATCGCCACCACGTGAGATGGCACGGCCATTGAATTTGTCGCGCAAAAGAGCCATTGTTTCGTTAGCTGTGTGGCAAGTGGCACCGTCCTGTTGAAACCACATATCGTCCGCATCCATATCTTCCAATTCGGGCCATAAAAAGTTCGTTATAATCTCACGATAGCGAACACCATCCACAGTAACTGCCTGACCGGCCTCATTTTGGAAAAAATACGGTCCGATGATGCCGCCAGCCCATAAACCGCACCAAACAGTCACTCTTTGAGGCACTGGTTTTTCAATCAACAAGGCATTGGTTTTTTAATCAACAATCACTTTTGGATTATCATTCGCCCAAATGCGGCAATTCTGCTTATTGACGAATCCACTGAGGTGAAAATGTGCCTCATCACTGAAGATGATTTTCTTCGAAAATTGATCATCCGCTGTTGCCATTTCTTGCCACTATTCTGACCATTGACGACGCTTGAAATGGTCAAGAGGCTTTAGTTCTTGAGTCAATTGCACCTTGTAAGCGTGTAAATGCAAGTCTTTATGCATAATGTTCATCAACGACGAGTGTGAGATGTGCAATTGTTGGGCACGACGACGAGTTGAGGTGGACGGCTCTTCAGCCACACTATCGCGAACAGCAGCAATATTTCCTGCAGTACGAGCTGTACGAGCATGCACTGGTGTTTTCACATCTCCTACAGACCCGGTTTGCTCTAATTTTTGCACGATTTTTCCGATTGTACGCACATTTGGACGATTAAATTGACCGAAAAAATCACGAAGTGCACGATATGCATTTTGAATTGAACGCCCATTTTCATAATAAGCTTGAATAACTTTAACGCGTTGCTCGATTGTGTATCTTTCCATTGAAAGTCTGAAATTGAGTTAAACTTGACGTTTAGGTGTGGTTCACATTCAACATCGGCCCTTCAAATTTAACCACCCTTTACAATGACAATGCATACTAAATATGTTTGAAAGATGTCATAGCAACCAAAGAAAAAAATATATAAGGGCTCGTTCACAACAAACGTTCCCTATCGATACATTTGTATCTTGACGCTCACTTCACACCGGTACACCTGGTATATCCTGTGCTTTGACATAGCGGACTTTCGCTCCGGAAAAATTCATGGAAACTGCCACGTTGTGAATTGTAGTTGTCTGTCTAATAGGGTTTTGGTTTCAATCCCAATGCTTCTAAAAAATCCAATAGTGTAGCTGTGACTTGTTACCTTCAACAAGTAACGACAACTAAAATGTGTGGCAACAGGAAAAAAGAAACTTGAATGTCAAATAGGTATCCGCACTCATGGCTCAAAAATTACCAAGCGCCTCAAATCGAATCTCGTATGAAGAACCCCACCGTTACTGTCGTTTAACCCTTATGTCAATGACCAGGTACCCATTTCGTCGCAATTTCACGATTGTTCGGCCTAGTAGACGAATTTCGGTCCCATGTCTTAGATCATCTCCATTCAAACGTTTCTGAATGATAATTACGAAATTTCAATGAAAAAAAATTTTTTTTTTGCTTTCAAATTGACATTTAAAAAAAATTGTATTCTGTATTCCACGACCGGGTACCCGGGTATCCCATTTTAAAAGCATTGAGAATGTTGAAGAATGATGCAAAATTGAATGTTAAATAGTTAATTAATAATTAATTATTGATGATTAACTATTTAAATAACTAATAATTAATGAAAAACAATAAAAATGCATTTAAATTAACAAACAAATTTATTCAGAAGGACTTCTGTGACATGCATTACATTCAAGCAACGTAGTTGCGTGTTCGTCGCAAACCGGCATTTCACATTGCCGACACGCCTTTCTGGTTTTCTAAAAACAAAAATACAACAACAAAATTATTTAATATTGTAGCGAGCTTAGGGTTCGCAGGATTAATTATTTTAAAATAAATAAGAGCCGTTAAATCGATTTTGAATTAATATAACACTTTATTAGTCCGTAATACAACCGCTACTTATACCGTACACTTAACGATTTCTTTACTTATCGCTTCCGTACTTATCACGTCTTTTACTGCTTACTTCTCACTCGAGACTTATCGCTTGCTTCACTGTCTTACTTATAACTCATTGCTAATTACTTCCGCACTTATCGCGCCTTTGACTTTCTTCTCCTTACTCATCTCCACGAAAAAAAAAAATTGTGGCGAGAAGGCCGAATTTAGCGAGACAAGGACATATGTGTCCTTCATCTTGTCTCTGACTTCTGGTCATCTTGCGATAACCAGAATCACCCACATCCGTCAGGATGTTGGGCTCGGTCTCGCGATCTCTGAAAAGAAAAGAGAAAAAGGATGGGTATCCAAGGATAGTGTGGACAGTGTTAGTCCAGGTGTTCTCTAACTACTTTTATAGAGGGATGGCGGGAAAGAAATCGTACAAGACCGGTAGGTCTTGGGTGCGGTAGTAAACGCAGATCACGTCTTTGGCGTCTGATAATCTGCGCTTTGGTCGGTGTGTATGTTTGTGTTTGTGCCGTCTTGTGCTGTGCGTTCGTGTGTGTGGTTTGTTAATAGTAGACCCTATGGGATGGGTCCAGGAATCCTCTATTATAGAGGGGAATGTTGAGAGGGGTGCTTTCTTCAGTTTTGTACTGAAGAAGAAATTGTGGGGGTTTGATCCGAAGAGATCGAGAGAGAGAAGGGTCAAGAACGCAAGAGTCCCGTACAAGTAGGTTCTCGCTGTTCTGAGTGTTTTCGAGGTACTTATATGCTAATAGTACTCGTCGATAGGGGTAATGGAGGCGCCTTCGTATAGGTGAGAGTTGGGGTAATGACGACCGTCAGGCCTTCTAGAATGATTGGTGCATCTTCTGAGGAGTTTCCTTTCGAAAACCCGGTCTTTCCATTTGGGCCGAAGATATGCAGGACCATATGGGAAAGGCGTACGATATTCCAGATCGGATTAGCTGCTTATAGCAGAGAAGCTTAACTTTGGTGTCAACTTTGTTCCTCCATTTCAAGATGTTGTGCAGTTGCTTAGACCGACCGAGGCCCCTTTGGAGAATGTGGGTCATGAAATTCATTTTTGGGGTATAAGTGACCCCAAGATATTTCATCTTGTCCTGTGGTCTAATCGTAGTATCTCCCATTTTTATTCGAATATTCTGTGAATATCGAGAAGTAGGTTGGGAGTGTTTACTACTCAGAATTATGGCTACTGCTTTGGATGGATTGTCGGATTTTCCATCGACTGTAATACTGATACAGTTCGTCCAAGTGACGGTTGAGTCGATTTGTTTCGAGGTTAGGGCCTTTGGTTGACGTGTACACCAGGACGTCATCCGCGTAGCATATCTGATTTACTCTCCCGTCCACAGGGCGGGGGATATCGGAGGTGTAAATATTGAATAAGATGGGGCCTATAATGGAGCCCTGTGGTACGCCTGCAGCGGCGTGAAAAGTTCGGGAAAGCTTTCCATTCACTCTAACTTGGAAGGTTCTGTTTCGAACGAACTGGTAGATGATACTACATAGCGTTCTACTGAGGCCAGTATTTAATAGTTTAAAAGCGAGACCTTCGATCCAAGTCGTATCAAAAGCTTTTTCAATGTCTAGGCTTACCGCAACGGTGGGTTCCTTATTAAAGAGCCGCACGCAGACGTGGTTTTGAAATAAATTGAGAGCCATAGTGGTGCTGTGCGCTCTTCGAAATCCGAATTGGAAATCAGGTATTAGGTGCCTGGCACTGACAAAGTTATTTAGCTTCTCGTATATGTATTTTTCATATATTTTGCTGATGCAAGTGAGAGGCGAGATAGGGCGAAAGCTTGAGGGGTGATACGTTGGTTTCCCAACTTTTGCTATTGGACAAATAATAGCGTGCCTCCAAGCTTGGGGAAAGTACCCCATGTTGTAAGCATGGTTGAACAGAATGGAGAGCTTTATAAAGAATAAGGCAGAAAGCCTTCGCAACGAGTGGTATGACATGTTGTCGATACCAGGTGACTTCTTAGGGTGTCGAGATTTAACCAGGCTCTGTAGGGTATTTGGTGTGATGAAACCGTGACCATAATAATAATGTGTGTGTGCCATTGAAGTATGCACTGTTAGTTGGGTTAAAGATAACAATTGGCTCGTTGAAGTCGTCCAGCTTACTGTGGACCTCTGAACTAACGATTGCATTAGTATCCGGGTAACTCATCTCCACGATCTGTGTACGATGTATTTATACCGTTCCCTCATTCAGATTCGGCGTTTCGTCTCCGTCCGTTCCATAATCTCGACTTTTCTATTCCAGTTTTCCAGTACTTCCTAAAATAATCTAGTACTTTGTTTCGGACTTTCTCGAAGATTCCAGTACTGATTGTCATATGCGTCACAATATTATTAAATACATTAACAATATTAATTTTAATATTATTACCTGTTGAATTGAGCACCTGTCAACAAAGTCGTCATTTTGAAGATGCTCAGATGCACAAAGGACGCTGACTGAACCACGCTTTCTCTAATGCCGGATTCGAATGGTTTCACCATAAACTCGCAAGTTATAAATAGAAAGTTGACCGTACAAGTTATTCGTCAACCGAATACTCGAGATCCCTCTAGCAGATATAACTGAATTTGTTACACACCTGCCGATCCTGACCTTGCTTTGCGCCGATATCAATAGGCCTTTTGTAGCCGCAGATAGGCAAAATTCTTTATATTTATAAAAAATAATTATATAAAATACATAAAATTTTCACAAGATATTTGTTTTTGATAAACAAATTAAAATCTATTGCAAAATATTTGTCTTAACATTGTTAAAATAATGTTTCTATATGTGGGGTACCCGGTCATTGACTACTGTCGGTAAAGTTGGTCATTGACATAAGGGTTAAAAGCGTCGTTGATAGTGAAAGGCGGATTAATGAGGAAGAGGAAAAAACAAGTGCATGCGTTTGTTAATTAGAATTGGTTTTATGACGTTCGATTTCAGAAGAACGCTAAACCAACACATACCTGCCACTTTTATCGTCTTTGGTTTGGTGGCCTTAGTTCTATTCAACATTCGTAACTCCCACATCTTTATTATTTGCTTATATCGAATTGACATGCAGTGAGTGCACAACCGTTCTGTCCACTATGATCAGATTGGTATCCCAATCATTTTTACCGTGTCGTATGTACCAGTAACCTAAATTTCAAATACCACTTAGCGTTCGTCTCCACCTAAAAATTATACTGTCAATGCTAATGTGTAGCTGTTCTATTGGAAATAAAATTTGTTGGTAACCCTACCGGCATGTCCCCCTTACAACTAGAACTAATCTTCTGTAGAGGGAAACGTCAGCTAATGAGGGCTCCAACTTAGGGCAATGCCGTGGCGTGCTGCGACGCGCAGACACAATAAATGATGATTATGACGAAGACGACGATAATAATAACGACAATGATGATAACGAGGGCGACGAAGACGACGATAACAACACAATAACGATAGCGACGATGATGACGATGTGACAATGAGAATAGTGATGATGACGATAGTGTGAATAGTAATAAGTGTGTACGAATGTGTATAAAATTTTGTTGTCTCTTTTTTGGTTCAACGCCCTTGGTATGGTATGCACCGTGTGTGCTGGTTTCTCTGTTTCTCTCTCGGGTAGAGGATACGAAAAAAAAGTCGTTAGTAGTATGCCTCGCATCGTTGTTCGCATTCTTTTCTTATTGTGGAATGTGGATTGTAAAAGTGACTATAAAAGAATACAATAAGAATAGTTCCGTTTCATTCTGGCACATGAACTGAACTCGATTTTGTTTTGGGAGCATTATACGGCGTGTTGTATTTTTTTTGGCGGGCGTCCTTTTTTCCGTCTCTCTTTGGTCATCATTCGTCATACAAACGACTTTTTGGATTGTGCTTTAATTTGAATTTTGTCAATAGTTTGGTTCAGCGTGTGGTGTGTAGTATGTTTGGGAAGGGTGGCGAACGTAGTTTACAAATTTTGTTGAAAGAGATGTGTTTGTGGGGCCCTGTGTTTTGTGTAGCGGCTTGTGAGGTGTACTACGGTCATTGCGTCACGTTTTTTACTATACAATAATTTGATTGTTTTCCTTGAATGAAGGTAAATTTATTTATTTCTCGTATATAAGTAAAGTGTTTTCCCAGTTGAAATTAAATGAAATAAGAAAGAAAACAATCCAGGAAAATATGTGAAATAAAATTCCCTCATTTAATTAAACGGGGTTTTTGAAAGAGGAGTGTAGGGATGGAAGGAGACATGTCGACATCAATCTACGCGGATAGGTGTGTGTGTATAGAAGTTTGAAAAAAGGCGTGTTAAAATGAAAGAAAAGCAGAAAAGGAGATAAGGAATGACAGGTCATAAGAGAAGTTTGAACAAAAACCGAAACTAGATGGATGAGAGGTCTCCTGTGGAAGAAGAATTGTGCATGTGTGCGTGCGGTTCGTGGTGGTGTGCGAAGTAGAGTAATAGTGTGTAGTGTGTTTAGTAGTACCAACATCAAAGGTCTATTTTATGATGTTTTATTTTGTGTTTGCGCCATTTCTTGCTTGCTGCATACGTATTTTCGTCGGATCGTACATTCTTGTCTCTGCCATCTTTCAAGACGTTAATACGCTACACACGGTGGAAAAGGTCTGCTTCTTTCGGAAACGCAGAACTGTTTTTTATTTTTTTATTTCCATTTCAAGTAGAGATTTTTCGGTTTAAAAGAATTCGAAAATGTTTCGTATTGTTTAGTTTATTATTATTAGTCTTCTTATTCGCGTGTGTTTCTCCATTTCATTGGAATTTTGTTTTGGTTGAAAAGTATTTTCATTTTTTTTTTGCTATATATCTATACCAAGTTTGTTTGATATTTGTGTATCGTGTGTATGAGAGGTGGGGAAAAAAAGTGACGCGCCTGCTTTTGCAGTTACTACAAGAACTAAATTGTGCGACGCATGTGAAATTTGTTCTCTTTTTTAAGAAGGGAAAAAACAATTATAGTAATGTTGTATTCAGTGACACAAAAAAAAATTATGTAATACAAAAATTTGAATGAATTGATTCTAATGATGACCGTTACACATGGAGTCCATTTTTAATTTGCCTTTTTGTATCTAGTGTGAAGTATAACATCTTCAATGTTTTCTTGCTACTGTTGGTTCTGTTTTTCTTTTTGAATGTTTTACAAACGGTATCAAAATTAATTCTTCAGACACTTCTTCAGGATTAACTGTACACACATTTCATATATAATTTTTTCTCTTCCTGTCGAGTATAACAGTTTCTAGTGTAGAGAGTTCAACAGTTTGGCGTGGTTCTTTAAAACATTGAACCCTAAAAGAAGCAGAAGAAGAAGAAGAAGAGGACGACGACGATGATGTCGATGATGATGATGGCGGTGATGATGATAATAACAATAATGATGAAGAAACAGAAGCAGGAAGAATACTAAAAAAAAAAAAAAAGACGAATCGGCACATTCTTAGTATTGATGGTATGGAATGCTAATATATGTTTGCCGTTTAGATACTTCGTATAATTTTTTCGTTCTTTCGATTATATTTTTTCAATATACTTTTTTCGTCGGAGTACCTACGCCCTTTTCCACTACGCGCATTGTGTTAGTGTTTTACGTGTGCCTGCTTTTCCAAGCATCGAAACTGCCGTCGTTCGATTAAGGGAGGGTTCATTCTTAAATTAATTTCTTCGTCTTTTTTTATTTTTTTATTATTTTCGTTTGTGGCTTTGTATTATAATTTATAATTTTTTTTTTATTTTGGAAACTAGTATCTATTTTTCGTTGTATGAATCAACCGCAATCATTAGGAACGTAAACAAAAAAATGGAGAGTACGCAAAACCTGTTGTTAAACAGGCACGTAAAATGCGGCCGTTTAAATGACGAAGAAAACCGTGGCTGGAAGTTCAGGCTGCCGCACATTCACTATCCACATAATGTTGTTTAGTCCTATTCTTAGTAAATACTGTATCGTTGCCATCCGTTTCAAGATGGCATCTAATATATGGTTGAAAATTACCATCCCACCAAATGATTCCCTTTAGATTAATAATTAAATGTCCACTGTCAAATTAAGGCAGAACACTTGTGAAGCGTTCAGACACTCAAAGTCAATGGGAATTTAACGTTTAGGCTTCTTATTTTTAGCATAACGTTTTATATTGTCCATTTTTCATTCTATTGTATATGGATATCCATCTCCGCCATTTTAGTCGTGTCGTTTCGCCCCATTCGGGCTTATCTATTGTGTGGCCCTTTTCGTCTTATCCGTTGTCTTTAGGCAATTTCCCTTCGTCTTATTTTTAGCATAACGTTCTATCTTGTCCCTTTTTCATTCCATATGGTTATCCATCACCCCCATTTCGGTCGTGTCGCTTCGCCCCATTCGGGCTTATCTATTGTGCACTTTTCGTCTTATCCGTTGTCCTTCTTAGGCAATTTTCCTTTGTCTTATTTTTAGCATAACGTTTTATATTGTCCATTTTTCATTCTATTGTATATGGATATCCATCTGCGCCATTCCAGTCGTGTCTTTTCGCCCTATTCCGGCTAATCTATTGTGCCCCTCTTCGTCTTATCCGCCTTATCATTTGTACCCTTTCCATTGTACCGGTTGTTATTTTAGTTTTAAGCATTGTACCCTTTTCTGTCCTTCAATTGACTTTCCCACTTTCCTATCCTTTTCGTTTTATCTGTTCCTTTTTCGTCTTATGCGTTGTACACTTTTCCTTCTTATCTGTTTTTCATGTCTTATTCTTTGTGCCTTTTCACCTTAACTGTTGTTTTTCACCTTATCTGTTGTCTTTGAAATTATCTGTTCCGTCTTTCATCTTATCTGTTGGGTTTTTTTGTCTTACCCGTTGTGCATTTTTCGTCTTATCCGTTGTCTGTCCCATCTTATCCCTTGTGCCATATCTGTTGTCTTACCCATCTTATCTGTTGTGACCCTTTCTGCCTTATACGTTGTCTTTTTCGTTTCATCCGTTGTGACTTTTTTGTCTTTTCCATCTTATCCCTTGTGCCATATCTGTTGTTTTCCCGTCTTATCTGTTGTGACCCTTTTTGTTTTACCCGTTGTGCCTTCCTCATCTTATCCGTTGTCTTTCGTTTCATCTGTTGTGACGTTTTTGTCTTATCCCGTTGTCTTTCCCATCTTATCCCCTGTGCCATATCTGTTGTTTTTCCGTCTTATCTGTTGTGACCCTTTCTGTCTTATCTGTTGTGACCCTTTCTGTCTCACCCGTTGCGCCTTTTTCGTCTTATCCGTCGTCTTTTCCATCTTATCCCCTGTTCCATATCTGTTGTCTTTCCCGTCTTATCTGTTGTGACCCTTTCTGTTTTATCAGTTGTGCCCCTTTTCGTTTCATCCGTATCTTCCTCATCTTATCCTCTCTATTTGTTTTGCCTCTTCCGTCTTATCTCTTGTGCCTTTTTCGTCTTATCCGTTGTGTCTT
Organism: Microdon myrmicae; assembly: GCA_963931805.1. Lineage (NCBI taxonomy): Eukaryota > Metazoa > Arthropoda > Insecta > Diptera > Syrphidae > Microdon > Microdon myrmicae. The sequence goes on from OZ007496.1 coordinate 37,862,417, forward strand.
TCGTTTCATCCGTCGTGACTTTTTTGTCTTATCCGTAGTCTTTCCTATCTTATCCTTTGTGCCATATCTGTTGTCTTTCCCGTCTTATCTGTTGTGACCCCTTCTGTCTTATCCGTTGTGCCCTTTTTCGTTTCGTCCGTATCTTTCTCATCTTATCCTCTCTATTTGTTTTGCCTTTTCCGTCTTACCTGTTATTTTTCGCAACTTATCCCTTGTGCCTTATCCGCCGCCTTTCCCGTCTTATCCGCTGTGCCCTTTTCGTCTTATCCATTGCGTCCTTTTCCGCCTTGTCCGTTGCACAACGGACCATTTTTCGTTTCGTCCGCATCTTTCTCATCTTATTCTCTCTATTTGTTTTGCCTTTTCCGTCTTATCCATTGAGCCCTTTTCGTCTTATCCGCTGTGTCTATCGTTTCATCCGTTGTGACTTTTTTGCGTTATCGGTAGTCTTTCCCATCTTATCCCTTGTGTCATATCTGTTGTCTTTCCCGTCTAATCTTGTGTGACCCTTCTGTTCTTATCCGCTGTGCCCTTTTTCGTTTCGTCCGTATCTTTCTCATCTTATTCTCTCTATTTGTTTTGCCTTTTCCGTCTTATCCATTGTGCCTTTTTCGTCTTATCCGCTGTGTCTATCGTTTCATCCGTTGTGACTTTTTTGCGTTATCGGTAGTCTTTCCCATCTTATCCCTTATGCCATATCTGTTGTCTTTCCCGTCTTATCTGTTGTGACCCTTTCTGTCGTATCCGTTGTGCTCTTTTTCGTTTCATCAGTATCTTTCTCATCTTATCCTCTCTGTTTTGCCTTTTCCGCCTTTCCTGCTATTTTTCGCAACTTATCCCCTGTGCCTTATCCGTCGTCTTTCCCGTCTTATCCGTTGTGTCGTTTCCGTTTCATCCGTTGACTTTTTTCGTCTTATCCGTTATCCGTCTTATCCCTTGTGCTATATCTGTTGGCTTTCCCGCCTTATCCGTTGTGACCCCTTCTGTCTTACCCGTTGTCTCCTTTTTCGTTTCGTCTGTATCTTTCTCATCTTATCCTCTCTATTTGTTTTGCCTTTTCCGTCTTACCTGTTATTTTTTGCAACTTATCCCTTGTGCCTTATCCGCCGTCTCTCCCGTCTTATCCATTGCGTCCTTTTCCGCCTTGTCCGTTGCCTTACCTGTTGTATCTTTCGCCCTTTCTGTTGTGTCTTTGATCTGTTGTGTCTTTGATATCATTGTGTCTTTCATCTTATCTGTTGTACTTTTTTCGTTTTATCCCTTGTCTTTTTCGTCTCATCCGTCGTGTCATTTTCGTGTTGTCCATTGTGCGGTTTTCCGTCTTATCCGTCGGCTTTCCCGTCTTATCTGTTTTGCCTTTTTTACCTCATTTGTTGAACTTTTTATGCCTTATCCGTTATGCCCTTTTCCGCCTTATCCCTTGTGCCTTTTTCGTCTTATCTGTTTAGCCTCTTTTGCCTCACCCGCTGTCTTCCCATCTTATCCCTGGTGCCTTTTTCGTCTTAGCTGCTGAGCCTTTTTTGTCTTGCCATCTTATCCCTTGCGCCTCGCCCGTTTTCTTTCCCAATAAATGGGGTTGGTTGCCCCACTAAACTTATCCGTTGTGCCTTTTTCGTCTTATCCATTGCGCCCTTTTCCGATTTATCCGTTGTCTTTCCCGTCTTATCCGTTGTCTTCCCCGTCTTATCTGTTGTACCCATTTTACCTCATTTGTTGTGCCCTTTTTACCTTATTTGTTGCGCTTTCTTTCCTCATTTGTTGTGCCTTTGATGCATTACCCCTTGTAACTCTTTCCGTCTTATCCCTTGTGCCTTTTTCGTCTTATCTGTTGAGCCTTTTTTGTGCCTTACCCGTTGTTTTTTCCCGTCTTATCTTTTGTGATTTTTTCACCTTATCTGTTGTGTCTTTCAACTTATCTGTTGCGGCTTTTTCGTCTCATCCGTTATTTTTTTCTTTTTATCTGTTGTGCCTATTTCGTTTTATCTGCTGTGCCTTTTTCGTTTTATCTGTTGTGCCTTTTCGGTCTTACATGTTATGCTGTTTCCTGCTTATCAGTTTTCATTTCAGTCTTTTCCGTCGTATCGTCTTTTTTCTGATGCGCTTTTTCTTTCCGTTTGTCCATATTCGTCTTATCCGACATCCGTTTTCATCTTATTCATTCGTTCATTTTACCCCTATGCTTTTCGTGTTATCCCCTGTATCTTTTCTGTATTTTCCGTTGTCTTCTCCATCTTCTTCGTTGCGCCTTTTGAGTCTTGTCCATTTTCCGGCATTCGTCTTATTGGTTCGTTAATTTTCGCCCTCTCCGTTTGCTCGCGCTTCCTTTTGTTTTATTCGTTCATAATTTTCGTCTTATTTGACCGCTTATTTCAGTTGTGCCCTGTCGTCCTATTTGCATCATCCGTTCGTCCATTTTGTGTTGTAGGAATCTAGCTTCAAGAAGACTTGGATCTAAATACTTGAGCTCCCAGACAATATCGAACAATGCAGATGAAAACGGTAGGACGATTAATAGCTCAAAGTGCAATATGCACATTCAACACGCATGACTGGAAAATAAGACGAAAAATACCACACCCCCCACAGGTAATGAGAATTCCTGGGCTCTTGTAAAGAATATAAAAATCATGTCTTTTCCATTCCTTCGCTCATTGATTATAATGGTTCAATCAATGCAATCGGGAAAACAAACTTCTTCCTGGACAATTGGTAGCCAATCCTAGGCACATCAGCTCTGCCTCTATTGGCTTCCAAGGAGTACACCATGGGTCAGATTCGTTTTCGAACCAGACTGTTACCGAACATTCAAGGAGCTGACTACCACTACTATTTATTGGCCTGTAGGAACCCGGAAGTTCAATTTCCATCAATTTTGAACTTAAAAACCTATCTTTTATGGGCACTTCGACAGTATCTGATTCTTAATTACAATGTTAAGAATAGGTAGTTTCATGACGTTGTTGAGTTCGTTTTGACATTAACTTTCAATCTTGGACCTTCTTAATTAAATCTCATAATACATCATCAAAGGTGATGCCATGACCTTGCAGTTGTTTTTCTTCAAAATTCCATTTAGGGTTGCCAATAATTTTGGTTTTTTTTTTTTGCTAACTTTTGCTTTTATAAATTGACCCAAATTTTTCAAATCAGTGTGTTTTGTGTCCTTTGGCGGCAGGCTTATACCAAGTTCATAAAGCGTTGGTTCTTTGTAATATGTTAAAAGAGAACTCCTTCCAAATAGCTAGCGGCTTAAATTTCACAATTTAAACACGATATTTCCACTCCAGTACATCCACCATGTTGCATGTATGTTATATTGAATAACAATGAAAATTCTATTATTGGGTCTAATTGCGATCATTTATTTTGAACAAATAAGGAAGCAAGGAAATCCGAACAATCCAATTGTGGATTGCGGCAAGAACGCAGGATCTCATTGTGGAAATGAAACAATATCACGGCCATAATTGCAGGTTACTAAGCTCCCTGCATTGTTCTTGTAAAAAGGCAATTTTGTATTTTTATGTTTATTGAGGACGCTTTCCTATAAAGTTGTGTGGGCAATCAAGGAAACAGGTACCCGGTTTACTGTGGTAATTGTCGTGACCTTCTCAAACAATTCTATGTATAATATACCATGAGGGCACTAGAAAATAATGGACATAATCTGAGTAACTGAGAGTTGCTTCCATTTTTTCTTAGGCGGAAAAATATTCAACTGACCACCCATGTTTTGAATGGTATTTAATTTTAATTTAGAAATGGGTGGCTTGGTATTCGTTGGCTGATGTACAAGGATGAGGAAAGTCTGCTGGTTATTAGGCATTCATCAAATAGAGGAAGGAAAACAAGTAGAGAAACAATGTCGATGGTGTAGCGCAAGAAAGGCCAATCTGATGATTGATGTTGACGATAGAAGAGAAAAAAATTTCCTTTCGTTTGTATACTTTAAATAGTAGTGCAAACAAATATCGGGTGTTCTTTTAATCGCAGTGGAACTTGAAATAGTAAAAAGTAACATGACAAACATAATTTTGATCAAATTCATTCATTCAAAAGGTAAAGATATGGCATTACCGTTTAGATGTGATATCGGGCGTATAGCCACCGGGACTGTTTGTAAAGAGGCGCCTGGTTTTGGGTCATATTCGAGTGTTGTTGGCCGCATGTCACAAATATCATGAACAACCTTGGCCTCCAATTCGATAATTATTGCTGGTTTGTTAATAAATTTGGATCCTCGTTTACAGCGGCGATATTCTCTTTAGTCTGCGCATTCAATAAGTGTGTTGAAGTTATTTATTTAAAACATTTGTAGAGTATGTGGTATGAAGTATATCTACGGTTTTCTTCTTTTTTTTCTTTTATACCAACACCCGCATAAAGGGTTATTTGTTAATATGATGGTTTCTTTTATTTTACATTAAAATAAATTATCGCTAGATTTAAATGGAAGGACTTGTATTAGTATTTACAATAAAGCCTCGAATTTCAGAAAAAAACGGCGGAAGCAAAGTTGTACACCAGATATATTTATATATATATTTATATATATTATATATATATTATATATATATTATATATATATTATATATATATTATATATATATTATATATATATTATATATATATTATATATATATTATATATATATTATATATATATTATATATATATTATATATATATTATATATATATTATATATATATTATATATATATTATATATATATTATATATATATTATATATATATTATATATATTTATATATATATATTTATATATATATTATATATATATTATATATATATTTATATATATATTTATATATATATTTATATATATTATATATATATTATATATATATTTATATATATATTTATATATATATTTATATATATTATATATATATTTATATATATATTTATATATATATTTTTGTATATATTATGTATATATTTATATATATATTTATATATACATATTATATATATATTTATATATATATTTATATATATATTTATATATATATTTATATATATATATATTATATATATTTATATGTATATATATAGATATATACTATATTTATTTATATCTATTATCATCATCAGCACTGCAACCGGGATCCTGTCGTAGCCTATTTAGGCAAGGCTTGTTAAATTGTCCATAATATTTTTTTTTTTCGGGCAAGGTTATTAGCCTTGTGCCAACCTTTATCAATATGTCGTTGCATGCATTGAGTTCACTATTTGGTGGGTTCGAAGGTACTTATCCAGGGGTGCCACGTGGAAACTGCATGTCAACTTTGATTGAACAGGGACAAGGATTGTCCTGGCCTTCGCCGGGTTGAAACCAGAGACTTTGCCCTGTATGTTTTAAAGTTGTGGTTAACCCTTGGCGGACGACGACTTTTTCGGTCAGGTGATGTAGCAGGACGAGGCGATTTTTGCGAATGTGTTGAATGACACATGGTACAATAAAATGATCTTACATATAAATTCTATTCTATCATATTTATTGGCCTGTAGGAAGCCGGAAGTTCATAACCTCACCGACTCGACCCCATCATTGTTCCCTGTCCTCTCCTTTTTTTTTTCACCACCAAAATCATTCGTCCTAGACAGGAATAGCTGGTAATCACTTGGTGCCAGGTCCGGACTATAAGGTGGATGCATAAGAATCTCCCAACTATCGATGTGTTTGTCCTGGCGTTTTCCTGATAGAACACAATTCCTGCCATATTAGCCGAAACTGGCCGCTTTTGGGCGATTGCTTTCCTCAGGCGGTCTAATTGTTCACAGTACATGTTCGAATCAAGAGTTTGGCCGTAGGTGAGGAGCACATCGTAGATTATTCCCTGCCAATTCTCCGCAAATATTTCCTGACAGCCAATTCTAGCTTGGCCACCGTTTGCGCCGACTCAACGATTCGACCACGATCGTTTTCGCTTGGCCTTGTCGTAAGTGACCCTCTTTTCATCACCAGTCACCATCCGCTTCATAAATGGATCAATTTTGTTGCGATTCGCAGATGGAAACTTGGTTCCATGGTTTTTTTTTGTTAACCTCGTGCGGCACCCATACATCGAGCTTCGTTTTGTATCCAGCCTCATTTAAGTGATTCCAAACAGCTTTTTGTGCAATGTTTAGCTCCTGGGCTATCGAAACAGTGCTTACATGACGGTCGGACTCGACGATTTCCATGGTTTTATCGACATTTTCGACAATTGCCTTTCCAGAGCGTGGTCCACATATGGAACGGAATCGCCGTATTAAAATTGCGTATGGTTAGCTGTTACATTATCAGGACCATACATACTATTCACATTTTCAGCAGCCTGGTTTGCGTTTGCGCCTTTATCGAACTGTACTGTAAATTATGGGGTATTTTCTCTTTGCTGCTGTCTATATTTGACGCACGCTTAAACAAAATTGAGTCGAGCAATCACAAAACTGTCGGAAAAGTCATCTTTAGTACGAAATCTTACCTTCCTGACGCCATCTAGCGTAACCCGAACGCACTTATACAATGCTCGATCTAGATTACTAAAGCCATCAATTGGAAAAATAATGGATTTCTTTGTACTACAAGTTATTTTTCGGTTTTTTTTCCCGGTATTGTCTCAATATAATATAATACGTTCGAAATACATATGTAAAAAAAATGAATTTTTGAAAAGTGTAAAGAGTCTACTCTCCTTAAGTCGTCATACATAACGCGATCGCACTTTTACAACGCGAGATATAGATTTCTAAAGCCATCAATTGGAAAAATAATGGATTTCTTTGTACTACAAGTTATTTTTCTGTTTTTTCCAGTATACTCTTAATATAATAATACTTTCGAAATATGTAAAACAATGAATTTTTGAAGTGTGAACACAGTCTACTCTCGGGGACATTCCGTTTTGTCGGGTCAAAAAATAGGTTATTTTCATGATTTTTTTAAAGAGAAAGTATTAAAGATATAACAACAATTTTTTTTAAACATTTTATTCATCTACTACGTTTATAAGTTTTGTCGAGTCACCCCGGAACTGGAACCCCCCCCCCCCCCCCCCGTTTTAGGGTTTTTCACGAGTAAGGATTTTACAAATATTTACATTCCGAAAGGCTTTGTCCAGGAAACATAATATCACTTACCTTATTCCAAAAGTTTTGTTTCAAGAACATTATTTCCCCAAATCGTTCTCATAATTGTAATTGTGCTCTTCCGTAATCGATTACAGTTTTACTATGATCTTTAATATTTATTTTACAAGAAATACAGAAGACAGTGAAAAATTTGAATTTGGATAAATTTCAATTTGGGAAGATATATTTGTAAAAATGTCATTAATAGTTCGCATTCGGGAAAAGCGTCGTTCATGAAAAACGGTCTAAAATATTAAAACACAAAAAACCTCGTAAATAATATATTTAAATATTATTAAAATACATACCAAAAAAAAAAAAAATAAAAACTAAATAAACAAAACTAATATTATTAAATTATATAATGTAAAAAGCAAAAAAAAAAAATCAAACAACATCCGGAACCAGTGTACAACCATGAGAGCTACCATACGCTATTAAAGTATAAACTCCAACGTACGTACGAAATAGCGAGGTGTAACCTGTTGATTTCCAAGAGAAAATCGAAAGGGTACCATGACCACACAGCACGCCCATTTACGTTCCACGTGGGCGATAAGGTTCTGATACGGAATGCGCAGAAACAGGGAAAGTTAGCTCTCATATGGAGGGGTTCCTACAAAGTGGTGGCAATACAGGGCCTGGTAAACGTGGTAATAAAAATGGGCGGGAAAAGTGGAGTAGTGCACAATAATAGGTTAGGACCCTATTACGAATAGTGGGAACGGCCTGAAATAGACAACGCTGTGTTAGGTTCATAAATAAAAAACAAAATGAAACCAGAGGGGAGCTAGGTTTATGAAGACCCAAACCAGAAATAAACCTCCCCACCTTAAGCATTGTATAAAAACCACCAAAACAATAGAGGGGCGAACATGGAAACGCATATATAGGGTTTTCCAATAGGGACTTGACAACTTTTTTTGTTGACGTTGTTCGTTCATGATGTTTACTGAATAAATTGACAGTGACATTTCGATTATTAGTGAAAGGGTGCGTTCACAAAAAAATTCAAAGTTGTCAAGTCCCTATTGGAAAACTCGATACTTGTAAAATATTAAAAAAGTATAAAGTATTAAAACACAAAAAACCTCGTAAATAATATATTTAAATATTATTAAAATATATACCAAAAAAATTTTTTTTTTATAAAAACTAAATAAACAAAACTAATATTATTAAATTATATAATGTAAAAAGCAAAAACAAAAATGTTATTGTAAATAAAAAATTTTATATTATGTAAAACATCACCGGCACTATAGCACTTACGACCTCTTCAAAGAATGAAACTCCGTTATTGTGAGGGGGAGGAGTGTTATATAATTAACCGAATTTTGACACATTGTAATGTCATTTTGATTTATTTTATATTATATCGGTTGATAATCATCATCATCATCGGCACTACAACCGGGAGTTGGTCTTGGCCTTATTTAGCAAGCCCTGAGGCTTGTTAAATTTTCCATAATGATTTGTTTTTTTTCCGGGCAAAGGTCATTAGTCTTGCGCCACAGGCTCCTCGACGGGGAATCGAACCCCGGTCTCCCGCGTGACAGGCGGGTATACTAACCACTATACTATCGAGGAGCCCATCGGTTGATAATAATAATAATAATAAATACTTTTTACTTGATTTGATTTTATTTTATATAATTTTACATTGTTTTAAAATATCATTTTATATATTTTTTTCTTTTTATTATTTCTTTTATATTTCAGGCCCTAAATATGCCCTAGAAATAGACACGATTTTAAAATTTCTTGCTTCACTTTACTTTATTTAATATCGGGTTTTCCGATAGGGACTTGACAACTTTTTTTTTTTTAAATAGGGAACGCACCCTTTCGTGGTGGCCATATGAACGAAGTAAATTCCATTTCAAGTTGCATTCATAAAGGTTTTGATTGTACTTCAAGCCGATAATAAAGTTTTTGAAATATCTCAAATGGTTTGCGTTTTATTTAAAAAAAAAAGTTGTCAAGTCCTTATTGGAAAACCCGATAGTATTCTATATCTGATTTGATTATTTTTTTAAATTATTTTATTTCATATTGCTTTATTATTTCATTTCATATTGTTTTATTTTATAATTATTTTATTTTATTATTTCATTTTATTAATATTTCATTTTATTATTATATTATTATTTTATTCTATATTATATTATTATTTTATTTAATTATTAAATTATTTTATTATTAATTTATTTTATTATTAATTTATTTTATTATTATTTTATTTTATATTAATTTATTTTATATCATTTTATATTACATTATTTTATATTATATTATATTTTCCTTTTTTATATATTATATTATTTTATTGTATATTGTTTTTTATAACGTATTATTATATTTTATTATCTCATTTTATATTATTATATATTTTGTCACTTTATTTTATATCATTTTATTTTATATTATATTATTTTATATTCATTATATTTTTACTTTTGGCTCCTCGATAGTATAGTGGTTAGTATACCCGCCTGTCACGCGGGAGGACGGGGTTCGATTCCTGATCGGCGAGCCTCTGGCGCAAGACTAATGACCTTGCCCGGAAAAAACAAATCATGGAAAATTTAACAAGCCCCAGGACTTACTAAATAAGGGCAAGACCGATTCCCGGTTGTAGTGCCGATGATGATGATATTTTTAGTTTATATTGTTTTATACTATAGTACTTTATTTTATATTTACTTACATGTTATAACATTTTTTGTTATTAGGTGTACAACTTTGCTTCCGCCGTTTTTTTCCGAAATTCGAGGCTTTATTGTAAAAAACTGGTTATACATTTATGATTCAAAGTATTGTCCATCGCTGGCCACTATTTTCTCCCATCTTTCGGGCAGCATACGAATCCATTTCTTCATATTAAATCAGAAAATTAAAACCTCCCGCAAATGACGGGAATTTGGCTCGTAAGCTGACATGTTTAATCAAGAATAACTTTCTGACGCAGACACAAATCGACTAATATTTCGATGGCGGTATGTTTACAAATACCTAAGCTTATTGTATGACATCTATGATCTATTTATTTCAACTACTACTTACCGCTACAGCTATCTATTGCAAAACGGCGGAAGCAAAGTTGCACACCTAATGTATTATTAGGGATCAGATATTCCGAGAACTCACATTCTATTTTGCCGCAATTTTGAAGTACATTGTTATTTAGTGGTATCTCGGAATAATGTCACATTGCTCAATTGCCATATCGGGCGAGATTTATTAGGTGAACGCCAAACAAGGCTTATGTCGCAACTCGCTGCCCACCAAGACCATTTTATATTATATTTAATTTAATTGTTTTTTTTTTCTTAGTTTATTTCGTGTGGGCGTTCATTTTTTTTTTAAACTGCAATTTAAACCATTAAATGTTAAATCAACTACTGTCTTTGCCCCTCTTTGAATTCCCGGAAAACTATTGATTTAAAAAAAAACCATGGTTAACAAAATATTATAAATAAATTCCCTTTTCATTCTTATATCTGGTTGTTTATTCAGATTTTTATAAGTACAGGTATTGCCGTATATATTCGAAATATATAAAATTAAGGATACTGGAACCTTATGAAAGAGGGGCACACAATTGGTATAATGAATCTTAAGTAATGCTTACTATCTTTTCCGGTTCTACCCGTATAACATTTGACCACTAGTTGCTTTTTGCATCCTCGGCAAAACATTCGCGCCCGTGGATGTTCTTTTCTAATGCCATTAACCATAGATGTTTTCTCGATTGATTCTCCTTAAATCATACTTTCCTATTGATCGGAAACTACCAAGCTCGTCTTTTTTTCACATCAATGTTGTGGTAACGCTCGAGGAGCTCATATTTGTAGTGTTTCAAACTTTCACATATTCAATAAACAATTTATAGTAAGACTTTGTTCTCCAACGTGGCTAACTGGTTAGAATGTTCTCTATATAGCGCTAAAGCCTGGTGGGAACTGGTAGACCTTAGGTCATATATAATAGCAAATTTCATAGAAAGGTTTTGCAATTTGATCGTAACACATAAGTGGTTACTATTATTGATGAACCAATGTAAGTGAAGGAACCCCCGCTAATTCAAGTATCTCGATCTTTATTGTGGTGCTAACGTTAGAATCTCATAAACGAAACCGCCAAGGTTACTTATTTTCGGTGTGTGTGCTGTCTACTGGATTTGGATTGAAATTTTCGGAATGTCGATGTTGATAAAATACCATTATATATCTAACTGACTTGTGCAATCATTGCCTTAATTTGTCAGAAACAATAGTGAACGATGATCTTCGTGACCATCCCTATACAACTTGTTCCCTACCATTCTTTTTTTCTAATAGGCACATTCAAAAAGGGTTATTTTATATCCTACACACCATCGACGATATAGGAGCGGATGTGACCTTATAAAAGGGGTAGTGAAGGTAGGTAGGCTAGACATCGGAGGACACCCTTAAACACTTTCTTTTGTACATCGCCATGTTGTCTTGCATTTCACAAAAATCCCTTGACAGTATGTCGGATATGGTTTACCATAGCATGTAAATAAAGCTGCGGTTATATTGGTACATCTTTACAAAGATCTGTGGTAAAAGCTCGGTAATTGATTCTATGTATACCTCATCAAAAATGCGATGCCAAAAAAAAAATGATAATATTAATAAAAGAAACATTAGCCATTCATTGACAACCTCTAGGCCTCAGACTTGGATTGATATTTGATACAGCTCTGTCTATTGCCTTCGGCTGGGTTTGAGTGGATATTTTTCATATCAACCTTGAAATGTGGTCATTGCTATTAGAGAGACGAGACTTACGTCGGACAGATTCCGTTTTGGCGCGTCAGAGGTCATGATTCACATTTTTTATGATAAATTCTAGACAAGGAAAGTGAGTTTACATTCCATGAGTCTGTGAACAATCTATTTTGAAATAAACCCAGATAAATGCTAAACTCCCGGAGGCAAATGATTTCATAGCTGGTGCTTAGAAAATCGTTTATTTAATGGTGGGATGTCTGCAGAAAATGTAACAACAACTCTGTAGGAATTCATCCCAGGCCAATTTAAAGCAAATTGACGATGTGTGCCATTAAACGGAATCCGACACCAAAATGAAATCACCAACAGGCGCCGTCTTAATAATAAAACGATAAGACGGTTGACCATTAATTCCATAATTCCATTCAAATTACTCTCAATGAATAAAGGAAAAAGTATTTAACACTTGAATAGAAACAGGAAAGGAAAAAAAAAACTTAAATTGTTCATTGAACTTTGGCGGGCTATTTGTCCTGTCCCATGAATTGATTTGAGGGAAGATATTGTACTTAGTCAATGAACGCGAATATCCGGTAGAGGACGATTTGTTGCGAACTACCTCAACATCGATTTCTCAATTGTGTGTTGTAGTCGTATTTTGATTGAATGTTTTAAATGACTCTTAAAAAAATGAGATTAGCACTGTTTGGTGTGCTTGTGACTGTGTTGTGTCAGTCGTTAAGGTGGTGGGGGATCGTATCATGCAACATCTCTGGTTCTAGAGATATGACTCGTCAATAGTGATTTTCATGTTATTGTTTGGAATGTAGACCAATTGCGTCTTGCTTTCCATTGCCACCAACCGAATAGAATTGAAGATTGTCGCCTTCTTCAGAGTGGCTGCGACATGGTCTTTAAAACGCATATCACAGCCAGCTTTGAGGAGCGAGACGGTTTTTCAAAATTCTCTCCAAGACTACTATTGAATATTGTAAATAAGTTTTGTTTTGTTCTAAGAATACGATAAATGTGGAATATATTGTATTTTAAAAAACTGTTTTAGTTGGTTGTCAAAGCCTCACAAAGTGACTGTGAAATGGTTTATATTAGAGCGCATATCACAGCCAGCTTTGATGAGCTTGGTTGATCAAATTATGCGACGCATTATCACTTGGCGCCCGTGCATGCCAATGTATTTTAAACTTATATTAACTTGTTGTGCGGTTGTGTAGTGGAGAACGCAATTTGAAAATGTTGCTTATCTAAGCCTCATCAAGTGGTTGTGATATGGATATCTAACGCATATCACAGCCAGCTTTGATGAGCTAGGATAACCAATGGAGGACAACTACGGAAAACTGCGGCGTGAATAATATTCACAAAAGTCATTATTCTAATAGTAAAAAAAAACATACATAAAAAGATTTGTATTATGTTATATTTGTAATTAAAAGAAATGTTATTATTTAGTAATATAACAATTAAATATCAGTTTTGTATTGTTTATTATTTAATTTTTTTATTTAGTTTGTACTTCACTTTCCATAAGTCTCACTGGCATTTAGGGGTATAAAAAAAACCCTTTGGTGCGAACTTGTTATTTCCCTTTTCCCATGTCTCTGCACCGTTGAATTCATAACATATTTTATTAGACGTGGGGATTATAAAGACATAATTTTTCATCTCGTTGGTTGTTGGTTGTTCATATAAAAAAATAGAAATAAAGAAATCAAAAACGCAAACAGTAGAAAAATATATTGAAATAAGATTTCCGATAAAATTAAAATAACATGAAAATAATAAGTAAATTAAAAAGATAAAAGCATGAAAATAATAAAAAAAATAAAATAAACGGGAATAATAAAAAAAAATAAAATAAACGGGAATAATAAAAAAAATAAAATAAACAAGAATAATAAAAAAAATAAAATAAACGAGAATAATAAAAAAAATAAAATAAACGAGAATAATAAAAAAAATAAAGTAAACGAGAATAATAAAAAAAATAAAATAAACGAGAATAATAAAAAAAATAAAATAAACGAGAATAATAAAAAAAAATAAAATAAACGAGAATAATAAAAAAAAAATAAAATAAACGAGAATAATAAAAAAAAATAAAATAAACGAGAATAATAAAAAAAAATAAAATAAACGAGAATAATAAAAAAAAATAAAATAAACGAGAATAATAAAAAAAATAAAATAAACGAGAATAATAAAAAAAATAAAATAAACGAGAATAATAAAAAAAATAAAATAAACGAGAATAATAAAAAAAAATAAAATAAACGAGAATAATAAAAAAAAATAAAATAAACGAGAATAAAAAAAAAAAAAATTTACGAGAATAATAAAAAAAAATAAAATAAACGAGAATAATAAAAAAAATAAAATAAACGAGAATAATAAAAAAAATAAAATAAACGAGAATAATAAAAAAAATAAAATAAACGAGTTTAATAAAAAAAATAAAATAAACGAGAATAATAAAAAAAAAAGAGAATAATAAAAAAAAAAAGAGAATAATAAAAAAAAAACGAGAATAATAAAAAAAAAACGAGAATAATAAAAAAAAAACGAGAATAATAAAAAAAAAACGAGAATAATAAAAAAAAAACGAGAATAATAAAAAAAAAACGAGAATAATAAAAAAAAACGAGAATAATAAAAAAAAAACGAGAATAATAAAAAAAAAAACGAGAATAATAAAAAAAAAACGAGAATAATAAAAAAAAAACGAGAATAATAAAAAAAAACGAGAATAATAAAAAAAAACGAGAATAATAAAAAAAAACGAGAATAATAAAAAAAACGGGAATAATAAAAAATAAAAACGAGAATAATAAAAAAAAACGAGAATAATTAAAAAAAACGAGAATAATTAAAAAAAACGAGAATAATTAAAAAAAACGAGAATAATAAAAAAAAAACGAGAATAGTAAAAAAAAAAAAAACGAGAATAGTAAAAAAAAAAACGAGAATAGTAAAAAAAAAAAACGAGAATAGTAAAAAAAAAACGAGAATAGTAAAAAAAAAAAAAAAACGAGAATAATAAAATTAATAATAGAAGAGAAATCGAGAAAGAATAACTTAAAAAAGAAGTTAAATTGGAATGAAAACAATAGTAATAAAAAGAACAAACTAAAATAATAAATAATAAAACAAAGTAATAACAAAAATTACTAAAATAATAAAACATCAACAATAAAAATAATACGAAAATAATAAAGTAAAATAAAAGAAATTAGAAAACAACAATAATGAAAACAAAGGACAAACAAGGGTAACAAAACACTAAATGGATAATAATTAAAGAAAGCAGAAAAATAATAAATAAGAGGAACGATAAAAATTAGGAAAAATAACTGCAAAAAAAGTACAAACAGGAAAAATAATAAAAAAGAGAATTTTGAAAAAAAAAATAATGAAAAATCAACATTAATAAAAAAGGAATAATAATATAAAAGGAATAATAATAAAAAATGAACAATAATGAAAAAGAAAAAATAATCATCATCATCATCATCGGCACTACAACCGGGATCCGGTCTTGGCCTTATTTAACAAATCTCTCCACCGGTCCTGATTTCGAGCCGAAGTCATCCAGTTTGGCATTACCAGGCTCTGGGCGTCCTGGTCTACGCCTAGGTCTGCCGCGCTGTCTCCTTCCATACATCCTGCCACAAACGACTTTCCGGATAGGCTCCTCTTCACTCATTCCAGCTAGGAGTCCCGCCCATCGGAGTCTACCGAGCTTGATTTTTCTTACAACATTATCTTCAAGGCAGATTGCGTACAACTAATGGTTGTAGCGTCTCCGGAATCGTCCTCCCTCACATATGGGGCCAACAATTATCCTTAAGACCTTCCTCTCGAACGCGGCTAAGAGTTCAGAGTGCCTTTTATTGACCACCCAGGTCTCGGATCCATACATGAGTACTGGTAAGACCATGGTCTTGTACAGTAGTAGCTTGGATGTTCTAGATAAATTTCCGGATTTAAAGAGCCTTGATAGACCATAGTAGGCTTTGTTGGTTTTGATCAGCCGTTCGCGTATTTCTTCTTCCATATTGGTATCGGCCGATACTATTGACCCAAGGTAGTTAAAGGATTGCATTACTTCAAATTCGTGCTCCACTACCCTGATAGTTTAACCAACGTTAGGTCTTCTTTTCGCAGAAGTTGCCACTATTTACTTAGTTTTCCCCTCATTAATGTGCAGTCCGAGTTTTTGTGCCGCCTGCTCGACCTGGGTGAAGGATTCCTGTACAGCCGATTCGGTTCTACCGATGATGTCGATGTCATCTGCGTAAGCAAGTAGCTGGCTGGACTTGGTGATAATAGTCCCTCTAGTTGTGACGCCAGGGTCACGGATTGCTTTCTCCAACGCCAGGTTGAAGAGGAGGCAGGCCAGACCATCCCCCTGTCGGAGTCCATTACAGATGTTTATTGCTTTGGACAGCAATCTGGCGATTTTTACTTGACTAGTTACGTTGGTCATGGTCAACCTACAAAGTCGTATCAATTTGTTTGGAATGCCGAATTCTCTCATCGCATTACGTAGTTCTACCCTGGCTATGCTGTCGTAGGCGGCCTTGAAGTCTATAAATAGATGATATAGTCGAATCTTAAATTCCAGACATTTTTCCATCGCTTGCCTAAGGGTGAATATCTGATCAATCGCAGATTTGCTTGGGATGAAGCCACATTGATATTGAAAATGATGATTTTAACGTATGGCGCTATCCGGTCTTGTAGGATAGAGGAGAGAATCTTATAGGCGGTACTGAGCAATGTTATACCCCTATAAATGCTACACACTGTGATATCTCCTTTATTATGTATGGGGCAAATTATTCCACGACGCCAATCTTTTGGCACCTCCTGCTCCCATACGTGCACCACGATCTCAGGAATTGCGTGATGTAACGCGGTCCCTCCTTGTTTGAGCAGCTCAGCTGGTATGCCATCAGCTCCACGGACTTTATTTGATTTGAGCTGTCTTATGGCTATTAATGTTTCCTTAATGCTTGATGGCGGCAGCATTTGGTCTTGATCTTGCATTGGTGGAGCCTCGAATTCTTCTGTGAACTGACCATTTAGCAATTCATTCAAGTGCACTCACCATCGCTTCAGAATGCCTTCAGGATCGGTGATCAGATTACCCTCTTTATCCTAGCAGTAAGTGCAGCATGGTGTGTACCGCGTCATACTGGGGATTATTTGGCAGAACTTCCGCACCTGTTGCGGATTTCGCTTTAAACTTTTCTCTATTTCACAGACTAGGTTTTTTTCCCAGGCACTTTTCTTTTGTCTGTGAAGCCTTTTTTCAGATCTTCTGAACTCTTTGTGTTTCTCCTCGCATACCCTCGTCCTATGAGACTGCTGCGTTGCCCGGTATGCAGCATTCTTACGTTCAATCGCTAGTTTGCACTGATCATCAAATCAATCGCTCCGATCTTTACGACTACTGCCTAAGATGGAGTTGGCAGTACTAATGACAGTATTCTTAAGGCGTGTCCATTACTCTTCTACGCCCGGCGTTCTGGCCCAAGGACTTGCTCTCCCTCCGTCGAGCTCTTTGAGGGCGAGTCTTAACGCCTGACCAAACGTGTTACTGGTATTCTCATTGCGTAAGGTAGCCGTGTTGATTCGAACGTGATCCGCGGATGCAATACGTCGTAGTGCGTAGTGCCTGAAAACCGGCTCCCGACCTATTTTCGCATTCAAATGCCCGGACAGGGCATCGGCTAGCTGCTGTGCAGGTCGAGCTTTGTATAGTGAGCGGAAGTTCCATGAGAAAATTCTCAAATCGTTTAGCCAAGGTTATTAGTCTTGCGCCAACTTTTCTCGGGATATCGCTGCATGCATTGGTTTACTATAGGGTTTTCCAATAGGGACTTTACAACTTTTTTTCAGTAGTACATTTTTACAATTTGCAGACGGTGTTCGTTCGTGTACTTAACCATGATGAAAATGTTGAGTTTACTGAATAAATTGACAGTGACAGTTCGATGATTAGTGAACGGGTGCGTTCACAAATTAAATTCAAAGTTGTCAAGTTCCTATTGGAAAACCCGATACTTGGCGGGTGCCGAAGTAGCTAACAGGGACAAGGATCGTCCTAGCCTTCGCCGGGATGAAAGCAATCAGTGACTTTGCCCTGTATGTTCGCTCCCACCCCCCCCCCCCCTAAAAAATAATAATAAAAAAAAAAGAATAAAAAAGTAAAAAAAGAATAAAAAAGTAAAAAAAGAATAAAAAAGTAAAAAAAGAATAAAAAAGTAAAAAAAGAATAAAAAAGTAAAAAAAGAATAAAAAAGTAAAAAAAGAATAAAAAAGTAAAAAAAGAATAAAAAAGTAAAAAAAGAATAAAAAAGTAAAAAAAGAATAAAAAAGTAAAAAAAGAATAAACAAGTAAAAAAAGAATAAACAAGTAAAAAAAGAATAACAAAGAAAAAAAGAATAAAAAAGAAAAAAAAGAATAAAAAGAATAAAAAGAATAAAAAAGAATAAAAAGAATAAAAAAGAATAAAAAGAATAAAAAAGAATAAAAAAGAATAAAAAGAATAAAAAAGAAAAAAAAAGAATAAAAAATAATAAAAAAGAAAAATGATATTTTTCCTTTCCCTTAATTATATTATAATAATAAGAATAGGAAAAATGTAAGAAAAGGAAAAACGATAAAAAAGGAACAATAATAAAAAAAGGAACAATAAAAAAAGGAAAAATAATATTTTTCCTTTCCCTTAATAAAAATATAAAGATAATATAAGAAAAGGAAAAATAATACAAAAGGAGAAGTAATAATAAAAATTTCCTTAATAAGAAAAGGAAAATAATTTTTTTCCTTTTTCTTAATAAAAATATAAAGATAATGTAAGAAAAGGAAAAATAATACAAAGGAAAAATAATAATAAAAAAAGACATTCAAGATCACGCTTTCACTGTGCTTTGACATTTAAGGGTAAGTAAAAGTCCTATTCTGCGCGCGTTCGTATAAAAAAAGGAAATAAAGTAAAACATAAAAATTGATAAAATAATTATAAATATAGATTTATTAACATTACTTAATGTAATATTAAATTATAAAAATTACTGCCGTTAGTGGGGTTTGTGGCATATGTGTGATTTGGTGCACAACTGACTACTTTTGGGCAATCGGTTTTTTTTTATGGCAAGTTACGGAGCCTTAACTTAATTTTTATTTAAATATAGGCTGCCATGCCAGTAGTCTTTTATAAATCAGTTTATGCCAATAACATAATAGGAATTAATTAGAAAAAGTAATGCTATGGGCGTACAACACGAATTTGTGTGATCCTTAAAAAATGTACATTCATTTTTTTAATGAAGAAACTGCACACAAAGGAACTCATGACTGCTGTTTTTTTTATATACCTAGATTTCACCGCACTCCGCAAGGAGGGGCGAGAATAAGAAGAATCCGTGGTAGTGGAAAGGCATTTCGTTTCTCATAGAATAAGGAATGATTTGTTGAATTTATCAGTCTGTCTAAAAAGTGTCACTGGTGTAGACTCTTTCATTAATAGGTTTCGCGAACATACTACTTAAGAAGAAAGGACGTAACCTTGAGCAATGCTTGTAATAAAATCTGCCGAAAATGAGACAGTCGTCCCGCCTGAGTTTCAATGACGGAATTAAATGTATTACGCCAGGCCCTTTGAGGTCGCCCAAAAAAGGTTTTTTTTCCTTCTATATTTCCCATTTACCATCGTTGAGGTGGCGCAAAAAATAAATCTGACTAAATAATAGTATGTACTAAATATAATTAATTATATAACATTATATCAGCTTTCTGTGTTTATTAACATAACAGTTTCTTTAAATCCATCGAGTATTAAATCTTTTTCTTTTTAGGAGCGCTCGTTGGTTAACTTTTTACTTTATTATTGCCTTACTGTTGTAATGATTCTGGAGAATCTTCTAAAAGTATTTTCAGCTCACCACAATTAACAACACGAATTGTCAACACCAAAGTCATCGGCATTCCTGTGTATTTTGGTTATTTTTAAAATGAAATATATGTATAAACAAAGTGATAAGAACATTTTAAAATAAAATAAACCAATTTGGTATAGACAATTTTTTTAAATAAAATATACCAATTTGGTATAGACACTGTTTTTTATAATTTGTTAATATGTCTTACTTATTTGTTATTGCTTGAAGATGAAACGATACATTTTACCTGACTGTAAAATATTTGTAAAAAAAATTAAAATGTTTTCCTGTCCCTTTAAGTAAAATATGTGTTTTATAAACCGATACCGATATACAAGCCAAATAAAAGTAAATTTGGGGTATAATTACTAAATTAATGGTATAATTCTATTAGAATTATGTAGAAATGTTGTTAATTTTTATAATTTATAAATTGTTATAAATTCTATAAGAATTTTGTTTAAATGTTAATTTTCATATTTTTACGTTTTTTGTAATTATTTTTAAGACTAAAATTATTTGTTTTATTATATACGTACCTTATATGTAATTGATATTAAGACGAATTTATGATTTACTTCGCCCATAAAACAGTAAAAGAACTTTGTTTTCTCTCACTACTACCCAATAATATATATATATATATATATTGTTAAGAACGTTTGTTTTTATCTCGTGGAGTTAATAATCTTTTAATCAATAAAATTTGTTTTTTTCCACGTTTATATCTTGTCGAGAAAATGTTAAATAAGAACATTTGTACAAAATATTTGATTTCGTCATCATCATCATCGGCACTACAACCGGGAACCGGTCTTGGCCTTGTTTAGCAAGTCCTGAGGCTTGTTAAATTTTCCATAATGATTTATTTTGTCTGGGCAAGGTCATTATTCTTGCGCCAGGGGCTCCCGGACGGGGAATCGAACCCCGGTCTTCCAGGTGACAGGCGGGTATACTAACCTAATTTGATTTCGTAATTATGTTTATATTTCCTTGATAAGTTTGGTAATCCTATTTTTTTCTTTTTTAATCTTTACTATTTGTAGTTGCCTAGAGTGGCTATATTGGGAGTTTAATTGTTTTATACATAATTTTGTAGGGATGTTTTTATTAAGTACACTAATTGTACGCTTCTTAAATTTACCCAAAGTTCTTCACGTATTTTTGTTGTTGTTCAGGAGTCTGTATTTTGAGGAAAGGTCGAATGCCAATCATCGAAACAAATTATTATTATATTATTTACTGGCCTGTAGGAACCCGGAAGTTCATGACCTCACCGACTCGGCTCCGCCATTGTTCCCTGTCCTGTGCGCTCTCCTTCCACGTTCGATCATGCGATCCGATCTCCTCGAGGTCCAATCTAACATTGTCCTCCCATCTCCGTCGCGGCCGTCCTGTCGGTCTCTTCCCCGTTAGTTTACCGTCAAGAATTCTATGCACGGTCCTATCATCGCCCATTCGCGCTACGTGTCCGGCCCATCTTAATCTTCGCGACTTGATCACTCTCACTATTGTAGGTTTGCGGTATAGCTCTTCCAATTCGTGGTTGTGGAGTTTCCTCCATTGTCCTGACTCCTCGTCGTATTTACCGCCAAATATACCCTTTAAAACTTTATTCTCGAATACGCGGAATTTGTTCTCTTCCCGTTTTGTGAGAGCCCATGTTTCGCATCCGTATAGAGCAATCGGCATGATTATGGTTCTATAGACACGGAGCTTTATATTACGTGATAGCAGTTTGGATTTTAATAGTTTACTGGCTGCATGCCAACTAGCGTTGCTGGAATGTAGTCTTTTGTTAATTTCCTTTGACGTTTCGTTTCTGGTCGTCAGTATCGTTCCTAGATATTTAAATTCTTTGACATTTTCAAATATCTTGCCCCTGACGTTTATATGTGTTCTCTGAGGTCCACCTGCTCTCGTCGTAATCATGTATTTCGTTTTGTCTTCGTTTATTTCTAGGCCCACCTCTTCTGCTGCTTGCATGATGATTTCACAGTTTTTACTTATAGTTTCGAGATTATCGCCCAGAACGGCGATGTCATCCGCATACGTGAGCACTTGTGTGACCCCGTTCAGGGATGATCCGGCCGTGTTGTCGTCTTGTACCTTTCTGATGACATACTCGAGGACAAGGTTAAAAAGGCATGGTGAGAGGCCATCCCCTTGTTTTAGTCCGTCCCAGATTTCGAATGGTTCTGAGAGGTGGTTTTCTATTCTAACTCGCCCTTTGTTTTCGTTCATGCAGGTTTGAATGTGGGCAGCATATTTTTTCGGGATCCCCAGCTCAACCACAATATGGTAGAGTCTTTGCCTTGCGACTGAGTCGTAGGCTTTTTTGAAGTCCACGAACAGTTGGTGAACCGTCTCTCCGTATTCCCACTTCTTTTCCAGCAGTTGCCTTATTGTGAACATCTGGTCGCTTGTTGACCGGTTCCGACGGAATCCACATTGGTAGTCTCCCGATATTTCTTCTGCGTACGGCGTGATTCTTGCCAGTATGACATTTGTTAATATTTCGTATGTGATTGAGAGCAATGATATTCCTCTGTAATTTTCGCAGTCAGATCTGTCGCCTTTTTTGAAAATGGGGATGACTATTGCGGTTTTTCATTCTTCAGGAAGGACTTCCTTGTCCCATATTATTTTGACCATTTGGTGGATCTTTCGAGCGGTTGCCCCTCCTCCATGCTTCACAAGCTCTGCCGGTATGCAATCGATTCCGGGGGCCTTGTTGTTTTTCAGTCGATTTATCGCGTCTACAACTTCGTCGAAAGAGGGGTCTGAGGCTCTGCTATATGTACGTCTGGTGCGTTTATTTGTGGTTGATGGGTGCGCACATTGAGCAGGCTTTCAAAGTACTGCTTCCATCTTGTCACGATATTTTTTGTTTCTGTCACCAGACAGCCGTTTGTGTCTCGGATTATTTTGGCTCTCCCTCGGTAGCCATTTCTAATTGAATTTATGCCGGCATACATACCTCTGCTGTTATTTGCTCTGGCATTTTCTATGATTTTTTCGATCCGAGTCTTCTTCCATTCGCGTTTTTCGCGTTTGAAAAGTCTCGTTGTCTCTTTCCGAATTGTCGCGTATCTTTCTGCGTTGACTTCATCATATTTTTCTAAGTGGGTTACTCTGAGGCGTTTACGTTCTTCGATCTTCGCGCTGCACTCAACGTCAAACCAAGGTTTGGACTTAATTGTGTTCTTAAATCCTAATACCTTTTGGGCAGTTTATTTGATTGTGTCTCTGATCGATGCCCCTTTAGTTCCCAGATTATGCGTTTCTTCTTCCTCGCTACTCCCATTCTCTAGGATGCTAAATCTATTCGTTAGTTCCATTACTGTGTTGACTTCATCATATGCTTCTAAGTGGATCATTCTGAGGCGTTTACGTTCTTCGATCTTTGCCCTGCATTCATCGTCAAACCAAGATTTGGACTTAGTTGTTTTCTTAAATCCTAATACCACTTGGGCTGTTTGTTTGATAGTGTCTCTGATCGATGCCCATTTAGTGTCCACACTATTTGCTTCCTCTTCCTCACTACTGTCATTCTCTAGGATGCTAAATCTATTCGTTAGTTCGTCTTGATATTCCGCCCTTTTACGTAGGTCTTTTAGTTTATCAATCTCGAACTTTTTGCTCGTCTCCCGTGACTGTCCATGTGGGTTTGCTGCAAGCCGACTTCTAATTTTGCCCATCACTAGAAGGTGATCGGAGTCGCAATTTGCTCCTCTATATGATCTTACGTTATGGATATTCGAGTGGTATAAAAAAAGGAAATAAAGTAAAACATAAAAATTGATAAAATAATTATAAATATAGATTTATTAACATTACTTAATGTAATATTAAATTATAAAAATTACTGCCGTTAGTGGGGTTTGTGGCATATGTGTGATTTGGTGCACAACTGACTACTTTTGGGCAATCGGTTTTTTTTTATGGCAAGTTACGGAGCCTTAACTTAATTTTTATTTAAATATAGGCTGCCATGCCAGTAGTCTTTTATAAATCAGTTTATGCCAATAACATAATAGGAATTAATTAGAAAAAGTAATGCTATGGGCGTACAACACGAATTTGTGTGATCCTTAAAAAATGTACATTCATTTTTTTAATGAAGAAACTGCACACAAAGGAACTCATGACTGCTGTTTTTTTTATATACCTAGATTTCACCGCACTCCGCAAGGAGGGGCGAGAATAAGAAGAATCCGTGGTAGTGGAAAGGCATTTCGTTTCTCATAGAATAAGGAATGATTTGTTGAATTTATCAGTCTGTCTAAAAAGTGTCACTGGTGTAGACTCTTTCATTAATAGGTTTCGCGAACATACTACTTAAGAAGAAAGGACGTAACCTTGAGCAATGCTTGTAATAAAATCTGCCGAAAATGAGACAGTCGTCCCGCCTGAGTTTCAATGACGGAATTAAATGTATTACGCCAGGCCCTTTGAGGTCGCCCAAAAAAGGTTTTTTTTCCTTCTATATTTCCCATTTACCATCGTTGAGGTGGCGCAAAAAATAAATCTGACTAAATAATAGTATGTACTAAATATAATTAATTATATAACATTATATCAGCTTTCTGTGTTTATTAACATAACAGTTTCTTTAAATCCATCGAGTATTAAATCTTTTTCTTTTTAGGAGCGCTCGTTGGTTAACTTTTTACTTTATTATTGCCTTACTGTTGTAATGATTCTGGAGAATCTTCTAAAAGTATTTTCAGCTCACCACAATTAACAACACGAATTGTCAACACCAAAGTCATCGGCATTCCTGTGTATTTTGGTTATTTTTAAAATGAAATATATGTATAAACAAAGTGATAAGAACATTTTAAAATAAAATAAACCAATTTGGTATAGACAATTTTTTTAAATAAAATATACCAATTTGGTATAGACACTGTTTTTTATAATTTGTTAATATGTCTTACTTATTTGTTATTGCTTGAAGATGAAACGATACATTTTACCTGACTGTAAAATATTTGTAAAAAAAATTAAAATGTTTTCCTGTCCCTTTAAGTAAAATATGTGTTTTATAAACCGATACCGATATACAAGCCAAATAAAAGTAAATTTGGGGTATAATTACTAAATTAATGGTATAATTCTATTAGAATTATGTAGAAATGTTGTTAATTTTTATAATTTATAAATTGTTATAAATTCTATAAGAATTTTGTTTAAATGTTAATTTTCATATTTTTACGTTTTTTGTAATTATTTTTAAGACTAAAATTATTTGTTTTATTATATACGTACCTTATATGTAATTGATATTAAGACGAATTTATGATTTACTTCGCCCATAAAACAGTAAAAGAACTTTGTTTTCTCTCACTACTACCCAATAATATATATATATATATATATATATATTGTTAAGAACGTTTGTTTTTATCTCGTGGAGTTAATAATCTTTTAATCAATAAAATTTGTTTTTTTCCACGTTTATATCTTGTCGAGAAAATGTTAAATAAGAACATTTGTACAAAATATTTGATTTCGTCATCATCATCATCGGCACTACAACCGGGAACCGGTCTTGGCCTTGTTTAGCAAGTCCTGAGGCTTGTTAAATTTTCCATAATGATTTATTTTGTCTGGACAAGGTCATTATTCTTGCGCCAGGGGCTCCCCGACGGGGAATCGAACCCCGGTCTCCCAGGTGACAGGCGGGTATACTAACCTAATTTGATTTCGTAATTATGTTTATATTTCCTTGATAAGTTTGGTAATCCTATTTTTTTCTTTTTTAATCTTTACTATTTATAGTTGCCTAGAGTGGCTATATTGGGAGTTTAATTGTTTTATACATAATTTTGTAGGGATGTTGTTATTAAGTACACTAATTGTACGCTTCTTAAATTTACCCAAAGTTCTTCACGTATTTTTGTTGTTGTTCAGGAGTCTGTATTTTGAGGAAAGGTCGAATGCCAATCATCGAAACAAATTATTATATTACTTACTGGCCTGTAGGAACCCGGAAGTTCATGACCTCACCGACTCGGCTCCGCCATTGTTCCCTGTCCTGTGCGCTCTCCTTCCACGTTTGATCATCCGATCCGATCTCCTCGAGGTCCAATCTAACATTGTCCTCCCATCTCCGTCGCGGCCGTCCTGTCGGTCTCTTCCCCGTTAGTTTACCGTCAAGAATTCTATGCACGGTCCTATCATCGCCCATTCGCGCTACGTGTCCGGCCCATCTTAATCTTCGCGACTTGATCACTCTCACTATTGTAGTTTTGCGGTATAGCTCTTCCAATTCGTGGTTGTGGAGTTTCCTCCATTGTCCTGACTCCTCGTCGTATTTACCGCCAAATATACCCCTTAAAACTTTATTCTCGAATAAGCGAAATTTGATCTCTTCCCGTTTTGTGAGAGCCCATGTTTCGCATCCGTATAGAGCAATCGGCATGATTATGGTTCTATAGACACGGAGCTTTATATTACGTGATAGCAGTTTGGATTTTAATAGTTTACTGGCTGCATGCCAACTAGCGTTGCTGGAATGTAGTCTTTTGTTAATTTCCTTCGACGTTTCGTTTCTGGTCGTCAGTATCGTTCCCAGATATTTAAATTCTTTGACATTTTCAAATATCTTGCCCCTGACGTTTATATGTGTTCTCTGAGGTCCACCTGCTCTCGTCGTAATCATGTATTTCGTTTTGTCTTCGTTTATTTCTAGGCCCACCTCTTCTGCTGCTTGCATGATGATTTCACAGTTTTTACTTATAGTTTCGAGATTATCCCCCAGAACGGCGATGTCATCCGCATACCTGAGCACTTGTTGTGACCCCGTTCAGGGATGATCCGGCCGTGTTGTCGTCTTGTACCTTTCTGATGACATACTCGAGGACAAGGTTAAAAAGGCATGGTGAGAGGCCATCCCCTTGTTTTAGTCCGTCCCAGATTTCGAATGGTTCTGAGAGGTGGTTTTCTATTCTAACTCGCCCTTTGTTTTCGTTCATGCAGATTTGAATGTGGGCAGCATATTTTTTCGGGATCCCCAGCTCAACCACAATATGGTAGAGTCTTTGCCTTGCGACTGAGTCGTAGGCTTTTTTGAAGTCCACGAACAGTTGGTGAACCGTCTCTCCGTATTCCCACTTCTTTTCCAGCAGTTGCCTTATTGTGAACATCTGGTCGCTTGTTGACCGGTTCCGACGGAATCCACATTGGTAGTCTCCCGATATTTTTCTGCGTACGGCGTGATTCTTGCCAGTATGACATTTGTTAATATTTCGTATGTGATTGAGAGCAATGATATTCCTCTGTAATTTTCGCAGTCAGATCTGTCGCCTTTTTTGAAAATGGGGATGACTATTGAGGTTTTTCATTCTTCAGGAATGACTTCCTTGTCCCATATTATTTTGACCATTTGGTGGATCTTTCGAGCGGTTGCCCCTCCTCCATGCTTCACAAGCTCTGCCGGTATGCAATCGATTCCGGGGGCCTTGTTGTTTTTCAGTCGATTTATCGCGTCTACAACTTCGTCGAAAGAGGGGTCTGAGGCTCTGCTATATGTACGTCTGGTGCGTTTATTTGTGGTTGATGGGTGCGCACATTGAGCAGGCTTTCAAAGTACTGCTTCCATCTTGTCACGATATTTTTTGTTTCTGTCACCAGACGGCCGTTTGTGTCTCGGATTATTTTGGCTCTCCCTCGGTAGCCATTTCTAATTGAATTTATGCCGGCATACATACCTCTGCTGTTCTTTGCTCTGGCATTTTCTATGATTTTTTCGATCCGAGTCTTCTCCCATTCGCGTTTTTCGCGTTTGAAAAGTCTCGTTGTCTCCTTCCGAATTGTCGCGTATCTTTCTGCGTTGACTTCATCATATTTTTCTAAGTGGGTTACTCTGAGGCGTTTACGTTCTTCGATCTTCGCGCTGCACCTGCTACCTTTTGGGCAGTTTATTTGATTGTGTCTCTGATCGATGCCCCTTTAGTTCCCAGATTATGCGTTTCTTCTTCCTCGCTACTCCCATTCTCTAGGATGCTAAATCTATTCGTTAGTTCCATTACTGTGTTGACTTCATCATATGCTTCTAAGTGGATCATTCTGAGGCGTTTACGTTCTTCGATCTTTGCCCTGCATTCATCGTCAAACCAAGATTTGGACTTAGTTGTTTTCTTAAATCCTAATACCACTTGGGCTGTTTGTTTGATAGTGTCTCTGATCGATGCCCATTTAGTGTCCACACTATTTGCTTCCTCTTCCTCACTACTGTCATTCTCTAGGATGCTAAATCTATTCGTTAGTTCGTCTTGATATTCCGCCCTTTTACGTAGGTCTTTTAGTTTATCAATCTCGAACTTTTTGCTCGTCTCCCGTGACTGTCCATGTGGGTTTGCTGCAAGCCGACTTCTAATTTTGCCCATCACTAGAAGGTGATCGGAGTCGCAATTTGCTCCTCTATATGATCTTACGTTATGGATATTCGAGTGGTATAAAAAAAGGAAATAAAGTAAAACATAAAAATTGATAAAATAATTATAAATATAGATTTATTAACATTACTTAATGTAATATTAAATTATAAAAATTACTGCCGTTAGTGGGGTTTGTGGCATATGTGTGATTTGGTGCACAACTGACTACTTTTGGGCAATCGGTTTTTTTTTATGGCAAGTTACGGAGCCTTAACTTAATTTTTATTTAAATATAGGCTGCCATGCCAGTAGTCTTTTATAAATCAGTTTATGCCAATAACATAATAGGAATTAATTAGAAAAAGTAATGCTATGGGCGTACAACACGAATTTGTGTGATCCTTAAAAAATGTACATTCATTTTTTTAATGAAGAAACTGCACACAAAGGAACTCATGACTGCTGTTTTTTTTATATACCTAGATTTCACCGCACTCCGCAAGGAGGGGCGAGAATAAGAAGAATCCGTGGTAGTGGAAAGGCATTTCGTTTCTCATAGAATAAGGAATGATTTGTTGAATTTATCAGTCTGTCTAAAAAGTGTCACTGGTGTAGACTCTTTCATTAATAGGTTTCGCGAACATACTACTTAAGAAGAAAGGACGTAACCTTGAGCAATGCTTGTAATAAAATCTGCCGAAAATGAGACAGTCGTCCCGCCTGAGTTTCAATGACGGAATTAAATGTATTACGCCAGGCCCTTTGAGGTCGCCCAAAAAAGGTTTTTTTTCCTTCTATATTTCCCATTTACCATCGTTGAGGTGGCGCAAAAAATAAATCTGACTAAATAATAGTATGTACTAAATATAATTAATTATATAACATTATATCAGCTTTCTGTGTTTATTAACATAACAGTTTCTTTAAATCCATCGAGTATTAAATCTTTTTCTTTTTAGGAGCGCTCGTTGGTTAACTTTTTACTTTATTATTGCCTTACTGTTGTAATGATTCTGGAGAATCTTCTAAAAGTATTTTCAGCTCACCACAATTAACAACACGAATTGTCAACACCAAAGTCATCGGCATTCCTGTGTATTTTGGTTATTTTTAAAATGAAATATATGTATAAACAAAGTGATAAGAACATTTTAAAATAAAATAAACCAATTTGGTATAGACAATTTTTTTAAATAAAATATACCAATTTGGTATAGACACTGTTTTTTATAATTTGTTAATATGTCTTACTTATTTGTTATTGCTTGAAGATGAAACGATACATTTTACCTGACTGTAAAATATTTGTAAAAAAAATTAAAATGTTTTCCTGTCCCTTTAAGTAAAATATGTGTTTTATAAACCGATACCGATATACAAGCCAAATAAAAGTAAATTTGGGGTATAATTACTAAATTAATGGTATAATTCTATTAGAATTATGTAGAAATGTTGTTAATTTTTATAATTTATAAATTGTTATAAATTCTATAAGAATTTTGTTTAAATGTTAATTTTCATATTTTTACGTTTTTTGTAATTATTTTTAAGACTAAAATTATTTGTTTTATTATATACGTACCTTATATGTAATTGATATTAAGACGAATTTATGATTTACTTCGCCCATAAAACAGTAAAAGAACTTTGTTTTCTCTCACTACTACCCAATAATATATATATATATATATATATATATTGTTAAGAACGTTTGTTTTTATCTCGTGGAGTTAATAATCTTTTAATCAATAAAATTTGTTTTTTTCCACGTTTATATCTTGTCGAGAAAATGTTAAATAAGAACATTTGTACAAAATATTTGATTTCGTCATCATCATCATCGGCACTACAACCGGGAACCGGTCTTGGCCTTGTTTAGCAAGTCCTGAGGCTTGTTAAATTTTCCATAATGATTTATTTTGTCTGGACAAGGTCATTATTCTTGCGCCAGGGGCTCCCCGACGGGGAATCGAACCCCGGTCTCCCAGGTGACAGGCGGGTATACTAACCTAATTTGATTTCGTAATTATGTTTATATTTCCTTGATAAGTTTGGTAATCCTATTTTTTTCTTTTTTAATCTTTACTATTTATAGTTGCCTAGAGTGGCTATATTGGGAGTTTAATTGTTTTATACATAATTTTGTAGGGATGTTGTTATTAAGTACACTAATTGTACGCTTCTTAAATTTACCCAAAGTTCTTCACGTATTTTTGTTGTTGTTCAGGAGTCTGTATTTTGAGGAAAGGTCGAATGCCAATCATCGAAACAAATTATTATATTACTTACTGGCCTGTAGGAACCCGGAAGTTCATGACCTCACCGACTCGGCTCCGCCATTGTTCCCTGTCCTGTGCGCTCTCCTTCCACGTTTGATCATCCGATCCGATCTCCTCGAGGTCCAATCTAACATTGTCCTCCCATCTCCGTCGCGGCCGTCCTGTCGGTCTCTTCCCCGTTAGTTTACCGTCAAGAATTCTATGCACGGTCCTATCATCGCCCATTCGCGCTACGTGTCCGGCCCATCTTAATCTTCGCGACTTGATCACTCTCACTATTGTAGTTTTGCGGTATAGCTCTTCCAATTCGTGGTTGTGGAGTTTCCTCCATTGTCCTGACTCCTCGTCGTATTTACCGCCAAATATACCCCTTAAAACTTTATTCTCGAATAAGCGAAATTTGATCTCTTCCCGTTTTGTGAGAGCCCATGTTTCGCATCCGTATAGAGCAATCGGCATGATTATGGTTCTATAGACACGGAGCTTTATATTACGTGATAGCAGTTTGGATTTTAATAGTTTACTGGCTGCATGCCAACTAGCGTTGCTGGAATGTAGTCTTTTGTTAATTTCCTTCGACGTTTCGTTTCTGGTCGTCAGTATCGTTCCCAGATATTTAAATTCTTTGACATTTTCAAATATCTTGCCCCTGACGTTTATATGTGTTCTCTGAGGTCCACCTGCTCTCGTCGTAATCATGTATTTCGTTTTGTCTTCGTTTATTTCTAGGCCCACCTCTTCTGCTGCTTGCATGATGATTTCACAGTTTTTACTTATAGTTTCGAGATTATCCCCCAGAACGGCGATGTCATCCGCATACCTGAGCACTTGTTGTGACCCCGTTCAGGGATGATCCGGCCGTGTTGTCGTCTTGTACCTTTCTGATGACATACTCGAGGACAAGGTTAAAAAGGCATGGTGAGAGGCCATCCCCTTGTTTTAGTCCGTCCCAGATTTCGAATGGTTCTGAGAGGTGGTTTTCTATTCTAACTCGCCCTTTGTTTTCGTTCATGCAGATTTGAATGTGGGCAGCATATTTTTTCGGGATCCCCAGCTCAACCACAATATGGTAGAGTCTTTGCCTTGCGACTGAGTCGTAGGCTTTTTTGAAGTCCACGAACAGTTGGTGAACCGTCTCTCCGTATTCCCACTTCTTTTCCAGCAGTTGCCTTATTGTGAACATCTGGTCGCTTGTTGACCGGTTCCGACGGAATCCACATTGGTAGTCTCCCGATATTTTTCTGCGTACGGCGTGATTCTTGCCAGTATGACATTTGTTAATATTTCGTATGTGATTGAGAGCAATGATATTCCTCTGTAATTTTCGCAGTCAGATCTGTCGCCTTTTTTGAAAATGGGGATGACTATTGAGGTTTTTCATTCTTCAGGAATGACTTCCTTGTCCCATATTATTTTGACCATTTGGTGGATCTTTCGAGCGGTTGCCCCTCCTCCATGCTTCACAAGCTCTGCCGGTATGCAATCGATTCCGGGGGCCTTGTTGTTTTTCAGTCGATTTATCGCGTCTACAACTTCGTCGAAAGAGGGGTCTGAGGCTCTGCTATATGTACGTCTGGTGCGTTTATTTGTGGTTGATGGGTGCGCACATTGAGCAGGCTTTCAAAGTACTGCTTCCATCTTGTCACGATATTTTTTGTTTCTGTCACCAGACGGCCGTTTGTGTCTCGGATTATTTTGGCTCTCCCTCGGTAGCCATTTCTAATTGAATTTATGCCGGCATACATACCTCTGCTGTTCTTTGCTCTGGCATTTTCTATGATTTTTTCGATCCGAGTCTTCTCCCATTCGCGTTTTTCGCGTTTGAAAAGTCTCGTTGTCTCCTTCCGAATTGTCGCGTATCTTTCTGCGTTGACTTCATCATATTTTTCTAAGTGGGTTACTCTGAGGCGTTTACGTTCTTCGATCTTCGCGCTGCACCTGCTACCTTTTGGGCAGTTTATTTGATTGTGTCTCTGATCGATGCCCCTTTAGTTCCCAGATTATGCGTTTCTTCTTCCTCGCTACTCCCATTCTCTAGGATGCTAAATCTATTCGTTAGTTCCATTACTGTGTTGACTTCATCATATGCTTCTAAGTGGATCATTCTGAGGCGTTTACGTTCTTCGATCTTTGCCCTGCATTCATCGTCAAACCAAGATTTGGACTTAGTTGTTTTCTTAAATCCTAATACCACTTGGGCTGTTTGTTTGATAGTGTCTCTGATCGATGCCCATTTAGTGTCCACACTATTTGCTTCCTCTTCCTCACTACTGTCATTCTCTAGGATGCTAAATCTATTCGTTAGTTCGTCTTGATATTCCGCCCTTTTACGTAGGTCTTTTAGTTTATCAATCTCGAACTTTTTGCTCGTCTCCCGTGACTGTCCATGTGGGTTTGCTGCAAGCCGACTTCTAATTTTGCCCATCACTAGAAGGTGATCGGAGTCGCAATTTGCTCCTCTATATGATCTTACGTTATGGATATTCGAGTGGTGTCTTTTGTCTATGAGGAAGTGGTCTATTTGGTTACGCGTTACGCCGTCGGGTGATATCCATGTGGTTTTATGGATTTGCTTGTGCTTGAACATCGTGCTCTTCACTACCAGATCTTTAGACGCTGCGAACGTGATGATTCGAATACCATTATCATTTGAAACGTCATTTAGGCTTTTTTTACCTATTGTTGGTTGGAAGATATCTTCCTTTCCAATTTTCGCATTGAGGTCGCGGAGGAGGATTTTGACATCGAATGATGAGATCCCATCAAATACTTCCTCTAGGGTCTCGTAGAATATGTCCTTCGTTTCTTCGTCGGTAGATTCTGTTGGGGCGTGTACGTTTATAAATACATAATTGTACCATGGGCCCTGTATTTTTAGCACCGACATTCGGTCATTAATAAGTTGCACATCTTTTACGTGGGACGTAATCTTCTTGCTTATGATGATGCCAGTTCCGAGGTTATGTGTATCGGTACCTCCACACACCAGTGTAAACCCGTTGATTTCGATTACTTGATGTGGGAGTCGAACTTCCTGATGCGCGACGATGTCCATTTTATATTTTTTCGCGTTTTCTACGACCGTCTGTATCGCGCCTGGTTTATATAACGTTCGAACATTCCACGTGCCGACGCGTATATTCCGCTTTTTCAGTTTTTCCCTACGTCTTCTTTTTGCCGAGTCGGTGTTTTCTTGATGATTTTTTCCCCTATGGGGGTTTTCGCGAGATTGTTTTTTGTATATTGATTATTCATTTTTGTTCCCACGAGTCTTGAGGTTTCAAATAGTCCGCCACATCAGAGCCCCTCTTTGATAAGGTAAGGTCTGCTTACTGCTCTGATTCGACCCGGTGTCAGAGAGGCGCCGTTATAATACAGCCGGTATACCCCTGGCTGCAAACCATCCAATGGGCACGGTGACGCGTAACATCCTGGATTAGGGGTGGTAGATCTTTGTGTGTTACTCCTCGCTAGCCTGTCTGACATGGGTGACCCTACTGGAAGCATATGCTTCCGTCAGCATAGCCTGAGTGATTCATTCCTTCGGTCCCTTCTACCCTCAACTTATTCAGCGTCACGTAGTTGAGGAGAAACTAAACTTACTCAAAGACGAGTTCAGCCCCGGGCCTGATGGACTTCCATCTGTATTCTTAAAGCACTGTTCCACTTCTCTTTCTCTTCCGTTATCAAAGATTTTCAACCTATCCCTCTCTCAAGGGACTTTCCCTAGTATCTGGAAATCCTCCTATGTCACCCCCATACATAAAAAGGGACCTAAAAATGATATCAGCAACTACCGACCCATCGCCAAAATATCTCATATCCCCAAAGTGTTCGAGGGGCTATAGCGTTTGAAATAATAGTGAAGAAGATCGTGTGATTCGAACTGACGCTATGACAGCTCGAATCACGAAAAAAATTTTACCTAAGCATTACACACCAGCCTACTGACCGTGGTTAGAATTTGTTTTCCAAACTCGACTATATTCCACTGGTGTGAATTATTTTTTTGTTGTTTATCGCTTGGTATACGGTTCTGATGTATTTTTCTTATTCGATTTTTCGTTCGTGTTCTTCACTATTTCGCTTGTGAATCGTGTGTATCTGTTAGAATCGCTACAGGGCTTCTTTACAATGCGTTATCTTTCAGTTGTAAATCCATCATCTCACCCAACCAGCATGGTTTCCTTTCGGGTAGGTCGACCACAACCAATCTGATCGAGTTCTCATCCCACACTCTCCGTGCCTTAGAGAATGGCAACGAAGTCGATGTTATCACCACTGATTTCAGCAAGGCCTTTGACAAAATCTCCCATAATCTCATCCTTTTCGAGCTGTCCTCCCTAGACTTCGAACCCCTATTGATCAAATGGTGGTTATCTTCTTATCTGAAAGACCGATCCTACCGTGTCAAATTCAGAGCCTCCCTTACCGATCCCCTTTTTCCCACCTCTGGAGTTCCGCAAGGGAGTCATCTAGGCCCCCTCCTTTTTATCCTAACCATCAATGATGTCGATTCTGTTACAAACACTCATCCATATCCCTCTATGCGGACGACGCCAAACTCTACAAAACGATCATCTCTCCTCTCAGCTCCTCACTTCTCCAAACGAACCTCGACAGCTTCTCATCTTGGTGCCGTAATAACTGCCTTGAACTCAACGTTGTCAAATGTCACTCCATTACATTCTCCCACAAACGACCACCCACACCTCCTCGCTCCTACTTCCTGCTTAACCAGCAGATTTCATACGTATCCTCAATACGTGATCTCGGAATCTTATTTGACAGGGAGCTCAGCTTCATCCCACATATTGATGATATCATTCTTAAGGCCAACTCCGCCCTAGGGTTTGTGAAACGTTGGTCTAAGGAATTCTCAAATTCTTACGTTTCCCGTTCCCTCTACATAGCCTTCGTCCGCCCCCTTCTTGAATACGCCACTCAGGTCTGGTCTCCACACTGCTCGTCCCATATCCGCAGAATCGAGAGCGTGCAACGTCGATTTCTGCGTTTTGCCCTCCGTGGACTGAACTGGGAGAATCCTCGGATTCTTCCCCCATACACAAGCCGGCTCCATTTGATCAACCTCAGTACACTTGAGGAGCGCAGAACTCTTGCCGATATCCTCTTCATCCACCGTCTCCTATCCGGCACAATCAACTGCCCTAGCTTGCTTTCCGCCATCGCACTCAACACCAACCCCCGTAACCTACGAAACCCTCGTCTCTTCTATCTACACTCCCACCACACTTCCTACGGCTGTAATGAACCAATTTCACGAATGCTAAAGCGGGCAAACTCTTACCCTACCTCCTTCGATTTCTGCCTCACTTCTAATGCTCTCAAACGTCGTCTTCTCTCTTTCCCCTCGTGACCTTGCCCCACCCACCATTCTCTCTTACTACCCGTACACATTCCTCTCATCCGGCCCCATTATCCTACTACCCGATCTTCGCCACCCCATCACGTGCACAGCCACCTACCCACCTTATTACCTTCCGACTTATTTTAAAGTAACTTTTGTAATCCCTAGTCCTACTGCCCAGTCCTCTTCACCTCCCTGTTTTTTTTCTCTTTTTTTTCGTTTTTTTAATTATTTTTAAATTACTACTTTAGATTTTAAGTTAGTCCATAAGGTATTATATCAATTTATGCTTGGATTAAGCCTAATAAATGAGGGTTCTGCCCTCACTAAACTTAAACTTAAGCCCCCGCACCACGTCAAGGTTTCTACCAAGCGCGGGCCAATATTTATTTATAAACAAGAAAAAAAAAGTAGAAAATTTCCAAAATTCCAGGGTGGCGAAGTGGGAGGTTGATTTGACATGATTTTGACTTTTCTAATTATCTGGGAAAAAAAAAAAAAAAAAGATTCTTAATCAGTGAAGATGTTGTAATCGGCCCTTCTTCGAAGAAATAAAAAAAAAAATTTTTCCCCCAAAATGGCAACTTATAAATTTTTTTTTGATTTTTCTCATTATTTTTTTCCGGTTATTAATTATTTTAAAATAGTGACTTTGTTTTTTAAAAATCTTGGTAGGGACTTTAGAGCGTTATCAACAAGCTGTGTACCGAATTTCAAGCCAATCGGTTCATTAGAACTTGAGATACCGTTTCAATAGACTTGAAAAATGTTGGGTAGAGAAAAACGTGTTTAAAAATGTAGGGATACAGGAGCTTCAAGTGACATAATAAAAAAATACGTCACAGAATACCTTTATAATTCATTTCAAAGCCATTTCGAGGTCCCTCCATACAAAATTTGTATGGAGGGTCCTCGAGCGCGCAGGTAGTTGGGGAGTATGTATGTATTGTTCGATTCGTTCCGGCAGAACCGGTCTAGTTCCCGCGTCACTAAAGCAGCTGTAACTTCGCCAATTATTGGAATTTTAAAATTTACCTTGGACAGCATATTCTTAAAAGTATAAACTATAAGAAAATATAAAATCTTTTTTTTCAAAATTCTAGACCAGAATATATTCTAAAGTAATTTAAATTAAATAAATATTTCCATTCTTAAAATAATGAGTGAGTGAGAGTGCGGTTAAAAGTTCTTCCAGTGATTTACCAGAAATTGATAAAGGGCATATGTGGAATAGTAAAAGTTGGTCTTTCATCGCAAAATTCACAAAGTAGTGCAGGTTCTATGGTAGTTAGGTGTTGATGAGTAATGTGGGTATGTTCCATTGTAAGCCTTATGTACTTTTGTGGCGGTTCCGCCAAATCCCACTGTTACTTACCTGAAGAACCCCCATAACTTCGACCCAACTTTATAAGTTTCGCTAATGCAATCGCATTAGCACTTTAAATGCTTTACGCATCTAGGTTATCTTAGACATAACCTAAAAGTCCCTGTAAAAGAATTCTTACCTTTCATGCATCTCTTCGCATACAAATTCCCTACAAGAATTCTTTCCATTATACATGAGCATAAAACCAAAACCGTGGGGATGGGTGCGAACATACAGGGCAAAGTCTCTGATTGCCTTCAACCCGGCGAAGGCCAGGGCGATCCTTGTCCCTGTTCAATCCAAGTTGACATGCAGTCTCCACGTGACACCCCTGGATAGCTACTTTGACACCCGCCAAGTAGTGAACCAATGCATGCAGCGACATCCTGAGAAAGGTTGGCGCAAGGCTAATAACCAGGCCCGTAAAAATGAATTATTATGGCAAATTTAACAAGCCTCGGATATGGACCGGATACACGACGACGACCACGGAAACGAAAACGGCTAAACGATTTAAGGATTTTTTCATGGAACATACGCTCACTATACAGAGCTCGAGCTGCACAGCAACTAGCCGATGCCCTGTCCGAATATAAGGCTGACATAACAGCATTACAAGAAATAAGATGGACGGGGAGTGGTGTTTTTCAAAGAAAAGAGTATGACATTTATTACAGCTGTCACGCAAAACACCATGTGCTCGGGGTAGGCTTTCTAGTCAGCCAAAAACTGAAGCCTGCCATCATCGGCTTTAATGCAATAAATGAAAGGCTATGCACTCTTCGCGTGCGAGGCAAATTTAAAAACATAAGCCTCATAAACGTTCACGGACCTACAGAGGAGTCCCCTGACGACGAAAAAGAAGAATACTATGAGAACGTCGAACGGGCCCTCAATGCCTGCCCAAGATACGATGTGAAAATCGTTCTTGGGGATTTGAATGCGAAAATAGGTCGGGAGCCGGTTTTAGGCACTACGCAGGTTCCCATAGTTTGCATGAGAACACTAATGACAATGGACTACGAGTCATCGAACTGGCAGCATCGAAAAACTTGGTCGTTGCGAGTACCAGGTTTCCGCGTAAAGATATCCATAAAGCCACCTGGGTATCACCTGATGGAGCCACTCGCAACCAAATTGACCACGTGTTGATAGATCGCCGCCACTCTTCGAGCCTGATGACGGTACGAACGTACCGAGGTGCCAACGTCGACTCGGATCACTATCTTGTTGGTACAGTTTTCCGAGCGCGGATTGCCTTACGGAGACGTATTGCATCCACGGATCAGGTTCGAATCAACACAGCTGCCTTACGCAATGAGAACACCAGCAACACCTTTGGTCATGCGTTAAGACTCGCCCTCGAAGAGCTCGACGGAGGGAGAGTAAGTCCTGGGGCCAGAATGCCGGGCGTAGAAGAGAAATGGACACGCCTTAAGAATACTGTCATTAGTACTGCCAACTCCATCTTAGGCAGTAGTCGTAGAGATCGGAACGACTGGTTTGATGATGAGTGCAAACTAGCGACTGAACGTAAGAATGCTGCATACCGGGCAATGCAGCAGTCTCATAGGACGCGGGTACGCGAGGAGAAATACAAAGAGCTCAGAAGAACTGAAAAAAGACTTCACAGACAAAAGAAAAGTGCCTGGGAAAAAAATCTTGTCTGTGAAATAGAGAAAAGTAGAGAGCGAGGTCCGCACCAGGCGCGGAAGTTCTACCAAATAATCCGCAGTATGACGCGGTACACACCACGCTGCACTTACTGCAAGGATAAAGAGGGTAATCTGATCACCGATCCTGAAGGCATTCTGGAGCGATGGGAACTGTACTTTAATGAATTGCTAAATGGTCAGCTCACAGAAGAATTGGAGGCTCCACCAATGCAAGACCAGGACCAAATGCTGCCGCCACCAAGCATTGAGGAAACACTAAAAGCCATTAGACAGCTAAAATCAAATAAAGCCCCTGGAGCTGATGGCATACCAGCTGAGCTGATCAAACAAGGAGGGACAGCGTTACATCACGCAATTCACGAGATCGTGGTGCACGTATGGGAGCAAGAGGAGATGCCGGAGGGACAGCGTTACATCACGCAATTCACGAGATCGTGGTGCACGTATGGGAGCAAGAGGAGATGCCGGAAGATTGGCGTCGTGGTATAATTTGCCCCATACATAAGAAGGGAGATATCACACTGTGCAGCAACTATAGGGGTATAACATTGCTGAGTACCGCCTATAAGATACTCTCCACTATCCTACAAGACCGGATATCCCCATACGCTAAAGCCATCATTGGTCAATATCAGTGTGGCTTCATCCCAGGCAAATCAGCAATTGATCAGATATTCACCCTTAGGCAGGCGATGGAAAAATGTCTGGAATTTAAGATTCCACTATATCATCTATTTATAGACTTCAAGGCCGCCTACGACAGCATAGCCAGGGTAGAACTATTGTAGGGTTATATTTTTATTTAGATTTTTCTTACCACCTTTGGGGTGTCTTCCTTGTTTTCAAGGGTCCAATATTGAAAAGCGATTATTGGGTTCTTTTATTTATTATATATTTATTAATGTTTTATTTAATTAATTTATTTGAATTTTCAATTTTCGGCCGTTGCCTCGACCTCTGGATCCCATCTGATCTCGAATCAAAAAAAAAAAAAAAAAAATGTGGCGAGAAGGCCGAATTTGGCGAGACAGGACATATGTGTCCTTCATCTTGTCTCTGACTTCTGGTCATCTTGCGATAACCAGAATCACCCACATCCGTGAGGATATTGGGCTCGGTCTCGCAGCATCTGAAAAGAGAAGAAAAAAAGGGGGGGTATCCAAGGATAGTGTGGACAGTGTTAGTCCAAGTGTTCTCTAACTACTTTTATAGCGGGATGGTGGGAAAGAAATCTTACAAGACCGGTGGGTCTTGGGTGCGGTAGTAAACGCAGATCACGTCTTTGGCGTCTGATAATCTGCTCTTTGGTCGGTGTGTATGTTTGTATTTGTGCCGTCTTGTACTGTGCGTTCGTGTGTTTGGTTTGTTAATTGTAGACCCTATGGGATGGGTCCAGAAATCCTCTATTATAGAGGGGAATGTTGTTGGGAAGGGTGCTTTCTTCAGTTTTGTACTGAAGAAGAAATTGTGGGGGTTTGATCCGAAGAGATCGAGAGAGAGAAGGGTCAAGAACGCAAGAGTCCCGTACAAGTAGGTTCTCGCTGTTCTGAATGTTTTCGAGGTACTTATATGCTAATTGAAGCAAGTACTCGTCGATAGGGGTAATGGAGGCGCCTTCGTATAGGTGAGAGTTGGGGTAATGACGACCGTCAGGCCTTCTAGAATGATTGGTGCATCTTCTGAGGAGTTTCCTTTCGAAAACCCGAAGTCTTTCCATTTGAGCCGAAGATATGCAGGACCATATGGGAAAGGCGTACGATATTCCAGATCGGATTAGCTGCTTATAGCAGAGAAGCTTAACTTTGGTGTCAACTTTGTTCCTCCACTTCAGGATGTTGTGCAGTTGCTTAGACCGACCAAGGCCCCTTTGGAGAATGTGGGTCACATGTTTGATGAAATTCATTTTTGGGGTATAAGTGACCCCGAGGTATTTCATCTTGTCCTGTGGTCTAATCGTAGTATCTCCCATTTTTATTCGAATATTCTGTGAATATCGAGAGGTAGGTTGGGAGTGTTTACTACTCAGAATTATGGCTACTGCTTTGGATGGATTAAGTCGGATTTTCCATCGACTGTAATACTGATAGAGTTCGTCCAAGTGACGGTTGAGTCGATTTGTTGCGAGGTTAGGGCCTTTGGTTGACGTGTACACCAGGACGTCATCCGCATAGCATATTTGGTTTACTCTCCCGTCCGCGGGGCGGGGAATATCGGAGGTGTAAATGTTGAATAAGATGGGGCCTAGAATGGGGCCCTGTGGTACGCCTGCAGCGGCGTGAAAAGTTCGGAAAGCTTTCCATTCATTCTAACTTGGAAGGTTCTGTTTAGAACAAACTGGTAGATGATGCTACATAGCGTTCTACTGAGGCCAGTATTCAGAAGTTTAAAGGCGAGACCTTCGATCCAAGTCGTATCAAAAGCTTTTCGATGTCTAGGCTTACCGCAACGGTGGGTTCCTTATTAAAGAGCCGCACGCAGACGTGATCTCGAATCCAAAATGCACTCGCCTTTTATACTCTGTGGCAACAGAGATTTGTTAAAAAATATTACTTAAAAATTCCAAGAAGCCCAAACAAAATTTTGTATGCTTCAATTGGAATAGGATTCCCGGAAGTGTACACGAACTCTATTTGAACTAATTCCCGGAAGGAGAAATCATGAAATGCATTTAGTATTACGCATTTCATAATTTCAATAGTTATAGGGAATTGAATCAATGCACGACAAATGGACTTTCGTTTAATTTTGTCGTGCATATGATTCAATTGGATTGGGATATAAGTTACTTGGAAATTGAATCAATGCGCAACAAATGAACTTGTGGGCTAAATTTATCGTGCATATGATTCAATTGGATTGGAATTATAGGTAAGTGGGTGAGAGTAGTGATTTAGGATCACTACATTCCTCCCCCCTTTAGAAAAGAAAATTAGTCTGGAAGAGGTTAATTTTCTAGAATGAGTGAAAAGCAAGGGGCGGTGGCATTTTGAATTCGCGATAGTTTACATTTTTTGTTTTAGTTCAACATTTAATGCATTAATTCGTTATGTTTAATATGTGTGCTACATGTTGTATTTTCTCTTTTGCGGTACTGCTTCTTAAGTTTGTTTGTATAAAGAATGGTATGGTATTTATCTAATAATTGTGGCTGGTGTCATGTTTACATTTATCATTTAAGTATATTAATGAAAGTGAATTTTAAAAATAGACATATGTATTATAAGACTAAGTAAATAAATTTTGAATTAATAAATGTTCTTATTTTACTTCGTGTTTTATAACGTTATTTTTCTAATCTATACTTAAGCCATTAATATTTATTTTTTGTTGTTGTTCATTTAATGCTAGATTAATAGAGATAGATGTGTATTTATTTTTAAAGAGCGCCTTACACTAGTAGTAAATACGAATTATATTTTATAATATTATATAGAATTCTTTATATCTTCATTCTTTCTTTGTATTTTGATTTAATCAATTGATTACATGGCAATTTTAGCTTAGGTCTGTTTTCGTATATCTGTATTGATTTTTTTTTTGTATTATATGTTTTTGTTTCAGTTTGCTATTTAGTGTTTTCTTAATGCTCATATTTTTCGTATTTCTAAGTTAGATCTTAATTAGGATTTACATATATTCTTTGAAATAGTTATTTACAATTTTGTTTAGTGTTCATAAATTGTCTTCCTCATTGAGGGTCAATATGTGTTTTGTTTTATTTGTATGTGCTTTCTTTTTTTTGTATTTCATTACATTTGTTTTAATATCTTCTGAATTTTTTTTTTGTCATCTGTCATCTTTGTCAATATTGTGTATCTATTAGAATTTTTAAGTGATTAATTATTGAACTATAATACACCCTGGGGATAGTATATGTCTGGGGTTGATAATGGAAAGGAAGGTGAAATTGGGGCGAAGATCAGAACTAATCAACCTTGGAATACGATTTCAGCCTCCTATTGCTTATTACCATTGACTTCTGACCAATTTTGATGGTCGTATTGTTTGGCTCAGTTATTCCTGTAATGAGGAAAGGGCCCTTCCAGGTGGGTGTTTCTTTGTCATTGCGGTTTTTATACCTTACTAACACCCTGTTTCCCACTTGAAACGTTTGTGACTGTGTTTCATTTCCGAAGCTTGCGGTTGCCTTCAGAGAACGGCACTCCT
Source organism: Microdon myrmicae (assembly GCA_963931805.1). Taxonomy (NCBI): domain Eukaryota; kingdom Metazoa; phylum Arthropoda; class Insecta; order Diptera; family Syrphidae; genus Microdon; species Microdon myrmicae. The sequence goes on from OZ007496.1 coordinate 37,905,526, forward strand.
CGCATTGCTTTTTATATCTCCTAATGTCGGAGAGCATGGACGGCCACCAGTATCTTTGTCGTATTTTATTATACGATTTGGTGATGCTTTGATGTCCACCGGAAGGGGAATTGTGGTAAACCCTGAGTATCGTCGCGATCTCATTGAGGTTTGTTATTTTTTCGGATGTTGTGGGGTTTGGCAATAATTTTTTATTTTGAGAAGAGCTAGGGCACGAGTTTGTTGAGTTAGCTGACGAAGTGTCAGTTATTTGATTAATACTTTTGATGTTACCACTTAGCTCCTTGGGGTTCCTCTTTTTATGGTTAAGATTTAACCTGAAGATTTTGTGCTTACCTTGGGCTTGCTCCTGTTTCCCTTTAGCGTATTTATTTTCAGGTGCCTTTTTCTCGACCTTTGAGAACTTTATTGGCACACTAAATACTTTGGGGTTTATTTCCGTGCGAGGAAAAGTGACGCGTTGTTTGGGGCCTTCCACATTGCAATATTTTGACAAAAAGTCATTTCCAAGCAGACCGTCTTCTGATAGAGCGGGCATACTGCTCACTACTTGGAACTTGCATGGGAGTTTAGATCTACCTTTTAACTGGAAGTTGACCTTGCAGCTTCCCAAGGTCCTAATGCTTCCGAACGGTGTCTCTAAAGTGCAAGCCTCTTGCTGATTTATTTTGGCGTCTGATTTTCCAAGGCAATTTTTGTTAATCAGGCTTACTTCCGCACCGGTGTCCACTACTAGCGTTGTGGTTTTGTTAACACCTACATCTATCGGTAGTTGGACGGTGGGAATGCTGGTTAATGGCGAGAGTGGGGTCCTTACATGGTAGGTCCTTTTTGCCACCGAGGGTTTTGACCTTTTTCGTTTTGGGCTCGAAGTGGGGGAATTCTTTGCAGGTTGACATTGAACTCGCGACTCCCATTTCAGCTTTTGCTGACAGGATCCTAGATTATGGCCGTTTTGGCCACAGAAGTCGCAAGTCTGCCTTATGTGCAGAACTCTTTTTACCTTCCTTAATCGCCGGCAATCACGGATATCGTGATTTAATTGCTGGCAGTGTGTGCAAAAGGGTGTGTTTTTCCTTTTGACACAATCCTCATAGACATGCCCCCTTTTGTTGCAGTAACTGCAGGTTATCCTGCTGAGAGGGGCATCGTGTGTCAGAGATATGTTGGTAGGGTCTGATTCCATTACCCCTTCGGTTCCTCTGTATGGTTGGCCGGCTGGCGATATTTGCGCCTGTAGTTGCGGAGTTCCCTGTGTAGTGGGTTGTATGTATGGCAACCCTTCTATATTTGGTATATTGGGCATTATTTTAGTTAGAGCTTGTCCCAGCTGGGTACCTAAAGTTGGGTTATAAGCTTCTGGAGGTGCTACTGGTGTATAAGGCGAAGGAGAGTTAAATGAAACCTGCGAAGAGATTAATGGCAGCTGAGGTTGTTGGATTTGTTCCAATTCTAATGTTTTTTCCATTAAGGAATCTATTGGTACATCGCCCATCAGTAATAAAAATTGTCGATGGTACGGATTTATCAACCCCTTTTTGTAGATGCTTTTTGCAAAGTCATCTAATTGTATCTTTACGGCCTCAGACAATATGGGACCGTATTTTAGTTCCGCGGCTTTCTTACATTCCCTTAACGACTTCTTTAGTCGTAATTGGAATAAGATGATAGCTTCTGCCGGATTTTGCCGAGTAGCCAATAGCTTATTTACAAGGTCCTGATAGTTTTCTACTGGTAAATAAACCTTCCTTAGCACATCCTCGGCTTCCTGAAAAGATGCGAACGGAGTGGACGCGAATAAGGCAGAAGCTTCACCCCGTAGCCTAGTAGGGAATATTTGTAAGAAAGCCCCGTGTTCTTCAGTCCTGAGGCAGTTTAAAACCCTCTTGCAGCAATCCAAAAAGGTTTCCAATTCTGCACCTATATGCGGATTTGGTTCCCCGGAGAAGATGGGGACTAGCTGTGCTGACAGCTTCGCAACCCCTGTGTAATCAATGGCCATTGTTTCAAAGGTTGCGAGATCCGTTTGGTGCTGAGGAGCTGAAATTTCTGATAGGTTTGGACTGGGGTCGCGAGTTTTGATCGGAGGGGTTACTTCGATTATTGTTCCGCTGCGAAGTTTCTTGGATGAAGGAGGTACAGGGTCGTGGGGCGTGCTAGGGCTTGAGGTGGTTTCTTTTTCCATAGACCGACAGAGAATAATATAATAATAGTAACAATATAAACTGGAGAGATGGATACAGGTATATGGGTTTCAGATGTTTGCTATCCCAAGGGCGAGTGTTAAGATTATTATTTTTGTTTAGAAATTCTTCCCTAGGATAGGTAGGTGCACAATATAGACAAGGTTGAGACGGGATATTTTTGAAATAGCAGCAGGGTTACAATTGGTTTTATAGTAATTTGTTATAATTTTTTGTATGTAAAGGTTATGTTTGTGTTTAACTGGGAGTAGAGCAAATTTGGGTAAGGTGGTGTTAATAGATTAAGCAAATTATTTTGTAATTTTGGTCAAAAATTTCAAAAGAAAGTAGATTATTACCTAAGTCTTCAGTAAATTAAAGAAAAATAAATGGTCACTTAACTGTTCTCTGTTGTTGTAGTTGTTGAGCAAGCTGCTGTCCATTGGTGCTGCTACTGTTGGAGCTCCTGCTGTTTCCCTTGCTGTTCTAGCCGCTAGTGGCGTGCTGGTAGATTACTGCCCGTTTTGTTGACGTTGTTATGAGGTGGTTGGTACTCTGCCATCGTTGTTATTTTTGTTGTTGTTGGGGCTGTTACTGCCCGTGAGCCTTGATGTTGTTTTTTTTTTTTTTTTGTTATTTTTGTTTTTACACTGGTATTTAGCCCCAGGTACGCTGTTAATTATTTTTTGTTTTTTATTATTTTTTTATAGCACTTCCTGGTGTTTAAGCCCCAGGCACGCTTTGAATTATTTTTTTTTTTTTTGTTGGTTTATATTACCAAGTCGTACCTCCGGAGCCAGACTCAACTCCGGACGCAGGGCTGAAGGTGTCTTGTGCCCAGTACGCTTGTAGTTGTGTTATTGTAGTGATCAAGGGTTTTCAAGCACTTACAAGTGTTTAACTTTGGCTTCCTTGATCCTACCGGCTGCGCCAATTATGTAGGGTTATATTTTTATTTAGATTTTTCTTACCACCTTTGGGGTGTCTTCCTTGTTTTCAAGGGTCCAATATTGAAAAGCGATTATTGGGTTCTTTTATTTATTATATATTTATTAATGTTTTATTTAATTAATTTATTTGAATTTTCAATTTTCGGCCGTTGCCTCGACCTCTGGATCCCATCTGATCTCGAATCCAAAATGCACTCGCCTTTTATACTCTGTGGCAACAGAGATTTGTTAAAAAATATTACTTAAAAATTCCAAGAAGCCCAAACAAAATTTTGTATGCTTCAATTGGAATAGGATTCCCGGAAGTGTACACGAACTCTATTTGAACTAATTCCCGGAAGGAGAAATCATGAAATGCATTTAGTATTACGCATTTCATAATTTCAATAGTTATAGGGAATTGAATCAATGCACGACAAATGGACTTTCGTTTAATTTTGTCGTGCATATGATTCAATTGGATTGGGATATAAGTTACTTGGAAATTGAATCAATGCGCAACAAATGAACTTGTGGGCTAAATTTATCGTGCATATGATTCAATTGGATTGGAATTATAGGTAAGTGGGTGAGAGTAGTGATTTAGGATCACTACACTATATAATGCCATGAGAGAATTCGGCATTCCAAATAAATTGATACGACTTTGTAGGTTGACCATGACCAACGTAACTAGTCAAGTAAAAGTAGCGGGATTGCTGTCCAAACCAATGAACATCTATAATGGACTCCGACAAGGGGACGGTCTGGCCTGCCTCCTCTTCAACCTGGCGTTGGAGAAAGCAATCCGTGACTCTGGCGTTACAACAAGAGGGACTATTGTCACCAAGTCCAGCCAGATACTTGCCTACGCAGATGACATCGACATCATCGGTAGAACCGAATCGGCGGTACAGGAATCCTTCACCCAGATCGAGCAGGCGGCACAAAAACTGGGACTGCGCATTAATGAGGGAAAAACCAAGTACATGGTGGCAACTTCTGCGAAGAGAAGACCTGACGTTGGTCAAACTATCAGGGTAGTGGAGCACGAATTTGAAGTAGTGCAATCCTTTAACTACCTTAGGTCAATAGTATCAGCCGATAACAATATGGAAGAAGAAATACGCGAACGGCTGATTAAATCCAACAAAGCCTACTATGGTCTATCAAGGCTCTTTAAATCCCGAAATTTATCCAGAACATCCAAGCTACTACTGTACAAGACAATGGTCTTACCAGTACTCATGTATGGATCCGAGACCTGGGTGCTTAATAAAAAGCACTCTGAACTCTTGGCCGCGTTCGAGAGAAAGGTCTTAAGGAGAATTGTTGGCCCCGTATGTGAGGGAGGACGATTCCGGAGACGCTACAAGCATGAGTTGTACGCAATCTACCTTGAAGCTCATATTGTAAGAAAAATCAATCTCGGTAGACTCCGGTGGGCGGGACACCTAGCTCGAATGAGCGAAGAGGACCCTGCCCGGAAAGTCCTTTGTGGCAGGATGTATGGAAGGAGACAGCGCGGCAGACCTTGTCTGCGATGGAGGGATGGCGTAGACCAGGACGCCCAGAGCCTGGGAGTGCTAAACTGGATGACATCGGCTCGAAATCGGGACCGGTGGACAGATTTGTTAAATAAGGCCAAGACCGGATCCCGGTTGTAGTGCCGATGATGATGATGATGATAAAACCAAAACCTATTCGGTACCTTCGGTTGACAGGCAAATTCCAACCTTCCCACACCTGCACCGCAATCTCCCCACAGCAAAAACATTTCCTTCCCAAGGATAGTTAATGTTTTCAATGCATTATCTGGAAATGCCTGTAAAGAACTTTTCCTACAAGGGCATTCATACATGTATCAATGCATCTCTGCATTAGCGACCAAGAACCGAATTCCCAATTCGTGTAAATATTCACACTAGAGTTCGACTCTGGCGTCGCCCTAGATGCCATGCACAATTGACACAGATAGTATACACAACAGTCATTGTGTAACCATCTAAATTACTTTCCAAAGACTTGCAACTATTGATTCAGCTGCAAGCACTTCTCTCGGAAAAAACTTCTTTGTTTGAATCTTCAAACAATCACCAACGTCGCGCTTAGCCGCCGGATTGGATTCAATAGCATAAACATATGCAAACAAAAGAATCTGATTCTTCCAGTCGGCAGAGATACGATATATGATCTCCATTGTATAAAGTATCGCAATCCCTTTTAGCATCTGATGAGTGGCTGCTATTTACTCAACTGACCCTCATTACCGAACGATGCCTTAGGTCGCTTCTTTCTTTGTTCTGCATCCCTTGTCTAGGTTTCGTTTCTCTTTGACCTGCGAGCGTTAGTAAACAATCTGATCTCAACGATCGACTTCACGCGCACCACTACAGGACCTCACCAGTGAGATCCTCTTTCCTCGTTTTCACCACGAGAGGAACACTTTCTCTCTCGGGGAAACTCACCCCATTAGCGAGTCGGCTCTGCAGGAGCCGTTTATCGCAGAATCCTTTACCATCAGCCGAACGAGCCGGTCGACCGGTCTCCCACTCCTCGTCGCGCGCCGAGGATGCGTATATACTTCCTAATTAGTAGTTTCTACCGAGTCCGTGGGTCAGTGCGTTGTGTTAATTAAATGAGATATCACAAGTCGTAATAATTAGAACGGAAGTATTAAATTAAGTGTAAACGAAACAAAATTCAGTGGAAGTTTGTTATGTGTTTCTTTTAGAATATATCTAAATATTTTTACGCAAAATAAATACATCTTTATGGACAAAATAGCGCGTTTTATTTCTCCTGTTTTCCCTTTATTGGAGCGTGTCTTGTGACGAAGTTTTACTCCTTGTGCCGATGAACTCTGTGTGTTCAACAAGCGTTGAACACACCTTCCACGAACACCGGGTTCTTATTGTGTTGTGGGCAGGCGTCAGGAACAATGCGGTCTCCTGACGTGCACGTTGGTTCGGCGTTGTTGAGCTTCGCCGACTATGTTGAATGTCGTTCTGCAATAATTTTAAAAGTAATGGTGGGAAATGAGAATTAATACCTATATGGAATGCGCAATCCCGGAAATACTCCTTCTCATGGCGGCAATAAGAAATATGGTTGCTTTAGTTTACTTTTAAATAACTTTTATTTACTAGATTATTGGATTGGATTGGATTGTGGCTCCGTGCTCGTCAACAGTTAAAGTAAGAAGGAAATCACAACATAAAGATGGTTTTAAAGAGACAACCAACAGAATTCATAAATGTCAGCTGATTGCTGACATTTTTAAAGGTGATGCCACAAATTTAAATATTGCGAATTCGCCGGTTGTTTCGAATGCGAATCCGCAACATTCCGCCCGCCTTCGCCAATCATTGGCGAACCCGTTGGTTCCCGGGGACGGAGGCCCAGGGCCGTGGTCTTCTGGTAAGGCGGGGATCGGGAAAGAGCCGTCCGCCCTGGATTGGTGCCGACAAGTGCCCCGTCTCTGGAAGGTATCTACCGGTGGCCTGTGAGGCCGGAATGGTGAACCTGATGCGTCTTCTTCGATGGCACCGTCCGCAGTTCCAATGACAGGTACGGACCCAGTGCCTGTTGGGCTGAGTGAGGTACCGCCTCTGCTGGATTATAAGGCGTGCTTGTTGGCACGGATGCGGTTGAGCCCTTGATGCTAGGGAGCGCAGCCCGCCAAGCGGGGCATTGCTCTCTTGATGGGTGCATTCGCGGTTCGTGTTCGGTGCGCATTGTTCCGGGTGGACCAGTTCCTCTGGGTTGGAGTTGTAAAGTCGCACCACACGAGGAACGGCCATGTGTTTCTACGTTGGTCCGAACATCGGGACATGGGCTGATTTGGTCTGTGGGCAAGCGGCACTCTGGTCGGCGGCCTGCTGGTCCATACTCACTGGGAGTGTGTGCGGTTCTCGTCTATAGGCTGTCGGACTGAGGACCGCTGATGTCACAGGGGACTGTCGTTGGGCATATTTGCCTTGGTCGGCATCGCTTGCCTTAATGGGGGAGACTGGTCGAGCGCGAACGAAGCCTCGAGCAGTCTCGGGAGTTGGGCATCATTGCCTTGGTCGGCGTCGTTTGCCTTAATGGGGGAGACTGGGCCGAGCGCGAATTGAGCCTCGAGCAGTCTCGTTGATTTGGTATCCTCGCCTTGTTTGGCGGGTGTCTCTGCAGCAGGCTCTTTTCCTGGGCTATGTGCCTCACAATTCTTGGCATCTTTATTAGCTAGTGTCTTCTTTTGTTGTGTCGCTTTAGCGGCGAGGGGTGCTGCTGCAGTTTTCACTTCTTTCATTGCCCCTGGAGCCTTCTTGATGTCCTTGGAGGCGTTAATTGTAGGATTTGGAACCGTTTTCTTCTCAACTGCTCCTCCTGTGGCTGTCTGGCTTGCTGCAGCACCATCCTTGGCTGGACTTTCGGTGTCTGTCGTCATATCTTGGTTTATCAGATGGGACATCATCCATGATGGGGGTCTGGATCGGTGGCCAGGTGGCATACGCATGCCAGGTGTGAACGGAGTTCCTGGCCACTAAGGTGGTTGCGACACAAATTGCGGCGAAAGTCTGGGTGGTTGAATGACGATATCTGTCGCCGTCTTGGATGCGGTCGAACGGTCAGTGGTGAGGACGTTCCTTGTCTCATCAAACTTGGTGGCCTCTTCCAGATATATCTTCTCGGCTTTGCCGATAAATCTGTCCACGAAGTAGCGATTGCCGCTGGTCATCTCTGGAGTGGCCAGGCGTTCTATCTCCTCATGGTTCTTTTGGATGTCCTCCCATTCGATCTGAAGGTTGTGCTGGCGTATGTCCACCGAGAACAACGTTGGCGGCCCTCTCCTCAAGGTTGAGAAAGGCACAGGACATCCGCTTCTGGCAAGCGAACTGGGCGCTGATTAACTGTTCCGCCAATGTAGCCTTTGTCGTCTTCGACTTCTCTTTCATTCGGGCTGACATCTCCTTGTAAATTAGGTTTATCGATCTTGGCGACGGTTGGTCTTTGCGTCTGGGCGATGGTGTCCCGCAACCTTGACGTCGGTCGGTCCTTAAGTCTGGACCTTCTAGTATGCCGCGAACTTGAGGCGGTTGATTCTTACGTCTGGATCCGGTGATAGCGCCGCGAACTTGGTCGCGGTGTGGTTGTTAGGTAGCTGCGCTGGGGGCAGCTTCTATTGGCGCCACGAATTTGGTGGCGGTAATGTATTTGCAATTGAAAGCTTCTTACCTGTGAACCTTGCGGCGGTTGATCCTTACGTCTGGATCCGGGGCTGTACCGCGAACTGGGCGGTGGTAGCCGATCCACAGGTCTAGATGATGGGGCTGCGAACAGGGCAGCGGTAAATAATCCACAGATGGATCCCTGGTGGTCAATGATTTAAGAACTGGGACATCTGCACAAACTGGGGCACCTTTGGTCGAAGAATACTGCACAGGAGACGCTCTTCGGTGAACACTACCGGAATTACTCCTTGCGGACGTTAGATCGCCGTCGCAATAATTAAACGCAATGGAATTCCACGTTTCCGTTTGTATGAATTAACAATAACAAATTGAAGAACGTCCTCGATTGTGCCGCGAACTGGTCGCGGTGTGTTAGAAATATATATGCACTAGGGGCAGCTCCTTGATGCACCACAAACCTGGCGGCAGTAATGTAGTTGCATTTGGACCAAATCTTTCTTCCGCCGCGAACTTGGCAGCAGTTGATTGGATCCACAGACTGGATCCGGCTCGAAGGACCAAATTATGTTGTATCCAACAAGCGTGGAATACAACGCGGTCAAGAACACGATGGTGTCTCCTGGCCAAAGAGATTGGTGTGTCAGGCAAGCGCTGATCACCCTCGGTGGGAACACGATGGTGTCTCCTGGTATGTAAATTATCTTGATTCTGTACGGCAACACAGCAAGGGCGGCAGCAATTTGATTCCTGAAACCAACTTGATATTAAATGAAAAAAGTGACCGGAATACCTGATCAATTCGACTAAGAAACGATCCGAAAGCCCCAACAGTGAAACGCGGTGAAGTGATGGTTTTACTTTTAAGATTTATTCAGCGGATGGACTATATTTAATTGGATTATAAATCGTCGCAGCGATAGTTGATTGACATCCGTTCGTAATGAGAAAATTAACAAGAAGAAGTAAACAAAACAAAAAGTGATTGTCATTTGACAATCAAAAGAAATAATGCCAAAATGTCAGCTGGTTGCTGACATTGTTTACGGTGATGCCACAGCTTGAATTTAATTGCGAATTCGCCGGTTGTGCCCAGGGCGAATCCGCAACAAACTCAGTTTACTTTTCAGCGGAACATTGATTAAATTATGATGGAGGAAGAAGTGAACCTAGTGCCCGTGACAGGTACATACTTCATCATCCCCACACTTTTTTTATCAGTAGGGAAAATTGCCTTTGTAGTTTTTGGATTGAGCGCTAAATAGTTGTGGGATTATATGAGCCAAGCATTCTTCTTTTTGGTGTTCATAGAGGTTTTGATTTGTGAGATTGGATTGAAAAAAAGTGATGAGAGGTTGCTTAAGATCCAGTTTTTGGCTTTTGCATCGACATATTCGTCCCAACTATGCTTGCATGTCTAGGAACTCTTGCCAGCCTAATATATATATTTTTAATTGTTAATATTATTAATGACGTTTATCGATGAGAGGCTATCAATGAATATGATCGTTTTTTTTTATACAGATTTCATAGCTTAAAGTATTGCAAAAGCTTCACCCGTGAATTGTGAAATAGAACAGACCCTCACAATTAACAGAACCCATTTCCGTAACTACAGCGTATGAGGTTGCTGCGTTTCATTTGGAGGCATTTGTAAATAAAAAATACCATCCTAGTCTTTCGTGGTTCTCCTTTAACTCTTTGAACATTGTTTTGTATTGTGTTGTTTTTTATTGGTGTTTGATTTATTATAATCTGAGAGATTAGAAATGCTGGATTGACCTGGAAGATCCCATCGAGTTTAAGCAAAGTTTTAGTTTGCTTCCAATATTGAAGGGAATATATAGTGTTGCAGCCGGTTCCTAGGAATTTGTGTAGGCTCGAGGGTTTTTTTCTCAGCACATTTTTTTGGCGTCTTGTGTATTTTAGTTTAGTGCGACTATCACTCATTTATTGGCATAATTCAAGCAATATATAAGCTAAGTATATATAACTTATTATGGACAATTTAACAAGTCTCGGAAAAGGAGCAAATACCGGTGGAGAGACTTGCTAAATAAGGCCAAGACCGGATCCCGGTTGTAGTGCCGATGATGATGATCATGATATATAACTGCACAAACTAAAGAACGTAAGAACTATCTTAACTAAGCTTAACCTAAGGTAAACAGAACATATAAAGGCAAGAGTACAGGTAGCGGGTGGGGGCGGGTTAGAGAGGAAAGTGTAGAAAGCGCTACTTAAGATTGGCGGTGAGAATGGTTTAGGAGGCGGTGGTTGAGAGTATGGGTAGAGCGGTCGAAGTCGAACAAGATGGAGTTGACGTTTCTCAGCACCCGTGAAAGGGGTTCGTTGAATCCATAAGACGTCGGGTGAGGGGGAATGTAAAGGAAGCGTATTTCGAGGATTCGTGTTTAGAAAAATTAAGTTGACTAGGTAGGCGCAGTCCACCGAGCCGAAGAGGTCCCGACTAATGAACACTATGTCAGCCAGAACCCTGCACTCCTCAAGGGTTTTTAGGTTGATTAATTTGAGGCGGTTAATGTACGGGGGCAGAATTAAGGGGGTTTCGCATCCTAGCCCTGGGAAAGCGAACCGAAGGAAGCGATGTTGAATACTTTCGATTCTACGGATATGGGTTTTATCATAAGGGGACCATACCTGGCTAGCATATTTTAGCAGACGGATGAAAATAAGGTAAAGGGATCGAGATCGAAAATTCCTTAGACCATCTATTCACGAACCCGAGGGCAGGGTTGACTTTCCGGATCGTCTCGTCAATGTGAGAGAAGAAGTTAAGATCCCTGTCGCAAAGGATCCCAATGTCTCGAATAGTTTGGACAATGGTCAGAGGTTGGTTATGAAGGGAATACGGACGCGAGGACGAGTGAATACGCTTACGGGAAAAGCTTATAAATTGGCATTTGGCAATGTGAAGTACATAGCAATTTTTGTGACATCAAGCCGAGAAGCTGTCAAGGTCTGATTGCAGCAGTGCAGAATCAAGTGGTGTATATCTTGGTGTCATCAGCGTATAGGGACAAACAGAAATTCTTGAACTTATCAATGTCATTAGTTGCAAGTGTACACACAGAAACCCAATACTCCAATCATATAACTGATAACATGTACTTACATATAACATGTATATTTACATATAACATGAATACTCTACTTTGCTGTAGGCAAATGTAACATTAACATGCCTATGACATGTATGATGTACTCATGTAGCCCATAACCTAACATTTGCATGCGTGTGGCGTGTATGCTATACGCAATAATAGCATTATTCAATATTATTACACATAAGTTGCAGAACGCAACTCAAAAAGTTCTCACAATGAAACATAAGACGGTATCGCATAACATATGCCCCATACCCCAAAGAAAACAAAATAATTTCATGCATACATACCAAATTTATTCATTTTCGTAGATCGCATGCTATATGCCATCAAATTCTCACCACCTTGAGATGCATGCATTACTTATTCTCAAAACTAAAATTTCAATTCTGCAATTCCTACGTCCCACCCATTCCCATACCCATGTTCTAACATGCAAGTTGTAGCTACGCAACTCCTAAAATTCTAATAACCTTGATGATCATATAACACCCCATCACCTTCAAGGTAATTCCACCCAGGCACATGCATGCTATTTGCTATGGGCAAATTAGGCAAATCACGGCGTCACCGTGAATCGAAATTTTCCCATAGACTTTGAGTGGAACTACAGCCAGAGTAGGCGTAAGGTTGCCACCTTAGGATGACTGGCGGCAAAAAGTGCGACGTTGCAGTTCCCATCGTCGTTGGCATGACCTTCGACTGGGACTAGCGTCGGGTGGCTGTCTGGAAGTCAGCAATGACCCATGGGAAAGTATGTAAATCTTGATTTGGATTTTGGGTATAAATAGGGAGTTCCATTTGAGATTAATTTAATTAGTATCAGACAGCCAAAGAGTAGCACATCAACTGTACTGCTGAAGTCTGCTGAAACCTTGTTTAAACTTAAAACTTAAACTTAAAACTTAAAAACTTAAACATATAGAACTTAAACTTAAAAATAAAGAGAAAAATAAAGGATCGCACTGCGATTAAAAAAAAAAACTACAACCAGTGTTTCATTCGATGGTACGTCGGTTGATCCTTTGGGTAAAGTAACAGGCGGGTGCAAGGACAGCAAGCAAAGCACGACGAAGCCACCCCAGGTAATAACCCGTTACTATAATATTTCTAAGACGAACACCCTAGAAAGCGGCGTAGAAATCCGGAAGCCACCTAATAACAAAGAAGAATAGGAAGCTACAATCACAACTTACGGGCTAACAAGCCGGAAGCCGGTAAGTGTTGCTAATTCGATATTCAACACAAGCATAAATAAGAGAGCGCCCAGGTGGCTTCCCTGACGGACTCCAGATGTGGCAAGGAAGGTGTTGGATACCATGGACCTGAACCGAACGGAATAAAGTCGATCCTCTAGATAGGAAGGAATCCATGTTCGAAGCCGAGGGCGGATAATTTGAAGAGGATAAGATTGTGGGAGATTTTGTCAAATACTTTACTGAGGTCGGCTGAGACCATGTCGACCTCATTACCGTGCTCTAGTGCCGAGAGTGTAAAGGAAGTGAACTTAACAAGGTTGGTTGTAGTTGATCGGCCATTGAGAAAACCATGTTGCCTTGGTGAAATAAAAGATTTGTAACGAAAACTAACAGATTCATATAGAATGCTTTCGAGAATCTTGGGTAAGTTTGGCGAGGGGCGGTAATTCGCGACATCGTTTTTAGGACCTTTGTTGTGGACGGGGATGATGGGGGAGGTTTCCCAAATGTGGGAAAATATGCCTTGAGAGAGGGAGAGATTGAAGATCATTGAGAAAGGAGCAGAGAGAATGGATGAGCATTTCTTGAGGAGAATTGCAGGGATACCATCATGGGCCGGTGTAATCTCGTCTTTGAGTTGCAGTAGTTTACATTCAATTAAGGTCGGATCAACGGAGTTGTGGATAAGTATGATGGGTCAGCAGGAACAAAGGAATCATTAGTGAATGACTGAAATAAGTTGCAAAGAGATTAATAATAGTAAAAGGATCAGATGAGGTCTGGCAGTTTGGGGTAAACGATGTGAGGTAATCACCGGATTTACGTTTAAGATTAACGAACTGAAAGAAGATTTTGGCGTCATTTTTGAGATTGGTCAGAGTTTTGGTAATATAGCTGCTATAAACTGTCTGATTAGAAAACAAATTCCGCGTATTCGAGAATAAAGTCTTAAGGGGTATCTTTGGAGTTAAATATGACGAGGAGGCAGGACAATGTGGAGGAAGCTCCACAACCACGAATTGGAAGAGCTATACCGCCAACCCACAATTGTGACAGTAATTAAGTCGCGAAGATTAAGATGGGCCGGACACGTGGCGCGAATGGGCAACGATAGGACCATGCATAGAATTTTTGACGGTAAGCCAACGCGATAGGGACGGTCAGTACGGTCGCGACGGAGATGGGAGGACAGCATTAGGTTGGGCCTCGAGGAGATCGGATCGGATGGTCGAACGTGGAAGGAGAGCGCACAGGACAGGGAACAATGGCGGGGTCGAGTCGGTGAGGTCATGAACTTTCGGGTTCCTACAGGCCAGTAAATAGTATAGTAGCTCCTATAAAGGGTGTTATAAAGTTCCGTGAATTGGAGGTAACAGCTAAGAAAGTTGGAGTAGTCGGGAATACTTGGATTCCGAGAGAAAGTGAGTCGATGAATGAAGAGACATGCCTTGGCACCTACAATAGTGAGAGTAACCAAGTCGCGAAGATTAAGATGGGCCGGACACGTGGCGCGAATGGGCAACGATAGGACCGTGCATAGAATTCTTGACGGTAGACCAATGGGAAAGAGACCGGCCGGACGCCCGCGACGGAGATGGGTGGACAATGTTAGGTTTGACCTTGAGGAGGTCGGATCGAATAGTCAAGCGTGGAAGGAGAGTGCACAGGACAGGGAACGATGGCGGAGTCGAGTCGGTGAGGTCATGAACTTCCGGGTTCCTACAGGCAAATAAATAATAATAAAGTGAAAGCGGCGATTCTTGAGGGATGCATTTTTTAAATTATTGTGACGCATATGACAATCAGTACTAGAATATTCAAGAAAGTCCGAAACAAAGTACTAGAATGTTGTAGGAAGTACTGGAAAACTGGAGACTAGGAACAGTAGAACATTCAAGGCTATGGAACGGACGGAAACGAAACGCCGAATCAGAATGAGGAAACGGTATAAATACGTCGCACACAGATCATGGAGACAAGTTATAAGTAAGAAAGTGAAGCAAGCGATAAGTAAGAAGTAGAAAGTAAGCAGTCAAAGACGCGATAAGTACGGAAGCGATAAGTCAAGAAATCGTTAAGTGTACGGTAAAAGTAACGGTTGTTATTAACGGACTAATAAAGTGTTATATTAATTCAAAATCGATTTAACGGCTCTTATTTATTCAAAATAATTAATCCAGCAAACCCTAAGCTTGCTACAATTGGTGTCAGAAGTGGGATTAATTATTGTTTAAGTGAATAACTGTGTGAAAGTGTGTTGTGACGATGTCAGATCGGCATTTAGAGGATCTTCGCGTTCCTGAGTTGAAGAAGGAACTTCAGAACCGGAATCTGGATAGCAGAGGACAGAAGCAAATTCTTAGACAGCGTCTGCAAGCAGCAATGGAGGAAGAGAGTATTGATGTCGACACATATGTTTTTACTATTGGGCCAGACTGTCCGGATGGAGAAGAAACAGCGAGTCAAGATGGTGCCAATGTGACGGAGAAGAGTTCGCCACAGTTGGACATTTCAGAGATGTTCAGGATGATGATGATAAAGCAAATGTTGATGATGATGATATTAGTGCAAAGTTGGATGTCCAAAATTCAAAATTCGACGCACAAGCTGCAGATCTGAATGCAAAATTGGATGCCCAAACGTAGTGGATGAAATGAAATTTTCAACACTTTAAGGAAGAAATTCAGTCAAAAATTCGAAACGAAGTAGAAAATCTGGATCTAAAAGTCACCGAAGAAATAATGCGAATCGAAAAGAGACTTGAGTGTGTTGAGAAAAATAAGACATCGCCTAACAATCAACATGACTACAAAGATACAAGGATGCAACCGTCAACATTCGATGGAATGGGACCCTTCTCCGTATTTATACGTCAGTTTGACGCTGCGGCCAATTATAATAAGTGGTCGGATGAGCAAAAGTCAACATCACTGATCTTGTCACTCCGCGGGGCGTCTGCAGAATTGCTACAAACCATACTAGCAGAGAGGCAAACAGATTTCCAAGCGGCAAGAGACGGCCTTGAAGCTAGGTATGGAGACAACCACATGCAGCAGGTCTACCGCATGCAACTGCGGAGCAGAACACAGAAACCTGGAGAAAATCTTCAACAGTTGCAGGCAGACATTCAGCGATCGGCAAACTTGTCTTATTCAAATATGACTAAGGAATTTCGTATCGAGGTAGCAATGGATGCATTTATAAACGCACTACAAGATCGGGACTTGCAACAGGCCGTTCGTTTGGCAGGAAAGCAGATGACTAATGAAATACTGGCGTTCGCATTGGCATATGAATCTGCTAAACTGGCTACCAGGAGTGCATATAGAGTCCGAGAAATGTCCGTCCAAGAATGTTCCTGCCAAAGAATCGGGCATGTACAACGGAGAACCCCGAGACCTGTTATGAAGTGCTGGACATGCGGTGGAGTCGGCCACATCTCTGTTGCCTGTAGGAAACGTCGACGAATGAATGAAACATCGAGTGAGAATTGTTGTTCATGCGCTAATCATAAGAGGAGACTATCAACGGACCAACCTGAGGTGAAGAAGCACATTGTATCTGTCAGAGTACTAAATGCGTCCGAGGAGCCGGTCGCAATAAGAAAAGGAGAGTTGACCACAGAATGTGCACCCGTATCAATGATAAGCTCAATTCAGCAAGGGAACGTGCATAATAACGCTGATGCTCTATCAAGAAGACCATGTAAGCCAGATTGTAAACATTGTCATAGAGCGGAACAGAAAGAAGAGGCGTACGACCTGCGAAATGTTCAAGTAGAAGTACTAGATGGGTGGAGGAGTGATGCTATACGCGCAGCTCAACTTCAGGATGAAAATATGTCGCTAATCCTGGAACACAAAGAAAAGAACGAGTGGCCAACTTGGAACAATATTTCCGACAAGAGTGGAACATTTAAAGCATATTGGGCACAATGGAATTCCTTGCTGGTAGAAGATGGAATTCTAAAGCGTAAATGGGAAGCCGCGGACGGAAAATCCCATCGAATACAACTTGTAGTTCCACCATCAAAAATGAAGGATGTACTAACAGAAATGCACGACAGGGCCTTCGGTGGACATCTGGGAGTTAATAAGACACTTTCAAAATTATGATCTCGATTCTACTGGCTTCACAAAAGAGGTGACGTCGAGTCTTGGTGTAGGAAGTGCACAACTTGCACTGCGACCAAAGGACCAACAGCAAAACCAAGGAGCGCTATGAAGCAGTACAACGTGGGGGCCCCTTTCGACCGAATTGCGATTGATATATCAGGACCATTTCCAAAAACCAACAACAACAACAAGTACATGTTGGTCCTCATGGATTACTTCAGCAAGTGGGTGGAAGTCCTTCCAATTCCAAACTAAGAAGCAACAACTTATCAATAATTGGATCAGCAGATATGGAGTTCCCTGTGAGCTGCATTCCGATCAAGGGTGAAACTTCGAATCACAGATATTTCAAGGCATTTGTGCGGCACTGGGCGTAAGGAAAACCAGGACCACACCCTTACATTCGCAGTCAGACGGAATGGTCGAAAGGTTCAACCCCAACAATAAAAGAGTATTTATCGAAGGTCGTTAGTGATCACCAACGAGATTGGGACAAATATGTACAAACCTTTCTCATGAACTATAGATCGGCTAATCACGATACGACAGGCCATTCCCCAGCAGGAATTATATTTGGACGAGAGTTACGATTACCTGCCGATCTGCGATTCGGAATACATCCAGATGCCATAGATAAGACCGAAGACTACGTAGCTGAATGGAGAAATCGCCTCGATGAGATTCATCATTTGGTTCGAAAGCAAATCAAGGTGTGAGGTGACAGGATGAAAACAAGGTACGACGTTCGAGCCAACGCATCCGGATTTAATGCGGGCGATAACGTGTGGCTTTATAACCCTCATCGGCATATAGGAAGGTCTCCGAAGTTGCAGCAACCGTATAAGATTCTCACAAGAATTAACGACGTTGTCTATAGGATTCGGCGAAGACCGAACGCCAAGATGAAAGTGGTACATCGTGACCGACTGGCGACTTTTGTTAACCCAGAAGACCAGTGAACTTAGTTCGGGGCGAACTAATCTAGGCGGAGGGTAGTGTGACGCATATGACAATCAGTACTAGAATATTCAAGAAAGTCCGAAACAAAGTACTAGAATATTGTAGGAAGTACTGGAAAACTGGAGACTAGGAACAGTAGAACATTCAAGGCTATGGAACGGACGGAAACGAAACGCCGAATCAGAATGAGGAAACGGTATAAATACGTCGCACACAGATCATGGAGACAAGTTATAAGTAAGAAAGTGAAGCAAGCGATAAGTAAGAAGTAGAAAGTAAGCAGTCAAAGACGCGATAAGTACGGTAAAAGTAACGGTTGTTATTAACGGACTAATAAAGTGTTATATTAATTCAAAATCGATTTAACGGCTCTTATTTATTCAAAATAATTAATCCAGCGAACCCTAAGCTCGCTACATTATGATTAGTTGAGTAGATTTTCTTATTACAATAGTTCTAACGCGGAGTTTCCGATTGCTGAGAAAGGTTTTTATGAAGCTGCAAACTTTTGGACCAAATTTCCATTGCATTAGTTGGTTTAAAATTACATGGGGTCTGATTCTGTCAAATGCTTGTTCAAGTATCCAAGTGTAGGAGTGTATCCTGAGTCCCACAACGCCTTTTGAAAGCTGTTTAGTGGTTGTCTATAAGTTTATTTTCTCTTGTTCCAAGCCACCAAAATAAACGTTTAGAGACAACTTTTTTTCAACAAGTTCGAATGACGAGGGAGAAGGAATTTTTCGGTTTCCTTTGATAAATGTGTGGTCCATATTAGTTTTTGGAATACACACGTTAGTTGCTACTTTCCACGTTTGGGGAACAACTCCACTGTCAAAAATGTTGTGATATAAGGACAACAATCTGTTCTTAAAACAAGGTTGGACTGTTTTTAAACATTCGGTATGTTTTTCGATAAAAAACCGCGATAAGTCCCTTTGTCATTGGTCAACTCTTGTCATTGAGTCATGGAAATGAATTGCCCCAGTTATTGTTTGCAAGTATCATGTGGCATGCACTCGGTGCTGGCGGTGATTCAATATTAAATAGGTCAGCTCTTGTTATCATTTTACTCTATACGCTAAGCTGGCGCTAGAAGTAAGAATCGCATAATAAGCAAATTTGTATTTATGAATGAGTAATGATCTATAATTATTTGTGTAAATACTCCGACAATTTATAAATAAAATCAATCTTAACCAAACCTTTGTTTAGGCCCGATAATTGCGGCATTCTTGCCATAATCTTTTAGCCGGCTGTGCTTTGTTCAGCAACAAAAGGGAAGTCCGGTTTTAGACCGTTACAAATCAAAATGTATATCCTTCTTTCGATCAAACCATTACATGGAGATCCTACCTGCCGCATACCGTTACGAAATTTTGAATGTGGCGTAGGCAGGGGTGGGTTGTGCCCTTAAAGATATTTTGATCAGGGTTGGAAAATGATCACTTACCGGTCAAGTCATCGGAGACATCCCAGGATGATATTTGTGTAAGGTGTGGGGATGTAAGAGAAGGGTCAGTGTGGGAATATGCACATTGTGGGTCGAGAGGTGAGTAGGTCTCCCGTCGTTCAATATTGCAAGTTCGGTGTTGGCAATAAAGTTTTCAAAATCCTTCGGTGGTTGACGATTGGGGAGCCCTAAACAGGACTAAGAATTGAAATCGCCAGTTAAAACGATTGGGGTTGATATGTTATTTAATATGGATTCGAAGTTGAATATCAAATCACTGACTTTCAGTTATAAACACGGACACGCAAACAAACTAGCTACACTGCAACCAACAATGTCTGTCTTTTATATATTCGGTATTTAGCTTAGTAAAGTACACAAATTAATCTTATTTTAAGGATTTTGTATCGGTTCAGTACCGTGACGCTGTTTGCACCCAGAATGGCTCAATTCCGAGCGAGCGGTGCACCCACAACGGCGAGCTGGCAGGAACTGACCAAAAACCGTTGGTCATATTTGAAATGGGTGACAGTCCGATGGCGTCCCTAGGTGATGACGCATAGTACTGGAATGTTCTAGAAAGTCCAAAACAAGGTACTAGAATATTCTAGAAAGTACTGGAAAACTGGAGACTATGAGCAGTAGAAAATTCGAGTCGGAACGGACGGTAACGAAAGTTCGAATCAGAATGAGGAAAAACGGTATAAATACGTCGCACGCAGATCAAGGAGTAAGTAAGAAGTAAGCAGTCAAAGACGCGATAAGTACGGAAGCGATAATTAAAGAAGCGAAGTATCAAGAAACGGTTGTTATTAACGGACTAATAAAGTGTTTGCAAAGAGAATCGATTTAACGGCTCTTATTTATTAAAATAATTAATCCAGCGAACCCGAAGCTCGCTACAATATTTTGAAAATGTAATTAACGATTGTACATGAAGTTAATCCATTTCTAAGTGCTCTTACACATGTCAGGGGTCTGGGAGACTATTAATTCAAGGTGATTAAATTGCCAACAAATGTTTTTCTTTTATTAACAACCTTTGATTTATGGAGTCATTTGATTTTGACTCATAAGTGATCACGTTTGCTTTATCTAAAATTTAGCAAGGTATTTATCGGTTTTATTTGATAGCGTAATGCAGAGAATGACAAAATTGAATTGGCTCTTAATTTATGGTGTCTAATGATCTTGACTGATTGATCTTGAAGACTAACACTAATTTCGACATGTTTTCGTTTAATAAGAGATGGAATTTACTACTTGTAGCCAAATAAAACTGAGTATTATCATCTGTTGTCAAGATATTCAGGGAGTAAGCAAGCGGCCTTTGGTTTAATTCTATAGATGAGGTTTTGGTTCTAGAGTACTGTGAATCTAAGGATTAGGGCAAGTATAGATAAGATTCCTTGCTCCAAAAAGGTTTTTGTTTTTCAAATCGAGATGGGGTGTAAATTTGTGAATATGCGGAATTGAATTCGTAGAGATTAACGTCTCCATGCAATTAACTTAGTAAAAATTAAAATCAAAAGTAATAACAGAACTTTAATCTGTAAAGCAGTAAATAGTTGTCACCGTATGAATTTATTTTTATATTCATTTTTTTTGGGTGGAACGGAGAGAGATGTAGATCCATTAATAAAATTTTTAAATAATAATTAGCAAGTTTTAAGGATTTTTTAAAATTCTCTTGCAATGTTGAAAATTGCAGTGATAGTGTTACATACCAACATACCAAACCTTCCATCCTTTTTATTAGTTCATACTCCGGTGCAAGGCTTTTTTTTAAGCGAACTCAGTAATTGTACAAGAGTCGACAGTTGAACCTAGGTTTTTACAATCTAACGCAAGGCACAACTGTAGTGCTCTAAGAAGCCCCACCATTTCCCTCCCACATACACATTACCCACCTACAAAAATCCCATTCAAAAATTCCATTCATATCCCCAAATCAACATTGAATTCAATGTTAAGCAAACCGAACCAAACGATCAATTTTCGAACATTGTTTTCAAATTCTTAAAGTCCAAAAAGCACAATTCATATCTTCACATGTATGGTATGTGCAATTAACAGTTTTTAAAACCTAGAATCCTAAACCTAAAATGAACACGTTTCTAAACAAAAACATGTCCATTTGAACTGCCGACACACAATTTCGGCAATCTAAACATCACAATGCATACGTATTGTAACCAGATGTTTTATGACTTGCAAATAGACACAGGTTCCCAGATCCTAATTTCACACCCAATTCCCACGGATTTTGTATTACTCATCTGAAGTGCATGCAAACTCTTATCTGCATTAGCCAGACACAAACTACACCCCTAAAAGAATCGGAGATAAGTGGCGATGCGTCCGGTCCTCGAAAGAAAAAGATAAAAAGCTACAGATAAAATCTGAATCAAGAGTCGGAATCGACGAGTAGCAGACAGTTAGAAACGAGAGTCAGTAAGTAGCGTGGGTTAGGAGAAAAACTCCTCCAAAGTTATGAAGCTCCAAATATAAAATCAGTCTTTTAAAAAGAAGCAAGTTTGTGCCCTGTGTGTTGGTGTCGGGGAGAGTTGCGGTTGGTTGCGGCTGATGTCCAGTACTGGCGGTAAGATGGGCTGCGGTTGGTTGTGGCTAATTGACAGTAGTGGTGTCGTTGGCTGCGAGTGATTTGCAAGTGAATGACATTCCCACCAATTGTCCTCACACGTGGCATGTGTTACACGAAATTAGTGGGAAGAATTCGGCGTCGGTTTTGTGTTGTGTGTGAGTGAGACCCACATAGTGCTGCGTCGACTCCACAGCAATTCAGCCCTGACTTTCGCCTGTGTGTGGGCGTGACCGAGAATGCGCTTGACTTAATTAGTGGAAAAACATTCTCAATGTGAGCCTTTGCTTACGGCGACTGCATGGAGGTTATAGTTTGTGCTGAGCCGCCACAAATATATACATTATATACCTAAATTTTCTTACTTTATAAGCAAAAATATGATTTTCATCCCTTCACGGGAAAACACTAAGCGTAATGTCCACAATCCTTCTAAGGAAATATTGATGGGCTGCTCGGTGAATAACGCGGGTGCGTACCGTGCTCTAGTGCTGAGAGTGTAAAGGAAGTGAACTCAACGAGGTTGGTTGTAGTTGATCGGCTATTGAGAAAACCATGTTCTCTTGATGAAATAAAAGATTTGCAACGAAAACTAAGAGATTCGTGTAGAATGCTTTCGAGAATCCCGAGTAAGTGGGACAGTTTGGCGATGGGGCGGCAGTTCGCGACATCGTTTTTAGGACCCTTCTTGTGGGTGGGGAAGATGAAGGTATTGTTCCACGGAACTCGGCTTATATGCGCTCCACTAGACAATCCGACGGATCGCACCCGTTTGTGGTTCATCTCCCGACGGCGCGAACATCCCTGCATCAGAACTCGTTCCGTTACAGAGCGGGGAAGCTGTGGAACTCCCTTCCCGCGCGAGTGTTCTCGGAGCGTTACAACCTGCAACTGTTTAAAAACAACTGCAACAGTTATTTGATGGTATCTCGGGGCGCCCACTCGGCGCTATAGGTTCGCCTCTCCCGAGAGAAGTTTAATATAAAAAAAAGGAGGTTTTCCAAATGTAGGGGAATACGCCTTGAGAGAGTGAGAGATTGATGATGAGTGAGAAGGGTGCCGAGAGAATGGATGAGCATTTCTTGAGAAGGAATGCAGGGATACCATCAGTACCCAGTGTAAACTCGTCTTTGAGTTGCAGTAGCTTGGATTCAGTTAATGTCGGATCAAAGGAGTTGTGAAGAAGGGGCCCGAGGGAAAAGTTAGGTAGGTAGTTCAAGCATGACGGGCCAGGAACAAAGGAGTGATTAGTGAATGACTGATTGAATTGAGTGGCGAAGAAGTTAGCATAGTAACAGGATCAGATGAGGTATGCGAGTTTAACGTAAGCGAAATGGGGTAACCATCGGATCTACGTTTATGATTGACAAACTGGAAGAAGTTTTTGGGGCCATTTTTGAGATTGGTCTGAGTTTTGGTAAGATAGTTGCGATTGGAGCTAACAGTAAAGAAAGTTGGAGTAGTCAGGTATAGTTCGATTCAGAGAGAAAATGACCCATAACTTATTTCTTTTGTTATGAAGGGAGCGAAGCTTGTGATTGTACCATGGAGGGGAAGACGTTGATATTCTTTGTCTAGAGTAGGGAACGAACCGAGAAATAGAATAAAGGATTTCGGTATATAAGTGAGTGATGACATCTTTAACGGATCGTAGTTGAACGAAAGCCGGCCTAGGTAGTCGTTGATGAGGCGAAAATTAGCTTTATGGAAATCGTAGGCGTGGTAATTGTGAAGGGGTATGGACGGTGGCGAGTGGACTCGGAAGAAGGTCACGAGAAGAAGGGGTTGGTGGTGGTCTATAGATAGGACAAAGGGGCTGGGTGAGCCAGATATATTGATAGGGTCTGTTGTAACGATGAGGTCAAGCTGCCTACATAAAAGGTTTTGAATGTTGCTGATCTAACAGAAACAATAGTCGTCTAGTCGATCAATGAAGAGGCATTCCTTGGCCGAGGTGTGGTGGTAGGTGAAGTGTGAATGGTCGTCAGATAAAGGCTGAGTTGTGTAAGATTAAAATCTCCGATGATGATGATCTCGTCCTCGCAATTACTCAGCTCGATTATATGGCCGATAGCATTCAGAGCTAGCTCGTAAACTTCAATAGGCTGGGATGGCAAGATGTAGATGCACATGACAAAGATTGATTTCTGACGAAGAGTGATATTGACTGTCACAAAGTACAGTTTGAAGGAGGTAGGGAAAGCGACAAGTGAGGACTCGAGGCTGTTATGGATGGCGATGAGCACTCCTCGGCTGGGTAAAAAGTCAGTAGTATGTTTGACGAGGTCATCGCGGAAGATGGTGAACGAGGAAGGAAACAGTTCCAGGTTAGGAATGCTGGGGATTGTTTGTTTCGCTTAAAGCGAAAATGTTGACAGGTAGGGCATGGGAATTTTTCAGAGTGGATTGGGTGCTTGAGCGAAGATCTCTTATGGTCTGATAATAGTGGCTAAGGGGTGTTATACTGTGGGTTTTGGGAGGGGGTGGGGGAGGTAGGGGTTTAGGAACGAAAAAACTTGTTGAGGACGGCCTTACTACGCTGAAGATGTTCTAACGTTCTGGAGTGAACGAAGTGGCCGGCAGCTTTAAGGTCATTCGACACTTTATGAGGGGATAAATTGAAAATTACGTGGAATCCTACGAATAATTTGTGGAGACTGGGAAC
Organism: Microdon myrmicae; assembly: GCA_963931805.1. Taxonomy (NCBI): domain Eukaryota; kingdom Metazoa; phylum Arthropoda; class Insecta; order Diptera; family Syrphidae; genus Microdon; species Microdon myrmicae. The sequence goes on from OZ007496.1 coordinate 37,929,931, forward strand.
GTCAGTACGTAAACCTTCCTGTTGAATGTGGAGTTTGACACTGGTTTTGGTTTTGCCTTCATAGCAGACAAAATCGGATTTGTCGTGTAGATACGCTAGAAAGATTTTCATATGTCTTTCGGTCTCTAAGTTTGGACAGTGCATAGCGGCAATCAGATGTTTGGGAGGTAAGCTATTTTTACTGCGGGAGGGAAGACGGGGTTAAAAACGGGTTGAGATTGGTGGCTAGGGGTGACGGGGGAGCGATTTTCAAGGAGGAGGACCGCGATGAGTGGCTAGATTATATGGGGCAGTAGACAATTTGTAGAGCAGGGAGAGTAAAAAGGCTTGGAAAATGACTGGTGTGATGGGTTAATAGAATGGGCTTTGATGAAAGTGGTATATTTGTTTGAAGTTATTGAGGCGAAGAGTGGTATGGGGTGAGCAGGAGGAGTGCGGCTTGGGGGTTTTGAGACGTTGGACAGGATGGGGTTAGGGTTAAAAGAGAGTCTATTAGGGGGAAGTTTGAAGGAAAACTTATTTTTACGAGAGAGCTTGCGGTTATCAGTGTTTCATCTATTGGGGGAATCAGAGTTGTCTTGATTAGGTCGGGACGGTGCTAGTGTGGGTTTGGGGCGGGCAGTACGAGGAGTGCCATCGCGATTAGGGGTAGACATTGGCCGGTTGATAGATTAGGGGTGGTAGTGGGGTGTGGCGGGATAGCGGACTTGGAGGATCATCTGTGACGTGATAAAAATCGATGTTGGTTGGAGATCTTGTTGAATTACCGCGAGGGGGGTGGGGACCTTTACGAGTGGGGCTATTTTAATGAATAACGGAAGTGTTGATGTTAGTATAGTTTTTGAAAACGAAAAATTTACCCAGTTTAAGGGCGTCACCTGTCGGGTGATGAAATAGCCATTCATAGGGAGAGGGAATTTAAAAACAAAATCAGTTGAAGGCCTGGCTTGAGATCTTGTTGACGGTAATGATGTAATGATGCTGATTGCGGAATTTTTTAGCAAGAAGTTGGATACCCAGGAAGCATCAGCGTTCGTGGGGAGACCGGTGATAGTAAAAGCAGAGAAGTTGTTTTTACTTATTTTAGTGATCCTCTCATACCCATCTTCAAGGGACCAAGTTGATCGAAGATGGTGAATAGATCGGGCGGGGGTAGTCAGGAGTTTAGTGTTTGCAGGCGTAGTGTCAACCAAGGCGGAATCCCCATTTCCGTGAGAAGAAAATTGAGGATTGTTGTCTCGGTAGTAAAACTGGGAGCAAGTTGGATCTCGGGTTGTAATGAGTCGTTGTTTGACGCGGCGGAGACCTGTTCCTGATCTTCAACTGTTCGGACTGACAAGGACTTAATCACATCAGTTTGGTCGTTGGTCAGGACCCGCATAAGAGTGAGCTCGTTTCCCATGCCAATCATATCGTCGGCTAGTACCGACAGTACGGATAGTAAAACTTCCCCTTGACAAGAGTGGGGGGCATTGTAGGGAGAGATCAATATTTTTTGAGGCCACTTCCTCAGTCTGCTGAAGTCTAGTAGACCTTTTTTTTTTGATATAATATAAGATCTTCCGAGGTTTGGCTGAAAATTAATTTAAGCGTTTGATCGCAAGCAACACATGCGCCGACATTTGTCGCAGAAGAAAGTGAAATTACGCGAGTATTCGTTAATGTAGCAGGAATCCCGTTTCCCCAGGCCCGTGCAAGAGGGGTGGAACGATTTTCGACATAAACCTCCCCACGGCATTAATTTTGCGCCAGTCTCTGAAGCGGTGCAGTCCGGTTTAGCACCGTTTTCCAATTTGATTGGGGATTAAATAATGCTTGGCGCAAGGCTAATAACCTGGCCCAGAAAAACAGATTATTATGGGCAATTTAACAAGTCTCGGATATGGAGCGGATACCGGTGGAGAGACTTGCTAAATAAGGCAAAGACCGGAACCCGGTTGTAGTGCCGATGATCATCATTAAATAATGCAGAAAGGAGAGGAACCGTAGGGATAGGAAATAAAAAATCCAATAAGAGAGGGGAAGATAACGGAAAGAGACAAAAAGAAAAAGAAAGCCTATTAAAACGAATGATTGAGAAATGCGAAAGTCAACGACCTCGCCCGAGATTCAAAACCTTCTATCAGATAAGTTAGCCTCAAGCACTATTTACCCGAGCTAACCAATCACACACTATCGGCTGATTAAAGAATATATGATTGGGTAAATGGGCAGTAGATTGGGAATGGGGAAATTGTGTTTAACAAATAGATGCAATAAGTACTAGATACTTGATATCAATATTGGGAATACAATGTAACTAAATAACAGCAATACGAAACAATAAAAAGGGATGTCAAATTTAGATTATAAGGAGTAAAGTAAAAATAATTAAAATCGATTGTGAAATTCAAATGGCAGAAAACAAGGGTTTTCTTGTAACTAATATATGTACTACGAGGGCGGGCTGAAAAGTTTCCTACCTCAACGTGAAGATAGAGCACTCGTCAATAAAGCGTGGATGTAGTTGTGCATCTTTTGACAGTTACTCACCAAAATTTCAGCCATTTTGGACGGGTAGTTTTTATTTGAGTCGTTTGAGTGAGTCGATGGTTTTTGCTTTTTTTTGGAGCCGATTCCACCTTTGCAGTCCACTGTTTTGACTGTATTTTTGTATCGGGCGTGTAATGGTGTATCCAAGTTTCATCGACAGTAATTGATCGGCGCTAAAACTCGGACTTATTGCGCCTAAACTGCGCCAAAAGAGTGCGTTGGAAATGGTCACTCGAACACCTTTTTGGTCTAACGTGAGCAAACGCGGTACCTAACGCGTGGACAAATTTCTCATGCCTAAATCTTGATTTAATATGTGACAAACTCGTGCTTTGGACATTTTCATAGCCTCTGCTATCTCTCTCACTTTAATTCGGCGGTCGTTTAGCACCATTTGGTGAACTTTAACGATGTTATCGTCTGTTGTTGCAGTTTTTGGACGTCCCGAACGTCCATCGTCTCCCAAACTCTCTCGGCCACATTTAAATTCAGCTGCCCAAAATTTCATTGTCGTAAATGATGGTACAGGGTCCCCATACACAGAGTCCAACTCACATTTGATTTGCGTATGTCCTTTCAAAAACCAAAAAATTAAAGACAGCTCGATACTCAACTTTGTCCATTTTCACAAAAACACACATCGACTAACTCAAACGACTATCAAATAAAAACTACACATCCAAAATGGCTGAAATTTTGGTGAGTAACTGTCAGAAGATGCACAACATATTCACTTTTATTGACGAGTCCTGCTATCTTCACCTTGATGTCGGAAACTTTTCAGACCACATATTGACCAATATCCCGTCGGGGAGCCTTTGGCGCAAGACTAATGACGTTGCCCGGAAAAAACAAATCATTATGGAAAATTTAACAAGGGTCAGGATTTGTTAAATAAGGCCAAGACCGGTCCCCGGTTGTAGTGCCGGTGATGATGATGATTGACCAATATACATCAATACCTCCTTTCCTTATCTACTTCCTCTCCATCCGCTCGCACTGAGGTCTGACATTTAAGGGTACTTCAAAATCCCCTTTTGTGTGCGCGCATTAGTGTAAAAAAAATTCAATATGATACTTCCTATTGAATTATCCTGTATTATCTATTCAAGCAAATTAATCATATTTTCTTTTTAAAAAACAACTTCTTTCAATACCTTCAACATTTGTCCGATGAAAAAATAAAAATAACATCATCTAATTGGACTACTTTAGCGAAAACTTTATCAAGACTAATTGCACGGTAAACACAACAGAAAACTAATTGAAGATGATTACTTGAATGTAAACTGGAGTGAGCACCAGCGCCTCTTTTGATCTTCGTTTGTAGTGTGGCACAATTAAATGATCGATGATTATTATTCAAAACAATTAAGGAACTTGCTCCAGAGTGAAATCACGGATCCGTAGATACTGAGTACCAGCGATATCAAAGTTATCACACCGATCATATGCAAGAAGTCTTCAGGTACTTGCGACTTGAAACTCCTCGATTCATATCCATAATATTGGGCTACAAGGGCAACAGTGAAAGCTGATATTCCAAGAAAGTTGTGCAGGGTTTTGCTGAGTAACGGCGTTAGTATGATGTTTAAATTTTTCGAATATAAGGCACTTAATCCTGAGACCATGCCTAAGGAGCAGAGTATCAAGGCTGAAAAACCTATTAGATTGAATAGGTTCAGTGAGATGTTTTTATCGTACAAAATTATTGGAAGGTTTACCCAGTTTCCCATGAGTTGTGACGAAATGAACCGGCATGCGACTCATTTCTACAACACCACCAGCAATGCCCAAGGCACCTCCCACGCCTTGTAGGATCCAGTGAATCGTTGTTTTTTTTGGCCTTCTGAATTGGACTGTAAATAAATTGCCTGTGCAGTGTGTCATCACTCCTTCGGCCATTAAAAATGAAAACTAATAAACATATAGTTTGTTGGGTGACTTGAAGAGGTTAATCCACTTACCCCTGTGGAACATAGCCACATGTGTAAGTTGATGCCCCGCAGTCCATTGCGGAGGCATGTCCAACTCAGATATATTGTTACAAATCCAATTAAGAATTGGTTGAGGAGGTACGACACGTTTTCGCAGTAACTCCAGAAGCCTCGTCTGCGATCGCTAACAACATCGATGTCAACAGTGATCTTCTCTTCGGTGACTTCTTTGATATCCATAGCTCCACTGCGCCACTGGCCTGCTGAACACTTACTGGCTATAAGTGGCGACTGAGTGCGGGACTGGACTTAGGCGGGTCGGTCTATTATATGTAAGAGATAAGATTGACCGGCATACGATATCATATTCAAGGAAATTGGATACAAATAGTCACTATTCTCATCGTTAGGGTGTAATGTATATACCATAGTAGGATGATCAATTGTGGAGCTAAGTAAATGAATGCGCAAAGGAATAAGAATCGAACTAAGTAAGTAAGAAAGTGAAAGTAATAAATATCCAATACTTTGATCTGATAAAAGTTGTGAAGTACGATAACACATTAAATGTTTTTCATTGCCTGGAATCAGAAATTTGAATTATTAAAGTAACTTCAAGGTTTTCGGCCATCATTTGCCAAACATTTGCCACCAATAATAAATTAATCAAGCACCTTTTAAGAATATTATCCAAGGTATATTTTTCGACTCATTGGGTATACCTTTTTTTTTTTTATTTATTTATTATTTATTACAATGTAAATAAATTACATAGCAACTTAAATCTAGTAGCTCTAGTGTAGCGATCCTAAATCACTACTCCGATCCAAATCCCCAATATTACCAATAATCCCACCCAAACCCCCAATACCTCCCATAATCCAAATCCAAATTCCATATTGAATCATATGAGCGATAAATTAAACCAAGTTAATTCGTCGCACATTGATTCAATTCCCAATAATCCTGACATCATGAAATGCTTAATTCAAAACGCATTTCATGATTTCTCTTCCGGGAATTTATCCAACTAAACGTTTAGTCAATTCCCAGAACACAAGTCCAATTGAAGCACACAAAATCTTGGGTGTGCTTCTTGGCATTCTTACATTAAAAACGTTGACAAATCTCAACGACTAAAGAATAAAAGGGCAGTAATTTTCAATTTCACGATCAGTCAAGGTTCCGAAGGGCGAACCGCTGGTCATCCGCACATCAGTCAAGATTCCGAAGGGGGAACCGCTGGTCGTCAAACAACAACCTAAAGTAAATCAATAGAACCCAGGAGCTACGACAGATAGCCAAGCAATTTTGTAGTGCTCCAAGAAGCCCTACTATTTTCCTTCACATTACATTTCCTCCCACATTACATTTTTCTCCCATATTACATTTGCCTCCCACATTACATTTTCCTCCCACCTATAAGAAAATCCATTTGATATTCCAAACATAGCATTGTAACCAAATCGAACTAAACGTTCAAATTCTCATTTACTGAATTCACATTTATTTACTCAATTTAATGCCTTTGTTCGATTCAATTTCCTAAAATCAAACAGCATAATGCATTATTTTCTCAGGTATGCTAAAAGCAATTAGCATCTAAAAAACCTGCAAGATCCAAAACCTAAAAGTGCATGTGTCCAAACAATGGCATATCTATTCGATACGCCGACACACAATTCTTGCAATAATAAACATCCAAACGGATACCAGATGTTTTATGAGTAGCTAATAGACACGAATTCCCAGATCCTAAACTAACAACCGATTTCCACGGATCTTGTGCTACCTATTTGAAATGCACGAAAATTCTTGTTTGCATTAGCCAGATGGCTAATACAAATAAAAACCCCAATAAAGGATCAAACGATAAGTGGCGATGCATCTTGACCTTCGAAAGAACATAAAGATATTTGAAAATTAGAATTTTGAAGTGAGAAGGTGACTTGACTGGAGTCCCTTGAAGATAGTCTGGGTGTAGTGCGCATCAGGAGAAGACCTCCTCAACGAAAAATAAAATAAGTTTAAGGTTTAATGTAAACAAAAATCTGTTCTAAACTAAAAATAAAATCAGTTTTAGAAAGTGTATTGCGGTGTATAAAGTGTATTGTTTTTGCGAGTGTTTAGCGTGTTTAGTACGCGGAAAGTGAAAGAAGAGATCGACACATCCATGAAGGACAACTACGGTAGCCCACTCTTCCCGGGGAACCGGAAGCACGGTGGTGCACCCAAAATATTACAATTTATCTTAACCTTAAATATTGAAAATAAAACAATAAAACTAAGCAAAGAGTTAGTGGTTTCATTCCCAAACCAATGTACCAGGGGAAACCCCAGTGGATCCTTGAAGGTTGAAAACAAAACAATAAAACTAAGCAAAGAGTTGGTGGTTTCATACCAAAACCAGGTGTACCAGGGGAAACTACTAGGGCGCACCTTTGCCACCGATGCACTCGCAGGAATAGAACAACTACAAACGGGGGTAAGCCATCTAATCCCCAAATTTAGAAAGATAGCACCTCAACACGAGGAACTAACAGGTCAATTGTAAAGTCCCCGGCCTGACACATAGACGGCGGCACTAGAATTAAATCCATATGATTTTTAGTTAGCCCTAACCTTCAAAAGTGTATAAATTTGACAGATGTCGGATCATTAGTTTGTGAATTATAGTATTTTGAGTGAAGCAACTTCTGTTATTGTGAAAAAAATGGATAAAAAGGAATTTCGCGTGTTGATAAAATATTGATTTTTGAAGGGAAAAAATACAGTTGAAGCAAAAACTTGGCTTGATGACGAGTTTCCAGACACCGCCCCAGGAAAGTCAACCATCAAGGATTGGTATGCTAAGTATAGACGTGGTGAAATGAGCACCGAAGACGGTGAACGCAGTGGACGCCCAGAAGAGGTTGTTACCGACGAAAACATTAGAAAAATCCACAAAATGATTTTGAATGACCGTAAATTGAAATTGAATGAAATAGCAGGCACTTTAAAGATATCAACTGAACGTGTACATCAGATCATTCACGAATATTTGGGTATGAGAAAGCTCTTTGCAAAGTGGGTGCCGCGCGAGCTCACTTTTGACCAAAAACAACGACGAGTTGATGATTCGGAGCAGTGTTTGGAGATGTCAAGCGTAATAAACCCGAGTTTTTGCGTCGATATGTGACAATGGATGAAACATGGCTCCGTCATTTCACTCCGAAGTCCAATCGACAGTCATCCGAGTGGACTGCACACGAAAGCGTAGAAAAACGCAACAGTCGGCTGGCAAGGTTATGGCGTCTGTATTTTGGGATGCGCGCGGAATAATTTTCATTGACTATCTTGAAAAAGGAAGGACCATCAACAGCGACTATTACACAGCGTTATTGGACCGTTTGAAGGACGAAATCGCCGAAAAACGACCGCATTTGAAGAAAAAGAAAGTGCTGCTTCACCAAGACAATGCACCGTGTCACAAGTCAGTGAAAACGATGGCAAAAATCCATGAATTGGGCTTCGAATTGCTTCCGCATTCTAATAGGATATGTTTGGATGTTAAACTGGAGTTGGAACTGCAAATATGACAGGTGGGTGGGTTAGTTTTGTTGATGATATGCTGGTTGGTGATAAGCGTGTATCCAAGGCGTAGACGGAGGAAGCATTTGATTTTTTGCACTAACGATGTTGTCGGGTAGATGGTTGGTTCTCGTTTGTTATTTATTGTTGTGTAGATGTGATTGTATTTTATCCATTCCAGGTTTTCTATCTTTTGAAATTCTATTTTAAAGTACCTATCGATGTCTTTATTGTTGTGCACATAGAAGGTGGTTAACGGTTCTGTAGCGGTTCCGCCAAACCGTGCGGTCTACTTACCTGAAAAACCCCCATAACTACTACCCTACTCCCTTAAGTTTGCTAATGCAACAGTATTAGTACCTAACAATGCTGCACGCATTTAAGAGATCAAATCTATGATCTTTAAGTCCCTGTAAAGAAAACTTACCTTCATGCATTCTCTTCGCATATCATTGCTCCTTAAGATTTCTTCATTGACTTACCAGGAATTTCCAATCAATTTCGGCATCTACGTCGCCAGTCAAATTTCCTTAGACAAATTCCTGTAAACAAGATAATTCGGATTGCATTCATTGTAACCGTCATGACAGGGACCATAAACATTGCCCCGTCTATTTCCCCAGCCGCGTCATGTATCCTTCCATACACATTGCCTGGCAACCTTTTTTGTTTGTCTTATCAACAAACAACCCAAGCAGCTGCATATAATTAGCGCAATAGACGCAGAAACTAAATTCTCCAGCATTTCCTAATGCAAACATGAACCCGGTTTCTACTGCAGCCAGAGATGCCATAAACATCTAATTTGCTTTTAGCACCTTTTTCTCCCAACGTCGAAAATAGCGACGAGGCATCGCGTAAACAATGACCCGCATTACCAACGGCGCATTTGGTCATTTTTCCCTTTTGTCTTTGCTGCCTGCCTGTTTCGTCGTTCCACTGCCTTCGAACACGTGCAATTACATTGAATCTGTTCGATCGCGCACATATACCACTGCACCAAAAAGATCGCATTTTCTTAGTGGTCACACCCTTAAGAGAAAAGTTTTTCTCTCTCTTCCTTTTTTTTCCTTAGCGAAATCATCTCTGCATGAGATGATGATCGTGGAGTCCTATTACAACCACCGTTCGCGACGGTTGGTTCACTCCCACTCTCCGCAGGCAGCGGAGATGCGTAAATTAAATTTCCGAAGTCGAGTGGGTAGTTGTATATGTATAAAATATCACTGTCGTTTCTTGTGCGTATTGACCCCGTAAAATCTGTGTAAATCAAAGTACTTGGATACCTCCAAACCAAATGAAAGTATTAAGGAATAAACATTTAACAATAAACTAAATCCGCGTGTTTAATTTTCCGGCTGTAGTTCCTGAAGTGTTTGTGTGTATTTCCGTTTCTTTCCTTTGTTGCAGTTTCCACCAATATATTTGCATCGTACTTTTCGTTTCTGGGCGTCTATTGTTGTCAGTGTGTTTGGTGATTGTGATTGTTATTTTCGGCGGACTTCCTAACAATCGTGAAATTGTATCGGTGGAACAACTATGATGGAGGAAGAAGGGAATCTCGTGCCCTTGTTAGGTACATACTTCTTCCCCACAGTTCTCTTATAGCCAATTTGGCAGCGTTGTCGGCTGCTTCGTTGCCCCTTATCCCACTGTGACTAGGAACCCAGGGCATTTTGACTTTGGTTTGCTTTTGGATTAGCTTATCCTGGATCAGATTGATGACTTTGATTTTGTTGTTTGTGTTTTAGATTGCTTGGATGCTGGATAGGCTGTCGGTGCAAATTAGTGTCTCCTTTTTCTCCACTAGTTTGATTGCTTCGAGGACTGCTGTTGCTTCGGTTGAAAAGATGGAACAAAATTCGGGCAACAGTCCTTTTTTTTAGCACTGTATTATTATTGTTTTTCGGCGCAAGTTTAGTTTAGTTTAGTGAGGGCAGAACCCTCGTATATTCAGCTTAGTACAAGCGGTAAAACTTAACAATTATCTTAAAACTATATATAAGTATATAAACTATTGTTAAAAAGAAAAGAAAGGGGGGGGGGGGGGGGTGCTAGGTTTATCCATCAATTATAACTCATTCATTCACTCCGCTTAGTACAGGATGTAAGAGTGTAGACGGGAGTAGGCGTGATCAGGAGGGGGGAGAGAGGAGATGTAGTTTGAGAGCAGTAGAGGTAAAGTTGAAATCGAAGGAGGTAGGGTGGGAGTTTGCCCGCCGCAGCATTCGCGAAATGGGTTCATTAGAGCCATACGAAGTGTAGTGGGTAGGCTGATAGAAGAGATGAGGGTTTCGCAGGTTACGGGGGTTAGTGTGAAGTGGAATGATGGAGATCAGGCTTGGGCAGTTGATTGTGCCTGAAAGGAGACGGTGGATGAAAAGGATATCGGCATGAGTTCTGCGCTCCTCAAGTTTGTTGAAGTTGATCAGATGGAGCCGGCTTGTGTATGGGGGGAAAATCCGTGGGTTCGCCCAGTTCAGTCCGCGGAGGGCAAAGCGCAGAAAACGACGTTGCACACTTTCGATTCTGCGTACACGGGACGAGTAGTGTGCAGACCAGACCTGACTGGCGTATTCAAGAAGGGGGCGGACGAAAGCTATGTAGAGAGAACGGGAAACGTAAGGATTCGAGAATGCTTTAGACCACCGTTTCACAAACCCAAGGACAGAGTTGGCTTTAAGAATAATATCATCAATATGCGGGATGAAGCTAAGCCCCCTGTCAGATAAGATTCCGAGGTCGCGTATCGAGGGTACGGATGATATCTGCTGGTTTAGTAGGAAGTACGAGCGTGGGGGGGCAGGGGGACGTTTGCGGGAGATGGTGATGGAGTAACATTTGACAACGTTGAGTTCAAGGCAGTTATTACGGCACCAAGTTGAGAAGCTGTCGAGGTCCGCTTCGAGAAGTGAGGAGTCGAGAGGAGAGATGATCGTTTTGTAGAGTTTGGCGTCGTCCGCATAGAGGGAGAAGGATGAGTATTTAATAATGGAGTCAACATCATTGATGGTAAATATTGCTCAACTATTGTTACACACTTTAGTATAGTGGTTAGTATACCCGCCTGTCACGCGGAGGGCCGGGGTTCGATTCCCCGTCGGGGAGCCTCTGGCGCAAGACTAATGACCTTGCCCGGAAAAATCAAATCATTATGGAAAATTTAACAAGTCTTAGGACTTGCTAAATAAGGTCAAGACCGGTTCCCGGTTGTAGTGCCGATGATGATGATGATTGTTACACACTTTATTACATCTCTTAATTCAAGGAGAAATATAAAAACAAGGAAACGACTAAAAATAAAAGAACAACGTTAACTGAAAATTACAACGTGTCACACACACGACTGCTCTTGAAGAGGTTCTGTCTTCGACTCCTATAGACACACTCTCTCTCTCCATTCCCCGTCATCTCGCTACCTTTCGAAAACAATCATTGCCATTACTGTCCCTTCGAAAATCAACTTCTTAACGATGCAGGTTTGTGCAACCGCTAGTATTTAATTGTAAATCAAAAAGTGGAATGTGAATTAAAATGCATTTGGTATAATTCAATATTTTATGTTTTGTTCTCTGTGTTATATATGCAATTCAAAACGTATGTTTACCTTTAATTTTCCGCACTTTTATTTTATATTTTATATTTTCTTCGGAGGGGCAATGGCGGTGTGGGAGATTAGTTGTTTGACATGGACATGGGTTTTCACCTATCACCCACAAACGATTTCCTCACGAAAATTGTCTCCAAAAACACAAGCACCGAGAGGAAAGATAAATAAATTTGACTCGACAGCGTATGTGTACGCGACGGGGGTTGCAATCTGACTCCTCGGTGCAATCCACATCCGCCGTTTTTCTTCTTAGCTCTCTTTCAACGAAATTATAGACCCAATAAATCGATTAAAAAACAACAAGGCTCCCGGAGTCAACTGCATACCGGCAGAGCTTATGAAGCACGGCGGAGAGCTCAAAGGATCCACCAGCTAATTAAAACAATATGATATAAGGATTCACACCGGAAGAATGGAAAACCTCAATAGTCGTCCCCATCTTCAAAAAAGGTGACAGATCTGACTGCGGAAACTACAGAGGAATATCATTGCTCCCAACCACGTACAAAATACTAACAAATGTTATACTGGTGAGAATCACACAGTACGCAGAAGAAATACTGGGAAACTAACAAGACCCCAAGTTCGTGTATCGAGGGTACAGATGATATCTGCTGGTTTAGCAGGAAGTAGCAACGTGGGGGGCAGGGGGGCGTTTGCGGGAGAAGGTGATGGAGTGACATTTGACAACGTTGAGTTCAAGGCAGTTATTACGGCACCAAGTTGAGAAGCTGTCGAGGTCCGTTTGGAGAAGTGAGGAGTCGAGAGGAGAGATGATCGTTTTGTAGAGTTTGGCGTCGTCCGCATAGAGGGAGATGGATGAGTATTTAATAGTGGAGTCAACATCATTGATGGTAAGGATAAATAGGAGGGGACCTAGATGGCTGCCTTGCGGAACCCCTGACGTGGGAAGAAAAGGATTGGACAGGGAGGATCTGAATTTCACACGGTAGGATCGACCTTTCAGATAAGAAGATAGCCACTTGATCAATAGGGGTTCGAAACCTAGGGAAGATAGCTTAAAAAGGATGAGATTATCGGAGATTTTATCAAAGGCCTTGCTGAAGTCCGTGGTGATTACATCGACTTCGTTGCCGTTTTCTAAGGCACGGAGAGTAAGGGATGAGAACTCGACCAGATTCGTTGTGTTCGACCTACCCGAAAGGAAACCATGCGGGTTGTAAAGAATTCCTTCGAACAGTTTGGAGATATGAGACAGTTTGGCGATGGGACGGTAGTTGCTTATATCGTTTTTAGGTCCCTTTTTATGTATGGGGGTGACGTAGGAGGATTTCCAAATACTAGGGAAAATCCCTTGTGAAAGGGATAGATTGAATATCTTTGATATCGGGAGGGAAAGAGAAGTGGAACATTTCTTTAAAATTACAGCCGGGAGTCCATCCGGCCTAGGGCTGAACTCGTCTTTGAGTAAGTTTAATTTCTCCTCAACTACGTGACGCTGAATAATTTGTGGGGTGAAGGGGCCGAGGGAGAATTCGGGCAAGTCTTTGAAGTGAGATGGATTGGGTTCGAAGGAGATGTCTGTGAAGGGTTTATTGAAAAACGAAGCGAATAGATTGGCGATAGTTAGGGGGTCGGTTGAAATAGTCGAGCCATAAGAAAGGGAGTTAGGATAGGCGTCGGATTTACGTTTGTAATTTATAAAATGGAAAAAAGATTTGGGATCATAGATCAAATTGGATTGTGTTTTTGTGAGGTAGTTGTAGTAGAGGGAGTTGTAGAGCTCCGAACATTTATAAAAGGAACCGAGATAGTTGGAGTAGTTCTGGAAGGAACGGGTTTTGAGAAAAATGTTCCACATGTTATTTCTCTTGTTCCGAAGAGTGTGGTGTGCGGTTGTACCATGGCGGCGATGATACCGATGACCTATGACGAGAATAGGGCACATATAGGGCGATGGCATAGTAGATCTCTTTATAGAGAGTGGCAGTAGCCTCTTCTAGACCCAAATGATCAAAGCGAAACGTTGTTTTGCTAAGATGCACATTTAGACGACGGAAGTTAGCTTTGTGGAAGTCGTAGGAAAAGCAGTCATGAGGTGGAAAAGGCTGGGTTTCATGATCAAGATATGGGGATAAGAGCAGCGGGGGGTGGTAACTATCAATGGTAGAGAGGGCGTGGGGACTAGGGGCAACTGAGGACATGTGTGGGTCTGTTGTGAACACGAGGTCAAGTTGTCTCCCCATATGATTTGGGATATTTCTTATTTGATGGAGGCATGAGTCGGTGAGATCTTTTATAAAAATACGTTCCTTGGAACTAGTGGGGTTTGAGACGTGGAAGGCTTGTTCGTCAGCCAATGTCCTTTGGAGATGGGGGAGGTTAAAATTGGCAAGAACGACGATATCGTCTGTTGAGGTGCTTAACTCTGTAAGGTTATCTACCGCCTCTATTGCGAGTTTGTATGACGCGGTGGGTCGAGAGGGAAGAATATAGAAACATAATAAATAGAGACTTAGGGCGATTGTCAATTTTAATAGCGACGTAGTCTAGATCTGGAGAAGAAGAGATGGCAATTAGAGATGAAGTGAGTCTGTTATGAGTGGCGAGCAGCACTCCATGGCATGGGGAGCTGGGACGTCGTCATCGCCAAAAATATTGAAGGAGGGGGGGAATAGTTTAAGACTACTGATACTAGGGATAAGGTTGGTCTCCGTCAGAGCATACATTTGGAAATTGTTCCAATTTGTTCGGTCAGATTGGAACTTGGGGAGGAGTTTGATTTTTTTCTTATTGTCGTTGCTAGTTGAGACAGAGAATTTAATCGGGAAGTGATCGCTTCCATGCAGATTGTCTAATATTTCCCAGTTAGTTATGGGAGAAAGTTGAGCTTATATTATGGAAAGGTCTACGTTTGTAGAGGTTTTGTGTGTGGAAAAGTTGTTGGTTGGCTTGCCGTTATTCAGTATTGCCAAGTGGGATTATAGCAAAAATTGTTCAACGATTTTCCCTCTTTTGTTTGTTGTTCGTGATCCCCATATTGGGCTCTATGCCTTGAAATCCCTCACTAGGAGGATTGGTGCGTGCATGTTTTGAATTATGTGATTCAGGTCCGCTAGATTGAATGGTTGGTCGGGTGGGATGTAAATTGAAATAACAGTTAAACTTAATTTACCTGTAAGTCCGATTGCGGTAACCGAGAAAGGGGAAGTAATGTTGAGGTGTCTATGGTTAAGGGCCCTATGTATTAGTATACCGGACCCTTGTTTAGAGGTATTGTTTCCTATGTGGTTACCTATGAGGTTGTTGAAGTAGGCTATATATTCCCGAGCAACTTTAGCATTTGAGGACTGGGGTAAGTGGGTTTCTTGCAATGCTATGATAGCTGGTTTTAGTTCCTTTATGAGGACCTGTAGTTCGTGGTAGTTATTCCGGAACCTATTCAGGTTCCACTGGAGCATTAAAGATCGTTTGGATTGTTGTTAGTGTTTTTTGTGGTGTTCAAGGTGGGGCAGTCAATATAACGGTGGTTGGTTAGCTGTGGTAGTGGCATCGTAAACTCATTGTCACTTCCTAAGAATCTAGTGGAAGAGTTGCTATGCCTATGCATATGAGTTTAGTTCCAGCGAATCCTTGCCGTATAAGCTAAGTTGGATTCGTTGGTTGTGTATACCAGGAAATTGAAATTGCTTGGGTGCAAGAAAGGGGTATCGTCTAGATAGAAATGTTAACCGAGATAATTTCGGGGGAAATGTGCGCGGTTTAATCGGTTGGTAATGTTCCGTTGAGGATTTGGATATACGCTTGTTAAGGCATATGAACTTCGGAGAAATGTGTGCGGCTTGGTATACTTGCTAATGTTCCGTTGAGGATTTGGATATACGCTTTGTTAAGGCATATGGACTTCGGAGAAATGTGTGCGGCTTGGTATACTTGCTAATGTTCCGTTGAGGATTTGAATATACGCTTTGTTAAGGCATATGAACTTCGGAGAAATGTGTGCGGCTTGGTATACTTGCTAATGTTCCGTTGAGGATTTGATTTTTGCATGTTTGCAGGTTAGGGTTGTGGGTTGGCTCTCCGTGTGATGTAGAGAACCCCCACAGTTGTACCAGCCGATTTCAATTGTTGCTGGTGGTTGAAGACGGTCAAATGAAAATAGCATTAGGCCCGTGGGCTTCCGTTCTCCATTCATCATTCTGGTTAATTTAAACACATCAACAATGCCTTGGGAACTCATTTCTGCTGTTATATCAGGTTCTGGGACGTTTATAAGACAGGGGGCGTAAACAATTCCTTTAGAGACGTTTAGTTTGGGGTATAGTCTTATGTCGGCCGGACAGATTGATTCGAATCGTTTGGATTGGATGAATATATCTGCTGTATCTTGATCTTCGACTAAAATTAGTATCGAACCTTCCCTAAGCAGGGTGATTCTTTCGTACTGTGTACTAATAGAATCAATTATTCTCTTCAGCACAAAGACGTTAACAGATGTTAGTGGCATTGAAGTATCGGTTGGGTGAATTTGAATAAACCGAGGTGTTTTTGAAGTTGCTTTGTTCGGCAAAGCAGGGAAATCGAAAGACAATGGACTGCCGGATTGTCTTTTCTTTTTTCTTGGCACGTTGGTTGCAGAGCCTGAGAGTGAGCATTTTCCCAGGTCTAGGAACCTGTTGCCGGTGTGCTGGCTTGGCTCTAGGGCCATATTTTGGGTTTCTTATCTAATGTGTCCTTGTTGTGTATCGCTGGTGATTTCTAGAGAGTTTTGACAATTGCCGTCAACTACATTTTTATTACACTTCCTTTTTGTTTCTTACTTTTTTCACTTTTTTTTATACTTTCTTTTCACTTTTTTCACGTGGGCAAAATTAGGAGTCGGCTCGCAGCAAACTCACACGGTTCAAGTGTGACATTGATAAACTAAACGAATTACGTAAAGGGCTGACTATTAAGACGAACTAACGAATAGATTTAGCATCCTAGAGAATGGGAGTAGTGAGGAAGAGGAAGCCAATAAGGTGGACACTAAATGATATGATGAAGTCAACGCAGAAAGATACGCGACAATTCGGAAAGAGACAATCAAACTCTTCAAACGCAAAAAATCCTAGAAAATGCCAGAGCAAAGAACATCAGAGGTATGTATGCCGGCATAAATTCAATTAGAAATGACTACCCACGGAGAGCCAAAATAATTCGAGACGCGAACAGCTGTCTGGTCACAGAAACAAATAATATCGTGACAAGATGGAAGCAATACTTTGAAAACCTGCTCAATGTGCGCATTCATCAACCACATATAAACGCATCAGATGTACATACAGCCGAGTCTCAGATCCATCACTCCTCTTTCAACGAAGTTGTAGACGCAATAAATCGATTGAAAAACCACAAGGCTCCCGGACTCGACTGCATACTAGCAGAGCTTGTGAAGCATGGAGGAGAGGTAACCGTTCAAAAGATCCACCAACTGATTAAAACAATAAGGGTTAAGAAAGTCAGTCCGGAAGAATGAAAAACCACAATAGTCGTCCTCATCTTCAAAAAAGGCGACAGATCTGACTGCGACAACTACAGAGGAATATCATAGCTCCCAACCACATTTAAAATACTAACAAATGTCATACTGGCGAGACTCACACCGTACGCAGAAGAAATACTGGGAGACTATCAATGCGGATTCCGTAGGAACCAGTCAACAAGCGACCAAATGTTCACAATAAGACAACTGCTGGAAAAGAAGTGGGAATACGGACGGTTTACCAACTTTTCGCTGACTTAAAAAAATCCTACGACTCAGTCGCAAGGCAAAGACATTACCATTTGGTGGTTGGGCTGCGAATCCCGAAAAATATGCCGTCTTCATTCAAATTTGCACGAACGAAAACATAGGGCGAGTTAGAATAGAAAACCACCTCTCAGAACCATTTGAAATCCGGGATGGACTAAAACGGGGGGATGGTCTCTCACCACGTCTTTTTAACCTTGTGCGAGTTAATAATTTGTTCCCGCGGAAATGCAAATTTTTTTTTCCCGACAATCTGGTTTTTATATTTATTGACAAGCCATCATCGTCGTCATCGGCACCACAACCGGATTCCGGTCTTGGCCTTATTCAGCAAGTCCTGAGGCTTGTTAAACTTTCCACAATAATTTGTTTTTCCGGGCAAGGTTATTAGCCTTCCGCCAGTTATTGACAAGGCGCTGGTACAATAAGTTCTGTTCCATTGTTGTAGCCTAGCTCTCAAGGAGCCCGTCTCCTTGTCTTTAAAAGAACGAGGGTCTTTTTAATAGACCGCTCCTGAGAAAGCTCATTGCGGTCGCGAACATGCTTCTTCAGACATGAGGGAAGAGTGACGACCAATTGTTGAATATGGGCCTGGGAATCGGCCAAGCCCAATAAAAAATACATTTCAAATAAACTCTATTTACTAATTAGAAGTTTGTTCAGTTTAAACTTGGTTTATTGGCGTCCTTACACTTCGGACGCCAATTGAGGCTGATTATCGAATACAAAATTCATCACCCTTTTATACAAAATCTTATCGGGATGTATTAAAAGGTAAGCAAAATCTCGAAAAGTACCTCGGCTGGAGTCGAGTACTGGGAAGTTGTGTAGGGATTCGGTTAAGCGAGTTCCTGGAAATTTGGGATATGGAGGGCATATGAAGAAATGCACTAGGATTAGGGTATGGTGATTGAAGATCTGGTTCCACTTACCACGCGTTTGTTTTAAATTGGGGATTATGAGGAATTGGTTGTATGGGCGATAAGAGCACATTTGATTTGTTTATCAGGGATTTTGTTTGATCGGGAGAATGGATTTTTGAATTTGAATGATGGATTTGTTTGAATTTAAGTTAAGGTGTAGGGATAATGGGGAATTGCGTCGGGAAAGGAGATGGTAAGGATTTTCACAGCATTTCAACACTGTGTGAGCTACCGCTTGTTCGGCCTGTCTTCTGAGTTATTTATACTTAGATTCTATCTTAACCTAGGGATCTGCTAATGTGCGTTTAATGACCCAAAGTATAGATGCATGAAGAAAGAACATGTGGTTTGCTTCTTAGCATTTTATTTTGGGTTTTTCGGATTTGGGATTTGGATTTTAGTGTCAATGGAATAGAAAATGTTTTGAGGAATGAAGAGGAATTTATGAAAACATATTCCCTGAAGATCGTGAAAATGCAGAGGCGCATTTTATGATCTTTGATAAAATTAGGAAATGACTCTATGCGTGAACATTTAGTTCACGCATGGAATTTGACTTCGGAATAGGACATTTTAGGATATGGATGTGGGGGAAAAGGAAGTGTGGGTGGCGTGGTTTTGAAGTGGCTTTGGACGTTAACCTGCGCGAGTATGTCATCAGAAAGATACTAGACGACAACATGGCCGGATCATCCCTGAATGGGGTCACACAATTGCTCGCATGCGGATGATATCGCCGTTTTGGGCGATAATCTGGAAGCTTTAATTCAAAATAAACCATTATCCAAGTGGCAGAAGAGGTGGGTCTAGAAATAAATGAAGAAAAAACAAAACATATGATTACGGTGCGAGCAGGTGGGCCTCAAGGAACACACATAAACGTCATCATCATCATCGGCACTACAACCGGGAACCGGTCTTGGCCTTATTTAGCAAGTCCTGAGGTTTGTTAAATTTTCCATAATGATTTGTTTTTTCCGGGCAAGGTCATTATAGTCTTGCGCCAGAGGCTCCCCGACGGGGAATCGAACCCTGGTCTCCCGCGTGGCAGGCGGGTATACTAACCGCTATACTATCGAGGAACCCACATAAACGTCAGGGGCAAGGTATTTGAAAAAGTTAAAGAGTTTAAATATCTGGGAACAATACCGACGGAAACAACAAAAGACTGCATTCCGGCAACGCTAGTTTGCATGCAGTTAGTAAACAGCTGAAATCCAAACTGCTACTCGTATCACGTAATATAAAGCTTCATGTTTATAGAACCATAATCATGCCGATTGTTCTATACGGAAGCGAAACATGGGCTCTCACAAAACGGGAAGAAAACAAATTCCGCGTATTTGAGAATAAAGTGTTAAGGGGTATCTTTGGGGTAAATATGACGAAGAGGCAGGGCAATGGAGGAAACTCCATACCCATGAATTGGAAGAGCTTCACCGCAAACCTACAATAATGAGAGTAATCAGATCGTGAAGATTAAGATGGGTTGGACATGTGGCGAGAATGGGCAACGATAGGACCGTGGGTAGAATTCTTGACGGAAGACAAGCGGAAAAGAGACCCGTAGGACGGCCACGACGGAGATAGGACAATGTAAGATTTGATCTTGAGGAGATCGGATCAGATGATCAAGTGTTGAAGGAGAGTGCACAGAACAGGGAGTGATGGCGCAGCCGTGTCAGTGAGGTCATGAACTTCCGGGTTTCTATAGACCAAAATATAGCAAAATTATAGTAATAGACAAAAATACAACATAATCTCAACTATATGTAATGACCTCGTTTATTTATTTTCCCCAACATCGAATTTTCCACAAAGGACCATAGCAAGTCAACACCATTGACAGTATTGTTATAACTTGCATTAGTTTTACGAAATCGTTTGCAACTTGGTATTTGAAAAATCCTGTTTTGTAACCACAAAACTGAGAAAGTATGCCTAAGAAAAAACTTAAAATTCCCACGATGACATGCATTGTCTTGGTCACGAATGTTGGGCAGTAATTTGGTAAATCGTCTGAGTACAATGATGTGATCCCATTAATTATGCTAATTGCGCAAAATATCATCGATGCTAAACCTGAAAGGAACAGAAGATATCGGCTTTCATTGTATTCCAGAGCTGTATTAATATTTTGGTTACCCAGTTGACCGTGAATACTATCAAAGTGATCTTCTTTTTTGATGATGATCGCAAACCCTCCCACTAGCCCAAGAAAACCGCCAAGTATCTCTAGGACCAAATGGGCCACAATTCTTGCTCGCTTTTTATAAGAGAATAAAACTACGTTTCCCCGGAAGGCGCTCATGATTCCTTCAGCTATTAAAAGGCAATACTGTAGGGAAATTATGAAAAGTTTACGTAGTGTTACTACATTTTTAACATACCCCTATACTGCATAACCAGGCGTGTAAGGCAGCCCCGTCCAGGTTTAATCTCAGGCACATCCAGCTGATGTAGATTGTTATAAATCCAATGAGAACATGATTGATTGTATTCAATAAGAATTCTAAGCGCAGCCAATTATCGATGCCAAAATCGGCGTTGTCGACAGTTTCACCGTCCATGAAGACTTTTTATTCTCTAATTTTCTTTTCTTTGTCTTTCGGAAATTATTGTTTCTGGTTAAAACAATATAAAAGAAGTTTAGTTTACTGCCTGTTTAAATGCTGCAAATAATGTTTACTCACCACAAGTAAGCATTTCCAAAAGTAAAAGGTTTTTCAAAATGGACATTCGTTATTCCTTATCAAATAAGTAATGTAGATTTCAAAATGTTTAAGCGATAATATCACTATGAATTCCTGGCTTGCTATTTAATAACACAAATATAGAGTATCGGCTTAACTGACAGATTTTGAAATATTTCACAGTAATTGAAAATAATTTTATCCTTCTGTGGTATTGTGGCGTTTTCAACAGATACATTTCAGTAAAGAGTAATCGAGAATAACAATTCATCCTCTACATGCGGAAGTGGTCTGATGTCCTGAGGTTTTAGTACTATCTTTTAGTGATTCTAACCACCATAACGTGTTTTCATTATCGTCGCAAAACGCTTTATATGATTTTTAAATATCGGAAATAGCAAACTCATAAAATGAATGCTTTCCTAGACTTTTGTTAGTTCCGTTCGATGTTTATGCTTGTCATGTTTACCCTTATAGTGATGAGCTTGCATTAGCAAAAAACGGCAAGCGGCGGAATAGACGATTGACCACCCCTCTTTATCGTGGAAGTATCTATAATCCTTGTGTTCAACTTCGTCTTTGCTCAGTGGTGTTTTGCTATAATTGTGGAAGATTGGTCTCTGTTGTTGGTTCTCCTGTTTATAATACTTAAATTTAATTATTAGGTGTACAAATAAGTTTCCGCCGTTTCTATAAAAAATTAGGAATTTATTGTGAAAGAACGGTACATTACGTTTTATTTAAAGTATTGTCCATTACTAGACACCACTTTTTCCCATCTTTTTAGTAGCATCCGGATACCACGTCAGAAGAACTCTTCATCTTTTGAGGATATCCACGAATCGACGCATTTTTTGGTATCTTCATATGTTGCAAAGTGCTGCTCGGACAGACCATGTGCCATGGATCGTAATAAGTGATAATCAGAAGGGGCAAGGTCTGGTGAATACGGCGGGTGGGGTAGGACTTCCTAATGAAGTGTTTCCAAATCGTTTTTCACCGGCACCGTAACATGCAGACGATCATTATCATGGAGAAGAATAATGTTGTCATGTGTGGAGTAGTAATGGGCCCATTTTTCCTTGAGTGCTAATGACCTCAATCTCATTAATTGTGTTCGGTAGAGAACTCCAGTGATGGTTTTACTCAGTTTCAGCAATTCATAATACACGACATCAATCTGATCCCACCAAATACACAGCATGAGTTTTTTCCCATGAATATTCGTGGTCCCCATGATTTTCTCTTCTTTGGGTTATCGTAGTGATCCATTTTTTATCCCCAGTGAGTATACGATGCAAAAAACTCTTTTTTTTGGCCTGGCAAACAGCATTTCACTTATGCAAAGTCGGTGTTCAACATCTCTCGGCTTCAGTTCATATGGAACCTGTGGCGGTTCTCATAAACGCCACTACTCACCTTTCCAAATTACCTAAAAGCTTCCAGTCCTGAAGTTCCCATAACCCATTGTTCTTTGCTAATGCAATAGCATTAGCACCTGCAACATTCCCCGCATCAAAACATTTCCTTTTCCAAGGACATTTAATGCATTCAAGCATTACATTAAATTCCATACAAGAATTCTTTCTTTCATGAAAATGCATTTCCCAGAATACCTACAAGAATTCTTCATATCATGCGTGCCTGATGAATCCAAAACTACTCGGCACCATTGTACCACCATGCAATTCCGCTGTATATGCGCACACCACATGTCTCTGGCATTTCCACGGCCTCGGTAGCTCTTTGTCGATCGGACAAAAGCAAATACTCACATCTTGCGTCTAGAGTCATAAGCCGAATTCCTTCACATGTAATCATGTATGCAAATTCAATCCCTTTTACCCAGCAAAATGCGGTAGACGATCACCCATCGTATACCTAGATTCCTTTAGCATCACCAGCCTAATTACAATGCGGCTATTTATCCAGCTACAATATACCCGACCACGATCCCTAATCTGACGACAAGCCACCGCCGGTAATAGACGCGATACACATTTCCCATTGGGTAAATAGAAAAACTCATTAGCACCATTCCCCCGATGCAGTGTCGTCTATTATAGCTACGATGCACATCGTAAACAATGGCCTATAAGATCCCTATGTCCTTACAGTTTTTCAGCTTTGTTTTTCGATGGCCTTCACGCATGAGTTGAACGATATGATCTTCACGATCACTCATACACCCATACCACCATGGTCTTCATTACGAGATCTGGCTTTCTATATCACAAAGAGAGACTTTACGTTTCTCTTGTGGTAAGTAAACGTATCCTAAGCCGAGAGGATATTCACCACCACCGAATCGAGGGTGAATCAAGAGCCCGATTCCAGCCCCCGGGGAGTCTTATTACAACCACCGATCACGACGGTAGGTTTTTCTCCCGCTCCCCGTGGCAAATCGGGGACGCGTACCACAAAGGAGTCGCTTTTCCTCTCCAGTTAATTGTAATAGTTGGAATTATAGTGCGAAGTGTTTGGATAGTTCGTGTATTGTGTACGTTTGAACGATGCAATGAGAATGCTTAAATAAAGATATTGGTAAGGTTCCAAGTGACTTTTAATTCATGTTCATTTAATTAATCAAAAAGTAACTTTCGTTGTCAATAAATTAAACTAAGACGTCTTCCTGTGTAAACTTCTGTGTACTAACAATAAAAATCATTTTATACAAACAACATTTAGTGTTTTATTCTCCTTTTCCCTTTTGTGACAACTTGCGAGTGAACTTAATCCTTGGTCATCGGTTAATGGCGGAACCGATGAACTCTTCAATTTGTGGGGACGAGGTAGAACCTGCGCCCATGCCGGCGCCTCGACTTCGTAACCCCACAAACCCAATTTCCTTGTTTTTGAATCTTCCTTGCCGATTTGAAACGATTTGAAATTGCTTGTTGAGTTACATCTAATGTACGTGCAAATTCTTTTTGCGTTTGGGATGGCTCTTCCTCCAATATTGCTTCCAATTCCAATACACGGGTACCAGACACAGGTTATTTCGCCAATACACTGGACCTGTTTCTCACCTCCCACCCAAACAAATATACAATTGAAGTTTCTTCGTCCTTGGGCACTTTAGACCACTGTGTCGTGTCAGCTAAATTCCCTCTAAACAACAGTAACTTTAATGAGAAAGCTCTCAAAAGAACAGTATGGTTCTACGAGAAGGTCTGAACGACTATTTTGGGAGGTTCAATTGGTTGTTACTTTTCCTCAATAACGATGTTGACTCTATAGCTGACACACTGACAGACACGATTTTATTTGGCATGCGAACCTTTATTCCACACAGAGTAAGGAGTATCAAACCCAAGAGAAATATGTGGGTCGATTCCGGTGGCGGGGAAGCCATTAAGGCTAAAGAGTGGAGCTTCCGGTTGTATAAATCAAACAATACTGAGAAAAACTGGAAATAATTTAAGAGACCTAGAAATGACTGCAATGCGTATATTCAACGCGCAAAGTTGCTGCATGATCAGAGAATGAGACAAAAAATACTACACTCTCCCACAGGTAGTAGAAACTTCTGGGCATTCGTGAAAAACATTCAAAAGTCAGTCTCTTCATCCATTACATCGCTTATAGTCGATGACAAACCAGTCACCACTGCAATAGAGAAGGCGAATCTACTTGCTGCACATTTTGCAGCCAACTCAACCCTGTCTGATACCACATCTGTTCCACCCCAACTTGAGCACAAGTAGCACTACATGAGACAGATTCACTTCCGAACGCCTACTGTTGTGTACGCCGAAAGGCATAAGAAAAATAATAATGTATAATTTAGAGTGCTTGCGAAGAGCCAGTAAGTTAATGTAAGAATGATATTTGTAAAATAGAAGTTAACATTTAGTTTTGAGTAAAATATGTAATTAATTTGTTAAATAAATGTGGATATAAAAAAAACCCCCTACTGTTGCCCGCGCACTCAAAGAGCTAAACGCACACAAATTCGCTGGTCCTGATGGCATTCCCCCAATCCACTCGATGAGATGTTCCTCATCACTTTCTAAAACACTGCGGAAACTCTCCCATTTGTCTTATTCTACTGGCCGTTTCCCAAATGGATGGAAGACAGTGAACATTCAGCCAATTCCCAAGAAGGGTGACAAATCATCCCTTTCTTCTTATCGACCCATAGCACTAACTTCTATTCTCTCCAAGGTAATGGAATCTCTTATCAACCGTCAACTTTCGAAATATCTGGAATCAAATGACCTCCTCAATGACTGCCAATATGGCTTTCGTAGCAACAGGTCCACAGGAGATCTAATGGCGTACCTTACCGAAAAGTGGAGCCATTCCATCCACTACCTCGGTGAAAGCAAGGTAGTCGCATTGGATATTTCAAAAGCCTTCGACAGAGTTTGGCATCCAGCCCTTTTGTCAACATTGCATTCATATGGAGTGGAAAATTCCCTGATCCAATGGATAAGAGACTATCTTTCTGACCGTTCAATCCAAGTTGTTCTTGTTGATGTCAAATCTGTCTCCCATCAAACTAATGCAGGTGTTCCCCAGGGTCGGTACTCTTGTGGGGCTTTTCAGGGCCCGAAGAGCCATACATCGCTCGATCCCCACCATTCCAAGCGATGCGACTTACCTCGAAGTCGAACCTTCAGCAAGGTTACGTAACCTTGCTACGGCATTAACCGCCAGCCAGATTGCTGGAATTAATTCAGTTACCCCAATGGATAACTGACATAAATACCTTTTAGGCAGCTTACCTTTCTTTGGGGGTTTTCTCCAAACCCCTTTCTCCACCACCATACCTGAAAACATTAAGTCCACGGCAAGGATTATCACCTAGCCGTGGCATCGAAAATTTCACCTCGGGAATGCAATGCACGCAGTGCATCTCGTTCCCATTGCTTTATGCCATGGAAACAAAATCAACACGGAGTTCCTAGATTACTCGTTTTTTTTGTTTGTCCATGGCACCCCTAGCATGCGGCTACCAGGTCTCATCAGTTTGCCACCGTCGACAAGATTTCGGCTGATGCAAGGTAAACATTCACCAATTACCAGCAATAGCTGGTTTCCTATTATCGGTCTCCACCGATCAGGGACCGCAAACAAGCAACGAATTGGATGCGGCCATCAAGTGTTTACTTTTAACATCTGGCAATGGCTGCACCCTATATTCGTTGCAATATCAAAACATAGCATTCACACCACAGATCGTTTATGGTATACCAATTCCCTATTAACGGCCGCCAACCGTCGGCGGACCTGGGAAATCGCACGACCATCAACCCAAATGTTGATTTATGGCCTCTCCTAGGGTGACCAGATCTTCGGTTTGTTTTGCTTTTACCCCAGATGGTTCGGTTGCCGGCAAGTATTACACAATCAATTGTGTACACAGCCGCAGGCCCATGCATTGTTTATATACGCAGGAGATGCAGTTGCGACGCTCGCATCCATCCTCGATCACCGGACGATCGTATGCGATGCATACACATACATGCGAAATGTATGCCATATTCCCCGGTCCAATTACGATTGACTGCCTCGAGTTGATCGTGTTGCTCCTCCCCTTTTACGGTTTTTCTTTGCGATGTCTTTCTGTCTGCAGCGAATGAAAGTCAGTCAGATTTGATACGCCAAAGTGGTCGCGAACATTTGGAGTAGGAGTTCCGAGCCGTTGGAGATTTTTTAATCGCGATTTTATTTCTCTTTAACTTAATCTCAGTCCGTGTAATAGTTTATAGATAAGTGCAACTTTGGAGAGTGTCGTCCTCACCAGTTCTGTTTAATCAAAAGTCTGTTTCATGTTATTGGTCAAACTATAAAGCTCATACCTTTCATTTGTAAATCCACGTCAAAAATAATATAATGTCAATAGCCCAGAAACAATAAATAAACATTCAACTATCGAGTCATCGTTATTTGGAGTTTCGAGTTTGAAGTGTATCGGCCGCAGGAATCGAGTGCTGAAGCCAGGGTTCACCAGCCTAATTTTGTTCCGGTCTACAAGTGCCTTCTTCCATGAAATACGTGGGTGTTTTTTTTTATCGAACCTGCATTCCTGTCAATGCCATGGTAAATCTCTACCCACACTCTCAACCACTCTCTTCCTCATCTTTATAAATTATCTCTTGTCAATTACTCACAGCCCAATTCACTCGTTTGCTGATTGTAGCACATTGAGTTTCTTATACTCATACGAACACTCCCGTCCAAACTCTTCGAACGTCATTACCAACCAGCAACTTATGCTTAATACATTGAATTCAGACCACAACAAGATATATCAGTGGGGATTATCTAACCGAGTAGAATTCAATGCCTTAAAAACTCAGTGCCGCCTCTTGTCGTCAAAGGCGACCCCCAAAGTAAATATACTGTCTATGAACGGCACTTGCATCGACGAAGCCAAGGAACTATCAATCCACCAATTCTGACCACATATTTGAAGCTGCGAAAAGTGCAGCCAAATGTATGGGGTTCCTTAAGAGATGAAAAAGATACTTCACTCCATCCAACCTGGCCACTATTTACAAGGCGTATATTCGTCCAAAAATGGAGTTCAACTCACATATTTGGTCAGGCGCACCCAAAACTGCACTACACGTGCTCGATGGGATGCAAAAGCGAGCAGTGAAACTTATTGGGGACTCAGTAAGTCGATCAATTCCATCGTTAGAACACAGGCGCAACGTATCATGCCTATCTCTTCCCCATAAGTATTATCATGGTCGTTTCTCAACTGAACTTGCTCAATGTCTTCCGCCCATTCAGACATTTTCCCGCGATACCCGTCAATCTGTGAATGCGCATCAGTTCACGTTGAAAGTGTACTTTAGGCGCACAAATAAATATAGAGAGTCATTATTTAACCGAACCACACGAATGTGGAATGTTCTGCCTGATCATGTGTTTCCTGGCCGTTGTGATGTCCAGACATTCAAGACCAATATACATCGACACCTCCTTTCCTTATCCACTTCCTCTCCATCCGCTCGCACTGTGCTCTGACATTTAAAGGTACTTCAAAATCCCCTTTTGTGCGCGCGTTAGTGTAAAAAAATAAATAAAAAATAAAATAAAAATGTAATATTGGCTAAGAACTGTACTAAGTAAATGTAAAATAGGACAAATAAAATTTATATATCATATATTTATATATATTTATGACAACAACGTGTATTAAAGAAGTAAAACGAATAGTGTCAATTGATTCCAGGAACCACAAAGCAGAAGAGAAGGATTCGAGCACGTTGTCTCGTACTACATTATATTTATTTTATGCGCAAAATATATTTTGCCTCAAATCGACTTTTGCTTTCCTTCGTGGAGCTCTTTTGAACTCTCTGCGAGTCTTCTTTCCATATTCGATATCGATGAAGAAATATTGGCTGACGCCACAGTTTATTATTAATTAAAGTTCGCAATTACGAATTAAAGTTAAAATCCGGAAATTAGGTCACTGCGAAATGTAATTGCATTATCGTCCTCAGGAGGTGTTGACCCCGAGGTGTCGACAAGAGGCGAAACCAAGTTAGGAGGTAGTTGGTGGTTGGTCGTGGAGATAGCAGAGTCAGAGGTTGGTCGCGAAGAGAGATAAGTTGGAATTTGATCGTAAAAGTTAGAAGATTGGTCGCGAAGTGAATTTAGTCTCTCATTGGTGGAAAGAAAACAAGTCTGCAAGAGTTGAGAGGTAGAATATTGAGGAGTGTCGTCGAAAGAATGTTTAATAAGCAAACGGAAAAACGATAATTTATGTGGAAAGCAATTGGTAGAGTTTAGTTTCCGAATGACGATTACTGGCTAACAATTAAGAAGCGGTGACGTGATAATTGTAAAAGTGAAAAATCAAAAGTGGGTAAGCAATAAAGAAATAGAGAAAAAAAACGAAAAGACAAACAAAAATGTACATAGTTATTAAGCAACACAATATGCTGTATATGTTATTGTAAAATATAAAAGGAGTGACTAAACTGTTATAACAGTGATAATTTGAAGTGGATAAGAAAAAAAAAAAACACTGATGTACATGGTTGTTAAGAAACCCAATAGGCTATAGTAGATATTGTAAAACATTTAAAAGGAAGTGACTAAACAGTTACAAGAGTGAAAATTTGAAGCGGATAAAAAAAAAGAAAAGAAAAACAGCAGCGTCGACCTACGAAGAGATCCGACTCCAAATCCACGTAAGTAGGATAAAATATTAAAATATTTATTGATGAACTAGCTATAATAATACAAATAGTTGATTGTTAAACCCATATATATATATATATATATATATATATATATATATATATATATATATATATATATATATATATATATATATATATATATATATATATACATATACATATTGTTAGGTTGAAGTGGTACGCGTTTCGTTGGCCGCCGATGGACGGTCACAACGAGCAATGGCTGTCGCAAAGGAGAGAGAGCAGCGCGGTCAATGCAGAAGAGCACGTCACCAATTGAACTTCGCAGCACAAACAGTAAGATACCTCGAACACATAATAGAATACAATACAGTAAAAGACTAGTAAAAGATAACTTAACTTTTATTTCCTATCATTTAAATTGTACAGCCTTGTTTTATTTCTCTCGACTGTTGCTGGCGATGATTGTAACGAGCCCGTTGAATGTTGATTGCAGACTCTGTACCCACGATGGAAGTTGATTGCCGACTCTGAATAGCCATAACTGCCAATTCAAAAAGGGACGCTATGACATCATCGTGGTGACAGCCGGCCAGTTGGTGCCAGCTGCTGCGCAACTGGTATACATGCGAATGTACTAGATTTCTCCAGTACATTTCAGCACATTTAATTGCCAATCCGCAACACATATATTTATATATATATATATATATATATATATATATATATATATATATATATATATATATATATATATATGGCTTATCCTCCTCAATAAAATGAATTTAATTTAATTTTGCTTTTTAACTTTAAAACATATTTTTATTAAAAAACACTAAAGTGCTATTGTGAATGGACCGTATTTAGTATAATGTCAACCAACTACGTTTCGTTTACTGTCAAAGAATAATGACACTTTTGAGGCCACATTTAGTTTTGACATGAGATTGACCGCAATTACTATCAGATCAGTCCGCTTACACCGTCTGCATGCTCGCGTGGTATTTTAGTGCGGTGACGCATTTGGTCGAAATTTAACTGGATTTTTTTTGTGCTCTATGTTTTCACGCAATTGTGATTTAATAAGATTCTTGGCGAGAATAGACCAATTTATGTCGGCGGATATTGAGGCAAGACACAAATTAAGAAAACATACATATAATATATTGTGCGTTTTCTAATCAATGATGTTTTTATTGCATATAAAACAAGGTTATAACTTAAAGAGCATTTTTGATGTTAGGATGATGATGAACCACTTGTTAGGAGGCGAGCCTTCGTCGAATTGGTCAAATAGGTGCAGTAAATTTGCGACTGCTGCCGATTTGGAATTAGAAACATGTTAATATAAAGTCTGGAAAATAATCCATGTGGAATTGAAAAAAAGAATAATAATTAACTTGTATTTTAGAGTGCCTGTGAAAATGCTGTAAACTAATATCCTAAATATCCTATGGTAAGGAATATGTTTGTGGCGTTTCTAACAGAACACATACGACTAATTGTGAAAAACAACACTATCGAAAGACAAATCGAATAATCAAAGCACATCCGCCAAAGCCATATACCATAGCAATAACAGCATTTCCACATCAGTTGGGTGGCCTTGAGCTTAGAAATCGAATTCATTTCGAACAAAGACCAGGTCGTACATTGTTATTAAGAAACCCAATAGGCTATAGTTGTTATTGTAAAACATTTAAAAAAAGTGCCCGAATAAAATCTGCTTAAGACAAGGTGTAGAGGCAAATTAGAAAATAAAGTGAAAGTAATTGTTGGAAACGGAACGTTTACAGAGTGTTCTGGTGACAACCTTAGTAGTTCTAGCGCCGGATAGGTGGCGCTTAGGTCAACAAGCAGGGCATATATAAACGGTGGCACCGATGACTTTCTCTCTCTTCCTTTCGCCGCTGGACCTGTCGTCAACACAATTTAATTCAAGATTTAACTTAAGACTAAATGTTAACTTCTGTTTTACAAATATCATTCTTACAAATAAAGTCTCATTTCCAACAGGTTATGGGCCCAGTCTAACGTCGGAATAAATAGTGACGTTAAAGCACGCGTCGACGGAACACGTGGTGACAATATGTGAAGACCCAAAAGTGACGCCAAGTAATCGGTACGATGCAGGACGGAATGAAGACAAATATTCCGTTGTTAAACGGAGGAAATTACATACCCTGGAAGACAAAACTTGAAGCAGTACTGGTTCGAGATGAGTTATGGGAAGTGGTGAGTGAGCCGGCACCCACGCCGAAAGACACTGAGTGGAAAAAGAAAAACAACAAAGCCATGGCATATATAACTCTGAGTGTCGAAGATAATCAGTTAGTGCACATCCAACATACGGAAGAAGCGTACAAAGCGTGGCGAGCGCTAACAAAGAAGTATGAACGTTCAACATACGGAAGCAGGCTATATTTGAGAAGGAAACTGTACGGAATACAGTACAACGGCGGACCAATGAGTGAACACGTGGACGCCATCATGACAGTGATTGCACTGCTCCGAGGATCAGGCAAGCCACTCGAGGATGAGGAAGTCGTAGCTATTCTACTGGTGAGTCTTCCAGAATCGTACTCGGGACTAGTCACTGCGCTCGAGGGCCGTGACGAGAATGATCTCACAATCGAGCACGTAACAGGGAAGTTTATAGACGAATACCAGAGAAGGACAGAATCTCAAGGCTCGAGCAGCGGAGGTTCAGAAGTGGCTCTCAAATCAGCAGGTCCAGGTAAACATGACCTAAAGAAGGGACATCTCAACAAAGGTTCAAACTTCCAGACAGAAAAGAGGGACAAACAGGAAACTCGTACATGCTACCATTGCCAGAAACCAGGACATCTGAAACAGGATTGCAAATGGTACAAAGCAATGAAGGGTCAAGCCAGGGCAGGAATAGAAAAGTCAAAGACGCCGAAGGCTGACGCCAATCAGAGGCAGTTTCTCTTCCAAGCGAGAGATGACACGAGGATCCAAGACGGCGGACAAGATGGCTGGCTTGTGGACTCGGGAGCAACGAGCCACATGACAAACAACTCAGCCATTTTCGACGGCATCCGAGATTTGAACAAACCAATTTGTTTGGCGGATGGATCAAAGATAATGGCAACTGGGATAGGAGATGGCTACCTACCATGCATCCTGAAAGACGGCCAAGTCCAGAAAGTAAGGCTGACAGATGTCCTGTACATTCCCAAACTCGATGACAGTTTAGTAGTAGCTGAAGCAGACAACGACGGCGGTTTGTACAGGCTGAAATTGGAAGGAGTAAAGGAGCAGGCACACCTGACCAGAGAAGCAGCGTGCATCCACGATTGGCATCGGCGATTAGGACATCGAGATTTAGCAGCTATCAGACAAATGGCTAGCTCTGGACAGATAACCCCAATAAGCATCTCTCCCTGCAAGTGTGAATCAACCTGTGAGAGCTGCTGAGCCAGAAGAAATTCCCACAGGCACAGAGGAGAGAAAGGAAACCAGGGATGCTGATCCATTCGGATCTGTGCGGGCCGATGCAGGCACAGACACCGAGCGGAAACAGATATTTCCTGACCCTGATCGACGATTTTTGTCATTTCACAGTCGTCAGGCTAATGAAATCAAAAACCGAGGTAACCGACGCAATTAAAGATTATGTTGCAGCAATTGGAAACAGATACGGCAGAAAACCAGTGGCAATCAGCTCGGACAACGGAAAGGAGTACGTCCCCAAGGAATGGCAAGGCTTTCTTCGGCGATAAGGAGTGGAGCAGCAATTCACGGTCGCATACGCGCCACAGCAAAACGGAGTAGCGGAACGGAAAAATAGGACGCTGGTCGAATCCGTGAGGTGCATGCTGTTTGAAGCTGAACTGGACAAACGGTTCTGGAGAGAAGCAGTGCTGACAGTGACATATCCGCAAAACAGGATGGCGAGCAAAAGCATCAACAAAACACCCGCAGAACTGTTTACAGGTGAAAAGCCAGACCTGTCGCACGTAAGAACCCTTGGCTTTAAGGTTTTTTCGTTCATCCCAAAAGAAAAACGAAGAAAGTGGGCTGTCAAGGCACGAGAAGGAGTTCTGGTGGGGTACCATGGCAACACTACAGGATATCGAGTTCTGGACCCGTCAACGAACGAGACCTGGATTAGCAGATCAGTCAAGATCATCGAGAGCTCAATTGAGCGAAAGAAGAGCTGCCATGAAGAGAAGAAGAACAAGAAGCTACCAGAGCGATATGTCACATACGAGATGCCAGACGGCAAGGAACCAGAAGGAGAAACCGACTCTGAGGAAGAAGGCCAAGGCTCGGATGGAGAGACAATAGACTTGAGAGGTCAAGAAGAGCAAAGGGAAGGCGATTCCACAGGCGAACAATTCCAAACAACCCCATCAGTACAAAGAAGAGTTTCTCAACGAAGCAACAAAAATGTACCACCACCGAGGCTGGGGTACAAGGTGAGAGCCTGCATCGTAAGAGAACCAAAGGATTGGAAAGATTTGTTACAGATGTCACCCAGAGAGCAGAACCCGTGGCGAGTGGCAGCCGAAGAAGAGATGAAGTCATTGAACGACCACCAAGTCTGGGAAATAGCAGATCTTCCTCCAAACGGAAAGGCAGTTTCGTGCAAGTAGGTTTTCAAGGGCAAGACCGATGGCAATGGAAAAATCTACACACACAAAGCTCGTTTGATCGCGAGAGGGTTCTCGCAGCGGTACGGCGAAGACTACGACGAGACGTTTGCTCCCGTGGTCAAACACGAGACAGTTCGAGTCCTACTCACACTGGCAGCGCAGCAGAATTTTCATGTCCGGTACCTGGATGTGAAGAGTGCGTACCTGAACGGCGAGCTAGACGAAGAAATTTTCATGGAGCAACCCGAGGGATTTGTTATGCCAGGACAGGAGAAGAAGGTGCTAAGACTCAGAAGGAGCCTCTACGGTTAGAGGCAGTCGGCAAGGGTCTGGAATCTAAAGGCAGCGGCAATCCTTGGCAAACTGGGCTTCAGCTGTGGTTGTGCAGACAGGTGTCTGTACTTAAAGGAAGAAAAAGATGGAAGGATGTCCTACATTCTACTCTACGTTGATGACTTGCTGCTGGCCGGAGCAACGCCCGAGGTGACAAGAGCAGTGAGCAAGCAGCTGAGCAGACATTTCCAGATCAAGGACTTGGGAAACGTTAGCCATTACCTGGGGATTCAGATTGAGCGAGAAATCGACGGTTCATTTTTGCTGAATCAAAAGGGCAAAAATCGTCAAATTGCTGGAAGAGAACGGCTTGCTGGACGCGAAGCCGGTTACCACACCGATGGAGACCGGATTCTTTACAGCTCCCAGAGAGGATGGCGTAGAGCTGGGGAACAACAAATTGTATAAGAAAGTTGTGGGGTCGCTCCTATACATAGCCACTGTGTCGAGACCAGACATCGCTGTTGCAGTCGGGTTGCTGTGTCGAAGAGTGGAACACCCAACCCAAGCTGACTGGAGCGGAGCCAAGCGGGTGATGCGCTACCTGAAAACTACCGCGGACACAGTGTTGAGACTACCCTCAGCGAAGGACGCCAGCCTCACTTTCTACGTGGGCGTGGACTGGGCAGGCGACAAGGCGGACAGGAAGTCAACAAGCGGATACGTTTTCCTGTTTGGTAAAGCAGTGATCGCTTGGTGTAGTCGTAAGCAGACCCCGGTAGCAATGACCTCCACAGAGACAGAGTACATTGCCGCGTCGTTCGCGAGCAGAGAGCTGCTATGGTTGAGGCAGTTGTTCAAGGATATGAAAATTCCATTGAAGGAACCAATAACCATGTACGAAGACAACCAAGGTTGTATTAGACTAATCTCAGGTTCGGGATCAACCAGGACCAAACATATTGACGTTTGCTATCACCAGATGCGGGACCCTTTGGGGAAAGCGATAATAAATGTTTGTTATTGCCCATCCGAACAAATGTTGGCAGATATCCTAACGAAACCGTTGGCCGGGGACTGGTTCGAGGAACTTGCAGAAAGACTAGGACTGCATAGACCGGAACATTCTGAAGCGAGAAGGAGTGTTGGAAAGGGAACACTTACAGAGTGTTCTGGTAACAACCTTAGTAATTCTAGCGCCGGATAGGTGGCGCTTAGGTCAACAAGCAGGTCATATATAAACAGTGGCACCGATGACTTTCTCTCTTCCTTTCGCCGCTGGACCTGTCGTCAACACAATTTAATTCAAGATTTAACTTAAGACTAAATGTTAACTTCTGTTTTACAAATATCATTCTTACAAATAAAGTCTCATTTCCAACAGTAATAAATGTACACTTAGAAAGTTATAGATAAACTAGTAAAATAAAGAAGAAATAAATTAAAGGTAAAATATAATAGACTTGCTTCTTTTATTATTGTGAGTAATCCAGTGCATAAGAACAAAGAAACATTCTCATAAACCATAACTCGCGCGTTAGTGTAACTTCCTCCGTTAGTGCGGGAAGCGAGACCTTAATTACAAATTCAAAAGATAAAGCTAATTTATTCGCGAATTTATTTTCCACGAATTCAAACCTCGATACCGGTCTTTTGGAGCCAACCGTGATCGCGCTGGTACGGTCTTCGATGCGGGATGTGAGGTTCCGCTCGCGTACTATTCAAGGCATTCTATGTGGACTGGACTGTAGGAAGGCAATCGGCCCGGACGGAATTCCACCAATATTCCTTAAGAATTGTGCTCCAGAACTATCGCCGGTTCTTGCCAGACTCTTTCGCTTATCTTATGAACGAAGGACATTTCCTGTCTGCTGGAAAATTGCTCGAGTTCAGCCAATCCCAAAGAGGGGGAAAAGTGTCTCCCACAAAATTACCGTCCGATAGCATTACTGTCTATGTTATCTAAGGCAATGGAAAAGGTCATCAATGCTTAGTTAATTAAGTATTTGGAGTGCAACGGACTTCTGATTGATCGTCAATATGGATTCCGTGGCAGGTGGTCCACGGGAGACCTTTTGACCCATATAACCGATATATGGACATCTGCGATTAAAGGGGTGGTGAGTCAAGGGCGGTCGCATTGGATATCTCCAAGACTTTTGATCGCGTTTGGCACGGGCCGTTGCTGAGCAAACTTCGTTCATGTGGACTTTCCTCAGGAGGTTTGCGACTGGACGAAGAGCTTACTCGAAAATCGATTGCTCGCGAACTTTCGATTTTGAATATAGAGAAACAACGGCTACTCTCCAACAGGTGGCCCTAGTATTGTTTGAGAAACTTAACCTCATATTCATCGAACATGGTAATCGGCAATTTTTTGATCGATCTTTTCTCTGTTCGTTCTACTCTTGATTAAATTAATTGCGTTTGTAATTGCTTTCAAAATCATAATTAATCTCTGGTTTTATTTATATTTATTTTTGATTAAGATAAGTTTAGATAACTGTATGGTGTTAAAAATGTATATATTAACTCAAACTTAAAAATAAAAGGTTTTTTAATTCAGAGAACAGGTGCTTCAATCTGGTGTTCGCTACACAGCAAAAACGTACCCAACCGATACAACGCTCGGCTCAATTGCAGACTCACGGAATACTTAGATTCACAAAGGTGATGGACATCAATCGATCCGGTTGTTGTAGACGGCGAGTATTCGGATCTGTATCCTGTCAATTCTGGGGTGCCTCAAGATTATATTTTGACTCCGACCTTGTTTTTGCTTCACATAAGTGATATGTTGGAGTTAACAGATAACCGAGTGTTCAGTTTTGCGGATGATAGTACGCTTGTTACCTCTTTTCGGGTGATCGGCCGATTAGTGCATCAACGTCGTACCAGCTGAGATGTAGCCAGATCGACTCACTGAATAGGGATCTGGATAAGATCCTGCAGTGGGAAAAGGCCAACCCCGTCGACTTCAATGCAACGAAGACACAATATACAACATTCACAAAGAAAAGTATATCATCAGTTCCACAGCTGATGATTGATAACCAGGCCCTCGAATCTGAGGTAAGCTTGAAATTGCGCGGTGTCACGACTTTAGAGCATAAACATGTTAAGAACATCGCCAGGTCCTCCTCAGGAAAACTGAGTTATCTTATTAGACCAAAGAAAAATCTTACGCTGACCCAACTTTTTCTCCTCTATAAATCCCAAATTAGACCGGCGCTCAAATAGTGCTCTCGTATTTGGAGCTCTGCTCCTAAATATACCTGTGGGGGGCGAAGTCGGGGTGCCGGCGTACGGCACGGGGTTCTACTCCGTCCCCACGATAATTTTCACTTTTCGGTGCACTCAGTCAATGGCAAACAAACAAAACTTTCACACGATGGCGGTCGAAATGTAACTTCGGATGGAATTGCAATAAGTGCTGAAGCACATCACGGATACCAAGATAGTGTTTCTACTACGCGCACACAGTTGATTACGAATTGAATTGTCTTTATTAATTGATTGATCCGCCGCAGCAAACTGTTCCAGAAAAAAACAAAACTCCGTCCACAAGGAGCAGGTCGAAGGAAACACACTGTTTAATGGTTTATTATAAAAGGTTCTATTTTATTTAGTTAAATTTAAACAAACACGGTACGAACATTGATTGACTAAATTTACTTATGCACGCAACAAGGGAAACCAGTTAAGGCAAGTAGGTACACATTATTAACTTCCACTTGAACTATTATGGTGCAGACGACTCACACGATTCAAACTAAATTCGAGGGTGTTAAATTCGCGACTCCGTGGTGTATCGCGTCTCCGTAACGCTACGTAGCGCGGGAGGTGAACCGACAGGCTCGGCGGTTGCAATCGAGATCCCCGATATCAATTCGCTGGCAAAGGCTTCTTAGACTCCACTGAATATACGCACAACTGTTTGTCGATTCACTTATCCACTGAAGCCTGATTAAGTTGGTACACTAATCTCACAGGTACTGTCAATTATTCGAAGTGGATTTCACAATGAACTCGATTAGTTGGATGAATTATTATTATTTTTTAACTACGCGTAAATTGCACTATGTCCTATAATACGACGACGAGAAATAGTTATGAAAAGGCAATTAAAAATGCCGCGAAAAGGTTAGGTGAATTTTTACACAGACGTTAACTAAACGAGGATTTTCCTCTCGACATTTAACCGCACACGGGGGTGATGAATTTTATACTTTCAGTAACGTGATGCGCACTACGGATAAAATCTGACTCTGAGAGTGGCTGTTGCACTCAACATCCTCTAGCTGCAGTGGTGGTGAATTTTCATCGATAGGAGCAAATCCGATTGTGGGGGGTTCTCTATACTACACGGAGAACCACCCACCATTTCCGGCTGATTCCATCTAATTTCGACCACCATATAGCGTGTCAAACCAACCCCACTCCCCTCTACTTAACTATTGACCTGTAAAGCATGTTACCACCAAGGACAGATAGCTAAACTCATTGTTCGATGCGGACAATGCATAAATGAGTTTAGCTATCCTTTTTGCCATACGGCAACTCTAGTCCATGTCGGTTAGTGACAACCAAATCCAGCCGGACGAAGTTGTCGCATCATAGCAGAGCCGTTGCCGAAATTATCAAAACATTCGTTTGAATCACGTGATAATATTTCCCTATTGTCACTTTGTCTTTTCCCAGTCCTTCCATCCGCTGGGATCAAACATCTCTTTTCTCAGGTGAATAGGGTAAAACACATTTTCCGCTCCTCCGCATTTCTTCCTTTCCATAGCCACATGCCCTCCGGGATAATCATCACACCACACTATCCCAGTGTGGAACACCTCGGAGGCCACATCACCACACGCACACTAAGCCAGATAAACCCCGAGTTATTGTGCTCCTCGCTTTTCATCCACTCTGCGTACATCGGCGTGCAACGAATACGCCAGCGCTTATCCACCCCGAGGCGCATGGGGAAATGAAGAGCGCACATGAGAGAGCGCAATCACATCGGCTGGCCAGTGCGCAAAATCAAACAATTTCCTTTAGTTTTCATCCCGTTTTCGATTGAGGGTCTTGCAGAGACTGTGGGGTTTCTTCAACGCGCCGAAGAACCACCCATTACTTCAACCCCACCTAACCTCCCTCTACCTTTACAAGGCCATGGTACTTACCTGCAATCAGGCAGCATTAAGCTACCTTTCAATAATCTTAAATACCTGTAAAGCATCCCATGGCAAGATCATCACCTTGCCACAGCATCATCCACATCGCTGTATTCCTAAAAACATATTTGTTTCCTCTGATCGGCACCATGACCATTGCCAACCATTAGGAAATCTTCCACGGTCCCCTCGTCGGTATTCATGCCAATTATTTTCACAGCAATCTCACTGTGTTTGCTTTTCTCAAGCAACCGCTGATCCCACGATCGAGACATGCAAATCGCTAGCTAATACAGCTGCAACCAATTAGCTCAGATCGGTTGCATAGGCGATAATCCTACAATGAATTGGATGCGATCGTAATGTGTTTGCATTAGCCAATCCAAACAAATGCGCATCTTAGCGCTTGCCCTTTTAGATACCATTACGGTATATACAATATACCCTCTATCGTTTATGATAGAAACGTTTTCGGTCTATGCACGTTCATTGTTTGAACAGCTGCAGGTTTTCTTTCTATTCTTTCTTCAACGCGCGTTTCGTTTGTCCTTCCTTCCAATAGGAAGACGTTCTTTCCAATCGTAACGATATCTTTCAAGAACCTTCCAATGGGGCGCGGATCGGTTCTCATTTGTCACAGCGTGACGGAAGGATTGTTTCCCCTGCGATGGTGTGCGTCAAAACGCATCGCAATCTCCGAGGCTGGGTCAATGTCGCCCAGCATCCAAGAGTCAGATTGCAACCCCCGTCGCGTACACATATGCTGTCGTGCTATCGTTTTGTCGTCAATTAAGGGAGTCGGTCGAGTCGCGAGAATTCGATAAATTATATGTTCGATTCGCGTGTAAATACACCTCGTGCGAGAATTCCGTACTTGGAAATTCGTGTCATGTATAAACCGTAGCTGATCTGTGAACAATAATTGCTTGATTTATTACCTGTCTGTGAACGAAAATTGTCAAATTCATCGCCTCCCGGTGAACGTTAATAGTTATGGTAATCGCCGACCTTAGAACAACAATTGTAAAATTAATTGAATATTGAGAAAATAAAACGTTAACATTAAAGTTTCATCAGTGTGTTTTATTAATGCGGTTTTCCTGTGTGAACATCTTCAGCATAAGATCGGTGGTGTTTTGCTCAACCTGCGTCCGTGCTGACGCATTCGTGATAAATATCCACAAGACCATAGGAAGAGATCGATAGCGGCCAGTCGCTAACCATCCGCCAAACGGCGCACAAACAACCGGAGTAGCTAATCATCACTCAAACGGGGCACACGTATCCTGAGTAGAAAGTCGAGATTCAACCGCCAAAGACCGTACATCAGATAAGTCGCTTCAAACTCACCACCGGTGACGGTCGCACCGCACCGAGTTTTTATTCAGCAGCGTGTCGTGCAAGATTTAATATTTCAAGATTAATAATTTGTAAAGCCGTGGATCCTGTCAGGTTATCAAAAGAGTCCTTGAATTGGAAATAAATAATAAAGAACGACTTACAACAATAGTCAACAACTCCAGCGTTTTATTCCTTGTAACTTCATTCGTGTATATTGGATATTTGTGAACGAATTTCGGGAGAATACAGTGGAAGGTTAAGTGAACCCGTGTCATACTTGACATCTGCAAAGCCCACCCCCACACGATCTTTTTCATTAGTGTCGGCCAATGAGCGATCGATTTGAGTTCTGTTGGAAAATTCCCATGATGACCGTACGGGTCTAGTTGAAAATCCATTCGTTGAAAGCGAGGACCAGCGGAGATGTGAAGGTGCACAAAAGAAAATCGAAATACCGGGTGATCAAATAGATGACCGAATACGGAGGCTGGCTGCCTTGCCATCATGAACGATAGGGAATAAGGTTTCCTGTTGAAGTTATGTCAACAAAACTTCGCTTACGGTGGCTAGGGCTAGAATGCATGGGAGAGCATGTTTACTTTAAAAGGAACGTATCGTGGGACATGGCCATGGGTATGATTGTTTAAATAACAATCATGTTCGAGTCTAATTCTATGATCGGTTGGTGGCCGATAATGGGAAATTGGTTGCAGCTGTTGAAAACCTAATGGAGATGGGGGCAATGTTTGTTTACTCCTTTGCCATTGCGTGTAGCATCACTTTGATTATACTCAAAACGGTAACGTCTCATCGGTCGGTGGGTGGAATGTGTGTTTACATTAAACAACACGAATTCTCTTGTAGCTAGCCGGCGTGGGGGCTGTGCTGTATATTGTTGATCGAACGATCAACAATGTCTGCCGGTAAGGCAAGGGTGAACATGTCATGCACGTATATGAGAAAATGCTTCTCAGCTATGCGTATTGACATGTTCGGGTGTTAATGTCGGTTACATGATAAGAGAACAGAATTAGATTTCAGGACATGATGGGTTCGATGCAAGCATGCCCCTGTGTGAAAGTCTGGAGATGCCAATGCGATAGCAAAATAGCAAACGGCAATCATTATAGGTGATTTTGCCGCGGGCTTATGTTTTCAGGTAAGTATTGTTGCAGGGGAGCTTGACTGCTCGTCTGTATGTAAGCTGTTTATTATAGGTAATAGGATTGCAGGTAGGGAATGGGGAGTTGGGCTAGGACGATGGGTGGTTCTTCGGGCGCCTCGAGCTACTTGAGAGGATACAGAGACTACCAATCCGCCTGATCGGGGACACGGCGCGTAGCTGACCTCTGTCTGTTTTACAGATATTATCACGGGTACTGTTCTTCGGAGATTTGTAGTACTGCTCCGCGCGATTCAGTTTATATGCGCTTCACGAGACAATCCGACGGAATGCACCACTTTGCAGCTCATCTCCCAATGGTGTGAATTCCCTCTCCGCGCGAGTGTTTCCAGCGCGTTACAACCTACAGCTGTTGAACATGAACTGCCACAGTTACTTAGTGGCATCTCGGAACGCATCTATAGGTTCGCCTCTCCTGAGAGAAGTATAATAAAAAAAACGCTTGGTAAAGTTCGTTTATAATAAAGTTTAAACTCTATGTATCTTACTCTCTAGACAAATATTATGTAACTTTTTTTTATATATATTAAATCTTGTTGATTTTTCGTTAAAGATTCTCATATATACTCCAACACTTATCCCTCAACGCCTTCAAGGGGCCAATACAACTCAGTATCAATACCACAAGAGTTATCACTTCCATCATTACCCGGAAGTCTTCTTCCACTTGTCTTCTGAAAAATCCAGTCTTATATCCGTAATATTGTGCAAGCAATCCTAAGACAAGTGCCGAAATTCCTAGGAAGATGTGTACAGTCTTATTTAGCAAAGGTTGGAGATACCTCTTCAATGTTTGCGAGTAAAGCGCCGAGAGGCCGGAAACCATGCTAACCCCACAAATCACCATCGACGCTATACCTAGTGGAAGGAAGGTACTTATTATTATAATTATTTTTCATAGTCACATTAGTTACTTTGTTACCTAGTTTTCCATGAGTCGTAATGAAATGAATCTCTTTTTCCGCAATTTTTACAATTCCTCCAACTATCCCAAGAAAGCCACCGAGAGCCTGCAGAATCCAATGAACGGTCGTTTTGGTTTTTCTTGTGTAGATGAATAGGACGACGTTTCCATTGTAATGTGACATAGCTCCTTCGGCCATTAAAAGGACGTACTGCGGGGATGTTTTAACGATTTATTTAATTATATATTTCTCTTTTTTCAAACTTACTCCAAGAGTACATAACCATGCGTGTAAGGCAGTCTTCTTCAAGTTCAACCTCAGGCACATCCAGCTGAGATAGATTGTTATAAATCCGATGAGAATGTGGTTGATTATATTTAAGATGAATTCCAAACGCGTCCATTTGCTGGCGGTCTTGTTGTCTTGATTGGAGATCATGTTTTGGACCTCAGGCTTAGAGTCGATGCCGAATGTGTTGTTGGTACTTTCGCTGGTCGTAGAACTTTCACGGCTTATCGATGGGCCGACAATGTAAGTGTTAACTTTTCGTGATTCCATTTATTCTTATCAGCTCGGCGTTTGAGTAAAGATGTTTCCACAATCAGACTGATCTGATAAACACGTTTATGAAGAATTTCAGATGTTATCAATGGGAAGTCCCCTCTGTTTTAGTATATGTTTAAATAAAATTACAAAATTTTGGTTTACCAAATACAATACAATAAAAGATACAACCGTCATAAAGAATATAAAGATTGGGAGTGTTTATATTATTTTTTGGAAGTGTGCATTATAATTCCTTACTGGCTTCGAACTTCAGAGACTACAGTCGTGATGTATTCAAATTTTAGTAAGTATTAGACTAACACATTCGATTTGGGACTGATGTACGCCAAGGTTAACTAGTTCCATGAGAGATATTTTGATAATGTACCTTGGCGTTCGGATTTTTTCTTAACATAAGCGTTCACATAAGGGTCTCTTTGCAACCCTTAACTGTCACAGATAAAAAGAGAAAGATAATTGGGAAGGGATATTTCCATATTTATTGGCTTTGAATGGCTGAGGATTTTAACCGTAGTTATGACTCTAAGAAAGGTGATGTGCGGTTTGGAACACAAAAACGCCGCAAAAAAAGGCTGCATGTTTTAATTTAACTGACCTCAGCTGTTAAGTTGCTGTACGAGGGTTGCCTCTTATGTTTCGGGATTTGGCAACCCTAGCGTTGCAATCCGGCAATTGACAGCTCTGTCGTAAAGTTGGACATTTTTGAGGTTATACGCACTCAGAACGCTTTGACATACGAGCACTATTTGTGTTGTTTACAGTAACTGAAAAAATTCTTCTCGGCCCAAAAATGGAATTAAATCGTCAACATTTTCGTGCGATTATTTTTTACAACTTTCGGCGTGGATTAACTCAGCAACAGTGCATGGATGAACTTAATTCAATTTTTGGCGATGAAGCTCCATCAAGGACCAGTGTTTATCGATGGTATGGTGAATTCAATCGTGGTCGTAGTTCAAGAGATGAATTTCGTGAAGGTCGTCCAATATCAGTTGTTGTTCCGAAAACCATTGATGCTGTGCGCGAACTGATATTGGAAGT
Source organism: Microdon myrmicae (assembly GCA_963931805.1). Taxonomy (NCBI): domain Eukaryota; kingdom Metazoa; phylum Arthropoda; class Insecta; order Diptera; family Syrphidae; genus Microdon; species Microdon myrmicae. The sequence goes on from OZ007496.1 coordinate 37,974,180, forward strand.
TCGTCATGTGACCTATCGTGAGATTGAGACAACCTTAGGCGTTAGTGGGACCAGCATACATTCAATATTGCATAAACATTTGACTGTCAAAAAAATTTGTTCGCGTCGGATCCCACACAATTTGTCAATCGCCCAAAAAAAGGCTCGTGTCAATTGGTCGAAAGAAATGCTCAAAAAGGCTCGTGTCAATTGGTCGAAAGAAATGCTCAAAAAATACGGTCGCGGTGCTTCGAAACACGTATATGACATCGTGACAGGTGATAAATCGTGGATTTACGCGTATGAGCCCGAAAGTAAACAGCAGGCGACTGTCTGGGTGTTTCAAGATGAGCCAAATCCAACAAAAGTTGTTCGCGCACGAAGCACTTCCAAGCAAATGGTCGCCTGTTTTTTCGGAAAAACTGGACATGTGGCAACCGTACCACTAGAACAACGCAAAACAGTCAATTCTGAGTGGCACACAACCATTTGTTTGCCAGTTGTCTTCCAAGAAATCAGGAAAACCAACCGCCGAAGACGGATCACTCTTCACCACGACAATGCGAGCTCTCACGCATCGGCTACGACAACTGCATTTTTGAGCACCCAAAACATCGATTTGATGGGTCATCCGCCGTATAGTCCTGACTTGGCACCGAATGACTTCTTTTTATTCCCGTACGTAAAAAACAAACTGAGAGGTCAACGTTTTTCGACACCTGAAGAAGCGGTTACTGCATTCAGAATGCATGTGTTGGAGATACCTCAATCAGAGTGGCAAAAGTGCTTCGACAATTGGTTCAAACGTATGCAAAAGTGTATAGATCTTCATGGGGAATATTTTGAAAAACAATAAAGTGATTTTCGATGAACAATATTTGTTTTTGTTCTCTAATCCCGAAATATAAAAGGCAACCCTCGTAGTAGTAATATGCATGACACTATACGTGTGTAGATTCAATTGAAGACTGGCAGTTGAGCAGTAATATTATTATTTACAACTGTAAAGTTTATAGTATTTGATATTAAATTAATAAGGCTTTATTGCTATAGGTTTTTATTTCCGTTCCTTCTTGAGACAATGCTAATATAAAAAATTACGCTAATCATTTATTATGATTTGCCCGTGAAAAATGCTTTTGCTTTTTGAGTAAAGCTTGTTGCGTAATGGCTTTTGTTCATATTTTCATTTTGATGCTTGATAACTACCTTATTATGGTTTTGGAATTTATTATTATAGTATTTATTTGTAATTACTTATTATAGTATATATTATAGTATTTATTTATAAATTCTACATTAGCTTGATTCATATTGCTCATTGATTGCATTCTTGGATCCCCAATACCGACATCGTGTTGATTGATTGAAAGGGTCGGTTAGGTAGGGTAGTTAGAGCAGTCTTTCTTTTTGAGTCTATTCTATTCTTTTTTTTTTGGCAGTTGATGGAGAGTCTTTGTTCGTTCGTTCTAGAAAAGAGATTGATTGAAGAACCCGTCCATGGAGGAGTTACTTTAAATGTTTGTTAAAATTTTGTTGTAAAATTAGTTAAAGTGTAAATTGCGGGTGAATAGCACCAGCTAAATTTTCCTCTCCTCTGCAATTCTGTCTTTCCATGGTTCGATGACCTATGAGATCACCATAATCATCACTAGGTCACTGGACCAGTTGCATATGCGGAATTAATACACACACACTAAGCCTTGGTTATTGTGCTTTCCTTTTGATTTCTCCATCCTTGCTACGCCCATCGACGTCGAACGAATACACTGTGGCGGTGTCAATTAACGCCACTGCTCACCTTTTCCAGTCGCGACACAAACTCCCAATCAGAGCATCCGTAGACATTTCGAAGCAAGTATTATGGCAGTTCCATTAGAGCGTCATGACTTACCGTGCGGATAAACATGCCCAACCGTCCACTGCAGCGGCCTGCAGGTTTTCTCCCTTTACAGGTCTTCTCAACATAATATGCATTTGATGCACCTGTAAAACCTACCTGAAAGAAAAACCCTAGTTGAGCACTTACGGCATCATAGCGAGGCACACCAGGTTCCTAAAACAATTCGGTTTCACCCATAAGAAATCGACATAACACGAACCATCTCAGGGCGCCATTCACATTTCCTATGAGAAAATAGCGCCCGTGTATCGTCGCAGCAGTGAATTTCTTCGTAAGAAATGTCCAGTGTGCACATACACAAGAGACACCAGTTGCTTCAAGCGAACACGTTTGCCATGCCGCGTAAACGTGCGACGTATGCTAACACCAGCAAGGCACCAGGGAACAGACCGAAACTTAAGACTTGCTCGCCTGTCGAGTGCCCGTGTATCGATAGGCAACGTAGGAAAAGCATAACACACATCATGAGTGTGGAATGCCTACCAGCCTTGTTGCGACGCACAGCCATCGTTGTGCTAGCATCATAATCGCTGACATAATATGCCGCCCTATAATCGGACACAAATTACTGCAGCTGCGGATGTTCACACACAGGATGACCATGTTTTTGGATTTTTTCTTTCTCCGTTGCGTCGTTCTTGTGTGCCATGACGAAACGTTGTGTGTGTGCGATCACGATCAACCGGAGATCTTCTGCCCACGGCTGCCGCACAGGAGACGTTGTGTGTGGTGGTTGAGATTGGAAATCAACCCTTAGTGGATAGTGCAGATCCACGGGGGGAAAATTTCAGGAGTCTTGTTTGAACCATCGGAGAGTCGAGTTGAATTTCATGATACCGCGCTTGAATTAAATCAAATGTGTGTAATACGCGTTAAAAGACTATATAACAAATTTTTATGAATTGTAACACCAGCTTTTATGAATTGGAACGTACTAGTTTTTGTGAATAGTAACGACATTAAATTGAATTAAGTTAAATGTACATAATATGTGTAAACGACATCTAGTTAAGTGACGTTCTTGTTTTTTTTTTTATGAATTGTACGACATTAAGTCAAGAGAATATAATAAGTGTTAAACAACCCTAAACAGAATTAAATGGAAAATAAAGTAAGAGAACTGAAGCGGGTGTTTAATTGACTATTTGTTTCATTGACTGTTTGGTGAAAATAATACTCCGTATCCATAACACTGATTTGGGGCAGTAGGAGCGTCGAGAATTAATGCGAACCTGCGCCCGTGTAGGCATCCCAGCATTAAAACAACAAGGTTAAACCCCATAATTGGCAAAATACCTATAACACAAGTACGCTTCTACCTCGATGAGCGCGGGGAATTGAGGAATGCACAAGAGAGCATGAATACCATTGGCGGATCGATGTGTAAAAGCAGAAATCCCATTTTCCACCCTAATTCCAATCAGTCACATCTCAACCATCAAAGCGTTCTGGCACGCCACTTAATAACTCGACACTTTCGAGTAGGACAAGTTGGAAATAAAGTTTTGGCTGGAGAATATCGCTCTGACGTGTTTCGAGTGTTAATTAAATAATTGTTATTTTACTATATAAACAGTAGTTATTTTCTTGAAGAAAGCTAAGATTCAATTTTCTTGGTTCATATTTAAAACCGAAGTGCCGTCTGCACAGAGATCAACCCGACCATTGTTCTGATGCACGTACCACCGCCGGAGCCCCCACGAAGACAATCGCCATGCATGTTTTGTGAGGCGCACCACTACAACTACGTTTGCGAGGTTTTTCGCTTCCTCACACCTGTTCATCGGAAGTCTGTCGCACGAAAAAGAAAACTGTGTCTAAACTGCTTGGGTCGCCACCTCATACGCGACTGCCTCCCCAACAAGGTGTACCGACGATGCAATCGAAGACATCTTACCTTGCTGCATGTGCCAACCGCAGCACCCATCAAAGCATCCAGGGTAAAAGTGGCCAGTCCTGTTAGCAGCCACTACATGACCGGTTCTTGGCGGTTGTGGAAAGAAAGAATATCTCCTGCATGTGTGCGGCGGAATTCGACAGAAAATATGAGCGCAGAAATGATTTAAGTTTATATCGGTTGCTTTGTATTGCAACCGAATTGCCCTGCAGGCAGATGATGCGTTTCGTGCGATCATGCCCCTGGGAGTTTGGTGCTAATGCGATTGCATTAGCAAAAATTACAGATTTAGTTACTTTAAGTCATTAGTAATAAGGTTTTTACGTAATTACTAGGAAAATTAGGAATGGCGTTCGAATGGAACTGCCGCAATCTATTGTTTTCGGGGTTTTTAGTGCTCTAGGAAGCATTTCGTTAATAATTGATGGAAAGGTTAGTAGTGCCGTTCAATGGAACCGCCACAAACCCTTTAAAGGATCATAAAATTGCAGACGCGCATTTTATGATTCTCAACAATTTTACTTGAAAGTTGGTCATCTAGTCCGCAGATTTGGATCCAGGGGATTTTGCTTGTTGAACATATGGTTCGTTTATCACGTCTTGGGTTTTTAAGTTAATTTCAATATGAACATTTGTTTGATATCGAGTTGATATCACGATATTTAATGTATGCGCGATTAATGGTATTAAGGGGTGGATGATTGTGCGCGTTTTTACTTTTGGCTCCTCGATAGTATAGTGGTTAGTATACCCGCCTGTCACCCGGGAGACCGGGGTTCGATTCCCCGTCGGGGAGCCCCTGGCGCAAGACTAATGACCTTGCCCAGAAAAAATAAATCATTATGGAAAATTTAACAAGCCTCAGGACTTGCTAAATAAGGCCAAGACCGGTTCCCGGTTGTAGTGCCGATGATGATGATGATGATGGTATGTGAGATTTAGGAAACCGGTTTTTAGACAGAAGGCCAATCAACTCGGTGATAATCAATTTAGTTGTGTAACAATAACAGCTAAGTGGAGTATTGCAATGGATTATTGGGGAGAGTGGGGTAGCTGGAATTTTAGGAATGAAAAAACGTGTCACGGTCCGCTTTGCCCGTTGGAGATATGTAATTCTTTTAGGCCGAACGCGCAAGGTCATTTGACACTTTTTGAGAAGACAAGTTGAAGTTGTCGTGGAATTTTATGAACAAATTTAAAAGGAGGGGAACGTCAATGGGTAAACCCTCTTGTTGAATAGAGACTTAGTTTTACCTTCAAATCAAACAGAATCCGGTTTGTTTTAAAGATACGCTGGAAGAAAACGGATGTTGTCACATGTCTTTCTATCTCTAAGTTTGGAGAGTGCATAACGACATTCGGTGGACTCTGAGGTCAACCACACACACACACCTCGAATTAGAAATTTTCATTGTTCAAAGTCGACCCTTACTAAAATACGATCGTTTCAGTCGGCGATTTAAAGCAGACTCTTGGTTTTTATATTTACAAACACGGCTGTCTTTGTCGACGGAGTATATTGTTATTTATAATAAGAAAAATTGCCGTTTTTAATAAGTAAATATTCTTTGGATGGTTTGACTTTACAGGGTTTTGCGACGGTAATGAAGAGAATACGATTTCAATCAAAGTTATGGCGATTAGAATCACTAAAAGCTAACCAAACCCCCAACACATCAGTCCACTGCCGCATGTAGGAGATAAGTTGTTATTCTCACCAATACTGTACTGATTTGGAAATGCTATGTTATCTATATGCCCACCCACCACACTTCTTACGGCTCTAACGCACCCATTTTGCGAATGCTGAGGTGGGCAAACTCTTACCCTACTTCCTTCGATTTCCACCTTACATCTATTGCACTCAAACTCCGTCTCCTCTCTTTCCCCTCCTGACCTTGCCCCGCCCACAGTCTATCTCCTCACAACCCGTACTTATTCCAACGCATATGCCATTCACTGTTCGCTGTCTCATAGATGCCACATTTGTCACCCCCACTTACACTCGCTCTTCTCCAGCCTCCTACCGCCCCTACCCCGAAGTCCTCTTCTCCCTCCTTGTTTTTTTTTCTCTTATTTTTATTTTTTTTTAATTACATGTTTTTTGAATTATTTATATACCTTACATAATTTTCTTTTTGATTTTTTTCTTTTTTGAATTACTACACTAGTTTTAAGTTATTATTGTTTATATGAATTATATTTAGTGTAATTAACTTGTATTAAGCCAAATAAATAATTAAACGGCTCTGGTCGTTCTCTTTTCGATTTTCTTTCGGAGCTATTCTTCACTATTGGTTTATGTATCGTGTTGTATCATATGAAATGTCCGATTTTCGCTCAGTCGGAAATAAGAAGTTCTCGAGTGAACATCTGTGCCAGAACGTTAAATTTTCTTTTTTTATAAAGTGCAGTGGTACTTGTGCTTGACATGCGAGAATTTTAGGATTCGTTACAAGTACAGTTATTATTTTTTTCTATGAATTGTGAATGTTTGCAATGTTGTCGGCAGTTCAATTTCGAACTCTCTTCATTTATGAACCTAAAATGGGACATAATGCGTCATTGGCAATGAAAAACATTAATGAAGCATTTGAGGATGTAGCGGTAAATGAATGCTCTATACGACTTTGTTTTGGAAAGTTCCATTCGAGAGATTTCAGCCTCGAAAATGAACCACGTGGGAGGCCAGAAACATTAGTTGACGACGATGTTTCAAGAGCAACGATGGATGCGGACCCAATGAAATCGGTGCAGGAGATTGCACAAACCACGGGAGTATCCCCAATGACAATAAGTCGACACCTTCCTTTTATAGGAAAGGTAAAGAATCTCGATAAGTGGAACGAGAACTGAACGAGTCCCAAAAACGACGTCGCCCGGAAATCTGCAAATCTTAGATTAAGAAATCAAACTAAACCGTTTTTGAGGATTTCAAATTCTTCCACCGTACTCTTGTGGGGATGAGGCATGGTGCACCGGCGTACGGCGATGATTCTCCTCTTTCCTCCATCATAAATTAGTGTTCTCCGGACACACAAAAAAAACGTTTCGAAAGAAGAAAGTTGTCCACCGAAGATGTACGACAATAAAACGCACTATTTAATGTTTTAATATAAAGGTTCTTTTTTATTCTCCACCAATTTTAGGTATTTAATTTAGATCACACAAAAAAAACGGATTTTAATTACACTAGCGGCACAAAAAAAATTACTTTTAATATCATGTATTTGCTATTTACTGCATCTGACTCTATTTACGCCAAAATCACAACCCCGGTAAATAAATACGTACGCGTCTCCGCAGCGCTGTGGAGAGCGGGAGGTTAACCAACCGGCTCGGTTGGATGTTGAAGTACGACTCCGCGTTGCTCTGCTCGATGCAGAGCCACTTCGCAGCCGGGGATAAATTTCCTCGAGAGATAAAGTGTTTCTCTCGTGGTGAAAACAAGGAAGGCGGACTTGATAATGTATGTGTAGGTGTGTGTGAAGATCATTTCATACACAAGGCCATGGGAACGAATCTGAAAACAAGAAAAGGAATGATGTGCATGCAATGAGATGTGAGTTCGGCTAAGTAAACAAGCCGAATCTCATTGGGTGCTAATTAGGCTTCTGTTTGTTCATGCCACTAGTCACGAGAAGCAGATCCAGAAATGTGTAGGACAAAGAGAACTAGGAATGTGCATTGCAGCTGTATTGATAGACCGCAATGCTGGTGGACATGGTGGTAATTGGTTTTAGCGTATTCACAGGGAATTGGTGTTCATAGCATCGCTGCCAAGGGTAAGTATGTCATTCCTATTTGCATTTGCCTATGCTGTAGGATTTAATTTATGCCTTAAGCAGCAAGATGCGTATATTTGCCTTTGTCCCTTGGGTATAGGTCGCCAGCCATTGTTTATATGAACTTCGTTCATATGGACTTTCCCAACAGCTTTGCGACTGGACGAGGAGCTTCCTCGAGAATCGATCGATCCGGGTTGTTGTGGCCGGCGATTATTCGGATCTGTATCCTGTTAATTCGGGGGTGCCCCAAGGTTCTATTTTAGCTCCAACCTTGTTCTTGCTTCACATAAATGATTTGTTGGAGACAACGGATAACAAAGTGTCAATTTTTGCGTCCAACACACTTATGGGGTTTCTCTACTCTACATAGAGAACCAACCCACAATTCCAACCCCAATGTCCGCTTTATTTCGACCGCTAACAGCGCGTCAACCCAATCCCAATTCCTACCCTCGGCTATTTCACCTGCAATAGATAAATCCCTAAAAGAAGACTGGCCGGAAGTCATTAATCTATTCGGTTAATGCACAATTGCATTCAGTGTTTTCTTGCCATACGGCAACACTATTGCATTAGCCCATGAGATTTCCACCGGAAATTTCAAAGTCATTTCGGTTAGCAACAACCAAGACCAGACCAAACGACGCGGTTACATAATCATGCATCGGCTAGGGAAATTCCAAATTCTTCGAATTTGGTTCACACATTAATATATCCCTAGCCGATTAAGCGTTATTTATGACTTCCACTCTATTCGCTTGGGATCAATGATCTCTTTTAATAGGTGAATAGCTACAAACCAACTTCCATACTCATCTCATTTCCCCTTACCAGAGTCCAACGTAAGCTGAGATCACCATAATATCCTAATTGTGTCACTAGGTCAGCTTCAGGATAGCATTGCGACATGCATGCTAGAGCTAATTTCACCTCGAGATCATTGCACTTCGTGTTCTGGTTCTCTCATTCTCTCTTGTCCGTCAGCTATCGAATTAACTGAAGCGTTTATCTATCTCGATAGGCGGAGATAATGAGAGAGCACAGATGTAAGGATGATCTCAATTGGTTGTTTGGCATGCAAATCCAATTGCCCATGTTTCAACCCCTAAGTAGAGTCAGTCACTATTCAACCACTGCTGTCGGAGGTTGCTACTTAAATTCATTGCTTACAGGGCAACTAGAAAAATATTCTCGGCTGAATAATCGTATTGTTGCTGAACTATAAAAAAAATTACAAGTGTATAAACATAGGCTAAACCAAACTAAATATTGTGCAAAAAAAATAAAGAACAAAACAAAAAAACAAACTTATAAAAAGTGTTTACTCCCCCGCTTGGTAGAAACCTTGACGTGGTGCAGGGGCTTAAACTACGATGAATCGCTCAGGCTATGCTGACGGAAGCATACGCTTCCAGTAGGGCCACCCATGTCAGACAGGCTAGCGAGGAGTAACACACAAAGATCTACCGCCCCTAATCCAGGGTGTTACGCGTCACCGTGCCCATTGGATGGTTTGCAGCCAGGGGTATACCGGCTGTATTATAATGGCGCCTCTCTGACACCGGGTCGAATCAGAGCAGTAAGCAGACCTTACCATATCAAAGAGGGGCTCTGATATGGCGGACCATTTGAAACCCCAGAGTGATCCAATGAAATGAATGATCAATACACAAAAAACAATCTCACAAAAAACCCGGTAGGCGTAGGTGTGATGAGCCAACACTACCATAAGGGAACAAATCATCAGGAAAACACCGACTCGGCAAAAAGAAGACGTAGGGAAAAACGGAAAAAGCGGGATATACGCGTCGGGACGTGGAATGTTCGAACGTTATATAAACCAGGCGCGATACAGACGGTCGTAGAAAACGCGAAACAATATAAAATGGACATCGTCGCGCTTCAGGAAGTCCGACTCCCACATCAAGTAATCGAAACCAACGGATTTACACTGGTGTGTGGAGGTACCGATACACATAACCTCGGAACTGGCTTCATCATAAGCAAGAAGATTACGCCCCATGTAAAAGATGTGCAATTCATTAATAACCGAATGTCTGTGCTAAAAATACAGGGCCGATGGTACAATTATGTATTTATAAACGTACACGCCCCAACAGAATCTGCGGACGAAGAAACGAAGGACACGTTCTACGACACCCTAGAGGATGTATTTCATGGGATCTCATCATTCGATGTTAAAATCCTGCTCGGGGACCTCAATGCGAAAATTGGAAAGGAAGATATCTTCCAACCAACTATAGGTAAAGAAAGCCTACACGACGTGTCAAATGATAATGGAATTCGAATTATCACGTTCGCAGCGTCAAAAGATCTGTTAGTAAAAAGCACGATGTTCAAGCACAAGGAAATCCATAAAGCCACATGGATATCACCCGACGGCGTAACGCGTAACCAAATAGACCACTTCCTCATAGACAAAAGACACCACTCGAATATCCTTGACGTAAGAGCATATAGAGGAGCAGATTGCGACTCCGATCATCTTCTAGTGATTGGCAAAATCAGGAGTCGCCTCGCAGCAATCCCACATGGGCAGTCACGGGAGACAAGCAAAAAGTTCGACACTGATAAACTGAAAAACCTACGCAAAAGGGCTGAATATCAAGACGAACTAACGAATAGATTTAGCATTCTAGAGAATGTGAGCAGTGAGGAAGAGGAAGCTAATAGTGTGAACACTAAACGGACATCGATCAGAGACACAATCAAACTAACAGCCCAAAAGGTATTAGGATTTAGGAAAACAATTAAGTCCAAACCTTGGTTTGACGATGAGTGCAGGGCGAAGATCGAAGAACGTAAACGCCTCAGAGTGATCCACTTAGAAAGATATGATGAAGTCAACGCAGAAAGATACGCGACAATTCGGAGAGAGACAACGAGGCTCTTCAAACGCAAAAAACGCGAATGGGAGAAGACTAGGATCGAAAAAATCCTAGAAAATTCTAGGGCAAAGAACATCAGGGGTATGTATGTCGGCATAAATTCAATTAGAAATGGCTACCGAGGAAGAGCCAAAATAATTCGAGACGCAAACGGCTGTCTGGTCACAGAAACAAACAATGTCGTGACAAGATGGAAGCAGTACTTTGAAAACCTGCTCAATGTACGCACCCATCAACCACAGATAAATGTACCAAGCGTACATACAGCTGAGCCTCAGATCCCAGAGCCGTCTCTCAACGAAGTTGTAGACGCAATAAATCGATTGAAAATCAACAAGGCTCCCGGAGTCGACTGCATACCGGCAGAGCTTGTGAAGCATGGAGGAGAGGCAACCGCTCGAAAGATCCACCAGCTCATCCAAACAATATGGGATAAGGAAGTCACTCCGGAAGAATGGAAAACCTCAATAGTCATCCCCATTTTCAAAAAAGGCGACAGATCTGACTGTGAAAACTACAGAGGAATATCATTGCTCCCAACCGCATACAAAATATTAACAAATGTCATTCTGGCGAGAATCACACCGTACGCAGAAGAGATACTGGGAGACTACCAATGTGGATTCCGTAGGAACCGGTCAACAAGCGACCAAATGTTCACAATAAGACAATTGCTGGAAAAGAAGTGGGAATACGGAGAGACGGTTCACCAACTGTTCGTTGACTTCAAAAAGGCCTACGACTCAGTCGCAAGGCAGAGACTCTACCATATTCTAGTTGAGCTGGGAGTCCCAAAAAAATATGCCGCGCTCATTCAAATTTGCATGAACGAAAACAAAGGGCGAGTTAGAATAGAAAACCACCTCTCAGAACCATTTGAAATCCGGGACGGACTAAAGCAGGGAGATGGTCTATCACCGTGTCTCTTTAACCTTGTGCTCGAGTATGTCATCAGAAAGGTACAAGACGACAACATGGCCGGATCATCCCTGAACGGGGTCACACGCGTGCTCGCATATGCGGATGACATCGCCGTTCTGGGCGATAATCTAGAGACTGTTAGTAAAAACTGTGAAATCATCATGCAAGCGGCAGAAGAGGTGGGCCTAGAAATAAATGAAGACAAAACAAAATACATGATTACGACGAGAGCAGGTGGATCGCAGATAACACATATAAACGTAAGAGGTAAGATATTTGAAAAAGTTAAAGAATTTAAATATCTGGGAACGATACTGACGGCCAGTAACGAAATGTCGAAGGAAATTAACAAGAGACTGCATTCCGGCAACGCGAGTTGGCACGCAGTCAGTAAACTACTGAAATCCAGACTGCTATCACGTAACATAAAGCTCCGTGTCTATAGAACCATAATCATGCCGATTGTTCTATATGGATGCGAAACATGGGCTCTCACAAAACGGGAAGAAAACAAATTCCGTCTATTCGAGAATAAAGTTTTGAGAGGCATCTTTGGAGGTAAATATGACGAGGAGGCAGGACAATGGAGGAGACTCCATAACCACGAATTGGAAGAACTATATCGCAAACCTACAATAGTGAGAGTAATCAAGTCGCGAAGATTAAGATGGGCCGGACACGTGGCGCGAATGGGGAACGATAGGACCGTGCATAGAATTCTTGACGGTAGACCAACGGGAAAGAGACCGGTAGGACGGCCGCGACGGAGATGGGAGGACAATGTTAGGTTTGACCTTGAGGAGATCGGATCGAATGGTGAAGCGTGGAAGGAGAGTGCCCAGGACAGGGAGGGATGGCGAGGCCGGGTCGGTGAGGTCATGAACTTCCGGGTTCCTACAGGCCAATAAATAATAATAATAATAATAAAAAGTGTTTACCATTTCCTTCGGTGGAATCTTTGCTTGTGGGTTAAAAGTGAATCTGTGCCATACGTTGGCAATCATACTTCTACCCCCACACACTAAATTAAAGAACACTTGTAAACAATTTAATTTTTCACGAAATAAACAGTCAAGGATTGTAATGTAAAATAAAATGTAAATTTTGATTCACATCAAGACTTTATCGCACTACTATTTTATAAAAACGCATCTACTGTTTTATAAAAGAATTTTTGTTTTGAACCACACTGTTGGTGTTACAATTATAGAAATAAAACAGTCTAGAACTGAAGGGAGTGAAAAAAAGGAATTACTTTATTATTTAAAATTCTGTGTATGAGTTATAACTACCTACAGTTAGCAATACGTCTAACATCAGAGCTAAATTTATAAACTTAGATTACAAATGATAAATAGCTGTTTTATTTTATCCACAAGAATTAAGAAAGCAGATATAAAGTTGCTGGCTCCATTCTGTTTTAATACATATCCCTTGTCCACATGTCACCCCCTAAAATACTCCAAGGTATATTATCTCAACAAATTATACACAATACTCATTTCTATTATCACCACAAATTTAATAAACGCAAACATCAGCTGTAACGTCTCAGTTGTACAGATAAATTCGGTACAAAGCAACGAAACCGCGTTAACGATTAAGTTATTATTAAACCTACAACTTGGGAATCCCAATAACGACTTCTTGTATTGTTCAGTACAAGAAAGTCAGACATCAGTCGGGCACGCTTGATGATTTCATTGAAGCACGTTTTGTGTTGCCCTCCTCAACAGGTAATTGTTATCTTAAGACCTGTTTAAAAAAATTCAACAAATTGGTAATAATTCGTAATCGCTCTTTTGTTTACGTGCTCTTAACTGCGGAGAATTAAAAAGTAGACACTGGGGATAGTTGATTATTAATGATAAGCATTGTTACTATACGCCTTCTGTTAATAATTTTACCACTGATTGCACAATGCTATCTGCTTGGACACCTTTCTTCTCTGTACGTTGTGGACCATTATATCCCTCAGGTGGAAAACTGGTCCTTTTGCAGGCCACACCAATTCCTCCACCAATTTATTGGATCAAGTTCCTTTCTACTAAAATGAGCTGGTGACTTGTTCACTGAAATAAAAAAAAAAACAGACCTTCACTTTTGACTGACGATGGATTTCATCAATGTTGATAACTGAATAGATGTCTTATAGCCATGAAGTGAACACGATATGTATTCCTTCACCAGTAGGGGACTTGTGACTTTACTTGGTTTGTGACCAGATAAAAAACGTAAAAGTGAAAACGTAATTCAAACTCACACTGTTGCACGATGCCACTAGATATCATGAGGACTCTCGGTGAGAACATGTTTTTTTTGAAAAACCCTCTACACTCGAGATGTTAGCTTGTGTCTGAACCAAGTAACTCAGTTTCGAATATGGCGAGCTGTGACACAAGAGATAATGGGGCGAATTCAAGAGAACGATAGAACAATACTGCTCTTGATCGAAAAACCTCACAAAAGGCGCTGGAGTGAACAGGAGCCATGGCAACGTTCTGGGGAGAACAAAGAACTGATCTCGGGGGCCGATAACAGATTGACAACAAAGAAAAAAAAACAACACGAACAACGAAAGACGCAAAAAAGTTCTATGGTGCCATGGTAGCGTGAAATTAAAACAAGGAAAAAACCTCAAATTATTCTACAATTTAAGAGTATATAGCGTTTGCGATGATAGTGAAGAACGTGTGATTCGAACTGACGCTATGACGGTTAGAATCACTAAAAATGTAACCAATGCTCAACACATCAGGTCACTGCCGCGTGTACTAATTCGATTTCTAAACTCAAGTACACTCAACTGGAATTGTTATGTTATCGTTATGGTACGAGGATTGCCTCTTATGTTTCGGGATTTGGCAACCCTAGCGTTGCAATCCGGCAATTGACAGATCTGTCGTAAAGTTGGACATTTTTGAGGTTATACGCACTCAGAACGTTTTGACATACGAGCGCTATTTGTGTTGTTTACAGTAACTTAAAAGATTCATCTCGGCCCAAAAATGGAATTAAATCGTCAACATTTTCGTGCGATTATTTTTTACAACTTTCGGCGTGGATTAACTCAGCAACAGTGCATGGATGAACTTAATTCAATTTTTGGCGATGAAGCTCCATCAAGGACCAGTGTTTATCGATGGTATGGTGAATTCAATCGTGGTCGTAGTTCAAGAGATGAATTTCGTGAAGGTCGTCCAATATCAGTTGTTGTTCCGAAAACCATTGATGCTGTGCGCGAACTGATATTGGAAGTTCGTCATGTGACCTATCGTGAGATTGGGACAACCTTAGGCGTTAGTGGGACCAGCATACATTCAATATTGCATAAACATTTGACTGTCAAAAAAAATTGTTCGCGTTGGATCCCACACAATTTGTCAATCGCCCAAAAAAAGGCTCGTGTCAATTGGTCGAAAGAAATGCTCAAAAAATACGGTCGCGGTGCTTCGGAACACGTCTATGACATCGTGACAGGTGATGAATCGTGGATTTACGGGTATGAGCCCGAAAGTAAACAGCAGTCGACTGTCTGAGTGTTTCAAGATGATGTTTCAAATCCAACAAAAGCTGTTCGCGCACGAAGCACTTCCAAGCAAATGGTCGCCTGTTTTTTCGGAAAAAACTGGACATGTCGCAACCGTACCACTAGAACAACGCAGAACAGTCAATTCTGAGTGGTACACAACCATTTGTTTGC
Source organism: Microdon myrmicae (assembly GCA_963931805.1). Taxonomy (NCBI): domain Eukaryota; kingdom Metazoa; phylum Arthropoda; class Insecta; order Diptera; family Syrphidae; genus Microdon; species Microdon myrmicae. The sequence continues at coordinate 37,989,280 of OZ007496.1, forward strand.
CAGTTGTCTTCCAAGAAATCAAGAAAACCAACCGCCGAAGACGGGTCACTCTTCACCACGACAATGCGAGCTCTCACACATCGGCTGCGACAACTGCATTTTTGAGCACCCAAAACATCGATTTGATGGGTCATCCGCCGTATACTCCTGACTTGGCACCGAATGATTTCTTTTTATTCCCGTACGTAAAAAACAAACTGAGAGGTCAACGTTTTTCGTCACCTGAAGAAGCGGTTGCTGCATTCAGAATGCATGTGTTGGAGATACCTCAATCAGAGTGGCAAAAGTGCTTCGACAATTGGTTCAAACGCATGCAAAAGTGTATGGATCTTCATGGGGAATATTTTGAAAAACAATAAAGTGATTTTCGATGATCAATATTTGTTTTTGTTCTCTAATCCCGAAATATAAAAGGCAACCCTCGTAGTGATCTAGTGGGTTTTTCTCAACCATGCAATTGCGTACGTCGACGACATTGTGGTGTATAGATCTGGAGAAAAGATTGATGTCATCAACTGACGTCTGCACGATGATTTCCACAAAATCAAACGATTTTGCGACGACTAGAAATTAAAAATTAATGTCCAGAAAACAGAGACTATCCTTTTCAGAACGCCCCTGTCCAGTGCATCAAAGAGTACCGAACGGTATTGGAAACATTTTCTATTGCAGGAAGTAATAATCTTCCTCTACAAGGAAAAACTGTAGTCAGATACCTTGGTATCTGACTTGATCAGTATCTTTACTTTGATAAACATACAGCAGCTGCTCTTACAGCAGATAAAAACGCATATGCAATGACTTGAAGTCTCTTCCCGCTTTTCTTCCCCCTATCTCCAATTCCCAATTATTTTTATTTTTTTTCGTTTTTAATTTAATTTATATTTTAATTTTTATTTATTTTTTAATTATTTGTATTCCTTGTTTATGTTTGTCCATTTTGTTTCATTATTTTATTTTTTATTTTTTATAAATAATACATGATTTAGAAAAAAATAGAATGCATTTAAAAAAGAAAACATCAATTATTGTGACATGTTATAACAACAGTTATTGTACGCCGAAAGGCATAAGCAAAATAATAATGTATAATTTAGAGTGCTTGCGAAGAGCCAGTAAGTTAATGCAAGAATGATATTTGTAAAATAGAAGTTAACATTTAGTCTTAAGTAATATATGTAATTAATTTGTTAAATAAATGTGGATATAAAACAAAAACAAGAAAACATATCCTTCGATCTGCACGAAAAAAGGAAAAAGTCTTCGTTCGGGGGGCGAGGGAAAAAAGCGAGTTGTTGGTTGTGAGATACGGTCCCAAAAAGACATCGAGTCAGTAGCTGTATTGAAAAGAGTCGTGGTGAGCGAATGTTAAAAATAACTTAAAATGGAAGGGATCTATATGTGTAAAGAGAATTTTAAAAGTAACTTAAAAATAAAGACATAGTGTAATGTCAAACTACGCTAAGTGAGAAATGAACAGTTAACAGTAACTTAAAACAAAAATATGTACTATTGTTAAACTAAGCAGCATAAAGATAAATAGAAGTATATAAACAATAAACCACATGTGTTTCATTATCCGAGTGTGAAAGTGAGGGAAAGAGGGTGAGTTTAATATAGTAACAACTGGCACCAACAACAACCGCTGGTAAGAATTTTTAATATATTGACAACTGTCGCCCACAACAACCGCTGGTAAGAATTAGAAAGTATAATACAGTGACAATTAACTCTCTTAAAATATAACCCTTCAGGACAAAGAAGTTTTTGTAGGCGATTCAGTTGGACACACTCGGTAGGTAACGTGACAGTCTTTCTTAACTAACAATGATGATGAATTTCCTATAGAAGGTCACGTACCACATCGCCTTCCTTCACCGATCCAATATCTCATTTGGGCTGGGAAAGCATTATTCTCGTCTTGAACTTTATAAGTATTTAGTATCACAACTTAAAATAAGAAAGTGATTATAAAATTAAGTTATTAACTAATAAAGAGTAAGATACATCTGGCGACCAAAAGTAAGTGTGTTAACCAACATTATAGTCTTAAGGATGTCTCAATACACTTGTATGATTGGAAAAATGGAATAACTTATTAGTTAGTATTCTAGACGTGCATTGAAACATACATATGATTACTGTGATCTGTCTTTCAGGAAATGTACGAGGTGAATGAAAGCATTCACCGAAATCACGACCTGGAGGACAGAGTTCTACTCAATCACCTGCACCTCCGGAATGAAATTTCACTTTGGCAATCGGAGAATCCGGGTTTTACCGAATTCAGTGAAGATAATCTGTCAATTGACATTAATGCCAATGGTGTAGTGGCTAATGGCCTTCTAATAACAAGGGAAGGAATCCAGAGTATCTTCGACTCATTAAGAAGCAAAAAGTCAGTGGGAATAGATGGAGTACCTAACATCGTACTCAAGAACCTGCCCCCAATGGCAATAGATATATACACGGTCCTGTTTAACAACGCGCTGAATAATGCATATTATCCCACGCGTTGGAAAACGGCTATCATTCAGCCCATCGCAAAAAAGGGCAAAGACTGCACAAACCCAATGAACATGCGTTCGATAAGTTTACCCCCAAGCATCAGTAAAGTATTTGAAAAAACCATTAACAAAGCTCTGGTAAAATGGGTAGACGACAACAGCATTATTCCAAATAACCAGTTTGGCTTTAAGGCGGGTCATGAAACCACACATGCCGCAGCTAAACTGGTCTCCGACATACAATGGAATAAATGTAGGAACCAATGCACAGGGGCCTGTCTGATCGACTTGGAGAAAGCCTTTGATACCGTCTGGATCGAAGGGTTGTATTACAAACTGGTCAGACATGGCATACATAAGCCTTTACTATATGTACTTTACGATATGTTAAAGGACAGGAGGTTCGTGGTCAAAAGTGGTAATGTGACCTCTAATAAAACGTTTAATATTAAGAATGGCTTGCAACAGGGCGCGGTACTCTCGCCGATTCTTTTTAACATTTACATTAGCGACTTATTAGATGCACTTCCGCAGGCTATTGCGTACGCAGACGATCTCATAAATTACAGAACAGCTCCGAAAGTTGCGATCATAAATAGGTTAATACAGCGAGACTTCAACAAAGTGCAGCGCTATTGCGATGACTGGAAACTTAAGATCAACTTCCAGAAATGTGAAGCCATCCTATTTAGAACTCCATTATATAAAGCCACGTACGACACAAGGAAAAACGGGCGAAAGCTAGTTATCGTGGGACCGCATGGAGATAAACTGGAAACCAAGAGTTTAGTTAAATACCTGGGCATCTGGCTAGATCAATATCTGTATTTCAACAGACATGTAGAGGCTGCTTTGCTCAAAGCGAGGAAAACTTTTGCTATGACAAGGAGGCTATTTCACAGTAGCCAACTTGACAGCAAGGTAAAAGTCATATGCTACATGACGCTAATCAGGCCAATGCTCATATATGGTTGCCCAGTATGGTTCAACATAGGTCCAAATTTGATGGAAAAGATTCGGGTGTTCGAAAGAAAGTGTCTCAGAAGTTGTCTCAGATTATATCGGACACCGGAATCGGACTATAAAAAGTATTACTCAAATGAGACTTTATATAATGAAGCGTACATAAATAGGGTGGATAATTTTATGATTAAATTAATCAGAGGACATATTGCGAGAGCAATAAGCTCGTCCAATGACCTAATTTTCGGGGCTTATTATCCAAACACCTTGTACTATGAGAACGTGCGTCGCAACGGCTTTGTTCCACCAGAGGCATTCCTTGACTTGGATATGAAAGGGCTTATACAGGATAGATCCGGAATTCTGCTGATCTATCATGTAAGTAGATCATCTGTAGACGGGCGATTGTGCTACGACCGGGAAGTAGCGCGCACCGAAGAAGAGCTCCTGCGCTTCAGTAGGGCTATCTCCCACAGAGACCGGGACGATAGTATTAGACAGCGTCAACAGTCATGGTGGATGAATGGCATATAAAGACCTGGATACCAAAGTCGGTATAGAATCATACTATCATCCGCTAGCTTACATAGACTTAGCTTTTCTAGAATTAGGGTAGTATAAGATTTAAGTTGTTAGGTTGTGCTTTTACATTAAAAAAAAAAAAAAAGTGGGTAAGTTAAGTAAGTTAAATTTTAAGAAAAAAAAACAAAAAAAAATTGACAAAGTTTTTCAAATTTTTCTTTGTATTTCAACTAATTATCAGTACTGCCACAAAGTTCTGTCGCCGAAAGGCAAATTATACAAATGTTAAGTAATGTTTAGCTTAGAGCGTCTGCGAAGGACCAGTAAGTTATTATATAAGATAATTGAGCTAGAATTTAAGCATTTTTTTGTCTAGCCTTTAATTTAGAAATTAAGAATATAAAAAGAAAAATAAAAAATGTTGTAAAAATGAAAATGAAAATGAATGATTACTGTGATCACGTTTCATACGATAGTAAATTAAACTGTTTATTTCATTTTATTATGATGGGCGCGCATGGGCAACGATAGGACCGAGCGTAGAATTCTTGACGGTAGACCAACTGGAAAGAGACCGAAAGGACGGCCGCGACGGAGATGGGAGGACAATGTAAGGTTTGACCTTGAGGAGATCAGATCAGATGGTCAAGAGTGGAAGAAGAGTGCACAGGACAGGGAACGATGGCGGAGTCGAGTCGGTGAGGTCATGAATTTCCGGGTTCCTACAGGCCAATAAATAGTAATAGTTTAGTTCATATTCAAGTTGCAGCGCTCAAGCTTATATATTTTTATATGTATTATAAGTAGATATTATATATTAAAACACAAAACGTCGCTGAAACTTGATTTTTGAATCTCCTAACCCAGAGGAAGCTATAAAGGAAATGTACACAAAGACAGGCAGAAAATGTGTTCAAATATATTTACGATGGCAATAAGAAAAATATCTTACTATGCTTTACTTCGGTATATTTTCCACTTTTTATCACCTCTATCAAGTCCTTTTTTACCATGGAAGATTCACTGATTTCTAAACCACCTTAGTTGCTCAAGCTTATTATATTAACTTTCTCGATTTTCCGGCAAAAATTTAAATATGTTACGAATGTTGCTCAACTTGAGCACCTATCCGGTGACCAGATTACCCAAACTCACTTACTCTAAGAAATCAATACCGAGTGTCGTTACCGTAACCGCCAACTTGTCACTACCGTCTACAACTATGTACTGATGATGGATATTGAATCAACAATAAGAATCCGCCCTCTTTCAGTGTTCAAGCTGCATCCAAAGCTTTTCGCGTAAGAAAAGACTTCTAAAGCTGTTGATACAGCACTGGGCACGTGCATGATCTTTTTTTAAATGCGTTCGTGGGGGAGGTCAAAAGTTTCGAGTTCGATCTCACATCCGGTGCTATTGTATATTTAAACCCTAAGGTTTCACTCTAGGTCTCCAAGCTCTAGGGGGACAGTATCTGATATGAGTGGACGACTTATCGTGCTACGGTTGCGGCAAATTTGTAAATAATCAACACTGTTGTAGACAGCACGTATTCACTTATCTTCTTAAACCCTGATAACTTGTAGACGGTATTTCAAGTGTTCGGAGGGGACTGGTTAAAACCGGGTGGAATTTTGAATATAGACAGTCACTGTAGCCCATGTAGAATAAGTGCAGAATTTATCAGATTTTTGCATACAGCGTCTGTTTAAAAGAAGACAAAAGGTGAATTACAGTGTGTAAATAAATAAAAGGGGGTTTTTTAAAAGTACATGCATCTTAATTGTACTGAATATTATTTGTTAACGTTCTACATTACACTTTAAATAGTACAACTGAGTTAAAAAGAAGGGGGCCGGGTATAAGAAATACAGTACTTGAACATTTCCGTGTTCAATAAGGCAATAACCCACAGTCGCTTTCGAATTAGCAATGATACTTTTATGTTGCATCTGAAGAAAAGGATAGGTAATTTCATTAAAAATTGTTTTAATACTCAGATCCAGCCATATTCCAAAAACTAATGGTAAAGTGACTGAACGCGAAACTGCAACATCTGTCGAAATACTGTGGGGAACGAGGTGGTGTGCCAACGTATGGCACTGGTTCACTAAGGTTCCACCGACGATTTTCTGCACAAAGATTGTTCCACCGCAATAGTTTACTGAACAAATGAGGCCGAGTTCCGCAGCGAGCCGTTGCAAGAGAGGAAAAATGAAACACACTGCGATCGATTGATTGCAGACTTTTTCCTTTCATTGTTGTGTTTTTTTTTTAAATGAAATTTGTCACTTTATATATATTGTTTGAAAATATTCCACAGTTTTTATTTGATAAATCTTCGGAGGATTCGAAGACTACACATCTGAACACCTCGCGTGAATTAATAAGTCGTCTTATTTAATTATAAAAATGTTTGCACTTTATTTTCTTAAGACTTTCAAAATATTCTAAATACTAGGTATATCTTAACACGTCAGTCGATGAAACCCGACTGCCTGATTCCACCGTTCGCCTGTATCCCTTTTCCAGTCATCTTTTGTTGTTTCTCCAATTTCTTATCTCACACTTCATTTGGGTCGTGGGGTCGTTTTGATAATCCTGGTCGATGGTTGTTTGGACAGCTGTGTCATGTCGGGTGCAGCATTGAATCCTATAGTCAATGCCGAAGGTTTATCTGTTGCATTGTTTGGACAGATGCAGCAGTAAATCCTATCTTCAATGTTGATCACGTTGGAGGTCATCATTTTTATTACATTGTGATGTAGGTTTGTGATGAATCTTATCTTCTAGTTGGGAGTTGGGTGTGTTAACTCGTGCGAGGGCGATCGTCCCTGGTTATTTTTAATCCAGCGAATCACTATTTCGGTCCACGCCTTGTTTATTTGCAAGTACTATTGTCTATGTCGTTACAATTTTCCGAACACACTCGTTCCGTTTTGCCTCGCCTAGATTAAAACCTTCACCCGAACTATTTTGGTGGCGGTGGGCGGTTGAGGACACGACTAACCCGGTGTGTGCGCTTTGGCGGTTGCGACTCGACTGATCGGTTGAAGCCAAGAAAAAGTTCATCGCGTCGTGGCAGTGGAGTCATAGCTAAATAATCTCACTACCACTTACTCAGAACTTGAAAGGGATTGCTATGCTTGTGTGGGCGAGGAAGTATTGTGCCAATACACGGGCACTCCGTTCACTTCCTCCTCCATCATCACAAAGATAAAGTTCCGCCGAACACCAAAAGAACCGAGTTCCAAGCACGATCACCAGGGGAACAAAAAGAGAAAAATGAAACACCCGAATTTAATTTTGTTTTATGTATTATAAGTTGTGTTTATTGTCCTGCTTTAGGTACAACTATTTATTTAAACTTTAAAACTCAGTATAAAGATAACCGTTGGGCCCCTCGATAGTATAGTGGTTAGTATACCCGCCTGTCACCCGGGAGACCGGGGTTCGATTCCCCGTCGGGGAGCCCCTGGCGCAAGACTAATGACCTTGCCCAGACAAAATAAATCATTATGGTAAATTTAACAAGCCTCAGGACTTGCTAAATAAGGCCAAGACCGGCTCCCGGTTGTAGTGCCGATGATGATGATGATGATGATAAAGATAACCGTAGAACTTAGTCAAAAAGAAACTCTGTATTCAGAAAGGTGAGAAAAGAAACGACTCCGACTTCGAACGGCACTCGACACAAGTTGTGGTGAATATTGTCACCCACTTTGTACACCACACACACTTGAAACCCCTTTATAATAAAACAATCTTTGTTTTTTATAATTAAAACGAATCTTTATTAATAAACAAGCACACAATAGTAATTACTTATTTTGTTGTTTTCACACCAGTAATCAAACACACATGATCAGTTGTCAAACGCACCTCATTAGTCACTTCTGCAAGACGTCCATGACGTTAGCTCCACATATACTTATTTTGTACTTTTTATCCTCACGCACTTTACTCGCCACTTTATAACCGACTCGTTTAAAATTATCAAAACCAACTTTTGTTCGCGGACGACCGTTTCGGCCAAGATTCAAAAACCAACTCCCTTAATGGCCGTCTCCGCCAAAAACTCGAAAAACCACCGTGTCTAGTTTTTGCTCCTTTTTCATTTTTTTTTTCAAAATCTGGTTCCTTTCGCCAGATCAAAGGATACTTCCTTTTTCCCGCCTGAACCTTTTTTCGGTATTAAACACAAAGAAAAATCAATAGTGTGTTTATTGCGCCTGTTGTTATCTTTAACCGAATGGGCAAAGATTTTTCCGTGGGAAATCGATTGAAAGAAAAGATCAATAGCGCCCAGGCGAACGTTCATTATGTGTTATTGCCTGTTGTTTATTTTAACTTAGTTTTGTTAAAACGGAAACTGGCGCTGGTGGTTTTAATGGTTTTAGATAACCATTTTCCTGAAAGGGTCATAAAAATGTTTGTGAGTATCTCTATAGTTCCCTTTGGTTTAGGTTTGAACGATGCCATCTGGTCTGCACATTTGCCTTTTCGGGTTTTTTGTTGAACCATTGGTTCAACGATTATATTTCGGCTTTTATGTGAGTAAATTTAGCGTTCAGCTTAATTTACTTGGCATTTAATTGATTAGCGCAAATTGCATGTTTTTTAGCTTGATTGGCTTGCTATCAATTTATGCGGGACCATTGGGTGAATGGTATAATGCTTTGTTTTTGTTTCAGGTGAACGTGCAGTTCAATTCCTGATGTCTGTTTTAGCTTTCTTTAATGTCACATCCTTTAAGTGGATGTTCTTGGCGTGTATCGCCGTTAGTGGTGGAGGTTGGCTCCAAAAGGGTTAGTTTTTTATTGGGTTGGGTGATTGTGGCCGTAACAAAATACTCGACTGGGAAGTACGCATCTCCGCAGCTTACGCAGAGCGGGAGCGACGCGTGACCGTGGCGGTCAGAGGATGGAAAACGACTCAGCGATATTAAGTCGCTGTCAAAAGAATTTTTGGATGCATTTACTTTACTTGTAGTGATAACCGGATCAAATCCATTAGAACGAACGTGGTACACAAAGAAGAGGAATAATGGGCATCCAAGAGATGTGTGTAAACAAATCGAATCTCGTCGGATGCTAATGGGTTTGCTTATGCATCGTTCGGTAATGAGGGTCAGCTAATAACATAGCAGCTGCTCATTAAATGAAAACAATTTTTTTCGGATACCACAAACGATATGAATTGTTTATGGTATCGCAGAAAACCTATGTAGGAACAGCGTTCTTCTGTTTGCACATGGTGCGAGTTAGAGAATGGGAGTTGGGTTAAGGTGACGCGCTGTTAGCGGTCAAGATTGTTTGGCGTTGTAGGTTGGTTCTCCATGCAGTATAGAGAACCCCTACAATACTACATAGGTTCCTAGGATTTTTATTGAAAACAAGCGTTTTTTGGGTAAACTTAAATTAATTATTTAACATACGAGTAGTTGTCTTCGAGTGCGACACACTTGGTATAGCGATTTTCCAAAATTGTGATGTCCTTTCTGTAGTACGAAGTGGTAAAGATAAGTAATTTTATTGGAAGAGTAAATTAAAGTACACTATTAGAAAAATCTTCTGCGAAATTTTAATTACAAAAAGAGTAAGAAATAACCCAGTTACATCAAATCTACGCGGACGCCTCAAAACATGTTGAAATACGGTGAGACATGTAAGTAATGACTGGATTATCTGAAATAAAAAAATCAAAGAGATTTCGTTAATTAATTTATTTCTAGGCCCACCTCTTCTGGCGCTTGCTTGATGATTTCACTGTTTCTAGATTATCACCCAGAACGGCGATGTCATCCGCATATGCGAGCACACGTGTGACCCCGTTCAGGGATGATCCGCCATGTTGTCGTCTTGTACCTTTCTGATGACATACTCGAGCACAAGGTTAAAAAGACACGGTGATAGATCATCTCCTGTTTTAGTGCGTCCCGGATTTCAAATGTTCTGAGAGGTGGTTTTCTATTCTAACTCGCCCTTTGTTTTCGTTCATGCAGATTTGAATGAGGGCGGCATATTTTTTCGAGATTCCCAGCTTAACTACACTATGGTAGAGTTTTTGCCTCGCGACTGAGTCGTAGACTTTTTAGAAGTCAACGAACAGTTGGTGAACCGTCTCTTCGTGTTCCCACTTTTTTTCCAGTAGTTGAAAAGAGAATCCGCATTGGTAGTCTCCCAATATGTTTTCTTCGTACGGTGTGATTCTCGCCAGTACGGCATTTGTTAGTATTTTGTATGTGGCTGGGAGCAATGATATTCGCAGTCACATCTGTCACCTTTTTTGAAAATGGGGACGACTATTGAGGTTTTCCATTCTTCCGGAATGACTTCCTTATCCCATATTGTTTTAATCAGTTGGAGGATCTTTCGAGCGGTTGCCTCTCCTCCATGCTTCACAAGCTCTGCAGGTATGCAGTCGACTCCGGGGGCCTTGTTGTTTTTCAATCGGTTTATTGCATCTACAACTTCGTTGAAGGAGGGCTCTGGGATCTGAGGCTCGGCTGTATGTACGTCTGGTGCGTTTATTTTATGGTTGATGGGGGCGCACATTGAGCAGGTTTTCAAATTACTGCTTCCATCTTGTCACGATGTTGTTTGTTTCTGTCACTAGACGCCCGTTTGTGTCTCGGATTATTTTGGCTCTCTCTCGGTAGCTATTTCTAATTGAATTTATGCCGGCATACATACCTCTGATATTCTTTGCTCTGGCATTTTCTAGGATTTTTTCGATTCTAGTCTTCTCCGATTCGCGTTTTTTTGCGTTTGAAAAGTCTCGTTGTCTCTTTCCGAATTGTCGCGTATCTTTCTGCGTTGACTTCATCATATTTTTCTAAGTGGGTTACTCTGAGGCGTTTACGTTCTTCGATCTTCGCGCTGCACTCAGCGTCAAACCAAGGTTTGGACTTAATTGTGTTCTTAAATCCTAATACCTTTTGGGCAGTTTATTTGATTGTGTCTCTGATCGATGCCCCTTTAGTTCACAGATTATGCGTTTCTTCTTCCTCGCTACTCCCATTCTCTAGGATGCTAAATCTATTCGTTAGTTCCTGTTGATATTCAGCCCTTTTGTGTTTAGTTTATCAATGTCGAACTTTTTGCTCATATCCCGTTATTGCCCTTGTAGGTTTTCTGCGAGCCGACTTCTAATTTTGCCCACCACTAGAAGGTGATCGGAGTCGCAATCTGCTCCTCTATATAATCTTACATCAAGGATATTCGAGTGGTGTCTTTTGTCTATGAGGAAGTGGTCTATTTGCTTAAGCGTTACGCCGTCGGGTGATATCTATGGATTTGCTTGTGCTTGAACATCGAGGACGCTGCGAACGTGATAATGCATTAAATATGCCTACATCAATTAAATATCAAAAAAATTGAACTACATGTTCAATTTGCGCACATTGAATTCAATTTAATAATCTAAGACGTGATAAACACACAAAACCCCCTGGACCCAAGTCTGCGGACCAGATCACCAACTTTCAAGTAAAGTTCTTGAGAATCATAAAATGCGCGTCTGCAATTTTATGATCCTTTAAAGGTTTGTTTACCCAAACCATTTCCCACAGGAAACATCGTTTTCCATTCTCCTTACCCAAGGTAAAACAAACAACTTGCGCCATAAAGTGAACCACACGTTTGTTTCATCGTCCACCGACATTGAGGATCGTAAATGTGCATTAGTAAGATCCTCTGTTGATTTTTCCTTCGTGTTTCCTCTTTTGATCCTAAGCCGGGAAAGATAAAGAAAGGAAATGGCGGCTGGCAAAAGGGCCATGCAGACAAAAGGACATATCCTTCGATCTGCACGAGAAAAAAGTCTGCGTTCGGGGAAAAGGAGAAAAGCGGGAGTTGATTCTAGACATTTGACCGGGGCGGTTCGTGAAGTTTGAACTAAATTAGTCAATAAGGACAAGTTAAATGAAATTAGAAGAAATGTAAGAAGAAAAAGAATTAAAATTGTGTCAAGATAAATTAAAATAAAACCTTGAGTGTAACAACGCCAAACAAAACTGTTTTCTATGAATAGAAACGTATGTGCTTACAGTGTCCATTGGGAGATATACAAATCCGCCCGTTTTAGGACCAATAAAAGTGAAACGCCGAAAATTAACTAAGCCTATCAATTACGCAACGCAGAGGCGCTGATTTCCCCATCTAAGGTACCCATGGGTATACTTCCCGCTCTATCGCGAACCGACTGAGGGGAATTCGAGAGGTCCGTTTACGACGGTGGTATAGCCAACAAGAAGGGCGGACCACCCCACGCCCTTGAATAGGTAATACTTACCATTAAAAAATCCTAGCTAAGATAAAGTAATACAACATATCGTTACATAAACAATATAACCCTACAACAATTACAAACATTAAATAAACAAATTAAAACCCCGGAGGAGTATCCCCCGGGAGGTAACTTAACCAAAAACATTTGATGTTACACTATTTTCCACAATATGATTTGGTGTTCGCGTATGGTGTCTAATTGAGCCACCGCAGTCCCCCATAAATTCAAATTGGGGACCAGTTGAACTGCGCAAATGTTTGTCGCAGAGGTAGCCTTTTATATTTCGGGATTAGTGAACAAAAACAAATATTGATCATCGAAAATCACTTTAATGTTTTTCAAAATATTCCCCATGAAGATCTATACACTTTTGCATGCGTTTGAACCAATTGTCGAAGCACTTTTGCCACTCTGATTGAGGTATCTCCAACACATGCATTCTGAATGCAGCAACCGCTTCTTCAGGTGTCGAAAAACGTTGACCTCTCAGTTTGTTTTTTACGTACGGGAATAAAAAGAAGTCATTCGGCGCCAAGTCAGGACTATACGGCGGATGACCCATCAAATCGATGTTTTGGGTGCTCAAAAATGCAATTGTCGCAGCCGATGTGTGAGAGCTCGCATTGTCACGGTGAAGAGCGATCCATCTTCAGCGGTTGGTTTTCCTGATTTCTTGGAAGACAACTGGCAAACAAATGGTTGTGTACCACTCAGAATTGACTGTTGCGACATGTCCAGTTTTTCCGAAAAAACAGGCGACCATTTGCTTGGAAGTGCTTCGTGCGCGAACAACTTTTGTTGGATTTGGCTCATCTTGAAACACACAGACAGTCGACTGCTGTTTACTTTCGGGCTCATACGCGTAAATCCACGATTCATCACCTGTCACGATGTCATAGACGTGTTTCGAAGCACCGCGACCGTATGTTTTGAGCATTTCTTTCGACCAATTGACACGACCCTTTTTTTGGGCGATTGACAAATTGTGTGGGATCCAACGCGAACAAATTTTTTTGACAGTCAAATGTTTATGCAATATTGAATGTATGCTGGTCCCACTAACGCCTAAGGTTGTCTCAATCTCACGATAGGTCACATGACGATCTTCCAATATCAGTTCGCGCACAGCATCAATGGTTTTCGGAACAACAACTCATTTTGGACGACCTTCACGAAATTCATCTTGGAGTGAACTACGACCACGATTGAATTCACCATACCATCGATAAACACTGGTCCTTGATGGAGCTTCATCGCCAAAAATTGAATTAAGTTCATCCATGCACTGTTGCTGAGTTAATCCACGCCGAAAGTTGTAAAAAATAATCGCACGAAAATGTTGACGATTTAATTCCATTTTTAGGCCGAGATGAATCTTTTAAGTTACTGTAAACAACACAAATAGCGCTCGTATGTCAAAACGTTCTGAGTGCGTATAACCTCAAAAATGTCCAACTTTACGACAGAGCTGTCAATTGCCGGATTGCAACACTAGGGTTGCCAAATCCCGAAACATAAGAGGCAACCCTCGTAGTACAATAATTTTCTCAACATCAGTCTGAGCCCTTAACCAAACGTTCGGAATATAGTCAAAGATTTCTCCGGGTCATATCGCGGAAAGTTCATCTTGACAGGATGGTATCTCACCTCCAGACTGACCTACAACTGGCTTCACCTTTTTTCAACTGGATCCGCCAACCAAGCTCCAAAATATAGTCAAAGATTGCTCCTCACTGTGAGTCTACAGTTTGTTGTTGATTTAATTATTTTTCTGTAAGACTCACACATAAAAAATAGTTTTTTGACATATTTGGATCTCAGTGCATAATGAGGACAGGAAAAAGGAAGTGAATTAAGAAGACGTATCGCCTTCTAATTAGTGACTTGGAGAACAATTCATAATGGATGACAAGGGCCCAATTTATTCGTTTTAGTTCGACCTCGTATAAGAATCGTTGTTCAACTGGACGTATAGAATACATTCCACCTTTCCAAAGACATCTTGTGGCGAGACCCATTAATCGGAAAGGGCACTCTTTAAAAGTAGGTCCAAAAATACATATAATTATGTAAATTACACGAATTAGTTAATTTGTGCAATTCAGGACGAGAAGTGTGGCTTCCAGCGCTGTTCACAATTCCTGACATCTTAAACTGGTGTATATCGCGACCTTGTGTCTCCACCTCTTCCAAACACACTGTGGGTTAACATTTAATGGTACCTGGAAAGTTCTTTTGTCCGAGCGAACTGTGTAAAAGTCAGTTACCTTGTTATTCAAATTTTGCAACGTCGAAATGTGGAACTCAGCTTGCTGTTTTATTATTTACAGTGGTCGCAACACGTTCAGGAATTATATTTGAAAATTACATATGCTAGTTAACGTACTAGTAGTACTAGTACTTCTTAAAAAAGAAATGGATTTAAATAGAAATCTCATTCTCCGGCTCTCTTATTTAATTGTAAATATTTTCTTTGTTTTGCTTGAGAACCGGATTAGTGTTCTGAAATGCAAAACACTTTCCGCTGGCAAAGTGATTGTTTTCTTATATCAAACAAATCGATCAGGGAATTACTAGGAACGACAACAAGTTAACCAACACTTTATCTTATTCAACCGGAAGCACAGATTCTCGTCAAGCTGCTTGAAATTGAAGTCTACGCGCGAATGCTCTACTGCCAACAGGAGAAGAGATTCTAACCAACCTAATATCAAAAATTCAATTGAACTTTGTTGCGGGTGAATTCAGACTGAAATCTGTATATTTGTCGCATCTAAGACAATGTGAATCTGTGAATCACTTTGCGAATTTCCCAAATGCAGCACGTGATAGTATCTTAATAGAAAGCTTGGTAAAACCCCTCAGATTGTTTTGTTACAAAGTGAGCATTTCTTAGGAAAAGCTCAACGGACTTCTCGCGAAGCGTTGTGTAACTATTTGTGGGCAGATGATTTACTCGATGTTTCAGTTTATTGGGATGAGGGAATAAATACTGAGAAATGTAAATCACCCTGTTGGTGATAAGAGTGCAGTTGTGACAATTGTGTCTGTCCACACAATACCGGAAAAGTAAAAAAAAAAAGTGAATATATTTGTCTGAGAGATAGAAGCCGCCGGTACGATAATTAAAACATGACACGTTCACAATTATTTAATTATTTATCTTTTATGTTTTATTGGAGGGAATCTGGCATTTTAGCTTAAACTTGACATCCACTTTCTTTTCCTTTCTTTTTCACTTGAAGTGTGGTTGACATTCAACGATTGGAGAAACCTCTTTGGTGCATGTGGTTATTATAAAATATGCAAGTTTCGACTAAGTCATGAATTAAGGGAGACCTTGCGTCATAGATATTGGTATTATTTACAGATTGCGCTTTCCGGCAAATCTAGTTGAGCTAGTTTGTTTTGATAAGTATGATGACTCCCGCTCTTTTTGTCAAATATTTGAAATAAAAACATATTGTTACTTAAAACAGAACAGCACGAACAAGAATACCGGTGCAAGATAGCGAGAACAAAAATTCACGTTTGCCCAATCATAGTTCAATGTTTTTAAAGACCAGTTTAATTTAACTTTCCATTGTATATTATCAGTTATAAAATTAGGAGTACAACGTAGGTAATGGTATAATTTAAAGTTGTTATAATTAAACAAAATGTCTGAAGGGGCGGAACACAATCATCAAGTTCAGTTGAGCAACAGTCAGCCGCCAACTCTCTTACAGAGAACACCAGTTTTGAATAGTGCGCCAGTTAAAAAGTGAAGTGACTACCTATTTAAAAAGTAAAAGTATGTCAAGAGAAATTTTTGACAACAGATAAAATTCCTAAGAATTCACAAACAAAACACAACAAAGACACATCAGGTAAGAAACTCAAAATATGGCCCTAGGGCCAAGCCAGCATACCGGCAACAGGTTCCTAGAACTGGGAGAATGCTCACTCTCAGGCTCTGCAACCAACGTGCCAACAAAAAAGAAAAGACAATCCGGCAGCCCATTGTCTTTCGATTTCCCTGCTTTGCCGAACAAAGCAATTTTAAAAACACCTCGGTTTATTCAAATTCACCCAACCGATGCTTCAAGGCCACTAACATCTGTTAACGTCTTTGTGCTGAAGAGAATAATTGATTCTATTAGTACACAGTACGAAAGAATAACCCTGCTTAGGGATGGCTCCATACTAATTCTAGTCAAAGACCAAGATACAGCAGATAGATTCATCCAATCCAAACGATTCGAATCAATCTGTCCGGTCGACATAAGACTACACCCCAAACTAAACATCTCTAAAGGAATCGTTTACGCCCCCTGTCTTATAAACGTCCCAGAACCTGATATATTATCAGAAATGAATTCCCAAGGCATTGTTGATGTATTTAAATTCACCAAAATGATGAATGGAGAAAGGAAGCCCACGGGCCTAATGCTGTTTTCATTTGACCGTCTTTAACCACCAACAACAATTGAAATCGGCTGGTACAACACCAAGGTCAAGGAATACATTCCGAGGCCTATGCGTTGCCGACAATGCCAATTACTAGGCCACACGGCAAAATGGTGCAAAAATACAACCGCATGCATTACATGCAGTCTTCCGCCCCACCCTGAAACTGAATGCATAAGAACAATCTGTGCAAACTGTCACGGCCCCCACCCGGCATCTTCCTCCACATGCCCTAAATATATGCAATACCAACAAATTTTAATAATACAAACAAAAACTAAAACATCCCTATCCGATGCTAAACGCATATACAGAGAACAAAATCCCATACACACAACAAATAATGATCTCTATTCGGAACAAATAAAGAAAACCGCTTCCGCATTAAAAACACCAACTGGTGCCAATTCAGTCCCAACAAAACACATACAAGACCCAATGCCTGCAAACAAAACTGCTACCAAAGAAACACATATATTTCCCCCCACCTCCTATGCAACCTTAAAGGAAATAGAAAAGAGAAAACACCCTATCGTACAACAAAACACGAAACGCTTCTCCCATACAAACTCAAACACACACAAACAAACCGAAACACACTCCAGCAGAAATGCAAAAATCCCATTTAGACTCAACGGAAAATTTCCCTTTACCTGATCATGGAAAGATATGATCCTAAACTCTGTCACCAACACATTGACTCCGCGGCACAGGGCGACTTTCACTCAAACCAATCCGAGCGGATTGGACAACTGAGTGAAACGAGCTGTGTGGCGCGGAGTCAGATAACCAATCACCGTTATATTGACTCCCCCACTTTGAACACCACAACAAACACTAACAACAACCCAAACGATCTTTTAATGCTTCAGTGGAACCTGAATGGGTTCCACAATAACTATCACGAACTACAGATCCTTATAAAGGAACTAAAACCAGCGATCATAGCATCGCAAGAAACTCACTTACCCCAGTCCTGAAATGCTAAAGTGCCTCGGGAATACAAAGCCTACTTCAACAACCTCACAGGAAACAACTCCTCTAAACAAGGGTCCGGTATACCAATACATAGGGCCCTTAACCATAGACACCTCAACATTACTTCCCCTTTCTCGGTTACCGCAATCGAACTTACAGGGAAATTAAGTTTAACTGTTATCTCAATATACATCCCACCCAACCAACCATTCAATCTAGCGGATCTGAATAACATAACTCAAAACATACACACACCAATCCTCCTAGTGGGGGATTTCAATGCATGGAGTTCAATATGGGGATCACGAACAACAAACAAAAGAGGGAAAATCGTTGAACAATTTTTGCTACAATCCCACTTGGCAATACTGAATAACGGCAAGCCAACCCACTTTTCCACACACAAAACCTTTACAAACGTAGACCTTTCCATAATATCAGCCCAACTTTCTCCCATAACTAACTGGGAAATATTAGACAATCTGCATGGAAGCGATCACTTCCCGATTAAAATCTCTGTCTCGACTGGCAACGGCCATAAGAAAAAGATCAAACTCCTCCCCAAGTTCCAATCTGACCGTGCCAATTGGGATAAATTTCAAACATTAACCACACAATTCCTTAGCTCCCATAGCGTAAAACAAAATATTAACCAAGAAGCAGGTATTATTACAAAAATGACTAGAGCGGCCGCCAACATGTCCATTCCGCAGACAACAAGAAGGTTCCATAAAACCGTAGTCCCATGGTGGAATACCGAACTGGCAAGATTACGGACCGAAAAACAATCAGCTTGGAAAATCTTCAAGAAACATCCAACGGACCAGCATCTAATAACACATAAAAGGCTTAACGCCCAGTTTCGGAGAACTGCCAAAATTGAAAAGGCCAAATCATTTCAATCCTTCACGGCAAAATTAACACCCAATTCCACCCCAAAAAAGATATGGTCTGAGATAAAAAACGCTCACAGGCAATTATAATCCCCGTGACATTACGGCAATAAATACCGGCACTAACATACTTACATGTCCTCAAAAAATAGCCGAACATCTAGCCGAATCCTGGGCAAATATAAAGTTTAATTTTCATCCAAACTTCCACGCAGCAAAAAAACAAATGCAGGAACACCCAATGCGAATAACCACCCTAGGGAACACCTATCTCAATGCCATAACGGGAATAGAATTTGAATCCAGTCTGCATTCTGCAAAAGGAAAAACCCCGGGCTTCGACAGAATAGATTATGCTATGGTCAAAAACAGCCCCCCGATCATGAAACAGCGTCTGCTAGATCTATTTAACCACATTTATAAATCAGGCGTCATACCACAAACATGGAAAACAACCACTGTCATACCTATTTTAAAGTCCGATGGGGAAACCGACACAATCAATAGCTACCGCCCTATTTCCCCCCTCCCCTGCTTAGGCAAATTGTTAGAAAAAATTATCGCACAAAGGCTCAACTGGTATTTAGAGAAATATACCCTTATAAGTATGCAGCAAGTTGGATTTAAAAAAAGTCGAGGTACAATGGATGCCCTGCTTCACCTTGATAACTACATTACTTCTGCACTTTCCTGCAAAAAGCATACCTCCATTCTAACAATAGATTTCGAAAAGGCCTTCGACCGCATCGGCCCCCACGTCATACTGAACAAACTTCAAAAATGGGAAATAGGAGGTAATATGTTCAATTTTATCAGATCTTTCCTGTCTAATAGGAAATTCAGGGTAAAATCCAACGGCGTTTGTTCCGGGGTACACAATCTAGAAACCGGTATCCCCCAAGGATCACCACTCTCAGTAGTTTTATTCAAAATAGCGTTTGAAGATCTAAGTATTATACTGGCAAAATATAAAGTTGTAAAATATTGTATCTACGCAGATGATCTCATTGTATTCAGTAATGTCAACAATTTAGAATTTATCAGTCAAACTTTTGAAAATATTCTCTCAGATATTAGAATGTGAGGTCATTATTCCGGAGCCAAAATCTCAAACAAGAAAACCAAAATATTACACATATGTAAAAAACACAGTTGTAATAAATTGTTAAAAGTTAACTTTGAAAACTGCACCATCAGCAATGTTAATACACTAAAAATTCTAGGTCTACAACTTGACAGTAAATACAACTTCAAAAATCAATGTCTAGCTCTTAAGAAAAACTTAGATCTAAGGTTAAATATAATTAAATACTTAGGATCAAAAAAGAGTTTTGTTCATACTAATACACTAACAAACATCACCAGAGCAATTATATTATCCAAAATAGATTACGGCCTACCAATATACGGGAAATGCAGCAAAACTAACCTACAACTAGTGAAATCCCCCTATCACGCAGCAGCCCGAATAAGTACAGGTGCATTCAGAACCACCCCAATAACAAACATTCTAGCAGAAAGTGGACTCCCGACGATTGAAAATCGAATGAAGTTCCATTCAGCCAAGCTAGTTGTCAAACTTACCGCCACACCGGAGATACCCATAGTGGAGGATATTAAACACATCCTTAGGAGGAAACGGCCCCAAAGGTACTTGTCGGCCCTAGGAGAGGCAATATTACTTGCGCACCAATTCCGAATAAACATTAAACCACAAAAGGCAAGGACAATTCACCCCCCATGGTTATTATCACCTAAGATATTCAACACCGATTTAAGCCTACTCCCAAAAACTAGAACAAACCACCTAGAATACCAACAACATTATCAACATATCAAAAACCAACACCGCCAGTGGAACCTACTTTTCACCGACGGATCCAAAACAGAGGACGGCACGTCATTTGCGATAGTCAACAGCGCAAAAATAGTAATCAGAAAGGGACTTATACCCGAATTCTGTTCCATATTTTCGTCCGAAGCAACCGCTGTACTGGAAGCAATTAAGTTAGTAAAAAAGGACAAGACACTTATTTGTACAGACAGCCTATCAACCATCCAAGCAATAAGGAACCCAAACATTAGAAACCGAATCATTCACTTGATCCAGCATAGTTTATTCTATAAACAAAACAAAATAAAGCTTCTCTGGGTGCCAAGCCATAGTGGGATAGCAGGCAACGAAGCAGCAGATGCTGCTGCAAAACTGGCCATCAAGGAACCCCTAATAACCTTCTTCGTTGAAAACAGCAAGGACTTACATAGATACTTTAATAGTGAGCTCCACAACTTAGAACAAAAGGACTGGGCAGACTACAGGCATATGTATGCAGTAGTAAACCCCAGAAGAGAACCCATCACATACCCACCAACAGCCGCAAAACATAAAATCAGGTGCTTCCTAAGGCTGCGCCTTGGGCACACATTTATCACCAACCAACATCTCATCAACAGGAGTAATACCCCTACCTGCCACATCTGTACGTCCAACTCCAACCTATCCTCCAAACACATACTATTTGAATGTGCAGGGGTAAAAGATCTCGTTCGCCAACATTACAACGACGACATCCTCAACATCATATCCCAACCATCATCATCTAATACCAATAAGCTCTACAAACTACTAACCTTAGTTAAGCTACAAAATCTAGTGTAAACAATATTTTATATTTATATTCTCTGACACCGGGTCGAATCAGAGCAGTAAGCAGACCTTACCATATCAAAGAGGGGCTCTGATATGGCGGACCATTTGAAACCCCAGAGTGATCCAATGAAATGAATGATCAATACACAAAAAAAAAATCTCACAAAAAACCCGGTAGGCGTAGGTGTGATGAGCCAACACTACCATAAGGGAACAAATCATCAGGAAAACACCGACTCGGCAAAAAGAAGACGTAGGGAAAAACGTAAAAAGCGGGATATACGCGTAGGCACGTGGAATGTTGGAACGTTATATAAACCAGGCGCGATACAGACGGTCGTAGAAAACACGAAAAAATATAAAATGGACATCGTCGCGCTTCAGGAAGTCCGACTCCCACATCAAGTAATCGAAACCAACGGATTTACACTGGTGTGTGGAGGTACCGATACACATAACCTCGGAACCGGCTTCATCATAAGCAAGAAGATTACGCCCCATGTAAAAGATGTGAAATTTATTAATGACCGAATGTCGGTGCTAAAAATACAGGGCCCATGGTACAATTATGTATTTATAAACGTACACGCCCCAACAGAATCTGCGGACGAAGAAACGAAGGACACGTTCTACGACACCCTAGAGGATGTATTTCATGGGATCTCATTATTCGATGTTAAAATCCTCCTCGGGGACCTCAATGCGAAAATTGGAAACGAAGATATCTTCCAACCAACTATAGGTAAAGAAAGTCTACACGACGTTTCAAATGATAATGGAATTCGAATTATCACGTTCGCAGCGTCAAAAGATCTGTTAGTAAAAAGCACGATGTTCAACCACAAGGAAATTCATAAAGCCACATGGATATCACCCAAGGCGTAACGCGTAACTAAATAGACCACTTCCTCATAGACAAAAGACACCACTCGAATATCCTTGACGTAAGATGATATAGAGGAGCAGATTGCGACTCCGATCATCTTCTAGTGATTGGCAAAATCAGGAGTCGCCTCGCAGCAATCCCACATGGGCAGTCACGGGAGACAAGCAAAAAGTTCGACACTGATAAACTGAAAAACCTACGCAAAAGGGCTGAATATCAAGACGAACTAACGAATAGATTTAGCATTCTAGAGAATGTGAGCAGTGAGGAAGAGGAAGCTAATAGTGTGAACACTAAACGGACATCGATCAGAGACACAATCAAACTAACAGCCCAAAAGGTATTAGGATTTAGGAAAACAATTAAGTCCAAACCTTGGTTTGACGATGAGTGCAGGGCGAAGATCGAAGAACGTAAACGCCTCAGAGTGATCCACTTAGAAAGATATGATGAAGTCAACGCAGAAAGATACGCGACAATTCGGAGAGAGACAACGAGGCTCTTCAAACGCAAAAAACGCGAATGGGAGAAGACTAGGATCGAAAAAATCCTAGAAAATTCTAGGGCAAAGAACATCAGGGGTATGTATGTCGGCATAAATTCAATTAGAAATGGCTACCGAGGAAGAGCCAAAATAATTCGAGACGCAAACGGCTGTCTGGTCACAGAAACAAACAATGTCGTGACAAGATGGAAGCAGTACTTTGAAAACCTGCTCAATGTACGCACCCATCAACCACAGATCAATGCACCAAGCGTACATACAGCCGAGCCTCAGATACCAGAGCCGTCTCTCAACGAAGTTGTAGACGCAATAAATCGATTGAAAAACAACAAGGCTCCCGGAGTCAACTGCATACCGGCAGAGCTTGTGAAGCATGGAGGAGAAGCAACCGCTCGAAAGATCCACCAGCTCATCCAAACAATATGGGATAAGGAAGTCACTCCGGAAGAATGGAAAACCTCAATAGTCATCCCCATTTTCAAAAAAGGCGACAGATCTGACTGCGAAAACTACAGAGGAATATCATTGCTCCCAACCGCATACAAAATATTAACAAATGTCATTCTGGATAGAATCACACCGTACGCAGAAGAGATACTGGGAGACTACCAATGTGGATTCCGTAGGAACCGGTCAACAAGCGACCAAATGTTCACAATAAGACAACTGCTGGAAAAGAAGTGGGAATACGGAGAGACGGTTCACCAACTGTTCGTTGACTTCAAAAAAGCCTACGACTCAGTCGCAAGGCAGAGACTCTACCATATTCTAGTTGAGCTGGGAGTCCCAAAAAAATATGCCGCCCTCATTCAAATTTGCATGAACGAAAACAAAGGGCGAGTCAGAATAGAAAACCACCTCTCAGAACCATTTGAAATCCGGGACGGACTAAAGCAGGGAGATGGTCTATCACCGTGTCTCTTTAACCTTGTGCTCGAGCATGTCATCATCCCTGAACGGGGTCACACAAGTGCTCGCATATGCGGATGACATCGCCGTTCTGGGCGATAATCTAGAGACTGTTAGTAAAAACTGTGAAATCATCATGCAAGCGGCAGAAGAGGTGGGCCTAGAAATAAATGAAGACAAAACAAAATACATGATTACGACGAGAGCAGGTGGATCGCAGATAACACATATAAACGTAAGAGGTAAGATATTTGAAAAAGTTAAAGAATTTAAATATCTGGGAACGATACTGACGGCCAGTAACGAAATGTCGAAGGAAATTAACAAGAGACTGCATTCCGGCAACGCGAGTTGGCACGCAGTCAGTAAACTGCTGAAATCCAGACTGCTATCACGTAATATAAAGCTCCGTGTCTATAGAACCATAATCATGCCGATTGTTCTATATGGATGCGAAACATGGGCTCTCACAAAACGGGAAGAAAACAAATTCCGCGTATTCGAGAATAAAGTTTTGAGGGGCATCTTTGGAGGTAAATATGGCGAGGAGGCAGGACAATGGAGGAGACTCCATAACCACGAATTGGAAGAGCTATATCGCAAACCTACAATAGTGAGAGTAATCAAGTCGCGAAGATTAAGATGGGCCGGACACGTGGCGCGAATGGGGAACGATAGGACCGTGCATAGAATTCTTGACGGTAGACCAATGGGAAAGAGACCGGTAGGACGGCCGCGACGGAGATGGGAGGACAATGTTAGGTTTGACCTTGAGGAGATCGGATCGAATGGTCAAGCGTGGAAGGAGAGTGCCCAGGACAGGGAACGATGGCGAAGCCGAGTCGGTGAGGTCATGAACTTCCGGGATTCTACAGGCCAATAAATAATAATAATAATACTCTAGCTGAAAGCCTTAGTCGCTAGTGCTATTAGTTTTAAGTTACCATGTAATTTACTTGCATTGTAATAAATAATAATAATAATAATAATCAGTTGAGCAACGACTGTGGTAATACCTATAGAAAAGAGATAGGCATGGTACGTCGCGCCTGTGTTCTAACGATGGAATTGATCGACTTACGGGTGAGTCCCCAATAAATTTCACTGCTCGTTTTTGCATCCTGTCGAGCACGTGTAGTGCAGTTTTGGAAGCGCCTGACCAAATATGGGAGTTGAACTCCATTTTTGGACGAATATACGCCCTGTAAAAAGTGGACAGGTTGGATGGGGTGAAGTATCTTTTGCATCTCTTAAGGAAACCCATACATTTGACTGCACTTTTCGCAGCTTCAAATATGTTGTCAATCCAGTTAAGAGTCGAATTAATTCGAGTGCCGAGGATTAATAGTTTCTTGGCTTCGTCGATGGGAGTCCCGTTCTACGATAGTATTGTGGGTTTTTGTATCTTCCTCACTGTCTTTCGTCATGTACCATCAAGGGTACTGTCTCACGAAAATGTCCTCGCCTACAAGTTCACAGTCAATTGACTGCAAAACTACGCCACTCACGGTTAGCAGTAAACAAAAAGGAAGTGAAACACAACGGTCCCAATTATAAGGATGCTCTTTATTGTCATTAAGTAGTAATTAAAATGTAAAACGTATACACAAATTAACACAAAATCATTGATTATTGTTCTGCTGCAAAGTTAACATTAACAAGTACTTAAAACGTGGCGACACTTCTTGTCTTTAATTTAAGTTATGGCATAGAACATTTTTTAATTTCTTTTTCATTTTTAAATTCTTAATTTCTAAATTAAAGGCTAGACAAAAAATGATTAAATTCTAGCTTAATTATCTTATATAATAACTTACTGGTCCTTCGCAGACGCTCTAAGCTAAACATTACTTAACATTTGTATAATTTGCCTTTCGGCGACAGAACTTTGTGGCAGTACTGATAATTAGTTGAAATACAAAGAAAAATTTGAAAAACTTTGTCAATTTTTTTTGTTTTTTTTTTCTTAAAATTTAACTTACTTAACTTACCTACTTTTTTTTTTTTATGTAAAAGCACAACCTAACTTAACTTAAATCTTATACTACCCGAATTCTAGAAAAGCTAAGTCTATGTAAGCTAGCTGATGATAGTATGATTCTATACCGACTTTGGTATCCAGGTCTTTATATGCCACCAGAACTGTTGACGCTGTCTAATACTATCGGCCCGGTCTCTGTGGGAGATAGCCCTACTGAAGCGCAGGAGCTCTTCTTCGGTGCGCGTTACTTCCCGGTCGTAGCACAATCGCCCGTCTACAGATGATCTACTTACATGATAGATCAGCGGAATTCCGGATCTATCCCGTATAAGCCCTTTCATATCCAAGTCAAGGAACGCCTCTGGTGGAACAAAGCCGTTGCGACGCACGCTCTCATAGTACAGAGTGTTTGGATAATAGGCCCCGAAAATTAGGCCATTGGACGAGCTTATTGCTCTCGCAATATGTCCTCTGATTAATTTAATCATAAAATTATCCTCCCTATTTATGTACGCTTCATTATACGAGGGTTGCCTCTTATGTTTCGGGATTTGGCAACCCTAGTGTTGCAATCCGGCAATTGACAGCTCTGTCGTAAAGTTGGACGTTTTTGAGGTTATACGCAGTCTGAACGTTTTGACATACGAGCGCTATTTGTGTTGTTTACAGTAACTTAAAAGATTCATCTCGGCCCAAAAATGGAATTAAATCGTCAACATTTTCGTGCGATTATTTTTTACAACTTTCGGCGTGGATTAACTCAGCAACAGTCCATGGATGAACTTAATTCAATTTTTGGCGATGAAGCTCCATCAAGGACCAGTGTTTATAGATGGTATGGTGAATTCAATCGTGGTCGTAGTTCACTCCAAGATGAATTTCGTGAAGGTCGTCCAAAATGAGTTGTTGTTCCGAAAACCATTGATGCTGTGCGCGAACTGATATTGGAAGATCGTCATGTGACCTATCGTGAGATTGAGACAACCTTAGGCGTTAGTGGGACCAGCATACATTCAATATTGCATAAACATTTGACTGTCAAAAAAATTTGTTCGCGTTGGATCCCACACAATTTGTCAATCGTCCAAAAAAAGGCTCGTGTCAATTGGTCGAAAGAAATGCTCAAAAAATACGGTCGCGGTGCTTCGAAACACGTCTATGACATCGTGACAGGTGATGAATCGTGGATTTACGCGTATGAGCCCGAAAGTAAACAGCAGTCGACTGTCTGTGTGTTTCAAGATGAGCCAAATCCAACAAAAGTTGTTCGCGCACGAAGCACTTCCAAGCAAGTGGTCGCCTGTTTTTTCGGAAAAACTGGACATGTCGCAACCGTACCACTAGAACAACGCAGAACAGTCAATTCTGAGTGGTACACATCCATTTATTTGCCAGTTGTCTTCCAAGAAATCAGGAAAACCAACCGCCGAAGATGGATCACTCTTCACCACGACAATGCGAGCTCTCGCACATCGGCTGCGACAACTGCATTTTTGAGCACCCAAAACATCGATTTGATGGGTCATCCGCCGTATAGTCCTGACTTGGCACCGAATGACTTATTTTTATTCCCGTACGTAAAAAACAAACTGAGAGGTCAACGTTTTTCGACACCTGAAGAAGCGGTTGCTGCATTCAGAATGCATGTGTTGGAGATACCTTAATCAGAGTGGCAAAAGTGCTTCGACAATTGGTTCAAACGCATGCAAAAGTGTATAGATCTTCATGGGGAATATTTTGAAAAACAATAAAGTGATTTTCGATGATCAATATTTGTTTTTGTTCTCTAATCCCGAAATATAAAAGGCAACCCTCGTATGTCCCAATATAAAAACATGAACCAGAGGAAGAAATTCAGCTCAAACGAGGAGGTTATACCGACACGGAAGTGTCTTTTAAAGATGTTGATCATTTCATTATTTTTGAAGGGGTTTGGAAATGAGAGAAGCGATGAGAAAATAGTATTGACTACAAGGGAAATCGTGTTGGAAAAAAATAATTAAAAATTGATGGGTACGTTCCGAACACGTACTTCTTGATCGACCCTCGAAACAATTCTTTTTCCATTTTAGTGGAAGAAAATCGGCAACTTATCAATACCCCTATTTTCCCCGTTTAATGTTGAAGGTTTAAGTTGCGTGTGCCATTCTTGAAGCTGCGGTTCAGTTCTCCTTCAGGACAAAATCCACAAGCGTGTGTTTGGTTTTAGACATGCGATACTTTTTGGCTGGTGTTTGCCCACTTTTTTACTAACACGATTTCACCATAGATCTTCTTAACATAAATTATTTTATTAATGTTATTTATATATCTCACATTTTTCGACCAAAATCTGGTCTCAGACATTATACATTTTGTCTGTTATACATTATACATTTTTACCTTTTTTATTGTTATTTAAATCTAAGTTTGAATACAAATCCCGCAACATCTTAAGTCTAAAAATAAATAGGGAGATCCACATAGAAAGATTTTAATCTACAGTAGGTAAATAAATGGAATTGCCTTAACGCTAGCTCTCGAATAATACAGTATAAATGAGTCTCTTAAGGGGGCCAATAATAGTGAGCACTGTGGTGACAATTGTAAAGAACTTAATCATAATTTTAAAATCGTAGTCGACTTTCCGCACAAAGAATCCAGTCTCATAACCATAAAATTGGGTGATCATTCCCAAAACAAATGTGAGGATGCCAAGGAAGCTGTGAAAGGTCTTGTTAAACAGTGGCGAATAGTACTGCTGGAGTTCTTTCGAATACAATGCAACCAGGCCAGCGACCATATTGATTCCACAGATAACTGTGGCAGCAAGCCCTGAAATAGATTTTATCAGTGGGTGTTATCTACATTTTACTCGTGCATTGTGTTATACTGTTTACAGAGACACTACGGCTTACCGACTTTTCCATGAATTGTGGTGAAATGCTTTTTCTTTCCGAGAATTTTTTGTACACTACCAACGATACCCATTGCACCGCCAACAGCTTGTAGAACCAAGTGAATTGTCGTCTTCGTCTGATGACTAAACGGGTGAGTCACGATATTCCCTTGGTAAAACACCATAGCACCTTCGGCCAATAGGAAGCAGAACTGGAGGATAAAAAATAACATGATCACGAATGTTATTTGTTAAGTAATCTCCTCGACTTACGCCTATAGTACAGAACCACGCATGGAACGCTGTCTTCACGAACTTCAGCCTAATGCATATCCAGCTCATGTAAACAGCCACAAAACTAATGAACATCTGATTTAGGACATTCACTACAAATGCCAGGCCATGAGAGAAGCTGACATCGATCGTCTGTTGTGGGATTCCCTCTAAGTAGAAGCATGCTTCCGATCCTGTCCTATTCACACCGAACGCCATTAGATTACTGTGGCAGATCAGTGGACTTAATTTTTGTTTATACTAATTTCGCGAATTGCTTTTAAAAGCTTCGCCGAGAGTAATTTTTCATGACATTTACGATCACTTGGTCGACTTGGTAGTTATTGAGAAACTGAGTAGAAGGTGAACTACTCCGCAGTCGATAGCACATGTAGTGTTCCGCGGTCTAATTTACTTTCCGGGAAAACGTTTGTTTAATTGATCATGACGAGTTGAGACCGAAAGGGAAAGAGCTTACCAAGTATTTGTGATGCATGAACTTGGCTATCTCACCATGTGCTGACCGCGAGTATCTAGAGGATGACTAAGAGCTTACAAATTATTAATCCAGAGAGCCAGCTGCCCCAAGGAAAAGCTTAAGCGAATTAAGCTTTTTATTTAATAGTGTATTGTATGTGATGTTTCGCAGGATTATGTGAAGAAGTTGTTTAGCAGGACGGTTTTTTAGCAACTCTTAGGTATTGACGTGAAGATTTAAAATTTTATTGGATAATCATATCATACTGTCGGGTTAATTCAAGCTTACAATGTATAATTAAAGTACAGTTACTAAGCATATTTAAATTAATACACTCGCTAGCCTCGCGAGGGACTCAGCTGCCACCATCAGAACACGAGGGAAAGTATTTCAGTTCGCCGGAAGCACTAAGGGATATAACCAGGAAAATGCAGCCATGTAATTTAAGTATAAGTGGCCTATGTCCTACCATAGCTTTGTAGCGATCCTAAATCGCTACTCCTATCCAAATCCCCAATATTATCAATTCCTAAATTTCCTAATTTCATATTGAATCATATGAGCAATAAATTAACCCAAAGTTAATTTATCACTCATTGATTCAATTCCACATAAAAAACCCAAATCCCAAACTTTTCATTGCTTCATTTCAAATCCCAGATTGAGTCACATGTACAACGAATTTAACCAAAAGTTAATTCATCGTACATTGACGACTCAAGTCCTAAAAAATCATGAAATGCTAAATTCAAAACGCATTTCATGATTTCCCTTCCTAGAACCCATCCAACTAAAGCCTCTAACAAATTCCCAGAACACAACTCAAATTGAAACACAAACTCTTATGTGTGTTTCTGGGAATTTTGACCATAAAATAGTTGACAATTCTCAACTAAAAAATCCATAAAAGGGGAGTGAATTTCAATTTCGTGATCAGTAGATCACCAGATGTCGAACCGCTGACCGACCAAATCATCAGTAAATCACAAGAGACCAAACCGCTGGCCGATTTATTCAAAATAAATATTATCTCACCACCGTCAACATTGCCATTTAAACTTTGATTGAGATGAAATGAGATTTGTCTATGTAAAAGTGCAACGAAATACATTAACGGATGACAACTCCGGACGAGTGCTGCGGTGCCTGGTGAATAACGAGGACCAATCCAAGGCCCAGAAGACAGCTGTCCCCAAAAAGGTAAGCCACCCCCCCTTTACTATTCCTCCAAGGTGTACCTCAACAGCTTTCACGGTGAGGAACAACCGGAATCTATGCTTTTCGACGACTTTTTGCAAGTTAAAGGTGACATGTGTTGTGACTTTGCTCCAGTTGAAATACCTATCTTGGGAATCGGAGAAGTAAAGCGAAGTGGGTAGAAGTATGTTGAGGAGCGTTGTCCACACCGAAAATCGCAGCAGGGACGACAATTTGTGTTCAGCATAACACTGGGGGATGAAGCGAACATACAGGGCAAAGTCTCTGCTTTCAACCCGGCGAAGGCCAGGATAAACCTTGCACCAGTCAAATAGTGCACCAATGCATGCAGCGACATCCTGAGAAAGGTTGGCGCACGGCTAATAACCTTGTCCAGAAAAAAAAATTATTATGGACAATTTAACAAGTCTCAGATAAGGACCGGATATCGGGGGAGAGACTTGCTAAATAAGGTCAAGACTGGATCCCGGTTGTAGTGCCGATGATGATGATGATAATGATACCACGAAGTCCATTTGGTGTATGAATGCTCGGAGTTCAGGAAGGCAAGTGTTAGTGCTAAATGGGTGATGGGGAAGAAGGTTACGTTACCACCACAATAGTCAACCTGCAGAACACCAAATTGTAAGAAAGTCCACGACGGCATCAGACTGTTCATCTCTGAGACGATATTTTATCTACAACGACGCTTGGGAAAGTCAGCAAGCCAAGCATTACTGCGCTTAATACAGTCGATGAACCGAAAATAACTGAGCTGAAAGAGGAAGTCTTCACTTTCGTGGGATCTATTAGGGACAGGAAGGGTTATTTGAAAATGGTATCAGTGCATCTATATGAACTAAATTGATTCATCAAAGTACTAATTTTGCTGGATGAAAGGTCTCACCCCTGGATTCATCCATTTTCAAGAAAGTTGGTGTTGAAGGTAGGCCGAAAGCACTTACATTAGGAACAAACAATGGATAACGAATATGGAAAGATGACTCGCAGAGAGTTCAAAAGAGCTCCACAAAGAAAAGCAAAAGTCGATTTATGGCAAAATAAATTATGCGCACAAAATGAATATAATGTAGTAAGAGACAACGTGCGTATTCACGGTTTCCTTGATTCGGATGTATCTCGAATCCTTCTCTTCTGCTTTGGAATTCCTGGAATCAATTGACACTATTCGTTTTACTTCTTTAATACACTTTCTTCTCATAATTATATATCAATATATGATATATAAATTTTATTTGTCCTATTCACTTAAGTAAATGTACAGCTCTCAGCCAATATTATATACGTATGTGTTATATTTGTTGTTATCGTTGTTATCGCTTTTCCGGGTATTAATGAACACTTTATTCGTTTTAGTTTTTTAATATATTTTGTTCTCATTAATATCCATAAATATATTAGTTTTATTTGTCTTTTTCAGACACAATATTTCCTATGAATCGATTAATTTCACAACACCAATTTTTTAACACACATCCAAGTCCCAAAATACAACCTGACCGTTTTCAAATTAACAACCGAGGGAATCAATTATACTCATTCGTACCCTTTTATACGAGGACACAAATTTGCCCCCACATTACCATTCATTTCTTCACTGGAATTTGTGTTTTTGTATTGTATATAATGGCAATGTACTG
Organism: Microdon myrmicae; assembly: GCA_963931805.1. NCBI lineage: Eukaryota > Metazoa > Arthropoda > Insecta > Diptera > Syrphidae > Microdon > Microdon myrmicae. The sequence continues at coordinate 38,021,302 of OZ007496.1, forward strand.
TCAATGTACTTAAAAATATGTGTGAAAATATTCAAAGTCCTCGTTAAGAGAATTTTTTTATAATTCCTCTTGGGGCAAGGATTACGACAATTGCGTGATAGGGGATGGGCAGGGTGGAAAATGTTTGTATGTACATTTTCCTTTTGAGTTAAGACTATTCATGGTTGAACAGACTATACATAATGAAAAGTTTGACCATGAACATTGCTTTCGGGATAAGATTATGTTCCGTTAGGGAAAATGAAAATATGATGTGGAAAATTAAAATGAGCTTTTAAAGTGTAGGATGGCGCAAAGCTAATAACCTTGCCCGTAAAAATAAATTATTATGGAAAATTTAACAATCGAGACTTGCTAGATAAGGCCAAGACCGGATGCCGGTTGTAGTGCCGGTGATGATGATGATGGTGATTAAAGTGTAGGATAATGTTATTTTTGAGTATAATATGTGTGTGATCAGGGAATAACAACGCGAATTTGCGTATTGATTTAGATGGAAAGAGGGGGTGTTTATCTTTTTTGTTTATCTACCTTGTTTACCCTAATTCGAGCGCGTAATTATTTAATTAGTCAATGTGCATACGGTGTGTACTATAATTAAAAAAAACACGCAGAAGTAATGTAAAGTGTGAAACTTAATACATATCATCATCATCATCGGCACTACAACCAGGAACCGGTCTTGGCCTTATTTAGCAAGTCCTAAGGCTTGTTAAATTTTCCGTAATGATTTGTTTTTTCTGGGCAAAGTCTTAAGTCTTGCGCCAGAGGCGGGAATTGAACCCCGGTCTCCCGCGTGACAGGCGGGTATACTAACCACTATGCTATCGAGGAGATATATTACAACAAATGGCGCTGCGGATGAAAATTGGATATATATTTATTTACCACTAAAAAGATATTACAACAACTTCCTTTATATATATTTATTACAACCATATGGTTAATAAAACCATAACAAGAGCAAAACTATACAAAGCCTAGAGGGATTACACGTTCTAGATAAATCGACACGATTGCATAGGTTGATCATAAACAACGTCACAAAATAAGAGACAATGTTCAAAACACAGCCGAGAGATGGGCTGACTGGTCTCTTCAATTTAGAGTAGAGAAAGTAATCAGTAATTCGGATATGACATGTAATTCAAGAAGCAATCTTATAAAACCTGACTGACGCAGGTGGCATGGAAATCGATGATAGAGCATCAAGGATTGAGATTTGAATTTTTGGTGGAACATCAAACATCAGTATAATATACAAAACGTCACGATGGAAAACGACACATTTCCCTCGCAACACGATATTTTGTGGCGCAGAACATAACTAAAATAAATATTATAACATAAGAGGCTCATTTGTAATATTACCTTCGGTAATTTTAAATTTGAGAATATAAACGATAAAAACAAAATAAATAACCGTGTGTTTCATTTGTTTCTGTTTTCTCGGGTGAACTTTGTTTCTTTTTCGCTGCGTGTAGTAGGTGGTGTTTGTATTGATTCCGCGTCCATGTTAATGCACAAGTACAAACCGCCACAGTTTCTTACTGAAGCGAGCTTTTATATATTCAAAAAATAATTAAGTGAATAAATGGTTAAGTGCCAAATAAATAGAGATAAATATGGTACAAATAAAAAGGGTGTTTATGTAACTCCTTGGACTCTGTGAATTCTTCCTGAGATTGCTAAAACAATCCTGGTATCTTCCTAAGCGTTATGGATCTTTCCTCGGTTTGATAAAAGAAAGTAATCGACCATCCAATAAGGGGCCTCAATTATTGAAGATTACATTTTATAACACTATAATTGGCGCGGCCGGTAGGATCAGGGAAGTCTAATTTCAATACTCCTACCATAATCTTATTCGATCGTACTGGGTGTTGTAAAACTTTTCTTCCACTTACTTTAAACATCACACACAGTTGTCACTCCTTTAAAATAAAACACTCTTTGTTTGTTTTATATTTAAACCAATTTTTATTTCTAACCAACACACACAGAAGTCACTTAAATTAGTTCCTAATTTCACATATATTCCTTGGTCGACACAGTTAATTAACGAAAATCTATTAAGTGTACCACGACTTTTTCTTTGTAAAACTCTTCAGAATGTTTTGAACACTTATCTAGTACTTGTTTCCCGGCCTCACACCGCGCACCACTTGAAGGCCGACTCGGTCAAAATTCTAAAACCGACAACCTGACCGTTCCGCTCAACTTTTGAAAAACAACTCCGTTATCTCACCGTCTCGGTCGAGATTCAAAAAACCAACTCGTTATCTGCCCGTCTCGGCCCAAATCTCGAAAACTAACCGTCTCTAGTGGTTGTCACATTTTTTTTCTTTGGATTCGATCGGAAATCTTTTTTCTTTCCGCCTGCAGATAAAAAGGATATCTCCTTTTCTCCGCCTGCTGTTTTCTTTAGCCGAACACAAAAGGAACGTGTAGTCCGTTTTATTGCGCCTGTTGTTTTCTTTAATCGTCGACTTCCCACGGAAGAGATTCGGTATACAGGAAAAGATCAAAAGCGCCTAGGTGAAAGTGCAGTCCGTTTTATTGCGCCTGTTGTTTTCTTTAACCGCATGGGCCAGGATCTCTTCCGTGGGAAGTCAGTACACAGGAAAAGATTAAATAGAGAATTGTGCTAATGTACATTTATGATTCTCTATGTTGTTTATTGTAGCCGAATGGGCAAGTATGTTCCTTGTGGGAAATGGTTTGGGTAAACAAACCTTTGAAGGATCATAAAATTGCAGACGTGCAATTTATGACTCTCAACAACTTTACTTGAAAGTTGGTCATTTGGTCCACAGATTTGGATCCAGGGGATTCTGCATGTTGAACAAATGGTTCGTTCTTTCACGTCTTGGATTCAACTTAAATTCAGTATGGGCAAATTGAACGTGCCGTTCAAGTTGTTTGATATTGAATTGATATCGCGATATTTACTGTATGCGCGATTAATGATGGAACTTTAGCTCCAAAGGGGTAGGTTTTATCGGATGGGTGGTTGTGCCCGTTACATGGGTAAGACACCCTTATCCTTCGCCCGGAGCTGAGTGCGACTTCGGCGGTACTGTGGGGAAGAAGTATGTTGCGCCGGTGCAGGGCGCTGATTCCCTTCTTCCGCCATCATCACTAAACGCTTACATTGAAGGTAGTTCACCGGACGCGACAACAGAATACCAGGATAGCATTTATATGACGAGCACACAGTGGTTAATGAAAGCGAAAACACGTTGTCACATTATGCAGTCTTCCACTGGTAGACACACTAAATAATCCATAACATATCTAGGAAGTGAAGCAGGAGACAGGAAGCAAAACACAGTTTGGGTCTATTGAATCGTAATGGATTTTTATTTTATTTCACTTTCGGATTACACTGTTGGATGTCAATTTATTTAATTATTAAAGGAAAAGTTCGCTTGCAGTTTATTTAATTCCGAACACTTTAGTCTTCACTATAGCTCTAAATTTGAGATGAGCTATCAAGTTAACCAGCACTTCACAAAGGACTCGTTATAAACGCATCTCCACAGACGGCGGAGAGCAGGAGTGAACCAACCGTCACGAACTGTGGTTGTAATAGGACTCAACGATATTCAATCGTTGTTAAAAGAAACACAGCCAGTGAAACTGGCTCTCTTAATTAAGGGGTGCGTTTTCCTATTCCAAGAGAGACGCAAATTCTCTCTTTGGAGTAACCAAACCGATCTCATAGAGGAGATCTTCACGATACACAAGTGTGTCTGTACGTCGGTTCTTTTCATATATCAAAGCCATTATGGAGAACCTGAAACACAAAGAAATGGAAAAGGATCGTAGAGATCTTTGTTTATGTGAGAAGGTTACTGGGAAACGGATCCAGAACTATGTAGGATAAAAGAGATTTATGACCTGTGAGTTCAACTGAGTAATCAAGTTGCAACTCATTAAATGGTAGATGTATTTGGGATACGTTGTAAATTGATTTTCTTACCTCAATGGTCTTCCTTGTTTTCAAGGGTCCAATATTGAAAAGCGATTATTTATTATTTATTTATTTATGTTTTATTTATTTCATTAGTTTGATTTTTATTTTGGCCGTGGCCTTGACCTCTGGATCCCAACTGATCTCGAATCCAAAAAAAAAAAAAAAAAAATTGTGGCGAGAAGGCCGAATTTAGCGAGACAGGACATATGTGTCCTTCATCTTGTCTCTGACTTCTGGTCATCTTGCGATAACCAGAATCACCCACATCCGTGAGGATGTTGGGCTCGGTCTCGCGGCATCTGAAAAGAGAAGAAAAAGGGGGGGTATCCAAGGATAGTGTGGACAGTGTTAGTCCGGGTGTTCTCTAACTACTTTTATAGAGGGATGGTGGGAAAGAAATCGTACAAGACCGGCAGGTCTTGGGTGCGGTAGTGAACGCAGATCACGTCTTTGGCGTCTGATAATCTGCTCTTTGGTCGGTGTGTGTGTTTGTGTTTGTGCCGTCTTGTACTGTGCGTTCGTGTGTGTGGTTCGTTAATAGTAGACCCTATGGGATGGGTCCAGGAATCCTCTATTATAGAGGGGAATGTTGTTGGGAAGGGTGCTTTCTTCAGTTTTGTACTGAAGAAGAAATTGTGGGGGTTTGATCCGAAGAGATCGAGAGAGAGAAGGGTCAAGAACGCAAGAATCCCGTACAAGTAGGTTCTCGCGCTTCTGAATGTTTTCGAGGTACTTATATGCTAATTGAAGCAAGTACTCGTCGATAGGGGTAATGGAGACGCCTTCGTATAGGTGAGAGTTGGGGTAATGTCGACCGTCAGGCCTTCTAGAATGATTGGTGCATTTTCTGAGGAGTTTCCTTTCGAAAACCCGAAGTCTTTCCATTTGAGCCGAAGATATGCAGGACCATATGGGAATGGCGTACGATATTCCAGATCGGATTAGCTGCTGATAGCAGAGAAGCTTTACTTTGGTGTCAACTTTGTTCCCCCACTTCAAGATGTTGTGCAGTTGCTTAGACCGGCCGAGGCCCCTTTGGAGAATGTGGGTCACATGTTTGATGAAATTCATTTTTGGGGTATAAGTGACCCCGAGATATTTCATCTTGTCCTGTGGTCTAATCGTAGTATCTCCCATTTTTATTCGAATATTCTGTGAATATCGAGAAGTAGGTTGGGAGTGTTTACTACTCATAATTATGGCTACTGCTTTGGAGGGATTAAGTCGTATTTTCCATCGACTGTAATACTGATACAGTTCGTCCAAGTGACGGTTGAGTCGATTTGTTGCGAGGTTAGGGCCTTTGGTCGTCATCCGCATAGCATATTTGGTTTACTCTCCCGTCCACAGGGCGGAGAATATCGGAGGTGTAAATATTGAATAAGATGGGGCCTAGAACGGAGCCCTGTGGTACGCCTGCAGCGGCGTGAAAAGTTCGGGAAAGCTTTCCATTCATTCTAACTTGGAAGGTTCTGTTGCGAACGAACTGGTAGATGATGCTACATAGCGTTCTACTGAGGCCAGTATTCAGTAGTTTAAAAGCGAGACCTTCGATCCAAGTCGTATCAAAAGCTTTTTCAATGTCTAGGCTTACCGCAACGGTGGGTTCCTTATTAAAGAGCCGCACGCAGACGTGGTTTTGAAATAAATTGAGAGCCATAGTGGTGCTGTGCGCTCTTCGAAATCCGAATTGGAAATCAGGTATTAGGTGCCTGGCACTGACAAAATTATTTAGCTTCTCGTATATGAATTTTTCATATATTTTGCTGATGCAAGTGAGAAGCGAGATAGGGCGAAAGCTTGAGGGATGATACGTTGGTTTCCCAACTTTTGCTATTGGACAAATAATAGCGTGCCTCCAAGCTTGGGGAAAGTACCCCAAGTTGTAAGCATGGTTGAACAGAATGGAGAGCTTTATAAAGAATAAGGCAGAAAGCCTTCACAACGAGTGGTATGACATGTTGTCGATACCAGGTGACTTCTTAGGGTGTCGAGATTTAACGAGACTCTGTAGGGTATTTGGTGTGATGAAACCGTGACCATTATCACGTGTGTCATCGAAGTATGCACTGTTAGTTGGGTTAAAGACAACAATTGGCTCGTTGAAGTCGTCCAACTTACTGTGGACCTCTGAACTAACGATTGCATTAGTTTCCGGGTCGCCATCTTGGAGAGTGAGTTTGTGATTGTTTTCGAAGGTCTCTCCGATGATATTTGCTTTATTGGTGTCGTTATTGACAACAACACCATTGTGCATAATTGGCCCAGTGATGCGGGAAGAGCCACATATCTTTTTAACATTTTTATAAACGTTCTGGTCCATCTGAATAACCTTCAGCTTGTCTTCCAATTGTCGGGTACGATTGTTTTGGATTCTCTGTTTTATCAGTGTACCAATATTGTGAATAATGGATCGCAATAATGGCTCCCTTTGCGTAAAGCGGTGACGATATCTCATTCTGCAGAGCTTTTTACGCTCCCGGATGAGACGAAGAGTGATGTCGTCATGGGGAATCTGATAGGTCTTTTCAAGTTTATACTTCGGGACATGAGTCTCCGAAGTTTCAACTAGAATCTCGTGAAGTCGTTTTGCAACGTTGTTTATCTCAACCGTCGTTAGGTTCCTGTCAGTGGGAAGAGAGAAGTGGTGGAGTTTATCGTTCAATGTAATATTGAAGTTGTCCCAATTTGTCCGCCCATAATCGGGTATGTATCTGATATGAGCCCGGGATGCTCGATAGCCGCGAATGAATGTGGTCACAGCATTGTGGTCAGATACACCCACTGAAACTTGAGGAGGAGTGATTTGTGGAAGTAAGTCTTTGGACACAATAAATATGTCCATGATCTCGAATCCAAAATGCACTCCCCTTTTATATTCTGTGGCAACAGAGATTTGTTAAAAATATTATTTAAAAATTCCAAGAAGCCCAAACAAAATTTTGTGTGCTTCAATTGGAATAGGATTCCCGGCAGTGTATACGAATTATTTGAATCAATTCTTGGAAGGAAAATCATGAAATGCATTTAGAGTTAAGCATTTCATGATGTTAGGATTATTAGGAATTGAATCAATGTACGACAAATGGATTTTGGTTTAATTTTGTCGTGCATATGATTCAATTGGATTATGGGTGAGGTAATTAGGAATTTGAATCAATGTGCGGCAAACTAATTTGTCGCTCATATGATTCACTTGGATTGGGATTATAGGTAAGTGGGTGAGAGTAGTGATTTACAATCACTACATGGTGATTGGATTATTTGTGTATCGCCAGAATGCCTGCTGGTAGACAGCGTTCTTTAGTTTGCACTTAGTGAATTGGTAAGGCATTAGTCTCAACGCAGATGGTGCTAACTACATGCATCTGCGTTGGACCGTTTATCGCTGGCTAAAAGGGGTCGCCAGCCGATGTGTATGTAGATAGTTTTTTGTACACACATCGAGGCTGGGAAAACAGATGGCGCAATATTTATGATCCCTGTCATGAAGGTTACATTGTATGTAAACCGAATCATTTTGTCTGGCCACGTAGATGCCGAAATTGGTTTGGAATTCCTGATAAGCTAATAAAGAAATCTTACAGAGAATTGGTATACGTAGAGAATACATGAAAGGTAAGTTTTCTTTACAGGGACTTAAAGATCATAGATTTGATCTCTTTAATGCGTGAAGCATTTTCAGGTGCCTAATGCGATTGCATTGGCGAAACCTTATGCGTCTTGGGATGAGGTAATGGGGGTTTTTAGGTAAGTGTACCGTGGGGTTTGGCGGCAACGCCACAGTACGATTCGGTAATTAGAGTTTCATATTAATAATAACACAAACATTAAAAACCCACGTAACAAACGATAACCAAAATAAAAACTAACAAATAAACCAACTATAAGTACAAATAATAACTCAGAATTAAAACAAAATAGTAACCGTAAAACGACGACAAAAGGTGGCATAAGAAACAAGCAAATCACAGTTAAAACTTAAAAATCAACAAACGTGATAGAAACTATAAAAAACATTAAAAGTTTTAAATAGACTAGTCAAGGGAGAAAATCACACAAATAAAGTGTTTAAAAAAAACGACACAAATTAAACACAATAAAAAAGTGCAATCGGGGGATGGGAGCGAACATACAGGGTAAAATCTATGCTTTCCACCCGGCGAAGTCCAGGACGATCCTTGTCCCTGTTTAATAAAAATTGACTGCAGTCTCCCCGTGACACCCCTGGATAACTACTTTGGCACCCGCCAAGCAGTGAACCAATGCATGCAGCGACATCCTGAGAAAGGTTGGCGCAAGGCTAATAACCTTGCCGGGAAAAACAAATTATTATGGACAATTTAACAAGTCTCGGATAAGGACCGGATACCCATGGAGAGACTTGCTAAATAAGGTCAAGACCGGATCCCGGTTGTAGTGCCGATGATGATGATGAAAAAAGTGCAATATTGTGGAAAAATGATCGTGGTAAGATCGCATTTAAAACGATGAGCAAACCAGAACTAATGACGTAAACGACGTTTAGCTATGCGTCTGTTGACACTGGAAGGGAACCATATGTCATCATCTACTATATAACGAAAATATTCGATCGATTAAGTTACCCTTGAAATGGTAACCAATTATAGCACGATAGGTTGCATACTTGACCCAAATAGGACAGTCCGAACCATGTTAAATTGTCTTGAAATAAATAATAATGCATTTCTTTTACCCCGAACTAATATTAAAATTCTTCCACTTTCCAGTCTTGAACTTTTCTAACTGCCACGTTTATCAATTCTCAACGCTTGATTTGAAAAAACGAAATCAGTTTGAGGAAGTAAAGTATTACTATCGGCGAATAGGTGTATGAGTAGCGCAACCACCTAAATGTATGCAATATCTGATCAGAGATATTTGGCTCGATCACAAGAATTAACAGCGTACTAACGTCGACGTCTGCATTACCTTAAATTAGATCTACCCACCCACAAATTCTGAAAAGCAAAAGCGAAGACGCTTAAACTCTTTAGTGATAACAATTGCCGTAGGATCTGTGGGAAAAATCAGATTCAGTCGCTTCCCGCAGTCAGCTCAGTGCCGAAATTTTCGACAGTGTCAGACACGAGTTCGGTTGTGAGTAAATTTGATAAAAGTGAATTGATCAACTGGTGGCAATTTGCGTAAGATAATTTCCATCAATTGAGACGTGAGAAAATATCTGATTAAAACCATTCGAACCAGATATGATACTTTTAAGCACCGTCCATGCGGTGTAAACTATTGCGGCAAGTTGCAGTTGACTAGTTGGAATTTTTTTACTGGACTTTAACATAAAATACCTTCACTAGATCAGCTTTAATTAAAACGGTAGCTGTTGCGATGCAGCATTCAAGGTGAGTTAGTCGAACACGCTGGGTGGATTACAGTGCAATTTAAGTGATTCGGAAGTCGTGCTAATCACTTAGGATGGCCACTTCTAAAAGGTCTTAATTAGCATTACAATGAAAAATGTCTACCGATTCTGGGATTGATATGCAGCTAATGTTCAATACCGAGTTTGGTTTGACCCGGAATCGAGAAATAATCTTCGGCTGCTTCTGATAATACTAAAGGAAAGTGTGCTTGCAACCTGTAGACCTGTTCGATGCTCTATGAGGCAAAACGATTAGTTGCATGAATCTATTATCGATTCATTCAACTTTGAATTGTACAAGCGCTTCGTCACCATTTATCGACAGACACATTGTCGTATGCCAGAGATCTCTCGAGCTGTTGACAAATTTCTATTACTGATGTTCACGCCACATGAAACTGTTTATTTTTATGAGAGCACAAAGTGATGTAGACAAGATAGTTGTGATAGGAATTTATTTATAAGGCCGCCCCGTAGTTTATGTTTATTTCGGTCCATTTTATTGGCCAGTTAAATGATATTCTGCTCTTTTGAAGATTCGTGTGGCTGTTGGTGTTTATTTGGTTTTTGAAATTCATCATATTTTCTGGTGCTCAAGAGGTTCAGCCGTATTCGGTTTCGCCTATCGATGTGGAGATTAATAGCACAACAGAGAATCCAGCGATAAATCAAGCAAAACATCAATTTGATGTGGATGATGATGAGGATGCGACCGAAGAGAGTAAGGAGCCTTTTTACGACTACGACGACAATGAAATTAGTCCACATGGTGCCCCGGTGAATGAAACAAAACCTAAAACAGGGATACGGTATATATGGGCTAAGTGGCAGAAGTGGAGTAAGTGCTCGCGACCATGTGGAGGAGGAGTCCAGGTTCGAGTTAGAAACTGCATTGAAAAGTAAGCACTGAGATAAAGGTTACGGCCAAAACACTTCTCGAGAGTTATTAGGACTAAGACATCAGCATGTCGGTTGTAAAAAAATGAGTGAAATTAACACAAATCAGATTTTATAATTGTGGTCCAGGATTGTGCCTTTTAATGTTAATGAATGAAGTGAGGGGCAGAAGACCTCAGTTTATTTCGCTTAGTACAAGTGGTATAAACATATAAACTTATAATTAGACTTACGAACCAACTTAAACACTATGGCATGAGGGTTGGGGGTGGGGGATTAACTTTAAAGTAACTTAAAAACTGGGGAATGGGGAACTAAACAAGATGGATAGAATGATAGTATAAGTGGCAGGACAGGGAAGGGCGAGGATAAGCCGGATGCTAGGGTGTGAGTATGAGTGCGGAAGAGTGTAGGCGGTGAGCGGGGTAGGATCAGGGGGGGGGTAAGAGGGGGGTCGGCGTTTGAGAGTGGAAGAGGTGAGATTGAAGTCAAAGAACGCCGGGTGAGAGTTTGCACACCCCTGCATTCGGGAAATGGGATCATTAGAGCCGTAAGACGTGTGATGGGCGTGCAAATAGAAGAGGCACGGGTTTCGCAGATTTTGGGGATTAGTGGAAAATGTGATGGAGGAGAGTAGGCTTGGGAAGTTGATTAAGCCTGTGAGTAGACGGTGGATGAAGAGGATGTCGGCATGAATTCTGGGCTCTTCAAGTGTGTTAAGGTTAATTAGGTGAAGACGGCTCGTGTATGGTGGTAGAATAGAATGGCGTATAGAGATATGGAGGATTTTCCCAATTCAATCCTCGGAAGGCAAAATGGAAAAAACGACGTTGCAAGCTTTCGACTCTGCGAATATGGGACGAGTAGTGAGGAGATCAAACCTGACTAACATATTCAAGAAGGGGGTGGAAAAAGGCTATACATAGAGTGATCGGGAAACACAGGGAATTCTTTCGACCAGCGTTTCACGAAACCAAGGACAGAGTTGGCCTTGAGAATAATGTCATCAATATGTGCGACGAAGATAAGCCCCCTATCACATAAGATGTCAAGTTCACGAATCGTTTGTACAGGTAATATCTGTTAGTTGAGTAAGACATAGGAACGTAGTGGGGAGGAGGACCGTGTACGGGAGAAGGTGATTGAGTGACATTTGACAATATTTAGTTCGAGGCAGTTGTTTTGGCACCAAGTTGAAAAGCTGTCGAGATCGATTTGGAGAAGTGAGGAATCGACTGAAGAGCGGATCGTCTTGAAGAGTTTAGTGTCGTCCGCGTATAGAGATATGGAGGATTGCTAGATATGGAGTCTATATCATTAATAGTAAAAATAAATAGGAGGGGTCCAAGATGACTGCCCTGGCGAACTCCTGACGTGGGAAGAAAACTATTGGCGAGGGTGGATCTAAATCTGACACGGTTGGCTCGATCGTGAAGAAAGGAAGAAATCTGTGGGGAGGAAGTATTGTGCCTAACACGGAAACTCGGTTCACTTCCATACCCATCGTCTATTGTTCACGCGGACACTGCTCACAACGCAAGGGGGAAGAAAACGATGGTTGACTTTCGCGACCGCGCGGGCACAACACAGAAACAAAAACAGGCGATACTATTTATGCACAAACATTTTTTATTATCAATGGTCTTTACTTATAACTTATTATTAATATTGAATGATTTTTATTATTTCTTTATTTTTTTTGGTTACATGGATATATTTTTTGTTTTTTACTCGATTCACATTTGCACTATTGAATTTAAACAGGGGGTGTTAACTCTTGACTCAGAGATTTACGCATCTCCGCAGCCGGCGGAGAGCGGGAGCGGCATGATCATTGTGGTCAGCGGATGGTAAAGGACTCCACGATATTCAATCGTTGTCGAAAGAAATTCAGCCAGTGAAACTGGCTCTCTTAAATTAAGGATGCATTTCCTGTTCCAAGAGCGACCTAAAGTCTCTCTTTGGGGTAACCAACAGATCTCATATAGAAGATCGCCACAGTACACATATATGTGTGTACATTGGTTCTTTTATGGATCAAAACTATGGGAAGGAATCTAAACAAAGAAAGGGAAGATGTCCATTCATGGGATGCGAGACTGGTAAAGCAAACAAAACCGAAACTCGTCGGATGCTAATTGGATCTTTGTTTAAGATGTGCGTCGCCGCTAAACAAATAGGCGCGGTGCAATGAAGAAATGGTGTTCATGGGTTTTGGCTAGATTACCAGGAAATGGTGTTTATGGCATCACTGGTAAGGGTAAGTATTGAATTCCTATTTGCATTTGCTTATGCTGTAGGATTTAATTGGTGCCAAGAGAAGCGTGTATTTGTTTTGTCCCTTGGGTGTAGGTCGCCAGCCAATGTGTTTGTCTGGTGATTTATGATACACATGATGAAGCTGGGATAAGCCAACTCAAAGGTAAGGTTTCCTGATTATGCCGTTGTATTATATATGAACCGATGAATTTTCTTTCAGGTAATTTATGCTAAGGTAAGAAAGAACTCTTACGGGAATTGTATGCGAAGAGATGCAAGAAAAGGTAAGAATTCTTTTACTGAAGTTTTTTAGATTATACCTTAGATAATCCTAGTTGCGTAAAGCATTTAAGGTGCTAATGCAATTGCATTAGCGTAATTATGTGATTGGATAGAGTTATGGGTGTTTTTTAGGAAAGCGAACCGTGGGGTTTGACGGAACCGCCACAAATCCAGTTAATCAGTAGGTCTGTATTCACCACACCCACTTTCCACACCTTTAAAATAAAACACTCTTTGTTTTGTTTTTCTCTAATTATTACAGAATATATTTAATATTATATTCTTTTGGAATCACACACTTTTTCTTTGGTACAAACATTTAATAATCCTTATTATCAAAGGAAGCAAACACTAACTGTGCCCTGCACTATTTTATTGAAACATTTAATAATCCTTAGTTTCAACGGAAACAAACGCTAACTGTGCACTGCATATTCTATACATTAATTTTCTGACCATCTCGGTCACTAGTTCCCAACCAACAACTGGTTTCCTTCTTTTCCCCGAACGAAGACTTTTCTCGTGCAGATCGAAGGATATGTCTTTTTGTCTGCATGGGCCTTTTGCTAGCCACCATTTCCTTTCTTTATCTTTCCCGGCTTAGGATCAAAAGGGGAAACACAAAGGAAAAATCAAAAGAGGAACTTGTTAATGCACGCTTACGATCCTCTATGTCGGTGGGCGATAAAACGAACGTGCGGTTCGTTTTATGGCGCAAGTTGTTTGTTTTAACTTGGGAATGGAAAAGGATGTTGTCTGTGGGAAATGGTTTTTGTAAACAAATCTTTAAAGGATCATAAAATTGCAGACGCGCATTTTATGAGTCTCAACAACTTTACTTGAAAGTTGGTCATCTGGTCCGCAGATTTGGGTCCAGGGGATTTTGCGTGTTGAACATATGATTCGTTTATCACGTCTTGGATTTAAGTTAAATTCAATATGTGTAAATTGAACGTGTAGTTCAATTTGTTTGATATTGAATTGATATCGCGATATTTAATGTATGCGCGATTACACCCATCATCTCCCCTAACCAGCACGGCTTCCTCTCCGACAGGTTCACTACTACCAACCTGGTCGAATTCATATCCCACACATGCCTTGCCCTAGAAAACGGCGATGAGGTTGATGTAGTCACTACCGGCTTTAGCAAGGCTTTCGACAAAATCTCCCATAACCTTGCGGGGGACGAGATCGGGACGCCACATGGGCGAGAGTTCTACCTCGTCCCCACAAATCACTAATATATCTGACACGTTCAACACCGAAGGAAAAACACAAACACCAGACAAGTAAAAATATAAAACACCGTATTTCTATAGTTTATTATTATTTATTTTACGGTTGTAAACACTACACTGTACGTGAGGATTGCAAGTTAACTGTGAGGCACACGACTGTTACTTGTTTAATTTTTCATTACAGAAGGTCGCCACAGTACACATATATGTGTGCACACTGTTTCTTTTATGGATCAAAGCCATGGGAAGGAATCTAAACAAAGAGAGGGAGGAGGTGCATTCATGGGATGCGAGTCTGGCAAAGCAAACAAAACGGAAACTCGTCGGATGCTAATTGGATCTTTGTTTGAGATGTGCGTCGCGGCTAAATAAATAGACGGTGTAACGCCTTCATTTGTTAAAATTTTTTATAGTAAGCCGTTGCGCAACAGACGTGGCAAATAAGACAAATCTATTGGATTTACTTTGCTGGAGCTGCTTTAAAGACAGCAAATTCTCTCAAATAGAATAAGGAGCTATGGGAGGATAATGTATGTGTGCCGGAGTACGGCACGGGTTCACTATCACCCATAGTGTTACCGGGGAGATTGTCACCAATGTGGGGGTAAAAATTTCGGTTTCGGCTTTGTTATTAATGGAGCTGAAGATCGATTTGTGGAATGCAACTGCCGTGGATGCTGTTCTACAGTTTGAAACATTTTACTTCTGTAAACGATCTTTGCTTCGAGACACACTGATTTTACTAGGCACCTTGCCGATGGGCTTTTCTATATCACTATCATCGCGTCTAACGTAATGTAATGAAATGACACATCATCAATAATGGCGGATCAACTGACGAAGAGGTAGAAAAAGGATAGACGTCAAGGAATTTCGATGGCGAGCAACGCCCTTCCCGATTGTGGTCAGTCCAAAACTAGTCGAATGAGATTAAAACACACTTTTCATTCCCTTCAAAACAACACATCGTTCCAATACTTGTTTTGTTCCAGGATAATTAACAGTCATTAAAATAAATTCACAATAAAAATAAAAAAAAAACAATACATAGCGAAGACGTTATCAAACGCACACTACGCGTCGCCACTTAACTCGACGTTTTACGTGGAGGACACGACCTGTCTCCACGGAATCTGTTTTAAGATTAATTTATTCCTTCGAAACGACAGAATACCAAATTCTATCGTTTCGGAGACCTATAGGGGATGATTCTCCACATTGGTCACAGGAAAAGGGCGCGAACACACACACATGGTGACCAAATCGTTGTTCATGCAGTGTGTCGCCAGCGTGCGATCCATGGACATGCAATTGAATAAACAACCGAAAAGAGCACCCACAGTTGGGTAAGTCATCGGTAAAAGGGTATCTGTGTTACATGATCAGCAACCGCGTACATCATTTACGCTGATCGGGAACATACCGGTGGCCTCTCGCAAGGGTCGAACTCTCGTGTGTATATTTACATTGACGAG
The DNA here is from genome assembly GCA_963931805.1 of Microdon myrmicae. Taxonomy (NCBI): domain Eukaryota; kingdom Metazoa; phylum Arthropoda; class Insecta; order Diptera; family Syrphidae; genus Microdon; species Microdon myrmicae. The sequence goes on from OZ007496.1 coordinate 38,036,836, forward strand.
AATTCGGTTTGCTTCGACAGCCAGTGGTGAGGTATGCTATTGCAGATTGAACGTTCGATCGATAGGTCTGCTGCTATGGCTTGCCATGCACGTGTATGGGAAAAATACATTCCTCTTGTGTGCATGGGCAAGTTCGAGGATTTATGTCGGTTACGTATTGTCATAACCGAATTGAATTTCAGGAACATGCTTATGGTATGCTAATGCCTTTGCTTGTCGATCGGTTTACCGACCGATGCGCTTGTAGGTAAAAATGAAAGAAGGCATATCTCCTGTATGTGTGCGGCGGAATTCGTTCGGAGACATGTGGAACGAAATGGTTCGGGTCATGTTGGTTGCTGGGTGGTGCAACCAAATTGCTTTTAAGGAAATGGTTTAAAATAATTAAAAAAAAGTGTTCATTGTTTCCATTCCTTCCTCTTAGTTTACTAAAAGCGATGGTGTTCTAAGAATCGACGTTGTCACCGCCGCGAATCAACAACTGAAGTTAATATTTTTATCAAACTTTTAAAACGAATTCATCGTAATAAGGATACCAATATAAGTCTTTCTTTTAAGATGATCTGGCGGGGTGGGAGCGAACATACAGGGCAAAGTCTCTGCTTTCAACCCGGCGAAAGCCAGGACGATCCTTGTCCCTGTTCAGCCCAAGTTGACATGCAGTCTCCACGTGACACCCCTGGATAGCTACTTTGGCGCCCTCCAAGTAGTGAACCATGCATGCAGCCACATCCCAAGAAATGTTGGCGCAAGGCTAATAACCTTGCCCAGGAAAAGGTATTATTATGGAGAATTTAACAAGTCTCGGATGTGAACCAGATACCGGTGGAGAGACTTGCTAAATAAGCCCAAGACCGGATCCCGGTTGTAGTGCCGGTGATGGTGATGTTAAGATGATCTATATCTATATTCATTTGTAATCGCGCTCCTGAAAATTTTTTGTTCACAAGATTAACCTAATGTTAACCGATAACAATTTGCCAAAGTAAAGTTGAAAAATATTTGGTTTTTTTTACAAGAATTAAATTCAATTAAATTAGATCAAATTAAATTAAATTTAATTAAAATAAATTAAATTAAATTAAATGAAATTAGATTAAATTAAATTAAATTCATTTAAATTAAATTAAATTAAATTAAACTAAATTTAATTACGACAAGGTGTGGATATTCCAACATCTTAGGAGAATCCAATTAACTTAAAAACATTGCGAATTTTACCAAGGTCATGTTTTATTTGTTTGGTAGGTTACGACTTAGGGTGTCACTCTCCACCTCCCCCCAACCATCAACTTTCATCAGTTGCACAACATTGTTTAATTTCTGATAAATAGGACCATATGCATATTGTCCCACTGCAGTGAAAATTAATGAATATATATTTTTTCAATTTATTGTTTCGTAATTTCATTACAAAGTCAACTGCTGATTACAATGGTTACGTGGTAGCGATTGAACACTGAAACCAGAGCCGGTGAATATTCACAAACTCTGATCGACGGAGAAAAATAACCATCAAAGTCAAGGTGTATTTCACCAACTGTATTATTTGTAATCACAAGTAAAATATATTTTAATAAGTTGCCTAATGTTATAGGCACAGCTTTTATGAGATTATAACAATCTCAATTCGAGGAACTGAACTTTATATAATTCTAATAAAACTGATTTGTTTGTTTTACTAATAGTGCCATCAAAATGATGTAAAGACATCGGCGCTGGCGTTGTTGGTTAAGGCAGTAAATTTTCATTGCACACAGTGAATTTTCATGCGCCATGTCGCGTTAAAGTTTTGCTGGTCGGTCTTCGTCCATAATTGCGGCAACTTAAAACTCGTTCTGAGTCAAGCACGACTCAACTGGCGACAGCGTTGCACTATGATGCTACCCTCAATAATTTTCTAATGATCTTCGTGTATTGAGGATTTTCTAAATGATTTCTTGAAATTAGTTAGTTCCAATTACTAATTCAAAAGTTAAGTCTTGTGACAATTTCTGTTTTATTTACTAATTCAATATTCTCAAACTTCCTACTTCTTCATAACGTAAGTTGAGTAATTTCTCATGTACAATCGTTCCAAATACCACACGGGCTGGGAAGTCCCGGGATTTTTCAATAGCTAGCGCCACTAGAGAATGAACATGACTCATTTTAAGAGGCCATCTGTCACTAGTATATGTATTAAGTTTTGTGACATTTCGTCCATTCGGTCACAAGCGATAGTCGTTTGAGTGACGCTACTTTCGCCTTCGGAAAAGAAATGGAAAAACAGAAATATCGCATCTTGATTACACATATTTTTTTTATGGGAGAAACTTCTGAACAATCATTGCAACTGTTTGCAGAAATGTTATCCCACATCTGCTCTTTCGTGAACAACAGTTTATCGGTGGTTTAGTGAATTTAAAATGGATTGTATAAGCACTGAAGCTGCACTTCGCTCTGGAAGGTCATTGCCTTACATCTCCATGAAAGAAGTTAAAAGTCAAACCAAGTACAGTAAGAACTCGCTTAAGGCTGCTCCGTTTAACTCTGTTTTAGCATTACGTGGTAGTAGTTGGATTCCCGCATTATAGTACGAAGGCATCTTGTCAGTGTCACAGTTGATTTGTAAACGGCCATCAACGTTACTATGTGTATAAAAATACAAACATAATATTTTATATGATTGTAATAAATTCGACAATCTTTAATTCTTAGAATGGGTGATTGCAAAGAACAAAACAGTAAAGCGACAAAAAAAAAAGCATTTCGTCGGAAACGACAATATGATGTGGGTATTGTATTACATTTACCAACTTCAACAATACGGACAATTTAAAAAAGACAAAAGAAATATCGTATCATCAGCAATTACGACCGCGACGACTTCCGCATCAAAAAGTACCCGTTATAGAAGCAACGTGATTGAGGAAATGGAAAATCGACTTGCCATCTGAATTGACGATGAAGTTGCACACAGTATGATTTTCATGAAGGGTTTATGAATAAAAGTGGATATTAGCAATAAATAAGTCTGTAATTGATGTAATAAAAAAAATTAACAATAAATGTTACAAAATAAAACAAAAAAAAGTAACTGATAAATTTTCTTGTTCTATGTTCTGATTCACTCATCGCCATTATTTACGTGTTCAGATGACCCCGTTGAACGCTGTTTTGTTTAGGGCTGAAACTTATTGGAGCATATTCCTGAAATTACTTTCTTACTATCCTGAAATTAAAAAAAAAATTATAAACATTTGTGATACAATAGCGAAACTGTGGCGGTTCCGCCAAACCCCACGGTTCGCTTTCCTGAAAAACCCCCATAACTTTCACCCAATCTCCTAATTTCGCTAATGCAATCGCATTAGCACCTTAAACGCTTCACGCATTAAAGAGATCAAATCAGTAATCTAAAACGCCCCTGGAAAATAAAACTTACCTTTCATTGATCTCTTCGCATACAATTCTCCGTAAGATTTTTTTCTTAACTTATCAGGCAGACCCCCATTATTACAACCCAACTTCCATTGTTTCCCACCAACGCATTTGCATTGGCACCTGAAGACAATTTCCTTTTTCAAGGACCTTTAATACATACAACGCATTATCTAAAAGTCTTAAAATAGTTTCTTAATATGCATATGCACCATAAATACAAACCATTCGGCACCCATTGTTATCAATTGAAACGCAAGTCGGACGGCTTGTTTTTGCAGCTGCAGCAAGCCGACCAGCGATTCGTTGTTCAATAGACAAACAATCATCCATTTCGTACCTCGCCACAAACTAATTACCCTGCATATACAAATGCAGGCAAGGGATTTGTTTCTGCCACCAATCCCATTAGCACCTTTCTCCCAAGGTCGATAATAGCGATGACGCATCGCGTAAACTATGACCCGCATTACCGAACGATGCATTTGGTCGCTTCTCCCTTTGTCTGTTCATATTTCGGAACTGCTTCTCATCAGCAGCAGTATACGCAAATACAAACCCAATTAGCATCTAATGAGATTCGGCTTGTTTGCTTAGGCGAATTCACTTCTCATGGATGCACATTTTCCCTTTCTTTGTTTAGATCCGTTCTCATGGTGTGTCCCATGAAAGAACCCATGTACACACATACATGTGTACTACCAACGATTTTCACCCCAAACGATTGAATATCGTTGAGTCGAATTTCATCCGCCGACCACGCTGGTCGCCCGAGCTCCCGTCCTCCGTCGCGTGGCCGAGGAGCGTAGATATACACAGTCGAGTCGCAAAGTGTCTTGAGACGTTATTTTCAAAAGTCCTCATTCGTGTTAATTGAAATTGATTTCCGAAATTTCGCTTTGGAAATCAAAACATAATCAAGTTCGTGGAAACGTAGTTTAAGTGAAGTATAAAAATATTAAACATATTGAATTAAAGAAAGTTTTCTTGTGTCCAAAATAACTAAAATAAGTATCAATCCAAATAAAATAAAGAACATTCGAACATTGGAACGGGCGTTTCATTAACCTTCCTTTATTGGTGCGTGTCTTGTGGCGGAGTCGTACTCTATGATCGGTGAATAATTACTTGGTGATCAACTTTTGGCAGAGCATTCAATCAGTGGGGACGGAGTAGACCTCTGGGCCCATGTCGGTGCCACAACATCGTCCCCCACAACACTAGAGTGTTTGTGACGATAGTCAGGATGTTGTGTTCCGAACCGACGCTATGACATTAAGATTGAACCAATGCTCAACTTATCAAGCCACTACCACTTGTACGGATTTTATTTCTAAACTCAAATACACTCAACTGATGTGGAATTGTTAATCTATTGCTATGATATATGGCTCTGATCATCATCATCATCATCATCATCATCGGCACTACAACCGGGAAGCGGCCTTGGCCTTATTTAGCAAGTTCTGAGGCTTGTTAAATTTTCCATAATGATTTGTTTTTTCCGGGCAAGGTCATTAGTCTTGCGCTAGAGGCTCCCCGACGGGTAATCGAATCCCGGTCTCCCGGAATTAAAGTCTCGCGCAATCTTAACCCAACGGTTCGTCACTCATCACATTCTGTTCCTATATCTAGTCCCTTCCCTCATTTCGTGCCCAAAACCGGGGCTAAGTGTACAAACTTCTACAGTATACATAATCTCAATTCTATAATATATACATGTCTCTTCCCTTATTGCCATCTCTTTTTCTCACAATTTTGACCATCTCGCATTAAAATTGATAATCGCCTAAGGTCTTTATACATCATTTGCTTTTATATACTGCCTTCGCACGACATCAAGTGATACAAACCGGCAATAACTATAATTGATCACCTAATCGACTTAAGTTCTTCATAAGACGATACAGTTGTTTTTGCCCATTTCAACGTCCCCCACCTCCAATGGACGTTGTCCAACGATGAATCTTTTACATCCCAACCCCACAAGTGCCAAGGAATGTCTCCTTATAGACGGTTTCGCCGACTCAAGCCCGTGCCAAGTAAGGGACGTCCCAAACCATATAGGCAGGTAACTTGACCTTGTGTTCACGGTGGACCCCTATAATTCTTCAGTTGCCCTTAGTCAAGTCAATCATTGACAATTACCGCCCTCCGCCGCTCATAACAATTTATCATGATTGCTCAGGCCACCCCCACCAGCCGGCGACTACTTTTCCTACAACTTCCGCAAGACCTTTCGCCTTATAAACGAGCATCTTAGCAAATTCGCACTTTGCGGTGACCATATAGAGGTAGATGATGCTACTGCCACTCTCTACAAAGAAATTTACAATGCTATTTTCCTATATGTCCAATATTCTCAATATAGGACATCGGTTTCATCGCTCCAATGGTACAACGACAAACTCTGTACTTTTCAAAACAATAGGAATAATTTGTAGAACATTTTCTTAAAACTCGTTCGTCCCTAGACTGCTCCAACTATCTCGGCTTCGTTTACCAATTCACCAAGCTCTATAGCTCCCTCTACCACAATTATCTTATTAAGGCACAAAACAGCTTGATCAATAACCCTAAATTTTGTTTTCACTTTATTGATTACAAACGTAAATTTGACGCCTATCCCAAATGACTTCCAAACCATTGCCAATATTTTCGTTTCTTCCTTTAAATAATCCAAAACGGACAATTCCTTTGAACTTAACCCGTCCTACTTCAAAGATCTGCCCGAATTCTCCCTTGGTCCTTCGTTTCTCAACATATCCAACAACACTTAGTTGAAGAAAAATTAAACTTACTTAAAAAGGAGTTCAGCCCCGGCTCCGTTTTCCTTGTAAAAACTGTTCCTCTTCTCTTTCTCGGCCGCCCGCAACGATCCCTAATCTACCTCTTTCACAAGGTGAATTCCCAGAAATTTGGAAATCCTCTTATATCACCCCCATACACAAGAAGGGCCACAAAAACGATATATCTAACCATCGCCTTCCACAAATCTCTCACAATCTCATCCTCCTTAACCTAAGCTCCCTTAGTTTCAAACCACTACTGATTAAGTGGGTTTTTTCCTATCTTAACGATTGAACCTACCGTGTCAGATTTAGATCCACCCTTTCCAATCCTTTGCTCTTCACTTCAAGGGCTCCTCAGGGCAGTCATGTTGGTCCCCTTCTATTTGTTCTTACCATTAACGATATATACTGCAGTATCAAGAACTCTTCCATCTCTCTCTACGCGGATGACACTTAACTCTTCAAGACGACCCGCTCTCGAATCCACACTTCCCCAAACGGATCCCGACCGCTTTTCAACTTGTTGCCAAAATAACTGCCTCGAGCTAAAATTCGTCAAATGTCACTCAATCACCATCCCCCAAGGGTAAGCACGCCCTTTCTCCGCGGCGTTCCTATTTCTTGCTTAATCAATAGATATCACCTGTACAGCCGATTTGTGATCTAGGTATCGTATGTGACAAGGAGCTCAATTTCATCCCATTTTTGACGACATAATTCTCAAGACCAATGTCGACCTTGGTTCTGTGAAACGCTGGTGAAAAGAGTTCTTCAATCCCTACGTTTCCTCACATAGCCTTTGTCCGTCCTTTTCTTGAATATGCTTGTCAAGTATGGTCCCCTTATTATTTGTCCCACATTCGCAGCATCGAAAGCATGTAACGTCGGGTCTTGCGTTCTGCCCTCCGAGAATTAAATTGGGAAAATTCTACCCCATATACAAGCCTTCTCCTCCTAGTTAATCTCAACACACTTGAAGAGCGCAGAATTCATGCCGACATTCTCTTCATCCACCGTCTTTTCTCAGGTTCAATCAACTTCCTAAGCATCCGGCCTATCCTCACCCTGTGCCGCCACTTACGCCACCGTCTCTCTACCTTCGTTAGTTCCCCATTACTCAGTTTTAAATTAATTTTAAGATAATCCCCCCCCCCCCCCCCACCACACCCCCAGCCATAGTTTTTTATTTAGTTCGTAAGTTTATTTTTATATTTTTATAGCACATGTACTAAGCGAAATACTAGGTGTATGCATAAGCTTTTTCCGGTTTCTTTGGTAAAAAAAACGTAATATTCTATGGATATTATGGCCTATTAGCTTCTACAGATTTCGTCCATCTTTCAGGTAATTTATGAATAGCATGCCAGAAAAACTGCTTGTCTTTCGCGGCGAACTATTCGTCGAGCCAATTTTCCAACTTTTTTGAAATCGCTGAAATGCTGCTCTGCGAGCACGTGCCCATTGGAGAGGTGATAGTCAGCTGGCGCCAAGTCTGGGGAGTACGGTGGGTGCAGAAGGATGTCCCATCTAAGCGATTTCAACGTGTCCTTTCACTAGCTTTGCTGTGTGCTGCGTACTATTCGCTGGCACCATCTCTTAATTAAACCGGAAAAACGTATGCATACACCTGGTATTGATCTTCCCCATTGCTCGTAAACGTCCGCTGATTGTTTCTTGTGACACATGTAATGCTTCTGTTAATTCCGTTGAATTTGAGTTGGGCCATCATCCAATAACTTCATATTTTTGTGGTCTGCCAGAGCGCTCACTGTCTTTCACATTGAGATCACCACTTTTAAATTGTCGAAACCATGTCGCACATGTTCTAATTGATGGAGCGTGATCACCATATGTTTCTACCAGCAAACGATGACTTTCAGCGGCCTTTTTCTTTTGATTAAATAAGAAGGGCAATGCGTCCCGCAAATGTTCTTTTTCAGGCATAAAACTCGACATGATCATCATCATCATCATCATCGGCACTACAACCGGGAACCGGTCTTGGCCTTATTTAGCAAGTCCTGAGGCTTGTTACATTTTCCATAATGATTTGTTTTTTCCGGGCAAGGTCATTAGTCCTGCGCCAGAGGCTCCCCGACGGGGAATCGAACCCCGGTCTCCCGCGTGACAGGCGGGCGTCCTAACCACTATACTATCGAGGAGCCCAACTTGTGTGTGTTTGTAGTTAAATCTCAGTCGAACAAAATGAGGTATGTGTCAAATTAATACGCTGCGTATTTTTCGCTGGTGCGATCTCTTAGTTAAAACTCGGTTAAAAACTTATGCATACACTTGGTAAATGAAGGTTCCGTTCTCACTTCATTCAGCATGGATGCTATCACAGACCACTTTCCCACCTTACTAACTGTAACTGTTGAAATGTACAATCTCTGTCCCCTGTTTAGGAATCCACCTGGGTTTACAAATACCAGAAGTGCCAAGTACGACAGATAATGCAGTGAATAAAATCTCCTAAGCACTATAATTAATTACTCGTAAAGCATTCAAAAGAAAGCTCTCTGGTTTTAGTACAGGTTTAAATGACTTTACACGAAAAAAAATTTATCGGGAATCGTCGCACTTTTTGAATCAATCAATACTCGAGTTAGAGAAGATGTTTTGCCGTTTACCCCAATTATATGGATTTTATGTACGCATAAGTTATTCAATGCTGTCGGAAATTTTAGAAAACAAACCGGAACCGAACTATTGATAACAGAATTTCAACCAGCGTCGGAAGGTCGCAGAGGATGTTTTGGGCTCTTGAGGAAGTATAGATTATGCAATCAAAAGGTACCGATGTCAGTACTACAATTTGACAAACAATTGTATAATATGGTTGAATGTATTTTTAAGCCGTGTCCCAACAATGATGACTTTCGTACTTCTCAATGCCGAGCTTTCAACAACGTGACATACAAGGGCAGCTTTTATGAATGGGAAGCCTACATAAAGGGTAAGTTCAAAAATAATGGCAAGCGTTCTAAACGAGATATAAAGACGTGATCGTCGAATGAGAGTCTTTGAATCTTTATCTATTGTTACCACTTAATTTAAGGAAGCAGAAGATAATTTGAAGGGCACATGTAAGTTCAATAGGCAACTGTGGGCCTGTCTTTATAATATAAGGGGATTCTTATAGATGGGGATTCGTGTAGCAGGGAGGATGAATGTAGAGAGGTTGAAAAAGAAAAGGATTCTTTTTGTGTATCAAACGCGTATAAAGGGATTTGTTTAATATCCTTAGATATCAAAGTATAATGCAGGTAGGCGAAGAGGGGGGTGGTAGGAAAGAGATGATTCTATCCACATTAATATTAAATACCTGAAGATTGCAGTAACGGTAAAACACCAGTTCAGATAGTCAGCTAAAGTTTCGTGTGGTTAGGTTGAAAAAGGATTTGTCCATATCCATATCCATATCCATATCCATATCCATATCCATATCCATATCCATATCCATATCCATATCCATATCCATATCCATATCCATATCCATATCCATATCCATATCCATGTCCATATCCATATCCATATCCATATCCATATCCATATCCATATCCATATCCATATCCATATCCATATCCATATTCATATCCATATCCATATCCATATCTGTCGCAGCGTGCTTGAACTAGTTAGTTCAAGCCATTGAATAATTTAACTACTTTTCTATTATTAATTGTTATAATTTATAATTTGTTTTTGTTATTAATTGTTAGTCTTAAATCGTTATAATTTTGTAAATACCTGCATGTTTGGCAGCACTGTTTGTGTTTGTTACTGCCATTTTGGGTGTTCAGTTTTACTTGCCATCTTGAAGTATGCAAATGAGTTAGTTTTCGTTCGTTTTTGTAAGCGTGTCTAGTTATTTTTTCGTTCGTTGCCTATGTGAGTTTTCGTTATCGAATAAATAATGTCGTTTGATCGTATTTCGTTATTTTATTGAAAGTAATTCGTTCTATTTGTCGTCGATTCGCTACTAAATAACAATCGATCCAATTGAAGAAAATATAGCTCACGTGTGTCGTCATTTTCATGCATTTGCAGTTTTCATATCGTCGCTCGCTCCCGGTAAATGCACCGGGATTCAACAATATCCATATCTTATCAATTAAACTACATATATCCATAACCAATTATTTCAAACCAATTAAATATTCCCAAATCAATGAAATGCGCAAGAAATTGAATACATGTTCATTTATCGCGCTGTTTATTTCCAAAAGCCTCAACATAATGAAATGCGCATCTTAAGATTAATTTCATGATCATCCTTTCTAGGAATTTGTTTAACTGCTTCTTTAGGAATTCTTATGACTTTTATCCTAACAGATTATATCGAAAAAATTGAAATAAAAGGCCGACCCATTGCTGATTTCAAAGAATTTTGTGGCCGAAAGAGTCACTCTTTAGGTGTAGATGCAGAGTAAATTGGGAAAAACCCAGAAATTCCTAAGCAACCCCAGTCTGTACAAGCATCAAAGCGGCTAGTATTAAACGTCGCCGCCACACGTCACAGACCTGGACGTTAAACCTCGAATGGAAGTAGGTCCAAGCGAAGAATAAAACGAAGGGCCCAAGTACAACTACCCAAAAGAAGGGCTCAAATCGCAAGACGAACCGACCAAAACACCGTAAGCGCAAGGTAGGCCGAAGCCGTTGTAGTTCAGCTAGTACACAAGAAAGCGAGATTGCCCAAAATAAGGGTGATCAACGTTGCAAATTTTGCGGTCGACACAACCATACAGTGGCGGGGTGTCGACAAAAAGCAAAAGCGAGAGGTCGGGCAACTCCAATCCGGCCGAACTAAACTCGCTAAATAATTCTAGCTGCTCTTAGTTTCCGCCGACAAAAGTCCCAGTTGTCCAACTCCCCTTGGAAATTGGCCGTAATTCAACAACGTGCCTAATTGTCAACACTGGCGCGGAGATCAGCCTGAAAGCACTCCACCGAAAGTATCTACGGGATGGCCAAAAGGCTACTACACTTCAAACGCTTTTTGGCAAGGAAAAATCTAGCAAATGCTGCCAGGGAGGTTCAAATTACATCAAGAAATCCTCTGTAACCTCGAGATAGTAGACTCTTTGTCGAGGTTGTCCGAGGACGGCCTGTTGGGTAATGACTTCCTGTCACAAAATTGCAAAGTGAATGGACCGGGAGATTGTTCGAAATTTTCCCCAAATAATCATAAATCCTGAAAGCTTTTCCATTAACTTTGGAAATAACAGCACAGGCATGGTTCGGCATAAGGCAGCCGAAAGGGAGAGCGTACCCAGAGTACCGGTAAATTTTCAGACTTGGCCAGCTTAAGATCAAACCAGCACAAAGGAAGGGCTGCGAAATTCTGTTGAGTCCCAGTTACTTTGTTAGATAGTCAAGCCCGCTCTTTCTCTCCTGAAATTAACAAATTACATGTATAAAAACTAATATAAAAGTGACTCCGAAATATTTCATTCTGTCCTGTGGTCTGATCGTAGTACTTCATATTTGTCTACGAACATTCTCTTAATATCAAGAAGTAAATTAGTGGTACGAGGGTGGGCTTAAAAGTTTACGACCCCAACGCGAAGAAACCAGCACTCGTCAATAAAAGCTAGTGAATGTAGTTGTGCATCTTTTGACAGTTACTCACCGAGATTTAAGCCATTTTGGACGCGTAGTTTTTATTTGACAGTCGTTTGAGTGTGCACGGTCTTGGCTTTATTTAACAAATCTCTCCCCTGGTCCCGATTTCGAGCCGATGTTTGGCACTCCCAGGGTCTGGGTGTCCTGGTCTACGCCATCCATCCATCGCAGACAAGGTTTGCCACGGTGTCTTATAGCGTTAAGCAAGGATAGTGAAGAAGGTGAATTGAACACACGATGAAACGATTGAAAAGCGAAGCAGTGAAGCATCAGACTACTGACCGTGTTTAGAATTTGATTTCCAAACTCGAGTATATTCCACTGGTGTGAATTATTTTTATTTGTCGCTTGGTATACGGTTCTGATGTATTTTTCTTATTCGATTTTTTTTCGTTCGTGTTCTTCACTATTTTTGCCTGTGAATTGTGTATATCTGTTGTTAGAGTTGCCACAGTCTCCTTCCATACATCCTGCCACAAAGGACTTTCCGGGCAGGCTCCTCTTCGCTCATTCGACCTAGGTGTCCCGCTCACCGGAGTCTATCGAACTTGATTTTTCTTACAATATTAGCTTCAAAGTAGGTCGCGTACAACTCATGGTTGTAGCGTCTCCGGAATCGTCCCGTATGGGGCCAACAATTCTCCTTAAGACCTTTCTCTGGAACGCAGCCAAGAGTTCAGAGTGCCTTTTGTTAAGCACCCAGGTCTCGGATCCATATATGAGTACTGGTAATACCATGGTCTTGTACAGTAGTAGCTTGGATGTTCTGAATAAATTTTGGGAATTAAAGAGCCTTGATAGACCATAGTCGGCTTTGTTGGATTTGATCAGCCGTTCGGGTATTTCTCCTTCCATATTGTTATCGCCTAATACTATTGACCAAATGTAGTTAAATGATCGCACTACTTCAAATGCGTGCTCCACTACTCTGATAGTTTGACCAACGTTAGGTCTTCTTTTTGCAGAAGTTGCCACCATGTACTTAGTTTTCCCCTCATTAATGTGCAGTCTCAATTTTTGTGCCGCCTGCTCGATCTCGGCGAAGGGGCCTTTACAGCCGATTCGGTTCTACCGATGATGCCGATGTCATCTGCGTAAGCAAGTATCTGGCTGGACTTGGTGACAATAGTCCCTCTTGTTGTAACATCAGAGTCACGGATTGCTTTCTCCAACGCCAGGTTAAAGAGGAGGCAGGCCAGACCGTCCCTTTGTCGGGGTCCATTATAGATCTTTATTGGTTTGGACAGCAATTCCATTATTTGTACTTGACTAGTTACGTTGGTCATGGTCAACGTACAAAGTCATATCAATTTGTTTGGAATGCCGAACTCTCTCATGGCATTATATAGTTCTACCCTGGCTATGCTGTCGTATGCGACTTTAAAGTCTATAAATATATGATATAATGGAATCTTAAATTCTTGACACTTTACCATCACCTGCCTAAGAGTTAATATCTGATCAATCGCTGATTGGCCTGGTGTAAAGCCAGACTGATATTCACCAATGATGACTTTAGCGTATGGGGCTATCCGATCTTGTAGGATAGTGGAGAGTATCTTATAGGCGGTACTCAGCAATGTTATACTCCGATAGTTGCTGCACAATGTGATATCTGCCTTCTTATGTATGTGACAAATTATACCATGACGTCAATCTTCCGGCATCTCCTCTTGCTCCCATACGTGCACCACGATCTCATGAATTGCGTGATGTAACGCTGTCCCTCCTTGTTTGATCAGCTCAGCTGGTATGTCATCAGCTCCGGGGGCCTTATTTGATTTGAGCTGTCGTATGGCTTTTAATGTTTCCTCAATGGTTGGTGACGTCAACAGTTGGTCTTGATTTTGCATTGGCGGAGCCTCCAATTCTTCTGTGAGCTGACCATTTAGCAATTCCCATCGCTCCAGAATGCCTTCAGTGATCAGATTATCCTCTTTATCCTTGCAGTAAGTGCAGCGTGGTGTGTACTGCGCCATAATGTGGATTATTTGGTAGAACTTCCGCGCCTGGTGCGGACCTCGCTCTCTACTTTTCTTTATTGCACAGACTACATTTTTTCCCGGGCACTTTTCTTTTGTCTGTGAAGTCTTTTTTCGGACCTTCTGAGCTCTTTGTATTTCTCCTCGCGCATCCGCGTCCTATGAGACTGCTGCATTTCCCGGTATGCAGTATTCTTACGTTCAGTCGCTAGTTTGCACTCATCATCAAACCAGTCGCTCCGATCTCTACGACTACTGCCTAAGCTGGAGTTGACAGTACTAATGACAGCATTTTTAAGGCGTGTCCATTTCTCTTCTATGCCCGGTATACTGGCCCCAGGACTTACTCTCCCTCCGTCGAGCGCTTCGAGGGAGAGTCTTAGCACATGACCAATGGTGTTACTGGTATTCTCATTGCGTAAGGTAGCCGTGTTGATTCGAACCTGATCCGTGGATGCAATACGTCTCCGTAAGGTAATCCGCGTTCGGAAAACTGTACCAACAAGATAGTGACCCGATTCGACGTTGGCACCTTCGTACCGTCATCAGATTCGAGAAGTGCCAGCGATCTATCAACACGTGGTCAATTTGGTTGCGAGTGGCGCCATCAGGTGATACTCAGGTGGCTTTGTGGATATCTTTACGCGGAAACCTGGTACTCGCAATGACCAAGTTTTTTGATGCTGCCAGTTGAATGACTCGTAGTCCATTGTCATTATTGTTTTCATGCAAACTATGGGAACCTGCGTAGTGCCCGAAAACCAGCTGTCGACCTATTTTTGCATTCAAATTACCAAGTACGATTTTTACATCGTATCTTGGGCAGACATTGAGGGCCCGTTCGACGTTCTCGTAGTATTTTTCCTTTTCGTCGTCAGGGGACTCCTCTGTAGGTCCGTGAACGTTTATGAGGCTTATGGTCGTAAACTTGCCTCGCACGCGAAGAGTGCATATCCTTTTGTTTATTGCATTAAAGCCGATAATGGCAAGCTTCAGTTTTTGGCTGACTAGAAACCCTACGGTGTTTTGCATAACAGCTGTAATAAATGTCATACTCGTTTCTTTGAATAATACCACTCCCTGTCCATCTTATTTATTGCAATGCTGTTATGTCAGTCTTATATTCGGACAGGACATCGGCTAGCTGCTGTGCAGCTTGAGCTAGGTGTAGTGAGCGGACGTTCCATGAGAAAATTCTTAAATCGTTTAACCATTTTCGTTTCCGTGGTCGTCGTCGTGTATCCGGTCCTTATCCGAGACTTGTTAAATTTTCCATAATAATTTATTTTTACGGGCAAGGTTATTAGCCCTGCGCCAACCTCTCTTAGGATGTCGCTGCATGCATTTGTTCACTACTTGGCGGGTGCCAAGTTAGTCGTGGAGTTATTTTAATCGATTATCTTCAAAAAGGAAAAACCATTACAGGAGCATACTACGCATCATGACTTGACTAACTGAAGGCAGAAATTGCGGCAAACAGCCACATTTACAGAAAAAGAAAATTTTATTCAATTTAAAAGTCACCGAAACTAAAGGAATACTTTGTTAAAATTTGTTTTGTTCATGTTATAATTTCCAGTAAATTAGAACACAATGTTCTATAAGTAGAGAAAAAATTCAATTGTAAGTTCAGTTCAGTTCGAGTTGAGAAGCAGTTCAAGTAGTTTCACTTTGGGTTTTGTTGGAGTTTTGAGTTTGTGTAATACACAGTGAGAGAGAAGTAGTTGAGATTGATTAAGATAAGATTAAGAAGACAACAAATAAACAAAAAGAAATAAATATAAATAAACATTTCTCATCGTGACTAAACTACTTAAAAAAAAGAGTTTAAATTAGAATAACCCATATTCTAAAATATAATATTAAATAAAGAAATAATAAAAAGTCCCCGCTTTTCCCTCATTCCGAGGAAGCACGGCAACGGACTCACAACACTTCAAATGGGGAGGCAATCACATTCGTGAACAGTTATTTTGCAGAGAAATACGCCGAGTACTCTTTGGACGGGTTAGAGAGATGGGAGCATCGCTGGGAGAAGTGTGTAGAGTTACAAGAGACTATGTAGAAAAATAAAAATAAATTCTAAGAAAAAATGTCTTGTATCTTTGTTAGGTCGGAAACTTTTCAACCCACCCTCAACTTTAAATTGTGGAGGCGGCTTCAGTTGGATTGAGTCGAATTTTTCAACGCCTGTTATACTGATATAGTTCGTCTAGATAATGGTTGAGGAACTTTATTGTCAGTTTAGAATTTAGGGATAATGTGTTCACAAGAACATCGTTCACATATTCGCTTTATTCCCCCATCAATAGGGGGATATATTATATAAGATGGGACCTAAAGTGTACCTCTGTGGTACGCCCGTGGTGGCATGGGAATTTCACATTAGCTTTCCATTCACCCAAACTTGAAAGGTTCTGTTTTAAACCAATTGATAGTTGATACTACAATACACAGCGTTATACTGGGTCCAGTGCTCAACAATATAAAAACGAGGCCTACGATCCCTGTCGTGTCAAAAGCCTTTTTGATGTCTAGTCTCACCGCAATGGTGGGCTCTTTATTAAAGATTTGCAGGCTGACTTGATGTGGAGATATATTAAGAGCCATAGTGGGGGTTCCCAAACAAAATTTACAAACCGCATTTTATAACTGCTGGCATCGAAGCCGAGTGTATGTTGTTGTTTTGCACACTATAGTTTGTGACACTTTTCAGGAAAATGGTGCGTCCCGTTGATGTGGCGTCTTCCGGATAATCAAATAAGGCGACGTTGAGACGTTGACAGTGTTTGTTAGAAAATGTTGGTTTATTTCTCGGGGACGGAGGATTTATGTAATTTATCAAAAGAGATCATTTTTAAACCTTTTACAAGACAAATTTAAAAAAAAAAAAAAAAAAAAAACAAATCATTATGGAAAATTTAACAAGCCTCAGGACTTGCTAAATAAGGCCAAGGCCGGTTCCCGGTTGTAGTGCCGATGATGATGATGACAAGACAAATTATCTTTGAAGTGTTTTCCTTAAAAGGAAGTAAGGGCATATTGTAGAAGATGCTCCTTGCTGCCTTCAGTTAAAACTAAAAATGATAACAATTGTTTTTCTCCGAGCGACAAAAGACTCTTTGCATTCCCACCGGAGATCATTTTCATATTTGAAGCTCTTAATTTTTTTTTTCTTTCAAAACTGTATTTATTGACCATAATTAGAATTTGTACAATTAAGTAATACAGCGACTTTATTAATTTCGTAACAATTGCTTACATGTAATTATTATAATAATATATACATTTTCCAAACAATATTTTATGGGATACAAGATAGATGTGTGTTTATAAATTTAATAGTATTATCTTCCTGGAAAAGGTCAGAAAACCAGGAATTTGTTTTTTCAACTTTACTTGATCTAAACTTAATCTTAATTATATAAATAACTTAACCTAATTAAGTCTGATTACAGTATGATTTTCATAAAGCCATAAACCATGTTTTATAATTAATGGGATATATGAATTAAAGGATGTGGAGTGAGGTCAGTTATGGGTTAGAGGTAGAGTATTTCTCTCCGGTTGTTCGATGGAAAAACGTAGGATGTTGGAAAATGGTTTTGTAGTTTGTATTTGAACTGGTTAGGGGTAACTTCGGTGTTGTGGTATATGATCTCATTTGAATCATTGACCAGTCTGCCTGAGGCGAAGATAGCTCTGGTGTGGAGACAGTTGGGATAGTTAGTTCTGATATCTAGAGGGGTCTCTAAGAGCGAGGTTATTATGGGATTGGGATTATTTTGTAGGTTTTCGATAAATTTGATAGACAGTTCGAGGAATCGTCTATCGAGGCGCTCAATACCAGCGGTATTGTAGAGTTCGACGTGACTATAGTACTTATAGGAGTTAGGACGACGATGTAAGCCAGAGACATACCTAAAGCATTTTCTTTCTAATGCTCGTAACTTCTCCATTTGGGAGGGAGTGATATGGTACCAAAATGGGCAAGCGTACGTGAGTGTGGGTCTGATAATTTGTTTGTAAATGAGAAGTTTGACTTTGTGAGAGAGACTATTAGGTTTCCACATTACTCTTCTACAGAGATTAAGCTGAATTGTGGCCTTTTGAAGGGAATTTTTAATGTGGGAGGAAAAAGACCAGTTATTAGAAAAAGTGATTCCCAGATATTTTAGGGTTTTGGAGGGTTTTATCACAGTGTTGTTTAGGTTAAGTTTAATTTTGTTGTGGCAGTGTCTAGTGTTGTTTGTACAGTGCTCGTGTTTGCCATTGAACACTATGAGCTGCGTTTTATTTGGGTTAAGGTGAATTTTCCATTTATTGAAATATGTTGCTATGTTAGGGAGGAAGTTGTTAATGCGGTTTCTTGCAGCCGTAACAAATTTGCTGCTAGAGTAAATTAATGTATCATCAGCATAATTCAGCATCACAACATTAGGAGATACGGGTTGAGGAATATCCGCTGTATATAACAGATATAAAATTGGCCCTGAAATAGAGCCTTGGGGAACACCCGCGGTTATGTTGCGAGTTTCTGAGACGGAAGAATTTATTCTCACAACGAATTTTCTGTCAGAAAGATAAGAGGCTAAGAGCTTTGTTGTGTGAGAGTTTTAATTAAATATGGAGTGCAGTTTGTACAGCAGCCCTGAGATCCAGACGCAATCAAACGCCTTAGAAATATCGAGAGATATACACACAGTAGGACTTTTGGAGACCAGTTGTAACATCGTGTTTAAGTTTTAGTAGATCATGACATGTGGATTGTCGCTTACGAAATCCGAACTGACAGTTAGGGACGAGGGCATTCTCATTGGCAAATGGGAGAAGATTTTGGTAGATCTTGCGTTCCAGTATCTTACTTAGTGTACTTAATAGGGATATTGGACGATAATTGCAAGGGCTATTACTACTACCGGGCTTCTTAATAGGGATTACTACCGCAGTTTTCCAGTTCTCTGGGAAGTGCGATGCATTAATTATATGATTAAGAAGAATAAGGATGGGAAGTTGAAGCTCTTAAAGAATTCTCACCAGCAGATAATACACTTTATATAAACTAACCGTGAATTATAAACGAAATTAAAATATTTCTATGAATAATATTTTCGTGCAGGTTATAAAGATAACCCCGGAAGACCGGGGTTCGATTCCCCGTCGGGGAGCCCCTGGCGCGGGACTAATGACCTTGCCCATAAAAAATAAATCATTATGGAAAATTTAACAAGCCTCAGGACTTGCTAAATAAGGCCAGGACCGGTTCCCGGTTGTAGTGCCGATGATGATGATGATGATAAAGATAACCATTGCCATTTGTATTGGATATTGTTTCTTATTGAATATGAGTATTCTTACAGTAATCGTGGACGGTACCAGTTTGGTTGTGATATGTGTTCAGTGTGACTTGTGGAAATTGAATATAGATATTTTTGCATGTTTCTGCATGGGGATTAGTTTTTAAAAACTAACTGTCGTATTAAACGGGGGCAAACGGATGCAATCGAAAGTGATACAGTA
The DNA here is from genome assembly GCA_963931805.1 of Microdon myrmicae. Classification (NCBI taxonomy): domain Eukaryota; kingdom Metazoa; phylum Arthropoda; class Insecta; order Diptera; family Syrphidae; genus Microdon; species Microdon myrmicae. The sequence goes on from OZ007496.1 coordinate 38,056,181, forward strand.
GGTAGAAAGAAAATACAAGGTGGGTTAAGTAATGTCATAATGTGAATGTTTTTTTTTCCGTGTAGAGTCCAATTTTTCATTTCTATTAAAATGCAGCCAATTTATGATATTACTCTTACCCCACTCTGCAGAAGCTCCTTTGCAACCTCCATTAATTAACTTGGGGTCCAAAGTTTAGCTTAGAAGTTTTATACTTTGAGCCAAGATTATTAAAAATGAAATAGAAGTGAGATTTCTGAAAAAAAAAGACATTAGGCCAAGGCCACAGTTTGAGGATAGCTCACAATGGACGAATCCCTCTAATAATGTTATATTTATATTTGTGTAATAGATATAAAGTGTAATAAAATACAATTTAACCAATTACTAGTTTATATTTGAAATCTGCTAATGAATTTTGTTTTATATTTAATTTAGAAAACCATGAATGTGAATTGAACTGCAAACCTGTTGAGCTTAACTATTACGCCAGCCTTAGCAAATCAGTGATCGATGGGACTGCCTGCTCTAGACCGGCCATTTACTACACGCATTCCTATCGTGGCCGTGCAGTATGTGTCGACGGTGTGTGTAAGGTAAGGATTCGCATTACTTTTAAGACACGTCCTAAGAACATCATCGTGCACCCAGACTTCGTTAGTGAGAATAATAATATTTTAAATGGAACTTTAATTTCGGCAATCAAATTCATACATGAGGCTGCGGTCCACGTTCTTACAAGAATGCGGCATATGAAGCAAAATTTCAACGCAGCACCTAATAGTTGTTAATGACGATAATGATTCTGGCATTATAACAATACCGCTCGCACCCTGATCGATAAGAGGACGTGTAACCTCGAGTTATGTGGGTTCGAGATCGCTTCGTTATGGTTGATTATACCAAAGTGGCCTATTTAGGAGCTTGTTTCGTGCAGGTTCTTTAGATCAGTCATGAGAAGTCATGGTTTAATAGGCTTTTAGTGTTAATGAGATCGAGTACGTTTTCTTTTGGAAACCACCGAATTTATACTGTGACATCGTTGCCATTCAACTCTTTAGTTTGGTTTCACGATTCGGCGTTTATCTGTAATTACAATAAATACACCTGAGTAGAAGCGCAATATATTTTCTCTTAATTCGATTGCTCGAAATGTTTCTGGTTGATGATATAAATCTAATTATGTCGGTGAAACGGCAATGTTGATATCCGCCGACATGATCGTGATCTTCATCAGATTGATGACATTGTAATTAAATTAAATTGGATGGTTATCGTCGGTTTATTTAGATAGGAAACGGTTTTACTCTCGCTTTGAATTCGATGCGCACGTATCCATAGCTGAGTAGTTTGGATACACATCTTTGGACTCATTCAAATGTTGCCGCAGTAGTGGACGATGTTTTTGGTCCAATCGATTGAATATTGTCAACGACGCAGTATATACAAGACCGTATCGATACGATCCGGAGGATAGTCTAGTATTCGGGTCTGGTCTCTAGTTTGCTTCACGCAAATTTTTAGTTCACTGTCATCTGCTGGCGGTCGCGATAGATACTTTGCGTCTAAATCACCAGTGTGTGTACTATACAGTGTTTGCCGGTTAGAGTGTTTAAAAGAAAGTGGAAATTATTTGTCGCGCACAACAAACGGTTTACATTTGGTGTGTAGTGTTTTTAATTGTTGGTCCTTCCTCGTGCTTCAGAGTTTATCATCTCTTTTATTTGACAGCCTGAAGAATGGGTATTGTTTCATAGTGCCACCGATCGATGTTGTGAGGTAATTACTAGAAATTTGAGAATTATGGGCTCTTCGGTTGATGCCGATTTGTAACTAGGTGTCATGTGATTATGCTTTACAGTTGCAATGAATTGACTAGCGATCAACTTTTACTAAATGAGTTAATCGTTTTGCAGCTGGAATATGATATATCGTTTGAAAGCATTATAGGATTGTTGTACGACAACTTTGTGGGGTGTTATTAAGGAAGCCATTGATTTACTGAGTTTTTGCGGTCGAGCGTTTCTTATTGGAAGTAATCGTTGCTGTTAAAGAGATTTTTGCTACAGGGGCAATGAAGTTTAATTATGTATATATATATATAATTAACCGAGAGCGCACATAACTCCTTTTTCACAAATTTGGACTGAAGACTGTTTTCACTGCAAACACAGGTGTATATATATATATATATATATATATATATATATATATATATATATATATATATATATGTATATATATATACATATGTTTTATATATTTATATGTTTTATATTTATATATATATATATGTTTTATATATATATATATATATATATATATATATATATATGTTTTATATATTTATATGTTTTATATTTATATATATATATATGTTACATATATACATATGTATATATATATATATGTTTTATATATATATTTTTTTTTTTTGTTGATATATTTATGTATTCAAGAAGATTCTCTTTTGCAATTGATGATTAGTTTTTTCTTAGATGTTTAGACCACCCGAGGACAATTAATACCCTAATACAGGGTGTCTCAACATTTTTTTTTCCAATTGGAATTTATTCTAATACGAGCCATGGTCATTTATCTGATAAAAATTTTGTGTTTTAAATGTTTAATTTCATTTCATTTCATTCAGTTAATACATACCACATTTAGTTTACATAGAAAAATCTGCGAAGCCTAAAAAGGCTTTTCTGCAATATTTTCGGGAACTGCTCGGTAAGAGTTCTCTCTTATCGGTGACATTTCTGCTCAAGTTTTTGCAAAGGGCGTGATCTGTTTGTACATGGGTGGTAGCTCTAAGGGAAGATATCCATTGGTGTCGATTCAGTCCCAGCATAGGCCAGTTTATATCATCTCATCGGAGTATCAGTTTCCCAGGGAAAATTTCACGAGCGCCATCCTGCTGGAATCATGTGTTACGAATAAAAGAAACAAAGTCACGTAAAAGTGGGGTGAACAAGTTTTTAATCATTGCTACCTATCGATTCGATAGTTATACTTTTTGTGAACGGATAGATCAAGGCTGTCACAAACTGACTGTCGTACGCTGCCACCGTTTTCTTTGTTTCCTGGCAACCTAGATCGCCCAACCTGAGGTTTGTCCATTGTCGATCCAATATTCTCAAAGTTTTGTACCCATGCTTTGATAAGTCGAGTACTTAGTGCTTTTCTAATGAAAATTGAATGAATTCTCAACGAACTGACAAGCTATCAGAATATGGCCCGTACATCTCTCAGAGTTTGCATTCATACTTGGAGTATAATAAACTAAAAACAATGCAACATTCTATTTTATCACAAGATACATGGCGGGTATATATTTTATATTTATATTTTAACTAGTATTACAATTATTCGTCACTGTAAGAATGTTTCTACTTTCTTATTGGTTAGCACGGAACACAAAATTTAACCGAGAGAAGATGTTTTTCTTGCTTTTTATTTTAAATTTTTATAGAATGAATGAACAAATTACACATCACTTGAAAAATTTAACATTGATCCATATGACAATGAAATTTCACGCAATGACCGGTCGAAGTCCGAAGTCCATCGAAGTCAATTGACTCCCAAAGTAAAACCAACAACAAAAATAGACTTTTTAAAGAGTGAACCGTGAGTGAAATTTTATGGAAAAGTTGATAAAAATTTGAAATCTAAAAGCGGCGTAATTTAGAGCACACGCAGATCGTTTGTAAAAAATGAGAAATAGAATGGGTCAGAGTTCAGAGTCCTGGTGAACACCAGTATTAATTAGATGGCGGATACCCAGTCTGTTGACCATTGAATCAGCATATCGTCAACACCAAACGACTGTGATTAGGTCAGCAGAGTTAACAGCTAAATACTAAAGAACTTTTTTGAGATAGTGTGACAACCTTGCTTCCCGTAATGAATGGCTCCAGTTTTTGGTAAAATATGCCATCAGGTCTCTTGTGTACCTGCTGCTATATTTGTGATTGTTAAGGAGGACATTCGATTTCAGATGTTTCAAAAGTTGACAGTTGAACAGTGACACCATAATACCTGATATAGAAACATGGGTGAAAAGAAAACATGGCGAGCTGAATTACAGAGCTCACAGAGTGCGTGAGATTCGAGACCACACGAACGATTTTGGAGAGACACACGATTATTCCGGCTGGACACACAGTTATTCCGGCTGGAGTAATAGAATACATGCTTAGTTCAAAACAGGCATGGTCCGTAACCAGTGGTATTCTCTGTGAAATGATGCAGCAGTTGCGACGTGACAAGCGAAGTAACAGGTAAACTCCGTCCCGCCACGCGATGGAATATCTAAAAGAAAGTTCCGCGGAGATCAACGGGAATATGAGCCTGGCGGGAGGTGGTTTTTGTCGCTAAAAACCCGGCATGCCTCTGAATCGGGTCATTTTCCTTTAGTGGAAGAAAAAAAAAACACACACACACACCGACCAAAGCGCAGATTATCAGACGCCAAAGACGTGATCTGCGTTTAGTACCGCAGGTTGTAATTCATTGGAAGCTAGTTTTGGATTACTAAATGAACAGTCTCGTTCTACGTTCCGACCGTAACAATTTTTTTCACTAAGTGTATTGGAGGTTTTGAACATTTGGAAAATTTGGTCTGTGGAAATATTCACGTTTGGAAACTTTGTGATGGGTTATTTGCTGGGTTATTTATAATGCTTGTTGCTGCGTTATTGTTAATTCATTTTTCTCTTTGAGGATTGGAGTATTGTGCCCCTTTTCAAGAATTATTAGGCTAGGTATCTTAGACTGTCTGTGAAAGTGTGGGGGTTCTGTAAATACATGGAGAACCAACCCACTATTTCCGCCTAATTTCGACCGCCAACAGCGTGGCAAACAAACCCCAATTTCTCCTACTTATCTATTCACCTGGAAAGCATGTTGCAATAACGGAAGCATTCTACGCAAGTATTGCATAATTGAATTCAGCTACCCCTCTGCCATACGGCAACTCCAGTCCTCTAACCATGAGATTTTCACCAGAAATTCCAATCCATGTGGTTAGCAACAACAAGTCGAATTAAACGACGCTGTTGCATAATCATGCAACGGCCGGGGTAATAACAAATTATTCGAGTTTGGTCCCCATGATAATAGGATATATCAGCGTATAGCCAATGTAGCGTCACTTCGGGTTTTCCCAGACCATCTATTCGCTTGGGATCAATGATCTCTTTTCGCAGGTGAATAGCACCAGTTACATTTTCCTCCCCTCCATAATTCTGTCTCCCTACAAGTCAATGCACGCCGAGGTTACCACATTCATCGAATTGGGTCAGTGGGCTACCCTCAGAGCTGCATTGATTCATGCAAACACAACCAAACCCACCCCAAGATCATAGTACTTTGTGTTTCTGTTCTCTCATTCTCCCATGTTCGTCGACAATCGAATTAACCCATGTATTTCCCATATCTCGACGGTCGTGGCAACGAGAGAGCAGAAGCGTGATCTCTATTGGTTGTCCTGTGTGCAAAATAAATTGGTATCCCCACCAAATATTATTAAAAGGATATTCCGGTTAAAACCAAATAAAAGCATTAACAATAAAAGACCCCAGTGCGTTTTCGTTAATTCAATTTTCCTCCTGGTTAACATTAATCCTCTTTCCTCTGTGAACACTTTTTGACGACGGAAGTGTTGGCGGGTGAAGTGAATCCATGCCCGTGTCAGGTATCAATACTTAAACCCCCACAAAAGAACGTCAGTTAAGTTCATTCACGGCAAGGACTTTCTAAAAATGCTGTGTCCATCTGGTGCAGGAGGAGAATGAGTTTTTCCCTAAAACCTCACAGGGTTTCCTTTCTGTACCTGTTTTTTTGGCTGAACTTAAATTATTTTGCGTACCATTTCTACTATGTATTGGCATGTAAGACCCCGAGAGTTCATGACTTCAATCACTTCTCTACGTCTTCCTTTTGTCGAGTCGGTATTTTCTTGTTGAATTCTTCCCTTATGGTAGTGTCGGCTCATCACACCTACGCTTACCGGATTTTTTGTATGTTTGTTGTGTTTATAGTTTTCATTCATTTTTGTTCCCGCGACTCTTGAGGTTTCAGATATACCACCATATCAGAGCCCCTTTTTGATATGGTAAGGTTTACATAATGCTCTGATTCTCCCAGTGTCAGATGGGTGCTGTCATGATACAGTCGATATATCCTTGGCTGCAAACCATCCAATGTTGCCCATTGTAACAGTGATGTATAACAGCTTGGATTAGGGGTGGCAGATATTGGGATGTTACTCCTCGCTAGCCTGTCTGACATAGGTGAGCCTGCTGGAAGCGTGGGCTTCCGTCGGCAAAGCCCAAGTGGATAGGCCGAGTGATTCATTGTACTTTAAGTCCCTTTACCACGTCAAGGTTTCTACCATTTTTATCCGATATTATATTATGTTCTTTATTGTCATGGACCAAGCCCAATAATTCAATAAAGAAATCACCAATTCATCACTTGGACTTTCTTTTATTGACTTTTGCTATTTTTATGTCTTATTGGAACAACCTTTATAACAAAAACGGTTAATGGATTATATTAATTTATTTTTACAAATGATACTTTTAATTTAGGTATCTAATCCATTGTATTCCAACCACACGACTGACTCTATGTGAAAATATTATATAATACTGAATTCTTGGCTTTGTTATGAACTTTCTTTTACACCACATACCTTGCACATCACACACACTTATTTGTTAATAAAAACACACTTTGTTCTTTGGTATGGGGAACGCCGACTTCCCTAAGTTCTGCCGCGTCCAAATCTTCTTACCAATTTTTTTTTTCAAGCCGGGAAAAGAATCCACAGAGTCCAAAGAGATACAAAAAAACATTTTAATGTTTGTACTTTATTTGTGTATATTAATTAAACGTAAGTTAGTTTAATTATATGAATTTATTAGTTCTTATTATATATCACAGTATTACGAGTATGCACTTAGCACTCGTTCACTTCACTCACTTCACCAGTTCCTTCATTAATATTTATTTTAACTTAAATGGAAAATATACTAGTAATTTTTTGAATTTACCAAGAGAACACTGCACTACTTTACTCAAAAAGCACCCTGACCGTCTCGGACAAAAATCAGAAACCAACTCCTTTGCCGTCTCGGCGAATCGTCTAGAACCAACTCCTTAACGAAGACTTTTTTTTCTTCCATCCTACAGATCGAAGGATATGTCCTTTTTTCTGCTTGGCCCTTTTGCAGCCGCTATTTCCTTCCTTTGTCTTTCCCGGTTTGGGATCAAAAGAGGAAACACAATAGAAAAATCAACAGAGGATTGTGCTAATGCACATTTATGATCCTCTATGTTGTTGGGCGCTTAAACGAACGTGCGATTCGTTTTATGGCGCAAGTTATTTGTTTTAGGCGATTGGACAAGGATGTTCCCTGTGGGAAATGGTAAGGAAACACAAAGGAAAAATCAACAGAGGATCGTGCTAATGCACATTAGTGATCCTCTATGTTGCTAGGCGGTAAAACGGAGTTGCAATTCGTTTTATGGCGCAAGTTGTTTGTTCTAGGGGAATGGACAAGGATGTTCTCTGTGGGAAATGGTTTGGGTAAACAAACCCTTAAGGGATCATAAAATGACGTACAATTTATGATTCACAACAACTTTACTTGGAAGTTGGTCACCTGGTCCACAGATTTGGATCCAGGGGATTCTGCGTGTTGACCATATGGTTCGTTCTTTCACGTTTTGGGTTCAAGTTAAATTCAATATGGGCAAATCGAACGTGTAGTTCAATTTGTTTGATGTTGAGCGGCGAGCGAACGTTCTCCAATGAATGTATCTCGTTGGTGGGCCAGGGGAATGACGTCAGGATCAAAAATTAGAAGCGCCTGCCGTGGAACGATGTGGTTCGTTGTCTGGAATCAACGGCATCGTATTAGGTTGAAAGTAAATCTATTACCTTGGTTTATTGATGATTTCACAGGAATAATAGTCAGGATGAGTTGTGCATCCTCTAGTACATCGCTGGTAGTTCTATGTTGATCGTATCTGCATTTTCGAATTATTCTTTCTTCTCCTTATTACGTATTCCACAAAGCTGCACAGGAATAATCGTCAGGATGAGTTCCACAAAGCTGCTTGCACCACTTGGAGGATTTTCTCTTGTATCACAGCTTTATATTTATTCACAACGGACGAGTAGAGCGTGTATTAACTCTTAGGAACCGTGGGGATTAACGAAGACTCAAATCAACTGCGAAGATTATCAGCCCAAAGAACAACACTGCACTATATTATTTGTCTTTAAAAGTTATGTTTATTCATGACGATTAAATAGATATATCTTGATTACCAAAAACCGTTGAAAAGTATACGCGAAAGGTTAAGCTCAGACTATTTGCTGCAGTGACAGCTTCTCAATTAATTATTCTTGTCAGCTGGTTGCTGACAGTTGTTATTATTTTTGTTGTTGATGGCATTCAGTTGAATCCATTGGTTGCATTCAGTTGCAATCCGCAACATTCCGCCCGCCTTTGCCTACCATTGGCGAACCCTGTTGTTTCAGGGAATGGAGGCCCAGGGTCGTGGTCTTCTGGTGAAGCGGTCTGGGGAGAGCCGTCCGCTCTGAGTAGTTGAAGGATGGACGGTCTTGATGGTACGGAGGGTTGGTGTCGACGAGAGTTCCGTCGCTGTAGTCCGTTACCTTTTGTCGCAGAACTGACCATATGATCTGGGTTGGAGTTATAAGTTCGGAACCCACGATCAATGACCACGTAATGGTTGGTGGTTGGTCTCACTAGAGCGAGACCAGTGGTGGGTAGAAGTACTGCGCCCGTCCGAAGGTAGCGACCGGCGGAATGCGGCCTTTGGCGTGTGGGGCCGCAACTTTGAGTCGGGTGCGATGTCTTCCATGGCACCGTCCGCGGGTCCTGGGGGAATGGCAGGCGCGGGCCGAGTGCCTCCCGGTGTCATTCGCGTATCGCCTGTGCTGGTTGGTCGAGAGGCGAGCTGGCTGTCTGGGATTCGATTGATCCCTGGAAGCTGGGGAGCGTCGCCCAGCAAGCGGGGCATTGCGCACTCCTACTCTTGTGGCGGCTGTGTTTTTCCACGTTCGGCCTTGGTGACTCCGGTCATTGGGCGGAGTTTGAACACTCGGTGTCCCTGGTATGGTGTGGTGCCTTGAAGCCTTTGGACGGTCAGGCTCAGGGCTCTTCGATTGCCCGTTGTCCTTGCGGTAGTTCAGCGGGCGAGGGGCATGTACGACAGTTGGGCCAGGTAGGTCGTCGGTGGTGGTCGATTGCAAGGGCCTCGTTTGTGGCGCTCGAGATCGATGCCGATAGTACCTCCCATTGGTCCTCTTATGAGAGCTGCGCTCATCATTCGGATGGTCGACCAGTTCCTCTGGGTCGGAGTTGTAAGTTCGCAATCCACGAGGAACGGGCATGTGATGTCTGGTTAATAGTCGTCTTCCGTATGGTCCTGGGGATCGCGGGGATTGGCGGTTAGGGTGTTTGACTTGATTTGGGTTCCGGGTGCATCATCCGTGATGGCAATCTGGATGGAGGGCCGGACGGCATACGAGCTCCTGATCGCGGAGGCATGCCGCCAAGGCCGGTACGGGCCGGCGGTGGACTAGGTGGCATTTGCAGGCCAGGTTTTGGTGAAGTTCCCGCCCACCATGGAGGTAGTCGCGACATCATTGGCGGCGAACGACTTTGTGGTCGTTGAAGGTGTCCGTCGCAGTCTTGGATATGGTCGGACGGTCGGCGGTGAAGGCGTGCCTTGCCTCAACAAACTTGGTGGCCTCGTCCAGATATGTCTCCTCGGCCTGATCGATGAATCTTTCCACGAAGTAGCGGTGGCCGGTGGTCGTCTCTGGAGTGGCCAGGAGTTTCATCTTATCATGTTTCAGTCGGATGTCCTCCCATGTGATCTGGAGGTTGTGCTGGCGCATGTCCACCGTGAACAACGTTGGCGACCCTCTCTTCTCTAGGTTGAGAAAAGCACAGGACATCCGCTCCTGGGCGGCGAACTGGGCGGTGATGACCTGTTCGGCCAATTCAGCCTTTGTCATCTTCGACTTTGCTGTCATTGGTGCCGGCATCTCCTTGTAATTGACTTCCTTCTGGTTGTGCCGCGAACTTGGCGGCGTTTGATTGGATCTACAATCTGGATCCTTTATTGGCCACGAACTGGGCGGCGGTAGATTGGATCCACAATCTGGATACTTTAATGCCCACGAACTGGGCGGCGGTATGGATCCACAGATCTGAATCGTTGATTGCACCGCGAACTGGGCGGCGGTCTGATCCACATATCTGGAGCCTATCTTTAGTTACGCCGCAAACTGGGCGGCGGTCCGATCAACAGATCTGGATCCAGCTGTTGCGCCGCGAACTGGGCGGCAGTGGACTGGATCCACAGTCCGGAATCGGTGCTTGCGCCGCGAACCGGTCGGCGGTCTGCACAGCTGTTGCGTCGCGAAGTGGGCGGTGGTGGACTGGATCCTCAGTCCGGAATCGGTGCTTGCGCCGCGAACTGGGCGGCGGTAGTTGTTCCTCAACTAATAAACTTTACGAGGAGAACTGTCAATAATTTGCCCATGATATTATGGGAACAAAATCCTTTAAGGCTATGTTGTATGGTTTGGAAGATTTAGAATGCTCTAAAAACCGAACTCACCACACTTGGCCTTCAGTGCAGTGATCTAAAGAAAATAACGAAAAATGCATTTTATCTTGTGTGGGTGACATAACGGGTCGTTAATGGTTCTATTAAATTACACGAACTCCGTAGCAACTTTCGTTCCGTATTGCACACCCAGGTCAGTTGGAGTTTTCAAAGAAAAATGAAAGTTAAGTTGACTCAATGTCTTAATTGCCAAATGTTTGATCATGGAGAAAGAAATTGTCACATAAAAACGTTTTGTACCAACTGCACCGGTCAACACAATACTTCCAAATGTAACAATGATGCTGTAACGAAATGTGCTAATTGCAATCGGAGTCGCAAGTCAACGGACACATCGTGCATCAATAGAACTAGATATCTAGAGATAAGAGAAAGGTCATCTGGGCGCAATATGAAACAGCTTTCGTCATCCCATATCGCCTTATCTTCTGCTCAGCATAATTCCTCTATTTCTGTACACAAACAGGTTTCTTTTGCTTCACTGAGTGACTTTCCTCCGCTTCCTCAGCCACAAAAGTGACAGGTCAATGCACCGAAAAAAAGGTTTATTCGTCTCTACTTAATTCGGCATGGGGTATTAACAGACAATTTATTGCTTCAAATAAAAACAATGATGCAGCCACCATCAGCAATTTGGCAACAATAGTTTTGGGGATATCAACACCACCATTTTTTTTATGGAGGAACTAAACTCTCTCTGGATGGAGGTGATAACTAGTTTATCTCATTATACTATACGATTAAATCTAGAATAGATCCATTTCATGTGGTCCCACGTTTAGCGAATAAGTTCTCATATACAAATTCTAATGTTAAGCAAAATGTCTAACACAAACATAAAAATAATAACTTGGAATGCTAGAGGGTTGGAAATAAATTTCTTGAATTTTTATAATTTTTAAATAGCAACAACATTGACGGTGCTTTAATAACTGAAACATAGCTTAGTTCTTTTTTTTATTACATTTCTCTCGGGAGAGGCGAACCTATAGCACCGAGTCGACGCGGCGCCCCGAGATGCCACCAAATAACTCATGCAGTTCCTTTTGAACAGTTATAAGGCTTTGGAAATACTCACGCGGGGAGGGGATTCCACACCTTTCCCGCTCTGTAACGGAACGAGTTCTGACGCAGAGATGTTTACGCCATCTGGAAATGAATCGTAAACTGCTGCGATCCGTCGGATTGTCTCGCGGAGCCCATACAAACCGAATTGCGCAGAACAGTACCACAAGCGTACTATCATCCGTAAAACTGAACACTTTGTTATCCGTTCTCTCCAACAAATCATTCATGTGAAACAAAAATATGGTTGCAACCAAAACAGAACTTTGACGCAACCCGGAATTAACAGGATACAGATCCGAACTCTCGCCGTACACAATAACCCGGGTCGATCTATTTTCGAGGAAGCTCTTCATCTAGTTACAAAGCTGCTGAGAAAATCTGTATGCCCCGTGGTCACAATCGTCCCAGTTAGCAGCCCTGTGGCGGTTCTACGAACCACACAACCCACTATAGGTTGAGATGTCCTTTCCGCCAAGGAACATAGTTACCTTTATCCATTACACGTGCCCACAGTCCCAAAAGTCCTTACTCCCAACTGAAACGGAAGGTAACATTTCACACACGATCATGACTTATGGCGGGAGCATATTATCCGAACGACATGTATCTGGAGAGTACCCTCCAGAACGGGTTCATTCCCCCAGAGGCGTTCCTCTTCTTGGACGGAAAACGTCTAATCCAAGATGAGGGTGGAATACCTATTATATACCACACTTTCCGTGGTGCTAGGGATAAACGAATTGCCCACAATAGCGATATCTCTAATAGGCCAGACCGACTTCGATTCAGTATGGTGATCAGTGAAAGATATAAATCAATAAAAGACCGAACCAACCCCAACTGGTGGTGGCTCCAAAACGAAGAAAGGACTTCACGTCCTCAGATATAATATTCAGCTCTGGCGCAGCTTCCCCCCTTCCTTTTCCTTTGCCCTCCTTCCCGTTAACTTCTGTTATTTTATCTTTTTTGTTTTCATTAAGCACTTATTGTTTTGTTTTTAAAATTTTTGCATCCTCAAAAAAAAAAAAAAAAAAAATCTCTATTTTTTTTTCTCATAATGCCTCGAAAAGAAGAAGAGGTAGAGATAATAGTTTATTTTTTTTATAATGTATGTGTATTATATTAAGAATAAATAAAAGAAAATGTAAGCTGAAAGCCATAAATTAAGCATATAATATTGAGTGCTTGTGAAGAGCCAGTAAATTACATTATGTAGTAAAATTATTAAGATAGGTTTAGCATTTAGACTAAAATTGTAAAATATAAAAAAGACTTTGTGAATAAATGCGTCTGCAAACAAACACGATCATGACTTCCGCATAGAGCCCATGCACACTCGGATGCTCCGACGTTCTCTCGTTCGCTCCGTCGTTCGCACCGAAGCGGATCGTAACGAAGTTACTGAGGAGGGAGTGGTGTGTATCTAACAGATACACACACAATTCACAAGCAAAATAGTGAAGAACACCGAACGAAAATCGAATAAGAAAATACATCAGAGCCGTATACCATAGCGATAATATAACAATTCTCATCAGTGGAATATGGTTGAGTTTAAAAATCGAATTCAAAACACGGCCAGTAGCCTGAGGTGTAACGTTTAGGTTCAATTTTTGGTGATTCTAACTGTCATAGCGTCAGTTCGAATCACACGTTCTTCTTCACTATCATTTCAAACGCTATAGCCCCATACTTCCATACATGGCGAAGCTGCATGGGCCGGTTATTCATTTGAAATGCAAGTGCTTGCCCGACCGATACCAAGCAGTGATCTGAGTTTCCCAATCTCGTAGAAACCTCTACAGTATAAATACTCGGTTCGGATGTCAAAAACAGATCCAGGATGTTCGTATAATCACCTCGGGTATCCGGCACTCGCGTTGGTTCCTTCACGAGTTGAGTCAAATTGTGGCTAACAGCGAACACCTCCGCTAGCCCCCCAGCCTCGTCGATTCTGTTAGAATGTACCAACGAGCCGGAATTGTGTACATTAAAATCGCCAAGGACATCGATTTCAGAAGCTGGGTGGTTGACCTGTATCCAGTCGATGGTACGTGAAGGGTCAGCCACACATCTGAAACACCGTCGAAAACTTCTCTCGACGATATCGCGGAATGTACAGCGTGACGTGGGGGTATCTCACCTTGGGACCGACTACGACCTAAACCAACCTTTTCTCGAACCGGTCTGTGGCGGTTCCGCCAAACCCCACTGTTACTTACCTGAAGAACCCCCATAACTTCGACTCAACCTTATAAGTTTCGTTAATGCAATCGCATTATCACCTTAAATGCTTTACGCATCTAGGTTATCTAAGGTATAACTTAAAAGTCCCTGTAAAAGAATTCTTACCTTTCATGCATTTCTTCGCAAACAAATTCCCTACAAGAATTCTCTCCATTATACAGGTGTATAAACCAAAACCTATTCGGTACCTTCGGTTGTCAGGCAAATACCAACCTTCCTACACCTGCAATCTCCCGGCAGCAAAAACATTTCCTTCCCCAGAATAGTTAATGTTTTCAATGTATTACCTGGAAATGCCTGCAAAGAATTTTTCCTACAAGGGCATTCATACACGTATCACTGCATCTCTGCATTAGCGACCCAGAACCGAATTTCCAATTAGTGTAGATATTCACACTAGAGTTCGATCCTGGCGTCGCCATAGATGCCATGTACAATTGACACAGATGGTATATACCAGCCGTCATTGTGTAATCATCTGAATTGCTTCGCAATGACTTGCAACTATCGATACAGCTGCAAGCACTTTACCCAGAAATGCTCCTTTGTTTGAGTCTCCAAACAATCATGGACTTCGCGCATAGCCGCCGGATTGAATTTAAAGCATAAACAATGCAAATATAGAATCCGTTTCCCACAAACGAGTTTCCCTGCATATACAAATTCAAGCAAGAGATTTGTTTCGTCCACCAACCCATCAGCACCTTTTCCAATGTGTCTATTCGTATATTTACACAAGGGCATCACTCATCTAACACTTTTATGATGCCCTCGTCTCATCTTTTCTCTTACCACATTTCTTCGAAGCATCGTCGTCTATTTATTTAGACGCGATGCACTTAATAGACAACAATCTTCTCGATCCCTTTGTCCTTGCCGCCTGCCTGCTTTGTTTTTCCACTGCCTTCGCGTATGGGTAAACAACACAGATCTAAATGATCACACACATACCATCATGGTCTTCATTACGAGATCTGGTTCTCTATCCTTAGTGGGGAGGGTATCTACCAGCACAAACTCACCCCAAACGAGGGTTGATTCATTGAGTCTTATTACATCCGCCGACCACCACGGTCGTGTTCACTCCCGCTCTCCGTCGCGCGGCGCAGAAGCGTATGTCGTGTCGAGAAAGAAGTGTTTCATCTAGTTTAAAATTTATAAAAATCAATTTAATATTAAATATAAGTTCTAAGCGAAATATAAGAACCTTTTATAATAAATAAAAAGTGCGTTTCGATTATTTACTTCTGGTGGTGCCGATCGTTTAATGTGGACAACAAATGTGGCGGCGTTTGGTTCTTTGGTTCGGCGTTTTACTTGGGGGAACATTATGATGGAGGAGGAAGATGAACGGAGTGTCCGTGTTTGGCACAATACTTCCTCCCCACAAGTCCACCAGCCAAGCTGCGAAAGATGGCTAGGGATTTCTCACGACCATTTCAAGGAGCCTATAGCTTGATGAAGTGGTGTTTCAGCGGGTGACAGGGCGATGGGATCGCACCTACCACTCGTCCTTTAGTCGCCTCTTACGGCCAGCCGGCCTAGCTGTGAGTATATTCTAACGTCCTACTCACAGGGCTTTAGAATATACCTGCCTCCTCGTCATATTTACCTCCAAAGATACCCCTTACAACTTTATTCTTGAATACGCAGAATTTGTTTTCTTCCCGTTTTGTGCGAGCCCATGTTTCGCATCCGCATAGAGCAATCGGCATGATCATGGTTCTATAGACACGAAGCTCTATATTACGTGACAGCTGTTTGGATTTCAGCAATTTACTGACTGCGTGCCAACTAGCGCTGCTGGAATGCAGTCTTTTGTTAATTTCCTGCGACATTTCAATACTGGGCGCCAGTATCGTTCCCAGATATTTAAATAATTTGACATTTTCAAATATCTTGCCCCTGACGTTTATATGTGTTCCCTGAGGTCCACACGCTCTCGCCGTAATCATGTATTTCGTTTTGTCTTCATTTATTTCTAGGCCCACCTCTTCTGCCGCTTGCATGATGATTTCACAGTTTTTAATTACAGTTTCTAGATTATCGCCCAGAACGGCGATGTCATCCTCATATGCGAGCACTTGTGTGACCCCGTTCAGGGATCATCCGGCCATGTCGTCGTTTTGTACCTTTCTGATGACATACTCGAGCATAAGGTTAGAAAGGCATGGTGAGAAGCCATCGCCCTGTTTTAGTCCGTCCCGGATTTCAAATGGTTCTGAGAGGTGGTTTTCTATTCTAACTCGCCCTTTGTTTTCGTTCATCCAAATTTGAATGAGGGCGGCATATTTTTTTTTTGGGATTCCCAGCTCAACTAAAATATGGTAGAGTGTTTGTCTTGCGACTGAGTCGTGGGATTTTTTGAAGTTGGTGAACCGTCTCTCCGTATTCCCACTTCTTTTCCAGCAATTTGAACATTGGGTTGCTTGTTGCATTGGTAGTCTCCCAGAATTTCTTCTGCGTACGGTGTGATTCTCGCCAGTATGACATTTGTTAGTATTTTGTATGTGGTTGGGAGCAATGATATTCCTTTGTAGTTTTCGCATTCAGATCTGTCGCCTTTTTGAAAATGGAAACGACTATTGAGGTTTTCCATTCTTCCGGATTGACTTCCTTATCCCATATTGTTTTGATGAGTTGGTGGGCCTTTCGAGCGGTTGCCTCTCCTCTATGCTTCATAAGCTCTGTCGGCATGCAGTCGACTCCGGCAGCCTTGTTTGCATAAAAAAATCATCGTTATCATTTTTGTTTTTTTAACAAACGCGCGCACAAAAGGGGATTTTGTAGTACCCTTAAATGTCAGAGCACAGTGCGTGCGGAAGGAGAGGAAGTCGGTAAGGAAAGGAGGTATCGATGTACATTGGTCTAAAATGCCTGGACATTACAGCGACGAGGAAACACATGACCAGGTAGAGTATTCCACATTCGTGTGGTTCGGCTAAATGGATGACTCTCTATGTCTGTTTGTGCGCCTGAATTTGACTTTCCACCTGAATTGATGCGGATTCTCAGATTGACGGGTATCGCGGGAAAATGTCTGAGGAGGCCGAACATATCCAGCAAGTTCAGTTGAGCAACGACCGTGATAATATAGGGTTATACTCGTACAATAGGGACTTGACAACTTTGAATTTAATTTGTGAACGCACCCTTTCACTAATCATCAAACTGTCACAGTCAATTTATTCAGTAAACTCAACATTTTCATCGTGGTTAAGTACACGAACGAACAACGTCTGTAAATTATAAAAATTTACTACCGAAAAAAAGTTGTCAAGTCCCTATTGGAAAACCCTATACCTATAGAAGAGAGATAGACACGATACGTTGCGCCTATGTCCTAACGACGGAATTGATCGACTCATAGCTGGGTCCCCAATAACTTTCACTGCTCGTTTTTGCACCCTATCGAGCACGTATAGTGCAGTTTTGGATGCGCCTGACCAAATCTTGGAGTTGTACTCCATTGTGGGACGAATATATATGCCTTGTAAATAGTGGCCAGGTTGGATGTAGGGAAGAATTTTTTGCATTTCTTAAGGAACCCCACACATTTCGGCGCACTTTTCGCAGCTTCAAAAATGTGGTCGCTCCAATTAAGAGTCGAATTAAATCGAGTGCCGGGGAATGATAATTCCTTGGCTTCGTCGATGCAAGTGCCATTCATCGACAGTATATTCACTTTGGGGTTCGCCTTTGACGACAAGAGACAGCACTGAGTTTTTAAGGCATCGAACCCTACTCGGTTAGATAATCCCCATTGATATATCTTGTTGAAGTGGTATTAAGTATAACCTGCTGATTGGTTTTGACGTTCGAAGAGTATGGCCGGGAATGTTCGTATGAGTATGAGAAACTCAATGTGCTATCATCGGCAAACGAGTGGATTGGGTTGTGAGTAATGGACAAGAGGTCATTTATAAAGATGAGGAAGAGTGGGTGATAGTACACAACCTTGGGGAACACCTGCATTAATTTGATGGAAGGCAGATTTGACACCATGAAAAACCACTTGGGTGAACGGCCAGAAAGATAGTGTCTTATCCATTGGATCAGGGTGTGGAGAAGAGGAAGTATGTTGCACCGGCGTACGGCGTTGTTTCACTTCACTCCCCATCACGAAACGTAAGTTCCACCGCAGTAAACTGTTCACCAAGGATATTCAAACGAAAGGAATAAATACAAAACTCCGCCCACAAGGAGCAGGAAACACACTGTTTAATGGTTTATTATAAAAGGTTCTGTTTATTTAGTTAAATTTAAACAAACACGGCACGAACATTGATTTTAATTACATTGAAGATGAACCGTATGCACAAGAAAAATAATAAAAGGCTGGTTTGCACTACTTGTACAACTTTTTACTTTTAGCGCGTTTACTCGACTCGCGGTGTATTCGCGTCCCCGTGCGCACTGGGGAGCGGGGGTGACACGACCGGTTCGGTCTAGTGATGGTAAAGGACTCAATGATTCAACCCTCGTTTGGGGTGAGTTTGATGGTGTGGTGAGAAGGAAATGAAATTTTCTTTGACCAGTGACCAATGGAAAACGATCTCTGGAACGTAGTGGTGCGCATGTGTGATCGTACACATCACCGTGCTTATCGATGCATTTAGCAAAGGATAAATGAAACCTGAAACGAGGGAAAAGAAACAAAGGGAGAAGCGACCTAAGGCATCGGCCTGTAATGAGGGTCGGCTAAATAAATAAGCTGCAACTCATTAGGTGTGAAATGCATTTGGGATACATCATACAATTTGTATATCGTATCTTTGGTCGTTGTAAGGAACGGGTTCTTTATTGCATTTGTTGATGCTATTGAATTCAATCCGGCGGCTATGCGCGGAGTTGATGATTGTTTGGAGATTCAAACAAAGGAGTATTTCGGGGTAAAGTGCTTGCAGCTGTATCAATAGCCGCAAGTCATTGCGAAGCAAATTAGATGGTTACACAATGACGGTTTGTATAACATCTACGTATATGGCATCTAAAGCGACTCAAGGGTCGCATTCTAGTGTAACTATTTACACTAAACGAGAATTTGGTTCTTGGTCGCTAATGCAGAGATGCATTGATGCATGCATGTATGCCCTTGGGGGAAGTTCTTTACAGGAATTCCTAGATAATGCGTTGAAAGCATTAATTGCCCTTGAGAAGGGAAATGTTTCAGGTATGCTGGTGATTGGGATTTGCCTGGCAACCGAAGGTGCCGAATTGGGGTTGGTATTTAAGATGTGTGGAACAGAATTCTTATAGGGAATTTTGGATTCGAAAAAATGGAAAAAATATTAGATGAAATAAATAATACTACTACTGCTAAATTTGAATGGTTGGCCTTCATAACAGTCGGACACTAACAACGAGACTAAATTACTTTGCGTAGCATTTTGAAATCTTCCCGTCAATTCAGATGTAAAGTCTTTTCACGTTGAAATGAACTTATATTGGACGTACTCTTAGAGCGGCTCTCGCGATCTTGTTTTACCAACGCCCAGGAAGAAAATATGTGGAATGTTGTGCTGCACTCAAGAAAAATGGATATTTTTACACTATTCCTAGTGAGTGCGCCGAAAAGATAGGTAGGCCGTTGAATATATAGGATTTTAGGAACTCTTAACTTGCATTTATTTGATTAGGTCAACATCTTTCTGTGCATTTAAAAATGGGGATCACGTTAAAATATTCTACAGTTGAGTAGACTTTTCAAGCCCAACCGAAAACAGATCCCACAAAGAATTCAGGGCCAACAAGAAGAGAAAAGGTGAACAGGGAAAGCAATAGGCAAAGAAAATGAAATATTGTCAAATAGGATGAGGTTTTGCTAAATTTTGGTTTTGAATTAAAGAATAAGATAAAATCTGCTGCGGATACAAATCTCAAGTGGAATAAGTGTTTGCTTACATAAGAGCGAAAAATCAATAAATAAATTTATTC
Source organism: Microdon myrmicae (assembly GCA_963931805.1). Classification (NCBI taxonomy): domain Eukaryota; kingdom Metazoa; phylum Arthropoda; class Insecta; order Diptera; family Syrphidae; genus Microdon; species Microdon myrmicae. The sequence continues at coordinate 38,076,098 of OZ007496.1, forward strand.
CGCAGCTGTAGTTATCGCATTCATTGGAATTATTGCATTGACTAAATTTAGGTGACGAACAAATAATGAAAAGAAGCAAGATGTTCACTGCAATGATAAAGCAGTCGAATAAAGAGCCAATATTTTTTTCGATACCTCCTCCATCGAAATTTGATTTTTTTTTTTTTTTACATTTCTGTATTTATTGACCATAAATAATTTTTACAATAAGCAATACAGATAACTTATGATATCTTAGCTATAATTGTTTACATATACTTACTAGTACATTTTTCAAACAATATGATAAAAGTTATATATTGGTTATGGATTAAGATTTTAGTGGGTAGAGCTTCCTGGAAAAGGTCAGAAAACCAGGATATAGTTATTTACTTAACCTATGCTAAATTGCTTAACTTAACTTAACTTATCTTAACTTAGTCTAGTTACCTAATTATTATTGAAATAAGTTAGTGTGGTGTGGAAGGGGGTAGCATAGTGATCAATGGGTTAGTGAGGATATTGTCAGTCAGGGATGTGGGTTGGGGAACTACTTTCCGTTTGTTCGTTGAAACGCAAAATATTGGAGAAGGGTTGAATATTACTATATTTAAATTGGTGAGGTGAAAGCTCTGTATTGTGGTATACAATCTCATTAGAGTTATTAACCAATCTGCCAGAGGTGAAGAACGTTCTGATGTGGAGACAGTTCGGGTAGGCAGTTCGGTTATCTGACGGAGTCGATGTGAGCGCATTTATTATCGGGTTGGGATTATTGGGAAGATTTTCGATAAATTTGATGGACAGTTCGAGGAAGCGTCGATCTATACGTTCAATATTAGCGGCATAGTAGAGCGAACTACTGTTGTAATATTTGTGGGAGGTGGGATGTCGGTTGAGGCCAGTGATCAGTCTGAAGCATTTTCTTTCGAAGATGCGTAGCTTCTCCATTTGGGCGGGTGTGATATGGTACCATATCGGGCATGCATATGTGAGAGTGGGTCTGATTATCTGTTTGTAGATAAGTGATTTAACTTTGGGAGAGAGACCATTCGGCTTGTACATCACTTTTCTGCAGAGATTAAGTTGAATTGCGGCTTTGCGAATCGAGTTTTTGGTGTGAGCGGAGAAGGACAGATTGTTGGTGAAGGTTATTCCCAGATACTTTAAGGTTTTGGAGGGTTTAATTATATTGTTATTTAACTTGATTCTGATTTTGTTATGGCAGCGTATGGTGTTGTTAGTACAATTCGCATTTCTGCCTTTAAACACTATGAGTTGAGTTTTGGCTGGGTTGAGTCGGATTTTCCACTTAGAAAAATATGCAGAGAGATTCGGGAGATAGCTGTTAATACAGTTTCTTGCCTCCTTGACAAACTTGTTGCTTGAATAAATTAAAGTGTCATCGGCATAATTCAGCATTACTGTATTAGGTGACAGTGGCTGCGGGGTGTCTGAAGTATAAAGGAGGTATAATAATGGTCCGAGAATGGAACCTTGAGGAACACCCGCGGTTATACTGTATGGTGTCGAAAGAGTTGAATTTATTTTCACCATGAACTTTCCATCAGAAAGGTAGGAAGCGAGAAGTTTTATGGTGTGGGTGTTTAATCCGAACATTGAATGTAGCTTATAGAGCAGTATCGAAATTTGAAATAATTTGTTTGATATTACTTTTATTTCTTCTTTATTTGATATTTTTTCTTCAATTGGCGTTTTTTTTTTTTTGGCTGAAAATTATGTTTTTTAACGTGAACTTCTCCTGTCAATAATTTGTTAAATTTATTTATTTTCATTTTCGTTTTGAATGTGTCACGATACCTAGAATAGCAGGACTCGGTGATGCGTCGCTTGGATGTACTGATTCAAATTTGGGAGGGGAGGTAATAAGGCTCCTCGATAGTATAGTGGTTAGTATACCCGCCTGTCATCCGGGAGACCGGGGTTCGATTCCCCGTCGGGGAGCCTCTGGCGCAAGACTAATGACCTTGCCCAGAAAAAATAAATCATTATGGAAAATTTAACAAGCCTCAGGACTTACTAAATAAGGCCAAGACCGGTTCCCGGTTGTAGTGCCGATGATGATGATGATGATGATGATACCCGCCTGTCACCCGGGAGACCGGGGTTCGATTCCCCATTGGGGAGCCTCTGATGCAAGACTAATGACCTTGCCCAGAAAAAATAAATCATTATGGAAAATTTAACAAGCCCCAGGACTTGCTAAATAAGACCAAGACCGGTTCCCGGTTGTAGTGCCGATGATGATGATGGTAATAACACGACTGAGTGCAGTATTAAATAATGAGTCTGATCACTTTATTGTAATCTGAAGTGTTATTTCAATAATATTATTGGTACATATAGATTTGTACTTATGATAAATCGAAAATGAAACGATGCTTCCCTAGATTTCGTTATGAAAATTTCGAAATTGTTATAAATACATTTCACATCGTTGCAAACATATGTTATAAACGGAATCGGAAAATTACATTACATTTACACTCTTCGCATAGTTGCATATTAAACTTGAAGTAATGTGCACCAAAAGACGGCATTCACCGAAACTCAATATTTGGGTGCAAGGTTAAGCACTAAAACCAATTACTTGGGTATAGTTTCCATCAACGAAACACCACCCGATTAAAAGTAATCATTTTTGAAGTAATTAATGAATGAACAGAAATAGAAACTTCATAAGGTGTATGAATACCGTTCATAATACAGTACAACATGAACGCAAAAAGGTGACGAAGAGGTTGAAGCCACAAAATACTGTGTTGCGAGGGAAATGTGTCGTTTTTTATCGTGACGTTTTGCATATTATACTAATGTTTGAGGTTCCACCAAACATTCAAATCTCAATACTTGATGCTCTATCATCGATTTCAATGTCACCTGCGTCAGTCAGGTTTTATGAGATTGCTTCTTGAATTACATGTCATGTCCGAATTACTGATTACTTTCTCTACTCTAAATTGAAGAGACTAGTCAGCCCATCTCCGTTTCGGAATTCATATTAGATGGTTAATGGTCTGGCTGTGTTTTGAATATCGTCGCTTAGTTTGTGACAGTGTTTATGATCAACCTATGCAATCGTGTCGATTTATCTAGAACGTGTAATTCCCCCTAGGCTTTGTATAGTTCTGCTCCGACTGTGGTATTGTGGCGTTTCTAACAGATACTCACGCAATATACAAGAAAACAGTGAAGAACGCTGAAAGATATTCGAATAAGCAAAACATTGGAGCCGTACCATAGCGATAACACAGCAATCCCACATCAGTTGAAAGTACTTGAAAATAACGATCGGATTCGAAAACGCGGCAGTGGTCTGATGTGTTGAGCATTGGTTCTATCTTTTAATAATTCTAACAGTCATAGCATCCGTTCGAACCACACGTTCTTCACTGTCGTTGCAAAACGCTAGAGTATCACCGAAGAAGAAAGAATATAAGGGGGGGAACTATTGTTTTTTTTTTTGTTTAGTTAAGTCGATAACGTGCTTTTGGAACTAAACGAGGTATTTTGTAGAAGTTTAACAAATATGTTATGTGCGGCTTTAAAGTGGAAATATATTACTGCGGCATGTTCTACCAAATGATACTATGGCGTTTCTAACAGATACATGACTGATAATGAAGAACGACACCACCGAACAGTGAATTCGAAAAGGTAAAAGAACATCCATTAAAGGCGCATACCATAGCATTTACATCAGTTGAGTGTACTTGGGTTTAGAGATCGAATTCGTACACGCGGCAATGGTGTTGGAAATTTCTTTGCACAATACAATTAAATATAATTGAGGTGTACTTATGTGGCGCCTCCGGGTTTGGCTCGACGGGGGGATTGTGCCGCTGTGTTAATCCCGAGTTTTGTGGTCCTTCTCTTCATCGAGGTTTCGCTGATGCTGTTGCAATGGTGATGTAAAAGTTCTTCGATGGTTTGTTCTTTTCTGTAGTTAAATCCCCTTGCGGATGAACGAGGTCACCCGGTCATCGGTTGCCTGAGCGTCTCCTGTTGTAACACTATGAGGTGGCCTTGTGGGGGTTTATAACGTTTGAAATAATATTGAAGAAGATCGTGTGATTCGAACTGACGCTATGACAGTTTGAATCACGAAGAAAATTGAACCTAAGCTATGGCTACTGACCTTGTTTTGAATTTGATTTTTAAACTCGACTATACTCCACTGATGTGAATGTTATGTTATCGCTAAGGTATACGGTTCTGATGTATTTTCTTATTCGATTTTTCGTTTGGTGCCCTTCACTATTTTGCTTGTGAATTGTGTGCGTATCTGTTAGAGTCGTCACACCACTCCCTCCGCAGTAACTTCGTTACAATCAGATTCGTATGCGAACGACGGACGAACGAGAGAACGTCGGAAGCTAGGCTCTATGCGGAAGTCGTGACCGTGTGTGAAGTTCTGCTTAGTATGGGAAAGTGTATGCTGTGTGTACAGATCACGTCGTAGTCACCAATTTGGCGGATTATTATGTTGTTCAAGTGTTCCGCCGAACACTGCTTGGCGCAGAGAAAACATACACACACCGAGCGAACGCGGTTACAAATGAAACACCAAGAAAATTGTTTGGAATTTTTATTTAATCGTGGTTGTCTATTGTTATTTTGAATTATAAGTTTCGCTGTTTTTCTTACGAAATAAGTGCCGAGTAATTTATCGAAAAAGAATGTTCTTATCGTATCTAAAAACACATAGTAGGCGATAACAAATACGAAAACAAATCGAATCACACTTAATACGGCACAGATTCACTTTTGATGACACGAAAAGTATTAAAGATTCTTGGCGCGGATTAACCTCCTCGGCGGGGTTCTCTGCTCTCCTCTCTGGACGGATATTCGATGTAGACTTCTCGTCCCGGTGACGATTCAAATTAGACTCCCTCTCTGCCCAAGAAAAATATCCCGATTCAGATTTCCGATCCGTATTTGCAAAGGATAAAATTTCCCATTTCATCTGCTAACAGAATTTTCCACAGTATCTGTTAGCAGCATACCATCTTCCTTTTCATCTCACAAGGAGAATTTCCCATAGGATCTGGAAGAAGAAATTTTACCTAATCATCATCATATCACCATTCGATGCTGGTGGTCGGTATCTCGTTTCTTCCTTTGTTTACGGACCGGATGGCGCACATCTGGCATGCGGCAAAGGGTCGCCTGCATTTCGGATGTGTACCCGGATTATGGGATGTAAGGCTTTGTTTGCCTTTTCCATCATACATCTATCTGGGATATTGTTTAGAGTTTATGATTGTTCGGCTGCTACGGCGCAACGAATTGATTGTTTGCGCAAGTGTGCCTGGTTTAGGTGTTAATTGCGTTTAGCTACGACCGTATGCATCCGTCGTTCGGTCTATTAACCGAAAATGGTATTTCCTTGGGAAACCTCGCGTTGATGTTTAGGATGGAAGATTTATGACCTGTATTCTGGGATTGGTTTTGCATACGATGAATGGATGCGTTGACTCGATATTGAAAGTTTTTGAACGTTAAGTTCCTTGTTTTTTGATATCGGGTTCAACATTGTTGTAGCTTCCTATGACCCTTGTTACAGGTCTGATTAGGAGCTTTGGGACACGTGTAATGAATAAGGTAAGTATGTTCCTTGAAGGGTAGGAACCTTACCTGGGCGGAATTGTGCGTTCGTATAACGCTACAGGTTCTCTATATTACATGGAGAACCAACCCACAATCCTAACCTAAATTCGACCGCTAACAGCGCGTCACCCCAACCGCAATTCCTACCGTCGGCTATTTCACCTGCAATAGATAAATCTCGAAAATAACTTTAAGTGATAACTCCAAGGTGAGTATTTTTCGGTCTATTTCCCTGGAGGAAATGGAAACATTGAGAAGTCTCCTTACTTTAAGCGGGATCTGTATAAATTGTATAGACTCAACACTCGAAACAAGGTATTTATTGGTGGTGATCTAAACTGCAGACATCAGTCGTGGAATCGACTTAGGGCAAACTGCTGAGGTAACATTTTACTAGATGTTACTGAATCCAGTCCAAGTTTTTCCATACGTTATCCACTTCTCCCCACCTATAGCCCATCGACTGCTAACAAGAGCCATTCAACTCTCGATCTATATATCACTAATATTACAAATTACTGCTCAGTATCATTAACTCTAAATGCGTTAAGTTCAGACCACCTTCCGATCAGCCTCACAGTGAACTATACAGTATCGGTAAATTGTACCAGTTTATACCACAACTACTCCGCCGCCAACTGGAATTGTTATAAATCATATATAAACACGAACTTGGTTCTAGGTGATACCAGCCTAAATTCTATAACCTGCAGCGAGCACATTGATATCCTATGTAACAATTTTGTTTCTGTTATCAATAGAGCGGCTGATCTTGCGATACCTAAATGTTCCACTGCTCCAGTTGATAAGGCACCGCTTCCTGAAAATATCTTACATCTGATCAGGCTACGAAACTCTGAAAGAAGAAAATGGCTTCGTTATAGAATCGATTGTTTTCTAGTTAATGTTAAAGCCTAAAATAATATCATTAAAAGAGAAATCTCAGCATATAGGAACAAGTGTTGGAATAAACACCTTTCCTCTCTTGAAAAAGCAAGCAAACCGTTCTGGAAAATATCAAAAATTATGAAAAAGAGAGGGTCAAGTATTCCTCCGTTTAAAGTACACGACAAGTTGTTTATTTCTTCAGTGGAGAAATCGAACCTACTTGAAAACACGTTTAGTAAGAACCACTCCATATCTATGCATCTAAGCGACGCGTGTACTGAGGCTGAAGTTGCTAACACTATCCATGTACTTTCTCAAACACCAGCTGAAAGTGTGGGGGTTCTCTCTACCACATGGGGAACCAACCCACAATGCCAACCAATCTTGACCGCTAACAGCGCGTCACTTTAATCCAACTCCCCATGCAAAATCTGCATTTGCGTACATCCCATACTTACCAAGAACCCATCTCCCAATCCGCAATAAAAACCATTTTCCAAACTCTCAACAGAATATAATTCAACAGAATATATTCTAATCATCCCCACATTCATTTTTCCAAAATTGCTTCGGTCAATTCCATACTTAACTCATACTTCCCCTTAGTGACCAAGCAATCTTAACTTCCTCGAAATTCATATGGCGTAACAAACGCATATTCAAATCCACAACGGAACATTAACCAGTATACCAAGCCGCATACATTTCCCCGAAATGACTTCGGTTAAAATTCTATCTAAACGATATTCCTTGCTTGCACCCAAGCAATTTCAATTTCCTGGTATACACAACCAACGAATCCAACTTAGCTTACACGGCAAGGATTCGCTGGAACTAAATTCCTATGCAGGCATAGCAACTCTTCCACTAAATTCTTAGGAAGTGGCAATGAGTTTACGACGCCACTGCCCCAACGCAATGGATTTTCGATTCATCACCAGTCGTCATTCAACTACCGCCACGCGCGCGTCGAGGTTACCCTGTAACCCTCGCGGCCACACGGGGCGCGCCGCCTCCGTGTGCAAGAGTAAGCCGAGTCACGACCACCGCCGAGGGCACATCGCATTTCCATCACCCCGAGTCGTGTAGGGAGTCCGCGCCACTGTATTAAGCAAAGGAAAGGAAGTAAAAATAACGAATTCAACATCGGGAGCGTACACGCGAGCGGGAGTTATAAAGTGAATTATCGCGGCCACGGAAAACTTAATGAACAATATAATACGTCGCCGCAGCCTCGTGACTCAGTGGGTAGAGAAAAGTCGGGAATTAGATCGATGACTTCCTACGCGGAGGCTAGTGTATTAAGTTACTCATTGTACCCCATATGCCTAGGTGCTACTGACTTGTAAAGTGCGGTAATGGCGCAATATATCATGCTGTGTAGAATACTGAACAAATAAAGAAAATTAACGTGGAAATAATTCCGTGCCTTTCATTCATCCTTTACCTTGGTGCCTCCTCCTCGCGGATGACAGTTTCGCAGCACATCTTCTAGTGGGCGATAGTGAACCGGTGCCATACGTTGGTACATCCACATCGCACCCCCACAAAAGTACTTACGCAACTAATATTAGCAAAGTTAAAGAATTGATAAAAAAATCAAAAAAGGCTGCTGGTCTTGATAATATTAACAACAAATTAATTAAAGCACTTCCACCTGCTGGAAGTAACTATTTAACGTTCATTTTCAATGCTTGTCTTAAGAATTGTTATTTTCCGGACTGTTGGAAAACAGCAAAAGTAATACCTATCCCGAAACCCGGCAAACCGAAGAACAGCCCCAAAAGCTACAGACCTATTAGTCTACTTCGCTGTCTGAGTAAGCTCTTAGAAAAAATCATTAAGGAAAAGATTGATCGTTTCGTGGAAGCCAATAATATCTTACCAAACTTTCAGTTCGGTTTCCATAGTGGTCACAGCACAACCCACCAAGTCTTGCGCATTAAAAACCACATAGCTGGTAAATTCATCGACAAGGAGTCAACGGGACTGGTTCTTCTAGACATCGAAAAAGCCTTTGATACGGTATGGCACGATGCCTTGATTTATAAGCTCCTAAAACTTAACCTGCCAATACCGCTTATCAAAATTATCCAGAGCTTTCTTCGTTCGAGAAAATATGTTGTGAGTTTAGGAACCGACATATCCTCTACTCACCAAATCCACTATGGTGTACCCCAAAGCTCGGTCCTTGGTCCCATATTATCACATTGTTTGTCGCAAATTTACCATGTCTAGGTGAAAACATTCAGGTGGCTATGTTTGCCGATGATACGGCTATTTTCGCTTCGGGTGCCTTATTCACTAATGTCTACAACTCTTTGGAAGCAGCTCTTGACAAACTAGCAGCATATTACAGGAAATGGAAAAATAAATGGTAATAAAATACAAGCTGTCTGGTTTTCGAGATGTAGGAAACTGTGCTACCTACCAAATGGCACTAAACTCAGTATGTGTGCAGTTGATATTGATTGGTCCGAAGACTGTAGATATCTAGGTATTACGAGGGTTGCCTCTTATGTTTCGGGATTTGGCAACCCTAGTGTTGCAATCCGGCAATTGACAGCTCTGTCGTAAAGTTGGACATTTTTGAGGTTATACGCACTCAGAACGTTTTGACATACGAGCGCTATTTGTGTTGTTTACAGTAACTTAAAAGATTCATCTCGGCCCAAAAATGGAATTAAATCGTCAACATTTTCGTGCGATTATTTTTTACAACTTTCGGCGTGGATTAACTCAGCAACAGTGCATGGATGAACTTAATTCAATTTTTGGCGATGAAGCTCCATCAAGGACCAGTGTTAACGATGGTATGGTGAATTCAATCGTGGTCGTAGTTCACTCCAAGATGAATTTCGTGAAGGTCGTCCAAAATCAGTTGTCGTTCCGAAAACCATTGATGCTGTGCGCGAACTGATATTGGAAGATCGTCATGTGACCTATCGTGAGATTGAGACAACCTTAGGCGTTTTGGGACCAGCATACATTCAATATTGCATAAACATTTGACTGTCAAAAAAATATGTTCGCGTTGGATCCCACACAATTTGTCAATCGCCCAAAAAAAGGCTCGTGTCAATTGGTCGAAAGAAATGCTCAAAAAATACGGTCGCGGTGCTTCGAAACACGTCTATGACATCGTGACAGGTGATGAATCGTGGATTTACGCGTATGAGCTCGAAAGTAAACAGCAGTCGACTGTCTGTGTGTTTCAAGATGAGCCAAATCCAACAAAAGCTGTTCGCGCACGAAGCACTTACAAGCAAATGGTCGCCTGTTTTTTCGGAAAAACTGGACATGTCGCAACCGTACCACTAGAAGAACGCAGAACAGTCAATTCTGAGTGGTACACAACCATTTGTTTGCCAGTTGTCTTCCAAGAAATCAGGAAAACCAACCGCCGAAGATGGATCACTCTTCACCGCGACAATGCGAGCTCTCACACATCGGCTGCGACAACCGCATTTTTGAGCACCCAAAACATCGATTTGATGGGTCATCCGCCGTATAGTCCTGACTTGGTACCGAATGACTTCTTTTTATTCCCGTACGTAAAAAACAAACTGAAAGGTCAACGTTTTTCGACACCTGAAGAAGCGGTTGCTGCATTCAGAATGCATGTGTTGGAGATACCTCAATCAGAGTGGCAAAAGTGCTTCGACCATTGGTTCAAACGCATGCAAAAGTGTATAGATCTTCATGGGAAATATTTTGAAAAACAATAAAGTGATTTTTGATGATCAATATTTGTTTTTGTTCTCTAATCCCGAAATATAAAAGGGAACCCTCGTATTCTAGATAAAAAACTTAGCATTCAAAAACACATCACTACCACAATTGACAAAATAAACAAAGTGGTAAGAGTTATGTATCCATTAGTGTGTAGAAAGTCAAAACTTAGCATCGAAAATAAAATTATAATTTTTAAAACCATTTTTCAAGCCATACTCCTGTACGGTGCTCCTGTATCGTGTAATTGTGCTCGCACACACAAAATAAAATTGCAAAGGTGTCAAAATAAAATATTGAAAATGTTGCTGAGTTTGCCATGGCATTATTCGACACATGAGCTACATGAAAACGCTAACGTTAAACCGGTAGAGTTCCTTATTGACAAAATCAAAATGTTCTCGTTTCTCGTCTTGCGTTGTCCTAAATCACTATATATGTACCCTGTCCATGAAAATTATATCGAGGTCATTATTACATAAAATAACCGGAATCCTGTGCAATATTAGTCTTAAAATTCAAATAAGGGTTTTTTCTTGTAATTTTCCCTTAATTTATTATTTATTATTCATTAAAATTGTGCTATTGTCATTATATAGATTTAAGATGATAGTTGTAAAGGAATTGCTGTCCTAAATCTCTTAAATACTAGTTGTAAAATACAAATGTACCATATTATCTACCAAATAAAAATTGAATTGAATTGAATTGTATGTGTTTGGAAGCAATGATATTCCTCTGTAGTTTTCGCAGTCAGATCTGTCTCCCTTTTTGAAAATGGGAACGACTATTGAGGTTTCCAATCCTGCCGGAGTGACTTCCTTATCCTATATTGTTTGGATAAGCTGTTGGATCTTTCGAGCGGTTGCTGTACAAGCTCTGCCGGTCTGCAGTCGACTCCGGTAGCTTTGTTGTTTTTCAGTCGATTTATTGTGTCTACAACTTTGTTGAGAGGGGGCTCTGGGATCTGAGGCTCGGCTGTATGTACGCTTGGTGCGTTTATTTGTGGTTGATAGGTGCGTACATTGAGCAGGTTTTCAAAGTACTGCTTCCATCTTGTCACGATATTGTTTGTTTCTGTGACCAGACAGCCGTTTGCGTCTCGAATTATTTTGACTCTCCCTCGGTAGCCATTTTTAATTGAAGTTATGCCGGCATACATACCTCTGATGTTCTTTGCTCTAGAATTTTCTGGGATTTTTTCGATCCGAGTCTTCTCCCACTCGCGTTTTTTGCGTTTAAAAAGCCTCATTGTCTCTCTCCGAATCGTCGCGTATCTTTCTGCGTTGACTTCATCATATTATTCTAAGTGGATCGCTCTGAGGCGTTTACGTTCTTCGATCTTCGCCCTGTACTCATTGTCAAACCAAGGTTTGGACTTAATTGTTTTCTTAAATCCTAATACCTTTTGGGCTGTTAGTTTGATTGTGTCTCTGATCGATGTCCATTTAGTGTTCACACTATTAACTTCCTCTTCCTCACTGCTCCCATTCTCTAGGATACTAAATCTATTCGTTAGTTCGTCTTGATATTCAGCCCGTTTGCGCAAGTCTTTCAGTTTATCAGTGTCGAACTTTTTGCTCGTCTCCCGTGACTGCCCATGTGGGATTGCTGCGAGGCGACTCCTGATTTTGCCCATCGCTGGAAGGTGATCGGAGTCGCAATTCGCTCCTCTATATGATCTTACGTCAAGGATATTCAAGGATGATAGCTATCCAGGGGTGTCACGTGAAGACTGCATGTCAACTTGGATTGAACAGGGACAAGAATCGTCCTGGCCTTCGCCGGGTTGAAAGCAGACACTTTGCCTACACATTTTAACGTCATTGTAATATGTAACTTTAGAAATTACAATAAATGCTTTTATTTATTTTTACCTAACTATACAATATGTGTACCTAACTATACAATTTGCTTCCGTCCAGAGAGAAAAGAATTCTAAAAAAAAACCTCATATTTGGGTCTCTAGATGAGAACCTCCTTTTAAATTGGTTGCTCATCCACCGTATTCTCCGGACTTGGCTCGTAGCGACTATTATCTGTTCTCAAACCTCAAGCGGTGACTCCAGGGAAAGAGATTCGAATCGAATTAGAAAGTCATTGCGGAAACCGTGGGGTGCTTCCAAGGCTTGCACGTTTCGTACCGCAGAAAGGGCATCGAAATGTTGGGAAATCGCTATACCAAACGTATCGGCCTGAAGGCAACTATTTTGAGGTATAAATACAACTTTGCTCAAAAAACATTTGTCTTCATTAAAAATCCCGGCACTTTTCCCTATGTAGTACTTCCAATCTACTTTCGATATTCACACAATACTTTTGGCTTTTGACCGCCTCTTGAGCAACCTTCGTTCATATGGATGTATTAGGGTTCGCTTCCGTGCTTCTCGATCAACGAGGAAGAGAAGCGAACGATGGGTCCTGAATAGATGCTTGTTGTGTGTTGTTGTGTGTTGAGTCCTGGTCCCATTATGGGTATGTGGATACACGGCCGCGTCCTTGGTTTTTCCTCCCGGTAGCCACTGTGGGATGCGCCGTCCATGTACAGGTGAAAGGCAGGATCCTATTTTCCATTTTATAATGTCACTGTACACAACTTTGCTTGAGAAATAATAGAAACTCTGTTCACAGCGTAGCCGTAGCAAAACACAGAATAATTTATTTTACTTTTCACTTTATTGTAAAGTCCACCACTCGGGCTACATACTGACTACTTTCTGATCTACTTTTTCTTGTTCCTCGAAGTCTGGACACATCGCCCCTTATCCATTACCGTGTCTGGCTATGCACTTTAAATGGGATCAGATTCCATGGGAAATGGGTGAGAATGGATGGGAATTTTGGTCTATTTGTGCATGTCGTACAACATCTGGTTACAATGCGTATGCATTGTGATGTTTAGATTGCCACAATTGTGTGTCGGTGGATCAAATGGGCATGGGTTTGGTTCGACACGTGTTTGATTGTACATATAATGCATGTGAAAATATGCATTGTAATGTTTGAATTTCTCGAATTAAATTCAATGCTCGACAATTGAACGTTCGGTTCAATTTGCTTGACGTGGAATTCAACGTAGATTTGGGAATACGGATATATGATATTGGATAGGAAATCGATTAGTATCCATTATGGATGTGGTGGAAAAGGAAATGTGGTGGAAATGGAAATGTGGGAGGAAAATGGCAGGGCTTCTTTGAGCACTACACGGAGTTACCCAGCAGCTTTGTGATTGGACGAATAGTTTCCTCGAGGATCGATCGATCCAGGTTGTTGTAGACGGCGAGTCTTCGGATCTGGATCCTGTTAATTCGGGATTTGGGGATACGGATATATGATATTGGATGGAAAATCGATTAGTATCCATTATGGATGTGGTGGAAAAGGAAATGTGGTGGAAAAGGAAATGTGGTTGAAAAGGAAATGTGGGAGGAAAATTGTAGGACTTCTTTGAGCACTACACGGAGTTACCCAGCAGCTTTGTGATTGGACGAATAGTTTCCTCGAGGATCGATCGATCCAGGTTGTTGTAGACGGCGAGTCTTCGGATCTGGATCCTGTTAATTCCGGGATTTGGGGATACGGATATATGATATTGGATGGAAAATCGATTAGTATCCATTATGGATGCGGTGGAAAAGGAAATGTGGTTGAAAAGGAAATGTGGGAGGAAAATTATAGGACTTCTTTGAGCACTACACGGAGTTACCCAGCAGCTTTGTGATTGGACGAATAGTTTCCTCGAGGATCGATCGATCCAGGTTGTTGTAGACGGCGAGTCTTCGGATCTGGATCCTGTTAATTCGGGATTTGGGGATACGGATATATGATATTGGATGGAAAATCGATTAGTATCCATTATGGATGTGGTGGAAAAGGAAATGTGGTTGAAAAGGAAATGTGGGAGGAAAATTGTAGGACTTCTTTGAGCACTACACGGAGTTACCCAGCAGCTTTGTGATTGGACGAATAGTTTCCTCGAGGATGGGTCGATCCAGGTTGTTGTAGACGGCGAGTCTTCGGATCCGGATCCTGTTAATTCCGGGATGCGTCAAGGTTCAGTTTTGGCTCCAACCTTGTTTTTGCTTCACATAAATGATTTGTGGAAGTCAACGGATAGAAGAATGTTTAATTTTGCGGATGATAGTACGGACACATAAACACATTAAACACACGTTTTCATTTATTTTTTATTTTTTAGTAGAATCTAACAATTTATATCGAGTGGGCCATACATTTTTGCAAATGGCAATACTTGATTTTTTAAAAACCGCTAGAGGGAGATGAAAAGCAATCAAAATTTTTACTATTCATTTTTTATAGGATGTTTATTAATATTTCAAGAATACATTAAAAAAAAATTGAAAGTAATAAATTCAAAATTCAAAACGTTAGCAGCTGATGAAGTGGGGGATCTCAAAAAGTTGGCACGCGACCATACCCACGATTCAACCCTCCTAGCAATCTGAAAAAAAAGATTATTAATTTACAGAAATGCCTCTATCGTTGGAACTAAAAAAAGTTGAAAAAAATTTTTTTTAACAAAATGGCGCCTGCTTGAAAAAAAAAATTATTTTTATACCACTTTTTTTTAGTTTTTCGAATTTTTTAAAAATAGTTAACATTGAAATTCGGGGATGAGGATAGTTCATGCAATAGTGAATCGCCAGCTGGGAACCGCAACTCCGATGTTGCCGATGGTTCGCCAACTGGGAAACAGCAAAAGGGTGTGTTCTGCGTCGAGCAGAACAACAAATAGATGAATTGCCGCATTGGGCACACATTGTACATTGAACAGCACGTGGAAATAAAAACTCACACGAAATTAAAAATGTTGGAACATACAAAATAACTTTAATTAACATTAAGTTCACACGTTTCAACTGGTGCTGAAGGCACCGTATACACGTTCGATTTAAACAACGTTAGAAACATACTGTCAGAAAAACAGTACAACAAACATAAAAACTGTGTCAAAACAGTAACGAGGTAAACGGTTAATGAATAGACAATTATTGCTCGTCTATTCAGCAATTGGTGGCGTTCAGTGCCAGCATGTTTTGCCGTAATGGTATTGTGGCAACTCTAACAGATACACACAATTCACAAGCAAAAATAGTGAAGAACACGAACGAAAAAATCGAATAAGAAAAATACATCAGAACCGTATATCAAGCGATAAATAATAAAAATAATTCACATTAGTGGAATATAGTCGAGTTTGGAAATGGAATTCTAAACACGATCAGTAGCCTGATGAGTAACGCTTAGGTAACATTTTTTTTCGTGATTCGAGCTGTCATAGCGTCAGTTCGAATCACACGATCTTCTTCACTATTATTTCAAACGCTATAGTATAATTTGAATTGTTGCGGAACTGCAACATCTTCCCGGGCCGCCGACAATGGACCCAGTAGTCCTCCTTAGTTGTCGTCACCAACGTTTTCATGTCAGCGCCGTGGG
Organism: Microdon myrmicae; assembly: GCA_963931805.1. Classification (NCBI taxonomy): domain Eukaryota; kingdom Metazoa; phylum Arthropoda; class Insecta; order Diptera; family Syrphidae; genus Microdon; species Microdon myrmicae. The sequence continues at coordinate 38,091,794 of OZ007496.1, forward strand.
AAGTCGCGGTTGGTACTTGTGGTTGAGCTCAGAGGCCTTAATGCTCGTGTTGCTCATAAACCGGTACGGTAAAACGGTAGGGCGGCAAAATTAATTATATTGTTATACTATATAGTGATTCTATTAAATGATTAAGTTATAAACGATAATGAGTTATTGTTTTCAAATAATTCGTACTCGGTTATCTGTGTTAGTGTGTGTGCGCATGTGTGTTTAATGTTAAATGTTGGTTGGATCGTAAATCCCTGGTGTCATCGATGAACTTCTTGGACGTAGTCCTCCTTTGGATCGTGAATCCCTCTGTGTCATCGATGACCTTCTTGGACGTAGTCCTCTCTTTGGATCGTAAATCCGTATGTAAAATTTCAATAAGTTGGACGTAGTCCTATGTTGGATCGTAAATCCATATGTAAAGCAATAAATTACTTGGACGTAGTCCTATGTTGGATCGTGGATCCGTAAGTGGTAATTGAGCGATGTGGTCGCCAATATGTTAAGGTGTTTGTGTTTGTCCTTGGTTGGAAATGTGGCTATTTAGAAATAGTTGGAATCTGAGTGCACTAGATGGAGCTGTTAATTCAGTCCAAAGACCGATTAGTTGCGTTAAAGTCGGCAGTGCAATGTTGTTTTTTCATCATCTTTTGAATATGGCCAGCCTGTGCCGATATTAGAAGTGTTAGTGTTGCCGCCAACTGCATAGGATCATCTGCGTTTTGAATCCAAGGTGGTTGCTGTGGCTGCTGCTGTTGCAGTTGGGGATGTGTGGTTGGCCACATTGCCTGGCGGAGTATTTGATCCACTGGTTGAGTGATGGTCCCCCAAATGATAATTATGATTCTGGCCACCATAGACATAATCTTGCTGGCATTGAGGATCAGAAGAAGTTGATATGTTCCCCTGAATTGGGCGAATTCGCTGAACTTCCCCTACGACCTGAAGGGATTGTATTGTTCCCTTAATGGCAGCTCGTGGAACTTGAAAATCTCCGGCATAATTGGTTGCTATGGCATTTGAACTGTAGTTACCATCAGCCGATTCGCATATCCGACGTTGAAGTCGCTGAGCGTAACTCTTATTTGCTGAATCTGGACTGCGGTCATAAGGTGCAGTCATTGTCTGTGAACCACCATTGTGGCGGTCCCGCCAAACCCCACGGTACGCTTTCCTTAAAAACCCCCATAACATCCATCTTCCCATATAATTTCACCAATGCAATTTCACCCTATAAAGAAAACTTACCTTTTCATGCATCCCTTTGCATTCAATTTTCTGTAAGAATTCTTCTTGACCTTTTTAGAAATTCCATAACTCCCATTGTTTCCCGCTAATGCATTTGCATTTGCCCCAAAAAACATTTCCTTTTCCAAGGACATGTAATGCTTTCAAGCATTATCTGAAATTCCTAAAATTGATCCTTAATGTGCATATGCACCATAAATACCAAACATTCGATACCCTTTGTCTGAGTTAAAATACTATGTCGTCAGCTTGTTTTTACAGCTGCAACACTAGCGACAAACTATGATGCATTTCTTTCGTCGCCACCACTAATTACTTGGAATACCTAAATGCAAGCAAGGGATGCGTATCGGCAATTAACCCAAGATACGATATACAATTTCCATGGTATAAAGTATCGTATCCCATTAACACCTTTTTTTCCAACGTCCGTCATAGCGACGTTGCATAAACATGACCCTCATTACGGAGCAAACCATTTGGTCGCCTTTTCCTTTGTTCTCGCTGACTGCCTTTCTCGTTGTTCCACTGCTTTCGAACACGTGGAACAACATTGAATCTGTTCGATCGCGCACACACACCACTGTACCAAAAAGATCGCATTTTCTTAGTGGCCACACCCTTAAGAGAACATTTTCTCTCTCCCCTCCATATCGCACCCTTAATTGAGGATAGAATAGAAGTCAGAGTTCTATCCTCGAGGAGTCCTTTACCATCCGCAGGCCAGTACGGTCATGCCACTCCCGCCCGTAGTCGTGCGGGCGATAGTTTTAAACCATTTTTTGTGAAGTTGTAAACGTAACGTAAAATAAATAAGGCTAAAACAAAGAGATCCTGAATTTATATTTTTACTTGTGTGATGGCGTGATCAGTGACAATTGATCGACGCTGGTGTTTCCTTTCCTGCTGCGGTGAATCATCAAGAGTTTGGGCGGAACCGTGTGAACAGTGGAGTGAATGCTGGAGGAAGAGAGCAGAGCATTTCGTCCAGGCGGCGAAAGCGAAGAACCCCAGACACGAGAGCGTGTCCAGGTGGCGAGAAGCGACAAATCTTTTCTTTGGTATTGACCGCTTGTTTTATTGTGAGAGCTTCAGCTCTGTCGTTGAACCTGATTTCACCCGTTGGATTCAAAGGATTTGTCCTCTCGACTATTGCCCGATGGGTCATCGTCCTCTTCTTGAGGTTCTTTCAATGTACGCTGGGCGTATCTAAGTTCTGCAGCGTAGGTCGTGCAACGTGTCTGCAAGTTCATTAAAAGAGGACCCGAATGATGTCCTCAACCGAAATACTGAGACCGATAGACAACTTCTTCATTTACCCGCGGTGACTTCTGTAGAATTAAGCCCAATGAAACAACCTCGGATGTCGAACAGTGGACTGTACTCTGTATTTGATTAATAATAGTAAATTGTGGACTGTAAATTGTATTTGATTAATAATAGTAATTTGTGGACTGTTATGGTTATATATACAATTTAATAATATATTTTAAATATTAATATATTTAATTTATTGGAAGTTATTTGTATTCTTTAATAAGGTAGTTCACTTACTTTGATTTTGTCGACCGTGGTGCGGTCGCTGCAGCTGCGGTTGTTCTGCGACAAGTTGCGGGGGGCGTTGAGCGTGCTGCTCCCCTGTTCAGCTTTCTTGTTTCTGTTTTAGTTTTGCTCCTCTTCTTTTTTATTTTATTCTTCTTTTCTTCGTATTAATTATTCCTAGTTACGAGGGTTGCCTTTTATATTTCGGGATTAGAGAACAAAAACAAATATTGATCATCGAAAATCACTTTATTGTTTTTCAAAATATGCCCCATGAAGATCTATACACTTTTGCATGCGTTTGAACCAATTGTCGAAGCACTTTTGCCACTCTGATTGAGGTATCTCCAACACATGCATTCTGTCTTACTTTTGTTCGATTTGGCTCATCTTGAAACACCCAGACAGTCGACTGCTGTTTACTTTCGGGCTCATACGCGTAAATCCACGATTCATCACCTGTCACGATGTCATAGACGTGTTTCGAAGCACCGCGACCGTATTTTTTGAGCATTTCTTTCGACCAATTGACACGAGCCTTTTTTTGGACGATTGACAAATTGTGTGGGATCCAACGCGAACAAATTTTTTTGACAGTCAAATGTTTATGCAATATTGAATGTATGCTGGTCCCACTAACGCCTAAGGTTGTCTCAATCTCACGATAGGTCACATGACGATCTTCCAATATCAGTTCGCGCACAGCATCAATGGTTTTCGGAACAACAACTGATTTTGGACGACCTTCACGAAATTCATCTTGGAGTGAACTACGACCACGATTGAATTCACCATACCATCGATAAACACTGGTCCTTGATGGAGCTTCATCGCCAAAAATTGAATTAAGTTCATCCATGCACTGTTGCTGAGTTAATCCACGCCGAAAGTTGTAAAAAATAATCGCACGAAAATGTTGACGATTTAATTCCATTTTTGGGCCGAGTTAAGTTATTGTAAACAACACAAATAGCGCTCGTATGTCAAAACGTTCTGAGTGCGTATAACCTCAAAAATGTCCAACTTTACGACAGAGCTGTCAATTGCCGGATTGCAACACTAGGGTTGTCAAATCCCGAAACATAAGAGGCAACCCTCGTATAATCCCTTTTTCGTCTTTGTAGCTTTATGTTATGCTCCTCGATTCCTTTTCTTTATTAATGTGTAGTTTCTTTGTTTTTATTCACTTCTTTTATCTGTCCTTAATACAATTGTTCAGTATTAATGTTTTGAAGGAAGTTGTTCATCCTTTCAAAGTTTAACGACGAATGACGAACATATATTTTTTGCCGTTGACGTGTTATTTTATTATTTGACGCCAACGCCGGTTTTTATTATTTCCTCTGCCAAGTAGAATTTGCATAAAGTAGTTTATGCAAATTAACTACTTGGCGAGTTGTTCTTCGTTTAAAGGTAAAGAGGGGAAACTAACGAAAGGGGATTAGTGGATGTTGGGGGGACCTGGACTCAAGGTCGGTCCGTAACAGGACTGTAAATTATATTTGGTAGAATTACTAGCTTTGATGTTGACTTGTGTTAAAGTTGAAATGTAAATTGGTGTATCTTGGAGTTTGTAAAATGGGACAAATAAAAGTATTCATTATTTTATTTATTTTCCGCCGATTACAAACTAAACGGTTATTCAAATAAAAAGGCGAAGTCAATTTCATTTCACTAGAGTAATGAACCACCTAACCAGTACGGTTCGCATATGTCCGCCCGATTTGAAACTCTGGAAATAGATATGTGGTAAGCATATTCCACTTGACCACGGCGTCTTCGTTTTTCAGAAGCACATCTGCCAGAGTTCCAATTATATGAAGTGCTCCATCCCTTTGATTATCATCAGCGCTTGGTGATGTAATAACCTGCTTCATGCTTCCCATTGTTTTCGGTAGACTTCCTTTCTGCGTTCTACCTGATGTTGAAATATTTATGTTGCAGAAACTGGACAGATAAATCTTTAAATATGCCAAATATTGAAATAATGGTGCTGCAGGAACCAGACAAACAATATCTTCAAAAACGGTTGAATATTGAAACATCTGTGCTGACGGAACCAGACAACCGAAATCCTAAAAAATGTTGAATGTTGAAATTCATTGGAATGAATTCATGTGGGTCGCTTTCCCAGAGGTCTTTGTCAGACTCCGTGAAGAACATTACTGAAAATATATCCTGAATAATTGCACCCATGTGAAGTTCAATTAACTCCATCCAAGAATACACATGAATCAGCATTTTTAGGTACATTAGCATATGTGCTAAGACTCGCGGTGACACATAAACGCGGTTACGATATTGACGAAATCCTTTAGTGAAATATCCGACGTAAACGTCAGAAAGTACCATTCTGTAAGTTCAGGTATCTTTCATTAACGATTTCGGGACTTCTCTATCTTTCAAACACACGGACGATTATGTCGGGAGCATGCACAACTGCCTCCACAATATTGCCCCGAATCACTGCACAGTCCTGATCATGGACTGAGAAAATACCTGTTTCCTTAGGTTTTGTCTTCTTGTCGGACCAGTGGAAAGAAATGAAACTCTTGATGTAGATAAATTCAACATCGTTCTTCATAACGATTTGTAAAATTGTTTGAACAAATCACATAATTTAGTGGATCTGTGATAGTTGTTCTTCGGCTTGCTTTCGCTGCTCAGGAACAACAGCTATTGTGGCCCATATCCATTCCGTCCGTTTGTTCTGGTCCATTTTTAATTGTTGGTATCAGGTTTTAATTCAATAGCTTTTGTATAGGCGTCTATGGCTTCATCGTACTTTCCTGTATTGAGATATACATCTCCCATTCGGCCATATGCTTTGCTGTAATTTGGATTGTCGAACAACGCAGAGTTGCAGTCTTTAATCGCACAATCATTTTCTGTTAACGGATATATGCTGCAGTTTGATTACAGTAGAATATTGGGTTTTTCGGATCGAAACTGATGGCCCGGTTGATTGAAGTACCACTTCTTGATACTTGCGTTCCTTCATCAGGCGGTTGCCTTCATTCTTAATCTGTTCGGATGTGTCAAGGGATTGCGGATTGCGTTCGATAAACATTGATTGGACCATCTCGAATAGATCTAACCTTGTGGCCTTGTTTGTAATTGCCGTTATTGATTCCAAATCAATGTCGACACTCAGTTCAATTAGAAACCAGAACAGTCCCGAACAAATATCACTCCAATATTATTAATGTTAATTACGACGAAAAGTACACTCTTATGCACACCACACAACACTTTTTATTATATTACTTTGATCTTTAATTTATTAATATAACATTATAATGCTTGCCACCTACCTTGGTTTCGGCATTGATGTCTTCAATGGCTGCTCCTCTTTGATCGATCATCCAGTGATGAGAATTCTCCGTGGACGTAATCCCATTGTTCCTCGTGGAGGACGTTGGCCGATGTAAAATCCGGCACACTGCACACTTCGAGCAATCCGGCTCGAAGGACCATAATGAATCGCCAGCTGGGAACCGCAATTCCGATGTTGCCGATGGTTCGCCAACTGGGAAACAGCAAAAGGGTGTGTTCTGCGTCGAGCAGAACAACAAATAGATGAATTGCCGCATTGGGCACACATTGTACATTGAACAGCACGTGGAAATAAAAAATCACACGAAATTAAAAATGTTGGAACATACAAAATAACTTTATTTAACATTGAGTTCACACGTTTCAACTGGTGCTGAAGGCACCGTAAACATGTTCGATTAAAACAACGCTAGAAACATACTGTCAGAAAAACAGTACAACAAACATAAAAACTGTGTTAAAACAGTAACGAGGTAAACGGTTAATGAATAGATGTTTTGCCGTAATGGTATAATTTGAATTGTTGCGTAACTGCAACAAATAGAAAAGCCTATAAAGAAGACATATACTAAATTTGAAGAAAGTCGGTTCAGTAGAACTTTAAAAATCGTGGATATTGTTTTCAAAAAAAAACAGTTTCGAGAAAAACGCGTTTAAAGTTTCACGTTCCGGCCGAGCCGGTTTAGACGGCACGTCAGCAAAACAGCCATACCTCCGAAAATAATTTGAATTTTCTAAAATCCTCTTAAAGACATTCTTAGAGGGTTAAGCTTTGAAAATATGAAAAATGAAATGATTTTTTCAAATTTCTAGACCAGAATACCCCCTTAAAACCGGTCTCATTAGTTTTTGCTTTGAATTCTTAAGGATCATCCGACCCAAAAACTTCAATTTTTATTATGTTAATATGCCAATTTGTAGTGCCATTTAACATTGGTTTTTACCTGCACAAAAACACTGGGTGCTACACACCTTTTTCACATTTGGTTTTTAGGACGGTTTTATTTTTTACTTCTTTATTGGCAGTAGGCAGTATTGTAAAACTTTGCGGTGAATGGATGATATCTGCTAGGCGCTTTCTTATAATTCTTACCAACCATTTGGATGGTATTTTTGTTTATATTTATTTTCCTGCCTCGACAGTCCCTATCCATGCATTCATCTCAATGTTATGAACGGAACGATTTTCAAATCTATACTTGTCGTTCCGATTTTTCAGCAATGGCCCGCTTACTTTCAGAGCGGATTCAAAGTCCAAAGTAGTGTCTTATATCTATGCAAAATTGCCAAGCATACGCGCATTGAATCCTCCTACTGCATTCGTCCGATTGACAGAGATTCATGCGAACATCTCCAAACTTCATCATCTCCATCACCAGACGCAAACGTTCTGCGTAACTAATCTGTCTACCACATTCCTCCCTCGGCGTAACTTCGTTAATTAATCTAAAACCGCTTCACCGCCGTTTACGCAAACAGATGCCAAGACAAAAACTAATGCTGTACCATCAGCAAATGTCCATCAAAGTCACAGGTGAACACGAGATAACACTCCGCAAACCTATCAGCACGCACTTTCATCGCGATAAGACAAATGAAGTTTGAACTGGCAGGATTGCAGAATTCATCACCCATTCAAAGAACAGATAAGATCCACATAAACCGCTAGCGTTATGTTGCGCAACACGAGCATCATCTTGCATAATTTGTATAGTTACCTGTCGTAGAGCTGCTCGAAATTATGTTAGGTTATCTTTTATTCATTAATTCACCATGTGGATTTGTTTGCTTTTTGTGTCTTTTGTTTTTAATCCGAACGCCAATAATTTCAACATAAATTCATTGAGAAATTAAAATACATAAACATGTGTAAGCGAAATGAATTTCAATTGTGGCGGCTAGAAATGACAAAAGTGCCGAACGAAAACACTTGTGGAGCGGGAAGGCCGGGTACAGACTCAATTGGATTCGCCGCGATTAACTAATTACGAACATCAATAAAGAAGAAGTTATTGAATATTAGTCTAATTGAGTTACTACAAATGGGTTCAAGGCTGAGCGGAATACGAATTTGGCGGAAGAGTGCAATATTTGGATGTTCGTGTCGCAGATTTTCGAAAACTACAACACATAAATTAATTGAAGATTAGGCACGCAAGCACCTTTTGCAGAGTTCCGGTCACCTCAGATGGTAATTAGGAATAAGAAATTCATACTGAATCAGATAGAGGAGTTTATTATCTGTTGAATAATATTTTCAGTTTTCACCCAAGTGCATTTTCACTCCGTGGAGACTTCAAAAATAAAGCTGCGCTAGTTTTATATAACATGATGCTTCCCATACAACATCTGGTTAGGTTTGTAGGTTTGTAACCACTATTGAATTAAAAGAAAAACAGACAATGCATAAGTGGCGTTTAATGTTGATACTTTGGGTGCTGAATGGTGTAAGCAGTTCTGTGGCATTAAATGCATTATATGAGATTATGGGTGTTATTGTCTTGGTAGGTACCGGCCCGACACAGGTTCACCAAGACGTCCCAAACTTCGTAACCGTTCGTCGAATTTTGGTTAAGCTTTGTTCACTGGTGTCTTGTCGATCTGTAATATGATGATGGGTATGGTAACTGCTATATGGTGCGTGCCTTGCACTTTTGCTGTGGAGATTTAGTTGGAAAATATTAGTTTTGTTACCTAGTTACGATCTATCGGCTCCCGGTTCCAATCGGTTTAGAGAACTTTTGCTTTTGCTGCAGAGGGATCCTTACGTGCCGTCTTTTATTTTCGAAATGTGTTTTAGTTTCCCATTTGTTGAATTTGCAACACCATTTGCAACACAATCTCGTAAACACTGAGTTGTATATCCACTGAGATCGCCCAATAGGTAACACAACGTTAAATGTCTTCTTGTTCAAATCCAGCAATGTTTTTTGAAATCTCTCAATTTAAATACTGCTTCTAGTTGAATGAGCTGTTGTTAAGTTCAAAATCAGATCCAATACAAAACAATGCGTAAAACAAGTCCACACTTTATTAGGTACACATTAAATTATAACAGAAGAAATATGCACGGTTACTATACGGTTAACTAAGTTCGGTTTCCGTCGGTTTTTCTGCCTTTTCATCTACACGATTCACAGGATATTCAATTATAACAGAAGAAATATGCACGGTTACTATACGGTTAACTAAGTTCGGTTTCCGTCGGTTTTCTGCCTTTTCATCTACACGATTCCCAGGATATCTAATCACACCCAACCAATTCCGATTTTTTCACTCTCCTGACAACGGAACGTCAAAAAACCCGTACATCAAAAAATATTGACCCCTTGTCTCTCTCGCTCCCCATTCACGTCCACTTCGAAAACCGAATTCGAACTCGAAGAACTGCACGATCCACACCCGAATCGGGGCGTGTTCAAAAACTCACTTCTGGATCGTGCAACTCTTCCACCACCTTACCATCACACCACTTTAAACAAATTATATTCTAATTACAAACTATTAATTGATGGGGTGGCGGACGCACGTAACAGATCAGGGAAAAACCATCGGGTCACTTTCGTCTAATGTCTTTATTCTTTTATTTTTTAGCAACTATTTTTAATATTGTACAAAAGGTATTTTTAATTCTTAAACAAAATCTATTTTATGTCGAACACAGTATTTTTAATTCTTAAATAAAACTTATTTTGGGTTGAACATAGTATTTTTAATTCTTAAGTAAAACTTATTTTAGGTTGAACATAACTATTTTAATATTGTACAAAAGGTATGTTTAATTCTTCAACAAAACTTATTTTATGTCAGACATAGTATTTTTAATTCTTAAATAAAACTTATTTTATGTTGACCATAGTATCTTAATTCTTAAGTAAAACTTATTTTATGTTGTACATAGTATATCAATTCTTAAATAAAACTTATTTTATGTTGAGCATAGTATCTTAATTCTTACAAAACTTACTTTATGTTGACACAGGTATTTTAATTCCTGGTGTAAACCGTTGTAACTTTTATTTTAAACAATTTAAACAGAAAAGGTTCAAAAATGTATAATGACTGTGGCACTGAATTAATAGATTTATTTAACTTGGAATAGAGGTATGTATTCTCTGTGTAGACGGTTGTAACGTCTACTTTAAACAATTTAAACAGACAAGGTTCAAAAATGTATAATGACTGTAGCACCGTGGTAATCACTAGCCAACTGACTTTCGCTTCCTCTGTGGTGTGCACTTGTCCCTTAAGGGTTGATTTGGGCACACACCAACACATCAACAGCCATCTCTCCGCAGGCCAGTTCATGCGGAGATCATTTCTTTGGTGTACATGTCTCACACAGCCAAGGATGTGATCGCACCGTTGCCTTGGGCTGTGTAAGTCATCACACGGGGCGACACACCATGCTGCCAGTTGGTATGCCATCGCAGAGCCCGGCAGCAATGTTGGTCGCCACACCGTACCCTTGCCTGTGTGTACTTTGCTCATTATATACACAGTGGTGGGCGCTATGTGTGTGGTTCGATCATGGATACGTATTTGATTATAAGCGGTCGCCCGTATAGCCCGTACGCGCGACTTGATGTGTCCTTTTATGGGCATGCGTTGTATCTCGCATGTTTGTTCGCCTGCTTGGTAATTCCTGAGATGTGTCGCAAGCTTGTGCAACAGAACGATATGTTCGTTGGCGGTTCTGAGTTTTCGGATCGCTGCATGTTGTTTTCATTGGGGCGTCTTGCAGGTGTCCTGCGCTTGCCTATGTTATTAAGTTTCAAGCGTTTGCAACTACGTTGCCCGTTGATATTGATGCTATGCTTTTTGTATTTTGATGATGTCGCCTGCATGTTATATGGTGGTGAGTTTGCCAGCCTCGAATAGGATTGCAATTAACTTGCAAGGGGAACTGGACAAGGCGACCGTCGAATTGTTTTGAAGTACGCACTTGTTAATGTGGCTTTTTTTACAGGTTAAACGTATGCCCCTTTGGTTACACCTGTGTACCCCGTCAAATGTGGCTTTTGCTAAATTATTATTTTTTTTAGGTCTAGTGGTTCTAAGGTGGAGGATTAACCGGTGGGGATCAACCTGAACCGCCACAAGATAACATACAGAGCGAACATACCATACACGGCAAAGTTTCTGCTTTCAACCCGGCGAAAGCCAGGACGATCCTTGTCCCCGTTCAATCCAAGTTGACAGAGACGGGGTCACTGCACATAACTGTCGGAACGACTTTAGTGTATCTACGGTTATTATAGCACATGTCGAGTTTTCTTACTTAATGGCCAGACGTGATATATGGAATAAAATTAATTGATGGAGGAGTCTCTTGGCAACAATTTACACACAGTTTGACTGTAACTTGGTGGAGTGTCGTATGATTAGTCTAGTCTTGGCGGTGCTCAGTGTGTAAACTATGATTGTATACAAACCGCGTTTTTTTTTTAAAGCTTCACAGAGCACACAACATAAAAAATTTATAACTGGATTTGTAATCAGCACTATAACTCTTCGAACAACTTGAATGGCGCTAGTGAGCAACTCATAAACAGGATTATAAATGACTAAATATAAGTTGTAGTAAAAGAAAATCCATTATTTTTCCAATACATGGCTTTAGCTGCTCGCGTTATATAAGCGCGGTCGGGAGATGGAGTTAGAAAGATATTATTTCGCACTAAAGAAAACTTCAGATAGTTATGTGATTGCTTGTCTCGGTTTTGTCTGAGCGCGCGTGAAATATCATCATCATCATCGGCACTACAACCGGGATCCGGTCTTGACCTTATTTAACAAATCTCTCCACCGGTCCCGATTTCGAGCCGATGTCATCCAGTTTAGCACTCCCAGGCTCTGGGCGTCCTGGTCTACGTCATCCCTCCATCGCAGACAAGGTCTGCCGCGCTGTCTCCTTCCATACATCCTGCCACAAAGGTCTTTCCGGGCAGGCTCCTCTTCGCTCATTCGAGCTAAGGGTCCCGCCCGCCGGAGTCTACCGAGCTTGATTTTTCTTACAATATGAGCTTCAAGGTAGATTGCGTACAATTCATAGTTGTAGCGTCTCCGGAATCGTTCTCCCTCACATACGGGGTCAACAATTCTCCTTAGGACCCTTCTCTCGAACGCGGCCAAGAGTTCAGAGTGCCTTTTATTAAGCACCCAGGTCTCGGATCCATACATGAGTACTGGTAAGACCATGGTCTTGTACAGTAGTAGCTTGTATGTTCTGGATAAATTTCGGGACTTAAAGAGCCTTGATAGACCATAGTAGGCTTTGTTGGATTTAATCAGCCGTTCGTGTATTTCTTCTTCCATATTGTTATCGGCTGATACTATTGACCCAAGGTAGTTAAAGGATTGCACTACTTCAAATTCGTGCTCCACTACTCTGATAGTTTGACCAACGTTAGGTCTTCTCTTCGCAGAAGTTGCCGCCATGTACTTAGTTTTCCCCTCATTAATGTGCAGTCCCAGTTTTTGTGTCGCCTGCTCGATCTGGGTGAAGAATTACTGTACCGCCGATTCGGTTCTACCGATGATGTCGATGTCATCTGCGTAGGCAAGTATCTGGCTGGACTTGGTGACAATAGTCCCTCTTGTTGTAACGCCAGAGTCACGGATTGCTTTCTCCAACGCCAGGTTGAAGAGGAGGCAGGCCAGACCGTCCCCTTGTCGGAGTCCATTATAGATGTTTATTGGTTTGGACAGCAATCCCGCTACTTTTACTTGACTAGTTACGTTGGTCATGGTCAACCTACAAAGTCGTATCAATTTGTTTTGAATGCCGAATTCTCTCATGGCATTATATAGTTCTACCCTGGCTATGCTGTCGTAGGCGGCCTTGAAGTCTATAAACAGATGATATGGACAGCAGCAAAACAAAATTTTTTTTCTCTTCCTCAACTTCTACCTCACCCCTTCTTCTCTCTAACTCAGTCCCGCTACCAGCCCGCACCTATACCGTTCACTCAATCATCATCATCGGCACTACAACCGGGAACCGGTCTTGGCCTTATTTAGCAAGTCCTGAGGCTTGTTAAATTTTCCATAATGGTCTGTTTTTTCCGGGCAAGATCATTAGTCTTGCGCCAGAGACTCCCCGACGGGGAATCGAACCCCGGTCTCCCGTGTGACAGGCGGGTATACTAACAACTATACTATCGAGGAGCCAACCGTTCACTCAAGCTAACTTACAAATGTAAGAAATGTCACAAATGCCACTCTTACATACCCCCACCCCCATCCCAGCCCCCTACCATCCCATTCGCCCGGTTTTCTTTTTTTTTCTTTCTTTGTTTTTTTTTTTATTTTTCTTTTAATACTCTAGATTTAAAGTTAGTCTGTAAGCTTATTTATACTGCTTGAATTAAGCCAAATGATATGAGGATTCTGCCCTTACTAAACTTTAACTTTAAAACTGTACTCTAGATTGCTTGGGAGCAAATATTCTCCAGGTCACCTCGATATTTAGCTACGGCTACTAACGCCAAATCACTGAATACCAAATGATTCTAACTCCTTCTGGCACATTGACCCTGACCACACCCTCATACATGACCTAATAGAGACCCAAGTGGTATACCCGGTGTTATTTTATATTCCTGTGGTCCCTCATCTGTGTCATAGTGCAGTCTTCTACCCGAGAGACAGTATGCTAGTATACACACCAAATAGCGCGAGACTTGTAGATCGCCCAACGCTTATAGAATCCGAATCTAGTTCACCGAGTTAAATGCTATTTTAACGACTTGTGTCACCACGGCGCAATCGTTTTTCGTACTTCCCAGCTGTCGTGTGCCAGCTACCGCATTGCGAGCGATGTCGCACACCACAGATAGTGTTTTACCGATTGATCTACCTTTCCGGAGCCCAAACTGCCATTTAGAGAGCCCCGGTATTCCCCCAGTGAATTGTTCCAGGCGAGTGGCAATTACTCGCAATTACTCGTTCAAGCAGTTTCCCTGTTGTATCCAGCACGCACAACAGGCGGTAGGGCGAGGGCGCTTCTAGATTTTTAATCCCGTTTCGTATAGGCACAGGTCGCTCTTTTTCCCATCGTTGAGAAAATTGTCCTGTTTGGAGCCAGATCCTGAAGACTTTCAGCTTTTTTATTAACGCAGTCTTCAATGCAGCTTTAGGAATACCATCCAGTTCCTGGGTATTGTTTTTTTAACAATCCTTCCAGCCAAGAGCACCTCTTCGGTGGTCACGGGAGGTATTTCTCTTTCAGTGATCTTCCATTGCTCTTGCGCTCTCAACACCTCATCACACTGCGGGAAGTGGACAGCAACGATTCTGCACTGTTACTTAGACTTCTCTCGGGAGAGGCGAACCTATAGCGCCGAGTGGGCGCCACGAGATGACATCAAATAACTGTTGCAGTTCTTTTTGAACAACTGCAGGTTGTAACGCTCCGGGAACACTCGTGTGGGAAGGGAGTTCCACAGATTCCCCACTCTGTAACGGAACGAGTTCTGATGCAGGGATGTTCGCGCCGTCGGGAGATGAACCACAAACGGGTGCGATCCGTCGATTGTCTTGTGGAGCGCATATAAACCGAATAGCGTGGGACAATACTAAGAATCTCCGAAGAACAGTACCCGTGATAATATCTTTAAAACAGACAGAGGTCGGCTACGCGCCTTCGATGTGATAGCGACTGTAGTCCCGACGTCAGCGTCGAGTCCCCGATCAGGCGGATCGTTCGTCTCTGTATCCTCTCAAGTAGGTCGAGGGTATGTTTAGGAGCCGAGCTCCAAATATGAGAGCAATATTCGAGCGCGGGTCTAATTTGTGATTTATATAGGATGTAGGGTTATATTTATATAAAGTTATGTTGTATTAATTGTGGTTAGTTAAAATTATTTAATTGTAGTATTACCTGACGAATGGGCTGTGGCGGTCGGCGCTTGTTGTGGGCTATAGAGGAGTAATTACACAGTCGAAAGCGGATCTATCAAATCCCACTTATCCGGTTGGTGACAGAGAGGAAGGTTTAACCATAAACACAACTTGAATTAAAAGTCACTCGTCGTTTTTAGGTGGGTGTCTATGGTTTTTAAATTAATCTTAATGCACACAACATCTATCTTCTAGTTTTATTTTGAAATGACACAACTTAAGCTTAGGGATTAAAAAATGTATTTATATATAACACTTTGTTAATGTATTTATGGAAAACACTCTGTTAACATTTGTCTTTTTGGGTTTTATTTTTACTATTGCGACAAACTTAGGGATTAAAAAGTGTATGACCGACACAAACTCCGGATGTCCATTTCCTCCGATTTCTCACAACCAACTCCCGAAAAATAATTCATGTGTCCACCATCATCGGCTCTACAACCGGGAGCCGATCTTGGCCTTATTTAGCAAGTCCTGAGGCTTGTTAAATTTTCCATAATGATTTGTTTTTTCCGGGCAAGGTCATTAGTCTTGCGCCAAATTCATGTGTCCGTTCTGGACTAATTCACAAAACCAACTCAACTCTATATCGATCGTTTGATAGGAGGAAAACCTTTTTCCACGTTAACCCAAAGCAACGTGTTATTTTCGATTTTTTGCTTTCTCGCCGACCTCACATAAAATCCTTTGTATCCGGATCTCTATTGTGAGCCAGCGATCTTTTGTTTGATCCTTCAGTAATTTTCCTAGGATCGACAATTTCCATAGGCCATTAAACATTACTTGGGTTTTTTAGTAATGTTTAGGATTGGTATTTACCACGGGTGTTTTTGGTAATTACATTTTAATGGACGACGGTGCCAAAGATATTTTGTACATCTTAATGCTATTGTTTGCCAGCAATCCTATTCACATGCATCGCTCTTTGTTCCGTTTAGGAAACGTATCCTTACAATGGATTAAAAGAAACGGTCCCGCCATTGAGTTTTGTTCTCAGATGTATTTCTGGACTCTATGGTTATATTTTCTTAGCGGATTGGTGCATTAATCAATCTGCGTGGGATTCACTATATGTGATCCGAAATTGAATGGGGCTTCGCCCGGTATGAATGTTTGGGTGGGTGGTTTTGGTACGTAACAAGGACAAGAAGTTGGGCCGGAGTAAAATATTTCTTGACCCTAAAAAGATAACTCAGTTTTCCTGAGGGTGACCTGGCGATACTCGACACGTGTTTATGTCATGATACATTCCCACAGACCGTGACGCCGAGCAATCTCAAACTTTCCAAAGCCTCGAGGGCCCGGCCATTCATCATCAGCTGTGGAACCGATGATCCACTTTTCTTTGTGAATGTTGTATATTGTGTCTTCGCTGCATTGAAGTCAACGAGATTGGCCCTTCCCAACTGCAGGACCCTATCTAGATCCTGATTCAGAGAGTCAATCTGTCTACATCTCAGCTGACGCGACGCAGATGCAACAATCGGCAGAACACTCGAAAAGGAGGAAACAAGCGTACTATCATCTGCTAAACTGAACACTTTGTTAACCGTTGTCTCCAACAAATCATTTATGTGAAGCAAGAACAAGGTTGGAGCCAAAATAGAACCTTGGGGCACCCCTGAATTAACAGTATACAGATCCGAACACTCGCCGTCCATAACAACCCGGATCGATCGATTCTTGAGGAACCTCCTCGTCCAGTCGCAAAGTTGTTGGGAAAGTCCATATGAACGAAGTTTGCTCAGCAATGATTTGTGCCAGGCGCGGTCAAAAGCCTTGGAGATCTCCAATGCGACCGCCTTTAACTCACCATGCCGTTCAATCGCAGATGTCCATATATCGGTTATACGTGTCGAATGGTCTCCCGTGGACCGCCTGCCACGGAATCCGTATTGACGATCATTCAGAAGTCGGTTGCACTCCAAATACTTAACTAACTCTGAATTGATGACTTTTTCCATTACCTTCGATAAAATAGACAGTAATGCTATCGGACGGTAATTTTGTGGGAGACACTTTTTTCCCGTCTTTGGGATTGGCTGAACTCGAGCGATTTTCCAGCAGGCAGGAAAGGTCCTCCGTGCATAAGATAAGCGGAAGAGTCTGCCAAGAACCGGCGATAGTTCTGGAGCACAGTTCTTAAGGACTATTGCTGGTATTCCGTCCGGGCCGGTTGCCTTCCTACAATCCAGTTCACGTAGAATGCGTTGAATAGTGCGCGGACGAAATCTCACATCCCGCATGGAAGACTGTACCGGCGCAATCACAGGTGGCTCCAACAGACCGGCATCGAGGTTTGAATTCGCGGAAAATAAATTCGCGAACACATTAGCTTTATCCTTTGAATTCGTGACTAACGTCCCACTGTCTGTCACAAACGGGGCGAAAGAGGAGGTTGTGAAGTTACCGCTGACAGCTTTTGCCATTGACCAGAAGGACCGCGAACCAGTTGGGCACCGAAGGAGTTTATTGATCACCCTGTCGTTGTGAGCTTTCTTTGCGGTATCAATCGCCTGGTTGCACGCGTTTCTGATTCTAACAAAATTCGTTCTGTTAACATCGGTGGGATTGGAGCGCCATTGTTTAAAACTTCTATTTTATGCCGCTGTAATCAGCTCGCATTTTTTATCAAACCACGGTTTATCAGACGAACTTCGTTTGTTGGAATGTGGAATATACATCTTCATCCCCAGAAGAATAATCTATGATACCGACTCCGCGCAAGCGTTAACATCGGAGTCTCCGAAGCACACCTCGGACCATGGAAAGGATGCGAAGAAATCTCGCAAATCGTCCCAGTTAGCAGCCCCATACTTTCATACATGGCGAAGCTGCCTAGGCCGGTAATTCGCTTGATATGCAAGTGCTTGCGTGGCAGATACCAAGCAGTGATCTGACTTTCCCAGTGGCGCAGAAACCTCTACGGTATAAATACTCGGTTCGGATGTCAAAAACAGTTCCAGGGTGTTCGCATAATCGCCTTGGGCATCCGGCACCCGCGTTGGCTCCCCCACGAGTTGAGTCAAGTTGTGGCTTACAGCAAACATCTCTGCCAGCCTCCCAGCCTCGTCGGTTCTGTTAGAATGTAACAACCAGCTGGAATTGAATTTGACTACTGTTGTTGTGTAGTCTTTTCATGACTAACCTATAGGCGCTGCCCCATGGGTTGTTATTTAATTCATCCCTTAGTGAGCAGAACGCATCGTATTTACTCTTGGGGATCACATGCCTCAACTGCTTCCGTTTGTTAAACGAATTCGGTATGTAAGTGTGGGTAGGTATTACGGTTTCTTCCTTTTTGTTGCAAGTGTCGTAACCTGGTGCACTTCGATCCCACATGGGTGATTTCTGGGTTCCACCAATACCTAGTGTATTGGATAGTCCCTGTTTGTTGTCTTTGTCGTGGGATAGAAGCATCGCATACTGTAGTTAGCCACTTCATGATTTTTCCAGCCTGCCTGTTCGCCTCTGCGTCAAACTGTTTGATTTGGTCTTCCAGTATATAATCGAGCAGTTCCGCATCGAGGCTCTTATTTTTCCACTCATTTTTCTGGGCTTTCTTCGCCAATTTGCCAGTGATGAATCCCCTGTGTGGTAATATTTCGTACATCACGGCTTGGTGGTCGCTATGGGTGTAGACATCCAAAATTCGCCAGTCCATACTTCTTGTCAACATGAAGCTGACAAATGTGATGTCCATTTTGGACCGCCCTTTCTCGTTTATGAAGGTGTTATCAGCACCATCATTAAGTAGCACTACATCTAGGACTGCGATGGCTTTGAGTAGTTCCTGGCCTCTACTGTTCGGCCTGGTGCTTCCCCATTCTACCGAGCAAGCATTGAAATCTCCAGCAACTATAGGGGATCTCTTATCTCTAGCTTCTTGTGTTAACCTGTCCAAAAAGGATTTTAACTCCTCTATATCGCACATTGGCGGAGCGTAACGCCAGTAGAAATGAATTCCTCTAATCTTAGCATAGCCGAATTCTTTCTGCCGCTGATAACTTCTGTGTTCTATGGGGGAATTTCCAGTTGTCCGTATGGCCGCGGTACCGCTGCTGTCTTCTTCCCATGTAGTTGTACCAGTGCCAGACACTCTGTAATACTCATTGATGAGTGCCACGTCGGCACCATATTCCTTAACGGTTTGGGAAAGGAGCTCTTGTGTGGCTCCATAATGGTTAATATGAATGCACTTAAGCCTGTCTATTTTTTATTCAGAATATTGGACATTGCGTTTTTAAATGCCCGGCATTTGTAACTCCCTGTTGAGTGTTCGTTACCGCATTCGCACGCTGATTCGGAGAACATACATTTGGGTTGTGCATCATAGCTCATCCCTTTGGGGCCTTTTCCACCGCATTTCAAATAGTTTTCAGAACGATCTTCTTCGGATTTGCAGGATTTCGCCACATGTCCGTAGAAGTCAAGTGCTTGCTAGACCGGTTAACTAAAAATTTCGAAGGAAAAACCTGGCTTTACATGTACAGTATAAAATAGAAAAGAGGCCTCAGGATCTATTGTGATAGACGTAGTTTTTCTAATTGACTGGGTGGAGGATATCTTTATAAACAAAGGATTCCCGTCCAAATTGAGATTTTTTTGACAGCACAATACCGGAAAGAAACATGGAATGGCAAATTTTGGGCACGTACAAGCACTATATTTATCATGTCATATTATATAATATATTACCATATAAGGGTTTCTTTACAAGCAGGTCGGTGAAGAAAGCCTAGTAAAATGGATGGGAGAAAAAAGATCTCGACGCGTAGCTGCAAGATTATATTAATTTGGGGAAAAAGAGATCCATTATGTGTTCGCTATGTGACTGCAGTAATCATCGTCATCATCGGCACTACAACCGGGATCCGGTCTTGGCCTTATTTAGGAAGTCTCTCCACCGGTATCCGGTCCATATCCGAGACTTGTCAAATTGTCCATAATAATTTGTTTTCCCGGGCAAGGTCATTAGTCTTGCGTCAGACTGTAGTAATATACTACTTCATATTGACTTATTGGAAAAGTGACATTCACATACAAAAGAATTCCTTGACAATTTTTTAATTGTCCAATTCTGTTGCAATTTATGCAACACTTAAGAAGTTAAAAACGAAAAAAATCGGTACAATTTATAATTTTGCTGTGATAAAGGTAAATGAAGAAGTTGGGTGACTGAAATTATGAATAGTGTTTATGTACCCATAGTATACTGTATTTTCTATGTTAAAGAAGTACCTCGCACAGGTAACCTGTCGCCGAAAATGTTAATAAAACATTGAAATTATTGAAGTATATTGGCATATTAGCAGTCTCAGTAGTTATAGTGCAACCACAAAACAGATTCAAACAATTTGCATGAAGATTAATTCAGAAAGATGTTTGGGTGCCGAATTTACGCCAAAATAAAATCATGATGGATCAAATGTCTGTGAAGCCTTGGCCAAACGGAACGAAATCGGAATGAGAAATGAGTCTGTGGGGAGGAGAAGTGTTATGCCTGCCATGGGCACCGGTTAACTCTTATCCCCATCATGAGTTGTTCGCCGCGTAAAACACTGAGCCGAAAGTCATCACTAAGAAATGAACGAACGCCGCCTCGTTCGTTCGCAACCACGGGTAAGGGTGCAAGATAAACACCAGGACACTGCGACACAGCTGGGAAATGAAACCGCTGAAATAAAACACTCAATATTGTTGGGAATATGTCTAAACATTTATTGTATATCACTGCCGCGGGATTGTTTAATTTTAATACAGGTGATAACGCGAGCGATTGTATTTTTTCAACACGCGACACAAAAAAAAAAATGACTACACGCTCAGATACTCGCGACTCCGAATTTAACGTATCTCCGCGTGTACCGACGGAGTACGGGAGCGGCACGTGACCATGGCGGTCCGTGGATGGAAAACGACTCAACGATATTTTATCGTTTGGGGTGAGTTTTTGGTGGTGTGGTGAAAAGGGAAAGAAATTTCCTTTGACCAGTGACCAATGGAAAGCGATCTCAGGTACGCGGTGGTGTATGTGTGTGTTGGTACACCTCACCGTGTTGTAGTGCTCCAAAAAGCCCTACCATCTTTTTCTCCCATTCCTAATCCAAAATCCTATCAAAACCTGAAAAAACCCAAACATTATCCAAAATTCGCAATAAACGAATCAAACATTCGTTTATCGCATAACATTTGCCCCCACGGCATAATTAAATCCAGAATCAAAATTAAAATTAAAATTCACAATAAACGAATCCAATATTCGTTTATTGTTCTATATTTGCTCCACAGCATCACCCAAATCCAAAATTCAGAGATTGTTATCTCTATCCTAAAAATTCCATTGAGTTAAACAGACAAAAACTCAAAAGCAGATACATTCACACATCTGCGTAATGGTTTCGTAAGAATTCAAGAAATTGATTTCTTATCTTGTGTAAACACAACATCTCGCTCGAAATATCCAAAAGATCGAGATTGTTGCACGAAAATGTGTATCTTTGAGATACAATTTTCGATTCCTTTTCCTTTATAAAGGAATGGTTTCGTGATCTCCGGGCGACAGTATCTAGATCCTCCTGCCACAGAGCAGTTATTTTACAAATAAAATCAATAAAACTAAATCCAAAATAAATAAAACTGCTTTCATTACTTTTGAAATTTTGTGCTGGCACCCAACGTTGGATGATTCTTTATATATATATATATATATATATATATACCAGGACGACTCCAAAGAAATCGGTACAGGAAACAGTACTGAGGTTGCAGGGTATAAGGACACTATCCCCTAGGTTACGTCCCACGAACAATCAGGACGTTGCTCTTCCCTCTGGGTCAGAGGAAGCACGGCAACGAACCCTTGCTGAAGTGTGTTGTTCCAGGAGCAATCAAATAAAGAGATCCAACGTCCTTTTCAGGACAAGAAAACGCGCTTCCTGAGGAACAACCCCCACAACGGCAAAACAGTGTTGATCGATGCGTTTTGCCTGAAACGAGGAAAAAAAGGAACAATGGTGAAACGACCTACAGCATCTTTCGGCAATGAGGGTCGGCTGTTTAAATAGCAGCCACTCATTAGATGCTAAAAGGATCGTATTCATGATTACCTGCGCAGAATTTCGTTTTATGACTCTAGGGTAGGATGCGAGTATTCGCTTTTGTCCGATGGTCAAAGAGCTGCCGCGGCCGTAAAAATGCCAAGGACATGTGGTATGCACATGTACGGCAGAATAGCAATGGTGGAATATGGGTGCCTAATGGTCGGGAATTTATGGTGCATATGCACGTTACAGAATTGTTTTTAGGGATTCCAGGGTCGATTGCGATAATTGAATGCGGCCGCCGGTATGTTATTGCTGGGCGAAAAAGGTCGCCGGCCAATGTGTACATTAAGAGAATTTATTATACACATGGCGAAGCTGAAGAATAGACAGCGCAATGTTTATGGCCCCTGCTGAAGGTTGCTTGTATGTAATTCAAATCCTTTTGTTTACAGGAATTCGTATAGGGAGATTTGCTTGGCAAACAATGGTGCCGGAATAGTTTTCCTGCGAATTCTAGTGATGCATTGGACTATGAATGCTCTTGTAGATGCAATTCTGTTTCGGAATTTAATGTAATGCTTTTATGCATTAATGTCCTTGGTAAAGGAAATATTTTCAGGTGCCAATGCAATTGCATTGGCGGGATTTAATGGGAGTTGAGTTGAGGATATGGGGAGTTTTTCAGGTAAGTGGGCCGTGGGGTTTGGTGGAACCCCCACAAGTCACATACCATACTGATTAAAAATTCCCCGGAATTTATTCAAAAAGACCAAAATACAAATTTGTTAATGAAAATTGATATTTACCCCCTCACAGTACTCCCTATAGGCGGCAACACACGTTTACCAAATCTTCGAAACATTTTTTATTCGCAGTTCCGTACGACTTCGAGTTTTCTAATGCCACCTCCTAGTGGCTAAAATATGTACTTCATAGCGAATTTTAGACTGGGCTGAACAGAAAGAAGTTGCAGGCTATCAAACCGAATGAATTCGGTGACTTTTAGATGGTATTCGTTTAGTTCTTAGTCAAAAAGTCAAAAAAATTGTGCGGATAATGATCGCATTGTGCGATGGTGATGTTATCATGATGCAAAATCCACAAGTTGTTTGCTCACTAACTTTTTGGCGATCTCCATTACGGAATCGTCTCATAACGTCCAAATAATACTCTAAAATTTACTCTTTACTGTCTAACTTTGAGGCAAGAATACATGATACACAACGCAGATGTAATCCATGACAATCGTGGACATCGTCTTCTTTATTGACTAAAAGCAGCATGGCTTTTTCGGTGTGGGTTCATCAATAAGTGCAAGATATTCCTTCAGCTGAGGTATACGTTGTGTGTCATTTCTTAAACCCCGTCTCGTCTCCAGTAGTGAATGTTGTATCAAATTAAGCCTTGGGAATCATGTCTTTTGCGTTGTCAACGCAGACCTGTTACATAATTAAAACCACCCTCCGAACCATTAAATTGATTTGCATTCTTTTTGGCCTAAAGAAGTGGCGTTCCTTGATATCCCACATAAGATTTCCTCCCGGAAATCAAAATTCGATGTATGGTTAGCAACAACAAAGCGTGGGGTAGCGACGCTGTTGCTACATAGAGAAACGGCTTCGTTTATCGCAAATTCCTTTTGCGCATTCCCACACCGAGATGATCCCCAGCGTCATCCGCGTCTCCGTTTATCTTATGATACAGCCATTCGCTAGGGAACAAAACCAGCACGAGTATACTTTTCAACCCACTCCATTTCCCCTTCTCGGAGTGCATTTTTGGTTCTG
Source organism: Microdon myrmicae (assembly GCA_963931805.1). NCBI lineage: Eukaryota > Metazoa > Arthropoda > Insecta > Diptera > Syrphidae > Microdon > Microdon myrmicae. Next base: position 38,115,651 of record OZ007496.1, read on the forward strand.
CACTCTGAGAGCAATTCCAAGATGAAACGGGGTCATGCGGTCATCCTCTCGGTTTCGCTTTTCATTGCAAGTGAAACCAAATCAACCCCTAAATCATCAGAGAATTACAGACCCTCTTTTGCAAAAAATTAGATTTTCCGGCACCAACTTTGCTGTAACACGGCGAAAACTGAAATTATAAACTAAAATATCTTAAACGAATCCATAAGCCGTGTTCAAGTTCTCTGTTGGTGTTACAATTTACATAACGCTGTTTGTCAGACACCTTTTCCACTAAACAAATCACACATATTTAACATTTGTATTTATACTTACATTACTCTTTATTATAATGCAGTGAGTAGGGCGTTAGAATATACTCACAGCTAGGCCGGCTTGTCGTAAGAGGCTACTACAGGCCGAGTGGTAAGTGGCTACCCAACGCCCTATCGCTCGGTGAAACACCACCCCATCAAGCTATATGATCCGTGAAATGTTCGGGAGAAATACCTGGCCATCTTTCGGAGCCTGACTGATGGACCGATTCGAGAAAAGGTTGGTTTAGGTGGTAGTGGGTACCAACGTGGGATACCACCACGTCACGCAGTACATTCCGCTATATCGTCGAGAGAAATCTTCGACGGTGATTCGGATGTATGCCTGATGGCCCGGATTGACACGGAGATAAGTCATGAGATAATGAATTCCGGAGGTAAACTATTTTCCCATTTGGATCTCGGGCGGGGAACATCATGCAGATATTATGATTATTATTATTATTTTATTTTATTATGATTTATTGGCCTGTAAGAACCCGGATGTTCATGACCTCACCGACTCGACTCCGCCATCGTTCTCTGTCCTGTGCACTCTCCTTCCACGCTTGACCATCTGATCCGATCTCCTCAAGGTCAAACCTAACATTGTCAAATATTATGATAGGATTTCTCCTTTCCAGGAGATCGCACCCTCACTTGTTCTACGATTTCATATTGTTCGTAGGAATACTGTGTGGATGCACCCACACACAAACAGACGCGGACGTTGCTGTTCGTGTGGCCGGAGATATGCCGAGGATCGTCAGAATTTTCACACATCTGCGGTATCCCTTGTGTACATTAGCCGCGTGTGGTTTATGGCCCCGGTGATTTGCTCGGCCGAAGTCATTATCTTCGGCTGCGATATTCACATGGTTTTAATTTCCTTGAAGGAACAGTGTCGGTTGTTTGGTTTAGTGTTTAACCTTTTGTTCCCACAATAGTCGTTTCGATGAGGAAAACCAAATTGCGGTTGGCTCAAGGGAAGGTCATGCATTTGTTTATTCCTTGGCCATACATTTATCGCCTGGGATTTTTCTGGGTGTCGGCATCTGGCGCTGCCGCGCCGGCTACTTATATTTGCCCAGCTAATGGGTCGTCAAACAATTTCTTTTCTGGGCAGTGTCCTTTGATAGCCGTGCAGGTATGAGGAATCGGTCGGGAAATTGGGGCCACGTGTCTGTGGATGCGTGCGGTCGAGGACGCCCGTATGCGTGTTCCCTTTAGCTGGGGGGAAAGGCCAATTGGGCCCACGTATCTGTGGGCACGTGGGGTTGAGGACACGGTAAGTATGTCTCCTTTGGCTGGGTGAAAGGTATTTAACCCCACAGTGGTTTATGCGGTTCGTAGGACCGAAACACACTGCTTAGTATCTGCCTCGCAGCCACTTGAATTTCAAGGGAATAACCGACCTAAGAAGTTTCGCCTTGTATGGAGGTATGGAGCTGCTAACTGGGACGATTTGCGAGATTTCTTCGCATCTTGTCCGTGGTCGGAGGTGTGCTTTGGAGACTCTGATGTGAATGCATGCGCGGAGTCGGTCATAGGGATTCTTCTTTTTAGGATGGAGATCTACATTCCGCATTTCATCAAACGAAGTTCATCTGAAAAGCTTTGGTTTGATAAAAAATGCGAACAGATTTCAGCGGCAAAAATAGAGCTTTTAAACAGTGGCGCTCCAATCCCACCAATGTTAACAGAACGAATTTTACAGGAATCAGAAACGCGTGCAACCAGGCGATTGATAGAGTGAAGAAGGCTTACAACGACAGGGTGACCAATCCACTCTTTCAGTGTCCGACTGATTAGCGCTCCTTCTGGTCAAAGGAAATGGCTGTCAGCGGTAACTTCGCTTCCTCCTCTTTTCCTCCGTTGATGACGCGCCGCGGGAAGTTCGTCACAAATTCAAAAGATAAAGCTGTTGACGTCCGGCGCCGTGCTTCCTCGGAATGAGGGAAGAGCGGGGACCTTTTGTTTTTCTTTTAGTTATTTTTCCTTTTATTTATTATTCCGCTCTGATAGAAAGTACGTTTGAGCGGAAATTTGTTGCAATTGATAATTAATTAATTAAGAAAAAAACTAATTCCGTCTCCTTAATATTGTTTATTTTGTGTATCATCTTCTTCACCCAAGGAAAACTTATTCTCAACTCAAAACATAAATTTACTTGAGACTGTAAGCAATTCAACTAACTCTGTTCTCTAACTCAACTCCAAACTCAAACTGATTTTACAAATGCATTTTTTCTCTACTTATAGAACATTGTGTTCTAATTTACTGGAAATTATAACATGAACAAAACACAAAATTTATCAAAGGCTCTGTGACTATTAAATTGAATAAAATTTGAACGAAAATCAAAGTTACTATGTTTTGAATGAATAAAAAGGTGCAGGTTATTAAATGTGCTGTAACTGGCAATATTGTGAATGTTTATGAATGGTATGTATTAAGTGAGAATGTAATATATGTTAAAGGAAGTTTTGAAGGATGTGTAAGGAGATTTAGTGTTAAATTTAATAAAGGGTAGTATTCTGGAATACAACAAAGCTAATGTGTTCGCGAATTCAAATTTCGATGCCGGTCTCTTGGAGCCACTTGTGATCGCGTGGGTACGGTCTTCGATGCGGGATGTGAGGTTCCGCTCGCATACTATTCAACGCATTCTGAGTGGGCTGAACTGTAGGAAGGCAGTAAGCCCGGACGGAATACCAGCAATAGTCCTTAAGGACTGTGCTCCAGAACTATCGCCGGTTCTGGGCAGACTCTTTCGCTTATCTTATGATCGGAGGAGTTTTCCTGCCTGCTGGAAAGTCGCTCGAGTTGAGCCAGTCCCAAAGAGGGGAAAAAGGTGTCTCCCACAAAATTACCGTCCGATAGCATTACTGTCTATGTTATCTAAGGTAATGGAAAATGTCATTAATGCCGAGTTAATTAAGTATTTGGAGTGCAACGGATTTCTGAATAATCGTCAATACGGATTCAGTGGCATGCGGTCCACGGGAGACCTTTTGACCTTTATAATCGATATATGCACATCGGCTTTTGAAGGGCATGGCGAGTCGAGAGCAGTCGCATTGAATATCTCCAAGATTTTTGATCGCTTCTGACCCGGGAATTGCTGAGCAAACTTCGTTCATATGGATTTTCCCAGCAACTTTGCAACTGGACAAACAGTTTCCTCGAAAATCTATCGATCCGGGTTGTTGTGGACGGCGAGTCTTCGGATCTATATCCTTTTAATTCCGGGGTGCCTCAGGGTTCTATTTTGGCTCCAACCTTGTTTTTGTTTCACATAAATGATTTGTTGGAGTCGACGGATAACAGGGTGTTTAGTTTCGCGGATGATAGTACGCTTGTTTCCTCTTTTTCGAGTGATCGACCTATCATCGGTGTGCATCAACGCCGGACCAGCTGAGCTGTAGCCAGATCGACTCTCTGAATCGGAATCTGGATAAGGTCCTACAGTGGGGAAAGGCCAATCTTGTCGACTTCAATGCAGCGAAAACACAATATACAACATTCACAAATAAAAGTGGATCATCGATTCCACAGTTGATGATGAATGGCGAGGCCCTCGAATCTGGGGAAAGCATGAAATTGCTCGGCGCCACGGTCTGCGGGAATGTATCATGGCATAAACACGTGTCGAACATCGCCAGGCCAGCCTCTGGGAAACTGAGTTATGTTTTTAGAGCCAAGAAATATTTTACTCCGACTCAACTTCTTCTCGTGTATAAATCCCAAATTAGAGCCGCGCTCGAATATTGCTCAAGTTTGCAACTCTGCTCCTAAACATACCCTCGACCTACGAAAACAACGTAAAACGGCAAGAGTTTGTCCATCGCAATGGTGTCCTTTTTCACCAGGACAACGCTTGGCCAAATACATCTTTGGTCACTCGCCAAAAATTGTTGGAGCTTGGTTGATGTTACATCCACCATATAGCCCAGATTATCATTTATTTGGATATTTGCAAAACTCTTTGGATGGTAAAACTTTCAATGATGATCACGCTGTGAAATCGCACTTGATTCAGTCCTTTTCCGATAAAGATCAGAAGTTCTACGAACGTGGATTTATGAAGTTGCCAGATAGATGGCAAAAGGTCATCGAACAAAATGGAAAATATATCATTGAATAAAGTTTATTCGTTGTATTAACAAAAAGGTGTTTTATTTAGCTGAAATAATTGACAATTACTTATTATAGTTGCCAGCCTTATAATTCCCTGTTGAAAGTAATGCATGTCGACATATGACCAACTTAGAAACCATGTAAATGACGAATTTCAAGTAATATTATATGGTGACCCGAAATTCTTGGCGCAATTCTAATTGAGTGACAAAGAGTTAATGACCCGAATACAAGCTATAAAGCGTTAAGAGCATTGCTACCATAAGTACGCAATTTTTAAATCGTAAAATGTTGATCTACGAGAAGAATAAAAGCCAAAGCACTTTAGCAAAATTTATCTAAAATATCTTAGTAGATACTTGATTCCACATATAATTAATTAGGTGATAAAGCATCTGAAAGTGGGACGTTTTATCGACCCTCACTCCTACACCGGTGCTCAGTTCAAATATCCTTAATGCGTTCCCGCAATCAATACTCGGTTGTTACTTTTAAATTGACTGCCACCTATTCAAATCACGAGTATTTTAAAACGCGAATAAATTCTCTACTTTACAATGAAACTCTCTAATATTTGCTTAATATTTTTATGAGCATAAATTACCAGTGTCAGTGTCATAAATTGTGTCCAAAGTTTCGTGTCAAATTAGACACCTTTCTATTTTGTTTTAGTGTTCGGCGGTCGGTAGAACCCAATTAAATGGTCCCAATCAACGCAAATTGCCTCCCACTTCTCATCTGAAATATTCCTGATGGAGCATATCTTCAAAGTAGCTCTAGATCTTAATTGATTCTTAGAAACAGCTATGAACCAAAGCGATGTAGAAATAGTGAAGTGGGTGCGAAATTCTTGCTATAAAAACCCTTTCCCCGAATGGAGCTCATGGCCAATTAAGAGTCGGAAATATTTTGGAAGGAGCCAACGCACCACACAATTAGTCTTGTGGGTTCTCAAAGTGAGCGCTTAGCTTACGCACATGGATGACGTCTTGTGGACCACAATTCAATTTAGATTAGAGATGACTATAGGTCGGTATTTCTTATTTCTAGCGTTTTGTGTTCGCTGTGTTTTTTTTTTTCTGTTTTACTTAAACGCTGGAGGTTTTGGTGTAGTTATTCTCGGATGCGCCTCATTTCAGAATGTTCGCTAAATCTGCGATGGATTCGTCTAATAAGTCAAGAGATAAGTCATCATAAGTGGGCCGCAAGGCTGCCGGACGGACAATCCATTAGAGAGGAATTTGCAACAAGCTTTGCCTCAATGCGGAAAGATTAAAAACTTTTTTCTTGGGTTGATGCACTATATTATTTTTTGGGATGATTTTAGTCTTAGAATTTGTTAGATCGAGTGTATTTATGAAAGACAATGTCACCCATTTGAATCCATGTGGATTATTTAGTAGTTGATTAAGCATATATCTAAGTCTTTTCTCTATACAACGTTGAGCACTCAAAATATACGGTACCCAGCCACTGGGAGGGATATTGCATCCTACTACATGGCCCCCGATCAATAAAACAAGGCTGATCACCATTCAAAGCTTTTATTAAGGACCGGTCGAATAGGTGAGAGGCTGGTCTTCAATTCTGCCCCTCCTTCATTTTTTTATATATTATTAGCTGACCCGGCGAACTCCGTACCGTCTAACAATCAATGAATGTTGTGTTAACTTTTAGCTAAACTTAATTTAGGATTTTATTAACGTAATACAATTAATACAAAAAACTTCATAAGTTCAATAGTTTATTAGATTAATATCATCATCATCATCGGCACTACAACCGGGATCCGGGCTTGCCCTTATTTAGCAAGTCTCTCCACTGGTATCCGGTCCCTATCCGAGACTTGTTAAATTGTCCATAATAATTTGTTTTTCCGGGCAAGGTTATTGACCTTGCGCCATAGGTTAATATATATAATTATTATTATTATTTATTGGCCTGTAGGAACCCGGAAGTTCATGACCTCACCGATTCGGCTCCGCCATTGTTCCCTGACCTCGAGGTCCAATCTAACATTGTCCTCCCATCTCCGTCGCGCCCGTCCTGTCGGTCTCTTCCCCGTTAGTTTACCGTCAAGAATTCTATGTACGGTCCTATCATCGCCCATTCGCGCTGCGTGTCCGGCCCATCTTAATCTTCGCGACTTGATTACTCTCACTATTGTAGGTTTGCGGTATAGCTCTTCCACTTCGTGGTTGTGGAGTTTCCTCCATTGTCCTGACTCGTCATATTTACCGTCAAATATACCCATTAAAACTTTATTCTCGAATACGTGGAATTTGTTCTCTTTCCGTTTTGTGGGAGCCCATGTTTCGTATCCGTATAGAGCAATCGGCATGATTATGGTTCTATAGACACGGAGCTTTATATTACGTTATAGCAGTTTGGATCTCAGCAGCTTACTGAGTGCATGCGAATTAGCGTTGCCGGAATGCAGCCTTTTGTTAGTTTCCTTTGACATTTCGTTACTGGCCGTGAGTATCGTTCCCAGATATTTAAATTCTTTGACATTTTCAAATATCTTGCCCCTGACGTTTATATGTGTTCTCTGAGGTCCACCTGCTCTCGCCGTAATCATGTATTTTGTTTTGTCTTCATTTATTTCTAGACCCACCTCTTCTGCCGCTTGCATGATGATTTCACAGTTTTTACTTACAGTTTCGAGATTATTGCCCAGAACGGCGATCTCATCCGCATACGCGAGCACTTGTGTGACCCCGTTCAGGGATGACCCGGCCGTGTTGTCGTCTTGTACCTTTCTGATAACATACTCGGGGACAAGGTTAAAAAGACATGGTGAGAGGCCATCCCCCTGTTTAAGTGTGTCCCGGATTTCAAACGGTTCTGAGAGGCGGTTTTCTATTCTAACTCGCCCTTTGTTTTCGTTCATGCAGATTTGAATGAGGGCGGCATATTTTTACGGGATCCTCAGCTCAACCACAATATGGTAGAGTCTTTGCCTTGCGACTGAGTCGTAGGCTTTTTTGAAGTCCACGAACAGTTGGCGAACCGTCTCTCCGTATTCCCACTTCGTTTCCAGCAGTTGCCTTATTGTGAACATCTGGTCGCTTGTTGACCGGTTCCGACGGAATCCGCATTGGTAGTCTCCCAATATTTCTTCTGCGTACGGTGTGATTCTTGCCAGTATGACATTTGTTAATATTTCGTATGTAGTTGGGAGCAATGATATTCCTCTGTAATTTTCGCAGTCAGATCTGTCGCGTTTTTTGAAATTGGGGATGACCATTGAAGTTTTCCATTCTTCCGGAATGACTTCCTTGTCCCATATTGTTTTAATGAGTTGGTGGATCTTTCGAGCGGTTGCCTCTCCTCCATGCTTCACAAGCTCTGCCAGTATGCAATCGACTCCGGGAGCCTTATTGTTTTTCAGTCGATTTATCGTGTCGACAACTTCGTCGAAAGAGGGCTCTGGGATCTGAAGCTCGGCTGTATGTACGTCTGGTTCGTTTATTTGTGGTTGATGGGTGCGCACATTGAGCAGGTTTTCAAATTACTGCTTCGATCTTGTCACGATATTTTTTGTTTCTGTGACCAGACCTGATATTCTTTGCTCTGGCATTTTCTAGGATTTTTCTCATTGTCTCATTGTCTCTTTCCGAATTGTCGCGTATCTTTATGCGTTGACGTCATCATATGCTTCTACGTGGATCATTCTGATGCGTTTACGTTCTTCGATCTTTGCCCTGCACTCATCGTTAAACCAAGGTTTGGACTTAATTGTTTTTTTAAATCCTAATAGCTCTTGGGCTGTTTGTTTGACTGTCCATGTGGGTTTGCTGCGAGCCGACTTCTAATTTTTCCCATCACTAGAAGGTGATCGGAGTCGAAATCTGCCCCTCTATATGATCTTACGTCAAGGATATTCGAGTGGTGTCTTTTGTCTATGAGGAAGTGTTCTATTTGGTTACGCGTTACGCCGTCGGGTGATATCCATGTGGCTTTATCGATTTGCTTGCGCTTGAACATCGTCCTTTTCACTACCAGACCTTTGGACGCTGCGAACTTGATAATTCTAATTCCATTATCATTTGAAACGTCATGTAGGCTCTCTTTACCTATAGTGGGTTGGAAGATATCTTCCTTTCCAATTTTCGCATTGAGGTCGCCGAGGAGGATTTTAACATCGAATGATGAGATCCCATCGAATACTTCCTCTAGGGTCTCGTAGAATGTGTCTTCGTTTCTTCGTCGGTAGTTTCTGTTGGGCTGTGTACGTTTATAAATACATAATTGTACCAGGGGCCCTGTATTTTTAGCACAGACATTCGGTCATTAATAAATTGCACATCTTTTACATAGGGCGTAATCTTCTTGCTTATGATGAAGTCGGTTTCGAGGTTGTGTGTGTCGGTATCTCCACACGCCAGTGTAAACCCCTTGGTTTCGATTACTTGATGTGGGAGTCGAACTTCCTGAAGCGCGACGATGTCCATTTTATATTGTTTCGCGTTTTCTACGACCGTCTGTATCGCGCGTGGTTTATATAACGTTCGAACATTCCAGGTGCCGACGCGTATATCCCGCTTTTTCTTCTTTTTGCCGGGTCGTTGTTTTCTTGATGATTTTTTCCCTTATGGTAGTGTCGGCTCAACACACCTACGCCTACCGGGTTTTTCGCGAGATTGTGTTTTGTATATTGATTATTCATTTTTAATCCCACGAGTTTTGGGGTTTCAAATAGTCCGCCACACCACAGCCCCGTTTTGATATGGTAAGGTCTGCTTACTGCTCTGATTCGATCGGGTGTCAGAGATGCGCCGTTATAATACAGCCGGCATACCCCTGGCTGCAAACCATCCAATGGGCATGGTGACGCGTAACACCCTGGATTAGGGGTGGTAGATCTTTGTGTGTTACTCCTCGCTAGCCTGTCTGACATGGGTGGCCCTACTGGAAGCATATGCTTCCGTCAGCATAGCCTGAGTGATTCATTGTAGTTTAAGCCCCCGCACCACGTCAAGGTTTCTACCAAGCGGGGGAGGTTAATATATATAAAGAAAATAAAAAGTTCAATAAAAGTATAAATATTAAGTATTTCAATGGCGTGCCAGCAAGGACCTTATGCAAGCTACGTATTTTGCTGCATGGCTTGCACTCCGGTTGAGTGAAGGACCTTTTTATATAGGACATTTTGCGTTTTCTTATCAGGCTCAAGAACAAATAGAACGGATGGTTTGCCGACGCGTGAACATGCCACATACAATTGACCATGAGAAAAACAGGCATTTTCTAGATTTATGCCACAAACACTCAAGGATTGGCCTCGTTATTTGTTAATTGTCATGGCGAAGGCAAGACGAATCGGAAATAGAATTCGTTTAAACTATATCGGTTGGGATCATCGGAATCCTCGGAATGAGAACTTTCTAATTTTTGAATTTTCCTTCGAGTGTCGTCGCATGAGTCACATTGATCATCAATTTTCTTATTACCAAACGTGTTCCATTATTTTTTGTTTTTGTATTTTGATCACACTTCTCTCGGGAGTGGCGAACCTATAGCGTCGAGTGGGCGCCCCGAGATGCCATCAAATAACTGTTGCAGTTCTTTTTGAACAGTTGCAGGTTGTAACGCTCCGGGAACACTCGCGTGGGAAGGGAGTTCCACAGCTTCCCCGCTCTGTAACGGAACGAGTTCTGATGCAGGGATGTTCGCGCCGTCGGGAGATGAACCGCAAACTGGTGCGATTCGTTGGATTGTCTTGTGGGGCGCATATAAGCCGAATTGCGTGGAACAATACCACGAATCTCCGAAGAACAGTTGGTTTCGGTTTCGAAGCATGATGACTACCCCACCAACCTTCAGTTGTAAATTGTGCGGTGGTAAACCAAGCATATCCAAGGAGTTTAAAAATTCAATTGGGTGCTTGGTGGCTTCGTCTTCGTTTGTTACACAGTCAATGGATTTGAATGAATGCAGACTACCAACGAGTTGATTCTGAATTACGAAGTTTAAGTCATCCACATCTTTGTTCTTAACTGCCTAAATTGCTCGCTCACTCCACCATTTGTTATTTTTGTGGTTAGCAATGATGTTCGGGCACACTTTGTTGATGAGCTCGTCTTTCGATGAGATAAAATTGCAAAAATTCGGAGGAAATGAAATCAATCCGCTTGATTCGTTGACAGGATCACGGCTATTACCTATAGTCGGCAATTGCTTGGAGAACTCTTCAGCAGATGGCTCGTTCAGCAATGCAATTCTCATGTTTGCTGCCAGCTGTAGTTTCTTCACATAGTGCCACAGATGTGATAATTTGTGCGTCACAAATATGATGATTTGATTTCATCGGCAGCAAGCGATCTTGGAATGACTGGCAGTGTTTGGCGGAAACCACCAGACAGTAAAATCATTGCGCCTCCAAAACATGTCGAGTCATTGCACAGATGTTTCAATGTTCGGTCAAGTGCTCCCATGTGCGCCATTTTGCATTCGTCCCAGATGATGATTTTAGATGCTACTAAAACTTTGGCCATTGTGGAGTGTTTCACGGTTGTTCGGTGGTGTGAAGGTTTAATGGAAATTTTAACGTTGAATGAGCCGTACGACATCCTTTTAAAAATGTGGCCGCTATTCCAGAAGAAGCAACTGCTACAGCAATGGCGGATCTCGCTCGAACAGTGTCAAAAATCAATGACCTAAGGAATGTCTTTCCAGTTCCATCGGGGGCATCCAGGGAAAATAAGCCACCATTTCCATCATCAATTGTTTTCATTAATGTATCATATACTTCCTTTTGTTGGGGGTTCAGCAGGGGTACATTGGTTTGAACTGATTGGTCTAATTCATGTCGATCATATTCACGTTCACGTTCCAATTATCGATTAAATGCGTCATTCATTCCACGATCTGGCGTTGGGATTCCTAACCTGACTAACAAACTAACTCACATGAGGTAACACATAGAGCAGAGCTTGGTTATCCATTTCCTCTTTCACCTCAAGATCGGGATTGAACTGACACGAATTCGAGGTAAAATGTCTTCTGCCATGTTATCCTTGTATTTGTTCCACAGGTCAAGTAGATTAGATGGGAAGCATGTCGAAATGATGATAGCAAATAATGTGCGTATCTGACTCGGATATGTAGAAATAATTCCTTCAGCGATTGTCTTGTCCCAACGAGTATCGTTTTCAAGCAAGTTGAGGCCTTGACATGCAGCACGAAATGTTGGGCACACTATACGACTAGCAGTTCGTAGTGATTCGAATGATGTTGGTCCACGAACATTCACCAGCAACAATCGCAAATAGAAGCATTCATCATTCTTCCGATGAATTATGTAAATACGACCGGGAGCATCAGCAGAACGCACATTCGGATGACCAGGAACCAGATCGCCTTTCTTCGGACGTTGAAATTTCTTCGATGAAGCGTTCCAACTGTAATAACGTGGCACCTCCGAGTAAATCAACGTTCATGCAAACGGATCGCTTTCGCAAATCGCAAAGAAACTGGTCAATGTTGTCGCTGGAGGTGCTTCAGCACGTTGAACAACATCCTGACCATTCGCCAGATACACCGCCAAATCTACAACAGTGGGATGACGATCGTGAATAGGGAATGAGAATATACGCCAAATCGTCTCATTGCAGTTCACATATCGACCAACTTTATAGTGGGTAATTTCATCGTTGGTATTGGTGGTTTGGCAGAAGGCTAATAACCTTGCCCAGAAAAACAAATTATTAATAAGGATAAGGACCGGATACCGGTGGCGAGACTTGCTAAATAAGGCCAAGATCGGATCCCGGTTGTAGTTCCGATGATGATGATGATTATGCGCGATATGGCTGCCTTTCGTGACATATTTGCAGATGTATTTGATGGACTTCATCAAATTGTAATACTCAACATTGCAGTGTCTTGAATGTTTTGGAAAGAAGTGGCGAATATGGAACAATCCAACTGTTGTCGACGACGAAATCGTTTCCTCTCACGTTCGTAGTGATAGTTCGACCGTTATCATCGGGTGATCGACGCCGATACGGTGGATAACCATCACTGCCAGGGAACGTCTCCTCAGTCAATTTTCGTGGATAACATTTGGAACACTTGGCGTCGACCATGCACGGTGATTGGGGGTTGATGGTGCCACACGGTCCATGAATCATATTCGTAATTACAACATCATGTAGTTCTGGATCGGTTATATATACGTGGGTGGACTGAAAAGTTTCCGACCTAACAAAAATACAAGACATTTTTTCTTAAAATTAATTTTTATTTTTCTACATAGTCTCCTTGTAACTCTACACACTCCTCCGAGAGATGCTCCCATCCCCTCTAGTCCGTCCAAATAGTACTCGGCGGTTTTCTCTGCAAAATTATTGTTCAGGTTCAAGGTGATTACCTCCTTATTTGACGAAAATCTCTGTCCTCCGAGGGCAATTTTTAGATTAGGGAAGTCGCTTAGATCTGGTGAGTAAGGGGGGGATAGTCATGCAGTTCAAACCGTAGATCGTGGATTTTCGCCATGGCAACCTCTGAGGTGTGAGACGGCGCGTTGGTGTAACAGGATTTTCCTTCTCTGGAAATGTGGCCGTTTTCCCTCAATTTCTGCCTTGAGTTGGTCAAGTAATGATGGGTAGTATGCTCCTGTAATGGTTTTTCCTTTGTGAAGATAGTCGATTAAGATAACTCCAGGACTATCCAAAAAAAAAAAAACAGCCGCCATCACTTTCCCCGCCGAAAAAACCGGTTTTCCTTTTTTTGGAGCCGATTCCCCCTTTGCAGTTCACTGTTTTGACTGTATTTTTTTTTTCGGGCGTATAATGGTGTATTCAAGTTACATCAACAGTATTTAATCGGCGACAAAACTCGGATTTGTTGCCCATAAACTGCGCTAGCAGAGCGTTGGAAATATTCATTCGAACACGTTTTTGGTCTAACATGAGCAAACGCGGCACCCAACGCGCGGATAGCTTTCTCATGCCTAATTCTTGATTAAATATGTGACAAACACGTTCTTTGGACATTGGCGTACGTCTAGCACCATTTAGTGAACTTTAACGATGTTATCGTCAGATGTTGCAGTTTTTCGACGTCCCATTGGACGTGCCATTCATCAGCGACCGAATTTTTTGCTTGAAGACACGTGCGGTGATGTCGTGCCGATCACTCGATGTTTGTCCGGGAAGCAGCATTTGAACAATTTCTATCCATTTCGGATTACACATAAAGGTAATGAATAGATCTGACCGTAATTACCACCACATGTCATTGTATCTTGCGCATATTCATACATATGACGCAGGCTACCTATGTACGTCACCAGTTAAATAGTCAATCGACCAACATTAGCTGCACCTCCTTCGGTTCTGATTGCATCGCGTAAATCGATATACTCCTCCGAATGCAGTTTAACTTGGTTCAACCTAATGAAAGTTAGGCGCTCCGTTTCGAACCTTAGCGAAGTTCTTGTCGGTTGTTGCAGTTTTTGGACGACCCGAAAGTTCATCGTATCCCAAGCTCTCTCGGCCACGTTTAAAATCAGCTGCCCAAAATTTCAAGGTGGTAAATGACGGTGCAGAGTCCTCATACACAGAGTCCAACTCATCTTTGATTTCCTTAGGCGTATTGCCTTTCAAAAACAAAAATTTAATGACAGCTAGATACTCAATTTTGTCCATTTTCACAAAAACACACATCGACTCACTCAAACGACTGAAATGTTGGTGAGTAACTTCACCAGAATCGGTCCAATTCGTGAAAGTAATTGCAGTAATGTGATTAATCACATCTTTGGATACGTTTAATCGTGCCTGTATTTTCAAATTCTTGCAACCCCAGTGTTAAAGGCAAATGAAAATGCGTTGTTCGATAAGCCAACTCGACCCAGCCGAAGTAGATTGAACCCATGTCGCGGAATAGTTATTTATTTGTATTATTTATATATTTATTTCTTAATCCGAAATACACAAATGGATCTCCGAGTGCGCCCAAAAAAGATCGGACAGTTAAAATATACACGCGAGTGAAGTGCAATGCGGGAAAATTGCCTACGCCTTCTTTCCTGTTCTTGTTTTTCCTCTTTTCACACTTCTGTTGCGTCCCTCGAGCATAGATACTCTCGATTGATTTATAAATTGAAGTGGGTTTTTGGTGTTTGAGTGACGTAATATTCGACAGCTACCCATTCAAAATGGCTGTAATTTTGGCGAGTAACTGTCCAAAGATGCAGAACTACATTCACTAGCTTCTATTGACGAGTGCTGCTATCTTCACGTTGAGGTCGGAAACTTTTCAGCCCACCCATGTGATTGTAAATGCCGCATGTTCCTTTTTTCCAGAGCTGCTTTTACATCTCTGCACAGTTCATCTCTTTTTTTTCTAAACTCGGTGATAATCTTGTCGAGCTCTTCATCAGACTTATTTTCCTTAATGGCCAGGTCTTTGTATTTGTTCCCTGCTCAAGAGTAGTGAGCATCACTGGGATACCAATTTTCAGCATTTTTACTTATTTCACGCTCATCGTTCGCCTCTGATTTGTGCCTTTTAGCGGTCAAATTCGGTTGAAGGTTGAACCTCCTCCTTGTCTTTTTAGTTATGGCCTGACCTTCAATGGTCAGTGCGTCAGTTTTGATTTTAAATTGTTGTTTGTTTGATGACACACGTGGCCGAACCATTAAATATTTGTTTATTTAACACGTGCACTCCCACACTCTTTAATACACTCACGCGGTTTTTATTTCTTTTGTGATTAACATGTTTTTAAGAGTACTTTTCGCGCCAGTGAAACACGTAATTTTGTTCGTTTAAGATTTAACTACAAACACTCACAAGTTGAGCCCGCCAAAAACTAGCACCTTTGTTTTATCGTTGAGAGATAATGTTGGGTTTTGTGCCTGAAAAAGAACATTTGCGGCACGCACTGCTTTTCTTATTTCATCAAAAGAAAAAGCCTGTTAAAAGTCATCGTTTGCTGGTAGAAACATATGGGGAACACGCCCCATCAATCCATCAATTAGAACATGTGAGACATGGTTTCAACAATTTCAAAGTGGTGATTTCAATGTAAAAGGCAGTGAGCGCTCTGGCAGACCACAAAAATGTGAAGACGAGCAATTGCAGGAGTTATTGGATGATGACCCAACTCAAATTCAACGGCAATTAGTAGAAGCTTTACATGTGTCACAAGAAATAATGAGCAGACGTTTACGAGCAATGCAGAAGATCAATACCAGGTGTTTATATACCTTTTATCCGCACCACACACTTTGCACACCACACACACACTTTATGTGAATTGAAACCCACTTTGTTTTATTTCAGCGATCACCTATAACCAACTGTCATTGGGTTTAATAATTTTATTTAACATACACTTTCATTGGTTTCAGTAATTTTATTTAAGATACACTGTCATTGCTTTTAATAAGTTCGTTTAAGGTAAATCGACATAGGTTTTAATAATTTTATTTACAATACACTGTCATTGCTTTTAATAAGTTCGTTTAAAGTAAAACCGACATTGGTTTTAATAATTTTATTTAAAGTACACTGTCGTTGCTTTTAATGAGTTCGTCTAAAGTGAACCGACATAGGTTTTAATCATTTTAATTAACATACACTGTCATTACTTTTACGCGCTGCGAACACTACACCAAAAACTCCTTTCTCGATGACTGGTTTGGTCGATAGTCTAGAACCCACCTCCTTGAAGATTTTTAACCAGCTCTCTGTCTGACCGTGTCGGCCAACATCTTGAAAACCAGCCACCTCTAGTGGTTTTCTCATTTTTTCCTTTGGATGGAAATCTATTGTTTCCTTCGGCAGAAAAAAGGATCTTTCCCTTTTCCCGCCTGATCCATTTTTCGGTAGATCAAACACAAAAGAAAAATCAATAGTGCATCGTGTCAATGCACATTTCTGATTCCCGTTTTTGTGTGTTGTTATGGTTTAGGCGAACGTGCAGTTCATTTTACGGTGCCTTTTGTTTTCTTTAGCCGAATTGGCAAGGGTCTCTTCTGTGGGGAATCGATAGGAAATACAAAGAGGAAAAACTATAGTGAATCGTGCTAATGCACCTTTGTGATTCTCTATGTTGTTATTGGTTAGGCGAACGTGCAGTTCATTTTATGGTGCCTGTTATTTGTTCTAGGCGAATGGGCAAGGATGTTTCTTGTGAGAAATGGTTTGGGTAAACAAACCTTTGAAGGATCATAAAATTGCAGACGTGCAATTTATGATTCTCAACAACATAACTTGAAAGTTGGTCATCTGGTTCCACAGATTTGGATCCAGGGGGTTCTGCGTGTTGAATATATGGTTCGTTCTTTCACGTCTTGGATTCAACTTAAACTCGATATGGCTAAATTGAACGTGTAGTTCAATTTGTTTGATATTAAATTGATATCGCGACATTTACTGTATGCGCGATTAATGATGGAGCTTAGTTCCAAAGAGGTAGGTTTTATGGGATGGGTGGTTGTGGCCGTAACACAGGTGTATGCATACGTTTTTTTCTGGTTAAGCACACAGCAAATCTAGTGAAAGACACCTTGAAATCGTTTGGATGGGACATCCGCACCCGCCGTATTCCCAAGACTTGGCGCCATCTGACTATCACCTCTTCGCATCAGTAGGGCACGCGTTCGCAGAGCAGCACATCAGTGATTTCGAGGAAGTTAGAAAATGGCTCGACGAATGGTTTGGCACGAAAGACAAGCAGTTTTTCCGGCGTGCTGTTCATAAATTACCTGAGAGATGGGTGAAATCTGTAGAAGCCGATGGCCAATATTTTGAATAAAAAAAAATTCCCTAGAAAATTACGTATTTTCTTACCAAAGAAACCGGAAAAAACGCACGCATACGCCCAGTACAACATCATCATCATCGGCACTACAACCGGGATCGTGTGGTGGTATGGAGGTAGATGTGCCGGCACGGGCACGAGTTCACCACTACACCACTGATAGTTCCAAAAATCGATCACCAAAGGAAAAATAAAACACTCTGTTTGTAAACAATAAATTTGTTTGTGGTCTTTGCCGTTGACTGAAAACAATGGCAAATCCGAATGTGTTTGAAACTGAAAGTAATTATCTCAATCGGTTGGATCGAGCAACTCTTCGTTCGATCGTAGTCCCTCAGTTCTTGGACACTCTGGGGTTTCTTGATGTTGCTCGACTCACGAGGAAAAAGCTATTACGTCGCTAACCAAAGGACCGACCATTAATAACAACCACAAGAGTAAGAAACAAACACTGATCGAATATTAATTAATGTTTGGTTTATTATTTACGTTACACACGACAAAGTAGAAAAAGGTTTGCAATGACAGCTCGAATTTTAATATTATTGAAATGTCAACTGTTTGCTGACATTTGTTTGTCATGGCGGCATTTCAGTAATGCCTGCGCCAGTGTTGCCATTGTGTGCTGCTCCGCCCCCACCACTGTTTTTGTTTGTAATTCATTTTAATAGAACGGTATCTGTAACGCAATCGTGAGGAAAAAATCATTGAACAGGTACAGGTGGATATTGCAATTAGTTAAAATAAGATTTTATCAAATGATATAGGAACTACACTAGTTACACATGAATATGACTTTTTGAATATTGGTCCAAAGGCAGGTTTTAACTAGGTGATGTATTTTTGGATACAGTCTCAACATTTCACATAGCTATGGAACATTGTTACTTTCGCACTTTATAATTTGATTAGTATATTGCAACGTTAATGTGTATTAAACAAAAGGTGTATTAAACCGCGAATGTAAATATTGCATATTATTCCGAAACGAGCTTTCTCGACTACTCTCGACTGTGGATAAAATTCGACTCCAACTCCTATGGTGGTTAATTTGCGACTCGTGCACACTCGCCAGTGGATGAAACTCGACTCGTGCAGATTCCTTCCTTGGTTAGGGGCGGGTTTTGGTTTTCGAGAGAAACGTGAAGTTTCTCTCTGTGTCGACCAATGGGAGAGGATCTCACTGCGTTGATCTTGGCGGGATTATATCGCTTGTCCATGTTACCAGGTCACGGGCAAATGCAAACGAGAAAATAGGAAATGAGACAACGGGCATCATTCGTGGTGTGCATGCAGCTGCGCAAATAGTCTGCATGCCATTAGAGCAACTTGTGCCACCAGCAAATAAGATACTTGCACATTGATGATTGTGCACGGTATCGATGCCGGTGGAAAGGATCGAATTCTTAGTGTGCGTGTTTACATGCTAGAGAATTCGATTCTTGGCGGCTAGACGCGAGATGCGTGAACTGCTTTTGTCGGTTGGACAAAGGGCGCCGAGAATGTGGGTAAGCCAGGAAAGTCTGCTGCGCACGTGTGTGGCAGGGTACACTGGCTGGCAAGGGCGCCTAAATGATGATACTTGTATGATGCGTTAAAGGCATGAAATGATGAATTCTTTTCAGGGAATTTGGTATGATGTCTTTGGGTGGGGGAATGTGTGCGGCCGAAGTCCTGGCACCGACATGGGCGCAGAGTTCTACTCCGTACCCACAACTTCCACTAAATGTTCCACAGTCCTCTCCCGAAAATTGTTCAGCAAAAACACTGCACGTCGCACAAGCAAAACACTCGATTGTTGGTCGTTGATGTTTCTTTATTTTAATGTAACAAATTTATAAGAAGCAACCGGAGGAGGCAACTATTATTTAATTGTTCTGTATGGGACACTACACTAACCGAATACATTTTTGTGGCACGCGACTCTTGACTCGACAGTGTAAAAAGTATGAACACAACTCCGGGGCGTGTGCACTCCGATGCACACGCCAAAAGGGGTGGACGACGACCGCTCTGGTTAATGGTTGGAATAAGACTCGTCTGCGGATGGAAAAGGACTCCTCGAGGATAGAACTCTGACTTGAATTCCACCATCGGTTAGGGTTAAAAAACGGAAGAGAGAGAGAAAATTTTTCTCTTAAGGGTGTGGCCACCAAGGAAACGCGATCTCTTGATGCAGTGGTGTGTATGTGTGAACGTACACATCACCGGGTTTATCAATGCATTCCAGCTAGGATAAACAAAGCCTACAGTGAGGGAAAAAGAACAAAGGAGAAGCGACCTAATGCATCGGTCTGCGATTAGGGTGAGCTAAATAAATAAGCTGGAACTCATTAAATGGGAATTGCATTTGGGATACCACAAACGATGTGGATTGTTTATGGTATCGCCAGAAAACCTTTGAAGGACAGCGTTCTTTTGTTTGCACATTGCGTGCTAAGGAAATTAGTTTCAGCGTCTATTGCGCTAATTATATGCAGCTGCTTGGGTTGTTTATTGTTGGGAGAAAAGGTCGCCAGCCAATGCGTATGAAAAGGGATTTGTTGTACACATGATGAAGGTGGGAATAGGCGACGCAATGATCATTATCCCTGCTTGGGATGGTTACTTGATATGCGAACTGAACTGTTTTCTTTTCAGGGATATGCTGTTTGGAACAGAATTCTTAAGAGGAATTTTGAATTCAAATAAATGAATGCAGGTAAGAATTCTCTTCCAGGAACTTTTAGGTAGATACATTTGGTGGATTTTGTTGCGGGAAGCATTTACAGGTGCTTAATGCGATTGTATTAGCAGAAAGTTGATACAGACTGGGTTGTAGGGATGGGGGTTCTTTAGGTAAGTAGTCAGTCGGGTTTGGCGGAATCGCTACAAATGTTTGCAGGTTGGCGAATGGAGTTGGGGTTAGGAATTGTGCTTGGAATTGTGGGTGGTTGCTTGCGTAGCTTTAAGGAACCCCCACAATCCGGTCTTGGCCTATTTTCGCAAGTCTCTTCACCGGTATCCGGTCCTCGTCCAAGACTTGTTAAATTGTCTATAATAATTGTTTTTCCGGGTGTTGGGGTTATATTTTTATTTAGTTTTGGTTTACCCTTACCTTTTAGGGTGGACGCCTGTTTCAGATGGAGGTGTGAGGGCGGCGTAATGGGTGTGCCCGGCCTCTTTAGTGGGAGTCTCCCCGATGAGACG
The DNA here is from genome assembly GCA_963931805.1 of Microdon myrmicae. Taxonomy (NCBI): domain Eukaryota; kingdom Metazoa; phylum Arthropoda; class Insecta; order Diptera; family Syrphidae; genus Microdon; species Microdon myrmicae. The sequence continues at coordinate 38,136,054 of OZ007496.1, forward strand.
ACCAGACGTCTTCTGCCTACTGGTCCCGTGGATCCTGCGGGCCCTTAATAGCCGAGCTGCCTTATAGATTCTCCGTGGGATGGAGTCCGGCTCTTTTGGCCCGTGGTGTTGAGAGTCTTGATCATTGAGGTTGACCAAATCACAGTTCTCACCGTTGATGTGGTGAGGCTACCCGCCACAGATGGATGATTAAAGGAAACGCTTTATGTTTTACTTGAGTTTTATTTCAAATGCCTTTATTCTTCCTTTATGTCTTTGGCCGTAGTTCGGCCCTCGGGATTTGCTGATCGGCTTCTAGATTTCGACTGATCATGAAATAAAAATGTGCCGCGCTTTTATATTCTGTGATGACAGAGATTGCATGAAATTTTATTTGAAAATTCCAAGAAGCACAAACGAGATTTTGTGTATTTCGATTGGAATAGGATTCTGGGCAGTGTATAGGAATTTACTTGAATAAAGTAGAAATCATGAAATGCATTTAGAATTAGGCATTTCATAATTTGAATGGTTATAGGGAATTGAATCAATGCACGACAAATGGATTTTTGTTTAAATTTATCGTGCTTATGATTCAATTCGATTGGGATGTAAGGTACTTGGAAATTAAATCAATATGCGACAAATTAACTTTTGGTTTAACTTGTCGCTCATATGGTTCACTATGGAAGTTGGATTGGGGTTATAGGTAATTGGAAAAGGGTAGTGATTTAGGGTCGCTACACGGGCAAGGTTATTAGCCTTGCGCCAACCTATCTCAGGATGCACCCAGCACAACGTCTGCACTTTATTGTGATTTCCTCTGTGAGGAGGACACACATGCCCACACCCACGCGTGTATGCGAACAACACTTTGAATATTTTTTTGTTGACGAGCAACGATCGATGTGGATCGTTCAACGACAACGACTTTTCAGGTACTGACCGCTTTCGCCAGATTTAGCCTCACGTGACTTGTTTTGTTTTGTTTCGATTGAAGACATCTGTTAATGATCCGGCACAGGACTAAATGTTACTGCTGTTCCAGTTAATGACGGACGGCTGGCCCCCAGCGTGTCCATAAACGCCTTAACTGTTATTTGGTGGCACCTCGGGGTGGCGTGTCGGCGGCATAGTTATAGTTCGCCTCTCCTGAACTTTTTTATTTAAAAAAAAAAAAAAAAAAAAAAAAAAAAAAAAAAAAAAAAAAATAAATAAATAAATATATATATATATATATATATATATATATATATATATATATATATATGTATATATATATATATATATTAATAATATAATAATAATAATATAATAATAAAATAATAATAATAATAATAAAAAAAATGTATTATAATAATAATAAAAAATCCCAGCGCCACCCGGTCAAAAGAATACTTTTAAATTTTTTTTTTTTTTTACATTTCTGTATTTATTGACCATAAATGATTTGTTACAATAAGTAATACAGATAACTTATAATTATCTTAGCTTTAATCGTTTACACATACTTGCTAGTACATTTTTCAAACATTATTATAAAGTTATATATTTCATGGGTGGACAAGATAGGAGTAGGTGGAGCTTCCTGGAAAAGGTCAGAAAACCAGGATATAATTATTTACTTAACCTATAACTAATTTGCTTAACTTAACTTAACTTAGCTTAGCCTAGCTTATCTAATTATTAAATCTATTATTATTACAATAAGTTAGAATAGGGTGGGGCGGGAGGTATAGTGGTTGATGGGTGGAATTTGGGTTAGGGTGGGTACTATGAGTCGGGGATATGGGTTGGGGGAACACTTTCCGATTGGTCGTTGAAACGCAAGATATTAGAGAAGGGTTGTATATTACAATATTTAAACTGATGAGGTGAGAGTTCAGTATTGTGGTATACGATCTCATTGGAGTTGTTGACCAACCTGCCAGAGGTGAAGAGGGTTCTGGTGTGGAGACAGTTCGGGTAGGCAGTTCGGTTGTCTGACGGAGTCGATGTGAGCGCATTTATTATCGGATTGGGATTATTGGGAAGATTTTCGATAAATTTGATGGACAGCTCGAGGAAGCGTCGATCTATACGTTCAATATTAGCGGCATAGTAGAGCGAACTACTGTTGTAATATTTGTGGGAGTTAGGATGTCGGTTGAGGCCAGTGATAAGTCTGAAGCATTTCCTTTCGAAAATGCGTAGCTTCTCCATTTGGGCGGGTGTGATATGGTACCATATCGGGCATGCATATGTGAGAGTGGGTAATACTTTTAAAGAAATCCGATAAATGCATAGAAACGCTTTCCCGTTAAACCCACACGAAGAGGAATAAGCCTCAAGCACCCCTTACCAATGATGGGGGAAGGTGCCCTGAGGTGTCTGTAAAACACCTCGGTTATTTTTTTATACAGAAAGTAAAAAAGCATTATAATTATATTTGCTGTCGAGGCCTTACTCTTTTCATCATTACTTTTCCCACATTGCTATGGAACAATAGTTAGAGTAGTTGAACATTATTTAATGATGCGCCGGTTCAATTGCTCTCCACGCTTTTAAAGCACTTAAACCATGGTTCTTCCCAGTAAAATCGTTGCAATTTGGGAAACCTGCAATTAATTTCAAAAGACAACTCATTTTCTTTATAGCATTGCTATTCATTGTAACTATTTATCATATGCCGACTAGCGTTCACAAAATTGTGACATAATTTATTATACAACCAAAATTACCACAGTTTAATTAATTCGTCCCCTATGTGTGTTCGACCAAGTGTAAAGTGGTCATGTCTTGTGTTTTGTCTTTTGATCCTCTCCGACTGATTGTCAGGTTCGCATTTATGTCAAATATTAGCTATAAAAATGCTCCCACTGTCGTGCGGCTACTACACGGCCAAATCCCCGATCGAACAAGATAAAATCGAAAATACAAGATGGATCTCTTTAGAGATCACCCCCGGGTGATCACCGGTGAAACACAGGGCGTACCCAACACTCAGAAGCTGGCAAAATGCCAGAGCAAGAATTCTTCTTGTCGACATGTGTGTACGACTCCATTTACTATGGACAATTGCAGCCGCCACGAAAGCAGGTGGCTTATGCGGCCCCAAACAACTTTAGTTCCTCTTCCTGACCACACTCCCGTATTGGTAATAAGCAGCGACAGAATCGATCGGTTGACCGCTGAATTAAATTCATAACCCGACATCGCGCACGAACGAGAGAATAAATTTGAATCCATCGCAGCGACAGATATTGAGCGGGAAGCGTGTCCCGCGGCTAGATAAGGTAATTTAAATTTATTTGAATTGCGATCGGTTTATCTATTTAGGTGGTCCGCGTGTTGGCTGGTGATTAACGGGTGTTATTGTGTGCGTAAATAATTCTGCTTATCATCGGACTGCATGTTGCACAAGGACAATTACTCGGCAATAATGTTGCAAGCGATTTTGGACCTCTTAACGGGCAGTGATGTCGCATTAGTTGTCTTTAGTGTACCCATTGTCCCCTGGGGATTTGGGTAAATCGTTGGAGATTTATTTTATTACATCCTTAGTAGTGGATATATATGAATCGGGGGCAGGCCTGAATAAGGCTGAAGTATCGAGCGTAATGCACACAAGCACTTGTGAGGCGTGTTTTGAAGTGAAGTGAATTTGAATGTGCGGCATGCGGGACGCTATTTCCAGTTGACTTGGTGGCTATTTTCCGGGCATTTTGTTGGGTTGTTGGCATTGTGCATTGGGTAGTCGTTGCACTGTAACATGACCTATATTATGTCGTCAATTGTTAATGGCTTTCAAAAGAAATGTTGTCTCTGCACTTAGAAATTGTTACACAAGTGCGTTCTGAATTGATGAGTCAATAACTCTCTGGCAGAGAGTAGTGATCGTGCGGCGATTTGTTCTATAAGTTGGTGATAGAAAATGAAACTCGAAAGGGGGAGGGTTGGCTTTTTTTTCAATTATTCGAGATCCGGACTTACTAATCGTGGTTTCCATCCGTTGGTGTAGGTGTTGATAGTTCTAATGTCCAACTGACGATTCAATGAGGAACATGATCCCTGCTGTGAAAGTTTTGCTTCTGGTGTTATTGGTGAGTTTTGAAGGACATGTCTTTCTACTCCTGTGAAATAATTTAAACACCTCACGAGTGAATTTTGTATTATTTGTCAGGCGGTACATCGGATCGGAGCAATTCGGGGAGCAACGACAAATGATGAAACGACAAGATGCGGTTCGGTACTTTGCCGACAAGTGTCAGAGATTTTTAGTAAGGTCATCCTACCTCAAGGATTCTTTTACATTGCAACAATAAAAAGCGGCGCCATGGACTTAGCAGTTAAGCAGATTTCATCTAGTAAAAATCGATTAGGTAAGTATCTGAAAATAGAATTGTTATTTCGGCACTTTTGTTGATCTGGTTTATGACACGACTGCCAGACATCAAGGGCATAGTCCCAGTCGGTAGTTTATGTGATGGGTAATTTGCTGAGGCAAAGTGTAATCGAGTTTATGATTTCAGCTGTTCGATCGCCTGACAATAAATTCATTATAAATGGCAACAACCACATTTCGGAAAGTGGAACCTATGAGTACAACGGCGATGTCTTCGAATACGATCGAGTGAATCAAATTATTTCTGCCAAGGGGCCACTTGGGAAGTCGTTTGATATTATGGTAAGCCAAAATTAAATTTACATGAGTAATTATTGCAACACTATCTTCTATCTAGCTGATAGTTCATGGCATAAATCCGGGAATCAAGTATGACTATAAAATACCCGTGCCATCCTCCAGTGTTAGCGACTCCGAGGAGTCGGAACTACAATGGAACGAATTAGGAGTCCCGGTGGACGACGTCGAAGACAACAGGATCGCAGATGGCAGTGAGAATAAATTAGTTAAAGTAAAGGATCCCAAACGAAGGAAGTTTTCATGGAAACTCCTCGGATTTGGACCATGTAACCGCTCATGTGGTACCGGAGTTCGTCAGCCGATTTTTCGGTGTATTCGAGACTCTCCAATTCGATTTTATACTCCACGCAGATGTTATTTCGCCGAGAAACCGACTTTCCATGAGGATATATATAAATGCAATCTTCAACTATGCCCGGCCTATTGGCAAACTGATGAATTCGGCGAATGTAACTGTGTTAATGGAAAAGGGCACCACAGTAGATCTGTCAAGTGTGTCCAAGAGCAGGCATCCGGAGAAATTCAACAAGTTCCATCGTCTTTGTGCCACAGTAAGAAACCCAATGACAACGAAAGCTGCGAATGCCCTAAGAAAATTCGAAGGAAGATCTACTCCAACAGAAATGACAAATCTGCACGTCTTTATTCACGACTAATTGGATCTACATCAAACGTGTATAACTCATTCAATACGACCAAAAATCTTCGTCGAGGTTTGGACAACGATCGGGATAAATCAGGTGTGTGGTTAATGTCCGACTGGAACAACAAATGTTCTACCGATTGTGGATCAGGACTGGAGCATCGATCAATATATTGCGATCGGACTCCACCGTACACGGATGTGTGCGACTTAGCTATCACTCCGGAACTTTACCGGACCTGTGATCGTGGGCACAAGTGCACCGAGGGGGTGTGGTATACGTCACCGTGGTCGAATTGTACCGGAGATTGTTTCAATTTGGTTAGAAAACGTTCTGTGCTTTGTATCATAGATGGAATTATTATAGAAGAAGAGGGTTGCAATATTGAAGAGAAACCCATAGACACAAAGAATTGCAGTTTTAAGGAGGTGGATTACTGTGGACCCAAATGGCATTACTCCGAATGGTCCGAGGTATGTATCAATCTAAACCGTCCCAATGAATAGTTCTTTCAAGCGATGTTTCTTTAGTGTTCCCGATCATGTGGAGAAGGAGTACAGCGCCGTTATGCCAAATGCCTTGAATTCAATTGGAAAGAGAATGCGCTCCAAGAATCCTACAACTGCAAATACGCCGAACGCCAACCGGTGTATGGTATTTGCAATGTCCAAAAATGCGAAGGTAGCCTAAATTCTAATCTTTTTTATGAATTATATTTCTGTAACATTTTTCTTTTTTTACCATAGAAATCGATGCAATCTGGGGCTCGGTCCAGAACGACCTGGACGTATGCGTAGATGAATTTCCTAGCTGCAAGCGGATCAATAAATCCCGACTCTGTAAGGTGGCTTACTACAAAAAGTATTGCTGTCATACATGCCGATGAATCAGGAAATATCATCCCCCTCGTCATCTAGTATGCATCCAGCGGTCGCCTGATTTAGACTTAAGCAACAAACATCTCAATTCACTTATTTATTTTTATAAAGTTTGATCCAAATATGTCGCTTGAATAAAGTGCTAATCATTTTCATAAAACCGAGGAAACAAACTCCACCGACAAATGACGAGTGACAACAAATATGCGTGAAGATAATCTAATTGCCATCTTACTGGCGGGATGAATGGGGAAGCCCATGGCGTATCATGAGTGTTGTAATAAATCATTCAACGAGCTCGCGTGCATCGCTCACCAGGTTGGATCATTGCACACGCACTGTTTGACTCGTTATCGCCCAATCGATTGTATGCCATGGAACTTGGGTATGAAGATGCTTGCGATAAGCAACATTACTAGGCGGGTACTGAATTGAACGTATATATCCTCGGTGCGTCATCAAGCATCGGCAGTCTGCGATAGGATTGGGTTATGCATTCGCATAGATTTAAATGTAAGTTAACCCTAATGACCCAGAAAGCGGCCAGTCACTGCCCCGCGGAACCTAATGCATACCAGACAAATGGCAAGTAAACATCAACAATTATTTCAGAGGAGGCTTGTTGTTAGGGAAATTAGTTGACCAAACAATAGGTGATTGCTGGACCGAGACTGGCTAATATGAAGAGCGTTGGCAAGGGGGGGTAGTTCTTTATCTCATCTTACGGGCAGGGCTCTTTTTAGTTCTGTAAGGAAAATTGAATCGACTGCTTTCCTTAGGAGATAAATGCATTACGTTATGTTGTTTTTGAGGACTTTCGCCGGAGTTTGCGACAAAGAGATGCAGTGCCAAGCAATCACATTTCACTGCGGGCTTTTATTTAGGGAAAATTATGATAAGAGGGCATATTTGATAGTTTATACTTCTTAATTAATTAGTGTATTAATTTTTAATTATTGGAGCCGTTTCTTTGAAAGTATCGTATGACTTTTTATTTTGAAATGAAAAGTGTCCATTTTAATACACTCCCAATCACTAGGATGACGCCACAAATTGTGCAATTGATTTTCGCGTTTTATACCTGTTGGAAATTTTGTACCCGGAAACATATACTACCTGTGAATAGGTACGTATTTTCCCAAAAGAAAATCATACAATTAATGGGTAATTAAGAAACGACTGTTGGAACTTCCCAAGATCAAATAATAAACTACTTAAAAAGGGTATGAATGCATAGTGATAACACGGTAATATGTTCTTATATCTTTACGTTTCAAGGTTTGTTTAATTTGCCAACTTAATTAGCAAACTCCCTTTCTTATGGCGCGACTACTTCAACCGACCCCGTAACTACTGCCAATCTATTCGTTTCGTTTTTCAATAAATCCTTCACAGACATCTCCTTCGAACCCAATCCGTCTCAACCGCCAAACCCCACGGTACACTTACCTAAAAGCCCCCATTACCTCATCCCAAGATGCATACGTTTTCGCCAATGCAATCGCATTAGGCACCTGAAAATGCTTCACGCATTAAAGAGATCAAATCTATGATCTTTAAGTCCCTGTAAAGAAAGCTTACCTTTCATGCATCCTCTTTGCATACCAATCCTCTGTAAGATTTCTTTATTGGCTTCTCAGGAATTCGAAACCAATTTCGGCATCTACGTTGCCAAGCAAATCTCCCTAGACGAATTCCTGAAAACAAAAGGATTTGAATAAATACTTTGTAACCTTCATCAGGGATCATAAATATTGCGCCGTCTATTTTCCAACTTCGCCATGTGCACAATAAATTTCTTTATGTACACATTGGCCGGCGACCTTTTTCTCCCAGCAATAAAATTCTCTGACTCGCACAATGTGCAAACCAAAGCAAATACGCATTCCGCGTCTCTTGGCTTGAATTGAATTCAAAGCATAAACAATGCAAATATAGAATCCGTTTCCCACAAACGGATTTCCCTGCATATACAAATGCTAGCAAGGGATTTGTTTCGCCCACCAACCCATTAGCACCTTTCCCAATGTCTATTCGTATATTTACACAAGGGCATCATTCCTCTAAGATTTTTATGATGCCCTCGTATCATCTTTTCTTTTACCACATTTTTTCGCTGTATCGTCGTCTATTTATTTATACGCGATGCACTCCATAGACGACGATCTTTTCGATCCTTTTGTCTTTACCGCCTGTCTGCTTCGTTTACCCATTGCCCCCGAGCACATGTAAGCCACACAGATCTGAACGATTGCACACATACCACCATGATCACGATGAGCAAGTGAGCTCTGCACGAGCAAGATATCGCTGAGTCTCATTTCAACCACTAACGGTTGCACATCGCTGGTTCGCGTTTCCCCCTTAATAGAGTGAGCATGGGGTGCATACCGGAGTGCACCCCCAGAGTCGAAGTCGGACGCGGACACTTGCATACTTAATTTAACAATAGTTTGTGTAAATTTATAAACCATTTGTAAATGGCATTAACTGTCGAGTGTCTAAATTTAGCGGTTTACATCAAAATAAAAATCACCAATACAACATCTCAGTGCGTTTTAATGTGTTTTCCTACCTCCCGGAGGTACGGCGTTGTCTTTCTTTTGCCTCCCAGTCCTGTTTACTCGGCGAACAATTACTTAGTGAACAATAGTGATGATGGGGAAGAAGTGAACAGTGTGCCCATGTCCGGCATAATACTTCTTATCCCCACAGACTTGCCCGAATTCTACCTCGCCCCCTTCACCCCTCAAATTATTCAGCGTAGTTGAGGAGAAATTAAACTTACTCAAAGACGAGTTCAGCCCTGGGCCTGATGGACTCCCGGCTGTATTTTTAAAGAAATGTTCCACTTCTCTTTCCTTTTCGATATCAAAGATATTCAATCTATCCCTTTCACAGGGGATCTTCCCTAGTATTTGGAAATCCTCCTGTGGCGGTCCCGCCAAACCCCACGGCCCACTTACCTGAAAAGCCGCCATAACTGCTACCCAACTTCCTTAAGTTCGGTAATGCAATCACATTAGCACCTTTAACGCTTTACGCATTAAATAGAGCAATTTATAATCTAAAAGCTAAGAGAATACTTACCTTTCATGTATCTGTTCGCATACAAATTCCCTATAAGAATTCCTTCCTAACTTATCATAAATTCTCTGAAAGAAAATTCATGGGTTTACATATAATACAACCGTATAATCAGGGAATCTTACCCTTGAGTTGGCTTATCCCAGCCTCAACATCTGTACAATAAAAACTACCTACATACACATTGGCTGGCGACCACTTTAACCAACGATAAACAGTCCAACGCAGCTGCATGTAATTAGCACCATAGACGTTGAGACTAATTCCCTAACTCGCACCATGTGCAAACAAAAGAACGCTGTCCTTTAAAGGTTTTCTGGCGATACCATAAACAATCCACATCGGTTGTGGTGTCCCAAATGCAATTCCCATTTAATGAGTTCCAGCTTATTTATTTAGCTGACCCTAATCACAGACCGATGCATTAGGTCGCTTCTCCTTTGTTCTTTTTCCCAGCTGTAGGTTTTGTTTATCCTTGCTGAAATGCATCGATGAGCACGGTGACGTATACCAACACACATACACACCACTGGACCAAAAGATCGCATCTCCTTGGTAGCCACACCCCTAAGAGAAAAATTGTCTCTCTCTCTTCCGTTCCTTGACCCTAATCGAGGATGGAATTCAAGTCAAAGTTCTATCCTCGAGGAGTCTTATTACATCCGCCGACCACCACGGTCGACCTGCCTCCCGCTCTCCGTCGCATGGCGGAGAAGTGTGGATACAAGTCGTGTCGAGAAAGAAGTGTTTCGTCCTATATAAAATTTATAAAAATCAATTTAATATTAATAATAAGTTCTAAGTAAAGCAATAAAAAGTCGGTGATCACCTATCAATTCGTGCGTTTTTTTTTCCGAACATCTGCGGTGGACAACTTTCCTTTTTCGAACAATTCGTGGACGTTGCGGTGTGGAGTTTCGCCTGTGTTCCTCTACCAGTGCGTACTTTTCATCTTCCCGCGTTTGTGGACAATTTTGGTGCTGCGATATTCGGTGGAACATTTAGTGACGATTCGGCTTGGCGAAACCTTTTAGAACTGGTGGAGACGAGGTAGAACCCCGTGTCGTGTGCCGGCACAATGACCTCGTACCCCACACTCCTATGTCACCCCCATAAATAAAAAGGGACATAAAAACCATATAAGCAACTACCGTCCCATCGCCATGTCTCATATCTCCAAACTGTTCGAAGGAATTCTTTACAACGTGTTATCTTTCCGTTGTAAATCCACCATCGCATCCAACCAGCATGGTTTCCTTTCGGGTAGGTCGACCACAACCAATCTGATCGAGTTCTCATCCCATAGTCTCTGTGCCTTAGAGAATAGCAACGAAGTCGATGTAATCACCACCGATTTCAGCAAGGCCTTTGACAAAATCTCCCATAATCTCATCCTTTTTAAGCTGTCCTCCCTAGGTTTCGAACCCCTATTGATCAAGTGGTTATCTTCTTATCTGAAAGATCGATCCTACCGGGTAAAATTCAGATCCTCCCTGTCCAATCCTTTTTTTCCCACGTCAGGGGTTCCGCAAGGCAGCCATCTAGGTCCCCTCCTATTTATCCTTACCATCAATGATGTTGACTCCATTATTAAATACTCATCCATCTCCCTCTATGCGGACGACGCGAAACTCTACTAAACGATCATCTCTCCTCTCGACTCCTCACTTCTCCAAACGGACCTCGACAGCTTCTCAACTTGGTGCCGTAATAACTGTCTTGAACTCAACGTTGTCAAATGTCACTCCATCACCTTCTCCCGCAAACGCCCCCCTGCCCCCCCCCCACTTCGCTACTTCCCGCTAAACCAGCAGATATCATCTGTACCCTCGATACGCGAACTTGGGGTCTTATTTGACAGGGAGCTTAGTTTCATCCCGCATATTGATGATATTATTCTTAAGGCCAACTCTGTCCTTGGGTTTCTCTGATCCTTACGTTTCCCGTTCTCTCTACATAGCCTTCGTCCGCCCCCTTCTTGAATACGCCAGTCAGGTCTGGTCTCCACACCACTCGTCTCATGTACGCAGAATCGAAAGCGTGCAACATCGTTTTCTGCGTTTTGTTCTCCGCGGACTGAACTGGGTGAGTCCTCGGATTCTCCCCCCATACACAAGCCGGCTCCATCTGATCAACTTCAACACACTTGAGGAGCGCAGAACTCATGCCGATATCCTTTTCATCCACCGTTTCCTTTCAGGCACAATTAACTGCCCAAGCTTGCTCTCCATCACTGCACTTCACACTAACCCCCGTAACCTGCGAAATTCTCATCTCTTCTATCAGCCCACCCACCACACTTCTTACGGCTCTAATGCACCCATTTCGCGAATGTTGCGGCGGGCAAACTCCTACCATACCTCCTTCGATTTCAAGTTTACCTCTACTGCTCTCAAACGTCATCTCCTCTCTTTCCCCTCCTGACCACGCCCACTCCCCGTCTACACTCTTACATCCTGTACTAAGCGAAATAAATGAATGAGTGATAATTGATGGATAAACCTAGTAACCAACTCGCCAAACATACCCCCCCCACCCACCTTTTTTTATATATTCTTATATATAGCTTTAAGATAGTTGTTAAGTTTTATCGCTTGTACTAAGCTAAATATATGAGGGTTCTGCCCTCACTAAAGTAAACTAAAATAAGCGTTGCCGGTACGCTCCATCACAACCTATGGAAATAGTAGGTTTTTTCAACGATCTCATTTCTAATTCACTTTTGATTAAAATATTAATATTTGTTACTAGTTTTCTGATTTCAGTTAATTAATAAAATTTGCAATGAAGCAACGTTTAAGGTACTAGTACACACTACAATTATGAAAAAATCGATTTTGTTTTGGTTCATTATGTCTTTAAAATCGTCTCCTAAAAGATCGGCGCCTGGTTTACCGCTAGTGTCTAAGCAGCTGTCGTATTCACGGCGGCCTTGTAACCCTCTCTCTACAATTCGGGATTGTATACTTAAATTGTTTCTTGTTTATTTCACGTGTGTTCAATTGTATTTCTTCTTCTCTATAGCGTTGTTGTAACGATAAAATGCCGACAGATCCGTATAGAAAGCCTTAAAAAAATACTTTAAACGCTTTTTTCTCGAAACGACTTTTTTCAATTGGTCGACAGTTAATTTCCTAATTGCCTGGACTATTACTACTATTTTCTATTTATTGGCCTGTAGAAATCCGGAAGTTCATGAACTCACCGACTCGACTCCGCCATCGTTCCCTGTCCTGCGCACTCTTCTTCCACCCTTGACCAGCCGATCCGTTCTCCTCAAGATCAAACATAACAATGTACTCCCATCTCCGTCGCGGTCGTCCTGTCGGTCTCTTTCCCGTTGGTTTACTGTCAAGAATTCCATCGTTGCCCATTCGCGCCACATGTCCGGCCCATCTTAATCTCCGACACCTGATTACTCTCACTATCGTAGGTTTGCGGTATAGCTCTTCCAATTCGTGGTTGTGAAGTTTCTTTCATTGTCCTGCCTCCTCGTCATATTTACCTCCAAAGATACCTCTTAAAACTTTATTTTCGAATACGCGGAATTTGTTTTCTTCCTGTTTTGTGAGAGCTCATGTTTCGCATCCGTATAAAACAATCGGCATGATTATGTTTCTATAAACACGAAGCTGTATATTACGTGATAGCGGTTTGGATTTAAGCAGTTTACTGAGTGCATGCGAATTAGCGTTGCCGGAATGCAGCTGTGGGGGTGAAAGTGTAGATGCCGACGTATGGCAAGTATTCCACTAAGTCCCCAACGATGTTGCTCTGACGATTCTGTTAATCTTCAATAAAAGACACTGGTGTTCCTTGTTATAACAGTTTTGTTTATTTTTCTTAATTTTGAATAGCTTTTATCCGACACGGTTGGCCTAAAGGAAATCGAGTTGAATTTTGAAATTTTGAAATCGAACTAATTTTAATTGATTAGTATTTTTATTTTTGTAGAAAAATTTCACTATTTTTGTTGGAAATTTTATTTAACTGTTTTTTGATTTTTATTAAGTAGAATGTTTTTAGGCACTCGAGGAGCGTTAGCCTGTTACCCGAAAAACAGTTAATCTTGGCGGACAAGCGTGTGCATAAGCATGCACACGCGGCGGTGGTTAGAGACACAACCTCGTCTTGTTAATCTCGTTAATCGACTGACTTGAAAAGGGAAGAAATTGGATACAACCAAAAGAGAACATACTTCTGCTCTCTCATTGCCACGTTCTTCGATGTGTGGTAGGTTCCATCGGTAATCTGATGATCGAAGAGAGCGGGACAATGAGAGAACAGAAACACGCTGTACGATTATCTTGGGGTGGATTTGGTTGTATGTGCATGAATCAATGTTCTGAGCGGAACCCATTGACCTGATTCGGTAGTATGGTGAGTTCAGTGTACATTGATCTGTACGAAGTAACGCTAGGGAAATATTATCACGTGATTCAATCGAATGTTTTGATAAATTTCCCCAGCGGTTCTGCAATGATGCGACAACTTCGTCCGGCTGGATTTGGTTGTCGCTAATCGACATGGACACGAGTTGCCGTATGGCAAAAAAGGGAAGCTAAACTCATTTATGCATTGTCTGCGTGGTACAATGAGTTTAGCTATGTGTCCTTGGTGGTAACATGCTTTGCAGGTGAACAGGTAAGTAGGGGGAAATGGGGTTGATTTGACGCGCTGTAAGGCGGTCGAAATTGGGTAGGAATTGTGGGTTGTTTCTCATATAGAATAGAGAAACCCCCACACAGCCTTTTGTTAGTTTCCTTTGACAGTTCGTTACTGGCCGTCAGTCTCGTTCCCAGATATTTAAATTCTTTGACTTTTTCAAATATCTTGCCTCTGACCTTGATGTGTGTTCCCTGAGGTACACCTGCGTTCGCCGTAGTATTTCGTTTTGTCTTCATTTATTTCTAGGCCCGCCTCTTCTGCCGCTTGCATTATGATTTCACAGTTTTTATTAACAGTTTCTAGATTATCGCCCAAAACGGCGATGTCAACCGCATATGCGAGCACTTGTGTGACCCAGTTCAGAGATGATCCGGCCATGTTGTCGTCTTGTACCTTTCTGATGACATACTCGAGCACAAGGTTAAAAAGACATGGTGAGAGGCCATCCCCCTGTTTTAGTCCGTCCCGGGTTTCAAATGGTTCTGAGAGGTGGTTTTCTATTCTAATTTGCCCTTTATTTTCGTTCATGCAGTTTTGAATGAGGGCGAAATATTTTTTCCGGATTCTCAGCTCCACTACAATATGGTAGGGGCTTTGCCTTGCGATTGAGTCGTAGGCTTTTTTGAAGTCTCTCCGTATTCCCACTTCTTTTCCACCAATTGCCTTATTGTGAACATTTAGTCGTTTGTTGACCGGTTCGTACGAAATCCGCATTGCTAGTTTCCCAGTATTTCTTCTGCGTACGGTGGGCTTCTCGCCAGTATGACATTTGTTAGTATTTTGTATGTGGTTGGGAGCAATGATATTCCTCTGTAGTTTTCGCAGTCAGATTCTCAGTTGAAAATGGGCACCACTATTGAGGTTTTCCATTCTTCCGGAGTGACTTCCTTATATCATATTGTTTTAATCAGATTGTGGATCCTTCGAGCTCTCCTCCGTGCTTCATAAGCTCTGGTGGTATGCAGTCAACTCCGGGAGCCTTGTTGTTTTTCAATCGATTTATTGCGTCTACAACTTCGTTGAAAGAGGGCTCTAGGATCTGAGGCTCGGCTGTATGTACGTCTGGTGCGTTTATTTGTGGTTGATGGGTGCGCACATTAAGCAGGTTTTCAAAGTACTGCTTCCATCTTATCACGATATTATTATTTTCTGTGACCAGACAGCTGTTTGTGTCTCGAATTATTTTGACTCTCCCTCGGTGCCATTTCTAATTGAATTTATGCCGGGATACATACCTCTGATGTTCGTTGCTCTAGAATTTTCTGGGATTTTTTCGATCCTAGTCTTCTCCCATTCGCGGTTTTGCGTTTGAAAAGTCTCATTGTGTCTTTCCGAATTGTCGCGTATCTTTCTGCGTTGACTTCATCATATGCTTCTAAGTGGATCATTCTGATGCGTTTACGTTGTTTGATCTTTGCCCTGCACTCATTGTCAAACCAAGATTTGGACTTAATTGTTTTCTTAAATCCTAATACCTTTTGGGCTGTTTGTTTGATTGTGTCTCTGATCGATGTCCATTTAGTGTCCACACTGTTGGCTTCCTCCTCCTCACTGCTCCCATTCTCTAGGATGCTAAATCTATTCGTTAATTCGTCTTGATATTCAGCCCTTTTACGTAGGTCTTTTAGTTTTACGTCAAGGATATTTGAGTGGTGTCTTTTGTCTATGAGGAAGTGATCTATTTGGTTACACGTAAGAGACCGACAGGACGGCCGCGACGGAGATGGGTGGACAATGTTAGGTTTGGCCGTGAGGAGATTGGATCGGATGGTCGAACGTGGAAGGAGAGCGCACTGGACAGGGAACAATGGCAGAGTCGAGTTGGTGAGGTCATGAACTTCCGGGTTCCTACACGTCAATATATAGAATTAGTCGTGTTTAATACTACAAGATCGGATAGCCCCGTATGCTAAAGTCATCCCAGGTAAATCAGTGATTGATCAGATATTCACTCTTAGGCAGGCGATGGAAAAATGTCTGGAATTTAATATTATATCATCTTTTTATAGACTTTAAGGCCGCCTACGACAGCATAGCTAGGGTAGAACTTTATAATGCCATGAGAGAGTTCGGCATTCCAAACAAATTGATACGACTTTGTAGGTTGACCATGACCAACGTAGCTAGTCAAATAAAAATAGCGGGATTGCTGTCGAAACCAATAAACATCTTTAATGGACTCCGACAGGGGGACGGTCTAGCCTGCCTTCTCTCTAACTTGACGTTGGCGAAAGAAATCTGTGACTCTGAAATTACAACCAGACGGACTATTGCCACCAAGTCCAGCCATATACTTGCCTACGCAGATGACATCGCCATCATCGGTAGATCCGATTCGGCTCTACAGGAATCCTTTACCCAGATCGAGCAGGCGGCACAAAAACTGGGACTACGTACATGGTGGCAACTTCTGCGAAGACCTAACGTTGATCAAACTATCAGGGTAGTGGAGCACGAATTTGAAGTAGTGCAATCATTTAACTACCTTGGATCAATAGTATCAGCCGATAAAAATATGGAAGAAGAAATACGGCTGATTAAATCCAACAAAGCCTACCATGGTCTATCAAGGCTCTTTAAATCCCGAAATTTATCCAGAACATCCAAGCTACTACTGTCCAAGACCATGGTATTGCCAGTACTCATGTATGGATCCGAGACCTGGGTGCTCAATAAAAGGCACTTTGAGCTCTTAGCCGCGTTCGAGAGGAAGTTCTTAAGGAGAATTGTAGGCCCCGATAACAATATGGAAGAAGAAATACGCGAACGGCTGATCAAATCCAATAAAGTCTACTATGGTCTATCAAGGCTCTTTAAATCCCGAAATTTATCCAGAACGTCCAAGCTACTACTGTACAAGACCATGATATTACTAGTACTCATGTATGGATCCGAGCCCCGGGTGCGCAATAAAAGGCACTCTGAACTTTTAGCCGCGTTCGATAGGAAGGCCTTAAGGAGAATTGTTGGTCTCGTATGTGAGGGAGGATGATTCCGGAAACCCTACAACCATGAGTTGTACACGATCTACCTTGAAGCTAAAATTGTGAGAAAAATCAAGCTCGGTAGACTCCGGTGGGCGATGAGGAGTCTGCCCGCAAAGTCCTTTGTGGCAGGATGTATGGAAGGAAACAGCCCGGCAGACCTTGTCTGCGATGGAGGGATGACGTGGACCATGACGCCCAGAGCCTGGGAGTGCCAAACTGGATGACATTGGCTCGAAATCGGGACCGGTGGAGAGATTGTTTGTAACAAATTAATAAAAATAAACAAGAATTTTACTACTCTTTTCCCCCTATTCCAATTTACAGGAGAGAGGACGAAAACAACGTTGGGAATTTGTTTCTTGTGTGTATTTTCAGGTTTTTGTCTTCTTTTTATTTATTATATTTATTTCTTTCGTTTCCCCTTTTTCTAGATTGGGTTTTGTCATCGCTGGTCCTCTTATTTCTTAATCGTGTTTTGGTCCGCTACCGGTTAATAGCGAACCACGGTTAGATAAATCCGGGTAGTTCCGAAAATAAATAAACGCGCGTATTTTGTTACTCCGCGATGGAAACGAGAAGTTACTCAAGGAGAAATTCCGGGGAACGCGGAACGGAGGAACCTATCGCCGCTGAACCCATCGCCGTTATGTTGGGTGCGGAAAGGATTTTGGACCTAGTCTAAAACAACGTAGCAGTTACAGACACAAAGGTCCTAATGCAGCGAGGGAACTGCACGACTTCTTCGAAAGCTGTGACAGGACCTTAGATTGTTTATCTGCAGTGGAGGAAAGAATTTTTCCGCGGTGGCTACCCATGCGGTTAAGTGGGAAAGTTCGCCGCATTTTTAAGGAAAACCTCTCAGCAACTCTCGAGGACTACGCACAACAACTCCGTAATGCACTACTGCCACGCGCTTCTTATGAGGAGTTGCATTAGAAACTCTCTCATATGCGACAATCCCGCGAAGAGGATGTCGCAGATTTCATGTAAAGAGTAACACAAGCAGTAACGGACTGCAAAGAAGCAGCAATCCGCACGTACGGCCACGGTACCAACATCGGTTCTAATGGTAGGAATTAGGGAAGACCAATTCCGACACTTGATATTAGAATCAAAAAAGGACCCACTAGACAGGATTATAGAGAGACTTATCCAAATAGAGAAAACCCAAAAAGAAATGAGGAGTAATAGCGGCCGGTATGATAGGGCATCACCGAGCTGGAGGGTTACACACCATGACCAGCCCCCCTCACCTGATAGGGATGACAGATACCATGCCTCCACTCCGTCTAATAGACAATCCATATTGAGGAACAATCCGTTCTACTATTGGGAGAATGAACAAGATCCTCCACAGGAAGCAAGTCGGGTTTCAGATCGGAACTACGGGGATACTTGGCAAAACCCCCACGAATCGAGACACAGGCAACATAGATCTGTAAACGATGCGTCTCAGGCAATAGGGGCCAATAATAGGAAGACCAACATTAGGTTGGGCTCCTCGATAGTATAGTGGTTAGTATACCCGCCTGTCACCCGGGAGACCGGGGTTCGATTCCCCATCGGGGAGCCCCTGGCGCAAGACTAATGACCTTGCCCAGACAAAATAAATCATTATGGAAAATTTAACAAGCCTCAGGACTTGCTAAATAAGGCCAAGACCGGTTCCCGGTTGTAGTGCCGATGATGATGATGAACATTAGGTTCGCAGAACGACTCCTCCCCGTAACACGCCCCCAACCTGGGAAAACCCCGTTTAGGTCAGAAACACCACCGCGATCTACTAAAGGACCAATAGGGCCTAAATCTAAAAAGCCTGAGGTACTACGGCACCATCAGAGAGGCGGAAGAGACTATAGCGTATTGCGACGATAGTGAAGAACGTGTGATTCGAACTGACAGTTAGAATTACTAAAAATGTAACCGATGCTCAACACATCAGGCCACTGCTGCTTGTACGAATTCGATTTCTAAATGCAAGTACAGTCAACTTATGTGGAATTGTTATGTTATCGCTATGGTATACGTCTCTGATACATTTTCTTATTCGATTTTCGTTCGGTGTTCTTCACTATTTGCTTGTGTATTGTGTGTGTATCTGTTAGAAACGCCCCACTACTCCCTCCTCAGTAACTTTGTTACGACCAACTTCATGTGCGAACGACGGAGCGAAGAACGAGCGAGCGAGAGAACGTCGGAGCAGGCGAGTGTGCCGGTACTCTATGCGGAAGTCGTGATCGTGCCGTGAAGTTCTGTTTACTATGGGAAAGTGTGTGTTGTGTGTACACAGATCACGAAGGGGTTGTTGCGTTAAGCAAGGATAGTGAAGAAGGTGAATTGAACACACGATGAAATGGATGAGAAGCGAAGCAATGAAGCATGCGGCTACTGGCCATGTGTACGAATTCGATTTCTAAACTCAAGTACACTCAGTGGATGTGGAATTGTTATGTTATTGCGATGGTATACAGCTCTGATACATTTTCCTGTTCGATTTTCGTTCGGTGTTCTTCACTATTTGCTTGTGTATTGTGTGTGTATCTGTTAGAAACGCCACAAGACTACCATAGTGATTCGTCCAACCAAGGCTGGAATAAACGTGCACCACACGCGTTTGTTGCACGTATGACATGCAGTTTCTGCCACAAGAAAGGTCATTTGTATGATGAACGCCCCCGACGCCTGAACACACCGTTGTACGATCAATATGGGCACGATGCCCAAGATTATCGTACACAAAATACACAACCACTTGCACAGAATCCTGAGTCTCCCCGACTAAGGCCACGAACTTAACAAAGGGTGCCCCCGAATGCTACAAACCAAGAGCAAGATAGACCAACTACTTCGAAAGAAGCAACAGCATCGAATCGTGGGGTGTTTAGCATTCGATGTTGTTGTGAGTTTTGTGGCCGAAAGGAAAAGGTCATTGCAAGGCAATGTGGATAAAATCCCAAAAGCCATCAGCAGATACAGCCAATAAAGTGGTTAAGCCTATACTCCGCGACCACACCCCACCGACCTGCACGGTCAATACCGAATGGCAGGTTGTCCAAATGAAAAGAAATTCAAAGGACCATAGACAGTCATGCGACAAAGGCGGTCAACAAGCACGGGACAAGACAAGTACTGAAGATGTTGAGGGTCGAAAACTGAAACAAAGTCAGCATGAACGAAAACAAACGGCGCGTTAGAATAGAAAACCAATTCTCAGAACCATTTGAAATCCGGGACGGACTAAAACAGGGGGATGGCCTCTCACCATGTCTTTTTAACCTTGTGCTCGAGTATGTCATCAGAAAGGTACAAGACGACAACATGGCCGTATCATCACTGAACGGGGTCACACAAGTGCTCGAATATGCGGATAACATCGCCGTTCTGGGCGATAAGCTAGAAACTGTATGTAAAAACTGTGAAATCATCATGCAAGCGACAGAAGAGGTGGGCCTAGAAATAAATGAAGACAAAACAAAATACATGATTATGGCCAGAGCTGGCGGACCTAAGAGAACACACATAAATATCAGGGACAACATATTCGAAAATGTCAAAGAATTTAAATACCTGGGAACAATACTGACGGCTAGTAACGAAATGTCCATGGAAATTAACAAAAGACTACACTCCGGCAACGCTAGATGGCATGCAGTCAGTAAACTGCTGAAACCCACACTGCTATCACGGAATATAAAGCTCCGTGTCTATAGAAACATAATCATGCCGATTGTTCTATACAGATGCGAAGCATGGGCTCCCACCAAACGGGAGAAAACAAATTCCGCGTATTCGAGAATAAAGTTTTAAGGGGTATTTTAGGCGGCAAATATGACGAGGAGGCAGGACAATGGGGCAAACTCCACTACCACGAATTGGAAGAGCTATACCGCAAACCTACAATTGTGAGAGTAACCAAGTCGCGGAGATTAAGATGGGCCGGACATGTGGCGCGAATGGGCAGCGATAGGACCGTGCATAGAATTCTTGACAGTAAGCCAATGGGAACCGACAGGACGGCTGCGATGGAGATGGGAGGACAATGTTAGGTTAGACCTCGAGGAGATCGGATCGGATGGTTGAACGTGGAAGGAGAGCGCACGGGACAGTAAACAATGGCGGAGTCGAGTTGGTGATGTCATGAACTTTCGGGTTCCTACAGGACAATAAATAGTAGTAGTACTAGTTGGTGTTATATGATTAATTTTAGTTAATTATCACCCTCCATAAAACGCACCTAAAATTCTTACCAGTCCGTATCCTTCCACTAAATAAAGCATCACATTCCATGTAAAATAGCATATTCCCACCAAGCAATAGACACTTTTAATAAACTATACATCCCTAGGAATACATAATCCCTATCCCAATAACTTAATATTTTGTTGGCCACATGTCCGTTGCAATATCATGCAAAAACTTTTCATTTCCCACGTTTATTCGCAACTTATTCAAATGCCTACCTGAAAAGGCATTTATGGAATCTTTATGATTGGCCCGAAATATTATTTACCAAGAGAAACAACAACACTTCCCCCAATCCAAAAAGTTTGCTTCGTGGGTTCACCGTTTGAAAACGACCCTTCGTAATGGAATAAGGACAGTTGCGACTCCTTATAGCCAGTACAGAGTGGTGGCTAACGGTGAATTTGAAACGAAGGAAACCAAAAAGGATTATGGATTGGTGAGAACCAAGATGAGGGTCGACTCCAGGTAGGTGACAAAAAATCAAAAGTCAACGAGGTGAGGAGTCGACACACTCAGTTGAAAAAGAATCGTGTGCGCGTGCGGACTTAAAGTAGACTTCACCTAAAAACCATTGATCAGTTTGAAGCTCCTCGGTGCATTTTGATTTAAACAATAGTGTTGCGGAGTCGCATTGGATGCAACCATCGCAACCATAAATAACAAATGTCAGCAATCAGCTGACAGACGAAAACTTCTTCTTCGTCAGCGTTTGGCGACTACAGGTCATTATTTATTTAGTTAATCAATAAAAATCTTGTCCATTAGTTTAAATAAAGCAGAATAATTGTTAATTAATACTAACAAACTATTGTCATATTTTGGAGAAAGATTTCTGGGAACTATTGTCATATTTTGAAAGAGGATTTCTGGGATTGCCATCGACTAACCGAGGTAATCATTTCAGAATTAAAAGATATTAATTCATTGCATATAGACACCGATAACCGAGTGTGGCTGCACGCCAGGAGACTACATTGTTCCTGACGTCATCCCCCCTGGCCCACTAACAAGATTCAGTTGTTGGTGGAAGTTGCGTTCGACGCGTGTGGATCGCAAAGATTTGGTCTTTCGAGCCGGATCCAGACTGTGGAGTCAGCTTACCGCCGCTCGGAGCAGGCGCTAAAGGCAGTGCAGCTACCTTAACGTCGCAAAGTTTGTGGCGCAGTAACCAAGCTGTCCCAATTACAGCTACAGATACCGCTGCCCAGTTCGCAGCTCCATGGTCCAGTCTAAGGACCGACCGCCACCAAGTTCGTGGCGCACGCAATCGAGGATCCTGGGATCCAGATCTGTGGATCGGCTACCACCGCCTAGTTCGCGGTGCCACTGCAAAGGATCCAGACGTAAGGATCAACCGCCGCCAAGTTCGCGGCATACTAGAAAGTCCAGATTTAAGGACAGATCGACGTCAAGGTCATGGGACACACCGCGGTCCAGACGCAAAGACCAACCGTCTCCAAGTTCGCGGCAACAGCCAGACCAAAGCCCAGTGCGCACCAATGCCAGCGACGCCAAACATGACAAAGGCTATATTGGCGGAACAGCTCATCAGCGCCCAGTTCGCCTCCCAGGAGCGAATGTCCTGTGCTTTTCTCAACCCCGAGAAGAGAGGGCCGCCAACGTTATTCGCGGTGGACATACGTCACCCTAACCTCCAGATCACATGGGAAGACATCCGACCGAACCATGAGGAGATAAAACTCCTGGCCACTCCAGAGATGACCAGAGGCCACCGCTACTTCGTGGACAGATTCATCACTCAGGCCGAAGAGATATATCTGGAAGAGGCCACAAAGTTTGTTGAGGCAATGCACACCCTCACCGCCGACCGTCCGACCGCATCCAAGACTGCGAGGGACACCGTTAGTCGACCAAAAAGTCGTTTGCCGCCATTGATGTCACAACCACCTTGGCGGCCGAGAACCCCTTCAACACCTGGGATGCGAATGTCACCTGGCCATCCATCAAGATTACCATCACGAATGATGCCCTCGGAACACATACCCCATACGGACAACAAAGGCGTGACGACAGACACCGAAAACCAGCCCAGCAAGACAGCCAAAGGAGGAACGGTTGAGAAGAAAACCGATCCAAAACCTACAACTAACGCCGCCAAGGACATCAAGAAGGTTCCAGAGGCAGTGAAAGAAGTGAAAACTGCAGCAGCATCCCTTACCGCTAAAGCGACAGCACAAAAGAAGGCTGGTTTCAGCAAGAAGGCACCAGCAGCTGCCAGTGGACCAGCACCAGCGAAGAAAGATGCCAAGAAATCCGATGCATCGAGCCAAGCGAGAGAAGCCTGCTGCAGAGAAACCCGCCGAGCGAGGCAATGATGCCCAACTACCGAGACCGTTCGCGCTCGACCTAGTCTCTCACATTAATGCGAATAACGCCGACCAAGGCAATGATGCCAAACTATCGAGGCTGCTCGAGGCCCAGTTCGCGCTCTACCCAGCCTCCCCAACTAAGGCGAACAGCGCCGAGCAAGAAGTCCCCACCAAACAAGCGGTTAAGGAACCGCAGACACTCCCAGTGAGTAAGAACCAGCAGGCCGCCGAACGAAGCGCTGCCTGCCCAGTTAATGAACCGCCTCCCATTCCGTGGAGTATACGCCAGCAGGCCACCGACTGGAGTGCCGTCTGCCCAAAGCTCCACCCGGCCCTAGTACCGATGATCGGACCAACGCCAAAGCCCCAACGGAAACAGATGCCGCGCACGTGTCGTGGGGCACAACATCACGTGGCCGTTCCTTGTGGGTTGTGACCTTACAACTCCGACCCAGAGAAGCTGGTCCGCATTGATCAATTGCAACAGCAACAACTGCAGATTCACCAGGAAATGGCATAGGAGCAGGCCAAACGCATTTATCATTCACCAACCTATCGGTGATGTCGATCGACCCAGCCAATTGTAATTCGCTGCACAACTCGAATGGAAGTCTTCGATCAATCGGTGGTCCCTTAGCAAGTGTCAGTAGTCCAGGCAACCGACCAGAGACACCGGATGGCCAAACTCCGGCCAATGACCGAAATCATCAAGGACGACCGCTACCACATGTAGCCCCCCCAATATGGTTAGGAGAGCGCAATGCCCCACTTGGCGGGCGGCGCTCCCCACCATCCAGGGATCAACCGCATCCCAACCAACCAATACGCTGCTCAGTAATCCAGGAGAGGCGGTACTTCACTCAGCCCAGTAGGCACTGGGTCCGCACCTGTCATTCCGCCAGGACCCGCGGACGGTGCCATGGAAGAAGCCGTACCAGACTCAACGTTACGGCCTGGCATGCCAAAGGCCGCATCCCATCGGTAAGTCTTGATGCAGTACTTTCGACCACCAGCCATTACGTGGTCATTGATCGTGGGTTGCGAACTTACAACTCCAACCCTGATTAAATGGTCAGGTCGGCGACCCAGGGTACCGGACGACAGCGACGGAACTCTCGTCGTCACCAATCCTTCATCCGTCACCAATTCAGGGCGGACGGCTCTTTCCAGACCTCCGCATCACCAGAAGACCACGGCCCTGGGCCTCCGTCCGCTGGAACCAAAGGATTCGCCAATGATTGGCGAAGGCGGGCGGAGTCTGTGTACTCGACCTTCATTAAAGCAGGACTTAGGGAGTCCGACTACTCGGACATCATTGCCTCAGACATCATCGCCCAGCATACTCATTTAGGGTGGATACTGACGGGTGCAGCTTCACCCGACCTCCCTCCTGGCCGCACTGTCGGACATGCCTCTCAGCCGCTGAACCGCCACAAGGACAACGGGCAATCGAAGAGCCGGGAGCCTGGCCGCCCAAAGGCTTCACGGCAACACAGGTGTAGTGTAAGAACATATCCGCGAAATGACCATGAAGTATAATATCAATTAAATCAATTTGACCTTGTCACAATTAGCCAGTTTCAGCTAGCCAGCATTCGTTGCTTACAATAATTCAAGGTCGATTCTTTTCAAAGAAACGAATTGCTCCGGTTACGATTTGTAAGAATCAAATGACAATCGTTTGCGAGCTTGCTGCTGGCATATGATTCACAAATTAATTGGGTCAAATCGTGTCATTGTTTTTACATTATGCACCGAACTGGTGATAGAGAATAGAATAGGATAATAAGCATTTTTGTATTTTGAGTGAATTACGAATTAAGTGTGAAATGGCTTATGAAGCATAATTTGCATGAGTAGATTAAGAAATTTATGAATAATTGAGTGATTGATTGGAAGTATAAATACCCCAAGAATTTCAATAATAAATCAATCAAATACCTAAAACGTTTTTGATTCGACCACTGCGGCGCTCTACGCCATAAACTTCAAGCGGGCTGCGCTTCACACGGCACCAGTAAGGAAGTAGGTTTTAGATAGATCCTTCCAACAGTCGAATTAGTAGTGACAACTCAGACATAATATTACATGGCGACCCTGCCAAACCCTTCCACCTTTATACCCTTACATGACCCTTACATGGCGACCCTGCTTCATTACACACAGCCACCACAATAGACCAAGGAGCGCACAACGCCCCGCCTGGCGAGCGGCGCTCCCCAGTATCCAGGGACCGACCGAGCCACAACCGCAGCATCCGACTAAACGCTGCGGTCTCTCATGCCAACGACCGCATCTCGCCGGCCGCTAACTTCAGACGGGCGCCAGTGGACGCAGTACTCGTCATCACCACTGGTCTCGATGTAGTAAGACCACTCAGCAGCCACCACGTGGTCACTGATCGTGGGTTGCGAACTTACAACTCCAACCCAGATCAGATGGCCAGTTCTGTGACCACAACAGAGAACGGCCTCCAGCGACGAAAGGGACCAATCAGCATCCTTCCACTGGAGGAGGAACCCCCCAACCAAGCTCTGGACGACCATCCCCTGGAGCCAGATGATTTGCCAATGATTGGCGAAGGCGGGCGGAATGTTGCGGAATCGCATTGGATGCAACCATCACAACCATAAATAACAAATGTCAGCAACAAATTGACAGGAGAATAATTTTGGTTGTCAAGCAATTAAAATAAACAAACTTCTTCTTCGTCAGCGCTTGGCGACCACAGGTCATTATTCATTTTGTTAATCAGTAAAAATCTTGTTCATCAGTTTAAATAAAGCAGAATAATTGCTAATTAATACTAACAAACTATTGTCATATTTTAAAGAAAGATTTCTGGGAACTATTGACATATTTTGAAAGAGGATTTCTGGGATTGCCATCGACTAACCGAGGTAATCATTTCAGAATTAAAAGATATTAATTCATTGCTTATAGACACCGATAACCGAGTGTGGCTGCACGCCAGGAGACTACATTGTTCCTGACGTCATCCCCCTGGCTCAGTAACAAGATCCAGTTGTTGGTGGAAGTTGCGTTCGACGCCTGTGGATCGCAAAGAAATAGAATACGGATTATTTATAAAAAGGACAACTCTTCATTGTTAGTAATGAACATTAATTAATTTTGTATTAGTGTGAATAGTTATAAACAATAGAAATAGTAATACTACTACTTAACAAATAAAAATACAAAAAAAGAAAAAAGTAAAGCTAGTGCCGTTCTTGAACTACTCGTTACCCAGTCGGCGACTCAGACTGCTCCTCGGCCAAGGGAAAACTTCATCAAGTACCGGGACGAGATATTAAATAAACACCAACAACAGCGGTACAAGAGTCCATCTTAGTGCGACCAATAAGCAAACCGTGAGTACCCACTAAATATAAATTAATATATTTAATTGTTAGAAACACAGAGTAAACATAACATTGGCGCCGAATAAAAAATAAAAACGTTAACGGCAAAAAAAACTAATTAATAGAGATCCAGATAGGTAATAGAACGCACGTGTCACAAATTCTAGAAAATAAAGGAAACAAAGGAGCAAATCTTTCGCAACCGAAAGGAAAGGATCTCTTTTTACACCTCAACACGAAGTCCCGGACCAACGGACCAGTTGACCGGATCAGGGGGATCAAAACTCAACACTCCCTGCATCCAGGAACCAGCCACAACGACCAGGGAACGGTCCAACACTTCAAAACTATATCAATGAACTCCCGTTCACTCTACTTACCCTTATATAAATTGTTACCATAAATATATAACACCACTTGGTCCAATGATTTTTGAAATCGGTGTAGATGGCAAAATTCAACGTACTAATTTATCCAAAAATTTCCTGTAACTAATAATTTTAGATAGTAATCTTGTTCTAACTACAACTATTGTTGGTTTATGTCTCCATTTCTCATTTTCAAATTTTTATCGTAAACTAAAGACTACTTTTAGGTACTACCACCTACCCCCCTGTGCTGTACATTCTCTGTACAAGAAATGTTGTGTCTAGTTGTTGCGTTGTTTGCTACAACTTGTTGACGCTGCTACTCCGTTCTATAAACATCTATCTGAGGTGTTGCCGCTACAACAGCAAAAGCTGCTGGGGAGCTCAGTGGTTGTTGTGGCTCCGATTCTTCCTGGATTTTTGGCGACCGTTTATGCTCTGGATAAAAGTTTTCACTGTGAGTCGTTGTCGGGATGTTTAGTTTGATTTTATGTACGCTAGTGTTAAGACCGAGTTTCCGGTAGGCTTACGTTGCTTATAGTGCCGTTGCGATTTTGTTTGGTGTTGCTTAAAAGTAATTCCAGTGACGAACGATCTTTTGGTTTAGTGAAGTGATTCGGAATTGTAAATAAAAAGTAAATAAAGTATTAGTTTGCAGAAGTTTCTAGAGTGGTGCTGTGCCATTAGAATCTCGAAAACGCTCATTCGGAATTTTGGTTTGAATTTTGTTTTTAAGTGGTTGACATTGAAAAAGTTCTTATACAATCGCAACGTTTGTTCAAGTGTATTAAATCCTTGAGTTTTTGCAACAAATTGAAAAAAAAAAGGTAAAAAAAATGACCAGAAGAGAGTTTGCTCTAGTGGTTGAATATTCTAGTATTTTTCCCTGTTGTCAGTCAGTTTAGAAAATTTGAATTTGGCGACGTTGGTAGTGTGTAGTTCTTTGTGGGTCCATCTGGAGTCTGGGTCTTGGGGATCCTAAAAACAAAGAGCATGCGATTAAGACTGAACGCAAATGTAGGACTTTTCTGTAAAGTGGGGGCGAGTGAAAAGTTGCTGAAATGGCCTGTCTGCGTAAGTTCGTTTTGAAAGCAAATTGGAAACAGATGTGACAGTGAAAGCGTACTTCGTCGATTTTGGGGGCTGAAGAAGGGAAGGCATTTTATGGCGTCACAAAGCTTGGAACATTATTGCTATTGAGAATCTAGGCTTTTTTGTGTTATTGAGCGAAGTCTATCAGTAGCTAGGGACTTAGGGACTTGAGTGTCAAATTCCTTACATATCGGTGGTTGAATGAAACAAAGAATCCAGCTGCTTATATAGGGTGATGTGATTAGTTCAAAATTAGAAATGGGCATGTACCATGTTTAGACATGGATTAAACCCTTTTGTTTTTTTATTGTTATGTGTTCTGGTATCTCTCAACATTTTCTTTTACATATTATATAAAAAGTGTATAATTGAATATATAAAATCATAAAAAAATTATGTATATATTTTGTTAATCGCTTCTGTGAATAGCTTGGACAGGCGGCTGCCACCAGCGGGCAACGGATACCAATTACGTCAGTTCAATTAATTCTTGCGTGCTATTTATTTGCTAATAGTTCCTGAAAGATTCTAACTAGTTATAATGTTTTGTACTTTCTACATGAAGAACACACTGTAAAAAATTATAAACTCTATATTCTATCTGGAATGTGTAAGATTATTATCCCACACATCACTTATTATTGTGGTTTTGTTTTTGTACGAAAAACTAAAGATTGATTTGTGTAAAGTGTTTAATCCAGGACGAAATCCTGTGAAGGAACAGTTTTACTTTTTCTTATTATTTTTTTTATTTTTTCGGTTCTAATTTTCCTTAAAAAACAAAAGTGCTTTGAACTGCATTGTACATTGAGTGCTAAACTTAGAAACAGCAAATAAATATTGCCAATTGTTTTATGAGAGGTGGAAATTGAAAAGTATCATTGTACTATGCCGACTAAATTCTTGCACCTTACTACAATAAATGATCCATATTGTGGTCGTTTATAATTATTTTTAACTTACCTTACGTCGTTTTCTGAAGATCATGGTATGGATGACTCGTTTCCTAAAAACTCGTAACGCCTTACTTGGTAGAAGCTAAATAAAAAAAAAACCAGGCAGGGCTAATATGCATTGGTTGTATGTGCGAACTGTTAATAACTTTTTTCCACTCACTTTAAATACCACACACACTTTGGATACCCCTTAAAATCAAACACATATTTTTCTTTTGTAACTTTATTTTTTGCTATATTAATTAACACTTTAGTTTAGTCTATCTGTTACTAATCAACTTTATTTTAGTTAATCTTAATTAACCGTTACATACACTTTAGTTTCGTCAATCTTTTATTAGTCAACTTTATTTTTTCGATATTAATTAACATATATATACACTTTACTTCATTCAATCTTTTACTAGTCAACTTTATTTTTTTGGATATTAATTAACAAATATATACACTTTAGTTCATTCAATCTGTTACTAGTCAACTTTATTTTCGTTAATCTTAATTAACAATTATATACACTTTGGGCTCCTCGATTGGTGGTTAGTATACCCGCCTGTCACCCGGGAGACCGGGGTTCGATTCCCCGTCGGGGAGCCCCTGGCGCAAGACTAATGACCTTGCCCAGAAAAAATAAATCATTATGGAAAATTTAACAAGCCTCAGGACTTGCTAAATAAGGCACAAGACCGGTTCCCGGTTGTAGTGCCGATGATGATGATGTGATATACACTTTAGTTCATTCAATCTTATACTATTCAACTTTATTTTTTCGATATTGGTTAACAGATTTTTTTTTTTTTTTTTTTTTGTACACTAACGCGCGCACAAAAGGGGATTTTGAAGTACCCTTAAATGTCAGAGCACAGTGCGAGCTGATGGAGAGGAAGCGGATAAGGAAAGGAGGTGTCGATGTATATTGGTGTTGACTGTCTGGACATCACAACGGCCAGGAAACACATGATCAGGCAGAACATTCCACATTCGTGTGGTTCGGCTAAAGAATGACTCTATATGTTTATTTGTGCGCCTAAAGTTCACTTTCAACGTGAACTGATGCGCATTGACAGATTGACGGGTATCGCGGGAAAATGTCTGAAGGGGCGGAACACATTCAGCAAGTTCAGTTGAGCAACGACAGAGATAATACCTATAGAAAAGAGATATGCATGATACGTTGCGCCTGTGTTCTAAGGACGGAATTGACCGACTTACGGCTGGGTCCCCAATAAGTTTTTGTATCCTGTCGAGCACGTGTAATGCAGTTTTGGATTCGCCAGGCCAGGAGTTGAACTCCATTTTTGGACGGATATATGCCTTGTAAATAGTGGCCAGGTTGGATGGAGTGAAGTATCTTTTGCATCTCATAAGGAACCCTTTACGGTTGGCTGCACTTTTCGCAGCTTCAAATATGTGGTCATTCCAGTTAAGAGTCGGATTAATGTAAGTCGGGATCAGCAATAGATAAGCGAAAGCAAACACTACAGGTGTTATGCCCTTGTAGTAGGTGCACCACTAGATCCGTGCCGAAATCCAGGACACATTCCTTCCATGACGAACATGATGCCACTCAGACACCAAAAACTCTCCAAAGATTATAAATCGATCGAGAGTATCGATGCCTGAGGGACACAAACAGAGATGCGAAAAAAGGAAAACAGACACAAGAGATGGAATGAGTAGAGGGTTTTCCCGCACTGCACATCACTCGCCTGTATATTCTCGCACTTTTCACAGTACGAAAGCGCATGTGCGGAGACCCGTTTGTTTGCATAGGATCGCACAGAAAACTTTGCACTGCAGTCGGACGCGTGTGTGAAGATCCGTTTGTTTGTTTAGGATCTCATATTAATTAACAGATATATACACTTTATTTTCTCACACCAAACCAAGAACTCCTGAACTCACCGCCCCAAAAACCAACTCCCCTAAATTTTTCTTTCACTCAGCTCAATTTCATTTTACCATCAGACGAAAACTTTTCTTTCGTCCTGGAGATAAAAGGATATCGCCTTTTTTCTGCCTGACCCATTTTCCTTTCTTTATCTTTCCCAAATTGGGATCGATAGAGTAAACACAAAGGAAAAATCAATAGAGAATCGTGCTAATGCACATTTATGATCCTCTATGATGTTAGGCGCTTAGGCGAACGTGCAGTTCGTTTTATGGCGCCCGTTGTTTGTTTTAGCCTATGGGCAAGGACCTTGTCGGTATTACTCTTAGTTATGTACCGACAGGTGCACGGGTTCACTAAGGTTCCCAACAAGTTCGCGGACTGTTAATGTTCACTTCCTACCAAATCGCCAACTTCACTAAATGGGATGAGTACACTTGTCACACGTTTCCAAGCACTCTTACTCCTCTGTTCTCTATTTATGTATTTTGTATCCTTTCACAAGGGAATTCCATAAATTGCAAACATCTATGCCTTCGTATAGCGGATCCTGATGAGATTTGTTCTTCACCCACGTGATTGATGTTCGCCGGATACCAAGTCCAATTTGCTCCGTGGTAGGTGCACTATTTACTTACTTGTCACGATTTGGCGGTCTTCACTTGTCAACACAGTAGACAATCCTTTCTCTGGAACTGCATACAATAAATAACAATAACAAAACGCAACTCGTTGATCAAATATGTTTTTATTGTTTCCGTATAATAACATTCCACTTAGCACAACATTTACAATCATTGGTATTTTTATTCGGATAAGCCGCTTTTCAATCCTTGACACAGAGTTTGTATTGCTTACGCGGTTTGGAACCGTAGAGATGTTTATACTTTCGGATTTAGAAAAGTACAACACATGAACTTACTTTATAGCCACTATTACAAATCAGTATTACTTATACTTCTACTTCCGTCTAATCGCTTGTGACTTCAAAAGGACACGAATTATTATTCCTATCGCACTGACTCGTAGTTGACACCCGACCGCCTTGAATAGTAAAACTCGAATCCCTGAGTGGCTGTTGCACTCAACATCCCCTAGCTGCAGTGGTGAATTTCCATCGATATGGGAGGAGCCGAATCGGATCGTTTCTTTGGTGATGACCAATGAGCGATCGATTGGGGTTTTTTTTTGGAAGAATTTCCCCGCGGTGACCGTACGATCAGGAAGAAAACCCATTCGCTGGAAGCCAAGGCAAAGATCGACCCTGCAACTGTACAAACGAAGGAACTGGTATTAGGGGCTGCAGGCATCGTTGAGATAAGCGATAGCAAAGATCGCTGAAGGAAGAAATAGGTTTCTGTGTGTTCTGTAAATAGAAACGCTATTGCGGAGGGTCATACGCTGAGATGCGCATTTGTTTAGTTCAACCAATGCTACATGGGAACGTCGGCTGTTTACATAATCGCCCAGAATCATGCCATTGCAGGCAATAGATTTTCTGTGACAATAAGCCAACCGAAGATTTGTTCGCCTATGGCAAAGGCTTGGATGGCTATTGTTTGGTTAAGAAAACTGTACGTGGGACAAGATCATTGTCATGATTGTTTAAATAGCAATCATGATCGTGTCCGATTCAATGGATGTTAGTTTTCGGAAAACTGTATCCTAGGACATGATCATTAGGATGATTATTTGAACAACGATCGCTGTCATGTCCTATTCGATGATCGGGTGTCGCTTGGGCGATCAATGGTCGAAAAAATCAGCTCCAGCTGTGTCAACAAGTACATTCCCCGACGTGTCTTCTTGGACCAACGGGTTGTTGGAACAAGAATACGCTGTAAGATTGGCGTGTGTTTACTCATCAAGATTGCTGACTGAGCCGATTGGGTTGGTATGGTTCATGTAATATGAACGAAATGATTTTATGATGTGCATGCTTGCTGGGGTTTTACTTTCAGCTAATGAACGGTAGCTTACGCTGCTCGATTGCAGATAAGTAAAGTGGCTTGTGGAGTGAGGGAAAGGCAGGTTGATTTAAGGAAATGGGTGGTTCTTTGGGAATGCTTTAAAGAACCCCCACAATCTCTTCTGTGGGAAATCGAGCGGAAACACAAAGGAAAAATCAATAGAGGATCGTGCTAATGCACATTTATTATCCTCTATGTTGTTGGGCACTAAGACAAACGTGCGATTCGTTTTATTGCGCAAGTTGTTTGTTCTAGGCGAATGGACAAGGATGCTCCTTGTGGGAAATGGTTTGGGTAAACAAACCTTTAAAGGATCATAAAATTGCAGATAGCACATTTATGATCCGCTATATTGTTAGGCGCTTAGGCGAACGTACAGTTCGTTTTATTGGGCCTATTATTTGTTTTAAATTGGTTTGGTTAAAACGGAAACAGACGCTGATTGTGTTAATGGTTTGAGGTAACCATATTTCCAGAGGATCATAAAATTGCTGACGCGAATTTATGATTTTCAACGATATTGTTGGACGAAAGACACCTGGTCCGCACATTTGGATCTTAGGGGATTTTTGTGACGAACCTGTGGTTCGATTATCCTTTCTAAGTTTTCAATGTGAGCAAATTGAACGTTTAGTTCAGTTTGTTTGAAATTGTATTGATTAGAGTTTGGTATTGTATTGATGTGGGGCCATTTGATGTATGGGGTAAGTATTATGGGATGGGTGGTTGGGGCTCCTCGATAGTATAGTGGTTAGTATACCCGCCTGTCACGCGGGTGACCGGGGTTCTATTCCCCGTCGGGGAGGCTCTGGCGCAAGATTAATGACCTTGCCCGGAAAAAACAAATCATTATGGAAAATTTAACAAGCCTCAGGACTTGTTAAATAAGGCCAAGACCGGTTCCCGGTTGTAGTGCCGGTGTTGATGATGATGACGATGGTTGTGGCCGTAAAAGAACCAACTTTCTGGAGAAGTAGAGTTTAAGAATGTGCATAAAATATCAGAATTGGGGTCGTTTATAATCATTTTTGACTTACGCCATTTTCTGGAAATCATGGTATGGATGACTCGTTTCGTAAAAATTCGAATTAAAGCTCTGGAGAAGTAGAGTTCAAGAATGCACATACAAAAATCAGAATTGGGGTCGTTTATATTTATTTTTAACTTACGTCGTTTTCTGAATATCATGGTATGGATGAGTCATTTCCTAAGAAGTCGTATACTTGGCCAGGTGCTAACCAGAAAAGAAAAAAACCAAGCCACCCTTAATATACATTGGTTGTATGTGCGAGCCAAGGCTCTGGAGAAGTAGAGTTCAAGAATTCGCATTAAAAAAATCGGAATTTTGTCTACATCTTACTAAAGATCGTTACACAAATTTGGTTTCACTACGAAAACTCAACTAGGGCAGGTCAATAAGTCTTTTAAAAACGAGGACGATTTTATTTCATTTTCATTTTAGTTGATCTAATAAAGGCGCATAATACTGTCCAGTTATCGTCTTTCGCTTTTCCAAATAGTCAATGAAGATAATACCACGTGCATCCCAAAACACAGTAGCCATACCCTTTCTAAGTGATTTCAACGTCTGCCTTCTTTGGAGCCCGTTCGCCTTTAACGATCCGCTGTTTTTACTGTTCTTTCGTGTCGGGAGTGTAGCGGTGCATCCATGTTTCATCTACAGTTACTAATCTACGCAAAAGCTCATCTTGGTTGGGACGCATGCGCACCAAAAGGTCTCAGCTGAGAGCAAATGCAAATATCTCGCAGATATTTTTTTCACACCCCAATTTATCATGCAAAAAAAGTTTTTTTTTAATTTACTTTTTAACTATCTTTATTATATTTATTTTTTCCATACCCAATTTATCATGCAAAATTGAAACATGAAACAAATCGAAAATTGACAGATACCTAGTGAGGAATGATGCTTACTGTTGTGACCTGTGTGGTGCCGTATTGTTTTTTTTTTTACACTAACGCGCGCACAAAAGGGGATTTTGAAGTACCCTTAAATGTCAGAGCACAGTGCGAGCTGATGGAGAGGAAGCGGATAAGGAAAGGAGGTGTCGATGTATATTCGTCTTGAATGTATGGACATCACAACGTCCAGGAAACACATGATTAGGTAGAACATTCCACATTCGTGTGGTTCGGCTAAAGAATGACTCACTATGTTTATTTGTATGCCTAAGGTCCACTTTCAACGTGAACTAATGCGCATTCACAGATTGACGGGTATCGCGGGAAAATGTCTGAAGGGGCGGAACACATTCAGCAAGTTAAGTTGAGCAACGACCGTGGCAATACCTATAGGAAAGAGATATGCATGATACGTTGCGCCTGTGTTCTAAGGACGGAATTGATCGACTTACGACTGGGTCCCCAATAAGTTTCACTGCTCGTTTTTGCATCCTGTCGAGCACATGTAGTGCAGCTATGGATGCGCTGATTGGAATTCCAAAGATAAAAAAAGGAAACTCGGTGATATTCGCTTAATTCATGAATTATATTGATATTTTCATGCTGTGTAGCCAGATAAGGGGTGCAGAACTGTTATCAAATCAGAAGCATACCAGAATCATCGCAGAACACAGATATGAATTCAGCTGAAAAGGTTTAGGTAAGTTATTCCTCGCAGTGTGTCGAATCCAATTATTATCATTCATTGGCCTGTAGGAACCCGGAAGTTCATGACCTCGCCGGCTCGACTCCGCCATCGTTTCTTGCCCTGTGCACTCTCCTTCCACGCCTGACCAGCCTATCCGATCTGCTCATGGTCAAACCTAACATTGTCCTCCCATCTCGGTGGCGGCCTTTCCACCGGTCTCTTTCCCGTTGGTCGCCCGTCAAGAATTTTACGAACGGTTCTGTCGTTGCTCATTCTCCTTACATGCCCAGCCCATCTTAATTTTCATGACCTGATTATACTCATTATTATAGGGGTATGGGGGTATGGCTATTTCAATTGGC
This sequence comes from Microdon myrmicae, assembly GCA_963931805.1. Taxonomy (NCBI): domain Eukaryota; kingdom Metazoa; phylum Arthropoda; class Insecta; order Diptera; family Syrphidae; genus Microdon; species Microdon myrmicae. The sequence goes on from OZ007496.1 coordinate 38,172,165, forward strand.
GGTTGTGGAGTTTCCTCCATTGTGCAACCTCTTCAACATATTTACCAACAAAGACACTCCTTCAAACTTCATTCTCGATTACGCATAAGCTGTTCTCTTCTCGTTTTGTAAGCGCCTATGTCTCGCATCTGTATAGAACAATCGGCTTTGTTTAATGTTTAAAAAGTCTCTTTGTCTCTTTCCGAATTGTCGCGTATTTTTCTGCGTTGACTTCATCATATCTTTCTAAGCGTCCGGCAATCATCGTCAAACCAAGGTTTGGACTTAATTGTTTTCTTAAATCCTAATACCTTTTGGGCTGTTTGTTTGATTACTACTCTGATTGGCGCTCATTCAGTGTCCACATTTTTGGTTTACTCTTCCTCACTACTCACATTTTCCAGGATGCTAAACCCATTCGTCGGTTCGCCTTGACATTCATCGCTTTTACGCAAGTGTTTTAGTTTATCAATGTCGAACTTTTGGCTCGTCTCCCGTGATTAGCCATGTCGGTTTACTGCGAGCAGACTCCCAAATTTGCCTATCACTAGAAGATGATCGGAGTCGCCTTTTGCTCCTCTGTATGATTTCACATTAATGATGTTCAAATGGTGTTTTCTGTCGTTACACCGTCGGGTGATATCCATGTGACATCATGAACTCTTTTGTACTTCAACGTCTTGCTTTTTACTACCAGGTCTTTTGATGCTGCGAACGTGATAATTCGGATTCCACTCGAATTATCGTTTGAGAGGTCATCTAACTATAGTTGGTTGGAAGATATCTTCCCATCCAATTTTCGCCTTGATGTCTCCGAGTAACATTTTAACATCGAACGATAAAATCCCGTCAAATACTTTCTCTGCGGTCTCGTAGAACGTGTCCTTCGTGTCTTTGTTGATAGATATTGTTAGGGTGTACAAGTACATAATTGTTCCACGGGCTCTGTATTCTTAGCACCGACATTAGGTCATTAATAAATTGCATGCCTTTTACATGGGATGTAATCTCATTACGTTTGATGAAGCCGAATTATGTGTATCGATACCTCCACACGTAAGTGTGAACTCTTTGGTTTCTATTATTTGATGTAGGAGTCGGACCTCCTGAACTACGACGATGTCTATTTTATATTGTTTTTATGACCGTTTATATTGCGCCTGGTTTATATAACGTTCGAACATTCCACGTGTTGACGCATATATCCTTCTTTTTCCGTTTTTCCCTACGTCTTCATTTTGCCGAGTCAGTCGTTTCTTGGTGATTTGTTCCTTTATGCTAGTGTCCGGTCATCACGCCTACCAGGCTTTTTTTGGGTTTGTTGTGGATATAATTTTTATTAATTTTTTTTCCACGAGACTCGGATATTCTGTCATATTTGAGCCCCGTTTTGATATGGTAAGATCTTCCTACTACTCTGATTCTATCCGGTTTAAGAGAGGCGCCGTTATAATACAGCAGATATTTCCCTGGCTGCAAACAATCCAATGGTCATGGTGATACATAACATCTTCGATTAGTGGTGGCAGACATTTTCCACTTTTCGCTAGCCTGTCTGACACGGGTGATCCTGCTGGAAGGCCTCAGTCAGCATAGCTTGAGAAATTCATCGTAATTTAAGTCCCCGCACTATGTCAAGGTTTCTACTACGCGGGGGATAGATAAACCTTAGTTTTATAAAAAAAATGCAAGCAGATCACAGCAGTTGAAAACAGAGCTTTCGCACTGTGGTATTTTATTTCAACACTGAATGCCAGAATCAGGTTATTAGAGTCAGAAACGTTTACCACTAAACGGAGGTGAGAAATGAGCTATTTGAGTGTCCAACTGGTTCATGACAAAGACTATTAGTAATAACGTCAGTTCTTCTTTCCTCTCTTCGTTAGTGACGGCCACCGGGAGGCAACGCACGGACTCAAAGGATAAAGTTTATGTTTTCATGAATGTATTTCAATCGTGTCCAACCCTAACTCCCGATCTTTTAGACCACCTGTGATCGCATTGGTATATTCTTTAATGCCACATGTACAATTTCGCTCACGTATTGTTTGACCAATTTTCCGTGAAATCAACAGCATGAAAACAACTATACTGGATGGTATATCAGTGGAATAGGAATATCCCTTAAAAACTCTTTGCCTTCGCATGCACATTTCCTAACCTATTATTATTATTATTATTATTATTATTTATTACGATGTAATTAATTACACAATAACTTAATTCGAAATAGCGCTAGCTGCCAGGGCTTTCGGCTTCCTAACCTAAATTCAACCAGTCTCAAACAAAGGAAAAATTGTCGCGCGTAAAACTATTGGCCAATAGCCTTATTGTCCATGTTGTCTAAGGAGTTGGGAAAGGTCCTTAGTAGTGAGTTCATTAATTATTTAGAATTTAGAATACAACAGAACACTAAGGAATGAATTCCCTTGTACAAATTGTTTTAAGTACTGTAAGTGATTTACTATAATTTGGACAATGGCAACTGAAAAACGTGGTCTGGGAGCAACCGTAATAGATATTTCCAAGGCTTTTGATCGCGTCTGGCGCGGGTAAGCTTTGTGCTTTTGAACTTTCCGAATAAATTTTTATTTATTATAGATAAAAATATTCCTCGAAAACCAATCGAGTTGTTGTGGTAGGTGTGAATTTATATTTCGTTCCCATTAACGAGCGGAATGCCTCAAGGTTCTACCTTAGCACCTTTATTTCTACTTCAAAATAATGATTTATGAGCAACAGTAAGTAGAAAAAGATTCAGGTTTGCAGATGATAGTACAGCGTGTCTTTAATTTCGAATGATTAGTCAGGTTGACTCTCTTAATCGCGATCTGGATAGGATTCCGTAATGAGGAAAGGTCAATTTCATTTACTTCCTCGCGAAAAAGACGCAATATACAACATTCATGGGAAAAAAATGAATCGACAGTGCTACAGCTTATGAAGAACGACTGGTCATCAAATCTAAGAAATGACTTCATTTGTTTGGTGTCAATGTCAATGGCGCAAGGTTAATAATCTTGCCCGTAAAAATAAATTATTATGTAAAATGTAACAAGCCTCGAGACTTGCTAAATAAGGCCAAGACCGGATCCCGGTTGTGGTGCCGGTGATGATGATGAAGGTCAATGCGCACAGGTGTCGATTTCGCCTCAAAGGAATTGAGCTATACTTTAGGGGCTAAAAGATATTTTACTTCGGCACAATTCCTTCTTCTCTTCAAATTCTAAGTTCATCTCGTACCGGATTATGGTTCACTTGTTTGGAGTTCTGCTCCTAATCATATCCTCAACATAATCGACAGGATTCGGAGATGAACATGCTCCCAATTAGGCAATACAGTACCAACGTCTATACTACAGTCACTGTTACATCGAAGGAATGTATCGAACTCTCTTTTAGAGATTTTACTACAGTGACTGTTCTTCGAGGATCCAAAGAAACATTTCAAGGAATTTAGTTCATTTGCGCGCCATAAGGCAATCTGATAGATTCCATCGATTTGGGATTCATCTCTCATCGGCCTATATATTTCTTAATCAAGACTCCTTTAGTTACAGATTGGGAAATCGATGGAAATTACTTCCGGCGCCAGTTGTGTTCATAATTTGCAAATGTTTGTGTTCATAAATAACCCCGAGATGCCATCAAATAGCTGTTGCAGTTCCTCTTGAACAGTTGCAGGTTGTAACGCTCCGGTAACACTCGCGTGGGAAGGGAGTTCCACAGCTTCCCCGCTCTGTAACGGAACGAGTTCCGATGCAGGGATGTTCGCGCCGTCGGGAGATGAACAAACGGGTACGATCCGTCGGATTGTCTTGTGGAGCGCATATAAGCTGAATTGCATGGAGCAATACCAAGAATCTCCGAAGAACAGTACCCGTGATAATATCTGCAAAACAGACAGAGGTCGGCTACACGCCTTCGATGTGATAGCGACTGTAGTCCCGACGTCAGCGCCGAGTCCTCGATCAGGCGGATCGCTCGTCTCTGTATGCTCTCAAGTAGGTCGAGGGTATGTTTAGGAGCCGAGCTCCAAACATGAGAGCAATATTCGAGCGCGGGTCTAATTTGGGATTTACATAGGAGAAGAAGTTGGGCCGGAGTAAAGTATTTCTTGGCTCTAAAAAGATAGCTCAGTTTTCCTGAGGCGACCTGGCGATACTCGACACGTGTTTACGTCACGATACATTCCCACAGACCGTGACGCCGAGAAATTTCAAGCTTTCCCCAGCCTCGAGGTCCCGGCCATTCATCATCAGCTGTGGAACCGATGATCCACTTTTCTTTGTGAATGTTGTATATTGTGTCTTCGCTGCATTGAAGTCGACGAGATTGGTCCTTCCCCACTGCAGGACCCTATCTAGATCCTGATTCAGAGTGTCAATCTGTCTACATCTCAGCTGATGCAACACAGATGCACCAATCGGCCGAACACTCGAAAAGGAGGAAACAAGCGTGCTATCATCCGCAAAACTGAACACTTTGTTATCCGTTGTCTCCAACAAATCATTTATGTGAAGCAAGAACAAGGTTGAAGCCAAAATAGAACCTTGGGGCACCCCCGAATTAACAGGATACAGATCCGAGTACTCGTCGTCCAAAAGAACCCGCATCGATCGATTCTCAAGGAAGCTCCTCGTCCAGTCGCAAAGCTGTTGGGAGAGTCCATATGAACAAAGTTTGTTTGACTCACCATGCCGTTCAATCGCAGATGTCCATATATCAGTTATAAGTGTCAAAAGGTCTGTGGGGAGGTAGAGTAGGTTGCGCCGCCCTCACCTTCACTTGAAGTTCACTAATGTACAAGAATTGTCACCAAAAATCCGACATCGAAAGAAAGGATGATTAAAAGGCACAAGTGTATTTTATTGTTAACGTTTTCTTTACTTTTGAAGGCCAATCGTCACAATTCTATCGGTTAATTAAACGTTAATTATGGAGGTTTTTATAGTTCTAAAATTCTATTATTTCCTTTCATATAAATTAGTGGGTTCTTTTAGTGTTCCCAAATCCGATTGACTAATCGCACCTTCTTATGTCACCACCGACTTTAAAGCGACTCAAAGTAACAGATTTTAAGAAATCACAAGTAATTTAATTACACTGACTATCCTTACACCACGTTGACTAGACACTCAGCGCGCACACTTAAAAAATTGAAATTGGACTTTTCATATTGTCGTTCTTACTCTGGTAGTAGTATTTGACATCTTCGTTGTGCATGCGTACACCGCGAGAGACGAAATCTGACTCTCCGGCCATGGGTAGGATCGTATTGCCGGGCGCACTGGGGTGGAATCCCACTGCTATAGTGACCAGCGAAACCGATACTTTCATTCTGGTGACGACCAATGAAAACGAGTTCGGATTAACTGGAAGGGCTTCCGTAGAGATCGTTCAGATCTGGTAGGGTGTCCATGCACTGGAAGAGCGGACAACGATGATGCATCGACGGATACATGCAAGGGATAGCGATCAATCCTGCGGCCGTTCAAATAAATGAACAGGCTGTAGAGGCTGCAGGCATCGCTGTCATAAACGATAGTGGCGATCGCGGGATGCAGAAATAGATTTCTGTGTATTATGTAAACAGAAACGCTATTTCGGAGGTCATGCGCTAAGTTGCGCGTTTGTTTGCCTTAGCTAATGGTACATGGATTGTTTTAGAGAAATTTACCGTGGGACCTGATCATTGGCATGATTGTTTGAATAACAATCATGATCGTGTCCGATTCAATGGGTGTTTATCGCTTATACCAGCGGTAAGGGCTAGTGTGGAGGTTTGTTTCGTTTAGAAAAACGATACGTGGGACATGATCATTGGTATGACTGTTTGAATAACAATCATGGTCGTGTCAAATTCGATGATCGGTTGTCGCTTGGGCGATCGATCACCGGAAATTTGGCTTGCAGATGAGGAAGCAAGCAAGTTGCCCGACGTGTCTTTTCGGACCAACGGATTGTTGGAACAAGAACACTCAGAAAGATTGGCATGTGTTTGATGGGCATGTGGCCGCCCATAGGAACTGATCGGTTCATGGCAGATGAACCGAGATGGTTTAATTGATGCAATTTGTTTGGTGCCATGGCAAGATGGTAATCTTGCCGTGGGCTATGTTTTAGGTATGAACTGATCGAAGGAGGGCTTGGAAATGCTCATGTCCGGGTAAGAGGTTTTGGTGGGTACAGTATAGCATGCTTGGGGAAGGGAATGGGTTAGGACGATGGTTGCTTCTTCGGGCGAGCCTTAAAGAACCCCGTCAGGTCTCCCGTGGACCGTCTGCTGCGGAATCCGTATTGACGATCATTCCGTCCATTGTACTCCAAATACTTAACTAACTCTGTATTGATGACTTCTTCCATTACCTTAGATAAAATAGACAGTAATGCTATCGGACGGTAATTTTGTGGGGGACACTTTTTGCCCGTCTTTGTGGTTGCCTGAACTCGAGCGATTTTCCAGCAGGCAGGAAAGGTCCTCGGTGCATAAGATAACCGGAAGAGTCTGCCAATAACCGGCGTTATTGTATAGTTCTGGGGCACAGTTCTTACCTTCTTCTTGCCTTCCTACAATCCAGTTCACGTAGAATGCGTTGAATAGTGCGCGGACGAAATCTCACATCCCGCATCGAACACCGTACCGGCGAGATCACAGGTGGCTCCAAAAGGCCGGTATCGAGGTTTGAATTCTCGGAAAATAAATTCGGTAACATATTAGCTTTATCCTTTGAATTCGTGACTAACGTCCCGCTGTTTGTCACCAACGGAGGGAAAGAGGAGGATGCGAAGTAACGGCTGATAGATTTTCCCATTGACCAGAATGAGCGCGAACCAGTTGGGCACCGAAGGAGCTTATTGATCACCCTTTCATTGTGAGCCTTCTTCGCGGTATCAATCGCCTGGTTGCACGCGTTTCTGATTATAACTAAATTCGCTCTGTTAATATCGGTGGCATTGGAGTGCCATTGCTTAAAAGCTTTATTTTTTGCCGCTGTAATCTGCTCGCATTTTTTATCAAACCAAGGCTTATCAGACGAACTTCGTTTGATGGAATGTGGAATATACACCTCCATCTCCAGAAGAATAATCTCTGATTCGGACTCCGCGCAAGCATTAACATCGGAGTCTCCGAAGCACACCTCCGACCATAGAAAGGATGCGAAGAAATCTCGCAAATCGTCCCAGTTAGCGGCCTCAAACTTCCATACATGGCGAAGCTGCCTAGGGCGGTTATTCGCTTGATATGCAAGCGCTTGCGCGACAGTGATCTGAGTTTCCCAATGGCGCAGAAACCTTTACAGTATAAATACTCAGTTTGGATGTCAAAAATAGATCCAAGGTGCTGACACAATCGCCTCGGGCATCCGGCACTGGCGTTGGTTCCCCAAGAGTTGAGTCAAGTTGTGGCTTACAGCAAACATCTCCGCTAGCCTCCCAGCCTCGTCGGTTCTGTTAGAATGTAACAACCAGCCGGAATTGTGCACATTAAAATCGCCAAGGGCAACAATTTTAGAAGCTGGGTGGTTGATCTGTATCCAGTCGACGGTATGTGAAAGATGTTCGAAGAACGTCGCCGGTCGATCGTCATTCGGGGGGCGGTAAAGACAACAAAGAAATTTAACGGAATTCCTCAGCACGACCCTCAACCATATGATGTCCATATTATTGGGTTCCAACGCCTTCAACCTCTGGCAAGCCAGGTTGGACCGAGCGAAGACGCAGAGTCCGCTCTTAAAATGGAATCTCGAATGTAAGTCGTACCCTGAGCAACGAAGATATGTCGAATCAGTTAACGAATCGACCTGGGTTTCAGTTAGGGCAAGGGTATCAGGTTTCGTTGTTTGCAAATATTGGTGGACGGCGTTTACATTCATATTGGTGAAACCGATGCCCCTGATGTTACAAAATGCCGTCACCAGTCGAGCGTGGGCAGAGCCTCGAGAGCGAGGCCGGTTATGAGATGACGAACCTCTTAAAGTTCCATTATTTCTCATGATATCTGCATGATGTTCCCCCTGACATAGTCCCCCCCGGAGATCCGAATGGGAGACTAATTTACCTCCGGAATTTTTTATATCGGAAGATACCATCATGTCTTACCTCCGTGTCAGTCCGGGCCAACAGCCACACATCCGAAACACCGTCGAAGATTTCTCTCGGCGATATTGCGGAATGTACAGCGTGACGGGGTAGTATCTCACCTTGGGACCGACTACCACCTAACCAACCTTTTGTCGAACCGGTCCATCAGGCAAGCCCCGAAAGATGGCCATGGGCTTCTCCCGACCATTTCACGGGGCCTAAAGCTTGATGGGGTGGTATTTCACCGGGCGCACAGGGCGTTGGGACCCCGGCTACCACTCGGCCTTTAGTCGCCTCTTACGACAAGCCGGCCTAGCTGTGAGTATATTCTAACGCCCTACTCACAGGGCCTAATGATGATGATGATGTTAACTATTATTATTATACATGTTGAATATTTTAAGAGATGTGAGCAGTATTGCGTCACATCTAATTTATTAACAATTTAGAAAGAGTACAGTCGTCTTGAACTAGAATTTGGTGAAGTATATCCAAAGCCAGTTTGCATGCGGTTTTAGGGTACAAAACCGGAGAGTAAAAGTCGTTTAGTACCTTTTCCTTCAACATTACCATTAACATAGGCACAACGTACACTGGTTATCTCTTTTCTGTAAGTGTTGTGACGTTTTTTTCAGCTGAATTTGATAAATATTCGTGTTAAAAAATTTATTGCAGACATACGGATGAACACAAACCATTGTTCTTCAGCCGAACCACACGGGTATAGGATGTTATATTTGAGTTACTCGTCGGCCAAGACCAATATACATCGAAACATCCTTTATTCTCTCCCCTTTCTTCAGTGCGCATTGTTGATTGACACTGAAGTGTAATTCATATCCTTTTGTTTGCGCGTTTAATGTTAAAAAGTCACTTACACGCTACGGATACTGCCTTAGTTACAGTTTCCATTATCGACAATTTTTCTTCCTCCTGAAATTCTTATCTTTGATCCCTCTTAAAGTTTTTCAAAGAAAGATTTCCAATACTTGACAAGCAAATTGGGCTAGATGTGTTAATTTAGAGGGGGAGAACGACAAAGTTATCCGGGATGGCAAACTTTAAAAGGTTACCCGGATTGTAAAATTTAAAAGGTATTGTAAATGTCACCCGGGTATTTTCGAGCTCCATTCTTATTCCTTAGGAACTTTTCTTTACTCCTTCGCTTTCATAAGAGGTCATGTGTATTCAATTTACCCCATCACCTACGTATCACGTCATTAATGTTCATCGTATTAAGAATCCGATTACATTTTAGTTCTACATATTCATTCATAAGCAGTGTCTGTCATATTTTATTCGTCTGTTCAAACTTTTGTGCATTAATTTATGTTCAATTGATAAGGAATGATTTATTTTGGCGGCTAGTCTATATTCCGCATTCATAGGTTAGGTTTCATCCACAGTTCAGCTTTTAATACACATGTAGTTTCTAATTTGTTTATAGTGTTGAGGACCGAGAAAAATAGGGAAACAATGGACTTTTATTTATTTTTTTGTTAATAGCCATTATTTTAGAGCGCATTAGAGATAAGCAAAACTAATAAATGCAATTTATGAATTTTGAACATTAAACTTGCGTACCTCTGCGGATAGGGTTTTAAGCATAAATCCATCTCTGGGTTCTACGAGAACGGAGATACTATTTATGGAGGGGTCTCAATAATTTTCAAATAAATCAAAATATGCAAAAAAGGAAAAAAGAACAATCAAACTGTACTCTATCTAGGCACGTAATCTTCTAAAATTGCTTGATTGGTAGTTTACCCAACCGTCACAATATCACAGATTCGCAACCGAAAAAAAAGAAAGAGCATTTGTAAAATTTACAGTCTAAACCTCTTGGAGATGATTTATACGATCTACAAGAATTGCTAGTAAATCTGAATGAACTATACTCTTAAACTGGTAGGCATTTGTTATACCCTCGATAATAAATAAATTACGTGATTAAGTTTCTAACTACCGCTTGCGATATTTCAGTTGAGATAAAGCTAGCAGTTCAGTAATGTTTACAAAGCCAGACACCCGACTGAAGCAAAACTGCAGTGATTGCACCCAGAAAGGTTACGATTAATAACGACGTCGTGCCTTGTTACCGTGCCTATAATTGGTGGATTATATTGTATTTCGAAATCCAAGAATTGATCCTAGAACTAGGGTCAAATAGTATATTTGAAGAGGGTAGTATTAATTTCCTGTGATGTGGGGCTGTGAGTGGACTATATTGTACAGTTGGTTCATACTCCCAATGGCTTAAATCAAAGACGGAGGTGCTATTTGTTTTTTATTATCTCCTTTATTTGTTCAGTGTTGTATATATATTTGACCTTAATATCCTATCGGCATAAGCCTTAAATTAATTTATCATCATCATCGTCATCATCATCATCATCGGCACTACAACCGGGATCGGGTCTTGGCCTTATTTAGCAAGTCCTGAGTCTTGTTAAATTTTCCATAATGATTTGTTTTTTCCGGACCAGGTCATTAGTCTTGCGCCAGAGGCTCCCCGACGGGGAATCGAACCCCGGTCTCCCGCGTGACAGGGGGGTATACTAACCACTATACTATCGAGGGTTCCACTAATATATTGGTTTGTTTGTTTTGGCGTATAAGCATCACATGCGGTAGTTAGCCACTTCATGACTTTTCCAGCTTGCCTGTTCGCACCGGCCTCTGCGTCAAACTGTTGGATTTGGTCTTCCAGTATATAATTGAGCATTTCCACATCGAGCTCCTTCTTTTTCCACCCTTATAGTGTGGTGCTATTCTGGATGCTCCTGACCAAATCTTGAAGAATATATCCCAGCAAATTGCATCTACATCATTGGGAGTACTGAATTTCTCGGAATCCTAGGCATTTTTTGAAGCCTTGAATATATGCTCACTTCAGGAGTTAGGAGTTGCATTTTTTAGATATATATTTATCCCATGAGACGCGAACGTATAGCGCCTAGTCAGCGCCCCCGGATGCCATTAAATAAGTGTTGGAGTTGAACAGTTACAGGATGTAAGGTTCTGGATACACTCCCGCCTGAGGCATTTCCGCAGCTTTCCCCTTATGTAATGGTACGAGTTTTGGTAGAGATATATGTACCATCAGGATATATACTGCAAATTGCTAGTATGTGTCGGATTGTTTAGTGGAGCGCAAATAAATCGATAATATCACGAGCCTCTAAGGAAGAGTCCTCGTAATAATATCTATAAAACTGACAAAGGCCAGTTACGTAGCTTCGATGTGGTAACGACTGCAAATCAATTTTTTATGTATACCTAAATACTTAAAAATTGCTTCCGTCTTTAAGAAAACAATTCAAGAAAAACAGGTCATTTTTGGCCTCTAAGTCAGAACCACCCCTTAAAACACCCCTTGAGTGTAAGTCATATGCTGAGCAACCAAGATATGTCGCCTCAGTTGACGAGTCTCAGTTAAGGCCAGGGCATCAGGTTTTGCTGTTTGCAAATATTGGTGGATGACGTTTACATTCATATTGGTGAAACCGAGGCCCATGATATTACAAAGCGCCGTTACTAATTGAACGTTAACAGTGTTTCGCGGGAGGATCCGGTTACGCGGCGACGAGCTGTTTACAGTTCTGTTTATTATCAAAACATTTTTATGATATTGTTCCTAAGATGGTCCCTACCGAACCTCCAGAATTCTTTACCTTAGAATGTACCATCATGACTTATTTCAATTTCAATCCGGGCCATCAGCCAAAAGTCCAGAACATAGTCGAGAATTTCTCCCGAGAATATCGCGGAATGGACACCGTGGCGGGTACTATCTCTCCTTGGGACCGACTTACCACCTAAACTAACTTTTCTCTCGGACCGGCCAATCAGTCAAGGTCCGAAAAATGGTCAGGATGCTCCTGACCCTTTCACCGAGCCTATAGCTTGATGGGATGGTCTTTCACTCGGCCCTTAGTCACCTTTCACGACAAGCCGGCTTAGCTGTGAGTATATGCTAAAGCCGTACTCGCAGGGGTTGATCAAGCAAGTTACAATGAATGCGAGGATCTCAGCGCGATGTCGCCAGCAAACAATTTAGTTAGGTAATGGACAAGAGATATATCGGGTTTCAATAGAGTTGTGACTACTTTTTTTTTTTAAATAAAACGCAAACCATTTGAGATATTTCAAAAACTTTATTATCGGCTTGAAATACTGTAGAGAATTTTGGTCGGGGCGCCGTCAAGGGCGCGGGGTTCACCAAACATCCACCATATAATTCGCTGAAGGCCGTTCACCGGGGTTTCACAGCAGAATACTCGCCCGTTCCGTCGATAACCGTCCACCAAAATTTAAAAAAAATTCTTTTTATTGTTACGTTCCTAAACCAAATTTGTCACTTTGTATACATCCTTCGAAAATATTTTACAGTTTTTATTTGATAAATCTTCGGGGGGTTTGAAGACTACACACTCGGGTATCTCGTGTGGCGAGGACGATCGTCCTTGTTCGTTTTTAATTCGGCGAATCACTATTCCGGCTCACGCCTTGTTTATTTGCAAATACTATTACTTATTACGTTACCACCTCCCGCAAGCACTCCGTTTTGCCTCGCGTGGATCAAAACTTTCATTCGAAATATTTCAGTAGCACTGAGCGGCTGGGACGCGACTGACCCGGTGTGTGTGGCTTGGCGGTTGAAGCTCGACTGGTTAATGAAATGAAAAGTTCATCGCGTGGTGGCAGTGGATTCATAGCTGAAATAAACTCGCTGCCACTTACGACGAATTTCGAGAAGAGTTGCTATGATTGCATAGGAATTCAGTTCCAGCGAATCCTCGCCGTATAAGCTGAGTTGGATTCGTTGGTTGTGTGTCCCGGAAAATTGGCTTTGGGAACGAATGCATTTTCGGGGGAAGTTTGAATTGCTTGTTTGCAAGCAAGGAATATCGTTTAGATAAGATATTAATGGAAGTAATTTCGGAGAAATGTATGCGGCTCGGTATAGTTGGTGGTGATGGTTAATGTTCCGTTGTGGATTGAATACGCGTTTTATTACAGCATATGAATTTCGGGGAAATTAAGATTGCTTGGTCGCAAGGAGGGAATATGAATTAAGTAGAGAATTGACTGAAGCAAATTTGGGAAAAATTATATGGGGTGATGTAATTGAGGGAGATGGTTTAGAATATATTCTATTGAATTGTATTCTGTTGGGAGTTTCGGGAAATGCCTTTCATTGCAGATTGGGGGATGGAGTCTTGCAAGTTCGGGATGGATGCGCTTGCAGATTGGGATGTGTTTTGCATGTTTTGAATAGGGGGTTGGTTATGTTAGGGCGACGCGCTGTTAGCGGTCAAGATTGGTTGGCATTCTGGGTTGGTTCTCCATAGAGAACCCCCCACAGTACAATCAAAATATTTATGAATGGAACTTGACTTCGTTCATATGACCACCGCGGGCACGTTTGCAGTGGCCGATTCGTTGGACCCAATTTTCGATGACGCGGCCACACATTTCGACCGAAACGGCCGCTATTTCGCGTTCAATGTTGGCTCTGAGCCCTTCCAACGCCGTCGGCTTGTTGGCATAGACCAATGACTTGACGTAGCCCCAAAGAAAATAGTCTAGAGGCGTAAAATCGCACGAACGAGGCGGCCAACCGACTGGCCCATTTCTTGAGATAGCACCCTCATCAAACTTACTCTTCAATAAATCGATTGTACCGTATGCTGTGTGGCCTGTGGCACCGTCCTGTTGAAACCAAGTTCATATCTTCCAATTCGGGCCAAAAATAATCAGTAATCATGGCGCGATAACGATGGCCTGTGGGGAAGGAGTATTGTTTCCTTTTCTCCATCATAAATTGTTCCACCGATACAATTTCGCGAATGTTAGAAGGTCCGCCGAAAATAAGAATCACGATCACCAAAAACAATGACAAACAATAGAACACCCAGAAAGGAAAAGTACGATGCGACACACTGGTGGAAACTGCAACACAGGAAAAGATTCGCACTTTTTTTTATTTTGGTTTATTTTATTGTAAAAAAAAACTATACTTATATTACTTTAGAACTTGGTACATTTGGTTCACCCTTTAGAGTGTCGCGTTTATTGTCTATAAGTTCCATTTTGTATAGAAAAATATTTACGCTACTTTGAACAAAAGGTAACACAGTACAACTTTCACTGAATTTAACAGGTTGCACAATATTATGGTGAAACTGACGTTGTTGTAGTTGCACAATATTATGGTGAAACTGACGATGAACGGAAGCACCAACACAAATGTACACTACTAAATGACATTTAACTCTTTTGGTTAAAAACACGTTTTCCCGACTCATCTTACGGTTATTCGCGTCCCCGTGCGCATCGGGGATCGGGAGTGACACTCTGCGATATTAATTCGCTGGCGAAGGAAATTCGGCCATTGGTACTGGCTCTCTTAATTAAAAGATGCATTTCCCCCCACAAGAGGGGGGATCATAGAGATATGTTACATGTGTATGTGTGCACATTGGTTCTTTCATGGGACAAAGCCATGAGCACGAATCTGAAAACAAAGAAAAGGCAATAATGTGCATCAATGAGATGTGAGTTCGGCTAAGTAAACATACCGAATCTCATTGGGTGCTAATTGGGGTTTTTGTTTGTTCATACCGCTAGTCATGAGAAGCAGATCCAGAAATATGTAGGATAAAGAGTGGTGCAGATCATTGTCTAAGATGTGCATTGCAGCTGTAATAATAGCCGCAATGCACCATGCACATGGTGCTAATCAGTTTTGGCTTATTTCCCGGGAATTTGCGTTTATGGCATAGCTGCCAAGGGTAAATAAACCATTCCTATTTGCATTTGCCTATGCTGTAGGATATAGTTGATGCGTAAGATGCAAGATGCGTATATTTGCTTTTGTCCCTTGGGTATAGGTCCCCAGCCAATGTGTATGTAAAGGAATTTATTATACACATGGTGAGGCTGGAAATAGGCGACTCAATGTTAACGACCCCTGTTATGATGGTTACATTATACGTAAACGAAATTGTTTTGTTTTCAGGAATTCGACTAGGGAAAATACGTATGTAAGATTGAGATTTGCCTGGCAACCGAAGGTGCCGAATTGGGCTTGGGATTAATGAAATTTGGAACAGAATTCTTATAAGGAATTTTGAATTCTCTTTCAGGAGCTTTTAGCTAAATACATTTGATAGACTTAATGCGTAAAGCATTTACAGGTGCTAATGTGATTGCATCAGCAGAAACTTATGAAAGGTTGTAGTTATGGGGGTTCTTCGGCTAAGTAGACAGTGGGGTTTGGCGGAACCGCCACAGGCCATTCACAGTAACGTGACGATCGTTATCGTCGACGAAAAAATATGACCCAATGACGGCGCGGGCATGCAAAACCCACCAAACAGTTATTTTTTGTGGATGAAGTGATGATTCATGAAGCACATGTGGATTTTCACCCGACCAATAATGCATGTTTTGCTTATTGACGAACCCATTGAGCCAAAAATGAGCTTCGTCACTGAAGATGATTTTGCGATGAAATTCATCATCTTGGCGCATCTTTTCCAGAGCCCAATCGGAGAACGTACGTCGCTTCAAATGGTCCGTCGGCTTCAATTCTTGAGTCAGCTTGATCTTGTATGGGTGTAAACCAGATCCTTACGCAAAATTCGGCATAAAGTGGTCTGGGCGATGCCCAATTCTTAAGAACGCCGTGGAATTGACTGATTTGGATCGTTTGCTACGGACGCCTGAATGGCAGCGATATTTTCGACACTTCGTTGACTCACTGGCACGGAAACAGTACACAACGATTATGTAGACTCACATTTTTGCACTAAACTTTTTATTGCCTTTATACTAGGGCGAGAATTACGACCGAAAATTGGTTTGTATGTGCGCCCCCCCCCCCCCTGTCTTACAATTGTTTTGGATTCTTTGTTTTATCAGTGTACCAATGTTGTGAATGGTGGATCGCAATAATGGTTCCCTTTGCGAAAAGCGGCGGCGATATCTCATTCTGCAGAGCTTTTTACGCTCTCGGATGAGACAAAGAGTGAAGTCGTCATGGGGAATCTGATAAGTCTTTTCAAATTTGTACTGTGGGGGTTCTTTTAAGCATACCCGAAGAACCCCCCCCCCCCCCCTCCCATAACTACAACCCAACTTCCTTTGTTTCCCGCTAATGCAATTGCATTAGCACTTGTAAATGCTTCATGCAGCAAGGTTATCTAACGCATAACCTAAAAGCTCCTGGAAGAGAATTCTTACCTTTCATGCATCAATTCGCACTCAAAATTCCCTACAAGAGTTCTGTCCAGCTTATAGGATCATAAATCCAATACCCAATTCGGCACCTTCGGTTTCCAGGCAAATCCCACTCTTACCATATGTATTTTCCCTAAATGAATTTCTGAAAAGAAACAATTCGGTTCACATATAATGTAACCATCATAACCAGGGATAATGATCATTGCGTCGCCTATTCCTAGTCATGTGTACTATAAATTTCCTTACATACACACTGGCTCGCGACCTTTTCACCCAACGACAAAGCAACTCCTAGCAGCTTATTGATGCAGCTGCATACAATTAGCGCAATCGACGCTAAAACCAATTTCTTTAGCACGCATCATGTGCAAACAAAAGAACTCTCTTCTTCTGCAGGCATTCTGGCGATACCACAAACAATTCAAATTGTTTCAAGTATCCCAAATGCATCTAGCATCTAATGAATTGCAACTTGTTTACTTAGTTGAACCCTCAGCTCATAAATTCCTTTATGCCTTTTAATTTTTCTGGATCCGTTTCTCATGACCTCGCGGCTGTGGGGACAGAGTAGTATCCTGCGCCCATGCCGGTGCTAGGACTTCGCCCCCCACAGTACTTCGGGGCATGATTCTCCCAAGTTTCAACTAGAATCTCGTGAAGTCGAGCTGTAGTGTTATTTATCTCAACCGTCGTTAGATTCCTGTCAGTGGGAAGAGAGAGTTGGTGGAGTTTTTCGTTCAATGTGACATTGAAGTTGTACCAATTTGTGCGCCCATAATCGGGTATGTGTCTGATATAAACCCGCAATACTCAATAGCTGCAAATGAACGTGGTCTCAGCATTGTGGTCAGATACACCTCCGATACTGGGGAGGAGTGATTTGGGGAAGTAAATCAACACAAAAAAGATGTCCGGAATTGAGTTACCTCGCGTACTAGCAGTAGGTGCGATTATTTCTAAGTTGAGGGGGTGAGTGCTTTGGGTGTACCATTGGTACAATTTTGTGCCATTTGGACAAAAAACAGAGTTGTTTGCTACCTATGATGACGGGTGTATGTCCCGAGCACCTTATTAATTTTCTGATATCTTCGGGATTAATGGGACCATTATTGGTTTTATGCGAGTGGTATACGGCGTATATGTTCACTCTACTATTATTAGCTAGTTGCAGGTCAACCCCGCTGATCTCTATTGACTCGAAATGTGGGAGGTCAATAGTTCCATGGCGAAGTTCGCTATTAACTAGTATACAGGTGCCACCTGCATTGGTGGTTGGGCCGCCAGTGAGGGTTCGATCTCTTCGAATCATCGAAAAGTTTGGGAAAGCAGGACGGTGACATGGATGCAACCTAGTTTCGGATACAAGAATCACGTCCGCCCGGTTATCCTTTATGAAATCAGAGACTAACATACGCTTTGATAGCGAAACGAGGGAGTTGACATTTATTAGGATAACTTTAATTTTGGGATCATTTTTGAAGCGTATGTCTTACGCCTCTGGCGCAAGACTAATGACCTTGCCCGGAAAAAACAAATCATTATGGAAAATTTAACAAGCCTCGGGACTTGCTATATAAGGCCAAGACCGGTTCCCGGTTGTAGTGCCGGTGATGATGATGATGTCTTACATATGCCGTGAATAGAAGTGCATTCCTCTTAGTCTCGGTTGTTAGTTTTTCATATCGGGGTCGAATATCCTCAATCAGGCGGGAGAAACTAAGTAGTTTCTCGAGCATTGAGGATTGTCCCTTTGGAGGCTTTCGTGCCGCCGCATTGATTTGTGGTGTCGTGTTGGCCTTTACCACGGGTCGCTTAGGGACTTGGATTTGTTTTTGGGGGAGAGGTGGTGGAAGAGTTTTCATATTCGTTGTGTGGATCCCTTTAACCTTATCAGCGAATGTAAATCTATTTTGGATAACATTTTGTGTGGCGTGTTTTCCGAAGTTTGACTTGGCTATTTGTTTAGCTCGGGTCTCCTTGGATCTGTGGACTATCTCTTTAAATTTAGGACAGTTCCTGTCCGATGTCCTTTCGTACCGCACTTGCAGCAAGTTGGCGACGTGATTTTATCCTGGACAATTGTTGTGGGATCATATTTTGCTGGCGGGTGGTTGCACTTGCCATTATGGTGGGATTTTCTAGAACGGACGCAACGCCACCGATCATGAATCCAAATACGCCGCCCTTTTAGACTTTGTATCTACAAAGATGTGTATAACAATTCCAACAAAGCACAAACGAGATTTTGTGTGTGCTTCAGTTGGAATGGGGTTCTAGGGAGGATATAGGAATTTGTTTGAACAAATTCGCGGAAGGTAAAATAATGAAATGCATTCAGAAACAGGCATTTAATGATGTTAGGATTATTGGGAATTGAATCAATGCGCGACAAATGAACATTTGGTTGAATTTTTCGCGCATATGATTTAATTGGGAGAAAAGATTGGGGATGTAGATCGGGATAGGATGATTGGGTATGCATGGTTGGTTTATGAGGTAGTAATCGGCGATTGGATGAGAGTAGAGGTTTAGAATCCATACAGGACCATGCTTGTTTGGAACTTAGCATATATTCTGTTACTCCTACAGGTGTAACTGCTCGTCTTATATGTCTTTCCAAAATCATTCGTGCGGTCTCGAATCTCACGCACTCTGCTGAGTCATGGACTATAAGTGTCTGGGAGCTTTGAATTGGTTTGAAAATTGCAGAAATATCTCTATCGCCTTGATGAGGAATTTTTTTTTATATACGAGTATTCCTTTCAGAAAAGGTTTAACTATAGCGCGGAACCACCATATTATTATAATAGATAACCATTGAGATTCTTCTTGAAAAGGTGTAAAGTGTACCGCGCCGGAAACACTCAGCCCGGGAGGAAGTTTTTGGCTAGAGTCTCCTTTTTTAATATGTTGGCTTTAAAATGATTTCGGCAATGTTTAATGTTTCGATTGTATTTAAATCGTTATAAAATTAGTACCTTTATCTGGTTCAACCCTCTTCGAATGGAATGAATTTTAGAGGGGAAAAATAAAAATAGGAGCCAAATGCCAGGGTTTGCTACGAAAAATTTTTGTGAAAGGTATTTTCAAATTTGGGCGGAAAAACAAATGATTATGGAAGATTTAACAAGCTTCAGACTTGTTAAATAAGGCCAAGACCGGATCCCAGTTGCAGTGCCGTTGCTGATGATGTTTTTCAAAGTGTAAATCTGGAAACAATGAAATTTGACTGGAGCTTTATACATGTGCCACAAGCTCCATAGTTTTCCATTCTATAATAAAACGCATTCTGGTATGCAGATGTACGTGCTCTTGAGAGATGAACCGCAAATTGGGTTCCATCGGATTACCTTGTAGAGCGCAAATATACTGAATTCCCCGAAATGATACCACTAATTTACGGGGAATCATTCGCGTGGTAATTTCTCTAAAATAGACAAAGGTTCACCATGCGCCTTCGACAGTGACTGTAGTCTAGATGCTCTGCTAACAATCAAGCGGATTGCTCTTCGCAGCTACCATATAAGCCGAGTGTATTTGTTTTATCTCCACATTTTTTAACAATTCAATTACAGATTTTACTTAAGACTAAATGATAACTTCTATTTTACAAATATCATTTTTACATTAACTTACTGCCTCTTCGCAATCACTCTAAATTATTATTAACGCTACATAGTGTTAAGGTGGATTGGCCTCTATCAAATTAAGGTAAGCCGAGGGTATGTGTAGGAGCAGAACTCCAAATATGTACAGTACTCGAATGCGGGTCTAATTTACGACTTACAGAGGAGAAGAGGTCAGGCCAGACTAAAATATTTTCGAGCTCTAAAAGAATAACTCAGTTTCTTGGAGGTAAACTCCGCGATATTCGACACGTGTTGATGCTACGAAATATTCGCACTGAGGGTGACCTCTAAGATTTGGTTAGCTGGCCGTTTAACATAAGTTGTGAAACCGGCGCTCCAATTTTTCTTATAACACGAGAGACAGGTTCTTTGAAAATACCGTGTTGTGTGAAACCGTATTATTTGAGACTCCGAGCAAGTACTTTATCTGTTGCCCATTCTCGCCACATGCTTGGCCCATCTTAATCTTCGCAACCTGATTACCCTTACTATTGTGGGTTTGCGGTATAGCTAGGACCGTGCGCAGAATTCTTGACGGTAGACCAACGGGAAAGAGACCAGTAAGACGGCCGCGACGGAGATGGGAGGACAATGTTAGGTTTGACTTTAGGAAATCAGATCAGATGGTCAAGCCTGGAAGGAGAGTGAACAGGGAGCGATGGCGCAGCCGGGGCGGTGAGGTCATGAACTTCCGAGTTCCTATAGGCCAATAAATAGTAGTAACAGTAGCTTTTATCTGTGTCAGACATGTCTCATTGAAACTCGATGTTCTAAAATCGGAAATTAAAGACGGAAAAGTTACATTAACGTATCGCGGTTCGATGTAGAATGCCGATCAGTCTTTTAAGACAACTTGACTCTAGATCACGGGGATGTCGCCATGAGGATGTCGGAATGCATTTTGTCTCTTTAGATGTGGCGGAACTTTCCTGTTCCCTACAACACTTCGGACGACAGTTATATACGAGTAAATTATAATTTATTAATATATTTTCTTGTAAAAGGACTATAGTCCACAATCCGTTTCCATAATAAAATTAATGTAATTTAGTTTTCAAATATGTTAAACAAAAATCATATTATCTAGTGGTGATGAAGTCTGTGGGGAACGAGGTCGTTGCACCGGCATGGGTGCGAGTTCTACTTCATCCCACTCGCCGCTAAAACTCTGCACGTCAGCGAGGGGAAGGAAAACACATTTAAACTCACTAGATTGTTGGTTGTTGTTTACTGTTTTTATTTTATGTAAAGTCGAATTCTACACATTACTATTATAAAGGAAACTGAAGGAATAGAGCGGATTCGCTCTTTACACACACATTTCAAGATTTATTTTCATTTGTTTGTATGGATAATGATGGCTGAGCACTTACCACTGACAATTAAGTTAATTTACGGTAAATCAGTTGTTCGTCTCCTGTTTTGTTGATATATTATCTTTTCAATTCACAAACTTGTCCACCAATAACCACGACTAAAGGTTTTGTTACCGAAACGCACCCGCGGTTGGAGTATGTACGCGTCTCCGCAGAGCTACGGAGAGCGGGAGGTGAACCGACCGGATCGGCGGTTGCAATAAGACTCCACGATACAACCCTCGTTCGGGGTGAGTTTGGTGGTGTGGTGACAAGGAAATGAAATTTTCCTTTTGAGACCAACCAATCAGAGTGGATCTCCGGTACGTAGATCCTAACGAGGGTGTCTCCACTTACGCGCGGAACACTTTGTTTGCTCGTGACGCGAGTTCTTGGGTGTACGAACCGTGGGAATGAAAATTCACATGCAAGAGCATCTTTGGACGAAGTGTTTGCAGCTGTTTAAATACAGTGCTGGTGATTAGGATGCGTTTGGGATGATTAGACAATGACGGTTGTGTTTACATCCATGTCGATTGTGTATTGCATTCATAGCAAGTCAAGGATCGAATTCCAGTGTGAATATTTACATTGCTCTTGGCAGCTAGGCGCCGCTCTGGGTACGGATACACTATAAAAATCTGTCGCGCACGTGTGGGACAGCAAACGCAGGCAGACAGGGGTTCTGCTGATTGTTTCTATAATCCATTTCGGTTATCTAGTATGGCAACCGAAATGTTTTCTTTTTAGAACAATGCTGAGATGCATTGACGTATGCGGTACTGGCGTACCGATTTCTTCCAGGAAAAATGATACAACGCATTAATTGCGTGAATGTCCTTGATGGGAAAATGCTTGAGGGTGTTCGATGCGATTGCATAATCGAAGAACTATGGGGTCGGTGGGAGAATGCTTGAGGGTGTTAATGCGCTTGCATAAGCGAAAAACAATGAGCTTTAGGGCAGGAAGAGTTAAAGGTAAGGGGGAAAGGTAGCAGTGGCGTCAGTAGAACCGCCACAAGTCCACTATATCTACGTAATTTTCTCATCGTGTTAGCACGACTGTGTTGTACAATGACGTGGTATAGGGGAGCTACATGTATTGTATATTGCGCCTTGTGCGTTGAAGTCGACAATATTGGACATTCGTTATAGTGGACTTTTATTTAGATCTTGATTCCGCGAGTCGGCCTGGTTAGATATCAGTTAATGGGAGGTTAATTCGATGACTGACCGATTGAAAACGAATTAATCAGCGAATTGTAGTCGGCAAAACTGAGTATTTGGTTACCATTCGATTTTAGTAAATCATTAATATGAAGCAAAAATAGGATTGGTGTCGATATATAACCTGATGCACCCTAGAATTAATGGAAAGGCGATCCGAGGACACATCGTTTGCCGCAACTTGAACCGGTCGATCTTGACAAAAACTCCCCATTCAGTCGCAAAGTTGTTGGGATTGTCCATATGCACTTGTAGCGATTCTAACAGATACACACAATTCACAAGCAAGCAAAAATAGTGAAGAACACCGAACGAAAAAAATCGAATAAGAAAAATACATCAGAACCGTATACCAAGCGATAAATTAAAATAATTCACACCAGTGGAATATACTCGAGTTTGGAAATCAAATACCAAACTCGGTCAGTAGCCTGGTGTGTAACGCTTAAGGTAAAATTTTTTTCGTGATTCGAGCTGTCATAGCGTCAGTTCGAATCACACGATTTTCTTCACTATTATTTCAAACGCTATAATTGGTGACCCCGACGTGATCTTGTACACGCAGCATTCACTTCCCATAGTAAAGCAGAACTTCACACACGGTCACGACTTCCGCATAGAGCCCAGCCTCCGACGTTTTCTCGTTTCAGATAAAGGTACAAATCAAATAAATCGTTTGGCCGACTGGTCCCGGAATTACAGTCCACGGAGAGAAAAGGAAGCTGAGACTTCGTCGAAGAGGCGCTGTCCGCAGAGTCATAACAATTTCAATTTCTCAACTTCAGCCTGGGCCATCAAATGTTTGTGACATAGTCAAAGATTTCTCCGGACCATATGGTGAACGTGCAGTGTGCCAGAATGGTATCACACGTTGCGGCCGACCTACCACTCGTTACAACCTTATTTTTTGACAGGGTTCTTTATTTACACTCCAAAAGATGGTTAAGAATTACTCCAGAGTCTTTCACGGAATATATAGCGCAATGGAGCGACATTACACCACGTGGCAGGGCATTGGCTCGCCGCTTAACGCTCAGTTTTTAGTTGTCTTTTACAAGTCGATGTAACTGTGAGTATATTCTAAGGCCTTGTTCAAAGGGCAATGGATAAGGGGATTGCATTTTTGGCATTCTCCTCGAATGTCCAACAATTTCTACTACTTGTAAGATGGCGTGGTGTTTTTTTATTGCATTGTGATTGATTAACAGTGCGCGTTGCAGAAATTTCTAGCAGGCTTGAATCCTTTCCGGTTTTGTGGGGATAAAGTATATGTGCCGACATGGGCACTGGTTAACTCCTATCCCCATCATGATTTGTTCGCCGCGTAAAACACTGAACCAGAAGCACAATAAGGTAAAAACAGCTAGGATAAAACGGACGCACCGGAAGAAAAGCACAAACGAAACTCCGAACGGAAACGTCGACAAAAATTGCAATGAGACACTGGTTTAGCTAGTCCTCTAATTTTATTATTTTAATTAAACCATTGGTCTTGTTGATATGCCGCTAAATTAGTTGTAAGGACACTGATTTGATAATTTACAAAACGCAACACTACATTATATGGCAGAACACATTTTAAACTACATCCAAACTATCGTTCACTCTGTCGACTCACGAGATAGGAACTTGACTTTTACATTGGGGGTTGAAACGCGACTTATTGTGTACCACCGTACCATCGCAAGGTGCGGTGGAGGATGACGACCCGACCAACTCTATGGTTGAATGACGACTCCGTTATATACATGCGCAACTCCGCCATGACGGAGTGCGGGAGTGGCATGACCGTGCTGGCCTGCGGATGGCAAAGGACTCCGTGATTCAATCCTCGTTTGGGGTGAGTTTGATGGTGTGGTGAAAAGGAAATGAAATTTCCTTTGACCAGTGACCAATGGAAAGCGATCTCAGTGACGCTGTGGTGTATGTGTGTGTTCGTACACATTACCTTGTTCATCGATGCGGTTATTCAAGGATAGACAGAACCTGAAACGAGGAAAAAAGAACAATGGTGAAACGACCTACGGCATCATTCGGTAATGAGGGTCAGCTGTCTAAATAGCAGCCACTCATTAGATGCTAAAAGGGATTGCGGTAATCCATACAACAGAGATCGCATATCGTCTCTCTGCCGACTGGGAGAATCGGATTCTTTTGTTTTGCATATGTTTATGCTATTGAATCCGATCTGACGGCGAAACTTGGCGTCGGTGATTGTTTGCAAATTCAAACAAAGCAATATTTCCGCGAGAAGTGCTCGCAATTGAATCCACAGTTGCAAGTCTTCGGAAAGCAATTTAGATGGGTACACAATGACGGTTGTGTATACCATCTGCGTCAATTATGCATGGCATCTATGGCGACGGCTGGATCGAATTATAGTGTGAATATCTACACTAATTGCAAATTCGGTTTTTGGGTCGCTAATGCAGAGATGCTTGGTAATGTATGAATGCCCTTGTAGACACAATTCTTTTTAGAAATACTTTGTAATGCTTGTATGCATTAATGTCCTTGGAGAAGGAAATATTTTCAGGTGCCAATGCAATTGCATTAGCGGGAGACAATGGGAGTTGAGTTGCGGATATGGGGAGTTTTTCAGGTAAGTGGGCCGTGGGGTTTGGTGGAACCCCCACAGTTTTCCTTGTATTCGATTTATAGAACTGGATTCTCTAATAGCTCTAATAGAATCCCTGTAGCTGGTCTTGGTCGTTGATATATTTATTGGATTCAAAATTAATGTCTTTATACCAAATGTGATGAAAACGGTAGCGTTAATTGGTAGAAAGTAATGACCAATTCAACTTCCCAAAATAGTACTGTGGGGAGCGAGCTCATTGTGCCGGCGTACGACACGGGGTTCTACCTCGTCTCCAGCAGTTCTATAAGGTTCTCCGTAAATAACTGTTCGCAAGGAAAACGACACAAAACAAAACTTCACAACACAGGAAACAAGTTAAATGAAACACAGAAACACCACTGATACGTATAGAGATTGCTCTTTATTTTTCCTTATAAGAGTTTTTCCACAGAAATAGTTTTGATTAATACACTTTTAAGCCGAGACACGAAAGTCGATATTTTTTTATTCAGCACTTGGCGCCTGAGAAACGACGCCAAATTTACACTTTAATTTTGATTTCCTTCTATACCGATTAGATGTTACAGAATTTCCGAGGTAATATTTGTTATTTTTGTTAACGATGTCGTAAACTGAGATTTATACCCGTCCCCGTGCGAACAGGGGAGCGGGAGCGGCACGACCTGGGTGGTCGGCGGATGTAATTGGACTCCCCGAGGATAGAACTCTGACTTGAATTCCATCCTCGGTTAGGGTTAAGGAACGGAAGAGAGAGAGACAATTTTTCTCTTAGGGGTGTGGCTACCAAGGAGATGCGATCTTTTGGTCCAGTGGTGTGTATGTGTGTTGGTATACATCGCCGTGTTCATCAATGCATTTCAGCAAGGATAAACAAAACCTACAGCTAGGGAAAAGGAACAAAGGAGAAGCGACCTAATGCATCGGTCTGTGATTAGGGTCAGCTAAATATATAAGCTGGAACTCATTAAATGAGAAATGCATTTGGGATACCACCAACGAGGTGGGTTGTTTATGGAATCGCCAGAAAGCCTTTGAAGAACAGCGTTCTTTTGTTTGCTTATCGTTGGGTATTAGGGTCGCCAACCGATGTTTATGTAGGTAGTTTTTATTGTACACATGTTGAGGCTGGGATTAGCCAACTCAAGGGTAAGATTCCGTGATTATGCGGTTGTATTATATGTGAACCGATGAATTTTCTTTCAGGGAATTTATGATAAGTTTGGAGAGAATTCTTATAGGGGATTTTAAATGCGAAGTTATGCATGCAGGTAAGAATTCTCTTCTAGGGGCTTTTAGCTAAATAAACTTGATCAATTTGATGCGTGAAGCATTTAAGGTGCTAATGGGATTCCATTAGCGAATTTATAAGATTGGGTCGTAGGAATGGGGGTTCTTTAGGTAAGTAGTCAGTGGGGTTTGGCGAAAGCGCCACAGTACTTTAGGCCGTAACAGGTACAGTATTCTATTTAGAAATTTTTCGCCCGGCTGTTGGTTACAGGAAATGTCCTGACACAACACAGCTATTGAATGTACCCAAGATCGTAAAAACTTCGATAATGTCAAAGAAGTTGACCCTTAAGATATGAATGTTGCATTCGTCGACGCAAAACTCTCATTTTCTTTCCATGGCCCAGCAGAGAAAACTAAACTCCAGGCAGTCCCTGGAATGGGATGTAAGTGGGATTCGTAGTGACGATCACTACAGGTGCTATGTACTTAAAAAAACGCTACCTCGTTGAACTCTTAGAAGAGTGCAAGTTACAGCATCTCCACAAAGTATTTTATGTCATTCATCATCATCATCGGCACTACAACCGGGATCCGGTCTTGGCCTTATTTATCAAGTCTCTCCAACGGTATCCGGTCCTTATCCAAGACCTGTTAAATTGTCCACAATAATTTGTTTTTCCGGGCAAGGTTATTAGTCTTGCGTCAACCTTTCTCGGGATGGCGCAGCATGCATTGGTTCACTACTTGGAAGGCCCGAAGTAGCTATCCAGGGGTGTCACGTGGAGACTGCATGCCAACTTGGATTGATCAGGGACAAGGATCATCAAGGATCGTCAAGGATCGAAAGCAGAGACTTTAGCTTGTATGTTCGCCACCTATCTATTAGAGTGGTTGAGAGGTATCTTATTTCATTGAATAATGTCAGGTTGATAGCATCATATTGGGTGACTAGGCATATTGCACACCGCAATAAATTGTACGCTACAGCCTAGTATTAGATTAGTAAAAATCGTATTTCATAGATTAGTATACTATATTGATCGAATAGCTTGAAGGTTAAGTAAAAATCGTTTTCACTATTCAGGATCACATTTATTACGGGACGGATTGCTCTAGTTTTGGTGGCATGTCTTACTTCACAGATTTATATGATTTTCGTCAAGTCTGACGAGTGCCACACAAATTTCACACGCAAATCTCTCCTTTTGTTTTCCGTGTTCTATAACGGTAAATGATTATCTGCGTATCTGCCTAATGACCGTGCCTAATATGATGCTTTAACTCTCATACACCACTTGTCATCTTTAAAGAAGCGCTTGCGTCTTAAGAAAAAAAAAGACAATTAGCCGTCGACAGGTTTAAATTTATTTATCACCCAAGGCTCATGGTCTGAGAGGCGGAGAAACCACCAATCAAGAATAAACTGGCGGTAAACCTTTTTAAATGCTCCCGCGTGACACACAATGTTAAGTCTTTAGCAGCAGCCGATATTGTTGTGTGATTGATGGTTCGCGATGTCACCCTGGTTACCCTGTGACCTAGTTTTGCCAATTCTTATTGAAACTAATCAACTTTCGGGGCTTTTGTATACCAACGTGCGTGTGTACTCTTCGAGTAGCCTCTGCCCATAGTTGCCCATAGATCTTAAGTTGCACACAGATCTTAAATTGCTACTCCGATCCTTCCAGATGCTGAAACTACACATATACGTCAGTTGAACCCAACCTCTAATCAAATTGTTTATCAATTACTAATCAGATTAGACTAGCGAGAGCATACACAATGACCACGATACAATCTGTCTTCATACCCATCTGTCTTGATATCTAAACTGATCGTTATCTGGGAACGACTTGCCTACGAAGCGCAACAGGAGCCTGGCAATGAATTGGATTAGAAAACCAACCCAGAGAGAAGAAGAAGGCATCGTAGCGATGCCGCAGGAAATTATTAGTTCCCGCCATGGATAGCGTGCTTCCAGGCAGATACCTCTTTGTGGGTAGTTTGACATCAAGTGCAATTACTTTCCTGAATCGCTCCGGAATCGCTATAAACATCTTTCTTCAAGGTCAGTAAAAGGTAAAATTAAAATCAAGTTCAGTCATCATTTGCATGCTGGACCGTTGATTTCGTCTTCGTCGTGTGTCGACCACAGAGCTATGGACATGTGGTGGTCGGAGACCATCTTGCTGACGATGGTGGCGTCTTGTTTTTTTCGTTTTAGTTGGTCAACTCCTATGGGAGCGACCGGGTTCTTCGGGGCAGAGTTTTGATGAAGGGTGCAATTAGTGTCACAAGGTATTTGTTTTGCTGTTCCCGTGTGTTTCGTTTTGTTGGGGTTCCTTGGTGTGTCTTGTTGAATGTTATTAGTTCCGATTTGAGAAGATGGATGGTAGTTGATTGACGGTTGATTGGTCTTGACACCTTGTAGGGTTCACTTTTGATTTTTCACGGAGGTGTCGCTTGGCGACTGTGAGTTTGCGTGATGTAACGGCTGTTCTTCAGTGGACGACTTGTGTCAATCACGGATCAAGAGACGTCTTACACAATTGAGTGGGAAAACGGAAATCAATTAGATCACTTGAGTGCCAAAAAAGGCGGCATGTTGAATTGATTTTTAGAATTTTGTCACGGTTGTTCCAAATTCAACAACTCGGATGACAATGTTGAGTGTAGAGGTCATCACTTAAGTTTTTTTATAGCTGATCGGAAGGGAAACCGTTGACTGTTAATTCTTCTATCCACGAGGGTATTACAGAGGTCACGAATGTTTTGAAGGGGTTCCACTGCAGTGACTTGGAGCGCGTTCATCGGCATGACCCCAAGTCAACTGCTTTACAAATTGATTTAAACAGTCTGTCAAACTTGTCATCAAACTAATTATATTGTCAAGTTTTCCAGTCACTTATGCGGGTGAATATTAAAAGATTTTTTCCAACCAAATCATCCATCAATCTAACGATGTGATCACCTCGGACGCCGTTCGGTACGGGGGCCCAAGGAAGCATTGTCATCTTCGTGATTTCACTCTAATTGTTGTACATCGACATCGTTCCGGTTGACTGGAATTCAGATATAAATAGGAATTAAAGCGGTCGCCGGTATTCAAATTGTAAATCGTCGAAATAACACGCGGTGTTTTGTAGGGGAAGTCGTCCAAAGTTACACATGTGTATTCGTCGACTACGGCCGTAGATCACTCTGATCAAGATTTGTATCTAACCAAACGATCGATGTTTTAGGAACGATTTGTATTTTTTGATTTTCGGGGAGTGTCAAAGCTTTTGTTATCCATAAGGGATTATTTATTTGGGTACGATGATGTCAAGTTCTGGTGATAGAAATACACACATGCACAAATGTTAGAAATTTGATTGAACGGATCATCGACCAGGAATGTTTGGAGCAATACGAGTATAACTGGGTCAGGGACTTGTGATTCTATAATATCAGTTCGACTATCATCAATTGTTGTTCATATGCAAAAGTAAAAATCTCTTTTCCCTTTTTAGAGTTTTGTTACCCTCTGGTGATTTTATGAGGACCGTGGGTTGAGTGGACATCAGTTTGGCGAGTGACTAATTGTTTGATTAGTGTGCGACGAAGTCAGAAGTTGACATTGGACTACCATGTGCTATTTTTTTTGTTTTTTGTTAAATACTGTGAGAATAAAATTTGTTACACTAAGAAATCATAATTAGCAAGATTGGGGCGTATGTGGTCATTTGTTAGATTGTAGTGTTGTCTTTGGGTAAGAATTATTACGGTTTTGTCGAATAAGGACTGTCAAAATTGAGCAGATACGAGGTAGGCTGAAAAGCAATGCACACCGGCTTGTGAAGCGCCAAAAACAAAAAGAACAAAAAGACAAAATAGCAAGATCAGACAACAAGTATATTCAAGTACAATTCTTAAGCTTCAAAATCATATATATATATTTTTCAACATAGTCACCGTTGAGGCTAATAGGTTTCTGTAAACGCTCAACAAGTTTGTTTATTCCGCTACTGAAAATCTCCTTAGACTTTTTTCGAATCTAGGACTCGATAACGGCGCTTACCTTATCTTTCCAGGTGGAGATTTCCCTGGAATCTAGGACTTGACAACTGTCCTCACCTTATCTTCTGAGATGGATTGATTCCCCTGGATGCCTCTCTTGAGTAGAAGAAAATAATAAAAATCTCATACCGGAAGTTCATGGCAATAAGGAGGGTGTAGAATTGACGCCGTTTGGCCTGTTTTGTAAAACGGCGTATAACCCATCGTGTACAGATTTATGGTCTTTTGTTTTAATTACTTCTCTCAGGGGAGGCGCGCCTGAAACGCCGAGTCAGTGCCCCAAGATGCTATTAAACAACGGTTGAAGTTCTTCTTGAACAGTTGCAGCTTGTAATATGTCGTAAGCACTCGCGTAAGGACCAAGTTCGCATTCTGTTGAGGAAATGTTCTGGCACAGAGGTGTGCAGGGCGTCGTGAGATGAACAGGAAATTGGTGGCATCCGTCAAATTGTTTAGTGAAGCGCAAATAAACCGAAATTCGTGGAATAATACTACAAATCTCGGAAGAACAATCCCCGTGACAATATCTGTAAAACAGACAAAGGCCGATACGCGTGTAGGGTTATATTTTTTGAGTTTAGCTTACCCCAGTGGGGTGCCGATGGTTGGTTCAAGGTTGCTAGTCTCCTTACTGGGGTGCGCAATGAAAAAGCAAAGCTATCAGTTCTTAAATTGACTTTAATTTTTTGCAGCCGTTGTCTCGACCTCCGGATTCTTTTTGATTGATTGATTGAAAGCGGAACCCCCACTTTTATTTAGCTTAATGCAAGCTTAAAATCTAGAGCAGTGGTTAAGACGTTATTCAATTATTTAATCGAAAAAAAGGAGAAGAAAACCAGGAAGTTGAAAATTGCTGGGTGATAGGGGAGGTAGGAAGCCAGGGAAGAGCGAGTGTATGTGGGGGTGGTGAACGCGGCCTTTGTGCGACAGTGGTGGGCATGTGTACGGACTGATACAGGGGCGGGGGTTAATGAGCAGGGGGGATTGCGGGTGGGGTTGGAAAGGTGTAGGGAAGAACTAGTTTGAGGAAGGGTGAAGAGAGGATTGCTGGGTAGAGGGGTTATTGAAGGGAGGGGATGGATTTAACACGGGTTTATTCTGAGACGTCGTTTAAGAGCGGGAGTGGAGATGTTAAAATCGAAGGAGGTGGGGAAAGAGTTGGCCTGTCGTAGCATACGCGAGAGGGGTTCGTTAGCGCCGTAAGAAGTGTGATGAGCGGGCACGTAAAACAGTCGAGGGTTACGTACGTTACGGGGGTTTGTGTGGAATGTTAAAGTGGAGAGCAAGTTTGGGCAATTGATTGAGCCAGACAGAAGGCAATGGACAACGATGATGTCGGGTTGGAATCTGCGCTCTTCAAGTGTGTTTAGATTGATTAGAGTGAGTCGGCTTGTGTATGGTGGTAGAATCAGCGGATTTTCCCAGTTTAGTCCGCGGAGGGCAAAGCGCAAGAAACGACGTTGAACGCCCTCAATCCTGCGAACGTGAGTCACTTGATACGGGGACCAGACCTGACTAGCGTATTCGAGTAGTGGCCGGACAAAAGTTGTGTAGAGTGATCGGGCGACATAGGGGTTAAGGAATTCCTTCGACCAGCGTTTGACAAACCTAAGGGCGGCGTTGGCTTTGAGGATGATGTAATCAATATGTGCGGTAAATTTGAGCTCCTTGTCGTATAGGCCGCCCAGGTCACGAATCAATTCAACCGATGTTATCGGTTGGTTCAGTAAGAGATAGGAACGTGGGTGAGTGGGGGAACTCTTCCGAGAGAAGGTGATTGTGTAACATTTGGCGATATTCATTTCTAGACAATCATATTGGCACCAAGTCGAGAAGCTGTCAAGATCCGATTGGAGAAGTGAGGAGTCCAGGGGAGAGCGGATTGTCTTGAACATTTTGGAATCATCCGCGTAAAGCGAGATGAAGGAGTGATTAATGCAAGAGCCTATGTCGTTTATGGTTAGGATAAATAGGAGAGGGTCGAGATGACTGCCCTGGGGGACACCTGGGGTTGGAAAAAACGGGTCGGAGAGGGTGGATCTAAAACGCACGCGGCAGGTTCGATAACTGAGATAGGATGAGACCCACCTTATCAGCAGGGGTTGGGAACCGAGAGTAGATAGCTTGAAGAGAGTGAGGTTATGGCAGATTTTGTCGAAGGCCTTGCTAAAGTCGGTAGCGACTGCATCGACCTCATCGCCGTTTTCTGGGGCAAGGAATATGTGGGATGTGAATTCGGCAAGGTTGGTAGTAATGGACCTGCCTGAGAGGAAGCCGTGCTGGTTCGGAGAGATGATGGGTTCGGAGCAAAAACATAACGCCTCATATAGAAGGCCTTCGAACAGTTTGGGAATGTGCGAAAGCTTAGCAATGGGATGATAATTGGATATATCGCCCCCCCCCCCCCTTTTATGTATGGGGGTTATGTAAGAGGATTTCCAAAATTTAGGGAATAGACCTTGTGCAAGGGATAGATTGAAACTGGAAGAGCTATACCGCAAACCTACTATAGTGACAGTAATCAGATCGCGACGATAAAGATGGGACGGACATGTAGCGCGAATGGGCAACGATAGGACAGTGCGTAGAATTTTTGACGGTGGACCAATGGGAAAGTGACCGACAGGACAGCCGCGAGGGAGGTGGGAGGACAATGTTAAGTTTGACCTTGTGGAGATCGGATCGGCTGGTCAAGCGTGAAAGGAGAGCGCACAGGACAGAAAACGAAGGCGGAGTCGAGTCGGTGAGTTCATGAACTTCCGGGTTCCTACAGGCCAATAAATAGTAGTAATACTTTGTTTGATCATTTTGTGTCTTCGTTTTACTTTTCTCGATTGATCTGGTTGTGTCGATTCGTTTATTACGTGTAGTCTTGAGCTACTTGTGGCGTTTCTAACAGATACACACATAATATACAAGCAATTTGTGAAGAACACCGAAAGGAAATTCGAATAAGCAAAAGCATCAGAGCCGTATACCATAGCGATAACATAACAATTCTACATCAGTTGAGTGTACTTAAGTTTAGAAATCGAATTCGTACACGCGGCAGTGGCCTGATGTGTTGAGCGTCATGGCGTGAGTTCGAATCACACGTTTTTCACTATCATTGCAAACGCTATATACTCTTAAATTGTAGAATAATTTGAGGTTTTTCCTTGTTTTAATTTCGGTAGCGACTACAATTTCGAACTCGTAGGCCATGGGTTCGGTTACATTTGTAGTGATTCTAACCATCATAGCACCAGTTCGAATCACATGTTCTTCACTATCATCGCAAACGCTATAATTGGTGACCCCGACATGATTTGTGTACACACAGCACACACTTTCCCATAGTAAACAGAAATTCACGACACGATCACCACTTCCGCATAGAGCACCGGCACACTCGCCTGCTCCGACGTTCTCCCGCTCGCTCGTTCTTCGCTCCGTCGTCCGCACACGAAGTTGATCGTAACAAAGTTACTGAGGAGGGAGTAGTGTGGCGTTTATAACAGATACACACACAATATACTAGTGCAACTACTATATGCAACTAGCGAAGAACACCGAAAGGAAATTTGAATAAGCAAAAGCATTATAGCCGTATACCATAGCGATAACATAACAATTCGACATCAGTTGAGTGTACTTTAGTTTAGAAATCGAATTCGTACACGCGGCAGTGGCCTGATGTGTTGAGCGTCATAGCGTGAGTTCGAATCACACGTTTTTCACTATCATTGCAAACGCTATATACTCTTAAATTGTAGAATAATTTGAGGTTTTTCCTTGTTTTAATTTCGGTAGCGACTACAATTTCGAACTCGTAGGCCATGGGTTCGGCCTCTGGAACTTTACTGATTCACCACAGTGGTTACACGTGAAAAACACCATTATTTTAATTTAATAATCCACACCACGCATAGAAATAAGGAGGAACTATTTAAACTTCCAGCACTTTACGTGCCGTATGAATTTAAGGTTCATACTATGACGCATCGTTTGGGGAAAAGGAATTAGGTTGAGGCTTATTAGGAATTGGGTGAGGGTGGTGATTTAGGATCACTACACGTGCTTTCGATATGATAGTGATTGCAGTCCTGATATCAGCGCTGGGTTCCCGATCAGGCGGATTGCCTGTCGTTGTACGCTCTCAACTAGATTAAGGGTATGTTTAGGAGTAGAGCTCGGAACAATATTCGAGCGCGGGTGTAATTTGAAATTTATACACGAGAAGAAGTGGGACCGGATTAAAATGTTTTTTTGGTCCTAAAAAGATAATCGCATTTTCTATAGCGGGACCTAGCGATGTCCGATATGTGTTCGTGCCACGATACATTCCCACAGACTGTGACGTGAGCAAATTCATGCTTTCCTTACATTCAAGTCCCTGGTCATTCATCTTCAGCTGTGGAACAGATGACACATTTTTCCTTGTGAATGTTGAATATCGCGTCTTTGTTGCATTGATGTCGACAAGATTGACCTTTCCCCACTGTAGGGCTTTATCTAGATCCCGATTCAGAGAGTCGATCTAGTTACATCTCAGCTGGTGTGACGTTGATGCATTAATCGGACGATCATTCGTAAATGCGGAAATAAGTGCGCTATCATCCGTAAAACTGATTATTTTGTTATCCGTTGAATCTAATAAATCACCAATGTGAACTAAAAAGAAGGTTGGAGCCAAAATAGATCCTTTCGGCATCTCGGATTTAATCGAAGGCAGGTGCGAAGAGACGCCGAAGTTGTTCGTCCGCCCGCAAAGTTGTTGGGGAAGTACGTATGAATTAAGCTTGCTTTGCACCGCCCCGTGCCAGACGCGATCAATTTCCGTGGAGATATTCGATTAGACCGCCCTTGATTCGTCATGTTTTTCAAGATCTCCAGATATCAGGCATAAGGGTCAAATTGCTTTTGGCCATTTAATTTCATAAATCTTGTGATTTGTGATGTAACACTTTTATTTCTTTTTGGTGTGCACTTGGAATGACGTGTTAAAATGAATTTCCTAATGAAATTATCAGTACGTCTATTACATTCTTCTCGTTGTGTTAGGTCCCAATGACCCCCCACTTTGTTAGCACTTTTTGTCTGTGTTGATAGAACCATAACTCACGCAGTCTTACCAGTTATCAGACTGGATTCATAAAGTCTGCTCCAAACAGTTTTAAAACGTGAGACATTAGGAGTACAATCTGCATTTCTGACCCAGTCTAAGTGTAATTACAGATGTGATTGCAGTCACAATTGTTTGAACGGTTATGGCTTAACCCTACAACGACCTTCTCTTCCGCCACTAGTCGCACACAATGCCATGACAATTAATACCCCGCCGTAGGTGTCAGGTTATCAGCAAATTACAAAATTGTATGTTCCTCTTATCTTATGCTTGGTTCACTCTGTGGCTTAGGCTTTTAGACCGGAATTCATCTTGCGTATCTTGAATTTCATTCCTTAACCAGTATCTCTATTTTTAATTAGTGAATTAATAACACATCCGAGCAAGCGATAAAGAACGAACTATTTTCAAAGAAGGAGAACACGCAAAGGAAAAACAAAACCACACTTGTGGGGAGTCTACGGACGGAGGTGTGATACACAAAGGGTTGATGAATGAATCTACCAGCGATCAATTGGATTGGACATCATGAAGCTTCTAATCAGGTGAGTGTTATGTGGTTTAATTTCTCTATTATCAGCACTTCTAATTACGAACACCCTCAAATTTTAGGCATCGTTGATTGTAATTAAGTATAAGCTACATTTTATGGATTCTTGTTTGTTACTTTGTGTACACATGTAGTTGGGTGGATGCCATATGATTAGAGTTGGTGCTCGTAAAACTGAAAGTTATTTCTATGCTCCTTTATAGTTGTTCTTGTTGACAAATGGGATTGGAGACTCTGAAGATCAAGAGAGTCTAGAAGATCATAAATTCCACAAACAGTCTGCTGTCCTAATATGTACTTTGTCAATATGCCGCCCCGGGACTAATAGATGAGCTTCTGCGATGCAAATCACGATTTAAAGAACTTGAGCAGAGAGATTTGTTTAAAAAGAGAGAAAAACTGGGCTGCTAAACTTTGTCGGAAAGGGATGTGAAAAAAACGCCTGGGGATGTCTCCATTGTATTCTAAGTAAACCCGGAGTCATATCACGTCATATCCAATAGAGCGTGTAATTTCACTTTTCTCAAAGACTCATCTGCGAGTGGTGATGTGGTTGGCCTAAGTTGCTACCCCAATTAGTTCTAGGAATGCCTGACGCGACCAAATTTGACCGAAACATTATTGTGCTCGCTTTACGTTTTGGACTACATCCGAGGAAAGGAAAAAAAAGAAGAGATGTTAAAACTTAATGAACTGTAAATGAATACTGGACATGTCATTTTTGAAAGATATACGTTGTAAACAGTTGGGACTAAAATCCAACATACTATGATCAATGTAAAGCTCAAAGGAGGGAAGTTTTACACTAGTTCTATGCGAGAAAGAAAAGTATTATAATTAAATTATATATCTATTTTATTTATTGGTCTATAGGAATCCGAAAGTTAAATAGTGCTTTAGATTATAACTACACAAATGGAATTGAATAATCGATATGTATCCGAGCTATTTAAGAAAAATTAAGGAATCTAGAGGAGGTTTAGAGTTAATAACAAGAATTCTGTCAATAAGAATTTAAGAGCTTGGT
Organism: Microdon myrmicae; assembly: GCA_963931805.1. NCBI lineage: Eukaryota > Metazoa > Arthropoda > Insecta > Diptera > Syrphidae > Microdon > Microdon myrmicae. Next base: position 38,209,264 of record OZ007496.1, read on the forward strand.
CTTCAGTGAGAAGATACATACATATATATGTATATAATTTTTATTTTTTTTTATTTTTTTTATATTACATTTCTCTCGGGAGAGGCGAACCTATAGGGCCGAGTGGGCGCCCCGAGATGCCACCAAATAACTGTTGCAGTTCTTTTTCGTGACGCCGAGCAATTTCAAACTTTCCCTACGTCGAGGGTCCGGCCATTCATCATCAGCTGTGCAACTGATAATCCACTTTTCTTTGCGTTCTATATTGTGTCTTCGCTGCATTGAAGTCGACGAGATTGGCCTTTCCCAACTGCAGGACCCTATCTAGATCCTGATTCAGAGAATCAATCTGTCGACATCTCAGCTGATGCGACGTAGATGCACCAATCGGCCGAAAACTCGAACAGGAGGAAACAAGCGTACTATCATCCGCAAAACTGAACGCTTTGTTATCCGTTGTCTCCAACAAATCATTTATGTGAAGCAAAAATAAGGTTGAAGCCAAAATAGAACCTTGGGGCACTCCCGAATTAACAGGGTACAGATCCGAACACTCGCCGTCCACAACAACCCGGATCGATCAATTTTTGAGGAAGCTCTTCGTCCACTCGCAAAGCTGTCCATATGAACGAAGTTTGCTCAGCAATACCCCGTGCCAGACGCGGTCAAAAGCCTTGGAGATATCCAATGCGACTGCCCTTGACTCACCATGCCGCTCAATCGCAGATGTCCATATATAGGTTATAAGTGTCAAAAGGTCTCCCGTGGACCTCTTGCCACGGAATCCGTATTGACGATCATTTAGAAGTCCATTGCACTCCAAATACTTAATTAACTCAGTATTGATGTGTGGCGGTTCTTTAAAGTTTCCCAAAGAACCTTCCATTTCTTTAAATCAACCGCTTTTCCCTCACTCCATAAACCACTATACTTACCTGCATTCGAGCAGCGTAAGCTGTCTTTAAAATAACATTCACCTGAAAGTTAAACCTCATCAAGGCATGCATCACACTGAATTTTTCCGTTTCATATTATATGAACCATTCCATATCCCCATAGGCGAGCAAACCTTCGGTTTCTTATCGCCACGAAAAAATCTGTTGCCTGCAATGGCATAAGTCTGGGGCAATTATGTAAACAGCCGATGTTCCCTTGTAGCATCGGCTAAATCACAAATAATGTGCATCGCATCGTTTGAATCTCGAAATAGCGTTTCTGTTTATTTAGGACACAGAAACCAATTTTTTCCTTCGGCGATCTTCGCTATCGCGTATCTCAATAAGGCCTGCAATTCATTACACCAGTCCATGTTTATTCAGGTGAATTTTCGTCGTTGCCGATATGCAGGCTGAAGGGCATCGTACTTGTCCTATACGGACACATATAGAATCCTCCCACACCGATGTAATCCACCACCGTTGAATCGGACGGATATGGATTGCAGCGGGGAGTCAGATTTCGTCATCTTAAGAGTGCACACGCGCTATACGCGCCTATTGAGTTTTTTTTTTTTAATATACGGGGTCGAGTCCGAATGGAGTATCTTTTGTCTCGTGCGTGATCCTATGTCGAGCTTGTGTTGAAGTCCGTCCTTGCGCGAGTCGCTTAATATAACCACATAACCATTGCTGTTTGTTGAAAGGAACACTAAGTGCTGTGGAACGAAAATTAAATTTAATCAAGTTTAAAAGGAACATGTAGTTAACGTGAAATCAATTAGGAACACAATTATACACTCATCCATCGGATCGGATTAACACAAACAAGAAGAACGTTTTATAACCGGAAACCATCAACTTGTTTCATTCATCGACTTCCTCAGGTGATCAGTGTTTTGTCTCATTGGTGTTCCGTCGACTTTTACTCTGTGGGAGTTTACTGAATCCCCGTCCGTGCAGACGCACCAAGTAATAACACGCCACAGATGACTTTTTCCATCACCTGAGATAACGTAGACAGTAATGCTATCGGTCGGTAATTTTGTGGGAGATACTTTTTTCCCGTCTTTGGATTGACTGAACTCGAGCGATTTCCCAGCAGGCAGGAAAGGCCCTCCGTGCATAAGATAAGCGAAAAAGTCTGCTAAGGACCGGCGATAATTCTGGAGCACAGCTCTTAAGGTCTATTGCTGGTATTCCGTCCGGGTGGGTTCCCTTCCTACAGTCCCGTTCACGTAGATTGCGTTGAATAGTACGCGGTTGAAACCTCACATCCCGCATGGAAAACTATACCGGCGCGATCGCAGGTGGCTCCAAAAGACCGGTGTTAATGACTTTAGTTCACCACCCTTTGCACACCACACACAGTTTAAATAAAACACGGTTTGAAATTGATTTCAGGCTGGTATTAAAATCTAAACCACCGAACTACTTATATATTCTATTGTTTTTGTAATATACTCTTGACTTTACACTTATTAAAGTAAACTCTATTTACTTTGTTTTACAATTAGATTAATTCAATGTTCCACAATTAAAACTGATTTTTCCACTTATTCAACTAGAAGAATTTTTCTTATTGTGAGTTACTGTTTGAAGTTGATTTCATTCTGGTATCAACATCTAAAACCACCGATTAATTTAATGCTCTTTCTTTTTGTGGACCACTATCTCTAATGACCGCCTCCGTCAAGTCTCGAAAACCAACTCCTTCGCCGTCTCCGCGAATCGTCTAGAACCAACTCATTTGACGAAGACTTTTTTCTTCCATCCTGTAGATGCTCTTTTGCCGGCCGCAATTTCCTTTCTTTATCTTTCCCGGCTTGGGGTCAAAAGAGGAAATACAAAGCAAAAATCAACAGGGGATCGTGCTAATGCACATTTATGATCCTCTATGTTGTTAGACGCTAAAACGAACGTGCGATTCGATTTATGGCGCCGGTTATTTGTTCTAGGCGAATGGGCAAGGATGTCTTCTGTGGGAAATTACGAGGAAACACGAAGGAAAAATCAACAGAGAATCGTGCTAGTGCACATTTATTATCCTCTATGTTGTTGGGCACTAAGCCAAACGTGCGATTCGTTTTATTGCGCAAGTTGTTTGTTCTAGGCGAATGGACAAGGATGCTCCTTGTGGGAAATGGTTTGGGTAAACAAACCTTTAAGGATCATAAAATTGCAGATGTGCAATTTATGATTATCAACAACTTTACTTGAAAGTTGGTCACCTGGTCCACAGATTTGGATCCAGGGTATTCTGCGTGTTGAACATATGGTTCGTTCTTTCACGTCTTGGATCCAAATTAAATTCAATATGGGCAAATTGAACATGTAGTTCAATTTGTTTGATATGGAATTGATATCGCAATATTTAATGTAGCCGCGATAAATGATGGAGCTTAGCTCCAAAGAGGTAGGAACTCAGGGGTGGAGGGTTTTTGTGCGTAACCCCGGGATCTAGGTTTGAATTCGCGGAAAATAAATTCGCGAACACATTAGCTTTATGCCTAGGATTCGTGACTAACGTCCCGCTGCGCGTCACCAACGGAGGGAAAGAGGTGGACGTGAAGCTACTGCTGACAGCTCTTGCCATTGACCAGAAGGAGCGCGAAGCAGTCGGGCGCCGAAAGAGTTTATTGGTCACTCTGTCATTGTGAGCTTTCTTCGCGTGTTCAATCGCCTGGTTGCACGCGTTTCTGATTCTAACAAAATTTGTTCTGTTAACATCGGTGGGATTGGAGCGCCATTGCTTAAAAGCTCTATTTATTGCCGCTGTAATCTGCTCGCATTTTGTGTCAAACCATGGTTTATCAGATGAGCTTTGTTTGGTGAAAAGTGGAGTATACATCTCCATCCCCAGAAGAATAATCTCTGACACCGACTCCGCGCAAGCGTTAACATCGGAGTTTCCGAAGCACACCTCGGACCATGGAAAGGATGCGAAGAAATCTCGCAAATCATCCCAGTTAGCAGCCCCATACTTCCATACATGGTGAAGCTGCCTAGGCCGGTTATTCGCTTGATATGCAAGTACTTACGCGACAGATGCCAAGCAGTGATCTGAGTTTCCCAGTGGCGCAGAAACCTCTACGGTATAAATACTCGGTTCGGATGTCAAAAACAGATCCAGGGTGTTCGCATAATCGCCTCGGGCATCCGGCACCCGCGTTGGGTCCCCCACGAGTTGAGTTAGATTGCGGTCAACAGCGAACATCTTCGCCAGCCTCCTAGCCTCGTCGGTTCTGTTAAAATGTAACAACCAGCCGGAATTGTGCACATTAAAATCGCCAAGGACAACAATTTCAGAAGCCGGGTGGTTGATCTGTATCCAGTCGACGGTATGTGAAAGATTTTCGAAAAATGTCGACGGTCGATCGTCATTCGCGGAGCGGTAAAAACAATAAAGATATTTAACGGAATTCCTCAGCACGACCCTCAACCATATGATGTCCAAATTATTGGGTTCCAACGCCTTCAACCTCTGGCAAGCCAGATTGGACCACGCGAAGACGCAGAGTCCGCCCTTAAAACGGCATCTCGAATGTAAGTCGTATCCCGAGCAACGAAGATATGTCGAATCAGTTAGCGAATCGACCTGGGTCTCAGCTAGGGCAATGTTTCGTTGTTTGAAAATATTGGTGGACGGCGTTTACATTCGTATTGGTGAAACCGATGCCCCTGATGTTACAAAATGCCGTCACCAGGCGAGCGTGGGCAGACCCTCGAGAGCGAGCCCGGTTATGCGATGACGAACCTCTTAAAGTTCCATTATTTATCATGATATCTGCATGATGTTCCCCCTGACATAGTCCCCCCCGGAGATCCGAATGGGAGACTAATTTACCTCCGGAATTCTTTATATCAGAAGGTACGATCATGACTTATCTCCGTGTCAGTCCGGGCCATCAGCCACACATCTGAAACACTGTCGAAGCTCTCTTTCGGCGATATCGCGGAATGTACAGCGTGACGGGGTGGTATCTCACCTTGGGACCGACTACCACCTAACCAACCTTTTCTCGAACCGGTCCATCAGTCAAGCTCCGAAGGATGGCCAGGGATTTCTCCCGACCATTTCACGGAGCCTAAAGCTCGATGGGGTGGTTTTTCACCGGCCGCACAGGGCGTTGGGACCCTGGCTACCACTCGGCCTTTAGTCGCCTTTTACGACAAGCCGGCCTAGCTGTGAGTATATTCTAACCCCCTACTCACAGGGCATGAGCGCCAATATGACTTTCGTAGCAACAGGGTCACAGAAGATTTGATGGCGTACCTTAGCGAAATGTGCATCCATTCCATCCATTATTTCGACGAAAGCAAAGTTGTCGCATTGGATATTTCAAAAGCGTTCGACAGAGTTTGACATCCCGCCCTGTTATCAAAATTACATTTCTATGGAGAATTCCTTGATCCGATGGATAAGGGAATATCTTTCCAGTCTTTCAATCGAAGTGGTTCTTGAAGGTGTAAAATCTGGCCCCCATCGAATAAATGCAGGTGCTCCCCAGGGTTCTGTATTCTCAAATATTCTCATTCCTCATCTTTATAAATGATCTCTTGTCCATTACCCACAACTCAATTCACTCGATTGCTGATGATAGCACGTTGAGTTTCTTATACTCATACTTTATTACCAATCAGCAAGTTATGCTTAAGGGGAGGTTCACATCTAGAGATCCAAAAAGGACGGAAGCAAATATCAATGTTAAATTGTGTGCACATATTTATTAGGTATTTAGGTGTACATAAAAATTGGTTTTAGTGAAAAGTATTAAAAATTCTCAATTTGATAAATGGCGCAATGCGACGATTCGAAAAATTGGCTTCCTTAAGAGATGGCAAAGAAACTTCACTCCATCCAACCTGGCCACTATTTACAAGGCGTAAGTCCGTCCCAAATCACCTCCCATATTTGGTCAGATGCATCTAAAATTGCGATACACGTGCTGGCTAGGATGCAAAAACGAGCAGTAAAACTTATTGGAGACTCAGCCGTAAGTCGATCAATTCAGTCGTTAGAACATACGAGCAACGTATCATGCCTGTTTCTTTTCTATAAGTATTATCACGGTCGGTGCTCAAATAAACTTGCTTAATGTGTTTCGCCTCTCAGATATTTTCCCGAAATACCTGTTATTCTGTGAATGCCCATCAGTTCACGCTGAAAGTCAACTTCGCACAAACAAACAGAGATCCATATATTTTAACTCAGTCCTGTCATTTGGTCAAAAATTTGAGCAAATACAAAATATCGATACTTCGAATTTCAATCTAATGCCTCTGTTCTCCCCACATTGTACTGTGGCGACTCTAACAGAAACACACACAATTCACAAGCAAAATAGTGAAGAGCACCGAATGAAAAATCGAATAAGAAAATACATCAGAGCCGTATACCAAGCGATAACATAACAATTCACATCAGTGTAGTATAGTCGAGTTTAAAAATCAAATTGTAAAATCGGCTAGTAGCCTGATGGGTAACGCTTAGGTTCAATTTTTGGTGATTCAAACTGTCATAGCGTCAGTTCGAATCACACGTTCTCCTTCACTATTATTTCAAAACGCTATAGTACCCTAGCCATAAATCTATAAGGCAATTTTTACCACAAGATGGGCCATGTTTCCGGAAGTTTACTTCGGAGTTTGAATAGAAATACAACTACTAAGACAACTTTCTTCCTGTTCTTCTGTCCCAGCTATGTGTTAACATACACGGGTGTAGAACAACTAACTTTGTTCGTGTACATTACAATGGTAAAATAAGTTTCAAAGGACACAAGTAGAGCGATACTTTTCAAAAATCGTTTTTTAGCAATTCATTTATTTTATATTTTGTAGGAGTATTGAAGTAAAATTTGAAAGGTGGTTCTCAAATAACTTTTGAACGGGTGTTCTAAAATGAAGCCGTCGGAGAAGGAGACTGCACACAAGTCATCATACAAGTCAAAATAAAGTGAGGTTTTGATGCCCAGCGCCCAATTACCCAGTGAAGTACCATACCATTAAGCTATGGGCTCAGTGCAATGACCAGTCCTTTTTGAGCTTGGCTGATGGACCGGTCGGAAACGTTTTTTCAGATGACAGATAGGTCCTGATTCTGGCATCCCATTGAGATACCACTGTGGCGGTATCTGTATGGTTACATGTCTCTTCGCTCTACTAGTCCTCAGCCCCTCGTATGCACGGACACGTGGGCCGTACTCCTCTACCAAGCGATCATACCTGTAAGGCTATTGAAGAACACAGTACCAGAACACGAATTTGTTTGCAAACCCATTTTCTGTGTGAACACAAGCGGCCAGGCGCGGCATCGTCATACGTCGACAGCCATAAAAAATCTAATGCGATAACAATGCGGCCAAGAAATAAACAATGTTTACTTACAATCTTCCCTTGAGCCAGCGTTAATTGAGGTTTCCTTTATGGAAAAGGCCATTATAGGAATAAAAGATAAGCAATGAAGGAATTAACACTGTTCCTGAAATGGGATACAAACGATGTAAACACTATCGCAGCCGAATGTAACCGTTTTGGGCGGGGGAAATTATTAAGGGCAATAAATCATATGCGGGTAATGTATCTAAAAGGGATACCGAAAAAGTGTGAAAACCCTAACAATCCTCGGTGTATGTTCAGCCGCATGGATAACACAGTGCACGTGTGTATGTGTGGGTGCATCTACGTTGTATCTGCACAAACGAAGTGGATGCGTAAAGGAGAATACGATGCGATCCCTTGGAATAAAGGGATCACCTGGAAAAGAGAGGATTCCAAGAGATGGGAAAGTTAATGAGAAAGGGAAAACTGCCGGGTACAGTTGCTTTCCTACGGGAAAGATAGTTTTTAGTTGATAACTAACAGTTAAGGATGCAAGAATCTCTCCTACGGAAAAGTAAGAGAGACTGTGTCGGAGTGCGAGTGATCACCACAAAAAAAAAGACGATAACTAATAATTAAAAATAAATATATATAAGTCGTTTAGACTTTTATTTTTGACTGTGTTCGGCGGAAACACGAATTAAAAAACCGCCAAACCACCCCATCATTTAACTACGTTTTGGAGCTTGAAATTTAGTCCGGTAAGAACTTAGGTCGGTGTGACTTTGTGGGGTGTTATATTAGTTGGTGTACCGGCACGGGTACGGGTTCACTAATATCCCCACTGAGTTCTGCCTGAAAACATTCACTGAATGAGAAATAAAACGCACTGATTCCGACTGAGGTAAGTCCTTTTATTGAGGTCAATTCCTTTTTGTGACACTAGATATTGCTCCAAAGGACAGGTCTTTAAATAGCCGATGTATCTTGGGTTGGTGCGTCGACGACTCACGTAAAAACTACCGAACATTATCACCTGCGCTGGTTTTTCAGCTGACACAATTAACGCCAGCGAATGAGGGCCTCAATATATATAACACTTTATTTTTACTTAGTGTGGTGACAAATGGTTATGTACGTCTCTATGGCTTTCCAATCGATACAATTAACGCCGGCGAATGAAGGTTTACATATATAAAACGCTTGATTTTACTTATAGTGGTGACAAATGGTTATGTGTTTAACGTTTCTATGGCCTTTCAATCGATACAATTAATGCCGACGAAGGAAGGTTTACATATATAAAAAACTTTATTTTTGCTTATTGCGGTGTGAAACGGTTATGTACTTAACGCTAGTACTTTAATTAATGTTTGTATTCAACTCGCATATTCAGTTTTCGCGACTACAAAACCACGATTAATACCAACGTCCAACTCCGAGCCTGGCTGACACTCAGCTCACGGTGGGTACTCCTCTGAAGGTAAAACTCGACTGACTCATTACGAGCGAGGAAAAGTCCACCGCGTCGTGGCAGTGGAGTCATAGCTAAATAGACTCACTGCCATTTACTAGGAACTTTAAAAAGGATTGCTATGCTTGCATAGGGAATTTAGTTTCGGAGAATCATTGCCGTACAGGCTGAGTTAAATTCCTCTGGCGCTATGTATACGAGCAAGTTGGTTTGGAAATACGATCAAGTATGGGCATAAGTTGTCTTGGTCGTTGCGATGGTTGTTTCGCGGAAATGCAACGCATCGTGCTGGTGACTTGCCAGTAAGGGGAATTGGTATTGGGTAGGATGGGAGCCGAAATCATTTTCGGGGAAACTAAATGTTGCTTGGTTACAAGCGAGGAAATAGTTTAAGCAGGAAGTACCCAGAATGATTTTCGGGGGAAATTAGAATTGCTACCGAAGCGGTTTTCGGAAAAATGTATTCGGCTCGATGTAATTGATGGAGATGATTAGTATCCCGTTGTAAATTTGAATATGCATTTATTATAGCTTGGGGAATGGATTCTTGGTAGGTTTGGGGATGTATGCAATTGCAGATTTGGAGACGAATGCTGTTTCATATTAGAATGTGTTCTTTGCATGTTCGCGAATGGATTACAGGTTGGGTTAGGGTGACGCGCTGTTAGCGGTCAAAATTTGTTGGAATTGTGGGTTGGTTCTCCATCTGGTATAGAGAACCCCCACAACTTTACCCTTTAAAATAAAGAATTTCGGAGGTCAAGTAGTTTCCCCTTTCAAGCTCAGCAACAACATACGAATGATAGTATACCGCGAAACGGTAAAGAACGGATATATATGGAATATGCCCGCTCGCATGACACCGTCACGGCTGAGCTTTTAATGCTATTACTATTCATTAGCCTATAGGAACCCGGAAGGACATGACGTCACTGACTCGGCTGCGCCATCGTTCCCTATCACGTGCGCTCTCGTTCCACGCTTGGCCATCTGATCAGATCTCTTCAATGCCACGCCTTAGATTGTCCTCCCATCTTCGTCGCGGCCGCCCCACCGGTGTTTTTCCCGTTGGTCTCCCGTCAAGGATTCTACGTACGGGACTGTCGTTGCCCATTACCGCTCCATGTGCATCATAAACTTCGCGACCTGATAATTCTCACTATTGTAGTGGAGTCGCTGTCGTGAAGTTTCTTTCATTGTCCTGCTTCGTCATCATATTTACCGCCAAAGATACTCCTTAATACTTTATTCTCAAATACGTGGAATCTGTTTTCTTCCCGTTTTATAAGCGTGCGTGTCTCGCATTCATATAGAACAATCGGCATGATTATTGCTCTATAAATACGGAGGTTTATATTGCGTGACAGCAGTTTCGATTTCAGCAGTTTGTTGATTGTGTACCAATTAGCGTTGCCGGAATGAATGATCTATTGATCTGGCCCCGCGGATGACAACTAACGTTGCCAAAAAGGTCGGTAGGGAGTACGATGCCAACTCACTCGGATAGAGACCCCTTGAAGCACAGTCAGCAGACTTATCCCCTGAAGGTAGGTTTCGCCAATGCAAGTTGCCGATCCCATACTGGACCTCTGCCACCCAAGTCGCGGCAAAAGTCTCCGAACGAGTTGTTTCCCCTCGAATCTTTTTAAAAACCACAGTAGAGGCCGTCAAGGCAAATGTTGTCATGTTCTTGAAATACTCAATCTGCCTAACCTTTTTGATAAGTTGGAATAACAGCACCGCAACGCATAGTTCGATGCGTAGTTTGCATAGTTCGATGCGTAGTTGTCTTAAGTGGAACAACCTTTGTTTTAACCATTAGCAGGCTTAGTTGGATGTTGTCGACGTTGTTACTCGCTCTGATATAAACAGCAGTACTGAAGGCGACCGTGGATGCATGACAAAAACCGTGCAGCTCACATGAAAGTTGACTCGAATGCGTTCCTACCAAATAGCCCATTCTCATTGTTTGTGCCATACCAAGACCGTCCCGATAGTCTATTCCTTCCGTTTGAAGTTTTGAGGGCAACGGGATACGGAGCACAGGTTGTACCCCAGGTGACGGCCAACAGCCAAGAGTCGCATATGTCATTAGTGGTTGGATTCCGCCATACTATTCTCTGAAGATCACAATAATCTTGATCGGCTCGAATTTGCGGAAACATTTTATCAATGTCTGTTTTGAAAACCACTGGATGTATCCGCCACTGCGTGACAATCAAGGTTAAGTTTGCGTCGCTTAGGACCCACGTGCAAACAATCATTCAACGATGTTCCATTTGGGACTAGATGTATTAAATGCTACGCGAAACTTGATCGAGTGGGCTTTCTTGGAAGCAACCCCATGATGTGGCAAGTACGCCGTGGGGTGAGATGCCTTCTCACTCCCCGCTTCCGTTGAAACTTCCAACTTGTCTCAAGTTGAGGTAGTCAGCCATGAATTTTTGGTAGTGATCTTGCAGACCATGTTCTACCTCGAACCGTCGTTCAGTGTGAGACAATGTGCGAACAGAAAGTCGACGGGTTCGCGAGAAATCTTGACTCAGGAGTATTTGCTTCCGAGGGAGAATAACCACGTATCGTCCGGAATTCTCTTCTTTGCAGATATCGTAGAAAAATGATTCACACTCTCTTCCGTCCTTTGAAAGGGATGAAACGTTTCCTTGAATATCTTCCAAAGATCATAAGCGTCGAAATTCCTCCACCAAACCTGAACAGGAACACGATTCCAATCCTCCTGAACGTAGGTTCACTGTGAGAATACATTTGTGACGTGTACCCAGTTCTGCCGTAGTAGTCCCACGTAAAATCCACCCCAAAGTTGTGTTGTGAGACAATGGGGTTCCCAGACGGCGCCCTTTAATGCCATCGATGACGATTTGACCGAAGATGTCCGCTCCTAATAAAAGATCAATGTGCCCTGCTTTATTACAGTGCGAGTCAGCGAGTTGTAGGCCACTCAGACGATCCCATGTGGGTGATTCCAATCCAATGACAGGTGGGTAACTCGTGACATGGCTGACAACTAATGCCTGAGTTGAGTATACGAATTCCATGTTATAACATGAAGAGATTGAAATGGCCACAAAACTCCGAATCCTTTCTAGATGTGAGGATGCCAGCTCACTAACGTTGAGACTAACTTTAACCTTTGTGATACCCAACAGCTGAACTGCGCCTACCGAAATGAAGCTAGTCTGTTAGCCCTGGTCGAGCAATACTCTTAATTTAATGTGTGTTCCGTCTGAACGTTGTACCAGAAACCATGCTGTTGCGAGAAATACTTCGTTGAAAGGTGCTTCTATTGCATGATGCAGTGTCATGTTGCTGGTCTGATTTGGGCTTTCTGTTGAAGATGATGACGATGAGAACCACGATGATGGCGGCTCCAAAGATTGATGTATCATCGTGTGATGCTTCAACATTACTTGCACCGACTGGTTGATGAACAGTTGTTCGCAGAATGATCGGTTCTGAGTTAGTTGAACCACAAGTGTGTCTTTGAACACGCTCCCTTCGTTCTTTAGTCGATTGTTTTCAAAATAGCGGGCAATATGTAATGATGTGGTTGTCTGTCCACAGTGAACATTTTTTGGTAGTCTCAATATGATGATGATCGCAAGGCTTGAGGATGACCACTGTACTTAACTGAATCCAATGTGGCACCCATTGAAACTAATGTACGCAACCTCTTCTCCAGCAATGCAATCAACTCTCTGGCATGGTGGTATTCGTAGTAATCGACAGTTCCCAATCCTTGCGGGTTATGGGATCTAGTTTGGGAGTAAGATGGAAAATGACCCAATCATCCCACTTATCAATTTGTCTGTCTAGATTCTTGAAAGCGTCAATCATGTCGTGTGTAGTATCCAGTAAATGTCTGACGTCGCCAATTGTTTTTCCTTTCGATACTGGGAGCGTGGTGAACCTTCGCAGGTATGTCATGATGATGATTCGCTCGTTCTCGTAGGGATCATTCAACATTTTCCACTTGATGTCATAATTGGTTTCGCCAAGAGCAATGTGCTTTCATAAGAGTATAGGGTTTGCGACGATAATGAAGAACGTGTGATTCGAACTGACGCTATGACGGTTAGAATCACTAAAAATTAAAACTATGCTCAACACATCAGGCAACTGCCGCGTGTACGAATTCGATTTCTAAACTCAAGTTCATTTAACTGAACTGGAATTGTTATGTTATCGCTATGGTATACGACTCTGATGTTTTGCTTATTCAAATTTCTTTCGGTGTTCTTCGCTATTGGCTTGTGTATTGTGTGTTTATATGCGCCACACTACTCCCTCCTCAGTAACTTTGTTACGATCAACTTCGTGTGCGAACGACGGAGCGAGAGAACGTCGGAGCAGGCAAGTGTGCTAGTGCTCTATGCGGAAGTTGTGATTGTAGTAGTCCTGTTTTACCTATGGGAGATTGTGTGTTTTGTACACAGATCAAGCCCGATTGTTGCCAATTATAGCGTTAAGCAAGGGATAGTGAAAGGGGTAATTTAAACACACGATGAAACGGGTGAGAAGCGAAGCATTGAAGCATCCGGCTATTGCCGGGTGTACGAATTCCATTTCTAAACTCAAGTATACTCAACTGATGTGGAATTGCTCTGTTATTGCTTGGTATACGGCTGATGCTTTTTCTTATTCGATTTACTTTCGGTGTTCTTCACTATTTACTTGTGTATTGTGTGTTTATCTGGTAGAAACTCCACACTATTCCTTCCTTAGTAAATTTGTTACGATCAACATCGTGTGCGAACGATGGTGCGAAGAACTAGCGAGCGAGAGAACGTCGGAGCAGGCCAGTGTGCCAATGCTCTATGCGGAAGTCGTGATTGTAGTAGTAAAGTCCGGTTTTACCTATAGGAGATTGTGTGTTGTGTATACAGATCACGGCGGATTGTTGCGTTAAGCGAGGATAGTGAAGACGGTGATTTGAACATACGACGGAACGGGTGAAAAGTGAAGCATTGGAGCATCGGGCTACTGCCGCGTGTACGAATTCGATTTCTAAACTCAAGTACACTCAACTGATGTGGATTTGCTCTGTTATTGTTTGGTATACGGCTGATGCTTTTTCTTATTCGATTTTCGTTCGGTGTTCTTCACTATTTGCTCGTGTATTGTGTGTGTATCTGTTAGAAACGCCACAAGGGTGCTCCTTCATCCGTTAGATGGAACCTATGAAATTGGTGCCGTATGAACGATGCTCGTGAATAGATCATGAAATGACTTCCACGACAAATAATCCCCCGAAAACATGGGAAGATTGATTTTTGAGTGTTGGGAGGTTTCCTGAGGTTTTGATAAGTTGTTGGTCGGTTGAGTCGACTGTAGCGCCTGCTCTTCAAGCTGATCTGTTATGTATCCTAAAATGCCGTAAAATGCGTTTTCCAGTTCTTATTTTACAATGTAATCTTTCTTCTGGTGATCTTTTACTAGCATATCATCATGTAGCTGATGGAATTTGATCCAATAATCTGCGTTTACTACCGCACCAAGCAGTTAGAGACCATTTGAACTAGCCTTGTACACACTATCTTTGATGATATCCCCCCTTATTTTTCAGATATCTTGAGACTGAGTTCAACATCCTCACGGAAGTGGGTGGTTTTGGTTGTCGCAAGATGACGCAAGAAGTTGAAGGACACATTTGTCCTTGTCTCGTTTAAATCGGCCTCCCACCGCACTTTTTTGTTGTTATTTTTTTTTTACTTCGAGAATCAGTCTCGATTGCCGTCCGATGGGTAAGAATGCCAGTAAATCAAGCTAAAACGTAAGATTAATCAAAGTAAATCAGCTTCCAGGGGCATGGAAGTTGTCATTCCATAATTCAACCATTGGCAAATTAATAATCGCGTATCTATTGCTGGTCCCGACTTGCATCTATTCCCGAGGCGGTATTGGTTTTCTGTGCAGGGCCATTTCAATGGAGCGGGAATTTCGTGTTGACTTGTGTAACATTCGCGGGTTGAGATGCAATTTCTCTTCTGTGTCTGCCCATGTTTCTAACCAGAACCCAACTATTCTTACACTTAGCGAAACCCAGGTAATTACTAATACAGATATTTCCGATTTTAATCTACCTGGATATAACTTAGTGTCACTGTTCTTTCCACATCGTAGTATAGCCACATACATACGAAATGATATTGCTTATCAGCTTCTGCCACAATATGGGCTCTGTTCCAACCCAGAATTTAATTTCTCTTGGCTAAAACTACACGTTCGTAAGCATATCATACACTACTGCTTTCTTTACAGATGCCCAAACTTGGATAGAAATGCATCCTTTAACGAATTTGATGCTCTGTCTGATTCTATCGATAGGATCTTGACCGTATATCCGCACACTGAAATCGTTATTGCGGGTGATTTCAATGTGCATAACTCTCAGTGGCTTCGTCACTCCGGAACAACAACACCCGAAGGTCAATATGTCCAGCTTTTTGCTGATTCAGATAGCTTAACTCAATTTGTCAATGATCCAACACGGGTACCAGATATATATGGTAATTTCGCCAACACACTGGATATTTTTCTCACCTCCCACCCAAACAAATACGTAATTGAAGTTTCTTCGCCCTTGGGCACTTCAGACCACTGTGTCGTGTCAGCTAAATTTCCTCTAACCAACAGTAACGTTAATGAGAAAACTCTCAAAAGAACAGTATGGTTCTACGAGGAAGCCAACTGGGAAGGTCTGAACGACTTTTTTGGGAGGTTAAATTGGTCGTTATTTTTCCTCAATAACGATGTTGACTATATAGCGGACACATTGACAGACACGATTCTACTTGGCATGCGGACCTTTATTCCACACAGAGTAAAGAGTATCAAACCCAAGAGAAATATGTGGTTCGAATCTGGGTGCAGAGAAGTCATTAAGGCCAAAGAGTTGAGCTTCCGGTTGTATAAATCAAACAATACTGAGGAAAACCTGAAAAGATTTAGGAGAGCTGGGAATGACTGCATATTTAACGCCCAAGTTCTTGCATGACCAGAGAGTGAGACAAAAATGCTACACTCTCCCACACCTAGTAGAAACTTCTGGGCATTCGTGAAAAATATTCAAAACTCAGTCTCTCCATCCATTCCATCGCTTATAGTCGATGACTAACCAGTCACCATTGCAATAGAAAAGTCGAATCTACTTGCTGCACATTTTGCAGCGAACTCAACGCTCCCTGATACCACATCAGTTCCATCTCAACTTGAGCATAAGCAGCACACCATGAGCCAGATCCGCTTTCGAACGCGTTCTATTGCCCGCGCAGTCAAAGAGCTGAACGTACACAAATCCGCTGGTCCGGCATTCCCCCAATCGTCTTGAAGAGATGTTCCTCTTCACTTGCCAAACCACTGAGGAAACTCTCCCATTTGTCTTGTTCTACTGGTTGTTTCCCAAATAGATGGAAGTCGGCGAACATTCAGCCAATTCCCAAAAAGGGTGACAAATCATCCATTTCTTCTTATCGACCCATAGAACTGTGGCGATTTTCCCGAACGCCACCACCTAATATATGAGGTAAAAGCTTCCATCTAGGACATCCAATCTAAATTAAAAACGAGCATCGTGGCAGTTCGTTGAACGCCACTGCTTACCTACCAGGTGAAAAAGAGTAAACGTGTCCTAAAATACCCCAGCAAGTACTTACCTTCTGTGCTGTGCCTGCAAAAACGAAGAAAAGCCATAAAGTATTGGTTCAGTAAATCGGCAACAAATGACCATGCAGCATAACCTATTTGGCCACACTACCCGCAAAATAACATTGCCCAGTCGTCTCGGTTGCCAAACATCCGACCAAGCGAGGTCCAGCACCAGCACAGCATATCTTCGGTACGTCACGTACACAAGCCACCGGTCGATCGTATCGATCGGCATTGGCACACCGGGCAGGAGGACACTATCGTAGCCGGGCAAGCGTAGCATCAACGAGATGCTGCCTGGATGTTTGATAACATAACAACATCCCCTCCATGCGCCAGTGCCGACACCGCGCAGCAGTTTCGGCAGGAATTCCTGGTCGAAGCTGTGACCTGTCTGTGCATGTTTACTGCGGAACGGCGCAGATACTGTGCCCCGCGGCACAACCCTTGTCCTTTAGGAAGATGCTCGCACCTGTGGCGAATGTATAAGGGGATCTTTGCTGTGTCTGCAGCTTCGCGGACGCAAACGATGAGTGGCGAAAGCAACCATCGTGTGCATATTCTAACCCCTTTCGCGATGAATCTGAACGAAAAAGGAATGTTTTACCATATTTGGTCATGGAAGCGGTGATCAAATGTGCTGGATGTAATAGCGCCATAGAACGGAGGAGATTCGCAAGTTAGTCTGATTTTGTCGTTGGAATGGTACGTGTGTTGAGCGAAAATAATATATTACGCCGCCCTTTGATTTGCAAGCTTATTTAACTTTAATCGTGGAAAGACAAGAAGTGTCACCAACCATTTAATGTGCAAGTTTCATCATCATCATCATCGGCACTACAACTGGGAACCGGTCTTGGCCTTATTTGGCAAATCCTGAGGCTTGATAAATTTTCCATAATGATTTGTTTTTTCCGGGCAAGGTCATTAGTCTTGCGCCAGTATGTGCAAGTTTATTTAACTTTAATCGTGGAAAGACAAGAAGTGTCACCAACAATTTAATTTGCAAGTTTAGTTAACTTTCATAGTGTAAGACACCTGTGTATACGTTTTATGTTTAATCATCATTAATGACAATAAAGAGCAGACTTTTAATTGGGCCCGTGTGTTACACTTTCTTTCTGTTTATTGTGAACTACGAGTGGCGTAGTTTTGTGATCAATTGGTCGTAAACTGGAAAGTAAGGACATTCCCGTTCACCAGTGCCTTCGCCGGTACATAACCAAAGACAGTGGGATCGAAGTGAACCCTGTGCCGTACGCGGCACACTACTACTTCTATTCTCTCGAAGGTAATGGAATCTCTTATCAACCGTCCACTTTCGAAATATTTGGAAATAAATGACCTCCTCAATGACCACCAATATGGCTTTCGTGACCATAATCATCTTTATAAATGATCTCTTGTCAATTATTCACAACCCAATTCACTCGTTTACTGATGATAGCACATTGAGTTTCTCATACTCATACGAACACACCCGTCCAAACTCTTCGAACGTCACTACCAACCAGCAACTTATGCTTGATACATTGAATTCAGACCTCAACAAGATATATCAGTGGGGATTATCTAACCGAGTAGGATTCAATGCCTTAAAAACTCAGTGCTGCCTCTTGTCGTCAAAGGTGAACCCCAAAGTAAATGTACAGTCTATGAACGGCACTTGTGTGGCGGTTCTTTAATACAATTATAATAGATAAATACTTGCTGGCCGGCGTAATTGTTGACACAGTTCTAGCCGATGAGTATTGCTACATTTGCAACACTTGCGACCAATTTCCTTTATCGGCTATCAACCGATCATGAATTTGGACATGGATATGAACATTGTTTAGGTAACCTTACCCATGCCATGCCTATGATTACCTGCCTAAAAACCTAAAGTAAACATACTGTATCTCACTGTGCGCGTTTTACTTACCCGCATATTAATCAAACATACAGCCACCCAGCCTAACCCTTTGCCGCAGTGGACGAGGTTTCTGCTGACTTATGTCAACAAAATAATTTGCCTTCTTGTGCACCGGAGCCATACGGCTAGATTGGATATTCCTTACATCGGCGTTTCCAAGGAATCTTAGGCAAATACCATGACGACCCCTTGTATCATAGGTACATCATTTACATCATGTGGGCCAAGATTTGATCTTGTTTCAAAGTAAACAAAAAATCTATTTCGATCCCTGGCATACATCATCAACGATGTATGGGTACATCGCTGCAGCCCCCGATCATCGTAGGTCTGTTTAATCAGGTGTCCGCCGATCATCGTTTTCGTCGAAGGGCAACGTACTTGTCCTATACGGACACATATAGAATCCTCTCCTATCGATGTAATTCGCGGCCATCGAAGTTGATGGATGTGAATTGCATCGTGGAGTCAGATTTTAATAGCCGAACCGCACACACATGCCCAGGTCATGGCGTCGTCGGAGCCGTGAGATCTATCTTCGAATAGATACAGCTTTTTCGAAATGTCAGTATTGCAATAACCGTGTCCGGAGAAAATCTGGTTGTTACCTGTTCTCGCGAAATTGATGTTAAGGCGGTGTCTGGTATATCATTGTGTGACTATTTGCGTTTGTTTTCTTTTTCGCTGTACAACGATTTGATATTAAAAAAATTAATAATTTTCAAAGCTGCGGACCATGTCAAGTTAAGAAAAGAGTTCTTATGATTTGAAATACAATTATATCGCAACGTGTTACACTATAAACTAAACAATAAATAAACATTCTACAGAACAACAACATCCGCGTTTTAATTTGTCATCATTCCGCAGTGTACAGTGTCCTGGAACTCGAGTGCGGAGTTCAGTGTTCTTCGCCATGATTTACATCAATCACCAACAAGTCCAGCGTTTCATTTCTTCTTGTGGTGCTCTATCGGCGGAACTTTTAGATTATTTAGGGAGTGAAGTGAACCCGTGTCGTGTCGGGCACCTACTTCAACCCCACACTTGAATCGACGAAGCCAAGGAATTATCAATCCACGGCACTCGAATTAATTGGACTCTTAACTGCAATGACCACATTTTTGAAGCTGCGAAAAGTGCAGCCAAATGTATGGGAGGTGCAAAAGATACTTCACTCCATCCAACCTGGCCACTATTTACACGGCATATATCCGTCCAAAAATGGAGTTCAACTCCCATATTTGGCCAGTCGCATCCAAAACTGCACTACACGTGCTCGACAGGATACAAAAACGAGCAGTGAAACTTATTGGGGCCCAGCCGTAAGTCGATCAATTCCGTCGTTGGAACACAGGCGCAACGTATCTGTTGTAGTACAGCAACAAAACATCAAGAACAGAAGAATCCTAAATGTTATTCAGAAATGCCAGCAGTGATACGAAACGACAAATTGATCTGAGATTCACTGCTCGGCACAATAACAATCAATTGTCACAGTTTCTTTCTGATATAAAGAATTCCGAAGGTAAACTAGTCTCCCATTCGGATCTCCGTGGGGGACTATGTCAGGGGGAACATCATGCAGATATCATAATAAATAATGGAACTTTGAGAGGTTCGTCATCGCATAACCGGGCTAGCTCTCGAGGCTCGGCCCACGCTCGACTGGTGACGGCATTTTGTAACATCAGGGGCATCGGTTTCACCAATATGAATGTAAACGCCGTCTACTAATATTTGCAAACAACGAAACCTGATATCCTTGCCCTAACTGAGACCCAGGTCGATTCGTCAACTGATTCGACATATCTTCGTTGCTCAGGATACGACTTACATTCGAGATTCCGTTTTAAGGGCAGAGTCTGCGTCTTCGTACGGTCCGATCTGGCTTGCCAGAGGATGGAGGCGTTGGAGCCCAATAATATGGACATCATATGGTTGAGGGTCTTGCTGAGGAATTCCGTTAAATTTCTTTGTTGTCTTTACCGCTCCCCGAATGACGATCGACCGGCGACATTTTTCGAACATCTTTCATATACCGTCGACTGGATACAGATCAACCACCCAGCTTCTGAAACTATTGTCCTTGGCGATTTTAATGTGCACAATTCCGACTGGCTGTTACATTCTAACAGAACCGACGAGGCTGGGAGGCTGGCGGAGATGTTTGCTGTAAGCCACAACTTGACTCAACTCGTGGGGGAGCCAACGCGAATACCGGGTGCCCGAGGCGATTATGCGAACACCCTGGATCTGTTTTTGACATCCGAACCGAGTATTTATACCGTAGAGGTTTCTGCGCCACTGGGAAACTCAGATCACTGCTTGGTATCTGTCGCGCAAGCACTTGCATACCAAGCGAATAACCGGCCTAGGCAGCTTCGCCATGTATGGAAGTATGGGGCTGCTAACTGGGACGATTTTCGAGATGTCTTCCCATCCTTTCCATGGTCCGAGATGTGCTTCGGAAACTCCGATGTTAACGCTTGCGCGGAGTCGGTGTCAGAGATTATTCTTCTGGGGATGGAGATGTATATTCCACATTCCATCAAACGAAGTTCATCTGATAAACCTTGGTTTGACAAAAAATGCGAGCTGATTACAGCGGCAAAAAATAGAGCTTTTAAGCAATGGCGCTCCAATCCCACCCATGTTAACAGAGCGAATTTTGTTAGAATCAGAAACGTGTGCAACCAGGCGATTGATACCGCGAAGAAGGCTCACAACGACAGGGTGATCAATAAGCTCCTACGGTGCCCAACTGGTTCGCGCTCCTGCTGGTCAATGGCAAAGGCTGTCAGCGGTAACTTTGCTTCCTCTTCTTTCCCTCCGTTGGTGACAGACAGCGGGACGTTAGACACGAATCCAAAGGATAAAGCTAATGTGTTCGCGAATTTATTTTCCGCGAATTCAAACCTCGATCCCGGCCTTTTGCAGCCACCTGTGATCTCGCCGGCACAGTCTTCCATGTGGGATGTGCGATTTCGTCCGCGCACTATTCAACGCATTCTACGTGAACTGGATTGTAGGAAGGCAACCGGCTCGGACGGAATACCAGCAATAGTCCTTAAGAACTGTGCTCCAGAACTATCGCCGGTTCTTGGCAGACTCTTCCGCTTATCTTATGCACGGAGGACCTTTCCTGCCTGCTGGAAAATCGCTCGAGTTCAGCCAATCCCAAATACGGGAAAAAAGTGTCTCCCACAAAATTACCGTCCGATAGCATTACTGTCTATTTTATCTAAGGTAATGGAAAAAGTCATCAATACAGAGTTGGTTAAGTATTTGGAGTGCAACGGTCTTCTGAATGATCGTCAATACGGATTCCGTGGCAGGCGGTCCACGGGAGACCTTTTGACAATTATAACCGATATATGGACATCTGCGATTGAACGGCATGGTGAGTCAAGGGCGGTCGCATTAGATATCTCCAAGGCTTTTGACCGCGTCTGGCACGGGGTATTATTGAGCAAACTTCGTTCATATGGGCTTTCCCAACAGCTTTGCCACTGGACGAGGAGCTTCCTCGGGAATCGATCGATGCGGCTTCTTTTCGACGACGAGTGTTCGGATCTGTACCCTGTTAATTCGGCGGTGCCCCAGGGTTCTATTTTGGCTCCAACCTTGTTCTTGCTTCACATAAATGATTTGTTGGAGACAACGGATAACAAAGTGTTCAGTTTTGCGGATGATAGCACGCTTGTTTCCTCCTTTTCGAGTGTTCGGCCGATCGGTGCATCTGTGTCGCATCAGCTGAGATGTAGACAGATTGACACTCTGAATCAGGATCTAGATAGGGTCCTGCAGTGGGGAAGGACCAATCTCGTCGACTTCAATGCAGCGAAGACACAATATAGAACATTCACAAAGAAAATTGGATCATCGGTTCCACAGCTGATGATGAATGGCCGGGACCACGAGGCTGGGGAAAGCTTGAAATTTCTCGGCGTCACAGTCTGTGGGAATGTATCGTGACGTAAACACGTGTCGAGTATCGCCAGGTCGCCTCAGGAAAACTGAGTTATCATTTTAGAGCCAAGAAATACTTTACTCCGGCCCAAATTCTTCTCCTATATAAATCTCAAATTAGACCCGCGCTCGAATATTGCTCTCATGTTTGGAGCTCGGCTCCTAAACATACTCTCGACCTACTTGAGAGCGTACAAAGACGAGCGATCCGCCTGATCGGGGACTCGGCGCTGACGTCGGGACTACAGTCGCTATCACATCGAAGGCGCGTGGCCGACCTCTGTGTGTTTTACAGATATTATCACGGGTGCTGTTCTTCGGAGATTCTTGGCATTGTTCCACGCAATTCGGTTTATATGCGCTCCACAAGACAATCCGACGGATCGCACCCATTTGTGGTTCATCTCCCGACAGCGCGAACATCCCTGTATCAGAACTCGTTCCGTTACAGAGCGGGGAAGCTGTGGAACTCCCTTCCCACGCGAGTGTTCCCGGAGCGTTACAACCTGCAAATGTTCAAAAAGAACTGCAACAGTTATTTGTGGCATCTCGGGGCGCCCACTCGACGCTATAGGTTCGCCTCTCCCGAGAGAAGTCTAATAAAAAAAAAAAAAAATAAAAAAAAATTAAGCGCCGGAGCTTATACTCTGAAAGAACTATACCAAAGAGCTGACAACATAAATTTCTGGTGGCACTGAATGCCATCAATTGCTGAAATAAGAGACTTTTCATTTAAGCGTTAAACTGTTACTGTTTTGACACAGTTGTATGATTTTTGTTGTACCGGTTTTTACACAGTATATGTTTAACGTTAAAAGTAAAAAGGGCTGTTTTTACGGTGCTTTCAGTACCTGTTGTTTTTTGACACTGTCAACTTGTTGTCTAGTTTCTCAATTCTTGAAACATTAATTTATATTCGTTGGTAAAATAAAAGTTCAAATTTTTGTATTTTTAAACATGGTGTAATTTTGTGATGTCAATGACTCAATGTGTGAGTTTAATCTTCTGCCCAGTGCGGCAGCAGTTTTTTGCTGTGTCCGTGGCGACACAGTGTCATGGCTATCTCTTTTCTACAGGTTTTACCCGGGTCGTTGCTCAACTGAACTTGCTGAATGTGTGCTGCCCCTTCAGACTTTTTCCCGCGATACCCGTCAATCTGTAAATGCGCATCAGTTCACGTTGAAAGTGGACTTTAGAAGCACAAATAAACATAGAGAGTCATTCTTTAGCCGAACCACACGAATCTGGAATGTTCTGCCTAAGCATGTGTTTCCTGGCCGTTGTGATGTCCAGACATTCAAGACCAATATACACCGACACCTCCTTTCCTTACCATCTTCCTCTCCATCCGCGCGCACTGCGCTCTGATATTTAGGGGTACTTCAAAATCCCCTTTTGTGCGCGCGTTAGTGTAAAAAAAAAAAAAAAATTTAAATGAAAATAATTAAGAAACAAAGAGCATTTTAATCAAATCAATCATCACAATTGGGCTGGCCGAATTCCAGGCCCCTTCTAGCAACAATCAGTTGACACTCTTCCGTCCAAAGGAGGAAGCACGGTGGCGACCTCGCCAAGCAACTAGGAAGCGGTTTGGGCAAAGAGACCCTCGTTCTTTTAAGGACAAGGAGACACGCTTCCCACGACTGCTACAGCAAGATGGTCGTAAGCAACCTTGATTTTTTGTAGAGGCCAACAACGTAAAAAGTTTATTTGTCCCTTACCGTCCATCCGATAGTGCCGCCTTCTTTCCACTTCAGTTTTATTGCCATGCGAATCAAATGATGATGTTTTCTGAATTTTTTGCAGATCCAAGCAATTTTGAACTTGTCCAAAGTTTACCAAGTATATATCTATATCTCATTCAAGATTCAATCGGTGATCAACCCCCCTTTATCAAAAGTTGCTCGAATTTTTTAACTGTTCCAATCTCTTAATTGTCCCTCCACATCGAAGTTAATGTGAATAGGTATCTACAGAGGGGGCGTACCGTCCATAACTCATGACTGTCAAGATACAGAAGCTCAATTGAACGACAACTTTCACTGCACATGCTTAGGTCCAAACATGATTTAGTCCCAAAAATAGTCTCTTATTCCTGCTTCTATCATCTTACCCAGCACGTAATTCACAAAAAAATGGTTAAACTCAACGCCCCTTAGAGACGTGCCTGTCTGCATCTGTCGCTTAGAAACCCATTACATCCCCCTTAGAAACTTTCCATTGCGGGTACGGGAATGAAGTTTCGCCACAATTATGCACTCGATTCTGTCATCGTAATCAACGACAAGTGTGACATTAGAAACCAATTAGATGGAATAAAAAAGAAAGGTAAGGGAGAGCCCAGTGAATCTGCTGGAAACTACACAAGAGTTTGTCGCATACGACTTTTTTTCAATACGCTGATAAGGCATTCGGTGTGTCGATAGTTATGACTGCGGAACTTACAACACATAAATAGTGGGACACGTCATGTACCTCAAGAAAGGGAATGCTGCTTAACATATGTTAAAGATGTATCTCGATGCGGATCGATTAAATCACTTTGTATTGTTGTCAATATTGAACTGTCGTCTACTTAAATGGTTGAAAAAGTAAATCGTTGAACAACAGTGAAGAGGCATTGAGAGAGGGCAAGCCCTTCTGTTGATGTTGTATTCCTATTGTCAGATGACCCTTATGAACATTTTAGAGGCCTATCATTCAGATGTTTTGTAATGGGAAGACATGTAAAAGGTAGGTTAGAATATGTAGTGTAGGGGGTTACACAGGTTATAATGATTCATTTTGTTTTTCACGTACGGTCATAATAATAATATTTTATTACAATTACTTGGAGCATGTTTTTTAAATGAGACACGGTTAGAAACGAGATTTTGAGGTACTTTTAAGGTTTTTTGAGTGCCAAAAGACTATATTGGCAGAAAACTCTTATATGCCCTTCTTCGGAAGCTATACTGAGATTAAAGGTTTCGTCTCTGAATCACGCTATTTGTTTCAACAGCAAAATGTCGTTTACACAGAGAACACATTTCAAACAACTTCGCCAAGTAATTCTGGATCACAACTACTTCCTCAGGAATGACATCAACCCGGGAGTATTTTGGCTATTATCGGAAACATAAGAGTCTACAAAATTGCAACAAATCTGTCAGTCTATAGTTGCACTAGCTAATTATGCCTTTTTCCAGATAATCTTTTTGGAACTGAATAAAATGTGCTTTTGAAAAATTTAATGTGCATAGTAATTGGAAGCAGGGACTCTACGTTTCACAAACCCTGGTGTATGAATAAAGAGGTAGTGATTTCCTTAGAGTGACTTTAAAACAGAGTCAAGTGAAAACAATAAATTGTAGCACAAATCACGTTCGCGCCTTTTCTGTTTGTTATGGAAAGAATTTATAGGCACAGGGCCTTCAATACTTATAACTGTAAGTACAATGTACTCAGGGATTTGTCTCACCTTTATCTCAATAAAATTTTAGAGTTAGCTGCATATGAATAGTATTCTTAATAAACAGCAAATATTATTATTTGCAATAAATGCTACTGTTCATTACCCATTTAAAACTCTTTCCAGTCATTGTGATATTAATGGTTGACATGGTTAAGTTAAGATTTTTCTCTCACAAAAAGATTAGTTACTACCTTTGTATTATTACCTTTGAAGTTCCATTTTTGTACAGAACATGGCTTCGTTTTTGACCTTTAAATAAAGTAGGACATGGAAGTACAATAGAAAGTTTAAGTTAGACTATAATTTGTTATAAAGGTTTGAACGACAAGGGCATTACTGATTTCTTTTCAGGTTCCTTCATTAGGTCCGCCTGCGAAAGAGTTTTCCTATTTTTAGGCGTAAATGAAGTGAACCAATCAGTTATTTATTTAGATGATAATACGAAGGAGGGAGAATCGTAGTTTAAATATAGAGGGGTACGAGGGTTGCCTTTTATATTTCGGGATTAGAGAACAAAAACAAATATTGATCATCGCAAATCACTTTATTGTTTTTCAAAATATTCCCCATGAAGATCTATACACTTTTGCATGCGTTTGAAACAATTGTCGAAGCACTTTTGCCACTCTGATTGAGGTATCTCCAACACATGCATTCTGAATGCAGTAACCGCTTCTTCAGGTGTCGAAAAAGTTTGTTTTTTACGTACGGGAATAAAAAGAAGTCATTCGGTGCCAAGTCAGGACTATACGGCGGATGACCCATCAAATCGATGTTTTGGGTGCTCAAAAATGCAGTTGTCGCAGCCGATGTGTGAGAGCTCGCATTGTCGTGGTGAAGAGTGATCCGTCTTCGGCGGTTGGTTTTCCTGATTTCTTGGAAGACAACTGGCAAACAAATGGTTGTGTACCACTCAGAATTGACTGTTCTGCGTTGTTCTAGTGGTACGGTTGCGACATGTCCAGTTTTTCCGAAAAAAACAGGCGACCATTTGCTTGGAAGTGCTTCGTGCGCGAACAACTTATGTTGGATTTGGCTCATCTTGAAACACCCAGACAGTCGACTGCTGTTTACTTTCGGGTTCATACGCGTAAATCCACGATTCATCACCTGTCACGATGTCATAGACATGTTTCGAAGCACCGCGACCGTATTTTTTGAGCATTTCTTTCGACCAATTGACACGAGCCTTTTTTTGGGCGATTGACAAATTGTGTGGGATCCAACGCGAACAAATTTTTTTGACAGTCAAATGTTTATGCAATTTTGAATGTATGCTGGTGCCACTAACGCCTAAGGTTGTCTCAATCTCACGATAGGTCACATGACGATCTTGCAATATCAGTTCGCGCACACCATCAATGGTTTTCGGAACAACAACTGATTTTGGACGACCTTCACGAAATTCATCTTGGAGTGAACTACGACCACGATTGAATTCACCATACCATCGATAAACACTGGTCCTTGATGGAGCTTCATCGCCAAAAATTGAATTAAGTTCATCCATGCACTGTTGCTGAGTTAATCCACGCCGAAAGTTGTAAAAAATAATCGCACGAAAATGTTGACGATTTAATTCCATTTTTGGGCCGAGATGAATCTTTTAAGTTACTGTAAACAACACAAATAGCGCTCGTATGTCAAAACGTTCTGAGTGCGTATAACCTCAAAAATGTCCAACTTTACGACAGAGCTGTCAATTGCCGGATTGCAACACTAGGGTTGCCAAATCCCGAAACATAAGAGGCAACCCTCGTACCATAAATAAACATACACAATATTCTATATCAAGTCAGTTAAAGTACATTTCATTACATGCCCCTTTTTCATAACATGCACCTTTTTTCATTTGAAACATGGCTCTTTGATTTTCGTTCAAAGTTTATTCAAAATTTAAAAGTCACAGAGAGTAAGTAATAATTTGAGAAAATGGGTTTTGTTCATATTATAATTTACAGTGAATTAGAACTCAAAGTTCTATAAGAAGAGAGAAAAATGAATTGTAAAGTAAAGTTTAAGTCAGAGTTGAGTTTTGAGTTATCAGTTTTTGAGTTTTGAGTTTTGAGAAATAGTAAGTTTGAGTTATCAGTTCAGTTTGAGTTTGAGAATTTGTTTTGAGAGTTTAAGTTGAGTGGAGAAGAAGATACAAAAAATAAATAATTAAATAATATCGAAGAGGCGGAATAGTTTTTCTCTTTGATAATTGATTATCAAATGCAATAAATTTCCGCACAAACATATTTTCAATCGGAGCGAATAAACATTAACGCGAATAGTTGAAAGAATATTAAATAAAGGAAAAATAAAAGGTCCACGCCCTTCCCTCAACCGAGGAAGCACGGCGCCGGATTATAACACCATAATAATTTGTTTTTACGGGCAGGGTTATTAGCCTTGCGCCAACCTTCCTCAGGATGGCGCTGCATGCATTGGTTCACCACTTGGCGGGTGCCAAAGTAGCTATCCAGAAGTGTCACGTGGAGACTGCATGTCAACTTGGATTGAACAGGGACGAGGATCGTCCTGGCCTTCACCGGGTTGAAAGCCATCAGTGTCTTTGCCCTGTATGATTGCTTCTTTTGTCAGGACAATTCACATATTATATTGTGACGCATATGATAATCAGTACTAGAATATTCTAGAAAGCCCTAAACAAGGTAGTAGAATATTCTAGAAAGTACTGGAAAACTGGAGACTATGAGCAGTAGAAAATTCGAGGCTATGGAACGGACGAAAAGGAAACGCCGAATCAGAATGAGGAAACGGTATAAATACGTCGCACGCAGATCAGGAAGACAAGTAAGAAGTAAGCAGTAAGCAGTAAGCAGTGAAGTAAGCAGTCAAAGACGCGATAAGTAAAGAAGCGAAATATCAAGTAACGGTTGTTATTAACGGACTAATAAAGTGTTTGCAAATAGAATCGATTTAACGGCTCTTATTTATTAAAAATAATTAATCCAGCGAAACTTAAGCTCGCAACAGTATCTTAGTTAGAAATATTGGAAGTATAATAAATAATCGCCTCAGGACTTAGTGATATACAAACCCACTTTATACTGCCGCCTTTCTGTAAGAAATGTCAATATTACCCGAAAGAACTAGAATACGTTCCATTTTCATAATATTTACCCTCCATTTTCAATCATGAGTGTATGCCGACTCTCATAAAAGTAATTGTTAGACGAATGACTAACCACAGGGAATTGTTCTTCAGCCGAATCACGCAAGCATTTTAGAACTTAATTTCTGTTTCTCTTTCAAACATAGTACGAGGGTTGCCTCTTATGTTTCGGGATTTGGCAACCCTAGTGTTGCAATCCGGCAATTGACAGCTCTGTCGTAAAGTTGGACATTTTTGAGGTTATACGCACTCAGAACGTTTTGACATATCAGCGCTATTTGTGTTGTTTACAGTAACTTAAAAGATTCATCTCGGCCCAAAAACGGAATTAAATCGTCAACATTTTCGTGCGATTATTTTTTACAACTTTCGGCGTGGATTAACTCAGCAACAGTGCATGGATGAACTTAATTCAATTTTTGGCGATGAAGCTCCATCAAGGACCAGTGTTTTTTTTCGATGGTATGGTGAATTCAATCGTGGTCGTAGTTCACTCCAAGATGAATTTCGTGAAGGTCGTCCAAAATCAGTTGTTGTTCCGAAAACCATTGATGATGTGCGCGAACTGATATTGGAAGATCGTCATGTGACCTATCGTGAGATTGAGACAACCTTAGGCGTTAGTGGCACCAGCATACATTCAAAATTGCATAAACATTTGACTGTCAAAAAAATTTGTTCGCGTTGGATCCCACACAATTTGTCAATCGCCCAAAAAAAGGCTCGTGTCAATTGGTCGAAAGAAATGCTCAAAACATACGGTCGCGGTGCTTCGAAACACGTCTATGACATCGTGACAGGTGATGAATCGTGGATTTACGCGTATGAGCCCGAAAGTAAACAGCAGTCGACTGTCTGGGTGTTTCAAGATGAGCCAAATCAAACAAAAGTTGTTCGCGCACGAAGCACTTCCAAGCAAATGTTTTTTCGGAAAAACTGGACATGTCGCAACCGTACCACTAGAACAACGCAGAACAGTCAATTCTGAGTGGTACGCAACCATTTGTTTGCCAGTTGTCTTCCAAGAAATCAGGAAAACCATCCGCCGAAGACGGATCACTCTTCACCACGACAATGCGAGCTCTCACACATCGGCTGCGACAACTGCATTTTTGAGCACCCAAAACATCGATTTGATGGGTCATCCGCCGTATAGTCCTGACTTGGCACCGAATGACTTCTTTTTATTCCCGTACGTAAAAAACAAACTGAGAGGTCAACGTTTTTCGACACCTGAAGAAGCGGTTGCTGCATTTGTTACGACCACAACCACCCATCCCATAAAAATTACCCTTTTGGAGCTAGTCTCCACCACTAACGGCGATACACGCCAAAAAACATCCACTTAAAGGATGTGACATAATGCTAAATCAAAGCATTACCCCATACACCTTGTCCCGCATAAATTGATAGCAAACAAATCGAACTAAACGTTCGATTTGCGCTAATCAATTAAACTCCAAGCAAATTGAACTAAACGTTCAATTTGCTCACATAAAAAACTGGGAAACATAATCATTGAACCAAGGGTTCACCACAACAACCCCTAAGAGCCAAATGTGCAGGCCAGATGCCGTCCTTCAAACAAAACCATTGAGTATCATAACAAATTGCGCGCCAGCAATTTTACGAGACCTCAGAAAAATGGTTATCTAAAACAATTAAAACAACCAACGCCAGTTTTCGTTTTAACAAAATTAAGTTAAAACAAACAAAAGGAAAATATTCGCCTTTGTATCGATTCCCCACGGAAAAGATCCTGGCCCATTCGACTACAATAAACAACATAGAGAATCAGAAATGCTCATTAGCACAATTCTCTATTTGTATTCCCTAACGTATCCTTACAAAAGGGATCCTTGCCGAGTCGGCTAGAACAAACAACAGGCATCATAAAACGAATTACACATTCGTTTAGCGCATATCAACATAGAGGATTATAAATGTGCACTCGCACGATCATCTGTTGATTTTTCCCTTTGTGTTTCCGCGTT
This sequence comes from Microdon myrmicae, assembly GCA_963931805.1. Taxonomy (NCBI): domain Eukaryota; kingdom Metazoa; phylum Arthropoda; class Insecta; order Diptera; family Syrphidae; genus Microdon; species Microdon myrmicae. The sequence goes on from OZ007496.1 coordinate 38,240,100, forward strand.
TGATCCCAAGCCGGGAAAGATAAAGAAAGAAATGCCATATCCTTCGACCTTCAGGATGAAGAAAAAACAGGTCTTCGTTGGCGGGTTGAATTTTGAATCTCGACCGAGACGGTGAGATAACGGGGAGTGGGTTGTAAGATTTCGTCCGGAACGGACATAGGGAAAGAGTTCGCGTACGCCGAGGTGTCGGTTCAAATTAGCAAATTGTTTTCAACGTGGTTCTTCATTTCAATTTATTCTTTTTAAAATAATCCGATACATCTCCCTGGAGGAGTATAAGAAATAGTTTAGTTGAAATCATCATGTGTATAACGCATTAACGTGTCCGGGTATCAGTGTGTCTGTGTAATATATTTAATAATAATAAAAAAACAAAGAAATATAAATATACGGTAGTGATTGATTATGTTATCTGTTAGATTTCTTTAATATAACAAATCATCTGACGAGATCTGTCGTGAATACGAAAGGAATATATTAAATAAGTGTTACACAAATAAACATATAATTAAGAAAAGAGTTGTTTTACTTAAAGTGTATGTAAAATGAGAAAGGAGTGACTAAAGATTCATTACACATTCAGAATGCATGTGTTGGAGATACCTCAATCAGAATGGCAAAAGTGCTTCGACAATTGGTTCAAACGCATGCAAAAGTGTATAGATCTTCATGGGGAATATTTTGAAAAACAATAAAGTGATTTTCGATGATCAATATTTGTTTTTGTTCTCTAATCCCGAAATATAAAAGGCAACCCTCGTATGTATTAAATGAGAATGTTAGATATGTAAGGAGAAAGTTTTAAGGGGGTGTTAGATAAGTAATGAGATTCCGTGTCAGTAGTATTCTGTAATACTACAATGGAAAATTTAACAAGCCTCGGATATGGACCGGATACTCGACGACGACCACGGAAACGAATATGACTAAACGATTTGAGAATTTTTTCATGGAACTTCTGCTCACTATACAGAGCAAAGGAGCTTAATAGCAGCTAGCTGATGCCCTGACCGAATATAAGGCTGACATAACAGCATTACAAGAAATAATATGGGCGGGGAGTGGTGATATTCAAAGAAACGAGTATGACATTTATTATAGCTGTCACGCGAAACACCACGTGCTTGGGATAGGCTTTCTAGTCACCTAAAAACTGAAGCTTGCCATTATCGGGTTTAATGCATTAGACGAAAGGATATGCACTCTTCGCGTGCGATACAAGTTTCAGACCATAAGCCTCATAAGCATTCACGGACCTACAGAGGAGTCCCCTGACGACGAAAAGGAAGAATACTAGGAGAACATCGAACAAGCCTGTGGAGGTTTTCTATATCACACGGAGAACCAACCCACAATTCTAACCAACCTTGATCACTAACAGCGCGTCAACTTAACCCAACACCCCACACAAAATCCGCAATAGCATACATTCCAAACTTTGCAATAAAACACACTCCCAAACCCGCAACAGAATACAATTCAACAGAATACATTCTAAAACTTTACTTAAGTCATATTCCTTCCTTGCGACCAAGCAATCTTAATTTCCCCGGAAATTCATATGCTGTAATAAAACGCATATTCAAACCTACAACGGAACATTAATCATCACCACCAACTACACCGCGCCGCATACATTTCCCCGAAATTGCTTCGGTCAATTCTCTATCTAAATTCTATCCCTTGCTGGCACCCAAGCAATTCTAAGTTCCTCCGAAAACCATTTCGGTTCGTTTCCTCCTTAAACTATACTTCTCGCTTGCAACCAAGCGACAGCTAATTTTCCACGAAACAATCACGACGATCAAGACCCTTGAGCATACTTGGCTATGCCGCCGAAACCAATTTCCCGGTATACACAACCAACGAATCCAACTCAGCTTATACGGCGAGGATTCGCTGTAACTGAATTTCCTATGCAAGCATAGCAATCCCTTTCAAGTTCCGAGTAAGTGGCAGTGAGATTATTTGGCTATGATTCCACTGCCACGACGCGAAGAACTTTTTCTTGCCTTTAACCGATCAGTCGAGTTACAACCACCGCCGAGCGCACATCGCTCCTCGAGTCAAGCGAAAGTCGAGATCCAACCACCACCAGGGCCACACCGCCACCTGCAAGCATTTTGTTCAGTTTCGAATATTTCCGTTCGGTCCACTCAGTGGGTGTTGACGTAGTGTATTTCGGGAGTCGGTCTTCAGAACCTGGCGCGCGTTTTGGCCATCTTGCATTTGGCAATCCTCGCGTACCAAACAGCCTTCTGTAATATAGTGCAGCGCAACTCGGGTCACTGTTAGGAGCATGCGGATTTACCCAACCACCAGATGCCGAAAAGTACAAATTTCACACAAACAATATTTTGGATAGTTATTGGATGTATCTAGGACATTTGTATATGTGTATAAGAACATGTGTGTAGAGAAACTTAGTGTACCATAAAAAAAAAAAAACAAATGAAGTGTAACCAACAAGAAATAAAAGCAAAACCTATATTCAACAAGTCGGCGTGTTTTATTCCTTCTTCCCTTCGTCGGTGGTGTATCATCATAGTTCATTGTTCGTGGACAACGCATCTGCGCTCATTTTCCCCTTTCACTTGTATTAACATTGTCAGCAGAAGGTGGAGAGATAAGGAAAAGTGATATTTGTAGAGACACACCTTTCTACGATTCTAGAAACAGTTAATTTTATTCGGTTTATGGACGGTTTATACTTCGGCATATACTTCCCGATCCCCACAGGTACTCAATGCATGCCCAAGATACGATATGAAAATCGTTCTTGGTGGTTAGAATGCCACAATAGTTCGGGAGCCGGTTTTCACACACTACGCAGGTTCCCATAATCTGCATGAGAACACTAATGACAATGGACTACGAGTCATCGAACTGGCAGCCTCAAAGAACTTGGTCGTTGCGAGTACCATGTTTCCGCGTATAGACATCCACAAAGTCACCTGGCGCCCCTTGCGACCAATTTGACCACCTGTTGATAGATAGCCACCAATCCTAGAGCCGGATGATGGTACGAACGTGCCGAGGTGCCAACGTCGACTCGAATCACTATCTGGTTGGTGTAGTTTTCCGAGCGCGGATTGCCTTACGGAGACATATTGCATCCGCGGATCAGATTCGAATCAACGCGGCTGTCTTACGCGTTGAGAACACCAACAACACCTTTAATCATGCGTTAAGACTCGCCCTCGAGATCTCGATGGAGGGAGAGTAAGTCGTCGGGCCAGAATGCTGAGCGTAGAAGAGAAATGGACACGCCTTAAGAATACTGTCATTAGTACTGCCAACTCCATCTTAAGCAGTAGTCGTAGAGATCGGAGCAACTGGTTTGATGATGAGTGCAAACTAGCGACTGAACGTAAGAATGCTGCATACCGGGCAACGTATCAGTCTCATAGGGCGCGGGTACGCCAGGAGAAATACAAAGAGCTCAGAAGATCTGAAAAAAGCCTTCACAGACAAAAGAAAAGTACCTGAAAAAAAACCCCTGTCTGTAAAATAGAGAAAAGTAGAGGGCGAGGTCCGCACCATGCGCTGCACTTACTGCAAGGATAAAGAGGGAAATCTGGTCGCCGATCCTGAAGGCATTCTGGAGCGATGGGAAGTGCACTCCAATGAATTGCTAAATGATCAGCTCACAGAAGAATTGGAGCCTCTACCAATGCAAGATCAAGAACAAATGCTGCCGCCACCAAGCATTGAGGAAACATTAAAAGCCATTAGACAGCTCAAATCAAATAAAGCCCCCGTAGCTGATGATATACCTACTAAGCTGATCAAACAAGGAGGGACAGCGTTACATCACGCAACCCATGAGGTCGTGGTGCACGTAGATGACCGAAGAGGATATGACGGAAAATTGGCGTCGTGGAATAATGTCAATATCAGTGTGGCTTCATCCTAGGCAAATCCGTGATTGGTCAGATATTCACCCTTAGGCAGGCGATGGAAAAATGTCTAGAATTTACGATTCCATTATATCATCTATTCATAGACTTTAAGGCCGCCGACGACAGCAACACCAGGGTAGAACTATATAATGCCATGAGAGAGTTCGGCAGTCCAAACAAATTGATACGATTTTGTAGATTGACCACGTGATGTTATGTGTTTTTGTTTGTCGGGGGGTGTGTGATACGGCACCAATAACAAACACATTGATAGTATGACAATAATTCTTTTATTTGATTCTATTATCTCTAAAACTACAAATATAGATTTGTGGAAAAGTGATTAATTTCTGTTGAATTCTGCAACTCTCAAGTTGTCTTTGCTTTATTTTTTGTTAATACACTGAATGATGACAGTGTTAATACAAGTGGTGAGGGTTCGATATAACTTTTATAAATGTAGACTTGTGGAAAAGTGATTAATTTTTGTAATTCGACAACACAACGCGCGGGTGTAAAACTGACTTTAATTTATACGCTACTCGCGACCCGCTCCGTGTTGGGGATCAATCGTAGTCCCAAGTGTCAACTCAGTGGGGCTTTTAGTGAATCCGTGCCCGTGCCGGCACTCGACTAAAAGAAAGGGACACAAGACGTACGAACAAATCAAACCTCCGTCAAACCAAACAAGGACAAAATATCAATAACATGATTTACAGATGGAATAGCTTATAAGGGGAATAAGGATAGAAATGACACACTGAAAGCGGTCGAAATAAGGTATGGAATTGTGGGTTGGTTCTCCATGTGGTATAGAGAACCCCCACAGACCTTTTAACCTTATGATGGATATTTGGACATTAAAAAATATACTGAGCCATGAACCATCGTATTGGATACCTACCAGTTTAAAACCTAGTCTGGCATAGGGCCTTACTAAATAAGTTTACGGATTTCCCCAATAAGTTAGCGAATGGATGAATAGCTTCTTCAAAAATCGATCGATTGTTGTACATGGCGTGTCTTTGAATATCTTTTCTATTAACTCCGGGATACCTCAAGGTTCTATATTGGCGCCAACTTTTTATCGTCATTTTAATGATTTGCTAAATTAACTAGTGACAAAATATTCAATTTCACTGAAAATGATGACACAGAGTTCTTTATTTTCGAACGATCAGCCAGTGAATAAATCACCGCTGAAATAGCTGAGATGCAACCTGGTTGACTTGTGGGCGAGTTCCATTTGAACCACCAGGGTCTTCAAATCTGCCGAAACTTGTTCCAACTATGAAATGATTGTTGAGTTTGCGTATGTCTGGAAGTAGAGCGGCTTTTTGTTACCTTTTTGGTGAAGGTGCACCAAAACTAAAGTCTACCCGCAAATGATTATAAGGTTGGGATTGGGACGCACTATCATCATAGACAATCCATCTCACGTTGTTCTTACAAAATTAATTCTTGTTGACAAGCAACTTAACTTGAATGAACTCATGAAGGCATTGATACCGATTGTTCATCCTCTTCCCTGCTTCCATTTCAAATTCGCATCCAAGAGAGGCTTTAGTTTCACCTTCCAATTGTCGGCCATTAGACCGCATATACGATGCTGTGCTACTATGTTGTGACATAACGTCTCAAAACTTCCCCATATGCTTTACAGTCTAGCCACGGCTCTTTTCAATTTCACTACCTGCGATATTTGGTTTCACCTTAAATCGTCTCTAACTGTCGTGCCACTTTGGTTTCACCTGAAATCGATGCAGTGGTTGATTTCATCCGTTGTGTACTCCACACATTTGTGCCAACTCATCCCTTGATGCGTGAAAACCAAATTATAAATTCCACAAACCGTTATAATTGTATTACGTAATTTAGCTTCCACAACGACCACGAGGAGGCCGCGTATTTTGGTCATGGCCCCCAGAATTGATACCCTCCCGGCGACAATGCACTTGCTGCCCGACACTTTGCTTCTTATGTCTGATACATCTTTGTACGTTGGTAGCTGCACCCCTTCCGTGGTGAGATCAGTCCTACAGATTTGTGGTTTTGCTGATTAATCCAGAATCCAATACCTCCACTTTTTACCACCTTTTCCAATAGGTGACGTATACGATTGCGTGGCTCCATCAGACACCGGAGGCTCATATGCATCTGACGACTCCAAAAGGGCTGAGGCTTCAGGAAGAAGCGAGGTCACTGATGCGGACCCGATAAATATGGTAATGTCTATTGGGAAGGCAAATTGGAAGATCATTTCGTGATCGTTCTTCGATTCGCAGTTGGAATTAATTTATAAGTTTGTCGGGGTCTAATTGAATTATGAGCCTTTCGATTATATCTCGCCATGCGACTAGCTTAGTTCTGTCTTTGACAAGCGTACGTCCTCGACGGACGGGGCATCCAACACAAGTCATTTGGCAGCTTGTGATTCATGGAGCACATGGAATCTAAATTGTCAGTTTTTTATCATGGTGTTTATTTTTGTTTTTCAATTTGCCTGCCGATTCAATTAAATGGCGAGTATTTCAATTTGTAGCTTAGACGATTTTTTTTTACTGAGTGGAATATTCATTGGGACAGTTGTTTGTTTAGGGGAGAACTAGTTCATCTGCGTGCGGTCTCTGGTTCTAGTTTAATTAATGAAATTTCGTTAAATTTTGGACCAACTGTGGTTGATGGAGACTACAACAATAATTGTAGCATTTTTTTGTGCTTGTTATCCATAATAAATGTACCATGTGATAAACACTATTAACAGTGCCATGAGGAATGGATGGTGAAGTGAATAAAATTGATAAATCTAGAAGTTGGTCATACAAGAAAACGAACTGACACATATATGTGGCATTCGGCTGAAGAATCACGTTTAAAATTAATGAGAATAATTCTATAGGTCCATAGAGATGTAAAAGTAAAAGTATGTACTCCTGAACAAACTCTAGTTTCTTTGCATTTACTTATTTAGGGAGATAAAATGTTCAAACACAAACCAATGCTTTGCGGTACGTGTGCGATAAAAATTGGAATGATATAAATCAGAGAGTACATCTATTAGAGCAAATTGATTAGAAGTAAAAATTGGCGTTAATCGAAAACTTGCGATTCTTTTTATTTTAATGGAAAGTTGTGGCGGTTCCGCCAAACCCCATGGTTTGGCTTTCTAAAAAACACCCATAATGCAATCGCATTAGCACCTTAAATGCTTTACGCATCTAGGATTATCTAAGGTATAAAATAATAAGCCCCTGGAAAAGAGAATTCTTACCTGCATGCATAACTTCGCATTTAAAATCCCCTATAAGAGTTCTCTCCAAGCTTATCATAAATTTCCTGAAAGAAAATTCATCGGTTCATGTATAATACAACCGCATAATCAGGAAACCTTACCCTTGAGTTGGCTTATCCCAGCTTCATCATGTGTATCATAAATCAGCAGACAAACATCTCTTCATCTCTTCATCATCATCGGCACTACAACCGGGCCCCGGTCTTGGCCTTATTTAGCAAGTCCTGTTGTTAAATTTTCCATAATGATTTGTTTTTTCCGGGCAAGGTCATTAGTCTTGCGCCAATGCAATGCATCTCTTGGTACCAATTAAATCCTACAGCATAAGCAAATGCAAATAGGAATTCAACACTTACCCTTACCAGTGATGCCATAAACACCATTTCACGGTAATCTAGCCAAAATCCATTAACACTATTTCTTCGATGCGTCGCGTCTATTTATTTAGCCGCGACGCACATCTCAAACAAAGATCCAATTAGCATCCGACGAGTTTCGGCTTTGTTTGCTTTACCAGACTCGCATCCCATGAATGCACATTATCCCTTTCTTTGTTCAGAGTCTTTCCCATGGCTTTGATCCATAAAAGAACCAGTGTACACACGTACATGTGTACTGTGGCGATCTTCTATATGAGATCTGTTTGGTTGCCCCAAAGAGAGACTTTACGTCTCTTTCGGAACAGGAAATGCATCCTTAATTTAAGAGAGCCAGCTTCACTGGCTGAATTTCTTCCGAAAACGATTGAATATCTTTGAGTCCATTTCCATCCGCCGACAGCCGAGGTCGTGTCTCCCCCGTTCCCCGATTCGCTCACGGTAACGTAGATATTCTGAGTCGCGTAGAGTGATTGGGCTATTAATTAAAAAGTAATTTGTTATACCAGTAGTGTATACTGTATATTTCCTTATTTGTGCACCCGTTCGTCGTCTGTGTAATTTTATCTGTAAACTGTAAACTAATTAAGTGTAGTCCGATTTGTTTTAAATAAAAAGAACATCTCCACAATAAACAAACGTGTGTTTTACGTATTTACCTCTGGTGGACAGTGTGTTTAACTTTTCCTCCTTGTGGACGGTATGTCGTGAAGTTCGAGCCCCATCGGTGGACTGTGTTTTCCCCTTACTCCCGGTTATGGACAAACGTGGCGGCGTTTCATTCTTTCGGTTCGGTGTTTTACGCAGCGAACAATTTGTGATGGAGGAGGAAGTGAACGGAGTGTCCCTATTAGGCACAATACTTCCTCGCCACAAAGTCAAATAACTTCAATTTAAATTTTGCGTATATCGAGAAAATCATCGCACGTTCCCTTATTGAAATCATACAGCATAGTTGAGTTCATTTTTGGATTCCTGAAGACAAACATTTGACTAATAGTGTGAGACACACTTCTCATGGTCGAACGGCGTTTTACAATGTTGTTAATCCGAATGAGATACCCGCAAATATTCAAGCAGAAATGGTCGTGATAAGAGTTTGTGGCGGTTCCGCCAAACCCCACTGTACACTTACCTGAAGAACCCCCATAACTACAACCCAGCCATCATAATTTTCTGCTAATGCAATCGCATTAACCACCTGTAAATGCTTCACGCAACAAAGACCAAATGTATTTAGCTAAAAGCTTCTGGAAAAGGATTCTTACCTTCATTCATTAATTCGAATTAAAAATTTCCTATAAGAATTCTCTCCAAACTTATCATGAATTCCCTGGTAAAAAACTCATCGGTTCACATATAATGCAACCGCATAATCAGGGAATCTTAACCTTGAGTTGGCTATTCCCAGCCTCAACATGTGTACAATAAATTTACCTATATACACATTGGCTGGCGACCCTTTTAACCAACGATAAACAGTCCAACGCAGCTGCATATAATTAGCGCAATAGACGCTGAAACTAATTCTCTAGCATGTACCATATACAAACAAACAAACGCCATCCTTCAGCAGGCATTCTGGCGATACGGCAAACAATTCAAACCATTCAAGTATCCCAAATGCATCTCCAATCTAATGAGTTACAACTTGTTTACTCAGTTGAATTCTCAGATCATAAATTCCGTTTGTCCTACATATTCCTGGATCCGTTTGTCATTGACCTTCTCACATAAGCAAACTCAAACCCAATTAGCATTCAATGAGGTTCGGCTTGTTTGCTTAGCCGAACTCACATCTCATGGATGCACATTATGCCCTTTCTTTGTTTCAGTTTCGTTCTCATGACTTTGTCCCATGAATGAACCAATGTACACACATACATGTGTACCACCATGATCTTTGTCACGAGATCTGGTTTTCTATTCCACCAAGAGAGACTTTACGATTCTCTGGTGGTAAGTAAAAACATATCCTTAGGAGAGGATATCTACCGCCACATCACCAAACTCACCCCAAACGAGAGTTGAGTCATGGAGTCTTATACCAACCACCGATCAGTGCGCGTCGTTTTATTAATTCCGGTAGAGCGCACACGGGGGCGCTCACACCCCCGAGCGTTAATAACAGTCGAGTGTAGTCGAGTGTTAAAGATTGTCGCTCATCTTACCTGCTCCCCTTTTATGTGCGTAATTGTGTATTCAGTGAACGTCTGAGTGTTAAATTAAATATAAATGTTTTCTTATACGTAAAATAAAAAGGCGGTGATTACCGGTGTAGTATTCCAGAATATTACTGTCCTTATAATTATTAACTTTAACACTGAATCTTATTATTTATCTAACACATCCTTAAAACATTCTCTTAACATATCTAACATTCTCATTTAATATATATCCTAAATAAACATCCACTATATTCTATATCATAACATGCCCCTTTTTTCACTCGGAACATGGCTCTTTGATTTTCGTTCAAAGTTTGTTCAAAATTAAAAGTCACAATAGATTAAATAATAATTTGATAAAATTAATTTTGTTCAAGTAATAATTTACAGTAGATTAGAACACAAAGTTATATAAGAAGAGGGAAAATTTCTTTGTAAAGTTAGTTGAGATTAGAAGTCAGAAGTTAGCAGTTAAGAAAAAGATACAGTCAGAAGATATTACAATAGAGAAGAAGTTAATAGTTCAGAAACAATAGAGACAGAAGAAAAGAATAAACGGAAAAATTCTGAGAGAAGATAAATTAAATCCTGCGTTTTAATTAAGATTAAAAATAAAAGGTCCACGCTCTTCCCTCTAACGAGGAAGCACGGCGCTGGATTACATCACCGGCCATAAACTAAATCAGTGTGTTTCTTTTCTTTCATCGTTATTTTTTTCGACGTTGAATTTCCACGTGATGATTAATCCATACTTAATCACTTTTTTTATTAGTATATGTAAATTTGCATAAACGTATAAGCGGGCAAATTGTAGAATCCAGTTGCTACATCTGGAAAAATTCTGTAACTAAATGCAAATATAAATTTTGCTACTCATGAAATAGGCAAGATGTACGAAGCGTCTTAGCTGTTGTTGGACATTTGTATAAACTCAAGTTGTTTACGGCCGTGTTAAACACATCCAAAGTAATAAATAAGTACCGGTGATTAGTTAGTGCATACATTCACTCAAGCCTTGGGTAAACAAAGAAAAACAAAAGAAAAAAAATGGAAATACATTCCAATTGAGGACGAACGAGATTAGATGTGCAGCTGTCATCGACGACGCGCATTTGTATATTTTATTGTAAAATAAGAGTCGTAATTCAACCGTCAGTAAAAATGAATGTTCAGAGTCGTGTAGTCGGGCGATATAAAATGAATTTTGTGTTTACAGAAACAATACGGAAATTAAACCACACATTGTTATACTAATGTGATGCCTTTTGGTCCAAATTCATGGTACCAAGGGGACCTGGGAAGGTCCAGACCGCGGTCGTATTCACCCGGAAACTCTACCCACACAGGGGAGGACTGCAAAACAATGCTGGACCCCGTTATTCCAACAAGGTCGCACCCCGAAGGCCAAAGGCCGCTAGAGAAGGGAAAGCTGCAGTAGAACGCTTACAAACAAAAACTTCGGAGGTCGAAATCTTTCTGAGCAGACCGGTAAGACTCAGGCTTCTCTTCAGTAACACATAAATCTTCGCATTTATTAAAGGCTTTCGTCGAGAGAAGCCACTAAAAGAGTCTAAAGGGACATTTTTTAAGAGCCCCAAAACTATAGGCGCAAAACCATAAATCAAAAATTAAACATATAACATATAAAACATGCATATAAAACATGCATATAAAACAGTGTTTATAGTTATAGAGGTATAAGGCCTCTTTTGATTATAAGTACTCCTGTAATCTGACTTCGTCAGGGCACATTAACCCGTGACGTGATTATTTTAAGTTTTCGTCAGGGCACATAAACCCGTGACGTGATTTTTGTTATTGGCGCCTAGGCTCTTTTACCTATGCGTCCTTAGATTAGTTGGTGATCCAACAGTCAATCGAGACTTCAAAATGATGAGAGCTGAAAAAAGAAGTGGATGATCTTGCAAACCAAATGAAGTAGACGTTCGCGTCTCAACAAGTGAAAGAAGAATCACCTTTATTTTCTTTTTTTTTTTTTTTCAAAACTGTATTTATTGACCATAATTAGAATTTGTACAATTAAGTAATACAGTGACTTAAAATTAATTTCGTAACAATTGCTTACATGTAATTATTATAATAATATATACATTTTCCAAACAATATTTTATGGGATAAAAGATAGATGTGTGTTTATAAATTTAATAGTATTATCTTCCTGGAAAAGGTCAAAAAACCAGGAATTTGTTTTTTCAACTTTACTTAATCTAAACTTAATCTTAATTATATAAATAACTTAACCTAATTTATTTTAATTTAATTTAGTCTGATTACAGTATGATTTTCCTAAAGCCATAAACAATGTTTTATAATTAATGGGATATATGAATTAAAGGATGTGGAGTGAGGTCAGTTATGGGTTAGAGGTAAAGTATTTCTCTCCGGTTGTTCGAAGGAAAAACGTAGGATGTTGGAAAATGGTTGGACGTTACAGTATTTGAACTGGTTAGGGGTAACTTCGGTGTTGTGGTATATGATCTCGTTTGAATCATTTACCAGTCTGCCTGAGGCGAAGATAGCTCTGGTGTGGGGACAGTTGGGATAGTTAGTTCTGATATCTAGAGGGGTCTCTAAGAGCGAGGTTATTATGGGATTGGGATTATTTTGTAGGTTTTCGATAAATTTGATAGACAGTTCGAGGAATCGTCTATCGAGGCGCTCAATACCAGCGGTATTGTAGAGTTCGACGTTACTATAATACTTATAGGAGTTAGGACGACGATGTAAGCCAGAGACATACCTAAAGCATTTTCTTTCGAATGCTCGTAACTTCTCCATTTGGGAGGGAGTGATATGGTACCACAATGGGCACGCGTACGTGAGTGTGGGTCTGATAATTTGTTTGTAAATGAGCAGTTTGACTTTGTGAGAGAGACAATTAGGTTTCCACATTACTCTTCTACAGAGATTAAGCTGAATTGTGGCTTTTTGAAGGGAATTTTTAATGTGGGAGGAAAAAGACCAGTTATTAGAAAAAGTGATTCCCAGATATTTTAGGGTTTTGGAGGGTTTTATCAGAGTGTTGTTTAGGTTAAGTTTAATTTTGTTGTGGCAGCGTCTAGTGTTGTTTGTACAGTGCTCGTGTTTGCCCTTGAACACTATGAGCTGCGTTTTATTTGGGTTAAGGTGGATTTTTCATTTATTGAAATATGTTGTTATGTTAGGGAGGAAGTTGTTAATGCGGTTTCTTGCAGCCTTAACAAATTTGCTGCTAGAGTAAATTAATGTATCATCAGCATAATTCAGCATCACAACATTAGGAGATACGGGTTGAGGAATATCTGAGGTATATAACAGATATAAAATTGGCCCTAAAATAGAGCCTTGGGGAACACCCGCGGTTATGTTGCGGGTTTCTGAGACGGAAGAATTTATTCTCACAACGAATTTTCTGTCAGAAAGATAAGAGGCTAAGAGCTTTGTTGTGTGAGAGTTTAAATTAAATATGGAGTGCAGTTTGTACAGCAGCCCTGAGATCCAGACGCAATCAAACGCCTTAGAAATATCGAGAGATATACACACAGTAGGACTTTGGTTTTGGAGACCAGTTGTAACATCGTGTGTAAGTTTTAGTAGAGCATGACATGTGGATTGTCGCTTACGAAATCCGAACTGACAGTTAGGGATGAGGGCATTCTCATTGGCAAATGAGAGAAGATTTTGGTAGATCTTGCGTTCCAGTATCTTACTTAGTGTACTTAATAGGGATATTGGACGATAATTGCAAGGGCTATTACTACTACCGGGCTTCTTAATAGGAATTACTACCGCAGTTTTCCAGTTCTCTGGGAAGTGCGATGCATTAATTATATGATTAAGAAGAATGAGGATGGGAAGTAGATTCGATGGGCGTAGCCTTTTAAATAGAAGACGTGGGATTCCATCTAATCCAGTTGACTTTTTGTTATTTCCTGATCTTACGATCTCAGATAATTCGTCCGCAGTTAGAAAATTTGTAGTGTCTAAGGGGTGTGAAGCTATGTTTGTGTTGTTAAATTCACCGATGAAAGGAGTAAAAGATGGGAATAATCTGTTAGAGATGTATTCGTTTACTGTGTTCTCGAAGCCAGGAGTTGAGAGAGAATTATTTTGCTCATGAATCTTTGCAAAGTGTTCTGCGAGGCAATTTGCTATGTCCGTATCGGACTGGGCAATATTATTGCTGATTGGGTTGATGAGATGATCAATTCGGGGTTTATATTTACGACCAGTTAATTGGTTGATGTTTTTGAAAAGATCCCGATTTGGTTTGATATTTTTAAGTGTGGAGATGTAGTTTTCATCTGCGAACTTTTTCAACTGCTCATTTATCAGAGTGGATAGGAGTTGGATTTGGCTTTTAATAAAGGGGCAGTATCTTGTATGAAGTTTACGACGGAGCTGCTTTTTAAGGCGCAATAATTTGGTTAGGATGCTGGGCAAAGGCTTTCCTAAATAGTTATGAGGAATGGTTGTCGGGGTGTTGTTGCTGAGAGCCTCCTTAAGAATTTGCTCTATTCTTAAAGATGCTTGATCGATTTCAGTAGGGAGTAAGTTAGATGCTTCAGGGATATACAAGTCAGAGAAACTTATCGCTATTTCCCTATTGACTTTTCTCCAATTTGTTTTGGTGAAGTTTGGGACAGGGTTTGACGAGTAGAGTGGGTCGAGAGAGGGGATTTGGATCGTGGTGTGAACGGAACCATGATCAGAAGGAAATATAAAGGAGACTGTAGGTGGACCCGCTGATTAAACATCGTCGGACTTGAGGAAGAAGTCGATTGTTGACCTGGCTGAGCTAGAGACACGAGTTGGCTGTAATGGGGAGTCAATGTAAGTATATGGATAAGACGGGAGGAGGGCTAGCAATTGGCGACCATATTTGTTGCATTTATTATCATTGAATGCTGTATGACGAGCATTCCAGTCTCCCCCGATTATAAATGGAGCGGGAACGGACTGTTGGATAATCTGCGAAATGTCAGTATCTGGGAAATCTGGTTGTCGTGAAGGGTGAATATAAATGGATGCTAAGACGAGCACTTTATTGTTCTCACAGAAAAGTTTTACTGCTGTGTATTCAATGCTGGATATACCGGTGAATCTAATTTCACTGAATTGAAATTTTTTGTGAATTAACATGCCGGTACCTCCATGAGATCCATTAGTTCTGGGGTTAGAAACTAAAGTATAATTGGGAATGGAAACTCGGGAATTTGGTTTGAGCCAGGTCTCTGAAAGGAAGAGGATATCTGGGGAAAACCGGAGGTGTTGCTTACGTATGTTAGAGTAAATGGATTCTGTGTTGAGGAAGACCTTCGCGGTGCGACTTAGAGCTAAGGTGGTTGAGCTGTATCAAAACCTTTATTTTCGAAATATTTTGCCTTATATACAAAAATCTAAAAGAAACTTATTACCTAACAATTTTTTGTACAGTTGGAAAACAAGATTCCTTCTCTGTACCTATAATAAAAGTATACAACTAGAATGGCGACGAGCATTATCCCTTTAAAGTATATACATTTTCTTACCACGTCAAGTGACGGGTCGAAACATTTTCCTAATTACCTACGTTCTTTGTTCATTTCATGTATCAATACAAATCGATAGCGCCGCGGCTGCATCTGGGAAAATGGAATAGAAATCCCTTTGCCTGCGTCATAAAAAATATGCGCATCGTGGTCGTTTCATGAGACGGGGATTATATTCAAAGATAATTGGCGTAGAAAAGGGAACCGTCATAAAAATTGGTATTGTGTGAAAAAGATACTTGAAAAATTGAAAAAGATAAATTGTAATCGCGAAATGATGTGCGATATTTGAAATGACACATGAAATGAACTTATCCTAAGAGAAATGATAACAATGCTTAAGTTAAACGTGGATACAATACTTAGGTTGATAACTGATAATAATGCTTAAATTAACAACATGCATATAAAACATGCATATATTTTTCATTCTACACACAAGAAAAACACATAATATACAAAACATTAATTGAACACATTAATTACACAGAACATATTAAATTAACACATAAAACACACATTACGAGGGTTGCCTCTTATGTTTCGGGATTTGGCAACCCTAGTGTTGCAATCCGGCAATTGACAGCTCTGTCGTAAAGTTGGACATTTTTGAGGTTATACGCATTCAGAACGTTTTGACATACGAGCGCTATTTGTGTTGTTTACAGTAACTTAAAAGATTCATCTCGGCCCAAAAATGGAATTAAATCGTCAACATTTTCGTGCGATTATTTTTGACAACTTTCGGCGTGGATTAACTCAGCAACAGTGCATGGATGAACTTAATTCAATTTTTGGCGATGAAGCTCCATCAAGGACCAGTGTTTATCGATGGTATGGTGAATTCAATCGTGGTCGTAGTTCACTCCAAGATGAATTTCGTGAAGGTCGTCCAAAATCAGTTGTTGTTCCGAAAACCATTGATGCTGTGCGCGAACTGATATTGGAAGATCGTCATGTGACCTATCGTGAGATTGAGACAACCTTAGGCGTTAGTGGGACCAGCATACATTCAAAATTGCATAAACATTTGACTGTCAAAAAAATTTGTTCGCGTTGGATCCCACACAATTTGTCAATCGCCCAAAAAAAGGCTCGTGTCAATTGGTCGAAAGAAATGCTCAAAAAATACGGTCGCAGTGCTTCGAAACACGTCTATGACATCGTGACAGGTGATGAATCGTGGATTTACGCGTATGAGCCCGAAAGTAAACAGCAGTCGACTGTCTGGGTGTTTCAAGATGAGCCAAATCCAACAAAAGTTGTTCGCGCACGAAGCACTTCCAAGCAAATGGTCGCCTGTTTTTTCGGAAAAACTAGACATGTCGCAACCGTACCACTAGAACAACGCAGAACAGTCAATTCTGAGTGGTACACAACCATTTGTTTGCCAGTTGTCTTCCAAGAAATCAGGATAACCAACCGCCGAAGACGGATCACTCTTCACCACGACAATGCGAGCTCTCACACATCGGCTGCGACAACTGCATTTTTGAGCACCCAAAACATCGATTTGATGGGTCATCCGCCGTATAGTCCTGACTTGGCACTGAATGACTTCTTTTTATTCCCGTACGTAAAAAACAAACTGAGAGGTCAACGTTTTTCGACACCTGAAGAAGCGGTTGCTGCATTCAGAATGCATGTGTTGGAGATACCTCAATCAGAGTGGCAAAAGTGCTTCGACAATTGGTTCAAACGCATGCAAAAGTGTATAGATCTTCATGGGGAATATTTTTAAAAACAATAAAGTGATTTTCGATGATCAATATTTGTTTTTGTTCTCTAATCCCAAAATATAAAAGGCAACCCTCGTACATTTAACTTTTTTTTTGTTTTACTTCCACATTTATTTAACAATTCAATTACAGATTTTACTTAAGACTAAAAGTTAACTTCTATTTTACAAATATAGTTCTTACATTAACTTACTGGTTCTTCGCAAGCACTCTAAATTATACATTGTCATTTTTCTTATGCCTTTCGGCGTACAATAACTGTTTTTATAACACGTCACAATAATTGATATGTTTTCTTTTTAAAATGTATTCTATTTTTTCTATATCATGTATTATTTATACCAAAAAATATATATTTATATATAAAAATTTATATATAAAAATTATATAAAAAAAAAACGAAACAAAACGTACAAACATAAACAAGGAATACAAATAAAAATAATAAATGAAAATTGTTGCGGATTCGTCCTTGACACAACCGGCGAATTCGCAATTAAATGCTACCTGTGGCACCACCCTAAACAATGTCAGCAATCAGCTGACATTTTAAATGAAATTTTGTTGGTTGTCAAACGACAACCATTTTCCTTTTCTATTTTCTCATTCTTCTTCGTAAACTTTTTGGCGACAACGGTTCGCACATCAGATTCATCCTACAAAACCCAAATAATCATATTAAATAAAGTAAAAATTGTGACTCCAAGTTGAGTTTTTAAATGTTAAATAGCTTGAGTTTAATTCATTTTTCCAATTGCGGGTTTGCGAGTTGCAGAAAAGGGATCACAAGAATTACTGCGATATTCTGGATTGCATTCTGGGTTGATTCTCAGTTGAGAGGTATTCTTTGTGATACTCAACATAATTTCCAGATTATTTTAAAGCCACCACAAACGCCAGTAAACACCATCGTGTTTTATCAACATTGAAAGAAGCATCACTGCACGCCAGGAGACACCATCGTGTTCCTGATGCTAGCATCCAGCCGACAACAACAACCCTTTGTGTGTGGAAGGTGTGTTCAACGCGTGTTGAGCATACAAAAATAAAAAGTAAAAAAAATTTTTGGGAATTGGGGATAGAGGGAAGGTAAGTGGTGCGCCTGAGAGGCATACTATGTTTGGGGACGCGTACTTATTTCTTCATCACTGATCCACCACCAGTTGGGATGGGATCGACCTTTTATGGATTTATCTCTTTCACCTATCACCATACTAAAACGCATACGATTTGGAAAATTAGAGATATTGTTAACATGGAGAATTCGTTTATCCGTGGCACTACGGAAAGCGTGGTAAATAGTAGGGACTCCATGCTTGTCTTGAATAATTCCCTTTTTATCCAAGAAAGGGAACGCTTCTGGGGTAATGAACCCATTCCGGAGAGTACTCTCCATATACATATCATTGGGATGGAATGCTCCCGATATGAGATCATTTTCACTGCACATTGCCGTAGTTGTGTGGCCCACAGATAATCTTAATAATAAAGTTGTCTATTCTGTTTAGTCCTGATTTGTCATACAGGACTTTATTGGGATAGTATTTCTATCTCTGGGGTTCTGTACATTCCGAAGCAGGAACGCAAACACTGCCTCTCGAATACCCGAAAATTCTCCATGTAGAATGGGAATATGTTATACCATACCGGGCAGCCACACACTAAAAGTGGTCGGATGAATGCCATAAGATTGCTACGGAACAGACGTTGTGTCATTGGATAAGCGTTTTTAGCTGCTGTATACTTATCAAAGTAAAGATACTGATCAAGCCAGATTCCAAGGTATCTGACTACAGTTTTTACTTGCAGGGGAAGATTATTACTTCCTGCAATGGAACATTCTTTCCAATTCCGTTTTGTATCCCTGGATGTACTGGGCAGGGGCGTTCTGAAAAGGATAGTCTCTGTTTTTTGGAAATCTATTTTTATTTTCCAGTCGTCGCAAAAATGTTTGATTTTGTTGAAGTCATCTTGCAGAAGTCTGTTGATGACATCAATCTTTTCTCCAGATCTATACACCACAATGTCGTCGGCGTACGCAATTGCATGGTTGAGAGAACCCACTAGATCACTAGTACAAATGTTAAATAAAATTGGAGAATTCACTCCTCCATGTTGTAAGCCGTTTTTGATGTGGAAGGTCTTGTTAGAGATTATATTTCCACATTTCACCACGAATCGTTTACCCATTATCATATCGTAGATAATGTATAATAAATATTCGGGCATACCTAGATTTGAGAACTTATATCTGAGGTATATAACAGATATAAAATTGGGCCTAAAATGGAGCCTTGGGGAACACCCGCGGTTATGGTGTGGGTTCCTGAGACAGAAGAATTTATTCTCACAACGAATTTTCTGGCAGAAAGATATGAGGCTAAGAGCTTTGTTGTGTGAGAGTTTAGATTAAATATGGAGTGCAGTTTGTACAGAAGCCCTGAGATCCAGACGCAATCAAACGCCTTAGAAATATCGAGAGATATACACACAGTAGGGCTTTGGTTTTGGAGACCAGTTGTAACATCGTGTGTGAGTTTTAGTAGAGCATGACATGTGGATTGTCGCTTACGAAATCCGAACTGACAGTTAGGGATGAGGGCATTCTCATTGGCAAATGAGAGAAGATTTTGGTAGATCTTGCGTTCCAGTATCTTACTTAGTGTACTTAATAGGGATATTGGACGATAATTGCAAGGGCTATTACTACTACCGGGCTTCTTAATAGGAATTACTACCGCAGTTTTCCAGTTCTCTGGGAAGTGCGATGCATTAATTATATGATTAAGAAGAATGAGGATGGGAAGTAGATTCGATGGGCGTAGCCTTTTAAATAGAAGACGTGGGATTCCATCTAATCCAGTTGACTTTTTGTTATTTCCTGATCTTACGATCTCAGATAATTCGTCCGCAGTTAGAAAATTTGTAGTGTCTAAGGGGTGTGAAGCTATGTTTGTGTTGTTAAATTCACCGATGAAAGGAGTAAAAGATGGGAATAATCTGTTAGAGATGTATTCGTTTACTGTGTTCTCGAAGCCAGGAGTTGAGAGAGAATTATTTTGCTCATGAATCTTTGCAAAGTGTTCTGCGAGGCAATTTGCTATGTCCGTATCGGACTGGGCAATATTATTGCTGATTGGGTTGATGAGATGATCAATTCGGGGTTTATATTTACAACCAGTTAATTGGTTGATGTTTTTGAAAAGATCCCGATTTGGTTTGATATTTTTAAGTGTGGAGATGTAGTTTTCTCAACTGCTCATTTATCAGAGTGGATAGGAGTTGGATTTGGCTTTTAATAAAGGGGCAGTATCTTGTATGAAGTTTACGGCGGAGCTGCTTTTTAAGGCGCAATAATTTGGTTATGATGCTGGGCAAAGGCTTTCCTAAATAGTTATGAGGAATGGTTGTCGGGGTGTTGTTGCTGAGAGCCTCCTTAAGAATTTGCTCTATTCTTAAAGATGCTTGATCGATTTCAGTAGGGAGTAAGTTAGATGCTTCAGGGATATACAAGTCAGAGAAACTTATCGCTATTTCCCTATTGACTTTTCTCCAATTTGTTTTGGTGAAGTTTGGGACAGGGTTTGACGAGTAGAGTGGGTCGAGAGAGGGGATTTGGATCGTGGTGTGAACGGAACCATGATCAGAAGGAAATATAAAGGAGACTGTAGGTGGACCCGCTGATTAAACATCGTCGGACTTGAGGAAGAAGTCGATTGTTGACCTGGCTGAGCTAGAGACACGAGTTGGCTGTAATGGGGAGTCAATGTAAGTATATGGATAAGACGGGAGGAGGGCTAGCAATTGGCGACCATATTTGTTGCATTTATTATCATTGAATGCTGTATGACGAGCATTCCAGTCTCCCCCGATTATAAATGGAGCGGGAACGGACTGTTGGATAATCTGCGAAATGTCAGTATCTGGGAAATCTGGTTGTCGTGAAGGGTGAATATAAATGGATGCTAAGACGAGCACTTTATTGTTCTCACAGAAAAGTTTTACTGCTGTGTATTCAATGCTGGATATACCGGTGAATCTAATTTCACTGAATTGAAATTTTTTGTGAATTAACATGCCGGTACCTCCATGAGATCCATTAGTTCTGGGGTTAGAAACTAAAGTATAATTGGGAATGGAAACTCGGGAATTTGGTTTGAGCCAGGTCTCTGAAAGGAAGAGGATATCTGGGGAAAACCGGAGGTGTTGCTTACGTATGTTAGAGTAAATGGATTCTGTGTTGAGGAAGACCTTCGCGGTGCGACTTAGAGCTAAGGTGGTTGAGCTGTATCAAAACCTTTATTTTCGAAATATTTTGCCTTATATACAAAAATCTAAAAGAAACTTATTACCTAACAATTTTTTGTACAGTTGGAAAACAAGATTCCTTCTCTGTACCTATAATAAAAGTATACAACTAGAATGGCGACGAGCATTATCCCTTTAAAGTATATACATTTTCTTACCACGTCAAGTGACGGGTCGAAACATTTTCCTAATTACCTACGTTCTTTGTTCATTTCATGTATCAATACAAATCGATAGCGCCGCGGCTGCATCTGGGAAAATGGAATAGAAATCCCTTTGCCTGCGTCATAAAAAATATGCGCATCGTGGTCGTTTCATGAGACGGGGATTATATTCAAAGATAATTGGCGTAGAAAAGGGAACCGTCATAAAAATTGGTATTGTGTGAAAAAGATACTTGAAAAATTGAAAAAGATAAATTGTAATCGCGAAATGATGTGCGATATTTGAAATGACACATGAAATGAACTTATCCTAAGAGAAATGATAACAATGCTTAAGTTAAACGTGGATACAATACTTAGGTTGATAACTGATAATAATGCTTAAATTAACAACATGCATATAAAACATGCATATATTTTTCATTCTACACACAAGAAAAACACATAATATACAAAACATTAATTGAACACATTAATTACACAGAACATATTAAATTAACACATAAAACACACATTACGAGGGTTGCCTCTTATGTTTCGGGATTTGGCAACCCTAGTGTTGCAATCCGGCAATTGACAGCTCTGTCGTAAAGTTGGACATTTTTGAGGTTATACGCATTCAGAACGTTTTGACATACGAGCGCTATTTGTGTTGTTTACAGTAACTTAAAAGATTCATCTCGGCCCAAAAATGGAATTAAATCGTCAACATTTTCGTGCGATTATTTTTGACAACTTTCGGCGTGGATTAACTCAGCAACAGTGCATGGATGAACTTAATTCAATTTTTGGCGATGAAGCTCCATCAAGGACCAGTGTTTATCGATGGTATGGTGAATTCAATCGTGGTCGTAGTTCACTCCAAGATGAATTTCGTGAAGGTCGTCCAAAATCAGTTGTTGTTCCGAAAACCATTGATGCTGTGCGCGAACTGATATTGGAAGATCGTCATGTGACCTATCGTGAGATTGAGACAACCTTAGGCGTTAGTGGGACCAGCATACATTCAAAATTGCATAAACATTTGACTGTCAAAAAAATTTGTTCGCGTTGGATCCCACACAATTTGTCAATCGCCCAAAAAAAGGCTCGTGTCAATTGGTCGAAAGAAATGCTCAAAAAATACGGTCGCAGTGCTTCGAAACACGTCTATGACATCGTGACAGGTGATGAATCGTGGATTTACGCGTATGAGCCCGAAAGTAAACAGCAGTCGACTGTCTGGGTGTTTCAAGATGAGCCAAATCCAACAAAAGTTGTTCGCGCACGAAGCACTTCCAAGCAAATGGTCGCCTGTTTTTTCGGAAAAACTAGACATGTCGCAACCGTACCACTAGAACAACGCAGAACAGTCAATTCTGAGTGGTACACAACCATTTGTTTGCCAGTTGTCTTCCAAGAAATCAGGATAACCAACCGCCGAAGACGGATCACTCTTCACCACGACAATGCGAGCTCTCACACATCGGCTGCGACAACTGCATTTTTGAGCACCCAAAACATCGATTTGATGGGTCATCCGCCGTATAGTCCTGACTTGGCACTGAATGACTTCTTTTTATTCCCGTACGTAAAAAACAAACTGAGAGGTCAACGTTTTTCGACACCTGAAGAAGCGGTTGCTGCATTCAGAATGCATGTGTTGGAGATACCTCAATCAGAGTGGCAAAAGTGCTTCGACAATTGGTTCAAACGCATGCAAAAGTGTATAGATCTTCATGGGGAATATTTTTAAAAACAATAAAGTGATTTTCGATGATCAATATTTGTTTTTGTTCTCTAATCCCAAAATATAAAAGGCAACCCTCGTACATTTAACTTTTTTTTTGTTTTACTTCCACATTTATTTAACAATTCAATTACAGATTTTACTTAAGACTAAAAGTTAACTTCTATTTTACAAATATAGTTCTTACATTAACTTACTGGTTCTTCGCAAGCACTCTAAATTATACATTGTCATTTTTCTTATGCCTTTCGGCGTACAATAACTGTTTTTATAACACGTCACAATAATTGATATGTTTTCTTTTTAAAATGTATTCTATTTTTTCTATATCATGTATTATTTATACCAAAAAATATATATTTATATATAAAAATTTATATATAAAAATTATATAAAAAAAAAACGAAACAAAACGTACAAACATAAACAAGGAATACAAATAAAAATAATAAATGAAAATTGTTGCGGATTCGTCCTTGACACAACCGGCGAATTCGCAATTAAATGCTACCTGTGGCACCACCCTAAACAATGTCAGCAATCAGCTGACATTTTAAATGAAATTTTGTTGGTTGTCAAACGACAACCATTTTCCTTTTCTATTTTCTCATTCTTCTTCGTAAACTTTTTGGCGACAACGGTTCGCACATCAGATTCATCCTACAAAACCCAAATAATCATATTAAATAAAGTAAAAATTGTGACTCCAAGTTGAGTTTTTAAATGTTAAATAGCTTGAGTTTAATTCATTTTTCCAATTGCGGGTTTGCGAGTTGCAGAAAAGGGATCACAAGAATTACTGCGATATTCTGGATTGCATTCTGGGTTGATTCTCAGTTGAGAGGTATTCTTTGTGATACTCAACATAATTTCCAGATTATTTTAAAGCCACCACAAACGCCAGTAAACACCATCGTGTTTTATCAACATTGAAAGAAGCATCACTGCACGCCAGGAGACACCATCGTGTTCCTGATGCTAGCATCCAGCCGACAACAACAACCCTTTGTGTGTGGAAGGTGTGTTCAACGCGTGTTGAGCATACAAAAATAAAAAGTAAAAAAAATTTTTGGGAATTGGGGATAGAGGGAAGGTAAGTGGTGCGCCTGAGAGGCATACTATGTTTGGGGACGCGTACTTATTTCTTCATCACTGATCCACCACCAGTTGGGATGGGATCGACCTTTTATTGATTTATCTCTTTCACCTATCACCATACTAAAACGCATACGATTTGGAAAATTAGAGATATTGTTAACATGGAGAATTCGTTTATCCGTGGCACTACGGAAAGCGTGGTAAATAGTAGGGACTCCATGCTTGTCTTGAATAATTCCCTTTTTATCCAAGAAAGGGAACGCTTCTGGGGTAATGAACCCATTCCGGAGAGTACTCTCCATATACATATCATTGGGATGGAATGCTCCCGATATGAGATCATTTTCACTGCACATTGCCGTAGTTGTGTGGCCCACAGATAATCTTAATAATAAAGTTGTCTATTCTGTTTAGTCCTGATTTGTCATACAGGACTTTATTGGGATAGTATTTCTATCTCTGGGGTTCTGTACATTCCGAAGCAGGAACGCAAACACTGCCTCTCGAATACCCGAAAATTCTCCATGTAGAATGGGAATATGTTATACCATACCGGGCAGCCACACACTAAAAGTGGTCGGATGAATGCCATAAGATTGCTACGGAACAGACGTTGTGTCATTGGATAAGCGTTTTTAGCTGCTGTATACTTATCAAAGTAAAGATACTGATCAAGCCAGATTCCAAGGTATCTGACTACAGTTTTTACTTGCAGGGGAAGATTATTACTTCCTGCAATGGAACATTCTTTCCAATTCCGTTTTGTATCCCTGGATGTACTGGGCAGGGGCGTTCTGAAAAGGATAGTCTCTGTTTTTTGGAAATCTATTTTTATTTTCCAGTCGTCGCAAAAATGTTTGATTTTGTTGAAGTCATCTTGCAGAAGTCTGTTGATGACATCAATCTTTTCTCCAGATCTATACACCACAATGTCGTCGGCGTACGCAATTGCATGGTTGAGAGAACCCACTAGATCACTAGTACAAATGTTAAATAAAATTGGAGAATTCACTCCTCCATGTTGTAAGCCGTTTTTGATGTGGAAGGTCTTGTTAGAGATTATATTTCCACATTTCACCACGAATCGTTTACCCATTATCATATCGTAGATAATGTATAATAAATATTCGGGCATACCTAGATTTGAGAACTTATATACAAGCCCTTTTAACCATACGGTGTCGAAAGCCTTTTCAAAGTCAACCAAATAAGTCCCTGTGCATTGTCGCTTCGCCTTTTTCCACTGTATGTCGAAAACAAGTTTTGTCACAGGATGAACTATAGTGTTTGGAATGATAGTGAAGAACGTGTGATTCGAACTGACGCTATGACAGTTAGAATCACTAAAAATTGAACCTAAGCGTAACACATCAGGGTACTGGCTGTGTTTAGAATTCGATTTTTAAACTCAAATATATTCCACTGATGTGAATTATTTTTGTTATCGCTAGGGTATACGGCTCTGATGTATTTTCTTATTCGATTTTCGTTCGGTGTTCTTCACTATTTGATTGTGTATTGTGTGTATCTGTTAGAGACGCCACACCACTCCCTCCTCAGTAACTTAGTTACGATCAGTTTCCTTGCGAACGACGGAGCGAACGAGAGAACGTCGGAGCAGGCGAGTGTGCCTGTGCTCTATGCGGAAGTCATGATCGTGTATAAAGTTCTGTTTACTGCGGGAAAGTGTGTGCTGTGTGTACAGATCACGTCGTAGTCGCCATTTATTGCGTTTGGAATGATAGTGAAGAGCGTGTGATTCGAACTGACGCTATGACAGTTAGAATCACCAATAATTGAACTAAGCGCAACACATCAGGCTACTGGCCGATTTTAGAATTCGATTTTTAAACTTAAGTATATTCCACTGATGTGAATTATTTTTGTTATCGCTATGGTATGCGGATCTGATGTATTTTCTTATTCGATTTTCGTTCGGTGTTATTCATTATTTGATTGTGTATTGTGTGTATCTGTTAGAGACGCCACAGAACGGTGTCACGTTGCGATCGAAAACCAAACTGGTTGTTCGGAATAATACCATTTTCCTCACATCAGTTAGTCAATGCTTTATTTTTTTGCAGGTAGGTCGTTTTTGCACCTGCATAAGTGCGGATTCAGCAAAACACCACAGACTTCGAGATACCGAGCAGACACACAACCGAAACAAATAAACTCCAGAGATCATTTGCAAATCTTTTATTATTTAAACTTATATTATTTTATTACACACTAATCGCTGCATCTATGTCCAAAGACGTATTAACTTGGTTGCTATTTAACACATTAATCGAAAGATTTATTATTAGACACTGTTCTTAGCTCGGTTGTAGGACGACCGGTTAGTTATAGAACTCGATCAAAAACTGTACTCTGACGACACTGGCTTGATTAAGCTGGACACGACTAAAACTGATCACGATTAAACGACCGAAAAGAAACCGACGTCGCCACTCTTTTGTATTATGTCCCAGAACTCCCGACTCCCATGGATGGTGAAACTCGACTCTTAAATGGGACTCAGTGGCACTTGTGCACTCTGCAAGTGTTCAAATCGGACTCCACGATGCAATTCACATCCATCAGACTCGATGGCCGGGAATTGCATCGATAGGGGAGGATTTCATATGTGTCCGTATAGGACAAGTGCGTTGCCCCTCAGCCTGCATATCGGCAACGACGAAAATGCACCTGAATAAACATGTGCTGGTGTAATGAATGTAGGTATTATAGAGATACGCGATAGCGAAGATCGCCGGAGGGAGAAATAGGTTTCTGTGTCTTAAATAAACAGAAACGCTATTTGGAGGGCCATAAATCTTTGATGACCTGCGCCTGAGAACGAAATAGGTTTTTGCTTTAAGATACACAAAAACGCTATTTCAAGGGTCACGATGATATGCACGTGGTGTTTACTCAGGCGTTTATGCTAATGCCGTTGTAGGCTATACTGGTGACGATAGGTCGGCCGAAAATGTGGGTCTTCTTTACAAGACGGTGCCGGTACACGAGTATAATGGCGAGGAATTAGCCTTGCACTTGTGCAGGCGTACATCTCGCCCAGGGTTGCCATGGACCAGCGGTCGATTAATAGGATAAACACAGTGATGCTACTGTGTGGTTGTTTGTTTAAAAGGCCGGAGCATCGTTAGGCATGATCCGGGGTATAATTGTCTAACGTCAATCATATTAGTGCCCAAATCCCATGATCGGTAGATAACCGATAAAGGAAATTGGTCGCAAGTGTTGCGAACCTCGGGACTGTGGCAATAAATGGTTATGAACCATAGCAAAACCCATCGGCTACAACTGTGTCAACAATTACGCTGGCCAGCAAGTATTTATCTACTATAATTGCTGACAAGACGAGCCGATGGAGATATGGTACGGTTCATATAATAATTCGATGTGATGTATGCCTTGATGAAGTTTAACTTTCAGGTGTCATGCTGCAGGGGGGCATACGCTGCCACTAATTGCAGGTAAGTACTATCGGTTTGGAAGGTGGTTAATTTAAGAGGATGGGCGGTTCCTTGGGAATGTATTAAAGAACCGCCACAGGACTACTGCACATTTCCATTGGGTTGTATAATATCCGTTATTTAGAGCGTTATTGAACAAAATAGTGTAAACCTTCACTACATCAAGAGGTAAATACTTTAAAACAATGTTTGGAATACTATCTATTCCAGAAGATTTTTTGTTCTTAATCGATCTAAGAATATCCGTCAGTTCATCCTTGTGTTTAGATTTCTAAGCGGGGAATCCGCTCTATTATTTTCACTAAAGATAGTGAAACTTCGACTAAAGAGACGCCCATTGTTAAGTTCATTGCGTAGCGAAATATGTTTTTGGAGAGCCCTATTTTCCAGGTCAAGGTTAGAATGAGCGGATTCGTTCAATCTATACACTGCTTCGAAACAAGCACTAATTGAGCCAGCACTAAGATAGGTTTGTAAAAATCAAATGATGAAAATGTCACTGTGTACAAGCTTTACTAATTACAATAATTTTGATAAAACTGTTTTAGCACGTCTGGCACTGAGTTAGGTTTTGTATCTCACGTTAATATCTTGTATCGTACGTTACTGTGTCAATGCTCACTATCCAACTCTTAAAACAACCGTCAACCACTTTCGCTTCTCGCTCGGTGTGCACTTATCCCTTAAGGGTTGATTAGTGCACACACCAATACATCAACAAACATCAACAGACATCGGCCCGACGGCCAGTTTACGCGCAGATCATTTCCCGGGGGGATGTGTCTCACACAGTCAAGGCTGATCGCACCACCGCCCTGTGTGTGTATCTTTTGTGTGATGTTCACTGTGGGGCGCGCTATGTGTGTTGTTCGCACATAGATACTTGTCTTTATCAGCGATCGCCCGTATGTGCGACTTGATGTGTCCTTTTAAGGGCATGCGTTGTATCTCTCGTGTTTGTATTATATCGGAGATGTGTCCTTTGAAGGGCATGCGTTGTATCTCGCGTGTTTGTTTATATCGGAGATGTGTCGCACGCTTGTGCGACGGGACGCTATTCTCGTTGGCGGTTCTGCATTGTCAGATCGCTGTACGTTGTTTTCGCTAGATCGTTGTGCAGGTGTCCCGCGCTTGCTTATGGCATCGAGTTTCAAACGTTTGCAACTACGTTGCCGCTTGAAATCAATGTCTTGCTTTTGAATTGGTGATGTCACCTGCATTATTTTATGTGGGTGAGTTTTTCTCCTCAATACGTTTACGATTACTTGCACGGAAAACTGTGCCGGACGACCATCGAAATGTTTCATTGCACGTACCCGTTTATGTGACTTTTTCACAGGTTAGGTGTGCGCCCCTTAGGTTACACCTGAGTATTCTTCCCTGTCTTTAGGTAACATACTTTTCCGGTGGTGATACTGAGGTGTAGGATCACTCGGTGGGGTTCGGCGCGAACGCCACAACTTCAATGCAGCGAAGACACAATACACAAGATTCACAAAGAAAAGTGGAATATCGGTTCCACAGCTGATGAGGAACGGCTGGGCCCTCGAGGTAGGGGAAAGTTTGAAGTTGCTCGGCGTCACGGTCTGTGGGAATGTGTCATGAGGCCAATCCCAAAGACGGGAAAAAAGTGTCTCCCACAAAATTACCGTCCGATAGCATTATTGTCTATTTTATCTAAGGTAATGGAAAAAGTCATCAATACAGAGTTGGTTAAGTATTTGGAGTGCAACGGTCTTCTGAATCATCGTCAATACGGATTCCGTGGCAGGCGGTCCACAGGAAACCTGAGTTATCTTTTTAGAGCGAAGAAATATTTTACTCCGGCCCAACTTCTTCTCCTATATAAATCTCAAATTAGACCCGCGCTCGAATATTGCTCTCATGTTTGGAGCTCGGCTCCTAAACATACCCTCGACCTACTTGAGAGCGTACAAAGACGAGCGATCCGCCTGATCGGGGACTCGGCGCTGACGTCGGGACTACAGTCGCTATCACATCGAAGGCGCGTGGCCGACCTCTGTCTGTTCTACAGATATTATCACAGGTGCTGTTCTTCGGAGATTCTTGGCATTGTTCCACGTAATTCGGTCTATATGCGCTCCACAAGACAATCCGACGGATCGCACCCGTTTGTGGTTCATCTCCCGACAGCGCGAACATCCCTGTATCAGAACTCGTTCCGTTACAGAGCGGGAAAGCTGTGGAACTCCCTTCCCACGCGAGTGTTCCCGGAACGTTACAACCTGCAACTGTTCAAAAAGAACTGCAACAGTTATTTGATGGCATCTCGGGGCGCCCACTCGACGCTATAGGTTCGCCTCTCCCGAGAGAAGTCTAATAAAAAAAAAAAAAAAAAGACATAAACACGTGTCGAGTATCTTTTTAGAGCCAAGAAATATTTTACTTCGGCCCAACTTCTCCTATATAAATCTCAAATTAGACCCGCGCTCAAATATTGCTCTCATGTTTGGAGCTCGGCTCCTAAACATACCCTCGACCTACTTGACAGCATACAGAGACGAGCGATCCGCCTGATCGGGGACTCGGCGCTGACGTCGGGACTACAGTGGCTATCACATCGAAGGCGCGTAGCCGACCTCTGTCTGTTTTACAGATATTATCACGGGTACTATTCTTCGGAGATTCGTGGTATTCTTCGCCGCAATTCGGCTTATATGCGCTCCACAAGACAATCCGACAGATCGCACCCGTTTGTGGTTCATCTCCCGACGGCGCGAACATCCCTGCATCAGAAATCGTTGAGCGGGGAAGCTGTTGTTACGTACGTCGGCCACCACCATCATTTAATAATTTACACTTAATAATAATAATAATAATTGAATTGAATACTTTGTTTCAACATAGTATGATGGTAAGGTGGTGGAAGAATTGCATGATCCTGAAGTGAGTTTCTGAACCCACCCTGATTCGGGTGTGGATCGTGCAGTTCTTCGAGTTCGAATTTGTTTTTCGAAGTGGACGTGAATGGAGAGCGAAATGAGGGAGAGAGGAGGATGTAAGAATTCGGTTTGTTGTGGTCCCGTTGTTGACAGTTGTCGACAGAACAATAAGAAGAATACGGTTCGGTGTTCCGTGGGCTGAGGAGGAAGAGAATATAGAAGAAGAGCCGGTTCCCTTTGATTTTTTGTTCCTTTTTTGTCTTAAAAACGTAAAATGAATAATAGTAATGATTGTAAAGAAAACAAAAGAGAAAAACTAGACTGGAAATAAAAAATTATAAAACACTAAAAGTGTTCGTGGACAAAAAGTTCTTCTTATTTGATTTAAAAGTGGAAACGCAAGTGAAAAAAGGATCGAACTGGCCAGTCGCAGCCATATCGAAGGCTCCAAAAATCCAACGATTGGTAACCCCAATTGTCCCTCAAAGGAAACGAAGACGTCTTGCAGTGAGGAAGAAACGTTAAGCGACACCCAAGGAGGTTGCGACTGAAGAAATTTCTGCTAAAGTGTTGGCCCAAAAGAAGAAGAACCTGGACTGAGTCGGATGGAAGCTGCTGCACCGACCTCCAACTCTCCCCGGCAAAGTACTTGAAAACGGCAGGAAACTCAAGGTAACCAAACTATTACTACTTTAATAAAATCTTGTGTGGCTGTATATGCTACAAACTGGCGCTGCGGACAAGCCTTCTCGAGTGACCACGGCAGGTTTGATTGGTATGATATTGGAGATAACCACACGGTCGTGAGCGGAGACTGGCAGAGGGAGCAGGCGCAAAAAGAAAGAATAATTTTTTTCTCTCTCGTTGTTTATTTAAAAATTTATTTATTTATTAATTAATTTATTTGTCTGTCTTGTGTGAAAGACATTTGTTGGAAGCTTCTTAATAGCTCTTTTTATTTATTTGAAAAAGAAATTTATTTATTTATTTATTTATCTATTTGTCTGTCTTGTGTGAAAGACATTTGTTGGAAGCTCCTTCCGGTGAAATTTGTGATATTTAAATTGTTCTTTATTATTTATTGTCGACCTTGATCGATCTTTTGAAATTTTTTAATGTGATTCTGTTTTTCTTCCTTTTCGGCTGCGCGTTTGTTTTTCGCGTGGATTTTTTTTGTTGTGTTACAAAAGTGACCCAAAAGTGGTCATTATATTTGCATACCCCCTTTCTCTCTCTCCAATTCGCTCCCACTGAGGACTGCGTTGGTTAATAGAGTAGTGTTTTTGTTTGTTTATTGTGACCGACGGGTGTGGTGTGTGTTTCTTTTTCTCGTTGCGAGACCGTTTGTTTTGTAGATTAGTGCACCGTTTTTCGGTCCCAAACATTGGTGAGTTTTTGATTACGGGCTGACCTCCTCTGATGTTCCGGGCTTCCTTGATACGCATCAAGCCACTATAGTGATTGCGAGGGAGGAAGGTTCGTCGACGTCTTGTTGTATATTGGGAGCGTGCTTGTTTTGTTTTTCGAACCCCTTCCTGTTGGTGGATACTGTCGGTGACGAGGTTGTTTTTTCTTTTCTCCGCGGGGTATCCGGGAGTAGCTTTGGTGTAGGTGACCTTGAGATCTAGTTAGACGGCCGACAATGCAGACAAGGCAACGTCAGAGAGATGTCCGAGAGGGCACCCCTGCCCGGGCACGACCCGAGGCATTTCCCGAGCCGCCGGTTGACGAGGTGGATCCGGAGGCGTTCCATGATTCGAGGGACGAATTTGTGGACGACCGATCGCCAACACGCCCCCCTCCCACCGTCGGTAAACAGCCTGTCGGGAGCATGGAGGACACGCCGATGCCCTCGTATTTTAAACTGGGCCCACAACCATGCCCTATACGGACCATGCTGGGCACAGATAGGGTTTTCGACCTTGTGTCGAAGGCGGTCCCCATGTTTTCGGGACAGGAAGGACCGGATACGGCCGAGAGACTCTCTTCGTTTCTCAAAGGCTGTAGAAGGACCTTGGATGGGCTGGCGGTGGAGGAGGAACATACCTTCCTCCGGTGGCTGCCCTCTAGGCTGAGCGGCGAGGCCTATCGAATGTTCGAGGAGAGACCACCCACGACATTCCTTGAAGCGGAACAGCGTCTTAGAGAGGCCTACGAACCCCGGGTGTCGTATGAGGAGTTGTGTGCACAACTTTCCAAAATGCGACAACTTCCTTCCGAGGATGCCACAGGCTTTGTTTCCCGAGTGAAGCGGGCCGTGGTACGGTGCGAGGAGGCAGCTGAGCGCCTTTATGGTCGCCAGGGTAGGTCCGTCTTCGCCAGCCAGCTTGAGGGCATGGCCAAACCGGTGTTGGTAAGGGGTCTGAGGGAGGAAGGACTAAAGCACTTCCTTCTCACGTTGGGTAATGTCCCTTTTCGCAGCCTGGTGGACCACCTGACCGGGTTTGAGCGAGCTCGAAAGGAAATGTTGAGGCAGGACGACCTGTTTGTGGATGCGCGGCCAACGGCGTCAGAATCATTAGGTGTAGGACTGGGAAGCTCTTCAACTTTTATGGAAGACACATACTCCACTTTTAGGGATTGTACCGCGGCGCCGGCGCCGGTTTTGACGAACTTAAATCCCCGGGCGGTGTCATTCGTGTTGCCGGCCGAGGAGCCTGATAGTCGTCGACGGGGGGAGGATGGTTTCGTTCGGGAGCAGTCGTGCGGGCCTCTCAATTATGGACGGGATGCTGGTGCCTGTGCTCCGGCCTCCTCTAGCGAGGGAGCGTGGTCAAATACCGTGTCTCCCCCGGGTCGGAGTGAAGGGTCGCAGGGTTTGGTTCAGGGGGCGCATGTGCCTGGAGATCGATCGGGTCGGGACAATTCGGTCCGGGATTCGGTTGGTCGATCGGCTCGCCCCCTGGAATCCCAGGCAACATGCAGTTTCTGCAAAGTGAGGGGTCACGTGTACGACGAGTGCCTGAGGAGGAGGAACACTCCTTTCTGTCGCGAGTGTTGGCGGTATGGCCACGACATAGTGGACTGCCCGGATCGTCCGAGACAGACGCGCCAAGCCCAGGCTCCATACAGGGGTGGTGGTCAGCAGAGCGGGACCGCGCGGCATGGGCCACAACATCAGCGGCCGCAGGCTCAGCGGAGAGCCCTACCAGAGCCGCAGCCCCCGTCT
Organism: Microdon myrmicae; assembly: GCA_963931805.1. NCBI lineage: Eukaryota > Metazoa > Arthropoda > Insecta > Diptera > Syrphidae > Microdon > Microdon myrmicae. Next base: position 38,273,962 of record OZ007496.1, read on the forward strand.
ACGGGCGGTGGGCCGGCGACATCAGGCCCAAGAGTATTCAGCGTCCGGTGCTGTTGCGAGTTTTGTGGCCGACAAGGTCATAGCTTGCGCGGGTGCGAATACAGGCTAAGGTGGGAACAACAACAGGGTTCCCAGGGTTCTCCCCACAAGCGGCGCGCCGGAACAGCACCTGCTGCGAGTCGAGAGCAGGACACCCGTGTGGAGAGTAGGGCGGGCGCGAGTAATAGACGCAGACAGCGTCGGCGAAATCGGAAAGCCGGTAATAGTCGCGCGGAGAGTGTGATTTGCCGGGGGGTGGAAGGAGTTGATGGGCGAATATCGCCCGCGTCGGTCGATGACGAGAGACGAGCCGACTCCGTAGACTCGGAGTCCTCAGAAGCGGGTGCGAGGCATGGCACCTCACCAAGGGATAAAAGAAATACGAGGGAGCGACCTCAGCACCGTGGGCCCAGGTTGGGCCAAGGCCAGTCCAGTCCCGCTGGTTCGGAGTCTATTGAGACTTCCAAGCGGGATAGTCCTGAACGGAAGGACAGGGCACGGTGCGAATCTTGCAGCCGACGCACTTATGCGGCGACGGTGCGTCGGCGGGAGACATCTAATCAGAGGTCGGAAAACTCCCAGAGGTCGGGTCGGGAGACCGTAACCCGACCGCACTGAACACGTTGATTGGCCAATACTGCCCTCAGCTTTTGCCAGTAGAAGTCCCCATGGTCCAGCTTCCTTTGGACATTGGCCGTAGGAATACTACGCGTCTCATGGTGGACACTGGCGCTGAGGTCAGTCTCTTGAAGCGAGGGGCCCTTCACCGGGGCCAGGCGGTGGACGTTCGGCAATCCACACCATTGCAAACCATATTTGGCAACGGCAGGTCGAGTGGGTCCTGCCATGGGATTCTCAAGTTGCACCATGAGATTCCCTGCAGTTTCCACGTGGTCGACTCCATGCCGGGGTTGGAAGCAGATGGCTTGTTGGGTAATGACTTCCTGTCCAGACATTGCAACATCAACGGACCGGGTGGATGCTTGGAATTTCCCCGAACAACCATAAACCCCGAATTCTTCTCCGTTGGTTTTGTTAATGGTGGGACAAAGGGGCTGAAGCATAAGGTAACCAAACGGGGAGTTGGGACACGGGGACCTGTCAGGGTCGATACCGAGGTCCACACTTCACCGGAGACCCCACCCACACGGGGAAGGGATACGAAAAAATGCTCAGCCAGGTCACCCCAGCGCGAGGAAACATCGTGGATGGATGAACGTGGGCCGCCGAGGATCGAAGTAGCCCTGAGTAGGCCGGTGGAAGTGCCGGCACGCTCCCAAATGGAGGTGGCTATCCCCATTGACATCCGGGAAAAGGCCATTCTGGTGCCGCAAGACGCGCGAGGGAAGATTTTATTCTCGCACTGCGTTTCTAGTAGGGCAAGGAGTGCCAGGTTATTGGCACTTAATACCCAGAGTGGCCCTCAGAGGATTGAACAGCTCACGGTGAAGGTATACCCTACCAAGGACTATAACACCATCCCCTTGGTCAAGCGTAAAGATACGTCGCCGGGAACTGACTCTGACGACGAGTCAAGCAGGCCCGTGCCCGAGAACCAATCTTCGGAGGGACGATCCCTCCACTTCATTCGACACCTGTTCTCGGATGGTCAGTCGCCTGATGAACCCGATTTGAGCTCCAGGTTGGCACAATTGCACGGGGAACTTCGTTTAGGGGATACCCTGAACACACCCGAGTGCCAATCGATAACGGAGTTATGTCGAGAGTTCAACGACATATTTCATTTACAGGGCGACTACCTGACGTACACCAGTGCAATCTCGCACGAAATACCTTTGGTACGGGATCAGGCACCCATTAACCAAAGAATGTACCGATTGCCCGAAAGCAAAAGGCAGGTTATAAACGAGCAAATTCGGGAAATGTTGGATAACGACATTATCCAACCAAGCAAGAGCCCGTGGAATTCACCCCTTCTAGTGGTTCCCAAGAAGGCGGGCCCCGACGGAGAAGCCCGATGGAGAGTTGTGGTGGACTTTCGCAAACTAAACGAAAAAACCATCGGGGACGCGTATCCTATTCCCCGTATAGAGGACATTTTAGACCAGCTCGGTCGCTCGCGTTACTTCTCCACGCTCGATTTGGCCAGTGGCTATCACCAAGTTTTGGTAGATCTAAACGATCGGAATAAAACCGCCTTTAGCACCAACTATGGGCATTATGAGTTTCGACGTATGCCGTTCGGGTTAAAAGGAGCCCCGGCTACGTTTCAGAGACTAATGAACCATGTCCTTACTGGTCTGCAAGGGGTCGAATGCTTTGTGTATCTGGATGACATCGTCATATATGGTAAGAACCTGGCTGACCATAATGACAAGCTCCGGAGGGTGTTCGACCGGTTGAGATACCACAACCTCAAACTTCAGCCGGAAAAATGTAGATTCCTGCAAAGGGAAGTGGTCTACCTGGGACATGTTTGTTCAGAAAAAGGGGCTTCGCCAAATCCTGACACGACAGCTAGTGTCAGAGATTTCCCCATTCCAAAGACGGTACGTCACGTCCAATCATTCGTAGGGTTGGCGAACTATTACCGGAAATTTGTGCCAAGTTTTTCCCGGATAGTGCGCCCCTTAACGAACTTATTGAGGAAGGACGTGAAGTTCACGTGGTCGTCCAAATGTCAACAGGCATTTGAAGAGATAAAGGGGAAGTTAATTTCGCCACCACTATTGGTTTACCCCGACTTCACTAAACCCTTTAATCTAACCACGGATGCGAGTAATGAGGCGCTTGGAGCGGTATTATCCCAAGGTGAGATAGGCAAAGACCAGCCTATTGCTTATGCCAGCCGCACCCTGAATGGGGCCGAACGTAGATATAGCACAATCGAGAAGGAGTTGTTGGCCATTGTATGGGCGGCGACGAATTTTCGGTGCTATTTGTTGGGTAGACGCTTCACCGTGTACACGGACCACAAACCGTTGAAGGGAGTGTTCGGCGTGAAAGAACCCACCTCACGCCTTACCAGATTTCGTCATAAGCTATCGGAGTTTGACTACTCAATCGAGTACAAACCCGGTAAATACAACACCAATGCGGATGCGTTAAGCCGTATTCCCCATTCTGTAGACGAAACCCCTTCACCACCGCGATGCAATGTAGTCACTCGCTCCCAGGCAAAGACCCAACGGGACAGCGAGGGATCCCCGGGACGTCCAAGTGACGAGGAGTCACCTTCTGAAGAGGACGCCATTCCTTCCTGCACGGAAAAAGGAATGGAAATAACTAATCCCGAGGAGATCCAACACTTATTACGGGATTACCATGATCACCCTTTAGGTGGGCACCAAGGGGTGATCAAGACGTATAAGAAGATACGCAGGCACTATTGGTGGAAGAATATGATGCGCGATATCAAGCAATATATTAAAGTATGCAAGATTTGTCAGCGCATGAAGTCTTCCCCAAATTTACGAATGCCGATGGTAATCACCGACATTGCCACGAGGCCCTTCGAAAAGGTTTATTTAGATATCGTGGGCCCCCTGGACCGTACTCCTGAAGGCAATCTATATATACTTACGTTCCAAGATAATTTATCGAAGTATATAGATTGCTATGCCCTGCCCAATGCAGAGGCTGAGACGGTGGCTTCGGTCTTTTTCGACCAAATAGTTGCAAGGTATGGTGTACCTACACAACTGGTCACCGATCAGGGCAGCAATTTCCTGAGCAGCCTGTTTAAAAGCGTGTGCAGGCTGCTCCGCATCAAAAAACTGCAAACCTCAGCGTACCACCCACAATCGAATGGTGCCTTGGAGCGAGCCCATCGACCGCTGGTAGAATACCTACGCAGCATTGTGGGCACAAATCCCCAAACCTGGGATCAGTACCTGAGGGCGGCCACTTTCGTGTACAACACCAGCGTGCACGAGAGTACCCGATTGACGCCAATGGACTGTCTCTTTGGTTTTACTCCAGAGGTTCCCTCGAACATCAAATTACCTCCGGAACCGGTTTACAACCACGAGAGCTTCCATAAGCTATTGAAGTACAAGCTTCAGAAAACGTACGAAATAGCTAGGCGCAATCTGTTGATCTCGAAAAGGAGGTCCAAAGGGTATCATGACCGCCAGTTACGCCCGTTCACGTTCCATGTGGGCGATAAGGTCTTGATGCGGGAAGAAAACAAAAAAGGAAAATTGGCACCCCTATGGAGAGGTCCTTATGACGTGGTGGATGTGAAAAGTGCGGTCAACAGCGCGGTGAGGCTAGGCAAGAGGACGGTGGTTGTGCACAACAACCGTCTGAAGCCCTACTGGGAGTAGGGGAGTCGTGAGCTCGAAGTTTGGAAGACGTATAAGAGCGGGACGCTTTCGCCGGCCGGGTGACATTTCGGAGGTTGAACGAGAGGGGATCGCCTCGCCTTAGCGGGGGAGTCCTAACCGGATCGTGTGGGCGGTCGAGCTGTTGGTCGAACCATCGGATGGAGTGTCGGACCCGCCGTGGACGTGTGTGTTGTCATTGTTTCTGTGGAGCGCTAGTCTGTTGTTCCCCCCTCTTATATTAATAACTACGTGTTAGTTAATTTATTTATTTATTTATTTATTTGTACTAACCCTCATATACAAGTAGTATAATCCCTACTAACATTAGCACTTAAGCATGTGGATTGGTTAATTTATTTATTTATTTATTTATTTGTACTAACCCTCATATATAAGTAGTATAATCCCTACTAACATTAGCACTTAAGCATGTAGATTAGTTAATTTATTTATTTATTTATTTATTTGTACTAACCCTCATATATAAGTAGTATAATCCCTACTAACATTAGCACTTAAGCATGTAGACTAATTTATTTATTTAGTTATTTATTTATTTGTTGATTGGTCTGCTGTCTGTTTGTTTGTTTGCTCTCCGCCGTCCACTCTCCGGCGTGACATTCCTCTCCCAAGAATGCCACGCAGTCTTGTGCGGGGGGGAGGTGTGTTACGTACGTCGGCCACCACCATCATTTAATAATTTACACTTAATAATAATAATAATAATTGAATTGAATACTTTGTTTCAACATAGTATGATGGTAAGGTGGTGGAAGAATTGCATGATCCTGAAGTGAGTTTCTGAACCCACCCTGATTCGGGTGTGGATCGTGCAGTTCTTCGAGTTCGAATTTGTTTTTCGAAGTGGACGTGAATGGAGAGCGAAATGAGGGAGAGAGGAGGATGTAAGAATTCGGTTTGTTGTGGTCCCGTTGTTGACAGTTGTCGACAGAACAATAAGAAGAATACGGTTCGGTGTTCCGTGGGCTGAGGAGGAAGAGAATATAGAAGAAGAGCCGGTTCCCTTTGATTTTTTGTTCCTTTTTTGTCTTAAAAACGTAAAATGAATAATAGTAATGATTGTAAAGAAAACAAAAGAGAAAAACTAGACTGGAAATAAAAAATTATAAAACACTAAAAGTGTTCGTGGACAAAAAGTTCTTCTTATTTGATTTAAAAGTGGAAACGCAAGTGAAAAAAGGATCGAACTGGCCAGTCGCAGCCATATCGAAGGCTCCAAAAATCCAACGATTGGTAACCCCAATTGTCCCTCAAAGGAAACGAAGACGTCTTGCAGTGAGGAAGAAACGTTAAGCGACACCCAAGGAGGTTGCGACTGAAGAAATTTCTGCTAAAGTGTTGGCCCAAAAGAAGAAGAACCTGGACTGAGTCGGATGGAAGCTGCTGCACCGACCTCCAACTCTCCCCGGCAAAGTACTTGAAAACGGCAGGAAACTCAAGGTAACCAAACTATTACTACTTTAATAAAATCTTGTGTGGCTGTATATGCTACACTGTGGAACTCCCTTCCCACAACAGTTATTTGATGGCATTTCGGCGCTATAGGTTCGCCTCTCCCGAGAGAAGACTAAACAAAAAAAACAAAAAAAAAATCGTCGTGAACGATTAAGCGTAGGCTCTTAGAATGTCTTCAAAACTATATTCTCGACGGCTTCCTCGAACTCTGCTTCGTTAAGGTAAAGATGTGTGCGCTCGTTAAGACATTTTTTGTCAAGCATCCAGCATCGTAAGTCACCAATTTGGGCATTATTTTAGCCAGACTCCTCGTGGAAATATTGTTGAAATTTATCTTCACGAATATGGAAATTAACTTGGTCAGAGCTACATATCCCCATACCCATAATCGGTACTTTCATCCACGATACAAGAATATATCACCTCAAAATAATCTCATAGTTGCTTACATGTTGTTGAAAATAAAAATAGTGTAAATATACAACTGTGCTTGCTTCTTGCAATCATTCATTTACTTACAAGTAGGTACTTCATTGTAGAAATATTTTTATTCAAAAACAATTGTACAGTCGAATGAGTAAATAAAATTAAAAACATAATAATTAATTGTGCAACTGATGTCGGTTGACGTTCATTGAGTAATATAAAGAGATTTCCACACTTTCTGGCATCTGTTCGAATAGTCTTTTCTTATCGAATCAAAGTGCCGTCATCGGCAACTTTTCTGTAAGATAAATAGTTATCTTCGCTTTCCAATTCTATACAAACTCAGAAAAAAGAAAAACAACAGTCAAAAAAACTTTCCTATAGAAAGAGACCTTCGAATATTCCCCAACTGGAGCTCCGCACCCTTAAACAAAAATGATTCATAGAACATTTGCTCAAAGTAATCAATGAGCTCCAACACTGTGAGAAAACACCAAAAAATCAAGAGTCAGAGGAATAATAATAGTTTTAAATCATCTATTGATCTAATTAGTTATTTCAACAGGTGCCAATGTTTTTTCTGTTGCTCAGAAATGACGGCTTTGGTCTCTTTGACTTAATCATTCTAATTACCTGTTTAATAGCGTCATCTGTTCTTTATTTGCAGAATATACCTGATCGCAGTCGCGCTTCACACGATAACGGCATTCGCAGAACTGTCTACTTCAGACCGAATCAAGGTAAGTTTGGCGTGTTTATGTGGTTCTAATATTTCCCTGTAAATATTTACCTTCCCAAAGTTAAACAATCGCTATGAGGAAAGATATATTAATAGTAGAACTAGTTAGATGTACTTGAGTTGGCGTTCAGGAAGGAGTCGTCATGATATCAAAGAGCTGGTTACTTGTATACGAGCTGAAAAATCAGGAAGTATGGGGGTTTCAGGAGTACCCGTTGCTATAAGAAGATGAGGTCAACATTCTAAAATAGTTTATGTTATATGAAGGTGTTGAAGTTTGAATTTAAAGCCTTTATGCTTCATTCTAATCAGCGTTAAGGGAACAACGATTTGTATGAAGGTATTGAAGCTATGAATTTAAAGTGATTACGCTTTATGCGTGATTCTAATCAGCGTTAAGGGAACGAAAACTAAACGCTAGAGCTGGAGGAAAAGTCTGCTGGAGTAGCGCAAGTTTTATCAGAAGTAGGTAAATTTTCCGATTTAAGACTTTGGAATGAAAAATGTTAAGATTATTTTTTATTTATTATAATTCTCTCGGGAGAGGCGAACCTATATCGCATTGTTATATGATTACCCCCCCTCCCCCCACCCCACCTAATCATTAACCTGAATCGCGTAATTTTAACCTTAAAAACCGATTCCCTAAATCTCCTATATCGATTTCCCTAACTGAAATCATAAATCCGATTTCCCTAACTGAAATCATAAATAACAACAGCAAAACATGGATAGACGACTTTGTTTCTACATACTGAAACAGTTAAGTCTATCACCAAATTACTTTTGCACATTCTAATGTAAAACAATATCCCAAGCCGATATTCCCCTGTATGATGTAAAAAGTACAAGCAGTACGCTTGGAAATAGTTTCTACCAAGAAATTATGCAAGAATATACTTTTCAACCACCGCGCATTCCCCTTCACGGAATGCCGTTGTGGTTCTGTAGCGGTTCTACGAACCATACAACTCCTTACAGGTTGAGGTATCCTTTCCGCCAAGGAACTCTACTCACCTTTCGCAGCACACGTGCCCACAGACACGTGTCCCAATAAGTCATTACCATGCCTGTAACAAAGGTTATATGAAATTGCAACAACGTTGAACCCGATATCAAAAACCAAGGAACTTAACGTTCAAAAGCTCCCAATATCGAGTTCAACGCATCCATACATCGTATTCTACCCCAATTCAAAAGGGCAGCAAAGCATCGCATCTAAGCAATGCGCTAATGCAGGAAAGCGTCGTATGTAAATCGATCACCCATCCTAAGCATCAACGCGATGTTTCCCACGAAATACCATTGTCGGTAAATAAACCGAACAACTGATGCATACTCTGGTAGCTAAATGCAATTAGCACACAAATCCCTTGCATGACCTAATGCTAAGGCACACTTGCGCAAACAAAACGATTCGTTGCGCCGCTGATTAGCAGTCGAACAATAATAAACTCTTAACACTATCCCTGATAAATGTTTATGGGTGCAAAGGCAAACAAAGTTTTACATACCATAGTCCATGTGCCCACCCGAAGTGCATGCGATTCTTTGTCCGCATGCCAGATGTGCAGTACAAATAAACCACGGAAAGATCGGAGAATTAGCGGCGGCATCCGATCCTTAAGCAAAAAAAACAAGATTCCGACCACCAGCAACGAATGATGATGATAATGGTCATGAGAAGATTTCTCCTTTTCAGATCCTATGGGAAATCCTAGTTTTGAGATGCAAAGGGAAATTTTATGCTGTTAACAGATACGATGGGAAAGTCTGTTAACAGTTTGGATGGGGAAATTTTCCTTTCGCAGATGCGGGGATAAGTAATTAGAGTGGGGTATTTTTAAGATAGAGACAATTAGTCTAGAGAATACCGTCGAACCGGAAAGTCTACTTAGGGCATCCGTCCAGAGAGGAGACAGGTTAGAGAACCCCACCGAGGAGGTATCGGTGATTCGAGAACCAAACAAAATTCGAGTCAACGTGAGTTGTGAGTTGTGTGAGATTCGGTTAAATAGAATAGAAATATAGTCGTTTCGATTAGGAAAGTCGTGTGTGAACAAAACATCAAAAATTGGAATATTAAATCCGTAATATTTACAAGTAGTAAACCAAATTAAACAAAACATTTCGCAGTGTTTCATTTGTGTGATCATCTCCGTGTTCCGGTTAGTTTAATTCTTTTTACTGCGGATGTTGTCGGCGGTACACCGCCGCCATCAATACCCGAGCAAGGACAAATATAAAAACCGCCAAAGTGGTAACATCACCGCTAAAGTTCTGCATTCCGAGAATTACAGCCAAGCCAATCAAGCTATTCGCTTGCGAACAATATCAATGTCCGGTGAAAAAAAAAAACAGATGTATGCATAAGTTCCGGTTTAACTAAGAGATGGCACTAGCGAAAATTACGCCTTTGTATTAATTTGACACATACGTCATTTTGGTTGTCTGAGATTTAGCTACAAACATACACAAGTAGAGTCCGCCAAAAATTAGCGTCTTTGTTTTATCGTTCAGTGATCATGTCGAGTTTTGTGCCCGAAAAAGAACATTTGCGGCATGCACTGCTAGAAACAGTGGTGAACACGCTTCATCAATTAGAACGTGTGGGACATGGTTTCGAGAATTTAAAAGTGGTGATTCCAATGTGAAAGACAGTGAGCGCTCTGGTAGACCACAAAAATATGAAGACGAGCAACACAAAGTCAACGGCAATTAGCAGAAGCAGTCACAGGAAACAATCAGCAGACGTTTATGACTAATGAGGAAGATGAATACCAGGTGAATGCATACGTTTTTTCCGGTTTAACTAAGAGAAGGCACCAGCGAAAAGTACGCAGCACACAACAAAACTAGTGAAAGATATCTTGAAATGGCTTAGATGCGACATACTTCTGCAGCCGCCGTACTCCTCAGACTTGGCGCCATCTGACTATCACCTCTTCGCATCAATAGGGCACGCGCTCGCATAGCAGCATATCAGCGATTTCGAGGAAGTTGGATAATGACTCGACTAACGGTTTGCCACGAAAGACAAGCAGTTTTTCTGGCATGCTATTCATAAATTAACTGAAAGATGGGCGAAATGTATAGAAGACGATATTTTGAATTAAAAAAATATTCATTTCCCTAGAAATTTAGGTTTTTTTTTTTTTTTTTTTGCCAAGGAAACCGGAAAAAAATTATTCATACACCTTATAAGCATGAGTATACTTTTCAACCCTTTTCGATTATTTAATAATTCTATTGTGCAACTATACAGTAATAATACTCTGCCCCGAGATGCTATCGAATAACTGTTCCAGTGCTTCTTGAACAGTTGTAGGTTGTAGCGCTCCGGAAATACTCGCATGGGAACGGAACTGCACCACTTTCTCGTTCTGTAATTGAACGAGTTCTGCCGCAGAGAGGTTCACACCGTCAGAAGATGAACCGCAAATTGGTGCAATCTGTCAGATTGTTTTGTGAAGCACACATAAACCGAATTGCGCGAAACAATACCACGACTCTCCGAAGAACAGTACCCGTGATCATATCTGTAAAACAGACAGAGGTCAGCTATGCGTCTTCGATGTAATAGCAATTGTCGAGGGTATGTTTGGAAGTAGAGTTCTAAACATCAGAGCAATACTCGAGCGCGGGTCTAATTCGGGATCTATACAGGAGAAGAAGTTGGGCCGGAATAAAATATTTCTTGGCTCTAAAAGGATATCTCAGTTTTCCAGAAGTGGACTTGGCGATACACGACGCGTGTGTTTATGCTACGATACATTCCCGCAGACCGTGACGCCGAGCAGTTTCGTACGTTCCCCAGATTCGAGGGCCCGGCCATTCATCATCAGCTGTGGAAACGATGATCCACTTTTCCTTGTAAACGTTGTATATTGTGTCTTTGTTGCATTGACGTCGAAGAGATTGGCCTTTCCCCATTGCAGTACCTTATCCAGATCTCGATTCAGAGGGTCGATCTGTCGACATCTCAGCTGATGCGACGTTGATGCACTAATCGGCCGATCACTCGAATAAGAGGAAACAAGTGCACTATCATCTACGAAACCGAACACTTTGTTATCCGTTGAGTCCAACAAATCATTCACGTGGCGCAAAAACAAGGTTGGAGCCAAAATAGAACCTTGAGGCACCCCGGAATTAACAGGATACAGGTCCGAACACTCGCCGTCCACAACAACTTGGATCGATCGATTTTCGAGGAAGTTCTTCGTCCAGTCGCAAAGCTGCTGGGAAAGTCAATATGAACGGAGTTTGCTCAGCACTGCCACGTGACAGAAGCGGTCAAATGCATTGGAGATATCCAATGCAACCGCTCTTGACTCACCATGCCCTTCAAACGAAGATGTTGATATATCGGTTATAAGGGCCAAGAGCTCTCCCGTGGACTGCCTGCCACGGAATCCGTATTGACGATCATTCAGAAATCCGTTGGACTCCAAATACTTAATTAACTCGTAATTGATGATCTTTTCCATCACTTTAGATAACGTAGAGAGATAACGTTGAAAAGTACGCGGGCGGAATCTCACACCCCGCATCGAAGACCGTACCGGGACAAACTCACTTGGCTTCAAAAGACCGGCGTCGAGGTTTGAGTTCGCGGAAAATAAATTCGCAAATAAATTGCCTTTATCCTTTGAATTTGTGACTAGTGTTCCGCTGCCCGTCAGTAACGGAGGAAAAGAGGAGGAATTGAAGTTACTGCTGGCAGGCCTTGAGCAGAAGGGTCGCGGACCATTTGAGGACCCAAGTTTATTTATCATGCCTTCGTTGTAAGTCTTCTTCGCGGTATCAATCGCCTGGTTGCATGCATTTGTGATTCTAACAAAAATCGTTTTGTTAAGATCGGAGGGATTGGAGCGTAATCGCATAAAAGCTATATTTTTTGCCGCTGTAATCTGCTCGCATTTTTATCAAACCAAAGCTTATCAGGTGAATTTATTTTGAAGGAATGGGGAATTTGGATTTCTATGCTGAGAAGAATAATCTCTGCGACCGACACCACAAATGCGTTAACACCGGAGTCTCCAAAGCACACCCCAACCGCGGAGAGAAGACGAAGAAATCTCGCAAATCGTCCCAGTTAGTAGCCCCATACCTCCATGGCGAAGCTGCTTAGGTTGGTTATTCGTTTGAAATGCAAGTGGTTGCGTAACCGATACCAAGCAGCGATCTGCATTTCCCAATAGCACAGCAACCTCCACAGTATAAATGCACGGCTCGGATGTCAAATAGATTCAGGGTGTACGCATAATCAGCTCGGGTATCCGAAACTCGCGTAAGTTCCTCCACGAGTTGAGTCAAATTGCGGCTAACAGCGAACATCTCCGCTACCCTGCCAGCTTCGTCAGTTCCGTTAGAATGTACCAACCAGCCGGAGTTGGATACATTAAAATCGCCAAGGACGACAATTTCAGAAGCTGGGTGATTGATCTGTATCCAGTCGGCGGTGTGTGAAAGATGTTCTAAAAATGTTACCGGCCGATCGTCATTCGGGGAGCGGTAAAGAAAACAAAGAACTTTAATTAAATTCCTCAGCACGACCTTCAACCACATGAGGTCCAACTTATTGGGTTCCAACGTCTCGATCCTCTAGCAAGCCAGATCGGACCGCGCGACGACGCAGACTCCGCCCTTGAAACGGATTCGCAAATGTATGTCGTATCCTAAGCAAGGAAGATATGTCGAATAAGTTAACGAATCGACCTGGGTCTCAGTTAGGGCAAGGATATCTGGTTTCGCTGTTTACAAATATTGGTGGATGGCTTTTACAATCGTATTGTTTTAGCGATGCCCCGGATATTACAAAATGTGGTTATCAGTCGATCGTCGACAGAGTCTCGGGACCGAGTGCGATTATGCGATGATGAGTTTCTTCAAGTTCGAATCTTTATCATAATATATGATGTTCCTCCTGTCATAGCCCCCCCCCCCCCCCCCGGAATCTGAACAGGAAACTAGTTTACCTCCGGAATTCTTTATCTCAGAAGCTACCATCATGACTTATCGAATCGGGGCTCCGTGTCAGCCGGCTATACATCCGAACATAGTCGAAGATTTATTCCGACGACATCGCGGAATGTAAAGTGTGACGGGGTGGTATCTCACTTGGGACCGACTACCATCTAAACCAACCTTTTCTCGAACCGGACCATCAGCCAAGGTCCAAAAGATGGCCAGGTATTTCTCCCGACCGTTTCACGGAGCCTATAGCTTGATCGGGTGGTATGTCACCGGGTGACAGGGGGTTGGGATCCTACCTACCACTCGGCCTGTAGTCGCCTCTTACGACAAGCAGGCTTAGCTGTGAGTATATTCTAGGATGCTACTCACAGTGCTGTTCGCGCCGACACACTCTTGTCCGTTTTCTTTGGAGGATCATTCTTCCGTGAACGTTACAACTTGACTGCCGAATTAAAAACTTTTCCGTAGGAAGGAAACTCACCGGTTGTCCTCCCTTTGCTTTTAAATTCACCTTCCCCCGGAATCTATTCTCTTCTAGGGAATGTCTCCTTTCCAGGAGTTCGCATCCTATTGTGTTCTACGCTTTCATTCGTAGAGATACGCCGAGGATCGTTACGGTTTTCACACATCTGCGGTATCCCTTTCTGTAATTTAGCCACATGTGGTTTATGGCCTTGATGATTTCTTCGGCTGAAGTCGTTATCTCCGGCTGCGATCTTTTTACAAGGTTTGCATTTTCTTGTAAGAACAGTGTTGGTTCATATCTGTTTACCTTCTTTTCCCACAATGGTCCTTTCGATAAGGGAAAGCCGAATTGCAATTGGGTAAAGAGAAGAGAGATCATAAATATAGTTTATTTCTTGGCCGTATTTTTATCGCATGGGATTTTTGACGGTTGTCTCGCCGGGTCACTTGTGTTTACCCAGCTAATGGGTTCCAAACGAATTCGTTTTTGGTGTAGTGTCGTTCAATAATCGTGCAGGCATGAGGATTGCTAGTGGAATTGGGCTCACGTGTCTGTGGTTACGCAGGGTTGAGTACACCGGTATGTATGGCTCCTTTACCTGGGCGAAAAGGTTTTTAACACCACCGGGATTTGTGAGTTTGTAGCGGTTCCGCCAAACCCTACGGTCTACTTACCTGAAAAAAACCCCATAACTACTACCCAACTTCCTTAAGTTCGCTAATGCAACAGTATTAGTACCTGTAAATGCTTCACGCATTATATAGATCACCATCTATAATCTTAAAATCCCTATAAAGAAAACTTACCTTCTCATGCATCCCTTCGCATACAGTTTTCCGTAAGATTTCTTTCTTTGCTTATCCGGTATTCTAAACCAATTCGGTACCAGACAAATTCCTGTAAACAAAATGATTCGGATTGCATTCAATGTAACCGTCATGACAGGGGCCATAAATATTGCGCCGTCTATTTTCCCAGCCGTGTCACGTACCTTTTCATACACATTGCCTGGCCACCTTTTTTGTTTTTCTTATCAATAAACAACCCAAGCAGCTGCATATAATTAGCGCAATAGACGCTGAAACCAAAATCTCCAGCATTTTCTAGTGCAAACATGAACACGGTTTCTACTGCAGCCAGAGATGCCATAAACATCCAATTTGCTTTTAGCACCTTTTTCTCCCAACGTCGAAAATAGCGACGAGGCATCGCGTAAACAACGACCCGCATTACCAACGGCGCATTTGGTCATTTTCCCCTTTTGTCTTTGCCGCCTGCCTGTTTCGTTGTTCCACTGCTGTCGAGCACGTGTGAATAGCATCGATCTGAACGACCCCACACATACCACCATGACCTTTATTACAAGATCTGGTTTCCTATACCACCAAGAGAGACCTTACGTTTCTCTGGTGGTAGGTAAAAACGATATCCTTATTGGAGAGGATATCGGTTGAGTCGTATTCCAACCTTCAAGGCGGTCGGGTCGTCCGCCATCCACCGTACCGGCGCCGGCACGGTGTGTACGTGAAAAATCGAGTGTGAGTCGTCGGCGTGAACCAATATTTTAAGTTTTTTTTTGCTTAAGTGGCTACTGACCAATTGTAAAACCGGACCAAAAAAAGAAAATAAACCAAATCGTAAAGAACAAAATAGTGCGTTTAACTTTTTCTCCTTGTGGACGGTATGTCGGAGAGTTTGTTGTGTTGCATTTCCTCTTCCGTGGTGAATAGTTTCCTTTAGTTACTTGTCGGCGGAACTGTTAACAGACGGATGGGGATAGGAGTGAACAGAGTACCCAGGCTGGTACATACTTCCTACCCCACAATTTTCGCACGACCGTCACAATGTGACACCGTCCTGTTGGAACCAAATGTTTTGTAGTCTTAGTTGATCCTATTTGAACACAATAAAGTTTTTCAACACAGTCCAATAATGGTGATCAGTAAATGTTACAGGATTGCGTCAAGCAAGAAAAGTGGCTCAATGATGTCGTCGGCCCAAATGACACAACTACTCCATGAGGGGAAAGTGGTCTTTGGTATATCAATTGAAGGGGTTCCCAATGGCGCTATTCTTTTTTATTAACAACGCAAGTCAAGTGCAAGTGCCCTTCGTCGTGAGCAAATAAAATGTTTTATTAAGTTCTATGGGGGTTGTAGTTGATGCCAATACAGGGGCACGAATTCACTTGGTTCGCCGATATTAAACGAAGAAAAGAAATGTTGTAATAATAACACGCATTGGGGTTGGTTTGATGTTGGTGTTCCTTTTTTTTATTCTTCATTACTATCGGTGCTCTCTCATGTTCCCCGCCCATCGAGGTGGATAAATGCTTCGGTTAATTCAACAGTCGACGGACAAGGGAGAATTAGAGAACCGGAACACAATGTGCAATGATCCCGGGGTGGATTTGGTTGTTTGTATGCATGTACCAATGCAACTCTGAGGATAGCCCACTGACCTACTACGGTGAATGTGGTGATCTCAGAGTGCATTGAACTATAGGAAGATAAAAATGAGAAGGAGAGGATAATGGCTGGTGCTATTCGCCTGCAAAAAGAGATCATTGATATCCAGCGAATAGAGTGTCTGGGGAAAGTCAATAGGACGTCGCTGATGCTTGGGAAATAATCAGCGTGAGAACCAGACTCAAAGACGCTGAAATAACCCCAGCGGTTTTGCTATGATGCAACAGCGTCGTTTGGTTAGATTTAGTTGTTGCTAACCAATATGACGTTGAGATTTCCGGTAGAAATCTCATAGGGTTAATGATATGGAGTTGCCGTATGGCAAAAAAGGTAGCTGAATTCAATTATGCATTACCTGCATAGAATAATGAATTCAGCTATGCTTTCTTTTACAGGTAAAATAGCTGAACGGTAGAATAGGGGATAATGTGACGCGCTGTAGGCGGTCGAAATTAGGTTGAAATTGTGGGTTGTTTCTCCATGTAGTATAGAGAACCCCCACAGTTCCACGCGCTTTTACATTAGTAGTTTCATAATATATTCTTATCGAACATTCCCTACGACTGCCAAATTTCAACCTGAAGTGCCATCGTAATCAAAATGGTGACTAACCAACCTCGAGCTGGAACATAAAAATCTCCTCGTATCCATGGAGTAATATAATCGTATAGAATTCAGTGTCTCCAAATCTCAGTGTTACCTCTTGTCATCAAAGAGAGGACGTAATGTACACCCATGATACTCGCAGCGTCAAAGCCTTTAGACTTTTATTTGACGGCCTTCGATATATTTCAATTTCTAATTACAATGAGCACATAGTTGATGTTGTGGAATGAGCTGCCAAGTGATGGAAGTTTTCAAGAGTTGATAAAAATATCTTACCTTGTCCGACCAGGCAACAACTCAGAGGCCTTTTTTTAGTCCTAAAATGAAATTCAATTTCTATACTTGATTATCATCATTATCATCATCATCATCATCGGCAATACAACTGGGATTCGGTCTTGGCCTTATTTGGCAAGTCTCTCCACCGGTAACCAGTCCTTGTCCGAGACTTCTTAAATTATCCATAATAATTTGTTTTTCCGGGCAAGGTTATAAACCTTGCGCAGCCATACTTAATAAAGCTGTGGCGATTCTAACAGATACACACACAATACACAAGCAAATAGTGAAGAACACCAAACGAAAATCGAATAAGAAAATGCATCAGAGCCGTATACCATAGCGATAACACAAGAAAACCCACATCAGTCGAATGTATTTGAGTTTAGAAACCAAATTCGTACACACGGCGGTGGCCTGATGGGTTGCGCTTTGGTTCAATTTTTGATGATTCTAACTGTCATAGTGTCAGTTCGAATCACACGTTCTTCATACCATCCCAAACGCTATAAGGCCTATTTAAAATAGTGCACAGGTATGATAAGAACGCGAACTGTAAGTTATTGTGAACCCAGGTGAGCTGGCGGAATATATTCGACCTCTCAAAATTTTTTTCTGCGGTATGTTTTCCAGACTGTGCATCAGTTCAAAAATTAATTTCAAACTCACAGATAAACACAGAAAATCGTTCTTTAGCCGAACTTCACAACTGTATAATGTTATGTGTGATAATGTCTTTCAAGACCAATGTATATTTTTGCCTCCTTTCTTTATGCTCGAGTCCTTTGCTGTTCGAGCTCTTGTACACTTAAAGGTACCTTAAGGCCTCATTTTTATATGTTTTTCGTATGACAAAAGAAAGTTGCGGATGGTAGATATTTGGGAACTGTAGCGTTAACATGAATTGAGATGCTGTTGAGTTCTTGTTATATTTTTGTAAGATCTTCTAGAAACAAGTTTTTCATTCCTGAGTATATTGTGTTAAGGTTTCTGGTCTCGGAGGTTGAATTGGTAAGGAAGTTTTGACAGTTTTGACTGTCTGTATATATGTAGGTACAACTAATTTGTACCGCAACTACTATTCATCAGACGTCTACCAATAAAATTATAGCGAGTTTAGGGAACCTGGTATATCTGAAGATCTGGCCATGACATGGGTTATAATATCGTTGGCTTTTTCTGTCTTCTTCTAAATAATTTTAAAAAATGATTATTTAATTGACCCCCGCTTGGTAGAAAACTTTACGTGGTGCGGGGGCTTAAACTACAATGAATCACTCAGGTTTTGCTGACGGAAGCATACGCTTCCAGTAGGGCCACCCATGGCAGACAGGCTAGCGAGGAGTAACACACAAAGTTCTACCACCCCTAATCCAGTGTGTTATGTGTCACCCTGCACATTGGGTGGTTTGCAGCCAGGGGTATACCGACTGTATTATAACGGCGCCTCTCTGACACCGGGTCGAATCAGAGCAGTAAGCACACCTTACCATATCAAAGAGGAGCTCTGACGTGGCGAACTATTTGAAACCTCAAGACTCATGGGAACAAAAATGAATAATCAATATCCAAAAAACAATCTCACGAAAAACCCGGTAGGCGTAGGTGTGATGAGCCTGTGGCGGTTCCGCCAAACCCCACGGTACGCTTTCCTTAACAACCCCCATAACACCCATCTTCCCATATAATTTCGCCAATGCAATCGCATTAGGCACCTGAAAATGCTACACGCATTAATTGGAGCAAAGCTATAGCCGTAAAGCTTCTGAAAGAGAATTCTTACCTTTTCAAGCATTCCTTCGCTTACAAACCCCCTGTAAGAGTTCTTACTTTCCTATTCAAAAATTATCCTGAAAAGAAAAACCCCGGTACACATATCATGTAACCATTCCAGCCAGGGATAATCATCATTGCGTCGCCTATCCCCAGTTTCATTCATGTTTACGATAAATTTCTTTATGTATACATTGACCTTTTCTCCCAGCAGTAAAATCCTCTGACTCGCACAATGTGCAAACCAAAGCAAATACGCGTCCCGCGTCTCTTGGCATCAACTTAATCGTACTGCATAAACAATGCAAATAGGAATTCAATACGTACCCTTACTAGCGATGCCATAAACACCATTTCCCAGTAACCTAGCCAAAACGTTGTCTCTTTGTTTAGCCGCGACGCATATGCATCCGACAATTTCGGTTTTGTTTGCTTTACCGAAATCGTATCCCATGAATGCTCTTTAATCTCTTTCCGTGTTCTAGGTTCGTTTTTCATCCATGAAAGGACCATGCACACATACCACTATCACCAAGATTAGTGAGTGATCTCGGTACGAGATAATTATCGTTGAGTCAAATTGTATCCACTGACGGAGAGGGTCGCTCCGCCATCCACCGTACCGGCGCCGGTACGGTGTGAAACGAAGAGTTAGAGTCGAGCGCGTCAAAAATAAAAAATAATTTTTCTTGTGCACCCCCCAGTATAAGGCCATTCAAGTAGAGTACTCTTTCATACATTCTTTTTTGGTGCATCCGTGGCATCGTAAGCGTAATTAGAATCTGTTTTCAAGTTAAATAATTGTAACCAGTTGCAACAGTTAAATTAAATAATAGAACCTTTTATACAGGCAACCAAACCGTGTTTCATTTTATTTGTTTCCTAAGTGTTTGTGTGTGCTTCCTTTTTCTCGACGAACAGTTTAGTTTACGGCGGCGAAATGGACGACAGTAATCTCTCCACAAGCCGACACTACCATAAGGGAACAAATCCTCAAGAAAACACCGACTCGGCAAAAAGAAGACGTAGGGGAAAACGGAAAAAGCGAGATATACGCGTCGGGACGTGGAATGTTCGAACGATATATAAACACCGCGTGTCGTAGAAAACGCGAAACAATATAAAATGGACATCGTTGCGCTTCAGGAAGTCCGACTCCCACATCAAGTAATCGAAACCAACGGGTTCACATTGGCGTGTAGAGGTACCGAAACACATAACCTCGGGACTGGCTTCAGCATAAGCAAGAAGATTACGCCCCATGTAAAAGATGTGTAATTTATTAATGAATGTAGGTGCTAAAAATACAGGGACAATGGTACAATTATGTACTTATAAACGTACACGCCCCAACAGAATCTACGGACGAAGAAACGAAGGACACATTCTACGAGACCCTAGAGGAAGTATTCGATGGGATCTCATAATTCGATGTTAAAATCCTCCTCGGGGACCTCAATGCGAAAATTGGACATCTTTCAACCAACTATAGGTAAAGTGAGCCTACACGACGTTTCAAATGATAATGGAATTCGAATTATCACGTTCGTAGCGTCCAAAGATCTGTTAGTGAAAAGCACGATGTTCAAGCACAAGCAGATCCATAAAGCCACATGGATATCACCCGACGGCGTAACGCGTAACCAACTAGACCACTTCCTCATAGACAACAGACACCCACTCGAATATCCTTGACGTAAGATCATATAGAAGAGCAGTAGTGAGTAGCGAGGAAGAGGAAACCAATAATCTGGGTACTAAATGGACATCGATCAGCGACACAATCCAACAAACAGCCCAAAAGGTATTAGGATTTAACAAAACAATTAAGTCCAAACCTTGGTTTGACGATGAGTGCAGGCGAAGATCGAACAACGTAAACGCCTCAGAGTGATCCACTTAGAGAGATATGATGAAGTCAACGGACAAAGATACGCGACAATTCGGAAAGTGACAACGAGACTTTTCAAACGCAAAAAACGCGAATGGGAAAAGACTCGGATCGAAAAAATTCTAGAAAACGCCAGGGAAAAGAATATCAAAGGCATGTATGCCGGCATAAATTCAATTAGAAATGGCCACCGAGGAAAAGTCAAAATAATCCGAGACACAAACGGCTGTCTGGTCACAGAAACAAAAAAATTGTGAGAAGATGGAAGCAGTACTTTGAAAACCTGCTCAATGTGCGTACCCACCAACCACAAATAAACGCATCAGACGTACATACAGCCGAGCCTCAGTTCCCAGAGCCCTCATGCAACGAAGTTGTTGACGAAATAAATCGATTGAAAAACAACAGGGGACCCGGAGTCGACTACATACCGGCAGAGCTTGTGAAGCATGAAGGAGAGGCAACCACTCGAAAGAACCACCAACTGATTAAAACAATATGGGATAAAGAAGTCATTCCGGAAGAATGGAGAACCTCAATATTCGTTCCCATTTTCAAAAAAGACGACAGATCTGACTGCGAACACTACAGAGGAATATCATTACTCCCAACCACATACAAAATATTAACAAATGTCATACTGGCGTAGAATCACACCGTACGCAGAAGACATATTGGGAGACTACCAATGCGGATTCCGTAGGAACCGGTCAACAAGTGACCAAATGTTCACAATAAGGCAACTACTGGAAAAGAAGAGGGATTACGGAGAGACGGTTCACCAACTGTTCGTGGACTTCAAAAAAGCCTAGGACTCAGTCGCAAGGCAAAGACTCTACCATATTGTGGTTGAGCTGAGGATCCCGTAAAAATATGCCGCCCTCATTCAAATCTGCATGAACGAAAACAAAGGGCGAGTTAGAATAGAAAACCACCTCTCAGAACCATTTGAAATCCGGGACGGACTAAAACAAGGGGATGGCCTCTCACCATGCCTTTTTAACCTTGTCCTCGAGTATGTTATCAGAAAGGTACAAGACGACAACACGACCGGATCATCTATGAACGGGGTCACACAAGTGCTCGCATATGCGGATGACATCGCCGTTTTGGGCGATAATCTATAAACTGTAAGTAAAAACTCATGCAAGCTGCAGAAGAGGTGGGCTTAGAAATAAATGAAGACAAAACGAAATAAATGATTATTGCGAGAGCAGGTGGACCTCAGAGAACACACATAAACATCAGGGGCAAGATATTTGAAAATGTCCAAGGATTTAAATACCTGGGAACAATACTGACGGCCAGTAACGAAATGTCGAAGGAAATTAACAAAAGACTACACTCCGGCAATGCTAGTTGGCATGCAGTCAGTAAACTATTAAAATCCAAACTGCTATCACGGAATATAAAGCTCCGTGTCTATAGAACTATAATCATGCCGATTGCTCTATACGGATGCGAAACAT
This sequence comes from Microdon myrmicae, assembly GCA_963931805.1. Taxonomy (NCBI): domain Eukaryota; kingdom Metazoa; phylum Arthropoda; class Insecta; order Diptera; family Syrphidae; genus Microdon; species Microdon myrmicae. The sequence goes on from OZ007496.1 coordinate 38,295,862, forward strand.
GGGCTCTCACAAAACGGGAAGAAAACACATTCCGCGTATTCGAGAATAGAGTTCTAAGGGGTATCTTTGGCGGCAAATATGGCGAGGAGTCAGGACAATGGAGGAAACTCCACAACCACGAATTCGAAGAGCTATACCGCAAACATACAATAGTGAGAGTAATCAAGTCGCGAAGATTAAGATGGGCCGGACCCGTGGCGCGAATGGGCAACGATAGGACCGTACATAGAATTCTTGACGGTAAGCCAACGGGAAAGAGACCGACAGGGCGACCGCGACGGAGATGGGAGTGTGCGGTAAAAGTGGGGATGCCGAAACATGGGCACTAATTCCCTTTTACACCCAACGATTGTCCGTGGAATAAAACACGATTCGGGATTAGAGTTTCAACGTTTAACTCGTATTCGTAATTAATATTCAATATCGGCTCTAATTGTTCTGGACACTGTTGTACAAGTTGTTGCGATTCGAACGTTAAGCATTTAGAAAATTGTTAAAATTGTTCTGGACACTGATGTACGAGTTGTTGTGATTCGAACGTTATGGATTTACAAAATTGTTACAATTGTTCTGGACACTGATAAATGTTAAGGATTTGCAAAATTGTTCTGGACACTGATAAATGTTAAGGGTTTACAGAAATACACTTGATCGTCGACACCGTACTCCTTGACTCCGCCATGGTAAGGGGTTAAAGATACTCGCGGCACATATATACGTTTGCGCGAATAATACTCGAGACTTTAATGGGTGGCTTGACCGACCGGGGTGGTGGTTGTGATCTGACTCCTATTTGATTCGAAGAGTGATGTGCGCTCGACGGTGGTTGTGACTCGACTGACTAATAATGGAAAGAATCTATTCATCGCGTCGTGGCGGTTGAGTCATAGCTGAAATAAACTCACTGCTGTTCTGCTGTTGGACTACAGAAAGGGGTCGTTACCGTGCTTCCTCTGATCCAGAGGGAAGATTTGGCCTCAGTCCTCGTCTTTGCTGGTTTCCGTGGGGGCCAGGTGATATTTCGCTATCTGCAAATATTACCCTTTTGTGGAGATACCACGGCTGTACTTGCCAGTTGTCAGATCAATAAAAAACTCGCTTTTCTTCGGTAAAAGTGTGTTTTATTTTGTCAAACTCTCTGCATAACGTTTTTTTTCTTCTGGGGCACTTCCTCCAGGGACAAATCTCGATATTCAACTGCGGCCCGGAGATCACTTTACTATTCCCTTATAAAGGAAAACAAATCGAGATTTTGTATCCCGAAAATACACATTTTCGTACAACAATCTCGATTTTTGGGTATCCTGAGTGTTTACTTAAGATAGGAATTCAATTTCGGAGAATCATCGCCATATAAGCCGAGTTGGGTTCGTTGGTTGTGTGTACCGGTAAATTGGTTTTGGCGGCATGGCCAAGTATGGTAAAGGGTCTTGATTGTTGCCGCTTGGTTGCAAGCGAGAAGTATAGTTTAAGGAGGAAATGAACCGAAGTGGTTTTTGGGGAAAATGCATACGGTTTGGTTGTAGGGAATTGATGTGGTTTTACATCTTTTAGGTAGAATAGGAACCGAAATGGTTTTCGGGGGAAATTGAAATTGCTTGGTTGCAAGCGAGGGATATAATTTATATAGGAACTTAGCCGAGGTGGTTTTTAGGAAAAATGTATGCGGCTTGGTATAGTTGATGGTGATGATTAATATTTCGTTGTAGGTTTGAATATGCGTTTTATTACAGCATATGGATTTCCTGGAAATTAAGATTGCTTGGTCGCAAGGAAGGAGTATAACTTAAGTAAGGAATTGACCGAAGCGGTTTTGGGAAAAATTATATGTGGGGTCATGTAATTGAGGGAGATGATTAATATTCCGTTGTAAATTGGAATATGCATTTATTTCAGTTTCGGAAATGGGCTCCTGGTAAATTGGGGGATGTATGCAATTGCGGATTGGGGACGGATGCTGTTGCATATTGGGATGTGTTTTTGCATGTTGGGGAATGGATTACAGGTTGGGTTAGGGTGACGCGTTGTTAGCGGTCAAGATTGGTTGGCATTGTGGGTTGGTTCTCCATGTGGTATAGAGAACCCCCACAGGAGGACAATGTTAGGCTGGACCTCGAGGAGATCGGATCGGGTGGTCGAACGTGGAAGGAGGGTGCACGGGACAGTGAACAATGGCGGAGTCGAGTCGGTGAGGTCATGGACTTTCGGGTTCCTACAGGTCAATAAATAGTAATAAAAAAATAGATTATTTAATTGTGGTTAAGGTTTCTGGGGTCAGTGGCTGAGTTGGTAACGGAGGCGTTGCATCGGTGCAAAAGTGGATACAGCTCACAACTCCGTATAACTTACTATCAATCTGAAGCGTGGCCTTTGGGATGCTTTCATCTCTGGCTGCATTGCGCCTTGATATTTCAGGGTAACTCGAACGCATTTTTACGAGTGAATTGTCATTGACTCCTACACAATTTTCGCCAACCTGTGCACCCTCTCAGAGAACAGAATTCCTGGAACGAGTTTCTTGTAGTCGAACTCCCGTCAGTGTGTTTAATACATTTCACACGAGACGTGTTTCTCCTTTCCTATTTTAAGTCATGTCATATTATTTTGGCGCAATGTTTTCACTTCGTTGAATCTTTTGACGTTTTGTGCACTAAAATCACTCTCATTTAAAAATGCAATAAGACAGCCAATTTGTCTGAAGATTTTAGGGTGAGAATCGAGGTTGGAATCTCTACTCAAGCGAATAATACATTATCTAGTGCAATTGTGAGTACAACTCCACACTGATAGTCTAGTGGGACGCAGCGATTGTACAAGTACTAAACATTTGTAGCATTCTCCATAAATCACAACTGGGGACACAAGTAGTCGAAGCTTACATGAGAAAAATGTCGAAATCCAATCCCGATGTCACTTGACTGACAAAGTGCACTTCGGTAGAAAAGAATAGTAACATCGAGGACAACTATACCAAAACATTTGATTAACTGCTTCCACAATCTCAGACTCGACCGCACAGAGTAGACAAAAAGCACTCTTCACTTCCAACGAGTATGAGGAATAGGAACATAAACGAGAATATATTGAGCAAGTACTCCGGTTGAGTACAAAATTTATGATACTTCAGCGTCAAAACACCCGCTATCGCCTTTATCTCGATACCCTAATTAGGTTGTTTATGGAAAAGGGAGATATCTACCATCATCGCAATAGGAATGCGTATCTAAGAGTTCTCTAATTGCTCTGTTAATTGTTTTCCATACATTTTCCGACCCAATTGACAAGCAAGGGTGTGCTAGCTGTGTGTGACCTAGTTGATCTAAGAACAGGCGCTACTTGTGCGAATCACTGAAATCGGGTCAGAATTGTGAGGCAATTATCAAGTACTGCACCTCGATTGTATTAACCAGTGTCGACCTTATGCCTGTTCGTCAATGAAGCGTAGCCAATTCAAATTAATGGTTGAGAGAATTGTTTATGGAAAAAGGGCTTCTCATGGATCATTAAGAATGTCATTTTAATTTCAGAAACATCGAGAATGGTTACAACAGCGGGGCCTCATAAGACCATCGAAAAAGTCCACGTTGCCCGATGAAATTGGAAATCTGAAGACACCACTTGGATCAGATGATCGCAACGCGAATGATGTCTACCCAGAGAATGAGGCAGTGACAACTATTCGGAATCTGTCTACAGATACACAAATTCCCACAGCTCTCCTTCCTACAGTGGCAGGAAGATTTCGACAGGTAGAGGCACCTACTACTACACAAACAACCTCGTCTACAGTAGAGTCGACGACAATGAGAAGTTTGGAATCGAATTTGAGTTCGACCACCACTAAATCCGGTGACGACGCCAGCACATCTAGCACATCTAAAACCTTGAACACCTCTAGCACCGCAAGATCTATGAGCAGCTTCAGTTCCGCGAACAAGAGAACAACTATGTCAATGGATCCAACGACCGCAGCCCCATCAACATCAACATCTGCACCGAAATCGAAATTAAGATCTTACCCCCGATGGAGTACGTGGAGCCCGTGGAGTGAGTGCTCACGCACCTGTGGCGGCGGCGTAATGTGGCAGCAGCGCAAATGCATTTCCAAGTAAGTTTGCCCCAACTTGGATTGGTTACCCGTAGTTAGCGAATCGAACAGCCACCCAGAGGCACACCCAACAAATGGTTTTATGGGCTATAAGGTGTCCCATCACGCGCATTGAAATTGCTTGTAATACCGTTGGTCAGTTAGACGAGGTATTTATGTCACTTCTGCATGTGGCCACCTTGATGCCGGTTACTTTATTATAAGGTTGTTCGTTAGGGAAACTATCGTAAAATTGAGACTTTTCACACTCCATTGCTGGCCTCAAAATGAGATCCAAGTCTGGCAATTTATGGCGCCAGTTCTAAGGATTCTATGACTCAGTGTATCGTAAGAACATTCATTGATTGTAATTCGCTAACTTCGATGCATCCGCACGACGCTGAGAATAGGAATTCCTTGTTAGGCGAGTCGTGCACACCCTTTCACCAGTCAGTGGGGTGACGAATTGTGTCAAATTTAAACGCAAGGCTGAAAGTAATTAGCAGCCAAATGACCGGCGAAGTCTAGCCATGGCGCCCTGCCTTTCCAACACCACTTAGTGCGACCAATTCGCGAATTTTTGTTGATAGTATGTCATCGGTGATGAAACAAGTGTCCGTATGTGTAATTCCAGGCGCCCATCAACAGGCAGGCGATACATTAGCAATGATTGCATCGGCATCTATCGGCGACATCATCTCTGCAATGACCATGTGAGTTTCGGTTTTATGATCCCCCGTACGCGGACTTAATTAAAATGTATCATCTTAATGTTTGCTTACGTTTTTGTCTATTTTCCGACAGCCATGTCCGTCGACAGATATAGATTTTCGGCACCAACAGTGCGCGGCTTTTAACGATGTGGACTTCCAAGGAGCGCGCTACAATTGGGAACCGTATCTTAAAGGTGAGTAAAAGTCAGAGGGGGCTTTAGGGTCCTGTTTTTTCAAGGTATGTTTCTGTTTCCTAGATGATGCCGAATGCGAGTTGAACTGCAAGCCACTGGGGATGAAGTACTTTGCGACACTCAATAGCACGGTGGTAGATGGCACCATGTGCTTCCGTCCAGCGGAGTACTATCGCTTTAATTATCGTGGACGTGCATTTTGCGTTGGTGGCGTTTGTAAGGTAAGCACCGTACAATACAGCTTGATTTTTCTTATTCTCGGTTCCTTGTGAGGGGCTAGGCGATGAATCCAGGTCTGGGAGTAGGCTATGATTGATGATTGCCTTATCGATAAAGCTAAAACCGCAGCTAATTAACGCTCTCTGTGTCAGAGTTGCTTTGTGTGGCACCGAATGAAAACGCAATTTATAATTAAAGACTTTTGTGTGGAAAAGGGTCTCTGGATATTAGTGTGATATGTACCATTGCCTAGCGGAAGAAAGACTTATAAACATGCGTGCAGTAGGGGGCTTTAGCTAGCGGAAAGATCTTTGGCCTTTGTATTTACTTCTCTTGTGTTGTCGGGCTATCTGTTGGTAAAGAGGTCGTAAGCTGGGAAAGTTGTTGATGTGCCTTGGCATACCTTTCTTCAACGATAGGTATTCGTTAATTTTGAGGAGCTTGGCAGTTCTTTAGATACAACAGACACGAATCTAAGGGTCACTTTAATTTCCTAGTGCGATTGTGATAACGATGAAAGATCATTTCACCTAGACTAAGGAGGATTTTTTTTAATTCAATGGTACCTCAACTGTTATAATGGATTTCACCGGTTAACTATGGAATTTAGTTAAAAACAAAAAACCTTTATGCGATGAGTAAATTAAATCAATAATACTAAGTAAAAACATCATCATCATCATCATCATCGGCACTACAACCGGGAACCAGTCTTGGCATTATTTAGCAAGTCCGGAGACTTGTTAAATTTTCCATAATGATTTGTTTTTTCCGGGCAAGGTCATTAGTCTTGCGCCAGAGGGTCCCCGACGGGGAATCGAACCCCGGTCTCCCGCGTGACAGGCGGGTATACTAACCACTATACTATCGAGGAGCCTTAGGTAAAAACATCAAACCTCCTGAAATAGAGCGTACGATTGTCGTGCACACATGTCAAACACTGTTAACTGGTTTAATTTTGTTATTCATAATGTGCATACAAAAGGAATATTACGAGGGTAGGTCAATAAGTCCTTAGAAACTCCTTCGATGGTTTTCGTAGCAGGTTTTAGTAAGGGTCATTGCTCACTAGGTATCTCCCAATTTTCAATTTGTTTAATGTTTTAATTTTGCATGATAAATAGGGTATGAAAAAATATCTACGAGATGGGTGCCGCATTTGTTCTCTTTAAGGAGCAGACGTCGCAACCTAGATGAGTTTCTGCGCAGATTAGTAACTGTGGATGAAACATGGATACACCACTATACTCCCGAGATGAAAGAACACAGAAAGAAATGAGAACGGGCTCCAAAGAAGGCATAGACGATGAAATCAGCTGGAAAGGTTATGGCTACTGTGTTTTATCGTGGTATTATCTGCATTGACTATTTGGAAAAGGGACAGACGATAACTGGACAGTATTATACATGATTATTAGGTTAGCTAAATGAGAAAACATAAGAAAATCGGCCTCGTTTTCTAATGAATTATTGACGTTTTTTTTTTTTATTACACTTCTCTCGGGATAGGCGAACTTATAGCGCCGAGTGGGCGCCCCGAGATGCCATCAAATAACTTTTGCAGTTCTTTTTGAACAGTTGCCCTTATAATAACGTTATGGTATCAAAAGAAGTGGAAGAGCTAGTGTAGATAGAGAACATGGAAGCACTAGGAACAAAAAAGGGAAACGATGGGCTATAATGGTATATTCGTTGTGCGAGTAAACATATTTTGACTATGCTCACTAGAAAACTCAACATTACAATGAAGAACTACATACCTCTTGCAAAACACCAGTAAAGAAGGAAGAAGGTGAACCCTATTAAGCAAAGATCAAAGTAAAATACGAGGGTGAATCAAATATAAACGGTAATTTAATTTTTTTCCTTAGCAACAAGTTGCGGCCAAGATAATCTTGTGCGTGGCTGTTGTTTGGTTTATGAAGAGTAGGGGAATCGAGTTGGCTAGTGGTCGCGCTCGATTTTGTAGTCAGTACAGCCATGAACGAGCAAGAGATACATGCGTCTGTTGCGCAACGGATTATTATAAATAATTTTAATAAATGAAGGTGTTAAACCCCTCGGAAATTTTTTCTCGATTGTAAGCGCAGTTTGGTAATGATACATCATCATCATCATCATCGGCACTACAACCGGGATCCGGTCTTGGCGTTATTTAACAAGTCTGAAGCTTGCTAAATTTTCCATAATAATTTGTTTTTCCGGGCAAGGTTATTACCTTGCGCCATTTGGTGATGATACACTGTCTCAGATTCGTGTCTACCCTTGGGCCAGAGAATTTATAAAGCTAATTCATACGTACATTGACGACAATGTGATTTGGGAACTACTTCGACACGCAAAATGTTGCTCCGTTTTTTTTTTTTTTTTGGTTTTGTTTTTTCTAACATTTGTGAAGTTGAAGATTTGGCAAAGTGAACTGTGGAGCGATTCAAGATTAAATAATTCTCTAAAACAGTGTAAATATTTTACCTAAATGGGTTTAAAAAAAAAAAAAACCTTCGCGTATTTCGGGTTTTCTTTTTTCGATCAGCATCGTCTTACCAATTTGGAGTATCGTGCCAAATTCAAAAACATTGGATCTGTGCTGAACGTAGACCAGAGAACACGACATCGTCTGTTTGGTGCCATCGAGAATATTATTGCTATGAGTTGAGCGTTCGGACGCATTTATTTGCCGTCGTAACCAAGAATTTTAACTTATAACGAGCACGTTGTTCAAGACGAAAGATTTAAACTTGCGCAAGTAGAATCTCTAATTAATACAGGAACTGATGTCAATTATCAGCAGGATCACCAGTGAGCCCAACGGATGCATGAAATGCCAATATTGGGAAGAAGTGTCTTCAACGTTGGAATAAAATCCCGGATTGATCGTTGAGAAACCCATGCCTGATATTGTTGCAGGTATCGAATGCTTTGTTTATTTGGACGACATTATCATATACGGCAAAAAGCTAGAAAACCATAATGACAAACTCCGGAGAGTATTCCAACAAATAAGATATCACAATCGCAAATTGCAACCGGAAAATTGCAGGTTCCTACAGAACGAAGTAGTGTATCTGTGGCGGTTCCGCCAAACCCCACTGTTACTTACCTGAAGAACCCCCATAACTTCGACCCAACCTTGTAAGTTCACTAATGCAATCACAGGCGGTTCCGCCAAACCCCACTGTTACTTACCTGAAGAACCGCCATCACTTCGACCCAACCTTGTAAGTTCGCTAATGCAATCACATTAGCACCTTAAATGCTTTACGCATTAAATAGAGCAATTTATAATCTAAAAGCCCCTAGAAGAGAATTCTTACCTTCATGCATAACTTCGCATACAAATTCCCTATAAGAATTCCTTCCTAACTTATCATAAATTTTACATATAATACAACCGCATAATCAGGGAATCTTACCCTTGAGTTGGCTTATCCCAGCCTCAATATGTCTACAATAAAAACTACCTACATACACACTGGCTGGCGATCACTTTAACCAACGATAAACAGTCCAACACCGCTGCATGTAATTAGCACCATAGACGTTGAGACTAATTCCCTAACTCGCACCATGTGCAAACAAAAGAACACTTTCCTTCAAGGATTTTCCGGCGATACTATAAACAATTCACATCGTTTGTAGTATCCCAAATGCAATTACCATTTAATGAGTTCCAGCTTATTTATTTAGCTGACCCTAATCACAGACCGATGCATTAGGTCGCTTCTCCTTTGCTCTTTTTCCCTAGCTGTAGGTTTTGTTTATCCTTGCTGAAATGTATCGATAAGCACGGTGATGTGTACGAACACACATACACACCACTGCACCAAAAGATCGCATCTCCTTGGTGGCCACACCCTTAAGAGAACCATTTTCTCTCTTTCTTCCGTTCCTTAACCCTAACCGAGGATGAAATTCAAGTCAGAGTTCTATCTTCGGGGAGTCTTATTTCATCCGCAGACCAGCACGGCCGTGCCGCTCCCGCTCTACGTCGCGCGGTGGAGAAGCGTAGATACACCGACGTCGTGTCAAGTATTTCAACGTGTTTAAAATTTATAAGAAATCAATTTAATATTAATAATAAATTTAAGTGAAGTATAAAAACACTAACATATTTGATAATGGCTGAGAACAAAGTGGTTTGTATTAAGAGAATTATCCTTCACAATTTTAAAGAGAATAAAAAGGAATAAACTAACGGGGGTGAGATGAACGGAGTGTCCCTATTTGGCACAATACTTCCTCCCCACATATCTAAGACACGTTTGTTCCGAAAAAGGGGCAATGCCAAAGCTTGACACGGCCGTTAGTGTCAGGGATTTCCCTATTCCCAAGACGGTAAAGAACGTCAAAACTTTTCTAGGCATGGCAAACCACTATCGGAAATTTGTTGCAATTTCCCGAGGATAATGTGCCCCTTAATGAACTTGTTAAGGATGGACGTTAAATTCACTTGATCAGACAAATGCCAGCAGGCGTTTAATAAAGTAAAGGAGTTGTAGGTCTCGCCGCCACTATTAATCTATCCAGATTTCGCCAAACCCTTTAATCTGACCGCATATGCGAGTAATGAAGCGCTGCTTTCTGGTGCGCTTTCACAAGGCGAAATAGGTACAGACCAACTATTAGCGTATGCCAGTCGAACCTTGAATATGGCGGAAAATTATTACTCTACTATTGAGGAGTTATTAGCTATTGTGCGGGGAGCTAAGAATTTCCGTTGTTATTTACAAGGGGGGGAAGTTCACTGTATTTACGGATCACAAGCTATTAAAGGGAGTATTCAACGTGAAAGACGTTAAATATTCCCTCCATCGCAAATTATCGGAGTTTGATTGCCACTCGAATACAAACCCGTTAAATATAACACCAATTCCATATCTGGTAAAATTGTGATGTGCCTCTCACACTACAATGGTGCAATGTAGTAACACGCGCCCAAGTTAAGAAATCAGGGGTAAGCGAAGGAATCCAGGGAATTCCAAAGGATGGCAAGTCGTCTCTTCACAAGGATCCCTTCCTTCCAGCACGGACAACGGAATGGAGATAACAAACCCTGAGGAAATCCAGTTCTTACTTCGGGAGTACCATGATCCTCCTTTGGGTGGACACCAAGGAGTGATTAAAACGTATAATAAAATACGTGGGAACTTTTGGTGGACGACCATGATGCGCGACATAAAGCAGTATATTAAAGCATGCATAATATGTTTAACCATTAAATCTTCACCAAACCTAAGTATGCTCATTGTAATAGCCGACATTGCATAGAGGCGGCCTTTTGAGAAAGTATACTTAGATATAGGAGGTTCTCTTGATCGAACTCCAACTGGCAGTCAATATATACTCACGTCTCAAGACAATTTGTCTACGTATATAGATTCTACGCCTTACCCAATGGTTCAGCAGATAAGGCAAGGGTGAACATGTCATGCACGTGTATGAGAAAGTGCTTCTCAGCAAAGCGCATTGACATGGGAATTCATGTCGGTTACATTACGAGGTAACCGAATTAGATTTCTGGAACATGATGCGTTGGATGCAAGCATGCCCCGGGGTGAAAGTTTGATGTCACGGCAAGATGGTAATCTTGCTGTGGGTTTATGTTTTCAGGTGGAAGGCGATGCAGGGTAGCTTACGCTCCTCATTTGCAGGTGAGTATAATGACTTGCCTGGTAAGTGGGAGATGGTTAATTAAAAGGGAGTGGGTGGTTCTTTGGGAATGCATTAAAGAACCCCCACGGGTTCCCCACGTCGTCCCCACATCCGGGACTCTAATCCTTCCGCCGGGTCCCGGATACACAGCATGTACTTCTCCGCGGAGCCAGGTACTGCTGGGCTGTGAAGAATCCACCACCAGGTCTACATCTCCAACTTGTGGGTCGGTGGTGTTTCGTCCGGAGATCTTCTTGTCATCAGGGTTGGCCGGCGTTCTTCAATCCATCTTCTCCAGAGATGGCCCTTTAGCCGCTGCGCTGTTCTCCTACCAACAAGGTCGTGATTGTCGAATTCATCGGGTGCCATCGCACCGCAAGAACGCCCCAGCAGGAAATGGTTCGGTGTGAGACCTTCTTCGGATCCAAATCGAACTATTTTGGTGGCTCTGTAGTAGCCTTTCTTTTCCCAGCTCCCCTCTCTGCAGGTGCACTAGTTTTGACCACTTCCTTTACCACCTTCTCTGAGGGTTTTCTTTGTTTCTCTGTCTGCTGTCCCGCCGTTGGTGTTGTGTTGTCAATAAACCCATAACTCATTTGATACCTTGCCATCAAGTCATCATCAATTTTCGGAAACAATGCTTTCTTCTCGGCGTCCCAAAGGAATATAGCTCCATCCTTGTCTGTGTATGTCCGTAGATCATTTTCAAAACCATACGTAACCCATTTACGGATATCTGGTTCTTTGGGATCCACTGATTCTTGCTAACATCCCAACGATAATATTCCGTTTCGAATTGTTCAGCATTCGTTCCAGAGCTTTAGGAATCCACTGATTTGTTTTCGTGCACCAGCGATCGTGTTCGCTTTCGTAGAGACTCATCAGTTGATTGGCACTATCGTCGGGTTGACCACCATGTTTTTGCCAAGGCAGCCACTTTTCTTCGACATCACGCCACTTGTATTTGTACTGAGTTGTTGGATCGGTGTAAATAGCTACTTCCTCACTGATGTAGGATACATTTTCAGCTTTGTTTCGCCAATTCAAAATTCCGGTGGAATATACTGTACGCGGAGTTGTCAACTCTTTCTCTTTTCTTCCCCTTCCGGGTCTACCTGGAACTCGTTCTGTTGTGAACTTTTGAAAACAACCAGCGAAGGCTACGGGGGTTTTTAAAATACGAGAGTGAGAGTCGCTCATTTACGTCCTTTTATATGGAGACACAAGTATATCTCCACCTTTCCGCTTACCGATTCGCTGAATTTTGCGTCGGCTTTCGCTGGCCTGAACCCTCTCAAAGAATTTTCAAGTGCATAAATATATAACGAAGAGGTAACGGCAATTTCTCTGGGAAGGGTCATTGAATTAATTAATCATGGCTCTCGTTTAGAGAATTTTTTAATTATTCTGGTTTAAGAATTACGACATGTTGGAAGATAGGGGATGAGAGGGCTGGAAAATATTTGTTTGAATTTTCCATTGAAATTGTGACTATTCAAAACTGAATATCCTGTACATCTTAGGTATAGTGGAGAGCTTGTCCTTGAAACGGCTTGTGTGTCCAACAAGCGTTGAACACACCTTCCACACACAGAGGGTTGTTGATTTGGTGTGGGTAACCGGATGGTTGCGTCGGGAACACGATGGTGTCTCCTGGCGTTTGATGGTGGATCTAAAAACTGGAATATTAGTTTACCAAAACTCAACGAATACCTTCCTTCTTGAAAAACAATCCAGGAGATACGAATTCTTAGCAGAATTATTTCCAGTAAAATATTAGTCCACGCCGGTTGGTTCCGTATCACAATAAGCAGTTTATTTGAATTGATGGAATGGTTCTTACAGAATATTAACGAAGAACAAAGTACATAGCAAAAACAAAATGGTTGTCCTTTGACAACCAACAGAATTAATTTTAAAATGTCAGCTGATTGCTGACATTGTTTAGGGTGGCGCCACAGGTAGCATTTAATTGCGAATTCGCCGATTGTGTCAAGGGCGAATCCGCAACACGGCTTTTAGAATGGGATTGTATTTTGGATGGGAAATGAAAATTTGACTGTGAAACATATGGATGTTCGTGCCGTCAGGAGGTTAACTGCAAACTGGCTCGATCTGTCAGATTGTCTCGTAGAGCGCATATAAACCGAATTACCCGGAACAATGCCACGAATTTGCGAAGAACAGTACGCGTGATGATATTTGTTAAACAAACAGAGGTTGGCTACGAGCCTTCGACGTGATAGCGAGTGAAGTGCCGACGTCAGCGCCCTGTCCCCATAAGGCGGATCACTCGTCTCCGTATGCTCTCAAGTAGGTCGAGGGTATGTTTAGGAGCCGAGCTGCAAACATGAGAGCAATATTCGAGCGCGCGTCTAATTTGGAATTTATATAGAAGAAGAAGTTGAGCCGGAGTAAAATATTTCTTGGCTCTAAAAAGATAGCTCAGTTTTCCGGATCTGGCGATACTCGACACGTGTTTATGCCACGATACATTCCCACAGACCGTGACGGCAGGCAATTTCAAACTTTCCCCAGATTCGAGCCCCTGTCCATTCATCATCAGTTGTGGAACCACTGTTCCACTTTTCCACTTTTCTTTGTAAATGTTGTATAGTGCGTCTTCGTTGCATTGAAGTCGACGAGATTGGCCCTTCCCCACTGTAGGACTTTATCCAGATTCCGCTTCAGAGAGTTAATCTGTCTACATCTCAGCTGGTGCGACGTTGATGCAACAATCGGCCGATCACTCGAAACAGAGGAAACAAGTGTACTATCATCCGCAAAACTGAACACTTTGTTATCCGTTGTCTACACGAAATCATTTATGTGAAGCAAAAATAAGGTTGAACCCAAAATAGAACCTTGAGGCACTCCAGAATTAACAGGATACAGACGCGAACACTCGCCGTCCACAACAACCCGGATCGATCGACTTTCGAGGCAGCTCTTCATCCAGTCGCAAAGCTGCTGGGAAACCCCGTATGAACAAAATTTGCTCAGTATTGCCTCACACCAGACCGGTCAAAATACCTTGGAAATATCCAATGCGACCGCCATTGACTCACCATGCCGTTCAATCGTAGATGTCCATATATCGGTTATAAGCATCAAAAGGCTTCCCGTGGACCGCCTGCCACGGAATCTGTATTGACGATCATTCAGAAGTCCGTTGCGCTCCAAATACTTAGTTTGACCTTTTCCATTACCTTAGGTAACATAGACAGTAATGCTGTCCGTCGGTAATTTTGTGAGAGACTCGTTTTTCCGCTCTTTGGGATTGGCTGAACTCGAGCAATTTTCTAGCAGGTAAGAAATGTTCTCCGTGCATAAGATAAGTGAAAAAGTCTGCCAACAGCCGGCGATAGATCTGGAGCACAGTTCTTAAGGACTATAGGTGGTATTCCGTCCGGGCCGGTTGCCTTCCTACAGTCCAGTTCACGTAGAATATGTTGAATAGTACCCGGGCGAAATCTTACATCCCGCATCGACGACCGTACCGGCACGATCACAAGTGGCTCCAAGACCGGCGTCGAGGTTTGAGTTCGGGGAAAATAAATTCGTGGACATAATAGCTTTATGCTTTGAATTTGTGACTAACGTCCCGCTGCCCGTCACCAACGGAGGAAAAGAGGAGGAAGCGCAGTTATTCGTGACAGCCCTTGCCATTGACCAGAAGGAGCGGTAACCAGTCGTGCAGTGAAGAAGTTTATTGGTCACTCTGTCCTTGTAGGCCTTGGATGTGTTTTTCCTTTAGTCCTAAGGTTTTGTGGACTTATTCTGAATGGGTATTCGTACTATTTTGTTAGATTGTACCGCCTGCTTGTGAGATTGCACCTCCGGTTTAGGTTTATATTCGTTATCTTTTTGTTCTTAAATTACCTGAATCAGCTTGCGGAATGATTTCTTCTACAATGCCGTTTTTTAGTTCTCGGTTTTTTTGGTTTAGAACATTAGGTATGAGAATAGAAATAAGTGAAGAAAAAATGCAATACATACATTGAAAAATATATAAATGAAATAAATTAAACAAAACCAGAAAAAGAATCAAAGTAAATACAAGTAAATAAATACATTTATGATACTCGGAACTCGTACGTTCCGGTATGACGGCAAAAATTCAGATTTTTTAGCACAAACATGTTGCACCAATTTATTTTCTTGTGTCCTCACTGTTGCAAGTTTTCACCCGCGTTTAGAAAATTAAAATACAATTTTATGGTTTTCAATAACATGAATGTTAATTAATTAATCATACATTTGGTAGATAAACTTCTCTTACATGACAAAGTAAAGGATTTCGGAGATTGTTGCAAAGGCAAATTTTTATAAACACAACGTTTTTTAAAGCAAAAGTACATCGGTCATACTTAGCTTGGATTAGTATAAACTGTAGCAATGACTAAAAACATCTAAGGAAGATAATGTACAGTTACAGCACGATGATTATAATTGGGTGCATAGTTTTCGGCGGATACATCGCAGCTTATAGGCGAAAACCCGATTAGAGTCGTTCGTTAGATATATTTTGTTCAAGTGAGAGCTTTCGAAAACTTTTCTTCACAAAATGATCGAATTAGAAAATGATCGACGAGAAGATAAGCTTTGGCGGAGGGTACCATTCCAGCGGTGTGTGTGTGAAAAGGGAATTAATTATACGCTGCTTGATCCTCCACATCGTTGACGATATTTTTATCCGAGGACACCTGAGATCAAAGAGTCTCTCACTTGCATCATCATCAGTACTAACTGTATCTCCCGTTATCCGGAACAAGGTAAACAATGAAACCTTATGCATTTTGTACCCTACTTAAGGTACGATCTTCGTACCCTTCCTTCGTTTTTATGAACATCATGGTAGAGAAACCAGCCAATTATGTCAAGTTGGCATGATCACTTGCGTAGTAGTTTGCGGTATTTCAAGCTATCGTTGTTGAGTCAGGTATTGATAGATGGTGGCTGAAGCCAAAGGCACGCAGTAGACTGTTGTACTCACAGGCTAGCGCTTCATGTTTCACGGTACGCACAATATGGGCCAGTGCGTTTTTCTCACCGCAATCGCGTTATCTCGTGAACACTTGGGCAAATCGGTCTATTGCCAGCGAGATGAGTTGTTTTCACTTTTGGCCAAACCTCGAAGTGAGAGCGGTGCCCCTTTGGGCAACCCGATCCGCCATGGATCGTTCTGTTCCCAATTCACCTTAATTTTTATCGAACGCCCGTAATTACTTAATTGCTTTCGTCATAATTGTATGGTCGCCCTATGGCTCAGTTCACCCTTGGCAAGAAGTGAGCCCTATAATTGTTGAGTTGAGTTTGGGGTTCGCGCGTCACTTGAATGCATCAAGGAAGTTACTCCATTCCAAGACAGATAGACAACTAGATACAAATTTCTAGGTTTTGTGGTTTGCGGTGGATGCTGCTTTTAGAAATGACGGCTCCGGTATGGTGTAATTAATTAATCAATCAGGGTGTATGCTGGCTTTTGCGCCAACAGAGATACATATACTCGCATACCCAAGCACATCCATGCATTGTATGAATCCACGTCATCTAGCTTAGCCCCCGCGTTCAAACATGGAGCACATAATAAAATCTGGAGCACCATGATCATCTTAGGTCGTGCGAGCGCGCGTCAAATTCCAATTAATTACAAAAGTGATTTAGAAGCGCGTCGCCTTTGTAGGGAGAAGTATTTAGTTGAGTGATGACGGAGTATGTTGTGATCGTTCCGACAATTGATGAGGTGACAATTTAATTGGAGGCGAAACAGTCTTCGGAGAGGGTGTAAAAGGTTATGCGTAATTGATCGCTCAGTTTATAGACGCACATTCGACATTGCAGTTGCTTGTGGGATAAATTGATATTCAATTGATAGTCGATTGTTGGTAATTGATGGCGAATTATAAAATTTATTCCTCTGCTAAGGTTGAGCTGTTAATCGAATTAGGCATCACTAAGAATTTGGTGCAACTCGGGGAGGAATATTTGGCGGGGTCAACTGGTATGATTGTGTGCTCTTCAAAAATTTGGATCAATTTGTGTATACTGTTGAGGACCTTACTGACCTGGGTGTTCCACTTTTACATGATATACGTATGGTGGTGTTTATTTGGCGGGAAAGCAAGAATACGTGCTTGCCAAGAACAGAATGGCAAAGATTATATACTTTTTCTTATGATATTAGTGACGCGATTAAATATATAAATTACGGAAAATCCAAGACGATGGTTTGTTGAGTCAAGATGAGGATATTCACGCAATTTTGTAATAAATTAAAACCCATGACAGTCGCTTAACAAAAATAACTAGAAATGGTTTGGATTTTTTTGTCTAGAAAATGTATTACATTATAATATCTGTTTCACATTTTTTAATAAAAACATTCAGTGGGGCTGGGGTCTATCAATACATAACACTGTGGGGGTTTCTCTATTCTATATGAGAAACAACCCACAATTCCAACCACAATTCCTACCTAAATTCGACCGCCTTACAGCGCGTCAAATCAACCCCATTTCCCCCTACTTACTTGTTCACCTGCAAAGCATGTTACCACCAAGGACACATAGCTAAACTCATTGTACCACGCAGACAATGCATAAATGAGTTTAGCTTCCCCTTTTTGCCATACGGCAACTCGTGTCCATGTCGATTAGCGACAACCAAATCCAGCCGGACGAAGTTGTCGCATCATTGCAGAACCGCTGTGGAAATTTATCAAAACATTCGATTGGATCACGTGGTAATGTTGGGTCCTGAGGCGGCGGCGTCGTTGACGTGCTTTGCCTCTTTATAGAAAGTCCCTTGACATTCAGCTGCGTAGCGGGATCTTCCGAATAATTAAATCACGCGCGGCGAGCGCAAGCTTCCCGTCGTATAGATTGTGAAAATCAAACGTCCGGCTTTGACTTGGGATTGTATTATTTTCTTTATTTAAATTCCTTTTGGCTTGAAAATTTTATTTTAGGATCTGGATGGTATGCGGCCAGGGGTTCGGCCTCGGAACTTCAACTGATGATGTTGGTCAGCGGTTCGACCTCCGAACTTCGACTGATCACGAAATTTAAATTTACCGCCCTTTTATAAATTTCCTAGTTGAGAATTGTCAACTATTTTATGGTCAAAATTCCCAGAAACACACATAAGAGTTTGCGTTTCAATTTGAGTTGTGTTCTGGGAATTTGTTAGAGGCTTTAGTTGGATGGGTTCTAGGAAGGGAAATCATGAAATGCGTTTTGAATTTAGCATTTCATGATGTCAAGGTTTTTAGGAATTGAGTCAATGTATGATGAATTAACTTTTGGTTAAATTCGTTGTACATGTGACTCAATATGGGATTTGATATGAAGCAATGGAAAATTTGGGATTTGGGTTTTTTATGTGGAATTGAATCAATGAGTGATAAATTAACTTTGGGCTAATTTATTGCTCATATGATTCAATATGAAATTAGGAAATTTAGGAATTGATAATATTGGGGATTTGGATAGGAGTAGCGATTTAGGATCGCTACAATAATATTTCCCTAGCGTTACTTCGGCTTTTCCCCAGACACTTCATGCGCTGGGGATCAATGCTCTCTTTTTGCAGGTGAATATCATCAGCTTAATTCTCCTCTCTTTCTCAGTTCTGTCTTCGTACAGATCAATGTACTCTGAACTCACCATACTACCGAATCAGGTCAATGGGTTCCGCTCAGAACTACATTGATTCATGCACATACAACCAAATCCACCCCAAGATAATCGTACAGCGTGTTTCTGTTCTCTCATTGTCCCGCTCTCTTCGATCATCAGTTTACCGATGTAACTTACCACACATCGAAGAACGTGGCAGTGAGAGAGCAGAAGTATGTTCTCTTTTGGTTGTATCCAATTTCTTCTCATTTCAAGCAGTCGATTAACGAGATTATCAGGAGGAGGTTGTGTCGCTAACCACCGCCGCGTGTGCATACTTATGCACACGCTTGTTCGCGAAGATTAACTGTTTTTCGGGTAACAGGCTAACGCACCTCGAGTGCCTAAGAACGTTCTACTTATCAAAATGTTAATTAAAAACTCAGCCGCGATGGCGCAACAAAATCAAATAAAAAAGAAACATTTATCCAACCAACAAACATCAGTGTGTTATTTGTTGTTCCTGTTATCCCGGTTGTATTATCCTCGCAACCGCGAAACATCGTTGGGAGATATAAGGAATCCATGCTGGCACATCACCACTTATACCCCCACAACACCTATATTGGTCGTTTTCGTTTATTCATTGAGGATTCCAGGATTTTATTCCAAAGTGGAATTGACTTTTTATGCAGGACCATGATACTGACGTAAAAGTTCCGTGTCGATCTGTGCAATGTTTTGGGATTTGTAACTTTTCTGCTGTGTCTGCTCACATATCTGACCACAAACTGGAAATTCTTGTATATTTGACTATAAACGAGAAATCGTGTACTACTACTATTGCCTGCCAAAATATGATCGCTCTTCGAACACAACATTTTATTTCTAATCAGTAATCAGTCATTAATATCTTGAGCATAGAAGTCCGAACATAATATTAGCGCAAGTTTATATATCCAAATCTATTGATAGCATCAACATCCTATACGCGGAAGTTGAAATAGTCTGCTGATTTAAATATGCATAATTCTCAATAACTTTGATATTCTACACAGAAAACTGTTGAAGTATTATGTCTGGCTGTTCAAATAATTTAATTCAACTTTTAAATGTACTTAGGTACGAGACATCATACATCAGATGATCATTTCGCCAAAAGCCTGAACCTATTCTTCATTTCCTAGACTCATAAATACCCGATCATGTTACGATACTTCGCCTTCGAGTACTTCAGACAACTGCGTTGTGCTAGTTAAATTTCGTATATATAATAATAATAATAATATACAACAAACAACATTGTTGATGGAAAACTCCCCATAAGAGTGGCCCTTCGAGAAATACAATTGGAATGTCTTAATGACTTTTCAAAGAAGTAAAACAGATCGTCATCCTTCTTCAATAGCGATAGTAACGCTGTAGCACACAATAGCAGTTATGACTCTATTTTATGTGCAGACCTTTATTGCACACAGAATAAAGAGTGTGACACTTTTGAGTTAATTTGTTTCTTATCGTGTGTAGGTGGATCATACACACTACGTCGGTAGCTTTTCCCAACGTTTTCTTTGCATTATTTGTCACGGTATAATCGTTCAAGCCTATCAACACTTCCGAGTGTTTTGTTTCACAATTTCTAGGGCGTTTCAGACAATGGCTCGTTTGGTATGCTACAACTCCTCGGTTTCCACTGGTTCTTCTCAGAAATATTGTTATTATTTTCTTCAGATTTACAAACTTACCCATTTTAATGTCGACGTCCTGTCCTGCCATTTAATTTTCTCTTCCCAGTCGTCATTGTGATGTGGGTCACCTTCAGTTTCTTCACCATAGTCAGGGTTTGGAGCCTCTTTTTTTTTTGTAATACTGGTGCACCACCGTGCTTCCGGTTCCCCGGAAAGAGTGGGCTACCGTTCTGTTTTTAGTCAAAATTCATCTTTTAAATTTTAATTCATTTATTTTCATTTAAAACTTTTTACTATTAATTTATAAATTGCAGACACTAACCCGAAACCACGAACTCGTCTTGAGTCTTCAGTCGCACAACACCAAATCTAGACTGCCTCAATTGCCACCCGCCATTTAATTGTTTTGTTTTACTTTTGGAAATAGGATCACAAAAAGGAAAAGAAAGGAATAAAGGTCATAAATGCACTTCGGCAGGAAACAATAGATCAAAGATCTTGCGGATGTTGATGCGCGATTAAATGAACATATAGTTCGTTTTATGGGGCAATTTGTTTGTGTTTGAATTTGAAAGGTGTGAATGGATATTCAGTTCTGTGGCATCAATTTGTGCAAACAAATTCTTAGAGAATCATAAAATTGCAGACGCGTATTTTATGATTCTCAATAATATTTGTTCGAAAATGGGGCATCTAGTCCGCGCATTTAGTTTAGGGATTTTGGATATCTATAATTGAATATACAGTAAACTAAAATATAATTTAAATAACGCAGACGTTTATACAAACATACATAGTGCATATGATTGCATATGCTTTGAGAATTTCCGGAAATTGAATCAGTGCGACAATTGAACGTTTGATTCAATTTGTTCAACATTGGATTCAATGTTGATTTGGGGGTATGGATGGAGTTATGGAAGAAGGTGCAAAATGTATGGGGGAGGGAAATGGTAGGGCTTCGTGGAGCACTACATTTTGTCTCCGACGGAACAATTCTTTTTTTGTCTCACTCGCTTCTTGAACACTTTTTCTCATACTCTGTCTCATCTTTGATTGGAAGTTAGAATTCTCTGGCGACTGTTGGCTGTTGTACTGTTTATCCTGACACCAGATTGTTTCACTTGCTTCTTCTTACCTTTGAGCTTGTGTCTCCCTCTTCGATGTCTTTCTGAGTATTGTATTCATCAGGGTTCGTTTCTTAATCAGGGTCAATGATTCTTTTAGCTTATTTTCCTCGGTAATAGATTTCATGCCCTTGTCTCACTTCTAATACGGCATTATGTTATTTTCACTTGTAGTTGTATCATCGTTCATTTCTAGGCTTTCCACGTTGTTCTCATCAGTTTCGCCGGAGGCACTCATACGTCCATTTCTTTGAATTCAGCCACCCTGTTTTTCCGACCTTTGTACAAATAACTTCGAGGATAGGTTGGAAAGTAATGCACACACGGTAGTGGAGCGCGAACTAAAACAAAATAGCAGCATTGGGCAAGAAGTACTACATAGACTGAAAAGTCCCGGGATTTTTAATGAAAACCAACGTTTTATGGGTATAATTTATATTTATTCGCCAACCAGCATTCGAAGGCGATACACGTGGTATAGCGGTTTTCCAACATTTCGATGCCCTTTCTGTAGTAGAAAAAGTTTAAGGCTTAGAAATACGCCTCGGTTTCCGCGATGAGTTGAAGCCATCGCTGGGGGTTTGGGAACAGATAATAATCCCTGGGGCCAAGTCTGGAGAATACGGTGGGTAAACAACCAATTCTAACCGTAATTGGTCCAATTTGGTCATCGCTTTCAAGTACGGGTGACGGTGCGCTATCGTGATGTTACAGAACTTTATTCTTCGGCATATGGGGACGTTTTTTCTTTATTTCGTCGCTCAGTTTGTCTAATAATGCCCCATAATACTCGCCTGTGACTGTTCTACACCTCTGCTTGTAATCGATGAAGATTATGCCATGCGTTTCCCAAAAGTTTAGTGAGGACAGAACCCTCATATATTTACCTTAATACAAGCGATAACTCAACAACTTACTTAAAACTAAAGTATAAAAAGTATGGATAAAAAACAAAAACGAAGAGGGGGGGGGGGGGGGGGGGGGGTCTGGCGAGTTGGTTACTGGGTTTATTTACTTATTTACTTAGCTTAGTTCGCGCGAAATTCCTTGAGTTACGACCTAGCATGTTATCTAAGTAAACAAAGAGGGAGAGAGAGACTCCGGATAGTGGGTGTATTTGGATAAGGTGGATAGATGATAGTGTGTGTGGTGGGATGGTGAAGGATAAGGTGGTAGGATAAATGGGTAGGATATTGGAATGTGTGTGGGTTGTAAGGGTGTAGACGGTGCGTGGTATGCGGTCAGGAGGGGAAAGAGAGGACACGAAGTTTGAGAGCAATAGAGGTGTAATTGAAATCGAAGGAGGTAGGGTAAGAGTTTGCCCACCGCAGCATTTGTGAAATGGGTTCTTTAGAGCCGTAAGAAATGTAGTGGGCGGAACAGATGAGGATATCGTAGGTTACGGGGGTTAGTGTGGAGTGTGGTGTGGGGACCATGTAGATGAAAAGGATGCCGGCATGAATTCTGCGCTCTTAAAGTGTGTTAAGGTTTATCAGATGGAAACGGCTAGTGTGTGGGGGGAGAGTCTGAGGATTTTCCTAGTTCAGTCCACGGAGTGTAAAATGCAAAAAACGACGTTGCACGCTTTCGATCCTGCGAATATGGGACGAGTAGTGAGGAAACTAGACCTGACTGGCGTATTCTAGAAGGGGGCGGATAAAGGGTATGTAAAGTGAACGAGAAACATAGGGATTAGAGAATTCTCTCGACCAGCGTTTCACAAACCCAGGGGCAGAGTTGGCCTTAAGGATAATGTCATCAATATGTGGGATGAAGTTAAGTTCCCTGTCACATAAGATCCCAAGGTCACGAATCATTTGTATAGGTGTTATTTGTTGGTTGAGTAAGACATAGGAACCTAGCGGGGGGGGGGGGGGTCGTTTACGGGAAAAGGTGATTGGGTCACATGTGAGTTCGAGGTAACTGTTATGGCACAAAGCTGAGAAGCTGCCGGGATCCAATTGGAGAAGTGGGGAGTCGAGAGGAGAGCGGGTCGTATTGCAGAGTTTAGTGTCGTCCGCGTAGAGGAAGATGGATGAGTATTTGATATTGTAGTCTATGGTGTTAATTACTATTTATTTACTATTTATTGGCATGTAGGAACCCGGAAGTTCATGACCTCACCGACTCGACTCCGTCATCGTTCCCTGTCCTGTGCACTCTCCTTCCACGCTCGACCATCCGATCCGATCTCCTCAAGGGCAAACCTAACATCGCGGCCGTCCTGGCGGTCTGTTTTCCGTTCATCTACAGTCAAGAATTATACGCACGGTCCTATCATTGGCCATTCTTGCCACATGTCAGGCCCATCTTAATCTTCGCGACCTGATTACTCATACTATTGTAGGTTTGCGGTATAGCTTTTCCAATTCGTGGTTGTGGAGTTTCCTCCATTGTCGTGTCTCCTCGTCATATTTACCTCTAAAGATACCTCTTAAAACTTTATTCTCGAATACTGTCGTTAATGGTAAGGATAAATAGGAGGGGTCCCAAATGACTTCGTCGTAGAACCCCTGACGTGGGAAGTAAGGGATTGGAAAGGGAAGATCTGAATCTGACATGGTAGGTTCGAGTTTTCAGATAGGAAGATAACCACTTAAGCAATAGCGGTTCGAAACCATGGGAGGACAGCTTAAAAAGAATAATTTTGTCACAGGCCTTGCTGAAATCGGTGGTGATTACATCGACTTCGTTTTTATTCTCTAAGGCACGAAGAGTATGGGATAAGAACGCAACTAGATTGGTGGTGGTCGACCTACGTGAAAGGAAACCATGCTGGTTGTGTGAGATGATTGATTTACATCGGAAAGATAACGCGTTGTAAAGAATCCCTTCGAACAGTTTAGGAATGTGAGACAGTTTGGCGATGGGACGGTTGTTGCCTATATCGTTTTTAGGTCCCTTTTTATGTATGGGGGTGACATAGGAGGATTTCCAAATACTAGGGAAGACAACAGAACAGTTTTGATAACGCTTTCGATACGTGACCAATGTGCTTTATGAAAATTAAAGGAATAAAACTGATTACATTATTCGAGCAGAGTTTGTTGACATGAAATGTGAATTGTGGGTTTAAGTCCATACTGGTGACTATCGTATTCGACAGTCCGAAGACAATTTCGAATACTAGTATTTGTATTTAAGGGTTCAATACGGCTGTCGATCAGTAGAGGATCCAAGAAGGTCCCCTCTTGGGAAAGAAGAGGTGCTAGTGGCGTAAATTTCTAACGTGTGGTCGATGGTGTTTGCTTGCCACCATTCGAACAAAGCATTACCTCTCGTGTTGGGGGTTAAGTTGCCCCAAGTAACATGTTTAGCATTGATATCGCCTGCTAAAAGGAAATAGTTGGTTTCCGATTGCATCTTAAGACAAAGGAAAAGCGTATTTAATTCGTTGAGGAATTGTGCGCTCTGAAGAGCTCCTGGAGCATATAGTGACACCACATATAAATGCCTCTGACTTTGAAGAGGAATGTTTACTATGCAAGCTTTCAGCACTTAAAAGCTGTGCACTTCTTTGCTGTACAGGATCCTATGTCCAAGACTTGTTTCAATTAAGAGTGCCACACCGTCTCCTTGTGTGGATTGGGGTCTATCTCTTCTTATCATATTGTAGTTTTTGTAGCCCAATGTATGCATCTGGTTAAGCTTTGTTTCGCTAGCCGGAAGGATATCGGGGCTTTCGGCTTCCAATAATTTCCCTAGGTTGTGTCTCTTCGCTCAATTCTAATAAGTGAATTAACATTTACAGCAAGGATTGACTCAGCTAAGGAGAATTTAATGATTATGGTTTTTTATTTGAAAACAGCGAAAAATAAATGATTAGCCTTGAGGCCTTTCTTAAGTAGGAAAAAAAAAAAATTAAAATCCCATTTGGCGAAATCAGGGAAATATGAACCGATTCAAACTTTAGGTTTTGCTGAGCTTGTTTAGTTGTGCGCGAGGTGTTTGGATGAACGTTGTCAAGATTATTGGCGTCAGGTTGCCTCTAATATGACAATCTCGATATCGGGGGTATTTCAGAGTCTGTATGTACTCAGAACGATTTACCGTTGCCCGTCTTTCCAAATTATCGGTTGCACTGATCAGATGTCCACTGTGTGTTCCATCAATAATTTTGGTTTTTGTTTAGGCTCGCAACAATGTAATTGTATTGCCCATCGATTTACGGTAGACCTATCAACACCATCGTCACCATCATCATCATCATCGGCACTACAACCGGGAACCGGTCTTGGCCTTATTTAGCAAGTCCTGAGGCTTGTTAAATTTTCCATAATGATTTATTTTTTCTGGGCAAGGTCATTAGTCTTCCGCCAGAGGTTCCCCGACGGGGAATCGAACCCCGTTCTCCCGGGTGACAGGCGGGTATACTAACCACTACACTATCGTCACCATAAAGAGCCTCTAAATGATGATGAATTTCAATAGGAGCCACTTTTTCAGCAGTTAGAGATTTGATAACAGCATACTGTTTAAGTTGCGTTGACAGGGCACTAGAACACGCCGCCATAGTTTCCGCTTTCGAAACACACTCGATGAATGCTCGAACTTGGACCTGCGCATGTGTATTTAGAGGGGAAAGTTACTTCCATTTGCCGCCAGGCGTGCTTCTAAAGGTCATTTCATTCGTATTTTGCAAGCACGTGAGCATTACTTTCCTGCGTATCCTCATATCATCCTTCTTTTTTTGCGTCAACGTGGCTACTTCTGCGATACTTTCTTCTCTCGCTCGATATTCTCGGTCGAATTCCTTCTTTGAGAACTATGTCAACATGTAACTCTTTTCCCGTATTTTCCTGTTCTAGCCTCATTTGTTGCTGTGTTTCCTTATTCCCTTCTGAAATGGACTTCTCCATGACCATATCTTTGCCCTCGAAAGCGCCGTTTTCTTCAACAACTGGTGCACCGTTGTCGTCCAGTAGTTGTTCGGCTAAAGTCACACCCTCACGACCAAGTCCTTCAACAACATGGTCCACTTCTCCCTCAATGAGATCGTCTTCAATCGGTAAATCATCCATGTGATCCTTCGGCTCTTCATGGAACACGTCTAACCCTCGTTCATCAGCTCCTTTAGCAGCATTTCCAATTGCTAGAAGGCCATCGATCTTCTATTCGTATCTTGCGACTGTCTCCATATTCACCTGCTGCCTAATGAGCTTCGAATTGTTGAACTATCCTGTCTTCTTTTAAACTCGCTTTCACCAATTCGAGTTCTTCACGTGTTATCCTGTCACATCAGTGAAGGTATTCGATGCTCCTCCACCGAAGTCAGGTCGCATCCCCCTTGACGCGCTCTGGCTTCCCCCTTCTGCTGTGTACCTTGACAGGTACAGCATGATCTCCGACGGGGTATGTGAGAAATAGCCCTCCTTACGTACTGGCGGTTACCTAAGGATGGGTAGTTGGTATTTCTCCTTCGGGGCGTGGTCGCTCTGACGATAGGTATCCTCCTTGTTGCCAAGATCCGGCCAAAAAATATATGTTAAATGGGCAGCTGACTCTCAGCAGCAAACTTCCGGCGATGTAGTGGACTATAAACAAAGATTTTAATTAAATTAATATCCAATGTTAGCTGGCCGAGGGATGCCTGAAAAATGGACTAAACCCGCTAACACCCGAGATTGAAAAAATCTTCGTTTAAGGCCCAATGGTATATAACTGGTTTGATATACCACTAGGGAGGAATTCCATTGGGGAGCTATTGGTGTTTTATCTTGTCCTGCGGTCTAATCCTAGTAACATACTTCCAATTTGTATTCGAATATACTGTGCATACTCGGAGGTAGGGTGGGAGTATTTAATTCTTAGAATCATGGCGAGAACTATCGTTGGATTGAGTCGAATTTTGCATCGGCTGTAATTATGGTACAATTCGTCCAGGTGCCGGTTGAGACGATTTGTAGTGAGTTTAAGGCTTATGGATGACGTGAACGTAAGGACGTCGCCAGTGTAGCATGTTTGTTTCCATGGAATGGGAATATATGAGGTGTAGATGTTAAAGAACGTGGAGCCTAAATAGAGCCTTGTGGTATGCCGGCGGTAGCATGGGAAACTTTCTTTCGAACTTTTCTCGTACATGTACTTTGCATATATGTTGCTAACGGAAGTAAGCAGCGAAATGCGATGGAGGTTTGCGGGATGATATGGTGGTTTGTCAGCACAACAACAACTATACCAGGTGGCTTCTTAGGGTATCGAGATTTAACTAGATTTTGAAGGGTATTCGGTGTGGCGAAATCGTGAGCATTACACGTTTGTCGTCGAAATAGGCAGTCTTAGCTGGGTTGAAGACACCAATTCACTCTGTTGGAATAAAATAAGAATCTTGCACTTACGTGATCCTCTGGACAAGTATTTCCACTACTGATTCTACTTTGGGGCTCCCATTTCTTTTGCCAGCCCTCTTTGTTGATGGACTCACCGCGCTGTCTGTAGTTTTTCACTTTTACTCGCCTTTTTGCAGAGTATGTAAATTATTCTTTAGAACAGAAACTAGGACCTCGAAAACAAGAAGTAAGCCAACTCGTTTGTTTTTTATTTGTGGGTTGTTTTTGTATTTTTATTTAATAACTGAACATTCGCTTATTAACAATTAACGGAACATACCTCCCCCTTTACAAAATTAGTATTATTCTTCATAGAGGAATAATACGCTTTGGGTGTAGAAAGGGTATGTGTGTGGTGAGGCGCGAGGTCTGTGTTCAATGTGATTTACAAAAACACTTTGTTTTAATTATCTTAAATTATGTATAAATATGTGCTTGTTAATAAGCTTATTTGTTTATTTGTTGGATATAATATAATCATTTTATTTTTTCTTATTATTTTTGTGTTGTTCTTATTTTTGTATGTGTTGTTGAAGTCCGGACGCCGTGCTTCCTCGGTTGAGGGAAGAGCGGGGACCTTTTATTATTCCTTTTCTTCTTTTGCTGGTCCTGTACGCACAACAATCTTATTACAACTTAAGAATTCTCCACGTATTATGATCCGCGTCCCAGGCGGACCTTCCTTTGGTGAAAGTCCAGTTACAACTGGCTGAGGCGCCATTAACAAGAAAAATCCTTTGTTAAATTCAACGGCTCTTCAAGGGTTTTAGATGATATTAAAACTCATATTATTATCACTATATTTAATATATTTATACCAACTTAGGGTTTCTTAACTCAACTTTCCAGACTCACAATTCAACTTACAATCCCAAACGAACTTTATGAACTGAACTTTTTCTCTATTCTGTTTTTTCTTCTGTGACTTTTCACATTCAATTCGGACGAAAATCCAAGTTGCTATGTTTTCAATCGGACGAAAATCCAAGTTGCTATGTTTTCAATAAATAAAAAGGTGCAGGTTATTAAGTGTGCTGTAACTGGTAATATTGTGAATGTTTATGAATGGTATGTATTAAGTGAGAATGTAATATATGTTAAGTGAAGTTTTTAAGGATGTGTTAGGAGATTCAGTGTTAAATTTAATAAGGGTAGTATTCTGGAATACAACAGTGTATACAGGAATTAACATTATTAATTTTATTATTTTGTATAATATTCGTAACTTATTCATTGATTAAATTTATAATTTACTTATTTAAAAACAAAACATTTTTTTATTATTTTACTATTTTTAATAATTGTCCTTTTGGTTTTATAATGTATTTAATTTTATATATATATATATATATATATATATATATATATATATATATATATATGTAGTTTTACAAAATTGTAATCAATATATAATATTTACAATAAATTTGTTGTGGTTTATATTGACTTTTTGTTTAGATTGGGCAAGTGCGAGTAAATCTCGTTTATTTGATTCTGCAGCTGTGTCATCTGTCTCTGCAGATTGAGCAGAACCGTGACCACGATGTTACGGGCATTGTTGTAGTACGATCTGGCTCTGTGTTTTTTTGCCGAGTCACACTTCTTGCCATTAATTCTCGGAATTTGGGACATCCTCGATAATTAGCAGGGTGTCCCTCATTCCGGCACACAGCGCACTTCAGAAGGGCTTTGTCTTGTACCCTTTCTTTTCCCAGTGGACATTCTTCTGCCTTATGGTCTTTTCCGCATTTTACGCAACGGTGCTGCATTTCACAATATGCCGCCGCGTGACCAAACCTTTGGCAGCGGACTCATTGCAGGATGTCTCTGCCTTTTTTTACTTTGTCCCATGTGACACTTTGATGGTCCAAGACTGTAATTTTTCTTAGACCACCAATTCTGCTGCTGGGCGCTAGTTGAACTAAAAAGAAGGGTAGCTTGCGGCTTTCCCTTCTTACCTTGGTTGTGGTGAACGGTTTTACGGAGATAAACTCAAGATCGTCGTGCCTCAACTTTTGAAGCACTTCGAGCAGAGCCTCCGGTTCCACCTCAGGGCCGACACCCATTAATAGAACCGTTACCCTCTTTGTTTGCTTCGGCGTGAACGAGTAGAATTCCGCGGTGGCCCTTTTTAAGACCTCTTTAATTTTTTCGTGGTCTGCCACCGCATAGGTTTGAATGGCATGCCTGTTACCGGCCAGTCTTTTAATTACAAAATTGTTTCCTATAGCTAGCTTACAAAGACTTACCAATTCCTTACACTCAATATCCATGCTGTTGATTGGTGGCATCTTTATTTTTTGGTTGTTATTGTTGCTTTGCCGCTGCTGTGTTGCTTGCTGTGGTCGATTGTGTTGATTGTTGCTGTTGATGCTGATGTTGCTGTTGCTGTTGCTGTTGCTGTTGGCCTACTTTTGGCTTCGGCTTTTGTTGTTGTTCTGTGTCTTCCTTTTTGGAGTGCCGCTATTTTTTTCTCTCGGCGTCTCTCTTCTAGTCGGGCTCTTGCCATCGCAAGTTTCGACTCCAATTCACTTATTTCCTCTTCTTCATCCTCAGACCCTGAGGATGCAAGAGAAGCGAATGAGTTGTTTGCCCCATACATGTTAAAGTTGAAGGGGGGGTGGGAGCTCATTGACCTCCTCCATTTGCCGATCTCTTTTCTCCATTGTTAATTTCGCGGATTTACTTCGCGTCACAATGGAGTTTTTCGGTGTACCTTTCCGTTTGTGTGTTGTCGCGTTTTTATCTTCCTCCGTGTTCATGCTGGTTCTTTCCAGTTTGTTTTCATTAAAAAAGAAAAACAAGGGCGACCTGCAATACGAACCACGAAGTTCCTCCTTACGGCGACTCGAACTCGGCTATCGTCGGCTAGGAGTCAGTATACTTGCACTCGCGCCAAATGATGCCTTGAAAACTCTATGCTTAACTAGCAATATATTACGTGTTTTAGTTTTCACTTTTACGACTGAGGTGATATATTTAAATTGTCTTACTTTGTTTTTGTACCTCACTGAAGTGATTTTATGAGCACGTTTTTGTCACTTTTAACATTTGTTTTGTTTGTTTGTTGTTGTTGCACTTTGTTTTGATTGTCACGCACGTCACGTCACTGTTTTTCTATTTCGTCCTCGTTTATCAATTATATTAATTATATTAATAGGTTGTCCGTTTTTTAAACACACGTTTTGAAACTGAGTATTCACAGAGTGAAAGGCGATGTTTTCGCTTTATTAAAACACATTGGTTATGTGATAAACAGCAATTTAATTAGTGTATTAAATGTGCACAGAACCGAAATAAATGCATGATAAATGAATAAATAGTCTAATGAGTTGATTGCAATTAATATATCACGAATTTAATAATAAATTCACTGCGGTTGATAAAGATTTACTTAGAGAGCTGAATTGCACCTAGCGTCGACTGCACAGTACCATTGCATAATCATTGAGTTTAGCATCTTCCTGTGAATTGAAATGATGCTGTCCCAATAGTATTTATAGTTGAAAACTGGCTGACTGACAGACTAACATTTCTTC
Organism: Microdon myrmicae; assembly: GCA_963931805.1. NCBI lineage: Eukaryota > Metazoa > Arthropoda > Insecta > Diptera > Syrphidae > Microdon > Microdon myrmicae. The sequence continues at coordinate 38,327,029 of OZ007496.1, forward strand.
TAGTCAAATATACTTAGATTGTGAAAAATCACAAAGCTATCGAATGTCGGGACTTACCACTAAAATCTAAGTCAAGTGTTTCAAAGTGTAGATTATCTATAATATATAACCGCCACCCATTTATAAAGTCGTTTTTTTAACCCTAACGCGCGCACAAAAGAGGATTTTGAAGTACCCTTAAATGCCAGAACACAGTGCGAGCGGACGGATAGGAAGTGGATAGGGAAAGGAGATACCGATGTATCTTGTCTTGAATGCCTGCATATTACAACGACGAGGAAACTCATGATCAGGTAGAGCATTCCATACTCGTGTGGTTCGGCTAGAGACTGACTCTCTATGTTTATTTGTGCAGCTGAAGTTAAATTTCAACGTGAACTGATGCGCGTTCTCAGATTGACGGGTATTTCGGGAAAATATCTGAAGAGGCGGAGCACATTCAGCAAGTTCAGTTGAGCAACAACCGTGATAATATCTATAGAAAAGAGACAGGCACGATACGTTGCGCCTATGTTCTAACGACGGAATTGGACAACTTACGGCGGGGTTCCCAATAAGTTTCACTACTCGTTTTTGCATCCTATCGAGCACGTGCAGTTTCGGATGCGCCTGACCAAAGGTGGGCAGAGAACTTCTTTTTGGGACGAATATACGCCTTGTAAATAGTGGCCAGGTTGGATGGAGTGCAGTATTGATAGTTCCTGGATAGATGCAGGTGCCGTTCATCGACAGTATACTTTGGGTTTAGCCTTTGACGACAAGAGATAGCACTGAGCTTTTAAGGCATTGAACTCCACTCGGTTAGATTGTGGGGAGGAAGTATTGTGCCTGGCACGGACACTCCGTTCACTTCCTCCTCCATCATAATTAATTGTTTCCTCGAGCACTACACGATTCCGCCGAAGCAAAGAAAACGCCAAGCACCACACAAGTAAAAATATAAAACACACTATTTCTTTTGTTTATTTTTTGTTATTTTACGGTAGCACTGCGTGAAAGTTACAATGTGAAGTCAATAAAAACACAATCTTCGAAGACTGCAGGAAATATAATATTCGACATGGCGGTTGCAAACACTGCACTGTAGATAACCGACTTCCGCGCGTTTAAAACTTTATGACATTAAAACTCGACTTAGGGTATTCTCGCGTGTCTGCAGCGCTACAGACAGCCGGAGCGACATGACCATAGTGGTCAGCGGATGGTAAAGGACTCAGCGATAATCATCTCGTGCAGAGATGATTCGCTTATGGGGTGAGTTTGTGGTGTCGTGGTAGATATCCTCTCCACATAAGGATATCGTTTTTACCTACCTCCAGAAAAAAAGAAAAGTCTCTCTTGATGGAATAGGAAACCAGATCTTGTAAGGAAGATCATGGTGGTATGTGTGCGATCGTTCAGATATGAGTTGTTTACATATGCGTGGAGGCAATGGCAAAACAAAGCAGACAGGCGGCAAAGACAAAAGGGAGATATGGCCCAATGCGCCGTTGGTAATGCGGTTCATTATTTACGCGATGCGTCGTCGCTATTATCGACGTTGAGAAAAAAAAGGTGCTAATGGGAGTGGTGCCCGAACGAATCCCTTGTATGCCTTTGTATATGCCGGGTAATTAGCTGCAGCAGGGAAACAAATTGAAGATTGTTTGTTAGTGGAAAAACAAACGTTGAGTTGGATCTTATGCAGGTTTACATGCGTAGAAATATGGTTTATGGCATCTGTACAAACAAGCTGTCCGACATAGGATTTTAACACAGACAAAGGGTGCCGACTGGCTTGGGATTCATGATGCCATACGCACTTTAAAGAATTATTTCTAGGAATTTTATCTAACGCGTTGTATGCATTAAATGTCCTTGTAAAAGGAAATGTTTCAGGTACGCTAGGTGGAGGTTGCGACGGTACCGAATAGGTTTTGGGATTCATGAAAAAGTAGAAAAGAAATCTTACACGAAATTATATGCGAAGATATGCATGAAGGTAAGTTTTCTTTTACAGGGACTTTTTAGATTATACCTTAGATAATCCTAGATGCGTAAAGCATTTAAGATGCTAATGCGATTGCTTTGCGAAACCTTATGCAGACTGGGTTGTAGGGATAGGGGTTCTTTAGGTAAGTAGTCAGTGGGTTTTGGCAGAACCGCCACAAGATAATCCCCATTGATATATCTTGTTGAGGTCGGAATTCATGGTGAGACCAAGTTTTGCATGTTTTTCACGAATTTTCAGAACTTTCTGTCACAGTTTCTGGTCTTGCAAGACGTTGGCGCGTTGAATATGCGCATTGCAGTCATTTCTCTCTCTTAAATCGTTTCCGGTTTTCCTCAATATTGTTTGATTTATACAACCGGAAGCTTAACTCTATAGCCTTAATCGGGTCTCTGAACCCCTAATCGATACACATATTTCTCTTGGGTTTGATACTCTTTACCCTGTGTGGAGTAAAGGTTCGCATTCCAAGTAGAATCGTGTCTGTCAATGTGTCCGCTATAATGTCAATATCGTTATTGAGGAAAAATAATGACCAATTTAACTTCACAAAAAAGTCGTTAGACCTTCTCAGTTGGGTTTCTCGTAGAATCATACTTCTCATTTAGGAGTTTTCTTGTTAACGTTGCTGTTGGTTAGAGGAAATCTAGCTGACACGACACAGTGGTCTGAAGTGCTTAGGGCGAAGAAACTGGAATTGTTTGTTTGTTCGGGTGGGAGGTGAGAAACAGGTCCAATGTGTTGGCGAATGATCATATATGTCCGATACCCGTGTTGGCTCATTGACGAGTTGAGTTAAACTATTTTAATCAGCAAAAAACTGGACATTTTGATCTTCAGGTTCTGTGTCCGGAGTGGCAAAGCCGCTGAGAGTTATGCACATTGAAATCACCCACAATAACGACTTCAGTGTGGGGATATAGGGTCAAGATCCTATCGATAGAATCAGGCAGAGCATCAAATTCGTTAAAGGATGCGTTTCTATTCAAGTTTGGGCTTCTGTAAACAAAACAGTAATATATGATATGCTTACGAACGTGAAGTTCTAGCCACGGGAAATTAAATTGTGGACTGAAACATAGCCCATATTGTGGCGGAAGCTGATTAGCAATATCACTTCGTATGTATGTGGCTAGACCACGATGTGGAAAGAACAGAGGCACTAAGTTGTATCCAAGTAGTTTGAAATCGGAAATATCGGTATTAGATATTACGTGCGTTTTGCTAAGTGCAAAGATTGCTGGTTTTTGGTTAGAAACGTGGGCTGGCACAGACGATAAATTTCATCTCAGGTCGCCAATGTTACAAAGATTGACGCGAAATTTCCATTCCCTTGAAATGGCCCTACACAGAAAACCAATACCGCCTCAGAAAAATTCGGACGCCGTCATCGTTCTCTATTCGTCCTTGGTTGCAGATTTGTAGCCCGAGTATTTTACTGGGTAATAAAAAGTAATCTTACAGACATTTAAATTCCACATAGAGTGAAATTACTCCGATTGGAATGTAAGACCATTCTTGTTCAAATATTTGAATTTCTGTTCTCATGTACATTCTTAATAGCTTACGTTGACTTGCACCTTGCTTAATTCTGATCACAGTACCAACATCAAAGCGTTGGCACACTGAAGCCGAGTAACAGATCCTTGCCTCATTTATTACGAAGATAGTTCCTTGAAGATTGGTGAAATCAATTTTTTTTATTCAAAATATTGACCATCGGCTTCTACACATTTCATCCATCTTTCAGGTAATTTATGAATAGCATGCCAGAAAAACTGCTTGTCTTTCGCGGCAAACCATTCGTCGAACCATTTTCCAACTTTCTCGAAATCGCAGAAGTGTTGCTCTGCAAGGGCGTGCGCCATTAATGCGAAGAGGTGATAGTCAAATGGCGCCAAGTCTGGGGAGTACGGCGGGTGCAGACGGATGTCTCATCCAAGCGATTTTAAGGTGTCTTTCACTAGTTTTCCTGTGTGAGACGGCGCGTTGTTGTGTAACAAAATCACTTTATCAGGTATTCTGGCCCGTTCCGGTCGTCTTTAGATTAATGCGGGGTTTAAGATTTCATAATACACAATACCGCTCTGGTCCCACCAGACACAGAGCAAAGTCTTCTTGCTTATTTTTCGTCACCCGTCACAATTCGATGCAAAAATGAGATCTTTTCGTGGCGTTGAAGCTTTATTTCACAAGTAACTTTGCGTTTTTCCATTTGACGTCCATTCAAATCGTGTAAGACCCATTTACCGAGTTTATTGACCTTCCTTATTGCTCGTAAACGTCTGCTGATTGTTTCTAGTGACACATGTAATGCTTCTGCTAATTGAGTATGAATTGGGTCATCATCCAATCATCATCATCATCATCGGCACTACAACCGGTATCCGGTCTTGGCCTTATTTAACAAATCTCTTCACCGGTCCCGATTTCGAGCCGCTGTCATCCAGTTTCGCACACCCAGGCTCTGGGCGTCCTTGTCTACGCCGTCCCTTCATCGCAGACAAGGTCTGCCACGCTGTCTCCTTCCATACATCCGGGCACAAAGGTCTTTCCGGGTAGGCTTGTGGTGTTATATTTTGGTCACTGCGCCGGCAAGGGCGCTGGATTCACTCAACTTCCACTTAAGATTGAGTCACTACGATTGACTGTAGCCCTTGCGACTGAAGTTGGCTTAGCTCGTCGTCACTGTGGAATGTCAATGGATCAGTACGCATCAAGCAGAACGGGAACAATTAAAACACTTAATGATTGCTGGTGATCACTGCTTTATTGTTTAGGATTTCCTTTGTTATTAGTTTGACAATTTAGATTTATTGATTTAGTGTTCACTTAAACGTCAGCATAATTTGCGCTTCATTAAATCTGTTTTCTCGTACGCGAGACAAATTAAAAACTCGCACGATGAAAAACGTGTGTACGCCAACGAAGTTTAACTCTGACTGAAGTCCATTCGCCACCATCAGAATGACATGGCAGCGAATAGCCTCAAAAGGGGAGCAGCGAAACGAGCAACCAGAGGCAGTGAATCGTGATTGGGTCAGATGACATGGGGTGGATTTTCCATGTATGGGTATCCGCTACTGAAAGCCAGCAACGAACGAACATAAGAGGATGCGGGCGTTGTTATTGTAACCCATCGTAATGATCATTATCTGAAGGAATAGGTCTCTGCGATCTTATGTCAACAGAAACGCTATTTCCACGATCGAACGATGGGATATGCATTGTTTGCGTTCGCCAACATTGCATGGGATGGCGGCTGTGTACACAATTGATTTGTGTAACGCTTGCCGTTGGCAGACCCTTCCGGTGTGAAAAACACACCGAAGATCTCCTCGCCCAAGGAGGGGTCATAAATCAACATTTAGTTGATGGACATGTCATTTTCTAGGTCCGCGTACGGTTGGCGGCCGTTAATAGAAAATTTCGATGTACCATAAACAATCCGGAAGATATGGATGCAACGTTTGGTTCTGCAAACGAATATAGGATGCGACCGTTGCTAGTTGTTAAAAGTAAACACTTGATGGCCACATCCAATTCGTTGCTTGTTTGCGATCCATGATCGGTGGAAACGGATAATGGGAAATTAGGTGCTGCTGAACATGCGGGAAATGTTTGCTCTGCGTCGGCCGAAACCTGGTCGACGGTGGCAAACTGGTGAGACTGGGTAGCCGCACGATTAGGGGTGACATGGGCAAACAAAACAAGCACATTAGGATACTCTGTGTTGATTTAGTTTTCATGGCATGACGTGGGTAAACATAAGATTATAGGGACGTGATGCACTGGGTGCAATGCATGCCTGAGGGCGAACGTTTTTGATGCCACGGCCAGGTGGTAATCCTTGCCCTGGGCTTAATGTTTTCAGGTGAAAGATACTCTTATGCAGATGAGATGATTAAAAGTATTTGCAGTGGAATATGAGGCAAGAGCGATGCGCGGTTCTTCGGGCCCTGAAAAACCCCACAGACTCCTCTTCGCTAATTCGAGCTAGGTGTCCTGTCCCGCCCACCGGAGTCTACCGAGCTTGATTTTTCTTACAACATTAGCTTCAAGGTACATTGCGTACAACTCATTGCGTTTCCGGAATCGTCCTCCCTCACATATGGGGCCAACAATTCTCCTTAAGACCTTCCTCTAGAACGCGGCTAAGAGTTCAGAGTGCCTTTTAATGTGCACAGAGGTATCGGATCCATACATGAGTACTGGAAAGACCATGGTCTTGTACAGTAGTAGCTTGAATTTTCTGGATAAATTTCAGGATTTAAAAAGCATTGATAGACCATAGTAGGCTTTGTTGGATATGATCAGCCGTTCGCGTATTTCTTCTTCCATATTGTTGTCGGCTGATACTATTGACTTGAGGAAGTTAAAGGATTGCACGACTGCAAATTCGTGATCCACTACCCGGGTAGTTTGACCAACGTTAGGTCTTCTCTTCGCAGAAGTTGCCGCCATGTACTTAGTTTTCCCTTCATTAATGGGCAGTCCCAGTTTTCGTGCCGCCTTCTCAATCTGGGTGAAGGAGTCCTGTACAGCCGAATCAGATCTACCGATGATGTCGATGTCATTTGCGTAGGCAAGTATCTGCCTGAACTTGTTGACACTGGTCCCTCTAGTTGTGACGCCAGAGTCACGGATTGCTTTCTCCAGCGCCGGGTTGAAGAGGAGGCAGGCCAGACTGTTCCCTTGTCGGAGTCCATTAAATATGTTTATTGGTTTGTCGTCGTATCAATTTGTTTGGAATGCCGAACTCGTTCATGGCCTTGTATAGTTCTACCCCGACTATCCTGTCGTAGGCGGACTTAAAATCTATAAATAGATGATATAATGGAATCTTAAATTCTGACTTATCACTGATTTGCCTGGGATGGAGCCACACTGATATTGGCCGATGATGAATTTAGCGTACGGGGCTATCTATCGGTCTTGTAGGATAGACGAGAGTATCTTATAGGCGGTACTCAGCAATGTTATTCCCCTATAGTTGTTGTACAGTATGATGTCTCCCTTCTTATGTATGGGGCAAATTATTCCACGACGCCAATCTGTTGAAGTGCACTTGCCATCGCTCCAGAGTGCCTTCAGGATTGGTGATCAGATTACCCTATTTACCCTTGGAGTATGTGCACCGTTGTATGTACTGTGCCATCATCATTATCATCGGCACCACAACCGGGATCCGGTCTTGGCTTTATTTAGCAAGTCCTGAGGCTAGTTAAATTTTCCACAATAATTTCTTTTTCCGCGCAAGGTTATTAGCCTTGCGCCAGGGATGTACTGTGCCACACTGCATATTATTTGGTAGTACTTCCGTGCCTGGTGCCGACCTCGCTCTCTACTTTCCTCTATTTCACAGACTAGATTTTTTTCCAGGCACTTTTCTTTTGTCTGTGAAGTCTTTTATCGGATCTTCTGAGCTCTTTGTATTTCTCCTCGCGTACGTGCGTCCTATGAGACTGCTGCATTGCCTGGTATGCAACATTCTTACTTTCAGTCGCTAGTTTGCACTCATCATCAAACCAGTCGCTCCGATCTCTACGACTGCTGCCTAAGATGGAGTTGGCAGTACTAATAACAGTATTCTTAAGGCGTGTCCATTTCTCTTCTACGCCGGGCATTCTGGCCCCAGGACTTACTCTCTCCATCGAGGTTTTCGAGGGCGAGTCCTACCGCATGACCAAAGATGTTACTGGTATTCTCATTGCGTAAGGTAGCCGTGTTGATTCGAACCTGATCCGCGGAGGCAATACGTCTCCCTAGGACAATCCGCGTTCGGAAAACGGTACCAACAAGATAGTGATCCGAGTCGACGTTGGTACCTCGGTACGTTCGTACCGTCATCAGACACGAGGAGTGACGGTGATCTATCAACACGTGGTCAATTTGGTTGCGAGTGGCTCCATCAGCTGATACTCAACTGGCTTTGTGGATATCTTTACGCTGAAACCTGGTACTCGCAAGGACCAAGTTCTTTGCTGCTGCCAGTTCTATGACTCGTAGTCTATTGACATTAGTGTTCTCATGCAAACTGTAGGAACCTGCGTAGTGCCTGAAAACCGACCCCCGACCTATTCTCGCATTCAAATCACCAAGAACGATGTTCACATCGTACCTTGGACAGGCATTGAGGGCCTGTTCGACGTTCTCGTAGTATTCTTCTTTTTCGTCGTCAGGGGACTGCTCTGTAGGTCCGTGAACGTTTATGAGGCTTATGTTCTTAAACTTGCCTCGCACGCGAAGAGTGCATGGCCTTTCGTTTATTGCATCAAAGCCGATGATGGCAGGCTTCAGTTTTTGACTGAGTAGAAACCCTACCCCGAGCACATGGTGTTTTGAATGACAGCTGTAATAATGTCATACTCGTTTCTGTGAATAACACTGTGGGTATGTTTTAGTTGGTGCGCCGCCGTACGGCACGAATTTACCAAACTTCCACTGTCCACTCCTGCAATTGTTCAGCCGAAACACAAAGTTACGAGATACCGAGTGGACACAGAACCGAAACAAATAAACTCCAGAAATAGTTGGCAAATCTTTTATTGTTCAAAACTCCTATTATTTAATTACATATTAATCCGAACATTAATTACAGGATATTGTTTTTAACTGGTTTTGTTAACACTCTGATAGAAAGATGAATTACAGGATATTGTTCTTAACTGGTTTGTTAACACTCTGATAGAAACATTAATTACAGGATATTCTTCTTAACCGGTTTTGTTAACACTCTGATAGAAACATTTATTACAGGATATTGTTCTTAACTAGTTTTGTTAACACTCTGATAGAAACTTTAATTACAGAACGACCGGTTGTTGAAAACACTCGACCAAAACCTCTAGTTGGCTGCGCGATTCGAATCTGCCTCGACAGCGTATGGGTACGCGACGGGGGTTGCAATCTGACTCCTCGGTTGGGCGACGTTGACCCAGCCTCAGCGCTTGAGATCAGTTTTCACTCATGTCATCGGCGGGGAAAGCAATTTTTCCCTCGCCCCAACGACCAATGAAAAACCGTTTGCACCCCATTGGCAAGTTCTCTTGGACGTCGCCCAGAAACGTTGAATGTCTTTTTCTTGGGAAGAAAGACAAACGAAACATTCGTTGGGCGAAGTAAAGGAAAAATAAACATGCAGCGGGTCAAATATGATGATCAGTGTACGGCTGAGTGTAATGCCATAGTACGATAGAGGATAGATTTTTGATTGACGTTAAGTCAACAGAACTTTGCCGCGACAGCAAAGGATACAAGATTTGGGTGAATCTTTATTTTAGGCATTGGATAATGCAAGGGAATGCTGCCAAGGAGGCCAAAAATAATTTCTTCTGTTTACGTAGAGTATATAGAAGCATTTCATTTAGAATAGCCAGCGTGAGAATTGTTTAGACAACGAATCATTAGACATGACCGATGCTGTGATCGTTCCTCGATAAGACAACGGATCATGTAGTCGATCATGCAGCTATACAATTCAATGTTTGTACATGAAGGCTAAGCCAAGGGATTGTAGGCAATAGATTTCTCTGTGTCATAGCTCGATGGATCGATTGTGTGTTTACTTTAAATAACACTCGATGGCTTGTGGGTAGGCAGCGATGGTTATGCTGTGTATTGTCGATAGGACGATCAGCCGATGGGTCTGCCGATAAGGTAAGGGTAAGCATGACATGCCGATTATGGGGAAAATGCTCCTCAGCCATGCGTATTGACATGTTCGGATGTTAATGTCGGTTACGCGATGGGAAAACCGAATTTGTTTTTAGGAGATTATAGTTTGTATGCAAGCATGCCCCGGGGTGAAAAATTTGATGCCACGGTAAGATGGTATTCTTGCCGTGGGCTTATGTTTTCAGGTGAAAGGTGATGCAGAGTAGCTTACGGTGCTCATTTGCAGGTGGTTCTTTGGAAGTGGGTTAAAGAACCCCCACAACACCACTCTCCGTCCATCTTATTTCTTGTAATGCTGTTATGTGAGCCTTATATTCGGACAGGGCATCGGCTAGCTGCTGTGCAGCTCGAGCTCTGTATAGTGATCGGACGTTCCATGAGAAAATTGTTAAATCGTTTAGCCATTTTCGTTTCCGTGGTCGTCGTCGTGTATCCGCTCCATATTCGAGGCTTGTTAAATTTTCCATAATAATAAAAGTGTTAGTTATTGCTAATCATTAAAGAGATGTTTGTATAGCACTTTGTTGTTCCCGAATTGGACACATTGTGTCTGCACAACATTTGGTTCCAACAAGAAAACGCCGCACACAGTTCATACTGTGATGTAAAGTTAGCGATAAATGTGATCCAGCCGAATATTGTGAAAAATGTGGTTAATTCCTTCCTTAGAGATACTTGAAGGAAAGGCTAACCACCACGTCGATGCTTAAAGATTTTCCATAAATTATAATGTAATGTATCCTTCCTTGTAGATTTTTCCTACTCTAATATCCTGTGACCTAGTCACGAAAGACTTGGGAATTTTGGATTGTATCATTCAATGATTTACGATCGTCATGGTGAAGAATGGATTGACCAATGTCGCTCTGAGGGCTGATTCCTTTCAAATACTACCCATAGACTAAGCAATTTTCAGGGCAGGTGAATTGTAGCTGTTTCCCAGCAAGAATCTTGAGAACGTAGAAGCTTGTGTTCTTACAGAATGTGGAAAGGGACTTTCAGGAATGATGTAGTTAAATTCGACGCACAGCTTTGATATGAACTTAAACACTCAGTCAAAATCTTGATTTAGGGCGCAAGCGTTCCAACACGATGTCTGCTAAGTGGCCAAGACATGTTTATGATGACTAGGTCACCTCATTGTTGTATCAATACTTTAAGATTAAACAATGTGGTTTTGACATAACACTAACCCTTGTGAAACAGAAGCCCGCTAAGATGTAGAGTTGTTTCCAATGAACCCCATTTAGCCCATTCTCAAGTCGACAGTATCAACTTTAAGAACAAGTGGATTGTAATAGCAGTGAAAATGTGATCTTTTGGTGTCTCATCACTAAAATGACACACATTAGGATTCCACTTCAAAATTTTTGTTACCGCATTAGAGTTTGTCAATATTTCACAACAAGTTAGTGAGTTCCATAATAAGCCTCTAAATTATTGTTATATTACATCTCAATAGATCTTCCAAACCTATGAAAAATATTTCACTCCTTCCCGCGATCGATTGAGTGCTTTGTACTCCTCGCCCTTTCGACTTAAGCCCCTCGTGTCGTACAAGGCGAGGAGGCATTTTACTTTGTATGACGTTGAGCAAATTAATTCAATTCGATCACCTCCCACCTTTTCCGAAGATCAGTGAATCACCGCTCCGCACACGATCACTTCGAAGAGTGACTTACGGCTTCCGATAAGACGATCACTTGCACCCTACACCCGCACTAAAATACATTGCGTGACGTTTGTTGCGACGTATCCACCGTATAGCTACTTCAGACTCCTGGCTTATGTAGGATTCACCTTTGTTATCGCGGGTATAAATAAGATGTTACTTTGACTTAGTTGGACACTTGAGAAGTTTAGCGATAGGACTTTAAAGTTTATTAGGTAGACAAGGGTGTCAGAGGCACTGATTGTGGGGATGGCTGAAGCTCACCGGTGCAGACGCATGGCGGAGACGCACATCGACTACTTTAAGGCGCTAAATGTAGTTTAAGGAATGCAGATCAACTTGACAGACAACGCATTTCCTCCGCTAATTGCATCCACATTAAAATTTTACTTCGATCTAATGAACTTTTTTGTATGAGCAACAGCTTTAACGCAAAACATGTGCTAGACTGTAGATCAAAGCTGCACCAAGCCCGAGAGATGACGGTTATCATCAGATCGATATTCCGTTTTGAATTCAAATTCAAAGTAGATCACAATGATTCAGTGTGCTGATATATCTACGACCGTTTGGAGCGCATAAGCCAAATGAGGTGAAACATTGGAACTTACTTATGTTACCAATACCCGTGATATCACTGTGTCAACAGCTTCCCTCTCCAATCAGCGGCACCCCATTACCACCTACCACCCTACTTCGCATTCTAGATAGACCCGGGAGATATCTGTGCTTTTGGCTCCGCGACCGGTGACGCGGCCGATCCAGCGATCGAACGCCCAGCTGGCGACTGTAACAAAACCGAGCCGATCAATGGACCATCTTCCAGTCGGAGGCAAAGTGTTCGGCAAGTAGCTTCGTTTAGGCTACCTTAGCTCAAGTTGGTCTATAACCTGGTATCGCGCTCGTGCTCGTTCGGTAGATAGTTTTTGGAATTTGAATTTCCAATTTGCAATTTATTGGATACAGTAGCTGGTTTCTTCAATCGGATACCGTGAAAATTCTCGTTGCTCCATCTTCGGTAATTGATTTGTGTGGTATCCGTACGTCGAGTATGGGAAGTGAAGACTAAGTGGATACGCCAACAGCAATTAGTATCAAAGAATTTGTGGATCGCGGGACGTCTGCTGTTGGTTCGTTACAGACCCTAAAAACTGTTCGTGGTGATCGAATAAGTTTGACGATTTTTGTTTTTTTTTTGTGTTGTGATTAACTGAGACGATGCTCGATCAAGAGGTCGTAATGGGACAATTTTTGTAAAGGTGGCACCGAGCTAAGTAATTTATGATGGTCGCTGAGATTTGGAGACAATCTGCAAGGTCTTCTGATTTATGAAGGAAACAGTTGTGCCGACATATGGGTTGGGTGTTGTTGAATTGCGTTTGGTAATTAGATCTGATGGCGGGTGACTAATTAGTGACTCTGTGGCAGAGTTGCAAGGTAATTTGTCGTGTTTCGTTGTAATAGGGAAGTTATTACTTGACAGTTTTTTGTGTTTAGCTTTGTAAACTGGGTCGAGGATGGCAAAACTGTGTATCGTTATCAGTGTCTAATGAGTGGTAAATATTGATCAGGTTTTAGGGTTTAACAATCAATAAGGAACGGCAGTTGAATGTTGGAAATTTACAGTGGTTATTTTTGGGTGGTTAGTAATTGAAAATCAGTCGCTAGTAACCAGTGATTTAATGAATGATCGCTTTGCCGAACATTGGTATGAGGATTGAGTGATGTGCTTCTAGTCATTAGTTTTGGTGTGTAATCAGTCAACGTTCTTTTTAAGAGCATTTTGTTGACCGGTGGAAGCATGATCGCTTTGTTTCAATTGATATTGAGATATTTGGGCATTTATATTGGTGAAAGCTGCGACTAGTTCGGTATCCCGAATGTACTTTTTGATATAATAAAGATATTAACAATTCCTTTAAAATGTGTTCATTTAAAAAAACGGAATTAATTGATTCCCAACAAAAAAGAAAACAAATTTATTACTGCCCTCGAAAGGATAAAATCCTCTTAATTCTTGGTACCCCAACTTGTTTCCATTTTACTGGAAGTTTGCTAGTTGAGTGTTTTCATGGCATCGAGTTGTTAACTGATTTTATTTTGGCTTCCATTAATTTTGTGGGAACGTAATGCCCTTAATAGTTTAATACGAGTGTCTTAAGACTAGCATCCGTATTTTAAATATTAAAACCAATTTAATGGCTGACTAATTGGGAATTAGATTGACGGTCGACACTATAACCAATCAGTTATTTAAAATTTATTAAGGGATTGCAGAGATGTGATGCAAGTTGAAACAGCACTAGAAATGTGTTTGGGTATTTTCGTCATAGGTTTGGTTTTGTGCACGTATTCAGAGGTGGTATATCAGTGCCATACAGGCAGCACTAATATTCAAGGAGGGGCCAACGATGCAGGGATGCGCTGCGGGATCAATTATTCACGTGATGCTGTTACCGAATTTTGCATCTTCAGAATAAAGAGACACAGAGCAATGCTTGATGAATCGTTTGTGATTAGTACCAAACGTAGAGGGCCTATGTAGGTACCTTGAGGGACACCGGAGACAGCCAGAAAGGGATTAGATATCGCGGAACTGAAACGTACGCTTGTTGTACAAATTGTTCTTCTACTTACTTTAAACCCTACACACACTTGTCACACCTTTAAAATAAAAAACTCTCTGTTTGTTTTATCATCATCATCATCGGCACTACAACCGGGATCCGGTCTTGGCCTTATTTAACAAATCTCTCCACCAGTCCCGATTTCGAGCTGATGTCATCCATTTTGGCACTCCCAGGCCCTGGGCGTCCTGGACTACGCCATCCCTCCATCGCAGACAAGGTCTGCCGCGCTGTCCCCTTCCTTACATTCTGCCACAAAGGCCTTTCCGGGTAGGCTCCTCTTCGCTCATTCGAGCTAGGTGTCTCGCCCACCGGAGTCTACCGAGCTTGATTTTTCTTACAACATTATCTTCAAGGTAGATTGCCTACAACTCATGGTTGTAGCGTCTCCGGAATCGTCCTCCCTCACATACGGGGCCAACAATTCCCCTTAAGACCTTTCTCTCGAACGCGACCAAGAGTTCAGAGTGGCTTTTATTAAGCACCCAGGTCTCGGATCCATACATGAGTACTGGTCAGACCATGGTCTTGTACAGTAGTAGCTTGGGTATTCTGGATAAATTTCGGGATTTAAAGAGCCTTGATAGACCATAGTAGGCTTTGTTGGATTTAATCAGCCGTTCGCGTATTTCTTCTTCCATATTGTTATCGGCTGTTACTATTGACCCAAGGTAGTTAAAGGATTGCACTACTTCAAATTCGTGCTCCACTACCCTGAGAGTTTGACCAGCGTTAGGTCTTCTCTTCGCAGAACTTGCCACCATGTACTTAGTTTTTCCCTCATTAATGTGCAGTCCCAGTTTTTGTGCCGCCTGATCAATCTGGGTGAAGGATTCCTGTATCGCCGATTCGGTTCTACCGATGATGTCGATGTCATCTGCGTAGGCAAGTATCTGGCTGGACTTGGTGACAATAGTCCCTCTTGTTGTAACGCCACAGTCACAGATTGCTTTCTCCAACGCCAGGTTGAAGAGGAGACAGGCCAGACCGCCCACTTGTCGGAGTCCATTGTAGATGTTTATTGATTTGGACAGCAATCCCGCTATTTTTACTTGACTAGTTACGTTGGTCATGGTCAACCTACAAAGTCGTATCAATTTGTTTGGAATGCCGAATTCTCTCATGGCATTATATAGTTCTACCCTGGATATGCTGTTGTGGGCGGCCTTAAAGTCTATGAATAGATCATATAATGGAATCTTAAATTCCTGACATTTTTCAGTCGCCTGCCTAAGGGTGAATATCTGATCAATTGCTGATTTGCCTGGGATGAAGCCACACTGATATTGACCAATGATGGCTTTAGCGTATGAGGCTATCCGATCTTGTAGGATAGTGGAGAGTATCTTATAGGCGGTACTCAGCAATGTTATACCCCTATAGTTGCTGCACAGTGTGATATCTTCTTCCTTATGTATGGGGCAAATTATACCGCGACGTCAATCTTCTGGCATCTCCTCTTGCTCCCATACGTGCACCACGATCTCATGAATTGCGTGATGTAACGCTGTCCCTACTGGTTTGATCAGCTCAGCTCGTACGCCATCAGCTCCAGGGGCTTTATTTGATTTGAGATGTCTAATGGCGTTTAATGTTTCCTCAATGCTTCGTGGCGGCAGCATTTGGTCTTGATCTTGCATTGGTGGAGCCTCCAATTCTTCTGTGAACTGACCATCTAGCAATTCATTGAAGTGCACTTCCCATCGCTCCAGAATGGCTTCAGGATCGGTGATCAGATTACCCTCTTTATCCTTGCAGTAAGTGCAGCGTGGTATGTACCGCGTCATACTGCGGATTATTTGGTAGAACTTCCGCGCCTGGTGCGGACCTCGCTCTCTACTTTTCTCTATTTCACAGACAAGATTTTTTTCCCACGCACTTTTTTTTTTGTGCGTGGTCTTATTTCAGATCTCCTGAGCTCTTTGTATTTCTCCTCGCGCACCCGCGTCCTATGAGACTGCAGCATTGCCCGGTATGCAGCATTCTTACGATCAGTCGCTAGTTTGCACTCATTATCAAACCAGTCGTTCCGATCTCCGTTGGTAGTACTAATGACAGTATTCTTTAGGCGTGTCCATTTCTCTTCTATGCCCGGCATTCTGGCCCCAGGACTTACTCTCCGTCCGTCGAGCTCTGCGAGGGCGAGTCTTAACGCATGACCAAAGGTGTTACTGGTATTCTCATTGCGTAAGGCAGCCGTGTTGATTCGAACCTGATCCGCGGATGCAATACGTCTTCGTAAGGCAATCCGCGCTCGGAAAACTGTACCAACAAGATAGTGATCCGAGCCGACGGTGGCACCTCGGTACGTTCGTACCGTCATCAGGCTCGAGGAGTGGCGGCGATCCATCAACAGGTGGTCAATTTGGTTGCGAGTGGCTGCATCAGGTGATACCTAGGTGGCTTTGTGGATATCTTTACGCGGAAACCTGGTACTCGCAACGACCAAGTTTTTCGATGCTGCCAATTCGATGACCCGTACTCCATTGTCATTGGTGTTCTCATGCAAACTATGAGAACCTGTGTAGTGCCTGAAAACCGCCTCCCGACCTATTTTTGCATTCAAATCACCTAGAACGATTTTCACATCGTATCTTGGGCAGGCATTGAGAGCCCGTTCGACGTTCTCATAGTATTTTTTTTTTTGTCGTCAGGGGACTCCTCTGTAGATCCGTGAACGTTTATGAAGCTTATGTTTTTAAACTTACCTCGCACGCGAAGAGTGCATAGCCTTTCATTTATTGCATTAAAGCCGATGATGGCAGGCTTCAGTTTTTGGCTGACTAGAAAACCTAGAAAACTAGAAAAAAAACTAGAAAAGCTGAGCACATGGTGTTTTGCGTGACAGCTGTAATAAATGTCATACTCGTTTCTTTGAATTACACCACTCTCCGTCCATCTTATTTCTTGTAATGCTGTTATATCAGCCTTATATTCGAGCAGGGTATCGGCGAGCTCTGTATAGTGAGCGTACGTTCAATGTAAAAATTCTTAAATCATTTAGGCATTTTCGTTTCCGTGGTCGTCGTCGTGTATCCGGTCCATATCCGAGGCTTGTTAAATTTGCCATAATAATTCATTTTTACGGGCCTGGTTATTAACCTTGCGCCAACCTTTCTCAGGATGTCGCTGCGTGCATTGATTCACTACTTGGCGGGTGCCAACGTAGCTATCCAGGGGTGTCACGTGGATACTGCATGTCAACTTGGATTGAACAGGGACAAGGATCGTCCTGGCCTTCGCCGGGTTGAAAGCAATCAGAGACTTTGTTTCATATATATTCCTCCGTCAACACACATAGAAGTCACTTCACTTAATTCTTAGTTTCACATATATTCCTCGGTCAACACACATAGAGGTCACTTAAATTAGCTCCTAATTTCACATATATTCCTCGGTCGACACAGTTAATTGACGAAAATCTATTAAGTTTAACTCGACTTTTTCTTTGTAAAACTCTTCAGAATGTTTTGAACAATTATCTAGTACTTTTTTTCCCGGACTCACACCGAGCACCACTTGAAGGCCGACTCCGTCAAAATTCTAGAACCAACAACCCGACCGTTCCGCTCAACTCTTGAAAAACAACACCGTTATTTCACCGTCTCGGTCGAGATTCAAAATCCAACCATCTCTAGTGGTTTTCTCATTTCTTTTTCTTTGGATCGAAATCTTTGTTTCCTCCGGCAGATAAAAGGATATCTCCTTTTTCCCACCTGATCCACTTTGCGGTATATCAAACACAAAAAAAAAATCAATAGTGCATCGTGTTAATGCACATTTCTGATTCCCCTTTTTGTTGTGTTCTTATGGTTTATGCGAACGTGCAGTTCATTTTATGGTGTCTGTTGTTTTCTTTATCCGAATGGGCTAGGATCTCTTCCGTGGGGAATCGATAAGAAATACAAAGAGGATAATCAATAGGGAATCGTGCTAATGCACCTTTGTGATTCTCTATGTTGTTATTGTTTAGGCGAACGTGCAGTTCATTTTATGGTGCCTTATTATTTCTTCTAGGCGAATGGGCAAGGATGTTTTTTGTGGGAAATGGTTTGGGTAAACAAACCTTTGAAGGATCATAAAATTGCAGATTGGTCCGTCGCCGTGCTTCCTCGGTTGAGGGAAGAGCGGGGACCTTTTATTGTTCCTTTTCTTCTTGAAAAATGCTGGTCCTGTTCTACATTTCGTCTTCTGGTTGAAACTTATCACGGGAATATTATGCAGATGGCTATGTCGAACTGTCACTAAAGATATATTACTTAACTCTCGCTTGGTGCCTTTCCTTCTTCTTAGATTTTTATTTGCAGCCGGCTATTTAAAAATGTCCATATCAGTTTTATTTTATGTCGGGCTTTTATTTGATCTCGTTGCAAAATATCTTTATAAACACAAATCTCTGGTTATTGTATCTTGGAGTGAATATTCTATTAAAAATTATTATTAAATCTATTTTCTCTAGAGTAGAAGTAAACGACTCGAAGTATTCAAGGCAAATAGAAGTTATCAACTGAATTTCTTTTCTCTATGACTTTTCACATTCATTTGGACGAAAATCCAAGTTGCTATGTTTTCAATAAATCAAAAGGTGCAGGTTATTAAGTGTGCTGTAACTGGTAATATTGTGAATGTTTATGAATGGTATGTATTAAGTGAGAATGTAATATATGTTAAGTGAAGTTTTTAAGGATGTGTTAGGAGATTCAGTGTTAAATTTAATAAGGGTAGTATTCTGGAATACAACATCCCACCCTTCTTCGAGAAAGAAAATTATCCTTGAAGAGAATAATTTTCTATTAACTATATATTAAATTAAGATTAATTAAAAACTTGGATTTTCGTTCAATTACATTACAAAGGTTTTCAAAATTAATCTTTCATCAAAGGTTACAATAATCAAAAAGTTCTTAATACTAGAAAATTAATCTATTTACATTATATATTAACTAAATTTTTCCAATACTCAAAAAGTTCTTAACACTAGAAAAATAGTCCAAAATAGTCTATTTACATTATATATTAACTAAATTTAAATATTTCTCCTTGGAACCTTTTCTTTTCTTATCTAAAAATCATTATTACTTATTATATTAAATATATAATATTAATATTATTGTTTCAAAATTCTCATTTCCGTATATATATTAATTCCAAAATTTCTAATATATATATATTACCAATAAAATTTTCTTTCTTTCCTTTTCCGTTCGAATATATATTAATTCTAAAATTTCCAATATATATTACCTCTAAAATTTTCTTTCTTTCGTCCCCCTCATTAACTTTTTTTTTTTTTTTTTTTTTTTTTTTTCATTTCCGTCATTTCCTACAATTGTTAGATTATTTCATATATATTGAATAATAAAACAAAGGCCATTTGTTATGCGTTTATCTTTTCCTTAAATTTATGGAAAATTTTCCAACCGTGTTTAATTTTAAGATAATTGTTAAAAATTTGGTTATGTTGTGTGTATGGGTTATTTATTTATTCCGAAAATAGTTTTATATTATTATTGTGTAAAACTTTGAATTTATTTCCTATTTTGATTTCTGAGTTTTCATCGGATACTATGTGGTGTATTTCGTAGGGACCCTCCCATAAGGGAGCGAGCTTATTTTTCCTGGTATGGTTTTTTATGAGTACTTTGTCGCCAACTTTGAATGTTTTATGGCTTGTCCCTTTGTCATAACACGCTTTAGATTTTTCCTTTTTGTCCTGCAATATGTTTTTAGCAATCTTGTAACCGTACTGTAAGCGGGCTTTTAGTTCGTTAGCGTAGTTCTCGTAGTTGTATGACGTTTGCGGATTTATGCTGAGCGAATTCGGTATTCGTGCAGGAAAACCATAGAGTAATTCAAAAGGGCTAAATGCGGTGCTACTGTGCGGTGTGGTGTTATACACAAACATTGAATATGGTAGCCAAGTATCCCATGAGAGTTGGTCCTTGTTAACGTAGTGTCTGAGATATTCGGCCAACGTTCGGTGGCTACGTTCTAAGGCTCCATTTGTTTGGGGATGATAAGGTGTTGTTTGTATCTTTTTGATTTTTAGAATCTTGCATATTTCTTTAAAAAGGTGGCTTAGGAAATTGGTGCCTTGGTCCGTTAATACCGCGTCGGGTATTCCGAAACGACATATGATTTTCTCCACAAAACTACGAGCTATGGTGGGTGCTTCCGCATTGGGTAACGGTATAGCTTCAGTGAACTTTGTTAAGTCATCTTGGAACGTTAATATGTATTTATTACCTTCGTAACTAGTTGGGAGCGGGCCAACAATATCTAGAGCTACTCGTTCGAAGGGGGTTGTACTTGTTGTTGTGATTTTCATTGGGACTTTTCTGTTTAGCGTTAGTTTGTTTCTTTGACACGAGTCGCATTTGCGGATGAATTCTTTCGTGTCTTTTATGAGGGTTGGCCAAAAGTACCTTGTTTTAACACGTTTGATTGTGCGGGAGACTCCCTGGTGCCCTCCAAAAGGTGAATTATGGAAGTCACGGAGGATTTGAGCGATATCCTGTCGGTCTTCGATATAGATTCTTTTGTCAGAGTAAAGATACACGGTGATCTTGGTTTGTGCGAATGTTTGTATTATGGCATTTTTAAGGCGGGAGTTTATTGGATCTTGTTTTGGGATAGAAATGTCGATATGGTTTACCTTTTCTTTTTTACAATAGTTATGAATTTTGCTGAGTGTTTGTTCAAAGCTGGGTTCGGTTTCTATGTTTAGTGGCAACGTAGTAACAATATATGAAGGGGATTTAGTCGTGTTTGGGTATAATTTTATTTCGTTTGGATTCGGACGTGTATAGGTAGGGATGGTTTTAAGTATCTTTTCGGCTTGGCCTTCTTTATTGGGTAATATAAAGATCTGAATGGGTGACCGGGTTTTGGCATACTCTATGGGTTTAGAAATTTCGATTATCTTACATTCGGTATGTCGGAGAGTAATTTCCTCACTAGCGGCTACTAATTGTTCAGCGGTGCCTTGACCTCTTGTTTTGCTTCTAGTGGTAACTAGTACCTTGCCTACCTCTTGTGTGTCTTGGAGGTGAATAGGGAGGCGGCTAAGTGCATCTGCGTTGGAGTTGTATTTTCCGGCCTTGTAAATAATTTGGTATTCATATTCTTCCAGCAATATTCTCCAACGAGCCAATCTTGATGTCGGGTCCTTCAGATTTATGAGCCACTGTAGTGGTTTATGGTCTGTACATATTGTGAACCTTCGTCCGTAGATGTAGGGGCGAAATTGTTTGACGGCGTAGATGATTGCCAGTAGTTCCTTTTCTGTCGTGCTGTACCTGGATTCGGCGTCGTTAAGGGTACGGCTAGCATAACAAATAGCTTTGTCCTGGCCAATTTCTCCCTGCGATAAGACCGCGCCTATTCCAACGTCGCTAGCGTCCGTAGTTACTATAAAGTCTTGATTGAAGTCAGGGTAAGCTAATATGGGAGGTTCTATAAGTTTATTTTTTAACGTATGGAAGGCTTCGTCACAGAAGGGGTCCCATTTAAATGCTTCGGTTTTCTTTAGTAACTTCGTTAGTGGCTTTGCTATGGTTGAGAAATTGTTTATGAATCGCCGGTAGTATCCTATGAATCCGAGGAATGATTTTACTCCCTTGACATTCTTCGGTGTGGGATATGTTTTAGCAGCTTTAATCTTTTCGGGGTCTGGTTTAAGACCGTGTTCGGAAATTACATGACCCAGATACATTAGCTCCTTCTTCAGAAAAGTACATTTATCTGGTTGAAGCTTAAGGTTATTCTGACGTAAACAATTAAAAATTCGTATAAGCTTTGCGTTGTGTTCTTGCAGGTTATATCCGTAAAGGACTATGTCATCGATGTATACAAAGCAGTCGAATCCTTGTAATCCCATTAAAACGTTGTTCATTAAACGTTGAAAAGTTGCGGGCGCGTTTCGTAGACCAAACGGCATACGGTTATATTCATAATGTCCATAAGGGGTACTGAAGCCGGTTTTGCACTTGTCTTCATTGTCCATTAGGATTTGATGAAATCCGCTTGCCAGGTCGAGGGTGCTAAAATAAGTTGCCCTCCCTAGTTGATCTAGTATGTCCGTGATATTTGGTAACGGATATGCATCGGCAACAGTTACTTCGTTTAACTTACGGAAATCAACCACAACTCTCCATCTCTTATTACCTTCCCTGTCAGCCTTTTTTGGTACCAAGAGCAAGGGGGAGTTCCAAGGACTAGCACTGGGTTGGATAATACCACTTTGTAGCATGTCATTCACCTGTTTGTGTATCTCGGTTTTTTGTGTGTCCGGGAGCCTGTACGGTTTGGTAAATACGGGCGGCTTGTACGGGTCAGTAATGATTTTATGTTTCAGCGCTTCTGTGAATGAGAGGTTGTCACCTTCGAGAAAAAATAAATCATTGTATTCTCTACATATTTGAAGGATAGATTGTTTTTCTTCACAATTACAGTGGCTGAGATTGCTTATTGATGTTAATTTATTTAACCTGCCTTTGATTAGGTCGTCGGATTGACTAGAGATTAGGTTGAAATCACTTAGCTTGTCCCATTTGAAGTCAACGTCTTTAGTATTCACCGTTTGTTCTGCTTCCGAAGTGTTCATCATTAACACCTTTAATTTGGAGCTCTTGGGGCTGGTTAAGGTATCGCCCACGTATATTCCTGGCATGATTCGTTTTTTTTGAATGATTATATCGCCGGACATGTCCTGGTGTTTACTAGTTAACGGAAAGTCTACAATTTGTTGGCTTCTGGGTTTTAAAGTGAAAGTTGCTCTTTCAGTCTTATGTGCTGCTGGAACATTTTGTACTTCAGTCTTTGCTGCTGAAACTTTGTCACCCAATCTTCTCTGTTTTCGCTTTCTATTCTGTTTAGAACTATTACTTTTTCCTTTTGATTCGAACCGAAGGTCTGAACAGGTGGCTCGTGATTCATTTGTAGAGCCGTATGGCTTTCTTCGATGCTCACTATCATTACCCTTTGACATTGGAATCTTCAGGAGGTGTTCCTTGAAATCGACTACACATCTATATTTAAATAAAAAATCGTTTCCTATGATTCCGTCATAAGGCAGATTTATTTGTTCGGTGAGTAGGTGGAAAGGATGATCCATGAGCATGGTATGATCCTGGGTTTTTACTTCTAGGGTACCACTTACCGTCCCCAGGGTTTTTAAAGAATCACCTGCTAGTGTGGATATTGTGTAGATCTTGTCATCTTTTTTCTGATTCTTTAAGCACGATGATTTTAGAAGGCTTAGGTCGGCGCCGGTATCAATTAAAAGAGTCGTGTACATATTGTCTGCGGGACTAACTCTAAGACGTATGGCTGGTTCTTTTAATTCGGGACAAAAGGGTACGTGAAATCTTAGATTTGGTGTATATTGATCATTACAGTCGTTCGAAAGGTATGGCTGTGTGTCTCCTTCCGATTTGCCTTGTTTCCTCTCTATCTGAGTCGACCGAATACTATAGATTGAAGAGTGCCGTTCAGCATGATTCTGTTGGCGTCTGGCCTCGTTTTCCGACTCTTGCACCCGAGAAAAGTGAACATTTTGCTTATTGTTTTGTCTATTGGTGGTTCTAGAATATTCACCAAAACGATTTTCAGAGTTTGTAGGATTATTTCGGAATGGGTTACGCGTTGTTGTACCTTGTTGGTAATTTGTTGAAGCCGATCCATTCCTAGATATCTTGTATCTACACTCATTCTCTGTGTGATTATTCCGTCCACAGAAATTACATACAATGTTATATTCCCTTTTTATGGGTTGTCTATTCGGAAAAAAGTTGGATTGCATGTTCCGATAACATGTGTCCTGTGTATGCCCTGACTTACCACAGGTTTGGCAGACTATACTATTGAATGTAGGTTTTTCGTTATATTGATATGACCTGGGAGAGTTGTCCATTCGAGCACCATGTGATACTACATGTGCAATCGACTGTTTTAAATTATTTCCCCCATGGACTTTAGCTAGTATCTTTAGCTGTTCGTTGTTTAGTCCATCCTCAAATGTTTGTACGGCCAATTTTTTGTTTTCTTCCATTAAGAATTCCCTAACCACCGCGTCTGCTGTTATTTCACACGTGGCAGAGTTTAGAGTCCTTAGAGCATTCGCGACTCTATCGCCGTATTCCCGGACGGTTTCTCTGTAGCGTTGTTTCAGAGAAATCAACTCATTGTGTGCCGTCGACCGAGATTGCTCCTCTTTATATTCCGATTCGAGTTTATCTTTTAAATCCTCCCACTTAGCGATTTTGCTATACCTGATCAGATCGTAAGCATGACCCTCTAGTCTATTTTTGACTAGCTCTAAAAATGTCTCGTATATATCCGGGTCTGCCTTCTTTATGGATCTAAATAAAACGTCTCCCCCGGAAATAAATTTACCTAAGTCGCAGGGTTTCCCGTCAAAGGTAGGGACGATTCTGAAAACATCAGAAATTCCGACAGAAAGAGCCATTTCAGGGGTTTTACTGAGTATCTGTTGATAGTGGAATTGTTCTTCCCCCTGCCTAGCCGCCTGTCTCGTGTAATATGGGCTCGTAATATTGAAAATTTGAATTAAAGTATGGCGAAAATTCAATTCTTAAAATATGGTTAACTTAAAAATATGGTTATGGAAAAATTGGCCTTTCTTTTGGTTATTCAATATATATATATATATATATAGGAAAGAAAAATAAATTGGTCCCAAAACTGAAAAGAAAGAAAATTCGACGAGAAAGAAAGAAAAGAAACGGAAATGTCTTCGAAATACTGAAATGAGAATTAGAGAAGATAGAAATTTCTATCCAAAAAAAATGTATGTAAAGTAAAAAGGAAAGCTTCCAAGTAGAAAATATTACTAAAAAAAATTAGAGAGAAAAGTCGCAAAAAAAAATTCTTACTCCACTAAATGTTCATTGCTGTCATACGTAATGTTGATAGAAGTCTTTGTCTTGAGTTTCTTATTGTTGTGTGTTCTCCCTTTTTTTTTTTCACTTTTTTTTTTTTTTTTAAATATTTTAATTATCGCCAGGCAGACTTCACGTCCTAGAAGTTGAATATCCTGGTCTTTTTTTTTTCGTGGTTTTATGTGTTTTTTTTTTTTTCGTTGTGGAGACGTTTTCATTTATCCTTTGGGTTTTTTTTCTTCTCGTTTTTCTCTTTTTGTTTTAATACAAAACAAAAACCATATAATTTATTACAAATAAAAATATGATTGTAATCTTGCTATGCAATAATAATAAATAATTTACTTCAAACTATTAAAGGAAATTCTTACTTCGGGCGTAATTTATATGTCGTTTAATATTTTTTTTTTTTTGCGTTAAAGATTACTTTTTTCTTTTCGTTGTTTTATGTTTAAAATTTTTTTTTTTCTTGTTTTTTTTTCGTTGTTTTATGTTTAAATTTTTTTTTTCTTGTTTTTTTTTCTTCTTATTTTCTTTTTATTTGGGATCCTTTGGTTGGATCATCCCACCGCTGCCACCAGTGTTGTGGTCCGGCGCCGTGCTTCCTCGGTTGAGGGAAGAGCGGGGACCTTTTATTATTCCTTTTCTTCTTGAAAAATGCTGGTCCTGTTCTACATTTCGTCTTCTGGTTGAAACTTATCACGGGAATATTATGCAGATGGCTATGTCGAACTGTCACTAAAGATATATTACTTAACTCTCGCTTGGTGCCTTTCCTTCTTCTTAGATTTTTATTTGCAGCCGGCTATTTAAAAATGTCCATATCAGTTTTATTTTATGTCGGGCTTTTATTTGATCTCGTTGCAAAATATCTTTATAAACACAAATCTCTGGTTATTGTATCTTGGAGTGAATATTCTATTAAAAATTATTATTAAATCTATTTTCTCTAGAGTAGAAGTAAACGACTCGAAGTATTCAAGGCAAATAGAAGTTATCAACTGAATTTCTTTTCTCTATGACTTTTCACATTCATTTGGACGAAAATCCAAGTTGCTATGTTTTCAATAAATCAAAAGGTGCAGGTTATTAAGTGTGCTGTAACTGGTAATATTGTGAATGTTTATGAATGGTATGTATTAAGTGAGAATGTAATATATGTTAAGTGAAGTTTTTAAGGATGTGTTAGGAGATTCAGTGTTAAATTTAATAAGGGTAGTATTCTGGAATACAACACAGACGTGCAATTTATGATTCTAAACAACTTTACTTGAAAGATGGTCATCTGGTCCACAGATTTGGATCCAGGGGATTCTGCGTGTTGAACATATGGTTCGTTCTTTCACGTCTTGGATTCAACTTAAATCCAATATGGGCAAATTCAACGTGCAGTTCAATTTGTTTGATATTGAATTGATATCGCGATATTTACTGTATGCGCGATTAATGATGGAGCTTAGCTCCAAAGACGTAGGTTTTATGGGATGGGTGGTTGTGGCCGTAACACGCTATATAAATTATCTATCGGGTAAGAAGAAATCTATTTCAACAGGACGGGTTAAAAAAATAATCTGAAAGTATAAATTTATGAAACATTTTGCGAAGCCTTATTGAGATCGGTTGTAACCACATCGGTCACCTTGCTCGCTAAGGCTCAACGAATGATATATGTGAATTTGACAAGGTTGGCGGTTGTAGACCTGTCAGCAAGGGCTTTGAGTCGTCTAGAAGAAATGAGAAATGCGCAGCACTACCTTAATATTTGGTACAGAAATCCTTCAAAATGTTTCGGTATACTGGAAAGTTTGGTATTATGGTCCCAACTGATCTCGTCGTTTTTTATGTATTGGAGTGATGAAGGAGGCATTCAAAATGTTATGAAATTCACTTTCAGAAATGGGTAGACAGTACATTTAAACAAAGGTACCTCGAAAGAATAGATGAACAACTTTTTAGGAATATTGGAGGATTGCCATCTGGCTCAGGCGCGTAATATTCGTTGAGTTGAAGCAACTTGTATACCAGTAAATGAGCTCCGATGAATGAGGAAGAAGTGAGATACAGAAGAAGTTAGATAAAGAATCCAAATAGGAACAATCTGAAATAAACGAATCCTTGGCGGAATATTGTTTGAAATATGTGGTACAAATATTGACTCACTGATTGACTGAATCCAGGTTTCAGAGTTGTAGGTAAGCAAACTCCAATATTCAGTCTATGCTTTGATGTAGGGTGATGTCTCCTAAGTGATTAAGATATGTTTATTGTGACCAACTCACTTCATTGTCCTATCAATGCTTCTAGGTTAAACAGTGTGATTTCAACTTAGCACTAAAACTTGTGACACTAATTACTATTTATTGGCCTGTAGGAAACCAAGAGTTCACGACTTGTCTACGTATTGCCGAACCTATGTTTTCTTGATGAATTATTCGCTTATGGTAGTGTCGGCTCATAACATCTATGCCTACAAAACTTGTGACACTCATGCGTGATGTTCATCGGGTCTTTGTGGCAAAGTGGGATACCCATATGAATTTTGTTTGCCATTGACAAACTGCAAAAAAAGCTTCGAGTTATTCTGTCAATCTAGTTAGTGTTTTAATTTAAGTATGTTTGTTCGTCGGTGTTGTAATGTTCGGTAAGGTGAAGATAGGAACCGACAATATTAGAATAAAAGTTAACCAGATGGCACAACCCATAGCGCCGACACGGGGCCCTGAGATACCACCAAATAACCGTTGCAGTGCTTCTTGAACATTTGCAGGTTGTATTGCCTTGGAAACACTCGCATGGGAAGGGAATTCCAAAGCTTTCCCGCTTAGTAACGTAACGAGTTCTGATGCAGGAAAATTTGCGCCGTCGCGTCGGGAGTTGAACGACAAACTGGTGCGATCCGTCGGATTGTCTTGCGGAGCGCATATAAACCGAATTGCTCGGAACAATACCACGAGGAGACATTCGGGGTTCTGTCTCTGGCGTTTCTAACAGATGCACACACAATACACAAGCAAATAGCGAAGGATACCGAACGAAAATCGAATAAGAAAATGCATCAGAGCCGTATACCATAGCGATAACATAAGAAAATCCACATCAGTTGAGTGTACTTGAATTTAGAAATCGAATTTGTACACGCGGCAGTGGCCTGACGTGTTGAGCATTGATTAAACTGTTTGTGATTCTAATCGTCATAGCGTCAGTTCGAATCACACGTTCTTCGCCATCATCGCAAACGCTATAATTGGTGACCCCGGCATGATCTGTGTACACACAGCACACACTTTCCCATAGTAAACAGAACTTCACGACAAAGATTACGACTTCCGCATAGAGCACCGGCACACTCGCCTGCTCCGACGTTCTCTCACTCGCTCGTTCCTCGCCCCGTCGCTCGCACACGAAGTTGATCGTAACAAAGTTACTGAGGAGGGAGTAGTGTGGCGGTTCTAACAGATGCACACACAATACACAAGCAAAGTGAAGAACGCCCAACTAAAATCGAATAAGAAAATGCACCAGACCCGTATACCATAGCGATAACATAACAATTCTACATCAGTTGAGTGTACTTGAGTTTAAAAATCGAATTCGTACACGGGGCGGTGGCCTGATGTGTTGGGACTTGGTTATATTTTTCGTGATTCTAACCGTCATAGCGTCAGTTCGAATCACATGCTCTTCACTATCGTCGCAATACGCTATCCATTCATCATCAGCTGTGGAACCGATGATCCACTTTTCTTTGTGAATGTTGTATATTGTGTCTTCGTTGTATTGAAGTCGACTAGATTGGCCTTTCCCCACTGCAGGACCTTATCCAGATCCCAATTCAGAGAGTCGGCCTGGCTACATCTTAGTTGGTGCAATGCTGATTCACTAATTGGCCGGTCACTCGAAAGAGAGGAAACAAGGGTGCTATCATCTGCAAAACTGAACATCTTGTTATCCATTGACTCCAACAAATCATTCATGTGAACCAAAAACAAGGTTGGAGACAAAATAGAACCCCGAGGCACCCTGGAATTACTGGGCTATCGATTTTAGAGGAACGACTTCCCGCAGTTGTAAAGCTGCTGGGAAAGTCCGTATGAACGAAGTTTGCTCAGCATTGCCCCATGCCAGTGCAAATGCTTTGGAAATATCCACTGCGAACGCCCTTGACTGACCATGGCCCTCAATCGCAGATATCCATATATCGGTTATAAGGGTCCAAATGTCTCCCATGGACCGCCTGTAACGGAATCCTTATTGACAATCATTCAGAAGTCCGTTGCACTCCAAATACTTAATTAACTCGGCATTGGTGACCTCTTCCATCGCCCTAGATAACATAGACGGTAATGCTATTGGCCGGTAATTTGGTGGGAGACACGTTTTCTCCTTTTTTGGAATTGGCTGAACTCGAACGATTTTCCAGCAGACATAAGACAAGCGAAAAAGTCTGCCAAGAAATGGCGATAGTTCTGGAGCACAGTAGTTGAGGACTATTGCTGGTATGCAGTCCGGGCCTGTTGGCTTAAAATCCAGTCCGCGTAGAATGCGTTGAATAGTACACGGACAGAACATCAAATCCCGCATCCAAGACCGTATCGGCGCGATCACAGGTGGATCCAAAAGACCGGCATCGGTTTGAATTCGCGGAAAACAAATTCGCGAACACATCAGCTTTATCTTTTAAATTTGTGACTACTGTCCCACTGCCCGCCACTAACGGCGGAAAAGAGGAGGAAGCAAAGTCGCTGCTGACACCCCTTGCGATTGGCCGGAAAGAAAGCGAACCAGTTGGTCACAATTAACTATGACGACAGATGTTGGCCCTTTTCGCGGTTTAAATCGGCTGGTTGCAGGCGTTTCTGATTATTAAAAAATTCGATCTGTTAACCTCGGTGGGATTGGAGCGCCATTACTTAAAAGCTATATTTTTTGCCGCTGTAATCTGCTCGCTTTTTTTATGAAACTACTGTTTATCAGATGAATTTCTTTTGAAGGGATGCGGAATGTAAATCTCCATCCCGAGCAGAATAATCTGTGTGACCGACTCCGCAAATTCGTTAACATCGCAGTCTCCAAACCACACCTTCGACCAGGGACAGGATGCGATGAAATCGGGTAGTCGTCCCAGATAGCAGCCCCATACCTCCATTCATGACGAAGCTGCTCAGGTTGGTTATTCGTTTGAAATGTAAGTGGTTGTGCGACCGATACCAAGCAGTGATTTGAGTTTTCCAGTGGAGCAGCAACCCCGACGGTATAAATGCTCGACTCGGATGTCAAAAATAGAACCAGGGTGTTTGCATAATCACGCTAGGTGTTCGGTACTCAAGTTGAGTCAAATTGTGGCTAATAGCGAACATCTTTGCTAGCCTCCCAGTCTCCTCGATTCTGTTAGAATGCACCAACCACCCTGAATTGTGTACATTAAAATCGTCAATGACGACAATTTCAGAAGCCGGGTGGTTGGTCTGTATCCAGTCGACGGTACGTGAACGATGTTCGAAAAATGTCGCTGGTCGATCATCATTCGGTGAGCGGTTAAGACAACAAATAAATTTAACAGAATTCCTCAGTACGACATTCAACCACATGACGGCCAAGCTATTGAGTTTTATCTCCCCCATCCTTTGGCAAGTTATATCGGACCGCGTGAAGACGCCAACTACACCCTTAAAACGGAATCTCGAATGCAAGTTGTATCCTGAGCAACGACGATATGTCGAATCAGTTGACGAATCGACCTGGGTCTCAGTGAGGGCAAGGATATCATGTTTCGCTGTTTGCAACTGTTGGTGGACGGCGTTTACATTTGTATTGACGGTGACGAATTCGAAAAGTTTGGTTATTTAGTAGTATATTTGCGTGATATAGTCCCCCCCCCTCCCCTGGAAATCCGAACAGGAAACTAGTTTATGTCCGGAATTCTCTACCGCAGAAGGTACCATATTGACTTACCCTCGTGTCATTCCCGCCCATCAGCGATACATCCAAAACATAGTGGAACATTTTTTACCCTGTGAGTAGGGCGTTAGAATATACTCACAGCTAGGCCAGCTTGTCGTAAGAGGCGACTAAGGGCCGAGCGGTAGCCGGGGTCCCAACGCCCTATGCGCCCGGTGAAATACCACCCCATCAAGCTTTAGGCTCCGTGAAATGGTCGGGAGAAATCCCTGCCTATCTTTCGGAGCTTGGCTGATGGACCGGTTCGAGGAAAGGTTGGTTAGGTGGTAGTCGGTCCCAAGATGAGATACCACCCTGTCACGCTGTACATTCCGCGATATCGCCGAGAGAAATCTTCGACGGTGTTTCGGATGTGTGGCTGATGGCCCGGACTGACACGGAGATAATTCATGGTGGTACCTTCTGATATAAAGAATTCCGGAGGTAAACCAGTTTCCCATTCGGATCTCCGGGGGGGACTATGTCAGGGGGAACATCATGCAGATATCATGATAAATAATGGAACTTTGAGAGGTTCGTTATCGCATAACCGGGCTAGCTCTCGAGGCTCGGCCCACGCTCGACTGGTGACGGCATTTTGTAACATCAGGGGCATCGGTTTCACCAATATGAATGTAAACGCCGTCCACCAATATTTGCAAACAACGAAACCTGATATCCTTGCCCTAACTGAGACCCAGGTCGATTCGTCAACTGATTCGACATATCTTCATTGCTCAGGATACGACTTACATTCGAGATTCCGTTTTAAGGGCAGAGTCTGCATCTTCGCGCGGTCCGATCTGGCTTGCCAGAGGATGGAGGCGTTGGAGCCCAATAATATGGACATCATATGGTTGAGGGTCGTGTTGAGGAATTCTGTTAAATTTCTTTGTTGTCTTTACCGCTCCCCGAATGACGATCGACCGGCGACATTTTTCAAACATCTTTCATATACCGTCGACTGGATACAGATCAACCACCCAGCTTCTGAAATTATTGTCCTTGGCGATTTTAATGTACACAATTCCGGCTGGTTGTTACATTCTAACAGAACCGACGAGGCTGGTAGGCTGGCGGAGATGTTTGCTGTAAGCCACAACTTGACTCAACTCGTGGGGGAGCCAACGCGAGTACCGGATGCCCGAGGCGATTATGCGAACACCCTGGATCTGTTTTTGACATCCGAACCGAGTATTTATACCGTAGAGGTTTCTGCACCACTGGGAAACTCAGACCACTGCTTGGTATCTGTCGCGCAAGCGCTTGCATACCAAGCGAATAACCGGTCCAGGCAGCTTCGCCATGTATGGAAGTATGGGGCTGCTAACTGGGACGATATGCGAGATTTCTTCGCATCCTTTCCATGGTCCGAGGTGTGCTTCGGAAACTCCGATGTTAACGCATGCGCGGAGTCGGTATCAGAGATTATTCTCCTAGGGATGGAGATGTATATTCCACATTCCATCAAACGAAGTTCGTCTGATAAACCTTGCTTTGACAAAAAATGCGAGCTGATTACAGCGGCAAAAAATAGAGCTTTTAAGCAATGGCGCTCCAATTCCACCCATGTTAACAGAACGAATTTTGTTAGAATCAGAAACGCGTGCAACCAGGCGATTGATACCGCGAAGAAGACTCACAACGACAGGGTGATCAATAAGCTCCTTCAGTGCCCAACTGGTTCGCGCTCCTTCTGGTCAATGGCAAAAGCTGTCAGCAGTAACTTCGCACCCTTCTCTTTCCCCCCGTTGGTGACAGAGAGCGGGACGTTAGTCACGAATTCAAAGGATAAAGCTAATGTGTTCGCGAATTTATTTTCCGCGAATTCAAACCCCGATCCCGGCCTTTTGGAGCCACCTGTGATCTCGCCGGTACAGTCTTCCATGCGGGATGTGAGATTTCGTCCGCGCACTATTCAACGCATTCTACGTGAACTGGATTGTAGGAAGGCAACCGGCCCGGACGGAATACAAGCAATAGTCCCTAAGAACTGTGCTCCAGAACTATCGCCGGTTCTTGGCAGACTCTTCCGCTTATCTTATGCACGGAGGACCTTTCCTGCCTGCTGGAAAATCGCTCGAGTTCAGCCAATCCCAAAGACGGGAAAAAAGTATCTCCCACAAAATTACCGTCCGATAGCATTATTGTCTATTTAATCTAAGGTAATGGAAAAGTCATCAATACAGAGTTGGTTAAGTATTTGGAGTGCAACGGTCTTCTGAATGATCGTCAATACGGATTCCGTGGCAGCCGGTCCACAGGAGACCTTTTGACACTTATAACCGATATATGGACATCTGCGATTGAACGGCATGGTGAGTCAATGGCGGTCGCATTGAATATCTCCAAGGCTTTTGATCGCGTCTGGCACGGGGCATTGCTGAGCAAACTTCGTTCATATGGACTTTCCCAACAGCTTTGCGACTGGACGAGGAGCTTCCTTGAGAATCGATCGATCCGGGTTGTTGTGGACGGCGAGTGTTCGGATCTGTATCCTGTTAATTCGGGGGTGCCCCAAGGTTCTATTTTAGCTCCAACCTTGTTCTTGCTTCACATAAATGATTTGTTGGAGACAACGGATAACAAAGTGTTCAGTTTTGCGGATGATAGTACGCTTGTTTCCTCCTTTTCGAGTGATCGGCCGATTGGTGGATCTGCGTCGCACCAGCTGAGATGTAGACAGATTGACTCTCTGAACCAGGATCTAGATAAAGCCCTGCAGTGGGGAAAGGCCAATCTTGTCGACTTCAACGCAACGAAGACCCAGTATGCAACATTCACAAAGAAAAGTGGATCATCGGTTCCACAGCTGATGATGAGTGGCCGGGCCCTCGAGGCTGGGGAAAGTTTGAAATTGCTCGGCGTCACGGTCTGTGGGAATGTATCATGGCATAAATACGTATCGGGTATCGCCAGATCAGCCTCAGAAAAACTGAGTTATCTTTTTAGAGCCAAGAAATACTTTACTCCGGCCCAACTTCTTCTCCTATATAAATCTCAAATTAGACCCGCGCTCGAATATTGCTCTCATGTTTGGAGCTCGGCTTCTAAACATACCCTCGACCTACTTGAGAGCGTACAAAGACGAGCGATCCGCCTGCTCGGGGACTCGGCGCTGACGTCGGGACTACAGTCGCTATCACATCGAAGGCGCGTGGCCGACCTCTGTCTGTTTTACAGATATTATCACGGGTGCTGTTCTTCGGAGATTCTTGGCATTGTTCCACGCAATTCGGTCTATATGCGCTCCACAAGACAATCCGACGGATCGCACCCGTTTGTGGTTCATCTCCCGACAGCATGAACCTCCCTGTATCAGAACTTGTTCCGTTACAGAGCGGGGAAGCTGTGGAACTCCCTTCCCACGCGAGTGTTCCCGGAGCGTTACAACCTGCAACTGTTCAAAAAGAACTGCAACAGTTATTTGATGGCATCTCGGGGCGCCCACTCGACGCTATAGGTTCGCCTCTCCCAAAAAAAGTCTAATATAAAAAAAAAAAAAAAAAAAAAAAATGATATCCCGGAATGTACAGCGTGACGGGGTGGTATCTCACTTTGGCACCGACTACCACCTAAAGCAACTATTTCTCCAACCGGCCCATTATCCAAGCTCCGAAAAATGACCAGAGATTTCTCCCGACCATTTTACGGAGCCTATAGCTTGATGGGGTGGTATTTCACCGGGCAACAGGACGTTGGGACCCCACCTACAACTCGGCCTTTAGTCGCCTCTTACGACAAGCCTGCCTAGCTGAAAGTATATTCTAACGCCCTACTCACAGGGCCGAATGACATTGCTGCAGCAGTTTTATTATTGTACGTGCATTTGTCATTTATTTCATTTTCTTACTCTTAGTGATGGTGATATGGTTTAAAAACCCAATTTATTATGTTGGCGGTTGCCCTATGTGTAAATATGTACATCAATGTATGAATGCTTACATGCACTCATTAATTTATTTAAGCTAACTCTACGTTAACCTTGATGTAATCATGTAATTTTAATTTATTTCTAGTATAATGTCTACCTCACAATCCAGCCTATCGGGTGAGAGCCTGAAGTGATTGGTGGTTTTGGGGGTTAGAAAAAAAAAGGTTTTTGAGCTTTTTGAGTATTGTATGTCAAAAACTTGTATATTCTATGGATTCGACTTGTTTTGTCTATTATTTGCTCAGCAGCCCACCACATATGAAATCTCAGTCGTGAAATATAGGAACTAATGGAATAGCGTCATCGTGTTAACTACTCCTAGGGCTGGAGAGGGGGTATGAAGGAGTAAGTAATTGGCAGGCATTTAGACGTGTTGAGACCAGAAAAAAAATAAAAATAAACTCTCTCGTCACAAGATGAAGAATATATCTAAGTGAGTTTGTGACATGACATCACACAGATGACATCATAGAATGATGACATCTTTTTAGATATCAAAGACGACATTGTTTGACTTTGTAAGAATGCGAACGACGTCAATAAATAATAATTTAAGTTCCGAGATTGCCTCCTTATGGCATCCCAAAGAGACCCGTAAATTTATCAGAAAGGTGGACTTTGTAAGGCGGTTGTCCAACGTTCTACTCGGGATGAGCCCAAAACTTCCAGTTTAAAAGTGATAATTTATGGAAGACTTTGTTGAAAGTCTTGGTGAAGTTCGTGGCTGTTATGTCCACTTCATATCCGGCCTATAATGATTGATTCGTTTTAGAAACGAACTCCACTAAGTTGAGTATTGTAAATCGTCCTTAACGGATGCCATTCTTCATAGATGCTAGTATGAAATTGAATTAAAAGGACATGGTGTTGTACACGATACTTTCAAATAACTTGAATATGGGATTTAATGATGAGACGGTAATTACTTATTTCGTTGATATCGATTCTCGCTTTTTATAAATGGAGGAATGTCTTCACATATTATGTATAGAAAAACTCGATCTGGTGAAAACTAGAAGATACTGAGTAGTTGGGGAAAGTGTGAACTATGTTTTTTAAGTACAATTTCTGGGAGGCCATCGGGTTCTGGGTTGTAGCCTTCCTTGAGATATTTAGTCTTTTGATCCACCATTGCGCTTTCAGTTGGTATTGTTTCGAGAGATCTTTCTTTGGAGTTCATTATATTTTGGAAGTATGTGGTGTTGCTAGTTAGATTTGCCAATGAAATTTCCTAAAGAAATTTGCGAAAAGCTTTGAAACAAGAGAGATGTTGTCTTGGTGCACCACCGGGCTTCCGGTTTTCCGAGAAGAATGGGTTACCGTTGCCGTCCTTTATCGATGTGTCGAACTCAATATATTATGTCCTACCGCGCAATATCAAAGGTTTCGCCGCACGATTGTATCGATTCACTAAGGACGCAAGTGTCCATACACACACGGAAAGAAAACACCATTTATGACAATCAAACTTGCTAGCTAGGGGGAAACGACCAAATCGCGATCCGAAAAAACAATGCGGCGACGAAAGAACTTCTTGTTAAGCCGTAGTCGTAATTAAAACACAACTGCTAAATTTTATTCTATATTTATTGATGGTAGCATTTTCTCCACCAACTACTACGGACTGACTATCCGCTTTTCTTTTCGATTCTGACTCTATCTGTATCTTTTTGTTACCTTTTCGAAATCCGGACGCATCGCCACTTATCACCGATCAGTTTTGGCGTTTTGCTTGTGTTATCCATCGGGCTAATGCAAGCAAGAGTTTGCGTGCACTTCAGGTGGGTAACACAAGATCCGTGGGAATTGGGTGTGAAATTAGAGTCTGGGAATATTGGCATAAAACATCTGGGATGTGGGGAGATCCATTATGATGTATAGATTGCCCGAATTGTTTGTTAAGACAGGTGTTCATTTTGGGTTTTGGGTTCTAGGTTTTAAAAAGTGTTAATTGCACATACCATACATGTGAAGATATGCATTATGCTTTTTGAATTTTAAGGAATTGAATTCAATGTTCGAGAATTGAACGGTTGGTTCGATTTGCTTGACATTGAAATCAATGTCGATTTGGGGATATGGATGGATGATTTTGAATGGGATTTTTGTAGGTGGGTAATGTGTATGTAGGAGGAAAATGGTAGGGCTTCTTGGAGCACTGCAGTATTGTCTTTATTGACTATTTGGAAAGGGGGCAGACGATAACTGGACAGTATTATCCGTGATTATTAGGTCAGCTAGATGAGAAAATGAAAGAAAATCGTCCCCATTTCCTAAATACTGATTGACCTGCCCTCGTAGCATTTAGTCGTATCGGACTATCTTGTGATTAGATTCATGTTACAACATCATTACTTCGCTTATCAGTATGCGTTATTTCGCTGGAGTTTCCAAACGTTTTCAAATTATATCAAGAATAGATGAACGCATTTTTAAAGAGCAATAACGTTTTATCTAATTAAAGATTGTTCAAGGTAATGGGGTATTTGTGGAATGAAATCTATTCTTTGAAGAATGTTTTTATCTTAATGATGTACATTTTCAATTTAACTGCAGATATCTCTGTGAGATCTGAAAATGTTCAAATCACAATTGCATTTATTGAAATTCCTGTGATACCGTCACGCCTTGGAATAAATTTGCAACTTCGTCTCTGTCTCATTCGCACTAAATGTTTGCTTTTCATCAATACTTTCTAGATAATTGTAGTTTAGATCTGCCAGAACAAGTTTACGAAATGGAACATCCAAGTGGTGTAATTAGTTCGTTCTCAATTCAACTAGATATTGCGTTGTACTACATTCTGTCGGTCTTTGAAGGACGGATCAACTTGAACGAATCAAAATTCTCGTTACTATTATCGAGAGCTGACTAATTTCCCTTTCTTCAAATCGTAATTTCTTGTTGTACAATCTAATTAACCTTTAATTTTGGCACAATAGGTACGCCACGCGCTCGCTAATAAGAATAACAAAAATTGTGAGCAGAATTTCAAGTCGTCGTACACCTAATTAAGAAAAAATTTCAGGCCTTAAGCAAATCGACCTCAAGGCTGGAATTATACTGAAAATTTATTTCACGATTAAATTTGGTATATCTTCTCTCCAAGGGGGATATATACATGGAGGAGAGAGTTTAATTTTAATTTTGGGTGATGCTTAAATTACTGCGAATATCTGACAGCCGCAGGCAAATCTTCCAATATTCAGCATAAAGTTAACGTTATAGTTGCGAACAACAAATGAAAGCTTAACGTTTGAAGAGATAAACAAATCCCCATGGCCGTCCTCGACTGGAAAGATCTGATTTTATGTTGCCCATGATCTTGTCTGCAGAGATCTAACTTGGATGCTAATTAATTGAAGTGTTTTCGGACTGTGAATATCGCACCTTTACGAATTCGTGTATGTTTATTTGCAAGGTTGAATATGTAGATTGATATAAGCAGAATATTAACCCGTGCACTCGTACAATCGTACCGATTGTAGTCGAGATGTTTTTAATTAGTTAGTGTTTTATTTATATCCTTGTACCATTAGGACCCGGGCTTGGGATCATGGGCAGTTGCTTGGGACCAGGTGGAATTTTGTGGTATAAACGTGCTTAGGGAGAAAGAGATAAAGATAGAGATAGAGATAGAAAGAGGGAGAATAATTCGACAATGCTTTTGAGATATTTTTTCTTATTTATTTTTTTATTTGTATTGCCGTTCCATTGTGACCTGGGCTTGGAAGAATGGGGATTTGCTATGGAACAGGTGGAATTTTGTGATATAAAAGTGCTTATTGAGAAAGAGATAGAGATAGAGAAAAAGATATAAAGGGAGCGCGGGGGGGAGAGAATGTGCTATGATACTGATGGGTACTTATTAATTGTGGTCATATTTTTCTTATAATGCGCACAAAAAGGATTTCGTGGTACTTCTATATTATGCCTGCTTACAGAATCATAGGTGACATGTGAGGTAAAAAGGGGGGTAAGAAGATCCAACTGAAACAATTCGGCTTTTGTAGTTTCTAATTATTCAATTAAAATTGTTGCAAGTTAAGGGCACCCCGTTTGGTAGAAACCTTGACGTGGTGTGAGGGCTTAAACTACAATGAATCACTCAGGCTATGCTGACGGAAGCATACGCTTCCAGTAGGGCCACCCATGTCAGACAGGCTAGTGAGGAGTAACACACAACGATCTACCACCCCTAATCCAGGGTGTTACGCGTCACCGTGCCCATTGGATGGTTTGCAGCCAGGGGTATATCGGCTGTATTATAGTGGTGCCTCTCTGACACCGGGTCGAAACAGAGCAGTAAGCAGACCTTACCATATCAAAGAGGGACTCTGATGTGACGGACTATTTTAAACCCCACGACTCGTGGGATCAAAAATGAATAATCAATATACAAAAAACAATCTCACCAAAAACCTGGTAGACGTAGGTGTGATGAGCCGACACTACTGTGGGGGGTTAAGTTGGTGCCGAGACATGGGCACAGTTTCACCTAACTCCCCGACGTGAAGATCCACCGCAAGAATTGTTCACCAGCGAAAGTGTCCACGGACGCAAGGGAAATAAATGAAACACTGGGTTGGCCGAAGGGTCTTTTTATTACTATTAACGTTATTAGATAGATTTTCGCAAACTAGGCGCGAGGTGAAACGTATATCGTTCGGCTTTCCTTTCTTTGCTTAGATTTTATTAATGTTATTAGATCGGCTTTTACGAACTAGTCACGAGATGAGACACTTCTTTCCCGAAACCATGACCGGGGAACGTTCGGCTCGGGGTAGGCGTGCTTGGCGACGTATCGAACTCGACTTAGGTTGGGACTCGCGCAGCAGGTTCACGCGGTGCGGCTCGACCTTGCTTTCCCACGGGGGGCGTGCGGGCCCCCGTGTGGTCGCGGCGGTTGTCGGGGGGCGGACCCTCGACGTGCGCGTGTTGGGAGTTGAAGGACTACTGATTGATGAAATCGAAAATTCACTGCGTTGTGGCAGTGGCGTCGTAAACTCATTGCCACTTCCTAAGAATTTAGTGGAAGAGTTGCTATGCTGCATAGGAATTTAGTTCCAGCGAATCCTTGCCGTGTAAGCTAAGTTGGATTCGTTGGTTGTGTATACCAGGAAATTGAATATGCTTGGGTGCAAGCAAGGAATATCGTTTAGATAGAATTTTAACCGAAGTCATTTCGGGGAAATGTATGCGGCTTGGTATACTTGTTAATGTTCCGTTGTGGATTTGGATATGCGTTAGTTACGGTATATGAATTTCTGGGAAGTTAAGATTGCTTGGTCACGAAGAGGAAATCAAAATTCAGTAAAGGATTGACCGAAGCAATTTTGGGAAAATGAATGCGGGGATGATTAGAATATATTCTGTTGAATTATATTCTGTTGGGAGTTTGGAAAAAGTCTTTTATTGCAGATTGGGAGATGGGTTCTTGATAAGTATGGGATGTATGCAAATGCAGATTTTGCATGGGGATTTGGGTTAAAGTGACGCGCTGTTAGCGGTCAAGATTGGTTGGCATTGGAGTGGTATAGAGAACCCCCATACTACCATAAGGGAATAAATCATCAAGTAAACACCGACTCGGCAAAAAAGACATAGGGAAAAACGGAAAAAGCAAGATATACGCGTCGGGACGTGGAATGTTCGAACGTTATATAAACCAGGCGCGATACAGATGGTCGTAGAAAACGCGAAACAATATAAAATGGACATGGTCGCGCTTCAGGAAGTCCGACTCCCACATCAAGTAATCGAAACGAATCGGTTTGCACTGGTGTGTGGAGGTGCCAATACACATAACCTCGGGACTGGTGAACGTTCGTATTGCAGGTCGCCTTTGTTATTTTTTTAATAAAGACGAAGATAAAAACGCGACAACACACAAAAGAAAAGGAGCCCCTAAAAATTCCATTGTAACGCGAAATTAACAACGGGGAACAGAGAACAGCTGGTGGAGGAGAACAGTGAGCTTGTGGGGATTGGGGGTATTTAGTGGTAATGTCGTGCAGAGTATGATCTTGTGCAGTATAGTCTCTGAAAGTCTTCCGATTGCCGCTAAACAAAACACCATCGATTCATCTTCTTCATTTCTTTATTTATTTACACACCAAAACAAGATAACTAACTGAAAACAATAATTCTTCTGTTTACAAAAGAAGGTGACTGCGCTGTTCAGAAGGTTCATGAGTTTGTTAGACAGAACTTAATTTCAAATTGCGAAAGGCAACTTTACTAATTTAAAACAGCGTCTGTTATGATATAAGGAATTTTAAACACAAAAAGGTTTCACAATATATAATTGATAGGCGACGTGTCTGTTTAACAGTAACTAATTTACAATTGCAAAAGGTAACTTGAGTAATTTAATATTGCATAGTGTCTATTAGGATATAGAGAATTTAAACACGAAAGGTATAAGTATATATAATCGATAAAGCACTGAGTTCATTAAACAGGAACAGCTTTGACATTGCAAAGGTAATTTAAATTATTTTAGGTGCACTGTGTCTATTATGATGTATAGAATTTAAAACGACAAATGCTTCAATTTACGACTGATTACGAATCAAGTTCGTTTGACAGAAACTAATTTCTAATTGCGAAAAGTAACTTGAATAATTTTTAGTGCACGTCCACCGACAGTGTTGAATTCAGACTGACTTCACCGTCCGACCAAAAACGCTATCCATAAGATAAAAAATAATAAAAACTTAGATTTTCATCCCCCGGCCTAAGCGACCCACCCGACACGATCTCCGACGACCGGTCCCAGTGAGGATGCGCACCCACACATGATTACCCCGGTCGCCCATGCTAAGCATCCCTCAGCATACGGACCGTAGACATGTAGATACATTTGCCTGAAACTAGAGCGATTCCAGCAGCTGGGGCAAACCATTATGACGAGGGTGTTTATATTCATCTAAACTGCCTACAGTACTTTGGCTGTTCGTGCATATGCCGTAGCCGTCCGAGGGGTCGAATTCTCGTGTGTATGTTTACATTGCTGAGAATTCTGTTTCCCTCGGCAGCCAGTCGCGAAGCATGATACTCCTTGTGTCTCACGACCAACCAACATTCGCACAGATAGGTGAGGAAAAAAACCAAAATTGAAAGCAACAACGGAAAAGGTTGCTGTGCACTGTTGTATAAGGGGGGACGTTGCATGTTTATACGACCGGCGACCGTGCGCGGAATCTACGCCGATCGTACATCCTTCGCTTGGTAATTGGTGCAGCATTTTGCTTGTGCCAACTGATTTGCCTTTTAACGTTTGAGCATATGATAGGTGGGAAAGTTTTGTCGTTTCGACTATGCTTGGATGCCTTCTTGCGTATTAGAATACGTCGCGCACTTGCGCGACAAGGCAAATATGTTCTAATGAAACACCACTTGGTGTTCCTTGTGTATGTTGCACGTTGGTAATTTCCTTACGAGGAAATTCAGTAATGTAACGATACACGCATGCTGTTTATGCCTATAGGAAATATTATTGGCGCCTTGCGGTGATGCCTTACGTACATGAATAAGATTTATCTTCCAGGGAGGTTTCGCGGATGTCATCATCATCACCGGCACTACAACCGGGAGCCGGTCTTGGGCTTATTTATCAAGCCCTGCGGCTTGTTAAATTTTCCATAATGATTTGTTTTTTCCGGGCAAAGTCATTAGCCTTGCGCCAGAGTCTCTCCGACGGGGAATCGAACCCCGGTCTCTCGCGTGACAGGCGGGTATGCTAACCACTATACTATCGAGGAGCCCGATTTCGCGGATGTGCTGAATACATATTATGGCGGAAAACGCGTAAAGGGTGAATGTCTGCAGGTGATGAAAGGTTTTTAGGTGGAAGATTCGGTATGCTCAATTGCAAGGTTCAAATGGAACTGTCATTACGCCTGATTCTATAGGTTTTCAGTGTTCTAGTAAGCACTTTGTTACTAATTGATGGGAAGGCAAGTAGTGGCGTTCAATGGAACCGCCACAAGCACCCCGTCGGGTTTGTATGCGATTGCGGTCTATGCACCTGAGGAGCACTAACATAACCTATTCATAGCAGAGCTCGAGACACTCTTTCGATGCTTACATTTGCACTTGGGCAAAAACTACTTTATCCTAGGGGGAGATATGAACGCCAAGCATAGAAATTGGGGAAATTATATATCTAATGCCAGAGGAAATCAGTTGGCTGGCTGGTTAGATCAGTATCATATTGAAAATAGAACTGACCTGCTAGCTACCGAATATCCATCGTTCCCTAGAGGTAGATCGTTCTTAGATATCTTGCTAATCGACTCACGACTGAGATTACTTAACACCAATAGACGAAACACAAACTGTTTACGGACAATTGAATACGACAGTGACCACTGTGCATTCACGGCAGTAATAGAACTCCCGAGCGATCTTGCAGATCTGGAGGAATTCATGATCCCACAACCCTACAACTACGGGGCAATGCGATGGCCGCGGTTCACCAGATCATTAACAAGAGAACTTCGTTCGAATGACTTTAATCTGCCAGTAAACAGAAACCTGACAAATGACGAAATCGACAAATTCATTCAACAAATGGACGAAACCGTAAAACGAACAATAGACAAAACAATTCCGAAAGCAAACAGTTACAGATCACATAAACATGTACAGAAACACAACAATAAACGCACTTCACAAGAAAAAGAGCAGACTGCTATCGAAACTAAAACAATTACACAGTCAGTTTACAGACAGACAAGACCAGGAGATAATATCACTGAAATCCCGATTAAAAAATCTCCAACAATTACTTAAAGCTAATTATAGGTTAGCAACTAATTTGTATTGGAACAACAAAATTCGGGCTATAAAAACTAATAACCCGAATATTTTCCCACAAATAAATAAAATATTCAGGAGAGATAATAAAAACGAGATTCAGTGTCTCCAAATTCCACGTACTGATGTAAACAAGCAGCTGGTAATCAACACTGGCATAGATACAGAGAACGCGATTCTCAATAGTGAGCTTTTCGTGATCAAAGATCCTCTGGGAAAGGTGAACGCTGTGGGAGCTGTCTTTCAGGAAATGTACAAGGCGAATGAAAGCATTCACCGAAATCACGACCAGGAGGACAGAGTTCTACTGAATCACCTGCACCTCCGAAATGAAATTTCACATTGGCAATCGGAGGTTCCGGATTTTACCGAATTCAGTGACGATAATCTGTCAATTGACATTAACGCCAATGGTGGGGCTAATAGCCTTTTAATTGCTAGGGAAGAAATCCAGAGTATCTTCGACTCGTTAAGAAGCAAAAAGTCAGTGGGAATAGATGGAGTACCTAACATCGTACTCAAGAACCTGCCCCCAATGGCAATAGATATATACACGGTCCTGTTTAACAACGCGTTGAATAATGCATATTATCCCGCTCGTTGGAAAACGGCTATCATTCAGCCCATCCCAAAAAGGGGCAAAGACTGTACAAACCCAATGAACATGCGTTCGATAAGTTTACTCCCAAGTATCAGTAAAGCATTTGAAAATACTATTAACAAAGCTCTGCTAAACTGGGTAGACGCCA
Organism: Microdon myrmicae; assembly: GCA_963931805.1. Classification (NCBI taxonomy): domain Eukaryota; kingdom Metazoa; phylum Arthropoda; class Insecta; order Diptera; family Syrphidae; genus Microdon; species Microdon myrmicae. The sequence goes on from OZ007496.1 coordinate 38,371,339, forward strand.
ACAACATTATTCCAAATAACCAGTTTGGCTTTAAGGCGGGTCATGAAACCACACACGCCGCAGCTAAACTGGTCTCTGACATACTATGGAATAAATGTAGGAACCAATGCACAGGGGCCTGTCTGATCGACTTGGCAAAAGCTTTTGATACCGTCTGGATCGAAGGGTTATATTACAAACTGGTCAGACATGGCATACATATGCCTTTACTATATGTACTTTACGATATGTTAAAGTACAGGAGGTTCGTGGTCGAAAATGGTAATGTGATCTCTAATAAAACGTATAATATCAAGAATGGCTTGCAACAGGGAGAGGTGCTTTCTCCGATTCTTTTTAACATTTACATTAGCGACTTATTAGATGCACTCCAGCAGGCTATTGCGTACGGAGATGATCTCGTAATTTACAGAACAGCTCCGAAAGTTGAGGTCATAAATAGTTTAGTACAGCGAGACTGCAACAACGTACAGCGCTATTGCGATGACCGGGAACTTAAGATCAACTTCCAGAAATGTGAAGCCTTCCTATTTAGAACCCCATCATATAAAGCCACGAACGACACAAGGAAAAATTCGCGAAAGCTAGTTATCGTGGAACCACGTGGAGATAAACTAGAAACCAAGAGTTTAGTTAAATACTTTGGCATCTGGCTAGATCAATATCTGTATTTCAACAGACATGTAGAGGCTACTTTGCTCAAAGTGAGGAAAACTTTTGCTATGACAAGGAGGCTATTTCACAGTAGCCAACTTGACAGCAGAGTAAAAGTCATATGCTACATGACGCTAATCAGGCCAATGCTCATATATGGTTGTCCAGTATGGTTTAACATAGGTCCAAATTTGATGGAAAAGATTCGGGTGTCCGAAAAGCAGAGTCTCAGAAGTTGTCTCAGATTTTATCGGACTACAAAAAGTATTATTCAAATGAGACTTTATATAATGAAGCGTACATAAATAGGGTGGATAATTTTATGATCAAATTAATCAGCGGACATATTGCGAGAGAAATAAGCTCGTCCAATGACCTAATTTTCGGGACTTATTATCCAAATACGTTGTACTATGAGAACGTGCGTCGCAACGGTTTTGTTCCACTAGAGGCGTTCCTTGATTTGGACATGAAAGGGCTTATACAGGCTAGATCCGGAATTCCGCTGATCTATCATGTAAGTAGAACATCCGTACACGGGCGATTGTGCTACGACCGGGAAGTAACGCGCACCGAAGAAGAGCTCCTGCGCTTCAGTAGGGCTATCTCCCACAGAGACCGGGACAATAGTATTAGACAGCGTCAACAGTTCTGGTCGTTGAATAGCCTATAAAGACCTGGATACCAAAGTCGGTATAAAATAACAGTATTATCAGCCAGCTTACATAGACTTAGCTCTTCTAGAATTAAGGTAGTATAAAATAAAGTTAAGTTAAGTTAAGTTCTTTTAAATAAAATTATAAACAAACAAAAAAATTAGGTTAAATTTTAAGGAACAAAAAAAAACAAAAAATTCGACAAAGTTTTAAAAATTTTTCTTTGTCATTTAAATAATTATAAGTATTGCCCCAAGCAAAGCTCCGTCGCCTCCGTCGGGGAAAGCTTGAATTTGGCGGCGTCACGGTCTGTGGGCATGTTTCGTGGCATAAACACGTGTCGAGCATAGCCAGGACCGCCTCAGGAAAACTGAGTTATATGTTTAGAGCCAAGAACAATTTTACTCCGGGCCAACTTCTTCTCCTGCATAAATCCCAAATTAGACCCGCACTTGAATATTGCTCTCATGTTTGGAGCTCTTCTTCTAAACACACCCTCGACCTACTTGACAGCATACCGAGACGAGCGATCGGACGGGACGCTGACGTCGCGACTACAGTCGCTATCACATCGAAGGCACGTAGTTGACCTCTGTCTGTTTTAAAGATATTATCACGGGTGCTGTTACTCGGAGATTCGTAGTATTGTTGCGGGCGATTCGGTTTATATGGGGTCCACAAGACAATCCGACGGATCGCGCCAATCTGCCGTTCATCTTCCGACGGCGCGAGCATCCCTGCATCAGAACTCGTTCCGTTACAGAGCGGGAATGCTTTGGAATCCCCCCCCCCCCCCCCCGCGAGTTTTTCCGGCGCGTTACAACCTTCGACTGTTCAAGAAGAACCGCGACAGTTATTTGATGGCATCTCAGGATGCCGCGTCGGCGCTATAGGTTTCCGTCTCCCGAGAGAAGTATATTTAAATAAAAAAAACAATTTTTGCCAGAGAACTGATATACACTATATATTATTGTTCGATTTTCTACGAAAGGTTCTTTGCTCTGCCTTAAAGTTGGGATAGGAGAGACATCTGTGGGGGTAAAGGTAGGGTGTGTCTGGCACGACACGGATTCGCTATCATCCCCAACGGTGACCGCCGAGGATTGTTCTCAAAAATGGTAAAATCAAACACAATTTATTTCGTTGGTGATTTGTTTTTTTTTTGTTTTAGTGTTATAATATCGTTTTCAATGAAGTTATAAATTTAATTACGAGCACTTCGACAATAATACACAATACATTCATTTGATAGTTAATGCCCTCAATGCGTTCACAAAGTTTTTAGCTTCGTAATTTTCTTGTGCAACTGACTGAAATCAAACTGTCTTTTTGGTTTATTTTGAGACGAATGCAATAAGTTGGACGTCCGACGTTAACTTGGTATAATTACGTAGCGCAGCACAAGCAGTGGAATTTCACTTGGTTAGGAAACAATCGACCCGAATCACAAAGATTTTGATTATAACAGACTCGACTCTGGTGGCGTGTGTGGACACCCCGGGAACGAACTTTGGCCCGAGAACGTGTGCACCCCCTGAGAATCCCGGTGGCGGTTAAATCTCGACTCACTGTGCCTCGTTGGAGGAATGTAATCTGACTAATGTGCACCGTTCGGCGGATGAATCTCGACTGACTAAATGAAGGCAAGAATCCATTCGGGGTGTCGTGACAGTGGAGTCATCGGTAAGTAAACTCACTGCCACTTACTGGGAACATGGAGAAGGGTTGCTATGCTTACATAGAGAATTTTGTTGCAGGGTATTTCTGCCGTACAGGCTGAATTAGATTCCTCTGTTGCTGTGTATACGGAGAAATCGGTTTCGGAGGCATAACCAAGTATGGGCATGGGTTGTCGGTTAGGCAAAGAAACATGGGTCTTGATCGTTGCGATGGTTGTTTCGTGGAAATGCAACGCATCCTACTGGCGACTTTCCAGTAAGGAGAATTGGTATTATTTCGAATGGTTTAGGTAGGATGGGAGCCGAAATGGTTTTCGGGGAAACTAAATTCTGCTTGGTTACAAGTGAGGAAAATGGTTTAAGTAGGAAGTGAGCCGGAATGGTTTTCAGGGAAAATTAATGTTGCTTGGTTGCAAGCGAGAACAATGGTTTAAGTAAGAAGTGAGCCGGAATGGTTTTCGGGGGAAACTAAATGCGATTTGGTGTAGATGAGGAAGATGATTTAAAATGTATTCTGCTGCAGGATTTGAGATGTATTCTGTTGTAGGTTTTAAAAATGCATTCTATTACAAATTTGGGGAATATATGCTATTGCGGATTTGGGAATGGATGCTGTCGCAGATTGGGGAAATGTATTCTTTGCAAGTTTAGAATAGGGAGTTGGGTTAAGATGACGGGTTGTTAGCGGTCAAAATTGGTTGGAATTGTGGGTTGGTTCTCTATATAATATAGAGAACTCCCACACATCTATTAGTGGAAACTAAAATCTGGAAACTGATATGTATTTGAATAATTCATATAAAGAATAATATAGACACCAAAGGGATGTTTCTCCGCGGATTGGAAAAACCGCTAATTTTGTTTCACGACCACGTTCAGATAAAAGACTTTTTTAACAACTAACAAGTTTGTGTGTTTAACCAATAAAAAAAACAAAAAAAACGTGAAAAAATCGAGTCGATTGAGCTGGAGGGGAGCCGATGAACGAACATCATGTCAGCCAGGACACTACGCTCCTCAAGAGTTCTGATCTTGATTAATTTGAGGCGGTTAATGTATGGGGATAGGATTAAGGAATTTTATAATCCTAATCCACGAAGAGCGAACCGTATGAAGTGATGTTGAATACTTTCAATTCTACGGATATGACTCTTATAATAAGGGTAAATCACCTGGCTTTGGTTGGTGGTTGGTTTTTAACGCTATTCCTATTTAGGTAAAGGGATATCAATCAGCGCTAAGACAAAGAGGATCGAAACATTTTTTGTGGTTGATTCCTGCCCTATAGCGCTTTCATAGCCTGGGATTTTGAAGGTTGCTGGTACCTGATGATTCTGCGTTTGTCCAATTTGGTTACTCAGCAATTGGGACGGTAAACTGTTTTGCTTCTACAATCATGTGCTCATGGGTCATGGGGTATTCATGCGAGATCAGATGCGTGGAGATGAATGGTCTGATGAGACATCGAGGTTGTGAAGGGAATCACAGCGCAGCGAAAGTATCAAAGGACGTTTATATGCGTACAGTTTGTAGTCATGCAGAGTGTCATGTTGTTCGACTGAAGAACAATGTTCTGTATTTATTTGGCCGCCCAATATTAATCTGTAGTGTGGATCGGTGTGCACTGTTAAATTGATGGTTTGGTGCGCAAGAGAATATTATTTACTTGAAAAACCAGGATTATAACATTATTAGATAAATAAATAAATATTTATTTATTATCTGTTTTAATTATTTATACCTTTATTTATATTGTATACCTCCCTTTTAGACGGTATTATTGATTCTTCTTGGTTAAATTTTAACCTTATGGTTACTTTTCTATTATTATCCTTCGTATTTGTTTATTTTTTTCTTTAACCAAATACTCTTCTACTTTTCAAATTCTTTTTTTTGTTTTACTTCAATTTATGTATTTATTTAGTTTTAATTGTTCTTCATTTTAAATGTATACTTAACTTTGGGAGAAAGATGTTCTTCCTTCCAAAGTTTAACGACCAATATCTCTTATTTAGTTTTCTTTTTCTTACCTGTATCATCCTATCATATATTTCCGTCTATCTCTTTTTTATATTTAGTATTTTGTATATGTTAAGCAGTTGTTTAAAGTTTCCAAACGTTATATACTTATTTTTCCGGCGCTTGACAGGCGCATTTTGTTTTTTTTCTTTTAATAATGGAATTGAGGAACTTGGAGTCTCCGAAGCTATGATATACTGGGTCGGAGTCTCGAAAGCCACGGTTCACTAAAAAAATTAAGCTCAGACGAACAGAGACAATCTTTCTTCAGACGAATCACACAGACTTCAAATATTCAGCTTCTTGATGTTCTTCTGCAATCGTATCTCTGAGGCTTTCATAGCCAATGCACTTCGATACCTCTTATCGCCAGCCTTTCTCTTTTTACCCGTTCACATTCTATTTTGACATTTAAAGATAAAATGCGAAACTCTTTTTGTGCGTGCATTTCATTAAAAAATAAATAAATGAAATGAAAACATTTGAACAAAAAACGGAAGCTTACAATAAGAGAATCCAACGGAGACCTCCATCCCTGTAATCCCATAACGCTCCCAGTTTGCGACTCATATCTTAGTTTAAACCTTCCTCATGAGATTGTATTTTTTTACTTTAAGTGAATGTAACAAACCTGGTTAGATGGGTACAACTTGTCACCTGATCAGAAATGAGTGCCGGAAATTGTTTATAATGCTAATCTAACTGCGCGTGTTACCAGTGTTATTATCTGTTCTCGTTTCCTTGAAAGCCATCAGCTTACGTCACCAGGCTCTGATCTTGCATTCAAGAGCCAATTGTCCAACGGCATTAAACGAACAATAATTGAACTGCCAAATGATGTAGCTATTTTCTATTGTTTTTTTATTGGTGGCATCAATTGGCTTTGCGAATCGCTCTAAACAATTTAACGCATCACTTTCCGAATTGAATTGGCAAAATGAATTAAAATTCGTGAGTTACTCGCGTCAGTATTGTCCGATCGCAATCAATATGAAGCCGAGTTGTAGTTGTAGACTTGAACTTGAGATGGGTACGGAAAATTAAGCAGCACCGTACAAAAATAGTTTCTAAATGAAGTCACTCTAAAGAAAGGGCGATTGTATAAGTGAGCGCGATCAGTCATCGAATGCACGCCCCAATTATGCTCCAACTCTCCTTGTCGCCTTGACTATTTACACTACTGCGCAACGTACGCATTTATGAATTAAGAACGAATTGAACTCGATGCACGTACCCAACACCGAAATTATCAAAAATAGTCTTTCGATATTAACATCAATTAGTTGAACCCGATTTTATTTCTTCAGTGGCCCGGTTTGGAAAGATCGATCGCGCCGCGGCATAGCCAAGCACTTTAAGTGAATCAAATTGATACTGGAATAGGAAAATTTGCATGAAAACGATTTTGATTGTCGTACTGTTTTGCACCGTTTAAGCGACAGTTAAAGCTAAGTGATCGAGCCAATTTATGCGAATTTCACAGACTTTGGATATATGTAATGATCGCTGCAGATCGGGTAGAATGTTATCGCAGCGAGTCACTGGTGATGTGTGCTACTTAAATAAGGCACTTGAGAACCCACTGGAGTCCGATCGATCGTGAAGTAGGTGATAATTGAGTTGATATGTTTTGGTCGATTATTAACAATAACCTACAACGATCCTTTACCTGGGCGACCTGATCATGACTATTCAATGCTGGAATCATATTTGTTTCTATCTCAAAAGGAAAAGATCGAGAGTTTGTTTACTTTCCTGTCTTGCGGAGAACTAAAGAAGTGATCGTCTCCGTTATTTACCTTCAACAAACTATCGGTTGCTGGCTTTCTGTTATAAATACTCGAGATAATAGCTTTTACGATGTTTTGTTAGAAGATGTTTCGCAGATATATAGGTATAACTAACGATTTGTAAAATTGTTAAGACAACATTTGCCGGAAAAAATGTTGGCGGCTCGTGGTGGAGCGCAGAGAATCTCTGTTTGACAGTTGAAAGTGCTAATGACTCTTGCCGACCTCTGTTTTACGTTTTTAGCATTCAAAAGCCGTGTTTTTGTGTAAACATTTGAAGGGGTAATGATTACCACTTTGCGTCACACGTCTTCGTGAGAACTTTTACTAGGTTAATTTATGGCTATATGGACTTGTAGGCGGAGATTGGTTTTATTAAATATGACCAAAGAACGAGTTATATGAAGTCTATTACTGTCCGTAGAATTCTTCACTGAATCACTGAGATTCCTTGTGGGTGCCAGAAATGAATAGAAATAAATAAATAAACAAATAAATCATCACCTTTTTATTTTCTTTGTTGCCTGTTCTCGTTGTTGGAGAATGTGGCCTCACCCACTTAAAATTGCTTTAAAAAACGCAAAGGAGATTTTTTTTCTGACTAATTTCCCCTAGGCAATACATAAAACTAACAAAACACATCGAAGAATGGTTTCCAGTCGTCTAAAAGTGTTTTTTTAGGGTGCTTAACCTTTTGGGAAGCAAGGGCGGAATTAAAAATTTCCATGAACGTTCTCGACCCAACAATATGTAATTACTTCATTTTTTGTTTTTACACAAACGCACGCACAAACGGGTATTTTGGAGTACCCTTAAGTGTCAGAGCACAGTGCTAGCGGAAGGAGAGGAAGTGGATAACGAAAGGAGGTATCGATGTCGATTGGTCTTAAATGCCTGGACATTACAACGACGAGGAAACACATGATCAGGTAGAGCATTCCACATTTGTGTGGTTCGGCTAAAGAATGACTCTCTATGTTTATTTGTGCCCCTGAAGTCCACTTTCAACGTGAACTGATGCGCATTCTCAGATTGACGGGTATCGCGGGAAAATGTCTGTTTTTTGTTTGCTTTGTTTTTTATATCCACATTTATTCAACAATTCAATTACATATTTTACTTAAGACTAAAAGTTAAGTTGGCTCCTCTATAGTATATAGTGGTTAGTATACCCGCCTGTCACGCGGGAGACCGGGGTTCGATTCCCCGTCGGGGAGCCTCTGGCGCAAGACTAATGACCTTGCCCGGAAAAAACAAATCATTATGAAAAATTTAACAAGCCTCAGAACTTTCTAAATAAGGCCAAGACCGGTTCCCGGTTGGAGTGCCGATGATGATGATGATGAAAAGTTAAGTTCTATTTTACAAATATCATACTTACATTAACTTACTGGCTCTTCGCAAGCACTCTAAATTGTACATTCCCACATTTCATATGCTTTTCGGCGTACAATAACTGTTTTTATAACACGTCACAATAATTAATATGTTTTCTTTTTAAAATTTATTCTATTTTTTTCTACATCATGTATTATTTATAATTTTTTTTTTTTTGTAATTACATAGATAGGGGGTTGACAAGCAAAATAAAAAATAAAAAATGAAACAAAACGGACAAACATAAACAAGGAATACAAATAAAAAAAAAATAAAAAAAAAAGATTAAAATTAAATTAAAAAAAATTAATAACAAAAATAAAAAAATAGTTGGGAATCGGGGATAGGGGGAAGAAATGCGGTGCGCCTGAGAGCCATACTATGTTTGGGAACGCGTAGTCCTTTCTTCATCACTGATCCACCACCAGTTGGGATGGGATCGATCTTTTATTGATTTATCTTTTTCACCGATTACCATACTAAAACGCAGGCGATCTGGAAAATTAGAGATATCGTTATCGTGGAGAATTCGTTTATCCCTGGCACCACGGAAAGCGTGGTAAATAATAGGGACTCCACGTTTGTCTTGAATAAGTCCTTTTTTATCCAAGAAAGGGAACGCTTCTAGGGGAATGAACCCATTCTGGAGAGTACTCTCCATATACATATTGTTGGGATAGAATGCTCCCGAAATGAGATCATTTTCACTGTACATTGGCTTTGTTGTGTGACCACGAATAATCTTAATAATGAAGTTATCTATTCTGTTTAGTCCTGATTTGTCATACAGGACTTTATTGGGGTAGTATTTCTTATACTGCGACTCTGGGGTTCTATACATTCCGAGGCAGGAACGCAAACACTCCCTCTCGAACACCCCAAACTTCTCCATGTAAAATAGCTATATGTTGTACCATACCGGGCAGCCATACACCAATATTGGTCGGATGAATGCTGAGTATGAAATTATTTCACCCTGAGGTCCAGCAGACTACTACGGAAGAGTCTTCGTGTCATTGCATATGCGTTTTTAGCTGCTGTAAGAGCAGCCGCTGTATGCTTATCAAAGTAAATATACTGATCAAGCCAGATTCCAAGGTATCTGACTACAGTTTTTACATCTAGAGGAAGATTATTACTTCCTGCAATAGAAAATGTTTTCCAATTCCGTTTTGTATCCCTTGATTCACTGGATAGGGGCGTTCTGAAAAGCATAGTCTCTGTTTTTGGAAATTTAGTTTTAATTTCCTGTCGTCGCAAAAACGTTTGATTTTGTTGAAATCATGTTGCAGAATTCTGTTGATGACATCAATCCTTTCTCCAGATCTATACACCACAATATCGTCGGCATACGCAATTGCATGTTTGAGAGAACCCACTAGATCACTAGTGTAAATGTTAAATGAAATGGGAGAGTTCACTGCTCCCCGTTGTAGACCGTTTTTGATGTGGAAAGTCTTGTTAGAGATTATATCTCCACATTTCACTACAAATTGTTTACGCATTATCATATCGTAAATAATGTATAATAAATATTCGGGCATACCGAGATTTGATAACTTATATACCACCCCTTCTAACCATACGGTGTCGAAAGCGTTTTCAAAGTCAACCAAACAGGCCCTTGTACATTGTCGCTTCGCCTTGTTCCACTGTATGTCGGAAACAAGTTTTGTTGCAGCATGAACTTTGTCATGTTGCGATCGAAAACCGAACTGGTTGTTCGGGATAATACCATTTTCCTCACCCCAGTTAGTCAATGCTTTATTTATAATTTTCTCGAATACCTTGCTGATGTTCGGAAGCAAACTAATCGAGCGAAGATTGGCTGGATTGCTCCTGTCCTTGCCCTTTTTGGGGATGGGATGGACTACTGCAGCTTTCCATTGGGTTGGATAACATGCATTATTTAGAGCGTTATTGAAGAAAATAGTGTAAACTTTCACTACTTCAAGAGGTAAATGCTTTAGATCAATGTTTGGAATGCTATCTATTCCAGAAGATTTTTTGCTCTTAATCGATCTAAGAATGTCCGTCAGTTCATCCTTGTGTACAAATATGCTAGTGTTTAGATTTCTAAGTGGAGAATCCGCTCTATTATTTTCACTAAAGATAGTGAAACTTCGACTTCAGAGACGCCAATTGTTAAGTTCATTGCGTAGCGAAATGCGTTTTTGGAAAGCCCTATTTTCCAGGTCAAGGTTAGGATGAGCCGATTCGTTCAATCTATACACTACTTCGAAACAAGCACCAATTGAGTTCGCATTTTTTGCGGATCCACGACTATTATGAACTCTTCGTGTTCCGGGGTAAGTCCTGCGTTCAGCAGAGTTTGACAATTCTCGGGAGACCGTGGAACTCGCAGACATGGGATGTCATTTTAATCTTTCCTTCGAAAGACTTTATTTATTTGAGGGAACATATTCGGTCCACTAGCTTTAATGGCTTGAATTCTCTTGTTCCAATCTTCATTAATTACTGATCTATAGTTGTCACGGATCAGTTTTTGAAGATTTTTAATTAATGACTTAATTGTTTTTATTTCCTGGCTATTGGGATCACTGAACTGTATGTAGAGGAGTTTTAACTTAGGGAGCAGAATACTCTTTTGCCTGTACAAGTCGGCAGTTTTATTTGGTGCTGTCTTTGGAAAAAAGAACGTAACAATTCTTCCCTCGCTGACAAAGCGATGATTATTTTTTGAAGGGGAATAATACTTTTGTGTAGCTGCTGTGATCGGCATGTGGCGAGTGCCTTACAGATTTATGACTTTTTTGTCTATATAAGAAGGTATATATAAAATATTCTGAACAATTCTCATCTTCGGAACATGCAATGAACTATCTAATAGTGGTCGTATAATCATATATATTATGGGATAGTTGCCCGGAAAAAAACAAATCAGTATGGAAAATTTAACGAGCCTCAGGACTTGTTAAATAAGGCCAAGACCGGTTCTCAGTTGTAGTGCCGATGATGATGATGATGGGATAGTTGAATTTGGTTGCGAAAATTTAAAAGGATTACAAGTGTCTATGTAAACATTACAAATGCATTCTGGTCTAATATTATTAGGTACATTCAACACTACCCTGAAGGACTTTGCACTCATTCATTTTCATTCTTCGATATTTGTTATATATATATATATATATATATATATATATATATATATATATATATATATAAATATATATATTTTTATTTTATATATATATATATAAATATATATATATTTTTATTTTATATATATATATATATATATATATATATATATATATATATACATATTAATATTATTATTTATTGGTCTGTAGGAACCCGGAAATCCATGACTTCACTGAATCGGTTGCGCCATCGTTCATGACTTCACTAACTCGATTGCAACATCGGTTTGCCTTCCGATCCACACTCCTCAACCTTATATCTCCTCATTTTTGTCGCGGTCTTGGCGCCGGTCTCTTTTCCGTTGATCTCCCGTCAAGAATTCTATGTACGATTCTGTCGTTGCCAATTCTCGCTACATGACCGGCCCATTTTATTTGTCGCGACTTGATTATTTGTACTATTGTAGGTTTGGACTATAGCTCTTCCAATTCGCGGTTGTGGAGTTTCCCCTATAGTCGTGCCTCTTCATCATATCTACCACGGAAGATAGTCCTTAAAATTTTATTCTTTTTATTATATATTTTTTCCTATATTATTTACATTCCAAATCGTAAAACACATTCTAGGGATAGATCAAAATCTGGAATGGACAATAGAAGGGAGATTGAAATTAGGATGGGGGTTAAGTTTTGCCTCCTTCGAAATATGGTTTTACCCTATTGTTGTGGATCATCTCTGGTCTTCGGCCGATTTTGACACCCCCGTTTACTGCGGTGACAGGAAATGGATCCGCCTGAAATGGATGTCCTTACGGTTTCCATTTCTTATTACGACTTAATCCCCCTCATGGAATTTGTGCGCTCTGACTTGGGATCATTATACGTTTTCGATCTGTGCTTGCTTTCTAATAGGTTGCGTTTAGCAATTGCATAGATCTTTTGTATTTGCATCGGAGAAGTTGGTGGTAACTTTCGTGAGTATAAATGGGCTCAAGTTTCGTTTTAGAATAGAGGTAACCTTAACGACAGTCCATTGGTGTTAATTTAATACTGTCATGTGTGTTGGGCCGGTTGGAGGTATTAGTCCCAGCTGCTTGGACTCTCATCGGGCACTGAGCATAGGTACTCCACCAGCCGGTGAGATCTATCTAATCCTCCATTGGACTGCGGATGGTGCTGTTTGCACTTTCTTTATTCGAACAAGTTTGCACATCTTCTTGAGCAGATCGTTAAGAAAGTTTGTTCCTTGATTTGTTACTATCTGTTTAGGGTTACCATACCGCGAGATAATTTGATCAAATACCGTTTCGGCAAATGTCAGTGCTTTTGCATTCGGCAAAATGTAGCAGTCCATTATCATCAATATATATTGGTTCCGGAGTTCGATTTTTCTAATGGTCTCACAATGTCCGAATATACCTTATCAAACGATTTTTCGGCTGTTTCTGTGATGACCATTGGTATCGAAGTTGAAGTGTTGTTCTCATCGTCTGACATTTTTATAGTGCTTAATCTTTTCATAATCCCAAGCAAGTAGGATCACCGATATTTCTTACGAATGCGATTGTATGTTTTCTTAAGTATTTGGTGTTTACTAAAAGGATAGTCATGGTAATCCACGTGGCGTTACTTTGCAAGCGCCCTCTGTGGTCTCTTCCTTCTCATTTGACTCCATTGCACCCCGTGTCTGTGTTCGAATCACTACATTGCTCTTAATAGCTTGTGGATTGTCTAGGCGTGGAGAGGCATGTTCTTCAAGTTTTTCGAAATCAAATTTCGGGTCAACATTTTCATGCGGAATTCGGCTGAGAATATCTGCATTAGTGTTGTACTTCTCGGGCTTATATTCGATGTTGTAGTCGTGTTCTGTGAGTTTATATTGAAAACGTACCATCGGGTTATGGGATCTTTAAGGTTAATTCCTTTTTTCAAATAGGTCGTTAAGGGCGGTTGTTTATAATCGACACTCCTTATCATCCACCGCGAATGTCAATGGGTGATTTGAAATTTCCGTTTACCCTTGATTTACATGGGGAATACTATCGAGGGATGTAATCAAAATATCATGTAAGATGCATGTATCGCAGGAAATTCTTTGTTTACCCAAAATTTGGGATGAATGTTGAGCTTGCAATTCCTGATTAACGATTGACATTTGTTTATTACTTAGGTTAGTGTGACGATTTTAAGCAACTTGTTTTTACACGAATGTTCTTTCATGGTCAATGGTATCATTTTTGTATATTTTATTGTCATCTTTCGAAACAAAGTGCTTAGGATTTGTTACGAAATGCAAATTTCCCCGATCCGATTTAAGTTTACAGTTTACAATTTCAGTATTTCGTCAAGTACATTAAATGCAACATTGTACCTACTCGGCAAGATTTTTTTTCTTTTTTTTTACACTAACGCGCGCACAAAAGGGGATTTTGAAATATCCTTAAATGTCAGAGCACAGTGCGAGCGAATGGAGAGGAAGTGGATAAGGAAAGGAGGTGTCGATGTATATTGGTTTTGAATGTCTGGACATCACAACGACCAGGAAACACATGATCAGGCAGAACATTCCACATTCGTGTGGTTCGGCTAAAGAATGACTCTCTATGTTTATTTGTGCGCCTGCAGTACACTTTCAACGTGAACTGATGCACATTCACAGATTGGCGGGTATCGCGGGAAAATGTCTGAAGGGGCGGAACACATTCAGCAAGTTCAGTTGAGCAACGACAGTGGTAATACCTATAGAAAAGAGATAGGCATACGTTGCGCCTGTGTTCTAAGGGCGGAATTGATCGACTTATGGCTGAATCCCCCATAAGTTTCACTGCTCGTTTTTGCATCCTGTCGAGCACGTGTAGTGCAGTTTTGGATGCGCCTGACCAAATATGCGAGTTGAACTTCATTTTTGGACGAATATACGCCTTGTAAATAGTGGCCAGGTTGAAGATGTGGTATCAGGCACCGTTGAGTTGGCTGCAAAATGTGCAGCAAGTAGATTCGCCTTACCTGTTGCAGTGGTGGCTGGTTTGTCATCGACTATAAGCGATGGAATGGATGAGAAGACTGAGTTTTGAACGTTTTTCACGAATACCGAGAAGTTTCTACTACCTGCGGGAGAGTGTAGTATTTTTTGTCTCACTCTCCGATCATGCAAGAACTTTGCGCGTTGAATATACGCATTGCAATCATTCTTAGCTTTCTTAAATCTTTTTCAGTTTTCCTCAGTATTGTTTGATTTATACAACCGGAAGCTCAACTCTTTGGACTTAATGGCTTCTCTGCACCCAGAATCGAACCACATATTTCTCTTCGGTTTGATGCTCTTTCCTCTGTGTGGAATAAAGGTCCGCATGCCAAGTAGAATCGTGTCTGTCAATGTGTCCGCTATAGAGTCAACATCGTTATGGAGGAAAAATAACGACAAATTTAACCTCCCATAAGTCGTTCAGACTTATGGGATTAAAGTTATGAGTGCCGCGTACGGCACGGGGTTCACTTCGATTCCACTGTCTTTCGTTATGTACCAGCAAGGGCACTGTTGAACGAAAATGTCCTCACCTACTGATTACTGACTACGAAACCACGCCACTCGTAGTTAACAATAAACAAAAAGAAAGTACAACACACGCTCCCAATTAAAAGGATGCTCTTTATTGTAATTAAGTAGCGATTAAAATGTAAAACGTATACACAAATTAACATAGAATCATTGACTATTGTTCTGCTGTCAGTTAACATTAACAAGTACTTAAAATGTGGCGTCACTTCTTGTCTTTGATTTGGTGATGGTATAGAACGTTTACTTAATCATTTTAAAACGATTGATGAACACTTACACCATTATCTTATAACGATTAAAAGTTAGATAAACTAGTAAATTAAATTGTGGCAATACTTCTTGTCTTTATCTTAAGTGGTAATATAGAACATTTACACAGGTAGCTTACACGATTAAAAGTTAGATAAACTTGTCTGCGGTAAAGTTAACGCACTAATAATCAAAATGCGGCATACCATGTTAATTCCGCCCAACACACGCGCTATTCTAATGACAAAAATCAGACTAAACTTACGACTTAACCAATCCCTTGGGACGGCCCAAGAGGGATGTAAATTAACGTGAGGGCGCGACCTGCCCTCACGGAATCCGAACCGAGATTAAATTATTTCATCGAAGCGATAGGATACCAAAATCCCATCGTCGCTTCGATGACCAAATTTGGTAATATGCCCCTTTTGCGTTTGGTTCAACACAAAAGGGGTGGAAATACACACACGATGATTGCTTCCGCTGCTCATCGTGTGCGTCCGCAAGTATGCAGACATTGCATAAGTCCCCTTTTTAAGTTCGCAACAGGTGCGAGTATCTCGACGCAAAAGGGTTGTAATGTTTACACGATCAGTGGCTACGAGTAGCGTAATGCTGATCGTGTGCGTGTTGTTGGTGTATCCTCGCACTCGAACTCTGATGGTAATTTTCCATTTGCGAATTCGACCGCCGGGGCGCCAGCCGGATGCCCTCATGTATCGGTCGCTCGATGTGGGTATGCTGTGCCAAGGCAAGATACCTTTTCCTGCTGGTGTGCAGCTGGCGCGCAAAAGAATATCGTGTAGATATTGCACAGGCAATATTGTTGCTTGGTTGTTAAACCAAATTGCCTTGAAGATATTATTTTTGTTGCCGCTGGAATTTCATATCAGCGAGAATTTATGTTTCATGGTTTTCCTTCGATTTTACAGGTACAGCATGGAAGGTAAGTGCAGGCTTTTAATGTATTTCAGGAAACTGTTACCTTTTGTACCTGTAAGGTAAGTAGCCACTACTTGTTTCTCTTTTTGATTGTATGCCCTATTTGGGAGTTTTTACTTAGGTTATGGGAAGATGTTGGTGGCGTTCGTGGGAACCGCCACAGACCTTCCCAGTTGGATTTCTCATAGAACCATACTGTTCTTTTGGGAGCTTGCTCATTAACGTTACTGTTGGTTAGAGGAAATTTAGCTAACACGACGCAGTGGTCTGAAGTGCTCAAGGGCGAAGAAACTTCAATTGTGTATTTGTTTGGGTGGGAGGTGAGAAGCAGGTCCAGCGTGTTGACGAAATGACCATATATATCTGGTACCCGTGTTGGATCATTGACAAGTTGAGTTAAGCTATTTGAATCATCAAAAAGCTGGACATATTGACCTTCGGGTGTTGTTGTTCCGGAGTGACGAAGCCACTGAGAGTTATGCACATTAAAAATACCCGCAATAACGATTTAAGTGTGCGCATATAGGGTCAAAATCCTATCGATAGAATCAAACAGAGCATCGAATTCGTTAAAGGATGCATTTCCATCCAAGTTTGGGCTTCTGTAAAGAAAGCAGTAATGTATGATATGTTTACGAACGTGTAGTTTTAGCCGCGAGAAATTAAATTCTGGGTTGGAACAGAGCCCATATTGTGGCAGAAGCTGATAAGCAATATCATTTCGTATGTATGTGGCTATACCACGATGTGGAAAGAACAGTGGCACTAAGTTATGTGGGGCTTTTCAGGGCCCGAAGAGCCATACATCGCTCGATCCCCACTATTCCAAGCGATGCGACTTACCTCGAAGTCGAACCTTCAGCAAGGTTACGTAACCTTGCTACGGCATTAACCGCCAGCCACATTGCTGGAATTAATTCAGTTACCCCAAAGGATAACTGACATAAATACCTTTTAGGCAGCTTACCTTTCTTTGGGGGTTTTCTCCAAACCCCTTTTCTCCACCACCATACCTGAAGACATTACGTCCACGGCAAGGATTATCACCTAGCCGTGGCATCGAACATTTCACCCTCGGGCATGCATTGCACCCAGTGCATCTCGTTCCCATTACCTTATGCCATGGAAACAAAATCAACACGGAGTTCCTAGATTACTCGTTTTTTTTGTTTGTCCATGGCACCCCTAGCATGCGGCTACCAGGTCTCATCAGTTTGCCACCGTCGGTAAGGTTTCGGCTGATGCAAAGCAAACATTCACAAATTACCAGCAATAGCTGGTTTCCTATTATCGGTCTCCACCGATCAGGGACCGCAAACAAGCAACGAATTGGATGCGGCCATCAAGTGTTTACTTTTAACATCTGGCAATGGCTGCACCCTATATTCGTTGCAATACCAAAACATAGCATTCACACCACAGATTGTTTATGGTATACCAATTCCCTATTAACGGCCGCCAATCGTCGGCGGACCTGGGAAATTGCACGTCCATCAACCCAAATGTTGATTTATGGCCTCTCCTAGGGTGACCAGATCTTCGGTTTGTTTTGCTTTTACCCCAGATGGTTCGGTTGCCGGCAAGTATTACACAATCAATTGTGTACACAGCCGCAGGCCCATGCATTGTTTGTATACTCAGGAGACGCAGTTGCGACGCTCGCATCCATCCTCGATCACCGGACGATCGTATGCGACGCATACACATACATGCGAAATGTATGCCATCTTCCCCGGTCCAATCACGATTGACTGCCTCGAGTTGATCGTGCAACTCCTCCCCTTTTACGGTTTTTCTTTGCGATGTCTTTCTGTCTGCGGCGAAGGAGAGCCAGATCGTAACCACCGCGAAGCGCACACTTACCGGGGACGTGGGTGAGACAGATTTTACGAGTCTTGAAGTGAAGTCGAGGTTGCTACGACGCAGAGTTGTGTGAATTAATCAAGTTGCCTATTTAATCCGCGTATAATACAACCCCTTTACGGGAATTCCGATTTAAAATTTTGAAATCCAATAAAACTGTGATTGTCGTTTGTTAATGTTCGCCGGGTCATTGTGCGCCGACATATTTAGTGCACCAAGCACCCTATATTTACAAACTCCATGGAAGTCCATTGCAAATGATAATTGTGTCTTCGACGCTTCCATCCTTTCGTGAACAGTAACTTTAAGTATTTAGTTTATAAACAGAACCAAGATATCAAGTGGTCCGTGTAAAGTTTATAGTTAAAAGAACTACTAGCAGTGCATACAACCAAGATTTACGTTTGTATTGCGACTCAGTGTATAACCGGAATAACATTTGTTTGTTTTGTTTAATAAAGATTCAAAGAAAAAAAACAACTCCATCGTTTTATTTTACAGGAGTTGGCGATCGTGTATTATTTTTGTGTCACCAGGTGTGCGGCCATAGAGAACAATTACGTCGGAACAACGTCGGGGTGTTTAGCCAGTTCTGTGTCCTACGTGGACAACCTTTAGTTAAACACTACCTACAGTTATATCTAGGTAGATTAAAACCGGAAATATCTGTATAAATAATTACCTGGGTTTCGCTAAGTGCAAGGATAGTTGGTTTCTGGTTAGAAACGTGGGCAGAGAAATTGCTTCTCAGGCCACGAATGTTGCAAAGATCGATGTAAAATACCCGTTCCATTGAAATGGCCTGACACAGAAAACCAATACCGCCTTGGGAAAGGATGTAAGTCGGGACCAGCAATAGATAAGCGAAAGCAAACACTACAGGTGTTATGCCCTTGTAGTAGGCGCCTCACTAGATCCGTGCCAAAATCCAGGTCACATCCCTTCCATGACGTTGAAGACCCTCAGACACAAAAAACTCTCCAAAGATGATTAATCAATCGAGAGTATCGATGCCTGGGGGACACAGACAGAGGTGCAAAAAAAAGAAAAACAGACACAAGGGATGGAAAGGCTAGAGGGTTTTCCGCCACTGCACATCACTCGCCTGTATATTCTAGCACTTTTCACAGCACTAAGGCACGTATGTGGAGATCCGTTTATTTGCCGGGGATCGCACAGAAAACTTTGCATTGCACTCGGACGCGTGTGTGAAGATCCGTTTGTTTGTTTAGGATCTCACAGTAAGACTTCGCGCCCGAACCGATAGTGCAATTGGGTATCTTATGTGTATCTAAGGATCCCAAAACGGATTGCACAATTGATCCAATGGTACGGATCACGAGGTAGAAGCGCACGTGCTGTCTCGTTGGCGGATTTCACGCGATGGAATTTATAGTTATGAAACTTGTTGAAGACTCAGTTGTCGTTTGTTCGATTCCATCATTGGAATACAGGCGAAAAGTGCCTATTACAGTTGCCTAAAACAATTTGAAAGTTCGGTTGCCATTGCTTAAGTATTCACCCACGAAAACCCGACAATCAGTGTGTGCACAGCAGTTCATACTGAAGTTAGTTTCAGATGAACATATTATATAAATACGAGAAATTGTTCTTCAGTCGAATTTTGCAAGTATTTAACGCACTGCTAGATCATATGTTCTTTTGCTGTTACAATCTACAGAGATTTTAAATCTATTTACACTGGCACTTATTTTCAAGTATTCCTAAATTTCTCTGCTTGCTTTGTGCATTGAGTTATGAGGGTATCAAACTCATCGTTTTGCGTATGTGTATAATATACTACACAAAGAATATTAAAATGAAATTGGAAGATGTCCTTCTTGCTCAAGTATTTGCCCACGAATGCAATTAGTCAGAGCCGCAGGTTCTCCTCGGAAACAAACTTCAGACGTCCAAACAAATAATGTCAAAATCTTCTAAATTTTCTTCCACTCGCACTGCGCATTGTCTTTATAGTGCGAACTTATTATAAAAAGTTGTCTCAACCTCCTTACCATTGCGATCATTGAACTGGCAGTGTAGCAAATGACAGCTTTAAGAGACACTGCTTCCTATTAATTAGGCTTAGCGGACATCATATGTATGCCCCATTACGTCTAGTCCTCTTTAAAAAACCGCCACCCATTAACACCCCACTTAGTCAATACCTGAAAGCGACCTGAAGAAGTTCTTAATAAATTAAACGTTTCCCGTGTCAGTTACTGTCATGCTATGCGTGTCCACTTCATTCAGCCACTGTTCTCGATGGGTTGACGAGCCTTCCCCAATTATTTATGCCCAGTAGCAGTATCGCATTGTTTATTTATCACCCACATTACGCATCCGTTTCGAATATTAAATTTCACCTCCTGTAATCACCATCCATCAGGCACAGCACCAAAGCGCCGAAAGCTAAGCCTAGCGCCGTGTCGCCACTAACCGTTTGGCACCCCTCCTCGTCATGCTGATTTATTTATTGATCCCCTCAGTGGAGTACTGACACCGTGACAGTGTTGCATTCGTGTATTGATGCATCGCCCCACTGTCCGCTGGTGACAGGTGTAATGGGAGGCCGTGCTACCGATGTTAGTGTGGTTAAACAGATCGACCACCATCTGCAGTTATCAGTTTTAATGACGCAGCCAACAGAATCCGACACAAATTAAGTCAAAAACAAAAGTGATACTAACAGCAACATTAACAACTTGATCGGAGTATCGCCTTCCATTTCGGTCCACTTGTGGATGCTGCTGCCCAGATTCCTTCGAGGGGCGTCTTTTTACTCCGACATAGCAACTGAATGATCCGGTGACAAAATCAACGTCGAGCTTGCCGGCCCAGTTTCATAGGGAGTGACGCCACGAGCACTTACATTTGCATTCTTACTGCGGGATGAGTGGCGTTTGATTTCCCCCTTTTGGACGTTCGTTTATTGAGTGCGTTTATTGATTTACGGGCCGCTTATGGATTTATTGCGCCCGGTCAAGTGGATAGTTTGTACAGATTGTAGCTCGTCGGGGATTTGTTTATATGGCAGCAAAATAGTTGCAAATCGGTTATTCGTGATAGGTGTATTCATCTTAAGTGTCATAATTTGATTCTCCTTGGAGCCATCTGGGGAGGAAGCGCTCCAATAAGAGCCGTTTTGATCAGAGCAACATCCAGCTATTTCTCTGTTTAAGGGTATAACGAGGCACCTAGAAATCTCTAAGCAATTACATTAATCCAAATTTTCCATGTGTTTCCCCGGAAACGCTCCGATTAGATCAAACCAGCGCCCATTCACCATCGTATTGCACCCCTAGTCACACAATGTGCCATTGCCCGCCAACGTGGCAAGCAGATTAGACTGCTGCGATCCAGTTGTTGTCTGTTAAGCAAACATATCATAAATCCCAAGGATGAACTAATCGCGCACAACTAACACATCTTCCAGGGATAATGCTCATGTGTAATTTCTTCTAATCATCGTGCCTTGAACATGCTCCGGCATACCTCCGTCACCTTTCTTGGGTTAGTCTGCGGCACACACCGTTTATCTTATCTCTAAGAATCTCTGACTTCAGATTGCGTTCACGTTTATGCAACCCCATGCTCAGAACCTATCCAACCTCAGCTCTATGAAAGTAAGAATTTAAAATTCTCTGACTTTATCTTAACATGTTTATCTGCTTAAAGATACTTCCTGTGTTTAGATTATACCCGCGTGATGCTTTACAAATGCTTGTATCTGTCCGAACGTCGCGTTCGTATCCCTCGCACACGTATCAGATTTTTTTTTCTTTTAAAGGTTAAAGTTGATTTCCCGCGTGCTACGAATTTAATCCGTGTCGGTTTTCCGGCTCTCTGTGTGCAATTGAATCCAAATCACATGATGCAAGAGACTTAGGTACAAAGCTATAGCTAGACTCGGTGCCACCGTAGACTGGAGTCATGAGACTCATTGATTTTGATGGCGACTTATTTCAGAACTTCACATTAAGACTTTAAGGATTAAGTAGACATTTGATGATATGATTGGTTTATTGGATCACATAATTATTTTCCTGATGGTAAGGATTAAAAGATTGACGAGTGAACTTCATAAGTCTGTCCGGCTTATATGGCAGTTTATAAACATACTTCTTTTGTTCTCTAGGCGATACATGGCCCGGGATTGATCGGCGGATTGGTAGCCAACAGTGGAACAGTGGCATGTGGAGGATTGATTTGTCGGTCCATAACTGGGATCTTTACAAGAAACCCTCTACCGGAAGATGCATACGTACATGTGGCAACAATACCGGCAGGAGCATCCAACATAACAATTACGGAGTTGAAGAATAGCATAAACCTGTTAGGTAAGTCTTTGATCGAATACCACATTTGTTGTTTAGAACTTTAGATTAAATGCCAAATCTAGTTTTGCGGTTTTTAGCAAATATTTATCGAGTACATTTGGTTGCCTTCAGGGTTTTTAATTTTTTAATTTGATCCATTAAAAAGTGATAATGCAGAATATTTACCTTAGTATTATATTCATTTTGAGTTACCAGCTGCAAGCCGGGGTCCCAACGCCCTGTGCGCCCGGTGAAATACCACCCCATCAAGCTTTAGGCTCCGTGAAATGGTCGGGAGAAATCCCTGGCTATCTTTTGGAGCTTGGCTGATGGACCGGTTCGACAAAAGGTTGGTTAGGTGGTAGTCGGTCCCAAGGTGAGATACTACCCCGTCATGCTGTACATTCCGCAATATCGCCGAGAGAAATCTTCGACGGTGTTTCGGATGTGTGGCTGTTGGCCCGGACTGACACGGAGGTAAGACATGATGGTATCTTCCGATATAAAGAATTCCGGAGGTAAATTAGTCTCCCATTCGGATCTCCGGGGGGGCTAAGTCAGGGGGAACATCATGCAGATATCATGAGAAATAATGGAACTTTAAGAGGTTCGTCATCTCATAACCGGCCTCGCTCTCGAGGCTCTGCCCACGCTCGACTGGTGACGGCATTTTGTAA
Source organism: Microdon myrmicae (assembly GCA_963931805.1). Lineage (NCBI taxonomy): Eukaryota > Metazoa > Arthropoda > Insecta > Diptera > Syrphidae > Microdon > Microdon myrmicae. Next base: position 38,394,230 of record OZ007496.1, read on the forward strand.
CATCAGGGGCATCGGTTTCACCAATATGAATGTAAACGCCGTCCACCAATATTTGCAAACAACGAAACCTGATATCCTTGCCCTAACTGAAACCCAGGTCGATTCGTCAACTGATTCGACATATCTTCGTTGCTCAGGATACGACTTACATTCGAGATTCCGTTTCAAGAGCGGACTCTGCGTCTTCGCGCGGTCCAATCTGGCTTGCCAGAGGTTGAAGGCGTTGGAACCCAATAATATGGACATCATATGGTTGAGGGTCGTGCTGAGGAATTCTGTTAAATTTCTTTGTTGTCTTTACCGCTCCCCAAATGACGATCGACCGGCGACGTTCTTCGAACATCTTTCACATACCGTCGACTGGATACAGATCAACCACCCAGCTTCAGAAATTGTTGTCCTTGGCGATTTTAATGTACACAATTCCGGCTGGTTGCTACATTCTAACAGAACCGACGAGGCTGGTAGGCTGGCGGAGATGTTTGCTGTAAGCCACAACTTGACTCAACTCGTGGGGGAGCCAACGCGAGTGCCGGATGCCCGAGGCCATTATGCGAACATCCTGGATCTGTTTTTGACATGCGAACCGAGTATTTATACCGTAGAGGTTTGTGCGCCACTGGGAAACTCAGATCACTGCTTGGTATCTGTCGCGCAAGCGCTTGCATATCAACCGAATAACCGACCTAGGCAGCTTCGCCATGTATGGAAGTATGGGGCTGCTAACTGGGACGATTTGCGAGATTTCTTCGCATCCTTTCCATGGTCCGAGGTGTGCTTCGGAAACTCCGATGTTAACGCTTGCGCGGAGTCGGTATCAGAGATTATTCTTCTCGGGATGGAGATGTATATTCCACATTCCATCAAACGAAGTTCGTCTGATAAACCTTGGTTTGATAAAAACTGCGAGCTGATTACAGCGGCAAAAAATAGAGCTTTTAAGCAATGGCGCTCCAATCCCACCCATGTTAACAGAACGAATTTTGTTAGAATCAGAAACACGTGCAACCAGGCGATTGATACCGCGAAGAAGGCTTACAACGACAGGGTGATTAATAAGCTCCTTCGGTACCCAACTGGTTCGCGCTCCTTCTGGTCAATGGCAAAAGCCGTCAGCAGTAACTTCGCATCCTCCTCTTTCCCTCCGTTGGTGACAGAGAGCGGGACGTTAGTCACGAATTCAAAGGATAAAGTAATGTGTTCGCGAATTTATTTTCCGCGAATTCAAACCTCGATCCCGGCCTTTTGGAGCCACTTGTGATCCCGCCGGTACGGTCTTCGATGCGGGATGTGAGATTTCGTCCGCGCACTATTCAACGCATTCTACGTGAACTGGATCCTAGGAAAGTAACCGGCCCGGGCGGAATACCAGCAATAGTCCTTAAGAACTGTGCTCCAGCACTATCGGCGGTTCTTGGCAGACTTCCAAATATCTTATGCACGGAGGACGTTTCTTGCCTGCTGGAAAATCGCTCGAGTTCAGCCAATCACAAAGGGGGGAAAAAAGTATCTCCCACAAAATTACCGGCCGATAGCATTACTGTCTCTCTTATCTAAGGTAATAGAAAAAGTCATCAATACAGAGTTAGTTAAGTATTTGGAGTGAAACGGATTTCTGAATGATCGTCAATACGGATTCTGTGGCAGGCGGTCCACGGGAGACCTTTTGACACGTATCACGATATATGGACATCTGCGATTGAACGGCATGGTGAGTCAAGGGCGGCCGCATTGAATATCTCCAAGGCTTTTGACCGCGTTTGGCATGGGGCATCGCCAGGTCAACCTCAGGAAAACTGAGCTATCTTTTTAGAGCCAAGAAATATTTTACTCCGGCCCAACTTCTTCTCCTATATAAATCCCAAATTAGACCTGCGCTCGAATATTGCTCTCATGTTTGGAGCTCGGCTTCTAAACATACCCTCGACCTACTTGAGAGCGTGCAGAGACATCGGGACTACAGTCGATATCACATCGAAGGCGCGTAGCCGACCTCTGTCTGTTTTACAGATATTATCACGGGTACTGTTCTGCGGAGATCCTGGGTATTATTCCACGCAATTCGGCTTATATACGCTCCACAAGACAATCCGACGGATCGCACCCGTTTGCGGTTCGTCTGCCGACGGCACGGCTGTGCAACTCCCTTCCCACGCGAGTGCTCGCGGAGCGTTACAAACTGCAACTGTTCAAAAAGAACTGCAACAGCTATTTGGTGGCATCTCGGGGCGCCCACTCTGCGCTATAGGTTCGCCTCTCCCGAGAGAAGTCTAATAAAAATAAAAATAAAAATGTTTCATTATATGGTGCCTTAATGTTCATGGCTACACCCACTTGACAAATGTGAATGGGGCCCTGTATTGAAGCAGAAGGAAGGCATTAAGAAAAAGTAGGATTTCGAGAACACCACATTTCCGTGTCCCTTTATCGTGGCGTTTTTTTTTAACTTCAAAAGCTTTAATAGTTCTTTTGGGACGTTACACGTCATCGTTCAATACATAGACATTGCCCCCCCCCCCCCCCCGTTTCGTGATAGTCTTCATCATCATCACCATCATCATCGGTCCTGGTCTAAGCCATCCCTCCATCGCAGACAAGGCCTGCCGCGCTGTCTCCTTCCTTACACCCTGCCACGAAGGTCTTTCCGGGCAGACTCCCCTCATTCTCATTCTCTAGGTGTCCTGGCCCATCCACCGGAGTCTACCGAGCTTGATTTTTCTTACAACAGTAGCTTCAAGGTAGATCGCGTACAACTCATGGTTGTAGCGTCTCCGGAATCGTCCTCCCTCACATCCTGGGCCAACAATTCTACTTAAGACCTTCCTCTCGAACGCGGCAAAGAGTTGAGAGTGCATTTTGTTGAGCACCCAGGTCTCGGATCCATATATGAGTACTGGTAAGACCGTGGTCTTGTACAGTAGCAGCTTGGATGTTCTGGATAAATTTCGAGATTTAAAGAGCCTTGATAGACCATAGTAGGTTTGTTGGATTTGATCAGACGTTCGCATATTTCTTTTTCCATATTGTTATCGGCTGATACTATTGACCCAAGGTAGTTAAAGGATTGCACTACTTCAAATTCGTGCTCCACTACCCTGATGGTTTCACCAACGTTAGGTCTTCTCTTCGCAGAAGTTGCCACCATGTACTTACTTTTCCCCTCGTTAATGTGCAGTCCCAGTTTTTGTGCCGCCTGCTCGATCTGGGTGAAGGAGTCCTGTACAGCCGATTCGGTTCTACCGATGATGTCGATGTCATCTGCGTAGGCAAGTATCTGGCTGGACTTGGTGACACTGATCCTTCTTGTTGTAATGCCAGAGTCACGGATTGCTTTCTCCAACGCCAGGTTGATGAGGGGGCAGGTCAGGCCGTCCCCTTGTCGGAGTCCATTAAAGATGTTTTTTGGTTTGGACAACAGTCCCGCTATTTTTATTTGACTAGTTACGTTAGTCATGGTCAATCTACAAAGTCCTATCAATTTGTTTGGAATGCCGAACTCTTTCATGGCATTATATAGTTCTACCCTGGCTATGCTGTCGTAGGCGGCCTTGAAGTCTATAAATAGATGATGATAGATATAATGGAATCTTAAATTCCAGACATTTTTCCATCGCCTGCCTAATATCTGATCAATCGCTGATTTGCCTAGGATGAAGCCACACTGATATTGACCAATGATGACTTTAGCAAGTGGGGCTATCCGATCTTGTAGCATAGAGGAGAATATCTCATATGCGGTTCTCTACCCCTATAATGCACAGTGTGATATCTCCCTTCTTATATATGGGGGAAATTATTCCACGTCGCCAATCTTCCGGCATCCCCTTTTGTTCGCATACGTGATGTATGTATCATGAATTGCGTGATGTAACGCTGTCCCCTTTTCTTAGATCAGCTTAGCTGGTATGCCATCAGCTCCAGGGCTTTATTTGACTTGAGCTGTCTTATGGCTTTTAATGTTTCCTCAATGCTTGGTGGCGGCAGCATTTGATCTTGATTTTGCATTGGTCGAGCCTCTAATTCTTCTGTGAGCTGACCATTTAGTAATTCATTGAAGTGCACTTCCCATCGCTCCAGAATCCCTTCAGGATCGGTGATCAGATTACCCTCTTTATCCTTGCAGTAAGTGCAGCGTGGTGTGTACCGCGTCATACAGCGAATTATTTGGTAGAACTCCCGCGCCTGGTGCGGACCTCGCTCTCTACTTTTCTCTAGTTCACAGACAAAGTTTTTTTTCTAGGCACTTTTCTTGTGTCTGTAAAGTTTTTTTTTCAGATCTTCTGAGCTCTTTGTATATCTCCTCGTGCATCCGCGTCCTATGAGACTGCTGCATTGGCCGGTATGCAGTATTCTTACGTTCAGTCGCTAGTTTGCACTCATCATCAAACCAGTCGCTCCGATGTCACGACTACTGCCTATGATGGAGTTGGCAGTACTAATGACAGTATTCTTAAGGCGTGTCCATTTCTCTTCCACGCCCGGCATTCTGGCCGCAGGACTTACTCTCCCTCCATCGATCTCTTCGAGGGATAGTCCTAACGCATGACCAAAGGTGTTACTGGTATTTTCATGCGTAAGGCAGCCGTGTAGATTCCAACCTGATTCGCGGATGCAATACGTCCCCGTAAGGCAATTCGGGCTCGGAAAACTGTTATAGCGTTAAGCAAGGATAGTGAAGAGGGTGAATTGAACACACGATGAAACGGTTGAAAAGCGAAGAAGTGAAGCATCAGACTACCGACCGTGTTTTGAATTTGATTTCCAAACTCGACTATATTCCACTGGTGTGAATTATTTTTATTTATCGCTTGGTATACGGTTCTGATGTATTTTTCTTATTCGATTTTTCGTTCGGTGTTCTTCACTATTTTTGCTTGTGAATTGTGGGTGTATCTGTTAGAATCGCTACACCAGGGGATGGCACAGATTCGATAGCAGGGGTCATCAACAAGGGTAACGACATACAAGTCTACCACTTCAACATAAACAAATACGGCAAACAACGCCATCACAGAACGTGTCATCCCTACCACCACTCCCGCCGCAGTAACTTCGTTACGATCAGATTCGTATGCGGACGACGGACGAACGAGAGAAACGAGGAAACATCGGAGTCTGTGTTCTATGCGGAAGTCGTGACCGTGTGTGAAGTTCTGCTTTACTATGGGAAGTGTATGCTGCGTGTGTGTACAGATCACGTCGGGGTCACCAATTATATAGCGTTAAGCAAGGATAGTGAAGAACAGAAAGTTCTGATGTATTTTTCTTATTCGATTTTTCGTTCGGTGTTCTTCACTATTTTTGCTTGTGAATTGTGTGTGTAGAATCGCTACACTGTACCAACAAGATAGTGATCCGAGCCGTCGTTGGCACCTCGGTATGTTCGTACCGTCATCAGGCTCGAGGAGTGACGGCGATCCATCAACACGTGGTCAATTTGGTTGCGAGTGCCCCCATCAGGTGATACCCAGCTGGCTTTGTGGGTGTATTTACGCGGACACCTGGTACTCGCAACGACCAAGTTCTTTGCTGCTGCCACTTCGATGACCCATAGTCTATTGACATTAGTGTTCTCATGTAAACTATAGGAACCTGCGTAGTGCCTGAAAACCGGCCCCCGACCTATTTTCGCATTCAAATCTCCAAGAACGATTTTCACATCGTATCTTGGGCAGGCATTGAGGGCCCGTTCGACGTTCTCATAGTATTATTCCTTTTCGTCGTCAGGGGACTCCTCTGTAGGTGCGTGAACGTTTATGAGACTTATGTTCTTAAACTTGCCTCACACGCGAAGAGTGCATATCCTTTCGTTTATTGCATTAAAGTCGATAATGGCAGGTTTCTGTTTTTGGCTGACTAGAAAGCCTACCCCGAGCACGTGGTGTTTTGCATGACAGCTGTAATAAACGTCATACTCGTTTCTTTGAATAACACCGTATTTTCGTACATTCGTATTTCTTGTAATGCTGTGATGTCAGCCTTATATTCGGACAGGGCATCGGCTAGCTGTTGTGCAGCTCGAGCTCTGTATAATGAGCGGACGTTCCATGAGAAAATTATTAAATCGTTTAGCCATTTTCGTTTCCGTGGTCGTCGTCATGTATCCGGTCCATATCCGAGGCTTGTTAAATTTTCTATAATAATTTGTTTTTCCGGGCGAGGTTATTAGCCTTGCGCCAACTTTTTTGAGGATGTCGCTGCACGCATTGGTTCACTACTTGGCGGGTGCCAAAGTAGCTATCCAGTGGTGTCACTTGGAGACTGCATGTCAGCTTGTATTGAACCGGGACAAGGGTCGTCCTGGCCTTCGCCGGGTTGAAGGCAATCAGAGACTTTGCCCTCTGTGTTCGCTCCCATCCCTCCAGTGATAGCCTTCACTTAACGTGAATTCCCCTGGCCAACTTTTGGTCGAAAAACAAATCAAATAATATATTGAAAAATCGATGAAAAACCATATGCCTTGAAATGCATAACAAGAAATAGAGTCCAGATATGCATTCACATTCGTATAGTTCGATTAGAGAATAACATAACTCTGTGTTCACGTGCATGTGGAAAGTTGACCTCCAACATGAACTGATGCGCATTTTCTCGGATAGATAGAAAACATTCAACAAATTCAGTAGAACAACGAACATGGTATTACCTAATTAAAGTGATAGACGGGATACGTTGCGAATACGTTATAACAATGGAATTGAAGGAGCCATGTCTGAAGGATGAAATGTGTATATGACCACGCAGCAATATACGAGACACGAGAAGGGTCAACTATTGATTACATCCGTACGTAATCTTCACAAAAATTCCCAAAATTACGTTCTCGAGCAGTACTGTGTTAAGTCCACCCAATCAACTAAGCAGGAGGTTTTTGGCATCCACACACCAAATCACAACCACTTGAGTTTAATGTGTGCAATAATTCAGAAACTTTGGGTTTCGTTTCTTACATTTTTTTTAATGTATACTTCCCTCAGCACTGGTCAACCTGTAGTGCTGGGTTAATGCTCTATATGCCACTAAATAGCTGCTGAAGTTTCTCTTGAACCGTTACAGCTTGTGAGGGCTCGGAAACACTCGCGTTGGAAGTGAACAGTATAGCTCTTCCATTTTGTAATGAAACGAGCTTGACTTGTGGGGAGCAAATAAACCGATTTCCTAGTAATAATACCCCAAATCTCCGAGACCCTCGCGATAATATCTGTAAAACAGACAAAGGTCCGCTGAGCGCTTTCGATGTGACGGCAACTGTAGTCCCGATGTCTGTGGTGCGACCTCTATCAGGCGGATTATGCCGCTGCGCATGCTATTAAGTAAGTCGAGTAAAGGCTCCGAACATGGGAACAATATTCGAGCGCGAATCTAATTTGAGGTTTGTACCTGAGAAAAACGTTGCTAAAATAAGTTGTTGCGTATTCACAATTAAACTTAGTAAAGAATTCTAGTAGGTTCGCATTTGTCAGCTGTCTTTTGCCAACTGCCAGCGATCAGCTGATGTCGCGTCAGTGACAATAAAAGAACGCTACGAAAATTTCAAATTCTCCAACGGTAATTCGAGCTTGACTCATCCGCTCGCCTAACGTAAATGACTCCTTGCTTGGACGCTCATATATACTCGCTTACTTCTTTCTGGATATAACCACCGCTTATTTCTCCACACCCCAACCGCTCCTAGTCCTGGGGCGACACTCCTGACTACAGCACACACCCTCGCCCAATCGGAACGTCAACTTGGTATCGGAATCTGTTCCCTGGTAAACCCCTCTTCAGAGCCCACCTTTATCTCGAAATCCCTTGCCCAACGGGTGGACCTTCGCCGTTAGGCATCGTTCATTCCAGTTTACGGCGTAGGAGGGCGCCGGCGCGACACGACCCCCGGACACACTTCACGTCCGCAGAATAATCATAGGGGCGAAGGGCGCTCCCAGGGTATCGAAGGACTCTTGACATCGAAGGCAAGGCTCTCGGGGGTGCCGACTCACCCCATCGGATCCCCGGACATAAGTAAAATATTTTTTGGGTTTGAAAAGATAACTCAATTTTCTGGAGGCGGACTTGGCGATATTCCATGCATTGTACATTCCTATTGACCGAGATGCCGAGCAAATTCATCGTTCCCTTAGATTTAATGGCCTGGCTATTTATCATCGGCTGGGGAAACAAACATTCAGTTTTTTCTTGTGAACGTTGTAAATTGGATCTTCGTTGCGCTGAAGCCGCCAAGATTGGCCTTTTCCATTGTACGAATTTATCCAGATTCGGATTCATAGATTGATCGACTTTCGAGGAAACTCTTCATCCAGTCGCAAATTTGTTGGGAAAATTCATATAAACGAATGCGGCGTTTCTATTAGACACACACACACACACACACACACACCCACACACACACACACACACACACACACACACACACACGCGCGCGCGCGCGCACACACACCCACCCACACACACACACACACACACACACACACATACACCATACACAAGCAATTAGTGAAGAGCAACACTGAAAGGAAATCGAATAAGCAAAAGCATCAGAGCCGTATACTTTAGCAATAACGCAGCAATTCCACATCAGTTGAGTGTGCTTGAGAATAAGGATCGAATTTGTACATGTGCAGTGGTCTGATGTGTTGAGCATTGGTTCTATATTTTAGTGATTCTGATACTGTGAATCCGAGCATATCGGTTTTAATCACACGCGCTCTTAACTATCGTCGCACACGCTATACAAAGCTTACTTAGTATCGCTCTGTGCCAGATGCGGACAAAACCTTGGAGATAACCAAGATCTTTGACATTTCTTTCAATTACAGATGTCCAGATATCAGTCAGAAAGCTCGAAAGTTCTTCCGTAGATATCTCACAGCGGAATCCATAATGGTGATTATTTAGGAATACGCTGCACTCTAAATATTTACTTAACTCAGTATTGATGACTTTTTTCACCACTTTGGGAATCAGCGGGTAATTTTGCGGCTGACACTTTTTCCTTTTCTTTGGGATTGGTTGAATTCGATTGGGCTCCTCGATAGTATAGTGGTTAGTATACACGCCTGTCACCTGGGACACCGGGGTTCGTTTCCCCGTCGGGGAGCCCCTGGCGCAAGACTAATGACCTTGCCCAGAAAAAATAGGTCGTTGTGGAAAATTTAACAAGCCTCAGGACTTGCTAAATAAGGCCAAGACCGGTTCCCGGTTGTAGTGCCGATGATGATTATGATGAATTCGATTGGGTTTCCAGCAGGTGGGAAATGTGTTCTATGCATAAGATACGCGATAAGGTTTTTATTTTAAAACCGGTAGCAATTGTACGGCACAGTTTTTAAGGAGTATTGTTGGTATTCTATCTGAGCCAGTTGCTTACTGCCAATAATTAATAGAGGAAAAGAGGAGCCGAAGTTATTGCTGATAGGCTTTATCACCAGATGGACGCGAACCAGTTGGACATTTAAGCAGTTTGTTGGTCACCTTGTCGTTGTGAATCTTCTTCGCGATGTGCATGACGTGGTTGCTCGCGTTTATAATTCCGACAATGACCTCCGTGGGATTAGAGCGCTATTCTTTGAAAGATCTATTTTTGGCCCTTGCAATTTTTTATAAAATGAGAGTTTATCGGATGAATTCCGTTTGATGGATGTGGAATATAGAGTCTCATACCGAGAAGAACATTTTTCGTAGTTTCGGAGGCAGGCCTCCGACCATGGAAAGGATGCAAAGAAATCCCGCAAATCGTCCCCGTTATCAGCCCCCACCTCCATACTTGGCATGGCTGCTTACGTGGACTTTTCGTAGATGTAAGTTATTGCGTAACCAATAACAAGCAATGGTTTGAGTTTCCCAATCGAATGGCAGTAGGTTCTAGGGTATTGATGCTTGGATCGGATGACCGAAATAGATCCAGCGTGTTTACAGAATCACTCCGGTTATCCGGTATTCATGTGGGCTTCTCCATCAGTTGAATCAAATTGCGGCGAACAGCGAACATTTCAGCTAACTTTCCAGCCTCAACTTTAGAATGTGATAACCAGTTGTGTACCTTAAGGTCGCCAAGGAAAACAATCCCAGAAACTGGGTGGTTTATTTGTACCTAGTCAACGGTGTATGAAATATGTTCGCGAAGCGTCTCTGGGTGACCGTCATTCGGAGAGTGATAGAGACGGCAAAGAAAATTGACAGCACGATTTTTATCCAAATGATGTCCAAGTTAAGCATTGCAGGCAATTGAAATCGTTAAGGTTGCGGGTCCCCATCCTTAATCCTAACTGGTAATTTATTTATTTACACTCAAGACGTTTTTAAATCTCCCGCCGACAGAATGATTTGCTTTTACAACACGGGGCCCTGATCATAATTCAATTTCACCATTAAAGAGTAGGGAGACACACTTTTATCTTCAGTCGCTCAAGCATGCTTGAAGATTAAAAGTGTAAGCGGGGTAATCCCTGTTTGCCGGATTAATTTGACAAAAATATGTTTACCGGATTAGGGTTAACATCAAATTCGAATCTAAATCGTATCCCGGGCAACTGAAATTCTATTTGAAAATATTGGTGGATGGCGTTTGCCTTATAAAATGTCCGCTCGGGAGGTACCATCGTGTCCTATTTCAACATCAGTTTGGCCCGTCAGCCAAACATCCGGAACATAGTTGAAAATTTGTTTATGGCACGTAAACGTGACGGAGTGTAATCAAAACGAACGGGTCTACACTGGCGTGTGGAGGTAGCGACACACATAACCTCCGAATCGGCTTCATCATAAGCAAGAAGATTACGCCCCTGTTACACGCAACGCCTACCCTCCCCCAATACTCACCCTTTTTGGGGGCCATCCTCCACCATTAACCGGATTCACCTTCATGTGAAGCCCCATATGTTGATTAATCCAAATCAACATACCCAATCCAATGAGTACCTGTAAAAGTGCATTAGATAAAAAATGCATATACGGGCGAATCATGGAATCCAGATACCACATCCGGGAAAAATCCATGACGGCACAAAGAAAATAATGTGCTACTCAAAACAAAGAACAATTCCATGGTAACGAAGCAATAAGGTATACAAAATATCTTTGCCATAGTTGACCATAAATGAGCGCTTGTAATGTAATTACAAGGTTCTAAGAATTACACACATCCACACAATCAGGCCTCACAGATCATAAACATTTTCAATGTTTATGATTTTCACGAAATGTACTGCGAAGCATACCTCATGTGTATCAACAAGCATCTATTGTGTGTAAACAATGGATGCATCCTTCGGTCTGCACGATCGAAAGAGAAATAATAAGGCGTCTGTGTATGAACGTCGTCTGGTTTGGACATTTTATTCAGAGAGTCTGATACCAATCGTTGTCCTGGGCGGACACAGTGACAAAGCCCGTCGCGCTTACAATTAGTTTTAGTTTTAAAGGAGTCTGATACCAATCATCGTCCAAAACGGACGTAAAAGATAAAGCCGATCGCGTTTAAAATTAAAATGTTGGGTGTCGTGAATATTACCCGTCATCGAAGACGGAAGTAAGAGATGTGTGTTAGAGTCGTGCAGTGCATGTATATTTTAGTAATTTTTTAGAGGCGAGTGTGTCGGTATAAAAGGGTATGCGTTTGGCTTTGATGAACTAATAAAGTTTAAAATTAATAAATTAAAACCAAAACAATGTACGTTTAATTGCTTAATGTGTGTTAAGTGTGTTGTGAAGATTTTTTTGTGCAAAGTGCTAACTGCAAATTGATAACACCCCATGGAATAGATGTGACATTCATTAATGGCCGAATGTCGGTGCTAAAAATACAGGGCCCATGGTACAATTATGTACTTATAAACGTACACGCCCCAACAGAATCTACGGACGAAGAAACAAAAGACACGTTCAACGAAAGGAAGATATCTTCCAAGCAACTATAGGTAAAGAAAGCCTACGCAACGTTTCAAATGATAATGGAGCTCGAATTATCACGTTCGCACCGTCAAAAGATCTGGTAGTGAAAAGCGTGATGCTCAAGCAGAAGCAAATCCATAAAGCCACATGGATATCACCCGACGGCGCAACGCGTAACCAAATAGACCACTTCCTTATAGGAAAAAGGCACTACTCGAACATCTTTGACGTAAGATCATATAGAGGAGCAGATTGTGACTCCGATCATCTTCTAGTGATGGGAAAATTAAATGTCGGCTCGCAGCAAACCCAACAAAAGTCGAACAAAAAGTTAGAACACTGATAAACTGCGCCAAAGGTCTGAATATCGAGACGAACTAACGAAAACATTTAGCATCCTAGAGAATTGGAATAGTGAGGAAGAGGAAGTCAATCGTGTAGACACTAAATGGGCATTGATCAGAGACGCAATCAAACAAGCATTCCAATAGGTATTAGGATTTAAAAAAACAATTAAGTCTAAAGTTGGGTTTGACGATGAGTACAGGGCGAAGATTGAACAAAAACGCCTCCGAGTGATCCACTTAGAAAGATATGATGAAGTCAACGCAAAAAAGATACGCGACAATTCGAAAAGCGACAATGAGACTTTTCAAACGAAAAAAACGCGAATGGGAAAAAACTCGGATCGAAAACACCCTAGAAAATGAAAAAGCAAAGAACATCAGAGGTATGTATGCCGGCATAAACTCAATTAGAAATGGCAACGAGAGAGAGCCAAAATAATTCGAGACGCAAGCGGCTGTCTGGTCACAGAAACAAACAATGCCATGACAAGATGGAAGCAGTACTTTGGAAACCTGTTCAATGTGCGCGCCCATCAACCACAAATAAACGCATCAGACGTACATACAGCCGAGCCTCAGATCCCAGAGCCCTCATGCAACGAAGTTGTTGACGCAATAAACCGATTGAAAAACAACAAGACTCCCGGAGTCGACTGCATACCAGCAGACCTTATGAAGCATGGATGAGAGGCAACCGCTCGAAAAATCCACCAACCGATTAAAACAATATGGGATAAAGAAATCACTCCGGACGAATGGAAGCCCTCAATAGTCGTCCCCATTTTCAAAAAAGGCGACAGATCTGACTGCGAAAACTACAGAGGTATATCATATCTCCCAACTACATACAAAATACTTACAAATGTTATACTGGCGAGAATCAAACCTTACACAGAAGAAATACTGGGAGATTATCAGTGCGGGACTGGTCAACGAGCGAACAATTGTTCACAGTAAGGCAATTGGTGGAAAAGAAGTGGGAATATGGAGGGACGGTGAACCGTCGTTGACTTCATAAAAGCCTGGGACTCAGTCGCAAGGCAAAGACTTTACCATATTGTAGTTGAGCTGGAAGTCCTGAAAAATATGCCGCTCTCATTCAAATATGCACGAACGAAAATAAAGTGTGAGTTAGAATAGAAAACCACTTCTCAGAACCATTTGAAATACGCATCGGACTAAAACAGGGATGGCCTTTTACCATGCTTTTTTAACCTTGTCGCCGAGTATGTCATCAGAAAGGTACAAGACGACAATATGGCCGGATCATCCCTGAACGTGGTCCGCGTATTCGAGAATAAGGTTTTAAGGGGTATCTTTGAAGGTAAATATGACGAGGAGGCAGGACAATGGAGGAAACCCCACAACCACGAATTGAAAGAGCTATGCTGCAAACCTACAATAGTGAGAGTAATCAGGCCGCGAAAATTAAGATGGGCCGGACATGTGACGAGAATGGGTAACGATAGGACCGTGCGTAGAATTCTCGAGGGGTAACCAACGGGATGGAGACCAACAGTGCGGTCGCGACGGAGATGGGAGGACAATGTTAGGTCTGGCCTTGAGGAGATCGGATCGGATGGTCAAACGTGGAAGGAGAGCGCGCAGGACAGAGAATAAGGGTGGAGTCGAGTCGGCGAGGTCATGAACTCCTGGGATCCTAGAGGACAATAAATAGTAATAGCAAATTGTCCTTGCATGGAAAGTAAGATTGCTTTTGAGTTTGCATTTGCCTCTGGTGCGGGGGTGATTATGGTTTTGCGTGGTTGTGTGGGGATAGATGTAGTAGGTGCCTAAACACGGGCACTAGTTTTCTCCTAACCCCTACGAAACAATGCTACCAGTTCTCAACAATTATGAAATATATAAAAGACACTGGAGGGTTTTTGTTTATTAGTCTTCTTTATTTAAAATTGCCGAAGGTAGTATTAATAACAACATTCTATAATACAACTTGTAAACAGTTTCCAATTGGGACTCACAACGTAGGTTTTCTTATTTAAAAAGTCTGAAGGTAATATTAATAACAACATTCTATAATACAACTCGTAAACAGTTTCTAAATGTAACTCGCGATATAGTTTTTCTTATTTATCGCCACTTCAATGAGATTTTTCGATTCTAAAAGCACAAGAACTCCGAAATAAATTCAAGGACGCGACCGCACTCAGACATTTGTATCCGACGGGGGATGAAATTTGACTCTTTGTTCGTGTGTGTACACGATCAGGGATGATTTTCGACTCCCCAGCAACGTCCTCGACACGTGTGGTCTGGTGCGCGATTCAAATCTGACACCTCGATGCCATCCACATCCGCCAGATTCAACGGTCATGGATCACATCGGTGTAGGAGGAGTAAAACGGATCAACTTGACAGCAGCCAATGGTGATCGAGAAAGGGGTTTAATGGGAAGATTCCCCATGTGTCCGTATAGGACAAGTACGATGCCTCTTAGCCTGCAATACCGACAACGATCGCCGACACCTGATCAAACAAATGTACGAACATCAGAGGCTGCAGGCAATGTGGTCATAAATCATCGATGATCCACGCCTGAGAACGGAATAGGTTTTTTGCTTCAAAATAAACAAAAACGCTATTTGAAGGGTCACATGATGAGATGCACTGGAGATGATAGGTCAACCGGAGATTTGGGTTGTCTTTGTTTTAGCCGTATGGCTGTGGAGCACAAGGCGGGAAATTATTCATGGTGGTGAGGGATTTGACCTACAGATGTGTAGGCTAATGTCTCACCCAGGGGAACTATAACGTTTGGGATAATAGTGAAGAACGTGTGATTCGAACTGACGCTATGACAGTTAGAATCACCAAAAATTTAACCAAAGCGCAACCCATCAGGCTACTGGCCGTGTTTAGAATTCGATTTTTAAACTCAAGTATATTCCACTGATGTGAATTGTTATGTTATCGCTATGGTATACGGCTCTGATAGATTTTCTTATTCGATTTTCGTTCAGTGTTCGTCACTATTTTGGTTGTGTATTGTGTGTGTATCTGCTAGAGACGCTACAGAACCATGGACCAGCGGTTAGTAAACAAAACAAACGCAGTGAGGTACTGTGTGTTTGCTTTGATTTGCTGGTGGGTCATCATAGGGCATGGCATGGGTAAGATTGTCTAAACAATGATCATATCCATACCCAAATTCCATGATCGGTTGATAACCGATGAAAGGGAATTGGTCGCAAGTTTTGCGAACCTCAGGATATGGGTGCAATATAAGATTACCGAGTGGAAGGGAAACTATCAGCTGCAGCTGTATCTGATGAGCATGGAAGCAGTGTTGATTTACACTTTTGACATGGTGTGAAGCGTCATTTGGAGTCTACTCGAAATGTAACGTCTCCTAGGTCGACGGATCGAGTGTGTGTTTACTTTAAATAACACTCGATCGCTTGTGGATAGCCAGCGATGGCTATGCTGTGTATTGTCGATAGGACGATCGGCCGATGGGTCTGCCGATAAGGCAAGGGTAAGCATGAATGGCGAAGATGGGGAAAATGCTCCTCAGCCATGCGTATTGACATGTTCGGATCTTTATGTCGGTTGCATGCTGGGAAAACCGAATTGGATTTTAGGACATGATGGTTTCTATGCAAGCATGCCCCTGGTGAACTTCTACAGATCCAATGCGATAGCAAAATAGCAAACGGTAATCGTTCTAGATGATTTTGCCACGGCTTAAGTCTTCCAGGTAAGTATTGTTGCAGGGGAGCTTGACTGCCGCTCTGGAGGTAAGCTGCTTACGGTAGGTAATGAGATTTGCAGGTAGGGGAAGGGGGAGTTGGGCTCCTCGATAGTATAGTGGTTAGTACACCCGCCTGTCACCCGGGAGACTGGGGTTCGATTCCCCGTCGGGGAGTCCCTGGCGCAAGACTAATGACCTTGCCCAGAAAAAATAAATCATACTTATGGAAAATTTAACAAGCCTCAGGACTTGCTAAATAAGGCCAAGACCGGTTCCCGGTTGTAGTGCCGATGATGATGATGAAGGGGGAGTTGGGTTAGGCCGATGGGAGGTTCTTCGGACGCCTTGAAGAACCCCCACAGTTGTTTCACTCGTGATGGAGTCTTTGCACCAGCAGCTATTTGCGCCTATGACACACTAGGTGCTACGAAGTTGTTGTACGAACGATTTTTCATTTTTTTTTTCATCATCAAGCTGTTTTTTCTAAGTTCCAGTTTTGGTTTTTATCTGGCGCTACTTGGAGGGACTAAACTAGGACAGTGACGCTTATGCACCAGACTGCCGACTACCACCGGTTTTCGGCAATGGACCACGTCGATCTTTTTGTTATACGTCCGAAAATCGTGTGGTGTTGAGTTTGCCTCGAAAGAAAAGGAGTTTTTTAAGCGTGGTGATCAGAAACTTCCCAAAAGATGGGAAAATGTGCGACAAGCGAGGGGCAGTGCTTTAGTGCAGTTTTTCTCACTTAAAAATAGCAGATTTGAGGTTACACACTGGTGCAAATTTCAAAAAATGTTTTTCATTAATTTAAAGCGCCGCATAGTATGCCCACCTGTCACGTGTGAGACCGGGGTTCGATTCCCCGTCGAGGAGCCTCTGGCGCAAGATTAATGACCTTGCCCGGAAAAAACAAACCATTATGGAAAATTTAACAAGCTTCAGGGCTTGCTAAATAAGGCCACGACCGGTCCCCGTTTGAGTGCCGATGATGATGACGATATTCAGACCCAGGGTTATGTTGCTCCGTAACATTTTTAAGAGTCTTTTACGATTGGTTTTACTTTGGTTTTCCAAATTCTTTCAGTGCTGCGGACAATGGATCAAAAGTATTTATTCAATGGAGAGAACACTGAATCACAAAACGGAGCTTACGAAGCTGCGGGAACGGTGTTAGACTATCGTCGAATAGATGGATTGCAAGATAGCGAAGGCGTGACCGAATGGATTACATGTACGGGACCAATTCGGGAAATGCTCGAGTTAATGGTAAGTCGAAAACCTTTGCTCTGGTTATTTAAATAATTCCCCTTGCTGTAGGTCTTCTCAAGAGATATTAATCCCGGGGTGAAATATGAGTATCTACTGCCAATTGGCTCTGACACAGAGGACAATGAAGTGTCAGTAGAGAGCGATGTAAGTCTCAAGGCCGGTGATGAGGAACTAACTTCTGGACGTACATTGCGAAAAAGAAAATTCAATTGGAAAGTTGTTGGTTTCAGTCCGTGTAGTAAATCATGCGGCGGAGGCTCCCAAACTCCAATAATTCGTTGTATCCGGGAAAATCCCACTCGGTATTTCTCCCAACGTCGATGTAGCCACGCCGACAAGCCGGTTCTCAATGAGAATCTCCTGCGGTGCAACACCCAGCCATGTCCGGCGTTTTGGAGAGTGGACGACTGGGGCGAGTGTAAGTGTCTTCAAAACGAAGGCGTCAAGGAGCGTGAAGTGAACTGTGTCCAGGAGTTGGCTAATGGCATTGTTATCCAAGTGAACAGTGTTGCCTGTCTTGACGAAGAGCCGGTGTCAAAAAAGCCTTGTGATTGCCCGAAAGTGTACCGCCGACGAGGTCACAATCGCCACAAAAACGTCAGTGGCAGATTACAGAATTCCATCGTAGGCAACTCCACCCTCACTAATCAGAAACGGGTGTTTTTTGATAAGGAACGAGCGGGTGTGTGGCTGACTTCAGAGTGGAATAATTATTGCTCAGCTGCTTGCGGTCCAGGAGTCGAGTACCGGTCAATATTCTGTGATCGTTCAAAGCCAAACACGGATAGATGCGATCTGAGAATTACTCCAGATACCATCAGACCCTGTGAAGCGGAAATCGACTGTGTTGCTGGAGAATGGTTTGCTGGGCCGTGGTCGAATTGCACGGGTAGTTGTTTCAATCTCACGAGGGTGAGACCAGTGATCTGCATACAGAACCAACTTATTGTCGACGATGAGGATTGTAAAGCGGATGAACGACCGATGTCGGTGCAAAGTTGTAAGCTTAGCGAGACAGAGTACTGCATTCCAAAATGGCACTACTCGGCATGGAGCGAAGTATGATTTGGCTTGTAAAACTTTCGTGGACAAGGTTAACGTGCGTTTGTTATTCCAGTGTACAAAAACCTGTGACAGTGGAACTCAGAGGCGAAGTGTGAGGTGTTTGGAGTTCGATGAAAAGGAAAACACACTAAAGGATTCAACTAAGTGCCGCTATTCCAAGAGGGAGCCAATCTACCGAAGTTGCAATACACACAAGTGCAATGGTGAGTATATACCAAATTGCTCTTCTTCCACGTTGACAAACCGATTCCTTTGTTTTTGTTGTTTTGTAGAGCCCCGGGTAGACCTCATCCAGAACGACATCGCACCGTCTTGTGTAGATGAGTTCCCCAACTGTCACCTTGTGGTCAAGGCCAGGCTGTGCAGCTATGATTACTATCAACAAAATTGCTGCTATTCCTGCGGCTCGGTACCAATCTGATCTGATCTTTTTTCTTTCGAAGTGTACATCAAAGAATCGAATTTCATAAACAGTTCACTCTTATACTATTTTCTTCTTCTTCTTCTAAGCCCTGTTCCCGGTGGTATTTATTGAAAACAGCGCACTCAGTTGAAGCGTACGTAGTATTGTAAGTCATATGTCTAAGTATTATATAGCAAACGAAAAATATAAAAACTAGAGCAAATGTGTAACAATACCTTTAGCAGCCACTGTAAGGCGCACTAATTTATAATTGAATAGATGTAGAAATTTTACTATTTAAATAACCTAATCCGCTCTATGAATGTATTATTTGGCCGCACTACTCACATCACTTAGTCCTTAAGCAAGAACCAACCCACACAATACCCTTACAGTTGAGTTGAAATAAAAATCGATAGTTGTTTATTACATGGACTTGTGTGGTTTTTGTCCCAAATTTAGCGAATGATACGTTGTTCCGTTCGTCGCGTTAATGATTTATTTATGACACCCAGGGGGAGTGCCTTTACGGTCATCAATGCATCCATAATGACCAGTATATAAGCTCGCAGGCACTGGCGAGAGCTGCCAAAGTTAACATGGCGTTTTGGGAGTTAAGAAAGAGTGCCAAAGTTGTCCCAATACTCAACCCGAATCAGAAGCAGTTTCTTGAAGATGAAATTCGCTACCGTGAGAAGATGTCTAAGAAACGTATCAGCATTTCGGAGATGTTTGAACGAATGGATGAGCAGGTGGATGATCCGAAACTTCTGGATAAACATGATTCTTTTTATAAAACCACGGCGAGTTTACTGGTGCTGTTCCAGATAATGGGTGTGATGCCGATCCACAGGAATCCACCAATCGAGCATATGCCCAGGACCGGCTACTCGTGGACGTCGAAGCAGTTCTTTTGGGCTTTATTCATTTACTCATTGGAAACAATTGTTGTTGTGATGGTCCTCAAGGCTCGGGTCAACCAGTTCATTCATAACACCGATAGACGCTTCGATGAGGCAATTTACAACGTCATCTTTATAAGTTTGTTATTCACGCATTTTCTTCTTCCTGTGGCGGCCTGGCGGCATGGCCCTCAAGTAGCTATTTTTAAAAATATGTGGACGAACTACCAGTTGAAGTTTCTCAAAGTCACCGGCACACCTATAGTCTTTCCCAACTTGTATCCTTTGACTTGGGGGTTGTGCATCTTCTCCTGGGTCCTCAGTATTGCGATTAACCTATCACAGTACTATTTACAGCCAGATTTTGAATTGTGGTATACCTTCGCGTATTATCCAATCATCGCCATGTTGAATTGTTTCTGCAGTTTGTGGTAAGCGTTTTTATGATTAATTTGGGTCTCCGTGAGGGGTTATGACATTTCTTAAGGTACATCAACTGCAATGCGTTTGGAACAGCCAGCAGAGCGTTGGCGAGCTTTCTCCAAGAGACACTGCAGAGTGAAAAACCAGCACAGAAACTGACTGAGTATCGACATTTATGGGTCGATCTGAGCCACATGATGCAGCAGCTTGGTGAGTTTGACGATTGGGTGTCAAACCAGGTTAAAGGAGATACATTTTCAGGCCGTGCCTATTCTAACATGTACGGCATTTACTGTTTGGTTATATTTTTCACCACAATCATTGCTACGTATGGGTCGTTGAGTGAGATCATCGACCACGGGGCCACTTACAAAGAAGTCGGCCTATTCGTTATTGTTTTTTACTGCATGAGCCTGCTTTACATCATATGCAACGAGGCACATCTTGCTTCTCAAAGAGTCGGCCTGGACTTTCAGACGAAGCTGCTGAACGTGAACCTGACCGCTGTAGATGCGTCCACTCAAAAGGAAGTGGAGATGTTCCTGGTGGCAATCGCAAAGAATCCGCCAATCATGAATCTTGACGGATATGCAAACATCAATCGGGAGCTAATTACATCGGTAGGTATTCGAAAATTCCGAGTTTAGTTATAGGATAACATTCTGATGGTTTTTCCTTACAGAACGTTTCGTTTATGGCCACGTATCTGGTTGTTTTGCTGCAATTTAAAATAACTGAACAACGTGGACTGCGTTTAGAGCACGGCTAAAAGAGTTATAAACCATTTGGGCTAGTGTATTCGATAATTTTCTGGTGTGTGCATTTGATACGGGAACCTTGCATGAGTTCATAGATAGCAGTGCAGGCGGATGGTTGGTGTATATATACACGAAGCGGCAATGGTGTGGAAATATACTTCGTAGTTTTGTGAGCTGTATTCAATTCAATAAATTGATTTCTGACTTGGTTTCAAAAGTTTAATTGCTCATTCCTTTGTTATCTTTGTAGTTGAACGGAATTAAATCTCGGACGATGCTCACGTACTGTTTTTATTTTATTTTATAATGTTATTTCAATATTGTATTTATAGAAGAATACTTTAAAATATTATATTACGAATATATATATATATATAAATATATATATATATATATATATATATATATATATATATATATATATAAATATATATATATATATATATATATAAATATATATATATATATATATATATATATATATACATACGAGGGTTGCCTTTTATATTTCGGGATTAGAGAACAAAAAGAAATATTGATCTTCGAAAATCACTTTATTGTTTTTCAAAATATTCCCCATGAAGATCTATACACTTTTGCATGCCTTTGAACCAATTGTCGAAGCACTTTTGCCACTCTGATTGAGGTATCTCCAACACATGCATTCTGAATGCAGCAACCGCTTCTTCAGGTGTCGAAAAACGTTGACCTCTCAGTTTGTTTTTTACGTACGGGAATAAAAAGAAGTCATTCGGTGCCAAGTCAGGACTATACGGCGGATGACCCATCAAATCGATGTTTTGGGTGCTCAAAAATGCAGTTGTCGCAGCCGATGTGTGAGAGCTCGCATTGTCGTGGTGAAGAGTGATCCGTCTTCGGCGGTTGGTTTTCCTGATTTCTTGGAAGACAACTGGCAAACAAATGGTTGTGTACCACTCAGAATTGACTGTTCTGCGTTACTCTAGTGGTACGGTTACGACTTGTCCAGTTTTTCCGAAAAAACAGGCGACCATTTGCTTGGAAGTGCTCCGTGCGCGAACAACTTTTGTTGGATTTGGCTCATCTTGAAACACCCAGACAGTCGACTGCTGTTTACTTTCGGGCTCATACGCGTAAATCCACGATTCATCACCTGTCACGATGTCATAGACGTGTTTCGAAGCACCGCGGCCGTATTTTTTGAGCATTTCTTTCGACCAATTGACACGAGCCTTTTTTTGGGCGATTGACAAATTGTGTGGGATCCAACGCGAACAAATTTTTTTGACAGTCAAATGTTTATGCAATATTGAATGTATGCTGGTCCCACTAACGCCTAAGGTTGTCTCAATCTCACGATAGCTCACATGACGATCTTCCAATATCAGTTCGCGCACAGCATCAATGGTTTTCGGAACAACAACTGATTTTGGACGACCCTCACGAAATTCATCTTGGAGTGAACTACGACCACGATTGAATTCACCATACCATCGATAAACACTGGTCCTTGATGGAGCTTCATCGCCAAAAATTGAATTAAGTTCATCCATGCACTGTTGCTGAGTTAATCCACGCCGAAAGTTGTAAAAAATAATCGCACGAAAATGTTGACGATTTAATTCCATTTTTGGGCCGAGATGAATCTTTTAAGTTACTGTAAACAACACAAATAGCGCTCGTATGTCAAAACGTTCTGAGTGCGTATAACCTCAAAAATGTCCAACTTTACGACAGAGCTGTCAATTGCCGGATTGCAATGCTAGGGTTGCCAAATCCCGAAACATGAGAGACAACCCTCGTATATTTATAATTACAATTTAATTGCTCTTTTTTCTTGTATAAACAGTAAAAGTAAGTTTATTGAGTCTTTTGTTTTGTACATATTGTTATAATACTGTTTCCATAAAGAAAAATTATTTTTTTAACTTAATACTAAGGGCTGTAATCTATGGACCTGATGTACAACTTTGCTTACTGTATTTTATTTGCCAATATGGTTTTTTTTCAATCTATTTATTTACTAGCTGACCCGATGAACTTCTTACCGCCTAACAGTCAATGAATGTCGTGTTAACTTTTAGCTAAACTTAATTTAGGATTTTAAAACGTAATAAAATAAACACAAAATATTTATTAAGGATTCACCGTTTTCTTTTTTTTAAACTAACTCGCACACAAAAGGGGATTTTGAAGTACCTTAAAATGTCAGAGCGCAGTGCGAGCGGATGGAGAGGAAGTGGATAAGGAAAGGAGGTGTCGATATATATTGGTTTTGCATTGTTTTTTTTACACTAACGCGCGGGAATTTTGAAGTACCCTTAAATATCAGAGCATAGTGCGCGCGGATGGAGAGGAGGTGGATAAGGAAAGGAGGTGTCGATATATATTGGTTTTGAATTTTGTTTTTTTACACTAACGCGCGAGAATTTTGAAGTACCCTTAAATATCAGAGCATAGTGCGCGCGGATGGAGAGGAAGTGGATAAGGAAAGGAGGTGTCGATGTATTTTCATTCATTTTCATTTTTAAAACATTTTTTTATATTCTTTTTATCTTCTTAGTTTCTAAATTACATTCTAGACAAAAAAATGCTTAAATTCTAGCTTAATTATCTTATATTATAACTTAGTGGTCCTACGCAGACGCTCTAAGCTAAACATTATATAGCTATTGTATAAATTGCCTTTTAGCGACAGCATTTTGTTGGTGGCAGTACTTATAATTATTTAAATGACAACGAAAAATGTTGAAAACTTTGTGTCGACATTTTTTGTTGTTTTTTTTCTTAAAATTTAACCTACACTTTTTTTTTTTTTTGATATAATTTTATTTAGAAAAACTTAACTTAACTTAAATCTTATACTACCCTAATTCTAGAAAAGCTAAGTCTATGTAAGCTGACTGATAATACTGTTATTCTATACCGACTTTGGTATCCAGGTCTTTATATGCCATTCAACCACCTTAACTATCGACGCTGTCCAATACTATAGTCCCGGTCTCTGTGGGAGATAGCCCTACTGAAGCGCAAGAGCTCTTGTTCGGTGTGCGTTACTTCCTGCTCGTAGCACAATCGCCGGTCTACGGATGATCTACTTACATGATAGATCAGCGGAATTCCGGATCTATCCTGTATGAACCCTTTCATGTCCAAATCAGGGAACGCCTCTGGTGGAACAAAACCGTTGCGTCGCATGCCCTCATAGTACAGGGTATTTGGATAATCAGCCCCGAAAGTTAGGTCATTGGACGAGCTTATTGCTCATTATATAAAGTCTGACTTGAGTAGTACTTTTTGTATTCCAATTCCGGTGTTCGATATAATCTGAGACAGGTTCTCAGACACTTCCTTTCGAACACCCGAATCTTTTCCATCAAATTTAGACCTATGTTGAACCATACTGGACAACCATATATGAGCATTGGCCTGATTAGCGTCATGTAGCATATGACTTTTACCCTGCTGTCAAGTTGGCTACTGTGAAATAGCCTCCTTGCCATAGCAAAAGTTTTCCTCGCTTTGAGCAAAGTAGCCCCTACATGTCTGTTGAAATACAGATATTGGTCTAGCCAGATGCCAAGGTATTTAACTAAACTCTTGGTTTCCAGTTTATCTCTATGCGGTCCCACGATAACTAGCTTTCGCCAGTTTTTCCTTGTGTCGTTCGTGGCTTTATATAATGGGGTTCTAAATAGGATGGTTTCACATTTCTTGAAGTTGATCTTAAGTTTCCAGTCATCGCAATAGCTCTGCACTTTGTTGAAGTCTCGCTGTATTATACTATTTATGATCCCAACTTTCGGAGCTGTTCTGTAAATTACGAGACCGTCTGCGTACGCGATAGCCTGCGGGAGTGTGTGGCTAGTTTTTATTAGGTGCATCAACATGGACGCTTATTCAATAAAAAGAACCACCGCGGGAAACAAAGGAACAATAAATAAAACACTGGAACTGTCCGCCAACGAAGAATGTAATAACAGAAACACTCGAATTGTGGTGTTGATTTAATGTTTGTCTTTTATTTAAGGTAACTTTAATTATATCACAATTATTGGATTTTACCAAATGCGGCCTTGGACGAACTGTTTCACAAAAAAATCTTATTGTGCTTGAAAAGAATCGTTTAATTCTTACACCGGTGTACTCTATTTGTTAACCCGGATATAGTCACGACACCGCTTATGGGTTTACCGACAAAAGGTTCTGTTTCACGCTCTTGTGCATTCCGACCGACTCGAAATAATATTATAAAAGTGGTCGTTATCGACTCCTTCAACGCAACGACCCCGACACGTGTTGCTGGTTGCAAGGTTAATATCTGACTCTCCGAAACCATCCATATCTGCCAGATTCACGGTGTGGATTACATTGGTGTGGGAGGATTCTATATGTGTCCGTATGGGACATGTACGTTGCCCTTCAGCCTGTATATCGACAACGACGAAAATGCACCTAAATAAACATGGGCTGGTGCAATGAATTGGTATTATAGAGATATGCGATGGCGAAAAATCGCCGAAGGGAGAAATAGGTTTCTGTGTCTTAAATAAACAGAAACGCTATTTCGAGGGCCATAAATCTTTGATGACCTGCGCCTGAGAACGAAATAGGTTTTTGCTTCAAGATACACAAAAACGCTATTTCAAGGGTCACGATGATATGCACATCGTGTTTACTTAGGCGTTCATGCTAATGCCATTGTAGGCTATAGAGTTTTCGTGGCGATAAGCAAACCGATGGTTTGCTCGCCTATGACCTAGGCTATGGTAGCTTTTGTTTGTTTTACAGGCATTTTTATTTATTATTATTTGTTAGCATGATTTGGGTTATGATTGTCTAACGTCAATGATATTAGTGCCCAAATCCCATGATCGGTAGATAACCGACAAAGGAAATTGGTCGCAAGTGTTGCGAACCTTGGGACTGGGGCAGTAAATGGATATGAACCGTAGCAAGAAACCATTGGCTTCAGCTATGTCAACAATTACGCTGGCCAGCTAGTATTTATCTATTATAATTGCTGACACGCCGAGCCGATGGAGATATGGTACGGATCATAAACGGAAAGATTCAATGTGATGCATGCCCGAGGGTGAAATTTTTGATGCCACGGCTAGGTGATAATCCTTGCCGTGGACTTAATGTTTTCAGGAATGATCGTGGAGAAAGGGGTTTGGAAAAACCCCAAAGAAAGGTAAGCTGCCTATAAGGTATTCATGTCGGTTATCCTTTGGGATAACCGAATTAATTCCAGCAAATTGGTTGGCTGTTAAGGCCGTAGCAAGGTTGTATAATCGACTTCAAGATAAGTCGCATTGCTGGAAATGGTGGGGATCGAGCGATGCATGGCTCTTCGGGCCCTGAAAAGTCCCACAAGTGCATCTAATAAGTCGCTAATGTAAATGTTAAACAGAATCGGAGAAAGTACCGTACCCTTTTTGACCACGAACCTCCTGTCCTCTAACATATCGTAAAGTACATATAGTAAAGGCGTATGTATGCCATGTCTGACCAGTTTGTAATATAACCCTTCGATCCAAACGGTATCAAAGGCTTTTTCCAAGTCGATCAGACAGGCACCTGTGCATTGGTTCCTACATTTATTCCACTGTATGTCGAAGACCAGTTTAGCTGCGGCATGTGTGGTTTCATGACCCGTCTTAAAGCCAAACTGGTTATTCGGAATAATGTTGTTGACGTCTATCCATTTTAGCAGAGCTTTGGAAATAGTCTTTTCAAATACTTTACTGATGCTTGGGAGTAAACTTATCGAACACATGTTCATTGGGTTTGTATAGTCTTTGCTCTCTTTTGGGATGGGCTGAATGATAGCCGTTACCCAAGGCGCGGGATAATATGCATTATTCAACGCGTTGTTAAATGCCGTTAAGGACCGTGTATATATCTATTGCCTTTGGGGGCAGGTCCTTGAGTACGATGTTAGGTACTCCATCTATTCCCACTGACTTTTTGCTTCTTAATGAGTCGAAGATCCTCTGGAGTCCTTCCCTTGTGATTAAAAGGCTATTAGCCTCACCATTGGCATTAATGTCAATTGACAGATTATCGTCACTGAATTCCGTAAAACCGGGATTCTCCGATTGCCAATGTGAAATTTCATTCCGGAGGTGCAGGTGATTCAGTCGAATTCTGTCCTCCTGGTCGTGATTTCGGTGAATGCTTTCAGTCGCCTTGTACATTTCCTGAAAGACAGCTCCCACAGCATTCACCTCTTCCAGAGGATCTTTGATCACGAAAAGCTCACTATTGAGGATCGCGTTCTCTGTATCTATGCCAGTGTTGATTACCAGCTGCTTGTTTACATCAGTACGTGGAATTTGAAGACACTAAATCACGTTTTGATTATTTCTCCTGAATATTTTATTTATTTGTGGGAACATATTCGGGTTATTAGTTTTTATAGCCCGAATTTTGTTGTTCCAATACAAATTAGTTGCTAGTCTATAGCTTTTAGTAATTGTTGGAGATTTTTTAATCGGGATTTCAGTGATATTATCTCCTGGTCTTGTCTGTCTGTAAACTGTCTGTGTAATTGTTTTAGTTTCGATAGCAGTCTGCTCTTTTTCTTGTGGAGTGCGTTTATTGCTGTGTTTCTGTACATGTTTATGTGATCTGTAACTGTTTGCTTTCGGAATTGTTTTGTCCATTGTTCGTTTTACGGTTTCGTCCATTTGTTGAATGTATTTGTCGATTTCGTCATTTGTCAGGTTTCTGTTTACTGGCAGATTAAAGTCATTCGAACAAAGTTCTCTTGTTAATGATCTGGTGAACCGTGGCCATCGCCTTGCCCCGTAGTTGTAGGGTTGCGCCATCACGAATTCTTCCAGATCTGCAAGATCGCTCGGGAGTTCTATTACTGCCGTGAATGCACAGTGGTCACTGTCGTATTCAATTGTCCGTAAACAGTTTGTGTTTCGTCTATTGGTGTTAAGTAATCTCAGTCGTGAGTCGATTAGCAAGATATCTAAGAACGATCTACCTCTAGGGAACGATGGATATTCGGTAGCTAGCAGGTCAGTTCTATATTCAATATGAAACTGATCTAACCAGCCAGCCAACTGATTTCCTCTGGCATTAGATATATAATTTCCCCAATTTCTATGCTTGGCGTTCATATCTCCCCCTAGAATAAAGTAATTTTTGCTCAGGTGCAATTGTAAGCATCGGAAGAGAGTCTCGAGCTCTGCTATAAATAGGTTATGTTGGTGCTCCTCAGGTGCATAGACCGCAATCGCATACAAACCCCTACCTTGCTGAAGGGGTATGCGTACGATACAGGCTTCCAGAACCCGGAACCTGCGCACTTCTCTACTATATATTACTTTATGATTGATCCCTTTTCTAATAAAGATTGCGACGATTGTTTCGGCGTGAACGAGTAGAACTCCGCGATGGCTCTTTTTAAGACGACCTCTTCAATTTTGTCGTGGTCTGCCACCGCATAGGTTTGAATGGCATGCCTGTTACCTGCCAGTCTTTTAACTAAAAAATTGTTTCCTATAGCTAGCTTACAGAGACTTTTCAATTCCTTACATACTTACACTCGATATCTATGGTGTTGATTGGTGGCATCTTTATTTTTCCACTGTTATTGTTGCTTTGCTGCTGCTGTGTTGCTTGCTGTTTCGTTGATCGATTTTGTGTTGGTAGTTGCTGTTGGTGCTGCTGATGTTGAAATTGATGTTGCAGTTGATGGTGAAATTGTTGCTGTTTGCCGACTTTTGACTTCGGCTTTTGTTGTTGTTGCGCGCTTTTTTCTTGTTCGACCGCCGCTACTTTTTTCTTTCGGCGTCTCTCTTGTAATCGGGCTCTTGCCTTCGCAAGTTTCGCCTCTAATTCGCGTATCTCCTCTTCTTCATCCCCAGACTCTGAGGATGCAAGAGAAGCGAATGAATTGTTTGCCTGCTTGCCTGCTATACGAGACACGACGACTTCTCCCTTAAGCTGCGTCGAAGTCGCCCGACGTCGGCTAAGAGTCAGTAACCTTGCACTCGCGCCAAACGATGCTTTAAAAATTAGTTTCTTAACGAGCAATATATTGTTTCTCCCTCTCGAACACTTTTTGCGCCTCTCTGAGCTGATTTTGTATGCACTTCTTTTTTGATTTTATTTAATGCAATGTGAGAAAATGATTTGTCACGTTTAACTTTCGTTTTGTTTGGTTGTTGTTGTTGTTCTTTATTTTAATTGTCACAACACGTCACGTTACTGATTTCCATTTCGTGGCTTCATTCTAGTGGGTGAGCCGATGTTTTCGTGATATTAAAATACATTGGTTATTTGATAAACAGCACTTTAGTTAGTAAAGTAATTGTATGTTTGTCTATGAAAAAGTTATATACATCCAACGTATGCGCGAAAACTGTGATCTTTTAACACCGAGGTGTGGATGTGTATTGGTCTTGAATGTCTGGACATCACAACGACCAGGAAACACATGATCAGGCAGAACATTCCACATTCGTGTGGTTGGGCTAAAGAACGACTCTCCATGTTTATTTGTGCACCTGCAGTCCACTTTCAACGTGGGCTGATGCGCATTCTCAGATTGACGGGTAGCGCGTGAAAATGTCTGAGGAGTCGGAACACATTGAGCAAGTTCAGTTGAGCAACGACCGTGATAATACCTATAGAAAAGAGATGGGCACGGTACATTGCGCCTATGTTCCAAGGACGGAATTGATCGACTCACAGCGCGGAAGCCCTTGTGCAAGAGGCAATATGACACGCTTTCGACCGACCTCATTGCTTCGGCAAAATACTTTCAATGTCGACTAAGGCAGAGACTGAGGGAACGTGTAAAGCAAATAGAGAAAATTATGGTATAAAGGTTCACATGGCTTCTACAAGCAGCAGCCAATAGAAGGGTCGGCTCGACTTGAGGTCAACCAGAGAGATACGGGATGGAGCATAATCGTAAAGGCATTGCAGTTCAGTGGCTGAAAATTAATCCAGGCCATAGTGAAACTGGTGTTTCTTTAGTCTTTAGAGGGCGAGTTGCAGTAAAAATTCGTCGTCTTGGATTCAACATTTTTACAGTCAGTCATCACGAACGTCTTCGTCGGTTGCGCTCAAATAACGCTATGCATTTTTTATAATATATATACAAAAAACAGCCTTTGCTAAATTATTAGTTAGTGTATAAAGGAAGTATTATACGGACAGTCGGCTATTTCACTTCATCGGAATTTAACATTTCACCTTAATGTGCTTGGAGTTTGTATTCATTAAGAAGGTTCAAAACAGTGTTCCAGATAATGAAGCGTCCGCAGTGCACTAAGAATTCAATCTTTGTTTTTTTTTAATTGTTTTTATTAGACTTCTCTCGGGAGAGGCGAACCTATAGCACCGAGTGGGCGCCCCGAGATGCCACCAAATAACTGTTGCAGTTCTTTTTTAACAGTAGCAGATTGTAACGCTCCGGGAACACTCGCGTGGGAAGGGAGTTCCACAGCTTCCCCGCTCTGTAACGGAACGAGTTCTGATGCAGGGATGTTCGCGCCGTCGGGAGATGAACCACAAACGGGTGCGATCCGTCGGATCGTCTTGTGGAGCGGATATAAACCGAATTGTGTGGAACAATACTACGAATCTCCGAAGAACAGTACCCGTGATAATATCAGTAAAACAGACAGAGGTCGGCTACGCGCCTTCGATGTGATAGCGACTGTAGTCCCGACGTCAGCGCTGAGTCCCCGATCAGGCGGACCGCTTGTCTCTGTATGCTCTCAAGTAGGTCGAGGGTATGTTTAGAAGCCGAGCTCCAAACATGAGAGCAATATTCGAACGCGGGTCTAATTTGGGATTTATATAGGAGAAGAAGTTGGGCCGGAGTAAAATATTTCTTGGCTCTAAAAAGATAGCTTAGTTTTCCTGAGGCTGACCTGGCGATCCTTTACACGTTTTTATGCCATGATACATTCCCACAGACCGTGGCGCCGAGCAATTTCAAACTTTCCCCAGCCTCGAGGGCCTGACCATTCATCATCAGCTGTGGAACCGATGATCCACTTTTCTTTGTGAATGTTGTATATTGTGTCTTCGCTGCATTGAAGATTGGCCCTTCCCCACAGCAGGACCCTATCTAGATCCTGATTCAGAGAATCAATCTGTCTACATCTCAGCTGACGCGACGCAGATGTACCAATCGGCCGAACAGTCGAAAAGGAGGAAACAAGCGTACTATCATCCGCAAAACTGAACACCCTGTTATCCGTTGTCTCCAACAAATCATTTATGTGAAGCAAAAACAAGGTTGGAGTCAAAATAGAACCTTGGGGCACCCCCAAATTAACAGGATACAGATCCGAACACTCGCCGTCCACAACAACCCGGATCGATCTAGTTCCAAGGAAGCTCCTCGTCCAGTCGCAAAGCTGTTGGGAAAGTCCATATAAACGAAGTTTGCTCAGCAATGCTCCGTGCCAGACGCGGCCAAAACCCTTGGAGATATCCAATGCCACCGCCATTGACTCACCATGCCGTTCAATCGCAGATGTCCAAATATCGGTTATAAGTGTCAAAAGGTCTCCCGTGGACCGCCTGCCACCAAAACCGTATTGACGATCATTCAGAAGTCCGTTGCACTCCAAATACTTAACTAACTCTGTATTGATGACTTTTTCCATCATCATCATCATCGGCACTACAACTGGGAACCGGTGCTGGCCTCATTTAACAAGTCCTGAGGCTTGTTAAATTTTCCATAATGATTTGTTTTTTTTTTTTTTCGGGCAAGGTCATTAGTCCTGCGCCAGAGGCTCCCCGACGGGATTCTGTAAACACGCTGGATTTATTTCTGTCATCCGATCCAAGCACTAATACCCTGAAAACCACTGCCATTCGATTGAGAAACTCAAACCATTCCTTGTTATCGGTCACGCAATCACTTACATTTGCGAAAAACCAACGTAAGCGGCCACTCCAAGTACAGAGGTAGGGGCTGATAACTGGGACGATTTGCGGGATTTCTTCGCATTCTTTTCATGATCAAAGGTCTGCTTCCGAAACTACGATGTTAATGGCACCACCAAATTAGTCACGATAAATATTCTTCTCGGTACAAGACTCCAT
The DNA here is from genome assembly GCA_963931805.1 of Microdon myrmicae. NCBI lineage: Eukaryota > Metazoa > Arthropoda > Insecta > Diptera > Syrphidae > Microdon > Microdon myrmicae. Next base: position 38,426,077 of record OZ007496.1, read on the forward strand.
ATTCCACATCCATCAAACGGAATTCATCCGATAAATCCTGATTTTATACAAAATTACAACGGCAAATAATAGATCTTTCAAAGAATAGCTCTCTAATCCCACGGAGGTCAACACGGCGTATTTTGCCGGAATTATTAATACGAGCAACCACGTCATGGCGCAAATTTGTTGGGAAAATTCATATAAATGAATGTGGCATTTCTATTAGACACACACACCAGAAGCAATTAGTGAAGAGCAACACTGAAAGGAAATCCAATAAGCAAAAGCACCAGAGCCGTATACTTTATCAATAAAGTAGCAATTCCATATCAGTTGAGTGTACTTGAGCTTAGAAAACGAATTAGTACACGCGGCAGTAGCCTGATTCTTCAATGCTTCGCTGGTCACCCGTTTCATCGAGTGTTCAATTCACCTTCTTCACTATCCTTGCTTAACGCAACAATCCTCTCGAGTGATCTGTACACACAGTACACGCACACACTCCCCCATAGTAAACAGGACTTCACTACTACAATCACGACTTCCGCATAGAGCACCGGCACACTCGCTTGCTCCGACGTTCGCTACTCGCTCCGTCGTTCGCACACGAACAAACTTACGACTTTTTCCATCACCTTAGATAAAATAGACAGTAATGCTATCGGACGGTAATTTTGTGGGAGACACTTCTTTCCCGCCTTTGGGATTGGCGTTTTTCCAGCAGGCAGGAAAGGTCCTCCGTGCATAAGATAAGCGGAAGAGTTTTTCAAAAACCGGCGATAGTTCTAGAGCACAGTTCTTAAGGACTATTGCTGGTATTCTGTGCGGGCCGGTTGCCTTCCTACAGTGCGTTGAATAGTGCGCGGACGAAATCTCACATCCCGCATGGGAGACCGTACCAGTGCGATCACAGGTGGCTCCAAAAGGCCGGAACTCGGCTGAATTCGCGGAAAATAAATTCGCGAACACACTAGGTTTATCCTTTGAATTTGTGACTAACGTCCCGCTGTCTGTCACCAACGGAGGGAAAGAGGAGGAAGCAAAGTTACCGCTGACAGCTTTTGCCATTGACCAGAAGGAGCGCGAACCAGTTGGGCACCGAAGGAGCTTATTGATTACCCTGTCATTGTGAGCCTTCTTCGCGGTATCAATCGCCTGGTTGCACGCGTTTCTGATTCTAACTAAATTCGTTCTGTTAACATGGGTGGGATTGGAGCGCCATTGCTTAAAAGCTCTATTTTTGCCGTTGTAATCCGCTCGCATTTTTTATCCAAACAAGGTTTATCAGACGAACTTCGTTTGATGGAATGTGGAATATACATCTCCGTCCCCAGAAGAATAATCTCTGATACCGACTCCGCGCAAGCGTTAACATCGGAGTTTCCGAAGCACACCCCGGACCATGGAAAGGATGCGAAGAAATCTGGCAAATCGTCCCAGTTAGCAGCACCATACTTCCATACATGACGAAGTTGCCTAGACCGGTTATTCGCTTGATATGGAAGTGCTTGCGCGTGGCGCAGAAACTTCTAGGGTATAAATACTCGGTTCGGATGTCAAAAACGGATCCAGGGTGTTCGCATAATCGCCTCGGCCACCCAGCACTCGCGTTGGTTCCTCCACGAGTTAAGTCAAGTGTTGACTTACAGCAAACATCTCCGCCAGCCTCTCAGCCTCGTCGGTTATGTTAGAATGTAACAACCAGCCAGAATTGTGCACATTAAAATCGCCAAGGACAAAAATTTCAGAAGCTGGGTGGTTGATGTTCGACGGTATGTGAAAGATGTTCGAATAATGTCGCCGGTCGATCGTCATTCGGGGAGCGGTAAAGACACAAAGAAATTTAACGGAATTCCTCAGAACGACCCTCAACCATATGATGTCCATATTATTGGGTTCCAACGCCTCCATCTTCTGGCAAGCCAGATCGGACCGCGCGAAGACGCAGACTCCGCCCTGAAAACGGCATCTCGAATGTAAGTCGTATCCTGAGTTCCGAAGATATGTCGAATCTGTTGACGAATCGACTTGGGTTTCAGTTAGGATAAGGATATCGGGTTTCGTTGTTTGAAAATATTGGTGGACGGCGTTTACATTCGTATTGGTGAAACCGATGCCCCATCATCATCATCGGCATTACAACCGGGAACCGGCCTTGGCCTTATTTAGCAAGTCCCGAGGCTTGTTGAATTTTCTATAATGATTTGCTTTTTTTTTTTGGGCAAGGCCATTAGTCTTGCGCCAGAGGCTCCCCGGCGGGGAAACGAACCTCGGTCTCCCGGGTGACAGGCGGGTATACTAACCGCTATACTATCGAGGAGCCCCAGATGTTACAAAATGCCCTCACCAGTCGAGCCTGGGCAGAGCCTCGAGAGCGAGCCCGGTTATGCGATGACGAACCTCTTAAAGTTCCGTTATTTATCATGATATCTGCATGATGTTCCCCCTGTGTTTTCGAAAGCTAGTTTCTTCTCGTCCTCACTTGATCACAATTGTGGTCCTTCGAGTTTTTTTTGCTGCTTCCGACGCAAAACGGTATCTAACGGCGAATGTACAGCGAATGGAATTTTGATGCACATTGTTCTTAAATGAATGATTGCAAGGACAAGGAAAAACTTGATTATCATTCTTGGCGTTCCTGTGGTTCGGCTGAAGAAGTTTCCACTCACTCATCTACAATCGACCTAACTCGGTACATTTCACTAGCACTTTGTTCTCTCGATCTAAGTAGGTATCATTCCAGTTATTTTCAGTATAGTGAGGGCTCATTTTCTTAGAATATTTGTTATATGACCATCAACTTCACCTAGATGTTTTCCCTGAAGCATTTTAGTGTGGCGAGTATGGTTTGGTCGAATCCGCCCCTCCGCTTTCGGAGGAAAGAGTAATCAGAATGGAACAAACGCGAGACGCATTACACAACTATAAACTTATGCGTAGGAACTTGCAGGTCAATGTAGTGGCACAACATTTTTCGCTACCTTTCTTCTTTGAGTCGTACTCTATTTCTCAATTAAGATGTCGACTAATAGAACTAGCTTCTTTTCTTTATATCGTCTTTAACGTTTTTTCACAATTAATGGGCTCGACAAGAAAGTGATGCCGAAAACAAAACAAAATTCGCACTCGATTTATAGCGCTTGCGACGATAGTGAAGAAGGTGTGATTCGAACCAACGCTATTACGGTTAGAATCACTAAAAGATAGAACCAAAGTTCAATGCATCAGGTCACTGGCGCGAATTGGAATCCAATTTCTAAGCTCAAATACATTCGACGGATGTGGCTATATTATTGCTACGGCATACGGCTTTACTAGATGTGCTTTTCGATTGTTCATGTTTTTTAGGTGGTTTTGTTCTTCACTATTGGTCGTGTGCAATAGTCACGCCACAGATTGAAGGAGAAAAATAAAAAAACGACTGCAATCTTCAAATACCAAATTTGAACAGTTTTCATTGTTTTCGAGCTTAAAGCTCCCGAAGAACAACAACGGATCAATAGCTTCTGCATGTAAACAGCAAACCACAAAGGTGAATAATTAGAATATCATACAAAGATGTGCAGTACTAAATTGACCACCATTTGGGGTAGATATGTCGACAAACGATAGTTGGTGAACCGTTCAACGGAACGGCCTAAAAAGTGGAGTGTATGTAAAACTATTATTAAATTTTTATTTTTAAATTAAACCACATCGCACATCTTAAATGAGTACGGGTTCGCTTGGGACTTCTCTGCACCCAAAATAATTAAAAAACAATTAGTGCCGATAAGCGACAAACCAAGTGTTCCTGTTTGTGTATGTGCACAGTATAATAAATAAGAATAAGAAATTAAACAGCACGAATCACATCAACAACAACAGCAGGAACCACATCAGCAGGTGCCAGTCAAAAAAAAAGGAGAAAGTACCTTCTATTTACATCAGTTACATGGGGATAAAGGATCTCATAACATTGGGTGAGTTGACTTGCAAAACTTTTAAAACAAAACGGATAAATATTTTTAAGATAAGTTCATTGTGCGATGATTTAGAAGGGTATAACAAAATTAAATCGGCATTGAGGAAATCGAAAATCGGAGAAAATTGTCTCCATGTTCCTCAAAGGAGTTGATCCTTCTTTTACTCCCGAAGAGGTGCTCGAAGAACTAAAAAGCTTCGAAAACGATACCTTGAAATTTACAGGTGTAAAACCATTTTCTACAGCAAATTCTGGAAATCGCAGAAATCGGACTTAGATATATTAAATACATTAATCACCAAACAATTGGTTGACCTTGACCCAAGTTGCTAAACAAAGCACTGATAGGTTGCTGTGATGAAAACGATATCATCCCCAACAACCAGTTTGGCTTTCGAGCGCGACATGATACAGTTCATGCAGCGACGAAACTTGTTATACAGTGGAACAAGACAAAGCGACAATGTACAGGCGCATGCTTGGTTGACTTTAAAAAAGGTTTTCGACACCGTATGGTTAGAAGGACTTGTCTATAAGTTAACAAACCTGGGTGTGCTGCAATATCTGCTATACGTCATTCATGATATGATAATGGACAAACATTTTGTGGTGAAATGCTGGGACATACTCTCCAACAAGACCTTCCAAATTAAAAATGGCTTATAGCAGGGAGCTGTGACTTCTCCCATTCTATTCAATATTTACACTAGTGATCTACTAAAGTATACCCGCCTCTCACGCGGGAGACCGGGGTTCGATTCCCCGCCGGGGATCCTCTGGCGCGAGACTAATGACCTTGCCCGGAAAAAACAAATCATTATGGAAAATTTAACAACCCTCAGGACTTGCTAAATAAGGCCAAGACCAGTTCCCGGTTGTAGTGCCGATGATGATGATGATCTACTGAGTTCTCTCGAAAACGCCACATAATGGTGTACAGAACAGGAGGAAAAATAGACGTCATCAATAGGCACCTTCAAGATGACTTCAACATAATAAAACATTTTTGCGACGACTGGAAATTAAAGATTAATTTCCAGAAAACCGAGACTATTCTTTTCAGAACGCCCCTATCCAGGGCCTCGAGGGATACAAAATACAACTGGAAACACTTTTCTATTGTAGGTAACAATAACCTTCCACTGCAAGTGAAAACTGTAGTTAGACATCTTGGTATCTGGCTAGACCAGTATTTATATTTTGACAAACACGTAGCAGCGTCCCTCTCCGCAGCTAAAAGCGCATATTCTATGACAAGAAGTCTATTCCGGAGTAGTCTTCTTGACCCCAGAGTCAAAATAATTTCGTACTCGGCATTCATCCGACCAGTTTTGATTTATGGCTGTCCAGTATGGTATAATATATCTCCACTTTATATGGAGAAGTTTCGTGTGTTCGAACGGCAGTGTTTGCATTCCTGACTCAGACCTTATAGATCACCAGAGTCGCAATACAAAAAATTCTATCCCAACGAAATCCTGTATAACAAATCAGGGTTAAATAGGATAGACAATTTCATAATTAAAATTATTCGTGGTCACACAGCAAGGGCAATGTGCAGTGACAATAATCTTATCTCGGGAGCATTCTATCCCAACGATATGTATCTGGAGAATTCGTTCCAGAATGGGTTTATTCCTCCAGAAGCGTTCCATTTCTTGGATCAAAAAGGCCTTATCCAAGACGTGCATGGAGTCCCGATTATTTACCACGCCCTCCGTGGTGCCAGGGACAAACGAATTCTCTATCACAGTGATATCTCCAATGCGTTTTAGCACGGCGATCAGTGAAAGAGATAAATCAGCCAAAGACCGAACATCTCCCAAATGGTGGTAGCTTCTCAACGAGGAGAGGACTTTGCGGGGGTTCTCTACACCACATGGAGGACCAACCCATAATGCCAACCAACCTTGACCGCTAGAAGCGCGTCACCCTACCCTAACCTGCAATCCACCTCAAAACATGCAAAAACACATCGGAATCTGCACGCGCACCCAATTCCCCATACAAAATCCGCAATACCATACATTCCGAACTTCGCAATAACTACATTCCAAAACCTTCAACAGAATATATTCTAATCATCCCCGCATTCATTTTCCCAAAATTGCTTCGGTCAATCCTTTACTAAATTCACATTCCCTCCTCGCGACCAAGCAATCCCAATTTCCCCGGAAATCCGTAAGCCGCAATAAAACGCATATTCCAAACTCCCAACAGAATACAATTCAATAGAATATATTCTAAATTACCTCCCTCAATTACATCACCCCACATATAATTTTTCCCAAAATTGCTTCGGTAAATTCTCTACTTAATTCACATTCCCTCTTCACGACCAAGAAATCCCAATTTCCCCGAAATTCATTTGCCATAATAAAATGCATATTCAAATCTATAACAAACATTAACCATAACATTTCCCCGAAATTACTTCGGTTAATATCTTACCCAAACGATATTCATTGCTTTCACCCAAGCAATTTCAATTTCCCGGTATTCACTGCCAACGATTCCGACTCAGCTTGTACGGCAAGGATTCGCTGAAATTGAATTCTTATGCGAGCGTTGCAACTCTTCTCGAAATTTCTCGGAAGTGACAGTAAATTTATATCTGCTATGAAATTTTCTCCATTTCATTAGTCAGTCGAGTCACAACCACCACCCGGTCCACACGCACCGAGTCGCTACAGAAGTCCAAGTTCATCAGCCGCTGGGGACGGTCACGCTGCGTGCGCGCAATTTCGCGGTTTATCGGTTAGATTTAAGAATACAGTACACCCAAACTATGTTGTATTCTTTGTAGAGGTTTTGTTCCAGGAAGCGTGTCTCCTGGTCCTTAAAAGGACAAGGGATCTCTTAAAATTTGACCGCTCCTGAAGCTCGTCCTACAAAAGGGGTCGTTACCGTGCTCGAGCGAGATGTTGTATTGACTTTAGATAAGAACTCAATTTCTTGAATTCCTATGAAACTATCGCGCAGATGTGTGAATGTATCTGCTTTTGAGTTTTTTGTTTGTTTTTCTGAATGAAAAATTTGGGATAGAGATAACGATCTCTGAATTTTACATTTGGGTGATGCTGTGGAGCAAATGTAGAACAATAAACGAATATTAGATTCGTTTATTGCGAATTTGATTTTAATTCGAGATTTTGGATTTAATAATGCCATGGGGGCAAATGTTAGGCATGTTAGGGTTTTGATAGGTTTATATTTTTTAGTGTATTATAGCTAGGATTTTGGATTAGGAATGGGGGAAAAAGGTGGTACGGTTTTTTGGAGCACTACAACTAATGTAAATATAGTTCTTAAAACGCTTTCATAAGTAAATCCAGTCATAACAACGCGAGTCCTGCCGTGAATGCATTTCCGCTGCGCCGTTCCGCGCGGTAAACAGAAATTAGACTAAGTGTACTATAAGAGAAACAAATGAAGTGTAACCGAATAACAAATAAAAGAAAACCTATGTTCGATTAGCCGGGGTGTTTTATTCCTTCTTCCCTTCGTCGGTGGTGTATCGTCGTAGTCCATTGTTTGTGGACGACGCATTTGCGCTCATTGTTCCCTTTCACTCGGATGAATATTGTCAGCAGAAGGTGGATAGACAAGGAAAAGCGGCATTTGTAGAGACACACTTTCGTACGATTCTAGGAACAGTCAATTTTATTCGCTTCCAAAGAACGCGGTGACACAAACGATTTTATAGGTGCGGGAAATAGAAAAGTGGGAAGGGAGTGAACCAGGTGCCCGTGTCTTGGCGCACATACTTCCTCACCCCCACAACTTCATTTCCTCAGATATAGTATGCCTCTCAAGAGCAACGCTCTCCTTCCTCTTGTCCCCCTCCCCCTGTTCTCCTTCCCACATTACGTTTATTACGAGGGTTGCCTTTTATATTTCGGGATTAGAGAACAAAAACAAATATTGATCATTGAAAATCACTTTATTGTTTTTCAAAATATTCCCCATGATGATCTATACACTTTTGCGTGCGTTTGAACCAATTGTCGAAGCACTTTTGCCACTCTGATTGAGGTATCTCCAACACATGCATTCTGAATGCAGCAACGGCTTCTTCAGGTGTCGAAAAACGTTGACCTCTCAGTTTGTTTTTTACGTACGGGAATAAAAAGAAGTCATTCGGTGCCAAGTCAGGACTATACGGCGGATGACCCATCAAATCGACGTTTTGGGTGCTCAAAAATGCAGTTGTCGCAGCCGATGTGTGAGAGCTCGAATTGTCGTGGTGAAGAGTGATCCGTCTTCGGCGGTTGGTTTTCCTGATTTCTTGGAAGACAACTGGCAAACAAATGGTTGTGTACCACTCAGAATTGACTGTTCTGCGTTGTTCTAGTGGTACGGTTGCGACATGTCCAGTTTTTCCGAAAAAACAGGCGACCATTTGCTTGGAAGTGCTCCGTGCGCGAACAACTTTTGTTGGATTTGGCTCATCTTGAAACACCCAGACAGTCGACTGCTGTTTACTTTCGGGCTCATACGCGTAAATCCACGATTCATCACCTGTCACGATGTCATAGACGTGTTTCGAAGCACTGCGACCGTATTTTTTGAGCATTTCTTTCGACCAATTGAGACGAGCCTTTTTTTGGGCGATTGACAAATTGTGTGGGATCCAACGCGAACAAATTTTTTTGACAGTCAAATGTTTATGCAATATTGAATCTATGCTGGTCCCACTAACGCCTAAGGTTGTCTCAATCTCACGATAGGTCACATGACGATCTTCCAATATCAGTTCGCCCACAGCATCAATGGTTTTCGGAACAACAACTGATTTTGGACGACCTTCACGAAATTCACCTTGGAGTGAACTACGACCACGATTGAATTCACCATACCATCGATAAACACTGGTCCTTGATGGAGCTTCATCGCCAAAAATTGAATTAAGTTCATCCATACACTGTTGCAGAGTTAATCCACGCCGAAAGTTTTAAAAAATAATCGCACGAAAATGTTGACGATTTAATTTCATTTTTGGGCCGAGATGAATCTTTTAAGTTACTGTAAACAACACAAATAGCGCTCGTATGTCAAAACGTTCTGAGTGCGTATAACCTCAAAAATGTCCAACTTTACGACAGAGCTGTCAATTGCCGGATTGCAACGCTAGGGTTGCCAAATCCCGAAACATAAGAGGCAACCCTCGTACTTATTTTGTAGCTATTCTATTTTAGTTTTTATTTACCTTTTCGTTTCGTTTTGAAGTTTTTGTTTGTTACTTAATAAAAAAACAAATTATAATAATAATGTATACATGTAGATGTAAACGAGGAGTCCCTCTAATATATTACCTATTTCATATATATATAAGAAAAAAAAAGAAGATGTACGCCGAAAGACATAAATAAAAATCAATTTGTAATGTGTAATTTAGAGAGCTCGCATAGAGTCTTAATTAGAGTAAGTTAATTTAAGGAAGAAGAAGAGGGTTTAACATTTACCCCTAATATTATACATGTAAAAAGAATTAAGAAAATAAATGTGGTTTAAAAACTAAAACTAAAAAAACAAGAGGCAATGTGTTGTTCGACTGTTGGGAAACAAACGCTATCAAACATAAACTAGAATTCTACGCTACAAGTACGCCGTCATATCCAAGAGGAAATTCCTTCTTGGGTTTACTGTTGCTGGACGAGCGAATACAATTATTAGATACCGATCTAACTAGTCGAAATTGTCTTCGTACAATCGAGTACGATAGCGATCTTTATGAACTTGGTGCTGTAATACATGTCCCAAACGAGCACTGGTCGGTCTTTGATCAGATAATAAAAAAAAGAATTACGCTCCAATGGCATAGATCAGGACTAAACAGAATAGATAACTTCATTACCACGATTATTCGTGGTCACACAACAAAAGCAGAGGAGAATGAAAATGATCTCATTTCGGGAGCATTCTTTTCCAATGATATGTATATGGAGAGTACTCTCCAGAATGGGTTCACTCCCCCAGAAGCGGTTCCTTTCTTGGATAAAAAAGGACTTATCCAAGACAAACATGGAGTCCCTATTATTTACCACGCGTTCCGTGGTACAAGGGATAAACGAATTCTCCACGATACCGATATCTCTAATATTCCAGATCGCCTGCGTTTTAGTATGGTGATCGGTGAAAGAGATAAGGCAATAAAAGGTCGATCCTATCCCAACTGGTGGTGGATCAGCGATGAAGAAAGGACTGTGGCGTTTCTAACAGATACATACACAATACACAAGCAAATAGTGATGACCACCGCATGAAAATCGAATAAGAAAATGCATCAGAGCCGTATACCAAAGCGATAACATAACAATTCCTCATCAGTTGAGTGTACTTGAGTTTAGAAATCTAATTCGTACATGCGGCAGTGGGCTGATGTGTTAAGCATTGGTTCAATTTTTTGTGATTCGAACTGACAGTTTGAATCACACGTTCTTCACTATCATCGCAAACCCGATAGGACTATATGTCCTCAAACATAGTATGCCTCTCAGGCGCACCGCTTTCCTTCTCCCTACCCCCAATTATTTTTAATTTTTTTTTATTTTTGTTTTTAATTTAATTTTAAGTTTTTATTTTTATTTTATTTTTATTTGTATTCATTCTTTATGTTTGTACGTTTGGTTCCGTTTTTTATTGCTTGTCAACCCCCTATATATGTAATTTAAAAAAAAAATTATAAATAATACATGATATAGAAAAAATAGAGTTAATTTTAAAAAGAAAACATCAATTAATGTGATATGTTATAAAAACATTAGTTATTGTACGCCGAAAGGCATATGAAATATGATAATGTATAATTTAGAGTGGTTGCGAAGAGCCAGTAAGTTAATGTGAGAATGATATTTGTAAAAGAAAAGTTAACATTTAGTCTTAAGTAAAATATGTAATTTAATTGTTAAAGTAATGCGGATATAAAACCAAAACAAACAAAAATACAAAGATGTGCTGAAAACCCTTTTTGTGGAATAAAATGTGTCCTTATTTTGTAACAAAGTCATAAACATCAGATAGGTCAAGTCGGTGACCTGTTGTATCTGGTCAGTGTTCTTACCTGTGAGGCCTGGTGAAACTTCGTCAAACTAATATTAGTGTTAATTCGAAAATATTGTGCTTCTCTACAGTCTATCGATCTTTATTATTCATTAGTTTTGAAAGGACATTCTTTAAAATTACTCCGTTTTATTAAGTTCCTGTCAGTGAAGCCAAGATTGTCCGTCTCTCTTGTTGATAACCTCATTCTTTTCCTTAGTATTCATTGGAAAATATCTTTCTAAATATTATGACCAACTCAGTCTTACCGACTCGACTACTTTATTAGGTAAACTTAAATTTTTGGAGTCAAACGTAAAATAAAAGTTCGAATTTGCATGGGTCGCACCACGATCGTGAATTGATCATCGTCATCAGTGTCTAATACGTTCACATGGTGGTGGATCTTGGCCAACTCTTCGGCCCGAAGTTTATTCAGCTGCTTGTGAATGGTGCCTCTCTTGACTCTGTTCGAAAATGTCGCATACTCGTTGAGGTATTCGGTTTTCATAAGGGGTCTTCTGGCTGATTGAAGACGTATGTGCATTTCAGACTTAGCTTGTCTCGACGCCATTAGATATTCGTCGACTTCAGGATCTGATTGGAATTCCAAACGGTTGGTATCTGCTAACCATTGGTTGCCATCTAGAGTCGTTTCTTTGATGTCGTCGATGTCAAGGCCACGGAGGACATCCTTGAGGTGGAAAGTGACTGGTTTCGAGTAATCGGGATCTTCGTCCTTTTCTAAGACGTGCTCGAACCGAATGAGTATTTCGTTTTCATGCCATGCCTCGTAGGTCATCAAGTTGACATTTTGTGGTAAAGAGAGAGTTAAACCCGAGAACTGTAAATGGAAATAAAGCTAGAACTTAATGGTCTTGATGAGGATTGCAATTTGCTTACAATGTTCGTGTAATTCTTTCGCCACTCGTCAAAGGGATATAGTGAGGCATCGGAGAAGAACTTCCACGTGGGCAACAATTTTTGTAGTTGAGTGAACCTTTCACGAGCTCTGAGTGTAGGTGACTTTTTGTTTTGCGATGATCCGACGAAGAGGTAATGCTTACCACGAGCTATCAAACCACATCCATAAGCCACCTCATTCAGGGGTTCCTCAACTCCAAAGGCATCGTCATGCAACAATCTACGATGTACCATCAGTTCAAGCGATCCGTCATATAAACTGGCACCGCCTTGTGCACGGTCCACTAGAATAGCTATTCGGGCCTTGTCGTCTTCAAGAGCTATTTTCGTCGTGATTGGATAGTAGTTTCCGGAAACTTCTTCGAATAACTTAACATTCCAGGTGTCGCGGTGGTTACGTTGCCTCTTAATCATTTCCCTTCCGTTAGAGTCTGTATAGAAGATTTCGTTTGAGTTGATGTCCGAGTTGAATCGGGTTATGACCTCCTTGCCAACACCATCCTCGATCGGTATTGGTCCTACGAGCCACTCGAACTCGGCGAAGTTCTCCTTTCCATAAACTCGGATTACTTGAGTGATCCAATCGGCGTAAACTTGGTGGACCTCCTGGACAATTGGCCCCCGGATGACTTTAATGTCGGGTCCTTGAGAGACAATACGAAGAGTGTTGTTGTCCGGTCGGAAGATGTATGCCCCTGAAGACCGGTTACGGAACTCAAAGTTGTTACCAACCGCTGCTTCATAGTAAAGGAATTCCTGGGATATTTGGCGACTCAATCCATCGGATTCTACGCCTGCTAGAAATCCATTGGAGTCGAAAGTGAGCTGTATGTATTCGTTGCCGATAGTTGTCAAACCCGCGCGTTTGACCAATCTGACTTCGGGATCGTATGATGGTCCCGCAGATGGTTGCCTGACGATGTAGTACGACTTATACCCCAGAGGCGGCAGTTCTAAAGCTAGGAAAACTAGTTCATTCTTGGCGTTCGATTTTCTGAATTTTAGAGCTCTAACCGAGTCTGGAATAGGCACAATCTGGGAATCAACGGAGACTCCTGCAAATAGGTGGAATAAGAGTTTGTCTTCTGTTTTGGTCGGGTTAAGCTTACCTCTGTAATCCATGACGGTGTAGGCATCTCCCGAAACCGGAACTCGCACGTATTCGAAAGTTGACCGTGACAGAGGATTGTAGAGGGTCAGGATGAAGCCTTCACTGTTTTCTGAGACATCGCAGCTACTGATGTTTAACAGGTCGCAGTTTTTGAAATCGAACTTGTGTTCCTGTTCGGGGACATCATCACCGGTCGTCAGTCTGTTCAACACATTCTTGGTATTTCCAGAGCACGCCTTGATACCAATGTCAAGCCTCTTAGCATAGTCATCTGAGACTTTTTGTTTTTCAGTGCCGGTAACGGCATCGTGATGTTGCATAATACCCATCGTTTCTCTCAAGAAAGTGAGGTGTGGTTCCATATCAGGCGCTTTGACAGGGGACAAAGCTGTCAGTTGCTTACAGACCTGGAGGAAGTGATTGCCAACGCGTTCGAAGCGTTTGAGCGTCGGGCGCGAAGTAAAATACCCAGTCCAATAGGCATGTGGGTCTGAAGCATAGGGGAAGAAGTCGTCGTCTTTGGTTGGCCAAGTTTTGCCAGAATCATGAAGTGCCTTGAGGTAGCAAGAAGGTGTCGAATAGATAAGGTTGATATCAGATCCATTAGCTTGCCGTTCGTTGCCATACCTACAGAGCATGTGAGGATTTGTCAATTTATGAATGGAAATAAGCATTTCATGTGTGATCTGGGGGTGCATGCATGGATTGAGTGCTTAGTTTAACTCACTTGATTAATTTATCAAGATTTTTGAACCACACATTGGCGACTTGGTAATGAAAGTCTTCGCCCATCGTTATCAAGACATTATTTGTGCGATAACTGTCTGCCATGGTTGTGACAAATTTAAACAACTCGTCCACCTGAAGAAACAAGGAGATAAAAGAAATATTGAGAGCTTTCATGTCATGCACCCCCAGAGCTTGGGAAATGATGATTTCCAAAACTCCTACCGAACGATCTTTTCCAGATTTTTGAAATATACATTTGCGTCTTGGTAGGTGAAGTCTCCTCCCATGGTTATTATAATATTGTTCGTCCGATACATCCTTCTTTGTCCGTTAATAAAAGAGAAGAACTCATCCACCTATATCGATGTTTAAGGTCTGAAAATTACCGAGTACTTGAGCAGGACTTACCCTTCGTTTAACATTGTTATCGGGACTATGTTTGTCATCGATAATAGGTTCGTCAGCGCAGAGAATGTCGAAGCAGAACCCAGGTGGTGGCTGGTACTGATTGTAGAGGGCACCTGTGAACAAATAAGCATTCTCTCCAAGGTTGGCGCTACTTCTCCAAATCATTTCAGCTGTCTGATCCATTAGTCTTTGGGTCTTGTCTTGATAGTCGAGGCGTCCAAAGAAAAGCCCGTCGTAGCCCATATGGGCGAATATAGATGCCATCTCTCGTGAGTGTCCAAATGGGTCGATTTGCCACCCAATTCGGGGCCGTGAGCATTTGCCGAATGTATCGTTTAGCCGTCTAATGTGGTGGGAAATTAAAATAACAGCACCGAATAGTGATGGTGGACGTAACTTACCTTAAGCCCCAAGAAAATTGATCAATAATGCTTTGATAGTGAGTAGTGGCTTCGTCATTCATACTCCACGCTCCGCCAATAAATTCAAGCCGCCCTTCGTTGACCAGTTGCTTGACCTGTTTCTGCAACTCTGGGGTCTGCTCTCGCCACCATTTAAAGAAGAAATACGACTCCACGTAGATGAACCTGAGTATTTATATGACGGGATTTTTGAATCTCAAAAAAGTGAAGTGATTGTCGTACCTTTTGTTTGGATCCCTGATTAATTCCTGTACTACGGAATCTAAAATATATTGAACACCAGCTTTCTGAATGAGAGTCTTGCTGCCATAGTAGTACTGGTCGACCGTCTTTAGCCAGCCAACGTCATCATGGGTGTGCGCAACCAAGTGAACGTTGAGCATGTTCGGTTTGGTTGGGTGACAGCTCTAAAAAATTAAACAAACACTATGTAATAATCTTGCAACTGTTTAGATGTGAAGGTGGATCAATAAGTTTCCGATAAATTGCATACGTTCTAATTAGAGGGATACCTATCACACTATTGTTAAGCTTTCAGCAAGCCGCCACAACAAGTTTGTGTGGGACAACCAGAAAAAAAAAAACAACGTCAATTGTTGGGCTCAAAATCAACCGCAAATGTCGTAGAAGGAGTGCTTAGAAATAACTAATGTTGACAACTGTTGCCTTCGTGTTATAGCAGGGGACGAACGCCACAACACAACTGCGATCAAGTACAATAAAAGATTATGAAATATAAAACATCAATAGAAATAGCAGCCATAGACTTGTGGGGAGGAAGTGTATTGGGCCAGGCTGGGCACTCGGTTCATCTTCCTCCTCCATCATAAAACGTAAGTTCCACCGCAGCAGACGTCCATCGAAAACGGAAGGATGAGCGATAACATCCAGGAAACTGCAGTACAGGAGAATAAATAAAAAAAACGCACTGTCTATTGGTGATCACCGTTTTTTTATTATTTTAATAGCTTATTTCTTTTCACATTTTACACAGTTTTATTTGGACCGCGGTCACTAGAGACATTACTTTTAATCGCTAACAATTTTATCCGACTCAATTTTTACAACTCCAGTACATACGCGTCCTCGGCGCGCGACGAGGAGCAGGAGCGGCAACGAGCGTGGTGGTCAGCGGATGGAATTAGACTCCGTGATACAACAATCGTATGGGGTGAGTTTGTGGTGTAGTGGTAGATATCCTCTCCACTAAGGATATGTATTTACTTACCACCAGAGAAACGTAAAGTCTCTCGTGGTGGAATAGAAAACCAGATCTCGTAATGGAGATCATGGTGGTATGTGTGTGATCGTTCAGATCCGATGTTGCTTACACGAGCTCGAAGGCAATGGAACAACGAAGCAGGCAAGCGGCAAAGACAAAGGAAGAAACGACCAAATGCTTCGTTCGACAATGAGGGCCATGTTTACGCTGTGCATCGTCGCTATAATAGACGTTGGGAAAAAGGTGCTAATGGGATTGGTGGCAGAAACGAATCCTTTGCCTGCATTTGTATATGCAGGGTAATTAGTTGTGGCTGAAAAAGAAATTGAAGATTGTTTGTTAGTGGGAGCACAAACGATGAGTTGGATCTTATGCATGTTTACATGGGCAGGAATGTGGTTTAGGGCATCTCCGACTGGTATGGGAACCGAGTTCTTGTTTATATTAGAAAATGCTAGAGGATTCGGTGCCGATGATAATGATTGGGATGCGGGAATTGTCTGTCGATTGGACAAACGAATCGCGGGTCGGTTTATTGCAGCTGTAAAAACAAGCTGTCCGACATAGCATTTTAAATGATAACAAAGGGTGCCGAATGATTTGGTATTCATGTTGCATATGCACATTAAAGAATTATTTTTAGGAATTTTAGGAAATGTGTTGTATGCATTAAATGTCCTTGTAAAAGGAAATGTTTCAGGTATGCTGGGTGGAGATTGCGGTGCAGGTGTGGGAAAATTGAAATTTGCCTGGGAACCGAAGGTACCGAATAGGTTTTGGGATTCCTGAATAGGTAGAAAAGAAATCTTACAGGAAATTATATGCGAAGAGATGCATGAAAGGTAAGTTTTCTTTTACAGGGGCTTTTAGATTATAAATTTGATAACCTAGATGCGTAAAGCACTTAAGGTGCTAATGCGCTTGCATTAGCGAAAACTTATGCCAATTAGGATGTCGTAATCTGTCGCCGAAAGGCAAATTATACAAATGTTTAGTAATGTTTAGCTTAGAGCATCTGCGAAGCACCAGTCAGTTATTATATAAGATAATTAAGCTAGAATTTAAGCATTTTTTGTCTAGCCTTTAATTTAGAAATTAAGAATATAAAAAGAAAAATAAAAAATGTTTTAAAAATGAAAAAAAAAAATGGGATGTAGTTATGGGGGTTTTTCAGGTAAGTGGGCCGTGGGGTTTGGCGGAACCGCCACTGACTTACTGATCGACCCTCTATTATAGTGTACTTGCCACAGAGAAGACTTAACATGCAAGTGGTTGCTGCTAAATATGAAGAATGTCTTTCTCGGTAAGACTATTGTTCTGTGGTAGACACAGGACACCGTTTTTTAACGAAACATGTGCAAATAGAGGGCCACCCCTCAATGTCAAGTAATGGCGAAAGGAGAACGAAAGGGTATTGAGAGGAGTAATCGTAGCATATAGATCTTAAACGCCTTAAAATTGCTATGACGAAGAAACAGGCGGCACATTTTTCGTCCGCGTGGTTCGGCTGGAAATGTTTCCGTTCACGCAGCTATAACATTTTATTTCAACATTTTTCGTTGGCAACTTTGCCTCTCGAGTGGGAACTTTTTTTTAATGTAGTTCTGTGGCGGTTCTTTAAAGTCTTCCCCAAGAACCACCCACCTCCTCAACTTAACCTATCTTTTCCCTCACCCACAAGACACCATACCTACTTGCAATTTTGGGCAGCGTAAGCTCCCAGCAGCATTTTTCATACCTGAACGGAAATCTCTCCGACGGCATACATAAATCCGGACTTTTCTGGTTCATACTCCATGAACCAGTTTACATCCCCTATCGGCTCAGCTTGTTAGCAATTAACGATAAACAAACGCTGGCCAGCGTATTGCGGACACAGCTGCAACGGATATTCCCTTTTACCGTACATAAATATACATTACTCCTATCCCCTAAGGTTCGCTACAGTTGCGACCAATTTCCTTCATCGGTTATCAACCGATCGTGGAATTTGGGCATGGAAACGATCATTGTTTAGACAATCTTACCTTTGCCATGCCCTATGATGACCCACAGCAAAGCAAAGCAAACACACAATACCTCTCTGCGTTTGTTTTGTTTACTTTCCGGTGGTCCATGGTTCCCATGGGTGAGACGTCAGCCTGCACATCTGCAGGTCAAATTCCTCACCACCATATCCACGTACCAGCATATCAACCTAAAAAAAGATAACATCCAACGTGACCCTTGGCCAAGATTTCTGTTGATTTATTGCCATCCCAAATTGATCCCCCATCGTACGATGGGAATACACCCGTACACCGATCATCATATTTGACCAGCTGCATGTTTGTTTTTCCTTTCCTGCGGCCAGCGAGTGTTTCATGTGTCTTTCTGGCGGAGAAAAGATTGTTTTTCCCTGCGATGACATGCGTGGAAACTCAACGCAATCGCCAGAGGCTGGGTCAACGTCGCCCAGCTCGTGGAGTCAGATTTTTGCTACCAAGCTATGCGGAAGTAAGAGTCAAAGTTCACCACCAGACAGGTACACATGTTTTTCCGGAGTCTTAATCAAACGTTGGGGTTGTGTTTTTAATGTTGGAGATCTAGTTTTGTTTTGCAAATTAAGTTCGATTATAACAACGACTAATCACGCGATAGTTTTCGAATACGCTCCGTTTACTAGAGTTAGGGGACCTCGTAGAAGTAGACTAGTGGTTAATAAAGCAGATCGGTTGTGATCATTAATGGAACTAATTAATAAAGAAAACTTCAAATATATAATAAGGAAACTCCTGTGTTTCATTTCCCATTCCTCTGTTCTGCACAAGTTTTGAGTAATTACTTGGGAAGAACAATGTACGTCAAAACAATTTCCATTGGACTATCAGTGGTGTTTATGCTGAATCCGCGCGAGTAATAAACCCCTCACTTCTCTCAAAAGAGGCAAACCTAGAGCGGCGTAACAGCGCCCGCGGATACCATTAAATAACTAATTCGCGCGGGGAGGGAGTTCCATAGCTTTTCTGTAACGACCGACTATTGAATCGGAGTCTGAGAATCGTCCGGGCAAAAAAAAAAAAAAAAAAAGGCAGTATCAATATAGAATTTAAATTTATATGTATTTAGTTTAATGGCGTCCTTTTCAATCAGATGCCAATTGAAACTGATCAGTATTTTAATACTGAATTTATTTTAATTGATTCTTTTAATTAATCGATTTAATCGATCCTTAAACTTCGGACGCCAACCTAGAGACTGATGGTCGAATCCAAAATCCATCGCCCCTTTATATAAATCTTCATTGAGATTTGTATGTGAGAAACTGGGGAAAAGATGGGAAATCTATTTTTAGAATATAAGCGAGATACAGGATGATTACAATGCATATGCATGGAGAGAAGGATTATAGGAATTTTGATCTATTTATAGAAATTGTGTGTGTACGAACCAAATGGACTCTTGGTTAGTTATCACGTGACTACTGGACATACAATGCATACGAAAATATGCATTGTGATGTTTGGATTTTACGATTATCTGGGAATAGAATAATTGAACATTTGGTTCAATTTGTCTAAAATTGGATTGAATGTTAGTTTGAGGATGTGGATGCGTGATATGGTAAGTGGATGCGTGTGGGGATATTGATAAAAATAAATATGGTTATGGATGGGAAATGGTAGGGCTTCGTGGGTCATTAAATGCTTAGGAGCAGAACATAGGTAAAGTCAGTAAATATTTTTTGGGTTTAAAAAGATAACTCAACTTTCTGGAGCTTGACTTGGTGATATTCGATGTGTACATACTATAGTACGGTTCGCTTCCGTGCTTCTCGATCAACGAGGAAGACAGGCGAACGATGGAGCCTTGTAAGTCCCTCGACGTGATCGGTATTAATTCTGTTGTATATCGACATTTAAACTGTTAAAAACAAGGAACTCTCACAGCCGTAGCCGTAGAAAATCAGACTGATTATTATTTAAAGTTTAATACACTTTATTTTTGGATCTTTACACCACTCACGCTACATACTAACTACTTTCTAATCTACTTTTCTTCTTCCTTGAATTCTCGGACACAGATCCTTTTTGAGGTTTTTTGTTATCCATTAGCGTGTCTGGCTAATGCAAACAAGAGATTATATTGGACTTTAAATGGAGTCAGAGTCCATGGGAAATGGTTGAGAATATGGACGGGAATTTGGGTCTATTTGTGCATGTCATACAACATCTGGTTATAATGCATATGCATTGTAATGTTTAGATTGTCGGAATTGTGTGTCGGCGGATCAATTGGACATGGGTTTGTTTGGACACGTGTTTGATTGTACATATAATGCATGTGAATAATATGTATTGTGATGTTCGGATTTTTGGAATTGTATTCAATATTCGATAATTAAACGTTTGGTTCAATTTGCTTGACACTGAATTCAATGTTAATTTGAGGATATGAATGGGATTTTTGAATGGGATATTTGTAGGTGGGTAGATATGTATTGGGAGGAAAATGGTAGAGTTTCTTGGAGTACTACAATACCACGACCCATTCTCGCACACCGTGATGTCGATTAAATTCACGCTTTCCTTAGATTCAAGGGCCTGGCCATTGATCATCAGCTGTGAAATCGACGATCAATTTTTCTTATGAACGTTGCTTTCAAGCCGCCGAGTTTGGTCTTTCCCCATTGTAGAATTCTTATTTATTTTTTCTTGCAGCATTTTTTATTTCCATTTTATATTCTAAGATTCTAAATTACAAGCTAGTCAAAAAATGGTTAAATTCTAACTTGATTATCTTATATTATAACCTACTGATCCTACGCGGCTACTCTAAGCTAGACGTAGTATGACTATTGTCGTACAGTTTGCCTTTCGGCGACAGAACTTTGTTTGTTTATTTAATTATATTTATTTTTATGACAAATGACAATTAAAGAAAACTTTGTGCCCGTTTTTGTGTTTTTTAACTTAACATTTAACTTACAACAAACTTTTTTTTTATATAAAACAACCTAATCCTTATTCTACTCTAATTCTAGAAAAGCTAAGTCGGTGTAAGGTGGCTGATAATGCAGTTATTCTACCGACATTGGTATACATGTCTTTATTTCCCATTCAACCATCAGAACTGTTGGCATTGTTTAATCATATCGTCCCTGTCTCTGTGGGAACGTGTCCTACTGAACCACAAGAGCTCTTCTTCATTGTGCGTGATTCCTCGATCGTAACAAAATCGGTTGTCCACGGATGATCTACTTACATGACTGATGAGCGGGATTCCGGATCAATTCTTATGCAATTCAAGGAACGCCTCTGATGGCACAAAGCCGTTGCGACGCAACCTCTCATAAAACAAAGTATTAGGATAATAAGCCCCGAAAATTAGGTCATTGGACAAGCTTTTTTGGTCTCGCAATATCATCATTATCATCGGCACTACAACCGGGAACCAGTCTTGGCCTTATTTAGCAAGTCCTGAGGCTTGTTAAATTTTCCATAATGATTTGTTTTTTCCGGGCAAGGTCATTAGTCTTGCGCCAGAGGCTCCCCGACGGGGAATCGAATCCATGTCTCCCGCGTGACAGGCGGGTATACTAACCACTATACTATCGAGGTCTCGCAATATGCCCTCTGATTAATTTGATCATAAAATTGTCCATTCTATTTATGTTGGCCTCATTATATAAAATCTCATTTGTATAGTACTTTTTATAGTCCGATTCCGGTGTTCGATATAATCTGAGACAAGTTCTGAGACATTTCTTTCGAACACCCGAATCTTTTCCATCAAATTTGGATCTATGTTAAACCATACTGGGCAACCATATATGATCATTGACCTGATTAGTGTCATGTAGCATATAACTTGTACTCTGCTGTCAAGTTGGCTACTGGGAAATAGCCTCCTTGTCATAGCAAACGTGATTTGATCAAATCACCCTCTACATGTCTGTTGAAATACATATATTGAACTAGATGCCGAGGTATTCAACCATACTCTTGGTTTCCAGTTTACATTCATGCGATCCCACGACTGTTAATTTTCGTCGTTCTTGACTTTATATAATGGTGTTCTGAAGAGGATCGCGTCACATTTCTGGATCTTAAGTTTCCCGTCGTCACAATAACACTGCTATTTATTGAAGTCGAACTGTAGTAACCTGCTTATGAAGTCAACTTTCGCAGCTATTCTGTACGTTAAGACATCGTTTGCGTACGGAATAGCATGCGGAAGTGCGCCTAATAAGTCGCTAAGATAAATGTTAAAAAGAATTGGAGAAAATATTGCTCCCTGTTGCAAGCCATTCTTGATATTATATTGGAGGTCACCTTACCCCTTTTGACCACGAACCTCTAAACATTCATTATAATTTTCATGATCCCTCTTAAAGCCAAACTGGTTATTCGGAATCATGTTGCTTTCATCTACACATTTGAACAAAGCTTTGTTAATGGTCTTTTCAAATACTTTACTGATGCTTGAGAGTAAACTTTTCGAACGCATGTTCATTGGGTTTGTACAATCTTTCCATTTTTTGGCATGGGCTGTATGATTGCTGTTTTTTAACGCGCAGGGAAGTGTGCATTATTCAGCGCGTTATTAAATAGGACTGTGTATATATCTATTGCCATTGGGGGAACGTTCTTGAGTACGATGTTTGGTATGCCATCTATTCCCACTGACTTTTTGCTTCTCAATGAGTCGAAGATACCCTGGATTTCCTTCCTCGTTATTAAAAGGCGGTTGGCCCTAACATTGGCGCTAATGTCACTTGTCAAATTATCGTCACTAAATTCGGTAAAACTGGGATTCTCGGATGGCCATAGTGAAATTTCATTTCGAAGATGTAGATGATTCAATAGAGTTCTGTTCTCCAGGTTGTGGTTTCGGCGGATGCCTTCATACTCCTTGTACACATCCTGAAAGACAGGTGCCACAGCGTTCACTTTTGCCAAGGGATCCCCGAGCTCATTATTGAGGATAGCGTTCTATGTCAATGTTGAATAGCAGCTGCTTGGTTACGTCGATACGTGGTATTTGGAGACACTGAATCTCGTTTTAATTATTTCTCCTGAATATTGTATTTATTTGTGGGATCATATTCGGGTTATTAGTTTTTATAGCCCGAATTCTATTGTTCCAATACAAAATTGTTGCTAATCTATAGTTAGCTTTCAGTAATTGTTGGAAGTTTTTTAATCGGGATTTCAGTGATATTATCTCCTGGTCTTGTCTGTCAGTAAACTGTCTGTATAATTGTTTTAGTTTTGATAGCAGTCTGCTATTTTTCTTGTGAAGTACGTTTTTTGTTATGTTTCTATACATGGTTATGTTATCTGTAATTATTGTTGTGTTCGTTTTATATTTTCGACTTGTTGTTGGATGTGTTTATTGATTTCGTCATTTGTCAGATTTGTGTTTGTTGGCAGGTTCATGTCATTTGAATGAAGTTCTCTTGTTAATGATCTGGTGAACCGTGGCCATTGCATAGCATTGAATTCCTCTAGACTTCCCAGTCGCTTTGCAAGCTTTATTACTGCCGTGAATGCACATTGGTCACTGTCGTATTCATTTGGCTATAAGCAGTTTCTGTTTCCTCTATTAAGTAGTCTCCGTCGTGCGTCAATAAGCAAGATATCTAAGTACAGTCTACCTCTAGGGATTGAAGGGTATTCCGTACGCAGTAGGCCAGTATTATATTCTACATGATATAGATCCAACCAACTAGCTAACTGATATCCTTTGTTATTAGATATATAATTTAATACATAATATCAATGTTGATACTACATGCATAACAAACTATCGGTTGGGTAGTCCCCTCATTTCAAATAAACATTCGTCGGCGAATATTTATTTCTACACAACACAACACAAATAAATATTTTGGCCGAATGTGTATTTGCACATCATGGCACAACTCAACTAATCCGACAGAGTAGGAAACCCGATAATATCTAAAGATCCTTCGACTGGAAATAGCTATACACAGAACAACAATCCAGAAAATAATAGATACTTCTGCATGGATATCTAACTCCACACGACAAATAATAGACTGCTAACCGCACAGAACACCACAAATATTATTTCTTACGCCAATTTCTACAAGGCTGTAATGTCGGATCCATAATATAAAGTAATATAACATTTGGAACCTTGTCGTTAAGAGTCCTCGGCAATCACACTGTCCCGCCCAAGATTCTGAAGCAGGTCTGAGTACGGTCCCTTAGTAGCAGTTGTTCCTTAATACTACGATGGGCAACCTTCTCGTAGACCTACTAGGGCATATGACCAGAGACCAGGCGACTTTGTATCTAGCAACCAAGGAGGATAAGGGTTCCATATACTACCTCCAAGAACGCATTGCCACACTGGAACATAACATCCAGATGGGATTTACACTAAACGAAACTGATGACAAGGCTGAATTGTTTCTGGTGAACGACGTTTTTGACGAGATCCGGGAAGTATACATCATTTACTGGATGTATCTGTTCGACGCCTTGGACCTGATTCCTGATACTGCTCTAGTCGCCGCACTCAGCAACAAAATGCTTGACGAGCTACAGCCGAAGAACAACCTGCCTCCTATTTCTGATGGTACTGCGATAAACTAGGTTTTTTCCAGGTGCAATTATAAGCATCGAATGAGAGTATCGAGCTCTGCTCTAAAGAGGTTATGTTGGTGGTCCTCAGGTGCACAGACTGTAATTACATACAAACCCTTTCCTTGCTGAAGGCGTATGTGTACGATGCGGGCTTCCAGCACGGAGAACTTGCGCACTTCTTTATATCAAGTACATCAGGGTTTTCATTCAATAGGTCGAAAAGAGTTCTTATAAGTGAATTTACATTCACGACAAGAGCTTTGATTGATGTTTTGATTAGAGAACTTATGGTATATCGACTTTTTATTTAGACTGGGCAAGCGCGAGTAGATATCGTTTATTTCACTCTGCAACTGTGCCATCTGTCTCTGTAGATTGAGGGACATTGTGAACACGTCTGCTTGTCATGTTGTTTCAGTCTGTGTCGGATTATTTTTGGCTAATAGTGTTGTAGCTTGTTTGGTTACTCTCACTCAGAACACAATTTGCGCATACGACTACTGCGGCGTTACGGGCATTGTTGTTGTTCAAGATGTCTCTGTTTTTTTCCCGAGCCACACATCTCGACATTAATTCTCGGAATTTAGGATATCCTTGATAATCAGCGGGGTGTCCCTCATTCCGACATACTGTGCGCTTTAAAAGGGTTTTGTCTTCTACCCTTTTTTCCCAGAGGGCATTTTTGTGTAGTGGTCCGAGAAGCCCTACCATTTTCCCCCCACATACATATTACCCACTAATAAAATTTCCATCCAAAGCATCCATATCTCCAAATCAACGTTCAATTGTAGAACATTGAATTCAATGCCTTAAAATTCAAACATCACAACGCATATCTTTATGTGCATTGTATGCTCAATTACCAATTCCCAAAATCCAAAGTCTAAAATAAATACGCGATAAACGAGCCAAATGTTCGTTTATCATGCACACACTAATTCAGGCAATCTTAACATCACAATGCATATTTCCATATGCATTGTAACCAGATGTTTTAAGATATGCAAATAGGCCCAGATTCCCATCCAATTTCTCATCCAATTCCCATGGAATTTGTCCCCTTCTGAAGTGCTGGCAAACTTGTGGCGGTTCTTGCGAACGCCAGTACTTACCTGCCCATCTACCACCAGGTAACCCCTTTTCATAAGCGTCCTGTTCCAATAAAGCGTGTACGTACCTGCATTGGTTATTCCTGTAACCGCGAAAAACTGGTAAAGCACAATGTCTGCTGACACGAAAATTATATCAGCAATAACAGACATTCCCTACATGGGCATACAGAAACCTGAAAAGCATGACTTACCTGCTCATAACGACCAACCACCGCTGCAATGCTTAACTACGCTGAAGTAAAACACCATCAGCAACACAAGCGTTTCTATAGGAAGGGCAAATTGGTCGCACATCTAGCAACCAACATTGCATTAGTTCCTACCAACGAAATGTCTCCTAAGTAGTCGGCTACAATGCCACAAGAGATATTTCTCCCTTTTGGTTCTTTCATGCAATGCCCACATCGGTCGCTAAATCAAGCCACACGAAATGGAAACTCGCACCTGGCAGCAAAAAGGCATAGAGAACTCGCCAGTGTAAATACACACACGACGGTTCGACCTCTGTTTATGCCAACAACAACATGCGCACGATCAGCAATCATGCTACACGTAGTCGCTGATCGTGTAAACATTATAACCCTTTTCAGAACGACTCGCCCCAGCTGCGAATGTGTTTATTTTTTATTTGGATTCAAAGTCTATGGTTCGTATGCTGGGCGACACACGTGATGAGCACCAAAGGGGATCATCGTGTGTGTGCGTTTCAACCCTTCTATGGTAGGGAAAATGTGAAAAGGAAAATGACCAAATATGGTCATCGAGGCGATGGATAGAATTTTGGTATTCTGTCGCTTCGGTGGCGATAGTCAATCGCGTCTTGGATTCCGTGAGGGCAGGTCGTGCTCGCACGTTAATTAAACAGTCTGCTGGCGATTACAGAAAGCGAGTGTCCTTTACGCGTAAACATTAATTGTTTAAAATTCACGTCTGTGCACACGAAAAGGCTAGTGCTGACCACGGGCAATAACCATTGTTGTACGCAGCGAACGTTTTTGGTTTGAAGGGATAGTAAATAGAACTACTGGGTGTCCTTTACGCGTAAACTTTGATTGTTTAAAAATCACGTCAACGTTACGACCGCGCTCGTAGGAACTACAGTGCTCACCACGGTGCGACAGTGATTTTAACAAGTAATCAGTTATCGTTTGAAAGATCCTACGAACATGAACACTAATTGTTTAAAGGTCACGTCCGTGCACGCGAAAAAGCTAGTGTTGACCACGGGCAATAACCCTTGTTGTGCGCAGTGAACGTTTTTGGTTTAAAGGGGTAATAAATAGAACTAATATCGTTACATCGACGTGCGACGAGCTACGGCGACAATATAAAGGAAGCTGGTGAGGATCATCAACGAACTACTGCGTGTGTAAAAAAAAAAGAAGAAATATAATACAAGTTGGTAAGATTGCAAACTACTACTTTCGTTCACGAATTAATAATAATATAGGCAACGAAATACAGTATACACTAATTTTACATATTAAATAAGTCAATAAGAAAGTTCTATGAAATACTGTACACACTAATTTTACATATTAAATAAGTTAATAAGCATATTCAATAAGATACCGCATACTTTTGTATTACAATAAAGTAAGGTTCGAGTAAAAATAAAGAAAAAGATACCGACTGTTTTTAATTGGTCTCACCGAAGCGAAGGACACAAGCCTGGACGAAGGTTAAGGAGATTGGGGACGTCTTAGTAAACCAGTGTCGGGCCGGCACCCTACCGACACATTACGAAAGTACCCATAAACTCTTGTTTGCATTAGCCAGATGGATAACAAAAACAAACCCAAAAAAGGATCTATGATAAAGGGCGATGCGTCCGGACTTCGGAAGATAAGGAAAGATATAGATGGCAGTCCGTTAGCAGAAGATACGGAAGGCAATCAGTGAGTAGCATGTGCAAGGAGAAGATCTTACAAAATAAAGTGAACAGTAAATCAGATTTTTCAATGAATTTGCTCTCTCAAATGCAAGATAACGCCCAGCTAATATTCTTTATATACCGTGTGTCCTTCCGTCAAGAATTCTGAGTGCACAACACCGTGATTATCAAAGAAAACGGTCAATATTACTTTGACTTCCGATCGACTTTGACGTGGTTTTTTTTTTCGTTTTAGACTCAGTTGAAAGACGCCATTGGGAAGCTTGCCGACTGTTTTGCATTGTCTCATCGCCAATGCGTTGTATTAATATGGAGTCGAAATTAAGTAGTTCTTGTATGTCCTCAGCGAGCTTTACGCGATTGAGTTTTTTAAGAAAGTTCAGGAAAATTCGCAAAGCACACGAGATGAACTGACAAAAAAAAAAAAAAAAAAAATTGTGGCGAGAAGGCCGAATTTAGCGAGACAGGGGATGAACACCGTTTAAATGGTGCGCCGAAGACTCGTGCCGTTAGGCAAATATTCGTTTGGTGCTGGTGGATTTTACATCCGCGAAATGATATGTTTAGAGATTTTTAAGCAAAGCTTTTTCCAAATAAGGAACAGGTAAGTACATGCTTTATTGAAACAGGACGCTTATGAAAAGGGGTTACCTGGTGGTACGTGAGCAGGTAAGTAGTGGCGTTCGCAAGAACCGCCACAGACTAAACCTCATCAACCCAATTCCAACGTTCTCAAATTGGACATCATGCGTTATATATAAGAAGCCTGCATACGCTGCTACCCACCCTGAAACACAGCTCGGAAATAGAAAAAAAAGGTCAGATCTTAGATTTTATAACTTCCCACATTCTTTTCCTTAATGAATTTTAGGGTTAATTAACCCTAGTCTCCCTCAACACAGAATCCATATATTCCTACACTCGGTGACAACACCTCCATTTGTTTGTTGAAAAGTCCTCCCCAGATGTTCTTCTTCTCTCAGAAACTTGGCTTAAATCAAACTTTCGAGTATACATTCCTAATTACACATTTGTGTCCAACCCGCGAACCACTGGCCCTCATGGTAGTACTGGAATTCTAATACATAAGAAATTCCAATTTACTGAAATCAGGTTCACTAACATAACTAATGTCGAATACACGGCAGTTAAACTCTTCTGCAGAAGTAATAAAGTAGTGGTTTTGTCGTCTATATACATTCACCCTTCTCGTGAACCTAACTTCCCTAATGCAGACATTTCTCAAATAATCCAGCAGTCTCTGCCGGCACCTTTCATCATAGGGGAGACTGGAATGCTCGACATACATCATTTAATGACATCAAGTGCAACATATATGGCTACCAACTCCTAGATCTCCTCCCACTCCATCCATATGTTTACGCAGACTGTCCATTGCAACCTACTCGAATTTGTAGTACAACCAAATCAACAATCGATTTCTTCCTAAAATCCACAGATATCATATTCATCTAATCCCCCTACAGTGTCCTTTACATTCCCATCCGATCATGGGTCCGTCCACTCCACCGTTCAAATCCCTTCGCTCGAACCACTCTACACAGTGAATCCTATCCCAAATTTTTCCAAAACAAACTGGAAAAAAGTCAATAACGATATTCCTGCCAGTTTTTCAAATTATTCTTTACCGGAATCTTCAAACCTATTCCCTACTGAAATTGACCAGGCAGCTGTAAAAATAGAGCAAATACTGGGAAATGCTCTATTCAGCCATACCCCTACGACCGTCCCTCATAACCACTTAGGAAAACCATTACCCAACCTCCTTACAAAATTATTGCGCATAAAAAAACAACTCAGACGTAAATTGCATATTAGCTACTCACCCTTTATTAAACAACAGATACAGCTTTTGACCACCCTGATAAATGGACAACATAAAAATTTCACCGATCAGACCTACACGTCTACTCTAAACAGTATCAAACCAAACCGTGACCTATTCAAAAATATAAATCGACTAACTGGTCGTAAATTCAAGCCTCGAATAGACTATCTCATCCAACCAACTAACAGTAACATCCCCCAATCGGACACTGATATAGCAAACTGTCTCGCTGAACACTTCTGTAAAACTCATAAACAAAACGATTCCCTCCCAGTCACTAATTTCCACGACAGCGTGAATGAATTCATCTCAGGCACACTGGAGCCATCCTTCCCACCATTCATTACTGAATTCAACGAAACCAATAAAGCCTCACATTCCATGGGAACCGACACATTCCTAAGCTTTACAGAATTATCTGAATTGATTACTTCGCGTAACAATAAAAAATCTACAGGCTTGGATAGAATCCCTAACCTTCTGTATAAAAGACTTCACCCGGAGAACTTACTCCCTATTCTCGTTCTTCTCAACCACATAATAAACGCTTCACATTTCCCAAAATGTTGGAAAACAGCGGTGATAGTCCCTATTAGTAAATCCGGTTCTTCCAACAACCCGGCTAACTTCCGTCCCATATCACAGCTAAATTCGCTTAGTAAGGTTTTGGAATGTAAGATATACAAAAATCTTCTCTCATTTGCTAGAGGCAACTCCCTTATCCCGAATTCTCAATTTGGCTTTCGTCCACAACACTCAACTTGTCATGCTCTGCTAAAACTGACACATGATGTGCCGATGAATCTCCAAAACCAATCCCCAACAATATGCGTCTCTCTCGACATAGCAAAAGTATTCGATTGCGTTTGGATTGCAGGACTGCTATACAAGCTACATTCAATGTTCGGATTAAACACCCACACCATAAAACTTCTCGCTTCCTACCTTTCTGATAGAAAGTTCATGGTGAAAATAAATTCAACTCTTTCGACACCATACAGTATAACCGCGGGTGTTCCTCAAGGTTCTATTCTCGGACCATTATTAGATCTCCTTTATACTTCAGACACCCCGCAGCCACTGTCACCTAATACAGTAATGCTGAACTATGCCGATGACACTTTAATTTATTCAAGCAACAAGTTTGTCAAGGAGGCAAGAAACTGTATTAACAGCTATCTCCCGAATCTCTCAGCATATTTTACTAAGTGGAAAATCCGACTCAACCCAGCCAAAACTCAACTCATAGTGTTTAAAGGCAGAAATGCGAATTGTACTAACAACACCATTCGCTGCCATAACAAAATCAGAATCAAGTTAAATAACAATATAATTAAACCCTCCAAAACCTTAAAGTACCTGGGAATAACCTTCACCAACAATCTGTCCTTCTCCGCTCACACCAAAAAGTCGATTCGCAAAGCCGCAATTCAACTTAATCTCTGCAAAAAAGTGATGTACAAGCCGAATGGTCTCTCTCCCAAAATTAAATCACTTATCTACAAACAGATAATCAGACCCACTCTCACATATGCATGCCCGATATGGTACCATATCACACCCGTCCAAATGGAGAAGCTACGCATCTTCGAAAGGAAATGCTTCAGACTTATCACTGGCCTCAACCGACATCCCAACTCCCACAAATATTACAACAGTAGTTCGCTCTACTATGCCGCTAATATTGAACGTATAGATCGACGCTTCCTCGAGCTGTCCATCAAATTTATCGAAAATCTTCCCAATAATCCCAACCCGATAATAAATGAGCTCACATCGACTCCGTCAGATAACTGACCTGCCTACCCGAACTGTCTCCACATCAGAACGTTCTTCACCTCTGGCAGGTTGGTTAATAACTCTAATGAGATTGTATACCACAATACAGAGCTTTCACCTCACCAATTTAAATATACGAGTAGCAATATTCAACCCTTCTCCAATATTTTGCGTTTCAACGAACAAACGGAAAGTAGTTCCCCACCCCACATCTCTGACTGACAATATCCTCACTAACCCATAACCTACCTATTGATCACTATGCTTCCCCTTTCCAGACCACACTAACTTATTTCAATAATAATTACGTAACTAGACTAAGTTAAGATAAGTTAAGTTAAGTTAAGTTAAGTTAAGCAATTTAGCATAGGTTAAGTAAATAACTATATCCTGGTTTTCTGACCTTTTCCAGGAAGCTCTACCCACTAAAATCTTAATCCATAACCAATATATAACTTTTATCATATTGTTTGAAAAATGTGCTAGTAAGTATATGTAAACAATTATAGCTAAGGTATCATAAGTTATCTGTATTGCTTACTGTAAAAATTATTGATGGTCAATAAATACAGAAATGTAAAAAAAAAAAAAAAAAGAATGTGACAACCTCGGGAAACAGGTTATTCAACTAGTGAAATTGGTTACTGTATTTTTCGATATGTACGATCATTACATCGTTTGTAAATCTGTGGCGACTTCAACAGACATACTTGCACATACAATTATAATGAAAAACACTGCATCAAAAACGGGTTAAAAAGGAAACCATCGGAGCCATATACCAGAACATTAACGTAGTAATAGACATCTTAAGTAGCGAGTTGTATTAGGAAATTAACCAATTCAATAGGGCAGATGGAGAAGATTTCGCAGCAGTTTAATGGTTGAAGAGCATTACAATGTACAGGAAATGCCCCATGTACGTACGGTTCCGTGCTGCCTTCCCGAGACCGCACCTGAGTATTGCTCTCACGTACAACGAGAAATCGACCTTCTTGTGAATTATGTGCGACACCAACAACATGTCAGCTAGAATAAAAAATACCGACATATCTGCATCGCCGACAATTGTAGAAAAGTGACTGTTTTAAGACTGGAATTGTTGTAAAACTCTCGAAATAAATGAGAAGTTATAACTGCGAAATGTGTGGTTCTAAAGCGTTTGCGACAATAGCGAAAAACGTGTGATTTGAACTGACGCTATGATGGTTAGTATAATTGAAAGATAGAACCAATGCTTAAGACATCATGCCGCGTTTTGCGAATTCGATCGCTATTCTCAAGTATGTTACACTCCAATGAAGTGGAATTGCTATGTTATTGCAATGATATACGGCTCTGATGCTTTGCTTACAGGATTCTTTTCTTCGGAATTGTTCTTCACATTATGCGTATATCTGTAAGAAACGCCACAGTTCATTGTGGATTCCCAGACACACCATATACCAGTTCTGAAAAGTCAAAGCTTCAAATGCTCGGGCAACAGCACAAGTACAAAACTGGGTGTGGCTGATGATGTAATCGTTTGCGCAAATAACAGAGTCGAATGAGCGAAGAGGAGCCTGCCCGAAAGTCCTCTGTGGCGGGATGTATGGAAGGCGAGCGTGGGAGACCTTGTCTGGGATGGAGGGATGGCATAGACCAGGACGGCCAGTGCCCGGGGGTGCCAAACCGGATGACATCGGCTCGAAATCGGGACAGATGGAGAGACTTGCTAAATAAGGCCAAGGCCAGATCCCGGTTGTAGTGCCGATGATGATGATGATGATGATGATGATGATGATGATGATGATGATGATGATGATGATGATGATGATGATGATGATGATGATGATGATGATGATGATGATGATGATGATGATGATGATGATGCTGATGATGATGATGATGATGATGATGATGATGATGATGATGATGATGATGATGATGATGATGATGATGATGATGATGATGATGATGATGATGATGATGGTGATGATGATGATGATGATGATGATGATGATGATGATGTTGATGATGATGTTGTTGATGATGATGATGATGATGATGATGTTGATGTCGACGATGATGATGATGATGATGATGATGGTGACATATTGCAAGAGCAATAACCTCGTCCAATGACTTAATTTTCGGGGCTTATTACCCAAACACTTTGTTCTATGAGATGGTGCGTCGTAACAGCCTTGTTCCACCAGACGCGTTCCTCGAATTGGATATGAATTGTCTTATACAGGATTATTATTATTATTTATTGGCCTGTAGGAACCCGGAAGCTCATGACCTCACCGACTCGGCTTCGCCATCGTTCCCTGTCCTGGGCACTCTCCTTCCACGCTTGACCATTCGATCCGATCTCCTCAAGGTCAAACCTAACATTGTCCTCCCACCTCCGTCGCAGCCGTCCTACCGGTCTCTTTGCCGTTGGTCTACCGTCAATAATTCTATGCATGGTCCTATCGTTCCCCATTCGCGCCACGTGTCCGGCCCATCTTAATCTTCGCGACTTTATTACTCTCACTATTGTAGGTTTGCGATATAGCTCTTCCAATTCGTGGTTATGGAGTCTCCTCCATTGTCCTGCCTCCTCGTCGTATTTACCTCCAAAGATGCCCCTCAAAACTTTATTCTCGAATACGCGGAATTTGTTTTCTTCCCGTTTTGTGAGAGCCCATGTTTCGCATCCATATAGAACAATCGGCATGATTATGGCTCTATAGACACGGAGCTTCATGTTACGTGATAGCAGTCTGGATTTCAGCAGTTTACTGACTGCGTGCCAACTCGCGTTGCCGGAATGCAGTCTCTTGTTAATTTCCTTCGACATTTCGTTACTGGCCGTCAGTATCGTTCCCAGATATTTAAATTCTTTAACTTTTTCAAATATCTTACCTCTGACGTTTATATGTGTTATCTGAGATCCACCTGCTCTTATACAGGATGGATCCAGAATTCCGCTGGTTTATTATCTGTTAGGGCTTTTGTAGTCGTCCGATTGTGCTATGGTTGGAAGGTCATCCACACTGAAGAAGAGCTCTTGCGGTTCAGTAGGGCTCCTTTCCACAGAGACCGATACGATAATACTAAACAGTGCTGGTGATTGAATGGCATATAACGACCTATGTACCCATGTCGGTGTTACGGCCACAACCACCCATCTCATAATACTTACCCCTTTGGAGCCAGTCTCCACCACTAATTGCGATACACGCCAAAAACATCCACTTAAAGGATGAGACACTCACCAAGCCAGAGCATTACCCCATACATCAAATGGTCCTGTGGGGAGGAAGTATTGTGTCAATATGGACACTCGGTTCTCTTCCATCCCCATCGTCAATCGCATTGTTCAGCCGCGGGAAGGTAAACCAGAAAAACACTGAACAAAACTTCACAACATAGGAAACAAGTTCAAAATACAGGAACTGCAGGAAATTGAACGCACTAGGAGGTATGTTTTGTATGAAATGTTCTTTATTTAAATCCTTCCTTGTTATTGTTTAAGTGAGGTTTGTTTGGTTTCACAACAGTAGGGAACACTTTTGTATGAACTTAACGTTATTTATGTTATGGGACTAGTGCATATCAAATTTGGTGCCACACTATACGTTTTAAGTTACGTCTATTTTTCATTGAATTGAATTTATCTGATTAACTGTTTAATGGTCCCGAATAGTACACTGAACCGAATTAATTCGTACAAATAGATCTTTTGTTAAAAACACAAATCAAAACATTATTTTATGGTGAACACTCCCGGACGCACACTTGTGGCAACTCTAACAGACACACACAAATTCACAAGCAAAAATAGTGAAGAACACGAACAAAAAATCGAATAAGAAAAACACATCAGAACCGTATACCAAGCGATAAAATAAAAATAATTCACATCAGTGGAATATGATCGAGTTTGGAAATCAAATTCTAAACACGGTCAGTAGCCTGGTGTGTAACGCTTAGGTAAAATTTTTTTCGTTATTCGAGCTGTCATAGCGTCAGTTCGAATCACACGATCTTCTTCACTATTATTGCAAACGCTATACACTCGACTCAACATATTGATTTCGCGTGTCTGCAGCGCTAAAGACAGCGGGAGACCAGCGCGCTCAAAGGATTGTAAAGGACTCAGAGATAATCATTTCGCGCAGAGTTGATTCGCTTATTGGGGTGAGTTTATGTGGCGTGGTAGATATCCTCTCCAATAAGGATATCGTTTCCACCTACCACCAGAGAAATGTAAAGTCTCTCTTGGTGGTAGAGGAAACCAGATCTTGTAATGAAGGTCATGGTGGTATGTACGCGATCGCTCAGATCTGTGTGGTTTACACGTGCTCGAGGGCAATGGGTAAACGAAGCAGACAGGCGGTAAAGACAAAAGGATCGAAAAGATCGTCGCCTATGGAGTGCATCGCGTCTAAATAAATAGACGACGATACAGCGGAGAAATGTGGTAAAAGAAAAGATGAGACGAGGACATCATAAAAGTCTTAGATGAATGATGCCCTTGTGTAAATATACGATTCGACATTGGGAAAGGTGCTAATGGGTTGCTGGACGAAACAAATCTCTTTGATAGCACTTGTATATGCAGGGAAATCCGTTTGTGGGAAACGGATTCTATATTTGCATTGCTTATGCCTTGAATAAAATTGATGCCAAGAGACGCGGAATGCGTATTTGCTTTGGTTTGCACATTGTGCGAGTCAGAGAATTTTATTGCTGGGAGAAAAAGGTCGCCGGCCAATGTGTACGTAAAGAAATTTATCGAAGTTGGAAAATAGACGGCGCAATGTTTATGATCTCTGGTGAAGGTTACATGATATGTGAATCGAGGTTTTCTTTTCAGGGATATGCTGTTTGGAACAGAATTCTTAAGAGGAATTTTGAATTCAAATAAATGAATGCAGGTAAGAATTCTCTTACAGGTACTTTTAGGTTATATGAATTGGATCTATTTGATGCGTGAAGCATTTAAGATGCTAATGCGATTGCATTAGAGAAAATAGGAGGTTGGTATGGGGGTTTTTGAGGAAAGAGCGCCGTGGGGTTTGGCGGAAACGCCACAGTCCCACATCAATGCAATACCAAACAAATCGAACTAAACGTTCAACTTGCTATAGTCAATTCTATTTCAAACAAATAGAACTAATGTTCAATTTACTCATATTGAACACTTAGACAGGATAATCGAACCACAGGTTCGCCACAAAAATCCCATAAGATCCAAATGTGCGGATCAGATGTCTCTCTTCAAACAAAATCGTTGAGAATTATAAAATCCGCGTCAGCAATTTTATGATCCCCTAGAAAAATGGTTACCTAAAACCATTAACACAATCAGCGTCGGTTTCCGTTTTAACCAAACCAAGTTAAAACAAACAACAGGCACCATAAAAAGAACTGCACGTTCGCCTAAGCGATTAACAGCATGGAGGATCATAAATGTGCATTAACATGGTTCTCTATTGATTTTTCCTTTGTGTTTCCTCTATCGATCCCAATTTGGGAAAGATAAAGAAAGGAAAATGGGTCAGGCAGAAAAAAGGAGATATCCTTTTATCTGCAGGACGAAAGAAAAGATTTTCCTCCGATGGGAAAATGAAATTGAGAAGAGGGAAAATAAAAAAGAAAAAGCTAGAAACGAGTTGGTTCAAGACTATTAGCCGAGACGGTTAGGAGAGAGTTCGCGTACGCCGACGTGTCGGGTTGAGTTGGTAATATTCCAAAGTTGGTTTTTCATTTCTTAATCTTTTTTGAAATTAATTCAATTCATCTCCCTGGAGAATTGTGAAGAAGAGTTGAGGTGCAATCATTGACCCGATTAAAATCAGTGAAGTTCTTGCTGGTACAAAAGAAAAAAGTGTGTCGACGTTACGAAAAGTCAGTGGTTTAAGTCGGTGTGTAAAGTTAAAGCATCATTATAACTAAACAATGTTAAAACATGATTACAAATAAACAAACTTAAAACTCAGTTAAAGCATGATTATAAATAAAAATATTAAAGCATCATTACAAATAAACAAAGTTAAAACACAGTTAAAGTATCATTATAAATAAACAATGTTAAAGCATCATTACAAATAAGTTAAGTTAAAACAGAGTTTAAGAATCATTACAAATAACCTAAGTTAAAGTAGTGTTATGGTCCTTCCCCCAGGGAGCCTGTCTCGTCCTGAAAAGGACGAGGGATCTCTTTAAGACAGCTCCTGAGAGGACCCGTTGCGGTCGCCACCGTGCTTCCGGGGCCTCCGGGAAGAGTGACAACCGATTGTTGAATAAAGGAGTTCTGAAATTCGGCCGAATCCAATAAAAATGCAGTTTTTGAAATCTGCACCTACTTTTATTAATTTTAATATTTACTTTAAATGATTGGCGTCCTTAAACATCGGACGCCAACCTAGAGACTGATTCTCGAATACGTTTTTTTTTTTTCAAAACTGTATTTATTAACCATAATTAGAATTTGTACATTTAAGTATTACAGTGACTTAAAATTAAATTCGTGACAATTGCTTACATGTAATTATTATTATAATACATTTTCCAAACAATGTTTTAAGAGTTACAGGATAGATGTGTGTTTATACATTTAGTAGGGTTTCGTCTTCCTGGAAAAGGTCAGAAAACCAGGAATTTCTTATTTTTACTTTACTTAATCTAAACCTAACCCTAAATAAAAATATAACTTAACCTAATTTAGTCTGATTATTATAAAATGAGCTATAAACAAAACAAAGTTTTATAATTAATGGGATATATGAATTAAAGGATGTGGAATGAGGTCAGTTATGGGTTTGAGGAAGAGTATTTCTTTCCGGTTGTTCGTTGGAAAAACGTAGGATGTTGGAAAATGGTTGGACGTTACAGTATTTGAACTGGTTAGGGGTAACTTCGGTGTTGTGGTATATGATCTCATTTGAATCATTTACCAGTCTGCTTGAGGCGAAGATAGCTCTGGTGTGGAGACAGTTGGGATAGTTAGTTCTGATATCTAGAGGGGTCTCTAAGAGCGAGGTTATTATGGGATTGGGATTATTTTGTAGGTTTTCGATAAATTTGATAGACAGTTCGAGGAATCGTCTATCGAGGCGCTCAATACCAGCGGTATTGTAGAGTTCGACGTGACTATAGTACTTATAGGAGTTAGGACGACGATGTAAGCTAGAGACATACCTAAAGCATTTTCTTTCTAATGCTCGTAACTTCTCCATTTGGGAGGGAGTGATATGGTACCACAATGGGCACGCGTAAATGAGTGTGGGCCTGATAATTTGTTTGTAAATGAGCAGTTTGACTTTGTGAGAGAGACTATTAGGTTTCCACATTACTCTTCTACAGAGATTAAGCTGAATTGTGGCTTTTTGAAGGGAATTTTTAATGTGGGAGGAGAAAGACCAGTTATTAGAAAAAGTGATTCCGAAAAATTTTAGGGTTTTGGAGGGTTTTATTAGAGTGTTGTTTAGGTTTAGTTTAATTTTGTTGTGGCAGCGTCTAGTGTTGTTTGTACAGTGCTCGTGTTGGCCCTTGAACACTATGAGCTGCGTTTTATTTGGATTAAGGTGGATTTTCCACTTATTAAAGTATGATGATAGGTTAGGGAGAAAGTTGTTAATGCGGTTTCTTGCAGCCTTAACAAATTTGCTGCTAGAGTAAATTAATGTATCATCAGCATAATTCAGCATCACAACGTTAGGAGATACGGGTTGAGAAATATCCGCGGTATATAACAGATATAAAATTGGCCCTAAAATAGAGCCTTGGGGAACACCCGCGGTTATGTTGTGGGTTTCTGAGACGGAAGAATTTATTCTCACAACGAATTTTCTGTCAGAAAGATAAGAGGCTAAGAGCTTTGTTGTGTGAGAGTTTAGATTAAATATGGAGTGCAGTTTGTACAGAAGCCCTGAGATCCAGACGCAATCAAACGCCTTAGAAATATCGAGAGATATACACACAGTAGGGCTTTGGTTTTGGAGACCAGTTGTAACATCGTGTGTAAGTTTTAGTAGAGCATGACATGTGGATTGTCGCTTACGAAATCCGAACTGACAGTTAGGGATGAGGGCATTCTCATTGGCAAATGAGACAAGATTTTGGTAGATCTTGCGTTCCAGTATCTTACTTAAGTACATTAAGTATCTTACTTAATGTACTTAATAGGGATATTGGACGATAATTGCAGGGGCTATTACTACTACCGGGCTTCTTAATACGAATAACTACCGCAGTTTTCCAGTTTTCTGGGAAGTGCGATGCATTAATTATATGATTAAGAAGAATGAGGATGGGAAGTAGATTCTGTGGGCGTAGCCTTTTAAATAGAAGGCGTGGGATTCCATCTAATCCAGTTGACTTTTTTTTTATTTCCTGATCTTACGATCTCGGATAATTCGTCTGCAGTTAGAAAATTTGTAGTATCTAAGGTGTGAAGCTATGTTTGTATTGTTAAATTCACCGATAAAGGAGTAAACGATGTGAATAATCTGTTTGAGATGTATTCGTTTACTGTGTTCTCGAAGCCGGGAGTTGATAGAGAATTATTTTGCTGATGAATCTTTGCAAAGTGTTCTGCGAGGCAATTTGCTATGTCCGTATCGGACTGGGCAATATTATTGCTGATTGGGTTGATGATTCGGGGTTTATATTTACGACCAGTTAATTGGTTGATGTTTTTGAAAAGATCCCGATTTGGTTTGATATTTTTAAGTGTGGAGATGTAGTTTTCATCTGCGAACTTTTTCAACTGCTCATTTATCAGAGTGGATAGGAGTTGGATTTGGCTTTTAATAAAGGGGCAGTATCTTGTATGAAGTTTACGGCGGAGCTGCTTTTTAAGGCGCAATAATTTGGTTAGGATGCTGGGCAAAGGCTTTCCTAAATAGTTATGAGGAATGGTTCTCGGGGTGTTGTTGCTGAGAGCCTCCTTAAGAATTTGCTCTATTCTTAAAGATGCTTGTTCGATTTCAGTAGGGAGTAAGTTAGATGCTTCAGGGATATACAAGTCAGAGAAACTTATCGCTATGTCCCTATTGACTTTTCTCCAATTTGTTTTGGTGAAGTTTGGGACAGAGTTTGACGAGTATAGTGGGTCGAGAGAGGGGATTTGGATCGTGGTATGAACGGAACCATGATCAGAAGGAAATATAAAGGAGACTGTAGGTGGACCCGCTGGGTGAACATCATCGGACTTGAGGAAGAAGTCGATTGTTGACTTGGCTGTGCTAGAGACACGAGTTGGCTGTAATGGGGAGTTAATGTATGTATATGGATAAGATGGGAGGAGGGCTAGCAACTGACGACCATGATTGTTGCATTTATTATCATTGAATGCTGTATGACGAGCATTCCAGTCTCCCCCGATTATAAATGGAGCGGGAACAGACTGTTGGATTATCTGAGAAATGTCAGCATCTGGGAAATCTGGTTGTCGTGAAGGGTGAATATAAATGGATGCTAAGACGAGCACTTTATTGTTCTCACAAAAAAGTTTAACTGCCGTGTATTCAATGCTGAATATATTAGTGAATCTAATTTTACTGAATTGAAATTTTTTGTGTATTAAGATGCCGGTACCTCCGTGGGATCCATTAGTTCTGGAGTTAGAAACAAAAGTATAATTGGGAATGGAAACTCGGGAATTTGGTTTGAGCCAGGTCTCTGAAAGGAAGAGGACATCTGGGGAAAATTTTTCAACAAACAACCGGAGGTGTTGCTTACGTATATTAGAGTAAATGGATTCTGTGTTGAGGGAGTCTCGAATACGAATTTCATCACCTTTATATACAAAATCTTTTCGGGATTTTGTATCGCGGATGCATCGAAATGCAAGCAGAATTTCGAAATGTACTTCGACTGGAGTCGAGTACTGGAGAAAAAGGAATGTGATATCTATTTTTAGAATGTACACATCTGGCAAGAATGGAGATAAAGATAAGGATTTGTAGGAACATGAGTTTGTTTTCATACGAAGATATGAATTGTGGTGTTTTGTTTTTAGGAAGTTCTGGAAATATGAGTATGGATGATAAACGAATATTTTATTCGTTTATCGGGATTTTGTATTGGATCGGGGTAATGGATTTTGTAAATATGAGTTTGGGTATAGGGATTTGGATATGAGTGGGGAAAGGAGATGGTAGGGCTTTTCAGAGCACTACAGTAGAGTTACGGCCTTATTACAAATAAACCAAGTTAAGGCGAAAAGATTGTTTTATTTTCAAGTGCATTTTAGTGAACGGGAAAACTTTGAGTGTAACAAAGAGCAATACGACGAGGGCCCCACATGATAATAAGGACCCGCGCGACGTGTGCATCCAGAACAGTCCTGCCCCAGCAAGTCAGGTAAGGACCCAACACCAATAACAAAATAACACAAAAGATAACACTACATCGGTATATTAACCGCATCGTCAGCCAGCTTACACAAACTTAGCTTTTCTATGATTAGGGTAGTATAAGATTTCAGTTGGGTTTTATATGCAAAAAAAAAAATTGAAGTAATTTAAATTTTAAGTATAAAAAAAAAAAAATTGGCTCTACTTTTTGTTTTAGTTTCTCTTTGTCATTCAAATGAACAAGTACAAAGATATACACAGTTCTGTTCTCGAAGGTCAAGCTGCATAATAGTGATGTAATGTTTAGCTTAGAGCGTCCGCGTAGGACTAGTAAGTTAATTTAATTTTCGTAATATAAGATAATTAAGCTAGGATTTACGAATTTTTTGTCTAGGTTCTAAGAAGATAATAAAAAAATTTTGTAAACATGACAATGGAGTGTTTAGACTTCTTCATCTACAGGGCTAATGAAGTTTTGAGAAAGTTTTTAAAAATCGAAACCAAAATTTAATGTATTAGATATATGCTAATGAAAGTGGCCCCCAAATTTTGAAAGTTTGTACGATTATGAAGATGGGTTTCTAAGAGTTTTATAATATAATCTATATAGATTTTTGGAAATGAAAACTTTTTTACAATATAATATTATCCCGTATCATTGAACCAATCTCCCCTGTCCCGTGATGGAAGAGTAAGGCTATGCTTTCAAAAAATCCCTTAAAAGTAATTGATTTATCTACTAACCTTCATTTATATCTGGAGCATTCTATAAGCTATGCTACTAATGTATACAAACACAATTAAACTTCAAGTAAATCGCATGTAAAATATATCCAAGGTAAGGCGAATCAATTCCCATATTATGGGTTAAATCTGAAAAACCACCAACGCTTAACGATAGTTCGGTAATTGCTGATTTTTGGTAATCTATATCGTCGACCGGCATATTCGTAAAT
This sequence comes from Microdon myrmicae, assembly GCA_963931805.1. Taxonomy (NCBI): domain Eukaryota; kingdom Metazoa; phylum Arthropoda; class Insecta; order Diptera; family Syrphidae; genus Microdon; species Microdon myrmicae. The sequence continues at coordinate 38,468,404 of OZ007496.1, forward strand.
CAAATTTCTAATACGTGTCGAATAGATTAAAACAGCTGAAATGTCCAACATTCAAAACCAGGTACAGATTACAAATCCCACTTGTCGGAATCTGATTGACCTTCGTATCCAACTTAAAATTGGAGCCGAGTGAATTTATTTTCGGGTGATTCAAAACGTCTTTTATGTTATCAAAATTCGAAATCGAATCTCAGGCAGACGCAAGATAATTCACATAAAAAGAACACCGTTGATTGACAATCCGTTGTCAGTTCTCGATTATCATCTGATATCTGAGGTTGATTATGTTAATATAACTATAACATAAAAACAACGCGATTTCAGTCTCTTTTTATGAATCGTTCAGGTGGGGAAGCTTGTAAAAATTCCCGTGCGATTTAGAAAGTTCTGATATTTAATTTCACTTTCTGAATCCATTTCGTTTATCGAGGCCAATCCCATGAATTAATGGTTCAGTCGCATCCGAAATAAGCTTACAAACTTTTGGGGAGAAAGTAGAAATCATTTTACTGTCCCATCGCATATCAAATCAGAGGGATGGTGCGTGACCTATCATATACTACATACATAATCAGAACACTCCTAGGGGACGTCCCAGTGTTTGAAGTTCTTTACGATGGTTCGTAAATTTCAAACATCCACAAGGCTCGTTTTGTGTGTAGGCGGCTTTGAATAGACCGGCACTTGTTGAGAGATGATTGACTCCCAATTAAGAGGAACGAACGTGTTTAACGCACGGTAAATAGCAATTTAACAATTTTCGTGGTAAAGCAACCGTGAATCCATTTGACGCGTTCATGCCTAATTAGTTTCGTTAAAACTTATGATAAGAAAATCCCAAGTCACCGCCAGACATTAAATTACAAAACTAAAACAAAATAATAAAAACCAAACTGGGGGAAATTGGAAATAGAAAACAATCAGAACTCACCTCATATCCGCATTTTGATTTGAATTCGCCTTCTGGTGAATTTTGAGGCCGAGCTGTCACACTTAAAGCCAGGGTCAGAAGGCCCACTAATTTTCCAATTGTCCACTGCATCACACAATTTCTTTATCACTCGCAATTGTTTTATTTATATATCACACAACAACAATAAGGTAAGGGTAACGTCTGACTAAACCGAGAACTAAATCAATACTGAGGCGTTCGTTCTCAGCGGCCGGCTTATGTTCGCTGGCGGAACAGTTTGGCCGGTCTGCGGCGCTCGTCATGGATGTGGGTTATCACTGAGCAACTGATTTCTTTCTCTCCCGATGGTTGGCTATAAAATATCAGTGGACTTTGTTTACACGATCCAACGACTTATAATTATTAGGGGAGGAGGGTGATATGGAACTGGGGATCAGTGAATTCAATGTTTCGCGATAAACAAAGGCTTGAATGCATATCAAGTTCGCATTGTCCAGCGATTATGCTCCCGAGCGGCAATCAGCAGGCACTTACTGGTTGATTCCTGGACAATGGGAAAGTACATTTACAGGGCAGTCCATTGAACTTGAGTCGCATCAATTTTAACTCTAACTTGGGCATAAGTCGACCTAAGTGTGCAATTTGTACTTAGAGATGGATACTCGAAAGAAAAATATTGCTTACCAAGCTGGTTGGGCGTTTTTATGTAGACCTGGATGTGGGATATCGAAATTGCGCCGTGGACATCCAGGGACTGTCTTCAGAACAAACGCACTGTGAAAACAAACTGGTTGTATCAGATGTCGACTAAATCTAAACACAATAACTAGACGGAGTAGAAATACCGGAATCGCTCACAAAGTTTCTAAATAAAGAAAACGGTGTGGACATGTATTGTTTTACCTTGAAACGCAATGGTTAGCTAAATAAAAAGTTTTTTTTTTTTGCGTTTCTCTAAAAGTTATCCCAGAAGACATAGTGATTTAATGGACATGAAATATTAGCCGTGATGGCTGTGACGAGTACCGGCTTGATCTGCTGGTTGGTTGTGTTTTCAAGTGCACTCTGATCTGTTTGGCAGTTACTTGAAGTTGTCTTGATACCAATTATGGATTCTATTCCCGTCCAGTCCAGACTTCTTCCAGTAATGATAGAAGAATTTATAATAGTTATTTATTTTCTTATTAATTTTTTAATAATAGCACACGGTACATAATATGAGATGAAAAAATTGCTCGCTCACAGGAAATAAACCAATACAGGAGACGGTGGCAACATGACTCTATACCGGTACCTGTAAATCAGTGTTTCGAAAAATAGGTGAAATATTAAATACTAGTGTATTTAACATACTCCCACTGAAGAATCGCAACACTCCAATAAATACTATAAAACAGTAGTTGATCACTTTGATTAAGCAAAGGTCAAAGTGACAATTTTGCAAGTTTCCTGATCAGAAATTGTTGGAAGTACCTTTATGACGCAGTGTATTGGTATAAATAGTAGTATATCAACCCCCTTGGAGGTCTGTATCAACTGCACAAAAAGAAGATTAACATTCCCTCAACGCAGAGTCCATATATTCCAATATTCGCAGACAACACCTCCGACTGTTCGTTGAAAAGTTTTCTCCAGATATCCTCCTCCTCTCAGAAACTTGGCTTAAACCAAACTCCCGAGTATCTATCCCGAATTATACACTTGTTTCTAATCCACGAACCACTGGACCTCGTGGAGGTACTGGAATTCTAATACACAAGACATTCCAATTTTCCGAAATTAAGTTCACCAATATAAATAATATTGAGTACACGGCAATTAAAATCTTTTGCAAAAGCAACAAAGTGCTTGTATTGTCGTCCGTATACATTCACCCTTCTCGGGAACCAAACTTGCCTAGTTCCGACATCACTGAGATAATCCAACAGTCTCTACCTGCACCTTTCATAATAGGAGGAGATTGGAATGCTCGGCATACTTCATTTAACGACACTAAGTGCAATAAATACGGTTGCCAACTTCTAGCACTCCTTCAACTCCATCCATATATCTGTGCGGACTGTCCATTACAGCCAACACGTATCTCCAATACTACTAAATCAACAATTGATTTTTTCCTAAAATCCGTAGACGTCTACTCACCTAACCTCCCTACAGTATCCTTCGAATTTCCTTCCGATCATGGGTCCGTCCACACCACTGTCTAAATCCCAACCCTCGAACCGTGTTACTCATTCAGTCCGATCCCGAATTTCTCCAGGACAAACTGGAAAAGAGTCAATAGAGACATTGCTGCCAGTTTTACAGACTATACTTTGCCAGAGACTTCAAATCTACTCCCTGCTGAAATTGATCAAGCAGCCTTAAGAATAGAGCAAATACTAAAAAATGCCCTCCTCAGCCACACACCTACATCCATCCCTCATAATCATCTAGGAAAACCTTTACCCAACATCCTTACAAAACTGTTACGCGTAAAAAAACAGCTTAGACGAAAACTACATAGCAGTTACTCCCCTTTTATTAAAAATCAAATCCAACTCTTGACTACCCTGATAAATAGACAACTAAAACAATTTGCCGACCAGGCTTACACATCTATACTTAAAAATATTAAACCCAATCGTGATTTATTCAAAAATATCAACAGACTAACGGGTCGAAAATACAAACCTCGAATCGATTATATTATCAACCCTACTAACAATCACCCAGTCCAATCAGATATTGACATAGCAAACTGTCTAGCTAATCACTTTTATCAAATCCATCAACAAAACGACTCCCTCTCAGTCTCCAATTTTCAAGATACTGTAAACGACTACATCTCACGCACAATGATCCCATCCTTCACCCCTTTCATCGCGGAATTCAACGAAACAAACAAAGCGTCTCATCCTCTGGATAATGCGACCTTCCTAACAGCAGAAGAATTATCTGAATTTATAACATCACGCAATGACAAGACGTCGACAGGCTTAGATGGAATTCCAAACCTTCTTTACAAAAGACTTCTCCCGTCAAATCTAGTCCCTATTCTCGTTCTTCTCAACCATATAATTAACGGATCACATTTCCCAGATAACTGGAAAACCACGGTTATAGTCCCTATCAGTAAGTCCAGTCCAACCCCAGCAACTATCGTCCGATTTCGTTATTAAACACATTAAGCAAGATATTGGAATGCAAGATATATCGAAATCTCCTTTCATTTGCTAATGACAACGCTATTATCCCAAATTCCCAGTTTGGCTTTCGCTCACAACACTCCACCTGTCATGCTCTGTTAAAACCAACGCACGATGTCACAACTAATCTTCAAAACCAAAGCCCGACGGTCTGCATCTCTCTCGAGATATCTAAAGAATTCGTTTGTGTTTGGATCTCAGGACTGCTTTACAAGCTGCACTACATATTTGGATTAAACACCCATACTACCAAACTTCTTACTTCCTAACTCTCTGGTAGAAAGTTCATGGTCAAAATAAATTCTTCTATCTCCCAATCGTATAATATAACCGCAGGGGTTCCGCAGGGTTCAATTCTTGGACCACTATTATACCTCATTTATACTTCAGACACACCGCAGCCTCAATTACCCAATAGCGTAATGTTGAATTACGCCGATGACACCATAGTCTATTCCAGCAGCAAGTTTGTAAAAGAGGCAAGAAACCGTATTAATAACTTCCTCCCAAATCTATCATCATACTTCAATAAATGGAAAATTCACCTAAATCCTGCTAAAACCCAACTTATAGTGTTTAAGGGTAAAAATGAGCACTGCACAAACAATACAAGGCGCACCCACAACAAAATTAGACTCAAACTAAATAACACCCAGATAAAACCTTCTAAAACTCTAAAATATCTGGGAATAACCTTTTCCAATGACCTTTCTTTCTCCACCCACATTAAAAATACTTTACGTAAAGCCACAATACAACTGAATCTCTGTAGACGAGTGATGTGGAAACCCAACGGTCTCTCTCACAAAGTCAAACTGCTCATCTATAAACAAATAATCAGACCTACACTGACATATGCGTGTCCACTGTGGTATCATATAACACCAGCCCAAATGGAGAAGCTACGCACTTTCGAAAGGAAATGCTTCAGGCTGGTCACTGGCCTCAACCGACAACCCAACTCTTACAAGTATTACAATAACAGCTTGCTATTCAATGCCGCTAATATTGACCGTCTCGATAGACGCTTCCTAGAGCTGTCTATCAAATTTATTGAAAACCTCCCAAATAATCCCAACCCCATAATAACTTCACTACTACCAACTCCTCTAGATAACAGGGCTCACTATCTGAATTGTCTCCATACTAGAAGTCTCTTCACCTCTGGAAGATTGGTTAATGACTCCAACGAGGTAGTGTACCATAACACCGAGCTGTCACCCAATCAGTTCAAATACTGTAACATACAACCATTCTCCAACATTCTGCGTTTTAACGAACAACCGGAAAGTGTTACCGCACCTGAGGCCACTAACTGACCATATCCCACGCCAACTTACTTCCTTAACCATCAATCCCTATATTCCCCAATTCACATTACATATTTAACTTATTATAAAATAAATTAGGTTAAGCTAGAATAAGTTAGAGTTAAGTTAAGTATTAGATTAGATTAAATTAAAAAATAAAAATCCTGGTTTTCTGACCTTTTCCAGGAAAACTGTTAATATTAACCTATAATACTCGAATAGTTATTCACACATTCAGTTATGTTTGAAAAATGTGTAATGCATGCATGTAAACAGTTGTATCACTAGAATTATAAGTTAGCTGTAGTACTTAATGTAAACATTGATTATTGGTCAAATAAATACAGTATGTTAAAAAAAAAAAAAAAAGAAGAAGATTAACAATCCGCCCAAGTAGCAACAGGTATACATCCCTTTCAAAAGTGGAGCGAAAGCAAAGTTGTCACACAAGATAACTCAACAAGAATTCGAGACAGTTTTGAGTTCTGCCCTATTTTAAAAATTACAGAAAGGGCCAATACACTAATTTAATGTTTAACAGGTTTCTATGGCTGCTCAATCCAAATACTTGCATATTTCGTCAAGTTTGTGGGGAGGTATGCACCAGCATGGGTACTTGGTTCACTTCCTCCTCCATCATATATATGTTCCACCCAATACAAAAGTCAATCACAAACACGATCACCAAGCAAAGGAGAAAACTCCAGGCACAGGAGGCATGAAAAGAAACACTAAAATTTAGTTAATGGTGTATTATAAGTTTTGTTTATTGTTTTGTTTTTTTTTTTTTAATATTAATTTATTGTAATATTGTGACGTTGCACACTGATTAATTCATTTAATTAAAAGGATAGTCTTTCATATACCAGTAGTATATTTTAGAACAAAAAAAGTTATATTAACCGATACGACTCGATACTTGCTCGACTCGAATTCATTTCACACCGTACCGCCGCCAGTACTCGGATGGCTGGCCGCGACCCATCCGCTTCGGAGATTGAATTACGACTCCCTGAGGATAGAACTCTGACGTGAATTCCGTCCTAGGTTAGGATTAAGGAAAGGAAAGAGAGAGAAAAACTTTTCTCTTAAGGGTGTGGCCGCCACAGAGATGCACTCATTAAGTGCAGTGGTGTGTGTGCCTAGAACAAAGAAAGGGACATAAAGTGCATTCCTAGGATACGATTTCGGTAAAGCAAATAAAACCGAAATCGTCGGATGCTAATGGAATCTTTGTATACATGTGCGCCGCGGCTAAACAAAAAGACGACGATATGATGTGGAAATGTGCTAATTGGTTTTAGCTAGGTTACTGGGAATTGGTCTCAAGGTCTATGGTGCTAATTACATGCAGCTGCGTTGGACCATTTATCGTTGTTAAAGTGGTGGCCAGTCAATGTGTATATTTGGTGATTTATGATACACTTGGTGGGGACTGGAAATAGGCGACGCAATGTGTATGGTCCCTGTTATAATGGTTGCATTATATGTAAACCAAATCCTTTTGTTTACAGGAATTCGTTTAGGAAGATTTGCTTGGCACTGAAGGTGCCGAATTGATTGAGATTCCTGATAAGGTAAGAAAGAAAACTTACAGAGAATTGGTATGCGAAGGGAATGCATGAAAGGTAAGTTTTCTTTAGATAGATTTGATCTCTTTAATGTGTGTAGCATTTTCAGGTGCCTAATGCGGCTGCATTGGCGAAAACTTATGTGTCATGGGATGAGGTCATGGGGGTTTTTAGGTAGGTGTGTGGCGACTCTAACAGATACACATAATTCACAAGCAAAATAATGAAGAACACGAACGAAAAATCGAATAAGTAAAATATATCAGAACCGTATACCAAGCGATAACAAAAATAATTCACATCAGTGGAGTATAGTCGAGTTTGGAAATCAAATTCAAAACACGGCCAGTAGCCTGGTGGGTAACGCTTAGGTTCACATTTTTTCGTGATTCAAACTGTAATAGCGTCAGTTCGAATCAAACGATCTTCTTCACTATTATTTCAAACGCTATAATTGGTGACCCCGACGTGATCTATACACACAGCATACACTTTCCCATAGTAAGCAGAACTTCACACACGGTCACGACTTCCTCATAGAGCCCAGCCTCCGACGTTTTCTCGTTCTCTCGTTCGTCCGTCGTTCGCATTTGAATCTGATCGTAACGAAGTTACTGCGGAGGGTGTGGTGTGGCATCTCTAACAGATACACATAATTCACAAGCAAAATAGTGAAGGACACCGAACGAAAATCGAATAAGAAAAATACATCAGAACCGTATACCAAGCGATAACAAAAATAATTCACATCAGTGGAGTATAGTCGAGCTTGGAAATCAAATTCAAAACACGGCCAGTAGCCTGATGGGCAACGCTTTGGTTCAATTTTTTTCGTGATTCAAACTGTCATAGCGTCAGTTCGAATCACACGATCTTCTTCACTATTATTTCAAACGCTATAGGTATACCGCGGGGTTTGGCGGCACCGACACAAGTTGCCTTCCAACAAAATAATGGTGATATTTTATGCGAGTCCGCACTGAAAGCCGACTCAAATTTTCATTTTGATAAAGGATCTGTTGTTAATTACATGTATCGCTTTCGGACGACAATGCTTTGGGTCTATGCAACTGACTCCAACATGTACGTACAACTTCGTTATTAACTAGCTCGATATGCTCATTGAATCATGCTCTTGTTTTATGTATATATATATATATATATATATATATATATATATATATATATATATGTATGTATATATATATATATATATATATATATATATATATATACATATATATATATATATCCCAAATAATGTTATATAATGAGATAAACAATATTGTTACTCCACTTACCAATAACCACTTTGTAAATCCAGCGTTGAAAACCATTCCGCACCGGATAATATATCCAAGGTGTCGTATATTCGTGGCAGTGGGTAGCTGTCCTTTTTAGTGACGTCGTTCAGTTTCCGGTAGTCAACGCAAAACCGGGTGCTTCCATCTTTCTTTTTTACTAACACGACCGGTGAACTCCATGGGCTTGTTGATGGTTCAATGACTCTGTAGCGATTCTAACAGATACACACAATTCACAAGCAAAATAGTGAGGAACACGAACGAAAAAATCGAATAAGAAAAATACATCAGAACCGTATACCAAGCGATAAAAAACAAAAATAATTCACATCAGTGGAATATAGTCGAGTTTGGAAATCAAATTCTAAACACGGTCAGTAGACTGGTGTGTAACGCTTAGGTAAAATTTTTTTTCGTGATTCGAGCTGTCATAGCGTCAGTTCGAATCACACGATCTTCTTCACTATTATTTCAAACGCTATAACTCCACCTTTCTGCATTTCGTCAATTATCTGTTCCGCTTCTTCTCTTTTCGCCAGTGGGACTCTCAAGCAAGTGGAGCTTGCCGAATCGGTCTTGCATCTCCGGTATCTATTCGATGTTGCACGATGGCAGTTCTTCCAAATTTATTGCCATCGTTGGTGAATATGGAGCTATACTTTTCCAGTAACCGTTTGGCTTTTGTCCTTTCTGGCCCGCTCACCTTGTTCAGCCAGGTATCCATGACAGCAGCAGTTTTCGTGCCATCTTTGAGAACATTTGTTTTCGCATTTCTGGGGAGGATTGCCACAATTAACCACAGCCTCCACAGCTTGGCATTGTCCTACTAATTCTCCTTTGTTAAGAGTGATCGATGACCTGAACTCATTCATCACTCGAACTGAGATCCGCTTATTCTTTTCCGATGGCACCAGGGTCCGTCCAACCAATATATTCGCAGTGCTTTCTAATGGCTCTATTACCCACAACTTGTCTTCTCCGTCCACACATGTTCACAGAACTGCTTCGGACTTTGGTGGAATCTGCTGACGGTGACTTACGCTTACATTCATGATCTGGGGCCGTTCATACGTGCTTAGGGGTATCTCTATGTTTTGGCACGTCAGCATTCTTTTTTTCAGATCTAGAATGAGACCATGGGCTAGCATAAAGTCCACGTCGATTATTACCTCGTCCGTTATTCCAGCCACTAAGAATGTGTGAATTACTTCTAGCGGTCCAATCTGATCCTTACACTCCAACTTTCCAGAAACCACAGCTTCCTCTCCTGTAGCTGTTCGTAGTTTGCAACCACTCAGCGGCTCAACGTTATCTCCTGCCAGGTCTGATCTAATGATGGAATGTGTTGCGCCCGTGTCCAGAGTTAAGATCAGCGATCGTCCATTTATGGTCCCGTTTACGGTTACATTATTGTTTTACGATGTATTTGTGAAACAGTGAGAGTGGGGCAGTCCGTTGCGGGGACCAGCTCACGCCCCTTTGAGCTGGTCCGTTTTAGTTTAACGATCGCCTTTCACCAGAAGCGCCATTTTCACTTTCAGCGCTGCTTTCCGGCGCGTCTCCGTTTTTCCTACGAGACGCATTACAATTTCGTGCGAAGTGTCCTGTTTTTTCGCAGCTGTAACACTTTGCTCCAGAGCCTTTGTGTGAGTTGGCATTATTTCCTAGCACGAGGTCGGCATCATTTGAGAAATAGCCTGGATGAAATTCCTCATGGTTTTCTCCAGAGATTCTTTTGGCTCGACTTCCAACCGATGAACTTGGTGCGCTTGCTGTTTCCTGCGTAAGAGCAAATGACACTGTTTCGGCAAACGTCTTCTTTGGCATGGAGTAGGCTGCGCGCTTGGTATCCGCATCTCGTATTCCATTCATAAACGCTTGAATTTTGAGTAATTCGGTCACTTCTGCTGGTGCGTCTACATTGGCCAAATGCGCGAGCCGCTCTATCTCCGTTGCATATTCTTGTAACGGCTCGATAGCTTTTTGGTAACGATTCATGAGCTCCATTTGGAACATTTGTTTCCTATGGTCGCTACCATATCGCCGTTCAATCGCTGCAATTACCGCATCATAGTTTCCACGTTCAATTTCCGGAACTGTTTGCAAGACTTCGGCGGCAGAGCCCTTCAATGATACAACCAAAGCTGATACTTTGTCTGCCGTAGACCAGTGATTGGTTCGCGCTGTGGTCTCGAACTGCAGTTTAAAAATGTTAAACGGTACAGTTCCGTCAAATGTTGGGGCTTTCTAATTTCGTTGTACTAACAGGTGTACCTGGTCCACTGAATTGTATCTCCCGGATATGGACATCCAACTTCAATATCTCGGATTCTAATTTTGCTTAATTTTGTGTAATTCATCCTCCATTTCATCTTGCCTCGCCTGCAGTCCGGCGGAATTCCCTTCGATGCGATCGTTTTTCCTGCAGTTGTGAAGTGTGTTGTGCCAGCTGCTCGTCCATGCGTGAGGACTGTTGCGCCATTGCTGCTAAGAGCACATTCATGTCGAATGCTGGAGCTGGCTGCGGCGCTACCAACTGCTCTTCGACTTTAGATGAGTCTCCTGAAGCATCATGACAAAACTCGTATCTATCAACGTCGATGCCCTCACTCGCTATTGTTTCACGCAATCGTGCTTCTAGATCTGCCTTATTTCCTGATTTATAATTATTCAGCAATCCCACTTCACGTCTAGCGGCTTCCTAGGTCCGATCTCTGGATTGCGAAATAATCCAAATCAAATTCCAAAAGTTCGTCCTCCTTACTTTAATGGATATACTTATTTACACTTATTATTTTACACGTGTTAATTACACTTATCCTTCAACATCGACCCTCGTCTTACGCTGTCAGTTTTCTTCTTCTTGACTCTTGACTGACACTTATTATTCCGCTGTCAGTTTGCCTGCTTCTCTATGTCGTCTATCTCGCACTATATGGCGTGCTTAATGTTCGTAAATTCGTCACAATATTATACGAGGGTGGGTTGAAAAGTTTCCGTCCTCAACGTGGAGATAGCAGCAATCGTCAACACAGCTAGTGTGCATCTTTTGACAGTTACTCGCCAAAATTTCAGCCATTTTGAATGGGTAGTTTTTATTTGACAGTCGTTTGAGTGAGTCGATGTGAGAGGTTTTGTAAAAATGGACAAAATTGAGTATCGAGCTGTCATTAAATTTTTGTTTTTGAAAGACAATACGCCTACGCAAATCAAAGATGAGTTGAACTCTGTGTACGGAGATTCTGTACCATCATTTACCACAATGAAATTGTGGGCAGCTGAATTTAAACGTGGCCGTCAGAGCTTGGGAAATGATGAATGTTCGGGACTTCCAAAAACTGCAACAACTAACGATAACATCGCTAAAGTTCACCAAATTGTGCTAGAGGACCGCCGAATGCAAGTGAGATAGATAGCAGAGGCTAGGGAAATGTCAAAAGAATGTAATGGTCACATATTAAATCAAGGTTTATGTTCTCACATACACATTAGCTGGCGATCCCCTTGTCCAACGATCAAAGCAGCGTCGGGCAACTTGTTTACCCGTCCACGATCCCTTGTGTAACGAACAAACAATCATCAATATCGTGCTTTGCCATAAACGGATTACCCTGAATATACAAATACAGACAAGGGATTCGTTTCTTCCACCGACAAAAGATACGATATACAATTTTCATTGTGTAAAGTATCCCAATCCATTAGCACCTTTTCCTAATGGCTATGCGTTTATTTACGCAACTGCACCACTCATCCAAGACTTTTCTGATGCCCTTGTCCCATCTTTCCTTTTAGCACTATTTCTCTGATGCATTGCCGTCTATTATAGCGACCATACACATCGTAAACAATGATCTATACGATCCCTTTGTCTTTCGATTTTTCAGCTTCGTTCTCATGTCCTAGTTGCATGAGAAAACCAATGTGATCTTCACGATCACACATACACCCATACTACCATCATCTTCATTACGAGATCTGGTTTTCTATTCCACAAAGAGAGACTTTACGTTTCTCTTGTGGAACGTAAAACATATCCACCCCAAATTATGCCACTAGCGAATATATATCGCTGAGTCGTATTTCAATCACCGATCCGGTGGGTTCTTCTTCCGCTCCGCCGGGCGTCCTGGGGCGCGTACATCCTGGAGTCGGAATTAGATTAATCAAATACAATATGTTCAATTAAAAGTAGTTTTTCTTGTGTCCCCAGTATACTGCCATACAAGTAGAGTACACTTTCTTACATTTTTTTGGTGCATCCGTTTCATCGTCAGTGTAATCAGAATCTGTTTCCTGTAATCTAATTAAATGTAGCAAGATTTGTTGCGAATAAAAAGAACCTTTAATAATAAACAAAAAGCGTCTTTCAATTAATTACTTCTTGTGGACGGTGTGTTGCGAAGTTTTCTTTTGGTATTCGGCGGAACCTTCTTTTAGTGATGATGGGAGTGGAAGGAAATCCGGTGCAGTATGCCTGCACACTTACTTCCTCCCCACAGATCTTCCCGCGGGTAGGTTGGATTGTGTTATATGGGACCGCGTCGTGCCGGCGGTCGTATAGGTAAATTTTGTGGCGATTGAAAAGTTGTCGGCGCTTACAAATTACTGTGGGCTTTCGACCAATGTTATATATGCCATGGGCGGAAGTGGTGCCAAGCGTTAAACGCGGATGCGCCAATTGTCATGCAGTTCTTTCCTTTTACAAATACTTGTAAAGCTTATGACTTAGGAGAGATAGCCAAAGGGGGTACTTACGTTTCTGCAGGCAAGCCTTGCTTGGGGGCTTGATGTGTTTCAGCTGGGAATCCGCCTCTATTATCCCAGTGATGGCGGCAGAGAAATCAATAACCGTGTCGACGCAGGTGCCGGGCGTAGATCTTATCGAGCTCTGTAGATGTGCCCCTGCTCTATGTTAATGAGTTCACCCCGTTAATAGTTGTGGGATAGGTGAGCATTTGTCTCCGCGATGGCTATCTGCAAAAACAAATGGTTATTACCTTTGTTCTTTGAGTTGATGTTGATAGATGGTTTTGCAAATACTTGCTGGGGGTTATGCCAGTGGGAAGAATTCCCGATGACCTTATAGCGTTTGTGATGATAGTGAAGAACGTGTGATTCGAACTGCCGCTATGACAGCGGGAATCACAAAAAATTGAACCAATGCGTAACACATCAGGCTACTGGCCGTGTGTATGAATTCGATTTCTAAACTGAAGTACACTCAACTGATGTGGATTTGTTATGTTATCGCTATGGTATACGGCTCTGATGCATTTTCTTATTCGATTTTCTTTCGGTGTTCTTCACTATTTCCCTGTGTATTGTGTGTGTATCTGTTAGAAACGCCACACTACTCCCTCCTCAGTAACTTTGTTACGATCAGCTTCGTGTGCGAACGACGGAACGAACGAGAGAACGTTGGAGCAGGCGATTGTGCCGGTGCTCTATGCGGAAGTCGTGATCGTGTCGTGAAGTTTTGTTTACTATGGGAAAGTGTGTGCTCTGTGTACAGATCACGTCGGGTTGTTGCGTTAAGCAAGGAAAGTGAAGACTGGTGATTTGTACATACGATGAAACGATTGAGAAGCGAAACAATGAAGCACGAATTCGATTTCTAAACTCAAGCAAAGTCAATTGATGCGGATTTGTTACGTTATCGCTATGGTATACGGCTGATGCATTTTCTTATTCGATTTTCGTTCGGTGTTCTCCACTATTTGCCTGTGTATTGTGTGTGTATCTGTTAGAAACGCCACAACCTTGAGCCCCCACAGCAATTGGCCCCTCAACAGCCAAGTCGAAACAGCACCCGAGTTCTATATTCTTTCTTCTACTGGAAAACTCATTTACGTTTAACACAATACATTTTATTCGATTACTTTTACTAAGAACATGAGCACATTTTACATAACATTTCACATTTAATTTCTTGGTTCCTTGGGTTTTTACTTGAAAATTCGATTTCTTCTCCTCCCTTCCTCTCGGCACTCTCAACAGACAAAAGCTGCATACTTCGCACAGAAAAAAAAACTGACCAATTAGAAAACTATACTAATTAGTCCATAAAAGACGGTGACCGCAAAAAGAGAAAATATATTTTTTGTGCCTTTCAAAGACGAAACAACCGAAATTGTTTTCTCTATACCGGTAAACGCCAGTTAGGAAAAAAAAGACAAAAAAAAACTACATCGCAAACGAAAAAACTCTTTTCTCGACAAAAAACCGTGTCTTTAGTTCTTCATCCCCCGTTACCTCTTCTCTATCCTCAGTCACAGCTACCTCAGGGAAGAAACTTGACCATGACTGTCCCGAAACTGATCGAACACATCATGGTCCTGTGGCGGTTCTTTAATACATTCCCAAAGAACCGCCGATCCTCTTAAATTAACCACTTTCCAACCCGCTATACCTGCCAGCAATTTTGGGGCAGCGTAAGCTACCCTTCATTCTCTTTCACCTGAAAGTTAAATCTTATCAACCATGCACTCCAAACAAATTATTTCATTCATACATGCACCGTGCCAGACAATCGGCTCAGCTAGTCAGCAATTATAAAAGATAAATACACGCTGGCCAGCGTAATTGTTGACATAGCTGTAGCCGGTATTCTTGCTACGATTCATGAGTGAATATCGCGCCTATACCCTTAGGTCCGCAACACTTGCGACAATTCCCTTTCATCGGTTATCAACCGATCCTGGAATTTTGGCATGGAAAAGATAATTATTTAGGTAACCTTACCCATGCCATGCATATGATGACCCGCCTGAAAACCTAAATTAAACATACAGTATCCCACTGTGTGCGTTTTACTTACCCGCATATTAATCTAAACATATAGCCATCCAGCCTGACCCTTTGCTGCCGTCGACGAGGTTCCTGTTGACTTATGTCAACAAAATAATTTGCCTCCTTGTGCACCGGAGCCATATGACTAGATTGGATATTGCCTACATCGGTGTTTACGAGGAATCTTAGGCAAATACCATGACGACCCCTTTTCTATCATAGGCACATCATATACATCATCTGTGCATCATCATCATCATATATACCATTGATCTGTGAAATAGCGTTTTTATTTACTTTGAAACAAAAAACTATTTCGATTCCAGGCATACATCACCAACGATGTACGTCTGTTTGATCAGGTGTCCACCGATCGTCGTCCTCATCGCAGGGCATTGTATTTTTCCTATACGCCCACATATATAATCCTCCCTTATCTATGCAATTCGCGGCCATCGAACCGATGGATGTGAGTTGCATCATCGGAGTCAGTTTTTAGCCACCAAACGGAGCAGAAGATCCCGAATTTATCTCCTGTCGGG
This sequence comes from Microdon myrmicae, assembly GCA_963931805.1. Lineage (NCBI taxonomy): Eukaryota > Metazoa > Arthropoda > Insecta > Diptera > Syrphidae > Microdon > Microdon myrmicae. The sequence continues at coordinate 38,484,024 of OZ007496.1, forward strand.
ATTACACGCGTGCCAGAAGTCGAGAATCGCCAGTCGCGTTGGTCGTTCACCAAGTAGTCCTTGTGTCAGGTGCGAATACCGTTAAGGACCATTGTCCGGGAAAATGAACGGTGAACAAGTAGTATGATCGGTTCCGACAACCATTAAAATGAAACGGACAGTTTGTGTGACCTTTATATTTTTAACATTTACAACCGTGTAATTGATCAAGAAGTCATTTTACAAGTGGCACTATTTTTAATTCGAAACTCGGCGCAAATAAGTGTTCGGTGAATCAATAGAAAAGAACATAAAATAAAAAAACAAGAAGCTGTTTCCGACAGGATTGTGTGTTTCATTTATTGTCGTCGCTTCCCAGTGTACATCGGTGGATTAACTTTTCTGTGTTCTCCGGCGGATCAATTAGTGCCCTCAATAAATCCGTGGTGTTTTCGCTCAACCTGCGTCCGTGCAGACGCCTCTAGCAAAAAATACCCACAGTCCCATTTCGCTTATACAGGATTGTGCACCTGCTGTTTTTTTTTTTTATTGTTTTTACTTTTATACCAAATATTTCCGTGGTAATTGAATTCATTATACGTGTAAATCACAATGTACATTGTGTTTTGTATATAAGATTAATCAGTGCAATTGTTTCAACGTGATACATGGAATGTACTTCTGCTCATGTTTGATGTTTCCTCGCCGGGACAACTGTGGTGGGGGAAATTACCACGTAACACTCTCAACAAGATATGACAATGGGAATTATATAACGTTAGAATTCAATACCTCTAAAATCCATTGCTACCATTGTTGTCAAATGAGAATCCAAAGGCAAATATACTCTCGCTGAATGGCACTTGCATCTTCGAAGTTAAGTAGCGGTCAATTCTTGGCACTTGAATTAATTCGACTCCTCATTGGAACTCCTAGATATTTGTAGTTACGAAAAATGTGGCCAAGTGTATGCGGTTTGCTTAGAGATGCAAAAAATACTTCACGCTATCCAAATTGACCACATCTTAAAAGATATATGTTGGACCATATCATCATCATCGGCACTACAACCGGGATCCGGTCTTGGCCTTATTTAACAAATCTCTCCACCGGTCCCGATTTCGAGCCGATGTTATCCAGTTTGGCACCCACGTCTCGGATCCATACATAAATAGTGGTAAGACCATGGTCTTGTACGGCAGTAGCTTGGATGTTCTGGATAAATTTCGGAATTTAAAGAGCCTTTATGGACCATAGTAGGCTGTGTTGTATTTGATCAGCCGTTCGCGTATTTCTTCCTCCATACTGTTATCGGCAAATACTATTGACCCAAGGTAGTTAAAGGTTGCACTACTTCATATTCGTGCACCACTACCCTGATAGTTTGACCAACGTTAGGTCTTCTCTTCGCAGAAGTTGCCACCATGTACTTAGTTTTCCCCTCTTTAATGTGCAGTCCCAGTTTTTGTGCCGCCTGCTCGATCTGGGTGAAGGAGTCCTGTACAGCCGAATCGGAGCTACCGATGATGTCGATGTCATCTGCGTATGCAAGTATCTGGCTGGATTTGGTGACAATAGTCCCTCTTGTTGTAATACGAGGGTTGCCTTTTATATTTCGGGATTAGAGAACAAAAACAAATATTGATCATCGAAAATCACTTTATTGTTTTTCAAAATATTTCCCATGAAGATCTATACACTTTTGCATGCGTTTGAACCAATTGTCGAAGCACTTTTGCCACTCTGATTGAGGTATCTCCAACACATGCATTCTGAATGCAGCAACCGCTTCTTCAGGTGTCGAAAAACGTTGACCTCTCAGTTTGTTTTTTACGTACGGGAATAAAAAGAAGTCATTCGGTGCCAAGTCAGGACTATACGGCGGATGACCCATCAAATCGATGTTTTGGGTGCTCAAAAATGCAGTTGTCGCAGCCGATGTGTGAGAGCTCGCATTGTCGTGGTGAAGAGTGATCCGTCTTCGGCGGTATGTTTTCCTGATTTCTTGGAAGACAACTGGCAAACAAATGGTTGTGTACCACTCAGAATTGACTGTTCTGCGTTGTTCTAGTGGTACGGTTGCGACATGTCCAGTTTTTCCGAAAAAACAGGCGACCATTTGCTTGGAAGTGCTTCGTGCGCGAACAACTTTTGTTGGATTTGGCTCATCTTGAAACACCCAGACAGTCGACTGCTGTTTACTTTCGGACTCATACGTGTAAATCCACGATTCATCACCTGTCACGATGTCATAGACGTGTTTCGAAGCACCGCGACCGTATTTTTTGAGCATTTCTTTCGACCAATTGACACGAGCCTTTTTTTGGACGATTGACAAATTGTGTGGGATCCAACGCGAACAAATTTTTTTGACAGTCAAATGTTTATGCAATATTGAATGTATGCTGGTCCCACTAACGCCTAAGGTTGTCTCAATCTCACGATAGGTCACATGACGATCTTCCAATATCAGTTCGCGCACGGCATCAATGGTTTTCGGAACAACAACTGATTTTGGACGACCTTCACGAAATTCATCTTGGAGTGAACTACGACCACGATTGAATTCACCATACCATCGATAAACACTGGTCCTTGATGGAGCTTCATCGCCAAAAATTGAATTAAGTTCACCCATGCACTGTTGCTTAGTTAATCCACGCCGAAAGTTGTAAAAAATAATCGCACGAAAATGTTGACGATTTAATTCCATTTTTGGGCCGAGATGAATCTTTTAAGTTACTGTAAACAACACAAATAGCGCTCGTATGTCAAAACGTTCTGAGTGCGTATAACCTCAAAAATGTCCAACTTTACGACAGAGCTGTCAATTGCCGGATTGCAACACTAGGGTTGCCAAATCCCGAAACATAAGAGGCAACCCTCGTACCAGAGTCACGGATGTCTTTCTCCAACGTCAGGTTGAAGAGGAGGCAGGCCAGACCGTCCCCTTGTTGTAGTTGTTATTAGCCTCCCTCCCAGGTAGCGTGTCTCCTTGTCCTGAAAAGGATGAGGGATCTCTTTAAGATCGCTCCTGAGGGGACTCGATGCGGTCGCCCGCGTGCTTCCTCAAACCTTGAGGGAAGAATAGCGACCGATCGTTCGTGGGACGTCGTTCCAGGAATAGTGTCCCTGCGCCGTGCAACCCTGCGCCTTCTGGTGATGCTCGAAATCGAGAAAGGATTTGTTTTGTATGTGTGCCACCACTCTACTCACCGGTTCCAGGTTGGAAGCCGTCGCCTGTTCTCGAGCAGCCAACGTTTTGTATACACGTCATCCAAAAGTCCTAATCGACTCGACCGTGACCTGGACGAACTGTATCTGTATTAAAATCCATGCAAAATTCGACCTAACCCATCAAAAGCAGTAGCTATAATTCTAAGTAGTAAACACTCCCAACCTACTTCTCGATATTCACAGAATATTCGAATACAAATAGGAGGTACTACGATTAGACAGCAGGACAGGATGAAATACCTTGGGGTCATTTATACTCCAAAAATAAATTTCATCAAACACGTGACCCACATTCTTCAAAGGGCTCTCGGTCGCTTTAAACAACTGCACAACATTTTGGAGTGGAACAACAAAGTTGGCACCAAAGTTAAGCTTCTCTGCTATAAGCAGCTAATCCGATTTAGGATATCGTACGCCTTTCCCATATGGTCCTGTATATCTTCGGCCCGAATGGAATGGCTTTCAGTTTTAGAAAGGAAACTCCTCAGAAGATGAACCAACCACCCTAGAAACCCTGGCGGTCGCCATTACACCAACTCTCACCTATACAAAGGCGCCTCCATAATCATTATCGACGAGTATTTACTAGAATTAGCATACAAATACCTCGAAAGCATTCAGAACAGCGGTTCTTGACCCTTCTCTCCTTCGATCTTTTCGGATCTGATCTAGCGGTCTTGTATGATTTCTTTCCCAATATCCCTCCATCCAAGTAGTTAGAGAACATTTGAACTAACTCTGCCCACACTATCCTTAGATTTTATTTTTGGATTTTAGGAATTGACAACTGAACATACAATGCATATGAAGATATGCGTTGTGATGTTTGAATTTTAAGGAATTGATTTCAGTGTTCGTTTGATTCAATTTGCTTGACATTGAATTCAACGTGGATTTAGGGATATCGATGTTTTGGGTGGGAATTTTATTAGTGGGTAATATGTATGTGGGGGGGAAATGGTAGGGCTTCTTGGAGCACTACAGATCCAACAGTCATTGTTATGATATTGATATGGTGACCACCTGGCACTTCATCACCTCCCTCGCTCCACACCAGGGCGCATGTGGGAGGTTGAAATCAAGTTCGCGAAACGGCATTTGGTTTGATTGCTGCCCTGATTGTGATTCCAGAGCCAAAAACCAATAATGTCCCCAACAATCGAATCAAACATTGACAGTGATTACGCTAAGTACATCAACACTTCTGGCAAGGATGGGGCGAAGAATATCTGTCAATTTTGCAAATACACAACAAGTGGTAGCGATGTATGCATGATGTTGTGATCAATCATCATGGAAATTTACCACCGACGCTCCGCCGGTTGGGTCGAAGTCCACGCGGCTAGCGATGGATTGATATGCAATGCGACTCTGAGGATGGAAAATGTTGTGTGTACCTGGGCAGTTCAGAAGTTATGCTGAATCCTGGGATCGAAATGTTTCGAACCTGCAGGTTCGCCGGCAAGATGTTTAAGATTTAGAAGCACCCTATCTCTCGTGGGTTTGGGAGCACCCTGTCACCCAGTAAAAGTTTGATATCAGCTGTCGGTTGTAAATGTGCCATTTCGACTTAATACAATTATGTCTTGCTTTTTGGTTCCTGCTCTTGGTGCACCCACGTGCTTTAGTTTGTATTCCTGTAATTGGTAAATTTTCATTACTCCTGTTTTTAAACAAAGTTATACGTAAAAGTAATGTAAATATAGATATCAAATACAGGTAGTCCCCGACTTACGACCGTTCGACGTACGACTATTCGCACTTACGACCATTTTTTTTCCAATTTTTTTCATAGAAAATACTTATAGAAGACAAATATGTAGTTGCGGGGAATCCCTAAAATATATGAGAAAAATAAAAAAAAAAAAACAAAGTAAAAAAATTCGATTCACATACTCGTACATATTTCAGTACAAATAATACATTACATTAGCTAAGTCGGAATTTTTTTATATGAAATTCGACTTACGACCGATGACCAGGAACCTATCTCGGTCGTAAGTCGGGGAATACCTGTACTGTCATTTACTACGAGCTTCTGGCACCCAGTTAAACTGTTATAGCTGAACGTTACCAGGCGCAATTTATCGAATTAAGTGATGCTATAGGAGAAAGGGGTTCGGTTCCCCATCGGGGAGCCTCTGGCGCAAGACTAATGACCTGGCCCGGAAAAAACAAATCATTATGGAAAATTTAACAAGCTCCAGGGCTTGCTAATAAGACCAAGACCGGTTCCCGGCTGTAGTACCGATGATGATGATGATAGGAGAAAGGGGACTAGTTACGACCCGCCAAGTAAGGCGCAAAGTGATGTTGCTGCATGACACTCCTCGTCCTCATACAGCAAAAATAACCCAGGAATTAATACTCCCCTTAGGTTGGGAAGTTGTCCAACATCCGGCGTATTCTCTAGACTTGACTCCTTTTGATTACCACTTATTCAGATCGATGTGGACTTATTTGAAAGACCAGCGGTTTAAGAAAGTTGTAGATGTGCAAAAATGGCTTGATAACTATTTTGGTTCGAAACCACCAAATTTCGATCGCGAAGGTATTCATCATCTACTCGTTAAATGCCAAAAGACTATAGTAGGAAGGGGAATATTTCGATTGTTAATCTTTGTATAAATATCTTTTCCAATAAAGTTGAATTTGACAACAAAAAAAAGTAAATAAAACAAGTTTCTCCCGCACGCCAATTATTTATATGGTTTGAAAGAATTAAATCTGCTAACGTCGGGGGTAATAAAAATTGATCTGTGATCACTTTATATAATGAGTTATAATTTACACGTTCAAAAATTATCGAAGCATTAATCTTATGTTATATTTTCAATTGAGGTTAACAATTTCAATCGATTTATACAAGTTAAGATATCGTATTTCATCGACTCCAACTGTACGTGAAAACCACGTATGCTTATCCTGACAAACCGGCCTGAATTTCACTATGATAAACATTAAGTCCGAATTTCAAGAGGGAAATTTCCAATAAATACTTATCACTTTGAGATTGATTTAGTATAAGGTTCGCGTAGTATTTAGGTCTGTCTAATCTGACTGATTTATAATCCTAATTTTAATTAATGTAATAAATATCTACAGTTACTTGACATAAGTACCAAATAAATTCTCAGATTTAAACCGCGCGGTTTGCAATCATTTGTCCGTTTCTTTCACTTCAGTTCGAAAACCGCATTGTGATAACGATACCCCCATGAGTGCCAATGGGTCGATAGCATTCGAGGCGTTGTTTTGGCGTTAGTTGTTCCTGGTGCGTTTGACAGACGAGCTGAAGTTCTTGGAGCAACTTGTAGCACTCGGACAATATCTGAGTACGGCCAGAACTGTGGTTGCAGAGATAAGCCAGTTTAATTGTAAGAAAGAAGGAGAAAGAAAACCTTTTTTAACAGAGATCTGAGATCAGAACAATCTTCAGTAGCAATGTCCGTTACGAATTTCTCATTCTTGGCTTTGCTATTCTACGTCCCGTATCTCTTTAGTGGATTAGGTTTATCAAACGCGGCTTGCGGATACGATGTAAGTCACTTAAAATAAAATCCAATGGTTATCTGCGACGATAATTTGTCAAATCAAGGTCTTCATAATACCTGATAAACGGACACAATGTAACGTTGAGGCAGTTTATCTTATCATTAACCGCCCATGTAATTGTTACTTGTAGGCATGTCAAAGTCAACCTACAAATTTCATCAACGTCCACCTAGTCCCACATTCTCATGAAGATGCAGGCTGGCTGAAGACCTTTGACCAATATTATTATGGAAGCCATACAATGACCCAAAAGGCGGGCGTACAATACATCTTGGATTCTGTGGTGGAAGAGCTTCTGAAGGATCCCTCAAGGAGGTAACTAAGGGTCGATATTATATAATATCATGATTACATATGTTGTTCAAGAGGCCGATAATGAATGCTCTTGGTTTTATATTGAAGGTTTATCTATGTGGAATCATCGTTTTTCTTCAAGTGGTGGGCTCAACAGACTCCCCGGAGACAAGCGGAAGTTAAAATGCTTGTCAATGAGGGTCGCTTAGAGTTTGTTGGCGGAGGGTGGACTATGAATGACGAGGCAACTCCTCATTACATGGGAATTATCGATCAGCTTACGATCGGAATCAAGTATGAAATGCAACTGGCGAGGAAAAAAGGAAAAAATAAACAAAAGATCTTCTTTTAGGAAACTTAAAGAAACGTTCGGAGAGTGTGGGAGGCCGAAAGTTGCTTGGCAGATAGATGCCTTTGGACATACCCGAGCGATGGCTTTTATACTTTCTCAAATGGGATATGACGGTCTGTTTTTTGCTCGTTTAGACTGGATAGAGAAGAATCTTCGTTTTTCAAATCAGACTGCTGAAATGATCTGGCAGACAACTGATCACTTGGGTAAGAAAGAAATTCTATTTGTTACTAAATTGAGAAAAAGATCCTTTGAGGACCACGTAGCCAACTGATGTTTCAGGTAGTAGGATCATATTTCGAGTATCTCGGAGACAGCTGGTCACGTGACATTGCATTTGAAGCACCGGCAAATAAGTCGTAAAATTAACTTAGATACATACAAACGATATACTTTTATAATCATAGGAAAGGGATTACTATAGCCCTTTTAATCTAAAAAAAATGGGGGTGGCGAAAAATCGAGAAGGGATATTGAAGAAGGTTAGAGAAAATGGAAAAATTAGGGGAAATATATTTTGGTTTTGTACACTCGTCCACTGTTACGCAGAAAACCAGGCCTGTTGCTCATTCACAGAAAAACTGATCTCAGCAGCGATCACAACAACGAACAAATGCTCGCAACCATAGCATAACACATTGGCAGTTTCTAGTGCCGTGCTTCGCCAACACGAAATAAAGTGAAGCCACAAATCTCCAAGCCTTGCGACGAATTATTATTAAAATTACTTTCAATTATTTAACAATGACACACATGATTTTTGTACGCTGTGACAATCACGATCGGCACCATTGAGTTGCTTAAAAGCCAGCTGACTCAACCTCTAGTGCCAACAACAACAAAAACCGGCACCATCTACATCTATAGAGAATTCTAACTGATAAGCATGACTTTGGTGTTGTTTTCGTTTTAGTTTTGTTTTGCTGCTGCATGAAGTCTATTCCGCCAAATTGTGGTGACATAAAATTACGGCGTAACACTTCGAATTAAAAACAAACAATGTAATTTAAGCCGCCACAACACCACTGTTGATAAAATGCAAGCTTGTATTTGCTGGAAACTGATATTCCGTATTAAAGAAAATTCCTCGACAGTTTTGTGATTGCTCGAATCAGTTGCCGGTATATGGCGTGAAATATGATTTTTTTTTCTTCCTCTTATTATAGTTTGCTTACTCGCTAGACAAAAACGATTAAACTCTAATTTATTGTATCTTATTTCCAACTTACTGGTCCCTTGTGGGCTCTCTAAGTTACATGCTTCATCATCATCATTGTCACTACAACCGGGAACCGATCTTGGCCTTATTTAGCAAGTCCTGAGGCTTGTTAAATTTTCCATGATAATTTGTTTTTCCGGGCAAGGTCATTAGTCTTGCGCCACATGCATACGCTTAAAGCATGAAAATTTGTCTTTCCACATTATGATTGTTTTGTTAACATGCATTTTAAACAACATAATTAGATACAAAGAAAATGAAGAACAGAAAAGACGTAGTTATTGTTATTGATTTTACCTTAACATATATCGAAAGTAAAGTAGTTTTTTTTTTTGAAATTTAACTCTATCCTAAACCTAACATCTAAACTCAATCTTCTAAGCTTTTCGTTGTTTGTTGGGCTTTTTATTATTATTATTATTACTTCCTTTGTTTGCCAGTTTTAAATTTACAGTATTATATATAACAGGTTTTTAATTGCCACTCATCCACCAAAATCTCTGGTGTTGCCTATTCGTGTCTTTTCGGTCTTTCTGTGCAACTGCCCTACTGAGCTGTAGGCGCTCTTCATCTGTGTGCACAACCTCTCGATTATAACATATTCGTTTATCTATGCCCGACCGACGCACGTGATAAATCAACGGTATAGCGGATTCATTTGGTATGAGTTCGTTCATGTTAAGACTGAGGAATGCTTCTGGTGGAATAAAGCCATCGCGACGGACCCACTCCGTTTATATTGGCCTCCACTCTGTTTATATTGGCCCCACTGTACAACGCTTCATTGGGGTAGTATTTTTTGTGATCGAATTCAGGAGTCCGATGTAAGTTAAGGCACGTCCTGAGGCATTGCCTCTAAAAAATCCGAATCTTCTCCATTAAGCTAGGTCCTACTTTAAACCACACTGGACATCCATATATGATCATCGATCTGATGAGAGCCATGTATATAATTTTAACTCTTCTGTCAAGTTGACGTGGTCACCATTTCTGCCCCCGCATCAGATAAGGCGTAGCAATCTATATACTTAGACAAATTGTTTTGAAACGGTTACCTGTTGGAGTTCGATCAAGGGGAACTACTATATCCAATATCCCATTCTCAAAAGGCCCTTTGCAATGTCGGTTATTACCATGAGCATACGTACGTTTGGTGAAACATTCATGGTTTGATATGTTTTGCATAATTTAATGTATTTTTTATGTCGCGCATCATGTTCTTCCAACAAAAGTTCCTACGTAGTTTATTATACATTTTAATCACTCCTTGGTGTCCACCCAAAGGAAGATAATGGTACTTCCGAAGTAAGGACTGGATTTCCTTAGGGTTTGTTACATCCAATCTGTTGCTCAAACGAAAAGAAGAACTGAAATCGCAGACGGCGCTTTCTCTAGCGACCCCTCAGTCTCTCCCTTAGCGGACTGTATTTTCCGGCACAGGCCGGACAACGATGCTTTCCTAATTCGAGGGATTGTACCTCCAGAGCCGGACTCTTCTCTGGATGAAAACGGGCGTTTGAGTCTTGCCCAGTACAAATCCATATTTAACGAAAGGTGAAAAAGCGACCAAGGAAAAAAGACGAGCAAAATGCGTTTGCCAAATTATACGCTTATTTCTCATTTATGAATGCCTATGATAACTATTTATTATTTCCTTCTGCGTCTCTTTGGAGGTGGTCTTGAATGACCATGTTGGGTAAGAGTTCTTGTGACGACTCCTGTTTCAACACAAAAAAAAAAAAAAAAAAAGGGGGTGGCGAGAGGCCGACTTTAGGGAGACAAGGACAAATGTGTCCTTCATCTTGTCTCTGGCTTCTGGTCATCTTGCGATAACCAGAATCACCCACATCCGTGAAGATCTTGGGCCCGGTCTCAAGATATCTGAAAAGAAAGGGGAAGGACGTATCTAAGGATAGTGTGAAAAGGGTTAGTTCAATTGTTCTCTAACTACTTGGATGGGGGATGGTGGGAAAGAAATCGTACAAGACCGGTCGGTCGTGAGTGCGGTAGTAAACGCAGATCACATCTTTGCCGTCTGATAATCTGCGCTTTGGTCGCTGTGTATGTGTGTGTGTTTGTGCTGTTTTGTACTGTGCGTGCGTGTTTGTAGTGTGTCAGCAGTAGACCCTATGGGATGGGTCCAGGAATCCTCTATTATAAAGTAGAATGTTGATGGGAAGGGTGCTTTCTTCAGTTTTATACTGAAGAAGAAATTGTGGTGGTTTGATTCGAAGAGATGGAAAGAGAGAAGGGTCAAGTCCTCCTGCTTAAAAAAAAATGGGTTGGCGAGATGTGTCCTTCATCTAAAATCACCCACATCCGTGAGGATGTTGGGCTCGGTCTCGCGATATCTGAAAAGAAAAGAAAAAAAAAAAAGGAGGGGGGGGGGGGTATCCAAAGATAGTGTCGACAGTGTTAGTCCAGGTGTTCTCTAACTACTTGTATAGAGGGATGGTGGGAAAGAAATCATACAAGATCGGTAGGTCTTGGGTGCGGTAGTAAACGCAGATCACGTCCTTGGCGTCTGGTAATCTGCGCTTTGGTCGGTTTTTTTTTTATTTATTTATTTTTTTTATTTATTTTTTTATTTTTTTTTTTATTAATATCATTTTTTATTTCTTCCTATTATTATAATTTACTTACTCGCTAGACAAAAATAATTAAACTCTAGCTTATGTTATCTTATTTCTTAACTTACTGGTCCTTTGCGGACTCTCTAAGTTACATGCATACGCTTAAAGCATGAAAATTTGTCTTTCGACATTATGATTATTTTGTTTACATGAATTTTTATGGAACTTAATTAGATACAAAGAAAATGAAGAACAGAAAAAACTTTGTTTTTGTTATTTTTTTTTACCTTATATCTAACTTAAATACTAAACTAATTTTTTTTTTTTTTTTTTTTTTTTTAACCTTAACTCTATCCTAAACCTAATATCAAGACTTCGAAATGCTAAATCTATGTAAGCTTTCCGTAGTTTGTTGGGATTTATTATTATTATTATTATTACTTCCCTTTTTTGCCAGTTTTATAAGGAAACAGGTTTTTAATTGCCACTCAGCCACCAAAATCTCTGGTGTTGCATATGTGCGTCTTTTCGGTCTTTTTGTGCTACTGCCCTACTGAACTGCAGACGCTTTGGTCGGTGTGTGTGTGTTTGTGCCGTCTTGTACTGTGCGTCCGTGTGTGTGTGGTTTGTTAAGAGTAGACCCTATGGGATGGATCCAGGAATCCTCTATTATAGAGGGGAATGTTGTTGGGAAGAGTGCTTTCTTCAGTTTTGTACTGAAGAAGAAATTGTGGGGGTTTGTTCCGAAGAGATCGAGAGAGGGAAGGGCCAAGAACGCAAGAGTCCCGTACAAGTAGGTTCTCGCTGTTCTGAATGTTTTCGAGGTACTTGTATGCTAATTGAAGCAAGTACTCGTCGATAGGGGCAATGGAGGCGCCTTCGTATAGGTGAGAGTTGGGGTAATGACGACCGTCAGGCATTCTAGAGTGATTGGTGCATCTTCTGAGGAGTTTCCTTTCGAAAACCCGAAGTCTTTCCATTTGAGCCGAAGGACCATATGGGAAAGGCGTACGATATTCCAGATCGGATTAGCTGCTTATAGCAGAGAATCTTAACTATGGTGTCAACTTTGTTGCTCCACTTCAAGATGTTGTGCAGTTGCTTAGACCGACCGAGGCCCCTTTGAAGAATGTGGGTCACATGTTTGATGCAATTCATTGTTGGGGTATAAGTGACCCCAAGATATTTCATCCTATTCTGTGGTCTAATCGTAGTATCTCCCATTTTTATTCGAATATTCTGTGAATATCGAGAAGTAGGTTGGAAGTGTTTACTACTCAGAGTTATAGCTACTGCTTTGGATGGGTTAAGCCGAATTTTCCATCGACTGTAATACTGATACAGTTCGTCCAAGTGACGGGTGAGTCGATTTGTTGCGAGTTTAGGGCCTTTGGATGACGTGTACAGTAGGACGCCATCCGCATAGCATATCTGGTTTACTCTCCCTTCCACAGGGTGAGGAATATCGGAGATGTAAATATTGAATAGGGTGGGGCCTAGAATGGAGCCCTGTGGTACGCCTGCAGCGGGGTGAAAAGTTCGGGAAAGCTTTCCATTCACTCTAACTTGGAAGGTTCTGTTTCGAACGAACTGGTAGATGATACTACATAGCGTTCTACTGAGGATAGTATTCAATCATTTAAAAACGAGACCTTCGACCCAAGTCGTGTCAAACGCTTTTTCAATGTCAAGGCTCACCGCAACGGTGGGTTCCTCATTAAAGAGCCGCACGCAGACGTGGTTTTGAAATATGTTGAGAGCCTTAGTGGTGCTGTGCGCTCTTCGAAATCCAAATTGGAAAACAGGTATTAGGTGCCTGGCACTGATAGTCCTCCTGCTTCATTGTTGCACTCACTTTTTATAGCCCGCAGCTGTCCTCACTTTCGCTCGATGCGTCTCTCTCACTCGCTTTATCCTCGGTGGTTTTCTGCAATGGGCATACAGCTGCTGGTTGTGCTGAGCGCTTTTCCCTCTTGAGTGGTTTTCGTTGGGCTTCCCTTTTGAGTGGTTCTACAGCCGACCGTTGTGCAGAGTGCTTGTGTGCTGGGAAATCGCATCGCCAATACAATCCTTTTTCCGTGCAGGAAATAATGCGATTCTCGTTAAGAGAAGACTTTTCGATCTCCATGAGTTCCCTCGCTTTTCCTCAGCTTCTTAGTTTGGTCGCGTGTTATTACATTGCACCTTTGTAGTGTGGAAGTCTGTGGTATGTCTTGTACCAACACCGAAGAGAAATTCATCCGTCGCGAGCTTAATAGTGAATCTTCGTCACTCGCCGTCAACCAAAACAAGAAATTAAACACCGGCTCACATTAAAAGGATATTCTTTATTGTTATTCTGTAGTAAATAAACCATAACCGGAACTAAGGAAGACCTCTTAATAAAAACTTTTGATATAAAATTAGGATATACAGTCTTAAGTAGAATTAACATTAGTTACAGACTGTCGTCGGTACACTTTAATTTTCATAAGAAATAGTATTAAACTTTGATATAACTGTAGAATGTACAATCTTAGATAGAATTATCATTAGTTACAAATTATCGTCGGTACACTTTTATTTTCATAATAAACAGAATTAAAATTTTGATATAAATTTAGGAAATACTGTACAAAACACCGATGACCAGCGCTCTCACTTCAATGGTAGCTGTTTTCTGACTAACTATTATCGGTACACTGAGACTGATTACGTTAATTTTTTTTCCGCACCAGTTGATGTTGGAATCTGTTGAACGATTGATTATTTTAACCGAAGCGACGGAATACCAAAAATTCCATCCATCGCTTCGGTGATCATATAAAAGATGTTCTTCCTTGCATTGGTCCAGCACAAAAGGGGTGAAACACACACACGATGATTGCCTCTGCAGCTTATGGCGTGTGTATGTCCACAAGCATGCGGACCGTGGGTCGACCAAATCCACAAGGGGAACATTAGTTGACATGGTTGCAGCTGGTGCAAATATCTCGACATAGGGATTAAGGTGCATTTATTAAGCATTTATGCTGATCGTGCACCTCTTGGCGGCATATCCACGTAGTCGAATTCTCGATGGCAATTTTCCATTTATGAGAACTCGAATTCCTTCGGCGGTCAGCCGTATGCCTTAATGTATTTGTCGGTCGGATGACCGACCGATGTGGACATGTATGCAAAAGGAAAAGATGAAACATCTCCTGCATGTGTGCGGCTGGCGCGTAAGGGTATATCTCATTGATATGGTTCGGGTAATGTTGGTTGCTAGATGGTGCAACCAAATTGCTCTTACTTATGGAAGATACTTACTATTGCTGATGGAAATCGATCAGAGACATGTGTACTGAATTGGTTTGGTTCATGTTGACTGCATGGTGATGCAACCAAATTGCCCATAAGGAACATGTCTGTTTGGTGCTGATGGATTTTGCATCAGCGAATATTGTGATTTTACAGCGTTTCAAGTCTTTATGGTACAACTATATGAAGGTAAGTACATGCTTTCCAGGTGTTTGTATGCCCTAGAGGGAAGCTAGGTGTTGTACCTGGAAGAAGTGAGCGGTGGCGTTATTGGAACCGCCACAGTCTCATCACAATTTTGCCGGATACGGCTCAAAGCATTCGCACTGGTGTAATATTTACCGGGTTTGTATTCGATTTGGTAATCGAACTCAGATAACTTCTGACAAAACTTTACTAAACGTGACGGGGGATCTTTCACGTTAAATACTCCCTTTAGTGGCTTGTGGCCCGTATATACGGTGAACTTTCGCCCTTGCAAATAACAACGGGAATCCATAGCCGCCCACATAATGGCTTATAATTCCTTCTCAATGATATATTGATTCTTTTCCGCCTTTTTCAAGGTTCGACTGGCATATGCGACTGGCTGATCTTTACCGATTTCGCTTTGTGACAGCAGGGCTTGTGGGTAAAGGTTTAGTAGGTGCCAAGTGTGACACGGGTTCACTTAACCTTCCACTGCATTCTCCCGAAACTCGTTCACAAGTATCCAATATACACGAATAAAGTTACAAGAAATAAAACGCTGGAGATGTTGGTTATTGTTGTAAATCGTTCTTTATTGTTTATCGTTTTCATTTATGGCGCAACATCGGTGTGGGAGGAGCTATGTAGGCTCAACCTGGATGATCGCAAAAGGATTGAATGGAAGGGTTTCCGTATGACCGTACGGCCAAGTATGATGCCCCTTTCGCTCGAAGCATCGACCACGAAAGATACCACACCTGAATCAACAAAGGGACTGCAGGCATTACTAGGATGAGGGATAGCAACGATCGCCGAAGGGAGAAATAGGTGTCTGTGTCTTAAATAAACAGAAACGCTATTTCGATGGCCATAAATCGTTGATGACCTGCGCCCGAGAACGAAATAGGTTTTTGCTTTAAGATACACAAAAACGCCATTTTAAGGGTCACGATGATATGCACATCATGTTTACTCAGGCGTTCACGATCATGCCGTTGTAGGCTATACATTCTGGTGACGATAGGTCAGCCGAAAATGTGGGCCTTGTATACTTGGCGGTGCCGGTACATGAGTATAATGGCGAGGATTTAGCCTTGCAGATGTGCAAGCTTACATCTCGCCAGGGGGGCCATGGACCAGCGGTCGGTTAATAGGATAAATACAGTGATGCTACTGTGTATTTTTTTTTGTTTAACAGGCCGGAGGATTGTTAGGCATGATCTAGCGTATGATTGTAAAACGTCAATAATATTAGTGCCCAAATCCCATGATCGGTAGATAACCGATAAAGGAAATTCGTCGCAACTGTAGCGAACCTTGGGATTGGGGCAATATTCACTCATGAACCGTAGCAAGAATATCGGCTACAGCTGTGTCAACAATTACGCTGGCCAGCAAATATTTATCCTTTATAATTGCTGACAAGCCGAGCCGATTATCTGGCACGGTTCATGTAATATGAATGAAACAATTTGTTTGATGTGCATGCTTGCTGGGGTTTTACTTTCAGGTGAAAGTTATTTGAAAGAAAGCTTACACCGCTCGAATGCAGGTAAGTACAGTGGTTTATGGAGTGACGGAAAAGTGGGTTGTTTTAAAGGAATGGATGGTTCTTTAGGAAGGCCTTAAAGAACCGCCACAGGCTCCCAATGCTTCATAACTAGCATCTGTGGTTAGGTTAAAGGGTTTGGAGATATGTGGATTGATTAGTAGTGTGGCGAGACCAAAAACTCCTTTATTTTCATTTTTTCGGTTGCAATTGAGCTTGTGGTATCTCATTTGTTCGAATACTTTCGAGAGTTTGTCATTATGGTTTTCTAGGTTTTTCCCATATATGACGTATCGTCCAGATAAATAAAGCACTCAATACTTTGCAACTCGGTTAGGACATGCTAACCCGTTTGATAAGTCGGGATAACAGCACCGCACCGCATAGTTTGAGGCGTGTTATACTAGTTGTCTTAAGTGGAGCAACTTTTGTTTTAGCCATTAGTAGGCATACTTGGATGTTCTCAACATCGTGAGTCACTCTGATATACACAGTAGGCGACTGTGGATGCGTCACAAAATCCATGCAGTTCTCACGAAAGTTGACTTCTACCCAGCGATCCATTCTTACTGCTTGTGTTACCCTCCCGGTACTTTAGTCCCTCCGTTTGAAGTTTTGATGGTAACGGATCCCATCGCAGTCCTGATGACTATAGGCTTTTGAGAATGATTTTGTCTAGTATGATGCTTGGTGCCTATTATTATTACTATTACTATTACTATTACTATTACTACTACTATTACTATTACTATTACTATTACTATTACTATTACTATTACTATTACTATTACTATTACTATTATTCATTATTGGCCTATAGGAACCCGGAAGTTCACGACCTCACTGACTCGCCTGCGCCATTGCTCCCTGTCCTGTGCACTCTCCTTCCACGCTTCACCATCTGATCCGATCTTCTCAAGGACAAACTTTACATTATCCTCCCATCTCCGTCGCGGCCGTCCTACCGGTCTCTTTCCTGTTGGTCTACCGTCAAGGATACTATGCACGGCCCTATCGTTGCCCATTCGCGCCACGTGTCCAGCCCATCTTAATCTTCGCGAGCTGATTACTCTCACTATCGTAGATTTGCAGTAAAGTTCTTCCAATTCATGGTTATGGAGTTTCCTCCATTATCCTGCCTCTTCATCATATTTACCGCCAAAGACACTTCTTAAAATTTTATTCTTAAATACGCGGAATTTTTTTTTTTTTGATGATTGGTGCCAGCCATCCTAATGCATTAAACAGCTTGGCGATATCCCCTAACACATGACATTTGGTAATTACTTTTGGCCGATGCTGATGTACCCCGATCGTGTACGAAAATGTATCTTCTTTTGGGCTCGAATGTAAACCGGACGTCTTATACCATCATTCTTAGAACTAATGTTCACCATAGTCTCCGGGATGTCCTCGGGTAAGGGCGCTACATTTGTTTTTCGTTAGACGCCTACGTCTTTAAGGTGAATTCTACTCCTCCCAATAAGCATATTAAATCATCCCTAAGCTTCTGTGCAACTTGCACTGATTCTCCACCCGATAGCACATCGTCTACATAGAACTCGTTCCGAAATACTGTTGGCGGAGCCGGACACTTCTCTCCATCACCTTCTGCCAATTTGAGAAGCGTTTTTACACACAGGCGCAAGACTAATGACCTTGCACGGAAAAACAAATTATCATGGAAAATTTAACAAGCCTCAGGACTTGCTAAATAAGGCCAAGACCAGTTCCCGGTTGTAGTGCCGATGATGATGATGACGGTCAATAGGCGAATGTCGCGTATGTGATTAGTGGGTTCGATACCGCCATACGATTCAGAGAGTCGCAATCCTCTTGATCGATTCGAATTTGGCGAAACACTTTCTCAATGTTTGCCTCGAAATTCACTGGATGTAACCACCATTGGATGACTACCAACATTAAGTTGCGTTGTAGCTGGGTCGTGCAAACAATCATGTCCTATTTAGGATGTGGGGGGCGAAGTCGTTGTGCGGGCGTACGGCACGCGGTTCCACTCCGTCCCCGCTCTACACTAAAACAAAGTTCCGCTGTAAATTGTTCACCACGGGCTCCCGGAAAGACTGTGTGTGGCACTGGAATAACCAAGCAACGAACCGTCCGCCAGAGGAGAGGGGAAAAATAAAATACTATTTTTTTATAGTTTATTTATAACTTGATTTTACTTAATACTGGCGATAACACAAATTAAACGTGAATTCTACATTAGCACTGATGTATATATGTTGAGCATTTAGCACTGCTATATATTGATATAATATTTTGGATTCGCGACATTTGCACAAACAAACGACTAAAAGATTGGTTATAGGAGGCAACACGATCACGACTCTTGTACTGGTTAATTACGCGTCCCCAGCGCACCACGGGGAGCGGAAGACGAACCGCCCGGACGGGCGGTTGAAATACGACTTGCCGAGGAAAGAATTCAGACATGTATTCAATCCTCGGTTAAGGGTGGCATTCGGCCAGTGGTGCATGCTCTCTTGATTAAGGGATGCGTTTCCTATTACAAGAGAAACATGAAGTCTCTCTTTGGGGGTAGGTAACCGGATCTCATAGAGAAGATCATGTTGATATGCATGTAAGGTGAACGTTCGTTTTTTTCATGGGACAAGGCCATGAGAACGAAGCTGAAAAATCGAAAGGGAATAATGCGCATCAATGAGATGTGAGTTGGGCTAAGTAAACAAGCCGTATCTCATTGGGTGCTAATGGATTTGTGTTTGCTCATGCCGCGAGGTCATGAGAAGCGGATCCAAAAATATTGAAAGACAAAGCGATCGTCTAGATCATTGTTTATGGTGTGCATTGCAGCTGTATAGATAGACCGCAATGCTTCGTGGAAATGGTGCTAATTGAGGTTTTTAACATACACACTGGGTATTGGATGTTTATGGCATCGCTGCCAAATGTAAGAACAACATTCTTATTTGCATTTGGTTATGCTGTGGGATTTAGTTCACGACACTAGACGGAAGATGCGTGTATTTGCTTTTGTCCCTTGAACAAAGGGTCTGCTAGATATGTGCATGTGGAAAGATTAGGGTGCACATGCGGGACAAAATTGCTTGGCAAACAATGGTGCCGGAATAGTTATCCAAATCATGATACATGTATGCAGACGAATTATTTTCCATCGAATTCTAATGACGCATTGGATGTGTGAACAGAATCTTTCAGGAATTTGATGTTTGTTCTTTAAGGAAAGTATAATTGATGCATTGAATTACGAATGCTAAGAAATCTCTGTTGGGAAAATTTTGCCGATGCGTTGATGCATGGAAAAATGCCCTTGTTGGTGAAATTCTTTTTAGGAATTTTAGGTAATGCGTTGCATGCATTAATGTCCTTGAAAAAGGAAATGTATTCAGGTGCCAATGCAATTGCATCGGCGGGAAACAATGGAAGTTGGGTAGTAATAATGGGGGGTTCTTCGGGCAAGCTTAAAAGAACCCCCACAAGGACTCGACTAGATGTAACAAATACTACGCGAAACTTAGTCGAATGAAATTCCTTCGAAGTAACTACATGATGTGGCGAGTACGACATGGGGTGTGAGGCCTTCTCAGTTCCTTGAAACTTCCATGTGTTTTAAGCTGAGGTAGTCAGTCATGAAGCTTCCGTTGAAACTTCCATGTGTTCTAAGCTGAGGTATTCAGTCATGAATTTCTGGTAGCGATCTCGTAGACCATGATCTACATCGAACTGTCGTTCAGTGTGAGAAGATCGACGAACTGCAAGTTAACGGGTTCTTGAAAAATCTTGACTCAGGAGCGTTTGCTTCCGAGGGGATCTAACCACATATCGCACCGAATTCTCCCGTTTGCAAGTATGGTAGAAAAATGATTCGCATTTTCTTTCGTCCTTTTAAAGTGATGAAACGCCTCCTTGAACATTGTAATATTATGATTATGATGGGTATGGTAACTACTATATAGTGCGTGCCTTGCACTTCTGCTGTGGAGATTTAGTTGGAAAATGTTAGTTTTGTTACCTAGTTATTCAGCTCGACGTCCCGTTGCTGAGCCACGATCTATCGGCTCCCAGTTCCAACCGGTTTAGAGAACTCTTGTTTTTGCTGCAGAGGGATCCTTATGCGCCGTCTTTTATTTTCGAAATGTGTTTTAATTTCCCATTTGTTGAATTTGCAGCACCATTTGCAACACAATCTCATAAACACTGAGTTGTGTATCCACTGAGATCGTCCATTAGGTAACACAACGTTAAAGGTCTTCTTGTTCAAATCCAGCAATGTTCTCCTTGAATTCTCTCAATTTAAATACTGCTTCTAGTTGAATGAGCTGTTGTTAAGTTCAAAATCAGATCCAATACAAAACAATTCGTAAAATAAGTCCACACTTTATTAGGTACACATTAAATTACAACCGAAGAAAATTATATACGGTTACAATACGGTTAACTCAGTTCGGTTTCCGTCGGTTTTTTTCTGCCCTTTCATCCACACGATTTACAGGAATTTTTTCGATTATTCTACCAAGTCCGATCTGTTTTCTCTCCTGCCAACGGAACGTCAACAAAAAAAACCCGTACATCAAAAACATTGACCCTTTTGTCTCTCTCGCTCGCCATTCACGTCCACTTCGAAAACCGAATTGAAACTCGAAGAATTGCACGATCCACACCCGAATCGGGGCGTGTTCTGGATCGTGCAACTCCTCCACCACCTTAAAACAAATTACATTAAAATTACAAAATGATTAATTGATGGGGTGGCGGACGCACGTAACAACACCTTCCGAACACCAAAAGCGCCCAATTTCCTCAACCAAACCTGAACAGGAACACAATTCCAATCCCCCTGAAGGTAGGTTCGCTGTGAATACACATTTATGTCGTGTACTAGTTTCTGCCCTAGTACTCCCAGTTATAGTAAAATCCATCCCAAAGTTGTCTTCTGAGCCAATGGGGTTCCCACGCGGCCCCGTATAATGCGGTCGATGACGATTTGACCGAAGATGTCCGCTCCAAATAAAAGATCAAGGCGGCCTGCTTTATGATAGCGCGGATCAGCGAGTTGTAGGCCATTCAGATCATCCCACGTGGATGATTCCAATCCAATGGCAAAAGAGTAACTTGTGACAGGGCTAACTATGCACTTTGGTACCCATTGAAATCAATGTACACAACCTCTTCTCCAAAAATTCAATTAATTTCGAACTCTCCGGTATGGTGGAATTTGCAGCAATCGAGAGGTCCCAATCATTGCGTGTTATGGGATCCAGGTTGGAGGTAAGATGGAAAAAGATCCGATCATCCCACTTATCAACTGATCTGCTCATATTCTTTAAAGCGTCAAGCATGTCCCGCGTATTATCCAGTAAATGTCTCACTTCGTCAATAGTGTCTCCTGTTGATACTGGGAGCGTGGTCAACTTTCGGAGGTATGTCATAATGTAGATTCGCTCGTTCTCGTAGTGACCCTTAAACAATTTCCAAGCGATGCTATAATCCGTTTTCTCAAGAGCAATGTTTTTTAATAAAAGTGCTGTCTCATCCGTTAAATGCCTCTTCAGATGAGACACCTTGAACTTGACTTATTTTTTATGTTGTCTTTCACCTTTATTCACAATTGAATGGTTGGACAAGAAACTGATGCCGAAAGCAAAACAAAACCCGCATCGATTGAAGGAAGATCAAATAAAACACGACCAGATTCTTCTCTATTCAAATTCGATTGTTTTATTTTCTATCATCGGGGAGCTTAAAGCTCCAGCAGCGCAATAGATAAAAAGCTTGTACAGGATCAGTAGTAAACAACGAAGGTGAATATTACGGTGGTGAATAGATTATGGTACACATAGCATGAGCAAATGTTGCTACAGTAAAAACTCGATCACTGAGTGCAGAGGCATAGATGAAGTCACCACAAAGTTGAAGCCCGTACGCGCGCTAACGGAACAATTTCCAAAAGTGCCTACTGCGGAAGAGGCAGTCAGAAAGGTAAGGAAATTTCATGGAAACCCACAAACTGCCACTTTATTCATTTCCTCAAAAGAAGCCTCGATGCTCCTAGCAAGAGACAGTGTCAGAGTGGGCTAGATTATACACAGATTAAGCCTAACACGATGCTTCAGGTGTTTAAAGTGTGGCGAGAAAAAGCACGTAGCAAAAACATGTACAAATCTACAAAATAGCAATTTCCCAGATGGCAACAAATAATGCAATTAGCACGTCACCGGTAGTCCCAGGTACCAACATACAGAAAAGCGGTGCAAGAACTTAACAAAACCAAGGATGCCTAAGTGCATCTAAATAAATTTTAACACAAGTGGCCTCGGCCAAGACTTTCTAGCTCAAACGGCTCTAGAACACAAAACCAACATTTTACTGGTGCACGAGCCGAGTGGAGGTGTCGCCAATGCACACCGACCGAGATAGACGCCTCAAGCATAGCAGCAATCTGGCTTACTGGGAAGTCGTCCTTTGAAAAAACAGATATCGAAGAACATGCAGAATTTGTCTGGCAAAAATACAAGGAGTATATTATGTATATACTATGCCGCTCTGGGCGCAAGATTTGACGAACCTGAAGATCTAAGTGATCTTGTTCGAGTTGTAGGAGGAACACAGCCTATAAAAGTTGTAGTTGTGGACTGCAACGCATGTGCCTGCGAGATGGAGAGCAACAAACGAATAGAAGAGAAATGAACCTTCTGGACTCGTTTGCGATACTACACCTGGCCCTACTAAATACGGGTAATAAATTAAACAACGGAGGAGGTTCGTTGATAATTGATCTAAATTTTGCTGGAATGTCCCTGTCAAGATGCCTTGAGTGGAGGTTGTCGGACATTTCTACACATAGAGACCACTTCGAAATCGTATACCAAAGAATAAAAAGGCAGAACTCGAGTCAATGAAACATAAATGCGCAGGGAGGGCATGGAAAACCATTATGCTTCTTAAGGCCGTGCTCGATTTCATGATAGAGAATCTAAAAGTACTACAACGTTAAGCCAAAGAGCAAGCGGCACAACTGACGAAAAACCTGGCGAACGTGTGCGATGTCGTTATCCCAAGAAAGACACAAGAACGGACCCATACAGGACAATACTGGTGCATGACGGTGCATATAGGTTGGTCCAATAAATGCACACCAATATACTGCACCCAAAAATCCTTAACTCATGAACACTATTGTGAGCAGCCTATTTGCGAGTGACAAAAGAATGAAAAGGATGTTTCCTGTGGGAAATGGTTTGGGTAAACAAACCTTTCAAGGATCATAAAATTGCAGATGTGCATTTTATGAGTCTCAACAACTTTACTTGAAAGTCGGTCATCTGGTCTGCAGATTTGGGTCCAGCGGATTTTGCGTGTCAAAGGCTCCGGGACTAGATGGTACTGAAAAGGATTATGGGGTAGGTTGTCGTGGCGCTGTCATGGGCGCTGGTTCTACTACCAACCCACGATATAGTTCGCTGGTGAAACACTGCACGTCGCCGAGGGAAGACTAAAAGCAGGAACAAACGATCGCCAAACAAGGAATAAGTAAAATGAAAAACACAGTTCTCGTAACAAATGATTCTTTGGTTAAACTGGGTTTTAGTTTAGTCTTTCTTAATTTTGGTATAATATTTATTCAGTAGCTTGAAGTGTGCAATTTTATGCAATCTAGAAATTGGACGAACATTTACGAGAACACTTGACACCACGCACAACTCTTATAAACAATCAAAACGACTAAATACATCGACTGCTCGACTTGGACTCTATTATTTTTAAAATTGCGAAAAAGAAACTGAACAGCACAACCGTAAGACTCGACTCCTCGAGGGATGAAATCTGACTCTCTGTTACAATGCTCGATGCAGAGCCATGATTGAGGTGGATTTCCACTGGTATGGATTTCCACTGGTATGGAGAAAAGAGAAATGACATTTTTCATTCGCCCGGCACTCAATGAAAAATCGATTTAAGTCTCATTGGAAAGGTTCCCATGGACATTTTTCATTCGCCCGGCACTCAATGAAAAATCGATTTAAGTCTCATTGGAAAGGTTCCCATGGTGATCGTACAGGTCAGGTTGAATGTCCATGCAGAACGAAATTGCATCGGGGATTGGATGCGAAGGATAGATTTGCTGTACAAACAAATGTTAATACAATAGAGACCGAAGGGCATTGCTATCGTTTACGATAGGGAATATTGCCGGACGGGCCGATATAGATTCTTCTGTTTATATGTTGTGTATACAACAGAACTCGACATTAGTGGCAATCGTGAGAGTGATCATTGTTTGTCAATTAGGCAACGAAACATAGGACGTGACCATTACGATGATTGTTTATCGGTTAGACCACCGATCATGGGTAATTAGGCTTGCAGCTGTGCAAGCAGGCATCTTGCCTTGCTTTGTCGGTTGGCCAACGGTTTGTTGGTCATGTGTACACAGAAAAATTATGGTGTACATGATAGGCGTAATTGCCAGCAAGGGGGATCGAAATGGTTCATGAAGATGCGAAATGGTTTTGTATGAAATTGATGTTGCTTGATGCCATGGCAAGATGATGATCTTGCGGTGGGTTTATATTGCAGGTGAGGGACAATGCTTGATACTGCTCGATTGCAGGTGAGAGCAATGGTTTGTAATGTCTTCTACTTGCAGGTTGGGAATGGGGAGTTGGGGTATGGAAATCGGTGGTTCTTCGGGCGAGTTTTAAAGATCCCCGCAGTATCATGCTGCCTCAGTCTGAAATATTCAGTACAATATGCACCAAGTGCCTAAGAGAAGGACTTTTCCCAAATGTTGGAAGGAACAGATGATAATACTGATACCAAAAGGTAACAAACCACCCCAGGAACCATCATTATACCGTCGCATCTGTTTGCTTGGCATGGGTGGGAAGGTATTCGAGCGTGGAGCAAGATATCATACGAAGAGGAGGACTCTTGCATAGAGGAGTACAGTTGTAGTAACCTTTCACTCAGGGAGCTTGTCTCGTTGTTACTAAAAGGACGAGGGATCTCTCAAGAGCTCCTAAGAAGGCTCGTTGCGGTCGCCAAGGAAAGAGTGACGACCGATTGTTGAATATGGGCCTGGGAATCGGCCAAGCCCAATAAAAATGCAAGTATTAAATTTAAATTTATTAATTTATTTTTATATAAATATTGTTTATTGGCGTCCACAACCATTGGATGCCAATCGAGACTGATCCTTGAATCCAAAATCCAACGTCCTTTTATACAAAATCTTATCGAGATTTTGTATCGCAGATGCATCAAAATGCAAGCAGAGTCTCGAAAAAGATACTTCGGTTGGAGTCGAATACGGGAGAAAAGGGATGGGATATCTATTTTTAGAACATACCCTTCTGGCTAGAATGAAGATAAGGATTTGTAGGAACATGGGTTTGTTTGCATATGAAGATATGCAATGTGGTGTTTAGTTTTTAGGGCTTTCCGGGAATTGAACAATTTAATTTGTCTAACAATGGATTGAATGTTAGTTTGGGGATATGGATGCATGATATAGTAGGTGGATGTGTATGGGGGTATTAATAAAATGAAATATGTGTGTGGGAGGGAAAAGGGTGGGGCTTCGTGGAGCACTACACAGTGGATACAATCGCCCAAGTCTACAGACTCTTCGATGTAGCACTGGCGGGATCTAGATGGCAAGGTGAGACAAAGCAATATTGCGCATGCATTAAGAATTCTTTAACTTGGTCGATTGAAACCACATAGTGCATCAACTGAGAGTACCAGGCTACCTTCTGAAGACCATAGTTTCATATATCACACACAGTGTGCTAATATATGAAACATAGGGTGACCTAAACAAGCACCATATAAAGAGAGGAGTATTACGGGGCTCAGTTCTCTTGCCGATGGCGCACTAAACTTAAATAAACCGCCAGCAGTAGATACCATCGGTTATGCGGGCGATTTATCAATTGTTACAACAACAAAACTCTACAAGCAACCTATGAGAAATCGAACCATGCCTTAAAAACGATGCGAGTGTGGCTCACAAATGCTTTACTGGAACTAGCAGAGAACAAAACTGAGGTGGTTCTGATACCCCGCCGCAAAAAGGTAGCACCAATTAGCTTCCGTGTCGGAGGGCACATAATCGAATCCCGCCCCACCATAAAATATTTAGGGATTATACTGGATCGCTGCACAAGTTTTAAGCGCCACATGCGCTACGCGCCAAAGAAGGCAGCGACTATACACGTAGTACTGGAGAGACTGATGCCAAATGCGGGCAGACCTTAAAGATCGGGCAGAGTGCTCCTAATTTCTGTGAGCAGATCAATCCTCTTATATTAGATTAAATATGGGCTAGAGCCTCCATCAACAGCTCATAAATGAAGCCAAGCCATTCGTCCAAAGAAGAGGAAACCTGGGAGTCTGCTGCGCCTACAGAACTGTGTTCATCTAAGTGGTCGCGGTAATTGCGGGTCGAGTGTTCATAGATATAAAAGCGAGATCGAAGGCAGAGATATACAAGCTGAACGCGCGGCTATTCGAGAACGACTTGTTAGCCGATGGCAACAGAAATGGGACACTCCGGTTGCAGGCAGATAGATGGACGAAATGATACCGAAGATTAAAAAGTGGACAAATAGATCACAATGTGAGGTGCACCTTCACATGTTCCAATGCCGTACATGACATAAATTCAAGCACAAGGAGACTCCCTCTGCCTGTCCTGCAAGGGATGTGTAGAAAACGGGCAATGCATCCTAACCTTATGCAAACGATTCCAGGGAAAGTGCGGCGGGCTTGTTGAGCATTTTAACGGAGCAGTAGATGCAAACAGCATAAGAGCGCTACTGCTAGGCTCGAACATCGTATGGGAACTCATCAGGGTATGGCTTAATAACATCATGCACAAAAGTACAAAACCTGCAACAAGTTTAGAGGAGTTATTCTTCGACCCGGGAGAGCAAACAGGAATGGTTTGCTAATCCAGGGTGCGTTCAGTCCGCAGAGAGTGCCGAATAATTGCGAACCGAGTGAATCGAACATTGAAGTCGACTCGGGTCACTTGTACCTTTCGAAGATTCCCACCTCCAAGCCGCAAAGCAAAAAAAAGGAAACTACATAAGGGATGACCAATCGATTTCCTTTTTTCCAATCTAATATAGGACAGAAACAAAAAAAAAAAAAACACTATGTCGTGCAGCACACAAGTTCACTTAAGTTTTTGCATAAGTATTTTGTGTTTATTTTTCGTTGTTATGAGATGACTTTTTGGTGGAAGATATATGGAGATAAGGATTGTAGCACTTATTTCTTTCTCTCCTTTTTGTCAACATCATCTAACCTCCCTATCTTCACTATGCCTTCCTCGTTTTCAGGGTCTTTTGTATGTATTGATACTCTGAAGGTATTGATAGTCCTACCACCAAGTTTTGCTGGATTCAACGGATCGGCAGAACATAGCCTTCAGCACAAGCTATGGCGACTATGAGTTCCGACGTAAGCCATTCGGTCAAATGAATCACATCTAACTGGATTGCATGGTCTCGAATCCTTTGAGTATCTCGATGACATTGTCATACAGGGCGAAATATAGAGAAGAAGTTAGTATCCATTGCGTGAACCGTCCAAAAATTTTCGTTGCCAATTACAAGCACGTAAACTGAAAATGCTTCACGCATCATATAGATCAAATCTATGATCTTAAAAAGTCCCTGTCAAAAAAACTTACCTTTCATGCATTCTCTTCGCATACAATTTTCCGTAAGATATATTTCTTTACCTTATCAGGCAGAACCCCCATTATTACAACCCAATCTACGACAGTTTCTGCTAATGCAACAGCATTAGCACCTGTAAATGCTTCACGCATTATATAGATCAAATCTGTAATCTTAAAGACCCTGTAAAGAAAACTTACATTTTCAAGCATCTCTTCGCATACAATTTTCCGTCTGGAATTCCAAACCATTTCGGCACCTTTGGTACCAGACAAATTCCTGTAAGGAAAATGATTCGGTTTGTATACAATGTAACCGTCATGACAGGGACCATAAATATTGCGTCGTGTATTTTCCCAGCCGCGCCATGTGTACAACAATGTTCCCTACATACACATTGGCTGGCGACTTACACCCAAGGGACCAAAGCAAATACGCATTCCGCGTCTCTTGGCATCAATTGAATCCTACAACATAAACAAATGCGAATAGGAATTCAATACCTACCCTTACTAGCGTTGCCATAAACACAATTTCCCAGTAACCTAGCTAAAACCAATTAGCACATTTCCACATCGCATCGTCGTCTCTTTGTTTAGCCGCGACGCACATTTCCAACAAAGATCCCATTAGCTTCCAACGAGTTCGGTTTTATTTGCTTTACCGAAATCATATCCCATGAATGCACTTTATGGCCTTTCTTTGTTCTAGGTTCGTTCTCATCCATGAAAGAACCATGCACACATACCAGCATGACCACGATCAGCGAGTGAGCTCTGCACGAGCAAGATATTGCTGAGTCTTATTCCATTCGCTGACTGCCACGGTCACGCGTCACTCCCGCTCTCCGCCGGCAGCGGAGATGCGAAAATACATACCCGGAGTCGTGTGGGAATTAGTTTTAAAATATTTTCGTAAAGTTGTAAACGTAACGAACGGCAGACGTGACGGCGATCGTGTCAAAGTTGGTGAAAGTATTAATTAAAATTTTCTCATTTTTATGTGTTGTTCGATTTTGATATACATTCAAAACTAAAGAATTTATAAGTGAGAAAAGTAACCTAATTTGAAAACAGTAAAAACCAAATACAATAAATAAAAACAGTGTTTTATATTACTTTCTTTATTGGTGGATGTCTTGTGGCGAAATTTCGTTTCTTGTTGGTACTTTCTTCGGTGCAAACATTTAGAAAATTCTTTCGTTCGGGAATGAAGTGAAACAGTGCCCGTGCCTGGTACATACTTCGTACCCCCACAGAATCCTCGCCGTATAAGCTGAGTTGGATTCGTTGGTTGTGTATACCGGGAAATTGGCATAGCCAAGTATGATCAAGGGTCTTGATCGTTGTTATTGTCATACGAGAAGTATGATTTAAGGAGGAAATGAACCGAAGTGGTTTTCCGGGGAAATTGGAGTTGGTTGGGTGCAAGCAAGGAATATCGTTTAGATGAAGAATTGACCGACGCAGTTTTCGGGAAATGTATGTGGGGTGATTTAGAATATATTCTGTTGAATTGTATTCTGTTGCGGGTTTTGGAGGATGTTTTATTGCGAAGTTTGGAATGTATGCAATGGCGGATTTTGCATGGGAAGTTGGGTTAAGGTGACGCGCTGTTATCGGTCACGGTTGGTTGGAATTGTGGGTTGGTACTCCATGTGGTGTAGAGAACCCCCACAAGTCTGTCACTAAAATTGTGCAATGTAGTAATGCGTCCAGACTAAGGTTGAAAGCAAGCGAAGAGGCCTAGGGATATACTGAGTACAGTGATTTTCCTGTTAAAATAACCACATGTTTTCCTGCAAGGAAAGAGAATTGGAGATAACTATAATGTTTCTTTGGTGCCCCACCACGCGTCCGGTGTCCCGAAAAGAGTGGGCTACCGGTGTTGTCCTTGCTGGATGTGTCGAACTCGTGTGTATTTTGTCCTTCCGAACAAACTACCGAAGGTATTGTGGCACGATTCTACTGGTTCACTAGCGGCGTAAGTGTCTATATCTATATCTATCATTAATCGGGAGAGAAACAACTAAATCACTATGGAGCGACCAACGAATCTTTCCTTCTGAACAGTCATTTAAAATTCAAACGCAATTTGTATCTTTCGTAAAAGGATCAATTTAATATTTCAATTTTTCGTATAACATTTGAGGAGCTCTTCACCTTCCGCACGCTACGTATTCACTTTAGTTTCTCAGTGCTACTCGTCGACTGCAACTCTCCCTTCAGACTCTATCTGTATCTTTTATTATCTTCTTTCGAAATCCGGATGCATCGCCACTTATCACCGATCCTTTTTGGGGTTTTTGTTTGTTTTATCCATCTGGCTAATGCAAACAAGAGTTTGCATGTACTTCCGATGGGTAATACAAAATCCACGGGAACTGGGTTTGAAATTAGGATCTGGGAATCTGGGTCTATTTGCCAGTCATAAAGCGTCTGGCATGTGGAGATATGCATTATGATGTTTGGATTGCCTAAATTGTGTGTCGGCAGTTCAAATAGACATGTTTTTGTTTATACACGTGTTCATTTTAGGTTTTGTATTTTAGGTCTTAAAAAGTGTTAATTGCAAATACCATACATGTGGAAATATGCGTTGTGCTTTTTTAATTTTAAGGAATTGAATTCAATGTTCGAGAATTGAACGTTTGGTTCGATTTGCTTGACAGTGAATTCAATGTTAATTTGGGGATATGGACGGATGATATTGGATGGGATTTGTGCAGGTGGGTGAATGTATGTGGGAGTGAAATGGTAGGGCTTCTTGGAGCCCTACATAACGAACTGTTAGATATTCTCGATGTTACATTGAGACTACCATGACAACCTCTTATGTGGAGAGCAAGAAGAGGCCTAAATCTACAAGAAGATATGCAAGAACTATTCGAAGCTGGAAGGACGCAAACTGAAGCATTATACTAAAATATGAAAAACTGGCCAAACAGTACATTCTTCACCAAATTTGCTAATTTGTTTTCTACTAACCGACATTGCAAAGACGCCTTTCGAGAAAGTGTATTTAGATATCGTAGGCCCCCTTGACGGAAGGCCTGGAAGCAATCAATATATCCTAGCGTCTGGGGACAACTCTCTAACTATATGGACTGGTTTGCATTACCCAATGTGGAGGCAGAGACGCGAGATGTGTTCGGTATTCTTTGTCCAAATAGTTGTCCGCTGTGGTGTGTCAAAGCAAGCTTGTTTGAAAGCGTGTGCAATCTCTATCGTGCCAAAATACTTCAAATTTTAGCGTACCGCCCATAATAGAATGAAACTCTGGAACGAGTCTGTGGCGGTTCTATGACCCACACAACCCACTATAGGTTGAGATGTCCTTTCCGCCGAGGAACATACTCACCCACGGGCACGTGTCCCAAAAGTCTTTACTCCCACCTGAAACAAACGATAACATTTCAGACACCAACGTTGAATTCAATGGAAAAAATCAATCGAACTAAACGTTCAAAAGTCTCTAATATTGAATTCAAAGCATCCAATTCGACGCGCCAATTAAACGCATCCAGTCCAACGCATCCAATACAACGCAGCCAGTCCAACGCATCCAATTCAGGGCATCAATGGAATACATCCGATAAACGCGTTCTTCGGTAAACAAACCGAACAACGAATATCTCCGCTTGTAGCTAATAGCAATTAGCACCTAAATTCCTAGCATGACCCAAAACCTAAAAGGCACACTTGTGCAAACAAAGGATAGCGGTTCGCCGTCGACCAACAGTCATGCAATCATAAACATCTTAGCGTAGATCGCACGCTAGATGTTTATGATTTGGAAATGCAAGCAAAAACTATACCAGTCCCACGGTTCCTTTGTACCCATCTGAATCGCACAAGAACCCCCGTTGCCTTAGGCCATACGGGGAACACAAACAAATCCCAAGAAAAGATCGAAAATTAAGCGCCGGTACGATCGATCGTTCAAACAAAGGAACAAGATTCCGATAAAGAAGACGGAAAGGAGAATGATCTATGATGGGGAATTTTTTTAGCAGACTGGGTGGGAAATTTTCCTTTTCAGATGGGGGATGAAAAATTGGAAATGGGGAGGAGAATTTTTCAGCCTACTTAGAGCATCGCATAGTACCGATAGTTACAGAGAAACCCTACGAAGAGGTCAGTCCGCGCTGCAATTGAATTAAAGAACGAATATTAAACTCCGTGCAATTGAATTAAAGAACAAACACTAAACTTCGTGCAATTGAATTAAAGAACGAACATTTAAGAACTCCGCGCAACGAGTGTCTAAAAGCTAGAGTGCCTTCCAACGTCACACGGATTAATGTGCTATCAAAAAGTCCGTGGTTCGATTGTATGTTACGAGAAAGGTATTATTTAAAGGTGTGACTGCTCGGTCCTAAGTGTGACTCTTATGTGTATCCCTGAGTGGGTAACTATCCATAAAGCCGTCTGTAATCTATGTACAACAAAAGGAAAAGGAAAGAATAAAATAAAAAAATTTAAAGAAAGTATTTTTCCGTGTTTTTGTGTGTGGTGAGTGCGCTCGGTTGGTGTATATTTCCTCTACAGCGGGCAGTGTTCGGCGGAACACTCCAACATCGGCCAACAGTGACTCACCAGAAAAACCCACCAAAAGTCCATTGACCACTCGTAGTATCTGTGCAGTTTTATGGATAACAACTTCTAATCATGTGCCAATGCCTGAGGGCGGTGCCATTTGTGTACAACACCAGTGTAAATGAAACTATCAATGAAATGATGAAACTATCAAACTAAACCAAGGAATTGTCTCTAGGATGTGCTACAGACGGAACCAAAAAAGAAATATTGGTTCACCTATGAAAAATCCCTGTAATGTATTGGCGATCAAAGGCTCGATTAACTCTGGCTTCAAAATAGGGAAAAGAAACGCTGTAGTACACAAAAATCGACTAAAACCCTATAGCGAATGATATGCTCCTTTTTTTGCAGGCAAGAAGCTTATATAGGGTTTCTTTCTGTGTAAACAGAGTCAAAAGTAATTGGTTATTACGAACTGATGAAATTTAATTCTGCGATAAAAGAATAAACGAAAATATTATTGAAAGTCAAATAAGACTCCAGAATTTAAAGTATTGAGTTAAGGTAAGAAATATTCCACAAAAAAGGAAAAGAGAAACAAAAATACAAAACTATTCAAATAAAAATAGTCAATTAATTGAATAAAATTTATAAATATGAGTTAAAAAAAAATCATTGAAATATTATGGAAACTATTGGAGTTGTCAAATTATAAAAATTCATTCAGAAACTGTAAATATAGACATAAAAATTAAAAACCAATATAAAACGTTGTCAATTAATTAAACAAAATATTAATTCGCATACCACAAAATATTGCTCTGAACAGCTGATACACACATTTAGTTATACCTTTAGTGTATTATTGCTCTTCCAATAATAATACTTTTTTTCCCTAACATCAGGGATGCAATTAATTTCATCCTCATAAAAACAACACATTTACAGAGAAAACAAAAACAACCAGAAAAAATATCATTTTATAGTTTGACTGACGATTTTGACCTCGAAATTGAACGGCTCACGAAAAGATAACAATAAGAAAACCCACCTGAAGTAGGTGCCGCATAGGAAAAAATCACCAAAGATGAAAAGATCACGTGCAACCACAACTGCAATTATAAGGATCCACCACACAGCGATATCAGTAGAAATAGTGACTGCTGTATACACTGCGTTGAGTACGCTACAATATTTTATTTCTCCACTACTAGGGAATCCCTGTTCTCAGCGTCACCGCCGGATTACACAGTCGTCCCCGACATCGCGGATTCACGAACAGGGGAAATGCATAATATGGGGAATATTTAATATAGAAAGAATCGGAGTTTGCGGTTGACTGTATATAGGTTCAAATGACGATAATGTGTTATTCAAAAGGCTTGATTTTAAAATTAGTACTAATTTCCGCAAAATGGAACTTGGAACTATTTTCAATGCGTTATGATATACTTAGGCTCCAATAATGGGGTTCATTTTAATTTGTGGTTTATATTTTGCTAAGACACAACTTTTG
This sequence comes from Microdon myrmicae, assembly GCA_963931805.1. Classification (NCBI taxonomy): domain Eukaryota; kingdom Metazoa; phylum Arthropoda; class Insecta; order Diptera; family Syrphidae; genus Microdon; species Microdon myrmicae. The sequence continues at coordinate 38,518,006 of OZ007496.1, forward strand.
CTTTGCAGGGAATATAAGTGATATATTCACTGGGATTTTGTACAATCACTACTCTGCTCCTCCGGGTTTTTGTTTTGACATCTTGTGCCAAGACGACCCAATTATCGATGGAGAAAGTCCAGATAACAATGTCGATGAGATGGTTACGGATTTTATTAAGTACATCGAGAATATGAGGAAGTTACATCGCACAAACAATCTAATGGTTCCTATGGGAGATGATTTTAATTATCAGAGCGCAGGCATAAACTTTAAGAACATGGACAAACTTAAAAGGTAAGATTCTTCGAAATAAGCGCTGATTGATTTAGGTTTTCCCTATTTGTAGATATGTCAATGCCCGTCAATCGAACGGATCTATCGTCAACGTGTTTTACTCGACTCCATCTTGCTATTTAAAGTCACTTTACGAGTCCCAGACAACATGGCCGGTGAAAAAAATTGATTTTCTGCCATATTCAACAGATCCACATACTTATTGGACCGGATTCTATACTTCCCGTCCCTCACAGAAGGGTTTTATCCGAGATGGACTTGCTCACCTCCAAGTGTGTGAGCATTTGACAGTTTTGGGAAATCTCACAGATGAAAATTATTTCAATAATATAAATGTACTTCGAGAAGCTCTAGGCATTTTACAGCATCACGACGCCACCACAGGCACAGAGAAGCAGAACGTGAGCTATGACTACAACCGGTTGCTATACAAGAGTTTTCTTCCCTGTGACACAAACATCAAAGAATCACTGAGGAGATTGACAAACCTAACCCGAGGCGAATTCGTTGTTTGTTCATCTCTCAATATTAGTAGTTGTGAATTTACAGAGAACCGTGGACGCATGTGGATCACCCTGTATAATCCTCTTGCTCAATTAACAAAACAAGTTATAAGGATTCCCGTTCAGAATGGGTCTTATGCGATTAAGGACAAGCATGGTGGAATAGTCGATAGTGATCTAATAGCACTACCAGATGAAGTTTTAGTGCTACCATTCCGGAAGAGTCGTGCCACACATGAACTTGTGTTCGAAGCCACTGTCGAGCTGATAGAGTCATACTTAATACGGAAGATTCCAACACCGCGGCTTGCTAGAAACAATTTAGGCTCCAAATTTTCAAGGGGCCAAAAACACCCGGGGAATAGGGTAGATCAGCTGACGGATCGTTCGTCAAAATTGCCAAAATTTGATCCAGTCTTGGTGATGGAGACAGGGAAATCACACTGGTCTTCCTACCGATTTAAAAGGTCATTGGAGCTTGTAACACGTTTAAAAAATAGGATGACGAAGTCTAGACGTTCATCTGATCGATTTGTCATTTCTGCGAAACCAGATGCACGATTTTTGGACACATCGGCAGAGCTAAATGGATCTGATGATCAGCCTGAAACATCTGGGGACCCAATTACTACCCTCAAATCTAAGGTAGGGTGTTACAGACTCATCTATTAAATACTTATTATAAATATTTGTTTTAGAACATCGCTCTAAACTTCAACACCTCTGGCCACCTCATTTCAATCCAAATGAACCAAAAAACGATAGACGTGAGACAAGAATTTCTCTATTACCCGGCAGCGGCAGGAAATAATGCGGAGTTCAAAAACCGTTCGTCTGGGGCTTACATTTTCCGACCTGGCGGCCCCCCGATACCTGTTGGAGACGACGTCAAACTGAAGATGTTCCACGGAAAACATTCCCATGAAGTGCATCAGTCCTTCAATGATTGGGTGAGCCAGGTCGTCAGAATATACGACGATCAGAATACAATTGAATTCAATTGGCAAATTGGTCCGATTCCGATTGAGGACGGAATTGGAAAGGAGGTCATAACTCGCATAACCAGTCACATTCAGTCTGATGGAAAATTCTTTGTAGACTCCAATGGCCGCGAACTAATTGAGAGAATCTGCAATAAGCGATCAGATTTCACACCAAATGTAACCGAGAAGATTTCATCGAATTACTATCCCGTCGTTTCAGAGATAGCAATTGAAGACAATACGACTCGAATGTCGCTAATAACTGATCGCACCCAGGGCGGTACAAGTGTCATTAATGGCAGTATAGAGTTGATGTTGCATCGACGACTTTTACACGATGATGCGTTTGGTGTAGGGGAGGCTCTCAATGAAACCGCTTACGGACGTGGCTTAATCGTCCGTGGTAAATATTTACTTCACATAAGCTCACCGATTGAGAAATCGGCACTTGTGGATCGAAGCAGTCAAATGGAAAACGTTCTGCCTTTGAAAGTGTTCTTTAGTTCACCTGGTACTGATTCCGACGACCCAGTGGATCCAATTCCGAGGATAAACTCTTTACCGAACAACATTCGTATTCTTTCCATGGAGCCCTGGTCATCTGACGAGATTTTATTACGCTTGGAAAGCTATCAAAAAGTGGCGAAAGTTATCGTTAATCTTTGGGACATTTTCGAAAGCCTCGGAGGGGAGAGCATCAATGAGACGACACTTGATGGCTCCATGTTCCTGTCCGACATGAAACGCTTTAAGTTCTTCGAAGACGGTGCCATTCCAAAGAGAGACTCTTATATAGAACCTAGATATAAGCCTTTACATGTAACTAAAAACAGTAAGAGGGCCGACTTCGATGTCACATTTGAACCTCTACTGATAAGGACATTCCTCATTAAGAAGTCGACTAACTGAATATTTTTGTTTATTTAATAAAGTGGAATTGAGCAACTTATTGGCCCGTTTTAAGCTTCTCGTATACATCTAAGGCAACTCTGTGATTTATTGTTATCTTCTATTAGAATCCGTCATCCCAGCCGGAAGTGTCGTCAGGAGGTACATCGGGATCTGTTGGGAATTTGTCAAAGTAACAAGTGTCTGTCGGGTGACATACTGGCCGAACAAACGGTGGAATTAATAGCTGGCTAGCTAGACCATCCCAGTCAAAACCAAGGAACCATCTGAAAAAAGAGGTAGATGCAGATTAAGGCATTTCTCTACCTTTTTCTGGAATTCTTACTTCTGCTTTTTGATATCTTGGATTCCACCTTTTTGATAACCTAGTCGTTCTGCCGGCACATCTCGACAAAGTTTCTTTATCAGCTGGATTGCTGAGCGTGACATGTGTTTCGGAAAGTCAATCATGTCAATGCCCTTAAGGATGATGTTGTATGTCTTCATAGGATCATTCGCCGTGAACGGAGGTCTGAAAGCAAATGTATTGTGAGACCAACTCTTACGAAAAGTAAACAATCCACCAACTCACGTTCCATTTAAAAGTTCATGAATCAGTATTCCTAGAGCCCAATAGTCGACTGCTCTGTCGTGTCCTTTATTAAGTATAATTTCAGGGGCCACATATTCTGGTGTACCACAAAAGGTCCAAGTCTTATTACTATTCCCGATGTACTTAGCAAAGCCAAAGTCAACCTGAAATCAAGGAAGGATTTGTCATAAAAAGACTTATAGGCTAGCCAACTGGTCTTACTAGTTTCACGTAGCCTTTTTCGTCGAGCATTAGGTTCTCCGGCTTCAAATCTCGATAGATGATACCACGCGCGTGAAGGTATTCAAATGCTTGCAAGACGCATCCAATTATAAATTGCGTAGCGTTCTCATCAAAGGAGCCCCGATCGCGTAGCATGGTCCAAACTTCTCCTCCCATACAGGCCTCCATCAGCATGTACATGTATTTATTGTCTCGGAATGTCCGATACAAACGGCAAATGAACGGCGTGTTACATGCCAACATAATAGTTCGTTCACTGAATACGTGCTCCTGCTGTCTTGTGTCGAGAACATGCTTTTTCTTGAGACACTTCAAGGCAAAAGTATCCACCGTGTTATCACGGTAAGCTTTTACCAGCACCACTCTGCCAAAGCCTCCAATTCCTAATGTTGTCACCACCTCTAAGTCACTCAATTTCATCTCGGGAAATTCTAAAGATCAAAAACAGGAATATTTTGTTAAAACGCAATCACCTCTTGAATCAGTTTTGGACACGAACCTTGCTTCACATCTGCTCCAAAGGTCTCCTTGGTTTGGTCAGACTTCATCGCTAGAAAACGATTCTCATCGCCGTAGTTTTTCTCTTTCAACTCACACAGGTCTCCAATGAGATGCGTGAATGATTCTCTGTCTAAAGTTAGGCACTCAACACCTGGTTCTAAGGCTATTATATTCGCCGTCCTTTTGTCTTCATTGATCAAGGCTTGTTCTCCAAAGTAATCGCCTCGTTGTAATTGCCGAATTTGCTTCTCCTCAGAGGAGGATCCTACTTTCTGAGTGACCTGAACGCAACCCTGACTTATTAGGAAGAAAGTATCTCCGCTGGCACCCTGCCGAATGATGTACGTTCCAGCGGGATAAAACTCCTAAGGAGAGCCTTTATTTGGTCGTTGCTAGTTAAAAAGGAATTAAGTTTAAAACTTACCACTTCGAGGACATCTGCGATCTTGGACAGAACATCGAAACTGAGATTCTTAAGTAAAGGCACAGATTTCAAAAAATTGACACTATTCTCTATTCTTTGCATTCCGGTTCGCATCATGATCTGTTGGAAAACTCTGCGATCCAAGACCCACACCTTAGCATTAGACAGAACGCGGATGGATGCAGTTCGTGTGCAGTTGTAAAGGATGGCCAACTCTCCAAAGGCCTTTCCAGGGCCCATGACTCCCAAGACTTTATTAGCTTTGACAACTTCGAACTCTCCTTCCGCAGAAACATATAAGTGGGCACCCGCCTCACCTTCTCTTATAACATATTCGCCCTTAGCGACATCTAGACTATACATTGACTCCACCAGTTCTCGAACCTGAGACGAGTCTATGTTCTTAAGGAAATCATTGTCCATAATAGCCTCTTTAATAAGCTGCTTAGATCTGAAAGAAAAAGGGGAGGTTTAGATTTTAGGCTACTCTTGGCATAATCGTTAAGGCGACTCACCTGAAGTCCTTAACGAACTTTGGAATAGGAACATTGATCGATTGGTGAATACTTGAGGAATCACAGCTCTCACCAGACACACCCTGCTTCTTGAGCACTGGCGCCGTTAAAATGTGATGACCTTTCGTGGACACTTTGGAGTCGATCTTGTCGTCACATTCAGCAGACAGGGCACAGGCAGCAGTGGCGGTCTGGCTGGTGGTAATTGAGGAACCACCATTCGTAATGTAGCAGGGCAATAAGTATGATATCGAACTGGACACCTCGGAACACTGCTGTCCTGCCATACAGCTAGTGCTTTGTAGAGTTTGGAGGAAATCATCGTTTTGAAGATGTGTGTGGTTGGTTGTCTGTTGTAATACACTCTGAAATAAAATAAAAAAAGATAATTGGAGGACAAGCTAAACACCAAAGATACTGTTAATAGGAGAGACTGCACAGGTCTTCTTAAATTTCATTGTTAGACTTAGATGTTTGATTAAGCAGATCGTGATGGCTTGACTAAGTCGGAAAGCCCGGAACGAAGTGGTTGCCCACGCGAGAACTTTTTCAGTTTTTAAAGTTTTATGGTCGTCATCGTTAACTTAATACGTTTACGTAGGTTTTCAAAAGTGTCCGGATTATCGTCGTGGCCGATTCAGAACCTAATATCACAATTTTATGAAGAACTTACATATATCTACCAAAATTATCGGTGTGACATCCACATTTATGGCTAAAAAATGAAGATGGAAACGGGAGAGAATAAAAATAAATTTAAAAAAAACGAAATGTCCCTGATTTCATCGGAATGAACACCTTTGTTTTCTAACTATCATCATCAGCGGCACTACAACCGGGAACCGGCCTTGGCCTTATTTAGCAAGTCCTGAGGCTTGTTAAATTTTCCATAATGATTTGTTTTTTTTTTTTGGGCAAGGTCATTAGTCTTGCGCCAGAGGCTCCCTGACGGCGAATCGAACCCGGTCTCCCGCGTGACAGGCGGGTATACTAACAACTATACTACCGAGGAGCCGTTTTCTAACTATGCTGTCCTAAAAATTAATTCCTAAATTGACCAGATTTGAGTTTGAGAGGATAAAATATTAACATGAACTTAGGCCAGATAATTAAGGTTAAAAGTAAGGGGCGCTGGAAATAGGACACTTGAGTATTTCTGGTAAATGGTATGGAATGTTTTTAATGAAATAATTGTTCAACAAAAGAGGCACTTGATATGGTATACTTTGCTAAAAGATCATTTATAATAATGAAAAATCGAGTAGGTAAGAGTATGGAGGACTGGAGACACCAGGATTAATTTGTTGCGAGGCTGATTGACATCATTCAAAACCACAGTTAAATTAAGAGGAGAGGAAGGTATTATTTTATCTATCATCTAGATCAATGTATTGACAACATCAACGATTGCTTTTGAGATGTCTAATAAGACAACATTCCGTGTACATACACTTTTCGAAAGGGTGCGTAATTACAAAACCTAGAACACCATAATGACAAACTCTGGAAAGTATTCGAACAAATGAGATACCACAAGCTCAATTGCAACAGAAAAAATGAAAATAAAGGAGTTTTTGGTCTCGCCACACTACTAATCAATCCACATATCTCCAAACCCTTTAACCTAACCACAGCTGCTAGTTATGAAGCATTGGGACCCTGTGGCGGTTCTTTAAAGCCTGCATAAAGAACCATCCATTTCTTTAAAACAACCTACTTTTCCGTCACTCAACCACTATACTTACCTGCATTCGAGCGGTGTAAGCTTTCTTTCAAATAACTTTCACCTGAAAGTAAAACCCCAGCAAGCATGCACATCAAACAAATTGTTTCATTAATATTACATGAACCGTACCAGATAATCGGCTCGGCTTGTCAGCAATTATAAAAGATAAATATTCGCTGGCCAGCGTAATTGTTGACACAGCTGTAGCCGATATTCTTGCTACGGTTCATGAGTGAATATTGCCCCAATCCCAAGGTTCGCTACAGTTGCGACCAATTTCCTTTATCGGTTATCTACCGATCATGGGATTTGGGCACTAATATTATTGACGTTATACAATCATACCCTAGATCATGCCTAATAATCCTCCGGCCTGTTAAACAAACAAACACACAGCAGCATCACTGTATTTATCCTATTAACCGACCGCTGGTCCATGACCACCCTGGGCGAGATGTAAGCTTGCACATCTGCAAGGCTAAATCCTCGCCATTATACTCATGTACCGGCACCGCCAAGTAAACAAGACCCAAAATTTCGGCTGACCTATCCTCACCAGAATGTATAGCCTACAACGGCATTATCATGAACGCCAGAGTAAACACGATGTGCATATCATCGTGACCCTTGAAATGGCGTTTTTGTGTATCTTAAAGCAAAAACCTATTTCGTTCTCAGGCGCAGGTCATCAAAGATTTATGACCCTCAAAATAGCGTTTCTGTTTATTTAAGACACAGACCCCTATTTCTGCCTTCGGCTATCTTTGCTATCGCGTATCTCTATAATGCCTGCAATTCATTACACCAGCCCCATGTTTATTCAGGTGCATTTTCGTCGTTGCCGATATGCAGGCTGAATGGCAACGTACTTGTCCTATACGGACACATATATGATCCTCCCATACCGATGTAATCCACCACCGTTGAATCTGACGGATATGAATTGCATCGGCGAGTCAGATTTTAACAGCCAGAGGGTGCGCACCTTCGTTTTACAAATCCCCGCGGAGAGTTGTTCGAGAGTTCTCTCTTTACGCCTGTGTCTTTTTAATCGCGCGCTTACCGCCAATCGGCCGTTCAGTAATTAATGTTCCCACCCGAGTGTCGACAAAAAAATAAGTATTGCAATAGCTGTGTCTGGAGGAAATCTCGTTCGTTACCTGTTCTCGGGAAATTGGTGTTAAGGCGGTGTCTGGTATATCTTTGTGTGACTTTTTGTGTTGTTTTTTGTTTCGCTGTACAACGATTTGATATTTAAAAAATTAATAATTTTCAAAGCTGTGGATAATGTCTAGTTAACAAAATAATTCTTATAATTTAGAATAAATAGTAATGCAGCAACGTGTTACATCAGAAACAAAACAATAAAAACATTAACATCAAAATCACCACTGTGTCTGTTATTTTCCATTTCGACTGGTGCTTGTTGGTTTGTGTCGGGAAGACGATTTTTGCGCAGACATTTTTGGCGGTGAAGTAAACTAGCGTCTCTGTTTTGGCATTCTAACTTCAAGCGCCACAAGTTTACTCCTGAACATCAGCAAAGTGTTCAAAAAACTAATTAATAAATCATTATTAAATTGATCCGAGGATAACAAAAACGATTCTGTTTGGCATGCGAACCTTTATTCCACACAGAGTAAGGAGTATCAAACCATATACTACACTCTCCCACAGGTAGTAGAGACTTTTGGGCATTTGTGAAGAACATCTAAAACTCGGTCTCCTCATCCATTCCTTCGCTAATAGTCGATGACAGACCAGTCACCAGTACAATAGAGAAACCGAATCTACTTGCTGCACATTTTGCACCCAACTCAACGCTGCCTGATACCACATCACTTCCGCATCAACTTGAGCATAAGCAGTACACCAGGACCCAGATTCGCTTCCGAACGCGTACTGTTGCCCGTGCACTCAAAGAGCAAATTCGCTGGTCCTGATGGCATTCCCCCAATTCTCTTGAAGAAATGTTGCTCTTCGCTCTCTAAACCAGTCAGTGAACATTCAGCCAATTCCCAAAAAAGGCGACAAATCATTCCTTTCTTCTTATCGACCGCTAGCACTAACTTCTATTCTCTCGAAGATAATGGAATCACGGATTAATCGTCAAGTTTCGAAATATCTGGAATCAAATGACCTCCTTAATGATCGCTAATATGGCATTCGTAACAACAGGATCACAGGTTCACAGATCTGATGGCGTACTTTACAGAAAAGTGGAGCCATTCCATCCACTACTTCGGAGAAAGCTAGTTGTTGCACTGGATATCTCGAAAGCCTTCGACAGAGTTTGGCATCCAGCCCTTTTGTCAAAATTACATTCATGTGGAGTGAACAATTCCCTGATCCAATGGATAAGAGACTATCTTTCTGGCCGTTCAATCCAAGTGGTTCTTGATGGTGTCAAATCTGCCTCCCATCAAATTAATGTAGGTGTTCCCCAAGGTTCTGTACTCTCACCCATTCTCTTCCGCATCTTTATAAATGATCTCTTGTCCATTACCCACAACCCAATTTACTCGTTTGCCGATGATAGCACATTGAGTTTCACATACTCAAACGAACATTCCCGGGCGAACTCCTCGAACGTCAATACCAATCAGCAGATTTGCTTAATACATTGCATTCCGACCTCGACAAGATATATCAATGGGGATTATCTAACCGGGTAGAGTTCAATGCCTTAAAAACTCAATGCTGTCTCCTGTCGTCAAATGTGAACCCTAAAGTAAATATACTGACGATGAATGGCACTTCCATCGACGGATCCAAGGAACTATCAATCCTCGGCACTCGCCTCAATTCGACTCTTAATTGGGGTGACCACATTTTTGAAGCTGCGAAAAGTGCGGCCAAATCCATGGGGTTCCTTAAGAGATGCAAAAGATACTTCATTCCGTCCAATCTGCTGTGAGTCGATCAATGCCATCGTTAGAACATAGGCGCGTAGACGTATCATGCCTATCTCTTTTCTATAGGTATTACCACGGTTGTTGCTCAACAGAACTTGCTTGATATGTTCCGTCTCCTCAGACATTTTTCCGCGATACCCGTCCATCTGAGAATGTGCATCAGTTCACGTTGAAAGTAAACTTCAGGCGCACAAATAAATATATAGGGTCTATCTTTAGCCGAACCACACAAATGTGGAACGGTCTACCTGGTCATGAGGTTCCTCGTCGTTGTTGTGTCCAGGCATTTAAGACCAATGCACATCGATACCTCCTTTCCTTATCCCCTTCCTTTCCTTCCCCTCGCACTGTGCTCTGACACTTAAGGGTACTCCAAAATCCCCTTTTGTGCGCGCGTTTGTGTAAAGAAAAAAAAATTAAATTATCCCGGATAATCGATTTTGTTTTCAGTCTCGGCATGACACCATCCATGTCCCGTTAAAACTCATATAAATTCGCCATGCGAGCGGGAGAAGAGGTGGGCCTAGAAATAAATGAAGACAAAACAAAATACATGATTACGGCGAGAGCAGGTGGACCTCAGGGAACACATGTAAACGTTAGAGGCAAGACATTTGAAAATGTCAATGAATTTAAATATCTGGGAACAATACTGTAAAGAAATGTGGAAGGAAATTAACAAAAGACTACACTCCGGCAACGCTAGTTGGCGCACATTTAGTAAACTGCTAAAATCCAAACTGCTATCACGTAACATAAAATTCCGTGTCTATAGAAGCATAATCATGCCGATTGTTCTATACGGATGCGAAACATGGGGTCTCACAAAACGGGAAGAAATCAAATTCCGCGTATTCGAGAAAAAAGTTTTAAGGGATATCTTTGGCGTTAAATATGACGAGGAGGTAGGACAATGGAGGAAACCCCATAACCACGAATTGGAAGAGCTATACCGCAAACCTACAATAGGGAGAGTAATCAGGTCGCGAAGATTAAGATGGGCCGGACACGTGGCGCGAATATATAAATATATATATATATATATATATATATATATATATATATATATATATATATATATATATATAAATATATATACCATATATAGATATGATAAAAAATTATTACATCTTCCGTTCCGGTGAATAATTTTGCGCCACCTTGTACCTTGAGTACAAACAGACAAGCAATGGAGGGCGTGTGCATTACTGTCAAACCATCCTTAATCTCAAAAACGAAATGGACAATTTTGTGACGAAAATCATCATGAGCAACGAAGGGCATTTCCGCTTAACCGGTCACGTCAATAAGCAAAATCTTCATTTCTGGGACACGCGTGTGATGCACACATGTATATATATATACATACATGAACATACAGGGCAAAGTCTCTGCTTTCAACCCGGCGAAGGGAAGGACGATCCTTGTCTCTGTTCAATTCAAGTTGACATGCAGTCTCCACGTGACAATCCTGAATAGATACTTTGGCACCCGCCAAGTAGTGAACCAATGCGACATCCCGAGAAAGGTTGGCGCAAGGCTAATAACCTTGCACGGAAAAACAAATTATTATGGACAATTTAACAAATCTCGGATATGGACCAGATACCGGTGGAGAGACTTGCTAAATAAGGCGAAGGCTGGATCCCGGTTGTAGTGCCGATGATGATAGTGATAATAAACAAAGAAAAAAGCAATAAAAAACTGAAAAATCATAATAATGTGACCAGATTCAGGTTTTCCTTTTTTTTCTCTGATATAATTTGAAAATGTTGTTTAAAGTAAAAACAATGAAAGATAAAAATACTGTACACCGAAAGGTAACACATTTGTATAGAAAACAAATGTACGTAGAATAATTTAGGGTGCTCATACAGAGCCAGTAAATTATATCAAAATGTATTATGTTAAAATAGGCTTAGTATTTAGTCTTGTACTTCTACTTTTGCAAAAAAATTCGTTAAAAAAAAGTCTTATTGATGGCACTCCTGTGGGTTTTTGTGCCTCACTATTTCTCTGAAATCTTCAATTGACAATAATGAGAAACACCCAACAGTTCATTTTCACCTCGTTTATTACTTTATTTAAATTCTGAACATGAAATACTAGGTGATTCAATATAACAAAAGTGGTTTTAATTTAACAAAACTTATTTATAATTACAGCAATTCCCTTTTGGGATTTTGTTGGACGATCGTCCACCGATAGATGCTACGTTCAGACTGCCATTCAGTTAGCGTTTTACGTGGAGGGCACAGGTTTCCTCCACGGAATCTATCCGAAGACTAGTAATTGCCACCGAAACGACAGAATACCAAATTCCATCCATCGCTTCAGTGTCCAATAAGGGATGATCTTTCGTGGTTCGTGATGTGCACGCACACAGATATGATTGCTTCGCAAGCTCATGCTGTATATCCATGAGCATGCGAACCATGGATATTCGAATTCCATAAAAGGAAATGTTTGCATCTGGGCAAGTATCATGAAGACGATATTTAGGGTGTTTAACCGATCTGTAACTTCGTACAGCATTTACGCTGACCGTGCACATGTTGCTGGCGTCTGCTGATATGACTTGCCCTGCGTGTGTGTGGGAAAAATGGACAAGTTCGGGGATTTATGTCGGTTACGTAATGTCGTAACCGAATTGGATTTTAGGAAGATGCTGCGTTGTATGCAGGAATGCCCCTGACGGAAATGCTTATAAGATGCTAATGCTTGTCGATCGGTTTACCGACCGATGTGCTTGTAGATAAAAATGAAAAAGGCACATCTCCTGCATATGTGCGGCGGAATTTGTTCGGAGACGTGTGCAATGAAATGGTTCGGGTCATGTTGGTTGCTTGGTGGTGCAACCAAATTGCTTTTAAGGAACATGGCGCGTTTCATGCGACCATGCCCTTGTGGCAAATACTTTTTTGTTGCTGATGGATTTTGCATCAGCGAACATTAAAAATTTAAAGCATTTCAGGTGATAGTTTGCACGAACGATGGAAAGGTGAGTAAATGCTTTCCAGGTTTTTGATGCTCTAGGAAGCAGTTTATTGAATACTTGGTGGGAAGGTAAGTAGTGGCGTTCAAAGGAACCGTCACAGTACTCCCCACCACGCCCCAGTGACGTAGTCGCGATAAAAAAGGTATGGTAAAGGATCGCTCTGATGGCGATGTGCGCGGAAAATGAAAGGAACACGAAAAATGAACAATAGAAAATAATACTGTACTATGTACAATGAAAAATGGGCAATGGACCCGTTTACGCCGCGGTGATGCCGACAGCGGCAAAAGGTGTGCGGTACGGTCCATTGTGGTGATAGGGTTTTTATGGGCCGACGTGTGGTATTTTCCAATTAGTTGGATCCCATGAGGCTCGCTGACATTGGTTCTCCAAGGTGTCAGGAGGTGGGGATAGAGGACTCGCTGGCATTGGTACTTCAAGGTGCCAGGATATGAGGAGTGAGAGATCGCTGGCATTGGTTCTCCAATGTGCCAGGGTGTGAGGAGTGGGTGATTATTGAGGAGCCGGCCTGTAGAACTGTGAGGGCGCGCGATGAAAGGATATTTTAAATGGGTTAGTGCGGGGCGAGCAGAAGGAATCGTCGACGCTAGAGACGTCAAGTGTTACAGGTCGGATGCGCGCGTGTGACAATGAATGACTGGGGTCGGGTCCGAAAATGCCGCTGGAGTCGGCTGCAACAGTCGAGCGGTTTGTCGGTGGAGTAATTGTGCAAGAGTCGAGTGGTGTGGAGGGCTCGCTGACATTGGTACTCCAAAGTGCCAGGAGGTGTGGTGTAAGAGATCGCTGGCATTGGTACTGCTGTATTCCAAAATACTACCCTTTATTAAATTTAACACTGAATCTCCTTACACATCATTAAGAACTTCCCTTAACATATATTACATACTCATTTAATACATACCATTCATAAACATTCACAATATTGCCAGTTACAGCACATTTAATAACCTGCACCTTTTTATTTCATTCAAAACATAGTAACTTTGATTTTCATCCAAATTCTATTCAATTTAAAAGTCACAGAGTCTTTGATAAATTTTGTTTTGTTCATGTTATTATTTTACAGTAACTTAGAACACAATGTTCTATAAGTAGAGAAAAAATTCATTTGTAAAATCAGTTTGAGATTAGAGTTTGAGAAGTAACGAAGTTTGAGTTGAGAAGCAGTTTAGTTTTTCAGTTTCAGTAGAGTTTAGTTAGAGTTAGCGATTGAATCAGTTTGAGTTGAAGGAGTAAGAAGTCATTTTGAAGAAGATTTGAAAGTTAAAATAAACAATTAAAGAATATCAAAGAGAAGAAGCAGTTTTTTCTTTGATAATTAATTATCTATTGCAATAAATGAAACGCGAATTGATGACAGCAGAATATTAAATACAGGAGAAAGGTCCCCGCTCTTCCCTCATCCGAGGAAGCACGGCGCTGGACGCCAACAGTACTGCAAGGTGCCAGGAGGTGTGGTGTCAGAGATCGCTGGGATTGGTACTCCAAGGTGCCAGGAGGTGTGGTGTAAGAGATCGCTGGCATTGGTACTCCAAGGTGCCAGGATGTGGAGTGGGAGATCACTGCCATTGGTTCTCCAATGTGCCAGGATGTGGAGTGGGACTGACGTCGTACTGTTGTATGCCACGCGCAGTAGCTGGTGGTTAGCAATGACCCGGCCTGAAGGGCGGTGAAAGCGGGTGGAGTCGCATGTGGGTGAGCGGAGTTGTGTGCTATTCTGTACCGCAAAAGAATGCGTGGGGAGGGGCTTTACTCGATTGGGAGTAGAAGGCGGAGCGACTGGTCGGCGGAAAAAGTTGTCGCCGCTAAGAATGTCAAGCGGATGAGGGTCGGTGTTCGCATGTGGCGATGGATGACGACAATCGGAGTCTGCACGTGCCGGTGAAGTTAGTTGGAAAACCGTCGAGTGTTTTAGAGCCGCAAAAGGTACGCTGCTCCTATGCCTAGAAGAGGCTTACTAATCAGTCTTAATGTACAAACTCGAGAATAAAGTTTGAGGGGCATCTTTGGAGGTAAATATGACGAGGAGGCAGGACAATGGAGGAAACTCTATAACCACGAATTGGAAGAGCTATATCGCAAACCTACAATAGTGAGAGTAATCAAGTCGCGAAGCTTAAGGTGGGCCGGACACGTGGCGCGAATGGGGAACGATAGGACCGTGCATAGAATTCTTGACGGTAGACCAACGGGAAAGAGACCGGTAGGACGGCCGCGACGGAGATGGGAGGACAATGTTAGGTTTGACCTTGAGGAGATCGGACCGAATGGTCAAGTGTGGAAGGAGAGTGCCCAGGACAGGGAACGATGGCGGAGTATAGTCGGTGAGGTCATGAACTTCCGGGTTCCTACAGGCCAATAAATAATAATAATAATAATAATGTACAAACTACTCTACAGTTTAACTTTCGTTTGTTTCTCTAAATTTTACATATTTAAATTTTTGTAAATATATTAAGGTACTTGAAGTATCTCTTTTTTTTACGCAAAACAAATTTTGCTCTTGTTTTGTAATATTTATATTGTTTTATTTTATTTTAATTTTTTGTATTTTTGAAACTGTACTAAAATTAAGAGGAATTGTGCTTTGATGGCTCGGGCGGAGCTCACCGAAAAGAGAAAATACAAGGCTGAAGAGGAAAAAAAAAAATAACAAGAAAGAAAAAGAAAAGGATAACCTGGTGTCCAACGTTGAGTGCTTACAGATGGATTGCTTCAGGTGGGGTCGCTCGGTGTTTGTACAGCTGCGTTGTATTAAGTTGCGGCGGACGTGCCCGTTTATCGTCTTGTTAAACTTTCCCTGTCCTATTTGTTCTGGGCACCAGTCACTTGCACCGAGGAGTCAAAGTTCAGAAGATATGCTTTTAATCAGTCAGTCTGTCACCAACGTGGGTTTTTGTGTCTCTAGGAAGCAGTTTATTGAATACTTGGTGGGAAGGTAGGTAGTGGCGTTCAAAGGAACCGCCACACTCCTTTTTTTCTACCGCAAGTCTCGTAATTTTTGATACCCTCGTCCTTTGTATAATACCCACCCATTACACGTTTTATGTCTCCACTAACCAATTTCCCACATGTTAAGTAAGGTTGACTCAAATCCCACCTTTTCCGACTTAACTTTCAACGCAAGACATTTTTAACTTTTAGTTTTCAGTAGTAACTTAGAACCAATAGAGTAAATGGGGACGTTCCACAATAGCAAATTCAAAACATTTGGAGGCTGTCGTACAAGCCCACTTCAATGGCTTAGTTAGTATTGAACTGACGAGTTAGTATTGATCTTGCGAGTTAGTAGTGATCTTGCTGTGACTACATTACGACATTATGCGATTGTATCTTTAGGCCAGTGAACTCACTATTATTTGTGTTATATAGTGGTGGGCTATGAATTCTGGCTTTCTAAATCGAAAGGGGTGTTTTAAAATCAGAAGCTATGGATGCTGGTATTTGATGACGTTGTAGTCTCAGATGGGTATAATAATGTCATTCCTTTCTGTTATTCTTGTGTAAAATCACAACTAAAAAAAAAATTACTAGAAGCTATATTTGTCTAGCCTTTCTGCCGCATCTATGCCGTAAGTTCATCTAAACCACATTTTCGTTCAGGTATTGTACAAGCAGTACACAAAAGTTAACAAAGTATTTCTGTCGTATTGTTTTATGGCCACATTATATACAATACTATACTATTGTAGTATAGCACATCACCATGCACCTAGCATTCGACATTCCGAAATCACCTTCTCGTTTTAAATTACTCATTGCTTTCGTTATTCAGCAGATAAAATCCCTCAATTCTATTTGTCAATCTGATCTAATTGCCTACTCCCCCGACCGCAGGTCTAAATGCAAAATTTTCAAAAGGTTTTGTGTCTGCTTAACAAAACCCCCTTCGTAGGCAAGATTTGGGAGCGAGGCTTACATAAAATCGCGGATACTCCGCTGAGAAAATTGCGCAGCAACTTCGGCAATCAATCACCGGTGACACTTTATCGTTAAATTGTTACGACATGTACGCCGGGCGTATCTAAATATCTAAGCAAACAAAGGCGGGGTACTCACCTTCAGTTTGTGAATCTCGCGTTGTAGTTTAATTATCTCCGAGTCTCTACATTTCAGGATGTCCTTTAGGCTGACGATTTCGTCGTGTAGTGCTTTGATCCGTTTATCCCGATCATCCATTGTGGTGGCCTTGAATTCTCCTTCTGGGTTCGCTTGTAGCTGGGGCGGTGTTTTAGGCGAAGAAACTTCAGACTCGACGTCGGCTTCCTCATTTCCTTTTTGTGAAACAGGCGTAGAAGCAGTTGACGCTCTAGATGAGTTCCGGATGATTAAGGAAGATTTTCGTATCTGCATAGGGATATTAGTAATTGGAGAACCTGCACTGCCAAGGACAACTCACCTGTTCAATGACATTCGCATCCTGTAGGATTTTCGAAGTTTTTCGAATGAGATTTGTGGGTGTTGCCGCGAATGGTCCTAGGATGCCGGACTCTTGGAAGTACTTCTGCGCAGCGTTGAAATCTTCGACGAGCTTCGTGGAATTGGCGGAACTTTTCGATAGCGTTTGTTTTATATCTCGCAGGTCTGTCGAGGTCTCTGAATCGGATGTCGAACCAGATTCGACTTCATCACTTCTCTTCAGTAACCGTCGCCGTTCGTGGAGGTTCTGAGTGGTGAGCGATCTGGACAAGATATTCTTTAAGTCGTTATGTTCAGGCTTTGCTGAGTGTTTTGGAGAGATTTTCACTAAAATTTCCGGGTGAACTGCAACATCCAGTACGGTAAATTGGCCGATGTTTGGAGATGATGACCGTTTTGGGTGTTTGATCTCGACCTTTCCACTGCGAGTTGTTATAGTTTGCGCTACACTACAGCGCGCACCTAGTCTGTCTTTGGTTGGGTTTTTATTTTCGTCTGTGAACACGAAATTCGTGTCTGGGTGTGAGTAGGACTGGAACAAACGTTTGGGCTTTCTCTGGGTTTTATTAGGTGCCGAGCAATTTACTGTTGCAGCACGTTCGTCAAGCACGGGTTGGTTATCACTGATAGTGGCGGAACTGCCGATATCTACTCGTACCCGTTGCTCTCCGTCAACGCTATTCTCGGGCGACAATCCAGTGGTTGATGTGTTTGTATTTGGTGTAGACGCTGTAGATGATGTCGACTGGCTGAAGCTTTGGTACAGCTTTGAAGAGGGCTGTGTGTCAACACTGGTGTCAGTATCAGCTAGGGAAGCGATAGGAAATTGTAAGCTGACGCTAGCAGGCGATGGAGGGCTACAACTGCACTTAGCAAACAGGCTGCCGCAAGTGTGGCTCTTCCGGAACTTTGAACGAAAATTTGTTGCTCGCTGCATGCCAATTGTGCTCATAGCTGGAGCCCTGTAGCCGAAGTCCTTCTCATTGATTTCGCTCGTGTCACGAGCCTCAGTCTTTGTGGCGTACCGGTCAAATTTTTCCAGGTAGTCGTCTCCTGTTTTCATACTGGCGAGCCAATTGCTATTTGTCCTAACGACATCGAAAGCCCCATCTGAGGTCTGAATGCCACCCTTGGGGGAGAGTTGAAGAGGTGACGAAGTCGACTCAATTTCATTAAATGAGCGTGTGTACGACGATGTGGTGTTCGTCGAATTAACTATTATTCCATCGTTCTGTGTTTGTATATGCGGCGCTGTAGAAAGTAACGAGAAATTTATTGAAGCGATTATATAACGATCAAATGCTGAGAATATGCTTGTTTCGTCGGGTCTGGTTTATCCAGACGACTCATTAAATCAGCCGAAAAGTGACTGAACAGATCTACTGCTAAAAAGTCGGCCCTAAAAAATGTATTGAGTGATGGAAATAGACTTATGTTCGTAAACATTATAAACAACTGATGGCTGGTTCTCATGCGATAGGGAGTGGTTCCACTTACCTATTAATTGATTTCTGATGAAAAGTTTCAAGGGTTTTAATAGAACGGTAATGTGAAAGGGTAAACAAATTTCCCTGCCAGAGGGATTCACTGATAGTTCAAGGGGATGTGATATAAGGCGGACTAATATAAGTGCAAGGTTTTGTGAAGCTGTTCGTCGGGAAACGTTGCCATCCCCTATTTATAAATTAAAAATTTACCCATAGTCACTTCTCTCTCTAGCATATCGCTGTGAAAGTGACTACTAGTATATACAAGGGTTCCCTGTTGATAACCCGGCATAGAATGTTTGTTGTGTGTTGTTATTGTTGCTTTTTGGAACATAGAGGTTTGTTATGACACTAATTCTGGGACCGGCTTTCTTAACTAGGCGTGAATTCGTACTAAAAGCTTTTAGTCATCTAGGCTTTTCGCTGGGAGTAAAATACAATAATTAGCTTAGGCAATGTTGTTGATTCCTTTTAGATAAGTCAGTTAAAGGTAGCAGCCGGAGGTTCTTGCCCCGAATTCAAGACGTGAGCGTTTAATGCGCCTAATTGATGATCCGTGAACTGCGCTACAAATAAATGTTACGTGTTATTAGTGACGAATGTCGGAAAAGTTTTTTAATGTGGCATATAATTAACTTGCGTATACAAACTCTCCGTATTCCATTTTGCGACATTTTCGGATATTGTTATTTGCTTGTTAGTTATGTACGATGACAAAATGATTCTGGTGAAGGCAAATTACTGAATTATTTAATAGCTAAAAGAAAACCTCAAATTATTTTAAAAATTAAATTAAAACTAAGAAACTTACAGTTTGAATAAGTACATGAAAGGCGAATAGTCAGCAAGAATAATTTAGGAGATAAAGTTGTGCTTAGACTAAAGTCGAAAAAGATTATTTTAGACTTGACACGCCATGGCATTCTAAAGATAAGTTTGTTAGAACCGTAAGATGTATGTCGGGCAAGTATATATAAGGGGGGTTCTACAAAAATTGACATTACAGTCATTGCAGGCGAATACGTTCAATTAACGCCATATTGCGATATGCACATGAAAGAGGAACGAATTTCTGCTTACAGTTCGCGAACAACACCCTCGCGTAAATAAAGTGCACCTGTAAAATTTCGCTTCTAAAATTTAGCGACGTCTGTGTTACGTGAACAATGATACGCGATAAAATATTGTGTTTTCCGTGGGTTAACATCTACCAACACTTATGGAGAGTTGCGCACGGCATTTAACAATGTTATGATAAGTAAAAGAATGTGCTTTCGATAGCATACGTAATTTTAAAGGGGTAGGGAATCCTGTGAATTGGGAGGGGGTCTCGGAAAACTTGTCAACGCTTTTTCCCAAGAAGCACGGAGGCTGTATTAATATGCACTGATACGCGTTTAGCGGGAAGGCAGGTCACCACTTTGCTATTTTTACAGGATCATTTGCAAACGCGAACAACTGACCGCAGCTTGTCGGAAATTGTAAATTTTTAACCAGAAAAAGGAACATATTTCGTCTACTGCCTTGTGATTCAGATCTGGCTCCGAATGATCTTTTTAATTCCCCAGACCGAAAAGAAAGTTCGAAGATCGTCGTTTTCTTAGTACACGTGCGGTTGTAGAGGCTTTAAAGGCGGTTTTGGAGGATGGTTTTTAACGCGGTTTTTAAGGTGTGGCGGGGACAAGTGCATCGCATTAGAGAGACAACGCTGTTTAGTTATTTATGGGGGGTAAGCCCCATTAGTTTAGAATAAGCCCACAAAACGATTCCTAAATCTCACTTTCGAACTAACTATATTAATCAAATTACAACTTAAAAAATTAGTCGGAGACATTAAGGGGGCTGGAGGATGCTCATATTGAAGTCAAAAGTGAATGACTTAGAGGTGATAATTCGCAACATTCGAGAGATGGAGATGGGTTGTTGGAGGGCGTAAGTGGTGTGACGGGGGAATGTAGAACATTCGAGGATTAGGTATGTTGTGTGGGTTTGTACTAAACAAAGTTGAGTTGAGAAGATTGGCACACTCGATTGAGCCAGAGAGATGAATGAAGAGAATATCGTGCAAGATACGTTCTTCCGGGATGTTCAGGCCAATGAATTTGAAAAGATTAGGAAAAGGGGCCTGAGGGTCTTACCACCTATTCCACGAAGATCGAAACGTAAGAAACCATGTTAAATGCTCTGTGGTGCTCCAAGAAGCCCTACCATTTTCTTCCCACATACATTTCTACCATCCTACTATATCATACATCCATATCCCCAAACTAACAATCCAATGTTCAAATATCAAATCCTTCCTAAAAACTAAACACCATAATGCATATCTTCATATGCAAAAAAACACACATTAAAAGATATCCATTTCGTTCCCATACACACAATTCTAGAATCCTTATCTCCATCTGGATTGCAGCCAGATGTGTATATTCTAAAAATAGATATTCCATTCCTTTTCCTTAATTTTTCACATACAACAGTCAATGAAGATTTGTATAAAAGGGCGATGAATTTCAGATTCAAGGCTCAGTCTCAATTGGTGTCCTAGGACTAAGGAGGCCAATAAACTAAATAAAACTAAAAATTCGAAATTAGAAATAAAATTAGTAAATATAATTTAACATTTAAATACATGTGATTGTATTTATTATTGGCCGATTCCCCCCTATCCAATAATCGGTCGTCATTCTTCCCGGAGGCCCCAGAAGCACAGCGGCGACCGCAGCGGGTCCCCCCAGGAGCGGTCTAAAGAGATCCCTTATCCTTTTCAGGATAAGGAGACACGATCCCCGAGAGAAAGTCCACAACAAAAAGTTGTGGCAGCGGTGGGATTATCCAAAAAATATCCTACCAACAGCAGACCACTGAGGATATTTCGATTAAGTGCGATACTCCAAAAATCTGTTTTTTTTTTTTCAAAAAGGAAGAAGTGTAAAGTGCACACTAGTGACAGTGAGTTTGTGGGGTAGAAGTATAGTGCACCGGCGTACGGCGCTGATTCACTTCACTCCCCATCACGAAACGAAAGTTCAGCCACAGCATTTGTCACCAAAATAAGGAAAGCTCCGCCACTAACCGTTCACTAGAAAAGAAAGGAAAATGAACCACTAAGATATGCAGTACAGAAAAGAAACACACTGCTTATTAATTAATTAATCTTTATTGTTTTCTGTTTGTTGTAATAGTTAATTTTTGTTTTAGCAGTATGATTTTAAGTTACACCTTATTTCTTTAACAGAGCCTATATGCACGGCACTGCGTATTGATGTATGTTTAGGAAAAGACCCCGACTTTGACTCTGGGGTGCGGTCCGGTACGCACCCCATACACACTCTACCTAGGGAGAACGCGATGCACGCTCGATGGTGGTTGGTAAACGACTCCATGATTCAACCCTCGTTTGGGGTGAGTTTGGTGGTGTGGTGAAAAGGAAATGAAACTTCCTTTGACCAGTGATCAATGGAAGGCGATCTCTAGCACGCAGTGGTGTGTATGTGTGATCGTACACATCACCGTCTTTATCGATGCATTTAGCAAAGGATAAACGAACCCTGAAACGAGGGAAAAAGAACAAAGATCATTGTTTACGCGGTGCACTGTGGCTATCATAGACGGAAATTCATCGTAGAAATGGTGCTGAAAACAAATAAGGGCATCATTACAGTCGTGGATGAGTGGTGCAGATGCATTAATAGATGCATCACCATTAGGAATAGGTGCTAATGGGTTTTTAATGTTTATGGCCTCTCTGACTGCTATAGGAACCGTGTTCTTGTTTGTACTAGGAAATGCTAGAGGATTCGGTTTCGATGATAATGCCCGGGATGCGGTAATTGCTTGTCGATTGGACAAACGAATCGCGGGACGGGTTATTGCAGTTGTTTAAACAAGCTGTCCGACATAGCATTTTAACGATGACAAAGGGTGCCGAATGGTTTGGGATTTATGATGTTTGGAACAGAATTCTTATAGGGAATTTCGGGTTCGAATAAATGAAAGAAGGTAAGAATTCTCTTCCAGGAGCTTTCAGCTAAATACATTTGGTAAATTTGTTGCGTGCAACATTTACAGGTGCTAATGGGATTTCAATAGCAGAAACTTATGAAAGCTGGGTTGTAGTTATGGGGGTTCTTCGGGTAAGTAGACAGTGGGGTTGGCGGAACCGCCAGCAGTTAATTTAAAAAATCCCCCACCAGTACAACGAAACTGAAAAAAACACTGACTCGGATGGGATACTCATAGATCATAGTGACGTCGTAAACTTTTTTCTGAAAAAAAAAAACAGTATATATAACGACACTTCAGTGCTAATAACCACCAAGTGAACTTCTTAACAACAAGTGAACTTTTTGTTGAAGATGAATCTCTGAAATATGGAATGACGTCCTTATCCAGCTCGGCAACCAACGAACATCTAATGAAGACAGCACCTCAGCGACGACTACAGTAACAGCAACTATAAAACTAAAGGTATTTGAAATTTATATACCATTTCTTTTATTCAAATGGGAACAAACGAAAATCCCCAAGATAAAATTTTAATTTCTTTGCATATATATATATATATATATATGTATATATATATATATATACATATATATATATAAGGGAACAACAAACATTCCGAAACAGAACGAATTTATGTGTTGTAAGAAAATCCAAACACTGGACTTTTTTTTTGAAAACTCGTAAATTGATTTAATTTTCCATGATAGCATCTGTGGGGGCTCTCTATCCCACATGGAGAACCAACCCACAATTCCATACCTTATTTCGACCGCTAACAGTGCGTCACATTATCCCCTATCCCACTGTTCGGCTATTTTACCTGTAAGAGAAAGCATAGCTGAATTCATTATTCTATGCAGATAATGCAGAATTGAATTCAGCTACCATTTGCCATACGGCAACTCCATTATTGCTAGCCCATGAGATTTCCATCGGAAATCACATCATGTCGGTTAGCAACAACAAGTCGAAGCAAACGACGCCGTCGCATCATAGCGAAACCGCTGGGGAATTTATCAAAATATTTAATTAGTTCTTATGATAAATTACCCTAGCCAATTTGGCGTCACTTCGGCTTTTCTTCAGATCACCCATTCGCTTGGGAGCAACGATCTCATTTTACAGGTGAATAGCGCACACAATATTTTCCTCTCCTCCATAATTCTGTTTCCATACGGTTCAATGCACTCTGAGATCACCACAGCCGTAACACTAGGGCAGTAGGTCATACTCAGAAACTGCATTTGATACCAGCACACACAACCAAAACCACGCCGAGATCATCATACATCGTGTTTCTGTTCTCGCATTATCCCATGTTCGTCGATTATCAATTAACCGATTTTCTACCACACATCGATGGACGTGGCAATGAGAGAGCAGAAGTATGTTCTCTTCTGGTTGTCAAGTGCGAAAAATAAAATTACCCAACTTCATCCCTTTTCCAGACAGTCGATTTATAACCATCTACCAGATCGGTCGCGATTCAACAACTGCAGCGCGTGTACACTAGTGCACACGCTACGAGCACCACAACCACAAGGAAAGACGTGTCTGTCGGTAATTTGAGTAATAACATCCACCCCCATTAAAGAGTTAAAACGAGTTCGATTTGAAATTACATCCATTCCAATTCCATTCGGTCAGCAAGTTTTTATTGTTCGGTTTTTATAATGCATACAGTTGTTGACGTCCGGCGCCGTGCTTCCTCGGAATGAGGGAAGAGCGGGGACCTTTTAGTTTGTAGACTTATTAAAACGCATTTTATTCTCGTCTCAAAATTCTTCTATTTAATCTCGTCTCAAAATTCTTCTCTATAAACTTTTCTCTCTAAATTCTTCTATCTCAACTCGACTCTTCAAACTTAACTTGACTGCTATCTCACCTCAACATCTCAACTGTTCAAACTTAACTCTTACTTCTCAACTGTTCCTTGATTACTGACTTTACAATATAAATTTCTCTACACTTATAGAACATTGTGTAGTGCCGATGATGATGATGATGATGATGGTTTCAATTCTTTGACATTTTCGAATGTGTTGCCCCTGACGTTTATGTGTGTTCTCTGAGGTCCACCTGCTCTGACCAAAATCATGTATTTCGTTTTGTCTTCATTTCTTTCTAAGCCCACCTCTTGTGCCGCTTGCATGATGATTTTACAGTTCTTACTTGCAGTTTCTAGATTATCGCCCAAAAGGGCGATGTCATCCGCATATGCGAGCACTTGTGTGACCGCGTTCAGGGATGATCCGGTCATGTGGTCGTCTTCTACCTTTCTGATGACGTAATCTAGGACAAGGTTAAAGAGACATGGTGAGAGGCCATCACCCTGTTTTAGTCCGTCCCAGATTTCAAATGGTTCTGAGACGTGGTTTCTTATTCTAACTCGCCCTTTGTTTTCGTTCATACAGATTTGAATGAGGGCGGCATATTTTTTCGGGATTCTCAGCTCAAATACAATATGTTAGAGGTTTTGCCTTGCGACTGAGTCGTAGGCTTTTTTGAAGTCAATGAACAGTTGGTGAACCGTCTCTCCGTATCCCCATTTCTTTTCCAGTAGTTGCCTTATTGTGAAGATTTGGTCGCTCGTTGACCGGTTCCTACAGAATCCGCAATTGGTAGTCTCCTAATATGTCTTCTGCGTACGGTGTGATTCTCGCCAGTACGACGTTTGTTAGTATTTTGTATCTGGTTGTCCTCGGTAATTTTCGCAGTCAGATCTGTCACCTTTTTTGAAAATGGGATGACTATTGAGGTTTTCCATTCTTCCGGAATGACTTCCTTATCCCATATTGTTTTAATCAGTTGGTGGATCCTTCGAGCGGTTGCCTCTCCTCCACGCTTCACAAGCTCTGCCGGTATACAGTCGACTCCGGCAGCCTTGTTGTTTTTCAATCGCTTTATTGCGTCTACAACTTCGTCGAAAGAGGGCTCTGGGATCTGAGGTTCGGCTGTATGTACGTCTGGTGGGTTTATTTGTGGTTGATGGGTGCGCACATTGAGCAGGTTTTCAAAGTACTGCTTTCATCTTCTCACGATTTTTTTTGTTTCTGTAACCAGACAGCCGTTTGTGTCTCGGATTATTTTGGCTCTCCCTCGGTAGCCATTTCTAATTGAATTTATGCCGGCATACATACCTCTGCTGTTCTTTGGTCTGGCATTTTCTACGATTTTTTCTATCCGAGTCTTCTCCCATTCGCGTTTTTGCGTTTGAAAAGTTTAGTTGTCTCTTTCCGAATTGTCGCGTATTTTTCTGCGTTGACTTCATCATATCTTTCTAAGTGGATCACTCTGAGACGCTTACGTTCTTCGATCTTCGCCCTGCACTCACCGTCAAACCAAGGTTTGGACTCCATTGTTTTCTTAAATCCTAATACCTTTTGGACTGTTTGTTTGATTGTGTCTCTGATCGATGTCCATTTAGTGCCCAGATTATAGTTTTGCTCTTCCGCACTACTCCCATTCTCTAGGATGGTAAATCTATTCGTTAGTTCGTCTTGATATTCAGCCCTTTTGCGTAGGTCTTTTAGTTTATCAATGTCGAACATTTTGCTTGTCTCCTGTTGGGCGGGTTTGCTGCAAGCCGACTTCTAATTTTGCCCATTGTAGTGCTCTAAAAAGCCCTACCACCCTTTTCCCCATCCATACATCCTAATCCCAGAAATCCTACATCAAAACATTAAATCCTATCAAAATCCTGAAAAACCAAAACCAAATCCAAAATTCGCAATAAACGAATCAAAATATTCGTTTATCGCTTTGCATTTGCCCCACGGCATAATTTAATCAGAAAACCAAAACTAAAATCAAAATTCGCAATAAACGAATCAAATATTCGTTTATCGCTTTGCATTTGCCCCACGGCATAATCTCAATTCAAAATCCAGAAATACATTTCAATCTGGTAATTTCCCTAGAAAATTAAACAAACCAAATCCATGGCAAATCACACCAGATGTTCGAATTTGCCACAAGCAAACAATACCCAAATACCATTTCAAATCCCCACATGCAAATAGATTGATGAAGATTCAGAAAACTGAATCTTATCTAAAACAAACAATGAGCATCGCACGAAATGCATTGAAAATCGAGATTGTTGCACGAAAATGTGTATCTTTGGGATACAATTTTCGATTCCTTTTCCTTTATAAAGGAATAGTATAGTGATCTCCGGGCCGCAGTTAATTATCGTCCGTTGTCCCTGAAGGAAAATATCCTGGAGAAGGGCGAAGTTCAAATTAGAAATAAATCAAATACAAAAAGGAAAAACGAGCCTTCTTTTTCATTTTTCTGGTGAGTAAAGTATAGGTACTCCCTCAAAGAGAATACTTCTGAAGATCTGGAGTATCACCTGGCCCCCCACGGAAACCAGCGGACTTGCGAAGACTGAGGCCAAACTAAAAGGACGTTACTCTTCCCTCTGGATCAGAGGAAGCACGGTTAACGACCCCTTGTAGGACAAGATTTCAGGAGCGGTCTGTTTTAAGAGATCGCCTTGTCCTTTTAAGGATCAGGAGACTCGCGTCCTGAAACTAACCCCTACTAAACACAACAAAAAATTTTGGTGGCAGCGCGTGGGATACCCAAAATCCCCTACCACAGAAGACTCGGGGATTATCCAACAATCCCCTACCAAAGAGAATACTGGAAAAATTATCCACGAAGGACGTCCCGATAATGCAGAATTTCAAAATCCTCTATAACTGATTCCTGAAGACATCAAAGACACGCACTCCAGGCGCTTGAAGGAAGACATTTAAAACTGGCGGGATAATACTTGCGATATCCCCTAACAACAAAAACAATGAAGCAAAATTTCTTCTAAAGCGTATTCCGGGGCTAACACCGGAACAGTGACATTAAAACCTTTTTTTTTAATTTTTAAAGCGTATACCGGGGCTGACACCGGAAAGATATTGAAATTTAAAAGCGTTGCCTGGGGCTTGGATACCGGCAAAGTAGATAAAATCAAAGTGCTACGAAAACTGCCACGAGTTCCGTGGAAAAGAGGAAACATCTTTTTCCTTATACACCAGCACAACATAATCATCAGGAAATTTGCTGCTAGATCCTGACGATAGTGATTAGGACCAGAGAAGAATAAAATAATACATCCAGTGGAGCGAACCCCAGTCAGCAGAAAAACCGATTCCTGTCGCAGCTACAACAACCACAGGTAAAAGAAAATTTTTATTATTAAAGTGAAAAGTGAAACAGAAAGTGAACTAAATTTGATAATTAAAATAAAAATAAAATTCATTTAAGTTTGTCATTTTTTGCGTAGTAATCGGCCTCCAAAATAAATAAATTTTTTTTTTAAATTTTCGAAATCATTAACTAAAGGAGACGCCAAGGATAATGTTCAAATACTTTTTTCAAAATTGTTCTTTTCACATGAGGATCAAGAAAAACCCTCTAAAATTTGATTTTTTTCTTTTAAATGCAATTAGTTTATATATTTTTTCCTCTCCTAATGGGAATATCCATATAAGTGCCCAGAAGGGATAAAATTATAGTGAAGCAATCAAGGGAACTGTAGAAAATATGTTCACCTTTATAGACGAAATTTAAATAAACGTACACTAAAATTTATCAAAAATTTTACACATATTTCAATTTACAGAGGCAAAATTTAAATTAAACAAACATAAAAATTTTCATAAAATTGATACGAATACATTTTTTCTTAATAAGCATATATTTTTAAACGCGTATCTTTAACAATTTTCTAAAAATTTTACACATATATATATATATATACATATACACATTTGCTT
Source organism: Microdon myrmicae (assembly GCA_963931805.1). NCBI lineage: Eukaryota > Metazoa > Arthropoda > Insecta > Diptera > Syrphidae > Microdon > Microdon myrmicae. The sequence continues at coordinate 38,546,288 of OZ007496.1, forward strand.
TTCGAAACTATTTCAACTTCTTTGGGGAAGATTTTCTATTGTTTCTGAGTGATAGCTGAAGGAAAACGGAAAGTTAAAGTCCTTTGCATTTAACTTTGACGTTGTTTTGGACTTTTTGTGTGTTGATTTTCTTTTTACGTTCCTGCGGAAAAACCTATTTCAGGGTCCTTTTCTCTTTTTGCCCGTGACACTTTAGGCCTTGCTCCCCTCGAACGAAAGGAAAATTGTTTCTCTCACAATTAGGAGTAAAATACACTTTACCCAATAGGATCTAACTAACTAAGTTGGAGGATATATTATTCTTGTTGTTTTCGTCTTTTCTCTTGGTTATCGTATCACGATAAAATGAAAATTACATCTCTTTGTTCTCTACCCCTTTTCACCATCATTTGGGAAGGTCTGTTTCACAAATACGTCGTGAGCGACAAAAATAAACCGGGTACGCGTTCGCAGAGACCTGAGCCCGAGCTCATACAAAATCGCGAGGACGAAATATCGGAAACCGTACGTATGGAAACACGCGAACAGAGTTCTAGAATGAACCTACCAATAGGATTAAGTGACATACTGGGACTCGTGCCGGTATTTGACGGTAATCCTGATGAATTAGAGGGTTTCGTCTCTTGTGGAGACATTTTGTTCTCACAAGCACAAGATGACAACCAGAAATCCTTTATTCTAAGGGTAGTAAAGACCAGATTACAGGGACCGGCGCGAGACTGCATCAAACATAAAATTATTTCTACATGGGAAGATTTGGTATCTGAATTGGAGGGAGAATTTAAAGCTCTAATCTCTAGGTCTGCTGCTCAAAGTAATTTGGTGGCAACAAAACAGGATAGCAAGGAGGGTCTGAAGGAATTTTCATATAGACTCATACACCACCTGCATGAATTGGACAGCGCCACATACGCTAGTTCATCTGATCCTGCAGTCAGAACTTATCTTCTGGCTGAAAATCAAAGACTCGCTTTAAATACGTTTGAGGATGGGGTACGAAATTCCAGCCTCAAAATCTTAGTAAAAGCACATAGGGCTTTAAATCTCAAAGCGGCCATTAGCTACGCTTTGGAACAATCTCAAAGATTGAACAGCGATAACTCAATGCAAACTTCCACTAACAATTTTAGGAGAAACCAACTAATTGTTTGCCAAACATGCAACAAGAGGGGACATACTTCTGCGACTTGTTATCGCAACACAAATTTTCCAAATTTCGTCCCCCAACGCATTAAGACTGAGGTTGAACGTCTCCAATGCACATACTGTCGAAAGTATAATCACGCTCAGGCAGAGTGCAGAACCAGGTTAGCTCATATGCGAAACCAGGACCAACCTTCGACGAGTCGTAATCCCTTTAAAACTCATCTTAACCAATCCAATCAATCTCAAAATAGGACAATGACTAACTCGCCTCGGATTGAAAATCGAAATACCCGACAAAATCAAAATATTAACAGGGTATCCAATTCACAACAGGGAAACGAACTCACTCGGGCAGCGAGCAACGGCAATCCTTCTCGAGTACAGACAATCGCCGATATACACCCCATCCCGATGTAAATTTTCATATGCGCGTATTTTTCTGCCCTGAATTTAAGGAGCCAGTAATACGTGTAAAATTTAATCCATCGGATAAAAAATACTCCACTTTCCTCATTGACACAGGCGCCGACATCAGTCTTATTAAATTAGACAACTTATATATTGAACGATCTGTAGATAATTCAGACTCAGTGACTATATCCACCATTGCTGGGAAAACGGTCAGCACATGCGGAAAGGTATTGGGGGAGTTCGAATTCAGAACTGATAGGCACTCCATACCCTTTAAGCATAACCTTTTTGTAGTGGGAAGCAATGTAGAATTTCAACACGATGGCATACTGGGAAGCGATTTCCTTGCTAAGCACCAGTGCCACATTAACTTTGAAAAGGGATTCCTTAAATTCGCTGTAAAGAAGAGAACCATGGTAGAACTCGAGCAGCCTTTAGGAAACAAAAATGAGGTCAAGGAAAATATCCAGAATGCCACGTCTTACGAGGTATCTTCCACGGAAAATACAGGCATTCTTGAAAAATTGGATAACACCGTTCGTGAGTCAACATCCGAATCCGTTTGTCTACGGGCCGGATCTGATGCTGTGACAAACACAACGAAACCAACCACCCTTGAATCTTCCTCTCCCCATTTAAATAAAGTTTGTGGTAACGAAAAAGTTAAGGAAACTGCTGAAAAACTGAGTTCAGGAAAACATGAACCTGAAACTCCAATATCCCCAGTAAATTTAAAACGAAATGCCAAAATCGACTACATAAAATTGCATTCACGATCTCAACAAATAATGGAGATTCCCTTTAAAGAAAAATCCAGTCAAGAACTGATTATTAAAAAATCCGAGATCATGCCAGGGATATATCTGGGTAATAGTTTGACAACACCACAGGACAACAAAATAAAGGTATTACTAATGAACACATTAGACAGCGATCAAGAAGTAAGCACCAACGACATAGAAGTCGAATGGGAAGATCTGCATGACTACAATGTGTTACAGGCGGATGAAACTAAGAACTTTATAAAAAATAGGCTTGAACGGCTAGAATCACTCCTAGAGTTGCGTCATTGTAACCAGGAGGAAAAGATATCTATCCTAGACATCTGCCGCAGATTTAACGATCTCTTTTACTTAGAGGGTGACTACCTCACATATACTGACGCCATAGAGCATCAGATCATCACTGAGGAAGGAAAGCCCCCACTTTATATAAAACCGTATCGCCTACCAGATAGCTCGAAGCAAGAAATTCACAAACAGGTGAATGAAATGCTTCAGGACGAAGTAGTACAACAAAGTTTCAGTCCTTGGAATTCCCCTCTCGTACTAGTACCCAAGAAGGCAGGACCTGATGGGACAAAACGGTGGAGAGTGGTTGTCGACTTTAGAGCCTTAAATAAAATAACAGTCGGAGATGCATATCCATTGCCCAATATTACTGATATTTTGGACCAGCTAGGAAAAGCTAAATATTTTAGCACTTTAGACTTAGCAAATGGTTTCCACCAAATACGCATGGACAATAGAGACAAGGCAAAAACAGCGTTTAGCACACCCTTCGGACATTACGAATATAATCGAATGCCCTTCGGACTTAAAAACGCACCTGCCACATTCCAGAGGCTTATGAATAATGTACTCATGGGTCTCCAAGGAATAGAATGTTTCGTCTATGTAGATGATATTGTAATTTACGGATACGATCTGAACGATCACAATTCCCGACTTACCAGAGTTTTCGAGCGATTACAAAGGCACAATCTGAAAATACAACCAGAAAAGTGTCACTTCATAAGGAAAGAGCTCACCTACTTGGGGCATATTATTTCAAAGGAAGGTATAAAACCAGATCCAGAAAAAACTAAAGCGGTAAAAACGTTTCCAACGCCCAAGAAACAAAAGGACGTAAAATCTTTTCTCGGTTTTGTAGGCTACTATAGAAAATTTATCCCTAATTTCGCCGAACTGGCAAAACCTTTAAGCAGATTAGTTCGGAAGAATGTTCCATTTCATTGGGATGTTTTTTGTGATGAGGCATTCACAGCTTTAAAAAGAAAGGTTATAACCCCACCAATATTGGCATATCCAGACTTTAACCGGGAGTTTATAATAACCACGGATGCTAGCAATGTTGCGTTAGGAGCAGTCCTATCTCAAGGTACAATAGGACAAGATAAACCTATTGCTTTCACTAGCCGAACCCTAAACGACGCCGAAACACGGTATATAACGTCTGAAAAGGAATTATTAGCAATCGTTTTTGCATTAGCACAGTTCCGACCATACGTTTACGGACGAAAATTTACTATAGTCACTGACCATAGCTCTCTACAGTGGCTTATAGGACGAAAAGATCCTACATCCAGACTTATGCGATGGAGAATTCTACTCGAAGAGTATGAGTACACAATCGTCCATAGAAAAGGAAAGCAAAATGCAAATGCTGATGCTCTCAGCCGTATAACAATGACTACCCCAGTCGATCCCATCAAAAATAATATCCTCGTCACCACACGAAGTAAAGCCAAACTCGAAGAAGATTTGGCTGCACAATCATACAAAGATACTACCAATCTTGTATGGCAAGAACAAACAGGGTCCATCTATACCAAGAAGAAACTTGGACTACGTATTATAATCCTCCCATTGATAGACTCTGCTGAGGAAGAAAACCTGGCAGGAAGAATCCCAAACTTCACCAAGCCAGACGTAGGTAAAATTACGTTTCATGAGCAAGATGGGTTATGCGCCATCACATTGCCATTGCCTTTCAGAAACCTAAGCGACCAGGAAACCGCTAAGAGTTCCCTTATTGATCTGAAGAAGATTTGCGAAGACCGGAATTTCAATTCCATTGGAATTTTAGTCCCCTTGATAGAAAACGAATCAAAAGCAGCACTCAATAACTTGCTAAAAGAAACTTTTGCTCACCTCAACGTGACAGTGTACGTTTTCTCCAATAAAAAGAAGCTTCTAACAGATCCTAACGAAATACAAAAGTTACTTGCGGAATACCATAACTCACCTTTCGGAGGACACCAAGGAGCCACCCGAACAATCAAAAGATTGAAACAAAAATATTACTGGCGCACAATGACCGCTGACGTTGCAGCGTATATTAGAAAATGTGCTTCCTGCCAGATAAACAAAAGTGGAAGGAATCCTAGAATTCCTATGAAGATAACCACAACAAGCTCAAAACCTTTCGAAAGAATTGCTTTAGATATAGTAGGACCATTACCAGTCAGCTATAATGGAAATAAATACCTACTAACGTTTCAAGACGATTTGACTAAATTCTCAGGAGCTTACGCACTGGCCAGCGCCGAAACCAAGGACGTGGCCAGGACTTTCGTTGAAAACATCGTCTGCCAGCACGGCATACCATCTTCTCTATTAACTGACCGAGGTGCTAATTTTCTCAGCGCACTTTTTAAGGACATTTGTTCCTTACTTAAAATGAGAAAACTAAACACAGCATCCTACCATCCACAAACGAATGGAGCACTAGAACGGAGCCATAGAACTCTGGTGGAATACCTCCGCCACTATGTAAACCAGGATCCTCTCACCTGGGACACCTGGATACCGTACGCAATGTTTGTGTATAATACTACACCCCACAGTAATACAAGCTACACGCCGCATGAATTACTATATGGTTTCCCAGCCGAAATACCCAGTTCTCTCAGACAAAACCCCGAAAGCTCTTATAACTACGACCATTACGCAAATGAACTAAAAATGCGATTACAACATGGTTATCGTACAGCAAAGGGAATACTGATAGAGAAAAAACAAAAATCTAAGGCATACTACGACCAAAAAGTAGGCCGTAAGAAATTTAATGTTGGCGACAAGGTTTTATTAAAGAATCACTCAAGACCTAACAAATTAACCTCCCTGTGGAAAGGCCCCTACGAAATTGTCAAGATCCTATCCGAAGAAAATTCAATCCTCAAAATAGGGAAAGGTACCCGAATAGTCCACAACAACAATATAAAACCATTTGTGGATTAGGCAATCACGAATGAGAAACTCCCAAAAGAAAAAAATAAAAGTTGAGGGAAGGCAAATGTATATATGTATAGACAACCTTACAAAAAAAAAAAAGAAATAAATAAATGCATATACGTGTAGTAAACCCAAAAAAAAAAAAAAAAAAAAAAAAAACATCATAAAATAACACTACCAAAATACCACGATAATGTATTTAAAATTTGCCTCAACATTTTCCTTTTCAAATACTTGTAAACAAATAACAAATAACTTTGTAAATATTGTACAAACATTTTAAATAACCAAAATAAACAAACAAAACAAAAAAAAATTTTTTTATGAAGACAAATAGTAACTCACTTAATAAAATAAGTTTATAAATTTAGACAATATGACTGGCTTAATTGAAAAAAAAATGTTTGTAATAATAAATAATCTTAAGTTATAAAAGGAAAAACGCAATATATATATATACGAAGAAAAAAAAAACCAAAATACAAAAACGAAACTTACGAAACAATGTTAAAATAAGAATTTTTAATATTTATATAAGTACAAAACAGTTTTCAACTAATATATACTAAGAAAGTAAGAACATTTTTGTATAACTCAAAACAAAGAAAAGAAAAAAGTTGTAGAATTAAATTGTACGTTCAAATACATGAAAAAAAAATTATATATATAAATAAACGCACGACAAATAAGGACAATGAAAAGTCCTCAAAAAAAAAAGAGATAAAATATGTAAATAATAAAAATTTATTGTAATACACCAAAACAAGAAAAAAAACCCAAAAGTTACAATACGAAATAATGTTAAAATAATGAATTCAAATACTTATATAATTATAAAACAGTATACAATTAAAACGTATACTCAGAAAATAAGAAAATATTTACTTTAAATCAAAACGAAAATTTTTAGAATCAAATGTTTCCTTCTAATACAATGTTTAACCAACATGAAAAAAAAACAAATTATATGAAATTTTAGACCAAATGTCTATTGTACATACAACCAAAACCGAACTAAACGAATATACCCTTAACTCAAAATAAAATAAAATCAAATAAAAACTTTATTTTTGGATAACCAAGAACTACTATTAAGCACATTTATACTAAGAAAATTCAAACCTAAAAAACCAAATTATATTTGTACAAAATTTCAAAAGAAAATATTCTAATTATATAAATAACCATCGTGGAAACTTCGATACACGAATACATTCATAATAAGAAAGAAACAAACTACAAAAATTACACATTTATAATAAATATTGTATACAAAAAGCTACTATGTTAGAAAATATCAGGCCTATGCAACGGAATCACGATACTATCATCCTTTATCCTCAACCACACCATTTTCCAGAAAATTAATCTCATAAAGATCAATTTTCTTTTTTTTCAAGGAGGGGAGGATGTAGTGCTCTAAAAAGCCCTACCACCCTTTTCCCCATCCATACATCCTAATCCCAGAAATCCTACATCAAAACATTAAATCCTATCAAAATCCTGAAAAACCAAAACCAAATCCAAAATTCGCAATAAACGAATCAAAATATTCGTTTATCGCTTTGCATTTGCCCCACGGCATAATTTAATCAGAAAACCAAAACTAAAATCAAAATTCGCAATAAACGAATCAAATATTCGTTTATCGCTTTGCATTTGCCCCACGGCATAATCTCAATTCAAAATCCAGAAATACATTTCAATCTGGTAATTTCCCTAGAAAATTAAACAAACCAAATCCATGGCAAATCACACCAGATGTTCGAATTTGCCACAAGCAAACAATACCCAAATACCATTTCAAATCCCCACATGCAAATAGATTGATGAAGATTCAGAAAACTGAATCTTATCTAAAACAAACAATGAGCATCGCACGAAATGCATTGAAAATCGAGATTGTTGCACGAAAATGTGTATCTTTGGGATACAATTTTCGATTCCTTTTCCTTTATAAAGGAATAGTATAGTGATCTCCGGGCCGCAGTTAATTATCGTCCGTTGTCCCTGAAGGAAAATATCCTGGAGAAGGGCGAAGTTCAAATTAGAAATAAATCAAATACAAAAAGGAAAAACGAGCCTTCTTTTTCATTTTTCTGGTGAGTAAAGTATAGGTACTCCCTCAAAGAGAATACTTCTGAAGATCTGGAGTATCACCTGGCCCCCCACGGAAACCAGCGGACTTGCGAAGACTGAGGCCAAACTAAAAGGACGTTACTCTTCCCTCTGGATCAGAGGAAGCACGGTTAACGACCCCTTGTAGGACAAGATTTCAGGAGCGGTCTGTTTTAAGAGATCGCCTTGTCCTTTTAAGGATCAGGAGACTCGCGTCCTGAAACTAACCCCTACTAAACACAACACCATCACTAGAACGTGATCGGAGTCGCAATATGCTCCTCTATATGATCTTACGTCAAGGATATTCGAGTGGTGTTTTCTGTCTATGAGGAAGTGGTCTATTTGGTTACGCGTTACGCCTCCGGGTGATATCCATGTGGCTTTATGGATTTGCTTCTGCTTGAAAATCGTGCTTTTCACTACCAGATATTTGGACGCTGCAAACGTGATAATTCGAATTCCATTATCATTTGAAACGTCGTGTAGGCGCTCTTTAGCTATAGTTGGTTGGAAGATGTCTTCCTTTCCAATTTTCGCATTGAAGTCCCCGGGGAGGATTTTAACATCGAATGATAAGATCCCATCGAATACTTCCTCTAGGGTCTCCTTCGTTTCTTCGTCCGTAGATTCGGTTGGGGCGTGTGTACGTTTATAAATACATAATTGTACCATCCTGTATTTTTAGCACCGACATTCGGTCATTTATAATTTGCACATTTTTTACATGGGGCGTAATCTTATTGCTTATGATGAAGCCAGTCCCGAGGTTATGTGTATCGGTACCTCCACACGGCAGTGTAAGCCCGTTGGTTTCGATTACTTGATGTGGGAGTCGGACTTCCTGAAGTGCGACGATGTCCATTTTATATTGTTTCGTGTTTTCTACCCCCGTCTGTATTGCGCGGTGTTTATATACCGTTCGAACATTCCACCTCCCGACGCGTATATCTCGCTTTTTCCGTTTTTCACTACGTCTTCTTTTTGCCGAGTCGGTGTTTTCTTGATGATTTGTTCCCTTATGGTAGTGTCGGCTCATCACACCTACGCCTACCGGGGTTTTCGTGAGATTGGTTTTTGTATATTGATTATTTATTTTTGTTTCCACGAGTCTTGGGGTTTCAAGTAATCCGCCACGTCAGAGCCCTGTTGTGATCCTTCTCTCAGGGAGCGTATCTCCTTGTCCTGAAAAGGATGAGGGATCTTTATAGACCGCTCCTGAGGGGGGCCGTTGCGGACACCACCGTGCTTTCGGGGCCTCCGGGAAGAGTAGCAGCCCATCGTTAACTATGGCCCTGGGAATCGGCCAAGCCCAATTAAAAAGGCAAATACTTTGTCTATTCAGTTTTTATTTTATTAATTTATTTTAATTTTGTTTATTATAATTTACATTTGTTGGCGTCCTTACACCTAGGACACCAAACGGGACTGATCCTCGAATCTAAAATTCATCGCCTTTTTATACAAAATCTTATCGGGATTTTGTATCGGGGATGCATCGAAAGGCTTTCGAAATGTACTTCGGCTGGAGACGAGTACTAGAGAAAAGGAATGGGATATCTAGATGGAGATAAGGATTTTAGAATTGTGTGTATGGAAACGAAATGGATATCTTTTAATGTGTGTTTGTTTGCATATGAAGATATGCATTATGGTGTTTAGTTTTTACGATGGATTTGGAAATATGAGTATGGTAATTGAACAATTCAATTTGTCTAACATTGGGTTGAATGTTAGTTTGGGGATATGGATTAATGATAAAGTAGGCGGGTAGAAATGTATGTGGGAGGAAAATTGTAGGGCTTCTTGAAGCACTACAGCCCCTCTTTCGTATGGTAAGGTCTGCTTACTGCTCTGATTAGACCCGGTGCCAGTGAGGCGCCGGTATACCCCTGGCTGCAAACCATGCAATGGCCACGGTGACGCGTAACACCCTGGATTATGGATGGCAGATCTTTGTCTGTTACTCCTCGCTGGCCTGTCTGACATGGGTGGCCCTACTGGAAGCGTATGCTTCCGTCAGCATAGCCTGAGTGATTCATTGTAGTTTAAGACCCCGCACCACGTCAAGGTTTCCACCAAGCAGGGGAAACAAATATTAAGCCCCTCAATAAAACGAAGTTTGTAAATATTCTATAGCTAACGCTTATATATAAAAGCTTGTCATAAAATAAACGAATAAGCTGTCTTGAATTATTCCAATTGAAAGTTGTAAATGACAGTTTGAATAACTTTAAGTAAGCAAAAATTAATAAAAACAAAACAAAATCTATGTAATAAACAATATTATATACAAATATAATAATTTCAAATACCTATGTAATTACAAAACATTCTTCAATTAACCTAATCACATATATCCTAAGAAAAATAATGAACTAAAATGTTTTAGTTTAACCCAAATCAAATTTAGAAATTCAGAATTATAATTATCTTTCTACTACAAGAACATAAAAAAAAAAAAAAAAAAATACACGAAATGAAACAGAAATATACTCTGTAGATAATGTAAATTTCTATGTAAGACACAATTTGTAATACAATACACTATTACGGCTTACAAACAAAGTACATAAATTAAAATATACTGTAAATAACATTTTTAATATATGTAATTGCAACATAATCTTTGATTATTTTGTTGTATTCCAGAATACTACCCTTTATTAAATTTAACACTGAATCTCCTTACACATCCTTAAAAACTTCCCTTAACATATATTACATTCTCACTTAATACATACCATTCATAAACATTCACAATATTGCCAGTTACAGCACATTTAATAACCTGCACCTTTTTATTTCATTCAAAACATAGTAACTTTGTTTTTCATCCAAATTCTATTCAATTTAAAAGTCACAGAGTCTTTGATAAATTTTGTTTTGTTCATGTTATAATTTCCAGTAACTTAGAACACAATGTTCTATAAGTAGAGAAAAAATTCATTTGTAAAATCAGTTTTAGTTTTGGAGTTTAAGGAGTAAGAAGTCATTTAAGAAGAGTTAAGTTTTGAGAAGTATCAGTTTAAGTTTAGTTTAGTTTGAGTTGTGAGTTAGAGTTTTTGAGTTTGTGGTATCTGTTTGAAAGTTAAAATAAACAATTAAAGAATATCAAAGAGAAGAAATAGTTTTTCTTTGATAATTAATTATCAATTGAAATAAATGAAACGCGAATTGAAGACAGCAGCATAATAAATAAAGGAGAAAGGTCCCCGCTCTTCCCTCATCCGAGGAAGCACGGCGCCGGACGTCAACAATTTCAATATCTAAACTTAAAAAATTTCTTATATAAATCGGCGAATTGAAGCCTTTAGTTTAACAACTAAATCTAGGAATTATAAAAACGTAAGAAAACACTGAAGAACACTCTACCGTAAACTAAGAAAATCAAACATAAACTTTGAATAATACTTAAAAACAAGAACAAAAATTAAAAAAAAAAAAAAAAAACAAGCAATTGTAACTAAACCAAAATTTAAAGTTTTTAAATCCAAACTATGTAACGAATCATGATGACATCGACTCTGTGGATGTGAGTGTTTGGGGGTTTTTATTCAGTGGCCGTAACTTGAGGTTGTGAGTGTTCCGCCGAACACTGTTCCAAATGAAAAGCGACACACGGAGCGAAGACAGCGACAATTAAAACACAATGAAATGTTCTTTTGAACCTATTTTATTTTACTGCTTGTTTGTAAAGTGTTACAATTACTTGTTTGCACATTCAGCTTTTTTTGTCAATGGTACGTTGCGAAAAGGAAACAACAACATTTTCACTACACCTCGAATCGTCTTACATTTAGGATGTTCTTCTTTCTTCCTGGCTATCACGTATAGCCTTACACTTAATGTTTACCGCACAATTATAAACGAGATGAATTACGAACGCACCCGTTACGAGTACATGAATGGGGTCGCGATGAGGACAATCGTCTCAGTCTCCGAATCTATGGTCCTCACTTCATTTAATTATTTCTGCGAAGAAAGAGATTAATGATACACTTTTCCGTATGTCCTAGTGAGGAGCAGTGAGGATCCCGTGCCTGCGCGCGTTGACTTGCCGGGCGTCGAACGTCGGATATATATGTTTCGATCTATTTTTAATACGTTGCGCGGATCGACCTCCTTGGTGGGGTTCTCTATGTAGACCGAGGTAACTTCTCTGGGGATGATTCTGTAGCGTCCTACGAACGCACAATTCCGCCCAGGTAAGGTTCCAAACCTTCAAGGAACTTACTTACCTGAGAGCGTTGCACGCGCCCACAGACGCGTGCCCCAAAGTCCCACCATAGGGCCTGCAACTCGCAGCCAACGTTGAGACCGACACCAAAAAGCAGGGAACTGAACGTCCCCAAAGCTTTTTAGGTCAAGCTCAACAATTATAATTCATCATGCCTGAAACATGGGTATAAACATCCATGCGTTCTATTCCTAAAAAAAAAACAATTCCCAAAATGCCATACATGCTGCCTGCGCCCAGGAACATGTCATCGAACCGGCAATTCCGAAATTCGATACAAAAGAATTGCTATCATCAACGAATGAGCCGATCAACGGATGCACGTGCGGGTAATCTAACGCACGGACCACCCAAATCCGTTGAACAACAGAAGGCAGCCACGACCTATCGCAATCGAATATATCTCAACGAGATATCCGATAATTTATGAGGAGTTAAGCCAACAAAGGCAATACTCCGGTCCCACGGCCACGCTAGAATTTCGCACCATTATAAAGATCTAATGGATTTCGATTCCGGGTACCAAGTTCAAATGAGACCCACGGACTGCACGTCAAAACAATCGCCGAATATCTCTGGTCTGGGCGCCAGATGTTCTGTGCAAACAGAAGGCCGTGGAAATGAAATTCTATCACCAATGATAATGATGTATGCAAGGAATGATGTTCTCCTTTCAGGAAAATAGGAAATTACCCCTGGGGTGAAATAGCATGCTGCTAACAGAGATTTCCGGAATTCTGTTAGCAGATCGAATAGAAAAATTTTTCCGTACAGATAGGGATACCGGTTTGGAATCTGGATATCTGTGCGGGCAGACAGACAGTCTGATTTTGATCGTCACCGAGACGAGTTTTCGTAAAGGAGCAGCGGTAAGGGCAGAGCGAAAGATACGCGAGCTTGAAGGAGGCAGTAAAGAAACGCCTCGAGTGTGTCGGAAGTTTAGTGTTTTCCTTCATTCGATTAGAACAGTCTGTTTCGATGAATTACGCGTCATTTATGTCATAACAAAATATAATTGTGCAACAAAAGGACGAATTCCAACAGTAAAATAAAAACCACTGAATAAGAACAAGGAATACAAGTGTTTTAATCGTCGCTATCATTTGCTCCGGTTTCGTTTTGTTTTCCTGCGAACAGTGTTCGGCGGAACACTGCATCATCGATTATAGACCAAGAATCCGCCAAAATTCCATTCACCACACAGTTTTCCTTTCCCTTATCCTGGTGGGGACTTTCTCTCAATCGAGTATCCAGCCCGTGCTCGATCGAGAATCTCCACCAGTGCAGACCGTGCTCACACATACAGACGCGGAGGTTATTGTCCGCGTGCTGTAGATCACCCTGTGATCAGAATTCCACACCTCTAACGGATTGCTTACGTAAACAATCGGGTGAGCGTTTGGGATAAGGTAATTATCGTTGTTTACATAGCCCTAGGGGAACAGCATTTTCGTTTATTGCTGTTGCATCGCAGTGGCCTTTGTTTGGGCGACGTACATTGAGGCAGGAACAAAGGTTTTGTCGACGGATTGGCTTTCCGACCATTCGTTTATCGCCGGAGATGTGATGTCTGTCAACATCTGGCGCAGCTGTGCCAACCGTTTGTGTATATGCAGTTGATGGATTGGTACACAATTTTTATGCTGCGTCATGTCCTCCGATCGCCGTGCAGGCGTAGGAAAATTGTTCGCACTTGTGATACGTGGGGCTGTTGACTCCAGGATGCATGTTATTTTTTATTTCAGGTGGAAAGGAGGACTTTTGAGGACACGTGTCTGTGGGCACGTGTAATTTGGATATATGGGAGTATGTTCCTTGGTGGAACGACGACATCGCGACCTATAGTGGTTTGTGTGGTTCGCAGAACCGCCACAAGTCTGTTAGTAGGGAGACCATACTTGACTAGCATAATCAAGCAGTGAACGGGCAAAGGAAATTATTAGAGATCGGGTTACAAAGGTGTGGGGGTTCTCTATATTACGTGGAGAACCAACCCACAAATCCAACCTAATTTCGAGCGATAACAGCGCGGCAGCTGAATCCCAATTCCTTTCACCAGCTATTTTACCCGAAAATCATGTTTACCAAAAGGACGCATAGCTACATTCATTATTCTATGCAGATAATGCATAATTGAATTTACCTCCTTTTTGCCATACGGCAACCCATGAGATTTCCACCGGAAATCGCATTTCATGTCGGTTAGCAACGGCAAAGTCTGGGCAAGCGACGCTGTTACATCATCGTAAAACCGCTGGGGAAATTATCGAATTATTTAATTTGGTTCCCACGGTCATAATTCCTGAGCTTTTGCAGCGTCCCATTGACTTCCCCCAGACACTCTATTCGCTGGGGATCAATGATCTCTTTAGTCAGGTGAATAGCAACAAAAAATGCTCATCTCATTTCATTTTTCCCTTTTCATAGTTCATTGCACTCTGAGATTACCACAGTCACCGAACTAGGTCTCTCGGTCAGCCTCAGATTTTGCTTTTATGCATATACACAAAAGCCAAACCAACCCTAGGTCATTGTGCTCTCCCTTTTGATTTCTCCATTCTTCCTATGCCCAGCGACGGTCGAATATTTGCACAAGTGTTTATTCACCTCGATGGGCCGAGAAATTAGGGGAATGCATGAGAGAGCACGACGATGATTGGTTGATCGTTGTGCAAATCTTAAATGCGAGTTTTCAACATGGATTGGGATCAGTCGATTACCATGACCCAAACGGAGCACACGTCTCCGGAGTCGTCTTTTAGCCACAGCAGCGTACACACGCTCGACTCGCGATTTACCCTTCATGAAGTGCACAGGAGTTTACAGATCGGGAGTAGTCTATACCAATTGGTAGTTTCTTTTCGAGTCAGTTATCAAATAGTGCGGTCGTTTGTTGAATATTAACGAGACGCTTTGTGCGTGTTTTACTCAAGATCCACTGCTTACGATTAACTCTGTTCAGAGTTCTTATCGGTACCAGTAAATCATTATTCCGAAATAAATTCAAATAAGTAACAACTATTGGGATTCAATATGAAAAGAGACCATTTATAAGTTTAGTTAACTGTACTTTGTGAAACCATAAAAGGACTAAAAAATAACAAAAAGAAATCATTTAAACTACGTATCATCCCCAGTGTGCTTCATTGTTTTCTTTTCTTGTAGTTGGTATTGGGGAGGAACTAGCTAATATTTATCCAGTGACGTGTTGGGGATTTAGAGTGAACCCGTGCCGTGCCACACCAACTTAAACCCCCACAAAGGCCTTGGAAAATTCTTTATACCACCGTTTTACAAACTCGAACAGTGAATTGGTTTTACAGATCAATCTGGTCAATATGTGAGAGGAAATTAAGTTCCCTATCAAATAAAGTACCAAGGTCGTGGATCGATTGAACGAAGGTGGAAGGTTGTTTATACTTTAGTTTAGTTTAGTGGAGCCACCACCCCCTTAATTAGGTTAATTCAAACAATATAAGTATCTAAAGCTAAAGTATATATAACTTTAAAAACTAAACTCTACCCATATTCTTAAGCACCGCCCCTTAAAACAACTCTATTAAGCCACGCTTATACACTTTACTATAACCTGACACCCCCCCCCCCCCCCCCCCACCTACTCCTGCTTTCTTAATTTGTCCTGGTTACCTTAGGATAAGCTTAGTTAAAATAGTTCTTAAACTCTTTAGTTTGTAAGTTATATATATATACTTTAGTTGTTTGAGTTAAGCCAATAAATGGGGTGGCATCCCCACTAAACTAAACTAAAGAACGTAAGAACTAACTTAACTAAGCTTATCCTAAGGTAAAGAGGACATATTATGAAGATATGCGTAGGGACGGGATGTGGGGCAGGGTAGAGAGTAAAGTGTAGAATGCTTAAGATCAGTGGTGATAATGATTTAGGAGACGGTGCCTGAGAGTATGGGTAGAGGGGTTAAAGTTGAATAAGGTGGAGTTGGAGTTGGCGTTTCTCGGCATCCACGAAAGGGGTTCAATTAAAACATAAGATGTACGGTGAAGGGGAATGTAGAGAAGGCGGGGATGACGCGTATTTCGAGGGTTTGTGTTCAGAGGAATTAAGTTAAGGAGGTAAGCGCAGTCGACCAAGCCGGAGAGGACCCGATGAATGAACATTATACCAGCCACGACCCTGCGCTCCTCAAAGGTTCTGAGGCTGATTAATTTGAGACGGGTAATGCACGTCGGGGGGGGGGGGGGGGGGGGGGGACTAAAGGGTTGGAAGCGACGTCGAATACTTTAGATTCTACGGATATGGATTTTGTGATAAGAGGACCATATCTGTCTAGCATATTCTAGCAGCTGGTGGACGAAGGTAAGGTAAAGGGAACGAGTTACGTGGGGGTCGGAGAATTCCTTAGACCATCGTTTAACTAATGCGAGAGCAGAGTTGTCTTTCCCTATCGTATCGTCAATGTGAGAGAGGAAGTTAAGCATCCTGTTCAAGGGATCTCGAGCACTCGAATAGAATGGACAATGGTTAAGGGTTGGTTATGAAGGGAATAGGACCGCGATGATGAGTGAATACGCTTAACGGAAAAGGTTATAAATCGGTATTTAAAGAAAAGCAATTCTTGTCACACCAAATCGAGAAGTTGTTAAGGTCTGATTGCAGCAGTGCAGAATCCAGGGGTGCCTCGATGATCATGTATATCTTGGTGTCGTCAGCGTATAGGGACAACCAGGAATTCTTAATGACCTTACCGATGTCATTAATGGCAAGTGTAAATAGGAGAGAACCCAGGTGACTGCCTTGATGGACCGACGGGGCGGCAAGGAGGGGGTTGGTTATCGTGGAGCTGAATGGAATAAAGTCCATCCTTTAGATAGGAAGAAATCCTTTTCAGCAAACTAAGTTCGAAGCCGAGGGCAGATCGTTTTAAGAGTATTAGATAGTGAGAGATTTTGTCATATGCTTTACTGAGGTCGGTTGAGACCACGTCGACCTCGTTACCGTGCTCTAGTGCTGAGAGTGTAAAGGAAGTGAACTCAACAAGGTTGGTTGTAGTTGATCAGCCAATGAGAAAACCATGTTGCCTTATTTAAAAAATAAATAAAATTTGCAATGGAAACTAAGAGATTCGTATAGAATGCTTTCGAGAATCTGCGGTAAGTGGGACAGTTTTGCGATGGGGCGGTAGTTGCCGACGTCGTTTTTGGGACCCTTCTTGTGGATACGGGTGATGAAAGAGGCTTCCCAAATGTGGGGGAAGGCGATAGCGAGCGAGTGGACTCGAAGGAAGGTCACGATTTTATGAAGGGAATGAAAGCGGGTAGGCGAAGACATGCACCCCAGCGAAAACGTTATAGACTGGCATTTGTCGGTATTAAGTTCTAAACAGTTTTTGTGACACCAAACCGAGAAATTGTCAAGCTTTGTTTGAGGCGGTACCCAAATAAGTGGTGACATGATAGTCTTATAGAATTTTATGTCATCAGCATGGAGAGACACACAGAAGTGCTTAATGTATAATAATAAAAAGTAGGGAACCTAGGTGACGTGTGGTACCCCGGAGGTAGCCAGGAAGGATTAGATATCGCGGATTTGATGCAAGTACTGTACAGTCTATCTTCTAGGTGGGAAGAACTCCATATTGACAGAATGGGTTCAAAGCAGAGGGTGGCTTCGGTGTGGTTCAAAAAGTATGAGCTTATGAGACAATTTCTCGAAAGTGTTGCTGAGATCCGTTATAACCATGCCGAACTTCTTGCCACTCTTTGTGGCTGACAGTGTGAAAGATGTTAAATCTACGAGGTTGGTTATTGTTGACCTGCTTGCAAGAAATCCATGTTAGTGAAATTTGAGGGATTTGCAGTGAAAGGTTAACGTTTCGTAAAGGCAGCTTTCAAAAAGCTTGGGTATATAAAACATCTTTGCAATGGGGCGAGGGTTTGGGCATTTCCTTGTGTATGGGCTTGATATAGGAGGCCTGATATTGGTCAAATTAAACTTGGACCAACGCTTCCAGTGCTCCAGAATATTCGCCTCGGCTGGATTGTCGCCGGACCGACCCATCAACGTCCAGCAGAATTGGCAACATGTGGCATGTGTACCACCGACGACGAGAAACATTGGCCACCCGCATATATCAGGAACAAGGACTGCGAAGTAGAGCGCAAACGTACGGGCACAGTCGCTTTGTCAGTCGAAGCAGAAGATCAGGCGATAGAGCGCATCAACCATAGGAACTCGTTCCAGCGACTCCAACGTATCGTGGCATACATATTGCGTTTTGGGATCCCGACCCACCGACGAAGCCATGTCTTCGGATCGCTACAACCGACGAAACTCGCCAACGCTCGAGTTAAGACCCTGCGCGCAATATGGAGAAAGGAATTGGAAGGGGAGATAAAACACATCCACCAGCACGGAGAGCCATGCCGATCGAGTCCCCCCAGTGCCATGAATCCATTCCTTGACTCTGACGGTTTGCTGAGAGTAGGCGGGCGACTTGGATCATTTAACATATCCTATGATTGCAAGCACCCCGTTCTTCTATCGCATACGCGCGCACTTACAACAATCATCATACGAGAATTGCATGTGGAACATCGGCATATCGGCCCGCAAGGCTTACTAGCGGTGACACGGCAAAATTATTGGCCAGCAAAGGGAAACAACCTAACACGGACCATCGTTCAGCACTGTGTGTTTTGCTCCAGAACACACCCAAAACTATTGACGCAGATCATGGGGAATTTACCCGCCACCCGAGTACAACCCGCTCGTCCATTTTCAAATTCAGGAGTAGTTTTTTGTGGACCTTTCCAGACCCACTTTCACATCAGGGGTAAGCGACCCCAAAAAAGCTACATCGCTCTGTTCTGCTGCTTTGCAACAAAAGCAGTCCCCCTGGAACTGGTAACGGACCTTTCAGCAGAGGGGTTCATCGGCGCTCTCAAGCGCTTCTCATCCAGACGTGGGAATTGCTCCCACTTATATTGTGACAACGGGCTCCTCGATAGTATAGTGGTTAGTACACCCGCCTGTCACCCGGGAGACCGGGGTTCGATTCCCCGCCGGGGAGCCCCTGGCGCAAGACTAATGACCTTGCCCAGAAAAAATAAATCATTATGGAAAATTTAACAGTCCTCAGGACTTGCTAAATAAGGCCAAGACCGGTTCCCGGTTGTAGTGCCGATGATGATGATGATATTGTGACAACGCTACAAATTTTGTAGGAGCGCGAAACCAACTGAGAGAGGTCGGAGAAATGTTAGTATCACCGGCCCGAGCCCAACATTTTGGAGGAATCTGGGAGGCGGCGGGCAAATCAGCAAAACACTTGCTGCGATCATCATTGCATGCAGCGTCCCTCACATACGAGGAATTGCAAACCATCATCACGGAAGTAGAAGCCATTTTGAATTACAGGCCTCTTACACCAGTGTCCGATGACCCAAACGATTTATGGGCACTCACCCCGGGACATTTTCTCATTGGAGAGCCACTGATCGCTCATGTGGATGCTCACGCTGTCCCGCTAGAGGTAAAACTACCCACACTTTGGAAATCGGGTACACAGCTGAAACATCAATACTGGAGACGATGGCACGCGGAATACTTACACCAGTTACAAGATCGAAGTAAGTGGAAGCAGCGAGTCCACAACCTTAACCCAGGGACAATGGTCATCATCCAAGAAGACAACACCCCACCCTTGCGATGGAAGTTCGCCGAGTAATCGGCACACGCCCAGGGGATGACAGCCTGCTTCGAGTGGTGGACGTGCGAACATCCTCCGGAGTGGTTCGGAGACCCATTCGCCGCCTAGCACCACTGCCAACCGAATACGAAAACTGCAGTGACTCCTCTCTCCCAGCACCTACAGCAGATGAATCCCCCAATCAAGAAGATTCCCCGTATAAACGACGTCGAATGGTCAGCGATCAGGATCTTCGGCCCACCAGTCATGCTTCAGGGTTGAATTGTTATTCAACGGGGGGAAGATGTTTATGAGAAGATGCGGCGCCATTTGTACGGAGCCGCTGTCCTGTTCATTCATTTCATTTCCATGCCACGGCTCAGCCATCCTTATGATTATGCTAGCACGCGAAACCAGATGACGCCGATTCCATGCATTTGAATACCACATCCCAGCCACAATTTATGACTGGACAATAAAAGAGATTTCATCATCATGCCGCTATCATCACCAGATCCCACCAACAAGATCTACATTTGTCCGCAACCAGCAAATCCCCATTGACAACAGCAAATCCTCTCAACAGCAGAAGGTGATAACTGAATTGCCGCCAACTCAAAAGGGACCACCATTAACATTAATATTTCTGTTTTCTTTGTACAGGAAATTGCGTTCCTTTTTTCTTTTGTTTCTGTGCATTCCAATAATTTGTGTGCATCTTGAAAATACCGATTGTCCTTCGGCTTGGTTTTATTAATGTTATGTTGTAAACTGGAATCCTGTAGTCGAGTTCATGTATGTAATAGTAAACAGGAATCCTGTAGTCGAGTTCATGTATGTAATAGTAAACAGGAATCCTGTAGTCGAGTTCATGTATGTAATAGTAAACAGGAATCCTGTAGTCGAGTTCATGTATGCAATAGTAAACAAGAATCCTGTAATCCTGTATCAAAGATTTTAGATGTAAGAGTATTAGTGTAAATATTTTTGTATAAATAGAATTCTAAGCGAAAAATAAAGTTATTTCTTCCGTACGCCGAATCAAACTTGGCTATCGCCGAGTAGGAATCAGTGACTCTGCCCTCGCGCCAAATTATAATCGGGGGAGACTGGAATGCTCGTCACACAGCATTCAATGATAATAAATGCAACAAATATGGTCGTCAGTTGCTAGCCCTCCTCCCATCTTATCCATATACATACATTGACTCCCCATTACAGCCAACTCGTGTCACTAGCACAGCCAAGTCAACAATCGACTTCTTCCTCAAGTCCGATGATGTTCACTCAGCGGGTCCACCTACAGTCTCCTTTATATTTCCTTCTGATCATGGTTCCGTTCACACCACGATCCAAATCCCCTCTCTCGATCCACTATACTCGTCAAACTCTGTCCCAAACTTCACCAAAACAAATTGGAGAAAAGTCAATAAGGACATAGCGATAAGTTTCTCTGACTTGTATATCCCTGAAGCATCTAACTTACTCCCTACTGAAATCGATCAAGCATCTTTAAGGATAGAGTAAATTCTTAAGGAGGCTCTCAGCAAAAACACCCCGACAACCATTCCTCATAACTATTTAGGAAAGCCTTTGCCCAGCATCCTAACCAAATTATTGCGCCTTAAAAAGCAGCTCCGTCGTAAACTTCATACAAGATACCGCCCCTTTATTAAAAGCCAAATCCAACTTCTATCCACTCTGATAAATGAGCAGTTGAAAAAGTTCGCAGATGAAAAATACATCTCCACACTTAAAAATATCAAACCAAATCGGGATCTTTTCAAAAACATCAACCAATTAACTGGTCGTAAATATAAACCCCGAATTGATCATCTCATCAACCCGATCAGCAATAATATTGCCCAGTCCGATACGGACATAGCAAATTGCCTCGCAGAACACTTTGCAAAGATTCATGAGCAAAATAATTCTCTATCAACTCCCGGCTTCGAGAACACAGTAAACGAATACATCTCAAACAGATTATTCACATCTTTTACTCCTTTCATCGGTGAATTTAACAACACGAACATAGCTTCACACCCCTTGGATACTACAAATTTTCTAACTGCAGACGAATTATCCGAGATCGTAAGACCAGGAAATAACAAAAAGTCAACTGGATTAGATGGAATCCCACGCCTTCTATTTAAAAGGCTACGCTCACAGAATCTACTTCCCATCCTCATTCTTCTTAATCATATAATTAATGCATCGCACTTCCCAGAGAACTGGAAAACTGCGGTAGTAATTCCTATTAAGAAGCCCGGTAGTAGTAATAGCCCTTACAATTATCGTCCAATATCCCTATTAAGTACATTAAGTAAGATACTGGAACGCAAGATCTACCAAAATCTTCTCTCATTTGCCAATGAGAATGCCCTCATCCCTAACTGTCAGTTCGGATTTCGTAAGCGACAATCCACATGTCATGCTCTACTAAAACTTACACACGATGTTACAACTGGTCTCCAAAACCAAAGCCCTACTGTGTGTATATCTCTCGATATTTCTAAGGCGTTTGATTGCGTCTGGATCTCAGGGCTTCTGTACAAACTGCACTCCATATTTAATCTAAACTCTCACACAACAAAGCTCTTAGCCTCTTATCTTTCTGACAGAAAATTCGTTGTGAGAATAAATTCTTCCGTCTCAGAAACCCACAACATAACCGCGGGTGTTCCCCAAGGCTCTATTTTAGGGCCAATTTTATATCTGTTATATACCGCGGATATTCCTCAACCCGTATCTCCTAATGTTGTGATGCTGAATTATGCTGATGATACATTAATTTACTCTAGCAGCAAATTTGTTAAGGCTGCAAGAAATCGCATTAACAACTTTCTCCCTAACCTATCATCATACTTCAATAAGTGGAAAATTCACCTTAACCCAAATAAAACGCAGCTCATAGTGTTCAAGGGCAAACACGAGCACTGTACAAACAACACTAGACGCTGCCACAACAAAATTAAACTTAACCTAAACAACACTCTAATAAAACCCTCCAAAACCCTAAAATATCTGGGAATCACTTTTTCTAATAACTGGTCTTTTTCCTCCCACATTAAAAATTCCCTTCAAAAAGCCACAATTCAGCTTAATCTCTGTAGAAGAGTAATGTGGAAACCTAATAGTCTCTCTCACAAAGTCAAACTGCTCATTTACAAACAGATTATCAGGCCCACACTCACGTACGCGTGCCCATTGTGGTACCATATCACTCCCTCCCAAATGGAGAAATTACGAGTATTCGAAAGAAAATGCTTTAGGTATGTCTCTGGGTTACATCGTCGTCCTAACTCCTATAAGTACTATAGTAACGTCGAACTCTACAATACCGCTGGTATTGAGCGCCTCGATAGACGATTCCTCGAACTGTCTATCAAATTTATCGAAAACCTACAAAATAATCCCAATCCCATAATAACCTCGCTCTTAGAGAACCCTCTAGATATCAGAACTAACTACCCCAACTGTCTCCACACCAGAGCTATCTTCGCCTCAGGCAGACTGGTAAATGATTCAAACGAGATCATATACCACAACACCGAAGTTACCCCTAACCAGTTCAAATACTCTAACGTCCAACCATTTTCCAACATCCTACGTTTTTCCAACGAACAACCGGAAAGAAATACTCTTCCTCAAACCCATAACTGACCTCATTCCACATCCTTTAATTCATAAATCCCATTAATTATAAAACTTTGTTTTGTTTATAGCTCATTTTATAATAATCAGACTAAGTTAGGTTAAGTTATATTTATATTTATATTTAGGGTTAAGTTTAGATTAAGTAAAGTAAAAATAAGAAATTCCTGGTTTTCTGACCTTTTCCAGGAAGACAAAACCCTACTAAATGTACAAACACACATCTAGCCTGTAACTCTTAAAACATTGTTTGGAAAATGTATTATAATAATAATTACATGTAAGCAATTGTCACGAATTTAATTTTAAGTCACTGTATTACTTAAATGTACAAATTTTAATTATGGTTAATAAATACAGTTTAAAAAAAAAAAAAAAAAAATAAAGTTGATTATCGTGACATATCTCGTGCAGTGCGGACGTGTAAGGAAACGTGTTTACACGTGTGTGCAGTGCACTATTAAATTGTTTAGTGCAATATAAAAACAAAAAATATATAATAATAATTAAAAAGAATAACAAAAAAAAATTTTTTTTTAACAACAGGAAAGCAGTTACTACACAATTCCGATGATAGGCGATGACCCAGGCAATGCATTGGAGTACATAACCGAAAGGAAAAGGAAGGCTCTGGACATCTTACGAAACGCACCAGTAAAAAAAATCCACAAACATGGAGAGAACAAGCAGCCCCGCAAATTACAAACAAAAGTTCGAAGAAGCGTTGGAAACCATTAACCAATTAACGGTTAAAGTGAAACAACTCCAGGAACAAATCTATAAACAAGGTTCCATCAATAATACTGATGACGTCCATATGGAAGAAACGTCCCGTCAACGCCCTAATTCGAGTCAAAGCCAAGGCGAACCACCCACCAAAGTTCCCAAACAAATGAAGGCCTCATCAAATCAAATACCCACCCAAGCCAGAGCAGAAACAACAACGAAATCAACCGCGAGAAATGAAAGACCCCCGCCAATCTACGTCAAAAACCTGACCAGCACCAAAGCTATAATTCAAACCCTGCAAAATGCTCTGGGTCACCGGAATTTCAGCACAAATATAAAAGGATCTAGGACTTCCATAACAGTCAGATCATTAGACGATCATGAAAGGGCAGTTAAAAAACTGTTAGAGGAACAATATCAGTTCTTCACCTTCCAACATCTAAATAGCAAACCAACTACCTTTATTATAAGGCACATCGATCTAGAATGGACCAATGAAGAATTAGGACTGGAAATTGCTAGGATATGTCCACAAATAAAAATTAATAAGCTGGACTACTTCCAAACACCATACATGAGGACAAACAACATAAAAATCCTCCGGATCATACAAATCCCACCAAATCAGGATATCAACCAACTTAAACAAATTAAATATTTGTTTACCCAAAAAATCGCAATCGAGGAGCCACACAAACAAGAAATTCTACATTGCAAGCGATGCCAAGACTCAGGACACTTGGCGGTCTCATGCCACCAGCAAAGACGTTGCGGCAGATGCGCAGAGGAACACGAGCTAGATGAATGCAAGGTAAATCCACAAGGCCTGGAACCAGAGACAGTCCAAACCGCCAACGCCGATGGATCCATTACCACAAAGAAGATTACAGTAAAATGTTGTAACTGTGGAGGGCCACATCCAGCAAATTTCTCTCAATGTCCTCAGAAGCTAAAAGTTCTGCAAAGACGGAAATTAGCAATATCAACAGTTAAACCAACTACAACGAAACCAACAGTATTGCAGGAAGTAAAGTTAACCCGACCCGGAATATCTTACGCGGATGCAGCAAAAGGAAGCCTCAACACTACCACTCCATCTAACGACAATATTAAAAATTTCAATCTGGACATCATGAGTTACATCCAAAGCCTACAGGCCATGCTTCCTTCGCTGAGGCATATGTCAGAAACAGAAAAAAAGGTCAGATTCTGTCACTAATAACTTCCCATATTCTTTCCAGCTCTCTTTAAACTAACCATTATCTCCCTCAACACAGAATCCATTTACTCTAATATACGTAAGCAACACCTCCGGTTGTTTGTTGAAAAATTTTCCCCAGATATCCTCTTCCTTTCAGAGACCTGGCTCAAACCAAATTCCCGAGTTTCCATTCCCAATTATACTTTTGTTTCTAACCCCAGAACTAATGGATCCCACGGAGGTACCGGCATCTTAATACACAAAAAATTTCAATTCAGTGAAATTAGATTCACTAATATATTCAGCATTGAATACACGGCAATTAAACTTTTTTGTGAGAACAATAAAGTGCTCGTCTTAGCATCCATTTATATTCACCCTTCACGACAACCAGATTTCCCAGATACTGACATTTCGCAGATTATCCAACAGTCCGCTCCCGCTCCATTTATAATCGGAGGAGACTGGAATGCTCGTCACACAGCATTCAATGATAATAAATGCAACAAATATTGTCGCCAATTGCTAGCCCTCCTCCAGTCTTATCCATATACTTACATTGACTCCCCATTACAGCCAACTCGTGTCTCTAGCTCAGCCAGGTCAACAATCGACTTCTTCCTTAAGTCCGACGATGTTTATTCAGCGGGTCCACCTACAGTCTCCTTTATATTTCCTTCTGATCATGGTTCCGTTCACACCACGATCCAAATCCCCTCTCTCGATCCACTATACTTGTCAAACTCTGTCCCAAACTTCACCAAAACAAATTGGAGAAAAGTCAATAAGGACATAGCGATAAGTTTCTCTGACTTGTATATCCCTGAAGCATCTAACTTACTCACTACTGAAATCGATCAAGCATCTTTAAGAATAGAGCACATTCTTAAGGAGGCTCTCAGCAAAAACACCCCGACAACCATTCCTCATAACTATTTAGGAAAGCCTTTGCCCAGCATCCTAACCAAATTATTGCACCTTAAAAAGCAGCTCCGCCGTAAACTTCATACAAGATACTGCCCCTTTATTAGTAGTCAAATCCAACTCCTATCCACTCTGATAAATGAGCAGTTGAAAAAATTCGCAGATGAAAACACTTAAAAATATCAAACCAAATCGGGATCTTTTCAAAAACATCAACCAATTAACTGGTCGTAAATATAAACCCCGAATTGATCATCTCATCAACCCAATCAGCAATAATATTGCCCAGTCCGATACGGACATAGCAAATTGCCTCGCAGAACACTTTGCAAAGATTCATGAGCAAAATAATTCTCTCTCAACTCCTGGCTTCGAGAACACAGTAAACGAATACATCTCAAACAGATTATTCCCATCTTTTACTCCTTTCATCGGTGAATTCAACAACACGAACATAGCTTCACACCCCTTAGACACTACAAATTTTCTAACTGCGGACGAATTATCCGAGATCGTAATATCAGGAAATAACAAAAAGTCAACTGGATTAGATGGAATCCCACGTCTTCTATTTAAAAGGCTACGCCCACCGAATCCACTTGCCATCCTCATTCTTCTTAATCATTTAATTAATGCATCGCACTTCCCAGAGAACTGGAAAACTGCGGTAGTAATTCCTATTAAGAAGCCCGGTAGTAGTAATAGCCCTTGCAATTATCGTCCAATATCCCTATTAAGTACATTAAGTAAGATACTGGAACGCAATATCTACCAAAATCTTCTCTCATTTGCCAATGAGAATGCCCTCATCCCTAACTGTCAGTTCGGATTTCGTAAGCGACAATCCACATGTCATGTTCTACTAAAACTTACACACGATGTTACTACTGGTCTCCAAAACCAAAGCCCTACTGTGTGTATATCTCTCGATATTTCTAAGGCGTTTGATTGCGTCTGGATCTCAGGGCTTCTGTACAAACTGCACTCCATATTTAATCTAAACTCTCACACAACAAAGCTCTTAGCCTCTTATCTTTCTGACAGAAAATTCGTTGTGGGAATAAATTCTTCCGTCTCAGAAACCCGCAACATAACCGCGGGTGTTCCCCAAGGCTCCATTTTAGGGCCAATTTTATATCTGTTATATACCTCAGATATTCCTCAACGCGTATCTCCTAATGTTGTGATGCTGAATTATGCTGATGATACATTAATTTACTCTAGCAGCAAATTTGTTAAGGCTGCAAGAAACCGCATTAACAACTTCCTCCCTAACCTATCATCATACTTTAATAAGTGGAAAATCCACCTTAACCCAAATAAAACGCAGCCCATAGTGTTCAAGGGCAAACACGAGCACTGTACAAACAACACTAGACGCTGCCACAACAAAATTAAACTTAACCTAAACAGCACTCTAATAAAACCCTCCAAAACCCTAAAATACCTGGGAATCACTTTTTCTAATAACTGGTCTTTTTCCTCCCACATTAAAAATTCCCTTCAAAAACCCACAATTCAGCTTAATCTCTGTAGAAGAGTAATGTGGAAACCTAATAGTCTCTCTCACAAAGTCAAACTGCTCATTTACAAACAAATTATCAGGCCCACACTCACGTACGCGTGCCCATTGTGGTACCATATCACTCCCTCCCAAATGGAGAAATTACGAGTATTCGAAAGAAAATGCTTTAGGTATGTCTCTGGGTTACATCGTCGTCCTAGATCCTATAAGTACTATAGTAACGTCGAACTCTACAATACCGCTGGTATTGAGCGCCTCGATAGACGATTCCTCGAGCTGTCTATCAAATTTATCGAAAACCTACAAAATAATCCCAATCCCATAATAACCTCGCTCTTAGAGAACCCTCTAGATATCAGAACTAACTATCCCAACTGTCTGCACACCAGAGCTATCTTCGCCTCAGGCAGACTGGTAAATGATTCAAACGAGATCATATACCACAACACCGAAGTTACCCCTAACCAGTTCAAATACTGTAACGTCCAACCATTTTCCAACATCCTACGTTTTTCCAACGAACAACCGGAAAGAAATACTCTTCCTCAAACCCATAACTGACCTCATTCCACATCCTTTAATTCATATATCCCATTAATTATAAAACTTTGTTTTGTTTATAGCTCATTTTATAATACTCAGACTAAGTTAGGTTAAGTTATATTTTTATTTAGGGTTAGGTTTAGATTAAGTAAAGTAAAAATAAGAAATTCCTGGTTTTCTGACCTTTTCCAGGAAGACGAAACCCTACTAAATGTATAAACACACATCTATCCTGTAACTCTTAAAACATTGTTGGGAAAATATATTATAATAATAATTACATGTAAGCAATTGTCACGAATTTAATTTTAAGTCACTGTATTACTTAAATGTACAAATTCTAATTATGGTTAATAAATACAGTTTTGAAAAAAAAAAATAATAATAAATAAAGTTAGAATGCAACCGACCACCCCGGCGTATTCTCATTAATATTGTTCTTACTTTCCAGGCTCTATCTTTCTTGTTCATATCCTTTGAGATATTTAGTGGCGTTGCGCCCGAATACTCTGGATCTTTTTTAGACGTTTAGTGGCGTTGCGCCCGAACATCGGCCCAAAATTATCACACTAAGGGTGTTGCGCCTTAGTGTACAGTAGGGCTTTAGAAGTTAGGTGCTCCAATAGCAACAAAAATCAGTTCACAAGAGGCCTGATACAAACACTTGGAAGTATCTATATTAGTTATTACCGAGAAATTGTATCTCAGGCTACGAATGTTACAAAATTAACGCGAAACTCCCGTTCCATACCGAGAAATAATGCAAGTCAGGACCAGCAATAGATAAGCGAAAGCAACCACCGCTACAGATGTTATGGTCCCCCACTGGATTTGTGCCGAAATCCAGGTCACATGTCTTCCGTGCCGAACAATATAGCACTCCGACCCCTAAATCAATCGAGGGTATGTTTGGGAGTCGCAAACAGAGGTGCGAAAAAGAGGAAAACAGACTCATGGAATGAAAAGGGTAGAAGGTGTGGGGTTCTACCACGTCCCCACAAATTCACGAGATGCGCCACAGAGAGAACGCGGAACAAACACCAGCCGGGATTGAAAACACAGGTTTTATGTTAGTTTATTTAGTTCACTTTTAATTCTCTAATTTTAGTTTACACGCTGATTTTGAACAGCTTGTGTTGAACGAATGTTTTAATGGTTACAAAGTAAAAACGGTAAAATAATTGAATCTTGTGTATTTAATTAAGGAGAAAATTTGTATTGACTCGCGGAGACAACGACACAAAAGATTATACCTGATTATCGCTTCCCTGTGCGCACCAGGGTAGCGATGGAGCCTCGACCACCTGCTCGGGTCGAAAGATGGTAAAGGACTCAACGATATTCAATCGTTGTGAAAAGAAATTCAGCAGTGAAATTGGTTCTCTTAAATTAAAGGTGCATTTCCTGTTCCAAGAGAGACCTAAAGTCTCTCTTTTGGAGATCTTCACGATACACAAGTGGGTGTGTACGTCGGTTCTTTTCATGGCTCAATGCTATGATGAATAACCTGAAACACAAAGAAACGGAAATGATCGTAGAGATGTTTGTTTATGTGAAAAGGTTACTGGGAAACGGGTCCAGAACTATGTAGGATAAAAGAGATTTATGACCTGGGAGTTCAACTGAATAAACAAGTTGCAACTCATTAAATGGTAGACGTATTTGCGATACGTTTTGGTGATTGGTAAGGGATTAGTCTCAACGCAGATGGTGCTAATTACATGCATCTGCGTTAGACCGTTTAACGCTGGCTGAAAGGCGTCGCCAGGCGATGTGTGTGTAGAAAGGTTTTTGTACACCATCGAGGCTGGGAAAATAGACGGTACGATATTTATGATCCCTGTCATGAAGGTTACAATGTATGTACCGAATTATTTTGTTTACCGGAATTCATCTAAGGAAATTTGACTGGCGATGTAGATGCCGAAATGATTGTGAATTCCTGGTAAGCTAATAAAGACATCTTAAGGAGCAGTGGTATGCGAAGAAAAAGTGTAGCCGTTCTACGAACCATACAACTCCTTACAGGTGAGTTATCCTTTCCGCTAAGGAACTCTACTGACCTTTCGCAACACACGTGTCCACAGACACGTGGACAATAGTCATTACCATACCTGTAATAAAGGCTATATGAAATTGCAACAACGTTGAACCCGATAGCAAAAACCAAAGAGCTTAACGTTCAAAAGCTTCCAAGATCGAGTTCAACGCATCCCTACATGGTATTCTACCCCAATTCAAAAGGGCAGCTAAAGCATCGCATCTAAGCAATGCGTCAAATGCAGCAAGCATCGCATACAGGTCATCAATCCCCCGTCCTAAACATCAACGCGATGTTTCCAAGGAAATGCCATTTTCGGTAAATAGACCGAACAAGGGATGCATACGCTTGTAGCTAAATGCAATTAGCACATAAACCAGGCACATTTGTGCAAACAAGCGATTCGTTGCGCCACTGATTAGCAGTCATAGAGCCATAAACTCATAACACTATCCAGGATAGAGGTTTATGATGGGAAAGGCAAACAAAGCCTTACATCCTATAGGCCGCGTACACATCCGAAATGCAGGCGATCCTTTGCCGAATGCCAGATGTGCAGAGCAAATAAACTACGGAATGCTCGGAGAATAAGCGGCGGCATCCGATCAACACACAAAGGGACGAGATACCGACCATCAGCAATTAATGGTAATGATGATGATTATGATCACCAGGAAGATTTCTCCTTTTTACAGAGACAATGGGTAATGTAGCTAACAGATACTTTGGGAAATTCTGTTAGCGGACAGGGTGGGAAATTCGATGCAGAGATGTTTGGCGGATTTTTTTCGTAAAGTCACTGCTGAATGATGTCGGAGTGTTCCGCCTAACACTGCTTACCGTGGAGGAAAAATACACCAGTGGAGCGAACACAGTCATAAATGATACACGGAGAAGTGGATTTCGAATCCTTATTTATTGTTTCAATATTTGTTTCGTAAGCACTATAAGGTTTTAACATTAATTTTGCTTAGGTGATATTCGACCTTACATTACACACGCGCGATTTACACCGTGCACACTCGACCGTCACAACTTTTCGACCTCTAATAATCGCGATTTAATTATGCTTATCCTTTCTTTCTCGGACTACAACGCGCGGATCGACCTCCCCGTAGGGGTTCTCGAACCCCTGCTCGAAGTAGACTATGTCGTCTCGTTGACGATTGAAATCTGACTAACTATCTCAACCCCAAAAATATCCTGCTACAGATCGTATCTATATCTGCACAGAGAAATTTCCTATTCGCTCTGCTAACAAAATTTCCGAATCTCTGTTAGCAGTATGTTATTAAGTCCCAGGGGTGAGTTACCATTCCTGAAAGAAGAAACTCGCTCATCATCGAACATCATTATCACCATCCGTGGTGGTGGTCGAAATTCAGTTTGACGGTTGTCGATTGTGTGCCACTTTATTTACTTAATACATCTGGCGCGAAGGCCGAAAGATATCTTGCAATTTGAATGGATGTATGGTTCATGGGTTTTGTTTGACTTTTGTCAATACACCCGAAATCCATTAGATCTTTTTAATGGGTGTGAAATACAGAAGGGACCGGAATAGATACTTTGTAGGTTTTAAACCTCATACATTTTTCGTTGAGATATTTGCGTTTCCCAGGAATCTGGTAGCGGATGACCAACATACATTATTGTATCGACGGATTTGGGTGGTCTTTGTGGTAGACTACTCGCACGTGCATCCGTTGATCGGCTCATTCTTTGATGATATCAATTCCGAATTTCGGAATTGTCGGTTCGATGGGATGTTCCTGGGCGGAGGCAGCATGTATGGCATTTTGGGAATTGTTTTTTTTTAGGAATAGAACGCATGGATGTTTATACCCATGTTTCAGGCATGATGAATTATAATTGTTGAGCTCGACCTAAAAAGCTATGTGGACGTTCAGTTCCTTGCTTTTTGGTGTCGGTCTCAACGTTGGCTACGAGTTGCAGGCCCTATGGTGGGACTTTGGGGCACGCGTCTGTGGGCGCGTGCAACGCTCTCAGGTAAGTAAGTTCTTTGAAGGTAGGAACCTTACCTGCGCGGAATTGTGCGTTCGTAGAACGCTACAGATCATCATCATCGGCACTACAACCTGGAACCGGTCTTGGCCTTATTTAGCAAGTCCTGAGGCTTGTTAAATTTTCCATAATGATTTGTTTTTTCCGGGCAAGGTCATTAGTCTTGCGCCAGAGGCTCCCCGACGGGGAATCGAACCCCGGTCTCCCGCGTGACATGCGGGTATACTAACCAGTATACTATTGAACGCTACAGATGCACTGGGAAAATTTCCCTTTCGATGGAGGATGCGAATACAGAGTCGACTTAGAGATTAGCCTTTTATCGAACAGCGAGAAGTTAGAGCCTATATCGAAGAGTCGCGGAAGAAGGTCGAAGGATGGAGTGCCAACGAAGCTGATCGCACTGCGAGGATCTCTAACGAAGAGATCCTAATGAAGATAATCGAATCGGGCCGTGAATGAAATTATTCGAGAAAGTCGAGTTAACGTGTGTTTCGCTCGGTGGCTACCTGCGTTCGTATAACAATATTGTTAAGGCCATATATAACACCAGTGTGATTAAATAAAAAGGAATATCCAGAAACGTTCTTCATGTTTAAATTGTGCTGTTCGCTCGGTGTGATTCTCTCCTTCTTACAAACAGTGTTCGGCGGAACACTAGGACAAACATACCAAAAGCCGCCAAAAATGCATGAGGGTAAGTTTTCTTTACAGGGACTTAAAGATCACAGATTTGATCTCTTAAATGCGTGCAGCATTTTTAGGTGCCGAATGCGAATGCATTGGCGAGGACTTGAGCGTCTTGGGTGGTGATTATTGGGGGTTTTTCAGGAAGGTAAACCGTGGCATTTGGCGGAACCGCCACAAAGGTTTTCCCACACAGCACCTCACTTGCGTGTATATCCTTGCACTTTCTACAACACTAAGGCGCGTGTGTGGAGATCCGTTGATTTGCCTAGGATCGCACAGATAACGTTTTCTGCACTTGGATGTATGTTGGAGATCCGTTTGTTTGCTTAGGAACCCATACCATGAATTACTTATGATATAATGCCGTCTTGTTGGAACGAATTGATCCACAATCCAAATTATCCGATTCGGATACAGAAATGTTTTTCAGCTGTTAGAGCATGTCCTCTATATAGCCCAATGATGCCTCCTAAATAGAATATAATTTAAGTTAGCGAGTTGAAGGGCATAAAGCAGAAATAAATAATGCTTTTGAAGAGTCAGAAGTTATTTTCTCTTATAATTCCCCTATATGTGAAGAACTATTGTAAAATATAGTTTAGAATTTAGTCTTAAGTTGTAAAAAATTGTAAGCCTGTGGTGATTTTGTGCTAAAAAAAACACGTCAATCTTACTGCTCTTAAATTTGAGCACTATTCATTTAATGCTTCAGTTAACATGTGGATCATAGTCGTATTTATAACCTCTTCTTGGTAATAAATACTTACAATTATTTTGTTTATTATCATGGATAAAAAAAAAATACTTTTATTGATTGTTTTAACGAAGCGTTTCCTGTAGGAGATTTGAAAATATTGTACTACGAGATCCTCAACAGTCCTTATTATTTACTATTGGGTCTAATATTGTATAAAGAAGGAAAAAATGATCTCAAATGACTATTTTGCTTGAGTATCATAAACATTGTGTGCAGGTATTTGTTTCACTAATTATAGCAGCAAAAGTGGTAAGCTAAGATAATGTAATGACATCACACCCATTTGGCGTTTATTTAAATTTTAAGGCCTCTAAATGCACCTATATATCTTATCTATGACAAATGGAACATTACGTCAGCACGTGTGGATAAATTTATCATTGTGGTTTTGAACTCACGACATAGCAACGTCGTCAACCTTGAACAAAGATAGTCTGATAAGCTACTGAGTGGACCTCTTCTCTCACTCATGCTGACATCCACGACTCCCGGGGGACAAATCTGAACCCAACACAATAAATATATGCATCCATGAACATTTTAAAATAGAGTAATTGCCTTTCTGATTAGCAACTCTTGTTATCTGGCAAGCTCAGAACATCGTCAAATATTGACCTGAAATCTTAGTCAGTAGATTACCTTAAACGAGGGGATGATTAGTCACCATTTGGGTGGAACACGCGCCCTGCTCAAGTCAGAAAGTGGTTTTAAATGCAAATTCTGTATACCTCGAAACTCATAACTCCGCGCGATATACACGACCCATAGACCTGTGTGGTCGTGGAAATTTAGTTGTAAATTTTAGGAAGTTCACTAGACCAACGCCTCATTTGAATTCCAGTGTTTACTAGTGGTATCAGAGCTACGAAAACTATCTTGCACGCGCGTCAGAGATGACCCATTGGCCTTAAGTGATGTGTTTTCATAGGGAATCCAAATAATGCCACATTTGCAAGGTCTCACGTGGTATCTCTTTGTTAACCCCATTTGCTTACAATGGAAGGCAACCCTCGTGTTTATTGAAATATAATAAGACCCGCGATAAAGAACGGAATATATCCAATATATCGCACGTGTCAGTCACCTGTGTTGCGCACAACTTAGGCTTTGGAAGCCTGCTGTCGTCGTAACTGACAGTGGCAGCGGGAGAGAATGTGGATTTCCTAATTAAATTAGAAACGATACTACTCATGCTGAGCACAGATGAGACCCCGGGTGGCGCAATTGCTGTGCTCAGTCTGACGACTGAGATGATTAGGTGAACAATAGCAATAGATATAAACTACTCAGCCAGCGATCATGGGGATCAACCGAGATTCTTCGTACTTGTCTCTGGCGAGTGAGGGTTGTTCTTTTTTATCTAATGAATGCGAATACGGGTCACCACACGACTGTGTTTTGGTAGAGCGCGGCAACTGAGTGATAAGAGACTAGATAAACGGGGTTAGCTATCTAACTCCTGCGTTTTATTTGTAGAAAGGTTTTGGGAAGCACTTTGCTTGATCAATAATCTGATGAAATTTAA
This sequence comes from Microdon myrmicae, assembly GCA_963931805.1. Lineage (NCBI taxonomy): Eukaryota > Metazoa > Arthropoda > Insecta > Diptera > Syrphidae > Microdon > Microdon myrmicae. The sequence continues at coordinate 38,581,503 of OZ007496.1, forward strand.
ATGCGACGTTTGGAAATGGCTGTGATTTTCTGAGCTAGTCGGAACCAAGCTCCTTGAACGGTCAACTCAGTTTTCTACATCGAAGGGACTCTGAAGGTTAGCGAATGTGGAACTGGAATCACAAGTTAGATTGCAATGTTTTATTATGTGATCGAACTGGGGGTGCAAGATATAACCTAGTAGAAACAAATTTCAAAAATCTCAATGGGAAAGAGTAGCGGTATTCTTAATTCCCTCTCCTCATAGTAAAAACGAAAGCTACTTACGTCATGGCGTACGTAGCATTAAAGCCTGCTGAACTTAATACTCCCATAAGTTAATCTTCTTAACGTCGGCGCCACTTGTTATATATCTTTGCCAGTTGTTACATAAGATAATGGCAGCAAGATTAATATAATGTTTTCAGCCGCTGTCCGCAGCGCGAGTTGTCACATGAAGGAATATGATGTCTTAATTAAATCCTTATATAGGGGTCTACTGCATCCTGTCTGCAGCGCCAGTTTGGGACGTACACCCTATCCGCGCCCAGTTTGTGCCGTGTCGAGTAGTAACGGGTTGGTTGTTATTGGTTACTGAGCCAGTAGTTACAGAATGCAATGGCACTGTAATATCGATGGCCACCATAAGTCTGTTGTTACGCCGACAGTGCTGCGCCAGTGCAATAGAAATGGGATAGCTTCATATGAAAATCGCCACAGACTGCAGAGACAAATGTTGTAGATGCATTTGGTATGATGAGTTTACTAAATTGCCAGATGAACCGGTTGATGTAGACGGAAAAAGGGCTGCACCAGGTTTTGGGGGAATCCATGCAACGCTACAATAGTCAGGATTCATCCAACCGCTGTTGTGTGGCTGAGTGAAACACGTAAAATCAATTCTGGCGCAGCGTAACGGTCCGTTATGTACCGTTAGTGGTCACCCAATCTGACAGCGGGTCGACCACGGTAAACCTTTCGCTTTAGCCTCCGGAACACCTTGAATGCTTTTGTCACACACCGCACTTGCCCGTAAATTCCGGGGACTTCATAAGGGGGCATCCTTTCCTGGTCTCGTGGGCGTGCTCCTCAGGTACCAGTAATGCAACAGAAAAAACGAACGGAATTCTCCTCTGACAGCAATCCAACAGTAAAAATAAACGGAACTTCTCCTTTAACATAAGCGTTTTTCGTAGACGTGTTTATTTAACCAACATTTCAACTAAAACTCATTTTAGACAGTAATTAAAAACAATAAAAAAAGGTTAACATAAAAAAGAAAACTAAATTATTCGCTTCGCGCGATCTAAAATTGAAGCTACCTCCTTCGTGGAGGAGATCTGAATTCATACTCCTGACTCAGGTTCACTCTCTTTCTCCATTCCCCGTTCTACATTAACTTTCGAACCTTCCTCGCTAGTATTGTGTGCTCGACGATTGGCAACCCAACAATGCAGGTGCGTGTCATTGCTAACACTAAATGCAAGTTCACAATGGAATGTTTGTGCTTATACCCGTAATTTCTATTTTAATACCACACCTTTAGAGTTTAGCTGTGGGGTTTATTATGCAACACACTTGTGTGTTGACATTTTCACCGGGTGTAAATCGTTGACCTTTATTTTGGACTTGGCTGATTAACCGATTGAAAAAGTTGGAACAAAGGATAAGTCGGGTCCTATGAAGCTAAGGTCATTAGTGATAATGGATTGCACGCGTCCATAGCTGACACCCACTTCTGATGAGATTTCTCCAACAGTTAAGTGCCGATCACTTTCAATGAGCTCTAGACCGGACGGATGTTGTGATCTGTACAATGTGTCCTTGGGGGTAGATCATAAGTTTCGTTTTCGATACGCTCACTTTTAAATTCTCTGGCCCACGTATACACACGATTCTGTGACCTGATTATCACCAAACTGTGCCTTCAATCGAGAAAAAATTTCCGAGGATTTACAGCCTTCATTTGTTAAAAATTGTATAATAATCCGTTGCGCAACACACGTATGTATCTCTTGCTCACTCCTAGCTGTACTGACTATAGAGTTGAGTGCGACCGCTAGCCCAGCCGGTTCCCCTATTTTTCATAAACCAAGTGACAGCCACGCACAAGATTTTCTAGCTCGCAACTTGTTGCTACGCAAAAAAGTAAAACTACCGTTTACATTTATTTATAACATAAAATAACGATTGATGAACCGTATTAACAAGACGCCCTTCATTGCCAAAGAGACTAAGGTTCAGGGCACTTGGCAGCCGTATTTAAACTAAGCATGGGATGCGTAAGGTGTGCAGAGCAACATCAACATGAAGAATGAAAGGTTAGCCCGCCTGGGATGGAACCAGGAACAATTCAAACAACAAACTGTAACTGCGGGGGACCCCAATCTTCTAACTTCACGCAATGTCGTCATAAGCTGGGGATTCTCCAAAGGCGAACAACATACATGGCAACGAACAAACCTTCACCAACCAAAATAACATTGTGGGGTTTTTTATGTCTCTTTAGTCTCTGACAGTCTTCCCATTAGTAGATAACATAAACACACGAAAATTTCCTCTTCATTTAATTTATTTCTTTATTTACAAGAGGTTAACACAAACAACAACTAAAACAAAAGGCCAGGTTTTCGGGCTTTAACTACACAAATTGACTCCATTGTTCTGAGGTGTTCACTATTTACAGATAGCTTAGGCGCTAAGTTGAGTACTCTAAAGATTGTATATTAAACACAATAACGGAAAACCGCACTAACTTGGGTGCGCAGTCCTCTATGATTCAAAATGTTGGAAATGCTTCAAAATTACAACGGATTAGAAAATGTTTTAAACTGATTTATAAAAAATGAATTACTGATCTCTACCATAGCTTAACTGGTTACAAACGATTCACTACTTTCCACATGACTCAACTGACTTAAAGGAATGTTTTTAACTGATTTACATAAAATGAATTACTTCTACACGAATTAATCGTTTTGCAACATTCTAAGGGTTCATCAATGCTGACCCACTATGCATTGATTTGCGTACAAGAAATTCACAACACACGCAGTAACTTTGCAGACTTTCGACACACAAACCTTCCAAGATTAAAACTGCTTTAAAATCATTTTCGGATTGAAAAATGTTTCAAACTGATTACAAAAGTGAATTTCTTTAAGGCACTCTTCCTTCGACGATGGTTGTTTTCTGACTAATTTTAAATCAAAAGCCGAAATTACTTAACGTGGAGGCGTGACATGCCTCCACGGAATCCGTATCGCGATTGATTAATTCACCGAAGGCGACAGCACAGCAAATTTCGTTCATTGCTTCGGTGCCCGACAAGGGATGACATTCCTTGCATTGGTCCATCAAAAGGGCGCGAAACACACACACGATGATCACTTCTGCTGCTCATGGTGTGTGTCCACGAGTATGCGGACCGTGGATCAACCGAATCCATAAGGGGAACATTAGCTGGCATGGTTGCAGCTGGTGCAACTATCTCGACGTAGAGATTTAGGTATTTACACGATCAGCAACTGCGTACAGAATTTATGCTGATCGTGCACATCTTGGCGGCATCTCCAAGTAGTCGAATTCTCGCTGGTGATTTTCCATTTAGGGGAACTATAGCGTTTGAAATAATAGTGAAGAAGAACGTGTGATTCGAACTGACGCTATCATAGTTTGAATCACCAAAAATTGTACCTAAGCGTTACCCATCAGGCTACTGGCCGTGTTTAGAATTTGATTTTTAAACTCGCCTATATTCCACTGATGTGAATTATTTTTGTTATCGCTATGGTATACGGCTCTGAGGTATTTTCTTGTTCGATTTTTCGTTCGGTGCTCTTCACTATTTTGCTTGTGAATTGTGTGTGTTTCTGTTAGAGTCGCCACAGAACTCGACTGTCAGCCGTATGCCATAATGTATTTGTCGATCGGATGACCATAGGCATAGGTAAAAGAAAAGAAAAGAAGAAATATCTCCTGCACGTATGTGGCAGACTCGTTAGGAGACATCTCAACGATGTGGTTCGGATAATGTTGGTTGCTTGATGGTGCAACCAAATTGCTTTTAAGGCACATGATGCGTTTTATGCTACCATTCCCTTGTAGAAAAACACCTGTTTGTTGCTGATGGATTTTGCATCAGCGAAAATTATTGATTTAAAGTATTTCTGAGGATAGTTGGTACAACTATGGAAGGTAAGTACATGTTTTTATGTGTTTTAGGAAACTGTTTCTTCATCATATGTTGTAAGGTAAGTAGTGACGTTCAATGGAACTGCAACAATACTTGTTTTATATTGTTTTTGGATGCTGTATGTTGTAAGTTGTCGCATGGTTAATGAGAAGATGAGCAGTAGCGTTCAAGGGAACCGCCACAACACCACTTCGATTAACATATCCTACAGGCCCGGGAATGTCATACGCTAAGGTTGTCAAAGATTGCCGTAACTTGACAAAAAATCACCAATTCAACTGTAACGATCTTAATCCGGACATCGCAAGATACATAAGTAGCCTACAGGAGATGCTGCCCACACTGAAGAATAGCTCAGAAATAGAAAGAAAGGTCAGATTTTATCGCCTCTAACTTCAGGTATCGTTTCCTATAATGGCTAATTTAACCATAATTTCCCACAAGGCAGAGTCTATATATTTCAATATATCATGACGTATCTCCATGTCAGTTCGGACCATCAGAATATTCCACCACGAAGTAATGAAAAGCAGTTTTTTTTATGTTGATTCTGTTTTTTTTTTTAAATTACGCACCATGTATTTTTGGTAATAAACAATTTAGAGTCAATAAATTTGGGGTTTTCATTATATTTACGGATACATTTACGTGGAAAAATAAACCATTAGCCGCGCAACTAAGTTCTCGCTTTTTTTTTTTTAATGAAAATGCAACTTTATTGCGAAAAAATGGTTACAAATAAATCACTCTAAATCACTCCAAGTATTGCCCATTATCCACGAATGAAGGCATTTGTTGATGTCTTTATATGAGCGGAACTGCTGATCAGCCAGACCATGTGCCATCGAACGGAACAAGTAATAGCTGGACGGCGCAATATCTGATCGTTTCCAGGTAGGTTTTATTGGGTTTGGCAACGTGAGGCGAAGCGTTATCGTGCTGTAGAATCACTTTTTCGTGTCTCTGCTCGTATTGTGGCCGTTTTTCGCACAGTGCTCGGTTCAAACGCATCAATTGAAGTTGATAGCATTCCCTAGCGATGGCTTCGTTCGGTTTCAGCAGGTCATAATAAATAACACGGACCTCATCCCACGAAATATACAGCATAACATTCGGCTGAGCCGACGACGTAGAAGCATGACCGGGCGGCCCCCGTGACTTTCTTTTCTTTGGGTTGCTGTAATGAATCCAGTTTTTAGCACTTGTCACGATGCGACGAAGAAAACCTTTGCTTTCTTGCCGCTGGAGCAGTTGTTCACAGGCAAAAAAAACGGCGCTCAACGTCTCTTGGTTTTAAATCATAAGGAAGCCAAGTTCCTTGGTTTTGAATCATTCCCAACGCTTGCAAATGGCTTGACGGGTAACTCTTAATGGTGATGACTGCCATAATATTATTTATATTGGTGAACCTAATTTCGGAAAATTCAAATTTCTTGTGTATTATAATTCCCGTACCTCCACGAGTTTCAATGGTTCACGTATTAGAAACAAGCCTATAATTAGGGATAGAAATTCCGGAGTTTGGTTTAAGCCACATTTCCGAGAGGAGGAGGATATCTGGAGAAAACCTCTCAACGAACAACCGAACGTTTAAACGCACGAATTTAACGCAATTTTTGAAGTGCTGTAACGATATCACCAATTCTTTTTCTAACGTTCTGCTCGTACACGAACTCACACACGTTACCGGACCGATCTCCTCCAAAATCCAGGACCAACTCTCTTCAAGATTTTTTAACCCACTCTCGATATCCGTTTTTTCATCGGAAGAAAACGTTTCTTATCCTGCAGATAAAAGGATTTTCCTTTCTTTGTCTTTCCCAATTTTGGGATCGAAAGAGGAAACACAAAAGAACAATCAACAAAGGATCTTGCCGAAGAGCATTTACGATCCTTTGTGTCGGTCGGCGATAAACGTACATGTAGTTCGTTTTATAGCGCGAGTTGTTTGTTTTAACTTGGTTTGGTTAAAACGGAAAACGACGCTGATTGTGTTAATGGTTTTTGGTAACCATATTTCTAGATGATCATAAAATTGCTGGCGCACATTTTATGATTCTCAATGATTTTGTTTGGAGAAAGACATCTGGACCGTACATTTGGATCTTAGGGGATTTTTGTGGCGAACCTGTGGTTCGATTATCTTATCTAAGTTTTCAATGTGAGCAAATTGAATGTTTAGTTCAATTTGTTTGAAATTGAATTGATTAGAGCAAATTGAAGGTTTAGTTCAATTTGTTTGGTATTGCATTAATGTGGGAGCATTTGATGCATGGGGTAATGCTATGGCTTGGGAAGTGTCTCATCCCTTAAGTGGATGTTATTGTCGTGTATCGCAATTAGATGTGGAGATTCGCTCCAAAGGGGTGAGTATTATGGGATGGGTGGTTGTGGCCGTAACAGAGGTTCGTCATAGCATAATCGGGCCCGTTCTCGGGGCTCTGTTGACGTTCGACTGATAACGGCATTTTCCCATATCAGGGGAATTGGTTTTACCAATACGAATGTAAACGCCGTCCACCAATATCCACAAACGGAGAAACCTGATATTCTTTCGCCGAATAAGACCTAGGTCGATTCGTCAACTGATTCGACATATCTTCATTGTTCAGGATACGACTTACATTCGAGATACCGTTCTAAGGGCGGAGTCTGCATCCTCATGCGGTTCGATCTGGCTTGCCAAAGGATGGTGGCGTTGGAACCCGATAACATGGATATCCTATGGGGAATTCTGTTAATTTTCTTTGTTGTCTTTACCACTCCTCGAATGACGATCGACCAGCGGCATTTTTCGAACATCTTTCACATACCGTCGATTGGATACAGATCAACCACCCAGCTTCTGAAATTGTTGTCCTTGGCGATTTTAATCTACACAGTTCCGACCGGTTGGTACATGCTAACAGAAACGACGAGCCTGGGAGGCTGGCGGAGATGTTCGCTGTTAACCGCAATTTAACTCAACTCGCGGAGGAACCTACGTAAGTGCCGGATACCTGATATGATTATACGGACACCCTGGATATGTTTTGGACATCCACTCCAATCATTTATACCGTGGAGATTCTTGCGCCGCTGCGAAACTCAGATCACTGATATCTGTCGCGCAAGTGCTCGCATTTCCATCAAATAACCGATCTAGGCCGGACCAGATGTCTTTTTCCATGTATAGACGCATGGGGCTGCCAACTGGGCGATTTGTGAGATCTCTTCGCGTCGTTTCCGTGGTCGGACGTGTGCTTTGGAGACTCAGATGTTAACGCATGCGCCGAGTTGGTCACAGAGATTATTATTTTCGGGATGGAGATCTACATTCCGCATTCCATTAGACGAAATTCATCTGATAAGCCTTGGTTTGATAAAAAATGGGAGCAGAGTACAGCGGCATAAAATATAGCTTTTAAATAATGGCGCTCCAATCCCACTGAGGTTAACAGAACGAATTTTATTAGAATCAGAAACGCGTGCAACCAGGCGAATTATCGCGAAGAGGCCTACAGTGATAGACTGACCAATAAACTCCTTCAGTGGCCGACTGGTTCGCGTTCCTTCAGGTCAGTATCAAGGTCTGTCAGCAGTAGTTTCGCTTCCTCCTCTTTTCCCCCTTTGGCCATGGACACAAATTAAAAGGATATAGCTAATGTGTTCACGAATTCATTTTCCGCGAATTCAAACCTCGATCCTGATGTTTTGGAACCACCTGTGATCGTGCTGGGTGTGAGGTTCCGCCCACGTACTATTCAACGCAATCTACGTGGACTGGACTGTAAGAAGGCAACCTGTTCGGACGGAATTCCAACAATAGTTCCTAAGACCTGTCCTCCAGGACTATCAGCGGCTCTCGGCAGACTCCTTCGTTTATTTGAGGCACGGAGGACAATCCCTACCTGCTGGAAAATCGCTCGACTTCAGCGAATCCCAGAGAAGGGGGAAAAAGTGTCTCCCACAAAATCACCGACCGATGGAATTACTGACTATTTTATCTAAGGTGGTGGAAAAGGTCATCAACACCGAGTTAATTAAATACTTGGAGTCCAACGAATCGTCAATACGGATTCCGTGGTAGGCGGTCCATCGCAGACCTTTTAATACTTATAACCGATGTGTGGACATCTGCGATTGAGGGGCATGGTGAGTCAAGGGTGATCGCATTGTATATCTCGAGGCTTTTAACCGCGTCTGACACGGGGCATTGCTGAGCAAACTTCGTTCATATAGATTTTCCCACCACCTTTGCTACTGGACGAAGAGCTTCCTCGAAAATGGGTCGATCCGGGTTTTTGTGGACGGCGGGTGTTCGGATCTGCACCCTGTTAATCCTGGGGTTTATTTTGGCTCCAACCTTATTTTTGGTGACGACGATTTATTGGAGACAACGGATAACAAAGTGTTCAGTTTCGCGGATGATAGTACGCTTTTTTCTTATTTTTCGAGTGTTCGGCCGATTAGTGTATCATCGTCACACCAACTGAGATGTAGACAGATCGACTCTCTAAAGGATAAGTTTTGTGGCGGTGCCGCCAAACCCCACGGTACACTTACGTAAAAACCCCCATAACCTCATCCCAAGTCGCATACGTTTTTGCTAATGCAATCGCATTAAGCACCTGAAAATGCTTCACGCATTAATTAATTAATTAATAAATTATCTGGAATTCCAAACCAATTCGCCACCTTCTGTACCAGACAAATTCCTGTAAACAAAATGATTCGGTTTGCATACAATGTAACCGTCATGACAGGCACCATACATATTGCGCCGTCTATTTTCCAACTTCGCCATGTGTACGATAAATTTCTTTACGTACACATTGGCCGGCGACCTTTTTCTCCCAGCAATAAAATACCAGCAGCTGCATTCAATTAACGCAATCGACGCTGAAGCCAATTTCCCTAACTTGCACCATGTGCAAGCAAAAGAAAATACACGCATCTAGCGTCTAGTGCCATTAAACGATCTTCTTCGCATGTGATCATGTATACAATTCGATCCCTTTAGCATCACCAGCGATACGCATTTCCCATTGCGTAAATAGAAAAACCATTAGCACTTCTTCCTAATGGCGATACATTTACTTACGCATAGCATTGCACTGAGAGAGTGCATTTCCTTGGTGGTCGCACCCTTAAGAGAAAAGTTTTTCTCTCTCTTCTCTTGTTTTCTTAACCCTAACCTAGGATGGAATTCATGTCCAAATTCTAGCCTCGTTGAATCCTTTACCATCCGCTGGCGACCACGGTCACGCGTCACTCCCGCTCTCCGTCACCGCGGAGACGCTTAATTACTTACCCGAATTTACCCGGAGTCGCGAAAGTAACACCCCCTCGAGTGTATTATTGAATCGTGCGAGTCGCCTGTGCAGATAAAAAATGCATTCCATTGTCCGGACCAAAAGAAAGAGGTCATTTAAATCAGTGTTAATATTAATTTATATCGGATCCAATAGTGTTAACGAAAGTAGTCGTTAAATAAAGAAACAAACAAGAAATTAATTTAAAGTCGTGATCACGAAACAACACTAGTGTTTTATTTCTCTCGGCCTACTTCCTGTGTTGGTGTTCCCCTTGCTTCGGCGGAATCGTGTAGTGCTCCTCGGAACAATTAATTATGATGGAGGAGGAAGTGAATCTAGTGCCCGTGACTGGTAACATACTTCCTCTCCACAAGTCCTGCAGTGGGGAACGGCCAATCTCGTCGACTTCAATTCAACGAAGACACAGTATACAACATTCAGAAAGAAAAGTTGATCATCGGTTCCGTCGCTGATGCTGAATGGTCAGGCCCTCGAATCTGGGGAAAGCTTGAAATTGCTTAGCGTCGATGGTCTGTGGTAATTTATCGTTGTATAAACTCGTGTCGAGCATCGCCAGATCACCCCCAGGAAAACTGAGCTATCTTTTTAGAACCAAGAAAATCCGGTATAAATCCCAAATTAGACGCGCCCTCGAATATTGCTCTCATGTTTGGAGCTCTGCTCCTAAACATACCCTGGATCTACTGGAGACTATACAAAGACGAGCGATCCGCCTGATCTGGGACACGGCCCTGACATCGGGACTACAGTGGCTATCACATCGAAGATGCGTAACCGATCTCTGTCTATTTTACAGATATTACCACGGGTACTGTTCTTCGGAGATTCGTGGCATTGTTCCATGCCTGCATCAGAACTCGTTCCGCTAGAGAGCGGGAAAGGTGTGAATTCTCTCCCCGCGCGACTGTTGCTGGAGCGTTACAACTTGCGACTGTTCAAAAAGAACTGCAACGGTTATTTGGTGGCATCTTGTCGACGCTATAGGTTCGCCTCTCCCGAGAGTAGTATATTTAAAAAAAAAAAAAAAAATAAATAAAAAAAGTAACACCGAGCTGGCACTCAAGCAGTTCAAATACTGTAACATACAACCATTCTCCAACCTACCTCCTTAACCGTCAATCGCTTTATTCCCCATTTCGCATTACATATTTAACTTATTTTAATATTAACTAGGTTAAGTTAGATTAAGTTTAGTTTAGTTTAGTTTAGTGAGAGCAGAACCCTCGTTTATTACACTTAATACAAGCGTTTGAGAAAAAAAAAAAGAAAAAGAAATTAAAAGTAAAGTTAAGTTAAGTATTAGACTAGATTAAATAAAATAATAAAAACCCTGGTTTTCTGACCTTTTCCAGGAAGACTATCAATATTAAAATCTATAATACTCAAATAGTTATTCACACATGCAATTAGGTTTGAAAAATGTGTAATGTATACATGTAAACAATTATATCACTAGAATTTTAAGTTAGCTCTACTACTTAATGTCAGGAGCAGGCAACAAATTTAAGGAATTGGAGATACTGGAGTCAAACATTCCCGAAGGAGACGATGACCTAAACAGCTTAATTGCTGATCTCATCAAAAAACGCGAAGAACTTTCCAAACAAGTACGAGCAGCCCTGGAAGAGCGAAACAAAAGATGGAATGAAACCGAAGCAAAAAGAGAGCAAAAAACAAATCACCAGCGGCAGCATCAACATTCGCTACAAATAAGCGAAACAATGGACGATCAACAACAGCATCAGAAACAACTGCAGCAGACAAAGACAGCCAAGGACGAACAACAACAGCAACCAAAAAAGGAAAAAATACCTCCAATTGTCATCAGTTACATAGAAGCGAAAGATTTAATGAAGTTAGGTGAGTTGACTTGTAAAGATTTTAAAACAAAAAGAATTAGTGCTGAAAAAACTAGAATTTTGTGCGACGACCTAGAAGGTTACAATAAAGTAAAGTCTGCTTTGGGAAGGGCAAAAACCGAGTACTACACGTACACCCCAAAATCAGAAAAATCAATTTCCATACTCTTAAAAGGAGTTGATCCTTCGTTCTCCCCAGAGGAGATACTCGAGGAATTAAAAACGGTTGAAACAGCTAGTTTAAAATTTACAGGTGTAAAACCGTTTTCAACTGCGAATTCTAGAAAGTGCAACCGCAAATTGCCTTTCTACATTATATCTCTAAGTCCTAATAGTAAAGTCGATGCGCTTAGACATATAAAATGTCTAAGCCACCAAATTATAAGTTGGGAAAAAATTAGAAAATCTGAGCGCGTACTGCAATGTATGCGCTGTCAACGACTTGGACACGTTGCATCAAACTGCAATATGAAATTCAGATGCGTAAAATGCCTCGCCGACCATAACATGGGCGAATGTCCGCTGGGAAAGGAACAGCTTCCGGATAGGGAAACACTGTCATGTGTACTATGTAAAAATACAGGACACACGGCAAATTTTAGGGGTTGTCCCAAATTTCAACATATGAAGTTAAAATGGGAATCAAAACAAAAGCAAGTGGCAGAAGAGAAAAAAATTAAAACTCGTTCTTATAATAATTTCGTTGCCCCGCGTGTAACATATGCACAAATCACGGGCAATTCTATGCAACGAGTCCCCGTGGAATCCTCACATACCAATGGGCGAATACCGGCAGTAGAACAAATTTGTATTGGAACAACAGAATTCGAGCCATAAAAACTAATAACCCGAATATGTTCCCACAAATAAATAAAATATTCAGGAGAAATAATCAAAATGAGATTCAGTGTCTCCAAATTCCACGTACTGAGGTAAACAAGCACCTGCTAACCAACATTGGCATAGATACGGAGAACGCTATCCTCAATAGTGAGCTCTTCGTGATCGAAGATCCTTTGGAAAAGGTGAACGCTGTGGGAGCTCTCTTTCAGGAAATGTACAAGGTGAATGAAAGCATTCACCGAAATCACGACCTGGAGGACAGAGTTCTACTCAATCACCTGCACCTCCGGAATGAAATTTCACTTTGGCAATCGGAGAATCCGGGTTTTACCGAATTCAGTGAAGATAATCTGTCAATTGACATTAATGCCAATGGTGTAGTGGCTAATGGCCTTCTAATAACAAGGGAAGGAATCCAGAGTATCTTCGACTCATTAAGAAGCAAAAAGGCAGTGGGAATAGATGGAGTACCTAACATCGTACTCAAGAACCTGCCCCCAATGGCAATAGATATATACACGGTCCTGTTTAACAACGCGGTGAATAATGCATATTATCCCGCGCGTTGGAAAACGGCAATCATTCAGCCCATCGCAAAAAAGGGCAAAGACTGTACAAACCCAATGAACATGCGTTCGATAAGTTTACTCCCAACCATCAGTAAAGTATTTGAAAAAACCATCAACAAAGCTCTGGTAAAATGGGTAGACGACAACAGCATTATTCCAAATAACCAGTTTGGCTTTAGGGCGGGTCATGAAACCACACATGCCGCAGCTAAACTGGTCTCCGACATACAATGGAATAAATGTAGGAACCAATGCACAGGTGCCTGTCTGATCGACTTGGAGAAAGCCTTTGATACCGTCTGGATCGAAGGGTTGTATTACAAACTGGTCAGACATGGCATACATAAGCCTTTACTATATGTACTTTACGATACGTTAAAGGACAGGAGGTTCGTGGTCAAAAGTGGTAATGTGACCTCTAATAAAACGTATAATATCAAGAATGGCTTGCAACAGGGTGCGGTACTCTCTCCGATTCTTTTTAACATTTACATTAGCGACTTATTAGAAGTACTTCCGCAGGCTATTGCGTACGCAGACGATCTCATAATTTACAGAACAGCTCCGAAAGTTGCGATCATAAATAGGTTAATACAGCGAGACTTCAACAAAGTGCAGCGCTATTGCGATGACTGGAAACTTAAGATCAACTTCCAGAAATGTGAAGCCATCCTATTTAGAACCCCATTATATAAAGCCACGTACGACACAAGGAAAAACTGGCGAAAGCTAGTTATCGTGGGACCGCATGGAGATAAACTGGAAACCAAGAGTTTAGTCAAATACCTGGGCATCTGGCTAGACCAATATCTGTATTTGAACCGACATGTAGAGGCTGCTTTGCTCAAAGCGAGGAAAACGTTTGCTATGACAAGGAGGCTATTTCACAGTAGCCAACTTGACAGCAAGGTAAAAGTCATATGCTACATGACGCTAATCAGGCCAATGCTCATATATGGTTGCCCAGTATGGTTCAACATAGGTCCAAATTTGATGGAAAAGATTCGGGTGCTCGAAAGAAAGTGTCTCAGAAGTTGTCTCAGATTATATCGGACACCGGAATCGGACTATAAAAAGTATTACTCAAATGAGACTTTATATAATGAAGCGTACATAAATAGGGTGGATAATTTTATGATTAAATTAATCAGAGGACATATTGCGAGAGCAATAAGCTCGTCCAATGACCTAATTTTCGGGGCCTATTATCCAAACACCTTGTACTATGAGAGCGTGCGTCGCAACGGCTTTGTTCCACCAAAGGCGTTCCTTGACTTGGATATGAAAGGGCTTATACAGGATAGCTCCGGAATTCCGCTGATCTATCATGTAAGTAGATCATCTGTAGACGGGCGATTGTGCTACGACCGGGAAGTAATGCGCACCGAAGAAGAGCTCCTGCGCTTCAGTAGGGCTATCTCCCACAGAGACCGGGACGATAGTATTAGACAGCGTCAACAGTTCTGGTGGTTGAATGGCATATAAAGACCTGGGTACCAAAGTCGGTAAAGAATCATACTATCATCAGCTAGCTTACATAGACTTAGCTTTTCTAGAATTAGGGTAGTATAAGATTTAAGTTAAGTTAGGTTAAGTGGTTTTACATAAAAATTTAAAAAAAAAAAAAAAAAAAAAAAAAAAAAAAACGTAGGTAAGTTAAGTGTTAAATTTTAAGAAAAAAAAAATTGACAAAGTTTTTCAAATTTTTCTTTGTATTTCAACTAATTATCAGTACTGCCACAAAGTTCTGTCGCCGAAAGGCAAATTATACAAATGTTAAGTAATGTTTAGCTTAGAGCGTCTGGGAAGGACCAGTAAGTTATTATATAAGATAATTAAGCTAGAATTTAAGCATTTTTTGTCTAGCCTTTAATTTAGAAATTAAGAATATAAAAAGAAAAATAAAAAATGTTTTAAAAATGAAAATGAAATGATACCGGCAGTAGATGCGCAACCTGAGATATTAAATATGATATCGGCCATGCAAACACAATTTGCTAATTTTCAAAAAATATTGACGGAACAAATGGCCCGAATAGATATGCTCTGTTCGGCTGTGTTTTCAAATAACTCCTTCCATCAAAATCTTCGACCCTCTAACTGAACTAAAACTAAACATTATTTCGGTGAACGTAAATTCACTAATACACATAGACAGAAGAGATAATCTAGGCAACATGCTTGAAGTCGAATCCCCTGATGTACTTTTGGCTAGTGAAACTAAACTAAACCAAAGCCACAAAATTGTCTATAAAAACTATAAGATAATCAGACGTGACAGGCCACATTCTACTCAAGGGAGTGGGGTTGGAGTTTTAATTAAAAAAGGTCTTTATCATAAGGTAATTTATAGTACACAAGTACACAAATTTCAGGTGCTGGAAGCCTGCATAATAGATATTCCGTTGAGAAGTCAAAAGCACCTGTATGTGGTCTCCATTTATGCCCCTCAAGCTACCCAGTGTAAGCAATTTATCAATGCAATTGATATGCTATTTCGACACCTGAAATTAGACTCGGAAAACAACTATTTCCTAATAGCGGGTGATTTCAACGCCAAGCATAGTGCTTGGGGTAACTTAACCACGAACACAAGAGGCGATGCTTTATATGATTGGTGGCAAATGAATGCTATCGAGCGCAGATTAGAACTGTACGCCACAAGTACACCGTCTTATCCTAAAGGAAATTTATTTCTGGATTTACTTATGATCGACGATCGAATAAACTTGCCAGGCACAGAACTAACTACGCGAAACTGTCTTCGCACAATCGATTACGATAGTGATCACTACGGATTTGGAGCCATAATTGAAGTCCCAAATGAACAATATTCACTAGAGCAGTTCGACCAGATCCACTCTTTCAATTTTCGAAAAGCTCACTGGTCACGCTTTGATCGATTAATAAAAAAAGAACTTCGTAACAGTGCCATAGACCCACCGACTATTAGAAACCTCCATAACGACCAAATCGATCATTACTTAATAACATTGGACGATATTATTACCAATGCAATGAATCGTTCCATACCTAAAGTTCCCCATACCGACGGTTATACTAATAAGTACAGGATATCAGCAATTGACGCTTTGTATAAGCAAAAGAGCATTATGCTCTCAAAGCTGAAAAGACTTTATAGACAGTTCAGCGACCCAAATAGTCAGGAAATAAGAACACTTAAGTCCCTAATCAAAAATCTCCAAAAATTGATCCGTGATAATTACCGTTCAAGTATAAATGAAGAGTGGAAGAACAAAATTCAAGCCATTCAAGCTAGCGGATCGAATATGTTCTCACAAATCAATAAAACTTTTCGAAAGAAAGATCACAATGACATTCCATATTTGCGAGTCCCACGGACTCCTGAGAATTGTCAAGCAATGCTGAACTCAGGACTCAATCTGGAGCATATCAACTCTAACGAAGAAGTAATATTAGTCGAAGACCCGCAAGACAAAGTGAACTTAATTGGTGCATGTTTCGAAGCAGTATACAGAGTGAACGAATCCGCTCACTCCAATACGATCCACGAAAACAACGCATTCCAGACCTACAGCTCACTGAGAAATCAACTTTGTACCTGGAGGAACCAAAACCGTAGTTTTACCACATTCTGTGAAAATAACAGAGCGGACTCCCCCAGGAGTAATCAGAATATGAATATGTTTGTGAGTAAGGATGAACTTACGAACATCCTTAAGTCAATCAAAAGCAAAAAGTCTTCTGGGATAGATAGCATCCCAAATGTAGTTTTAAAACATTTGCTTCCTGAAACAGTAAAAATCTACACTACGCTATTCAACAACGCCTTAAATAAGGCATACTATCCAACCCACTGGAAAACTGCAATAGTCCACCCCATCCCTAAAAATGGCAAAGACAGGACCAATCCAACCAACCTTCGCGCGATTAGTTTGCTGCCAAATATCAGCAAGGTTTTCGAGAAGATCATAAACAAAGCACTGATGAACTGGTGAGATGAAAATGAAATCATCCCCAACAACCAGTTTGGCTTTAAAGCGGGACATAGTACGGTGCATGCCGCGTCAAAGCTTGTTTCCGACATACAATGGAACAAGACAAAGCGCCAATGCACAGGTGCCTGCTTAGTTGACTTTGAAAAGGCTTTCGACACCGTGTGGTTAGAAGGACTTCTTCATAAGTTAGAAAACCTGAGAATGCCTCATTATCTATTGTACAACATTTACGAAATGATAACGGACAAGCAATTTGTGGTAAAATGCGGAGATATATTCTCAAGCAAGACCTTCAAAATTACAAACGGTTTACAACAAGGGGCGGTGAATTCTCCCATTCTGTTTAATATTACACCAGTGATCTAGTGGGTACACTTAACAATGCCATTGCATACGCAGACGACTTTGTGGTATACAGAACAGGAGAGAAAATAGATGTCATCAATAGACTTCTCCAGGACGACTTCAATAAAATAAAACGTTTTTGTAATGACTGGAAACTAAAAATTAATTTCCACAAAACCGAGACTATCCTTTTCAGAACACCGCTCTCCAGGGCCTCTCAGGACACAAAGCACAATTGGAAAAACATCTCTATCGTAGGGAATAATAATCTCCCACTACAAGTGAAAACTGTAGTCAGATATCTTGGTATTTGGCTTGATCAGTATTTATACTTTGACAAGCATATAGCAGTCACTCTCTCTCTGCAGCAAGAAACGCATTTGCTGCCACAAAAAGTCTATTCCGAAGCAGCATTCTTAATCCAAAAGTTAAAATAATTTCATATTCGGCATTCATCCGACCAGTGTTGGTCTATGGCTGTCCAATATGGTACAATATATCCCCATTCTACATGGAAAAGATTCGCGTGTTCGAGAGACAGTGTTTGCGTTCCTGCCTCGGACTTAATAGAACACCAGAGTCACGATACCAGAAATTTTACCCTAATAAAACCCTGTATGATAAATCAGGACTAACTAGGATAGACAACTTCATTATAAAAATTATTCGTAGCCACATTGCAAGGGCAATGTGCAGTGTAAATAATCTTATCGCGGGAGCATATTATCCGAACGACATGTATCTGGAGAGTACCCCCCAGAACGGGTTCATTCCCCCAGAGGCGTTCCTCTTCTTGGACGGAAAAGGTCTTATCCAAGATGAGGGTGGAATACCTATTATATACCACGCTTTCCGTGGTGTTAGGGATAAACGAATTGTCCACAATAGCGATATCTCTAATAGGCCAGACCGACTTCGATTCAGTACGGTGATCAGTGAAAGAGGAACCCCAACTGGTGGTGGCTCCAAAACGAAGAAAGGACTTCACGTCCTCAGATATAATATTCAGCTCTGGCGCAGCTTCCTCCCTTCCTTTTCCTTTGCCCTCCTTCCCGTTAATTATTGTTATTTTATCTTTTTTGTTTTCATTAAGCACTTATTGTTTTGTTTTTAAAATTTTTGCATCCTCCAAAAAAAAAAAACAAAATCTTTATTTTTTTTGTCATAATGCCTCTAAAAGAAGAAGAGTTCGACCTCTAAGATAATAGTCTATTTTTTTTTATAAAGTATGTGTATTATATTAAGAATAAATAAAAGAAAATGTAAGCTGAAGGGCATAAATTAAGCATATAATATTGTATAATTTAGAGTGCTTGTGAAGAGCCAGTAAATTACATTATGTAGTAAAATTATTAAGATAGGTTTAGCATTTAGACTAAAATAGTAAAACATAAAAAAGACTTTGTGAATAAATGTATGGGTTTGAAATAATAGTGAAGAAGATCGTGTGATTCGAACTGACGCCATGACAGCTCGAATCACGAAAAAAAATTTACCTAAGCGTTACACACCAGGCTACTGACCGTGTTTACAATTTGATTTCCAAACTCGACTATATTCCACTGGTGTGAATTATTTTTTCGTTATTTATCGCTTGGTATACGGTTCTGACGTATTTTTCTTATTCGATTTTTCGTTCGTGTTCTTCACTATTTCGCTTGTGAATCGTGTGTATCTGTTAGAATCTCTACACCACGGCTCCTTAAGATTTCTTTATTAGCTTACCAGGAATTTCCATTCAATTTCGGCTTCCACGTCGGCAGTCAAATTTCCTTGGATGAATTCCGGTAAACAAAATAATTCGATTTACATACATTGTAACCTTCATGACAGGGATCATAAATACTGCGTCGTCTATTTTCCCAACGTCGCCAAGTAAATTTCTTTACGTACACATCGGCCGGTGACCTTTTTCTTGCAGCAATAAAATTCCCTAACTCGCACCATGTGCAAATCGAAGATTGCTGTTCCTACATAGGTTCCTGCGATACCATAGACAATTCATATCGTTTGTGGTATCCGAATCACATGTTCTATTTAATGAGCGGCTGCTATTTATCTAGCCGACCCTCATTACCGAACTATGCATCAGGTCATATTTCCCTTGTCCTTTAATTCGCCGAATCTTTTCCCTCACGAACTAGATGCATTAGCAAATACAAATCCATTAGCATCCGACGAGATGCGATTCGTTTTTTTCAACAAACACACATCTCTTGGATGTCCATTATGCCCCGTCCTTGAGTTTCAGGTATGTTTTTATGGGCGAATCCTTGTAAAGAACCAAGTACACACACGTGTGTATCGTAACGATCTCCTCTAAGAGATCCGGTTATCACCACCGTAAAACTAAATACATTCACAATGGGTTCTAACAGTGATTTAATATCAGTGATTCCTTTTCCATCTGCCGACGACAACAGTCGTGCGGACTTCCGCTCCCGTTCCACGGAACGGGAGCGATAATAACGAGTCGTTGTGAAGTGCCGGTAGACTTGATAGCTCGTAACCCTGTTCAACATGTAACCGATCGTGAAGTGAAGAATCGAAAACAATAAACATTAATTAATAAGCCGTGTATTTCTTTCGATCATTAAATCTGTGCGTTTTATTTGTGGTTTTTCCTGTTCCTGGTGATCGTTGCTTGGATATACGGTGCCTCTCCAGTGTTTCATCCGTGAACAATGTCTGAGTTCTGGTTTTCATTTGATGGAACTTTAGAGACACTAGGATGGGGATAGGAGTGAATCGAGTGTCCGTGTTTGGCACAATATTCCTACTCCCCACAGTACGTTGTCCAAACAACGAGCAGCCACGATTCTCACGCTGGCTATCGAATCGAAATGCTCCTGTTTACTCAATGTAAACAGAACAAACTATCTTCACCTGCACGGCAACATTCTCTTGTTTTAATCAACGCTTAAATAAATATACACCCAAGCATCATAGCCTCGATCATTGCAGCGAAGTTCGGTTACATATTATCAACAAAAAAGGAAACCCTATTCCCTATGGTTTATGATGGCATAGTCAGCCAGTATGCGATCTTTTATTTGATCAACCGGCGTATTTGAACTTCCTTTTGTGCATCCTTCGCGACAGCGTTGTTATGGCGCTCAAGGAATACATTTTCAACTTGATCCGTACGGTCGCCATAGAAACCTGCCACCAAAACTCAAGTCGATCGTCCATTGGCTGACGCCAATGAAAGGATCGACTGAAATTCACCACTACCGCAGCTAGTGGATGTTGACGACGAACACATCACCAGAGTCAAAATTCGTCCTCCGTGGAGTTCGCTTGCTGTCCGTTAATTCTCGGTTAGGGTACGCGATATAATAAGTACAAAAAATCCTTTTATTGCCATTTCTGGTTTCTGGCGATAGCACAGCGAATCGAACGTTTTGTATGTTAATTACATGAACAGTGTCGCGATTAGGATAATTCAATTGTAAAAGTGCTTAGACTTTCCTTGAATATCAAGATGTGCGTTTAATAGTAATTAACATTTGTGACTTTGTAACAGAGAAGGAATTAGTGACAATAAAAAACAGTGCTCAACACCAATACAAAGCGTTGTATTATTTATTTCTCCTGGACCAAAAGCTTCCGCTAGCAATAGGACGACTGGGCGCACCACGAAGGAATTTCGGATGTGTCGATAGTGGCGTATAGTCAACGAAGGACTTCCAGTCGTGTTTACTTCGACCATCTTCATCAGTGTAGTTAGTGTTCTTGTGTTTTGCAACAGTGGAGTTTTTATTGGACTCGTACCCTTGCCGATACCAAATAAAAACCGCCCACAATACTTCTTAACAAATGAACTTGATTTTGTTCCTGTGAACAGAACTCATCTGCATGATGTTATTTTCGGTTGCATACGATAATATTTGGGTGATAACAACAACACGCGGTTTTATGTCGAATATCAAATGATAAATAACACAAATAAAAAATTAATACCATTCGCTGGGCTGTGTGAATAAACGCATCAAGGTAGAGTGCGTATTATGCTAATGGTAAGGGACAGCACGAACCACAACATTTCCATTGAATTAAAATTTTCGGGTCAATGTCGTTAGGTAACCTTCACAGAGTATTTTTCCAATCTCCTATATTAAAAGCCTCGGTCTTAAGCTTATCTCTCCAGACAGATATCATCTATCCAGATAACCTAAGCCAAATATTGAGTGCCTACTTTACAAATAAACGTTAAGAACACCTTAAATTCTTCTCGCCTTAGTGCCGTCTCTGAATACACCGTACAATAAAGCTACTGCAGGGTATGCGTAGGTCGAGCCAAACAGATAAACAAAAAGCATCTCTTCTCTATTGAAGAAAATTCTAGTTCGGTAAGCAATTAAGGGGACCTTATAGCTTATGGACGCTTGTGAAAACAAGACTCAGACTCGCATCCAACCCAGACACTAATTAACGATAATTGAACGATAAAAGAAGAAGACTGCAGTTTTACACTGATAATGTTGCCACCTTAACCTTCGTATGTTAATTATATTTAAGGTTCTTGATGCCGCGTCTACCTTGATACCAAACCTTGAATTACTGAAGCTAGATAAAGCGAGATGATACTGCTGCGTATTGTACTGTAGGTACATATTTATTGGGCTAAGCTATTTCTTGGACCTCTACATGAGGGCTATGTTTATTTTAATATATTCTATAATTATTTTATGGCGGTTTTTAATTAGAACTGAAATAATAATAAATTAACACCCTAAACAAACTAATTTGGTAATTCGTGGGAATATAACAAACACGCAGGTGGGTATTCGCATTGACATAAATCAAATTGTGGTTTCCTGCAGAGATTAATCTGCGCCAATTAAATTATACAATACCCTCGTTAAGACGCAAAATATATAAAAACCTTACACAACAAAAGACGTGACGAATGTGCTAACAAATTAAAAAAATTTATATAGCATGGTAATCTGCGGCTTTTAAAGTTTTAGGTGTCCTCAAATTTAACTTGGGTGCAAAAATTCTATATGTGAAAATTAGCACACCGCCAATAAGTTGATTTATGGGAGGCGTCTATGTGTTTTCAAGCTAACAGCGAGACTCGGACCCAGGCTTAATTCTTAACGCTGATTTTGTAATGAATAAAGATGACTTCACTTAAAAGTAAACTAAAAGTTATCATCGCTTATCATGCGGCGTACAATAAATTTGGATGCCGTGCGCTGGACCAGGAATCTGGTGTTGTGAAATAACATTAGCTCGTACAAAAACAGCAGACGGTGTGGGAGAAAGAAACATGAGATTTATCATGCGAGATTAATAATACACAGTGATCGTAGGTTATCATACTTTATGGTCCTTTGCAAATGTCACTTTTGGCAGCTTGCGGTGTCTTTTTGTGGTACTACTATAGTTTTGTTGATAGTTCTAGACAGTGAAATTGGTCAACTGATGGAAGCCTCGTAAATTAACCTGAACTATCTTCAATCGGGTGAAATACATTTTTTTATTTAATTTGTTACTAAAAATTTAAGCTAATGCGAATATTTAGCTGTGTCATAAATATGCCCAACCATCAAAATAATTCAAGAGCAGGGGCTTAATCACATGTGGCAGGTATTTTCATTGCACATCTGTAAATCATCAATCAGCTCTTCTCTAAAAGAACAACCAAGCACGTGGTGCCAATAATTAGTAAACATTTCCCACAGTACACAAATAATACTTTTAAATTCAACAAGAGAACAATGGGACGGGACGTATTTGATGAGCGAACCATTTGAAAGACCAAAAAGCTCTTAACAACAAAGCAATGCTAATGTACGCCGCTACGTCCAATTATATTTAAATGCATAAACCGCTAAAACTAAGCGACATTTGATCGCCTAGGGTATTTATAATTAGACCAAAAAAAGAATGAGACTTGTCGGGCTGAATGATGATAGAAAAGCTGCCTAGATTTGACTGCAGTGCTGTGACTACTTAATAGGGATTATTTCTAATGTCACGCCGATGTGTTTGAGGATGCCACGTCTTTTATCGCTTGTCGAAATGTTTTCTAGGGATTACAAAATAATTAGTTTTATATAGTCCGTCCAAGAGCGTGCTCAACAATATTTTGAATTTTTGGCTTCAGTCTTAGTTTCGTGGGGGTAACACTCAATTCGTTACCTTACTACAACCTTCTTGCTAAACTTAGGGAATAATTCAAATATATTTAAACTTAGCTATGATGACGAGACATGGTGTACGTGATTGATTTTAAGACAGACATTTTTTAGGTTGAACTTTTAATAATGTGGTTAGCGTGAACTTACCCAACTCGAGTGTGATGGGTTTCACCGGAAATACAATTATGGAGAAGGTGAAAATCAATGATTTTACATCAACTGGTTGAGAGTCAAGGGAAGTTAGATAGGAAAGAGGCGAACATTCAGTTTTGACTGTAGGAATGTAGTGCTCCAAGAAGCCCTACCATTTTCCTCCCACATACATTTCTACCCACCTACTTTATCATTAATCCATATCCCCAAACTAACATTCAATCCAATGTTAGACAAATTGAATTGTTCAATTACCATACTAATATTTCCAAATCCTTCCTAAAAACTAAACAGCATAATGCATATCTTCATATGGAAACAAACACACATTAAAAGATATCCATTTTGTTCCCATACACTCGATTCTAAAATCCTTATCTCCATCTGGATTGCAGCCAGATGTGTATATTCTAAAAATAGATATTCCATGTCCTTTTCTCCAATTTTTCACATACGAGGGTTGCCTCTTATGTTTCGGGATTTGGCAACCCTAGTGTTGCAATCCGGCAATTGACAGCTCTGTCGTAAAGTTGGACATTTTTTAGGTTATACGCACTCAGAACGTTTTGACATACGACCGCTATTTGTGTTGTTTACAATAACTTAAAAGATTCATCTCGGCCCAAAAATGGAATTAAATCGTCTACATTTTCGTGCGATTATTTTTTACAATTTTCGGGGTGGATTAACTCAGCAAGAGTGCATGGATGAACTTACTTCAATTTTTGGCGATGAAGCTCCATCAAGGACCAGTGTTTGTCGATGGTATGGTGAATTCAATCGTGGTCGTAGTTCACTCAAAGATGAATTTCGTGAAGGTCGTCCAAAAGCAGTTGTTGTTCCGAAAACCATTGATGCTGTGCGCGAACTGATATTGGAAGATCGTCATGTGACCTATCGTGAGATTAAGACAACCTTAGGCGTTAGTGGGACCAGCATACATTCAATATTGCATAAACATTTGACTGCCAAAAAAATTTGTTCGCGTTGGATCCCACACAATTTGTCAATCGCCCAAAAAAAGGCTCGTGTCAATTGGTCGAAAGAAATGCTCAAAAAATACGGTCGCGGTGCTTCGAAACACGTCTATGACATCGTGACAGGTGATGAATCGTGGATTTACGCGTATGAGCCCGAAAGTAAACAGCAGTCAACTGTCTGGGTGTTTCAAGATGAGCCAAATCCAACAAAAGTTGTTCGCGCACGAAGCACTTCCAAGCAAATGGTCGCCTGTTTTTTCGGAAAAACTGGACATGTCGCAACCGTACCACTAGAACAATGCAGAACAGTCAATTCTGACTGGTACACTACCATTTGTTTGCCAGTTGTCTTCCAAGAAATCAGGAAAACCAACCGCCGAAGACGGATCACTCTTCACCACGACAATGCGAGCTCTCACACATCGGCTGCGACAACTGCATTTTTGAGCACCCAAGACATCGATTTGATGGGTCATCCGCCGTATAGTCCTGACTTGGCACCGAATGACTTCTTTTTATTCCCGTACGTAAAAAACAAACTGAGAGGTCAACGTTTTTCGACACCTGAAGAAGCGGTTGCTGCATTCAGAATGCATGTGTTGGAGATACCTCAATCAGAGTGGGAAAAGTGCTTCGACAATTGGTTCAAACGCATGCAAACGTGTATAGATCTTCATGGGGAATATTTTGAAAAACAATAAAGTGATTTTCGATTATCAATATTTGTTTTTGTTCTCTAATCCCGAAATATAAAAGGCGACCCTCGTACAAATCTCAATGAAGATTTGTGTAAAAGGGCGATGCATTTTAAATTCGAGGATCAGTCTCTAGGTTGGCGTCCGACGTTTAAGGACGTCAATAATTTAAATTAAATATTGAAATTAATAAAAATAGTTTTAATTGCAAATACCTGGGTTTTATTGGATTCGGCCGAATATCAGGCCTGTATTCAGCAATCGGGTGTCACTCTTCCCGGAGGCCCCGGAAGCAAGGTGGCGACCGCAACGGGTTCCCTCAGGAGCAGTCTTAAGAGGAGACGCTCCCTGAGAGAAGGACCACAACAGGAAGTCTACGAACTTCGACACGGAAGATATAACAGTCATGGAGACGCCGAAAAGCAAATATTAGAATATGGAGCATTTAATCCTAAAGAATTTGAAGGGTATTGCAGAAATAGAAAAAAGTTTATTTCAGTCCATTAACTCGTCTGCTAATGGCAGCAACTTGTGTTCTTCGAACTCATGGAGCTCGATTAAAACCACCGACCAGACAGTATGTGTGCTTTTGTCTCAAAGTCTTTACTACCGGGTTTCAGTGTCATGCTTGGTATCTCAAGTAAATACAAAATATTCACTCTCATTAGCAGTTTGCGCGAAGTTGTTTTCTGTAGAGTCCTAAGAGAAGAAAATAACGTCCACACACGCAACCGAGTTCCAGAGGTATTTCAAGCTGAAATGCAGAAATGTTTATTCTATTTATTCTATTTATTGGCTTGTAGGAACCCGAAAGTTCATGACCTCACCGACTCGACTCCGCCATTGTTCCCTGTCCCGTGCGCTCTCCTTCCACGTTCGACCATCCGATCCAATCTCCTCGAGGTCCAACCTAACATTGTCCTCCCATCTCCGTCGCGGCCGCCCTGTCGGTCTCTTTCCTGTTGGCTTACCGTCAAGAATTCTATGCACGGTCCTATCGTTGCCCATTCGCGCCACGTGTCCGGCCGATCTTAATCTTCGCGACTTAATTACTCTCACTATTGTAGGTTTGCGGTATGGCTTGTAGGTTATGTATATAGTATGTCGACACGGGCATTGTTTCACTTACATTCCACGTGATTGTTACAATAACCAACACTCAAAGTCAATTCACCGACACATCACGAATAGAAATGTTTCTCCTTCTCTGCAACGATGACACCAATTAAAACACTGGAGGGTTTTAGTTTCTTAGCTTTTTTATTTAACTTCAGGGGTTATTAACATCAACACTTTATGATACATTTTCAAAGTTATTAAACATCACCACTCTATGATATATTTCGTTCTAGTTTCTAAGAAAAACGACCGGCAGCACGATTTTCTTTTACTTGATTCCAATTCGACACTTTAATTTGAAACGTACACGAACTCCACGATAATGTTAAAGTCGCGACAGTACTTCACATTGGTATTCGCCTGGGAACGAACTCAACTCCTTGAGATGTTAAATTTGACTCTCCAAGAAGGTGTGCATACACCGTAAAGGTTATTATGAGACTCCGGGAGAAATTGTCCTCCACATTTCTTGTAGTATCGGATACCCCTGGTGTACCAGGGAAATTCCAATACACATCCTGTTAATAGAGACTGGCAGAAAATGTAGTCATAAATCATGGGAAGGGAATAATATCAACAGAAACCTAAGGCTGCCTGAGAGCATGTATCTTTTCGACTACATTATTTGTGTAGGAAATTGCCGCCTGGACGAAAATGTTTTCTTTTGTCTACATTGGATAGACAGAAGTGTTTCGGGTAGCATAAAGGAACAATGCTGGCGGCGGCAATTGGGTCTTCTATGATGTAAAATTCACAGAAGATCGCTCGCCATAGCAACTAAAAAAAAGGTTTATTGGTCTTTGGGATATTGGTCTTTTTATTATCCCGCTCATTATGTCCTATTGGAGGGCTGTTAGAAATCTGGCTTGCAGACGTGCAACCCGCAAATAGCCCGGCATGTATTTTTGGACGCTAATGGGCATGGAGACGGTGTTTGTACACCTTTTGGTCTGCTCAGACTGTAACATCCCATCTGGTCGATGGGTCTGCAGATAAAAGGTAAGTATGTCATTGCCGCGTGTAGAGGAAAAGCTCCTCGGCTATGTTGGGATATTTCTGACGGTTATCCAACGGGACAACCGAATTGTTTTCAGCTATTTTAGGACAGTGGTGAATGCTATGACAAGGTTGTGTGATCTTGCCAGGGATTCGACTTAATGGTAGATATGGGGTTTATAGGATTTTTATTGGGTTAAAAATGATGCGAGGTTCTTCGGGCCCTGAAAAGCCCCAATTCACCCCCCCCCCCCCCCAGTGACGTTGTCACTAAATAGATAAGGGAGGCTGAGAGGAAGTTTGCTGAGTGCGGGCGCGCGCTCGGGCGCGAGTGCGGGGAGGTTGTGCCAGCTGGGTGGTAGCCGTGTTTGCGGATGGGGGCTGTTCTGGAGCTCAAGCTTCCAGAAAGCAGGGCTTAAGTCTCTCGACGCTGACCGTGGATCGTTTACCTCTTATATCGTTCTCGAAGACGCGGTTGCTGATGCGGCGGAAGACTTTGAAAGGGCCATCATAAGGCGGGTCGAGGGGTTTTTTGACCTTATCCACCCTGACAAAGACGTGCGTGCAGCTGTGCAGTTCAGGGTGGACGAAAAGTTTTTTGTAGCCGTGGCTGGCTACTGGGGTTGCCCTAATCTTACGTAGCAGGTCACGGAGATGTCCCAATTCATGAAGTTGGTCACGCGGTGTTTCGGCGTCCAGGAAAAGTTCTCCTGGAAGAAGGAGGTTAGTACCGTAGGTAAGCTCTGCTGCCGAAGCACCTAGGTCCTCTTTAATACATGTCCTCAGACCGAGGAGGACGATGGGAAGGCCGTCGAACCATTGGGTGTCGTTATGACACATGAGTGAGGCTTTTAGAGATCTATGCCAACGCTCTATCATCCCATTGGGTTGCGGGTGGTAGGTGGTGGTATGACTCCTTTGGCAGCCAAAGAGATTTGTTAGCTGCCTGAATATTGTCGCCTCGAATTGTGGACCTCGGTCTGAAGTTATGGTGGTTGGTACACCAAAGCGTGTGACCCAAGTTGAATAAAAGGCCTTGGCGACTGATTCGGCAGTAACTGCCCGGAGAGGTGGTCTGTATCGACCAACAGATTATGTGCGCCTAATAGGTCGGAACCTATTAGGGGTTCATTTACGTCCGCAATGACGAAACGCCAAGTGATCGGATGTCGAAGACCCAGTTGAAGTGTCAGCGTTTTTCGACCGTACGTAAGTATCGGTGAATTATTCGCGGCTGACAGTTTAAGTCCGGCGGGCACGCGGTTGCGCGGAGCGAACGATCGCAGGAGGGCTGAGATATCGGCGCGGGTATCGACAGTGAAAGCGATGTTCAGTTTATGATCCCGGATGGTAAGGCGACTTATGGCAGAGGTGCCTGCCGATTGCGCGAGGGCATCGGCCGGCAATATTAGTTTAAATGGCGACCTTGGTTGGTGGCTGTTGGAGTCCACCCACAAGCCGCCTTACAATTAAACGCGCGATCACCGTACCGTCGATGATTGGCGCACCAAGGGAGAGTAACGGCGTTGTTATGCGTATTCTGCCTATTGGAATTGCCGTTACGGGGAGGTCGAGGCGGCGCTCGATGGGAATTGGGCCGCGGAGGGGCATTTAGGGAGGATTGTTGCCGATTGAAAGGACGGCTCGGCATGACTCGATTCTGGGCGGTTTGTGGGTTGTTTCTCACCTTCGCGCGAAATTGATTTATTTCGCGACGGAGTGAGGTTTGGAGCGCTCGAAGGTCAGAAGTAGTTACCTGAGGTGGTGAGCTTCTCTGACGAAATTCATTGGGCCTTGCCTCTAGGTTCCGCTGTGGGAAATTGGTTGAGGTAGGCCTTCTGAGGTGTAACTGAGGCTGAGGAGGTTGCTGCACTGGAGCCATCTGCGTGGCTGTTAGTGACAGAAGGGAGTGCCATGTAGGCTGGGCGGCGTGTTGAGAAACCGCCGCTACCTGATACGCTGGAGGCTCAGAATGCTGGTCTGAGCTTTCCATAATTGCGTCCGGAATTTTGGATAAGTAGCCCAAACTCCGGTTGGGTTGGGCTATGAATGCCGAACGGGCATGTTGGGGGAGACATCTCAAAAAGTGAGGCCTTATTAGGTCGTCCCCGATCCTGGTCCCCGCTATAGAGCGTAAAAAGGTCAGGAAAAGGGACGGTTTCAGCCCCGAAAGGTTGGTTACGGCCGCCAAGCGTTGTGGCCGCAAACTTCCGGGCTCGTCCAATGCGTCGAGCAGAGCCTCACTCATGTTGCTTGACCGTTTGTATATATCATCTGTGTCAATGGTACATGGTACCTGTGGCGATGTCAGTGTCCAACTCTAGTGTGAAAATCTACATTAACTGGAAACTCGGTTTTTGGTCGCTTATGCAGAGACGCATTGATACATGTATGAATGCCCATGTAGGAAAAATTCTTTGCAGGCATTTCCAGGTAATGCACTGAAAGCATTAATTATCCTTGGGAAGGAAATGTTTTTGCTGCGGGGAGATTGTGGTGCAGGTGTGGGAAGGTTGGAACTTGCCTGGCAACCGAAGGTACCGAATAGGTTTTGTTTTATGCTCCTGTATAATGGAAAGAATTCTTGTAGGGAATTTGTATGCGAAGAAATGCATGGGAGGTAAGAATTCTTTTACAGGGTCTTTTAGGTTATATAAATTTGATCTATTTGATGCTTGAATCCTTTAAGGTGCTTATGCGATTGGCTGAAGGATTGTGCCAGACATGGGCACTCCGTTCACTTCCTCCTCCATCATAAATTGTTCGCCGCGTTAAACAGCGAACCAAAAGAACGATTAAATAAAAACATCTAGGAGCGCCAAACATAACAATCACCATCACTGGTGGAAACTGCAACACGGGGAAGTATAAAATTAAAACTTACTGTCTAGTGGTGATCGCCATTTTTATTATTTTAATAGCCTAATTCTTTTCACTTTTTACACAGTTTTATTTGGACCGCGGTCACTAGAGAAATTGGTGTTTCTTATTTAACTTGACTTCACACACCCGACTCAGGGGTATATTCGCGTCCTCGGCGCGCGACGAGGGGCGGGAGCGGCATGAGCGTGGCGGTCAGAGCATGGAAAAGGGTTCGCTGGTATTCATTCGTTGGCAAAGGAAATTCGGCCAGTGAAATTGGCTCTCTTAATTAAGGGGTGCGTTTTTCGATTCCAAGAGAGACGTAAAGTCTCTCTTTGGGGTAACCAAACAGATCTCATACAGAAGATCGTCGCGGTACACATGTATGTGTGTACATTGGTTCTTTTATGGATCAAAGCCATGGGAACGAATCTAAACAAAGAAAGTGAAAATGTGCATTCATAGGATGCGAGTTCGGTAAAGCAAACAAAACCGAAAATCGTCGGATGCTAATTGGATCTTTGTTTGAGATGTGCGTCGCGGCTAAATAAATAGACGGGGCGCAACGAAGAAACGGTGTTAGTGGGTTTTGGCAAGATTACCAGGAAATTGTGTTTATGGCATCACTGGTAAGGGTAAGTATTGAATTCCTATTTGCATTTGCTTATGCTGTAGGATTTAATTGGTGCCAAGAGATGCGTATATTTGTTTTGGTCCCTTGGGTGTAGGTCGCCAGCCAATGTGTATGTATGATGATTTATGATACACTTGGTGAGGACGGGAAATAGGCAACGCATTGTGTATGGTCCCCGTTATGATGGTTACATTATATGTAAACCAAATCATCTTGCTTTCAGGAATTCGTCTAGGGAATTTGCTTGGCACCGAAGGTGCTGAATTGGTTTCAGATTCCTGATAAGGTAAGAAAGAAATCATACAGGGAATTGTATGCGAAGAGATGCATTTAGGGTAAGTTTTCTTTCCCAGGGACTTTTAGATTATATAAATTGGGTCTATTTGATGCGTGAAGCATTTAACGTGCTAATGCGATTGCATTAGTGAAATTATGAGATTGGATGAGAGTCATGCGGGTGTTTCAGGAAAGCGAACCGTGGGGTTTGGCGAAACCGCCAGAAGGTCTACTTACTGCTCTGTTTCGCCCCGATGTCAGAGAGGGGCTATAGCGTTTAAAATGATAGTGAAGAACGTATAATTCGAACTGACGCTATGACAGTTAGAATCACCAAAAATTGAACCTAAGCGTAACACACCAGGCTACTGGCCTTGTTTAAAATTCGATTTTTAAACTCAAGTATATTCCACTGATGTGAATTGTTTTGTTATCGCCATGGTATACGGCTCTGATGTATTTTCTTATTCAATTTTCGTTCGGTGTTCTTCACTATTTGATGTGTACCGCGTGTGTATCTGTTAGATGCGCTACAGGAGCATTATAATACAGCCGGTATACCCCTGGCTGCAGACCATCTAATTGAAGCGGTGAAGCGAAACGCCGTGGATTAAGAAGTACCAGATATTTGTATGTTATTCCTCGCTACCCTGTCTGACATGGGTGTCCCTGTTTGAAGCGTAGGCTTCCGTCAGCATAGCCAGGGTGATTCGTTGTAACTTAAGGTCCCACACCACATGAAGGTTTCTACCACATGGGGGCCATAATTAATAACGACAATTTTTTGCAAAAAAAAAAAAAAAAAAAAACGTGATGCCAGCACGTACTTTGATTACCCTTGTTGGCGATGCACCACAAATTATCAGGAAAGGCAAGACAAGCGCCAGCACACCATTTCCAGGGAAACGACGATTAGCGGCGCATCGATTCCAGGAAGCCATTAAGAAAAGCAGCCTCCAGGAAACGAGCGAAGGAGGAGACAGTTGCGGGCCTATATAAGGCGGGCACATCGGTGAAGCAGCAGGAGTCTCAACATATTTCAAAACCACGTCAGCGTGCGGCCCTTTAATAAGGAACCCACCGTTGCGGTGAGCCTGGACATTGAAAAAGCCTTTGACACGACTTGGGTCGAAGGTCTCGTTTTTAAATTATTGAATACTAGCCTCAGTAAAACGCTATGTAGTATCATCTACCAGTTCGTTCCGAACAGAACCTTCCAAGTTAGAGTGAATGGAAAGCTTTCCCGAACTTTTCACGCCGCTGCAGGCGTACCACAGGGCTCCATTCTATGCCCCATCTTATTCAATATTTACACCTCCGATATTCCTCGCCCTGTGGACGGGAGAGTAAACCAGATATGCTATGCGGATGGCGTCCTAGTGTACACGTCATCCAAAGGCACTAAACTCGCAACAAATCGACTCAAACGTCACTTGGACGAACTGTAGCAGTATTACAGCCGATGGAAAATTCGACTTAACCCATCCAAAGCAGTAGCTATAATTCTGCGTAGTAAACACTTCCAACCTACTTCTCGATATTCACAGAATATTCGAATAAAATGGGAGATACTACGATTAGACCACAGGACAGGATAAAATATATTGGGTTCATACCCCAAAAATTAATTTCATCAAACATGTGACCCATATTCTTCAAAGGGGCCTTGGTCGGTCTAAGCAACTGCACAACATCTTGAAGTGGAGCAACAAAGTTGACACCAAAGTTAAGTTTCTCTGCTATAAGCAGCTAATCCGATCTGGAATATTGTACGCCTTTCCCATATGGTCCTGCATATCTTCGGCTCAAATGGAAAGACTTCGGGTTTTCGAAAGGAAACGCCTCAGAAGATGCACCAATCACTCTACAAGGCTTGACGGTCGCCATTACCCCAACATTCACTTATACGAAGGCGCCTCCATTACCCCTATCGACGAGTACTTGCTTCAATTAGCATACAAGTAACTCGAATGCATTCAGAACAGCGAGAACCTACTTGTACGGGACTCTTGCATTCTTGACTCTTCTCTCTCTCGATCTCTTCGGATCTGACCACTACAATTTATTCTTCAGTACAAAACTGAGGAAAGCACCCTTCCCAACAACATTCTCCTCTAAAATAGAGGATTCCTGGATCCATCCCTGCCGATCTTGTATGATTTCTTTCCCACCATCCCTCTATACAAGTAGTTAGAGAACACCTGGACTAACACTGTCCACACTATCCTTGGATACCACGCTTTTTTCTTTTCTTTTCAAATATCGCGAGACCGAGCTAAACATCCTCACGGATGTGGGTGATTCCGGTTATCGCAAGATGACCAGAAGCCAGAGACAAGATGAAGGACACATCTATCCTTGTCTGGCTAAAGTCGGCCCTCTCGCCAACCAATTTTTTTTTTTTTTTTTGAAGCAGCCGGAGTCATCAAAGGAACTCCTAACGAAGAGGTCTTGTTCAAGGCCAGCAGAGAGATCAGGAATTAACAATTAATAAATAAAACATTATAAAAGAAAATAAACTATAGGAAAATAAGCAGCTAAGTGTATTCATGTATTGGCTTGTCTTCTTCGTTGGTCGCATCGAATTCACCTTTGTTTATCAGAGATCCGCACTTGGTAAGACAAAAACGCCCGCCAATCCAGAGAAGAGTCCGGCTTTGGAGGTGCAATCTATCTGAGTAAAAAAAAATCATCGTAGGCCAGCCAGTGCCGGGAAAATACAGTCCGCTAAGGCGACACTGTCGGGACGTCGCTGAAGAAACCGCCGTTCGGGCTTCGGTTTAGCCTTTTTGTTGTTGCGTTAACAGCCCTGATTACTTCATTTTTTTTTCTTTGAGGCTCCTACAGGATTTACCAATTTGTGGTACCCGAGAACGATTTGTCTTTAGCAAATACTTCTTAAAACATGAGAAAACATCTTTTTAAAAACCCTCCCATATCAATCTAGGTTCGTGTTAATTCAGTGTATTTTGATCAGTTTTACTAAGAAATGTCGTCTACATTATAGACGCACTTTACTTTTTGCAAGAGCTTCCTTGTCACCGCGACGAATATTTTAAGGGCAGATGAAACCAAAAGCAGTAGCCAGAAAAATGTGCCCATACGAGTGAAAAATTCATTACGGGATAAGTAAACTCAATACCTTATCTAGCTAATTAAATTGCGCATTTAGTTGCTTCACTCGCGTAACCTAGAAGTGCCAATTATCTCAACCTAGAACGTCTATTAAACAGGTCTGATCTAACAATCATCTCGATATCGTCAATCGGGTTATAAACCTTTCTAAAACCCGGCGGCGACTTCAAAAAAAAAAAGCCTTCAGTAGAGTTCCATAAATAGCTCATGCAACATTTCCCAAACACTAGATATTTCGGAAAAGATAGAGAACATCCCAGTCTTACCTGCGACTTCCATTGTATGCGTAGAGTTATAAGATGACAAATGTCGCCACAAATCGCAAATTAATAGTACAATAATTACTTCGGCACAGTAATCGAATTTGATTAATTGGTGGGTGAATCACTGTTAAATGCTCGATGAGCGGATAATATCTTTCACAGAGTTATCGCTGCGGTAGGCTTTGATCCTTATCAAATAGCCACCATCGTCTGCAACAGGCGTCGTTAACACTTTGACATGCGAGTATGGGGTATGATGTTTGTTGTCACTTTCTATTCGAATCGTACGCTTCCGGGAATATTGAATAAATTCCTTTTTGACACGTTCGACACGTTCCTCGATAATCACAACACTCAAGTCGAGCATGACCGGCAGTTGACGTGCCGCAAACGGAGTTGGAACCCTTGGGTTCAAACTCTCCTGCCCACCAATGTAAAACAATCTATCTTGATAATGGATTCAAGCCACTAGCGGAATCACCGGGTCACTATGAAAACAAATCACTTTCGAAATTTTGAACAAATACTAATTAGCGATGTCCACGGTTAAGTACTAAATAAAATATTGTAAGATACGAGGCTTCCGAATGAGCTATAGAACGTGCGGAGCTATGTCAAGCCACATTAGGATTCGCCGGAGACTAGAGTTTGACGACGTTTCTCACACGCAATCGAAGACACTCTAAGTCCCGACGAAGATACCAGTGAATTCAAGCTAGGCAGTAATGATTACCGGCACTCAGCCCCGCTTTATCACCTTTAGGGCAGTTGTCATTTACACCTTAGATTACGAGTGGACACTGAAGAATCAACCAGTTTTTCGGAGCAATTGCCGGGTACTCGGATAGCGCGACCGCGTGTGCTTTAAAAGCCGTCTGTTGTAGAACTGATCTCTTGGTATATGGGTAATCATTCGGAAAGCTCGCGCAAATGACTCGCGTGTGATAAGACAAGTTCCGACTCTGAAGTTAGAGAGCCTGGCAGCACTGCCAAGATGTCCTCCTCTATAAACTCGTTGTGTACACAAACTATGTTTGGTATGTTATATAGTAAAGTGGGTGCTATACTGTCCTCGTGATGCAGACACAGCCATTCTTGTGGGTGGATGGGTGACGAAAGCTCCTCCAATTATTCCCAGGACGTGTGTCTGACGTGTATGACTGTTTGCTACTACACTTCACGCGGGAAATCGCTCATCTGGTGGCAGACGACATCGACTTTGTAGGAGTTCTTTCCAAGCGATGAGTTACTATCGCTTTGGGCAATTTCCCACCCCTCGTGGGTGGATGGCCACCGAGACGATTATTTGATAATTTTATTACTTTCCCCAATTACAAGGACAAAAGAAAGGGAATCCCCCCTCAGGCTTCTGTACCGATACTGGTAAGTCAGATACTATTTACGGCCCTGCTATGTTTGGACGCGCTTTCGATGAGTCTTCGAAGGTCGGCCCCAAATGTTATTTTGAGAATTCTTTCGGTGCTTATTTACATACGGTCATACTGCTGGTGATTTGAGTGATCCGAGTGATTGATTGTGGGTATGTGCTTAGTGTTTAATGGGTATAAACAAACTGTGTATTATGTGCGCAATTAAAAAGAAACCAGGACATTGGTTGTAAATCATGAAGTAGAGTGGGGTAGTGTGTCTGAGTAGGACGATTGTGAAGATTGGTTGTTTCACATAGCAATGTGACAAAAGCTGGGTGGGCAGTTTGGCAATGTTGACAAGATGATTGTAACCAAATATAAATGTAAATAAATTCGAATATGTCGACTATAGTATCAAATGAACGTCATTCTTGTCGATTGCTCAATGATGATTGATTGTGTTTCACAGAAATGCGTCTCACAGAATATTAATTCAGTAGTAGGCGTATTACCAGAAAGCTTAAGTACACGGCATTCCTATTTAGTATGGACGACGGAAACAGCATGCGACGAGAATTTACTTTTAGCAAGTTAAGGGATTAAATACTTACATGATAAATATCCAAAAGAGACAATATACTTTCCGGTGTCTGAAAATTTTTATGTAACAAGAATATTGTTATTTAGACCGAGCGCCCTAGATACTATGTATAAGCTATGCGCGTCGATGGTTTGGAAGACAGATCAAAGACACAGAGATACTTTGAAGAAACTTACACAGTTCGCAGAACTTCTTGGGATCTTTAATCACATATTATTCCAGTTGGTTTATTTTAGGATAGTTCATATTAAACGTACATGTTAACCTTAATTGTCGTGGTGGATTTATTTTTAATTTTGTGGGGGCTTCTAATAATTTTCGCGAGGGGCAGATTAGCTAACGAATGTAAACAGATACCAATTTGGGGAAGTTGTACGTAAGCTTTTGCTATGCATTTGGATTTCATAACTAATATTGTACAGATAGTTATAAAGTTAAATTAAGTAAAGTTAAAGTTTAGTGGGGCTACCACCCTCTTAATGGGCTTAATCCCAGCAACATAATTACCCACAACTAAAGTATATACAAGTTACAAACTAGAGAGCTGAGGAACTATCTTAACTAGGCTTAACCTAAGGTAACCAGGACAAATTCAGAAGGCAGGAGTAGGGGCGAGAGGCGAGGGCAGATTATAGTGAAGTGTAGAACCACCGCTTAGGATTGGCGGTGAAATGGCTTAGGAGGCGGTGCTTGAGAGTATGGGCAGAGATGTCGAAGTCGAACAAGGTGGAATTGGAGTTGGCAATTCTCAGCATCCGCGAAAGGGTTTCGTTCAGACCATGAGAGGTCCGGTGAGGGGGAGTGTAGAAAAGGCGGGGATTACAGGTATTTCGAGGATTTGTGTTCAGAGGAATTAAGTTAACGAGGTAGGCACAGTCGACCGAGCCGGAGAGGACTCGATGAATGAACATTTTTATGAACATTATGTCAGCCACGGCCCTGCGCTCCTCAAGTGTTCTGAGTTTGATTAATTTGAGGTGGTTAATGTACGGGGAGGGATTAAGTGGTTTTGCCATTTTATCCCTTGGAGATCGAACCGAAGGAAGCTACGTTGAATACTTTCGATCCTACAGATATGGATCTTGTGATATGGATACCATACCTGGCTAGCATATTCAAACAGTGGACGGACGAGGGTAAGGTAAGGTATCGAGTAACGCAAGTGTCGGAGGATTCTTTAGACCATCGTTTCACGAACCCGAGAGCAGAGTTAACATCGTCAATGTGAGAGAGGAAGTTAAATTCCCTGTCGCAAGGGAACCCAATGTAGTACCTATATTTTTTAGTTAAAGGGTTTAGGATTTGTTTACCTCCTTTGGGGTGATCTTGGGGGCCGTTCACTTCTGGAGCGGATGGCATGAAGAGTGCGTCCTCTTGACTTCCTCCGGCGGGTGCAGGGGGATTCCGGATGGGACACTCTGTTGTCGCAGGGTCCTTGGCAGCGAGGGTGGACCCTTGGAGTTTCCTCTCAAGGCCTGGTTGGTTATTCCGGGGCAAAGCACATTGTCCTCACTTGGTTGCTGAATGCGTTAGCCCGCCAATGGCGTTCAAGCGGCTGCGGCAATAGATTGTCAATAAAGGTTTCCGGATTAACCCACTAATGGCGTTGATTTGGGGGCCGTAATAGATTGTCAATGAACGTTTCCGGGTTATGTGAAAACGTCCTTAATAAACGATTCCGCACACGGAGAGCACGCGCTTCCCAACAACTAAACACGTCGCGAAAATGGTTAGTCCAATGCTGAATTATAAACGGCACTCTTTAATATATATATATATATCTCAACTTTATTGGCTCATGCTTTGGTTTATACCTTGAAGCTTACATTAATAAGTGGCCGGTCGTCTGGCTTGGGCCTTCTGTATTTTCATTCATTGATCCGGCCTGGGGTTCGGCCTGGGGTTCGGCCTCTGGAACTTGACTGAATGACGAAATAAAAATGTGCCGGCCTTTTATACTCTGGTTCATCGAGATTTGTCAAAATTTTATGTAAAAATTCCAAGAAGCACAAAGAAGATGTTGTGTGCTTCAATTGGAATAGGATTCCGGGAAGTTGGTAAGAATTTATTTGAATAAATTCCTGGATGGGGAAATCATGAAATGCATTTAGAGTTAAGCATTTCATGATATTAGGATTATTAGGGATTGAATCAGTGTACGACAAATGGATTTTGGTTTAATTTTGTCGTGCATTTGATTCAATTGGGGAATCATGATTTGGATTATGGATAAGGGTGAGGTAATTAGGAATTGGATCAATGTGCGACAAATTAACTTTTGGTTTAATCTGTCGCTCAATGATTCACAATGGGATATGGTTAAGGTTATAGGAAATAATGGGGATTGGATGGGAGTAGTGATTTAGGATCACTACACCAAGATCTCGAATACATTGGACAATGGTCAGGGGTTGGGTATGAAGAGTAAATGAGCGTGGGGATGAGTGAATACGCTTACGGGAAAGGGTTGTAGATTGGCATTTAATCATCATCATCATCATCATCATCATCATCATCATCATCATCATCATCGGCACTACAAACGGGATCCGGTCTTGGCCTAATTTAGCAAGTCTCGAGGTTTGTTAAATTTTCCATAATCATTTATTTTTACGGGGAAGGTTATTAGCCTTGCGCCGAGTAGATTGGCATTTGGCGATATTAAGTACAAAGCAATTTTTGTCACACCAAGTCTAGAAGCTGTCAAGGTCTGATTGCAGCAGTGCAGAATCAAGAGGTGACTCGATGATTTTATAGAACTTGGTATCATCCGTGTATAGGAACAAGTTGGAATTCTTAATGACCTTATCGAAGTCATTAGTGGCAAGTAAAAAGAGGAGAGGACCCTGGTCCCTACCTTGATGAACCACAGAGGCGGGGAGGAATGGGGTTGGATATCGTAGACGTGAACCGAATAGAATAAAGTCTATCCTCTAGATAGGAATAAATTCCTTTCAGCAATCTAGGTTCGAAGCCGAGGGCGGATTATTTGAAAACGGTTAGATTGTGGGCGATTTTGTCGAATGCTTTACTGAGGTCGGTCGAGACCATATCGATCTCGTTACCGTCTTCTAGTGCTGAGAGTGTAAGAGAAGTAAACTCACCGAGACTGGTTGTAGTTGATCCCCCATTGAGAAAACCACGTTGCCTTGATGAAATAAAAGATTTGCAACGAAAACTAAGAGATTCGTATAGAATGCTTTCGACAATCGAGTAAGTGGGACAGTTTGGCGATGGGGCGATAGTTCGCGACATCGTTTTTGGGACCCTTCTTGTGGGTGGGGGTGATGAAAGAGGTTTTCCAAATGTGGTGGAATACGCCTTGAGAGGGTGAGCGATTGAAGATCAGTGAGGGGGAATCAGAGAGAATGGATGAGCATTTCTCGAGGAGGATTGCAGGGATACCGTCAGGGCACGGTGTTGTGGTCTTTCTCTCGGGGAGCGTGTCTCCTTGCCCTGAAAAGGATGGGGGATCTCCTTAGACCGTTCCTGAGGAGACCCGCTGCGGTCGCCACCGTGCTTCCGGGAAGAGTGATGACCGATTGTTGAATAGGGGGGAATCGGCCAATAATAAATACAATCACAAGTATTTAAATATTCATTTGTATTTACTAATTTTATTTCTAATTTCGAATTTTTAATTATATTTAGTTTATTGGCGTCCTTGGTCTTAGGACGCCAATTGCGACTGATCTTCGAATCTGAAATGCTTCGCCCTTTTATACAAATCTTCATTGAGATTTGTATGTGAAAAATTGGAGAAAAAAAATGGAATATCTAATTTTAGAATATACACACCCGGCTGCAATCCAGATGGAGATAAGGATTTTAGAATTGTGTGTTTATATTACGCAGGGAGCGAAGTATATGATTGATAGAGGTTGATGTTCTTTGTCTAGAGTAGGAAACGAACAGGGAAATAGTGTAAAGGATTTCGGTATATAACTGGGTGATGGCATCTTCAACGGAGAGGTGATCGTAGTTGAACGAAAGGCGGCCTATGTAGTCGTTGATGAGGCGAAAATTGGCTTTATGGAAATCGTAGGCGTAGTGATTGGAAGGCGGGGGGGGGGGGGGGGGGGGGTGGATTGTGGCGAGTGGAAACGGAAGAAGGTCACTAGAAGAGGGGGTTGGTGGGGGTTTATAGATGTAGGGACGAGTGGGCTGGGTGAGACATATGTATTGGTAGGGCCTGTTGAAAATATGTGGTCTAGCTGCCTACCCAAAAGATTTCACAAGTTGCTAATCTAACAGAGACAAGAACCATCTAGTCGACCAATGAAGAGACACTCCTTGTCCGAGGTGGGGTGGGAGGTGAAGTGTGAATGGTCGTCAGATCTAACCGAATTAAGTTGTGAAAGATTAAAATCTTCGAAGATGATGATGTCGTCCTTGCAACTACTCAGCTCGATTATACGGTCGATAGCATTAAGAGCTAGCTCGTACACTTCAATAGGCTGGGGAGGCCAGATATAGAAGCACATGACAAAGATTAATTTCCGAGGAAGAGTGATTATGACAGTCACAAAGTCCAGCTTGAAGGAGGTAGGGAAAGCAACAAGTGACGACTCGAGGCAGTTATGGACAGTGATGAGCACTCCTTGGCTTGGGTAAAAGTCAGTAGTGCCTGTACGGCAGAAAATTCCCCGAAACAATTCTCTATGTACGCATAGCAACCCTTCTTCGCCTTCCTAGTAAGTGGCAGCGAGCTTACTTAGCAATGACTCCACTGCCACGACACCATGAACGGATTCTTGCCCCCTTTTAGTTAGTCTAAAACCAACCATCGAGGAATCAAGACGAGGGCGTGTGTTGCGAGTTTCAGGAGAAGATCGTAGTTGGGAATTCACGTTCGTTCAGAAAATAGTGTCTTCCACTGATTTATACCGCCGCGTCATTTGCGCTGAATTCTATTAGTGGGCTAACGGGATCAAAAAGCAAATCGGTTGTGACAATAAACGTAAACATTAAAAGAACAATTAAGCAACTAGGCAATACCTGTGCTATTTTGATTTGGAAAGTATGTAAACGTTAAAAGAACGAGTAAGCAACTAGAGAAAGTTATTTCGATTTGAAAAATACATAAAGATAAAAAAGGACAATTAAGCGACCAGACAACACCTGTGTAATTTTGATTTGGAAGACACGTAAAAATAAAAGGGGCGATTAAGCAACTAGACATCACCAGCGTTTTTTTTTTCATTCTTCTGTTGTGCACAGTTTTTGTGGTTTTCAAGTGTGGGGTATGTGTGAAACTGTGCCCGTGCCGGCGCCACGACATATAACCGCCACAGTTTCAGTCTTCAATATTTACTGATATATAGTTGTCAATAATCAGTTTTTAAAGGTTTTTAATTAGTGACTTATTATATCCCGGCTATTTGGATGGCTGAACTGTCTATAAAACAATTTGAGCTCCGGTCACAGAATGGTCTTTGTATGACCCTCCATGTGAGACACATTTGGGATAGAGCGATTCATTGTATTAGTAACAATGTTGGCCATCATTAAAATATAATGATCATTTTCGTCATTGCGAAGATTCTTCTCAGTCGGTGGATCTACACCATTGGAGCGTAATTCTATTTTTCTTAGCCGATCAAGGCACGGGCAGTGTGACTTTTGGGAATTAAAAGAATGTATCTGACCATATTGTTCAAGTAGTGAGTGCTCGTTTGAAACATGAATTGCGTCGGCAAGTCCGTAATAATCGCTGTCGTACTCGATTATACGTAGAGAATTTCGAGTAGTTAGATCCGTGTGTAAAAATTGTATTCGCTCGTCCAGCAAAAGTAAACCCAAGAAGATATTTCCTCTTGGATAAGACAGGGTACTTGTAGCGTACAGTTCTGGTATGTGATGGATGGTGTTTTTTTCTCAACAGTCAAAAATTACCCAAAACACTGTGGTTGGCATTGAAAACTTCTCCCATAAAGAAGTAATTATTTTCCTAGTCTAACTTGAGACTTCGGAAATGTATTTCAAGTTCATTGATAAACTGTGTGCACTGAGGAGTTTCAGGAGCGTAAACAGGGACTACACATAGATGCCTTTGACTTTGCAAGGAAGCTTGTGTACATTTGTGGTGTACACGACGTTGTGTTGCGATCATTTTTGATAAGGACGGCGACTCCTCCCCCTAGAGTGGAGCTCGAACGATCTCGTCTTATAACTTTCTAATTCTTGTAGCCCAACTTGTGCTTTTCCTTTAGCTTAGTTCCGCTAGACGAAAGCACAGCCGGGTGTTTGGATTCCAGCAGTTTGTTCATTTCCATGCGGATTTGTGAATTTATATTCACAACAATAATTTTAAGGGTTAAGTCAGCCGATGTGAAGATGGTGATTAGCGTATTGTGTCATCTAGGAACAGGGTCGAATAGTATGAGTATAGAATAAAATAATATCTATTCGGCACATCTGCTCCGTTATTTCCAATTATTTCGAATCTTTTCTCAAACGCAGCAAGCTGTTCTTGTATGTACAGTAAAATTGTTTTAATGTTTATTTGTGCCTCCGGTTTAGGCGTTTTAAAGATGTTTCGTTCTTGTTCCATGATTGGTGCGTTATTTA
Organism: Microdon myrmicae; assembly: GCA_963931805.1. Classification (NCBI taxonomy): domain Eukaryota; kingdom Metazoa; phylum Arthropoda; class Insecta; order Diptera; family Syrphidae; genus Microdon; species Microdon myrmicae. Next base: position 38,624,396 of record OZ007496.1, read on the forward strand.
CACCACCTGCCATTTGGGGGTAAGACACACTAGGTGCCACAAAGTTATTGTAAGAGTGTATAACGAGTTTCCATTTGTTTCTCTTCCTCAACTTGCTTTTTTATAGCATCCAACTTAACTTTTAGTTGTTGGTATTTAGAACAACCTCTAAAGTTAGCAGGATATGTTGTATTCTTGCAGAGGACGCAGGATAACCTATTCTCATCCGTGAGCTGCTCTTTGCCCAACGGGCATCGCCAATAATGTGGTCGTTTAGACACTTTACACATCTGTTGCATATTGGAGCTCGATGCCACATGACCGCAGCTTTGACAGCGCATACATGCCACATCCGTTCGGGGTTCTTTATTTTCTCCCAACTTATTGTTTAGTGGGTTAGATATTTAAAATACATAAGTCCATCAACTTTACTGTTGGAACTTAGAGACACAATAAAGAAAGGCAACTTACATACGATTTTTAGAGCTTTCGGTACAGAACTTTTTGACACCTTTTAACTTTAGACTGTCGGTTTCAACAGTTTTTAATTTCTCAAGTAATCTTTGGGGGAAAAAGAAGGGTCAACTCCTTTTATGAGCATAGAGACAGATTTCTCCGATTTTGGAGTGTACGTGTAATACTCGATAGTCGCCCTCCCCAAAACAGATTTATTTATTTGAAAGTTCTCTGAATCATTACATATAATACCAATTTTCCCGTTTGTGATGCATTTGGTTCTAAAGTTCTTACATGTTAACTTACCGGGTTTTATTATATCCTTGGTTTCTATATGTAACAGAATGATGGTTAGTGCTTTCCCCTTCCTTTTGATTTGTTGTTTCTATTGCCATTAGTTAAGTGCTTGCCTTTTTTCCTGCTGCTTTTGTCGTTGTTGTTGGCGTCTTTGTTCGCATAGGTATAAACATCGCATATTCCTTTTTTTCCAGAAGTGCTTTAACTAGTTTGCAAACCTCATCTCTTTTTGTGATAAGCTTGGCGATGATGTTATCGAGCTCTTCACCAAAGTTATTGACTACTGGCTCCCTAACGGTCAGGTCTTTGTATTTGTGTCCTGGTGGAGAGTAGACAGAAAGCATTGTGGGGATTCTTAAAGCTCACCTGAAGAACCCCCCATATTCGCAACCCATATTTGCATCTCAATCACCAGCATACCTGAAACATTTCCTTTCTCAAGGAGATTTAATGCATTCAACGCATTATCTAAAAGTCCCTAAAAAGAATTCTCACAGCATTCACGCATTTAATGCGTTATTCAAATTTCCTGTAAAGAATTCTTCACATCATACGGTATCATAAATACCAAACCATTCGGCACCCTTGTCATCGTTAAAATGCTATGTCGGACAGCTTGTTTATACAGCTGCAATAAACCGACCTGCGATTTGTTTGCCCAATCGACAAACGATTACCGCATCCCAAGCATTATCATCGAAACCGAATCCTCTAGCATTTTCTAGTACAAACAAGAACTCGGTTCCTACTGCAGTCAGAGATGCCATAAACATTTAATCCCCATTAGCACCTTTTCCTAATGGCGATGCATCTATTAACGCATCTGCACCACTTATCCACGACTGTAATGATGCCCTTATTTGTTTTCAGCACCCTTTCTTCGATGAATTGCCGTCTATGATAGCCACAATGCACATCGTAAACAATGATCTATATGATCCCTTTTTTTCAGCTTCGCTCCCATGGCCTTGTCCCATGAAAAAAAACCAATGTGCACACATACATACCACCATGATCTTCTCTATGAGATCCGGGTACCTACCCCAAAGAGAGACTTCACGTTTCTCTTGTAATAGGAAACGCATCCCTTAACCACTGGCCGAATTTCCCTTGCTAGCGAATTCACATCCCTAAGTTGTAATTCAACCAGCAAGGCGGTCGGGTCGCCTGCCATCCACCGTACCGGAGCCGGTACGGTGCGTACACCACGGAGTCGTAAATTTAAACCCCCGAGTGCATATCGAAGTTTATCGAGTATTAGTTCAAACCCTGTGTACTGGTATCGTAATTAAAACCCTGATAGTGTCAAACAATAAAATGAATTTAAGCTGTGTAACGCAAATCGTTTTGCGCAAAACATGTAGTATCGAACAACATCCTTGTCAAAATAATAAACATTTTCAAAACCAAATCGCCAACAATAAAAACAAATAAAAATACAAACAACAATATCCTAGTGTTTCATTGCCCTTTCTTTTCTGGTGAACGGTTAGTGGCGGAGCTTTCCTTATTTTGGTGACATTTTCGGCTGAAGGATCGATGGCGTCTCATTGTTCCACATTGGCGCGACCCGCGGGTGAAAACAGTTTGCTTTTGTAACATCGGCCAATCTTTCAATGACGATGGGAGAAGAAGTGACATCGTGCCGTACGTCGGCGCAACATACATACAATCCCCACAACATCACTGGGATACACATTCTCATTACAATTTTCACATATTTCACTGTCTTCGGTGGCATCGGTGGCATCTAACATGTGTCTTTTCGCTGTTAGATTTGGTTGAGGATTCAACCGCCTCCTTGTCTTCGTTTGAGAAGCGATATTTATATACTTTCTCCTTTCTACCTATTTGTTGTTCCTGTTGCTGTTTTTTCTGCACTTTTCGTTGTTATTGTTGTTGCCGTTGTTGTTACTGTTTGATTCTACGTTTTCACTTCCTTATCGAAAATCGACTCTCACTACCTGCTGTGGCGTCCACATGCACCACGCGATCGCTTCGAAAGATCCGTTATTTACTCATGAAGTTGGTGGTAACAGATATACTGGGGAGGAAGTAGTGTAGCGACTTAAATAGTCTTGACACACGAACACGCAGTACTATAGGGAAGAGCACCACAAACAAAATTGAGAAATGATAGTTGTTGCGGATTGTCAATTAAATGTGCTGAAATGTACTGGAGAAATCTAGTACATTCGCATGTATACCAGTTGCGCAGCAGCTGGCACCAACTGGCCGGTTGTCACCACGATGTCATAGCGTCCCTTTTTGAATTGGCAGTTATGCCCATTCTTTCAGTCTGCATTCAACGGCAAAGGCGTACACACCGCCAAGAAGTCCAGCGTTCGAGGTCACAACGTTGATTTTGCCCTTCTTCATCACTGTTTCCATTGACTCTTCCTTTTGTAATTTACACTAGCAGCCTTTTGCTTTCGATACACCTTTTGTGTGTGCAGCCAAATAAACAACTGATACCGAACTATTTCCAGTGACTTTTCCTCTCGTAATTTGCATCAGCGAGGTTTGCTTTCGATACGTGTGTTGTGTTGTGCAACCAACCCAGCAACCGACGTAGAACAAAAAAAGGGATCTCGGCTATCTTCTTGACGCTGGACGCTGCTCTCTCTTCTTTGCGACAGCCATTGTTCGTTGTGACCGTCCATCGGTGGCCAACGAAACGCGTACCACTTCAACCTAACAATAGCCGAGAAAATACTTTATGACTTATATCCGATGTCTGATGTGCTGAGGCTTTTGTTCTAACTTTTGTTGGGATTCTAATTCTTATAGCGTTGGTTCGAATTGCATTCTTCCCAATTTCCGCAAAACGATTTTAACAAAATTCGAATTTTGTAGTTACTTCGCGACCAGAAACTCGAAAAGAAAAACAGATTCGAAAATATTACATCAGCGGTGATCAATCGACATAAGCCCAAGAGGAGAGCTGATTGGAGTAGAAAACGAAGAATAACGTTTGGAGGAAGAGAGGATTTTGGGCTGCTCCGTGACTGTTAGAAATAAGAATGTATGCAAGTTTCATCTAATTAGAACTGAAAGCAAAGCGGAAATAAGAGAAAAGAGAAAAATAAATTGTGAAAACCAAGTTGCTCTAAGAATTAGTGTTATCGTTAAAAAATTGAAAGGGAAATAAGTAGATGCAGAAAAAGTAAGTGATATTAAAAACAAGTTCTCCAAAGGATTCCAAATAAAGTCGACAACATCAAAAAGCAACAGGAAGGCAACAACCACAACTGGAACATCAACACGACCATCACCACCAAATCCACACGACAAAGAAACTAAACAGTGAGTAGATGCGTTAACACAGTAAAGTACTTTGCATTGTACTAAATAATAAACTAGAATAAAAAAGCTTCAGAATTATAAATATCGAATTCGTTTAAAACTTATTCCGTGAAAATACTGAAACAAAATATATGTGCTCTATAACTAACCAAATATTAAAGCAACACAGAAAAAATAGAAGAGTTAACATTGTTGAGGTCCGGTGCCGTGCTTCCTCTTTCGAGGGAAGAGCGGGGACCTTTTATTTTTTTCGATTCTTCTCCCAGCGAAGTTTTATTAATATTTTCTATATTCACTAGTCCTTTTATAGATTGGCGAAATTTAATTAACCAATTTTTTCTCCTTTCTTGTATACCACTCCGACAAAACCGGTTGCAACGCACTGAATTGGTGATAACTAGATCCAATTTTCACTGCATATTAACTTTTTTTCTGGTTTTATTTAAATTTGTGTACATATGAAAGTTTTAATTAAAATGTTTAAAATTTAACTCTTTTCATTATTTTCATCTGGTTTCATTTTATTTTCACTTTTTTCCGAACTCACCTCGTTCGGAACTGAAATTTTTCTATTTCTCTTTTTTCTTGTGTGACTTTTCACATGAATCAATTTGGACGAAAATCCAAGTTGCTATGTTTTGGATAAATAAAAAGGTGCAGGTTATTAAGTGTGCTGTAACTGGCAATATTGTGAATGTTTATGAATGGTATGTATTAAGTGAGAATGTAATATATGTTAAGTGAAGTTTTTAAGGATGTGTAAGGAGATTCAGTGTTAAATTTAATAAGGGTAGTATTCTGGAATACAACATCCCACCCTTCTTCGAGAAAGAAAATTATCCTGGAAGAGAATAATTTTCTAGTAACTATATATTAGATTAAGAAAGACTTGGATTTTCGTTCAATTACAGTACAATGGTTTTCAAAATTAATCTTTATCAAAGGTTACAATAATCAATAAGTTCTTAATACTAGAAAAATAATCTATTTACATTATATATTAACTACATTTTTCCAATAATCAAAAAGTTTTAACACTAGAAAAATAGTCAAAATAACTAAATTTAAATATTTCTCCTTGGAACCTTTTCTTTTCTTATCCAAAAATTATTATTACTTATTATATTAATTATATAATATTAATATTATTGTTTCAAAATTCTCATTTCCGTATATATATTAATTCCAAAATTTCTAATATATATATTACCAATAAAATTTTCTTTCTTTCCTTTTCCGTTCGAATATATATTAATTCCAAAATTTCCAATACATATTACCTCTAAAATTTTTTTTTTCTTTCGTCCCCCTCATTAACTTTTTTTTCGTCATTTCCTACAATTGTTAGATTATTTCATATATATTGAATAATAAAACAAAGGCCATTTGTTATGTGTTTATCTTTTCCTTAAATTTATGGAAAAGTTTCCAAAACCTTTTTGGGCCTATTACTATGATGATTGAATAAAGATGATTATTACCAAAAATCTTCTTGAAAAATGATCTTAAATAATTTAAATGACGGTGTAACCTTTTATTTTTTTTTGTATTTTGCATTGGAATAAATTTTTATTGTTGTAAAAAAAAGACTTGTAATGTATTTATATAGTTATTCTTTACAATACCTATTTTAGTTAAATTATTATTTTCATTTTTTATTATTTCGTGTTTGAGTAAGTGTTTGTGTTTGTTTTCGTTGTTTAAAATATTTATTGTTTTCGGCTTAGTGTTGTCATTGTCCATAGCTTTAACTGCTGTCGGAACGTCTACCTTTTCAGTCTTACTCACTGCTGATAGATCGTTTAGTTTCTCAGTCTCATTTACTGATTCGTATAGTTCTTCAGGCTTATTAGCTGTCAGAACATCTTGGTTCCCAGTCCTATTTGCTGTTTGAACTATTTCTTCAGTTATATCTGCTGTAGAAACATTTAATCCGTCAGTCTTTGCTGCTGAAAAGATTTGTTCATCAGTATTAGCTGCTGAACTGACTTGGGTTTCGAATTTTATTGCAACTATTGGGTCTTCAGTCTTTAACACTGCTGAATTTTCAGTCTTTGTTGCTGAAGTGTCGGGGTTGTCTATTGGGATAGCCGGAATATAAGGGATTTTTGGTTGTATATTTTCTGAAATTTCCGAATTTTCAGTCTTTATTACTGCTGAGTTCTCAGTCTTGGTTGCTGAAGTGTCTGGGTAATCAATTGGGATAGCTGAAATATTAAGGATATCAGTCTTTAATACTGCTGAAAATTTCGAATTTTCAGTCTTAGTTGCTGAATTATTTTCCAGAATTGCAGTCTGAATCGGAGTCATTATATTAGGGTTTGGTTTAACTTCTTTTATATTTGTATTTATAGCTTTATTGGAATTAGTCATACGGTAAGGATAATCATAAGCTGGTTCAAGGTAAATTTGGGTAGGAGTTTCATTAAATTGGTCGTTATCTATTTCCGAAGATCTAATGCTGTAAATAGAAAAATTTTGTTTGTCTTCCATAAATTTTGGTTGGCGTCTGGCCTCGTTTTCCGACTCTTGCACCCGAGAAAAGTGAACATTTTGCTTATCGTTTTGTCTATTGGTGGTTCTAGAATATTCACCAAAACGATTTTCAGAGTTTGTAGGATTATTTCGGAATGGGTTACGCGTTGTTGTACCTTGTTGGTAATTTGTTGAAGACGCTCCATTCCTAGATATCTTGTATCTACACTCGTTCTCTGTGTGATTATTCCGTCCACAGAAATGACATACAATGTTATATTCCCTTTTTATGGGTTGTCTATTCGGAAAAAAGTTGGATTGCATGTTCCGATAACATGTGTCCTGTGTATGCCCTGACTTACCACAGGTTTGGCAGACTATACGATTGAATGTAGGTTTTTCATTGTATTGATATGACCTGGGAGAGTTGTCCATTCGAGCGGCATGTGACACTACATGTGCAATCGACTGTTTTAAATTGTTTCCCCATGGACTTTAGCTAGTATCTTTAGCTGTTCGTTGTTTAGTCCATCCTCAAATGTTTGTACGGCCAATTTTTTGTTTTCTTCCATTAAGTATTCCCTAACCACCGCGTCTGCTGTTATTTCACACGTGGCAGAGCTTAGAGTCCGCAGAGCATTCGTGACTCTATCGCCGTATTCCCGGACGGTTTCTCTGTAGCGTTGTTTCAGAGAAATCAACTCATTGTGTGCCGTCGACCGAGATTGCTCCTCTTTATATTCCGATTCTAATTTTTCTTTTAAATCCTCCCACTTAGCGATTTGGCTATACCTAATCAGATCGTAAGCATGACCCTCTAGTCTATTTTTGACTAGCTCTAAAAATGTCTCGTATATATCCGGGTCTGCCTTCTTTATGGGTCTAAATAAAACGTCTCCCCCGGAAATAAATTTACCTAAGTCGCAGGGTTTCCCGTCAAAGGTATGGACGATTCTGAAAACATCAGAAATTCCAACAGAAAGAGCCATTTCAGGGGGTTTAATGTGTATCGGTTGATAGTGGATTTGTTCTTCCCCCTGCCTAGCCGCCTGTCTCGTGTAATATGGACTCGTAATAGTGAAAGTTTAAAATAAAAGGCGAAAATTCGTTATCAATTCTTAAAAATATGGTTAACTTAAAAATATGGTTATGGAAAAATTGGCCTTTCTTTTTGTTATTCAATATATATATATATATATATAGGAAAGAAAAATAAATTGGTCCCAAAGCTGCAAAGAAAGAAACGACGAGAAAGAAAAAATCACGGAAATGTCGTCGAAATACTGAAATGAGAATTTTCAAAGAATATAGATAGAAATTTCTATCCAAAAAATTTTTTTTTGTAAAAAGGAGAGCTTCCAATTAGAAAATCTTCCTAAAAAAAAATAGAGAGAAAAGTCGCTATTAAAAAAAATTCTTACTCTACTAAATGTTGTCGTTGTACTGTTGATAGCAGTCTTGAGTGTTGCTGTTTTGTTTTTTTTTTTTTTTCAGTTTTCCTTAGTTGTTTCCTTTGTGTTTTGTTTTTCTTTTTAAATTTTTTTTTTTCCTTTTCCGCCAGGCAGACTTCACGTCCTATAGTTGATTTGCTTATCCTGGTCTTGGCTGTTTTCCTTTTTTTTTCTTTTTATTTCGTTGTTTTATGTCGGGGTTTTTTTTTTCTTCTTATTTTGGTTTGGTTATTTCTCCTGTTTTTTTTCTCTCTTTTCTTCTTGAAAAATTTTTTTTTCTTCTTCTTATTTGGTTATTTCTCTTGTGCTCTCTTTTCTTCTTATAATCAATTTTTTTTTTTTTTTTTAATTTTGTTTTCTGTTTCGGGATACCGTTATCTGGGCATCCCACCGCTGCCACCAGTGTTGATGTCCGTTTTCACTGGCGAAGATTTATTAATATTTTCTATATTCACTAGTCCTTTTATAGATTGGCGAAATTTAATTAACCAATTTTTTCTCCTTTCTTGTATACCACTCCGACAAAACCGGTTGCAACGCACTGAATTGGTGATAACTAGATCCAATTTTCACTGCATATTAACTTTTTTTCTGGTTTTATTTAAATTTGTGTACATATGAAAGTTTTAATTAAAATGTTTAAAATTTAACTCTTTTCATTATTTTCATCTGGTTTCATTTTATTTTCACTTTTTTCCGAACTCACCTCGTTCGGAACTGAAATTTTTCTATTTCTCTTTTTTCTTGTGTGACTTTTCACATGAATCAATTTGGACGAAAATCCAAGTTGCTATGTTTTGGATAAATAAAAAGGTGCAGGTTATTAAGTGTGCTGTAACTGGCAATATTGTGAATGTTTATGAATGGTATGTATTAAGTGAGAATGTAATATATGTTAAGTGAAGTTTTTAAGGGTGTGTAAGGAGGTTCAGTGTTAAATTTAATAAGGGTAGTATTCTGGAATACAACAACATAAAAGAAATAGTACTTCGGCGACGTTCGGTCTATCCGTAGTAAGTGTCTCGCCGAACACTGTCCACACACTAAGAAGAACACACTGGAGTGGAAAACAGCACACACAAGTAAATCACGGAGTCTAATAGTTTTTGATCCTTATTATTATTTTTTATTAGTTCGAATTCCAGTTCCTATTGCTACTTGACATCGATTAACAACGCTGGATCACCCTTTGGCGATTCTATGAGGAGCTTTTCCAATGTTTTTCTTTTATACACTACGAGCTAATTTTCGCCGAGCATTTTTACGATTTTGATGGCACTGTACCGCTCAAGGAACTTTGGCACATTAGAACTTGGTCACCGCTACTCATCACTTAAAAGAGGTACAAGTTACTTTGACACTAGACGTTACTTTACAAAAGAACACAAATTGGCTACGGTGCTGAATCGAACACCTTTCAGGACAGAATTTTCTGTCCTTTCTGCTAACAGAATTTTCCATAGTATCTGTTAACAGCATAAATTTCCCATTGCATCTTAAAAGGAGAATTTCCCATAGTATATGAAAAAGAGAAATCTTTCCTCATGATCATCAACATCATTAGCTGTTGGTTATCGGAATCTTGTTCCTTTGTTCTACGAGTTTATGGCGGCATGAGTGCTAATCGGCAGCGCAACGATATGCCTTGTTTGCACAAGTGTGCCTTTAGCGTTAGGGTCATGCCAGGGATTTAGGTGTTAATTTCCATTAGCTACCAGAATAGGCATCCGTTGTTCGGTTTATTTACCGACAATTGTATTTCATGGGAAACATCGCGTTGATGCTTATGATGGGTGAGTGATTTACATGCGACGCTTTCCTGCATGGCACATTTGCTTAGATGCGATACTTTCCTGCCTTTTGGAAATGGGTTGAATACAATGTATGGATGCGTTGAACTCGATATTGGGAGCTTTTGAACGTTTAGTTCCTTGCTTTCTGATATCGGGTTCAACGTCGTTGCATGTCCTATAACCTTTTGTTTCAGGTATGGTTACTGACTATTGGGACACGTGTCTGTGCGCACGTGTGCTGAAACAGGTGAGTAAAGTTTCTTGGCGGAAAGGATACCTCAACCTGTAGTGAGCTGTATGGTTCGTAGAACAGCTACAGTACCTTCGCTTTTTATTTAAGCCATTGGGAGTTTAACTCAACTGATCAATACAACCCACTAACAGCGCCACTTCACAGTGAAAATACGGATCTGTTGGATTGCTTTGATAGCATGGATCTCAAAGGAACAGTCTCCGAAGTAACATCTGTTGAACTAGTAAAGGTCCACCATGCGCTTTCGATGTGAAAATGCCTGCAAGGCATTGAATTAAGGTGCTATCGAGTGAATTAAGGGCATGTTTACGAGCAGAATTCCAACCATGTGAGCAGTATTCAAATGTAGGTCTAATTTAGAATTTGCAGAAGAGAAGAATATGTGGCAGAGTAAGATACTTTTCAGTCTTAAAAGGCACATGATGGGCGCATGATCGTGTCTTGACACACTCCTGCACACTACCAACGGAAAATGTATACTTTCTTTTAATATGGTGATCAGTTCGGTAATCATAAGTTGTGGTACTAACAATACGTTTTATTCCTATTGGTGTTGTACACGGGCTGTATGATAAGCATCTGGCCAGACCTACAGACGGCGCAGCGATTATTTTAAGGGTGTTATTTTTCGTAAGCATAATCTTTCATAAATTTAATGTCAGACAGCCCACGTATATTGCAGTTTATTCATGCGTAGGTAAACGAGAGACGCTTTTCCGTGTTGTGGGATACCATTTAGATCACAGTTTAAGGAGTGGAATTGGCTGCATCTTGTTATATAATTAATATCGGTTAATTATCATTAATTATCAGCCCCCCCCCCCCCCCCCCCCCCCGATTTGCAGAGACATACAAGAGGTTTCCGGGCTTCTTGTTCGATGTGCGTGAAGAGTGTGGTCATCGCTCCGTACAATAAGAAAAAATTAAAATTCGGTCTCTTGTTTTTCAGAAGTCGACCAGCGGTTCGGATAAAGCGCGACAGATTTAAAACAGTTTATGCAAATTAAAAAAGTAAAGGAAAACAATAATTGTAAAGAAGAGAATAGTTGTAAAAGAAAACAATAGTTAAAAAGAGCTTCAAAATAAAAAGTTAAAAATCAATAGTTAAAAGGAAGCAAATAGTTTAAAAGAAAACAATAGTTGTAAAAGAAAACAATAGTTAAAAAGAACTTCAAATTAAAAAGTTAAAAATAAATAGTTTTAAACAAGAAATATATAAGACAATAGCAATAAAAAACAAAACCAGATATTTTAATTGGTTTGTAGTGATCCTAAATCACTACCCTTTTCCAATTACCTATAACCCCAATCCAATTCCAAAGGACAAGTACATTGATTCAATTTCCAAGTACCTTACATCCCAATCCAATTGAATCATATGCACGGTACATTTAAACGAAAGTCCATTTGTCGTGCATTGATTCAATTCCCTATAACCATTATAATTATGAAATGCCTAATTCTAAATGCATTTCATAATTTCTCCTTCCGGGTATTTATTCAAATAAATCCCTGTACACTTCGTAGAACTCTATTCCAATTCAAGCACACAAAATCTTATTTATGCTTCTTGGAATTTTTATATAAAATTTTATACAATCTCAGTCATCACAGAGTATAAAAAGGGCGGCACATTTTCGATTCGAGATGAGTCGAAATCCAGAAGGCGATCAGTAAATCCCGAGGGCTGAACTACGGCCAAAGACATAAAGGAAGAATAAAGGCATTTGAAATAAAACTCAAGTAAAACATAAAGCGTTTCCTTTAATCATCCTTCTGTGGCGGGTAGTCTCACCACATCAACGGTGAGAACTGTGATTTGGTCAACCTCAATGATCAAGGCTCTCAACACCACGGGCCAAGAGAGCCGGACGCCATCCCACGGAGAAGCTATAAGACAGCTCGGCTATTAAGGACCCGCAGGACCCACGGGACCAGACAGAAGACGTCTGATCGGCTCATCGGGGATGTTATGTGTTATTTAACAATATAATTTAATTATATATATATATATATATATATATATATATATATTAAAGTACGATATATATTAGAGGTTTATTTGAATATAGTAATAATTTGTATTATTGAATATTTTGTTTAAGTGGACTTACTTATATAGACCGTTGGGCGGTCGCTTCAATTGCTGTTTGTCCGCGGGCTCGTTGCAGGGGGCGTTGAGTTGTTGCTCCCCTGATCAGCTTTCGGTTGACATGAGTCCTTGTTTGGTCCCTTTTAATATCGGGCAACGTATTTGATAAATTGCGTGTACTCGCGTTTTAGTTTTAACGTCGAATGATTTATTTATTATTTTCGCCGTTGACGTTTTATTTTATTATTCGACGCCAATGCCGATTTTTATTATTTTCTCTGCCAAGTAGAATTTGCATAAAGTAGTTTATGCAAATTAACTACTTGGCGAGTTGTTCTCCGTTTACAGGTAAAGAGGGGAAACTAACGAAAGGGGATTAGTGGATGTTGGGAGGACCTGGACTCAAGGTCGGTCCGTAACAGGGAGGCTCCCACTAAAGAGACAAGGCACACCCTTTACGCCGCCCTCACACCTCCATCTGGAACAGGCGTCCACCCTAAAAGGTAAGGGTAAACCAAAACATAATAAAAATATAGCCACAACTGGTTCATCTCATCACACACCAACTGGATTCATCTACGAAATATAGAACGTTCGACAAAACAAAAAGGGGGTGAGTTTTGTGAAAATATATCAATTATTATAAACCAAAATATAACAATCTCAGCTGATGAGACCTTGACCGGCTACTCACTGAAAAAACAAAATATTTTTTTGATACTAGAAAATCAATAATATGAAGTATAAATAAGATTGGCGCCAAAATAGAACCCTAAGACACTTCGCAATTAATAGAAAAATTATGCGAAGACACGTCGTCTACAACAACCCAAACCGATCGATTTTTAAAAAAGCTTTTACTCTCATTTATTCAGGCGCACAGTTGTTGGACAAGTCCGTTAGAGCAAAGCTTACTTTTTTTTTTACACAAACGCGCACATAAAAGGGGATTTTGGAGTAACATTAAATGTCAGAGCACAGTAGGTCACTATGTCAGACACGATCAAAAACCCCGGATATATCCAATGCGAATGCCATAGATCCACCATAATTTTCAATTCTAGATATGCGGGTATTAGACGCAAAGCTCAAAATATCTCCCATAAGGTCAACAGGAAATTCAATATGCTTCGACTATAAATTTGATATGTCTCGAAACCATTGAAAAAATTAGCCTGCTGTATTTTAATAGGCTCCGAGCTTGCTTTCTTAGGTTATCTATAATCAACCCGAAAAATTAAGTTGCTTACCTTTTTATTTCAGTTTCCAGTTAGCCATATAACGACCGACTTGATTGATTTATTTTTCCGAATTTGCTTATTGTGAAACAATTGGAATTAAAACATTTATCGTTTTCCGGAAAATGGAAATTCTCACATTCTCCTTCTTTGAAGTACTTACTTGTAACTATTAGTAAAGTCATAAATGCGCAGAGCCGTCATGTCGTAAAAACAACCAAACATATGGCAATCTGATTATTCATACTGCTTTTCTGCCAAAGATCTAAATTTATAAACAGGGCCGTGTGGTGGCTTGCGAAGAGTATGTGCAGCGCCTTAGAACCTGGAAAGTCCAATCCGCATTATAAACAATTTGCATAAACACGGCAAAGTTGAAAACACAAGAAGCACAACAATTTATTACCCTCGTATATCCTGGTCAGAAGACCCCTTCTACTACGGTGTACCCATCCGATTCGCCAGCGAATTGCGGTCGTCGTTGGATATGGCAGCGGTGCTTTGACAATATACTTCTTATAAAGAATAATTTGTGGAATTAGCATGAGGAGCTCATCTCCGCCCGGCGACGTGGCTTTTTGGTGGGAATGTGTGTTGCCAGTGTTCTTGGGGTATTCCCAAGACTACATCCTTAAAATCACAGTTTTTGAGCTAGTATTCTATTCGGTGTGCCCAGTATTTTGCCCCCAGCCAATGGAACAAACAACATTTCGAAAAGCAAGCCCCTTGTCACACGATGCATCTAGGCCTGTCTGCAATAACAATGTTTTTGCCCGTATTTCTATACAAGGCGCCTTCCAGGTCGCAAGTGAGGCATAGAAGACCATTTGGAGTTTCGCTGTCTGCCTACTCAATCGATTCCAATCACGCCATAGGCCGTCGGGCTAAACTTTTTTTTCTGTCTTCGTATTGTGGAAGGTCCTGCTTAAATGGTTTTATGCATTCCGGTAAATTAATTCGTTTCATGTGTCCACCGTTCAGTTCGCGGTAGCAGGGATTGCCATGGGGAGAAGAGCACATACGTGTCCTTGGGCTGTCGTGTTCGAAAGTGACCTCCAAAGTCGTGTTTTACATAAACAGCAGTTGGCGAGTGGAGTAAGAAGAAATTAAAATTCGAATAACACTGCTGGAGTTATTTTCACTGGGGTACAATGTGATGGGTGTTATAGTAAACAGGAAGTGTTTTGTATGAGTGTACTTAATGGAGAATACGGCCGAAATCGGGGCGGAAATGAAATTTGAATGGTTCTATTTCGGGGTAGATTTATGGGTGTATTCTATAAATAGCGAGTTCTGTAGTTTTTATCACTTTGGAAGTAGCTCGCTACACAATGGAAAAACAGTGGGTGCGATTGGTGGCTTATAGTCAGTAAATGGGGTCGTTATCGTATATTTCAAGAAACATGCAATCACTTTAATTTGCTCTTCTAATGCAAATACAATCGATCGAAAGTTATTTGACTGTGTCAGAAAGTTAAGTAGGGTGATTCGTGGCCAATGATGACTGCAATGGAAAAATTTCCTTCAGAATCACTCATATTTGGCCGTCAGTTTATGTTGATGGGATTCATAGTGAATTTCTAACAATGCCTCTTGAGTGGGTGCTGTCGAAATACGCCAGGGGAATCAGTCGACCTGTAAGTTAACAGTTTTGTAAGCAAATTTCATGAAGGGATGTACGGGTTAAACAACGATTTCTTGTTTTCCTTACAAGCATGCACCGGCAAGCTCTAGTTCGGAAACGGATGCCCGTACCTCTTCTAGAGTTAATCCATTTTAACTTGACGTGTGATATGATATTTGTGCAACATGCCAAATAACTCGTTTTAGACTTGAGTTGTTTACAATTATGAACTGACGCTGCACTGTGAAATGTGAAATAGAGAACAAGGAGTTAATACTACTCTTAATTTCGTGTAGTATTATATAAAGCTGTTTAGAAGTACGTAAAGGGTGGGAATTACAAAACTTCCTGTTGTAGCAGTGTGTTAAACAAAGTGGCGGCTCCTCGCCTGAAATGGATTATTTATTATAATGGGAAAACTGTACAATGTAGTTATAAATCGGTAAAGACAATCTTAAGCGCCGTCCCACGTTGCTGCTTCTTTTCTTCTGTCAGAAGTACTCGTGCGTTCGTTCTTCTATCGCTCGCAACGCTCGGTCCAGCGCTGCAATGGCATAGAGCACACAGCTTAGGGCCATTCCACAACACTTCCCCTCGATTGTAGTGTCGGGTCGATCCGCTGGGGTACCCCCGCGGCCGATCAGATCCAGGCACCTCTGATGTTTGTCTTTCGTCAGTCCCTTCGTGAGGAAGTCCGCAGGCGTCTTGTGGGGAACTATGTCATGGCGCCGGCATGGGCGCAGGGTTGTACTTCGTCCTCACAACTCAGGCATTTCGCCGCCAACTCCGAGAGAAGAAATTTGTTCAAGAAAAACAAAACAAAACTAAACTCTGCAACACACCGTCCACAAGAAGCAAGTAAAAGGAAACACTTATTGCTAATGTATTTTATTTTCACGTGGAGATTTACAATTTGTGAGGAGCGGCTTGATGAGGAAATTATTGTTAGTAACAAGTACTTAAACTGAAATTACATTTAAGAACCGTTGATAAATTAGGATGATTTTTGTCTTCACGGGTGAAGTGATTCGTTGCGAATTGTTTGTTTAATTAGATTGTTTCACATCTGACACTCCACTGACACCGTATACCTTTTGGTTATTAATTGTTCGTTTCACGGTTTGTTTAACTTTAAGGATTGAAAATTCGCGGAACTGTATAACACGCACGACTGGTATCGAAAAAAAAAACTCGCTAGGGTGTGCATTACGAGCACACCCTACAAGGGATGATGAACCGCTCGACCACTCTGTTTAGTGGTTGGGATAAGACTCAAACGATATCCTCTCCAATAAGGATATCGTTTTTTACCTACCACCAGGGAAACGTAAAGTCTCTCTTGGTGGTATAGGAAACCAGATCTTGTAATACAGGTCATGGTGGTATGTGTGGGATCGTTGAGATCAATGCTATTCACACGTGCAGTGGAACAACGAAACAGGCAGGCGGCAAGGACAAAAGAAAAGGCGACCAAATGCGCCGTTGGTAATGCGGGTCATTGTTTACACGATGCCTCGTCGCTATTTTCGACGTTTGGAGAAAAAGGTGCTAAAAGCAAATTGGATGTTTATGGCATCTCTGGCTGCAGTAGAAACCGGGTTCATATTTGCATTAGGAAATGCTGGAGAATTTGGTTTCGGCGTCTATTGCGCTAATTATATGCAGCTGCTTGGGTTGTTTGTTGGTAAGACAAACAAAAAAGGTTGCCAGGCAATGTGTATGTAAAGGTATATGACGCGGCTGGGAAAATAGACGGCGCGATATATATGGTCCCTGTCATGACGGTTACATTGATTGCAATCCGAATTATTTTGTTTACAGGAATTTGTCTGGTACCGAATTGGTTCAGAATACCAAAATAAGAAAACAGAGAAATCTTATGAAAAATTGTATGCGAAGGGATGCATGAAGGTAAGTTTTCTTTATAGGGATTTTATGATTACAGATGGTGATCAATATAATGCGTGAAGCATTTACAGGTACTAATACCGTTGCATTAGCAAACTTAAGGGAGTTGGGTAGTAGTTATGGGGGTTTTTCAGGGAAGTAGACCGTAGGGTTTAGCGGAAACGCTACAGTCTCATCCGAGGGAAGGTGTGTGATGTCCAGTCGACCATCGCGCAAAACGTCCCTGACGAAATGATGTCTGATGTCGATGTGTTTCGACCTCGCGTGAAACGTGTGGTTCCGGGCCAGCAGCTGTGCCCCTCGGCTGTCGTTCATCACCGGAACTCTCTCGCACTCGCACAGCTTGAGCTCCGACAGGAATCCCCGTATGTATATGGCCTCTCTCGCGGCCTCAGTTAGCGCCATGTACTCTGCCTCAGTGGACGAAAGCGCGACGGTGCGCTGTTTCCTCGACTCCCAGCTGATGCCGGCGCCGCTCAGGGGGAAGACGTATCCGGTGTACAACCCCCGATCTACCGGCCACCCGGCCCAATCGGCGTCAACAAACCCTTCCAAGGTTTTCGTGCTCTTCGTGTACGTGATTCCGAAGCCGGCGGTCCCCTTCAGATATCTCAGGACGCGTTTCGCCGCCTTCCAGTGTGCCTCGCCGTGACAAGTGTTGAATTGACTGAGACAACTGACAATATGCGAAATGTCCAGTCTTGTGGCGATCGCCAAATAATTGAGAGCTCCGACAAGCTCGCGATAGGGCCGACTACCTCCTGGCGATCCTTTTTCTTCAACGTCCTTCTGGAGGCTTGAACCCGATTCAACGGGAGTACTGATGGTGTTATAGTCCTCCATCCGAAATCGAGAGAGTAGTTCCCGAATGTAATTCGGTTGAGTAATGGTAATCAGATTTCCGCTTCTAGCGATTCCGATCCCCAGACAATAGCGAGCTGTTCCAATATCTCTTGCCTCGAATTCCTGCGACAAGCCTCGTCGGATGAAGTCGAGGTCCTCCTGATCCCGATAAAATATCAGTATTATCAGCGGTTCTCCCCCTCGCCTGAGGCGATAAACGCACGGATCCGCGCTCGTTGGCGTTATGTTCAGTTCTTCGAGCTTTCCGCTGAGTTTCTTGTGCCATTGTCGACCATTGACGCCGTACAAAACCCTCCTCAAACGGCAAACCTTCTCGCCACCCTGAAGTTGTTTCAGCATTTCGTTAGCGCGGCTCCCGACACCGGATTTGTCTTGTGTCGCGACGATTTTCCTCAAACATTCTGCGAGTGAATCGGGCAGTTCCATGTACATCTCCTCTTCGATCGTGCCGTTCAGGTATGCGGTCGTGATGTCCATCTGATGCACCTTGAGGTCGTCCTCGACCGCCAGCGCGAGCAGCAGGCGCATGGATCCCAGGCGAGCGACGGGAGCGTAGGTATCGTGAAAGTCGATCCTGGGTCGCTGCGCGAATCCCCTGGCCACGAGTCGTGCCTTCGTTCTCGAGACCTTGCCGCCCGAGTCACACTTGTTCCTGAGGATCATTCGACATCCGACCACGCTTCGGTTCTTGGGTCGATTCACGATCAGCCATGTGTCGTTCTTTATTTCTTGAAGTCATTTGACTTCCTCGACGATGGCATCCACCCATTCTTATTTGTCCGGTCCGTTCAATGCTTGCCGGTACGGGGCCCCTGAGTGAAGGCTGGCCAGATTTGCTTCCAGGGCGTCCGGGGTATCCGACTCCTCGTCGTCGACGATCCGGTCGGACGAGTCCCCGCTCGATCCGTGGCTGTTTTCGATTTTGGCTCCTTCTCGCGTGAACGTCACGCTGTTTCCGGCGTCCGTGATCTTTGCGACCGAGATGAGGTTGTTTCGCAGGTCGGGTACGTGCAGTGCGTTCTCCAGACGTATGAGCCGAGTCGTGTCCGCGTCAGATGCTGCGATTTTAACGGTTCCTTTTGCCTTAACGTCGGTGGAGGCGTGATTTGCCAGATTAATTCTTGGGTTTCCAGCACTTGCTGTTTGCTCGAATGCGTCCTCGTCGTGTCACAGATGTGAAGTGCATCCACTGTCGAGACACCACGTGTCGTTTTTCTGAGCGTTCCCTGCGAAGTGAGAATCCGCATTTGTGTGGGAGATCATAAAGGATATGTCTTCGCCGATGGCGGCTTTTTCTTTGTTAACGGGATGTTTCGCGCCTCGTTCGGCCTTCTCCGGGCAATTTATGGCCTTGTGGCCGATTTGGCGACATCTGTGACATTTGTACCTGAATGTTCCGCCAGTACGTTGGTCGTCCGATTTTTCGACGGGCTTGTTCAACACTTTGTTTGTGGTTCTTTTCCTGTACGGCGTCCCTTTTCTCGCGAACATTGCCTGGTCATCGGCTTGGCTGGGTTGTCTTCTTGTCGCACTTTCGTTGAGGATTTTGATTTTTAGGTTTTCTGGCGAGGGTAATTCGTCTCTCGACTCGATGGCGCATCTAAAATTTTCGAAGCTCTCCGGCAGGCTGTGTCGATGGATTGTAGTTCGGTGCTGACCTGCACGGATAGTTCGGACATTTTGTCGACCATGTCGGAGAATTCGTCCACGTGCCGTCGTACGTCTCCGCCTTCGTTGAGACGATGACCCATCAGGCGTTTCCACAAAGATGCCTTCTTCGCCGTTCCTTTTGATTCGAAGATTACTTCCAACTTCAGCCAAATTTCCCGGGCTGTTTCACAGTGTCTGATTTGCCTGAGTTCGGCGTCCCCAACGGCGAGATATAAGTCGGCTTTCGCCTTTGCGTCCTCGTCTTTCCACGCTGGTAATTCCTCAGCAGCTTCTGGTTTCGGTCTTTCACCGTGAGCCCACGTTTTGTTCTTGGTCATAAAGGCCTGCATTCTAAGTTTCCAAGTGTCGTAGTTCTCCCTTGTTAGCATTTGTAGGCGCATTGCACTTGAACTTTGGCCGTCCATTTTGTCTGCAGTTGGGTTATATTTTCCTGTGTGCTTTCCAGTGTGTTGTCCCCGTTGTCTTGTCCAGGGCCCATAACTTGTTGTAGCAGTGTGTTAAACAAAGTGGCGGCTCCTCGCCTGAAATGGATTATTTATTATAATGGGAAAACTGTACAATGTAGTTATAAATCGGTAAAGACAATCTTAAGCGTCATCCCACGTTGCTGCTTCTTTTCTTCTGTCAGAAGTACTCGTGCGTTCGTTCTCCTATCGCTCGCAACGCTCGGTCCGGCGCTGCAATCGCATAGAGCACGCAGCTAAGGGCCACTCCACAACACTACTTACTATTATTAAATTACCGTATCTATGTATGTCTGAAACAAGTTTTGTCGCCACAGTTCCAAATTGACCACCATCCAGTGTAGATGTGTCGACAATCGACAAATGATAGTCGATGAACCGTTCAACGAAACGGCCTAAAAAGTGCAGTGTATGTAAAACCATTATTGAATTATTGTTAAATTATTATTTTTAAATTAAATCGCGTCGCACATCATAAATGAGTACGGGTACGCTTGTGAGTTCTCTGCACCCAAAATAATTAAAAAACAATTAGTGCCGATACGCGACTTGGGAAGTGTTGCTGTGTGTGTATGTGCACAGTATAATAAATAAACTCTTGAACGTGCTTTTCTATCTGTCACTCGCGCAATAAAAAAAATCAATTAAAAAACAAAATTGAGAACACGTGGTCCATAATATGGACGTAAATCAAAATTGTGCTTCGGAGAAGGCAAAATGCAGTCCTAAATCTAAAGGCTAAACGCTTTAAAACCAATAAAAACAAGGATACAGACACGTTGAGTGTCAACAGCGACAACGAAGACAACACCCATGGTGCCCAGTACTCAGGGGCTGGAAACCGGTACCGAGAACTAGCTGTCAGCGAAACAAATGCAGATGTCAGCAATCAGATCGATGTCCTCAACAGACTCATCCATGAGACTAGTCTTAAAAAACAACAACTGGATAAGCAAATGGAGGAAGTTGTTAAACTAAAAAGCAATTTGAGCCGGAATGAGCCGAAAACGAAAATGGTAAAACAACAACAGTCAAAAAAAAAAGGAGAAAGTACCTCCCATTTACATTAGTTACATGGAGACAAAGGATCTCATAAAATTGGGTGAGTTGACATGCAAAACTTTTAAGATAAGTTTAACATGCGATGATTTAGAAGGCTATAGCAAAATTAAATCGGCATTGGACAAGTCTAAAAGCGAGTACTAGACGTACACGCTTAAATTGGAGAAAACTGACTCCATGCTCCTCAAAGGAGGTAATTCTTCCTTTACTCCCGAAGAAGTGCTCGAAGAACTAAAAACCTTCGAAATGGTGTGAAACCATTTTCTACAGCAAATTCTAGAAATCGCATCCGTAAGTTGCCTTTCTTTATTGTGTCGCTAAGCCCCAATAGTAAAATTGATGGACTTAGATATATAAAATACATTAATCACCAAACAATAACTTGGAGGGGGGAGTCCGACCGCGAGTTTGCTGCTTCGGTTGACACACTCTCCATTTTGTAGAGGGACTCGTCAGCTGACACCGCGTGGATGATGATATCGTCCATGTACAGCTTCATTGTGTCGTTGTTGATCAAATCCTGAACGAAATATGTGAACACGGCTCGTGAGTTGCAAAACCCAAAGTAAGTCCGAACCTTGGTTTGACGATGAGTGCAGGGCGAAGATCGAAGAACGTAAACGCCTCAGAGTGATCCGCATAGAAAGATACGATGAAGTCAACGCAGAAAGATACGCAACAATTCAGATAGAGACTGTGAAACTTCGTAAACGCAAACAAGCGAATGGGATAAAACTAGAATCGAAAAATTCTAGGAAATGCCAGAGCAAAGAACATCAGAGGTATCGGCATAAACTAAATTAGAAATGGCTACCGAGGGAGAGCCAAATTATTCGAGATGAAAACGGCTGTCTGGTCATAGAAACAAACAATATCGTGACAAGATGGAAGCAGTACTTTGAAAACCTGCTCAATGTGCGCTCCCATCAACCACAAATAAACGCACCAGACGTAAATTCAGCCGAGCTTCAGATGCCAGAGTTCTCTTGCAACGAAATTATAGACGCAGTAAATCGATTGAAACATAACAAGGCTCCCGCAGTCTATTGCCGACAGAGATTATGAAGCATGGAGGAGAGGCAACCGCTCGAAAGATCCACCAACTAATTAAAACAATATGGGATAAGGAAGTCACTGCGGAAGAATGGAAAACCTAGATAGTCGTCCGCATCTTCGAAAAAGGCGACAGATCTGACTGCGAAAACTACAGAGGAATATCATTGCTCCCAACCACATACAAAGTGCTAAGAAATGTCATACTGGCGAGAATCGCGACGTACGCAGAGAAATACTGGGAGACTACCAAATGTTCACACTAAGGCAACTGCTGGAAAAGAAGTGGGAAATACGGAGAGACGGTTCACCAACTTTTCGTTGACTTTAAAAAAGCCTACGACTCAGCCGAAAGGCAAAGGCTCTACCATATTGTAGCTGAGCTGAAAAACCACCTCTTAGAACCATTCGAAATCCGGGACAGACTAAAACATATATATATATATATATATATATATATATATATATATATATATATATAATATACATATATATATAATTTCGACATTGAAAACCGAATGACAATATCGATTTGTGTATTGGCCGATAATTCTTGTTCCATTTCCGATGATAGGTTATTCCACGAAGTAGCGACTAATATTGTCACGGATCGAGTCGATTTATTTAGCTGCGCACTGGAATTCATGTCGACCAAAAAGAATGTGGAGAATGGTGTTAGGGCAATGGCGGCCGGTGAAACTGTGCCATTTTCCCATCTACCTGCCGATGATGGTTGTAGTTGGTGTGACATATGTATCGCGCTGCTACTTGTCGTACTAGCAGTACTGATGCGAGTAGGGATACTTGTATGTGAATTACTTATTGACAGGGTCGGGTGTAGCTGCTGATCGTCATTGATATCGAGGGCATCTTCACTGTAGTGTTGCTTAGAAATAAGTATCCAAGAACTGCGGACAATAAGCTGGGGCGAGGAGACCGAATCCGATACCGCTGAATAGCAAATTGTATATGACTTGCCTCTGAAAAGCCACTCATAGATCCTAGACATTTCAGTGTCTCCATTGAAGAGTGGGTCTTTGAGCTGCTGCTATTATTATTGTCGATAATAGCGTTGCCGATCTGGCTCTTGTCATTAATGATACTGTTGCCGATAGAGATAGAGGGATTGCCAGTCAAACTGTGATGATGATGACGAAGGAGGAGTAGGTGGTTACCATGTTCATTACTAACAATTTTGCCCCTCGAACTGATATTTCTTATAGACGTTGGAAAGCTATTTTGTGACTAGTGATGAGAATGAGGGGATAACAATTCACTCTCTTGACGCAACTCATCTGGGAATTGTGTGGTTGACTTAGAGTGGGAGCTGGAAATAAAACTGTGATAGCCTTCCGATCGTGCATACCATGATTGCTTCTGAAGATGAAAGACTGATTGGCCATAGTACGATTGACTGTTGTATTCTTCAGAACAGACTGCGTTAAACCACACTGATCGTTCGTGTTTTCAGCCTGCGTTGAGACAGCCAGAGAGGTGGAACTGAAGCTATCTCGTTTGACATCCGGTATCGGAGTAAATATTGGGTCGTACCACATCAAATGTCCGATTTTCGCTCAGTCGAAAATAAGAACTTCCCGAGTGAGCACGTGTGTCAGAATATTAAATTGTTTTTTTTTTTATAAAGTTAAGTGGTGCATGCGTTTAATGTGTGAGAATTTTAGGGTTCGTTACAAGTACAGTTTTTTTTTCTTCTAGGAATTGTTTACTATGC
This sequence comes from Microdon myrmicae, assembly GCA_963931805.1. Classification (NCBI taxonomy): domain Eukaryota; kingdom Metazoa; phylum Arthropoda; class Insecta; order Diptera; family Syrphidae; genus Microdon; species Microdon myrmicae. The sequence continues at coordinate 38,648,114 of OZ007496.1, forward strand.
TGTCGGCAGTTCAAATACGAACCCTCTTCCTTTCGGATTTAGAATGAGACATAATGCGTCATTGGCAATGAAAAACATTACGCATTTGAGGATGTAGAGATAAATGCACGCAGTCCTTTACTGCTACTTTAGATGTAGGTAAATATGTTGCTTTAATTAACCCAATAAATGAGGCGGTAGCCCCGCTAAACTATACGACGTTGGTTTGGAATGAACCAAGTGGGAAGCCGGTAACGTTAGCTGATGACGATATTTTAAGAACAACGGTGGATGCGGACCCAACGAAATCGGTGCGGGTGATTGCACAAAGCATGGGAGTATCCTCAATGAGAATAAGTCGACACCTTTCTCTCATACGAAAGGTAAAGAAACTCGATAAGAGGGTACCCCAATGAATCGAACGAGTCCCAAAAACTACGGCTGCTGGAAATCTGCGCATCGCTTAGATTAAGAAACCAAACTGAACCGTTTTTACTCCGGGTAGTCATTGGGACTGGTGGGAGCGAACATACAGGGCAAAGTATCTGTTTACAACCCGGCCAGGGGCAGGACGGTACTCGTCTCAGTTCAATCCAAGTTGACATGCAGTCTCCACGTTACACCCCTGGATAGCTACTTTGGCATCCGGCAAGCAGTGAACCAATGCATGTAGCGACATCCCGAGAAGGTTTGGCGCAAGGCTAATAACCTTGCCTGGAAAAACAAATTATTATTGGCAATTTAACAAGTCTTGGATAAGGACCGGATACCGATAGAGAGACTTGCTAAATAAGGTAAAGACCGGATCCCGGTTGTAGTGCCGATAATGATGATAGTCATTGGGACGGATGCCAACTGGGACGATTTGTGAGATCTCTTCGCATGCTTGCCATGGTGGAGGTGTGCTTCGGAGTATTGGATTGCACGGACGCTGTCACAGAGATTATTCTTCTCAGATAGAGATCTACATTCATCATTACATCAAACGGAGTTCATCTGATAAGCCTTGGTTTTATAAAAAATGAGAGCAGATTACAACGGCAAAAAATAGAGCTTTTAAACAATGGCCCTCCAATCCCCCGAAGATAACAGAACGAATTTAGTTAGAATCAGAAACGCGTACAACCAGGCGATAGATATCGCGAAGAAAGCTCACAACGACAGAGTGACCAATAAACTCTTTCAGTGTCCAGCTGGTTCGCGCCCTTTCTGGTCAGTGGCAAGGTCGGTCAGCAGTAACTTCGCAGTTGGTAACAGACAGCGGGACGTTAGCCACAAATTCAAAGGATAAAGCTAATGTGTTCGTTAGCGAATACATTTTCCGCGATTACAAACCTCGACCTCTTTTGGGGTCAACTGTGATCACACCGGTACAGTTTCCGATGAGGGATGTGGGGTTCTGGCCGTGGGGGGGGGGGGGTCTCCCACAAAATTACCTGCTGAGAGTGTTACTGCCTATGGAAAAAGTTATCAACGCCGAGTTAATTCAACTTTTGGAGTGCAACAGACTTCTGATTGATCGTCAATACGGATTCCGTGGCAAGCGGTCCACGGGAGACCCTTTGACTCTTATAACCGATATATGGACATCTACGATTGAGCGCCATGGTGAGTCAATGGCGGTCGCATTGGATATTTCCAAAGCTTTTGACCGCGTCTGGCATGTGGCACTGCTGGGCAAAGTTGGTTCATATGGATTTTCCCAGCAGTTTTGGGACTAGACAAAAAGCTTCTTCGAAGATCGATCGATATGGGTGGTTATGGACGGCGAGTGTTCGCATCTATATCATATTAACTCAGGGGTGCCTCAATTATTATTACTTATTGGCCTGTAGGAACCCGGAAGTTCATGACCTCACCGACTCGGCTTCGCCATCGTTCCCTGTCCTGGGCACTCTCCTTCCACGCTTGACCATTCGATCCGATCTCCTCAAGGTCAAACCTAACATTGTCCTCCCATCTCCGTCGCGGCCGTCCTACCGGTCTCTTTCCCGTTGGTCTACCGTCAAGGATTCTACGCAAGGTCCTATCGTTCCCCATTCGCGCCACGTGTCCGGCCCATCTTAATCTTCGCGACTTGATTACTCTCACTATTGTAGGTTTGCGATATAGTTCTTCCAATTCGTGATTATGGAGTCTCCTCCATTGTTCTGCCTCCTCGTCATATTTACCTCCAAAGATACCCCTCAAAACTTTATTCTCGAATACACGGAATTTGTTTTCTTCCCGTTTTGTTAGAGCCCATGTTTCGCATCCATATAGAACAATCGGCATGATTATGGTTCTATAGACACGGAGCTTTATGTTACGTGATAGCAGTCTGGATTTCAGCTGTTTACTGACTGCGTGCCAACTCGCGTTGCCGGAATGCAGTCTGCTGTTAACTTCCTTGGACATTTCGTTACTTGCCGTCAGTATCGTTCCCAGATATTTAAATTCTTTAACTTTTTCAAATATCTTACCTCTGACGTTTACATGTGTTATCTGAGATCCACCTGCTCTCGCCGTAATCATGTATTTTGTTTTGTCTTCACTTATTTCTAGGCCCACCTCTTCTGCCGCTTGCATGATGATTTCACAGTTTTTACTAACATTCTCTAGATTATCGCCCAGAATGGCGATGTCATCCGCATATGCGAGCACTTGTGTGACCCCGTTCAAGGATGATCCGGCCATGTTGTCGTCTTGTACCTTTCTGATGACATACTCAGCACAAGGTTAAAGAGACACGGTGATAGACCATCTCCCTGTTTTAGTCCGTCCCGGATTTCAAATGGTTCTGAGAGGTGGTTTTCTATTCTGACTCGCCCTTTGTTTTCGTTCATGCAAATTTGAATGAGGGCGGCATATTTTTTTGGGACTCCCAGCTCAACTAGAATATGGTAGAGTCTCTGCCTTGCGACTGAGTCGTAGGTTTTTTTGAAGTCAACGAACAGTTGGTGAACCGTCTCTCCGTATTCCCACTTCTTTTCCAGCAGTTGTCTTATTGTGAACATTTGGTCGTTTGTTGACCGGTTCCTACGGAATCCACATTGGTAGTCTCCCAGTATTTTTTCTGCGTACGGTGTGATTCCCGCCAGAATGACATTTGTTAATATTTTGTATGCGGTTGGGAGCAATGATATTCCTCTGTAGTTTTCGCAGTCAGATCTGTCGCCTTTTTTGAAAATGGGGATGACTATTGAGGTTTTCCATTCTTCCGGAGTGACTTCCTTATCCCATATTATTTTACCCAGTTGGTGGATCTTTCGAGCGGTTGCCTCTCCTCCATGCTTCACAAGCTCTGCCGGTATGCAGTCGACTCCGGGAGCCTTGTTGTTTTTCAATCGATTTATTGCGTCTACAACTTCGTTGAGAGACAGCTCTGGGATCTGAGGCTCGGCTGTATGTACGCTTGGTGCATTTATCTGTGATTGATGGGTGCGTACATTGAGCAGGTTTTCAAAATACTGCTTCCATCACGTCACGATATTTTTTGTTTCTGTCACCAGACAGCCGTTTGCGTCTCGAATTATTTTGGCTCTTCCTCGGTAGCCATTTCTAATTGAATTTATGCCGGCATACATACCCCTGATGTTCTTTGCCCTAGAATTTTCTAGGATTTTTTCGATCCGAGTCTTCTCCCATTCGCGTTTTTTGCGTTTGAAGAGCCTCATTGTCTCTCTCCGAATTGTCGCGTATCTTTCTGCGTTGACTTCATTGTATCTTTCTATGCGGATCACTCTGAGGCGTTTACGTTCTTCGATCTTCGCCCTGCACTCATCGTCAAACCAAGGTTTGGACTTAATTGTTTTCTTAAATCCTAATACCTTTTGGGCTGTTAGTTTGATTGTGTCTCTGATCGATGTGCAGTTACTGTTCACACTATTAGCTTCCTCTTCCTCACTGCTCACATTCTATGATTTATTTATTCGTTAGTTCGTCTTGATATTCAGCCCTTTTGCGTAGGTCTTTCAGTTTATCAGTGTCGAACTTTTAGCTTGTCTCCCGTGACTGCGCATGTGGGATTGCTGCGAGGCGACTCCTGATTTTTCCAATCACTAGAAGATGATCGGAGTCGCAATCTGCTCCTCTATATGATCTTACGTCAAGGATATTCGAGTGGTGTCTTTTGTCTATGAGGAACTGGTCTATTTGGTTACGCGTTACGCCGTCGGGTGATATCCATGTGGCTTTATGAATTTCCTTGTGCTTGAACATCGTGCTTTTTACTAACAGATCTTTTGACGCTGCGAACGTGATAATTCGAATACCATTATCATTTAAAACGTCGTGTAGACTTTCTTTACCTATAGTTGGTTGGAAGATATCTTCCTTTCCAATTTTCGCATTGAGGTCCCCGAGGAGGATTTTAACATCGAATGATGAGATCCCATGAAATACTTCCTCTAGGGTCTCGTAGAACGTGTCCTTCGTTTCTTCGTCCGCAGATTCTGTTGGGGCATGTACGTTTATAAATACATAATTGTACCATCGGCCCTGTATTTTTAGCACAGACATTCGGTCATTAATGAATTTCACATCTTTTACATGGGGCGTAATCTTCTTGCTTATGATGAAGCCGGTTCCGAGGTTATGTGTATCGGTACCTCCTCACAGCAGTGTAAATCCGTTGGTTTCGATTACTTCAGGGGTGCCTCAAGGTTCACATAAACGACTTGTTGGAGACAACGGATAACAAAGTGGTCAGTTTTGCGGATGACAGTATGCTTGTTTCCTTCTTTTCGAGTGTTCGGCTGATTGGTGCATCTACGTAGCATCAGCTGAGATGTAGACAGATTGATTCTCTGAGTAAGGATTTGGATAAATTCCTGCAGTGTAGAAGGGCCAACCTCGTCGACTTCAATGCAGCGAAGACACAATATACAACATTTACAAAGAAAAGTGCATCATCGGCCACACAGCTGATGATGAATGGCTAGGCCCTCGAATCTGGGAAAATCAAAAGTTAAAGTTAGTGTGACAAAATCTGCAGGAGAAATAGGTGGATAGGATGAGCAAGACCAGACAGAAGGATAAAAGGAAATACAGTTGTTTTTAGAATAAATGCAGTATCAATGGAAGGGCACAAAGAGCCGTAATCGTAAAATTGTCTAGCGGGTTAACCACCGTGTATATATTTCGTGATACCCTAAACCATCAAATGATTCGTGCTTATGAGTCTCAATGCTAATGAAGATGGATAAACATGAATTGAAATAAAGACATGTGTTAATTCCGTGTTCCCCCGCTTGGTAGAAACCTTGACGTAGTGCGGGGGCTTAAACTACGATGAATCACTCAGGCTATGCTGACGGAAGCATACGCTTCCAGTAGGGTCACCCATGTCAGACAGGCTAGCGAGGAGTAACACACAATTATCTACCACCCCTAATCCAGGGTGTTACGCGTAACCGTGCCCATTGGATGGTTTGTAGCCAGGGGTATACCGGCTGTATTATAACGCGCCTCTCTGACACTGGGTCGAATCAAGGCAGTAAGCAGACCTTACCATATCAAAGAGGAGCTCTGATGTGGCGGACTATTTGAAACCCCAGAGTGTTCCCACAAAATGAATGAACAATATACAAAAAACTATCTCACGAAAAACCCGGTAAGCGTAGGTGTGATGAGCCGACACTACCATAAGCGAACAAATCATTAAGAAAACACCGACTTGGCAAAAAGAAGACATAGGGAAAACGGAAAAAGCGGGATATACGCGTCGGGACGGGGAATATTCGAACGTTATATAAACCAGGGGCGATACAGACGGTCGTAGAAAACGCGAAACAATATAAAATGGACATCGTCACGCTTCAGGAAGTCCGACTCCCACATCAAGTAATCGAAACCAACGGGCTTACACTGGCGTGTGGAGGTACCGATACACATAACCTCGGGACTGGCTTCAGCATAAGCTAGAAGATTACGCCCCATGTAAAAGATGTGTAATTTATTAATGAATGTAGGTGCTAAAACTACAGGGACAATGGTACAATTATGTACTTATAAACGTACACGCCCCAACAGAATCTACGGACGAAGAAACGAAGGACACATTCTACGAGACCCTAGAGGAAGTATTTGATGGGATCTCATCATTCGATGTTAAAATCCTTCTCGGCGACCTGAATGCGAAAATTGGAAAGGAAGATATCTTCCAACCAACTATAAGTAAAGAAAGCCTACATGACCTTTCAAATGATAATGGTATTCGAATTATCACTTTGGCAGCGTCAAAAGATCTGGTAGTGAAGAGCACGATGTTCAAGCACAAGCAAATCCATAAAGCCACATGGATATCACCCGACGGCGTAACGCGTAACCAAATAGACCACTTCCTCATAGACAAAAGCCACCACTCGAATACCCTTGACGTAAAATCATATAGAGGAGCAGATTGCGACTCCGTTCACCTTCTAGTGATGGGCAAAATTAGAAGTCGGCTTGCAGCAAACCCACATGGACAGTCACGGGAGACGAGCAAAAAGTTCGAGATTGATAAGTTAAAAGACCTACGTAAAAGGGCTGAATATCAAGACGAACTAACGAATAGATTTAGTATCCTAGAGAATGGAAACAGTGAGGAAGAGGAAATCAATAATCTGGGCACTAAATGGGCATCGATCAGAGACACAATAAAACAAACAGCCCAAAGGGTATTAGGATTTAAGAAAACAATTAAGTCCAACCTTGGCTTGACGATGAGTGCAGGGCGAAGATCGGAGAACGTAATCGCCCCAGAGTGATCCGCTTAGAAAGATATGATGAAGTCAGATACGCGACGATTCGGAAAAAGACAATGAGACTCTTCAAATGCAAAAAACGCAAATGGGAGAAGACTCGGTTCGAAAAAATCCTAGAAAATTCCAGAGTAAAGAACATCAGAGGTATGTATGCTGGCATAAATTCAATTAGAAATGGCTACCGATGGAGAGCCAAAATAATCCGAGACACAAACGGCTGTCTGGTGACAGAAACAAAAAATATCGTGACGTGATGGAAGCAGTACTTTGAAAACCTGCTCAATGTGCGCACCCATCAACCACAAATAAACGCACCAGACGTACATACAGCCGAGCCTCAGATCCCAGAGCCCTCTTCCAATGAAATTATAGACGCAATAAATCGATTGAAAAACAACAAGGCTCCCAGAGTCGACTGCATACCGGCAGAGCTTGTGAAACATGGAGGAGATTTTGGCGGATTTCGCGTCGTTCGAGGTGTTCCACCGAACACCTCGAACGACGCGAAATCCGCCAAAGTGGTGACCCCGACGTGATGTTGTCCAGGTAAGTGCGGTACCTCAAGTTGGTCTGGACTTTTCCTGTGGGGAATTTGTACGTTCGCCACAAGATGCAATCGCTCGAAAGATCCACCAGCTCATCAAATCAATATGGGATAAGGAAGTCAGTCCAGAAGCAAGGAAAACCTCGATAGTCGCTCCCGTTTTCAAAAAAGGCGACAGACCTAACTGCGCAAACTACAGAGGAATATCACTGTTCCCAACCGCATACAAAATATTAACAAATGTCATTCTGGCGAGAATCACACCCTACGCAGAAGGAATACTGGGAGACTACCAATGCGGATTCCGTCAACGAGCGACCAGATGCTCACAATAAGGCAACTGGTGGAAGGGAAGTGGTAATACGGAGAGACGGTTCACCAACTGCTCGTTGACTTCAAAAAGTCCACGACTCAGTGGTAAGGCAAGGTCCATATTGTACTTGAGCTGGGAATCCCGAAAAAATATGCCACCCTCATTCAAATTTACATGAACGAAAACAAAGGGCGAGTTAGAACAGAAAACTACCTCTCAGACCCATTTGAATTCCGGGACGGACTAAAACAGGGAGATGTGCTATCACCGTGTCTTTTTAACCTTGTGCTCGAGTATGTCATTAGAAAGCTACAAGACGACAACATGGCCGGATCATCCTTGAATGGGGTCACACAAGTGCTTGTATATGCGGATGACATCGCCGTTCTGGGCGATAATCTAGAAACTGTTAGTAAAAACTGTGAAATCATCATGCAAGCGGCAGAAGAGGTGGGCTTAGTAATAAATGAAGACAAAACAAAATATATGATTATTATGAGAGCAGGTGGAACTCAGGGAACACATATAATCGTCAGGGGCAAGATATTTGAAAATGTCAAAGAATTTAAATATCTGGGAACGATACTGACGACCAGAAACGAAATGTCGAAGGAAATTAACAAAAGACTACATTCCGGCAACGCTAGTTGGCATGCAGCCAGTAAACTATTAAAACCCAAACTGCTATCACGTAATATAAAGCTCCGTGTCTATAGAACCATAATCGTGCCGTTTGTTCTATACGGATGCGAAACATGGGATCTCACAAAACGGGAAGAAAACAAATTCCGCGTATTCGAGATTAAAGTTTTAACGGGTATCTATGGAGGTAAATATAATATAAATAAATATACTCCACAAACACGAATTGCAAGAGCTATATCGCAAACCTACAATAGTGAGAGCAATTAAGTCGCGAAGATTAAGATGTGTCGGACCCGTGGCGCGAATGGGCAACGATATGACTGTGCGTAGAATTCTTGACGCAAGACCAACGGGAAATAGACCGATACGACAGCCGCGACGAAGATGGGAGGACAATGTTAGGTTTGACCTTGGGGAGGTTGGATCGGATGGTCGAGCGTGAAAGGAGAGTGCACATGACAGGGAGCGATGGCGGAGTCGAGTCGGTGAGGCCATGAACGTCCGGGTTCCTACAGGCCAATAAATAATAAATATAATAATAATAATTTGTTAATTCCGTTTGTGGTATGTTGTTAGTGGACTCTATTTTTATTTCGTAGCTTTGTAGAAACTCCTAATGGCGGGCAAAGTATTAGAAACTATTATTAGAGTTAACGGTCCGTCCTGTCAAATGTATACTAACAAAGCAAACAAGATAATGAACCATAATACTGTGAGGTTGAAGTTATGTCCCAGGCACGGGCACTGTTTCACTTCAATCCCCAACGAAAGAGTTCTCTAAATGCCACACAGGAGCAGACAATACGACAGTTGATTCCAACGATGGAGCGGGCACAGAACAGCAAAGACAAGCACTCTGATATAGTTTGATTTATTTTATTGTTCCTTTTTATTTTCTTTTTAATTAAAACACCAATAGATTTTATTTACTGTTCCTTTTTATTTTCTTTGATTAAAACACTAATAGATTTTATTCACACTTCAATTTCCTATCGCCTTGGTCGAGTAACATTTGGAACTTAACAAAACTTGTAACTTCACTAATTTTATTTTGCAAAAACGTTTTTCTTATTGTTTTTTCAAATTTCAAATAGGTCAAGCCGTTTTACACTATTTAATCGAATTGAGACTTTCATTTGAAACGTCCTTGATGATTTAACACACTTGCGCACTCTTTCGCGCAACCGCAGAGACTTTTATTGACTCCCTAGTGGGATTACTGTTAATCCACTTTTCACCCGTACAGCTTGGTAGCTAAAATCTGACTCGCCGATGCAATCCATATCCGTCAGATTGAACGGTGGTGGATTACATCGGTGTGGGAGGATTCTATATGTGTCCGTATAGGACAAGTACGATGCCCTTCGGCCTGCATATCGGCAACGACGAAAATACACCTGAATAAACATGGGCTGGTGTAATGAATTGTAGGCATTATTGAGATACGCGATAGCCAAGATCGCCGAAGGAAGAAATATGTTTCTGTGTCCTAACTAAACAGAAACGATATTTCAAGGTTCAAACGATGCGATACACATTATTTGAGATTTAGCGATGCTCTATGGGAACATCGGCTGTTTACATAATCGTCCCAGACTTATGCCATTGCAGACAATCGATTTTTCCGTGGCGATAAGCAAACCGATGGTTTGCTCGCCTATGACCAAGGCTATGGTGGCTTTTGTTTGATCTACAGGCCGGAGCATCGTTAGGCATGGTCTAGGGTATGATTGTCTAACGTCAATAATATTCGTGCCCAAATCCCATGATCGGTAGATAACCGATAAAGGAAATTGGTCGCAAGTGTTGCGATCCTCGGGATTGGGCCAATAAACGGTTATGAACCGTAGCAAAACCATCGGCTACAGCCGTGTCAACAATTACACTGGACAGCGAGTGTTTATCTATTATAATTGCTGCCGAGCCGAGCCGATGGAGATATGGTATGGTTCATATAATATGAAACGGAAAAAATTCAATGTGATGCATGCCTTGATGAGATTTTAACTTTCAGGTGAAAGCTATTTGAAAGACAACTTACGCTGCTCGAATGCAGGTAAGTATAGTGGTTTATGGAGTGAGGGAAAAGCGGTTGATTTGAAGAAAAGGATAGTTCTTTCGGAAAGCTTTAAAGAACCGCCACAATACTATAGGCCAAAAATTAGACCTGCTGGCGCCATCTGTAGGTCACGCCGGAAACTCTTCATCCTGTTACGTGCGGCTTCCGCCATCCCCATCGTTTGTTTCGTTTTAAATATTGTTGCGAGCTTAGGGTTCGCTGGATTAATTATTTTTGAATAAATAAGAGCCGTTAAATTGATTTTTGAATTAATATAACAATTTATTAGTCCGTTAATCACAACCGTCACTTTTACCGTACACAACGATTTCTTGACTTATCGCTTCCGTATTTATCGCGTATTTTCCTTCTTACTTCTAACTTGAGACTTATTACTTTCTACTTCATACTCTGCGTGCGACGTATTTATACTGTTTCAGCGTTTCGTTTCCGCCCGTTCCATTGCCTTGAATGTTCTACTGTTCCTAGTCTCCAGTTTTCCATTACTTTATAGAATATTCTAGTACTCTGTTTCGGACTCTTTAGAATATTCTAGTACTGATTGTCATATGCGTCACACTACCCTCCGCCTAGATTAGTTCGTCCCGAACTAAGTTCATTGGTCTCCCGGGTCAACAAGCCGCCAGTCGGTCGCGATGCACCACTTTCATCTTGGCGTTCGGCGGTGGAAGTTCTTGACCTTCATCCAAATTTTCTACTGCTCTCCTTTTCGCGTCAGCTCTAGCCTGCCGCCATTCTTTCTTTTCCTGACGACGGAACTCCTCTTGCATTCCAGGGACCCCACGCGAACAGTACAAGAGAAAATGCATATGCACACCCCTAAGCTCCTCCGGAGCCCGCACACCACGCAAGCGGTCCAGATCTTCATCCCCACCCACACGCGCACAATCCGGCACTGGAGCATCTGTCGATTTCATAACCGTGTCCAACTGGTAGTTCCGCATCTTTTCAAATAACTGGAGCAGTTTGTTCTTTGGAGCTGACAGTAAACACCAGCCTGCGTCGTAGTAATAGTCTTTCCGTAGATCGTCGCATGTTAATTCTGATTTCACCTGTTCTTCTCTATAGAACGCAATGAACGGCACCTCTAGCTGTTGATTGCGCCTACAATCTAGGGCTTGTTTGATCTTTCCCCCCATATGTGGTGGCTTACAATAGCGGTCTCGACCTCCAACATCCGTTGATCTCTCTTGTTCGGAAACAGTTGATTTACAAAACGCATGTTTGTAAATCCATTCAGCTTCATCTTGTAGTTCATTGGGTCCCTCTGGAACAGGCGTAGCGGGAACTTCGTGCAATTGCATTCGCTCAGGAATATCTGTTTTACGGATTTCATTGTCCAAATCAGTAAAGTGACCCCTTTTCAATTCATCATTGAAATGTTTTGCCGCCTCAGCTTCCCTGTGACTACGTTCAGAGCGGCGTTCAACATCGTCTTCGTCGTCGAATAGGTTCGGCTGTTCGTCTATAGCCTCACGTGCTGAACCTTCATCGACGTGCTGTTCCTCTCCATCACTTTCTTTATCCTGTGTACGACGCAGACGCTTGGAACGCTTTCTGCCTTCGACTTCCAAACCAAGATTCTCTTCAATAAGGTCACAGTCGTCGTCTTCCTCTCCATCACTTTCTTCGTCCTGTGTACGACGCAGACGCTTGGAACGCTTTCTGCCTTCGACTTTCAAACCAAGATTCTCTTCAATAAGGTCACAGTCGTCGTCTTCCAGTCGGTCGTCCAACTCGTCATCATCATTGTAAATCCGTTTCGGGGAACGGCCTGAAGCATCAGTGTCTTCACCATCACTGCCGTCCTCTTCAATCAGGTTATCATCGATGAGATCCTTCAGTTCTTCACATAACACAACATCGTCGTCTTCCTCCTCTTCCTCACTGCTGTCGGGCATAGCTTTGCTCTTCCTGAGTTTCTTCCTTTCATTTGACTCTAATTTCTCCTCATCCTCAGATTCCCCCGCTTCCGAGTCCCAGAATTCTTTCATACACTGCCTTTGGGCATCCAATTTTGCATTAACCTCTGCAGCTCGCGCATCCAATTTTGCAGCTTGCGCATCCAATTTTGAATTTACGGTGTCGAATTTTGCATTAACATCTGTAGCTTGTGCGTCCAATTTTGCCATCATAATTCTCCACATCTCCGAAATGTCCAACGGTTGCGAACTCTCCTCCGAATGTCGATCTGCCATCGTCACAATACACTTCCACAGACTTATTTATTTCACCAATAATTAATCCCACTTCTGACACCAATTGTAGCGAGCTTAGGGTTCGCTGGATTAATTATTTATGAATAAATAAGAGCCGTTAAATTGATTTTTGAATTAATATAACACTTTATTAGTCCGTTAATCACAACCGTCACTTTTACCGTACACAACGATTTCTTGACTTATCGCTTCCGTACTTATCGCGTATTTTCCTTCTTACTTCTAACTTGAGACTTATTACTTTCTACTTCATACTCTGCGTGCGACGTATTTATACTGTTTCAGCGTTTCGTTTCCGTCCGTTCCATTGCCTTGAATGTTCTACTGTTCCTAGTCTCCAGTTTTCCATTACTTTATAGAATATTCTAGTACTCTGTTTCGGACTCTTTAGAATATTCTAGTACTGATTGTCATATGCGTCACAATATAATATAATAATAGATGGTAAGGTGGTGAAAAAACACACGATCCACATGTTGAATGTACGAACATACTTTTGTTCGATTGTGGATCGTGTGGAAGCTGGATTCCTTTTCGGAGCGGATGCAGACTGAGAGAGAGAAAGGGTTTAGTGTATATAGCTGAAAAAAGAACAGCAAGTTTTTTTGTTCCGTTGGTAAAAGGATGATTATGTGTTCGTGTTAAGAGTTGGATGGGAAGGAACAGCAGTGTCCCGTTTTTTGATGAAGAGAAAAAGTGAAAAATTAAAATTGTAAAAAAAAAGGAAAAAAAAGTTGATTCGTATTGAGTGCAGCAAAAAAGACTCCGACTTTGTAGGAAATAACATTTAAGTTTTTTGTGATCATCGCGACAAAATTCAGTAACCAATTTGTGTGCCTAAATTGAGAATAAAGAATTAAGGAAAAAGAAGGACAATAAATCGAGAATATTATTGAAACTTTCCTGAAACGACGTGTGTTTAACAATTTGTCTGGAGAACCAGAACATTATCGAAGATCAATTTGCCAACTTAACTTTACACCGGACCATAGAGAGGATTCATGTTGGAAACGAATATGGAGACATCCCCAGAGGAGTGTTTTTGATTCGTGGAGAGACTGTGGTGCTGTGGGACTTTTCAGGGCCCGAAGAGCCATGCATCGCTCGATCCCCACCATTTCCAGCAATGCGACTTATCTTGAAGTCGAATCTTCAGCAAGATTATACAACCTTGCTACGGCCTTAACAGCCAACCAATTTGCTGGAATTAATTCGCTTATCCCAAAGGATAACCGACATGAATACCTTATAGGCAGCTTACCTTTCTTTGGGGTTCTTCCAAACCCCTTTCTCCACGATCATTCCTGAAAACATTAAGTCCACGGCAAGGATTATCACCTAGCCGTGGCATCAAAAATTTCACCCTCGGGCATGCATCACATTGAATCATTCCGTTTATGATCCGTACCATATCTCCATCGGCTCGGCGTGTCAGCAATTATAATAGATAAATACTAGCTGGTAAAACAAACAATAGCTACCATAGCCTAGGTCATAGGCGAGCAAACCATCGGTTTGCTTATCGCCACAAAACTCTATAGCCTACAATGGCATTAGCATGAATGCCTAAGTAAACACGATGTGCATATCATCGTGACCCTTGAAATAGCGTTTTGTGTATCTTGAAGCAAAAACCTATTTCGTTCTCAGGCGCAGGTCATCAAAGATTTATGGCCCTCGAAATAGCGTTTCTGTTTATTTAAGACACAGAAACCTATTTCTCCCTTCGGCGATTTTTTGCCATCGCATATCTCCATCATACCAATTCATTGCAGCAGCCCATGTTTATTTAGGTGCACTTTCGTCGTCGCCGATATCCAGGCTGAAGGGCAACGTACTTGAGCTATACGCACACAGACACAATCCTCCCCTATCGATGAAATTCGCGGGCATCGAACTGAAAAATGTACATTACATTTGGAGTCAGATTTCAGCGTCAAAAGAGTGTACATGCACTATACGCGCTATTAAGTAATTTTTGAATATACGGAGTCGAAAAAAAATAATATCTTTTTTTTATTGTGCGTGATCCGGTACCCAAGTGTGTGTTGAAGTCTGTCCTTATGCGTGACGTTTAAATACCGCGTAACTCTTGTCACCAAAGAGAACAATAAATTAAGAGAAACTAAATAGGTGAAAGAAACTTGTGCCAAATAAAATAAAAAAAGAAATTAAATCAGTGTTAATAAGATTCTTTCATCGAACGTGACGTAAAGATTCTTTCATCGAACGTGACGCGTTTTATTTGACCTTTGGAGAGCAGTTGCGGCATTATTCAGTGGGCGTTCGCGATCTATCTCTGTGTGTTTTCTGAATCCGCGCCCGTGCAGGTGCATTAGTTAAACACTACCACAGTGCTTCTAGGCGAAGTTGATCAAGAAGAAGAGTCCAAGCTGCCGCTAAAAGAAATCTCTGTAGACGAAATACTAGATGCCCAACTCAGAGAGCAGGAATAACGAAAGGTAACCCATTTTATGTATATATATATTTCTGTGGCGGAAAACGTTACAATCCCACCCTCGTATGAAATTAAACAGACCTTAAAACTGGATTGGATGGATGGATTTTTCGGTATACAAAGGGATTTGAAGATAATGGAAGTCCTGCAGTTGCCGATAGGCTTGTCGTGTTACAAACATTGCATAGAAAACAACGAAACGAGAATTATTCAAGTCTAGTCGTTGTTGATGCTGAAAAAATGGTTCGCTCGGCCCCTACATCGCTGTAAAAAATTGGAAGATAGAGCATATATAGGCTTGGAAGGCAATTTGTATGGTTCTGGCATTACTGACTAACGGTAAAAGAGATTTTTAATATAGATTTTCAACTTTAAAGCATAGAAATCCGAACTTAAAACTTCAAGCGCGATTATCTTAAAAATACGTTTTTCAAATTGGCCTGGCAGGGAACTCTCAATTTTTACCCGATTGAGTTCAAACTTTAACTGTAGCTTCTTAACTAGAGTCCACAAAGAAATATGTACAGGCTTTGGCAAATATTAAAAATTATAAATGTTATTAATAAAAAAGTGTCACTTTCGCGGAAAAAAATCGAATTCAAAAGCTTGCCTTTTTTCAAAAATAAATATTTCGTACGGATTTCTCTAGACATCTTCATGTAGTTTAAGAAGAATTTATTTTTTATTTTTGCAGGATCAGAACTCTTCAAGTTATTGGTCCGGCACCGGAGCAACATTTTAAAAACATGTTTTTTGACACCGGCCGTGCGCAGCCATTTTCCTTTTTTTTGTTTGTACTGTAATACGTATGTAAACATCTTGTAAACTTCGTTTTATTAATAAAACATTTTCTCCCATCCAAAAAAAAAAAAAAAAAACAAAGAAGTGGTCGGTTTTCGGGCCTCTTCAGGGCAAAAAAAAACCGATGAAATCAGAATCAGCAAGATTTAGAGAAGAAGAACGAGAAGTTGAATGAAATAAGGAAAAACATTCGCATGTAATATATCAAACCAAACTGCGATATGTAAACAAATCCCGTACAAGACGGCAATTAATAACAATCGTGATTGAAAGAAAAATATAAGACAGACAGGGCTTGTAGAAAAACAATCCCTAACACATATCTCACGTTTCTGTATGTCAACAAAGTTCTTACTTTATTCTAATCCAAATTGTGTGACGTTCCAACTAGCCCATTTGTGATACAACACATTATAGTATTCGAACTGAAAACAAACGAAAAAAAAACCTTTTTGGTCTAGTCACATACAATAGATCGTAAACATAGTGCAAACAAATATATCAGTCGTTTTTTTAAGCTTCTTTGTGCCGCCAAAGGTCGTCAAATGAATTAGTAATGAGTAGACTTTGAGTCACAAAAAACCGATAATAAATTATTTATAAACCCGACTCAGACTGATGAGGTAGAAAGAAAACAACACGCAAGTTATTCGTATATATAACATACAATGAACACTTTAATATCAAAACTTATATATGTTAATACATTCATTCTTATAGACTAACAAATCTGCCGATGTAAATGAAGGATCGTCAAAATAGCTGCTAAGCGTTCATTTCATTCTCGTCCAAGTTTAAGGCTGTGGTTGGCAACGGAATCAGCTCCGAAAGTTTTATCATGATATGGAAATGGAAAACAAACAATGAATTGATTAAAAGTCTATATACATAAAAATCGCATATATAAAACCTGAACAAAAAAATCAAAAACAATAGAACAATGATAACCTAATAAATTCGATAAACTTGACAAGAATCCTAAGAAGGGGATGCCCCATTGTTGGAGAAGAAAAAAAATATTTTTTTTTTGTAGATTATTTAAATAAAACTAAATTTTATTAACTATTAGTCTGAATTTGTTTCATTTTTATTTTTATCGAGAAAAACTGTATTGAATTTGTTTTAAAGACATCAGTTGTTCACTCAATTTCATTTTTGTTATATAATTATTGTAATTATAATTTATTTCATTTTTGTTTTAATATCTAATTTTTGAAATTACTACTAAATTATTTTATTTATATTTTTTCTTTCATTTAATTTGGTTTTGCTTTCATTTTAATTAAATTACAAATATCTTTCATTTCAATTTTATGTAATTATTAATTCGATTTTTCTTTTTCATACATACATCCTCTATATTAATAACTATATATTTATGTTTTACTTTTTTTTTATTTAATAATATTTATTTTTGTTTTTGTTTTCTTTTGTTTTAAAAAAGTCTTTGTGCTGTTTCTTTAAATTTAAATTTTCATATGTATAATTATTTTCTAATTATAATAATAATTTAAATTACTTTAATTTGTTTAAAAATCTAATACAAGGAATTCATTTCTTTATCATTATTTATGTTATTACATAATTTCATTTCAGTTTTCTTCATTTTGTTGGTTTTATTTTTATTACACAAGATTTCATATTCACATCGTGTTTTTATTTTAACTACAAATTTAGTTTGTTATTACAAAATTGAAATAGTTTATCTGGATTTTGTTGCAGACAAATTTTTTTTAATTTAATTTCTGTTTTTAATTTGTTGGTGTTTGAAATTTATCCAAAAGTTTTTCATTCGTTTCTCATGTTATTTACTTTTATTTTCCATTTTGTGGATTCACGCTTTTGTTTTTTTTCTCTTATATATATATATATATATATATATATATATATATATATATATATATATATATACATATATATATATATACGTCGGTTTTGCGGGTTTTGTTTATGTTTTAATATGCATATCCTACACTTACCTATTTCAATAGAAAAAATAAACAAAAGACAAACATTTTAAATGTGAATATACGTACAATTGTTTATGTTTTTTTTTTTTTAATATTAGTTCAGCTTACTAATGATTGATATAGAGAAATTACGTGATTGATGTTTCGTGATTAATGGACACGATTGTTTTCAAAAGATTGACGTGAAATAAGCTGAAAGGATTTCGAAATTGTCTGATGCTAAATTTAAATATACATTTTCCCCCAGTAAAAAATTTTCTTTATTATTGTAGAGCAATGACGATTTAATTAATTTTTTTTTTCACCTATAGTTTGTTTTGTTTTGTTGTGTTGTTTTCGTTTTTTATTTATTTTTTATTTTCTTATATTAATTTGAAAGTCTATAAATATATGTGTATTCAACCTTTGGAGATTTGTCTCTTAAAAACGAATAAAAAGAAAAATGCTGCTGTCGAGTTTGTCGTTTGTTTAGTAAACTTTCATTAAAACAATAAAGTTATTACTCTGCCTATATGGATATAGAACTACAACTTGTATGAAATTTGTTGTAGTAAATATGTTTTGTTATATTTGTTGCGGCATTTACTCTTCCCAGTCGGTTTGTTGTATATTCTAGTTTATATTACATCTCACGTAATCGTATTTTCATTGTTCTACAATTTTTCTTAAGATGTAATTTGTAGTATTGATAAGTTTTTTACTTAGGTTTTGTGTACCCTATAAATTGTTTAATGTTACTGCTATTAATTTTCGCTTTTTGTTAATTAGGGTTTATTGACTTGTGCAAAACATGTTTTAAACTATTTCATAAATCTCACTGATAGTTTTCTTTTGTATCCTTATGGTTTTTTTTTTTTTTTTTGTCATTCGTATTTCTGTTTTATGTATAATACTGTGATTTCTTTTAAATATATTATATAATGTCAAATCACGTGGCTAAATTAAAAAACAAACGATTACTATTGAAAGCATAAAATTTTATCAAGAATTATGCAAGGAGGAGCTCCCCATCGATAGAATCTAAGGTGTCGGGCGATGTAGTTTTACATATAATAAGATATAAAAAAAATTATAAGTATTTATAGTTACACATTTTACAACCTTTAGGACTCTAATGCATTCCATGGAGCGTTCTATAGACCCTTAACGATTGCAAACTCTGAATTGTTTTATACTCTGATAAGCACATCTTTGTCTTATGTTAGTATTAGCTAAGGTGATTTAAATTATATGATGATGAACTTACCAACAATGAGATTATGTTAGATCTGTGAATCATAATTTCTTGTTATGTGGAGGTGAGTGTGGAATTATAAGCGGTATCACCTCATCATTTACCGAGATGTTTTATAGATGTTCATTCTATGTTTTATAACGTTGTTAAAACTGCGGTTTTGAATATTTTCAAAATACTATAACACAGTCATATACAAAATGGGGAGAAGGACACGTCGCACTATGAACTTCATTGACTTCCTACGGAACTCGTGCCACTTTATGGATAAGTGAGGGACTTTATATGCTGCCAAAGTATAAACGAAAAGAAACTTACCGCATCATTCATATTTGCCCCGAATAATTTTTGGATTCTTCCGAGAGGCGTTATATTTAGCAGCATATGGTATCTCAGGAAGATTGTCGTGCCGAATAAATAAATACAGTTATAGTCTGACTAATCAGGTCACGAAAATTAAGATGGACCGGACATGTGGAAAAAATGGGCAACGATAGAATCGTGGGCAGAATTCTTGAAGGTAGACCTGTGGCGGCTCCTTCGAACGCCACTGCTTACCTCCCCATTTATGATCCGAAGACTTCCACCTGGAGCACTTAAAACTTGCAAAAAACCCTTTAAAACGAGTATTAGGGAAATTCCAATCTGACCGCCATTACTTACCTGGAAAGTAGGCATACCAAATTTTCTATTCACTACAAGTACATGCAGATATTTCTCCCTTACTAGTTGTCCCTACAAGATGCATTGAATGCATCTTTGAAAGCTCCCTGAAAGAGAAATCTCATTTCATATAGTACGGCGTCATCGTATGGCGCCATCGATATTCATCATCATCATCATCGGCACTACAACCGGGAGCCGGTCTTGGCCTTATTTAAGCAAGTCCTGAGGCATTGTTAAATTTTCCATAATGATTTGTTTTTTCCGGGCAAGGTCATTAGTCTTGCGCCAGAGGCTCCCCGACGGGGAATCGAACCCCGGTCTCCCACGTGACAGGCGGGTATACTAACCACTATACTATCGAGGAGCCATCGATATTAACCAACGCAAAATGTCCACCAAGCGCATCTTCTTATTAGAGAGATACGGGCGCAGCTCTAAGCAACCAATACAACGTGAAATGTATTTGGGCGCACTTATTCCCTAGCTAATTCCGCCGCAGACGTGCAGAAGATATTTCTTCTGTTCCTAGGCATTCCAAGCATCTCGGTCGCTTAACCGAGCAACAGATGACTTGGAAGAACACGCCAGGCGGTACATATAGTACGAACAAGGGACAACACTATTGGATCTCAACGTAGGATATGCGATCGTCGTAAGTGCTGTGCGCACTGGCCGACAGCATAAACATTCGACCTCCTCCTTGATACAACGAGTGCACACCAGTAGCAACCCTTTTTGAGAATTCCCTGTATGTGATTTACACTCATCTGCATGCATGTTGGCCGGTCATGAAACCCCAACGAGTATCATGCTTAGCGATCTTATGTAAACACCTGTGTGTTCCATGGCTTACCGGAGCAGCAAGCGTATCTTGCGACTGTGACTTGGGGTAGCGCTGTTTCATCGGTTCGCATGTGAGGGTGCTCAGCATGGATGACCGGTATGGTAAGGGACGCGCGCGGAACATGCATATGTCTTATTTTTTTTCAGATATGTGGGTTGGCAATTGAAGGAGTCGAGTCTGGATCTTTATGGAGTGCGCACGCGTTTGGCCAATTTAAATATTGTTTTAAAAGGCGAATTTGTTTGTTAACGTCGTGAATTAAATTATACATTTGAAATAGTATGAACCTGAATCAACATAGTCATTTTCCATAATTTGAAGGAAACCTATGTTTTTGCTACAAACGAATCCAGAATTAAGTGCGTTAACCATTGTAAATACATTCTGATGGAACTAGTTAATAAAAGAAGAAAACAAAAAGCAATCCCACAGTGACTTTCATTGGATTTGTTTTCGCTTAGTGGTCGTTTTACGGCTAGTGTTCGGCGGAGCACATTACCACCCTTAAACCAAAAACCGCCAAAGACCAACGGGAAAGAGACCGATAGGACGGCTGCGACGAGGATGGGAGGACAATGTTAGGTTTGACCTTGAGGGCATCGGACCAGCTGGCCAAGCGTGGAAGGAGAGTCCCCAGCACAGGAAACGATGGCGCAGCAGAGTCGGTGAGGTCATGAACTTCCGGGGTCCCATAGGCCAATAACTAAGAATGCAATTCGAATAAGAAAATACATCAGAGCAGTATACCTTAGCGATAACAATTCACATCAGTGGAGTATAGTCGAGTTTAAAAATCAAATTCAAAAATCGGTCAGTAGCCTGATGGGTAACGCTTACGTACAATTTTTGGTGATTCAAACTGTCATAGCGTCAGTTCGAATCACACGTTCTTCTTCACTATTATTTCAAACACTTTATTAGCATTCTACGAACGCACAATTCCACCCAGGTAGGGTTCCTACCCTTCAAGGAACATACCTACCCTGAAAACGTTACACGATCCCACAGACGCGTGCCACTAAGTCCGCTAAGGCCCTGAAACATTTAGCCAACGTTGAGCCCGACACTAAAAAGGAAGGAACTGAACGTCTTAAAGCTTTCAATATCAAGCTCAACAAGTCGATTGTAGCATACCTGAAACAAAGGTAAAAACTTCCATTCATCTTATTCCCAAAGACTGAAATGCGCCGCACTCCAGCACAGCACAATCTGAAATCCTGAACATCTACACGATGTTACAAGGAATCGCTACCGTCGGTAAATTAGCCGACCAACGGATGCACGTGCAGGTGGTCGGCCACAAAGACCACCAAATCCATCGGCAAACAAAGAAAATGGCAACTTCATGCAATAAAGCATATCGCCTATCCGCTGCCAAATGGTAGGCAACCGTAATTATCTCAACGAAATAATTCGGAAAATGTATGAGGTTAAAAACTTACAAAAGGTACTATGCCAATCCCACGGTCCCTTTTAAATTTCACACCATTAGAAAGATCTAATGGATTTCGGTGTGTTTACAAAAGGCAAACAAAACCCACGGACTGTACGTCCTAACAATCATCTCCGTTCTGCGCGCCAGATGTGCCGTGCAAACACAAGGCCTGGGAGATGAGTTCGATCACCACCACGGATGGTGATAAGGATGTATGCGTCGATTGACTTTCTCCTTTTCAAGAATCAAAAATTACCCCTGGGACTTAATAACATGCTGCTAACAGAGATTCTGAAATTCTGTTAGCAGGGCGAATAGGAAATTTCTCTGTGCAGATATAGATACGATCTGTATCAGATTATTTTTGGATTGAGATAGAAACAGTCTAAGTTAGATCGTCAACGAGATGACAATTCGTACGGAGAGGGAGATACGAAAAAGCAAATGATTAATTGTTCCCAGTAATGTATTCTAATTTCTTGTAACGCAATCTAAGGGAGTAACGTGTGTGTCGTTCATGTGGTTCGCTGCGTTTTTTTTTTAAATATTGTCGAGACATTTATTTAATTCGAAGCAATTTATAAACAAGTAGTTTTATGTAATAAAAAAAGATTAAATCCGTAAACGATCTGCGTGTTTTATTTGTGCTGTTCGCTCGGTGGATTCTTTGTGTGCTAGCAGTGTTCGGCGGAACGCTGCAACCAGGACCTTCAACCGAAGGACAATCAACATCCGCTAAAGGTGTTAACTTAAATTACACCCAATAAACATTCACCAAAGTCAAATCACACCAAATAACCTTCCGCCAAACACTCCCCAACCAGCATATTCACCACACACCTGTCATCCGCCAGCTGACAATGTGTCATCGCCTTGGGACGGCATCGGACTGTCGCCCATTTCAAATGTGACCAATGGTTTCTTCAGGCTCTGCCAAGTCTTCGTCGGGAGTGCACCAAACTCCCTAAAATGGGATTAATTTACTTGCCTTACTTAGTTAAATGAAAATAAAAGTTGGACATTCTTGGTTGTGGTGTAGCTAGTTTGTTTGTATGTTCGTTAGTTCATAATTGAAAGTCAGCGATTTGCCGAGGAAAATTATAGCGTATCATCTTGGACGTCGCCTCCCTGGTCACCGCACCACCAGGGTCACATCCCAAACCAGTGCTATTTTTTACAATTTAAAGTTCTATTTATCTCCATTATACGAAATGTATTCAAAGTGGGTATTTAGCGGGAGGGGGCAACGACAGAACTGTCCATAAAATTCTTAACTTGAGATCAATGGGAAAGAGACCCGGGGGAAGGCCGCGATACCGATGAGAGGACAATATAAAACATGACCTTGAGCACATCGGATCAGATGGCAAAGTGTGCAGCGGAAAAACAGGGAGCGGTGGCGAACCCTACTTAGAGTGGAAATTAACTTTCGGGTTCCTACAACCAAATAACAGATAACTAGATATATTGTTGGTACACCTTTTCATAACATTATACGGAATTTAGAACCAATTTTTGTTGTAGCAGTGTGTTAAACAAAGTGGCGGCTCTTCGCCTGAAATGGATTATTTATTATAATGGGAAAACTGTACAATGTAGTTATAAATCGGCAAAGACAATCTTAAGCGCCGTCCCGCGTTGCTGCTTCATTTCTTCTGTCAGAAATACTCGTGTGTTCGTTCTCCTATCGCTCGCAACGCTCGGTCCGGCGCTGCAATCGCATAGAGCACGCAGCTTAGGGCCATTCCACAACACTCCCCCTCGATTGTAGTGTCGGGTCGATCCCCTGGGGAACCCCCGAGGCCGATCAGATCCAGGCACCTCTGATGTTTGTCTTTCGTCAGTCCCTTCGTGAGGAAGTCCGCAGGCATCTCATCCGAGGGAAGGTGTTTGATGTCCAGTCGACCATCGCGCAAAACGTCCCTGACGAAATGATGTCTGATGTCGATGTGTTTCGACCTCGCGTGAAACGTGTGATTCCGGGCCAGCAGCTGTGCCCCTCGGCTGTCGTTCATCACCGGAACTCTCTCGCACTCGCACAGCTTGAGCTCCGACAGGAATCCCCGTATGTACATGGCCTCTCTCGCGGCCTCAGTTAGCGCCATGTACTCTGCCTCAGTGGACGAAAGCGCGACGGTGCGCTGTTTCCTCGACTCCCAGCTGATGCCGGCGCAGCTCAGGGGGAAGACGTATCCGGAAGTACTGACCGTGTTACAGTCCTCCATCCGAAATCGAGAGAGTAGTTCCCGAATGTAATTCGGTTGAGAAATGGTAATCTGATTTCCGCTTCTGGCGATTTCGATCCCCAGACAATAGCGAGCTGTTCCCATATCTCTTGCCTCGAATTCCTGTGACAAGCCTCGTCGGATGAAGTCGAGGTCCTCCTGATCTCGATAAAATATCAAAATGTCGTCGACGTAGACCAGTATTATCAGCGGTTCTCCCCCTCGCCCGCGGCGATAAAGGCACGGATCCGCGCTCGTTGGCGTTATGTTCCGTTCTTCGAGCTTTCCACTGAGTTTCTTGTGCCATTGTCGACCGGCCTGTTTGAGGCCGTACAAGGCCCTCCTCAAACGGCAAACCTTCTCGCCACCCTGAAGTTGTTTCAGCTCCCGACACAGGATTTGTCTTGTGTTGCGACGAACTTCCTCAATCATCCTGCGAGTGAATCGGGCAGTTCCATGTACGTCGCCTCTTCGATCGTGCCGTTCAGGTATGCGGTCGTGATGTCCATCTGATGCACCTTCAGGTCGTGCTCGACCGCCAGCGCGGGCAGCAGGCGCATGGATCACAGGCGAGCGACGGGAGCGTAGGTATTGTGAAAGTCCATCCTGGGTCGTTGCGCGAATCCCCTTGCCACGAGTCGTGCCTTCATTCTCGAGACATTGCCGCCCGAGTCACACTTGTTCCTGAGGATCATTCGACATCCGACCACGCTTCGGTTCTTGGGTCGATTCACGATCAGCCATGTGTCGTTCTTGATTTCTTGAAGTCATTTGACTTCCTCGACGATGGCGTCCACCCATTCTTCTTTGTCCGGTCCGTTCAATGCTTGCCGGTACGGGACCCCCACGTGAAGGCTGGCCAGATTTACCGTTTTTTTTTTGCGTCCAGGGTGTTCGACTCCTCGTCGTCGACGATTCGGTCGGACGAGTCCCCGCGCTATCCGTGGCTGTTTTCGATTTTGGCTCCTTCTGGCGTGAACGTCACGCTGTTTTCGGCGTCCGTGATCTTTGCGACCGAGATGAGGTTGTTTCGCAGGTCGGGCACGTGTAGTGCGTTTTCCAGACGTATGAGCCGAGTCGTGTCTCCGTCAGATGCTGCGATTTTAGCGGTTCGTTTTGCCTTAACGTCGGTGGAGGCGTGATTTGCCAGATTAATTCTCAGGTTTCCAGCACTTGCTGTTTGCTCGAATGCGTCCTCGTCGTGGCACAGATGTGAAGTGCATCCACTGTCGAGACACCACGTGTCGTTTTTCTGAGCGTTCCCTGCGAAGTGAGAGTCCGCATTTGTGTGGGAGATCATAAAGGATATGTCTTCGCCGATGGCGGCTTTTTCTTTGTTAACGGGATGTTTCGCGCCTCGTTCGGCCTTCTCCGGGCAATTTATGACCTTGTGGCCGATTTGGCGACATCTGTGTCATTTGTACCTGAATGTTCCACCAGTACGTTGGTCGTCCGATTTTTCGGCGGGCTTGTTCGACGCTTTGTTTGTGGTTCTTTTCCTGTACGGCGTCCCTTTTCTCGCGAACATTGCCCGGTCATCGCCAAATTTCCCGAGCTGTTTGACAGTGTCTGATTTGCCTGAGTTCGGCGTCCCCAACGGCGAGATATAAGTCGGCTTTCGCCTTTGCGTCCTCGTCTTTCCACGCTGGTAATTCCTCAGCAGCTTCTGGTTTCGGTCTTTCACCGTGAGCCCACGTTTTGTTCTTGGTCATAAAGGCCTGCATTCTAAGTTTCCAAGTGTCGTAGTTCTCCCTTGTTAGCATTTGTAGGCGCATTGCACTTGAACTTTGGCCGTCCATTTGGTCTGCAGTTGGGTTATGTTTTCCTGTGTGCTTTCCAGTGTGTTTTCCCCGTTGTCTTGTCCTGGGCCCATAACCTGTTGTAGCAGTGTGTTAAACAAAGTGGCGGCTCCTCGCCTGAAATGGATTATTTATTATAATGGGAAAACTGTACAATGTAGTTATAAATCGGTAAAGACAATCTCAAGCGTCATCCCACGTTGCTGCTTCTTTTTTTCTGTCAGAAGTACTCGTGCGTTCGTTCTCCTATCGCTCGCAACGCTCGGTCCGGCGCTGCAATCGCATAGAGCACGCAGCTTAGGGCCATTCCACAACAGTTTTAATATCCAGTTTATTTTTGACAGTTGAAAAGCTTATGCGTGGTTCAGTTTGCTCGTCTATTGTTTATGTTTAGTCGCACCTAACTGCTTGTCGGCAATTTTTTTTTTTTAACAAAACCATCAATTTGCTTCAGCCACTGTATTAGCCTCCCCGTATTGCCGCATTTTACACAGTCATGAAAAAACATTGTTATATCTGTGTGGCATTGCCTAGATGGCAATAATATTGATTTATTTATAAAGATTAATGAATAAAAAACGATTATTTAAGAAAAAGTCCAATTCTCGCTATTTTTTGAACACGGTTCGTATAATTTGAATAACTTCTGGACACTTCAGAGAGGTGTTTGATTAAAGTATTACAATCCTATGGTTACATCCTTAAAGTATCGTGCTGAAGTTTTATATTTGTCCTAAATAATTGTCGGTATCTTCGGTGAAGTAGGCTCCTCGATAGTATAGTGGTTAGTATACCTGCCTGTCACGCGGGAGACCGGGGTTCGATTCCCCGTCGGGGAGCCTCTGGCGCAAGACTAATGACCTTGTCCGGAAAAAAACAAATCATTGTGGAAAATTTAACAAGCTTCAGGACTTGCTAAATAAGGCCAAGACCGGTTCCCGGTTGTAGTGCCGATGATGATGATGATGATCTTCGGTGAAGTGGGCTGTGCTTTTGCATGCCTGTCGCGTTGATATTATTTATTTGCCTTTAATAATTGGTATCTTCTATGGGCTATTAGATTGTAGGCTGCTATTATTATATTTAAGGTCTCCTTAGAGCACTTAAATTCTATCGAAACAAGTACTATGGCTGTTCCATTCGAACGCCATTACTTACCTTGCAATAAATCATGTCTCACCACACTGCAACCGTCTGCAGGGGTTCTCCCTTTTTATTTTATTTTATTTATGGACTGTGTTCGGCGAAATCCCCGCTTGGTAGAAACCTTGACATAGTGCGAGGGCTTAAACTACAATAAATCACTCAGACTATGCTGACGGAAGCATATGCTTAAAGTAGGGCTCCCATGTCAGACAGGCTAGCGAGGAGTAATACACAAAGACCTATCACCCCTAATCCAGGGTATTACGCGTCACCGTGCCCGTTGGGTGCTTTGCAGCCACGGGTATATCGGGTGTATTATAATGGCGCCTCTCTGACACCGGGTCGAATCAGAGTAATAAGCAGACCTTACCATATCAAAGCGGGACTCTGATATGACTATTTAAATCCCCAAGACTCGTGGGAACAAAAATGAATAATCAATATCCAAAAAAAAATCTCACGGAAAACCCCGTAGGACTAGTTCCTTTTACATTAATATGATGAAGATGCAGGACAATGTGGGAAACTCCATAACCACTAATTGAAAGAGCTTTGTAGGTTTACAATATTGAAAGTAATCGGGTCGCGAACATTAAGATGGACATGTGGCGAGAATGGACAACGATAGGACCGTGCGTAGAATTCTTGACAGAAGACCAACGGGAAAGAGACCAGGGGGGGGGGGGGCGGCCACAACGCAGATGGGAGGACAATGTAAGGTTTGAACTTGAGGAGATCGGATCAGATGGTCAAGCGTCAAAGGAGAGTGCACCGTACAGGGAGTGATGGCGCAGCCGAGTAGGTGAGGTCATGAACTTCCGGGTTCCTATAGGCCAGTAAGTAGAATCGTTTCTTTTACATACATACCGAATCAAAATGTTGGGGCTCCTGCTAACATGGCCATTTCTTCGTTTTCTTCTTCTTCAAACTCTATCTTTTAATTTCATATATTTGGCATATATCATCCTTTAACGCGTGGTAACTATTAAGAATAAGATATTATACAGTGCCTTCAACTCATATGTAGTCGTGTAGGTGCTTAAATTACG
Source organism: Microdon myrmicae (assembly GCA_963931805.1). Classification (NCBI taxonomy): domain Eukaryota; kingdom Metazoa; phylum Arthropoda; class Insecta; order Diptera; family Syrphidae; genus Microdon; species Microdon myrmicae. Next base: position 38,676,249 of record OZ007496.1, read on the forward strand.
TTCATCTAAGCAACAGTTGATCCCAAATCGAGCAACGCTTCGTAGAGAGAAATTATTCAAACCGAAACGACGTGATTTAATTTTATGTCGCAATACTGTCAAAGGGCCCCCGCTTGGTAGAAACCTTGACGTGGTGCGGGGGCTTAAAGTACAATGAATCACTCAGGCTATGCTGACGGAAGCATATGCTTCCAGTAGGATCACCCATGTCAGACAGGCTAGCGAGGAGTAACACACAAAGATCTACCACCCCTAATCCAGGGTGTTACACGTCACCGTGCCCCTTGGATGGTTTGCAGCCAGGGGTATACCGGCTGTATTATAGCGGCGCCTCTCTGACACCGGGTTGAATCAGAGCAGTAAGCAAACCTTACCACATCAAAACGGGGCTCATATATGGCGGACTATTTGAAACCCCAAGTTTCGTGGGATCAAAAATGAATAACCAATATACAAAACACAATCCCACGAAAAGCCCGGTAGGCGTAGGTGTGATGAGCCGACACTACCATAAGGAAAAAATCATCAAGAAAACACCGGCTCGGCAAAAAGAAGACGTATGGAAAAACTGAAAAAGCGGGACATACGCGTCGGCACCTGGAATGTTCGAACGTTATATAAACCATGCGCGATACAGACGGGGGTAAAAAACGCGAAACAATATAAAATGGCCATCGTCACGCTTCAGGAAGTCCGACTCCCACATCAAGTAATCGAAACCAACGGGTTCACACTGGCGTGTGGAGGTACCGATACACATAACCTCGGGACTGGCTTCATCATAAGCAAGAAGATTACGTCCCATGTAAAATATTTGCAATTTATTAATAACCGAATGTCGGTGCTAAAAATACAGGGCCCATGGTAAAATTATGTATTTATAAACGTACACGCCCCAAAAAAATATACCGACGAAGAAACGAAGGACACATTCTACGAGACCCTAGAGCAAGTATTTGATGGGATCTCATCATTCGATGTTAAAATCCTTCTCGACAACCTGAATGCGAAAATTGGAAATGAAGATATCTTCCAACCAACTATAGGCAAAGAAAACCTACATGACGTTTCAAATGATAGTGGTATTCGAATTATCACGTTCGCAGCGTCAAAAGATCTGGTAGTGAAGAGCACGATGTTCAAGCACAAGCAAATCCATAAAGCCACATGGATATCACCCGACGGCGTAACACGTAAACAAATAGACCACTTCCTCATAGACAAAAGACACCACTTGAACATCCTTGACGTAAGATCATATAGAGGAGCAGTTTGCGACTCCGATCACCTTCTCACGATGGGCAAAATTAGAAGTCGGCTTGCAGCAAACCCACATGGACAGTCACGGGAGACGAGCAAAAAGTTCGAGATTGGAAAACTAAAAAACCTACGTAAAAGGGCGGAATATCAAAACAAACTAACGAATAGATTTAGCATCCTAGAGAATGACAGTAGTGAGGAAGAGGAAGCTAATAGTGTGGACACTAAATGGACATCGATCAGAGACACAATCAAACAAACAGCCCAAGAGGTATTAGGATTTAAGAAAACACTTAAGTCCAAACCTTGGTTTGACGATGAGTGCAGGGCAAAGATCGAAGAACGTAAATGCCTCAGAATGATCCACTTAGAAGCATATGATGAAGTCAACGCAGTAAGATACGCGACAATTCGGAAAGAAAGAACTAGACTTTTCAAACGCAAAAAACGCGAATGGGAGAAGATTCGCATCGAAAAAATCATAGAAAATGCCAGAGCAAAGAACAGCAGAGGTATGTATACCGGCATAAATTCAATTAGAAATGGCTACCGAGGGAGAGCCAAAATAATCCGAGACACAAACGGCTGTCTGGTGACAGAAACAAAAAATATCGTGACAAGATGGAAGCAGTATTTTGAAAACCTGCACAATGTGCGCACCCATCAACCACAAATAAACGCACCAGGCGTACATACAGCCGAGCCCCAGATCCCAGACCCCTCTTTCGACGAAGTTGTAGATGCGATAAATCGACTGAAAAACAACAAGGCCCTCGGAATCGATTGCATACCGGCAGAGCTTGTGAAGCATGGAGGAGGGGCATCCGCTCGAAAGATCCACCAACTGGTTAAAATAATATGGGATAAGGAAGTCATTCCGGAAGAATGGAAAACCACAATAGTCATCCCTATTTTCAAAAAAGGCGACAGACCTAACTGTGAAAACTACAGGGAAATATCATTGCTCCCAATCACATACAAAATATTAACAAATGTCATACTGGCGAGAATCACGCCGTACGCAGACGAAATATTGGGAGACTACCAGTGCGGATTCCATAGGAACCGGTCAACAAGCGACCAGATGTTCACAATAAGGCAACGGCTGGAAAAAAAGTGGGAATACGGAGATACGGTTCACCAACTGTTCGTGGATTCAAAAAAGCCTACAACTCAGCCGCAAGGCAAAGACTCTACCATATTCTAGTTGAGCTGGGGATCCCGAAAAAATATGCCGCTCTCATTCAAATATGCATGAACGAAAACAAAGGGCGAGTTAGAATAGAAAACCGCGTCTCAGAACCATTTGAAATCCGGAACGGACTAAAACAAGGGGAGACCACTCACCATGCCTTTTTAACCTTGTCCTCGAGTATGTTATCAGAAAGGTACAAGACCACAACACGGCCGGATCATCCGTGAATGGGGTCACACAAGTGCTCGCGTATGCGGATGACATCGCCGTTCTGAGCGATAATCCCGAAACTATAAGTAAAAACTGTGAAATCATCATGCAAGCCTAGAAATAAACGAAGACAAAACGAAATACATGATTACGACGAGATCAGGTGGACCTCAGAGAACACATATAAACGTCAGGGGCAAGATAATTGAAAATGTCAAAGAATTTAAATATCTGGGAACGATACTGACGACCAGAAACGAAACGTCAAAGGAAATTAACAAAAGACTACATTCCGGCAACGCTAGTTGGCATGCAGCCAGTAAACTATTAAAATCCAAACTGCTATCACGTAATATAAAGCTCCGTATCTATAGAACCATAAACATATCGATTGCTCTATACGGATGCGGAACATGGGCTCTCACAAAACGGGAAGAGAACAAATTCCGCGTATTCGAGAATTCAATTTTAAGGGGTATATTTGGCGGTAAATATGACGAGGAGTCAGGACAATGTAGGAAACTCCACAACCACGAATTAGAAGAGCTATACCGTAAACCTACAATAGTGAGAGTGATCAAGTCGCGAAGATTAAGATGGGGCGGACACGTAGCGCGAATGGGCGATGATAGGAGCGTGCATATAATTCTTGACGGTAAACTAACGGGAAAGAGACCGACAGGATGGCCGCGACGGAGATGGGAGGACACTGTTAGATTGGACCTCGAGGAGATCGGATCGGATGATCGAACGTGGAAAGAGAGCGCACAGGACAGGGAACAATGGCGGAGCTGAGTCGGTGAGCTCATGAACTTCCGGGTTCCTACAGGCCAGTAAATAATAATAATGATAATACTGTCAAAGGGATAAAAAATCATTAATTCTCTGGAATAAATTGCTTGTCGTGTTACTATTAATGGGCTTAGTTTTAGATCTATTATTGCACTCCTTTAACTTATACTTAACTCTTAATATCGATAATTAAATATTTAATCATTTACAAAGTCACGGAAAAAAATATAATAAAAAATATATCCAAATGTCTTGGTAGCTACTGCTGTAGTCTTAAGTTACCACGGTAATTGTTTGTACTGCAGTAAATAATAGTAATTTATAACACGTCTATAAAATATTCGCTATAATTATTTACATTGAACTAATAGGTTTTCTGTTGATTTGTTTTATAAGTTACACTATATGTCAAACCGCACACATTAAAATTATGATTCACATTAAGAATTTTGGATGTGTCATGCAAAATTCGCAAACAAATACAAAAAGAGGATAAAAAGGAGGAAAAGAAACGAAGAAGTAATGTGATTGATTGTGACACCATGCTAAAAGATATAGAAAAAATACATTGGAAAAGTAAAACAAATTGTGCTTTAATAAAATGACCAGCCAAAATATAGAAGAGTTTTAAAATCAAGAAGATTCATTGGCATGCGTTTGGAATATTGTTATAAGTAGTTGTTTTTTTTTATTGCAGTGATACTAGTGCAAAAGAAGGTTTGAAGAGAAATTGATTTTAAAAATTTACATTTACAATATTTTATTCTATAGACTCCCGTGGAAACAGAATTAATGCATTATACAAATTTATTGTTGTGACAAAATAGTGCAAATGCTAAATATATGAATATATGTAAATTTTTTAAGAAGGAATAGAAAACATTTAATTATATATGTGTATGAAATGTATATTGTCATATAAATATATACGAATATATATACACGAGAAATAGATGTTGGTCGATTTGATTTAATACATACTTCAGGAATCCTTCTTACGGGTGCTGGACTAAGTACTCAGTTCGCCGCCTACTATAAAAATTATATTTTATAATGGACGTTGACAAACTGCGCGGCATCAGAATTTTATCGTAAAAAGTTGTATATTGTTTCTTTTCTTTTTTCTTTTATATATTGTATATATATTTTTTTAAATAATTAATAGTACCATTTACGGCTTTGAATATATTTATATGTGTATGTGTATCATTTTCTTTTATAAAGTTTTTATGACTCATTGCACTATAAGGAAATTTTGGTTTTATGGTTATTATTAAAAAGGACAAAGAGGACGAATGACATGTTTTCATCCTTGGTTGATAAAACCGGAGCTTGTGGCCATTTAATTAAATAAATAAACCCTATTTAAAAATAGGTTCGGTTATACGTAATTGGTTAAATGAATGAAATGCAAAAATGTTATGACAATCAAAAATATAATATATAAGTTAAATTAAAAAAAAAAAAAACATAAAAGCAATCAAGGACATGGATGGATATTAAGCAGTGTATGTGCGTAAAGTATGAGCACCTGGTGATGAGTTTGTTGTTCTTCGATGGTGGAGATTTGATAGTGTTCATAAAATAGTCTTTTTGTCATTAATAATTTATTGTTTAAATTTTATTTTAAGGAAGCTCTTATAATCGAATGGATGATTTCTAGTCGGTGTTTTCAATTATTTAACTTTAAAAGTTTACTTGATTAGAGGTTGAAGGTTTTTTCTTATTATTTTATTAACAGATATTATTTATTACTAAATCTAAATTAGACTTGTTATCTTTTGGAGTTTGTTGCGAGGTATAAATTTACTTGTCTTGTCTTGTTATGTATATTTAGATACCAAGTCCAAAGAAAACCGGCGTAGGTCTTGGAAAGAAGAACACCTAAAATTTATAAAAGTATACTATTATACTATTGGGTATTTTTTTAGTGGGACTCCATATATATAAATCTAACTCTAACAAATCCCAGGGGCTACGGTGCCTTTCTTTCTTCAAAAACATGACTCATCCTACATGTATCTTCTAAATCTAGACGCTTTATAATCTTGATTGAACAATAATTATCTACCATTGAGCTATAACTCAAACCAACAATAATTAGAACGATGATGTCCCTAAGATTAAGATAGACTGGAGATAGCGAGAATGAGGAACAAGAGAATCCTCTATAAAATTCCTCACGAAGGACGAAGCATGGAGGACAAAGGCACACGAGTTCGAGTGCCTACAGTCCAATAGATAAAATAGATTGGAACTGTCATACTCCACACTGAAATATCATTCATATGCACGGTAGTCAGCGTGTATGTTTCCAATTCTTTTAAAATTCACAGATACTTGTTAGAAAATGTGTTGGATGGACATTTGTGAGATTTTGCGAGATCGCGACGACGCACGGGCGAGAGTTCTACCTCGTCCCCACAAATCACTCTCACTTTCCACTCGTCGATTGTTCCGCCACAGCAAACTGTTCACCAAGGAGATCCAAAGGATGGGTAGAATTAAAACACACTTGTCATATATTTAATTCGTTTATTCAGACCGCGGTATATTTCGAAATGAACTAGGTGCTCTTCATTGTAAAATAATTATATTCAGAAACGTATTACATTGGGCAGATGTCAACACAATGCCTCGGAAAACACGATACACTTCAACGACGCACTCGACTAGATTCGCGTCACCGTGCGCACCGGTGAGGGAAAGATCGCGTGTGACCTGCGTGGTCAACGAATGGAAGACGACTTCCCGAGGATAGAACTCTGACATGAATTCCATCCTAAGTCAGGGTTAAGGATAGGGAAGAGAGAGAAAAACTTTTCTCTTAAGGGTGCGGCCGCTATAGTTAATGCACTCTTTCAGTGCAATGGGGTGTGTGCATGGTTCTTTAATGGATGAGAATGGACCTCGAAGAAAGAAACTGCATAAAGTGCATTCATAGCATACGATTTCGGTAAAGCAAATAAAACCGAAATCGTCGGATGCTAATGGGATCTTTGTTGGAACATGTCCGGCTAAACAAAAAAACGACGATGCGATGTGGAAATGTGCTAATTGGTTGGTGGACGAAACAAATCCCTTGCTAGCATGTATATGCAGGGAAATCCGTTTGTGGGAAACGGATTCTATATTTTAATTGTTTATGCCTTGAATTGAATTGATGCCAAGAGACGCGGAATGCGTATTTGCTTAGGTTTGCACATTGTGCGAGTCCGAGAATTTTATTGCTGGGAGAAAAAGGTCGCCGGCCAATGTGTACATAAAGAAATTTATCGTGCACATGGCGAACCAACCGCATACAAAATATTAACAAATGTCATTCTGCCAAGAATCACACCGTACGCGGAAGAGATACTGGGAGACTACCAATGTGGATTCCGTAGGAACCGGTCAACAAGCGACCAAATGTTCACAATAAGACAACTGCTGGAAAAGAAGTTGGAATATGGAGAGACGGTTCACCAACTGTTCGTTGACTTCAAAAAAGCCTACGACTCAGTCGCAAAGCAGAGACTCTACCATATTGTGGTTGAGCTGGGAGTCCCAAAAAAATATGCCGCTCTCATTCAAATTTGCATGAACGAAAACAAAGGGCGAGTCAGAATAGAAAACCACCTCTCAGAACCATTTGAAATCCGGGACGGACTAAAACAGGGAGATGGTCTCTGACCGTGTCTCTTTAACCTTGTGCTCGAGTATGTCATCAGAAAGGTACAAGACCACAACATGGCCGTATCATCCCTGAACGCGGTCACACAAGTGCTCGCATATGCGGATGACATCGCCGTTCTGGGCGATAATCTAGAAACTGTTAGTAAAAACTGTGAAATCATCATGCAATCGGCAGAAGAGGTGGGCCTAGAAATAAATGAAGACAAAACAAAATACATGATTACGGCGAGAGCAGGTGGACCTCAGATAACACATATAAACGTCAGAGGTAAGATATTTGAAAAAGTTAAAGAATTTAAATATCTGGGAACGATACTGACGGCCAGTAACGAAATGTCCAAGGAAATTAACAAGAGACTGCATTCCGGCAACGCGAGTTGGCACGCAGTCAGTAAACTGCTGAAATCCAGACTGCTATCACGTAACATAAAGCTCCGTGTCTATAGAACCATAATCATGCCGATTGTTCTATATGGATGCGAAACATGGGCTCTCACAAAACGGGAAGAAAACAAATTCCGCGTATTCGAGAATAAAGTTTTGAGGGGCATCTTTGGACGTAAATATGACGAGGAGGCAGGACAATGTAGGAGACTCCATAACCACGAATTGGAAGAGCTATATCGCAAACCTACAATGGTGAGAGTAATCAAGTCGCGAAGATTAAGATGGGCCGGACACGTGGCGCGAATGGGCAACGATAGGACCGTGCGTAGAATTCTTGACGGTAGACCAACGGGAAAGAGACCGGCCGCGACGGAGATGGGAGGACAATGTTAGGTTTGACCTTGAGGAGATCGGATCGAATGGTCAAGCGTGGAAGGAGAGTGCCCAGGATAGGGAACGATGGCGAAGCCGAGTCGGTGAGGTCATGAACTTCCGGGTTCCTACAGGCCAATAAATAATAAATAAATAATAATAATAATAATGGCGAAGTTGGAAAATAGACGGCGCAATATTTATGATCCCTGGTGAAGGTTACAAAGTATGTATTCAAATCTTTTTGTTTTCAGGAATTCGTTTAGGGAGATTTGCTTGGCAACGTAGATGCCGAAATTGGTTTCGAATTCCTGATAAGCCAATAAAGAAATCTTACAGAGGATTGGTATGTACAGAGAATGCATGAAAAGTAAGGTTTCTTTACAGGGACTTAAAGATCATAGATTTGATCTCTTTAATACGTGATGCATTTTCAGGTGCATTGGATTGGCGAAACTTATACAGACTGGGTTTTGGTTATGGGGGTTTATAAGGTAAGTGTACCGTGGGGTTTGGCGGCAACGCCACAAGATCTCATCGGAGTATTTAAAAAATGTGGTCGTTAATAAACCACGTATTTTCTTTTCACATCGTTTTTACATATTGTGTGCGTATTTGTTAGAAACGGCACAGGTTAATGCCGTTATGCGAGAGAACGTGAATTCGGGGTGTATATTTTTAATTCTTTTAAAATTCACAGCCACGTGTTACAAAATGTGTTGGTTTGACATTTGTGAGATCTCATCGGAGCATTTAACAAATGTGGTCGGTGATAAACCGTGTATTTCCTTCTCCCACCGTTTTTACATATTGTGTGCGTATTTGTTAGAAACGGCACAATTTAATGGCGTTATGCGAGAGAACGTGAGTCGGCGTGTATATTTTCAATTATGTTAAAATTCACAGACACTTGTTACAAAATGTGTTGGTTTGACATTTGTGAGATCTCATCGGGGCATTTAAAAAATGTGGTCGTTGATAAACCACGTATTTGCTTCCCTCACTGTTTTTACATATTGTGTGTGGATGTATTAGAAACCCCACAAATTAATCACGTTATGCGAGAGAACGTGAATCGAGCGTGTATATTTTCAATTCTCTTAAAATTCACAGATACTTGTTACAAAATGTGTTGGTTTGATATATGGAAGATCTCATTGGAGCATTTAACAAATGTGGTCGGTAATAAACCGTGTATTTCCTTCTCCCACCGGTTTTACATATCGTGTGCGTATTTGTTAGAAACGCCACAAGTTAATGGCGTTATGCGAGAGAACGTGAATTCGGCGTGTATATTTTTAATTCTTTTAAAATTCACAGCCACGTGTTACAAAATGTGTTGGTTTGACATTTGTGAGATCTCATCGGAGCATTTAACAAATGTGGTCGGTGATAAACAGTGTATTTCTTTCTCCCACCGTTTTTACACATTGTGTGTGTATTTGTTAGAAACGCTACAAGTTAATAGCGCTATGCGAGAAAAGGTTAGAACCAATATATCGGCGTATCAAGTCAAGGTCGCTACATTAATGCTCTGATATACGACGCCGATTATTATCATACCTTTTTTTGTGTTATGTTCCTTACTACGCTTGCGTGAGCCTATTCTGTTGGTATCACTACATGTTCATTACACATTTACCAAATACGCGTATGGGTGTCAAGTGCTGCATTGCTTGTTATTCTCTGCCGATACGGGTATCATTGTACACGTTTTTTTCTTACACGTACGCAAAAGGAATTTGTAAAGCCATAGCCCAGTAAGCGTGGAGAATTATCCAATAAACCTACATCTTATTGTCTTTGTATATATTTCAGCTTATATGTTAACTTATATTGCTTGAATTAAGCCATAAATGGGGTGGTAGCCCCACTAACCTTAAGTGAAATTGTGGTTAATTTAGAAAAGTATAATTTTGGGGCGTTTTGGCCTTACATGGAGAGTATCGTCATAGTTCTTAATTTTGTTGTTCTACCTAAATAGTCCATCGTATTCCTGGACAAATATTTGTTTTGTTTCCTCTTTTAATGTGTAATTCTTTCGACTGATAAATTTCTTTTTAGTGATGTTAGTAAAATGAGATAGATATTGACTTCTACTCATTGACATTTACAGCTTACAAATAATCTTTGGTTTTAAACGTTGGAAGTGTCCCAGTATCGTTAGGACTAGATGTTTTAAATTCTACATGGGGATATCTCTAGCTGTTTCTTAAATTAGAGATGGTAATGGAGGGACGCCGCTACGGTGACATTAAGGACTTCCGACGAGTATTGAATGAGTTAGGGTACGTTCGTGGCCAGAACGGATGCTGTACCGATGCTAGCGCTTTGACTTCTACATTGCGTCGTTGAAACTTTTCGGGTCGTAGATTATATATTGTAACTTTGTGGTAAACCTCATTGGGTACACCGTCGCAGAATTGTGCAATTCGGTTGTGGAATGGTTTCTTGCCCTTATATATTTTTCTGGCGCAAGGCTAATAACCTTGCCCAGAAAAACAAATTATTATGGAAAATTTAACAAGCCTCATACTTGTTAAATAAGGCCAAGACCGGTTCCCGGTTGTAGTGCCGATAATGATGATGATATATTTTTCTACAATTAAGTTTTCTTCTGCACGGGAGTATCTCTGCACTCTTATTTTGGAGGAGGAACGCAAACCTCGTTTTTAGTTTTGTATAGGGTGGGCCATAAATGTTTGCACATTTGAAACATGGATGGAAATAAAACTACAAATGTTATTTTGTTCATCATTTCTTTAACGTAATAAACGTTTATTTAAATTTTTTTTTTAAATGACATCGTCGAGATGTGCCCCGTTTCGTCGTAGACACTCCTGCAATCGACTACGCAAACTTTGGAAAACTCGCTGGCACATGCTGCGAGGTCCGGAAATTTCAACCTCCCGAATGTTCTCATCGCTTCTTCTTTAACGAGCCCGCCCTGTTGGTTTAATATTCGTTGTCGATCCCGTTTGCTCGAATTTCTTGACCCAACTTTTGATTAAATTAACACTTGGACACTCACGTACACGGCGTAATCCGTATTCAATTCTGAATAGGCGTCGTACAGTCACGTAGGAATCGTTGTTTTTGTAAAATTGTTTTACACAAAAAAACACGCTGTTGTCCCGTGAAACGCTCCATCGGGACTAAAATTGTATGAAGCGACACAAATCTCCGCCACTCGCGCGCCCCTCTCTCTAACGGTTTTTAAGAAACCGAGTGTTGCCACTTGCAAAAATGCGTAGTCAACCCTTTACTAATATCTTGAGATCGGATACAATCCTTCTGTATTCTAATGACGGAATTTTACATGTAGACCCTGGGATCCCTATCAGCTTTAGTGAACTCTTTTGGATTCTGACTATCATCTTCAGTGTTGCTTTTGAATGTCCTGACCCTCTTGATTTTAGTTTCATTAACTGCTAAACGTAGAATGAATTTAGATGACCAAGTTTAGGACAATATATAGAAGACCAAGTTTAGGACAATAGTACAGAATATATAGATGATCGAGCTTAGGACAACACTACAGAACATTTAAGGGCAGAGAATATTGAATGTAGGCAGCGCCATATTTGTGAAGAAGATAGTTTTTAGAATACCCAATATGACACAATTAATTCGTTGGTGATCAAATTAGATACGCTACAACCATGAGTTGTACGCAATCTACCTTGAAGCCAATGTTGTAAGAAAAATGAAGCTCGGTAGACTCCGGTGGACGGGACACCTAGCTCGAATGAGCGAAGATGAGCCTGCCTGGAAAGTCCTTTGTGGCAGGATGTATGGTAGGAGAAAGCGCGGCAGACCTTGTCTGCGATGGAGGGATGACGTAGTCCAGGCGCCTAGAGCCTGGGAGTGCTAAACTGTGAGACATCGGCTCGAAATCGGGACCGGTGGAGAGATTTGTTAAATAAGGCCAAGATCGGATCCCGGTTTTAGTGCCGATGATGATGATGATGATCAATTTGGAGAAGGTTGACATTTAGTTTGCCCTATAGAGTTTGCGAGATAGAAGTTCATTGGGCCATCAGAGCTGTAGTGAGTTGGAAGGTAGAAGAAGTTAGGACATAGCAAATTACGCGGGTTAGCGCTTAATAAAACTAGGTTAAGGTTAAAGGTAATGGAAGGTTGTTGGAGCGATAACAGTAAAGACGAGTATATTGTAAATTACGAGAGAGTTGAAGATAATTGTCCTATAAAGCAAAATTGTCCTATTAGCCTTGCAACATAAGAGAGAATGGATGAATATTTTCTGAAAGCAGAAAACTTAGGTAAGTAATCCAAGTATTAAGGATATGGAACAAAGGTATCATTAGTGAATGAGTGGCAAAGAGATTAGAGGTGTAGTAAGAGGATTACATGAGGTTTTGAGAGTTATAGATAAGCGAAGTGGGATATCCATCGGATTTAAATCAATGATTGACGAACTGAAAAAAAGGATTTGGGGTCATTTTTTTAAAGTTGGTTTGAGTTTTGATTAGACAGTCTCAGTAAAAGGTATTATGCACTTCAGTGAAGTGGAAGTAATAAGGAAGTTTTTGTTTTTCTTGTGACTTCTCTCGGGAGAGGCGCACCTATAGCGCCGAGTTACGACCAAATAACCGTTGCAGTTCTTCTTGAACAGTAGCAGGTTGTAACGCTCCGGAATCACTCCCGGGGAGAGGGTATTCCACAGTTTTCCATGTTTGCCCCGCCGGCAGATGAACCGCAAACTGATGCGATCCGTCGGATTGTCTTGTGGAGCGCATATAAACGGAATTGCTCGGAACAATGCCACGAATTACCGATGAACAATACCGGTGATAATATCTGTAAAACAGACAGAAGTCGAGAATAGTCGGATAAAGTAAGATTGATCGTCAGATAAAGCCCATTTTAGTTGTGGGTTGAAATCTTCGATGACCATAATATCATCCTGGCAATTACTAATGTCGACTATGCGGTTAATCGCGTTGAGAGCAAACTAGTAAAAGCCGGTGGACTGGGATGGCAAGATATAGAAGTAAATGACAAAGATTAATTTACGAGGAATAGTGATTTGGACTGAGACAAAATCAAGCTGGGAAGAGGTGGAGGAAGCAATTTGGGACGATCAAAGCTGCTTTGGATAGCAATGAGCATGCGTCGGTATGGAAAAGCGGCGCGATTAAGGAGTAAAGTAAGCCGGGAGTGCATGGCCAAACGATTTTCAGTTGCGAAGGGTAAGGTTTGGATTAAAAGATACTCTATTAGAAAAATGTTTGATGCAAGTATGGCTTTTGCTGGTTTAAGCCCAATTATCCTGAAATACGAGGATGGTTCAATAAATGTTTAGAACATCCAAGAGATGGCGTTCGTAGTATTCAAAATACTTTGTTTTTATTAAGCATTATTATTAACTAGAAAGCTGGACCAAATGTTGTTGAAAAAAGGGGAAAATAAACAGAGAATATGAGACAAAATAGAGTGGGAGGCACAGAGTAAGATCGGGGAGAAAAAGAAGAAAATAGATGAGGGTGATGAAATGGGAAGGGAGGATTGTATGAAACAAGCAGGTGAACAGGGTCTGTTTGAACAAGATCGATATGGGCAACAATTTAGAGAGAAAAAGGTTTGTAGTGACGAAGAGGACGTAGTGGGTGGGCGGGGTGTGATGGAAGTTGGGGGGGGGGGGGGGGGGGGGGGGGGGCTGAAGATGGAGAGAAAGATTTAGAAGGTGAGAAATGGTGGGAGAAAAAAGGATGAAGGACAGAATTTTATACATACGATGAAGGAGAGATTTTATACATACGAGTACAAAAGATGAAGCTGGGGAGCATTTGGAGAGAAGAAAATGGAGAGAAAGAAATGGGGAAATGGAAATGCAGATAATGAAGTGGAGACAAAAATTGAGAGAAGAAAACGGAGAGAAGGAAATGGAGAGATGGAAATGCAAAGAAGGTAATGGAGAGACGGAAATGGAAAGACGGAAATGGAGAGAGGGAAATTGAGAGAAGAAAATGGAGAGAAGGAAATGGAAAGAAGAAAATGGAGAGAAGAAAATGGAGAGAAGACAATAGAGAGAAGAAAATGGAGAGAAAGAAATGGAGAGAAGGAGATAAAGAGACGGATATGGAGAGACGGATATGGAGAGACAGAAATTGAGAGAAGAAAATGGAGAGAAGGAAATGGAGAGAAGGAAATGCAGAGAAGAAATGGAGAGAAGGAAACGGAGAGAAGAAAATGGAGATAAAGAAATGGATAGAAGGAGATAAAGAGACGGATATGGAGAGATGGAAATGGAGACATAAATTGAGAGAAGAAAACGGAGAGAAGGAAATGGAGAGAAGGAAATGCAGAGAAGGAAATGGAGAGACGGAAACGGAGAGAAGAAAATGGAGAGAAAGAAATGGAGACAAGGAGATAAAGAGGCGGATATGGAGAGACGGAAATGGAGAGACAGAAATTGAGAGAAGAAAATGGAGAGAAGGAAATGGAGAGAAGGAAATGCAGAGAAGAAATGGAGAGAAGGAAACGGAGAGAAGAAAATGGAGAGAAAAAAATGGAGAGAAGGAGATAAAGAGACGGATATGGGGAGACGGATATGGAGAGACGGAAATGGAGAGACAGAAATTGAGAGAAGAAAATGGAGAGAAGGAAATGGAGAGAAGGAAATGGAGAGTTGAAAATGCAAAGAAGGAACAGCAGAGACGGAAATGGAAAGACAAAAATGGAGAGAAGGAAATTGAGATCAGAAAATGGAGAGAGGAATGTATTATAGCGGGTTCATTCTACAGGTATTACAGGTAAAACATTTAACAATAAAGTATGAAACAGGCTCTGGCTCTCTTTCAGCGTATCACATTATAGGTGACATAGATATCTTAAAATGCAGACAGATCAGTGTGATATACTTTAAATATAAGGGCACCATATAATTCAACTTTAGTAACTTAAACCTTTTTTCCCTCAAATAACGAATACTTTCGATTAACAATATCATCATCATCATCATCATCATCATCATCATCATCATCATCATCATCATCATCAACATCAACGGCACTACAACCGGGAACCGGTCCGGCCTTGTTTAGCAAGTCTCTCCGCCGGTATCCGGTACTTATCCGAGACTTGTTAAATTGTCCATAATAATTTGTTTTTCCGGGCTAGGTTATTAGCCTTGCGCCAATTTAAAAAAAATATAATCCAATATTATTTTGTTTCCACTTTATATTTTGGAGAGTTTTTTATATGTATGGAGAGTGGTACTAAAGAGCTCAGTTTTGTTTATCTTTATATTTCACACCGAAAGACTGTCTCAATATTGTCACACATGAAAGCAATTATGAGTTGGTGTGGAATTTTGTTTTTTGTAAGTTGTGAGTATATATGGAATATTGATACAAGAACATATTTGTTGAAAATGTAGCGTTAACAAGAATAAGGGAATCTGAATCTCGACTCAGTTACTTGTATAATTGGGTATCGGACTTCATAACGGGTATCACGCATCAAAAACCTAGGCCGTTTACATGATATAAAAGCTAAGACAAGCCATCAAAAAGTGCTGTATACAATTGCATATAGTACTTTATAGTAGTATAGTTCAGTTTTCTGTATAACCTTCAACCTCTAAAAGAAGAATATCAAATCAAATAATTGAAATCTCCATCGCACTTTATAGAAAATGCAATGACATGATCAAAGTAGCCCTGGTTGTTGAATAACCTTAGAAAATGTTTGTCATAGACAAAGAAAATTGATTTTATTTCCTCGCTTTTTAATTTATTTAATTTATGTTTTCGCTTGTTTTTAATTTGAAAATTGCGGAGAAATTTTATACATACAAGTTATTGTTGTTTTATTTTGGTTTTACGTCATTTGTGTCTTTTTAAATATTAAATTTGAAGTAAGTTACTTTAAATAGATTTCAGTTATTCAACCAACACGGAAAATAAGTAGATTTATACAAAATACCTGCCACACGAGGTATATATGTTGGTTGAATGTAATACAAATCTCTGCCATTGTGTATAACACAAAGCGTAAAATTTAATAATGTAATTTATCAATTAAATTATTTAAATTTCATTTACTATTAACTCGCATTCAACTAACAATTTAAATTTATTAAATATGATTCCTTTTTTTTATATATACTGCATTATTTTCTTTTTTGTTTGTTTTGTTTTCGTTTTATTTGCTAAATTTTAAATTTAACTTTTTAAAAAAATTAATTAAAACCCAATATATCAATTTATTAAGGTTTCATTTACCTTCAGTTATTTATTTGCAGATTATTGCTTGTTTTGTTTTTGTCTCTTTTTTTTGTTATTTGTTTATAACTTTTTAAATTATATCGTTTTATGTTAAATTTTATATATGTATATTAAGTTTTATCATTAAGGTATATATCACAGTCATGCTGCTGATAGTATCGGTTTTATAAAAAAATATTATTTTTTAAAAAGTTGTTTTATTTGCATAAATGAAACTTATTGTTATTAGATCAAATTAATTTGAAATTATGACGTTTAAATAAAAATATATGTGTACACAAATACTGAAAATACATGGATGCTGTGTTTTGTAATGAAGCAGAAACGAATAAATTTTTGTTTTCTTTTTTATTGATTTGTTTTTGTTTTTGTGGTCTTATAACGATGTATTAAGAAGTGAAGACAAGACGCTTATATTCGATTTCTTTTTATATGTGTAAAAGTCATTAATTTTAATAATTATTTGAATAGTTTTAATGCAACTAGTTGAGAGATTTTCACTATTATATTATGTTTAGATTTAATTGGTTTTTAATGGATCATGTTTATATTATTGTTATTGTGAAATTTATTTTATATGTATATATATTATATATCAGCTATGAATTTAAATATTAATTTTAATGATTAATGATATCTATGTAAATATTTTTTTTTCTTGTATTTAACTATAATAATGTCGCTTCGATTGAAAAGGAATTGTTTCTATTTCAGACGTCATTAAAGTTTCTGAAATAATAACAATTCTTATTTTAATCACGTACGCGATTTACGTAACCTTATTAATTTAGAATTATGGCTTCTTTATTTATAAGAGAAATGTCTTTACTTTTCTCTCGAAAATAGTAAACTAGGGAAAAATTCAAATAAAACTTATTTAAGTCTATATCATTAATAATAATAATTTTTAAATTTAACTACATTGTTTTTAATGATATATGTTTGTTTATTGTTGTTATTGATGAATGGTGGTGTATGATGATGTGAGAATTTTTGTGTTGATGATTGCGTGTTCACTTACTTATTACTTTGGTTTTTGTTTTTCTTTTTATTATGATCATAAGGGTAGAGAAAGGTAAGTTTTAGGGGTGGTTGGGGATTATATACGTTATAACATTATTGTTTTGCTTAAATTTGATTAAAGTATTTTTTTTAGGTGTACGCAGTGGAATCCAATTAAAGAACTGAACATTTTTTAAGTGTTTCGAAAAGAACTACTCGTTTACGGGTGATACAAATATTGTAGGATTTATACAATGGTCATTCTGTGCTATCATATATCGTGAGTCTTGAATTGATTTTGTGTTTTTGCATTTGTTATTTTGCTCATTAAAAATATGTTATATTTGTTTTATTGATTATATTCAAAGAAAATTCTGATTTATCTATTACACAAGATTTACAATGAGTAGACAAATAGGCTGTAACTGAAAAATATAAAATCTTGGTGAGGCATTTGTTTTCTATTTTTCATTCGACTTTAGTTAAGATTGTTTTTATTTAATATGTTTTGTGTGTGGGAGGTTTTTACCACTTTGGTTTTTATTTTTAGTATTTAAATATTGGAATGGAAATTGTTGTTTGTGTTATGTATATTGGGTTTAAATACTAAAAATGCTGTTGTCCATGATTAGAGGATTTCTTGTTGGATATGTAGTGGTGAAGAGTTCGGTATAAAAGAGATAAATAAATATATTAAATATAAATGAAATGAAAAATTCGTACTGAACCGTCACCACCGACAAATTTCCAATAAAAAATCGAGTAATCATCCATTTTATCGAAATTGTATCAACACGCAAATATTATTGCTCGCAACCAGTCACTGCTTGAATTTTTAAAAATGTTGGCTTTTTTTCACTATTTTCATTTTAATTAAGAATTTTATTATCTTTTTCGCTGGTTATATTTTTTATATGTCATTTCATTAGATTTTTACTTAACATACTCATTCTACAGAGATCTATCGAGTTCCCTATCTGGTGCGCTCGGCTCTTTAGGTTATTTCTATTGGTTTTGTAATTTAATATTAGGTTTTTGTTTTACTTCTGTTATTGATTTCTTTTTAAATAAGTTAATTAGTTGTAACTTTATTAAATTTGTTTTGTTTTTTATTTTTATATATTGGTTGAACATTTATTAATTTGGTGTATATGGAATAATTGATTTGATTGAATATTCTCTAACTCCTATTATGTGTTTAGTTACTCCTTAAACTTTTGGTGACTACTAAATATAAAAGTAAACAAATAAATAAACAAACGGCAGTTTTGTTTCCGGAAACCTTCGTCCGAAACGAAATCTTTTGTAAGTGGAAATGTTCAATTATTATGTTCCAAGTGTGTGCTAATTATTTTTAGAATGCAGCATGTTCTTAAATATGTACATCCGTTGGAAATGTAATTTAAAACAAAGTGCTTAATGTTATTTTTTACAGGGATTCCGTCTATTTCAATGGACATTTTAAGGAAAGAAGAATTCACATTTGTTGTGTCTTTCATAGAAATTGTCCTATTTGAATATCGGTCCTGGGGCGAAGTAATTTAATTATGTTGAAGTAGTGTTCGAAACGCGTGTAAGCCAGCTCTAATGATGTAATGTATGATCAGATTTCCAGAAGTGTGGAAACGTTCTGACATCAACAAAGTCAAGGTGGGTCACTTTGGCCGAAACGCACGTCAGGTTCTGATGACCGACTCCCGAAATACACTAAGTCAACACCGACTGGGTGGTCGAATGGAAACATTTGAAACTAAGCAAAATGCTTGCAGGCGGCGATGTGCGCTGGATGGCGGTTGTGACTCGACTGACTAATTATTGGAAGGGCAAAGTTCATCGCGTCGTGGCAGTGGAGTCATAGCTAAAATAAACTCACTGCCACTTACGAGGAATTTCGAGAAGAGTTGATATGCTTGCATAGGAATTCAGCCCCGGCGAATCCTCGCCGTATAAGCTGAGTTGGATTCGTTGGTCGTGTATACCGGGAAATTGGCATAGCCAAGTATGATCAGCGGTCTTGATCGTTGTGATTGTTTCGTAGAAAATTAGCTGTCGCTTGGTTGCAAACGAGAAGTATAATTTAAGGAGGAAATGAACCGTGCAAGCAAGGAATATCATTTAGATAAGATATTAAACGAAGTAATTTCGGGGAAATGTATGCGGCTCGGTATAGTTGGTGGTGATGGTTAATGTTCCGTTGTAGGTTTGAATATGCATTTTATTACAACGTTTGAATTTCGGGGAAATTATGATTGCTTGGTCGCAAGGAAGGAATATAACTTTAGTGAAGAATAGACCGAAGTAATTTTGGGAAAAATTATATGTGGGGTGATGTAATTGAGGGAGATGATTAATATTCCGTTGTAAATTGGAATATGCATTTATTTCAGCTTGGGAAATGGGTTCCTGGTAAATTGGGGAATGTATGCAATTGCGGATTGGAGACGGATGCTGTTGCATATTGGGATGGGTGCGCTTGCAGGTTTTGCATTGTTGCGAAAGTGTGTATTGTAGGTTTTGAATGAGGAGTTGGGTTGAGGTGACGCGCTGTTAGCGGTCAAGATTAGTTGGTATTGTGGGTTGATTCTCCATGTGGTATAAAGGAACCCCACAAAACCAACGGGAAAGAGATCGGTGTGGAGGCCGCCACGAAAATGGAAGATTAATGTAGAGCATGACTTTCATGAAATTAGATCAGTATAATGGAACGTGTAATGTGACTTTGAAGAGATGGGATCAGGTGGCGAAAAGTAGAGGGGAACTGCACAAGGCGGGGAATGGCATTGTAGCAGAATTTGCATGCAGTTTTAGGTGCCTACAGACCAATAAGAAAAAAACCTCGGCTGGATGGGTGCCACGTTTACTCTCAGTAAAAAATTAACTATATCATGTGTTAGACTCTGGACTGTTTTTGGTGCTTTTCCCTTGAAATCCTAAGTTTCTCCATTGATATATAACTGTGGACGAAACATGGATAAACTATTACACTCCACAGATATAGGAGGAATCAAAACAAAGGGTTTCTAAAGGTGGGCGCGCTACGAAAAAGGCGAATACCCCAAGGTGATGTTCATGGTATTTTGGGACGCAGTCGAAATTGTCTTTATCGATTACTTGGGAAAAGGAGAATCAATAACTAAAGAGTTTTATGTGTCTTTACTACAACCGTTGAGATAGAAATAAAGAAAAAAAGTTTTTCTAAGGACTTAATTAATGGCCCCCATATTAACCTAGACCGCCTAGGTGATGGTTGAGATGATTTGAATGACTTACGGGTAACGTGAGAGAGAGAATTCGTCTGCAGAGCACTGCAGATACCTGATATAGAAACATGGGTAAAAATATAACATGGTGAGCTGAACTACCATCTGACTTAGGTGATATCAGGACATGGGTGCTTTTGGCAATACTTGCACAAGTATAAGCATGTCAGTCACCCATATTGCTTGTTTGCGAAGGCTGAATAAAAAATGGGGAACACATACTCACAGAGTGCGTGAGATTCGAGACCCCACGTATGATTTTGGAGAGACTTATGAGACGGAGCGTTACTCCAAAAGGAGTAACAGAATACATGCCACGTTCCAAATAAGCATGGTCCGTAACAAACGATATTCTATGTGCTATAAAGTAGCAGTTGTGACGTGACGAGCGGAGTAACAGGTAAATTCCGCACTGACCCGCGATGGAATATCTAAAACAAAGCTCCGCGGGAAACAACGGAGATATGTGCTGGCGGGAGGTGATTTTAGTCGGTAAAAACCCGGCATGCCTCTGTATTGGTCTAGACCTATCCTTTGAAGATTTCCACCTTCCTAACGAAGCCAAAAAAAAAAAACCTTTTTACGGAGGAGATTTCGCAGCGGTTTAGTGAGTAGAGAAAAATACCTTTTTAAGAACATAAGGGGAATGCCAACCATTAATT
This sequence comes from Microdon myrmicae, assembly GCA_963931805.1. NCBI lineage: Eukaryota > Metazoa > Arthropoda > Insecta > Diptera > Syrphidae > Microdon > Microdon myrmicae. The sequence goes on from OZ007496.1 coordinate 38,697,316, forward strand.
TTTAGTTCTCGGACTAGTCGAGCATCAATATGATTTTGTTCATGAAGCCCCTGCTCGTGCTCGAATTCAGCTAGCGTTTATTTAGTCTCAGGCGACTTAAAATTTGTTACAAAACTTGCAGCAGGAGCGTTGGATTTATACATTTGATGAATACAATACTTTCCGAATAAATGCACCCAAAATAGGGGGAATTATTCGCCTTGGCAGGGGGCAGTACATCGTTTATGCACAAATATATCCTCAAAACAATCGATGCCATATTTTTCTTTTATTAGCTCCTCGCTCGTTTGAATACGTTCCTGAATTTTCAGATGAACGTAAAATAACGATAAATCCCCAAAAATCACATATTTTAAGGATCAGTCACAGTAGGTGTGCCCCTTAACAAGGTAGTTTTGTCCTTTGTATGTAATTGACCCAGTATCTTTAACCTACTGTGAACTATGTGCATTGGAATTACACACAATAATTATTTCAGTGTACGGGTGTGTGAATAAAAATCCTTTTATTAAACTCGGATGGAGGTTAGAATTAATATCCAAGTTTGCGCTGCTGTACAGGAAATGATAACCAATATCCAGTTTTAGCTAGGAGAAGTATAATACTCTGTGTTGGAACTGAAGCCATATTAGATAGATATAGGAAGAATAGAAGCAATTATTACATCATATTGTGACAGAAGCATTTGGATATGTCAGCATGTAGAAAGAGAAGAGGCAGTTAATTTGGTGGAATTCATTTAGCACAAGAATTGCTGTTATGTTTTCATATATGCAGGCAGACGTAACCGATAAATTGCACCTTAAAACACGAGTGTTGCACTGGTCGACGCGAAACTCTAGTACAATTGCAACGAACCGTCAATAGTTTGGAACATTACTAGGTCGACGAATATTTTTCTCAAATATCTAAGTTGTATTAACTGATTTCTTAGGCTATCGTGATGTTGGGCACTAAGAATTCTTTCCACGGGCCAAACTGTGAATGTCGCTATCACTTTCAGTCACTATCGTGATATGACAACTTATGGTTTTTGCCCCACGACAACGCGCCATCTCATATTGCTTTGTCTCTTCGCTAATTTTTTACTAAAAACTCGAACAACATCCTTCCACAATCACTGTATTAACCCGATTTAGCTCCTTGTGAGCGTGTTTCCAAACTCCAAGAGACCACTTCTGGGCACTCCGTTTTGACTCGATTGAACAGATACATGCCGAATTCACTATTGCTTTGAAGGTCATTCCAGAAATGAACTACAAGTGCTTCGAAGATTGGAGAAAAAAAACGTTGGTGTAAGTGTATTGTGTCTGAAGGGGATTACTTTAAAGGCGATCAAATAGATTTGGAACAATAAATAACGTTCAAACAAAAGTTTGAAATTTGTATTACAAAGTAGTGAAACCCACGGTCAGACTAATATGTCTACAGGTCCAGGAAGGGGGGTTCTCGAAAGAAAAGGTTTCACGCTTTTTACCGGTTAGTTTGATTTGCTGCAAGCTGGTTATTCTGGTATATGAGGAAATTCGTTATTAAATAGCCAATCCTCGAACATGGATAAAACTGCTCTTATGAATTGCAGCAAGCTTTCCAAATTTATAGAATATGATGAATGTTGCCAAACTTGTAACTAATGCTTCACGCTATGTTCTGTCGGTTGGACTTTGGCGCAAGCTGGCTATTGTGGTACACGAAGAATTCCGTTAATAAATAGCGAATCGTCATACATTGATAAAAGTCCATTAATGAGTAAATTGTTTTAGCAATTGTGTCAAACGTTGTGGCATTACAGGAGCGGATAAATCTTGTCGATATTGTAACTTGCTACAAGTTCTAGGGGATCAAAATAGCACGGAGTGAAAGTATGTACTTGCAGTGACACGAAGGTTGCAATTTCCTTGCATTTGTTGTATTATATATAAGCGAATAATATCGTAAGATGTTATGTGTCATATCTGGCCAGTGGGCATCGGGTTTTGAAATCAAAGTTTGTCACTTCTGTTACCTTTAGTTCAATGTGGAACGCCGAACTTTCTCTTTCAGGTTCCAGGCTGCCATGATTAAGGTGCACCCACATATATATTTTTTTAAAAAGTAAAAGGATATAATTTAAACAAAAATCAAGGACTCCTTCATTAATCCCGTATGGGGAAATTTGACTTATAGGTGGGACTAAAAATGTGGTCTTCTTTTAGAAATACGAGGTACGAGTACGTTAGAAAAGTGAAGGGAGAGATTTCTGTTTTGTAACCATCAATCTTTTTTTTAATAACCAAGGTTATCCCTTAAAAGTATATTATTTCCGATGTTGCACGCCCATGAAGGTCTTGTTCTAGAGTTCTGAGCATTTCTGGAATACCTTTCATCTCGTTAGTTATACTTTTCTAAAAGTTATCCAAAGTGCCAACTGATAGCCATTGAAGTGGTTTTTGAGCCACGGGAATAAAAAGAATTTGCAGAGTCTAAGACTCAGCAAATAAGGGGGCAAAGAAACCACAGCACTGCTATTTCTTGTACAAAGTCGTTGATAGATATGGTCAAAAAATTTAATGGCGCCACGTTGCTCACAATTTTTCCGATGGTTGGTCGTAACGCTCTTCACAAATACCTCATCTCTTCAGACGTTCTTAATGTTTACAAAAAATCTACCGCAACCTAGTAGCCGCGCGAATGGTGCAGTGACACCTTTTCCGGTTCATGCGAATGGTAGACAGTCTCATTGCAACTCTGCCGTTCCTCGTACGATCTTCTCGGATTACTCAAAGGCAGCACTGTAGCGCGTTTAAACATTGACAGCAGTTACAGTAGTGGGCCTTAAAACTTACTGTCTGCAAGGGACGCCTGTACAAGGATGAGTATCATTTCCGTGACAATGCCATCACAAATTCGCTATTGATCAATTATTTGTGTGTTTTCGAACTCAATGTAGGGGTAGGTGTGATGAGCCGACACTACCATAAGGGAACAAATCGTCAAGAAAACACCGACTCGGCAAAAAGAAGACGTAGGGAAACCGAAAAAAGCGGGATATACGCATCGGGACGTGGAATATTCGAACGTTATATAAACGAGGCGCGATTCAGACGGTCGTAGAAAATGCGAAACAATATAAAATGGACATTGTCGCGCTTCAGGAAGTCCGACTCCCACATCGGGAAATCCACATCGAAACCAACGGATTTGCACTGCCGTGTGGAGGTACCGATACACATAACCTCGCGACTGGCTTCATCTTACCCAAGGAGATTACGCCCCATGTAAAAGATTTGCAATTTATTAATGACCGAATGTCGCTGCTAAGAATACAGGGACCATGGTACAATTATGTATTTATAAACGTACACGCCCCAACAGAATCTACCGCCGAAGAAACGAAGGACACATTTTACGAGACCCTAGAGAAAGTATTCGATGGGATCTCATCATTCGATGTTAAAATCCTCCTCGGGGACCTCAATGCGAAAATTGGAAAGGAAGATATCCTCCAACCAACTATAGGTAAAGAAAGCCTACACGACGTTTCAAATGATAATGCAATTCGAATTATCACGTTCGCAGCGTCCAAAGATCTGGTAGTGGAAAGCACGATTTTCAAGCACAAGCAAATCCATAAAGCCACATGGATATCACCCGACGGCGTAACCCGTAACCAAATAGATCACCTCCTCATAGACAAGAGACACCACTCGAATATCCTTGACGTAAGATCATATAGAAGAGCAGATTGCGACTCCGATCATCTTCTAGTGATAGGCAAAGTTAGGAGTGGGCTCGCAGGAAGCCCACCGGCACAGGAGACGAGCAAAAAGTTCGACAGTGATACACTAAAAGACCCCCGCAAATGGACTGAATATCAAGACGAACTAACGACAACCTAGAGAATGGGAGCAGTGAGCAAGAGGGAGGCAATACTGTGGACACTAAATGGGCATCGATCAGAGGCACAATCAAACAAACAGCCCAAAAGGTATTAGGATTTAAGAAAACAATTAAGTCCAAAACTTGGTTTGACGATGAGTGCAGGGCGAAGATCGAACAACGTAAATGCCAGAGTGATCCGCTTAGAAACATATGATGAAGCCAATGCAGAAAGATACGTGACAATTCGGAAAGAGATAATGAGATTTTTAAAAAACACAAAAAACGCGAATGGGAGAAGACTCGGATCGAAAAAAAAAATGCCAGAGCAAAGAATATCAGAGGTATGTATGCCGGCATAGATTCAATTAGAAATGACTACCGAGGGAGAGCCAAAATAATCCGAGACACAAACGACTGTCTGGTCACAGAAACAAAAAATATCGTGACAAGATGGAAGCAGTACTTTGAAAACCTGCTCAATATTCGCACCCATCAAGCACCAATAAACACACCAGACGTACATACAGCCGAGCCTCAGATTCCAGGGCCCTCTTTCAACGAAGTTGTAGACGCAATAAACCGATTGAAAAACAACAAGGCTCCCGGAATCGATTGCGTACCGGCAGAGCTTATGAAGCATGGAGGAGAGGCAACCGATCGCAAGATCCACCAACTGATTAAAACAATATGGGATAAGGAAGTCAGTCCGGAAGAATGGAAAACCTCAATAGTCGTCCCCATTTTCAAAAAAGGTGACAGATCTGACTGCGAAAATTACGGAGGAATATCATTGCTCCCAACCACATACAAAATACTAATAAATGTCATACTGGCAAGAATCACACCGTACGCAGACGAAATATTGGGAGACTACCAATGCGGATTCCGTAGGAACCGGTCAACAAGCGACAAAATCTTCACAAGAAGGCTACTGGAAAACAAATGGGAATACGGAGAGACGGTTCACCAACTGTTCGTTGACTTCAAAAAAGCCTACGGCTCAGTCGCAAGGCAAAGACTCTAACATATTGTAGTTGAGCTGGGAATTCCGAAAAAATATGCCGCTCTCATCCAAATCTGCATGAACGAAAACAAAGGGCTAGTTAGAATAGAGAACCACGTCTCAGAACCATTTAAATTCCGAGACGGACTAAAACAGGGAAATGGCCTCTCACCATGTCTCTTTAACCTTGTCCTAGAGTATGTCATCAGAAACGTACAAGACGACAACATGGCCGGATCATCCGTGAATGGGGTCACACAGGTGCTCGCATATGCGGATGACATCGCCGTTTTGGGCGATAATTTAGAAACTGTAAGTAAAAACTGTGAAATCATCATGCAAGCGGCAGAAGAGGTGGGCCTAGAAATAAATGAAGACAAAACAAAATACATGATTATGGCGAGAGCAGGCGGGCCTCAGGGAACACACATAAACATCGGAGGCAAGATAGTTGAAAAAGAATTTAAATATCTGGGAACAATACTGACAGCCAGTAGCGAAATGTCCAAGGAAATTAACAAAGTACTACACCCCGCCAACGCTAGTTGGCACGCAGCCACTAACCTGCTGAAATCCAAACTGTTATCACGTAACGTAAAGCTCCATGTCTATGGAACCATAATCATGCCAATTGCTCTATACTGATGCGAAACATGGGCTCTCACAAAACGGGAAGAAAACAAATTCCGCCTATTCGAGAATAAAGTGTTGATGGTAAATGTGACGAGGAGGCAAGACAATGGAGGAAACTCTACATTCACGAATTGGAAGAGCTATACCGCAAACCTACAATAGTAAGAATAATCAAGTCGCGAGGATTAAGAACGGCTGGACATGCGGCAGAATGGACAATGATAGGACCGTGCATAGAATTCTTGACGGTAAGCTAACAGGAAACAGGCCGACAGGCGGCCGCGACCGAGATGGGAGGACAATGTTGGGTTGGACATCGAGGAGATCGGATCAGATGGTCGAACGAGGAAGGAGAGCGCACGGGACTGCGAACAATGGCGGAGTCGAGTCGGTGAGGTCATGAACTTTCGGGTTCATACAGGCCAATAAATAGTAATAATAGTAGTATAGCTTTCGAACTCGATGGTGTTGCTGTTTTGTGTGGGTGTTTTTTTTTCCTACGCACTGCTATATTGTTTACAGAAGCGGAGAATTTTGGAATTTTATTACATATTCTGAAATAATAATCCGCTTTTTAGTCACTTTTTTAATTTGATTTCGCTCAGATAATCGCAGCATCAGCCAAGCTCTGGAAGATAGTCAAGAATTTCTCCCAACCATTTCGTTGATAATAATGCCGAACTATGATAATGGCATGAGCCATCAGTTGAACTAACGTAAGCTATATCAAGAGCATGACTCAATCTCTTTACCACCTAAGCCGAGAATCCGTCATGACGGTATATCTCCCTCAATCTAACAGGACATCAATTTCTTCCTTAAACCAAACAAACTGTTAAACCGCGCATGTGCAACTTTATGGCCGAAGCCTTTAAAAGTAAATAGTCGGTATATTATTCGACTTTAAAAACTTAGTTGGACTATTATTCTAGTTTGTAGTTCGACAGTGACATAGGAGGAGGTAGGATTACAACCCTCAAAAAATCCAACTAACAGATGCGGTGCAGTTTGAATGGGTTATTCACAATAGAAAGAGGTCTGACACCAGCCGATACATATGCGGTTCGACGAATTGCTCAGAATATGTTCCATAGAATATTAGTCCTCCATATCGCAAATTTCAGCATGATAATCCTGGTTGCCAAAAAAATTGAGGTGAAGCTACAGCTGTAACATACGTCGTTGTTAATCTTAATATATCCTAATTAAGGTCAACCGATTTAGTGCAAAAGTAACTTTAGTACTTTTGAACGTGTTGCCTCGGATTTCAGGCGTTAAAAAGCCCTCACAACATATATATATATTGCTATATTGCGCTATACAATTGTGAACGAACGTTACTACTTTTAATGAGCGTTTTTGCTACAACGACATCTGTTGCTTTTGTGTTCATGATGGTGAATCCATGGCAATAATTAGGTCAGGAAATTTGATTTCTAACTAGTGCTCTTTCCACTCGCCGTAATTTTATTTTGTTTTTATATTTGTTATACTTAATACTCTCACGCAAAATGCAGGTTTTGGTGTCCTTACATGCTAAAGCAACATTTGGGCGAAAAAGGAGAGGATAGTGAAAGGAACTATAAAACGAAGTTTATCTGAGAAAGGTCCTTTGGTGATTCCTTAAACTGCTGCATATGTCAAAATTAGTGAGAGCATGTCATGAGGGTGTATAAGTTGATTGCTCTGCCCTATAATCCACTACTCTATCTATTTCAGAATATTAGTTTGACTGTTTCTAAGGCATTTACTTAATTTAAAAAACATAATAATAAAACATATTCCTTCTTGAATGCTAAATATGTTACTCGATATAGCAGTCTCTGTGAAATTACATATTTTCGTGTATATTGTTGAACTTTTAGCTCTTATTTTATATACTCGGATATATATAAAAAAAAACACGGATGTAGCATCGTATAAAATGAAAATAGTGTACATTGTGTGTCGAATAGTGGTTCTTATTTATCCTGCAATCAGTAGTTTCTATTATACGTTCAATTTACGTTTGAAATGATCAGATGTTTATTTTTTATTTTTAAATTAAATTTGCTAAATTTATTATTGTTTTTTCTTTTATGAAAAACTCCTTTGTTTTTTTATGATGGTATTTTTTTAATTAGTTAGATTTGTTTTCATTTCAATTTTTCTTGTTGCTGTTTTTATATATGCAGTTTTTTAGTTGTTTCTTCATTTAAAAAGTTTCGATATTAATTTAATAATTAACAAATTGATTTTATAATAAAACCAATAACAATAACCTCTCTCATATGGCTACGAGACAATAATATGTGGTGCTGAAAGTAATACAGCTATTGTAGCTAATATTGTGAACATTGTGAATATGATAAGGCACAGTCTGTCAACGACCATAGCTGCGAATTTCCAATCATTGGCAATATCATTGTCCTCGTCTTCTTTACGGAGCTGTAATAGTTTTTTTTTTTGTTTTGTTTCGTTTTATATAAATTTAAATTTTATTCGATTGATAATCGTTGAGTTAGAATTTTTTGTGTGTGTATGTTAGTTTTAATATTATTCAATTATTATTATTATTATTATTATTATTATTATTATAGCATATTTGTTTTAAAAAAGAGGAAAGGAAAAAGAAAAAAAAATCGATTTTTTTTTAGCTTTAACAATTTATCTTTCTTATAGAAAATCTACAAAAAAAGTATATGTTTATATATATGTTGTTAGTGGGAGTTTCATGCAAATATGATTATTGAAATGTACATATTTTTACATATAATTTAGAGAGTTATGCTTTGAAAAACCGATTTATTGTGAGTACATGAAGAAAAAGATAAAAACTGGCGCATACACAGAAAAAAGTTCATTGTATATGTGTGTGTATTGTACTTTTTTTTAAAGTTAGATATAAGAAGATATATGGTAGGATTTTCGTGATATCCTATACACACATACACGCAATATTTAAGAAGTTTACAAAGGTGGAGAAAAGTAGTGAACTAGGTGAAAAGGTGAGAGTAAATCTGAGAGCGATTGGAAATCGATTTTACTAACCTGATCAGTTATGAAACGTATTTCTTTTAAAATCAACCCTAGTTCGTATTCTGTTGACGATTTCATACATGTATGGTGCGTCACAGCATCCGGCATTCGAGTGCTGCCGATCGGTCCGATGCTACCGTCATCACCTTGACTGGAAAATTGAGAAACATTCTTTAATCAAAGTTACTCAAACAATTTATTAGTAACATTCTAGATATTTTCAAAAAGTTGACCTCCACTGACCTAGATGGATGTCATTAACATAATCGATACAAAGTCACTTAAATTAAATTTCCTAAATCTTCTTTAAGACTAACGAACTTATTTGTACCGCGTAAATTTCGTTATGGCACTTTCAACGAATTATGACGTTCGACTTATATTTGGGAAGTAAGGTTATCCTTAAAATTAGTTGTACTAGTACTACAATGAAATTCATGCGATAGAAGCATATTGCATTCCTTTTGAGAAACACAATAATACTAGATAGCCTGAAAAGTCCCGGGATTTTTAATAAAAGCAAGCGTTTTTTGGACAAAGTTATATTTGTTCCAAAAAACGCTTGTGTAATAAAGGTACCCAGGAATGTTGTGTAATAAAGATACCCCTTAAAATAAGAAAAATCCTAGCATCTGCATATCCTTAACCATTGTTAAAACATCACATCAATCTTACACTAGAATATTCCCACCATACAGTTTATAAATATGTAAATTAAATGAACATCCCATCAATCTTACACTAGAATATTCCCACCATACAGTTTATAAATATGTAAATTAAATGAACATCCCATTTTTCAAATTCCCATCCCAGTGTATAATATTTGTTTAGACCTTTACAGTGGCAAATGTTGTATACTGAACACAGCCAGTAGTTTTTCCCGAATAACCCTTCCTGTGTGTCCTTCCGGTGAAAAGGAAGCGAAGCGAGGAAGAGGGACAAAAAAGGATATGCAGACTGCGACTCTAGTGAGAGGTCTTATGAATTGTGTCGTCAACGCGTGCGGTTGTGTTTCTACCAAAGCGACAGAGAGATTAAACAAAAAAGGAATATTTGTTCAAAATAATTAAAATATTAAATAAATGCACACGGTTTATGCATAATCGTTTTATTCAGCGTGTAAACAGGAACAATTATAAATATAGAAGTACACAAGGTTTATGGATAATCGTTTTATTCGGCGTGTTAAAGGAACAATTATTAACTGTATTTAAAATAGTAACCAAATTAAAACTTATAGTTACAACAGTTAATAAGTCAAAACTGCAATTAAAATAGTTTCGTATTATTAACATAGAGGTGCAATCGGAGTTAATAAACTAAAAACTGTAATTAAAATAGTAAATAAATTAAAACCTGTAATTAAAATAGTTCCTAAATTAACACTTATAGTTAAATTAGTCAATAAATTAAAAACTGTAATTACAATAGTTAATAAATTAAAACTCCTAGTTAAAATAGTTAATAAATTAAAAACTGTAATTAAAATAGTTCATAAATTACAACTTGTAATTACAATAGTTAATAAATTAAAACTCATAGTTAAAATAGTTAATAAATTAAAAACTGTAATTAAAATAGTTCATAAATTACAACTTATAGTTAATAAATTAAAACCTACAGCTAAAATTGTTAATTAAAAATTACAACTTATAGTTAAAATAGTTAATAAATTAAAACCTATAGCTAATATTGTTAATTAATTAAAACCTATAGTTAAAATAGTTGATAAATTAAAATCTATAGTGAAAAAAGACAAGGAGTTTTCATTTGTGACCTACATCGCACACCATCCACCTACAGCAGAAGCCGAATTCACCCACGTCTCACCGAGTAAAAATAATTAGGGGTAAGTTTGTGGGGGTATAAGGTGGGATGATGTGCCAGCGTATGACACGTATTCCTTATATCTCCCATCGATCCGTGGGAAGGTATTTGTTCGAATAATCACGTCCGAAAAGAGTTGCTCGTAACCCCAGGTTTGTCGTATAGCCATTCGTCTCTCAAAATGCGGCACCGATTTATGTTCACCTTTACTGAGGAATGTGTAATTGTAAACATTTATGGGACGCACGTCCACTTCCTGGTTGTACCAAATCCGATGCGCATATTGGACGACATCTCCTTCCAGTGGATAGATAAATAAACGATTGAAGTCTAATTCGAATAAGTGAGTTAAGACACCAAAGTAATCAATAAAAAAGATAACAGATAGCACTGCCAGCAAGCGTTTTAATTTATTGAAAATATTCACTAGTGAGAACATTCCGATGTGGTCACACAACACATAACTAAGATAATATTTCTAATAATTATTAATCGTCACTTTCAACCACACACCGTACTGGTTGAAACGACTTATTTCACATAAAAGTGGGATGTCCGCGGAAGAGCGTGTGCATGAGCATGCACACGCGGCGGCAATTAGCGACACCACCTCCCTTGGTTAAACACGTTAATCGACTGACTTAAAAAGGGAATAAATCGCATACAACCAAAAGAGAACATACTTCTGCTCTCTCATTGTCACGTTCTTCGATGTGTGGTAGGTTACATCGGTAATCTGATGATCGAAGAGAGCGGGACAATAAGAGAACAGAAACACGATGTACGATTATCGTAGGGGTGGATTTAGTTGTACGTGCATGAATCAATGTAGTTCTGAGCGGAACCCGTTGACCTGATTCGGTAGTATGGTGAGTTCAGTGTACATTGATCCATACGAAGACAGAACTGAGAAAGAAAGGGGAATTGAGCTGATGATATTCACCTGCAAAAAGAGAACATTGATCCCCAGCGAATGAAGTGTCTGGAGAAAAGCCGAAGTAACGCTAGGGAAATATTATCACGTGATTCAATCGAATGTGATGATAAATTTCCCAAGCGGATCTGCAATGATGCGACAACTTCGTCCGGCTGGATTTGGTTGTCGCTAATCGACATGGACACGAGTTGCCGTATGGCAAAAAAGGTAAGCTAAACTCATTTCTGCATTGTCTGCGTGGTACAATGATTTTAGCTATGTGTCCTTGGTGGAAACATGCTTTGCAGGTGAACAGGTAAGTAGGGGGAAATGGGGTTGATTTGACGCGCTGAAAGGCGGTCGAAATTAGGTAGGAAATGTTGGTTGGAATTGTGGGTTGTTTCTCATGTAGAATAGAGAAACCCCCCACAAGTTTTGTGGAGAAGGTCTGCTAGGGCCAAAATTCAATTGTTGTAGAATAAAAATATAACATCCTCAACATAGTTGCATTCGAGGACGGTAAACTTGGTATGGAAATTCAAACATTTTGATGCCCTATCTGTAGTACAAAAGGTCAAAGCCTTCGAAATACGCCTCGGTTTGCGCGATGACTTCGTCATTCGATCTGTACCTCTTTCCCTCGAGCTATCTCTTGAGGTTTGGTAACAGAAAATAGTCGCTTTAAGCCAAGTCAGGAGAATACGGTGGGCGGGCAACCAATTCAAATCGTAATTAGTCCAATTTGGCCATCGTTTTCAAGGACATGTGTGACGGTGCGTTATCGTGATGGTACAAAACGTTTTTCTTTTCCATCTGGGGGCGTTTTTTCTTTATTGCTTCGTTCAGTTCGTTCAATACTGCTGCATAATACTCTCCTGTGACTGTTCTTACCTTCTTCAGATAATCGATGAATATTATATTATATGTTATATATGATATTATGAATATTATTATATTATATAGAGCGCTGGTCTTTTAACACTTTTGTCGGTTTTCGTGGTTTTTTACCCATAATGCAGACTGCATATTGAACTCAGGCATATGGGAGTGGACCCAGGTTTCATCTACCATCACAAAACGTCGAAAAAAGTCGGCTCGATTATGCTGCAACAACCTCAAACCGGCTGTTGAATCAACAACGCGCTGCTGTTTTTGTTCGAGGATCACCCGTCGCGCCAATATCTTTTCCATCTACAAAACTTTGTGCAAAATGTGGTCCCACCCCTTCTTTTGAGATGTCCACGGCCTCAGCTAACTCACACAACTTCACTTTACGACCAATCGAATAGATGCACTTGTTTTACGATTTCCCCATTCTTACCCCCCCTTGGCCTTCCAGAATGAGGTGCGCCTTTACGGCCCATTTTAAACTAACTAAACCAACATTCGAAATATCTGGTATCAAATAACTGACAATATGGCTTTCGTAGCAACAGATCCACGGGATATCTGGTGAATAGGGTGCTTGTTCGATCTTGTTAGTTGAGTTGTTGGTTAAAAACTCACTCACAATGGTTGCTTTGTGAGATGGTGCATTATCGTTGTGTAAATCCCAGATCTTATCTCCACAAATTCTTCCTCTTTTGACGGACATAATCTCGCAAACACCCCTTAATTCCTTAGTAGTGTTCCTTGCGGAAGGAATTCATAATGCACAATACTACCAGAATCGAAGAAAACTGTGAGAATGAGCTTAATGTTAGATCGAATTTGTGGTGATTTTATCGGTTTCGGGTCGTTATGGTAGCGCCATTGTGATGATCGTTAACTTTTTTGCATGTAATAGTCGTAGACACCAGTTATATGTGTGGCGTGAATTTAGAGTCACTGGCGACTCGAGAAAGTATTGTGGGGCTTTTCAGGGCCCGAAGAACCTCGCATCATTTTTAACCCCATAAACATCCTATAAACCCCATATCTACCCTTTAGTCGTATCCCTGGCAAGATCACACAACCTTGCCATAGCATTAATTACTGTCCTAAAATAGTTGAAAACAATTCCGTTGTCCCCCTGGACAAGCGACATTAATATCCCCTCATAGCCGAGGAGCTTTTCCTCCACATTCGGCATTGTATACTTACCTCGTAGCTACAGACCCATCGGTCAATCGTTCTATAGACGATATGCAGAGTAACCCCTCTTGACTACCTGCAACCGATCGAATGTCTTTCAAAATACCACACACCCGATGCATCGACCGATGGAATGTTACAGTCTGAGCAGACCAAAGGGTGTACAAACGTCGTCTCCATGCCCATTAGCGTCCAAAAATACGCGCCGAGCTATTTGCCGGCTTGCACATCTGCAAGCCAGATTTCTAATAGCCCTGCAATAGGACATAATGAGCGGGATAATAAAAAGACCACTATCCCAAAGACCAATAAACCTTTTTTCTAGTTGATATGGCGAGCGATCTTCTGTGCATTTTACATCACAGAAGACTCAATTGCCGCCGCCATCATTTTTCCTTTATGCTACCCGAAATACTTCTGTCTATCCAACGTAGACAGAAGAAAACATTTTCGTCCAGGCGGCAATTTCCTACACAAATAATGTAGCCGAAAAGATACACGCTCTCAGGCAGCCTTGGGTTTCTGTTGATATTATATCAACATCATGGGAAAACCCTTCCCATGATTTATGACTACATTATTTGCCAGTCTCTATTTACCAGATGTGTATTGGAATTTCCCTGATACACCAGAGGTATCCGATACTACAAGAAATGTTGAGGACGGTTTTTCAGGGAGTCTCATAGTAACCTTTACGGTACACGCACCTTCCTTTCGGAGTCGTATTTTAAATCAGTTGTGCGTTTAATTCAAGAACCTATCAACCCAAATTCAATATTATACAGTCGTGCATCTAAATTCAAGAGCTTGTCAATGTTTACCGAAGTTATATTTTAAATTCATTGTGCGTTTAATTTAAGAACCTTCCTATCAAATTCAATATTACACAGTTGTGCACCTAAATTCAAGAGCTTGTCAATGTTTACCAAAGTTACATAGTAAATTCATTGTGCGTTTAATTTAAGAACATTTCTAACTAATTCAATTATATGCAGTCGTGTATCTAAACTCAAGAACTTGTCAATGTTACCCAAAATCATATTATAACTTCGTTGTGTATTTAACTTAAGAACGTTTGTATCTGAATTCAAGTTATCAGTTGTGTGTCTAATTCAAGAATCCACCTAATACCATTGAGTGTTTTTGTAATCATCATCTCTAGAGTGCAACATTAATGATAGACATTAAAAGGTTAAAAAAACATCAACCAACAAGATCCACAACGTGTTTTATTTCTTCGATAACCATTGGTGAGGAAACCGTGTTTTGCATATTGCTTGTTCCTCGCTCGACGTTAGCTTGTTCCCGCTTTTAATCTCCACTCGCCGACGACCATTTTCTCCAGCGAACCGTATCGTGGACTGGAGGTAGAACCAGCGTCCATGTCGACGCAACGACCTCAGGACTACCACAGTATCTCTTCAGCAACAGCTTTTCAATGGTCCTTTTTTGCAACAACAAAAAAATGCTGCTCTTTTGGAACAAGCCTTGGGGCGCTCTTTTGGAGCAATCCGTGCTCCGAAGCGTCTCATCTCCAAAATATCGACCAAAATCTTACGATTTGATTCGTGTGAAATGTTTAGCTCTTGTGCTAGCTCTCTTAAACTATAACGGCGATTTTCAAGCACCAATTCCTTCACTTTAGCCATGTATTCCTCAGTTACAGCTTTTCCTGGAGCGCTAGTGCGAGGCAAATCATTAACGTCTGCACAACCACATTTGAATGTTTTGTACCATTCATACACCCGCGTTTTCGATGGAAGTGAGTCGCCATAGATCTTAACTAACATTTGCAACGGTTCCCCACAATAAATTCCGCACAAAATTCAATGAAAACCCCATGCTCAACCAAATTATCCATTATAAACATCGAAAAAACGTACTTGAGGTGAACCAAGTAAGTCCGCAGCTATAAACGAACTAATTTACATATAGCGCTTAAACTTGACGCCATTATGTCCCACAGCGCTGTGAACTTAGTGGCAAAAGGAAATTCCACAATAGAGTTATATGGGAATTTTAAATGAATAATTCCCGGTAGACATTTGACAAAATGTACCACATCGTTCAAAACTTGGACCCTTCCTTTGAAACGTGGTGTACTTTGGGACATATAAACAAACCACCAGAAGTAAAGGTCATAGGCTATACGAGCTTTAGCTATTTTCACAACAGCAAAAACCCTCTAAGAAACCTATGTGAAATCGAAACAAGCGATAAAAGCGATTCGAGATTAGCTCTCAAATACTAAATTGGAACTAGCAGAGACCAAAACAAAAATGGTATTGATGGACAGCCACAAAAAAGACGAAATAAGCCTACGTCTTGGCGGACACATAAAGTCCAGTCCCACCGTGAAATATCATCATCATCATCAACGGCACTACAACCGGGAACCGGTCTTGGCCTTATTTAGCAAGTCCTGAGACTTGTTAAATTTTCCATAATGATTTGTTTTTTCCGGCCAAGGTCATTAGTCTTGCGCCAGAGGCTCCCGACGGGGAATCGAACCCCGGTCTCCCGCGTGAAAGGCGGATATACTAACCACTACAGTATCGAGGAGCCCGCCATAAAATATCAGTTCCACCCTAACATATCTTGGCTTATAGTGAATCGCTGCAAGTATTTTAATATATATTATAAAATTTGAAAAACATTCTTGAGGTGAATCAACAAAATCAGCAGCTGTCAAACTAATTGACAGATAGAGCTCAAACTTGACGTTATTATATCTCACAGTGGAACCAACTTAGTGGCAAAAAGGAATTTGACACCACGCTTACGTGGGAATTTTAATTTCTGGGTCGACATTTGACAGAATGTATTAATGGGGATTATCTAACATAGTAGAATTCAATGCCTTAAAAACCCGGTGAACCCCCTTGAGGTCAAAGGCGAACCCAAAGCTAAATGTATTGTCGATGAACGGCATTTGGATGGCGGAAGGTATGAAACTATTAACCCTCGCACTCCAATTGAATTGACTTTTAATTGGAATGACCACGTATTTGAAGCTGCGAAATGGGTAGCTAAACGCATAAGGTTCCTTAAGAGATACAAAAGATACTTCACTCCATCCTACCTGGTGTATATTCGTCCCAAAATGGAGTTCAACTCCGATATTTGGTCAGGCGCATCCAAAACTGCACCACACCTGGTCGATAGGATGCAGAAACATTCAATAAAACTTATCGGGGACCCAGCCGCACTTCGTTTAATTCCATCGTTAGAACATAGGAGCAACGTATCATGCCTGTATCTTTTCTATAGGTATTACCACGGTCGTTGTTCAACTGAACTTGCTGAATATATTCCACTCTTTCAGACGTTTTTCCGGGATACTCTTCAATCTAATATTGCGCATCAATTCACGTTGAAAGTCAACTTCACGACCACAAATGAATATAGAGAGTTATTCTTTAGCCGAACCGTCGGGAGATGAACCGCAAATTGATGCGATCTGTCGGATTGTCTTGTGGAGCGCATATAAACCGAATTGCGGGAAGCGATACTCCGAATCTCCGAGGAATAGTACCCGTGATAATATCCGTCATAGGTCGGCTATGGGCCTTCGATGTGATAGCGACTCTACTCCAGACGCCAGGGCTGTATCACTGATCAGGCAGATCGCTCGTCTCTGTATCCTCTGAAGTAGGTTGAGGGTATGTTTAAGAGCAGAGCCCCAAACATGAGAGCAATATTCGAAGGCGGGTTTAATTTGGATTTATACAGAAGAAGAAGTGGGGCCGGAATAAAATGTTTCTTGGCTCTAAAAAGATAACTCCGTTTTTCAGAGGCGCATCTGGCGATGTTTGACATGTGTTTATGCCACGATCCATTTCCACAGACCGTGACGCCGAGCAATTTCAGGTTTTCCCCAGATTCGAGGGCTTGGCCATTCATCATCAGCTGTGGAGCCGACGATCCATTTTTCTTTGTGAATGTTGTCTTCGTTGCATTGAAGTCGACGAGATTTCTCCTCCCCACTCCCCACCGTACCCAGATCCGGATTCAGAGAGTCGATGTGGCCACATTTCAGCTGGTGCAACGTTGATGCACTAGTCGGCCGGTCACTCGAAAAAGAGGAGACAGTGTACTATCATCTACCAAACTGAACACTTTGTTATCCGTTGCCTCCAACAAATTATTTATGTGAAGAAAAACCAAGGTTGGAGCCGAAATATGACCTTGAGGCACCCCGGAATCAACAGGTTACAGATCCGAACACTCGCCGTCCACAACAACCCGGATCGAACGATTTTCGAGGAAGCTCTTCGTCCAATCCCAAAGCTGCTGGGAAAGTCCATATAAACGAAATGTGCTCAGCAATGCCCCGTGCCAGACGCGGTCAAAAGCTTTGGAGATATCTTGTGCGACCGCCCTTGACTCGCCACGTTCCTCAATTGCAGATGTCCATACAGCAGTTATAAGGGTCAAAAGGTCTCCCGTGGACCGCCTGCCACGGAATACGTATTGACGATTATTCAGAAGGCCGTTGCACTCCAAATAGTTAATTATATCGGCGTTGATAACCGTTTGCATCACGTTAGATAACATAGACAGTAATTCTATCGGACCGTAATTTTGTGGGTGACACTTTTTTCCCCTCTTTGGGATTGGGTGAACTCGACCTACCGCCCAGCAGGTAGGATATGTCCTTCGTGCAGAAGATAAATGAAAGAGCATGCCAAGAATCAGCGATAGTTCTGGAGATTAGGAATTGTGCTTAAGGACTTCGGCTAGTATTCCGTGGGGGCCGATTGCCCTCCTACAGTCCAGTCCACGTCAAATGGGTTGAATAAAATGAGGGCGGCACCTCACACCCCGCATCGAAGACCGTACGGCCGCGATCACAGGTGACTCCAAAATACCGGGATCCAGGTTTGAATGGCGGAAAATAAATTAGCGAACACATTGGCTTTATCTTTTGAACGTGAGACTAACGTCCTACTGCCCGTCACTAATGGAGGGAAAGAGGAGGAAGCGAAGTTACTGCTGAAAGTCCTTACCATTGACGAGATCACAGGCTCCAAAGGACCAGCACTGTAGTTTGAATTCGTGCAAAATAAAGTCGCGAACGCATTAGCATTATCTTTTGAACGTGTGACTATCGGCCCGCTGCCCGTCACTAGTGGGGGGGGGGGGGGGGGGGGGGGGCGGTAGCCCTTGCCATTGACCAGAAGGAACGCGAACCAGCGGGCCACGCAAGGAGCTTATTGATCACTCCATCGTTGTAGGCTTTCTTCGCGGTATCGATCGCGTGGTTGCACGCGTTTCTGATTCTAACAAAATTCGTTCATTTATCCTCGGGAGATTGGAACGCTGTCGTTAAAAGCTGTATTTTTGGCGCTGTAATCTGCTCGCTTTTTTTATCCAAGGGTTTTCGGATGAACTTCGTTTGATGGAATGCAGAATGTAGATCTCCATCCCGAGAAGAATAATCTCTGTGACCGGCTCCGCGCATACGTTACCATCGAAGTCTCCAAAGTATTCCTCGGACCATGGGAAAGATGCGAAGAAATCTCGCAAATTTTCCCAGTTGGCAGCCTCATACCCCCTACATGGCGAAGCTGCTAATGTCGATTATTCGCTAGAAATGCAAGTGGTTGCGCGACCGATAGTAATCAGTATTCTGAGCTGGCACAGCAACCTTCACGACATTAATGCTCGGCTCGGGTGTCAAAAACAGATCCAGCGTGTTCGCATAATTACATCGAGCATCCGGTACCCGCGTAGGTTTGTGGCGTTTCTAACAGATACATACGCAATACACAAGCAAATAGTGAAGAACGTCGAACGAAAATCGAATAAGAAAAAAAAACATCAGAGCCGTATACCATAGCGATAACATAACAATTCCACATCAGTTGAGTGTACTTGAGTTTAGAAATCGAATTCGTACACGCGGCCAGTAGTCTGATGCTTCATTGCTTCGCTTCTCACTCGCTTCATCGTATGTTCAAATAACCGTCTTCACTATCCTTGCTTAACGCTATAGGTTCCTCCACGAGGTGAGTCAAATTGCGGTTAACAGCGAACATCTCTGCCGGCGTCCCCGCCTCGTCGGTTCTATTAGAATGTAGCAACCGACCTGAATGATGTACATTAAAATCACCAAGGACGACAATTTCGCCAAGGACAAGAAGTTCAGTGGCTGATCTGTATCCAGTCGACGGTACGTGAGAGATGTTCGAAAAATGTCGCTGGTCGATCCTGATTCGGGGAGCGGTAAAGACAACAAAGAACTGTAACATAATTCCCCAGTACGATCTCCAACCACATGATGTCCATGTTATTGGGTTCCAACGCTTCCATCCTCTGGCAAGTCAGATCAGACCGCGTGAAGACGCATGCTCCATCCTTAAAGCAGAATATTGAATGCAAGTCGTACCCTGAGCAACGAAAATATGTCGAATCAGTTGACATTTCGACCTGGGTCTCAGTTAGGGTAAGGACACCAGGTTTCCCGGGTGCAATTACTCGTGGACGGTGTTTACGTTCGTATTGGTGAAGCCGATGCCCTGATGTTACTAAATGCCGTTATCAGTCGAACGTCGACAGAGCGTCGAGAACTAACCCGATTACGCGATGACAAATATCTTAAAGTTCGGTTATTTATCGTAATATTTTCACGATGTTCGCCCTGACATAGCCTCCCTCGGGGGCGGATGAGATCCGAATGGGAAATTAGTTTACCTACGGAATTCTTTATATCAGAAGGTACCATCATGACTTATCCCCGTGTCAGTCCGGGCCATCAACCATACATCCGAAACATATTCGAAGATTTCTCTCGACGATATCGCGGAATGTACAGCGTGATAGGGTCGCATATCACCTTAGGGCCGATTACCACATAAACCAACTTTTTCTCGGACCGGTCCATCAGCCAAGCTCCAGAGGTGGCCAGGTATTTCGCCCGACCATTTCACGGAGCTAATCGCTTAAAAGGGTGGCATTTCACCGTGCGACAGGGCCTTGGGAATCCATCTACCACTCGGCCTTTAGTCGCTTCTTTCGACAAGCCGGTTTGGCTGTGAGTATGTTGTAACGCCCTATTCACATGGCAAGTGGAGCATCTTCAATATAAGGGAATAGGAAATCTTTAACAACACCGAGTTGTACTTGATAGTATGTGCAGTAAAATCAATTTGAAATCTCGGGGAATTTTAAAATCCCACATTCATTGACAAATGAGGCAATGTGACTTCCAACTTAGTATGTGGGTAGGCTGAAAAGTACGGGACACGTGCTTGCAATACGAGAATGAAATTGCATTCAGAAACGAGTCTATGGCCAAATGAAAGTAGCATTCCATCTTAATACCCATACGCAGGGCCGAGATCGAACGTTAATCCAGTGTCTTCGTGGGCGGGAAGTATGGCTGCCTACATTTATAGAATTTTCAACTGCTAAAAAAGTAACTCCTACTGAAATTCATCATTTTTTAAAGGCTGTTTATAGTGACGATGCTGCCAACAGGTATACTGGAATTCGATGGACGAAAAAATGTCGTGGTTGTGTAGTGTTGCCGAAACCCTACGCTTTTGATTGATTAATGCCGGGCTACAACCTGTTGGACTATGAATAGCTGACTTCAAAACAGAAGTAGTTATAAAATCTAGCTGAAAGGTATTGATTGTGGTTCCTTTTTGTTTGGAAATCAGACCATATGATCAAACGAAGCTGCTAAACACTAAGAATATTGGTCACTTATACCCAATAATAGACGTAGATTTATAATTTATTAATAGTTAAAAAGTAGAGTATGCAAAAAAGTCCGCAGGTACATAGGCAACCCTACCTGGAATATTACCAAATACTGATGTACTAGGATAGGGAAAGAGAACTATCTTGTCAATGGTAGCCACATCAGTATTAGGGAATGCGTCGCTAGTATCGAGCAGGAGGCCTACAAACGAAACAACTGAAAATATTGATGAGGGAAACACACAAGCTTTTGTCGTCAAGAGCAAGCACTACCCCACGGGTGGGAGATGTTGGCGCCTTGCCGTACGCCAGATGTCCCATTAAAATGCTTATGCCTGCGAAAGTAAGGTATATGAATAATGACAAACATCACTGGTAATATTAATTAAGCGAAAGGCATAGTTGAACCAAGACCACTGCACTTTAAGTGGGCCGATTACATGGCAATATCAATTAAGCGAAACGTGTGCTTGAGCTAAGGCCACTGCACTTTATGTGTGTCGATCAAGTGGCAAAATCAATTAAGCAAAGCAAATGACTCGTGCCAGGCAATTGTAGTCAATATGGATCGAAGCCCACTGAGCAGAGCTGCGGTTGTGGTCAGGCTGGGTGGAGAAGAATTAGATGCACCGTTTTCGACTCGACCCCAATAATTTGAGTATAAAATCAGTAGGTGGAAAGAGAATATTGGTCAGTTAGTCGGGATAGTCCGAAGGAAACGTAAATAGTAAAACATTGGAAAAAAGAGAATAAATACTGTAAATATCTTAAAGTAAAATAACGAAAACACTAAATAATAAATAAACAGTCAACTAACTAAAGGACGAGCATAAGGTAAAATAAAGAAAACACTAAACAATAAATAATGAATCAACTAACAAAAGGACCGGCATAACTTGGGTTTCACTAACTCTTCGCCTAATCGCCCTTCTCTCACTATTGGGAAAGCACGGCGGGAAGCGCCACAACAATTGGTCTATAGATCCCGCTACCAACCATAAAAACAATAATAAGAGCAAACGAACTACGGACATACTGAGGAGGGACTGGAGGAATACACTTAACAGTACAACTTGCCCGCAACCAGACGGACTCTACAAAAAAAAAACAGAAGTCACATTTTTCCGACCTACTTGCACTCCTATCACACCATCAAAGGAAACAGAAAACTATTTCGTTAACGACGAGAGCGACAAGACCGACGAGAGCAACGAATATGCCAACATCTTCCTCCAGCCCCACCTTGAGAACCTCGAAAATCGGAGGCAGCTACAAGGATAAGGGCAAGAAAAAAGCATACCTGGAGCTAAAACACCAGGCACACTCTAAAAAATAAAAAACCCAAAAAGTCTCAAGACAGTAAAACCTGGCGAATACCGAAAGGGTCGCCGGAGGAAAAGTTTGAGCAATGCAAAAGACCAGGAGTTAGTACACTACTCTAGGACATGAAGCTTGCCTCGCAAATCGGCTTAAAAGTACAAATCAGTGGCAGCAGGGACCAACCTGAAAACAATGGGACGACATAACCAAAGGAGAAAAAAAAAATTACGGTAAATAATAAAGTGGTGCTTAAGAAAAAAAAAAAAAACCCCCCAAAAAGTATATTTACGTTACCAATAGTACGCTATACGATATAATACGTCACCCTTCCTTCTAAAAAGAGAAAAGGAAAACCCTCCCAAGACTCTTATGCGTAAAACAAAATTAATAGTAGAACTCTTCGAGTCCCTGCATTTTCACAATGAACCCATTTCCAAGACGGAATTCAATGTCAGCATCCAAGATATCTTATATATCATTCCCTTGTTTGACGGTACCCCAAGCGCACTAAACAAGTTAATTTTCTGTTGGAATAGCCTAATTTCGACAGTAAAGTCAGATCCCGAGCTCGGGATCATCAAAACAAGCCTACAGGGAGCCGCTTTCGAACTAACTCAGTTCACAGCTTTAAACAAATGTAAGGATTTAGTTGAAGAATTGGAAAGACAATTTGTTGATCATTAATCGGATTCCTCCGCTCAAAATGAACTATTTTCCACTAAACAAAGGCAGAGAGAAACTGTTAATGAATTTGGCGACCGGATAATCCACCTAATGAATTCACTCAATACAGCTACTTTCGTTACCACGAACGAAGCAAGTGTGAGGGAATCTTTAATTGCCGAAAATGACAAACTAGCTGTGCAGGTGTTCGAGGGCGGTCTGAGAAACGATAATCTGCGATTTATAGTCAAAGCACACAGTGAAGCCAACACAGGCAATCTCCTTTGTGAAGATCATGCAGCTCGAATAGATGGTACTTTCGGCTCCCAACCCAATACCAACAGATCACATTTTTCCCAAAAACCTTTTTGTCAGCAGTGCCGTAAAGTAGGCTATACTAAGGAAACCTGTGGGGGTTCTCCATATCACACGGAGAACCAACCCACAATTCTAACCAACTTTGACCGCTAACAGCGCGTCACCTTAACCCAACCCCCCCATACAAAATTCGCAATAGCAGACATTCCAAACGTTGCAATAAACACACTCCAAAACCCACAACAGAATACAATTCAACAGAATATATTCTAAATCATCCCCGAATACATTTTCCCAAAATTGCTTCGGTCAAATCCTTATCTAAACCTTATTCCTTGCTTGCGACCAAGCAATTCTAATTTCCCCGAAATTCGTACGTTTTAATAAAACGCACATTCAAACCTACAACGGAACATTAACCATCACCACCAACTATACCGAGCCGCATACATTTCTCCGAAATTACTTCGGTTAATATCTTATCTAAACGACATTCTTTGCTTGCACCCAAGCAATTCCAATTTCCGCCGAAAACCACTTCGGTTCATTTCCCCCTTAAATCGTCTGCGACCAAGCGACAGCTAATTTTCCACGAAACAATCACAACGATCAAGACCCTTGATCCTACTTGGCTATGCCAATTTTCCGGTATACACAACCAACGAATCCAACTCAGCTTATACGGCGAGGATTCGCTGGAACTGAATTCTTCTGCAAGCATAGCAACTCTTCTCGAAATTCCTCGTAAATGGCAGTGAGTTTATTTTAGCTATGACTCCACTGCCACGACGCGATGAACTTTCCATGTCAGTCGAGTAATAACCACCACAGAGGAAAGACGTCCCTTCATACCTCCAGCGCGCATCCCGGAATAGTCGGGTCATTGAGCTCAACGAATCGTCATAGCAAATTAATGGGCGTGTATTTAAGATAGCGTGCGCGAGTGCAGTCTTTACACTATTTACCAGCGTCATTAATTCATACGGTTGTGCTGTCCCCATGTCACCTGGTTCAAAATCCCTACCCTCGACGTGTGTACGCAATGTTTAAACGGCTAGGTGTCCGATTAACTACGTTCACCATTATGTAAGATTGTGACATTGTAATTTTGAATTACCAACTACTTAAAATACACGGGCTTAATTGGATTAGAATTTGTTCCGAGTGCGAGGAATATACACATATGGATTTTGTAAAGTTAATACATGATAAATAAATGAACGTTAATTCAAACAACATATCAGTGCTTGACTTTTTTTTACTTTTCTAAAGCCTGCGGGTGAACTTGGTGCCTTTCGCTCTCGGTGGAACAAGTAGGTGGGAATATCGATGAACCCATGTCCCTGCCGACACACATACCTAACCCCCACAAACCCATTTAAAAACACGCGATTTCCCTACTTTCCTCTCACAAGTATAAAAAGAGAGATACAAATGATAACCTGTGGGTATTGTCGGAAACCTTATTATTCCGAAAATGAGTGCTACGTGTAGCACACTCAATCCAAAGAAACCAATATAACCGGAGACCCCAACTAAACCATAACCCAGGGGAGCATACAATAGCAATTCTTTTAAAACATCGCCCACTCGCGATATAAGACATGCAACCATCAGACAAGACCTTAACGGCCAATAGAACGAAAGAACCCCAGGAAACTACCAGACTCGAGAGGACAAGATCGGCAATCCACCCCGAACGCAAGTAACAGCCGACATTCACAAAACCCAAAATTAAACAATTTTAAATTAGACATTTCATGTTGCCTTGAATTCAAGGAGCCGGTGGTTCAAGTTCCACTTAAACCATTAAAAAAGTACTTGTAATTAGATAGGGTGTATCTTGGGGAATGACTGTGCTTCACATGTGGGTAATTAACGAGAACTCGCATCATGTGAGATGTCAAAATTATGAATATTATGTTAATTGAATTTATATGAATATTATGTTAAATAGGGTTTATGTAGCGGGATACTACACTTTCCGCACTAGGGGTTAATTGTGATTTTGGGACGATCTCCGATGAAACCCCATTTGTTATATCCGAATTACTCCATAGACATCCGAGCCGAGGATATGCTTTGGATCTATAAAAGGAAAGCCATGGAGGATGAGGGGATGACTGGAATGGCTATGGCAAAGCTTCTGTTGCTATATGGCACGCCGGATGTAACACGAGTTTAAAAGGAAGATGGCCCTTTAAGTGCATCCCATCTGTAGAAGTTTGGATAAAGCGCCCTTATGGAATCTGCAACTACCCCCCACACAGTTTTTGTTGGGGCCCTAATCCATTTTGGACACACCAGTTAACCTCTTTGTCAATTTTGAAATCAGACAGGTTACTGAAAAAAACAATTTTGTATCCAGTTGATTAGCCCAATGGGGAAGCAACATCGCGAGACCAAGACTCGTGAACCACATTACGCAGTGTCGGACTAAAATCTGCACTTTAGTGGTCATAGTGCAGTAGTGCAGAATAAGCTACGCGATTTCAGGAGTAAGATAAGAGGTCACAGAAAGCAATAAGATACCAGTGTGGACGGTTTACCAGCTTTGCGAATGTAAATCCAAAGTAAGTCACACAGAAAGAGTGGTAGGAAAGGGTATGTTTTAGTAGGTAGACGCAGTGTTGTGATATACTGTACTCTTTTGTGGATCCTGCAGGTCAGAGTCTCGAGTTATCTTTAGAACATTCCAAAGAAGCTTACACAAAGAACATTCTAAAGACACTTACACATAAGAATTTTATATTTTAATATGAACACATCTTAATCTTTTTCCAGGACCTTCAATGTTAAAATTGCAGTCAAGGTTTATATTTTCATCAATGTGAAGTTCATGAACGATCAACGCCTAAATAATTACTACCAAAAATATGTGCCGATGGACACAAGTACGCTTACTGCTTATTTCGGTCATAATAATCGTCGCACCAGGCAAGCTGTGCATATTATATTGGATATTCCAGTGACGGCGAGACGTGTCGAAAATAATATATCATAGCCGCAAGTATTTTAGTCCAAAACGAACGAAATCAGTTGATTTTAGAGCATTCACAATAATTTTTTTTTTAATTATTTTTTTTTTTTATTAGACTTCTCTGGGGAGAGGCGAACCTATAGAGCCGAGTGGGCGCCCCGAGATGCCATCAAATAACTGTTGCAGTTCTTTTTGAACAGTTGCAGGTTGTATCGCTCCGGGAACACTCGCGTGGGATGGCAGTTCCACAGCTTCCCCGCTCTGTAACGGAACGAGTTCTGAAACAAGGATGTTCACGCCGTCGGGAGTTGAACCACAAACGGGTGCGATCCGTCGGATTGTCTTGTGGAGCGCATATAAACCGAATTGCGTGGAACAATACCAAGAATCTCCGAAGAATAGTACTCGTGATAATATCTGTAAAACAGACAGAGGTCGGCTACGCGCCTTCGATGTGATAGCGACTGTAGTCCCGACGTCAGCGCCGAGTCCCCGATCAGGCGGATCGCTCGTCTCTGTATACTCTCAAGTAGGTCGAGGGTAGGTTTACGAGCCGAGCTCCAAACATGAGAGCAATATTCGAGCGCGGGTCTAATTTGGGATTTATATAGGAGAAGAAGTTGGGGCGGGGTAAAATATTTCTTGGCTCTAAAAAGATAACTCAGTTTTCCTGAGGCTGATCTGGGGACACCCGAAACGTGTTTTTGCCATGATACATTCCCACAAACCGTGACGCCGAGCAATTTCAAACTTTCCCCAGCCTCGAGGGCCCGGCCACTCATCATCAGCTGTGCAACCGATGATCCAGTTTTCTTTGTGAATGTTGTACACTGGGTCTTCGTTGCGTTGAAGCCGACAAGATTGGCCTTTCCCCACTGTAGGATTTTATCCAGATCCTGATTCAATCTGTCCACATCTCAGCTGGTGCGACGTTGATGCACTAATCGGCCGATCACTCGAAAAGGAGGAAACAAGCCTACTATCATCCGCAAAACTGAACACTTTGTTATCCGTTGTCTCCAACAAATCATTTATGTGAAGCAAGAACAAGGTTGGAGCCAAAATAGAACCTTGGGGCACCCCCGAATCAACAGGATACAGATCCGAACACTCGCCGTCCGCAACAACCCGGATCGATCGATTCTCAAGAAAGCTTTTCGTCCAGTCGCAAAGCTGTTGGGAAAGTCCATATGAACGAAGTTTGCTCAGCAATGCTCCGTGCCAGACGCGGTCAAAAGCCGTGGAGATATCTAATACGACCGCCCTTGATTCACCATGCCGTTCAATCGCAGATGTCCATATATCGGTTATAAGTGTCAAAAGGTCTCCTGTGGACCACCTGCCACGGAATCCGTATTGACGATCATTCAGAAGACCGTTGCACTCCAAATACTTAACCAACTCTGTATTGATGACTTTTTCCATTACCTTAGATAAAATAGACAGTAATGCTATCGGACGGTAATTTTGTGGGAGACACTTTTTTCCCGTCTTTGGGATTGGCTGAACTCGAGCGATTTTCCAGCAGGCAGGAAAGTTCCCCCGTGCATAAGATAAGCGGAAGAGTCTGCCAAGAACCGGCGATAGTTCTGGAGCACAGTTCTTAAGGTCTATTGCTGGTATTCCGTCCGGGCCGGTTGCCTTCCTACAATCCAGTTCACGTTGAATAGTGCGCGGACGAAATCTCACATCCCGCATCGAAGACTGTACCGGCAAGATCACAGGTGGCTCCAAAAGAGCGGGATCGAGGTTCGAATTCGCGAATCCTTTGGATTCGTGACTAATGTCCCGCTGTCTGTCACCAACGGGGGGAAAGAGGAGGATGCGAATCTACAGCTGACAGCCCTTGTAATTGACCAGAAGGAGCGCGAACCAGTTGGGCACCGAAGGAGCTTATTGACCACCCTGTCGTTGTGAGCCTTCTTTGCGGCATCAATCGCCTAGTTGCACGCGTTTCTGATTCTAACAAAGTTCGTTGTGTTAACATCGGTGGGATTGGAGCGCCATTGCTTAAAAGCTCTATTTTTTGCGGCTGTAATCAGCTCGCATTTTTTGTCAAACCAAGGTTTATCAGACGAAATTCGTTTGATGGGATGTGGAATATACATCTCCATCCACAGAAGAATAATCTCTGATACCGACTCAGCACAAGCATTAACATCGGAGTTTCCGAAGCACACCTCTGACCATGGGAAGGATGCGAAGAAATCTCGCATATCGTCCCAGTTAGCAGCCGCATACATTGCGAGAGAAGGTGATGGAGTGACATTTGACAACGTTGAGTTCAAGGCAGTTATTACGGCACTAAGTTGAGAAGCCGTCGAGGTCCGTTTGGAAAAGTGAGGAGTCGAGAGGAGAGATGATCGTTTTATAGCATGGTCCGTAACAAATGGTATAGAATACACCAACCAACTGGAATTTTCTAAATCAAAATTTCAACATTACATATTGTTGTATCCAACAAGCGTTGAATACAACGCGGTCAAGAACACGATGGTGTCTCCTGGACAAAGAGATTGGTGTGTCAGGCAAGAGCTGATCACACCCGGTTGGAACACGATGGTGTCTCCTGGTATTTAAATTATCTTGATTGTGTACGGCAACACAGCAATGGCGGCAGCAATTTTATTACTGAAACCAACTTGATATTAAATGAAAAAAGTGACCGGAATACCTGATCAATTCCAGTAAAGACTCTTAATCCATCACCCAACAGTGAAACGCGGTGAAGTGATTGTTTTAATAAATTGATTTATTCAGAGGATGGACTCTATTAATTTGGATTACAAAATCGTCGCTGATAGCTGATTGACATCCGTTCGTCACGAGACATTAACGAAGAAGAAACAAAACATAAAAATGGTTGTCAAGTGACAACCAACAGAATTCATAAATGTCAGCTGATTGCTGACATTGTTAAAGGTGATGCCGCAAATTTAAATATTGCGAATTCGCCGGTTGTTTCGAATGCGAATCCGCAACACATATAACATATGTAAAAATACATAGAAACATGGACGAAAAGAAAACATGGCGAGCTCAATTACCACCTGAATCAGCTAATATCAGGGCATGGGTGCTTTCGACGATACTTGCACAAATATAAGCATGTGAATCACCCATACTGCTTGTATTGCGAACGCAAAATAGAAAATGCGGGACACGTACTCACAGAGTGTGTGAGATTCGAGACCGCGCGAATGATTTTGGAGAGACATATGAGACGGACAGTTACTCCGGGAGGAGTAATAGAATACATGCTGAGTTCAAAACCGGCATGGTCGGTAACAAATGGTATTCTCTGTGAAATGATGCAGCAGTTGCGACGCGACGAGCGGAGTAACAGGTAAACTCCGTCCCGCACTGCGATGGAATATCTAAAATAAAGTTCCGCGGGGATCACGGCGGGAGGTGGTTTTAGTCGGTAAAACCCCGGCATGGATCGGTCCAGAGGTATCTTTTGAGGACTTCCACCTTCCTATCGAAACCAAAAAATAAATAAAAAATTATAATAATAATAATAATAATAATAATAATAATAGTAATAATATCCTTTTGATCAATGCGGATGTCGATCACCACTTTTCTGAATAGACAAAGTACAGTGGTGACCGATGCGCACTTGGTTTTTTTTTGCAAAAGCGACAAGTTCAGAAGCCGGGTGGTTGATCTGTATTCAGTCGACGGTACCTGAAAGATGGTCGAAAAATGTCGCTGGTCGATCGTCATTCGGGGAGCCGTAAAGACAACAAAGAAATTTAACAGAATTCCTTAGCATGAGCCTCAACCGCATGATGTCCATATTATTGGATTATAACGAGTCGATCCTCTGGCAAGTCAGATTGGACCGCGTGAAGACGCAGAATCTGCCGTTAAAATTGAATCTCGAATGTAAGTCGTAACCTGAGCAACAAAGATATGTCTAATCGGTTGACGAATCGTATGGGGTCTCAGTTAGGGCAAGGATATCAGGTTTCACTGTTTACAAGTGTTGGTGGACGACGTTTACATTCGCATTGGTGAAACCGATGGCCCTGATGTTACAAAATGCCGTTAGGAGTTGGACATCTACAGAGCTTCGAGAACAAGCCCGATTAGGCGATGACGAATTTCTTAAAGTTCGGTTATTTATCATAATATTTGCATGATGTGAACCGAATGGACAACTAGTTTACCTTTGGAATTCTTTATATCAGTAGGTATCATCCTACTTATCTCCGTGTCAGTCCGAGCCGTCAGTCATACATCTAAAACATAGTCGAAGATTCCTTCCGACGATATCGCTGAATGTACAACGTGACGGGGTGGTATATCACCTTGGGACCGATTACCATATAAACCAACGTTTTCTCGTACCGGTCCATCAGTCAGATGGCCAGGGATTTCTCCCGACCATTTTATAGAGCCTATAGCTTGATGGGGTTTTATTTCACCGGGTGGTATGGCGTTGGAACCACACCTACAACTCCGATTGGAATCGTATTGTAATATCTAAAAATCGTGTCCCTTTTCTGACATCTGCATTGTGCATTGACATTTGAGAGTATCGTCAAATCCATGTGGAAATATTATTATATAAAAAGAAATTCCAGTAGAATTGTCGAAATAAAAGTAAAACTAATAAAAATTTATGAAATATTCCTACAAATAATATAATTTCAATAGCACTCCCGAAAGAAACTCTTACCCGTATACAGTTCTATAAAATGCAGTGTTATGTGGCAGTGTTCCCCCTGGAGTCATTGGTCTGCAATTATGCCGAAAGTCGTCGTCGATATCCAGCACATTCGCTAGTAAGGATTTTGAGGATCTGCAACAAAACGCATTCGTTAATAATAATATTTTAATAATAAGTAAAGAATGTAAAGAAATTTTGGAAAGCAGCAATAAACCTCTCTTTGAGTTCCACGTCAGAAAGTATTTGGTGTTTCCTTTCGGATGATGTATCAGAACACGGTGTTGGTGGAAATTCCAAGATTAATGGTCTACCGGGCCGACTCATTCGAAGGATCCATGGCAACCAACATAAAAAAATGATTCGTATCTGTGAAAGAAGGAGAAACAGGAGAAGTGCATTGTAGTAATGAGATTAAATATTTTTGAAGGGAAGTGAATAATCTTCAAGGAGAATGTGAACTATGCTGCAGCGTCATTTATCATCTTGTCCCATTTTTAGGAGAAATGCAACTACATATTTGCTCTCTATAAGTCTTGCTATGTGTTCGTGGTGATGTAAGGAAATACTCTACTTGTTCTAGGAAATTATAACATGTCAGTTATAAGTTACTGCTGTGCACCATCGTAAGAATATACAAAACTCTTCATTGTAAATTGTCTTGAAGGGAAAATTTATGAGGTGAGTTCGTCTACTTGGGAGTCCTTTAGAGGACAAATTTACTGCTCACTGGACGACGTCTTTTGTACTGTTAGAGATTGTTGTATGTTCCTTATGTATACGACCTATGAAAGGTCTTTTCAGATATAAACTTTAGGCGACTCACATCTCTGGAATGGTTGCAATTGTCTTCCAGAACACTCGTTTATTAACAGTCACATGACTGCAGCACTAGGACGTCGTCTCCAATTTCAAGGAGTTTTACTCTCATCTACAATTTTGACCATCTAAAACGACTTCGGTTTGGATACACACTTTGCCAAAACACTCCTCAAACAGCCGTATTGATTATTATTCATTTCATAAATTGTGTTATCATATTAAAAACGAAGCAATGTTATCCTTGAATACAAAATCTCACGCGAGATTGAATGCATTCATGGAATACGACATGGAAACAAATAGCGATCACCCAACATATTTTCATCCAGTTGTCACAATTGAATACGTTTATCCTTCTTCAAAGGTGACAATAACAATCCCTGTGAAATTTTAAAACGCCATAAAGCCAATACTTTATTCGTGGGGATGAAGGCATGTATGGCACGTGCTCACAAAGGCTAATGAATGAATTTTTCATTTCGGTCATTCGTTCCTCTTTAAATAGAGTCAATAACATAACTGGGAACGGTCTTCAGTGAATGTTCGACCAATAATATAATGGCTTGGTATGATTCCCAAATTCTCTGAAAAACGTCAGGTCAGTAAAAAAAAAAAGAGAACTAAAACAAAAATGTGGAGATTTTCCTCAAAGAAGAGTGTTCGAATCGAGAACGCAGGACATTCGTGTCCTTCCATTTCCATTCGTTGCAATTCGGTGCAACAATCTCAATTTCGTTCCATTCGAAACGCTTTGTGTTTTCCCAGGAAGTGACTGTTAAAAAATAATTAATTATGTCACAGGATGGACAAGATGGATTGAAACTGCTCCCATGGACACAGAGGACCCGCATAGGTAACGAATTGCATCAGATAGAGAGGGCAATAAATGTATCAATACATAAACACTGATTCAATATGCGTATAGATTGAATCGATTGATAGCAAATGAACAAAGGGATATCCTGGAAAACAGCATTAGATAAACTCCTCGCAAGGACGAATGACGATGCATACCAAAATGAAGGTATTCTCAATATGCTGTGCACAATCTCATTAACATCCCAGAGCAATTATGTCATTTGCTTATGATAATTAATTAATTGCAACAAAATTCTCTCAATGGGTGATCATGTCTTGGTTATGTTGTTAAAATACGAGGGTTGCCTTTTATATTTCGGGATTAGAGAACAAAAACAAATACTGATCATCGAAAATCACTTTATTGTTTTTCAAAATATTCCCCAAGAAGATCTATACACTTTTGCATGCGTTTGAACCAATTGTCGAAGCACCTTTGCCACTCTGATTGAGGTATCTCCAACACATGCATTCTGAATGCAGCAACCGCTTCTTCAGGTGTCGAAAAACGTTGACCTCTCAGTTTGTTTTTTACGTACGGGAATAAACGAAGTCATTCGGTGCCAAGTCAGGACTATACGGCGGATGACCCATCAAATCGATGTTTTGGGTGCTCAAAAATGCAGTTGTCGCAGCCGAAGTGTGAGAGCTCGCATTGTCGTGGTGAAGAGTGATCCGTCTTCGGCGGTTGGTTTTCCCGATTTCTTGGAAGACAACTGGCAAACAAATGGTTGTGTACCACTCAGAATAGACTGTTCTGCGTTGTTCTAGTGGTACGGTTGCGACATGTCCAGTTTTTCCGAAAAAACAGGCGACCATTTGCTTGGAAGTGCTTCGTGCGCGAACAACTTTTGTTGGATTTGGCTCATCTTGAAACACCCAGACAGTCGACTGCTGTTTACTTTCGGGCTCATACGCGTAAATCCACGATTCATCACCTGTCACGATGTCATAGACGTGTTTCGAAGCACCGCGACCGTATTTTTTGAGCATTTCTTTCGACCAATTGACACGAGCCTTTTTTTGGGCGATTGACAAATTGTGTGGGATCCACGCGAACAAATTTTTTTGACAGTCAAATGTTTATGCAATATTGAATGTATGCTGTATATCAGTTCGCGCACAGCATCAATGGTTTTCGGAACAGTAACTGATTTTGGACGACCTTCACGAAATTCATCTTGGAGTGAACTACGACCACGATTGAATTCACCATACCATCGATAAACACTGGTCCTTGATGGAGCTTCATCGCCAAAAATTGAATTAAGTTCATCCATGCACTGTTGCTGAGTTAATCCACACCGAAAGTTGTAAAAAATAATCGCACGAAAATGTTGACGATTTAATTCCATTTTTGGGCCGAGATGAATCTTTTAAGTTACTGTAAACAACACAAATAGCGCTCGTATGTGAAAACGTTCTGGGTGCGTATAACATCAAAAATGTCCAACTTTACGACAGAGCTGTCAATTGCCGGATTGCAACACTAGGGTTGCCAAATCCCGAAACATAAGAGGCAACCCTCCTAGTCAATGTTCGTTACGATACTTTGAATTAGACCTTGTTCGAAAATCCAGGCGTAGTGGTACATCGTCGAGGCACTTGATAATATATGTTGATTCACTCCCGATTTTGTAATAGGAGCACCACTCATATTTACGTATGTCGTCACTATACAGTACGTCAAATACGTAAACAAAGTAATTTCATTCTACAAGTTTGCAGTAATAAATGGTTCGCTTTACTGTGCACAATTATGACCCCGAATTCAGTTATAAGTTTTGAAATATTTATTTATATTTCCGAACTAATTGCATTTCATTCAAAGTAATCCCTCTCTGCGACAATACGATCCGGCTTTTATTTCCTTTTTGACGTCCTTTAAGTAATCTTTTGAGCTTAGGGTATTTAGGTGATTACGGTATTCAATTCCACACAATACTACATACAAAAGACATTTAACTGAACAGAATACCACTTGAAATGAAATTCTTGGGCAAAATTTCCATCTATAAAGCCGGAACATAACAAAACGATCGGAATTTTATCGTTTACGTTCTAAAGCAACCATACCATCAAGCAGCAAGGTCTGGGTAAACTTCTCATTGAGCAGTGAGTAAACTTCTCATCCACCAGTGTACTCGCAAGAAGTACATTCGAGGTACCCCCTTCCCGGGAATACACAACTAAATGTTTTGCTTTACCACAGCGGAATGCCATTGGACACTACAATTCGTTCCGCAAACCAAAGTCAGTTTGGACAGGACTTGCTTCACAGACAATACCTGTCGGTGAATGAGGCGATTCATGCTGCTAGGGATACGTTTGGTAGGTTATTCGACGCTACTCAGACTTTAACAGGTCAACCTCAGTATGTTCTGGGGTGTTACACACAGCACCCCCAGAATGTGACGGCTGCAACCTTGCCCCAAACACAGGGTTTCCACTAACGGTGCATGGGGCCACACTTGCACAACAGACAGGCGGTGACCAATCCCACCACAGTCAGCCTACCCAGGTCCAAGGCACTCGGTCAGTGCATCCTTTAGTTGCCCGTATGGCTTACAGATGTTGCAAAAAAAGGGGCACCTATACGACGAGTGTCTGCAAAAACCGAGCACTCCCTTCTGCTGGTTTGCAGGCAGTATGGGGACGACATTAAAAACCAGATGGTTGTTTAGAGTTTCCCGAAAGTTTTTCCGTTGATTTTGTAAATACTAAGACGGGAAGGTGTGAGCATAAGGCAGCCGAATGGGGTATCGTACCCAGAGGACCTAGAACGATCCAGACCGCGGTCGTATTCACCTGGAGTCCCAACGTATCTGTGGGGTACGGGTAATGTCCCAACGTATGGCACGCAGTTCTTTCGTATCCCCATCGAAAATCCACAGAAAGAAAATTGTTCACCCGAGAAGAGGAGATAAGTACACACACTGAAAGTTATTTTAAGGTTTATCTTTTCTTTTATTTCACTTGTTAACTTTTTGTTTTTATAAATATAATCCCAGGATATAGATGATATGAAGCAGCAGAGTGTAAGGCACGCCAACAGACTAAGTGAATACGCCACGGTGGCTTTTCTACGAGATAAAGCGGTATGCATTATAAATTGAGCAATAAAAACTTCCTGACCGAAAAGAATTGATGTGGATCTAATTTAAACTCAAACTCTTTTTAACTTTTTAATGGGAATGGTTGTTGATACTCAAACTGCCGACAGACATGTCTTTTTAGCTGCGCGCGCGAGTGTATATATCCACATACGACCGTGGTGATGGTTAAGGAATAACTAACCCGAAAAGGGATGAAATTGGATAATTTTAATTTTGCACTTGACAACCAAAAAAGGATGTACTTCTGCTCTCTCATTGCTACGTCCGTCGATGTGTGGTAGGTTACATCGGTAAACTGATGATCGAAGAGAGCGGGAGAATGAGAGAACAGAAACACAATGTATGATTAACTTGGGGTGGATTTGGTTGTATATGCATGAATCAATGTAGTTCTGAGCGGAAC
The DNA here is from genome assembly GCA_963931805.1 of Microdon myrmicae. Classification (NCBI taxonomy): domain Eukaryota; kingdom Metazoa; phylum Arthropoda; class Insecta; order Diptera; family Syrphidae; genus Microdon; species Microdon myrmicae. The sequence continues at coordinate 38,733,515 of OZ007496.1, forward strand.
CCATTGACCTAATTCGGTAATATGGTGAGTTCAGAGTACATTGATATGTACGAAGACAGAACTGTGAAAGAGAGGAAAATTAAACTGATGGTATTCACCTGCAAAAAGAGAGCATTGATCCCCAGTGAATGAAGTGTCTGGAGAAAAGCCGAAGTAACGCTAGGGAAATATTATCGTGTGATTCAATCGAATGTTTTGATCATTTTCCCCAGCGGTTCTGCAACATCGTCCGGCTGGATTTGGTTGTCGCTAATCGACATGAACAAGAGTTACCGTATGGCAAAGAAGGGAAGCTAAACTCTTTTATGCGTTGTCCGCATGGAACAATGAGTTTAGCTATGCGCCCTTTGAGGTAACATGCTTTGCAGGTGAGCAGGTAAGTTAGGGGGAAATGGGGTTGGTTTGACGCGCTGTAAGGCGGTCGAAATTGGATTACGATTGTGGGATGGTTCTCCATGTGATATAGAGAAACCCCACATATCGCCACAACGTAATCCCGGACCTCCACGGCACAATCAGAGAGCGCCCCAGCGGAAAACACATCCGGTACCAGGGCAACCATCTGCTCCTAAGAAACCAGAAACGTCAAACGTCAAGGTGTATATCATCCAATGTTAATGGGAGTTATGCAGCCGTAAAGGTCCCACGTGGGAAAGGTGCGGATACAGGGTGATGTGGGAAAAAACAAGAAATTCCCGGGCAACACCCACCCTAACACATACCCAAGTGGGCACGACTGAACGTCAACGCCAAAACCTACAGACCTGTACTGTCAATCATGGGTGGGAGGAGTTCAAAAATAAGAGACCGAAGGTCCACAGAGGCCCGCCCGACGAAGGCGGCACACGCCGGAAACCCCAACCCCAACACCATCGGCCCAATGAAGGCCAATACTGCTTTAGGTCTGCCAGTTCCGAGTCCTCGAAGACTAAAAAGGAGAGCAGAGTATAACCAACTAAGGGCGACAAACGCCAGATGCGCCGGCTACAACACCGTCGGCCCACAGTAGGCGAACGCCGCTACAACTCTGAGAGTTCTGAGCCCACTAGGGCTCAAAAGTATAGCAAAGACGTAACAACGGTCTCAACGAGTCAGAAGTACCGACCCCGGCACCGTCGGTCCAAGGCAGGTCGAGGCTACTCTAGCTCTGCTAGCACGGAGTCTACAGAGGCTCTGTGTGGAGGTAGTATTGTGCCAGGCATGGGCACTCCGTTCACTTCCATCCCCATCGTCTATTGTCACAAAAGTCCGCTGTTCTGCCGGAAGAAAATCAAAACTAGTGGCAAATCAATTGTTCCGCTACCGAACACTGTTCACCAAAAAGAACCAAAAATAAAACACTCCTGGTTGATTTGTTGCACATATAGCTTATTGTATTTTAAAAAGAGTTTAATTGTTTTTATCGGGTATATATTCTATGTAAAAATATCTATCTCAACTTCGAAACTCCGCACAAAAAAAAATCCCTGAGGGTTTAATCGCGCGGCCGACAAGCACTATTCACACCCGACTGTTAGTTTCCCACACCGTACCGGTGCCGGTATGGTGGATGGCGGAAGACCCGACCGCTTTGCTGATTGAAATACGACTTAAAGATATTTAATCGTTTTGGGGTGAGTTTACTCAAGAAGGAAAGTGTTTCTCTGTGGTGGAAACAAGGAAGAAAGACTTGACAATGTATGTGTATGTGTGAATGAAGATCATTTTTTTATATACACAAGGCCATGGGAATGAACCTGAAACAAGGAAAGGGAAACTGTGCATTGCAGTTGAATAAATAAACCGCTAGTCATCCGGGAAATGGTGCTAAAAGCAAATTGGCTAGTAAGGGTAGGTATTGAATTCCTATTTGTATTTGTTTATGCTGTAGGATTCCATTGATGCCAAGAGACGCGGAATGCGTATTTGCTTTGGTCCCTTGGGTGTAAGTCGCCAGCCAATGTGTATGTAGGGAACATTGTTGTACACATGGCGCGGCTGGGAAAATAGACGGCGCAATATTTATGGTCCCTGTCATGGCGGTTACATTGTATGCAAACCGAATCATTTTGTTTACAGGAATTTGTCTGGTACCGAAGGTGCTGAATTGGTTTGGAATTCCAGATAAGTAAAGCAAGAAATCTTACGGAAAATTGTATGCGAAGAGATGCATGAAAAGGTAAGTTTTCTTTACAGGGACTTTAAGATTATAGATTTGATCTATATAATGCGTGAAGCATTTACAGGTGCTTATGCTGTTGCATTAGCAGAAACTGATGTAGATTGGGTTGTAATAATGGGGGTTCTACGGTAAGTAGACAGTGGGGTTTGGCGGAACTGTGGGTGTTTTACTACTCGTGCGTCAACACGGACGCGGATTAAGCAGTAACACCACGGATAGTTCGATGAAACAATCGCCCACAAAAGAAAACCAAACGAACAAAAATTAAACACTCTGTCACAAGAAGCAAGTGAAATGAAACGCACTGGAGCCTTTTTATTTTTGAACAAAATGTCACTTGTTTATTTTAATATTAATGTTTCCTATCGGTTAACATTTGTCCCTGGTGCATAGGGTGAATTTATCGTTATTCACTTTCGCGAACGGGGTTAAACACGAGTCCAGGAAGGAATTGTTTTTCACTACACTTTGGTGTCGACTATCTCAACTCCGATGAGGGAACGCATATACACAACGACTATTGTTAAATCAACCGAGAACGCGTATACAAAATGACTATTGTTAAATTGACCGAGATACCCGCGTTTATACGTTCTCCGTTTTAGGTGACTCCACTTACATGAATTAAATCTGACTGGCCTGACTCCATAAAAATTGGTCCAGCCTCCGGCGATTGTGACGTATTTCCATCGCACACTATCGCAGGAGAAACATCCCTTCCGACATGCATGACCAATGGGAGCCGATCAGCATCCCATTGGAAAGTCCATGCACAATATCTTTTCTATGGGAACGAATGTCTTCCCATTGGAAGGAAGGACAAACGAACGCGCATCGAAAAGAATAGTTGGGAGATGTGAACTTGGGTAAACATAAACATTGGGGGTATATTGAATACCGAAACGTAATCCAATGCTTAGGTGCTAAAATGCGGCTTGTTTGAACAAGCCAATGAAATAAATAGGAATGTCTAAGCAATGGTGATCCGTGATAATTGGATGCAGCTGCATGGGCATCGATTTGCATGATATGCTCTTGGGGATCGATAATTGCTTTGAGCAAAACAAACACAGAAGAATTTTCGTGAGTATGATTGCAATGAATTGCGATAAGGGAACTACGGAAGATTTCCCAATGGTTGGCAATGGGCATGGGTGCCTACCAGAGGAAACAAAAAGTTTTAAAGATTACAGCGATGTGGATAATGCTGTGGCAAGATGATGATCTTGCCATGGAATGTTTTGCGGGAAGCTTAATGCTGCCTAATTGAAGGTAAGTACCATGGGGTAAAATAGAAAGAGGAAGATTCAAGGGGGTTAAGCGATGGGTGCTTCTTCGGCGCCTTGAAGAAACCCCACAGAACCACCACAGCTCCAAAGCACAGCGAAAAGTCCCAAAAGAGCGGCCAACGGTGCGAGTTTTGCGGTCGACACACACCCGGCGGAAGTGTGTCAACTAAAAGCGGTCGGGTCGGGAAGCTGTTCTCAGCTTTCGCCAAGCAAAGTCTTGATAGTGGAACTCCCTTTGGATATTCGCCGTAGAAAAATGACGCGCCTAATCATGAACACAGGTGCTGAGATCAGCCTCTTAAAGCTGAAGGCACCCCACTCAAAACATGCGTGGATGCCCAAAAATCTACTACCCTCCAGAAACTTTTTGGTAAAGGCAAGTCTAGGGGATGCTGCCAAGGGAATTTCAATTTGCACCAAGAAATGCCCTGCAGCTTGCAAGTAGTGGACCCTTTGCCTCCTTCGGTTAACGGAAGACGGGTTGTTGGGTAACGACTTCCTGTCGAAAAATTACAAGGTCAATGGACCGATTGGATGTTGGGAGTTTCCCGAAAGTTTTCCCGTTGATTTTGTAAATGATAAGATGGGAAGGGGTGAGCATAAGGAAGCTGAATGGGGTATCGTGCCCAGAGCAACTGGGACGATCCAGCCCGCGGTCGGTACTCATCTGGAGATCCTACCTCCATTAAATGAGTCTAAAAGACAATCTGTTAAGGCCCGGCCAAAACTATAGGTGCAAAAGCATAAGCGCAAACTATAGGGGCGATAATTGGGCAATGGGGTTTCCACCAACCAGGGAAGATTCCGTAATTCCCCTGGGGTTGTGAGTGAATACATTAACGGGACTCACCTCTAATGACGAATCGAGTGATCCCGTATCCGAAAACAAACCTTCGGCGGAAACACCTCCAAAACATTAAACCTCTGTTCTTTGATGCCAAGTCGTTAGATGAATTTACCCATCTTTAAGGCAACTACCTGACGTGCATCAGTGCTAGTTTGCATGTAATACATTCAAAATTTATTTGGTGAGACTGTAGCGGTTCTTTAATACATTCCCAAAGAACCGTCCATCCTCTTAAATGAACCAGCTTCCAAACCCACCATACCTACCTGCAATTTTGGGGCAGCGTAAGCTACCCTTCATTCTCTTTCACCTGAAAGTTAAATCTTCAGGCATGCATCACATTGAATTTTTCCGTTATGATCCGTACCATATCTCCATCGGCTCGGCGTGTCAGCAATTATAATAGATAAATACTAGCTGGCCAGCGTAATTGTTGACATGGCTGAAGCCGATGGTTTCTTGCTACGGTTCATATCCATTTATTGCCCCAGTCCCAAGGTTCGCAACACTTGCGACCAATTTCCTTTGTCGGTTATCTACCGATCATGGGATTTGGGCACTAATATGATTGACGTTAGACAATCATAACCCAAATCATGCTAACGATGCTCCGGCCTGTAAAACAAACAAAAGCTACCATAGCCTAGGTCATAGGCGAGCAAACCATCGGTTTGCTTATCGCCACGAAAACTCTATAGCCTACAATGGCATTAGCATGAACGCCTAAGTAAACACGATGTGCATATCATTGTGACCCTTGAAATAGCGTTTTTGTGTATCTTGAAGCAAAAACCTATTTCGTTCTCAGGCGCAGGTCATCAAAGATTTATGGCCCTCGAAATAGCGTTTCTGTTTATTTAAGACACAGAAACCTATTTCTCCCTTCGGCGATTTTTCGCCATCGCATATCTCTATAATACCAATTCATTGCATCAGCCCATGTTTATTTAGGTGCATTTTCATCGTTGTCGATATACAGGCTGAAGGGCAACGTAGATGTCCCATACGGACACATATAGAATCCTCCCACACCAATGTAATCCACACCGTGAATCTGGCAGATATGGATGGTTTCTGAGAGTCAGATTGTAGCTGCCAGGAGTATCGGAGGTGTTAAGACGTCGGAGCGTTAAACATTGATAAGTAATAATTTGTGCCGGGAAAGTCGTCATATGACTATTTGTATTTGTGCGAATACCGCGGTGTAAGAAATTATCTAACGTCTATATAATAAAATTCGTGTGGAACGGTTCGTTAAAGGCCGTCTTTAAAAACCATTAATTGTGGCTTAATTAAATCTTATTTTTTATTAATAAAACAAACATTAAATCAACACCACAACTCTAGTGTTTCTGTTATTACATTCTTCGTTGGCGGACAGTTCCAGTGTTTACCTGGTTGTTCTTTTGTTTTCCGCGGTGGTAGTTTTTTTTATGGAACTCGCATCCTTGCTGATGCCAACATAAGTAAACCCACAACACAAAGGTCAACACGCATTTGAGATAAAAAAGGGGGTGTCGCTTTCCCCGCCAAGATGGGCCAATACAAACCATACCAAAGCCCTTTAATCTGACCACGGATGCGAGCATAGAGCCGTGTTATCCCAAGGCAAAATAGGCAAAGGCTTGCCTATTGCCTACGCCGGTCGCACCTAGCACACGGTGAAAGGAAACCACATCAGTAATGTGAAGGAGGTATTAGCCAGATCATGTGGTGCACGGGGGGGTGGGGGGGGGGGGGGGGGGTGTGAGGCTTTCCGCTATTATTCAGAAGGTCATAGATGCACACTACACCCCGCCATCAAAATAGGGAAAAAGGTGGGAGTAATTCAATAACTGTCTAAAGCGCTATGATGGGTAGGCCCTACGGAGTGTAAGGTGGTAAATAAAAGGTGGTCTATCCCGCTTTTCCTTTCTAATTAGAATTACATACAAACCACGAACCAGAATAAGCAGCAACAATAACAAGGCCATCAAGTATATACCACCCGATGCGATCCCACTGATTCAATCTTTGGAGTGTTATTCCTCTTCCAAGAATGACACGAATCTTCGTAAGAGGGTAGGTTCGCTACGTAGTAACTCCCCACCACCTTTTTCCCGCCAAGAAAACTATTTACATTTTTAAATTAAAACATTCATTTACATTTTTAACTTAAAGATATACTTTACGAAATAATAAATTAACACATTAAACATGTATTATACTCATTTACATTTTTAAATAACATATAAAATTAAAACATAGAATTGAAACATAGAATTGAAACATAAAACATTAATTCAGAACTGGCGCATAAAAACGCCCAGTTATTGCACTGGCGATGATATTTCTGATAAACTCGAGAACGATCATCGCCGTTGAGGGGTCATACGATAACGGTAATGTGGAATGACCCAGTTTCCTCATTGAGATAACTGTGGGCAAAAAAAAAAGAAGAGCCGGTGGTATCGTACGGTAGGCGTAGAAAAAGTGTCGATGCGTGTTAGACGATAAGGAGAGTCGAGGAATTCATTAGTTTATCTTTCCACGTAAATTTATCTGTAAATATTTAAAATACCGACAATTTATTGATCCTAAATAGTTTGTTATCAAAAACACAGTGCGGCACAAAAAATCGTACATCAAGGAAACCGAAGTTAATAATAAAAACGTAAATAAATAAAGGAAAAGAAATTTAACAAACAAACAAACTAAAAATGTTTGACTTTCTTTGTGAATGGAAGGTGTGTGAATTGTTTCTTAAGCCCATTAGTTCAACCATTTGGAGTGGAAAACTAATTTTCATTAGTTCGTGGTAGAATATTCTTGTAGAAGCCTCACGATAAATCTTCATTGTTATCAATAATGATCCAAGACTAAGTGATAGAAAACAGTACACATCAAAATATAATAAAAAAAAACAAAATAAAAAGAAAGATCAACATAAAATAAAAGGCACCATGAATTAATTACACAGCCCATTTATCTGCAAGGGTCCATTTCAAGAAACCCCTCCGGAATATCAACATCAAGTCCCTCAGGAGAGAGCCAGCAGCGAAGACACCTACGCCACACGAACCGTGAGTACACTTTTCTGAATTAATTTATTTATTTTTTGTTTGTACGTGGCGAGGAGCGAGATATAAAACGTATTTGCCGTTTGAACGTCACACTGAACACTGGAAACAAGAAAGTGAATTTTTTGTATTCGACTTGTCTCAGCACAAGTAGTTTCCACTTGTATTACGAAAATAAGGCTTTTATTCGTATTATAGGAGTTGAAAAAAAAAAAAACCGACTCAACTGGGCCATCTCTGAGTGGTCGGACAAGGCGCAAAAAAATACTCCGATTTAGTATAAGAGTCACAACACGTTATAAAAATAAAGTTTGATTTTCCAAAAGTTATACTCGAGAGAGATGCTGAGCTGGAAATTAAGAAGTTTGTAGCTGGAAAACGTTTTCAGTTTCGCTAGGAGACGAAAGCAGAGGTAAAGGTGTATTTTGAAGACCTACCAAAACGGTGGGGGCGGGAGAGGGGTGCGCCGGCGTACGGCGCTGGTTCTCTCCTGCCCCATCAAGAATACCATTGAATACAAGAACGCGACCCCCAAGGGGTAATGGCAACACAATAGACCGTCCACTCTCGTGCTGATTGTCCTTTTATTTAATTCAGGGGCTTAACTGAAACTTACGCGCACAATATTGACGGCAGACGAGATTCGATTCAAATTCCAACATGGTCCTTCCCAACCCCCGTCATGAGCAAGGTTCCACCGAAAGCAATTACCATGTACTTCACGTAAATGATAATATAATATACATACAGTTTTGGTTGAGTTTATTATATTATGGTTACAAGTCCATTCAAATTGTGATGTCTTCATAGCATAACTTGTATATTGCGATTACATTTATGTATTAAAAATATTTACGATTAAGATTATATAATTATACCAACACGTTTAAATTGTAACGGCTTTATAACACACCGTATTCAGAGCCGCAAGTGTAATCTTGGTTATCGATGGTAGGCACGTTTCGACCGAGTGCTTTCTCTTCTGTTCCTCTCTAATTTCATTTAAATGCAATCACCTTTTGCAACATTGGACCGTGCGTATTACGCTAACTAAATGGGGAGGCACCTCGCATGGTGCGACGCGTCGCGGCCGCCCGCGGTGGCGGCGGTACGACGCTGGCTGTGTGTGCCCGCGGCGGTGGTTGCGAAGCGACTAAAGATGATGAAGGCGATGATCTGTTCAGGGTGTCGTGGTAGTTGAGTCATGGCGAAGTAAGCTCACTGTCACTTACTAGGAACACAAAGAAGGGTTGCTATGTCTGCATAGGGAGTTTGTTTCCGGGAATTCCTGCCGTACTGGCTGGGCTAGATTCCTCGGTTGCTATGTGTACCGAGAAATCGGTTTTGGGAACACGAGCAAGTATGGGCATGAGTTTTCGGGGGAAATTGGAATTGCTTGGGTGCAAGCGAGGGATATAATTTAGGTAGAGAATTAACCGAAGCAATTTCCGGGAAATGTATGCGGTTCGGTGTAGTTGGTGGTGATGATTAATATTCCGTTGTAGGTTTGTTGCAGCATATGAATTTCCGGGGAGATTAAGATTGCTTGGTCGAAAGGAAGGAATATAGCTTAAATAGAGAATTGGCTGAAGCGGTTTTGGTAAAAATTATATGTGGGGTGATGTAATTGGGGGAGATGATTTAGAATGTATTCTATTGAATTGTATTCTGTTGGGAGTTTTGTGAAATGCCTGTCATTGCAGATTGGGATATGGATTCTTGCAAGTTCGGAATGGATGCGCTTGCAGATTTGGCATGGTTCCGAATGTGTGTATTACAGGTTTTGAAATGAGTTGCAGGTTAGGTTTGGGTGACGCGCTGTTAGCGGTCAAGATTGGTTGGCGTTGCGGGTTGATTCTCCATGTGGTATAGAGAACCCCTGTAATGTCTCCTATTTCCACTCACTTTATATAAAACACACTTTTGTTTATTTAAACTAATCTTTATTCTAATCTTTATCTTAACAAAACACGCACACAGTAATCACTTTTAAAACTTTATGCACCCACTGTAGTTCATAACAAACACAAGGTTTTTAATAGTTTCTATACTCTCTTTTATTATATTTGATTTAAATCTAGAGTGACCATTTGACCACTTTATACAAGAACTTTTCCGAAATTTATACTTCGATTAATTATGAATTTCACAGACATTCGCTTTGCAAACGGTACAACTGCAACTTCTTAATTTTGTTCCCGGACACTCGTTCAAATTAACTCCACGCACCACTAACCGTCTCGGCCAAAAATCAACTCTCGAAAAACAGCGCCTGTGTCCGTTCTGGACAAATGCAAAAAACCAACTCCACTCTATACCGATCGTTTGATCGGAGGGAAATCTTTTTTCCACGTTACCTAAAAGCAACGTGTTATTTTTCTTTTTTTGTTTTCTCGCTGACCTCACATAAAATCCTTTGTATCCGGATCTCTATTGTGAGCCAGCGATCTTTTGTTTGATCCTGCGGTAATTTTCCTAGGATCGACAATTTCCATAGGCCATTAAACATTACTTGGTTTTTTAGTAATGTTTAGGATTGGTATTTACCACGGGTGTTTTTGGTAATAACATTTTAATGGACAACGGTGCCAAAGATATTTTGTACATCTTAATGCTATTGTTGTCCAGCAATCCTATTTACATGCATCGCTCTTTTTTCCGTTTAGGAAACGTATCCTTACAATGGATTAAAAGAAACGGTGTCGCCATTGAGTATTGTTCTCAGATGTATTTCTGGACTCTATGGTTATATTTTCTTAGCGGATTGGCACATTAATCAATCTGCATGGGATTCACTACATGTGATCCGAAATTGAATGGGGCTTCGCCCGGTATGAATGTTTGGGCGTGGGGTGGTTTTGGTACGTAACACCCCCACAAAACTACAACTCAGAAACGGAATCCAGTTCCTAGAAAAAAAAACGATTGACAAAATCGAGAACTAAATGCGCTCTTGAATTTGAAGGAAAAAAGCTGTTTTATTTTTGGGCCGAAACTTGTTCATCCTCATCTCGTAAACAGAGTATTGAAATTGTGATTAAAGATAAGATCATCGACGTTTTAATGTTTTGTTTATTTAGTTAGCTACTTCTGGAACTGTTCTCGTATAAGCCCAGGTTGGGATTTGTCTTATACTAGAACTAGCTAACCTGTTCGACAGTCTGTCAGGTTTTATATTAGTTTGCAGATACTGAAAGCTTACAAATCAATACCTCCGTTCATGTTGAAATTTCTCCTGAGTCATAGTGTGGGGTACGAGTTGATGTGCCAACGTATGGCACGCTGCCCCCATCGAACTCTGCTGCAATAATTGTTCGCCCGAGAAGATAGAATAAATAAACGCAGTGAATGTTGTTTTGAGGTTAATCCGTTTTTTTTTATTTCACTTATTAATATAAACCTATTAAAAGATTCATATATATATATATATATATATATATATATATATATATATATATATATATATATATATATAACAAGAATACGGTTGAGATGAAGCAGCAGAATGTAAGGCACACCAACATACTAAGTGAGTACGCCATGGTGGCCTTTCCACGAGTTAAAACGGTGTGCATTATAAAATCAAACAATAAAAACTTGCTGACCAAAGGGAATTGGAATGGATCTAATTTAAAATCAAACTCGTTTTAAGTCTTTAACGGGAATGGTTGTGATACTCAAATTGCCGACAGACACGTCTTAACTTTTGCTTGGTGGTCGTAGCGTGTGCCCCAGTGTGCACACACTGCGGTTGTTGAATAACGACTCGTGGCGGTGTGACCATCCGCGATGATGTTTGAGTAAAGACTGATTCGAAAAGGGGTGAAGTTGGGTAATTTAATTTTTTGCACTTGACAACCAAAAGAGAACATACTTCTGCTCTCTCATTGCCACGTTCGTCGATGTATGGTGGATTACATCGGTAAATTGATGATCGATGAAAGCGGGAGAAGGAGAGAACAGAAACACGATGTATGATTATCTTGGGGTGGATTTAGTTGTGTGTGCATGAATCAATGTAGTCCTGAGCGAAACCCATTGACCTAATTCGGCAATACGGTGAACTCAGGGTACATTGATCTGTACGAAGACAGAACTGTGAAGGAGGGGAAAATTAAGCTGATGCTATTCAGTTGCGAGAAGAAAGCATTGATCCCCAGCGAATGAAGTGTCTGGAGAAAATGGAAACGACACTGACTTGGCTAGGGAAATCTGATCGTGGGAACTAGCTTAAATGCTTTAATAATTTCCCAGGCGGTCGCAAGATTAAGCAACCGCCGTTTGATCAGACTATGCCGTTGCTAACCGACATGATACGATTTCCTGTGGAAATCTCATGGGTTGGCGTAATGGGGTTGCCGTATGGCAAAAAGGTAGCTAAACTCAATTATGCATTATCTGCATACGATCATAAGTTTAGCTATGCGTCCGTTTAACATGTGTTACAGGTGTAATAGCTTATAAGGGAATGGGTAAGAATGACGCGCTGAAACCGGTCGAAATAAGGTACGGAATTGTGGGTTGGTTCTCCATGTGGTATAGAGAACCCCCACAACAGCATCAGCAGTTATGCTTTAATGGAATGACCATATATGGATGGGTAATTAATGGCTCGCATCGAACCAACAATTTATAAGTAAAAGCTGTCAATTTATATTCGTGACACTTGTTAATTCTGCTCCATTTTCAAATGGCAGCTGACAACATACAAATCCTATAGAAAGTGTTTCTCTAGCGGAGCGGTTGAAATTTAGAGCAAACTAGTTGATATGATGACACACAGAAATAAAATTCAATCCGATGCAATGAAAATTGCCTTTCTCCCCCACAAGTCTCGCCCGTAAATGTTTTCAAGTGCCGGAGGTATAAACGTCATCCACTTCGGAATTGTCCTAAATTTTTAATTTTCCTTTTACCCAATACACAGCTGAACAATTTCGTTCTATCCGCACACTGTTGCTCCGGGCCGATGGTTTACTAACATGCAATAATACCCAACATCAACCACTCTGCAATTCTACAAGCCAGCTGAACTGTCAGAGGCACTTTCAATACTTAATGAAAACAATTATCGGCTTACTTACCACCCCGTCCACCAATACAATATTTGTGTCGAAAAATCCAAACGCAAAAAAAAAATATTAGTTGTAATTGGCAATGAAGAGAGAACTTACCCATTCGGACATCTCATGAGTATTAGCGTTTCGATGATGATAATTTAATATTAAAATCGTTGACACAACGGATGAAGCTACCATAAACATTATGCAATTGAAATATGTACCTGGAGGGGGGAGACGAGGTAGAAGAAAAGTAATGAGTCAATGAAAACCTAATTGAAATGCACACACATGATTGACTGCATGGGCAGAAAGATACTTTACCTAAAAGTGGGACAGCATCGGATGTCGCGGGCATCGTTTCTGCTACCATATTAAGGAAGACAGTGAGTGAGAGAAGAATTGTTACACCTGAAATAAAAGCAATAAAAAGATAAATAGAAAAGAGAGTAATGGTAAATAATAAATGAATGGTAACCACAATGAATACGAAACAGAGAAGGACGATGGTTGAGTTAATATTTACCCTGCCGCATCACGTATCATGTATTCAAAAGAGTCAGCCATCCCATCGTAAGTGGGTCAGAGTCAATTAGCAAGTTAGCACAAGTGCCGGCTCATGCATATGGCTAATGCAATTTCGTAATCCGACTTGTAGCAATTACTCAAGTAACCGTTGCCAACGTGTGCCGGGATAGAGGCAAGGATGCGGCCGAAGGAGAATGCTTGTAACGTAATGACAATATTAGCTGAGACCCTAAAGGACCTCCGGATTAATTTCAGCCTCTTGTTTTTAACCGTACTCTGTGGTTGAAGGCAGGGCAGAGCGGAGACGCCAGGTCGAAGACATAATCCGGTTCCATAAATAGATTACCTAGGTTTGCACTGGCCTAGTTTTGGGTAAATATCATTAAGTTGCATATTGTTATGGAAATGTATTTGATTGCTTTTCATATGTACAACTAGATGATTGATATATCTCCATTGCACCAAATTGACATTGATGGGATGATGCTCAGAATGGAAACAGGGAATATTCATCTTTTTGACGATGCGATATGGTTCCTGTAGGCCTTTTCAAAAACGTATCGGATTTACCAAAATATATACTGTAATAGGAAACAATCATTTTTAGACAATTAGGAACATTAGGCATGGCTTACCTCTGATCAAAGTATTTAAAAAACAGTAGCGAATTTGTCCTCAACCGAATCTAATTAAGCAGACTCACTGTGATACGAACGTATTTCTGAGTACAGTATGCAAATAGCGAAAAATTCTCCCGAAATTATCACTTGGAAAACTTGACAATAAGGATAATAGTGTGCAGACTTCACCAGAATCCCAAATATGATGTCAGCAAATAGCATTCCCAATGAATGTGAAACGTTGATCCGAAGGATAACTATTCAGCACATTCTGCTCAGTGATGCATTTATCAACAACCTAAAGATTCTAATGTCATTTTCAAGTTGCCACTTGCCAACCATTAGGGTTGTGGCTGTGAAATTCAATGGGATCCTTTAAAACTGAATTCAGTCCTAGACTGCAATTGGCAAATTAAATAACTTAAGTCCTGCCATTTCACATTTAATCGTATTCCGGAATCTCGAAAGAGCATAATCAATGGAATGAGCTATTTTGACTTCCAAAGTATCCTAGTTCCATCGAATGGTTTTTCGAAAGGATCCATCGATGAATGCAAGCCGTTGAACACGAAAAATAAACATACTATGCACACAGTATTTTCTTCGTCTTAGCTAGTTTAAAAGTTTTCTACGTTTGTGTAAAACCAATGAAAGCTGAACAAAAAGGACGTTGAAAGCCAACTAATCTAGTCAGATTCGATGTTTGAATGAATGAAAAGGAGTTCGAGTACTTCGGGGTTTTCATTCAATTAGGACAAATAACTGAGGAAATTGTTTTTCGATCCCGGGTACTAACTGAAACTGTGAAATCAGGATAGTTTTGTAAACATATACTTGAAGTAGTGCATTAAAAAATAATGTACGTGTAATACTGATAACAATGCTATGCAATGACGATTTCTTTTGTGGAAGCATATTTTCCTGTTAGTTTGGCTTTACTCCATTTTAAATTCAGGAGTTCAATTATGCGATGTACCGGACAGACACGTATTTTGTTTAACGAATGCAAATATCTACAGATAAACTCTTGGCAAAAATGTACGTATTGGACCGTTGATTTCATTGATATAGATGATAAATTTACTTTTTCCAGTAGAAATGTTATCACAGACCAAACTCTAAAACTAACTAAAACTACCAAATAATGGAACAAAATTTAGCGCATACAAACCTAATGATAATTTCTCTCCTGAATCTGGTGGCAGTGTGAATCCCAGCAGTGCCATTGATGCAATTAGAACACATGGAATAATTAGATTAAAAAAATAGTACAATGTTCGTCGTCGAATTATTATCGCGAACGTTATGTCGATATAAGGTTCTGGGCAGCAGTTGTAGTAGATTTCGTTTCTTTTCCCAGGAACACCTGAAATAACAAATAAAAGGGTTGATTAAGTCTTTTTTCATAAAGGGTAAGAACAATTCAATTAAATCAACAAGATTTTCTTCTTGGATTCTTGGACCCATCCCTCCATTATTTTTTATTCTTTTGGTCGATCGACATTGGTCATAATACATACGTAACCATAAAGTGGCAATAAGGTATAAAATGGACGATGCATATTTGGATATAATCTTAAAAAGGATGGTCGCCAGCGGGGGAAGGGCGGTTAGGATGTGTGACGACACTCCGGGAGTCTGGCGGTCTTGGGGCTTCGGGCTGGTGCCCGCGTGATGCTACCGCACTGGCGTGGAGTAGAGTGTGGTGTCGTCCTTGGCAATGTCGACACGGCCTGGTGAAGTGGCAGTCGCGGAGCAAATTCCCCCCAAGCAGTTGAAGCACAACCTTTGTTGGTTAACGTAGGACCTTCGCTGGTCTGGGCTGAGTGCCTTGAATCCATCACACGAGGCGATGTATTGAGGGGAGCTGCAAAACGGACAGGTGGCCCGGGGGCTCTGGGCAGGAGGTGAGGCCGTGCGCGCTGAGAGGCGTGTTCTCTGGTTGTGCTCCAGGCGATCGCTCCTAGTCCGCTGGGAGGGATTGGTGGAAGTCCCCGACAGCTCTACGAACTCAAACGCCTCAATACTGGTTTTTAGGAAGGCGTTGAGCTGGGTATGTGGCGGTTTTGTAGTACTGCCTTGCGCTGTTTGCCAGTCACGGCCGGTGCGGGGGTCCAGGCGCTGGGTGGTCAGGTGGACCAGTATGTCGTCCCAGGTGGCTACGGGACGGCCGAGGGCTGCCAGGGTCTCGACAGCATCATTGGTGGCGTCGCGGAGTTTGCGCAGGTCCTTGGCGGATTCCTTGGTGATCGCGGGTACGTGGAGGAGGGCGCTCACGGCAGAGTGGACCAGGGCGCTAGTTTTTTTTTTTTTTTTTTATTAGACTTCTCTCGGGAGAGGCGAACCTATAGCGTCGAGTGGGCGCCCCGAGATGCCATCAAATAACTGTTGCAGTTCTTTTTGAACAGTTGCAGGTTGTAACGCTCCGGGAACACTCGCGTGGGAAGGGAGTTCCACAGCTTCCCCGCTCTGTAACGGAACGAGTTCTGATACAGGGATGTTCGCGCTGTCGGGGGATGAACCACAAACGGGTGCGATCCGTCGGATTGTCTTGTGGAGCGCATATAGACCGAATTGCGTGGAACAATGCCAAGAATCTCCAAAGAACAGCACCCGTGATAATATCTGTAGAACAGACAGAGGTCGGCCACGCGCCTTCGATGTGATAGCGACTGTAGTCCCGACGTCAGCGCTGAGTCCCCGATCAGGCGGATCGCTCGTCTTTGTACGCTCTCAAGTAGGTCGAGGGTATGTTTAGGAGACGCGCTCCAAACATGAGAGCAATATTCGAGCGCGGGTCTAATTTGAGATTTATATAGGAGAAGAAGTTGGGCCGGAGTAAAATATTTCTTGGCTCTAAAAAGATAACTCAGTTTTCCTGAGGCTGATCTGTCGATACCCGAAACGTGTTTATGCCATGATACATTCCCACAGACCGTGATGCCGAGCAATCTCAAACTTTCCCCAGCCTCGAGGGCCCAGCAATTCATCATCAGCTGTGGAACCGATGATCCGGTTTTCTTTCTGAATGTTGTATATTGTGTCTTCGCTGCATTCTAGTCGAGGCGATTGGCCCTACCCCACTGCAGAACTTTATCCAGATGCTGATTCAGAGAGTCAATCTGTCTACATCCCAGCTGGTGCAACGTTGATGCACCAATCGGCCGATCACTCGAAAAGGAGGAAACAAGCGTACTATCATCCGCAAAACTGAACACTTTGTTATCCGTTGTCTCCAACAAATCATTTATGTGAAGCAAGAACAAGGTTGGAGCCAAAATAGAACCCTGGGGCACCCCCGAATCAACAGGATACAGATCCGAACACTCGCCGTCCACAACAACCCGGATCGATCGATTCTCGAGGAAGCTCCTCGCCCAGTCGCAAAGCTGTTGGGAAAGTCCATATGAACGAAGTTTGCTCAGCAATGCCCCGTGCCAGACGCGGTCAAAAGCCTTGGAAATATCTAATGCGACCGCCCTTGACTCACCATGCCGTTCAATCGCAGATGTCCATATGTCAAAAGGTCTCCTGTGGACCGCCTGCCACGGAATCCGTATTGACGATCATTCAGAAGACCGTTGCACTCCAAATACTTAACCAACTCTGTATTGACGACTTTTTCTATTACCTTAGATGAAATAGACAATAACGGTAATTTTGTGGGAGACACTTTTTTACCGTCTTTGGGATTGGCTAAACTCGGGCGATTTTCCAGCAGGCAGGAAAGGTCCTCCGGGCATAAGATAAGCGGAAGAGTCTGCCAAGAACCGGCGATAGTTCTGGAGCACAGTTCTTAAGGACTATTGCTGGTATTCCGTCCGGGCCGGTTGCCTTCCTACAATCCAGTTCACGTTGAATGCGCTGAATAGTGCGCGGACGAAATCTCACATCCCGCATGGAAAACTGTACCGGCGAGATCGCGGGTGGCTGCAAAAGGCCGGGATCGAGGTTTGAATTCGCGGAAAATAAATTCGCGAACACATTAGCTTTATCCTTTGGATTCGTGACTAACGTCCCGCTGTCTGTCACCAACGGAGGGAAAGAGGAGGAAGCAAAGTTACTGCTGACAGCCTTTGCCATTGACCAGAAGGAGCGCGAACCAGTTGGGCACCGAAGGAGCTTATCGATCACCCTGTCGTTGTGAGCCTTCTTCGTGGTATCAATCGCCTGGTTGCACACGTTTCTGATTCTAACAAAATTCGTTCTGTTAACATCGGTGGGATTGGAGCGCCATTGCTTAAAAGCTCTATTTTTTGCCGCTGTAATCAGCTCCCATTTTTTGTCAAACCAAGGTTTATCAGACGAACTTCGTTTGGAACGTGGAATATACATCTCCATACCCAGAAGAATAATCTCTGACACCGAATCCGCGCAAACGTTAACATCGGAGTTTCCGAAGCACATCTCGGACCATGGAAAGGATGCGAAGAAATCTCGCATATCGTCCCAGTTAGCGTCCCCATACTTCCATACATGGCGAAGCTGCCTAGGTCGGTTGCTTGCTTGGTATGCAAGTGCTTGCGCGACAGATACCAAGCAGTAATCTGAGTTTCCCTGTGGCGCAGAAACCTCTACGGTATAAATACTCGGTTCGGATGTCAAAAACAGATCCAGGGTGTTCGCATAATCGCCTCGGGCATCCGGTATTCGCGTTGGCTCCCCCACGAGTTGAGTCAAGTTGTGGCTTACAGCAAACATCTCCGCCAGCCTACCAGCCTCGTCGGTTCTGTTAGAATGTAACAACCAGCCCGAATTGTGTACATTAAAATCGCCAAGGACAATAATTTCAGAAGCTGGGAGAAAAAAAAAATAATAACAATAATAATAATGATAATAATAATAATAATAATATCCTTTTGATCAATGCGGATGTCGATCACCACTTTTCTGAATAGACAAAGTACAGTGGTGAACGCTGCGCACTTGTGTTTTTTTTTTTTTTTTTTTGCAAGAGCGACAAGTTCAGAAGCCGGGTGGTTGATCTGTATTCAGTCGACGGTACGTGAAAGATGTTCGAAAAATGTCGCCGGTCGATCGTCATTCGGGGAGCGGTAAAGACAACAAAGAAATTTAACGGAATTCCTCAGTACGACCCTCAACCATATGATGTCCATATTATTGGGTTCCAACGCCTCCATCCTCTGGCAAAACAGATCGGACCGTGCGAAAATACAGACACCGCCCTTAAAACGGAATCTCGAATGTAACTCGTATCCCGAGCAACGAAGATATGTCGAATCAGTTGACGAATCGACCTGGGTCTCAGTTAGGGCAAGGATATCAGGTTTCGTTGTTTGCAAATATTGGTGGACGGCGTTTACATTAGTATTGGTGAAACCGATGCCCCTGATGTTACAAAATGCCGTCACCAGTCGAGCGTGGGCTGAGCCTCGAGAGCTAGCCCGGTTATGCGATGACGAACCTCTCAAAGTTCCATTATTTATCATGATATCTGCATGATGTTCCCCCTGACATAGTCCCCCCCGGAGATCCGAATGGGAGACTAGTTTACCTCCGGAATTCTTTATATCAGAAGACACCATCATGACTTATCCCCGTGTCAGTCCGGGCCATCAGCCACACATTCGAAACCCCGTCGAAGATTTCTCTCGGCGATATCGCGGAATGTACAGCGTGACGGGGTGGTATCTCACCTTGGGACCGACTACCACCTAACCAACCTTTTCTCGAACCGGTCCATCAGCCAAGCTCCGAAAGATGGCCAGGGATTTCTCCCGACCATTTCACGGAGCCTAAAGCTTGGTGGGGTGGTATTTCACCGGGCGCACAGGGCGTTGGGACCCCGGCTACCACTCGGCCTTTAGTCGCCTCTTACGACAAGCTGGCCTAGCTGTGAGTATATTCTAACGTCCTACTCACTTGTCGCAGTGGTCCTGTGGGGGTACGAAGTCGCGACGCCAGCATGGGAGAGCGTTCTACCTCGTTCCCACGAATCACTAAAGGTTCCGACAAGTACAGCGCCGTAGGAAAAGCACAAACGCGATCACATAAGTAAAAAAATAAAACACACTATTTCTTTTGTTTAGCTTTATTCCTATATTAAAGTAAAACACTACTATTGGAATAACTTGTTTGAATTCATGGATTATTGTTTCCGTTTCATTTTCCTATTGGATACTAACATTTTAAGGTAGCACTGCTTGAAAGTTACAATGTGAAGTCAATAAAAACACAATCTTCGAAGACTGCAGCAAATATAATATTCAAAATGGCGGTTGCAACGAATACACTGTACATAACCGACTTCCGCGCGTCTAAACCTTATGTGCGTCACCGTGCGCACCGGTGAGCGGGAGTGGCACGCGTGCGACCAGCACGGTCGGCGGATGTAATTGGACTCATCGATATTCAATCGTTTGGGCTGAGTTTGGCGGTGTGGTGAAAAGGAAATGAAATTTCCTTTGACCAGTGACCAATGGAAGGCGATCTCTGGGACGCGGTGGTGTATGTGTGTGTTAGTACACATCACCGTGTTTATCAATGCGTTTAGTCAAGGATAAGCGGAACCTACAATGAGGACAAAGAATAAAGGGGAAACGACCTAAGGCATCTTTCGGTAATGAGGGTCAGCTATCTAAATAGCAGCCATTCATTAGATGCTAAAAGGGATTGCGATAGTTTATACAGTACAGATCGTATATCGTCTCTCTGCCGACTGGGAGAATCGGATTCCTTTGTTTGCATATGTTTATGCTATTGAACCCAACCCGACGGCAAAGCGTGACGTCGGTGATTGTTTGAAGATTCAAACAAAGAAATATTTCCGCGAGAAGTGCTTGCAACTGAATCAATAGTTGCAAGTCTTCGGAAAGTAATTTAGATGGATACACAATGACGGTTGTGTATACCATCCGTGTCAATTATGCATGACATTTATGGCGACGGCAGGATAGAACTATAGTGTGAATATCTACACTAATTGGAAATTCGGTTTTTGGGTCGCG
This sequence comes from Microdon myrmicae, assembly GCA_963931805.1. Lineage (NCBI taxonomy): Eukaryota > Metazoa > Arthropoda > Insecta > Diptera > Syrphidae > Microdon > Microdon myrmicae. The sequence continues at coordinate 38,754,047 of OZ007496.1, forward strand.
TATGCAGAGATGCATTGATAATGTATGAATGCCCATGTAGGAAAAATTCTTGGCAGCATTTCCAGGTAATGGATTGAAAACATTAACTATCCTTGGGAAGGGAATGTTTTCAGGTGCTAATGCGATTGCATTGGCGGGAAACTATGGGAGTTATGGTTTTTTTTTAGGTAAGTGAACCATGGGGTTTGGCGGAACCGCCACAGTCCACCAGCTTGTCCCAAGCTCGTTGGTAATTCTCTTCCGTGGCGGGGATGTTCTTAATGGCTCTGGCGGCCTCGTCCCGGAGGCTGGACTTTAGATAATATAGCAGCTCCACATCCGAGAGATCCTTGAACGGTCACCATTCCGAGTATCTGCCGCAAAATGTTGGCAGCTCTACTGGAGGCAGTTTGCGGGAATTTTTTGGTCGTGTGGTGGTGTCTGCCACATCCTTGGACGTGGTCAGAAGGTCGCCGGTGGGGGCGTGCTGTGCTTCGGCGAACCTGGTGGTCTCGTCCAGGTAGTTCTCCTCTGCCGACTCGAAGAATCCCTCCACAAAGTAGCGGTGGCTGCTGGTCGTCTCTGGAGTTGCCAGGCGTATGATCTCTACGCGCCGCTTTTGGATGTCCTCCCATTTGTGCTGGAGGTTGTGTTGGCACGTTTCCAGCGCTATCAGCGTTGGTGGCCCTCTCTTCTCGAGGTTGAGAAATGCGCGCCACATCTGCTCCTGTGCAGTGAGCTGGGCGGCCATTAGTTGTTCAACGATCCTCTTGATCGTTGCGCTGTTTCTCGACAGAGCAGGGAGCTTTCTCTTCATGGCGTTCGGGTTTCACCCTTGCCAGTCTTCGACATTCGGCCAATGCGGCATTTGTTGTTTTTGACTTGGTACTAGTCGATGACGCCGGCATTCTGTTACCGTTGACTAGTTTCTTCGGTCTCGTTGTGCCGCGAACTGGGCGGCGATGGTCGGGATCCACGGTCTGGCTCCGGCTGGTTGTGCCACGAACTGGATCCACGGTCTGGATCCGACTGGTTGGGCCGCGAACTGGGCGGCGATAGACTGGAATCCACGGTCTGGATCCGGCTGGTTGTGCCGTGAACTGGGCGACGATGGACTGGATCCACGGCCTGGATCCGGTTCGAAGGACCACAATATACGGTGGCGATCGAACTGCCACCAATGAATGTAATGAGTTCCGGCGACCTATGGATGACGTCGCAGAACTTCTCACCTGTCCTGACTTCCTCTGCCTGACAGTACCTCCAGTGAATGAAGCCGCTCCTCTTGATATTTAAAATGGGGATGTTAGTCGTGTGCGTAAGTGCATTTTATTCATTGTACTGTTAAAATACAAATAGTATTGATAACCAATTCTTAAAAGTTCGGTGTTACTTCGTTTACCCAAAAGGCGACTATGCTGCAAACTTGGCTTTCGATGTCTGTAGTGTGTCCTGTTCGGTCCGCTAGCGATGCTCTACTACGCAGCTGATGAATTAGTCCCGTTGCGCATTATAGGAAATTGTGCGGAAGTGGATGCCTGGGCGTGTATTTAATTCTTTCTCACAACCAAGGATGTACTCTCTGCGGCCAGGTGAATCTCACGAAACTACTAATAATAATCCAACACCACCGCTGGCTCCAATCAAACAAGGACGAGCCGCACAGAACAACAAAGTCACGGCACACCAGAACATACGAAACGCGAAGAGTTTGCGCTTTAGTTTAAAGTCATTTTTATTGTCAAATGTAGTCAAGCTACTGTACACTAAATATAAGACACAAAGTGCGGATAATCCTAATAATAACGTTGAAAAACACAAAAGCAACTCCTGTGCTCGGCAAACAGATTGCATACGGAAGACGCCAACGATCAACTCGAATCGAAAAAGACGTTAGTTACATTCAAAAATATGACAGTTCGCTGGCGATGAAGCACTGTCAGCTGGTTGCTGACAGGTGTCATGTGTTGTGGTTGGGGAGTGTACTAGAGGGTAACCGTACTAGATTATCCCCGCTGCATTTAAGTGCGAATCCGCAACATTGCTTTCCTTTTCTTCAAAATAATATTTAAATGTAAGTCAATCAAACTAAAAGAGGTAACGAATTTATTGTCATTATACAGATTTAGGATTATAGTTGTAAAGGAATTGCTGTCCAAATCTCTTAAATACTAGTTGTAAAATATAAATGTACCATATTATCTATCTATAAAAATTGAATTGAATTGAAAAAAAAAGAGGTAACGAATTATGTTTCTTTGAAAGGGATAACTACAAACAAATGTAAGCTACTGTCAGTAAAATATATTATGAATCACTATTGTTAAATTAGAGGTAGCGTTTATTCTAAGAATAGACTGTTGGCTGCCGTTTTATTAAAATCTGTTTTAGGGTTTTAATAAGAAGAGTGATTCCAAAAACCAGAATTTTTCTAAAGGGTAGGGTGATCTCGGGAAGTAGAAAGATTCCAAAAGCTTCAGTTATCTTGAAACATACATCAACTGATTTTTCCTCCTAAATTATATATTCACTGTCCTACACAAAAATATATTCAATCATTTAAACTTCTTTAGAACGCTATTCAATTGTTTATTACTTTTTGTTTCTAATCAAATACTTAAGTTGGGTCTGTCGGTTACAACCCTTTTAAGATCCTTTATTTTCCTTCAAAATAATTCTTCATGATATTCTCCTCCATATGTTCCGCGAGCAGCGGCTTTCGATATTTTTATTCAAAATCCAAATTCACATCGTAGTTGTTGACATCAGGTCACCTCCAATTTCAATCAATTATTGAATCGGAGGTTATTGACAAATGCAAGTTCCAGAAGTTACCCACAGACAGTCTACTTCTATTTACCTTTTTTACATTGATCGTACTTTCAGTCTATCCTCCAACCAGATTACCCATTTAAATTTAATGAAATGCATTCTGCATTCAAATGCAAAGTAAGCACTTTAGAAATACTACCCAAACTGGTTATGCAAACGAGCATTCGCAACTAAATCCGGGGGCAAGCATCCTGAAAAACTTAGCTTCAGCTTCTCCATCCAACCTATGTACATAGTCATCCGGATAGTTGTACCCACAGTAACAACCAAATGTGTTCAGATAAACTCCTACTGAGGGTTGGGGAATACGACCAAGTTTGCATATCCTCTTAATGCACCTAAAAACCGACCGTACCTATTAATCGCATGAATGACAATTCATTGCATCCTTCACAGGAGTAGACGTACACAGGCACAGCTACTTGTTCTAAGAACAACTTCTGCAGATTTGTCAACTTCTTTCCCTTACCCAACTTGGATTTGAATTCGGGGCACATTAGCTGCAAAGTGACAGTGGGATGCTGCAACTTTTTTAAATTGAATTTAGCGGTCCAGGATTCGAAGCAAACGTACAAGTAAACATCCGCTAGTTGTTCAGAGGGAAATAAGAAATTATATGCCGCTCAGCAAAGCGATTCTTTGTGCGTTTATTAAAACTTTCACCGCAACCACCGCAAAAGAGAACTCCTAAGAATATTTCTCCTTTCACCACACAATTGGGGCATGCAGATGAGTGCTTTAGGCAGCTTAAAGGACACTTTGCACAGATAACGCTGTAAGAGAGGCTTCAAATTCATTTGAAGCGCCTCAGACACCTTTTCTTCTGCAACCTAATTTGCTAATTGCAGGACATTATTCGTTTTACCGAAAACCTAGATAAAAAAAGAATAAATAATAAACAGGCTTAGACGCCCATAATTGGAACCGTCTGCTTGCTCTGTCATTATGTCGTTCCCTTTGTGAAAGTGGTGAGAAACCCTTTAGATGTGATGAAACTTTGTGCGGTGGGGCCTTCTTTCAGGAGAAATCACTTTTAAACAATGAAACTTGGAAATGTCCTGTTTTTGTCCCGTAAAATATTTTAGTTTAAAACCGGAATTGTCTAGTGTAAGAAGAAGTAAGACAAGTTATATAGTGTCCTTTTGGAGGGGTAATGAAATGTCATGAAATGTTTGGGTGGACCACATGTAACAAGAAAAAGGGGATCAATTACAGTTGTAACCTATCTTGCAATGTTTTGGATGTAAAAAAAAAGCAATATATAGTAAGAATGAAACCCGGGAGTACATTCGTATCGCCCGACAGAAAAATGGATTTAATTTTCTTTGCACAGTATAAACAATACCTTAATCACACAGACAGGACCACTGCCAAATAAGGACACAACTTCCTACTCTAGACTTTTTTGTTGTGCAACTTTGTCGTTAGAAGGTAATGTATTTGTTATTTTATATTGTATTGGACACAGGTACTTTGGATATTATCCTTTTGGGAATTTTTCAGTGCCCGACACGGTTAGCATAATTTAAAGCCGCAAATCGTTTCAACAATGTTTATTAGAATTTTAATTACCTTCCGACTCAATTTCGAGTCTTCATTGAACTCTTAACATTTTTAAGGTACACAACTTCTTGTGGGTTACAATTTGCTCACTAACCCATTCAACAAATTTTTTGTTGTTGTTCTCCTAAAATCACTGCTGAAAAGTTTAACGTGCCTGGTCAACTCAGATCACGAAAAGAATAGGAAGCGAAGCAAAAACAAATAAATAAATCCGGTGGTTTCTGGAAAGTGTTGCCAAGCTCAAAAATATAATATTTAGAATAAGAAATTTTTTTTTTAGTGGCGTAAAAACGAAACGGAGGCGATCGAAAAAGGCACCGTTTAAATCGTTAACGCTCATACTAGATAGCGGGCGATCTTCCTTTGACGTCAATCCAGTCTTTCATTTGAGGGTCTGTGAGGAAAAAGTGTGGCGGCTCCGCCAAACCCCACTGCCCACTTACCTGAAAAACCCCCATATCTTCCATCCAATCATATAATTTCGCTAATGCAATCGCAATAGCACCTGAAATGCCTTACGCATCTAGGATTATCGAAGGTATAATCTAAAAAGTCCCTGGAAAAGAAAGCTTACCTTTCATGCATATCTTGGCATACAATTCAGCCCCACCTTTATTTTCATGACTACGTCACTAGCAGGCGAGGGGGGGGGGGGTACCGTGGCGGTTCCGCCAAACCCCTCGGCCCGCTTACCTGAAAAACACCAATATCTTCAATCCAATCATATAATTTCGCTAACGCAATCGCATTATCACCTTAAATGCTTTACGCATCTAGGATTATCTAAGGTATAATCTAAAAAGTCCCAGGAAAAGAAAACTTACCTTTCATGCATCTCTTCGCATACAATTCCTGTAAGATTTCTTTCTTACCTTATCTGGAATCTCAAACCAATTCGGCACCTTAAATGCCAAGCAAATCGCCCTAGACGAATTCTTGAAAACAAGATGATTTGGTTTGCATACAATGTAACCATCATAACGGGGACCATACACATTGCGTCGCCTATTTCCCGCCCTCACCAAGTGTATCATAAATCACCATCTTACACATTGGATGGCGACCTACACCCAAGGGACCAAAACAAATATACGTATATCGCGTCTCTTGGCACCAATTAAATCCTACGGCATAACCAAATGCAAATAGGTATGGTATACTTACCCTTGGCAGCGATGCAATAAACACCAATTCCCTGTAAATAAGCTAGAATCAATTAGCACCATCTGCATGGGCATTGCGGCCATCGTTACAGCTGCAATGCATAGCTTAGACAATGATCTACCCGATCCCTTTGTCTTCTTATATTTCGGGATCTGCTTCTCATCAGCAGTGGTATAAGCAAACACAGATTCAATTAGCATCCGACGAGTTTCGGTTTTGTTTGCTTTACCGAACTCGCATCCCATGAATGCACTTGTGCCCTTTCCTAGTTTTCAGATTCGTTTCCATGGCATTGTTTATAAAAAACCAATGTGATCTTCATTCACACATACATGTGTACCATTATAGTACTTCGCTAGGACATCAGGTTACTTTCCCCCAAGGAGAGACATTACGTTTCTCTGGGAAGAAAAAATACACCCTTAAAGTAGGAGAGCCAGTTTCACTGGCAGAATTTCCTTAGCCAGCGAACTGAATCATTAAGTCTTATTACAACCACCGTTCGCGACGGTCGCGTCATCATCCGCCGTACTGAGTGCATCGGTGCGGTGCGAGGCCAAAGGTCGTATCCCTTTACAGAGTCGATCGGGTTTACTTTCTTTTAAATTAGTCGGTAAATAATTATAAACTCCTTTCGTCCCGTTTAATGTAAATATATTCATTGTCCTAAGATTTATATTAGTGAATAAAAATTCCCTTTGTCAATCGTTTTGCAATTAAAGTGAAATAAAAGAACATTTAGTTACGGATGTCCTACTGCGTGTTTTTTTTTTTTTGACTTGCTCCGTGTGTTGCGAAGTTTTCTTTTGGTGCTCGGTGGAACATTCTCTTAGTGAACGAGTGGGTTGGTGGTAGAACTCTCGCCCATGCTAGCGTCGCGACCACCTACCCCACAGAAGTATGGGTATCAGTCCCGACGTCAATGCCGACTCCCCGATCAGGCGGATCGCTCTCCTCTGTATGCTCTCAAGTGATAGCAGAGCCAACATGAGAGCAATATTCGAGCGGGAGTCTAATTTGAGATTTAAACAGGAGCAGAAGTTGGGTCGGAGTGAAATATTTCTTGGCTCTAAAAAGATAACTCAGTTTTTCAGAGGCGGACCTGGCGATGCTCGACATGTGTTTATGCCACGATATGTACTCACAGACCGTGAGTAACTTCAATCTTTCCCCAGATTCCAGGGCCTGGCCATTCATCATCAGCTTTGGAACCGATGATCAACTTTTCTTTCTGAATGTTGTATATTGTGTCTTCGCTGCATTCTAGTCAAGGCGATTGGCCCTACCCCACTGCAGAACTTTATCCAGATGCTGATTCAGAGAGTCAATCTGTCTACATCCCAGCTGGTGCAACGTTGATGCACCAATCGGCCGATCACTCGAAAAAGAGGAAATAAGCGTACTGTCATCCGCAAAACTGAACACCTTGTTATATAATAATAATATAAGCCCGGAATTAACAGGATTTTGATCCGAAGACTCGCCGTCCACAACAGTCCGGATCGATCAATAGTCGCAAACCTCTTGGGAAAGTCCATATGAACGAAGTTTGCTCAACAATGCCTAAGCCAGGCACGATCTAAAGCCTCGGATATATCCAATGCGACCGCCCTTGATTCACCATACCCCTCAATCGCAGATGTCCATATATCGGTTATAATGGACAAAAGGTCTCCCATAGACCGCCCACCACGGAATCCGTATTGACGATCATTCAGAAGTCCGATGGACTCCAAATACTTTATTAACTCGGCGTTGATAAGCTATACGATCACTTTAGACAAGACAACAGTAATTTTGTGGTAGACATTTTTTTCCCGTCTTTGGGATTGTGGCGCTTGTAACAGATACACACACAATACACAAGCGAATAGTGAAGAACACCGAACAAAAATCGAATAGGAAAATGCATCGGAGCTGTATATCATAGCGATAACATAACAAAATCCACATCAGTCGAATGTACTTGAGTTTAGAAATCGAATTCGTACACACGGCGGTGGCCTGATAAGTTGCGCTTTGGCTCAATTTTTGGTGATTCTAACTGTCATAGCGTCAGTTCGAATCACACGTTCTTCACTATTATCTCAAACGCTATAGGATTGTCTGAACTCGAGCCGCCTTCCAGCAGTTAGGAAATGTCCTCAGTGTCTTAAATAAGCGAAAGAGTCTGGCAAGAGCCGGCGATAGCTCTGGAGAACAGTTCTTAAGGACTATTGCTGGTATTCAATCCTGGCCTTCCGTAGAATACGTTGAATAGTACGCCGGCGAAACCTCACATCCCAAATCGCAGACCGTATCCCCGTGATGACAGGTGGCTGGGAAAATGCCGGCATCGAGGTTTTCCTGAATAAATTTGCTAACACATTAGCTTTATCCTTTGAATTTGTGACTAAAGTCCCGCTCCCCGTCACCAACGGAGGAAAAGAGGAGGAAGCAAAGTTACTGCTGACAGCCCTTGCCATTGACCAAAAGGTATGCGAACCAGTTGGGTACGGAAGCAGTTTATTAGTCGCTCTGTCGTTGTAGGCCTTCTTCGCGATATCGATCGCCTGGTTGCACGCATTTTTGATTCTAACAAAATTCGTTCTGTTAACATCGGTGGGATTGGAGCGCCATTGTTTAAAAGCTATATTTTTTGCCGCTGTAATCTGCATTTTTTATCAAAACGGGGCTTATCAGATGAATTTCGTCTAATGGAATGCGGAATGTGGATCTCCATCCCGAGAAAAATAATCTCGGTGACCGATTCCATGCATGCATCGACATCGGAGACTCCAAAGTACACCTCCGACCACGGAAACGATGCGAAGAAATCTCGCAAATCGTCGCAGTTGGCAGCTCCATACCTCCACCTCCATACATGGCGAAGGTGCTTAGATCGGTTAGTCCCTTGAAATGCAAGCACGTAAGTTCCTCCACAAGTTGAGTCAACTTGCGGCTAACAGCGAACATTTCCGCCTGCCTTCCAGCCTCGTCGGTTTTGTTAGAATGCACCAATCAACCGGAATTGTGTACATTAAAATCGCCAAGTACGATAATTTTAGAAGCCGGGTGGTTGATCAGCATCCAGTCGATGAAACGTAACAGATGTTCGAAAAATGTCGCTGGTCGATCGTGATTCGGGGAGCGGTAAAGACAACAATGTCAGCACGACCCTCAAACAGATGATGTCCAAGTTATTGAGTTACAACGCTTCCATCCTCTAGCAAGCCAGATAGGACCACGTGAAGACGTAGACTCCACCCTTATAACGGAATGTCGAATGCAAGTCGTATCCTGAGTAACGAAGATATGTCGGATCAGTTGACGAACCGACCTTGGTCTAAGTTGGGACAAGGATATCAGGCTTACCAGTTTGCAAATATTCGTGGGCGGCGTTTACATTTGTATTGGGGAAACCGATGCCCCTGATGTTACGAAATGTCTACCAGTCGAACGTGGGGAGAGCCTCGAGAGCGAGCCCGATTATGCGATGACGAATTTCTTAAAATTCGGTTATTTATCATAATATTTGCATGATGTCCCCGTTGACATAGTAACCCCGCCGCCCCCTGCCGAACTGAGACAAGGCCGGGTCCTTAGTACGCAATATTTCATTCTCGGGAAAGGTTTCGACTGCTAGGGGCGGATTCTTCGTTAATCACTCGGGATCTGACCGTTAAGATCCAATGTAACCTGAACAGCCAGTGGAATTGGCTGAGTAGCTGCTCAGTAGTGATTTCCAATCTTCGATACTACAATGAGTGAATTTTGTCATAGACCTAGTAGTTCAGATGAGCAGAGACCAGGCGACTTTCATTCTAGCAACCAAGGAGGATGAAGCTTCGAGTTGTTACCTCCAAGAACGCATTGCCACACTGGAACGTAACATCTAGATCAGCCTACATGAATGTAATCAACGAAACTGATGACAATGCTGAACTGGTTCTCGTCAACGTCGTTTCCGACTAGATCCGGGAATCGTACATATTTCCTGGATGCAACTTTTCGAGGCATTGGAATTGAATCGTGATACTGCCCTAGTTGCCACCAGTCAGGCACTCAACGACAAAACGCCTGACGAGCGACAGCCCGAGAACAAACTGCCTCCCATGTCTGGCACTCATGACCGCCCGAGGTCGCTACAAGGTGGAGCCCACAATGGCGACGGTGCCACATTGCCCATCGACCAGGAAGGAATGCTAGATGGTTAATTTGTTTATAATGAATCAGTATCAGCGACTGGAGACGATTCAACTCTAGACGCTGCCACTCACACTCCGGAACCCATACACCAAGCACCGAGGAAAATCTCTACGCAGTTAATGGCTTCAACAACACTTGATGATAAGCCTATCGAGCTACCTCAACCGAAGTCTCATCAACTCACGACAATACCACTGGAGTCTTGGCTACCGAAGACTACAGTTTTGCGACCAGGGGTATGCAAAATATATATCTAGAGCTGCGACAAGTTCGACCGATATCGTTCAAGAGTGAGGACACACGAGCACCATCTGCGGTAGAAGTCGCGGCGTAGGCGAATTTATCGAACCTTAATTAATGCTCGCACTTGCTCAACACCACGAGCTCGGAGGCGACGCAACAAATTGAATTCGCGATCCCACCACAGGAGTCGCCGTAGACGAAGCCGAAGGGGATGGGCGACACCACGAATCGAAATCAACCTACATCATATGAACCCTCGAACGCAAAAGACATCCAAGAGATCCGACATTCAGCAAATTACAATCAAGGACTACCGTTCCCAATTGAGGGAAGCGTAAACTCTGAGGTTTTGTTGGTGCTACTCCGTTGTAGTGGATGCTGTTGATTTGTGATGGGCGCTCTCACCATCCAATTGTAAGGCGACGCAGAGGAAAGTCCACAAATTCGCAGGGGTGTATGCTTAATCAGTGCTTTATTGTCTTAAGGTTTTTGTATTTTCTCACCCAGTCTCAACTAAACGCTAATCAGGATTTTAGTGGATTACAATTGGACTATACTAGGAAATCTCCATATAGTTTTGAGGAGCGAGCGGTATGTCCGCGATGAAGAGCTGGCAACGACTGACTGCAATGACCGTGTCGCTGTTAACGCCTGACTCATCACCATCACCTAAACATAACATAATCAATGCATCTCGTCTTTTAGAGGAATCGATAAAACCCGACATGCATACGCTACAGTGTAATTATATTTTAAGTACCTTTCTCTTAATTACCTATTAAGAGATACAAAGGTAGATATTTTGTAACTACCTGAGGTAGACTTTGTTTTGTAAAAAAATATTAGATCTGTAGTAAAAAATATAAAAAATTGTACACATAACTTATCGCTAGACCTTACACTGTAAGCCCATCATTAATGTAAACCCATTGTGACTGATCTATTACAATAGGACGATAATGGATGGACTTCCGGTTCCTTGGCTTCTTCTTGTTCGAACAGTTACGCCGGGTGGACGTAAGAAACAAATTAGAATTGTGAATGCGGATAATTTAAATAAAAATATAATTTTTAAAGATCTTAAGTAAAAATGAAAAATAAAAAGAGTCTTAGAATAGATCCCATAAGGAAAGGTTCCAGTCTCAGTGAAGAAAATAATATTTTCTAAAAGTAAACGGTAAACGTTAACTCGCGTATTCAAACTTGTTGACGCTTAGTTGGCGTCCCTTTTGGTGATGATGCGTAGTCAGCTGGTGGTTGACAGGCACGCAGATGGTGAATGTACTAGATTCCTCTTATACATTCATTTGCCGCTCCGGAACAACTACAAATAAAATCGAAATATCCCAAGTGTCTCGGTGTCATGAGTGCTCATCTTCGCACCATCAGCGCCCGCAGATATATTCATCCATCTACGACTAGAACCAGGTCAGTGGTCAAGTACGGGACGACACCGTTTATTTGTGGATTTAAACGTGACCAACTTGACAAACAACTAACCAGCACATTTGCGGAACAACGTTCAAGAAGGTTGCCACCGCTAACAACAAGCCCCACGGAATCTGACATCGTCATTGTTTAACAAGCGGCATTTGCGTCGAACAATCGAACACCGTCCTTGCACAGGAATATAGGTAAGTAGTAAATTCGCGTCAAAGTAATAAACTGTTTGTGTCTTCAGATTCGGACTTGTCATTGACCTTTGGGAATCTCATCAGTTCTTCATCGACAGAAAATATTTTACACAGAAATACAGTCCACTTACACCACGGCACGAAATAACTGTGAGTATACCGTGAAAGAAATCACTAGACATTAGGAGGGTGCACTTCTAAATCAACGTATCTAGTTAAAGCGAATGGTACTAAAGATGGAATATTTCCTCAAAAGGACGATGATACCTGATGTAGAATCGTCGGCATCTAGAGATATAAGCTTGACATTCGAATGATTATAATGTCATCTGATGGCAACCAGGACAGATCAGTAACAAAAAGAACACCTTAAAGGTCGTTAACTAAGTAAAATCGCCAAGGCATCCAGACAGTAGTCTGAGTAAACAGCTTAAACGAAATAGCATACCTCCACAAGAATCACAAGCCTTTCAATAATTAACGGATGGGAATATTCACTCATGCTGTCATTTTGCACCTTATTGACTTCTCAAAAAGGACTTGATAAAACAATCGTTAAAGGTTCTTAAATGCAGATAAATCATGTGTAAGACACGATAATACAATATTCAATCATATAATATATGTTCATGACAATGTATAGATATACATATTCCCCTTCCATTTTATGGCGTAAGATTATAAAAGTGTTAATATCCACTAGTGTGTAAAGGAATTCTATACATATACACGAACGTACTCGTACACGACACAGAGAAGTGAAATCCCTGTTAATCACAAGAAGAAAAAGAAATTACTTAGGACGAAAACCGGATCTAACCTCTTGCACACGAGTAAGTCTTCACTTGTTGCAACTCAGAGCAATTTGTCCTTTATAAATCCATCCTCCGTAATACATATTACAAAATGTTATAAAGCAGCATTAAAGGACACTTACCCAGTAACTCCCACTCTCCATTAAGTACGTAACTACTGATATCTCCTCCAGTCTCATCTTGCAGTTGGAGATCCAGCTACGGTAACCATTGCGTCCCCAAAGTGAAGCAAGGTGTAAAAGGATAAATCGCATTAGAAAAATTTCAATAAAAACAAATCAAAGGAAGAACATTAGACCAAAGTATGTAGAAGAAAAACAAAATGACAACTAAAAACGTTCTATTCGTTCCTGTACAAAGGACATAGATGATTTTTAAGCGAAAGGATTAATGCCAACCTGGAAACCGTCGTAGGTCCAGCTGCCAAATTTCATTTCACATCGTTGGTCATCGAACGGAAACCATGTTATGTCGATTTTGCATGTTGATTTGAAAATGCCGGGCGGCACATACAAGCACGACCCGTTGCTCCTCACAACGACGTTCGTTTGATATGTCCCATCGAAACCTTCGTCCGCACTATTATACATCAGGACATCCGGTTTCCATATCCGGTGGGGTGGTATTCGCAAATCCTTCACACCGCCATAGTCTGATGTGTTCCATCGAAGATTCATGTCGTTCCATTCCTGTTGACGTTCACGGTATGTTGAAGTCGGTTGGGTGCGGGTGGTGATGTCGGCATACGGGTGCCGGTGTGTGTGGTTCGTGGTGTTCGCGTCGTTGTTACGTTAGATCAGGAACATTTGTCAACGTTGTGTTGTTATGTTTGCATTTCATTATGCGTTTGTCCGACACACGTTGTTTTATTATTATCATCGTCATCATATTCGTGATAAATGGTGACATGAAAATACACAGGAGAGATGTAAATATTAAAAAAATGGGGCAAAATGCCAAGTAAAATAGGACGCTCAGGGATGAGAGTGTGCTTTAAAATGGAATAATTGTAGGCGTTTATTACTTCAAATCCTGGATTTATTATAGGCGGTTATTGCTGCTATACATTTTGAATGCATTTTCATGCTGCTTGGAATAGTGTGGGATGGCAATCGTTTAATGTTAAAGGCAGTGAAACACTTACCAATTTCAACCAGACATTCGTGACGAGCAATTGGTTCTTTTCATCCTGTAAAAAAAACAATGTTTTAGTTTAAAGAAGCATTTTAAAGAGAAACTTATTCAATGCTGTTCGCTTTATGTCTTATTTTGGAAGGGTGCTTTGTTTTTTGTATAATTATTGCATACAACAAGGTTTTGGTTATATATTGTAGTTTTATTTTATACTAAAGCGCGCAGAAAACGGAATTTGGAAGTACCCCTAAACGTCAGAGCACAATGTGAGCGGGTGAAGAGGAAGTGGTTAAGGAAAAGAGGTATCGATGTATATTGGTCTTGAATGCCTGGACATTACAACGACGAGGAAATACAAGATTAGATAGAGCGTTCCGTATTAGTGTGGTTCGACCAAAGAATGACCCTCAATATTCCTTTGTGCGCCTGAAATTGGCTTTCAACGTGAACTGATGTACATCCTCAGATTGACGGGTACCGATAGCAAATCTCTGAAGTGGCGGAACATCTGACTTAATGGCCAAAGACCAAGTAATGGTAAAATCTAAAATTATATATATATACGAGGATTTCCTCTTATGTTTCGGGATTTGGCAACCCTAGCATTGCAATCCGGCAATTGACAGCTCTGTCGTAAAGTTGGACATTTTTGAGGTTATACGCACTCAGAACGTTTTGACATACGAGCGCTATTTGTGTTGTTTACAGTAACTTAAAAGATTCATCTCGGCCCAAAAATAGAATTAAATCGTCAACATTTTGGCGCGATTATTTTTTACAACTTTCGGCGTGGATTAACTCAGCAACAGTGCATGGATGAACTTAATTCAATTTTTGGCGATGAAGCTCCATCAAGGACCAGTGTTTATCGATGGTATGGTGAATTCAATCGTGGTCGTAGTTCACTCCAAGATGAATTTCGTGAAGGTCGTCCAAAATCAGTTGTTGTTCCGAAAACCATTGATGCTGTGCGCAAACTAATATTGGAAGATCGTCATGTGACCTATCGTGAGATTGAGACAACCTTAGGCGTTAGTGGGACCAGCATACATTCAATATTGCATAAACATTTGACTGTCAAAAAAATTTGTTCGCGTTGGGTCCCACACAATTTGTCAATCGCCCAAAAAAAGGCTCGTGTCAATTGGTCGAAAGAAATGCTCAAAAAATACGGTCGCGGTGCTTCGAAACACGTCTATGACATCGTGACAGGTGATGGATCATGGATTTACGCGTATGAGCCCGAAAGTAAACTGCAGTCGACTGTCTGGGTGTTTCAAGATGAGCCAAATCCAACAAAAGTTGTTCGCGCACGAAGCACTTCCAAGCAAATGGTCGCCTGTTTTTTCGGAAAAACTGGACATGTCGCAACCGTACCACTAGAACAACGCAGAACAATCAATTCTGAGTGGTACACAACCATTTGTTTGCCAGTTGTCTTCCAAGAAATCAGGAAAACCAACCGCCGAAGACGGATCACTCTTCACCACGACAATGCGAGCTCTCACACATCGGCTGCGACAACTGCATTTTTGAGCACCCAAAACATCGATTTGATGGGTCATCCGCCGTATAGTCCTGACTTGGCACCGAATGACTTCTTTTTATTCCCGTACGTAAAAAACAAACTGAGAGGTCAACGTTTTTCGACACCTGAAGAAGCGGTTGTTGCATTCAGAATGCATGTGTTGGAGATACCCCAATCAGAGTGGCAAAAGTGCATATTTGCATTAGGAAATGCTGGAGAATTTGGTTTCGGCGTCTATTGGGCTAATTATATGCAGCTGCTTGGGTTGTTTATTGATAAGACAAACCAAAAAGGTTGCCAGGCATGTGTATGACGCGGCTGAGAAAATAGACGGCGCGATATTTATGGTCCCTGTCATGGCGGTTACAATGAATGCAATCCGAATTATTTTGTTTACAGGAATTCATCTGAGGGAATTTGATTGGCGACGTAGATGCCGAAATTGATTGGAAATTCCTGGTAAGTTAATAAAGAAATCTTAAGGAGCAATGGTATGCGAAGAGAATGCATGAAGGTAAGTTTTCTTTACAGGGACTTAAAGATCATAGATTTGATCTCTTAAATGCGTGCAGCATTTTTAGGTACTAATACTGTTGCATTAGCAAACTAAAGGGAGTTGGGCAGTAGTTATGGGGGTTTTTCAGGTAAGTAGACCGTAGGGTTTGGCGGAAACGCTACACATCTTTTTTAGGCCGTCACATTAGTCGTACCCCTTATTCCTAACCCTCGTTATCTTAGAAGATTTCTTTAGCTCTCATCGACGGATATTCATCTGAAATACAGTCTCAATGAACCTGCTTAGCGAATATTGGAAATTTATTTACTCGACTTCGACCTCAATTGTCCTATCAAAGACAACTCCTACATAATCACTTCTAATCTTTGTCCTAAGCTAAGAATTATTGTAAGCTAGACGTAAGAATAAAGTATAATTGAATTAATATTGCAGTTTAAGGGTTTGTTTAAACTTATGTTAAATAAATGAATAAACCTATTGTCCCTCGCGACTCTTATTGATACTCGCTAAAAATTATTGTAAACTACATATCAGGCTAGAAATGGGATTCAGGATTTTCTTAAATTTAATCATAAATAATCCAAAAGTAATGAATAGGCTACGTTTATAACAAATGCTTTATTGATCTTTATTGACCCACATTCTGTGTACAGAACGAACAGTTTTGATACATTTTGTACGCAAATATTTTTAAATTAAGAAAGAACTATCTTTCAAAAATCAGTGTAGTGGTTTTATGAAAGTATTTGCCTATGTATGTCATATGTAAAGCTCTTCAAAGAAGACCCTGAAAATAGATCGAGTCCTACGAAAAAAGGAATATAGTCTAGATATACGTACTTTAACGTGTACGTTAATGTATGCGAGGCAATCGTCTGACTAGACTAACAACCTATTTGTAATAAGCACGCAGTCCATCCCGCGATAAATTTCTTATCTCTCCTCTTAAAGAGTTAAATGCATAACACCATTTAATGAAACACTTTACAGGTTAGTTCTACAAGAACAACTGTACAACTTACCATGAAACAAGATTATAAAAAATCCACCTAAAAGCAACATAACTATAAATACTACTCAAGTCGAGCTGCTTTCATCAAACGTTTACTTATTTATGAGTCGACTTATACCGCAAAATATAACGACGATGAAACACTTAACGCTATTTGGATGCCTGCTAATACATCATCCATTGATGGCTGTCCTCAACCGTCACAACCTTCCAACAAGACTCTAACATAAAATTTAACTTTATTCACAACCTACATTTTAAACGACCGTATCTACGAACCCACATACGTCCCTTCTAACGTACATTTATTCGCCGCGTGAATCATTCAAATGGAAGCTGAAAGTATAAAGGACAACGACAACAAGGATGAAAACGAGGGAGAAGAATAAAAGGAAGTAGTTGAAAAAAAAAACAACCAGATCCAGAATAAGTAAAGAGGTGAAATGAACGAACTCCAACATTGACGCGGTATAGAAAGCGAAAATAAAAAAAATTGTAGCTCACCAAGCTACTGCGGAATTGACCTAATTTCCCAAACGGAAACGTCCCCCCTAATGCATTCAAACAGAGAAGGGTGAAATGTTGTGCTTTCTTTTTTGCTCCGTTCACTTAATCATCCACAGGACCGGGCGAAAAAATACCGACAAGATACAGGAAATGAAGAAAGGCCCACAGAAATTATATCCGTATTACGGCGACATGAAGGCACGCTATACTTCCCAAAGTTGTGTTAGATGCAGGCTCATAGGCATGTGAGCTTATAAAGAATGTCCTTATGGGTGACTGATATTTCGGTCGTATTCAGGAGTTTTGTGGGTTGCGAAAGAATTCTCTGGAGAACCGCCCTCCAAGTGATGGTTTGTTCTTGACTTTGATATCCTGAAGACATGGATTCGGATTTACGTCGGAAACTGAGCAGACCTAGAACGAAATCTGACTACAGAGGGGAATAAGTCAGCGAATAAGATGACATGAAGTCTGACTATTTCGAGTCTCTTACAAGGAACTGCTTCTTTATGTCCCTTTTGGGTGTACACAGTTCCTTTTTCCATCATTGACTATATAGGGGTGATATATTAGAGGCGACTTGGTTATCAAACTGATGACTATTCACTTACTCGCTAATGAAACACACGTTAATGCTGATCACAAAAAATATAACCGGTAAGATTGATGACGTTTGAATGGAGACAGCGAACTTTCAATTAAATGAAGTATCGCTGACGACATTTTTATAGAGTTTCGTAAGATTGCTTGTAACTTTTTTTCTAAATTGTTTTGATGTGTATGCTATTTCAGTTAGTTGAACTTTTTTAACTTTCAACTTGAAATTATCCGTTTGGGTTTTTCGACATTGTGAACTTTTTTTTAACCTACATAAACATTTTCTTTTTTAAATGCTTCTTCTGCTCAATGAAGCTGGTCGTGCGTACTGTGTATACTAATTTAAAAAATCCATCGAATTGAAAGGTGTCACAAACATACCCCCGTCCTCCTTTTCGACCTTTTCTGGAACAAAGCACATATCAATGTTTACGACGTGGAAGGGTGTCACCTACATTGTCGGCCAAATTGTTATAGTTAAGAAAACTCGTGACAGTGTCGTAGTCATTGAAAAGCCCTAAGCTGCTAAAACTTTCTGTCTTGGCACAGTCGTCATAAAATTCTACCAACACGTAAGGCAATTTCTGCAATACTGTCCGCCTCCATTTCCCTTCAAGTTTATTATTTGAATTAATTCCCCTAAGATATCAAGTCATGACTTTTCGAATGCTGATGCCTTTCTGTCAAGTTTTTTTTTTTTTTTTTTGGTATCTGAAATTGGGAAACAAAATCGCTTTAGAAATATTAAGGGGATTTCTCTCATTATAACACAGAGGGGTGCAGATGATTATATTGATTTGGGAATTCAATTTAGAAGAAAGCAATGCAGATAACGAATATTTTCGCTCATCTATCGCTGGTCCTGACTTCCATCCTTTTCTGAGGCGGTATTGGTTGCCTGTGTCGGGTCATATCAATGGAACGGGAACTTCGCATCGATCTTTGTAACATTTGCGGCCTAGGATGCAATTTCTCCTATGCGTCTGCCCACGTTTCTAACAAGAAACCACAAGAAACCAGCAACCCTTGCACTTAGTGGAATCCAGATAATAATTCCGACAGATATTTCTGATTTTACTATACCTGGTTATAACTTAGTGCCGCTGGTTTTTCCACAAGGTGGCCGAGCCCCATACATACGAAATAATATTGCTTATGTAGTGATCTGCAAACTCCTACCATTTCCCCCCTACTTACCCATGAGCAATATCCCTATATATACCTACACAATAGTCCAAAATTAATACTGAATCAAATGCACGATTAATTGAACTAAGTGTTCAATTGTCGCACAATGATTCTGTAGCGGTTCCGCCAAACCCTACGGTCTACTTACCTGAAAAAACCCCCATAACTACTACCCAACTCCCTTAAGTTTGCTAATGCAACAGTATTAGTACCTGTAAATGCTGCACGCATTTAAGAGATCAAATCTATGATCTTTAAGTCCCTGTAAAGAAAACTTACCTTCATGCATTCTCTTCGCATACCATTGCTCCTTAAGGTTTCTTTATTAACTTACCAGGAATTTCCAATCAATTTCGGCATCTACGTCGCCAGTCAAATTTCCTTAGAGGAATTCCGGTAAACAAATAATTAGATTTACATACATTTGTAACCTTCATGACAGGGACCATAAATACTGCGCCGTCTATTTTCCCAGCCGCGTCATGTACCTTTTCATACATATTGCCTGGCAACCTTTTTGGTTTGTCTTATCAATAAACAACCCAAGCAGCTGCATATAATTAGCGCAATAGACGCCGAAACCAAATTCTCCAGCATTTCCTAATGCAAACATGAACCCGGTTTCTACTGCAGCCAGAGATGCCATAAACATCTAATTTGCTTTTAGCACCTTTTTCTCCCAACGTCGAAAACAGCGACGAGGCATCGCGTAAACAATGACCCGCATTACCAACGGCGCATTTGGTCATTTTTCCCTATTGTCCTTGCCGCCTGCCTGCTTTCGAACACGTGCAACAACATTGAATCTGTTCGATCGCGCACATATACCACTGCACCAAAAAGATCGCATTTTCTTAGTGGTCACACCCTTAAGAGAAAAGTTTTTCTCTCTCTTCCTTTTTTACTTAGCGAAATCATCTCTGCATGAGATGACGATCGCTAAGTCGTATTCCAACCACCGATTCGGTTGGTTCGCCTTCCGCACCCCGTGGCGTCCGGGGATGCGCATACCCTGAGTCGAACAAGTATCTGCGCGAGTGCTAAAGTCTCCTTGTTAGTATAGTCCTTAGTAACACACCAATTCTTTGTACCATGTAAATTAAAATAAAACCGAGTTAAAAAAAAAACAAACGATTCCAGAGTGCTTGTACTCGACTAGTTATACTCCGTGAATGTGTACCAAGTTTGAAATAAACAAACATTTTGTTCATAAATTAAAATTAAATTAGAAACGGTGATCACCGGCAATAAAACCAGTTACGAGTATATTAAACTACATACAGTGCGTTTCATTAACTTTCGCTTCGGTGCCAGCAGTGTTTTATTTTACTACTTGTGGACGTTGTTGTGGAGATGTGTTTGTTTTGTTTTCCTGGTGGACAATTGCGGCGGAACCTTCTTATAGTTATGATGGAGGAGGAAGATAATCAGCGCCGTACGCCGGTGCACTACGCTTCCTCGCCACAATTCAATTCTCGAAAGTCCCAAGTGAAAAGTAAATGCATGATAAATCAAACCAGATCATTTATTATCATCATCATCACCGGCACTACAACCGGGAACTGGTCTTGGCCTTATTTAGCAAGTCCTGCGGCTTGTTAAATTTTCCATAACGATTTGTTTTTTCCGGGCAAGGTCATTAGTCCTGCGCCAGAGACTTGTAGCGGTTCTACGAACCATACAACTCACTATAGGTTGAGGTATCCTTTCCGCCAAGGAAGTTTACTCACCTTTTTCAGCACACGTGTCCACAGTCCCAATAGTCAGTAACCATACCTGAAACAAAAGGTTATAGGACCTGCAACGACGTTGAACCCGATATCAGAAAGCAAGGAACTAAACGTGCAAAAGCTCCCAATATCGAGTTCAACGCATCCATACATTGTATTCAACCCAATTCCAAAAGGCATTAAAGCATCGCATCTAAGCAAATGCGCCATGCAGGAAAGCGTCGCATGTAAATCATTAACCCATCCTAAGCATCAACGCGATGTTTCCCATGAAATACTTTGGTGGATAAGTATGTTGTTGTCGAAGTGTCACCGAAGTTTTCCGCCGAACACTGTTCACGAAGAGAGAAACAACCTGGAACACAGGGGCATTGTCACAAATAAAACGCTGAGAGATATTTTCACTTTCTATTTTATTGTAAATGTTTTAGCATCTTTCGTCACACATAAACTTCAACCTATAAATCCGAATTACACGACAACCGACACACATTTCCTTTTTACGACACGGAAGGTTTACTATTACCTTTAATCGTTTCGCGGTGAGATACTCTAGCGCAAGGGCGAAACGACGGATACCTCCTCGTCGAGTTCTACCTCGTTCTCGACCTCCTCGGATGCTCGAAAGTTCAATCTCGACCGTTCGATACAGACCTCTCGTCCCAGTGACGATCCCAATTAGACTGCCTCTATACTACCCACAAGTATCTTGATCCAGATCGTATCTGCATCTTCCCCAGAGACAATTTCCCATTCTGTCCATTAACAGAATCGTCAATGTCTCTGTTATCAGCATGTTAACACATCCCCGGGGATATTTTGTAGTTTCCTAAAAGGGGAAAGCCATTCTTTGCATACATCATTATTATCGCTAGCATTTCATTTCCACGGCCTTCTGTTTGCACAGAACAGCTGGCGCCCAGACCGGAGATATTCGGCGATTGTTTGAACGTACAGCCCGTGGGTCTTATTTGAACTTGGTACCCGGAATCGAAATCCATTAGATGTTTATAATGGTGCGAAATTTTAGCGTGGCCGTGGGACCGGAGTATTGCCTTTGTTGGCTTAACTCCTCATAAATCATCGGATATCTCGTTGAGATATTATCGATTGCGATAGGTCGTGGCTGCCTTCTGTTGTTCAACGGATTTGGGTGGTCCTTGCATTAGATTACTCGCACGAGCACCCGTTGATCGGCTCATTCTTTGATGATAGCAATTCTTTTGTTTGCCGATAGATTTGGTGGTCTTTGTGGTAGACCACCCGCACGTACATCCGTTGGTCGGCTAATTTGCTGGCGATAACAAATCCCTGTAATATCGTGTAGATGTTCAGGATTTTCGATTGTGCAGTGCTGGAGTGCGGCGCATTTCGGCCTTTGAGGATCGGATGCATGAATGTTCTCCTTTGTTTCAGGTATGCTTTATTCGAAATGTTGGGCTTGACATTGAAAGCTTTGGGACGTTCAGTTCCTTGCTTTTTGGTGCCGGGCTCAACGTTGGCCAAATGTTTCAGTGCCCTAAGGTGGGATTTTGAGACACGCGTCTTTGGGCGCGTGCAACGCTTTCAGGGTAGGCATTTCCTTGAAGGTTAGGAACCTTACCTGGGTGAAATTGTGCGTTCGTAGAACGCTACAATACCATTGTCGGTAAATAAGCCGAACAACGGGTGCCTATTCTGGTAGCTAATGGAAAGTAACACCTAAATCCCTTGCATGACCCCAACGCAAAAGGCACACTTGTGCAAACAAGGCATATCGTTTCGCTGCCGACCAATAGTCATGCAATCATAAACATTTTAACGTAGATCGCTCACTAGATGTTTATGGTTCGAAAATCCTAACAAAGAAACTATACCAATCCTACGGTTCCTTTTATTACCCATCGGAAACGCACAAGAACATTGTTAGCTTAAGCCAGATGGGTAACCTAAACAAATCCCACGAAAAGATCGGAGAATAAGCGGCGGCATCCGATCTTAAAACAAAAGGAACAAGATTCCGATAACCAACAGCTAATGATGTGGATGATCATGAGGAAAGATTTCTCCTTTTCAGATACTATAGGAAATTATCCTTTCAGATGGAATGGGAAATTCTGTAAACGAATACGATGGGAAATTCTGTTTAGCAGATTGGATGGGGAAATTTTCCTTTGCAGATGCGGGATGAGAAGTTCGGATTGAATTGAATAGATAGAGACAAGAGTCTAGAGGATATAGTCGAACCAAAAAGTTTATTTCGAGCATCCGTCCAGAAGAGACAGTTAAAGAACCCCATCGAGGAGGTATCCGCGATTCGAAACAAAAAGTCGAGTTTAACGGTGTCGAGTTAACGTGATGTGTGAGTTGTGTGAGACTCGTGTTCAATAGAAAAAATATAGTCGTTTCGAGCAGGTAAAGTCGTTGTAAGACTAACACATTAAAAATTGGTGTATTAAATCCTTAATATTTACAACAAGTAATTCAAAATAAAACCAAAATTAAAACAAAACATTTCGCATGTTCCGGTTGGTTTAATTCCTTTTGACCATCGACGGTCTCTGAGCGGTGGTTGATTTGCTGCTGGTTGGAACTGCGACTGGGTGCAGGGTGCGTTGACTGGCTGCTCCCCTGATCGGCTTTCGTTCCTTTTTCTGGTTCAGTATTCGCTTGTTGTTATTCGTTGTGGTTTAAAACAACTCTTCCACAATTATTAATATTTATTAATAACCGCCAATTCAAATGATTACAATGTGTTCGGTTTCCAAGTTTAACGTCGAATGAAAATTGTTTATTAATATGCCGTTGACGTTTATTTTATTATTCGGCGCCAGCGCCGGTTTTTATTATTTTCTCTACCAAGTAGAATTTGCACAAAGTAGTTTATGCAAATTAACTACTTGGCGAGTTGTTCTCCATTTAGTGGTAAAGAGGGAAACCAACGAAAGGGGATTAGTGGATGTTGGGGGGATCTGGACTCAAGGTCGGTCCGTAACAGGTTTTACCACTATACTATCGAGGAGCCAATTTATTATGCATAAACACATTTATTATGCATAAACACAAATTCCCCAACATTTATTATGTATATCTTCATATCCCGCGATGGAAACGTACGCTTCCAGTAGGGACGCCCATGTCGGACAGGCTGACGAGGAGTAATACAGAAATCTACCACACATAATACAGGGTGTTACGTATCAACGTGCCCATTGGATGCTTTGCAGCCGGGGGTATACCGGCTGTATTATAACGGCTCCTCTTTGAACCGTGTCGAATCAGGGCAGTAAGTAGACCTTACCATATCAAAGCGGGGCTCTGATATGGTAGGTGATTTGAAACCGCAAGACTCGTGGGAACAAAAATGAATAAGCAATATGCACAAAACAATCCCCCGAAAAACCCAGTAGCCGTAGGTGAAAGGGAACAAATCATCAAGAAAACCCCGACTCGGCAAAAAGAAGATGTAGGGAAAAACGGAAAAAGCGGGACATAAGCGTCGGCACGTGGAATGTTCCAACGTTATATAAACCAGGCGCGATACAGACGGTCATAGAAAATGCGAAACGATATCAAATAGACATCGTCGCGCTTCAGGAAGTCCAACTCCCACATCAAGTAATCGAAACCAAAAGATTCACGCTGGTATGTGGAGGTACCGATACACATAACCTCGGAATCGGCTTCATCATAAGCAATAAGGTTACGCCCCACGTAAAAGATGTGAAATTTATTAATGACCGAATATCTATGGTAAAAATACAGGGCATATGGTACAGTTATGTACTTATAAACGTACACGCACCAACAGAATCTACCGACGAACAAACGAAGGACTAGTTTTACAACACCCCCGAGGAAGTATTTGATGGGATCTCATCATTCGATGTAAAAATCCTTCTCGGGGACCTCAACGGAAGACATCTTCCAACCAACTATAGGTAAAGAGGGAAACCAACGAAGGGGGATTAGTGGATGTTGGGGGGATCTGGACTCAAGGTCGGTCCGTAACAGGTTTTACCACTATACTATCTAGGCGCCAATTTATTATGCATAAACACATTTATTATGCATAAACACAAATTCCCCAACATTTATTATGTATATCTTCATATCCCGCGATGGAAACGTACGCTTCCAGTAGGGACGCCCATGTCGGACAGGCTGACGAGGAGTAATACACAAATCTACCACACATAATACAAGTCTCAAATGATAATGAAATTTGAATTATTACGTTCGCAGCGTCCAAAGATCTGGTAGTGAAAAGCACGATGTTCTGACACAAGCAAATCCATAAAGCCCCATGGATATCACACGACAGCGTCACGCCTAACCAAATAGACCACTTCCCCATAGACACTGTGGGGGTTCTTTAAGCCATTTCCCAAGAACCACCCATTCCCTTTCATCTGTCTCCCACTTCCCAAGCAAGTCTTTCTACTTACCTGCAAAGGGGCGGCCTAAGCTCCCCTGCAGCATCTCCCACCTGAAAGCAACCTGGCATGCATATTAGCAAATTGTTCTGGTTCATAATACTTGAACCATTCAATACCCCCCTATTGACTCAGCTTGTCAGCAATTATAATCGACAAATACACGCTGACCAGCGTATCTGTTGACACAGCTGTAGCCGATATCCTTTCCACAGTTCACAATTGTATATCGCGTCTATACCCTTAGGTCCGGACAGTTGCGACAATTCCCTATTATCGGCTATCAACCGATCGTGGGATTTGGGCATGAATATAATCGTTGGTTAGGCAATCTTACCCATGTCATGCCCTGTGATGACCCTCCTGCAAACCAAAGCAAACACACAGTACCTCACTGCATTTGTTTTTATTACTAACCGCTGGTCCATGGTTCCCCTAGGTGAGACGTTTCTTTGCACATCTGCAGGTCAAATCCCTCACCACCAAATCCATGTACCAGCACATTCACCTAATCATATAGCCATCCAGCCTGACCCTTTGCCACCGTCGGTGAGGTCTCTGTTGACTTAATGTCCATAAATAATTTTCCTCCTTGTGCTCCAGAGCCATACGGCTAAAACAAACATAACTCAAATCTCCGGTTAAACTATTCATTTTTCATTTCATTTTTAAAACATTTTTTATTTTTTTTTTATATTCTTATTTTCTAAATTAAAGGCTAGACAAAAAATTGTTAAATTCTAGCTTAATTATATTATATAATAACGTACTGGTCCTTCGCAGACGTTCTAAGCTAAACATTACTAAACGTTTGTATAATTTGCCTTTCGGCGACAGAAGTTTGTGGCAGTACTTATAATTATTTGAAAGACAAAGAAAATTTGAAAAACTTTGTGTCAATTTTTTTGTTTTTTTTTTCTTAAAATTTAACTTACTTAACTTACCTATTTTTTTTTTTTTTTTTTTTTTTTTTAATTTTTTATTTTATGTAAAAGCACTTAACCTAACTTAACTTAAATCTTATACTACCCTAATTCTAGAAAAGCTACGTCTATGTCAGCTAGCTGATGATAGTGTGATTCTATACCGACTTTGGTATCCAGGTCTTTATATGCCATTCAACCACCAGAACTGTTGACGCTGTCTAATACTATCGTCCCGGTCTCTGTGGGAGATAGCCCTACTGAAGCGCAGGAGCTCTTCTTCGGTGCGCGTTACTTCTCGGTCGTAGCACAATCGCCCGTCTACGGATGATCTACTTACATGATAGATCAGCAGAAGTCCGGAACTATCCTGTATAAGCCCTTTCATGTCCAAGTCAAGGAACGCCTCTAGTGGAACAAAGCCGTTGCGACGACGCCGAAAATTAGGTCATTGGGCGAGCTTATTGCTCTCGCAATATGTCCTCTAATTAATTTAATCATAAAATTATCCAGCGTACATCATTATATGAAATCTCATTTGAATATAACTTTTTATAGTCCGATTCCGGTGTCCGATATAATCTGAGACAACTTCCGAGACACTTCCTTTCGAACACCCGAATCTTTTCCATCAAATTTGGACCTATGTTAAACCATACTGGACAACCATATATGAGCATTGGCCTGATTAGCGTCATGTAACATATGACTTTTACCCTGCTGTCAAGTTGGCTACTGTGTAATAGCCTCCTTGTCATAGCAAACGTTTTTCTAGCCTTGACCAGAGCAGCTTCTACATGTCTGTTGAAATACAGATATCGGTCTAGCCAGATGCCAAGGTATTAAACTAAACTCTTGGTTTCCAGTTTATCTCCATGCGGTCCCACGATAACTAGCTTTCGCCAGTTTTTCCTTGTGTCGTTCGTGGCTTTATATAATGGAGTTATAAATAGGATGGCTTCACATTTATGGAAGTTGATCTTAAGTTTCCCGTCGCAATAGCGCTGCACGTTGTTGAAATCTCGCTGTATTAAACTATTTATGATCTCAACTTTCGGAGCTGTTCTGTAAATTATGAGATCATCTGCGTACGCAATAGCCTGCGGAAGTGCATCTAATAAGTCGCTAATGTAAATATTAAAAATAATCGGAGAGAGTACCGCACCCTGTTGCAAGCCATTCTTGATATTATACGTTTTATTAGAGGTCACATTACCACTTTTGACCACGAACCTCCTGTCCTTTGACATATCGTAAAGTACATATAGTAAAGGCTTGTGTATGCCATGTCTGACCAACCTGTAATACAATCCTTCGATCCAGACGGTATCAAACGCTTTTTCCAAGTTGATCAGACAGGCACCTCTGCATTGGTTCCTACATTTATTCCAATGTATGTCGGAGACCAGTTTAGCTGCGGCTTGTGTGGTTTCATGACCCGCCTTAAAGCCAAACTGGTTATTTGGAATAATGCTGTAGTCGTCTACCCATTTTACCAGAGCTTTGTTAATGGTTTTTTCAAATACTTTACTGATACTTGGGAGTAAACTTATCGAACGCATGTTCATTGGGTTTGTACAGTCTTTGCCCTTTTTTGGGATAGGCTGAATGATAGCCGTTTTCCAACGCGCGGGATAATATGCATTATTCAACGCGTTGTTAAACAGGACCGTGTATATATCTATTGCCATTGGGGGCAGGTTCTTGAGTACGATGTTAGGTACTCCATCTATTCCCACTGACTTTTTGCTTCTTAATGAATCGAAGATACTCTGGATTCCTTCCCTTGTGATTAAAAGACTATTAGCCCCAACAATAGCATTAATGTCAATTGACACATTATCGTCACTGGTAAAACCCGGATTCTCCGATTGCCAAAATGAAATTTCATTTCGGAGATGCAGGTGATTCAGTAGAACTCTGTCCTCCAAGTCGTGATTTCGGCGAATGCTTTCATTCACCTTGTACATTTCCTGAAAGACAGCTCCCACAGCGTTCACCTTTTCCAAAGGATCTTCGATCACGAAGAGCTCACTATTGAGGATAGCGTTCTCTGTATCTATGCCAATGTTGGTTAGCAGCTGCTTGTTTACCTCAGTACGTGGGATTTGGAGACACTGAATCTGGTTTTGATTATATCTCCTGAATATTTTATTTATTTGTGGGAACCTATTCGGGTTATTAGTTTTTATACCTCGAGTTCTGTTGTTCCAATACAAATTTGTTGCTAATCTATAATTAGCTTTAAGTAATTGTTGGAGGTTTTTTAATCGGGATTTCAGTGATATTATCTCCTGGTCTTGTCTGTCAGTAAACTGTGTGTGTAGTTGTTTTAGTTTCGATAGCAGTCTGCTCTTTTTCTTGTGTAGTGCGTTTATTGTTGCGTTCCTGTACATGTTAATGTGATCTGTAACTGTTGTTTTGGGGGATTGTTTTGTCCATTGTTCGTTTTACGGTTTCGTCCATTTGTTGAATGTATTTGTCGATTTCGTCATTTGTCAGGTTTCTGTTTACTGGCAGATTAAAGTCATTCGAACGAAGTTCTCTTGTTAATGATCTGGTGAACCGTGGCCATCGCATTGCCCCGTAGTTGTAGGGTTGCGCCATCACGAATTCTTCCAGATCTGCAAGATCGCTCGGGAGTTCTATTACTGCCGTGAAGGCACAGTAGTCACTGTCGTATTCAATTGTCCGTAAACAGTTTGTGTTTCGTCTATTGGTGTTAAGTAATCTCAGTCGTGAGTCGATTAGCAAGATATCTAAGAACGATCTACCTCTAGGGAACGATGGATATTCGGTAGCTAGCAGGTCAGTTCTATATTCAATATGAAACTGATCTAACCAGCCAGCCAACTGATTTCCTCTGGCATTAGATATATAATTTCCCCAATTTCTATGCTTGGCGTTCATATCTCCTCCTAGGATAAAGTAGTTTTTGCCCAGGTGCAATTGTAAGCATCGAAAGAGAGTCTCGAGCTCTGGTATAAATAGATTATGTTGGTGCTCCTCAGGTGCGTAGACCGCAATCGCATACAAACCCCTTCCTTGCTGAAGGGGTATGCGTACGATACAGGCTTCCAGCACCCGGAACCTGCGCACTTCCCCACTATATATTACTTTATGATTGATCCCTTTTCTAATAAAGATTGCGATAATTTGCGGGATGTCCCTCATTCCGACACACTGCGCACTTTAGAAGGGCTTTGTCTTCTACCCTTTCTTTTCCCAGAGGGCATTCTTCTGCCTTATGGTCCTTTCCGCATTTTACGCAACGGTGCTGCATTTCACAGTTAGCTGCCGAGTGACCAAACCTTTGGCAACGGACACATTGCAGGATGTCTCTGCCTTTTTTTTAATCTGTCCCATGTGACCATTTGATGATCCAAGGCTGTAATTTTTCTTAGACCACCAATTCTACTGCTGGGTGTTAATTGCAGCAAAAAGAAGGGTAGCTTGCGGTTTTCCCTTCTTGCCTTGGGTGTGGTGAATGGTTTTACCGCGGTAAACTCGAGATTTTCGTGCTTCAGGTTTTGAAGCATTTCGGGCAGAGCCTCCGGTGCCATTTCAGGGTCGACACCCTTTAATAGAACCGTTACGCTCTTCGTTTGTTTCGGCGTAAACGAGTAAAATTCCGCGGTGGCTCTTTTTAAGACCTCTTTAATTTTGTCGTGGTCTGCCACCGTATATGTTTGAATGGCGTGCCTGTTATCCGTCAGTCTTTTAACGGCAAAATTGTTACCTATGGCTAGCTTACAAAGACTTACCAATTCCTTACAGTCAACATCTATGGTGTTGATTGGTGGCATCTTTGTTTTTCCGCTGTTATTGTTGCTTTGCTGCTGCTGTGTTGCTTGCTGTTTCGTTGATCGCTGTTGTGTTGGTATTTGCTGTTGATGTTGCTGTTGATGCTGCTGATGTTGAAGTTGATGTTGCTGTTGATGTTGAAATTGTTGCTGTTGGCCGACTATTGGCTTTGGCTTTTGTAGTTGTTGCGGGTTTTGTTCTTGTTCGCGCGCCGCTATTTTTTTCTTTCGGCGTCTCTCTTGTAATCGGGCTCTTGTCATCGCCAGTGTCGCCTCCAATTCACTTATCTCTTCCTCTTCATCCTCAGACTCTGAGGATGCAAGAGAAGCGAATGAATTATTTGCCCCATATATGTTAAAGTTGGAGGGGGAGGGGAGCTCACCGTCGTCTTCCAATTGTTGGTCTATTTTCTCCATTGTCAATTTTTACGCGGTTTTACTTCGCGTCACAATGGAGTTTTTCGGAGCCCCTTTTCGTTTGTGTGTTGTCACGTTTTTATCGTCTTCCGTGTTCATTCTGGTTCTTTCCAGTTTGTTTTCATTAAAAAAAAACAAAGGCGACCTGTTGAACCACGGCAACTCGATCTCTCCCAGGCTGAGTCGAACTCGCCTACCGTCGGGTAAGAGTCAGTAAGCTTGCACTCGCGCCAAACGATAATTTAAAAATTACTTTTTTAACAAGCAATATACTATTTGTTTTAATTTTCGCGTTTGTGACCGAAGTGTTGTCTTTTTATTGTTTTTGTTTTTATTGTCTCGAACACTTTTTGCACCCCACTCAACTGTTTTTATATGCACTTCTTTTTGATTATTAATGCACTGAGAGATACTGATTTGTCACTTTGAACTTTCGTTTTTGTTGTTTTATTGATTTGTTGTACTTTATGTTTATTGTAATTTGTGTTTATGTTAATCTTTAAAACTCAGTACAGACATTCACTGAGAACATAATTGTGCACGAAACTGTTTCTTGATTTATTAAAATAACTTTTATTTAATGTGTTCTATTTGTTAACACTGGGTTGTCCGTTTAACGTCCGGTTGAACTATCGTCACCAAAGTATGTATCGCCTACAGCGGCATTTCCTTGAACTCATATATAAATACGATGACGATCCCATGCAACATCGGCACACCATGAACGTTTGACCCTTGAAATAGCGTTTTTGTATACTTTAAAGCAAAAACCTATTTTAGCAGCCCCTGATGTTCGTACATTTGTTTGATCAGGTGCCGGCCGATCGTTGTCTGTATTGCAGGCAAAAGGGGCATCGTACGTGACATATGCAGCATTGGGAGATCCTCCCATTCAACCCCTTCCTCGATCACCATTGGCCGCTGCCAGGTTGATCCGGTTCGCTCCTCCCACATCGATGTGATCCACCACCGTTGAATCTCAAGGATGTCGATTGCATCGAGGAGTCAACATTTATCTGCAGTAGAGTAAGGCTGTGAGTGGTTTCGTCCGTTGAAAGTCATATAGTCCGCGTGATATTGTATTTTTCCTTTTAAGTGCATATAAGTGAATTCCATAATTTCCAGTACTCGGTAATCACAAAATTTAGAACACCCTTTTCTCCCCTCGGAAGCTTGTCCGAAAGTGACATTAAAATAGTAAAGAAAAGTCGAACAAGAACTACGTGTGTTGACTCCAGGTGGAACCAGAGATAGAGATCGTGGTGATTACTTAAAGAACAAACCAGCAACAGTGTAATCCCTATTCAGTGAAAATAAAAGGAAGTTTTACGACAAATAATACCTCTGTGTTTTTCTTTATTTGTGTTGTATTCTCCCGGTGATTAATTCGCTCGTTAATCACTCATCAATCGTTTGTGCAGCAGAGAGTGGGAAGTTTTGTGAACCCTGCGTCCCTGCCGACGCCCTGACTAGACTTATAACCCCACAACACGACACCACTCGAATAATCTTGACGTAAGATCATACAGAAGATCAGATTGCGACTCCGATCATCTTCTAGTGATGGGCAAAATTAGGTGTCGGCTCGCAACAAACCCACATGGGCAGTCAGTGGAGACAAGCAAAAAGTTCGACATTGATAAACTAAAAGACCTACGTAAAAGGGCGGAATATCAAGACGAACTAACGAATAGATTTAGCATCCTAGAGAATGACAGTAGTGAGGAAAAGGAAGCCAATAGTGTGGACACTAGATGGACATCCATCAGAGACGTAATCAAACACACAGCTCAAAAGGTATTAGGATTTAAGAAACAAATTAAAGAGTGCAGTGCAAAGATTGAGGAACGTAAACGCCTCAGAGTGATCCATTTAGAAAGATATGATGAAGTCAACGCAGAAAGATACGCGACGATTCGGAAAGAGACAACGAGACTTTTTATACGCAAAACGCGAATGGGAGAAGATTCGGTTCGAAAAAAACCTAGAAAATGCCAGAGCAAAGAACATCAGAGGTATGTATACCGGCATAAATTCAATTAGAAATGGCTACCGAGGGAGAGCCAACATAAGTCGAGATACAAACGGTTGTCTGGTCACAGAAACAAACAATATCGTGCCAAGATGGAAGCAGTACTTTGAAAACCTGTTCAATGTGCGCACCCATCAACCACAAATAAACGCACCAGACGTACATACAGCCGAGCCTCAGATTCCAGGGCCCTCTTTCAACGAAGTTTTAGACGTAATAAATCGGTTGAAAAACAACAAGGCTCCCGGAGTCGACTGCATACCGTCAGGGATTGTGAAGTATGGAGGGGAGGCAACTGTTACGTGTGGCTTCCCCCATTCCCATTGTTTATTTTATTTTAATGTACAATTTGTATGGTAAAGCAATGGAAAAGCACATGATCCACATGTTGAATGTACGAACATACATTTGTTGGGTTGTGGATCGTGTGGAAGCTGGATTCCTTTTCGGAGTGGAAGGAGATTCGGAGAGAGTAGAGGGAGCATCTTGTCTTGATCGTCAAAGAGGAAAGTCAAATAAAACTGGTGAGCGCTGTCGCGATAAAAAAAGGAAACAGATAAAAGTAAAAAGAAAAGTTTAAAATTGCACGGTGCGAGAAAATTTCCGCAACAAAATAAAAGAACAATATAAGTCCGGGAATGATGGAATATATATGTCAAGAGTTTTTGTAAGTCCTAAAGTTTGTCAATTCGTGGTTGGACCGAAGAATGTGAAATAAAAATTGAATTACGAGTGGATGACCTGTTTATGTTTCTTGTTCCTGCTGAGATACCCACAGATTTGAGCCACTATTTGACGAATCCTGTCCACAGCGGCACAGGTAAACGGTGAATTGTTAACGCCTCTTTCACATGTGATAGAGGACCACAACGGTGCCTCGTAACCACGGTAATCGACAGGCCAACGGTATCAGAGATAGAAAGGGGATTTCAAGTTTGGCCACGGCTACGACTCTAAAAGAGATAGTCCACTTTAAACAGTAGAACTGTGTGGTTAAAAGGCCAAAACTCAGGATTTTAACGCTGTTACCGTTCATACAACAACTGGCGCTGTCGGTTCTTGCTGCCCCAAAGGAACTGTATACATGAATCTGAACAGTTGGTTCCCAAAACAAGGCAGATTGGCGGCCGTTTAACCGTTGATACTAAAATTGGCGACAGACATAAACCAACAAAACAACACAAACCAAGTGGTAAACAAAAAATAATACCACAAATTTTTCGAGGAGGGAGAAATAATACCACACAACCATTCGAAAGATCCTCAACTCAGCAAAACAGTATGGGATAAGGAAGTAACTCCGGAAGAATGGAAAAACCTCAACAGTCGTCCCCATCTTCAAAAAAAGGAGACAGGTTAGTCTGCGAAAACTACAGAGGAATATCATTACTCCCAGTCACATACAAAATAATAACAAATGTCATACTTGTGAGAATCAAACCGTTCGCAGTAGAAATACTGGGAGACTACCAATGCGGATTCCGTAGGAACCGGTCAACAACCGACCAAAGGTTCACAGTAAGGCAACTGCTGGAAAAGAAGTGGGAGTACGGAGAGACGGTTCACCAACTGTTCGTTGACTTCAAAAAAGCCTACGACTCAGACGCAAGGCAAATACTCTACCATATTGTAGTTGAACTGGGAGTCCCGAAAAAATATCCCGCCCTCATTCATATCTTCATGAACGAAAACAAAGGGCGAGCTAGAATAGAAAACCACCTTTCGGAACAATTTGGAATCCGAGACGGACTAAAACAGGGGGATGGCCTCTCACCGCGTCTTTTTAACCTTGTGCTCGAGTATGTCTTCAGAAAGGTACAAGACGACAACATGACCGACCATCGCTGAACGGGGTCACACAAGTGCTCGCAGATGCGGATGACATCGCCGTTTTGGGCGATAATCTAGAAACTGTCAGTGAAATCAGCATGCAAGCAACAGAAAAGGTGTATTAGAAATAAATGAAGACAAAACAAAATACATGATTACGGCGAGAGCAAATGGACCTCAGGGAGCACGTATAAACATCGGAGGCAAGATAGTTGAAAAAGTTAAAGAATTTAAATATCTGGGAACAATACTGACGGCCAGTAGCGAAATGTCGAAGGAAATCAATAAAAGACTACACTCCGGCAACGTTAGTTGACAGGCAGTCTCTAAACTGCTGAAATCCAAACTACTATCACGTAGTATAAAGCGCCGTGTCTATAGAACTGTAGGGTTATAGGAGTGTTGCCGGCCGGCACCGGCGCTGGTTATTCCTATTCCTCAACAATCAAAAGTTCCGCCGAACGTTGTTCACCGAAAGGGGGCCAAGCATAAATGAAAACTCACTGGAAGGATTGTTAAGCGTTTTCTTATTTCTATCACTGTTACTATATTTACAAAACGATCCACCTTAGTAAAGAGGAACAGGTTAGCTTAATTAAATTGGGAAACGTGCACTGAAACATAGACTAACTAGACTCAAAACTTAATAATATATTACACAATAGGATCTCGTTCGTTTAAAGTTAGGTCGCCCGCGCTTGGGGACTTACTATGTATAATGTTGCTTTTGTTTGGCCCGAAAATCGAGTCTGAACTCAACGCAAAACGAAACAGGGGAGCCAAATCAAATTCAGCGGCTCAGCGCGATACCCCGGGTTTGATAAAAGGCGACTCCTCGAGATGTGTCCGGCCCCGGTGGCGGTTGGATATCCATTTGATGTGCGCGCGTTGGTAGTTGAATGACGACTGATCGGTTAAAGGCGAGAAAAGGTTCATTGCGTCGTGGCAGTGGAGTCATAGCTAAAATAAACTCACTGCCACTTACGAGGAATATCGAGAAGAGTTGCTATGCTTGCATAGGAATTCAGTTCCAACGAATCCTCGCCGTATAAGCTGAGTTGGATTCGTTGGTTGTGTATACCGGGAAACTGGCATAGCCAAGTATGATCAAGGGCCTTGATCGTGGAAAATTAACTGTCGCTCGGTTGCAGACGAGAAGTATGATTTAAGGAGGAAATGAACCCAAATGGTTTTCGGCGGAAATTGGAATTGCTTGGGTGCAAGCAAGGAATATCATTTAGATAAGATATTAACCGAAGTAATTTTGGGGAAATATATGCGGCTCGGTATAGTTGGTGTTGATGGTTAAACTTCCTTGTAGGTTTGAATGTGCGTTTTATTACAACGTACGAATTTCGGGGAAATTAAGATTGCTTGGTCGCAAGGAAGGAATATAACTTAAGTAAAGAGTTGACCGAAGCGGTTTTGGGAAAAATTATATGTGGGGTGATGTAATTGAGGGAGATGATTAATATTCCGTTGTAAATTGGAATATGCATTTATTTCAGCTCGTGAAATGGGTTCCTGGTAAATTGGGGGATGTATGCAATTGCGGATTGGGACGGATGCTGTTGCATATTGGGATGGATGCGTTTGCAGGTTTTGCATGGTTGCGAATGTGTGTATTGCAGGTTTTGAATGAGGAGTTGAGTTGGGGTGACGCGCCGTTAGTGGCCAAGAGTGGTTGGCATTGTGGGTTGGTTCTCCATGTGGTATAGAGAACCCCCACAGAACCGTAATCAATCCCGATTGCTCTATACGGATGCGAAACATGGGCCCGCAGAAAACAGGAAAAAAAAACAATTTCCGCGT
This sequence comes from Microdon myrmicae, assembly GCA_963931805.1. Classification (NCBI taxonomy): domain Eukaryota; kingdom Metazoa; phylum Arthropoda; class Insecta; order Diptera; family Syrphidae; genus Microdon; species Microdon myrmicae. The sequence goes on from OZ007496.1 coordinate 38,789,910, forward strand.
ATTTGAGAATAAAGTTTTAAGGGGTATCTTTGGCGGTAAATATGACGAACAGGCAAAACAATGGAGGAAACTCCACAATCACGAATTGGAAGAGCTATACCGCAAACCTACAATAGTGAGAGTAATCAGGACGCGCGTTTGATCTGTATCCAGTCAATGATACATTAAAGATGTTCCAAAAATGTCGCCGGGCGATCGTCATTCGGGGAGCGGTAAGGACAACAAAGAAATATAACTGAATTCCTCAGCACGACCTTCAACCACATGATTTCCATGTTATCGGGTTCTAACGTCGCCATCCTTTGACAAGCCGGATCGAAGCGCGCGAAGACGCAGATTCCACCGTAAAACAGAATCTCCACTTTATGTCGTATCCTGTCAAACGAAGATATGTCGAATCAGTCGACGAATCGACCTGGGTCTCAGTTAGGGTAAGGATATCAGGTTTCACTGTTTGCAAATATTGGTGGACGGTGTTTCGTATTGGTGAAACCGACGGTCCTGATGTTGCAAAATGCTTTTATCAGTGGAAGGCCGACAGTGTTTTGAGAACGAACCTGATTACATGATGACGAATTTCTTAAAGTTCGGTTAATTTTTATCATAATATTTGCATGATGTTCACCCTGACATAGTCCCCCCGGAGATCCGAATGGAATCCAGTTTACTTCCGGCATTCTTTATCTCAGAAGGTGCCATTGTGGCGGTTCTTTCGAACGCCACTACTTACCTGCTCATTTCCCACCAGGTAACCAATTCCACGCGCGTCCTATTCTATAAAAAGCACGTATTTACCTGCCTTAGCCGAACCATAACCACAGAAAAACCTGTGAAACATGATGTCTGCTGATATGAAAAATATATCAGCAACAACAGACATTCCCTACAAGGGCATAGTCGTGCGAAACGCACCATGTTCCTAAAAGGCAAATCCGGTTGCTCAAGCAGCAATCAACATTGCCCAATAAGTATCAAAGAAATACCTCCTAATGTGTCTACCACATACCACAGGAGATATTTCTTCCTTTTTGTGGTCGTCTATACCCACAGCGATCGACCACCCGCCCGACAAGCGAAATTGTTGGCACCAGCCAAATGCCCTTGAAATACGGTTCGATATTATTCCCTGACATTATCCATGCGCATAAGACGAAAGCATTTTCGCACACACGCGCATGGCGATTTATACCGCGGGACGCCGGCAAAGCTCGCCCAAGCAGCATGAAGTTCCACACAAGGATGTCGAAGGAACATATCCATTTATGGAAATGGAAAGTACACGATCGGCAATAATGCCTTACGCACACATTGATCGTGCAAACACTTCAACCCCTTTTGTAGCGGAGATACTCGCATCGGCTGCGAGCTTTGAATGGGATCTGTGCTGTGTCTGTATACTTGCGGACACACAGGATGAACTGCAAAAGCAATCATCGTGTGTGCATTTCAACCCCTTTTTATGTTGAACAAAACGCAAAAGGGATATCTTACCATATATGGTCATCGACGCGATGATTGAATGTGTGGTATTCTATCGCTTCGATGAACTTGGTTATCGCGAATTAGATTCCGTGAGGGTAGGGTGTGCCCTCACGTTAAAATACACATCTCTCGTGGGGCGGCCCAAGAGATGTCAAGTCTGAAATTGCGTTTGGTCGAGTCCGGCGGGGAGCATTTGTTGTATAAATCTTGTGAACACAAAACGAATTATACTGACTTTGAGTTTTGTTTCGAAGCTTGTGCGTTTAATTTAATATATAAATATTGTGAACCCAAAACGAATTGTACTGACTTTGAGTTTCTATTTAAAGCTTGTGCGTTTCTTCAGCTAATTTATTACAAGTTTAATCCCTAATTGAATAGCATAATTTAAGTATCAATAAGTGTACATAACCAAATTAATTATAATACGATAAATAAACTAATAGATGATCAAGAGGTGTGTTTTTATCAACCAACCCGAGGAGAGATATCAGATAAAGACTATAAAAACCTATACCATCATGAGTTATTTCCGTGTCAGTCTCCGCCATTACCCATTCATCCGAAACATAGCCGACAATTACTCCCGACGATATCGCGGAATGTTCAGCGTGACAGGGTGGTATCCTACCTTGGGCCAAACACCGAAAGTTGGACAGGGATTTCTTCCGACCATTTTGCGGACCCTATAGCTTGATGTGGCGGTATTTCACCGAGCGACAGGGCGTTGGGATCCCACCTACCATACGGTCTTCAGTCGCCTCTTACGACAACCCGGCCTAGCTATGGGTATATTTTAACGCCCTACTGACAGGGTCGATTCTTAGTTCTTCAAATCCAATAATTTCCTTTTTCCAGAATAGTCCTTTTTACGGCCCCCTTATCACTTCTTTCATTCGATCCAATAATTTACCTTTCCCAGAATAGTTCTTTTCACGTCCCGTTTATCACTTCGATTTCTCTCCTCTCGTCGTTATTCCTCTTTAATTGTCCTCGGTAGTCCGTCTGTTTCTTTTTCTCTATCGGCCTTTTCATCTTATTGCAGATCAAGAGCAGTACTGTTGTACAACTAAACGTAATCGATATTGAGCTCAGAGGTTGTGATACAAGCTAACACGTCGATTGTAGAGTGTGGAGAGTTATTTCATAAAGTATTACAATGAAAGTGTGGGTAAGGTTTTAAGTAGGTGCGTAGTATGACACGGATTCACTTAACCTTCCACCATCTGCTGCATAAATTAATCGACCACCAAAAGACCAAACGAATAAAAACACACGGGTAGTTCAATTTAAATTGTTCGCCGAGGAGGAATAAACAAGCAAAGATGCCGGAGTTTGAGCAAAACACTGATCACTGTGACACTCAATGAATAAAACAAGCCGATTGGTTTTAGTTACATACATTCTTTTTATTTAATTCCCTTATTGTTTATTCGAAGTTTTCTTTATTAATTAATTGTAATTACACTCTTCTTTGTTTTTAAATTGCATTTACACCAAGAAAACTGAACTTTCGCGCACGACTCTTTTTATCGAAAAGGTGTTTGAACTCCGATATAACTTAACTTGAAAGGTAATCGATCTGCACTCTCGAATCTTGTACGACCTCGGTGCTGGTAGAAATCTGACTCCACGAGCTGGGCGACGTTGACCCAGCCTCTGGCGATTGCGATGAGTTTTCACGCATGTCATCGCAGGGGAAAAACAATATTTCCATTTCAAGAAAGACACTCAAACACTCGCTGGGCGCAGGAAAGGAGAAACAAACATGCAGCTGGTTAAATATGAATATCGGTGTACGGCTGGGTGTATTCCCATTGTACGATAGGGGATCGATTTGGGTTGGCGGTAAGTCAACAGAACTTTGCTGCGACGGCAAAGGCTACTAGATTTGGGTGCATGTTTATTTTAGGCATTGGATAATGCACAGGAATACTGGCATGCAGGCAAAAATAATTTCTTCTGTTTACGTAGAGTACACAGAAGCATTTCGTTTAGAATAGCCAGCGTGAGAATAGTGGCTGGTCGTTGTTTAGACAACGAATCATTAGACATGATCATGGGTATGATTGTCTAACGTAAATCATATTCGTGCCCAAATCCCATGATCGGTAGATAACCGATAAAGGAAATTGGTCGCAACTGTAGCGAACCTTGGGATTGGAGCAATATTCACTCATGAACCGTGGCAAGAATATCGGCTACAGCATTGTCAACAATTACGCTGGCCAGCGAGTATTTATCGATTATAATTGCTGACAAGCTGAGTCGATTCGGTTGATACGGTTCATGTAAAATGAATGAAATAATTTGTTTGATGTGTATGCTTGCTGGGGTTTTCCTTTCAGGTGAAAGCGAATGAAATGTAGCTTACGCTGCTCGATTGCAGGTAAGCAGGAGGAAGGTAATTTGGTAGGAAACGGATGGTTCTTAGAGAAGGCTTTAAAGAACCGTCACAAAAGCTCTCATCACCACTAGTTGCAAGCTGCAACAGACACCTAGCGCTAACTCCCATTGTATTGAATTTTAACCGTCTGTGCTTCAAATATCTTATAACATACGATCTCATCAATTCCGATTATTGTATTGACAAGAGACTATCTTTCTACGCATTCAATTCCTTTTATTATTATTATTTTTATTAATATTATTATTATTATTATTATTATTATTATTTTGACTTTCAACTTTCTACCGCAATATATGCTGGTATTCTTCAGGGTTGGGTGCTGTCACCCATTCTATATCTCATTCTTTTAAATTGCCTATCCGTTGCTTATAATCCAATTCACTGTTCTACTGATGGCAGCACCTTGAGTTTTTCTGGGCCCTTCGAATGTGCTATATATACATCGACACCTCCTTGCTTAATTCTCTCCTGTTTTTCCGCTCGCGGTGTGCTTTGGCGCAAGACTTATGACCTTGCCCGGAAAAAAACAAATCATTATGGCAAATTTAACAAGCGTCAGCACTTGCTAAATTAAGGCCAAGACCGGATCCCGGTTGTAGTGCCGATGATGATGATGATGGTGTGCTTTGAAAACTAGGCCTTTTTTTCAAAAATTCACACTCCATTTGAAAAGCAGGAGACTACACCGAATGACTTCCGTATTTTCCTTCCACAGTGGTTTTCGAAATGGTGAAGTCTCTTCCGGATGGCGCAACATTTAAAAAGAACCTGCTATTATTTGGATATGGATACTGTGAAGGTTCAGATTTTAAGACGCTCATCTATGATTAAAGGGAAATTTCTTGCTCTGCCAATTTAAGTACGACCAACGCCCGAGTCCTCTTGTTCATACTTGCAGTGTGTTTGCAAGTGAAAGTAAATAAGACCCTAATCCAATGTCAGGTGATGGCTTGAGCGCCACCACACCAATCAGATCCTACTCTAAAGATTTGCCTTCAAAAACCTTTGTTTTCGATTTACCTGCATCCATTGGTCGAAGTAACTTTATTTATAGTTACACAACGTTCTAAAGTAACTTCACAGCTTGACTATTGACTAAAAGGAATTAATATGTAAACGAAGTTAAGTTAAAGGGCATCTAAACGTGTGATAGCAACACTTAAGCTCTACAGAAAGCCACTTTAAAGTAAGTGAGTAATATAGAAAATACAGTCCGAACACTGTTTCTTCACCACAGGAAGTCATTATCCTGGTGGCATTATAACAGTCGTAGGAAAACTTCATCTGACAAACGATCCTTCGGAGGGCTGTTATCCGTTTCGTTTGCAGAGCGCCCTTGATATGGATAGTAGATAGCACGTAGCCTCTGACGTGGCTGGATTTATGAGCTAAATAAGAGGACCTCCATCTCCTAGAAAATATTCCAAAATGCATTCTCCTGAGAAAGTTAGATTTATGTTGTGTGTTCCCAACACACAATATATACTCACAAAAGGAGTTATAGAACCTTTAAACTACAGGAATCGCAAATGAATTTAAGGTTGAAGATTAGAGTCGATTGTTGAGTGAAAGTTCACTGAACTGGCCTGGGATTCCAAGAGTAGATTGGAAAGGATTACGAACGTTGTTTCATAGGAGCCAAGCAAACGACCTTATGAAATATTCATTTTTAGATAATATGTGAGTGTGTCTTTTTCTCGAGGAAGTTCTTGTTCACAGCGCACTCCAAAGAGGGTTTTGTCGCTATAATGTAGGTGGGGCATTAGTCATGGTGTATTGACAACTCATTCGGCTTGCAAATGGTTTCCATGACATTTTATACTTTCCTGTTTTTTTAAATAACGTTTCGTCTCCTCCGAACTAATCAAGGGATTCGTTTGTAGGGAAAAGTGTTGATTTGTGTAGACAGCACAATGCAACGTTTCCACTTATTTATTTATGACTTCTGTGTTGCAGCGTAGATTGGTGTTAGAAGGTGATATCTGCTCTGAGTCTTCTTTCAACAGCAGTCATAACAAGTGAGAGCACCTAGGGAGGTCCTCTGATAACCTACGTTGAAAGCTAGTGTTTTGCTGGTCATCGGAATTCAAGGGTCTTTCTTCTTTTGACCGCCCAGCACGTCTAAGCCTGTTCCTGAGACCCTTCGAATATTTCTGCTCCAATATTGCCCTATTCCCTTAAGTAAAATACGGAATTGGTATGGATCCTTTGTATTACCCTTGCCATATCTCTGGTTTTTTTTTTTTTTTGTTGCTAAGTTTTGCAGGTAGTTGTCAATGTGGCAGTTTTCTGGTATGGATGCTGCCGAATGTTCCATTTCTGTAGTATTTTAGTTGATAACATAAACGTCGCTGATGGTGATGACAGAGTAACACGATATTCTTCCCGCTCAACCTAGCACGGCCGGTCTCAGCCATCTGGACTTCGAGAAACATCTCTTTGAGATCGGCGATCATGTCGACTGGTTTTTTTCTGAATCTAGCCAGTACCCCAGTACGATCGATTATGGTTGATCCTTCTTTAATCTATTCGTTACTGTAAGTACCAGTTGTCGTGTCTTGTTAGTATTTTTCGCTCATCCTGGGTGTAGATAATCTGGTCTTTAATGCTCAGGTGCTCGCATCGATTGAGGGTGTCCTTCTTTCTTGTTTGAAGAGCTTCAAATTGTGGATCGTTCTTTCTTCAATCGAGTTTTTGTCCACTGTGTAGGTCCCTCTGACCTTTACTTGGACCCGTGGGGAACGAAGTATTGTACCAACCACGTGTACTAGGTTCTATTTCGCCCTCACCGACGTCACTATAAGTTCATCGAACGTTCAGCCGCAGCAATTGTGTTCCCAAAACAAACAAAAAACACGATCACACCAAGGGCGAAATAGGCGCACTGAGAGGGAGACACAAACGAAAATCCGAAACGCCAACACAGGAAGTAAAACACACCGTTTAAATGTTCGAATGGCTTCTATTTTATTGTTCAAATTTTGTCTATTGTTACAACTACACCAATATGCTGTGAACTTTTACTACGCAAACACAAATGTCATTATATTCTGATTGAAAACAAACTTGGAAACAACTTAATGGGACGACAACACTTAACCACGATCGTTTTCATTTAATTCGGATCACTGTTAGGAAATTAACTTCGACTAAGGGATGAAACACACACGACTCTGGTTGTACGCCTCCCCGTGCGCGCAACGGAGAGCGGAAGACGCACCGACCGGATCGGTAGTTGGAATATGACTTAGCGGTATTCATCGCTATCAAAGGAAATTCGGGTGCATTTTCCTATTCCAAGAGAGACGTCTTTGGGGTAACCAAACAGATCTCATAGAGAAGATCGTCACGATACACATGTATGTGTGTACATTGGTTCTTTCATGGATCAAAGCCATGGGAACGAATCTAAAATAATGAAAGGGAAAATGTGCATCCATGAGATGTGAGTTTGGCTAAGCAAACAAGCCGAATCTCATTGAATGCTAATTGGGCCTGTGTGTGCTTATGTGAGAAGGTCAATGGTAAACGGATCCACGAATATGTAAGACAAACGAACCGTTGATGATCGATGTCTACAATATGCATAGCAGCTGTATTGACAGCCGCAATGCATCATGAACATTGTGCTAATTGGGTTTAGCTCGTTTACCAGGAAATTGTGTTTATTGCATCACTGGTACGGGTAGGTATTCAATTCCTATTTGCATTTGCCTATGCTGTAGGATTTAATTGATGCCTTAAGACGCAAGATGCGTATATTTGTTTTTGTCCCTGTTATGATGGTTACATTGTATGTAAGCGAAATCATTTTGTTTTCAGGAATTCGTCTAGGGGAAAATGTACTTGGTGAGATTGGGATACCTGATAAGTTAGGAAAGAATTCTTACAGGGAATTTGTATGCGAAGAGATGAATGAAAGGTAAGGATTCTTTACAGGGACTTTTAGAGTATAAATTTGCTCTATTTAATCCGTGAAGCATTTAAGGTGCTAATGTGATTGCATTAGCGCACTTATGGAAGTGGGTTAGCAGTTATGGGGGTTTTTCAGGTAAGTGGGCCGTGGGGTTTGGCGGAACCGCCACAGACCCTCTATGAGTCAATCTCCCTGATGCTTTGTATGCCGACTGTCTCCAGAATGGGGGTTTATAGCAGTGCTTCCACTGCCACTATTTTTAAATATGTCCTTTCGCTGCTGATAATGCGCACCGAAGTAAGAACCTCTTCTTTGGTTCTTCATTAGATTCGTTGCCTGGCTGGAGTGTATGGCTATATCGTTTTCTTTTTCTCCCATACCCCGGCATTCGTGTATGTTCGTCGTAATGGAGTACTAGTTGATGACATGTTGCAAACTTCTTTGAGGGCAGCAGCCTTAGGGTCCAGCGAGTGCGTCTAAAACAAAGCCTTGCTTTCTAAGCCCGCTCCCATTTTTCTTTGATTCTCATGGAACTTCGCGCTTTTGAAGAGTTCATGTCCATAATCGCCTTTGGACACTCTGTTAGAGACGAATCGGAATACAACTGCCTATTGGCCGACTGAGGGTCGGCCATTTATACCGATTATTCTCTTTGTGAACGGGTACACATGGAAACAAAAGAGGATATAAGCGGCAGCAATTGGGGAGTTGGGGGAGTACGAATTCATTTAGTAATTGTATTTAAAGTTTAATAAATATTCCCAAGGAATAGAACCAATTTATTCACTGGTCCTTTGAGTCGGATCGAGTCGTTGAAGGAAGACAGCAGCCACCGAATATACAACACAACGTTTCCCTCCGAGCAACGTGAGATTCAAGTGTTTAAGTGGCAACGCATTGAAGCGCCCCGGAGCCACCAAGCAGCAGGAAATACATTCGCGCGCGCCGATCGACGCTTCAACAAAACATCAGCGTGCTCATTTCTGCAAGCAATACCCGACCCCCAAGCATCTGATTTAGGAGCACGTAGCTCGGATTCCGCTTAATATGCTTAACTCCAACCAAATAATGATGGACACCTTAATGGAACAACTAGTTAGCCGGTCAGCGAACCTGACAGCATCGGATTCAACGAGTGGAATGGTAACTCGACCCATAAAGCTAAGAAACATTGACGTGTCTACCTTCAGTGGAGACTGTAAATAGTGGGTTACGTTCCGGGATATATACAAACCGCTCATCTACGATAACCCCCAGTTATCAGCGGTCGAGAAATTTTAATTTCTCCTGATTTCCTTGAGTGCGGACGCATTGTCATTGGTCCGCAATGCTCCTGTCACAGAGCGGGGCTATGAGGAGGTTTGGGCCGCACTAGTCTCACGGTACGACAAAAAGATCATCATGAAGGAGCATCTCCGATCACTCATGTCTATTCTAGCTATACATACATCATGTGCTAGTTTTCACTACAATCGAGAAGCTCGATAGTGAGTCGCGGGAGTTGTGAACTCGAGAAACCAGCAGGAACGAAATGCCGACATTCGCAGACCTGACTGAATTCCTGGAAGCGCGCCTTACGAAACTACAGACCATGTCAATAGCGAAGAAAAGTTCCAAGGGTCACTTTGTTCAGGACAAAAGAAAAGCAGCCGACCTACCCAAGAAGACATATTCCGCGATCACATTATCAGTGACGGCTAAGTGTCCCAAATGCGCGGAGCCGCACCCATTGTTCTGATGTGGTGCATTCAGGGGTCTCTCAATTCCACAGCATAATCAATTTGTCAAGTTATGAAGGAACTGCCTCAGCGCAAGATCACGGCGTAGACAAATGTGAGAGAGGTGTAACGAACGGCACAACTCTTTTCTGCATCAATCGGTAAACGACCCGAGTTTATCACCAGAGGCTGGGCCAAGCGAGGGTTCATGCTCGGCAGTACAAGCATAAGATTTGCTGCTACTTACGGCAATCGTAACTGTGTTGGGCGACAGAAACCAGTTCGTTTCTTCCCGAGTGCTTCTGAACTTTGGTTCAACCACATCCACGTTCAGCAGTTGAACCTGCGATGCACTCAGGCGAAGGTAAAGATAAGTGGCATAGGCGAAGGGAATCCACAGGTCAGCCGAGAAAAAATCGAGATGATACTGAAAAGTCGAATAAGAGAAACTAGCCTTCGGGTAACGGCATTGGTGCTGGGGAGGTCGACTTTAGATCTGCCGCCAAGGCCACTGGAGCCTGACTGGAGAAGCTTCTCGTCGCTGGCGCTGGCTGACCCGCTGTTCAATAAATCGAAGCCCATTGACTTGTTGTTGAGGCCGGACACTATCTTCCAGGTCTTGTGCGATGGACGATTGATTCTGACAGTAAAAAGATGACTCAGAACACCATATCCGGTTAGGTGGTCGCGGAGAGTAGACCAGCTCTACCCGATCAGGAACAACACTGTTACACGGTTATCCATCAGGTCGACCTATTAGAGGGGCAGCTACGGGACTGCTGGGTGAAGCGGCACGGGGGGGGGGGGGGGTACCAGAGATGAAGGAGTGTTGAACGGAAGAAGAGAGGAGGCAAGCCACGTTTTGGCGACACGCACCAGAGTTCAGCAGATGGACGTATAGGCCGAACGTAAGGTAAGTAAAGAACGTGCGATTCGAATTCACGCTATGACGGTTAGAATCAATAAAAATTGAACCAATGCTCAACACATCAGGCCACTGCCGCGTGTACGAATTCGATTTCTAAACTAGAGTACACTCAACTGGTGTGGAATTGCTATGTTATTGCTTGGTATACGGGTGATGCTTTTTCTTTTTCGATTTTCTTTCGGTGTTCTTCACTATTTCCTTGTATATTGTGTCTGTATCTGTTAGAAGCGCCACAGACGCTTCGAGGTGGAGATGCCGTTAAAACACTCCACCGTCGTTGGGCCATTCCATGGCAGTCCATGGGGGGCGATTCAGGCGAAACCCGGAGCTAGGCCATCAGTATGCTGAATTGATGAGAGAATACCGGAACATGGGTCACATGCGAAACAACCCAGAGGAGGAGTGCCAAACGTTTAAGTTGCTAACCGTAACATACGGAACGGTATCCGCACCGTTTCTAGAAACGCGTTGTTTGATCCAGGGGGTCGAACAATCATATCCGGAGGCGGCGCGAATCATCAGAAAGGATTTTTATATGGACGATTGTATATCCGGAGCACAATCCGTGGAGGAGAGAACCCAGTTGGTGGGTTGACTTACGGAATCGCTTAAGAGAGGAGAATTCCCGCTACGGTAGTGAAAATCAAATTGCAACAAATTGTTGAGGTGGCTGCCGTCTGATTCACCAGGTGCTGAAGAAGTGTACTAGTACATCACGAACGAAGGAACGAAGCTGCTTGGAGCGAATTGGCGTCCCGGGGCAGACTATTTGTACAAGATACAGGAGATTCCGGAGGTGTCAATGCTCACGAAGAAGAAAGTCCTATCACACGTCTCCAAGCTTCATGATCCAATCTGATATTGCAGACACGGTGAATTAAAAGTGTCGATTGGGACGACCCTCTGAATGAAGAGACTCCGAGGGGGTGCCAGGAATACTTTGAAAGATTACCCGCGCTGGAGTTGGTGGATATCAGAGGTTGGTTGGGACATCTAAAGCCCCTTCAGTTACATGGGTTTTCGGACGGAAGCGAGAAGGCGTACGGAGCGATCCTCTACTACAGATCTGGGGAGGAAGGGCTTTCCAAGTTGTGTATCAACATGGCAAAACCCAAGGCGACCCCAGTTAAGCATGTGTCCCTCTCAAAGCTTGTGTTATGTTGAACCCATCTCTTGGCTCGGCTTTTTTCGTTCGTGAAGAAGGCACTTCAAATTAGCGAGGTTCAGTGCTTCGCATATACCGACTCCACCATAGTGCTGCAATGGCCCTCGGATTATCCCAGGCGATGGAAGACATTCATCGCGAATCGTACGCCGTACATTTTGAAAAGGTTACCAAGAAGTCAGTCGCATCATGTACCGACTGTTTCAAATCCAATGGATTGCCTGTCAAGGGGCGTAACCACAAAGGAGCTCGCCCGAGTGGACCTGTGGTGGCGAGGACCCGCGTTTCTTCGAGACAAGGAGCTGAGGTTGCCCCGTTCGTCCATTTACCGTCGGAACACCGGTAGATCTCGAGGAGCGTAAGCAATCGTGTTTTCTCAACCAGAAAGTGGATCTGTCCATAACAAGGAAATTGTTCATCTTCACTCGAACGGTGCGAGCAGTGGCTTGGCTGAAGCGATTCATCGACAACAGTAGCTGCAAGGGGGACGACACGTCAGACAGGCAGTCGGGTGTTCTCGATGCTGAGGAATTGAACATGGCTACACGCATCGTACTGCGAGCGGATGAGGCTGAATCGTTTGAGACGGACCTGGCGGCCATTTGGCCCGGGAAAAAATTGTCAAAACGAAATGAACTGGTTGCGCTCGATCCATTCATCGATGAACAAGGTATCCTCAAGGTGGGCGGATGACTGGATGCAGCAAGGATGGAATACGAACGCCGACATCCGCCGATCTTACACCGACAACATCACCTTGCAAACATCATCGTGAGGGACTTGCACTTGCAGCTCAGGCCCGCCGGCCGGTTAATGCCCGCCGCAGTGAATTCTCGGTACTGAATCATAGGAAGTCGAGGGCTTGGCCGGAGGGTCGTCGCTGAATGCACGGTTTGCGTTCCGTTCGTCTAGGGCACGGGTCGCTATCTCGATAGATAGCGGCATTGCCACCCAGTAGGACTAATCCTGCACGGCCATTTAGTAACACCGGCGTTGATTATGTAGGTCCTATCACTTTTTGGACATGGAAAGGTCGCGACGCAAGGCTACACCTGATTCTTCGTATGCTTGGCAACCAAGGCAATACATCTCGAAGTAGTTAGCGGGCTGTACATCGGGGATTTCCTGGCAGCATTGTGGAGATTCTTCGCGCGTCGAGGTTTTTGTCACACCCAATGGAGTGAGAATGGTGCTAATTTCGTTGAAGCATATCGCAAACTGTGAGATGTTTATGAGCATACGAGTATAAACCAGAGAACTACACGGGACCGGATCATGACGGAGTTGGCCACCAACAGGGTCGCTTGGAAATTCATTTCCCCGACAGCCCCAAATTTTGGTGGGTTGTGGGAGGCAGGAATCAAGTGCGTGAAGCATCATCTTAAGCGAGTTATTGGAAATTATTCGCTGCCTTTCGGGGAGTTTACTACTGTATTGGCCTAGATCGGGGCTTGTGTGAATTCCCGGCCGCTGGTTGTTGTGCCAACGGAGCTTGGCGACCCCGAAGTGTTAAATCCTCAGCCATTTCTTAGTTGGAGGACCAGCTATGAGCGTTTCGGAAGTTGATCTGGGGGATACAGCGATAACCTGGCGGTCCAGGTGGAAGTACCTGCAGGCATCACATCGGGCATTTTGGTCCCAGTAGATGAATGAATACCGTCATACTTTGCAGGCTCACAACAAATGGTAATATCGGGAACCAAACCTAAGATATCCGGTCGTGGTGCTTCTGAAGGACGAGCAACTATTACCAACAATTGGGCGCATGGGAAAGGTTGTCGACCTTCATCCTGGTTGAGATGGCAAGGTTCGAGGGGCAACTGTGGTGGTTTAGGAGGCACACGCAAGTGACCTTTCAAGAAGTTGGTCCTGCTTCCGGTTGCTCAAGACGACGCCATTGAACGGATAGTTCAAGGTGGGCGGAATGTTGGAGACGGGCGAAACACAATTGTCGGCATTTATACCGATTGTTCTCTTTGTTCCGTTGCTGAACTTGCGAACGGGAGCACAGTTGGGGACCGGCGGCAATTGGCGAGTTGGGAGAGTTGTGGGGGTGTAGATGTACAGATGTCGGCAGGGATATGGATTCACTTCCTCACCAAGACGTTCGTTGATGCTTCACAAAATTTCCCCAGAAGAATGCCCAGGATAGGTCGAAGGGAGCAAATAAAACGCACTGATAATATTTACTACGGTTTATTTTTTTTTGTCTTCTTAGTTTCACAAGTCAGCGGGTAACATAACATTGCCATCGATAAAAACTTAAAGGGAAACGTAACAATGTCATTGATAAAACTTAAGGGGAACTTGGCGGTTTCGTTTCACAGCTTCAAAACATCGTCATTAATAAAAACTTAAGAAACTTGACGGAATTATTTTATAGTCTTACAACATCGTCGCTAATAAGAACTTAAAGGAAAAGCGCACTTAAGTGTTATATTGTTTGTTAAATCTTTGCATCCGCGACCACTTGTTCTACGACTATTGTTACCCTGTTTATTAAGTCCTCTTTCTTTGATCGGTATACCGGCGCGGAATCCCCACCCGACTCGATTCTTGGGGTTTTCGAACTCCGATTCCTGTGACGATTGATTGCTAAAACTTGACTCGGCTAGCTTGAGGACTTGGCTCTGAGAGCGTTGAACGACGCGCACTCCATAGTGGTTGGACAAAGACTGACTGATTATTGGAAGGAAAAGTTCATCGCGTCGTGGCAGTGGAGTCATAGCTAAAATAAACTCACTGCCACTTACGAGGAATTTAGAGAAGAGTTGCTATGCTTGCATAAGAATTCAGTTCCAGCGAATCCTCGCCGTATAAGCTGAGTTGGATTCGTTGGTTATGCGTACCGGGAAATTGGCATAGCCAAGTATGATCAAGGGTCTTGATCATTGTGATTGTTTCGTGGAAAATTAGCTGTCGCTTTGTCGCAGACGAGAAGTATGATTTAAGGAGGAAATGAACCGAAGTGGTTTTCGGAGGAAATTCGAATTGCCTGGGTGCAAGCAAGGAATATCGTTTAGATAAGATATTAACCGAAGTAATTTCGGAGAAATATATGCGGCTCGGTATAGTTGGTGGTGATGGTTAATGTTCGTTATAGGTTTGAATATGCGTTTTATTACAGCATACGAATTTCGGGGAAATTAAGATTGCTTGGTCGCAAGGAAGGAATATGGTTTAGATAAGGAATTGACCGAAGCAATTTTGGGAAAATGTATGCGGGGATGATTTAGAATATATTCTGTTGAATTGTATTCTGTTGTGGGTTTTGAAGTGTGTTTATTGCAAAGTTTGGAACGTATGCTATTGCGGATTTTGCATGGGGAGTTGGGTTAAGGTGACGTGCTGTTAGCGCCCAAGGTTGGTTAGAATTGTCAGTTGGTTCTCCGTGTGGTGTAGAGAACCCCCACAGAGTAATTGTAATTAAAGTTTAATAATCATTCCCAACGGATACAACCAATTTAATTACAATCCAATCTATTTTTGTTCTGAGGCGCTTCGTCTTCTTTGATGGATCGCTTTCCTAACTGAGTCATAATTTTTTTTTAGCAGGGGATATTAAGGGAGGTTTCTCCTAGGTTTCCAGGATATTTCTGGACATGTTTCATTTTATCTCCATGAAACCACCGAAAACCTGGTTGCCCCTCCTCTTTATGACCGTGGTGGTATATGAACCGCCTCTATCCCATAGCCGGTGGCATCTTGCTGACCATTTCCACTTCAGGTGAGTTAAGCACTTTACCTTTCCTAGCGCCCTCTCGGTGGCAACAGAGTTCCTCGCTTGGCTAACAAATGTGTGTACATCAACCGAGTTTTCTGGAAGATGTGGCAAATTCTTAAGTTTTGTTAAGTATGCCAATGTCAATGCTTCTGGTCTTCCAAAGCACCCGTCTAGCCTTTTCGCTACTTCTTTGGGTCCTCGGCTTGAATAAAAGACTTCTTACGGCCTCTATTGTTTTCCCCTAGTGTACTCTAGATGAAGGTGCCAAGTTCTGCGTGTGAATGAAGTTAGACACCGTATCATTCATTGTCCCCCAGACTGCCCGCCATTCTTCGCTAGCACTGTTGAAGTATGAGAGCTCGATTATATGCCTTTGAGTAGGTCTCTCTGAGTTTTGAGAAAGGATTTGGACTAACTCTTGAATGTCACTGTTCCTTTTGTCGTCCGGACGTGTCATTTATTTCTTCTCCTTAAACGGCCGCGACTGATTAATCCAACATCCGATGACATCTTTTGACATTCCTTTCATCGATCACGTCCTCGGCTTCTTCTGATAACAGCTGCGCTTTTCGCGTTCCCCTTGTCTTCGTCTCGGCGATTTCAAACCCTTACCAGGCGAGCATCGACTTGGGCTCAATCTCGGCTCTTGACCAGAAAGTCAACCGCACTCCAATTTTCCACGGTTGTTGCGTCGTTTTTTGTAAGGGTAATATGGGTTCTTTTTTCAAGGGTACGGCTCAATAGTTGTTCCTGTTGACACCTGAGCATGGGCGTGTAGATGGCGAGAAGGTGTGGGGGGTTTCTCTATCCTACATGAGAAACAACCCACAATTCCAACCAACATTTCCTACCTAATTTCGACCACCTTTCAGCGCGTCAAATCAACGACATTTCCCCCTACTTACCCGTTCACCTGCAAAGCATGTTTCCACCAAGGACACATAGCTAAAATCATTGTACCACGCAGACAATGCATAAATGAGTTTAGCTTACCTTTTTTGCCATACGGCAACTCGTGTCCATGTCGATTAGCGACAACCAAATCCAGCCGGACGAAGTTGTCGCATCATTGCAGATCCGCTTGGGAAATTTATCACCACATTCGATTGAATCACGTGATAATATTTCCCTAGCGTTACTTCGGCTTTTCTCCAGACACTTCATTCGCTGGGGATCAATGTTCTCTTTTTGCAGGTGAATATCATCAGCTCAATTCCCCTCTCTTTCTCAGTTCTGTCTTCGTATGGATCAATGTACACTGAACTCACCATACTACCGAATCAGGTCAACGGGTTCCGCTCAGAACTACATTGATTCATGCACATACAATCAAATCCACCCCTAGGATAATCGTACATCGTGTTTCTGTTCTCTTATTGTCCCGCTCTCTTCGATCATCAGATTACCGATGTAACCTACCACACATCGAAGAACGTGGCAATGAGAGAGCAGAAGTATGTTCTCTTTTGGTTGTATCCAATTTCTTCCCTTTTCAAGTTAGTCGATTAACGTGTTTAATCAAGGGAGGTGGTGTCGCCAATTGCCACCGCGTGTGCATGCTCATGCACACGCTCGTCCCCGGACATCCTACTATGTGAAATAAGTCGTTTCAACCAGGAGGTTGTAATTGTAATTATTAGAAATATTATCTGAGTTATGTGTTGTGTGACCGCATCGGAATGTTCTCACTAGTGAATATTTTCAATAAATTAAAACGCTTGCTGGCAGTGCGATCTGTTATCTTTTTTATTGATTACTTTGGTGTCTTAACTCACTTATTCGAATTAGACTTCAATCGTTTATTTATCTATCCACTCGAAGGGGATGTCGTCCAATATGCGCATCGGGTTCGGTACAACCAGGAAGTGGACGTGCGTCCCATAAATGTTTACAATTACACATTCCTCAATAAAGGTGAACATAAATCGATGCCGCATTTTGAGAGACGAATGGCTATACGACAAACCTGGGGTTACGAGCAACTTTTTTCGGACGTGATTACCCGAACAAATTCTTCCCACGGATCGATGGGAGATATAAGGAATACGTGCCGTACGTCGGCACATCTAGCTTATTTATCCACAAAGGTCATTGATAGCGTTGACGCATGCTAATTCCCCTCTTCCAGTGTGCATAATGGTGGCTACAGTGTTATCCGTCACAAGGCACGTGGGAGATATACTTCATTCCGGTAAAATACGATGGATCACGGGTTCCTTCAATGAGGGGTGTTAGCATCTGCCTCGACTGAGCCAATCTGGTGACAGACATCTTCGTTGTTAGCAATAACCGGTTAGCAGGACCAATTTATGATAATGCGTACTGGCTCTTGTATAACGTTAACGTCCTCTTTCGTTTCGTGGAATACGGACTGTATAATACTTGAAACGCTAGCTGGCAAAACATCTGCTCTTGAGCACACCAACGATTGAATATACTCAAACCATCTTTCCTTGAGTACGAAGCGGAAGTAACATTTAGACTTGATTACTCTTATCGAAGCGGGCATATTTGAAGACCTTCTGACGAGACAAATACCACCGTGCAGGGCGTTAGACACAACACTTGACCTATCCTATAGATTCGTTTACCAAAACGATGGTCATCCACGGAAGAATAACACGATGTTAAACTTATGGACAACAAGAAAAAGAAAAGTGCTACGTCAATCAGTAAAAGTGCAACGTCAGGTACACAAAGTCGTTATTGGCAATGTTGCGGAAGACTTCAAAGACTTCAAAGACCAAAGATTGCATCTCTAAGTAATTCGATGCAAGTCAAATTTTAATTACTCTGGACGCCACAAAACAGGAATGTGAAATCCAAAGGATATTTAAATTCAGTGGTTTCGGAGGAGTTTTCCCTTTAGTGGCGCAACCATCATTCCATTGCCAAGTGCGAGCTTTCGGGGAAAAGGAGTAAGCTTGCATATGCCCAGGTCGTTGTGTTAATTCAAAAATTAGTTAAAACTTACCCAAGCTCAAAGAAAGAACCCTTCAGTGTTCCATTTCCTAATTAAAGGCCTCTAGAGTCACCTACATTCGACAGAAGGAACATTTAGTTCAAATTACTGATTACGGCGACGAGTAGGACTCTTAAACTTAACCATAAGCAGGCACTTCAGTCAACAGTCTCCTTATTCCTGATTTTCATCAGCAATGTGATAAAATCCTTGATTTTGTCGCTTAACCTCCTCGGCACATATCTTATGGCATAGTACATTGTTGAAGTTTCTCCTCGGAAAGATAACCAAAGACATTCTTATTGTTGCAAGGATATTCTGTGACATTTGTTGTTGTTGCTCAAGTGAACTCCACCAAAGCATTATGGCGCGATTACTCGACGAGACTTATTAGAGGGAATATCCTTAACGACCAGAAAGGGATAAGTCAAATGACGGAGAAGATACCAAAGGCAAGGACAAGTTATGCAACTTGCCCCCATAGATGCGTTCGCATTGTTTTGCATATGTCGTTAAGATTAGTCGCTTGAGAAGTAGTTGAGTGTGTTTGTGAGACTGCTGACGTCGGGATGAAGTTGAGGTTGAAGATGTGGCTTAGGTTGAGGGTAAGTAGAGGATAAGGGTAAGGATAAGGATAAGTATACGTGTGGTGGGCGATAAGTCAGCCAGGCGATTAACTTGCATCTTGCGCTCAGAGGAAAATTGAAAATTAAATTTTGATGCACCTTAAAAGCAAGTGGAACATACGAGTTTGCAGGAGTATATAAAGGGGATAAAAAAAGGAGCCAGTGCTAACGATAGCATAAACTCAAAGGATTAAAGGATTTTCGACATAAAAGCTGACGGTTATTCGTGATGAAACTATTTTGTCAACAAATCCCTTAAAAGTAGTTCAGCATGTGTAACACTGGACCCAAAGGATGTTCTTCTTAGTAAATTTATGATTCGACTACCTCCGGCCCGAATAATCCTACTAACATAAAACGGGTACGAGAATGTAGGCTATTCGGGATGTGCTGGTAACATTAGTCTTCGCCCCTTTGTTTCAACAGCGGAAGCTATAACGAACAGAAATGCGCTAATATTCCCTCGTCACTATGAAGCTAGTCTGACCTAGTTTTTGTCTGGTCACAAATACATCAACCTATCATTGAATCCTTATCTTGCTACGTTGTCCCCTGGGATACACTGAACTTTTCTTTACTGTATTCACTCTCCATGGGAGTGTTATTTACATTTCTCTTTTTTTTTTCTTTGTTGATTGGGAGTTACGGGAAAATGTGGCACTGGCGCCGGATAAATGAAAGGTATTCAAACATGGTAGCTCCGTTGAGATCCGCTACCTATAGTCACATCTGGGCCATAGATCACGTCTGCATGTAGAGTTGCATGGTACCGTGTAGCTATTGAATGCACTTTTATGAGTAGTTGAGCACGAAAAATGAATTCGCCGCATAGATTCTTGAACTCCATAGCTATAGAGGAATGCTCTGACTGATAATTTGCACATTGAATAGAAATTTAAACCACCTGCAAACTTTGCTGGACGTTCGAGCACCGGCAGTCAATAGACAAGTAGCACGTAGGGTTTTGTGTGTCAGTTGCCCTGATGTTATGGGTTACTACCCGAGGTGCAGTTGCTGGTGAATTTTTCAATATTCGAGCAACGTTTAGTGGAAAGTTGTTTGCACATGGGAATCCTTTTACTAGGACGGTCAACTTGTTAAAAACACGGTGACATGATTTGGCTGTTCGTAATTTAAGTCGTGTGTGACTTGAGGTTGCATACAGTAGGACTCGTCCATTGTCCGTACAATGGATTCTGAAAGTGAAAGTTGTGAGGTGATGAGAAGAATACTTATAACACACCTTTGACATTTTATATACGCTAACACTCGAGTGCAGCTGCTTTATGTATTCATAAAGGTGTTCATCAATACGGTTTGGTAGTATGTTTCATGAAACGAATCATTTCGAATAAATATCAATATTAACGACATTTTTAAAGTATTTATTTCAATATGATCAAACAAATATCTTTTTGTGTAATTCTAGACATCTTTTGGAAATCTACAATGAATATCTTCAGATGCAGGATATATATTTCTATTATACAAATTTATTTTCTCTTGGCGGAAAAAAACGCTTTGCTACATATTGAGAAAGGTCATACCAGTACTTTTGTATGGATCCGAGAACTCGGTGCTCGATAAAATGCACTCTGAACTCTTAGCCGCGTTCGAGCGGAAAGTCTTAAGGAGAATTGTTGGCCCCGTATGTGAGGGCGAACGATTTCCGAGAGGCTACTATAGCGTTTCAAATAATAGTGAAGAAGATCGTGTGATTCGAACTGACGCTATGACAGTTTGAATCACGAAAAAAATTGAACCTAAGCGTTACCCATCAGGCTACTGACCGTGTTTTGAATTTGATTTTAAAACTCGACTATACTCCACTGATGTGAATTGTTAGGTTATCGCTAAGGTATACGGTTCTGATGTATTTTCTTATTCGATTTTTCACTATTTTGCTTGTGAATTGTGTGTGTATCTGTTAGAGTCGCCACACTACAACCGCGAGTTGTACGCGATCTACCTTGAAGCTAACGAAAGGAATCAAGGTCGGTAGACTCCAGTGGCCGGGACACCTAGCTCGAATGGGCGAAGAGGAGCCTGTCCGGAAAGACCTTTGTGGTATGTATGGAACGCGACAGCGCGGTAGACCTTGTCTGCGATAGAGGGATGGCGTAGACCAGGGCAGTCAAGAGCCTGGGAGTGCCAAGCTGGATAACATCGGCTCGAAATCGGGACCGGTGGAGAGACCTGCTAAATAAGGGCAAGACCTGATCCCGGTTGTAGTGCCGATGATGATGATGACGTATTGATATAAAAAAAAACTCATCCGGCCGGAAAAACTCTTTTCACACCACCAGAGATCCCAAACCAAATACCTTTGATACTCAATTTTTTTTTCTGGTAAATAGATAAATAAATAAATTAAAAAACAAAATAAAAAAGAATAAAATCCCAATGAAATGTTACGGTCCGACAAAATGCCTTTCTAGTTGAAGATCCAAAGTAACATTTATCCACTCGTCACAAGTGCACAAACGTAAAGATAATGAAGAATTCTCATTTGTGTATTACACAATTTTGTACAAGGTAATAGTAAATTATATACCACAAATAAAATTCCTACTGACAAAAGCGACTGATCTCTATGCTGCTCACTAATACTTTTTTTATCGGGGTTTTGTCCGCCGGTATTCGTCCTGGATACAATTGCTTATAAAATAATATTTTGTCCACTGGTGCTTGTCTTGGGTAGCATAACTCACCGTGCATATCGTTACAATTTCAATTTCGTTATGGTAGGTGTTCAGTGTGACTTGACTGTGACACATTGAATCATTTCTGAGGAGAATGGAGTAACTTAATATATAGGGGGCGCGGCTAGGGCTTATCAATTGTACTAAGCTAAATATATGAAGGCTCTGCCCTCATTTAAATAAAAATATGATAATTGAAATGCAAGTTTCTGTAGTTGGTGCTCAAGTTAGGATTTAAAACGTAACTGTTGAATTAAGCAAAAATAAATTGTGAGAGTAAGAAAGCAGTAACAACTGATGAAGTACGTAGTGCATTGCAACATTTTTTATTTGACTTGAATTATTACTTTAATTGAGCAATCATAAAAATATAAATATATACGAAGTTGGCTGAAAAGTTTCCGACCTCAGCGTGGAGATAGGGGCACTCGTCAATGAAAGCTAGTGAATGTAGTTGTGCATCTTTTGCAGTTACTCACCAACATTTCAGCCATTTTGGACGGGTAGTTTTTATTCGACAGTCGTTTGAGTGAGCCGATGTTTTTTGACTTCTTGGAGCCGATTCCCCCTTTGCAGTCCACTATTTTGACTGCATTTTTGTTTCGGACGTATAATGGTGTGTCCAACTTTCATCGACGGTACTTAATTGACGCCCAAACTTGGATTTATTGCACCTAAACTGCGCCAACAGAGCGTTGGAAATGTTCATTCGGACACGTTTTTGGTCTAACGTGAGCAAACGCAGCACCCAACGCGCGTACAGCTTTCTCATCCCCAAATGTAGATTTAGTATGTGACAAACACGTTCTTTGGACATTTCCATAGCCTCTGTTATCTCTCTCACTTTAATTCGGCGGTCGTCTAGCATCATTTGGTGAACTTTAGCGATGTTATCCTCAGTTGTTGCAGTTTTTGGATGTCCCAAACTTCCCTCGTCTCCCAAGCTCTCACGGCCACTTTTAAATTTAGCTGCCCAAAATATCACAGTGTGGTAAATGATGGTGATGAAATTTGGCTTGCAGATGTGCAAGCATACGCCTCACCCAGGATGGCCATGGACCAACAGATAGTTGGTAGAATAAATCAACACAGTGAGGTTACTGTGTGTTGGTTTTGATTTTCAGGAAGGAGTGTGGCGGTGCCGCCAAACCCCACGGTACACTTACCTAAAAATCCCCATTACCTCATCCCAAGACGCATAAGTTTTCGCCAATCCAATCGCATTGGGCACCTGAAAATGCTTCACGCATTAAAGAGATCAAATCTATGATCTTTAAGTCCCTGTAAAGAAAACTTACCTTTCATGCATTCTCTCCGCATACCAATTCTCTGTAAGACTTCTTTCTTACCTTATCAGGAATCCCAATCTCACCAAGTACATTTCCCCCTAGACGAATTCCCGAGAACAAAATGATTTGGTTTACATACATTGTAACCATCATAACAGGGACCAAAACAAATATACGCATCTCGCGTCTTAAACCATAAATTAAATCATACAGCATGGGCAAATGCAAATAGGTATGGTATGCTGACCCTTGCCAACGATGCTACGAACACCAATTCCCTGTGAATACGCTAAAACCAATTGACACCATGTGCATGAGTATTGCGGCTATCGTTACAGCTGCAATGCATAGCTTAGATAATGATCTACCCAATCCCTTTGTCTTCTTATATTTCTGGATCTGTGTCTTATGACTAGCGGCACTGAACAAACAGAAACCCATTAGCATCCCACGAAATTCAATTTGTTTGATTCAACGAACACACATCTCCTGGATGCATATAATGCCCCTTCATGGCTTCGCCCCATGAAAAGAACCGACGTACACATATACATGTGTACCATGACGATCTCCTCTACGAGATCCGGTTATCACCACAGTGAATGCGAATGCACCCGAATTTCCCTTACTAAGTGAATCATCTCTGCAGGAGATGATTATCGCCGAGCCTCATCACAAACTTCAGTGCGCGCACATCGGAAGTCGTCTGGTAACCGCTGCGATCACACGGGGGTGTGCACACCCCCGAGTGTAAGGTTTAGTCGAGAGTAATACCCTTTAGAGCCACTAATAGCAAGTACGAATTAAGTGAGTAATTACAAGTATACAAGTGTAGACAATGTGGTCATCTGGTCAGTGAAGAGTAATGCGTCAGCGAACTCAAAGTTATTTAAAACACAAATTTAAGATTCGGTTACCAGTTTAATAAATTTTGTATAGATGCATCATAAAATTAAATAAAGATCAGTTGGACTACCAAATAAGCCACAAGTGTTTTCGTTTTTTTGTTTCTTCTTGGTGGACAGTGTACGGCGGAATTCATAGTGACGATGCCGGAAGGAAGTGAATCAGCGTCGTACGCCGCCACAGGAGCATTACGGGACATGATCATGGGTATTGGTGCTTAAGCAACAATCATGTTCATGCCTAATCCCATAATCGGTTGATGGTCGATAAAAGGGAATTGGTTGTAACTGTTGCGAACCTGAGGATATGGGGGCAATGTTTGATTACGAATTGGTAACAACAATATCGGCTACACCTGTGTCAACAACTACGCTGGTCGGCGTGTCTTCTTGGACCAAGGGATTGTTGGAACAAGAACACGCACAAAGATTGGCGTGTATTTATCGATTATAATTGCTGATGAACTGAGCCGAAAGGGGTTAGAATGGTTCATATATTATGAACAGTATAATTTAATGATGTGTATGCATGGTAGGGTTTTGCTTTCAGGTGAAAGATGATGCAGGGTAGCTTACGCTGCTCATTTGGAGGTAAGTAAAATGACTTTGAATGGTAAGTGGCAGGCAGGTTAATTTAAAGAGAGTGGGTGGTTCTTCGGGAATGCCTTAAGAACCCCCACAAGACCAGCTCATCTTTGATTTGCGGAGGCGTATTGCCTTTCAAAAACAAAAATTTGATGACAGCCCGATACTCAATTTTGTCCATTTTCACAAAAACACACACGTCCACTCACTCAAACGACTGTCAAATAAAAACTACGCATCCCAAATGGCTGAAATTTTGGTGAGTAACTGTCAAAAGATGCACATCTACATTCACTAGCTTTTATTGACGAGTGCCGCTATCTTCACGTTGAGGTCGGAAACTTTTCACTACAGCCATGCATATATATATATATATATATATATATATATATATATATATATATATATATATATATATATATATATATATGCATACCATTGACCTGTCTTTGTTATCCATGCGTAACATATATGTGGGGCAGAAAGTCTGTTTGAATATAGACTGACATCGCCAAATCAAGGGCTATATTCCCCACTGTTGCCAACTCTTGGCTTTTGAGACAAACATGCTTCTACCGAAGCAGTGGACAAATCAGACCCACGATTTTATAAAAAAACGCTATCAGATCCCCATTGCTATAAAGGCAACTGTGGTATAAATAAAATATTCACGATGTGGTATAAGAATGTTCGCTTATTTATTCATCCTAATGTGGTATAAAAGAATATTCACATTGTGGTATAGAAGCATCTGCTTTATTTATTCATCTTCGAACTAACTATTCATTTGATCTGATAACCACATACGAATCACGAATTGCCCGTCTAACGAACTGTGTTCTCATTTTCACGAGTGTACTTCTTTGATTGACTGTGGATTATAGAACCAACCAAAATTCAGTTTGTTTCCATTGTCACGATGTGTTTGTGAATTATAATTTAGTCTTAAATTCACCTTCGTCATTGTCATTCCACATTCGGCCGCCCGGACCGGACATTCGACCCGAATGTTCATTGCCGTCGTCCTCTTCGTCACTCCTAAATAGATCCTCACTGTCGTCGCTTTCCCAAGTTGGCGGGTGTTGATGTCTGTTTGGACCCCCGACTCTCTTCTATCCGATGCACAATGTAGCGATCGTTATACAGAGACTTGATAACCTCATACGGTCCAAGGAACTTGTGTGCGAGCTTTAAGCCAGGTCCTTGTTGTACTTTGTGAATAGCGACGATATCCCTTTCTTGATATCGGAACGCCGCTTTCCTGTTTTTATTGAAGTTCCGTTTGTTTTCGGACTGAATGCATTGTATATTCTCCTTTGCCTCTTTGCAAAGTGCTGCTTGTTGCACGTCGAATGAGGCAATCAAATCTTCCTCCGGAAGCTCCTAAATCTGTGGATCGTCCTTCAAACGAGCGTCGACTTCGAACATTAATCGGAATGGTGACATTCCTACGCTCCGATGCGGCGTGGTGTTGTAATATCCTTGTACCCTGTCTAGGTACTGATACCACTCGCTTGTGTTAGAAGCTGATACTATTTTCAGCAGTGGTATTAGGGTGCGGTTCACCCTTTCAACTTGACCGTCGGCACCTGGTATCCCCGTGGTTGCCAGAACGTGCTCAATGCCATCTTCACGGCAATAGATATCGAACTGCTTTGAAGTAAACGTGGTACTCTTGTCGGAAATAATCCTCCGAGGATTTGTAACGATAAATAACTGCCTTCGAAACTGGCAGATTACTTCTGCGGATGCCACCGATTTTGTACCATACAGCCAAATATACTTTGAAAAAGCCTCCGCAATGACCAGGACGTGCGCATAAGACTACTTGGCTGATGTCAGTGGACCCAGGTGATCGATGTGGAAGGTGTCGAAGTGCACGCTGTCCTTCTCCATAGGGTTCAGGATTACTTGTCGGTTTCCTCGGTTTCGCTCGGCCAGTATACACGAAATACAGTTCCGAATTACGTTTTCAATCTTAGCCCTTAAATCGGGTATTCAGGAATCATTCTGGACCACCGCCTCTACCTTATTGATCCCAAAGTAGGCTTGTTCATGGGCTTTTTGTATCACTTGTAGCTGCATTAACTTGGAAATCACAACATGCACCTCGTCACCAACATCGTTATATAACAAATCACGTTGCAAGGTATACCTATCGAGCATTCCTTCTTCCAACCGCTTGATCCTCTTCTGCAGGTCGTCATCGTGCTGCTGTGCTTTCTTGAGTCTCGCCGTAAGGCATTCGTGGCTCTCATTAATTACCAACCATCTTGGAAGAGGGTTTCGGGGTAATGCATCGACGTGCTTCATAGCCCGTCCCAGTCTATGCTCAATCGAATACTGGAATTCTTCTAGCAACAATTCCCATCGAGCTACTCGAACGCAAAGGCCCCTCTTGTATTATGAATCATAACAGTAAAGACATAGTGTCCTTTTCGAGAATTTGTTGGATATTCATTGTCTTCAATCAGCTTGGGAATTGACGAGGATATGTTTATTTATTTCACACTGTTTGATCCCTTTTTTTGCAATAAATTGTTGATGACCTAAATTTCCGAACACCGCTACGGATTTCAGGGAATGTTCACAAAATCTTGTCATGCTTGGTTTTCGGGTAAGTGTTTATTGGTGGTCTAGGGTGCAAGGCATATTCTCATATATATTATTAGCACCATTGGAACATGATTCTTTATTTATGGGTGGCACTGTTTGTTCGGAGCAGGACATTTTTTCCTGGGACGGGATTTAAAAAAGCGGAACGACCAATGATTCTTTTCTTCGATGTGTGTCTGGTCAGTAGATTTTTATTATCCTCGACTAATTTTGGCTACAATTAGGTCAGCATTAAACAACACACGGGAATTCACCTTGGGTGATTCTAAGCATCGTGGGGTGTAAGCTAAGTAAGTATATATATATTGAAAATGGTGAAATCACCAAGTAATCCGCTCTCGATAAAAGAGGACTGAGAAAAGTACAAAACCCCCAAATTGAGGAATAATAAAGAATAATATTGTATAAAATTTGAATTTAAAATGGCGGAATGTGGTCGAAAGAACTAACAATATTAAGGTAAATAAAACCGTTTTTGATCTTCTCAATGTTACGTCTTACATTGTCCGTCACAGCCTTCTCGCAGGAAAGAGATCTGTGGTATGCCGCGACGCGGATGGGAGGCCAATAGAAAGCTTGACTTTGAGGAGATCGGATCAGGTCAGGAAGCGCGGAGATAAAGTGGGCGGTGGGGGGGGGGGGGGGGGGTATGGCGTCATCGAGTTAGTGTAGCGACAAACCTTCGGGTCAGTACAGACCGGTGAATAGATGGATCGAATAAGGACACACAAATACTACTTCATCCTCAACATAATATGTATAAAAAACGCCCGCAACAAGCGTTTCAATGACACAAAACGGCGTTGAGAAATTGTCAATAGAATCGCGTATAGCAACGAATTCATAAACTTCTTCATGCCCAAATTAATTGTAGATAAATTTATTTTTTTAAGATATCGAGTTTAATCTTTCTAGATCTAGAAATATGCACTGATATCAAAATCAATGCCCTATGTATCCGTTTAAGCCTTAGGACTTAGAATCCACATGAGTGGTAGGTATGGTCCCAAAGCCCAGCTGCGCAGTGAAATACCACCCCATTAAACTAAAAGCTTCGTGAAATTATTGGGAGAAGTTTTTGAGCATCTTTCGGACGTGGGCCGATGGACCCGGACGAGTAAAAAAAGGATCTCAAGGCGCTGACTCAGCTCTATAAGTTCGCCTTTCCTGGGAGAAGTAAAAAAAAAAATGAACGATGGCTTAGATGACACCAAAGAAAGCAATAAGTACGTCACTGGTAGTCCCAGATGCCCAGTATACGGGAAAGCGGTGCTGGAACTTAAGAAAACCAAGGAAGCCTAAGTACCTCGAAATAAATATGAACACAAGTGGGGTCGCTCAAGGCTTTCTACCTCAAAAGATACTAGAATCCAAGTCCGACATTTTACAGATGACCAAGCCGAATAGAGGGCTCTTTAATGCACACGATTAAGAAAAGACGCTACAGGAAAAGCAGCAATCTGGCTTACTGGGAGGTTGTCTTTTGAAGAAACAGATATGGAAGAACATGCAGAATTTGTCCGGGCAGAAATACAAGGAGTATACTATGGAAGCTATTATGCCGCTCTGGGCCCAAGATTTGACGAATTTAAAGATCTAAACAATATGGTTCGAGCTGTAGGAGGAGCACACCCTGTATTAGTCGTAGCTGGGGACTTCAACGCATGAGCTTGCAAGTCGGAAAGGAAGCAAACGAATGTACGAGAAAACATCCCTCTGGACTCTTTCGAGGCTATGGACCTGGTCCAACTAAATATAGGTAATAAAGCCATGTTTAACAACGGAAGAGGCTTGTCGATAAATGATCTCGCTTTTATTAGCATTACCGTACCAAGAAGCGTTGAGTGGACGGTGTCGGCCATGTATACACATAACAATACTTCGTAAGAGCATTCAAAACAATAAGAAGGTACAACTCGAATCACAGAAACATAAATGCGCAGCGCAGAGTATGGAGAATCATTACGCTTGATGGGGCCATGCTTGATTTCATCACAGAGAATCTAAAAGTGCGTCAGACGAAGATCAAACAGTACAACAGTACATAATTTATTTATGCAGTATTGTTTCGGATTGAAAATAAGTACAGCGGATGCAATCGCCCAAGTGTACAGAATCGCCGATCGAGCGCTGGAGGGATCCAGATAGCGTAGTGATACCAAGGAGTATGGGACAGTCATCACCCCCGATGTAAAGAATTGCAATGACGGGGACCATAAATTACTCGATTCCCAGAAGGACAATACGACCAATGACTAATTACTCGCGTCCTGAAAAGACGCTACGATCGAACAATAATTGCTGAATTGTCAAAAGGATTCAACCCATAGAATGTCAGTATACATAGCAACTGCTCACTGTCTCACTGAATATTCATAAGATTGTGACATGAAAATTGCTTTTTTGTTATTGTTTAATTAAACACAAAAACTAATTACGATTTTTGTACAAGGTCGTCAACAAACGCTACACGGGAAATTTGGATTATTGTATGATATTAGGTGTACTCGAAATAAATTCATTGTTTTTCTAATAGACGACTTTAGTAATCTGTATCACGCATTATACAAGTGCGATCAAGTTACGATAGATGGCGTTGGCAAGAAAAGATTGCGTACTAAAAAAAATCTTTTCAGACAGCTGTGTGATAACGCACTCTCACACACTGTCCTTGAATGCCAGTCCCTGAAAAGTCGTTGAACAAATTACGTCGCTTGTCACTCGTCAACAGAAAAATATTAAAAGTATTGTTCGACTTGGAACCGTAATTCATATTCAACGTGAACAAACTCAGCTCGATCAATGTGATCATCTGTATTCTTTCAATTTTCATAAAGCATATCGGTCACGCTTCAAACGCGTTATCAAAAGGGAAGTCCACTCAAGCGAGATGGGGTTTCACCTATCAATAGAAATTTAAAAAATGAGATAGATGACTATCTCCTAACAATGGATAAAATTGTCAAAAAGTCTATGGAGCTGTCTATTGAATCCACCACGTCAAATAGCGTCTCATTACAAGCCGAGATCCAATCTGTTCGTTGTTTAACTACCGATACACCGATCCCAAATTTTCTTCACACGTATGATGAGGATCTCGCCTGGAGTGAAACCAGGTCTGCGAACACTGAGCCCCCGATCACCTCCGCTCGCCCTATTCAACGCAATGAGAGGATCACTAAATTAAATAAAAACAACTTCTCTGCTTTTACTATCACCGGCATTCCTATAAACGCTGATGCTTCCTGGGTATCCAACTTCTTCTTAAAGAATTACGCAATAAGCATCATTACGGTCAACAAGATCCTAAACCAGGCCTCCTCCCTACGAATGACTATTCCATCACCCGACAGATAGCGTTCTTAAACTTAAACATTCATAAAAAGAGCCTCACTCGTAAGCGTCCCTACCCCCCCCCCCCCCCCCCCCCGCCCTGGTAATTCAACAAGATCCTCACCCAACACTTCTCACCAACATAGTTTTTTACCGCGACACAGCCGATCCTTCAAATCCGCTATCAGGGTATACCCCACTCCCATCCCCAAATCAACCAACCGGCCAATGTATACCCCCATTCTCGACGACACTTTTCGTACAGCCTGCCTCAAACCCACACTAGCCCCCTCCCGACCTATGCACGACAACACTCATTCCCTCAATAAACGCAAAACCGACAACCACGGCCTCTCTAATAAAAAGAAGTTTTCTTTCAACCACGCCCCCCCCCCCCCCCCCCCCCCTATCTTCTACGAACCGCACAAACCACTATAGGTCGAGATGTCGTCGTTCCACCAAGGAACATACTTACCTATAACCAAACTTCACGTGCCCATAGACACGTGTCCCCAAACTCCTCCTTTCCACCTGAGAAAAAGGTAACATTCATCCTGGAGTCAACAATCCCACGTATCCACAGATACGTGGGTCACAAGTCCCGAACAATTTTCCTACGCCTGCACGGCGATTGAAGGACATAACCCAGCACAGAAATTGTGTATTAATCCATCAACTGGATATACACAAGTGGTTGGCACAGCTGCACCAGATGTCGACAAACATCACATCGCCGGCGCTAAGCAAATTGCCGGAAAACCAATTCGTCGACAAGACCTTTGCCCCTGCCGCAATGTACTTCGCCTAAACAAAGGCGATTGCTGAACAACAGCAATAAACGAAAATGCTGTTCCTATAGGGCTAAGTGAAGAATGATAATTACCATTAATCAATGGTCGTCTAAAGTAAACCACGCATTCGATTGTTTGCACAACCAACGCAACAGATGTGTGAAAACGTTGGCGATCACGATTTGAATGATCTACAGCAAGCAGGCGGAAACCTCCGCGTCTGTATGTGTGAGAGCGATGTTCCCTGGTGGAGAGATTCTCGATTGAGAGAAAGTCACCACCCAGCGAAAGCGAAAAGAGAGAGTCATCACCAGCGAAAGGGAAAAGAAAACTATGGGGTAATTGGAAACACCCCCAAAGAAGTAACGATAGTCCAGATAGAGGACCCGAACGAGAAGGTTAGTTAGTCTGCGCCACGCGAATAACCGGTAAAGAAACCATCTTCCCGGAGTTAAACTTTTCAAAATTACGCGAGTTCACAAAAGCGAACTGACTAAACTGCCACCAAAGGCAAACGTAGAGTTTCGGCGTGTGCTACTACCAATCTTTAATTAGACATATTCTTAGCCGTGTTAAAATGTAAAGCAAAAATAAAGAAAAGGACAGAACAGTGAAACAGTGGCAAAGATTATAAAGTCCTGTCAGGCATTTGTACAAAACAAAAATTAAAATAAGACTAATAAGTGTCACTAAAAACAATTTCGCGTCGTATTATTTGTGCTTGTATTCGCTCCGTGTTCCTGGTGGTTTGTTTTTCCCTTGTGTGAAGAATGTTCGGCCGGACACACCAAAATTCGACGAAAAGACTAAAAATCTGCTAAAGTATCATGCCTATCTCTCTTCTATAGGCATCATCGGGGTCGTTGCTCAACAGAACTTGCTGAATGTGTTCCGCCTCCTCAGACATTTTCCCACGGTCCCGTCAATTTGAGAATGCGCATCAGTTCACGTTGAAAGTCAACTTCACACGCACAAACAAACATAGAGAGTCATTCTTTAGCCGAACCAAACGAATGTGGAATACTCTACCTGATCATGTGTTTCCTCGTCGTTGTATCTTCCAGGCATTTAAGACCAATGTACATCGATACCTCCTTTCTTTATCCACTTCCTCTCCTTCCGCTCGCACTGTGGTATGACAATTAAGGGTACTCCAAAATCCCCTTTTGTGCGCGCGTTTGTGTAAAAAAAAAAATGTTTTGCGCAAAAAACGCTTGTTTTCATTCACAATCCTGTAACTATATATATCATCATCAACATCGGCACTACAATCGGGAACCGGTCTTGGCAAATTCAGCAACATTTTCAATATTTTATTTTGACACCTTTGCAATTTTATTTTGTGTGTGCGAGCACAGTTACACCATACAGGGGCCCCGTACAGGAGTCTCGCTTGAAAAATGGTTTTAAATATTATAATTTTATTTTCGATGCTAAGCTTTGATTTTCTACACACTAATGGATACATAACTCTTACGACTTTGTTTATTTTGTCAATTGTGGTAGTGATGTGTTTTTGAAAGATAAGTTTTTTATCTAGAAAAATACCTAGATATCTACAGTCTTCGGACCAATCAATATCAACTGCACACATACTGAGTTTAGTGCCATTTGGTAGGTAGCAGTGTTTCCTACATCTCGAAAACCAGACAGCTTGTGTTTTATTACCATTTATTTTTATTTTCCATTTCCTGTAATATACTGCTAGCTTGTCAAGAGCTGCTTGCAAAGAGTTGTAGACATTAGTGAATAAGGCACCCGAAGAGAAAATGGCTGTATCATCGGCAAACATAGCTACCTGAATGTTTTCACCTAGACATGGTAAATCTGCGACAAACACAGTAAATAATATGGGACCAAGGACGGAGCCTTGGGGTACACCATGGTGGATTTGGTGAGTAGAGGATATGTCGGTTCCTAAACTCACAACATATTTTCTCGAACGAAGAAAGCTCTGGATAATTTTGATAAGCGGCATAGGCAGCTTAAGCTTCAGTAGCTTATAAATCAAGGCATCGTGCCATACCGTATCAAAAGCTTTTTCGATGTCTAGAAGAACCAGTCCCGTTGACTCCTTGTCGATGAATTTACCAGCTATGTGGTTTTTAATGCGCAAGACTTGGTGGATTGTGCTGTGACCACTACGGAAACCGAACTGAAAGTTTGGTAAGATGTTATTGTCTTCCACAAAATGATCAATCCTTTCCTTAATGATTTTTTCTAAGAGCTTACTTAGACAGCTAAGTAGACTTATAGGTCTGTAGCTTTCGGGGCTGTTCTTCGGTTTGCCGGGTTTCGGGATAGGTATTACTTTTGCTGTTTTCCAACAGTCCGGAAAATAACAATTCTTAAGACAAGCGTTGAAAATGAACGTTAAATAGTTACTTGCAGCAGGTGGAAGTGCTTTGATTAATTTGTTGTTAATATTATCGAGACCCGCAGCCTTTTTTGATTTCGATTTGTCTATCAATCCTTTAACTTTGCTGATATTAGTTGCGTAAGTACTTTCAGCTGGTGTTTGAGAAAGTACATGGATAGTGTTAGCAACTTCAGCTTCAGTATACGCGTCGCTTAGATGCATAGATATGGAGTGGTTCTTACTAAACGTGTTAGCAAGTAGGTTCGATTTCTCCACTGAAGAAATAAACAACTTGTCGTGAACTTTAAACGGAGGAATACTTGACCCTCTCTTTTTCATAACTTTTGATATTTTCCAGAACGGTTTGCTAGCTTTGTCAAGAGAGGAAAGGTGTTTATTCCAACACTTGTTCCTATATGTTGAGATTTCGTTTTTAATGATATTATTGAAGACTTTAACATTAACTAGAAAACAATCGATTCTATAACGCAGCCATTTTCTTCTTTCTGAGTTTCGTAGCCTAATCAGATGTAAGATATTTTCAGGAAGCGGTGCCTTATCAACTGGAGCAGTGGAACATTTAGGTATCGCAAGATCGGCCGCTCTATTGATAACAGAAACAAAATTAGCATAGGATATCAATGTGCTCGCTGCAGGTTATAGAATTTAGGCTGGTATCACCTAGAACCAAGTTCGTGTTTATATATGATTTATAACTATTTCAGTTGGCGGCGGTAACTGGTACGATTTACAACTACTGTATGATTCACTGTGAGGCTGATCGGAAGGTGGTCTGAACTTAACGCATTTAAAGTTAATGGTACTGTGCAGTAATTTGGAATATTAGTGATATATAGATCAAGAGTTGAGGGGTCTTGTTAGCGCTCGCTGGGATATAGGTGGGGAGAAGTGGATAAAGTATGGAAAGACATGGGCTGGATTCTGCAACATCTAGTAAAATGTTACCCCAGCTGTTTGCCCTAAGACAATTCCACGACTGACGTCTGCAGTTTAGATCACCACCAATAATTACCTTGTTTCGAGTGTTGACTCTATACAATTTTTGCAGATCCCGCTTAAAGTAAGTAGATTTCTCAATGTTTCTATTTCCTCCAGGGAAATAGACCGAAAAAAGACTCACCTTGGAGTTGTCACTTAATGTTACATCTATACTAATTTCCTCAATTAACTTAAGGTGCAATGAAGGGCGCAAGGAATGTTCTATACATTTTTTCACAACAATGGCGACACCTCCACCACTAGCATGTACCCTGTCTAGGCGATAACAAATGTAATTTTGATGTGAGAAAGAAATGTCTTGTTTGAGCCAGGTTTCTGAAACAAGTGCAATGTCAATATTAAAATTTATCAAGAAACTAAAAAATTCATGTTTTTTGTTTTTGATGCTTCTCGCATTCCAAGTTATGACGTTAAGAGAGTTTATTAACACGTTTTTTCCGAGTATATGTACTTAATAGCTAATGAAGTAATGACGTTAAATTGGTCAGCTTTGGTTTGACAAGCACTAAGCTTGGTTACAACTTCATTAAGAAGACAGTTTATCTTGCTAAATGAGAACAAGTTATCATTAGTTAAAGTTTCTGACGGATTTTTCTTCGTGTGTGTCGTATCACTGTTGGAAGGTTGCTGGGTTTGATGGAGGCCAGAAGCCCAGGTGGATGAAGGAAGTGAAGGTTGACGCACAGATCGGGGTAGTGGAGGAAAATTTTCAATGGATAATCGGTCGGGCACTGGCTGCTGTTTGTCACTCGGAGGCTGTAGGAAGGTTGTATTTCCTGTACCACGTTCGCGTGGGGATAATTTGCGGCGAATATCTATGTACTGCTTTCGGCTTATGCATTCTGGATCGGTGGATTTATGTGGCCCACTACAATTTGCACACTTGATGACCTCATTCGTTTTGCAGTCGGATGTTTTATGGTTTCCCGAACATATTGCACAGAAGCTATTTATATGACAATGCATCGAGCCGTGACCGTAAAGCTGGCAATTGTGACATTGTGTGACCTTACCTGGATTATGTTTGTTAAAGTCCCAGCGAACGATGGTTTTGAACAAGGTTGAGTAGTTCAGTTTTAGTTCATTTAATTTAACAGTACCGCGTTGAATATAGACGATATACAAGTAGTGTTTGTACAGAGCTTTTGTTGACGGATTTAATGTGATGGTTTTAACATCTAGGCACTTTATCCCGAGTGCAATTAGTTCATTTTTCACTACATCGTTGCTAATTAAGTCTAGTCCGGATAACACTACCTTTAATGGACGATTTTCCTTACGCGAGTGGGTGAAAAACTCACATTTTAACCGTAAGAGTTCGGTCCTGATTTTATTATATATGTCCATTGTTGGGGCACATATTTTTTGCCCAAGCGAAATGTTTTTGATTAAGTATTTGTCTATCTTAATGTTGCTCAAGATATCACGCACTTGAGCACTAGTTGTTTTTAATACCACAATTGGCGGAACGGTTTCTTTAGGAAGTTCTGCGCACTGTTCGTCATTGGTTGGATCCATTTCAGGAGAGTCTTCCATCAGACTTTGAAGTGGTTGAAAAAAGTTAGTGTTTGAACACATTTTAGATTTTTCTAGAACCTTATTGTTCACTTTTGAAAGTTTATCGGGAGGAGTTTGGCCTCCAATAACGGGGTCGTAACGCAACCGTTTGCGCTTGATTTTATTTAACACAGGTGGCCCAGGGGCCATAACTTAACGGTTATAACACTCGTTCAAATTTTTGTATGCGGAAAACGAGGCAAAGAAAACAAGATAATGATAATTAAATTGTGAAAATTATTGTGACAATAACGGTTGATTAAGATAAATAGCACGAGCAAAAACTGTGAGACAAGTTGTCTGTTTGAAAGTCAGCCAGGTACTGAAATATATAGACAGCATTCTCCTTTATTTAGAGAGAAGTCGTTCCGAATTGATTTTCTCTATTTTCAGGTAGCCCAGAGCATTTCCCCGACCAGTGATAAGGTGTGACTCTCGGGGGAAATGGGGTCAAATACCACAATACGATAAGCCGGTGGTCCGTGATAGAGTTTAAGAGAAATGTGGTTATCTGTGATGGTTTTTCAAGTATCCTTTGACTAGCTGGCGCTGGAAGTAAACTTAATTTCTTCATTAGAGTCCACTAGAGTAGAGGCTTACGGACCCACAGATAGCTAGCCGTCCGTTTAGCCACAATAATTGGCCCTCCGAGTCGGAGCCCAACAATAATTGGTCCTTCGAACCTGAGGTCCAGAAACAAAAGGATAGGGTAGAGGACGCGACTGTGCATTGGGTTAAACTTTTACACCAGGTTGCACCAGTTAGAATTCACCTGGTGGTTGTTAGTTGTTTACAGCACCGTGTTTTTATTTATTTATTACAGGGAGCTCGTTGTATGACTATCACATCCCTGTTTGCCTATAAGCCAACAATTTTCGGTTCTATGTCACGAAAAACCGTCAATATTTAAATGGTTATACTAAGTAATGTCTAATAAGCACACGACGCCGAAACTCCAATGTTTGCCGAACGTGCATATCATGTTCCTCATCTCATGCTTTCCGATTGACGATGAATTTTTTCGTGACTGTCGACAAATCGCTAATGCATAACCCGAACAACATTTACCTGTCATCCTTCACTCTTTTTTCCCTCCTTCTTCTTTTATTGATATTAATTCCACTCATCCTGTCAAGAAGAGTACACAGGACCAAGAAGATTCAACGGAAAGGCGGTAACCCCACCACTACAGTCGTTGATGGCGTGTGTGTATCCTTTTTCGAAAGGGCCAATCTCAAATTCCAATTACTTGAAAAATGTTATCTGGTCTTGTCGTGCCGACGTACTCAAGTCGCCGAGCTCTATAATGTGAGGATGGGAAGAAAGGATGTGGCCTCCTTACTGAAAGTGGATATGGCAAATAAATTATAGAATCCTTTTTGGGATAGATAAATGCAACAAAGGGAAGATGTGATGCGATGTTGGTTAAGATGAGTGCGAGATTGAAGCCACTAGAAGCGCACTTGATCGTCAAACCGAACCACTCCAAACAATTTACGAAACTGAGAATGATGTGTTGCAAACTCTCTATACGTGGCCATGCGGTCATATGTGTGTGTGGTTAAAGTGTTTGGTTCGGTTTTAATTGAGTACTTTCTCACTCGAGTCTTCGCCTTCCTTTCCATTAGGGGGAATGCTAAGCCAACATCGAACTTAAGGAATTCATAGCATAGTTAAAGTTCAACTGACAACAATTTTGCTTTTTCAAATTTTACGTTGAGACAACATTTAACTTTCCATAGGACGAAGTTTTACAGGGATTGGAACACGACTATATTAAGGACTGGGGCTTAACTGGTACATAATTAGAATTGAAATTCCGCATGGATGTTCATCCAACCAACGCCTGGAAAAATTCCCTTAAGGGGAGTCCTGTAGAACGAACTCGACATTTATTTCTTTACTTTATACTTCCCAGTTCCGATTTCAATATTTGAACAAAGGAAGATGAGTTGCGGGGACAGTTCATAGATCTTAAATAAACTTCCACAGTGCGGCGCTTGTGATAAATTCCTTATGACAGAACAAGGAAATATTTTAACGAGTTTCCTCTTTATCTCGAGTTGCCGACCCGCGTCCAAGTTCGAGTCATTTTTATGTGTACATGAGAATAAGGTAATTTTTAATCGATTTGTATGCACTTTGTCGTTGGTTATTGAATTATTTAAGGTTTCCGGGTGGATCGAGATGATTTCTCAAGGTAATCTATTTTTTGTTCTGTTTTTTTGTATTTAATTCTATGTGTTGGATACTTACGACATCGATTATCTGCATTAGGGTCAAACCGAAGCTCAGCTGTAGTGGATCCGATTCATTCAGGACCGGTCGCTCGAGTGTATTGTATGGATCTAAAAGATCATGTAAAAGTTTTTTCTCATAATATCCTGCTATGCAAACTGAAACGACAGAAAATAAAATATCAAATTAGTAATATGTTATATTTTGAGAGATATGTTATTGTTGGGACTTAAAATCGGTTTCGGAAAGTCTTGAAAGAGGCTAGCCCTGCTTTTGAATTTGTTTCTTTACTCCTGACATTCGACCAGAAACAGATACAAATCGACCGGAAAAATAATTTAAGCGAAAGGAATCCTCAAATAAATAAAGTTTAACCAGACTAACGCTTCAACTATCTCATGCCCTGCACTAAAATAATAATTAACAAGGACCAACCATAAAATAAAAACACATTCAAAGGACTCCGTGAATACCAAAACACCGGAGGCAATCGGTGGTGCAATGAACATTGTGGGCCACATAAAACTCGAACGTACTTACCAATGAAAGTGTTGGTGCCGCATTTAAACCAAAGTTTTCATGTAGCAGGGTGATTTATGTGGGAAACACAAATACAATACAACACGCGCCGTCACACGACTGATTTCCTGCTACGAAAACCCCTTTTGTCCTGGATATGTGCTCAAGGGAGTGTGCTTGCAAAATTTATTGGAAACGGAAGTATAGCTGCGATTGACTTGCGGCATTTTTCACCCATTTACTCAGTTTCGACTTTCAACACTTCCATTGACCTGTTTCGCTGGCGAAATTTCTTCCAATCAACCGAGCGTGTCAGGAACACATTATACTCAGGCCGCCACAATCGCCACCACACCCTCCCTTTTGTGGCCTTCTCGTTTGATATATGGTCAAGCTGTAAGGGCCGGCGAACGGATCAAACCAAGGTTAGCGTCTAATAACAAATTCCATTTAAAGGTGCATTTACAGCATGTAATGCAAATAAAGTGAAATTTAAGGAATAGCAAACAGAAAAAATAGAGGATCTGCCAACTGTAAGGGAAGGATACCACTCGACCTGCAAAATTTACGACCATTGCAGTGTGCAATTCATTATTTCGTTTGTACCATTTGCAAGGAATGTTCCGAGCATTTCCATTAAAAATAAATAAAGTAACCAGAAATGTTGAGAAAGGACGATAAACGAAAAAGTGTGTACAAGATACAAGCAGAGGACATAGGATAGATAAAAATTTCGTCCTATTTCAATCCGCACGATGTAGGCTAACCAGAAATAATTTCGGCCAGAAGAGGCTACGGTCTTTGGCTCTTTGTGGTTGACCCTGAGGGTGAAACAGTTTTATGAAATGAATTGCATTTTGGTGGCGAAATGATGTTAAAAATAAGTTTAAATGGTTACGACCAGCGTCATTGTGGTCCTGCGGCTATATTCGTCATATAAATAACTGGTACAGACATTGATTTGGTTTCGCATTAAAAGTGAGTTGTTAGAATGTGCTCCACTTCTGTAGGGGTGGTTTAAATGTCGTTAAGATGAATATCTCTTCGAAATGTGCCATTCTTTGACGTATAAACTAAATGCCATGAACACATAGAACGAGGTTTGATACATGGATGGATGGGTTTGTTTTCCTTCAATGTAAAGTATTTCCTGTGTGAAATGATATCATATCGGGTAAAATCACCAAGCTCGTGGAAACAGATTATTTTTAGTACT
This sequence comes from Microdon myrmicae, assembly GCA_963931805.1. Lineage (NCBI taxonomy): Eukaryota > Metazoa > Arthropoda > Insecta > Diptera > Syrphidae > Microdon > Microdon myrmicae. The sequence goes on from OZ007496.1 coordinate 38,829,971, forward strand.
TAAAAGTGGGTTTCCGACTCGGGTTGATATAAGTATCATTGACACCAATGACCTTTGTAATTTTTTTCCCACGAATATCCTAAAATGAATCCAACGCTGAAGTGAGGCTGGTTTTAATGAACAGAAAGAATAGGCTTGACGTTTAAATGTCAGTCCTAAGAGATTTCACTGCCAACTTGTTTTTTAGTAATTATAGCAGATCCTGTAATATAATTACCCCCCCCCCCCCCCTCCTGAATCTTTAACTGGCGCAAGGCTAATAACCATGCTCGGAAAAACAAATTATTATGGACAATTTAACAAGTTGGATATGGACCGGATACCGGTGGAGAGACTTGCTAAATAAGGCCAAAACCGGACCCCTGTTGTAGTGGCGGTGATGATGATGAATCTTTAACTGATTCACATTCATTTTCCAAAGAAAAATGCCATTCCCTGAGTCTCCCATATAATATTTCCCTACGTGAAATCGAGTCCGTCATGCTGGTTAGCAAGAGCAAAGCGGAACAGTTTAGTCTATCACCAAATCACTTTTACACATTCCAATGCAAAAGCAGATCCCAAGCGGTACCCCCGCGTTCCCATATCAAAGTGTACAAGCATTCGCCTGGGAACAAAATCAATGTCAGGTGAAAAGTATGTATGAGTAAACTTTTCAACCCCCTTCATTTCCCCTTCTCGGAGTGCCCTTCTGGTTGTGCATTCTAAGAACAATCCAAGCCTGAAACAAGGTCATGCGGTCACCCTTCTGGTGTCGCTTTTCGTTGCAAGCGAAACCAAATCAACCCAGTAATCGCCATGCTCTCCTTTGCAATTTTCCCATTCTCCCTGGGTTCATTGAGTGTTGAGTAAACTCACAAGAGTTTATTGACCTTTAATGGGCCGAGAAATAGGAAAACAGGGATGAGTGTGCGATCGGAAACGGGCGATCATGGAAAGAGTACCTGTTGTCAGTCTCCTTCCGGTACGGCTAGTCCTTTCTACAATTGTCTTGCCACATTACACGACCCCAAAGCACAGTGAATAAAATTCTGTGGGCATACGAAATATATAATTAATCGTTAGGGAAGTACGAAGTACCCAACATAAACCCGGGTCGTTAACAATTGTTATCCTAGTGCTAAATATGAATATTGAAGTTATATTCAACCTTTCGGGTGTTACGCATAAAACGCCCCACCCCTGAATACCCACCTCTTTAGCGATAAGCTCCACCATTAATCGCGCATCCATTAAATATCGCGATATCAAGTCAATATCAAACAAATTGAACTACACGTTCAATTTGCCCATATCGAATTTAATATGTTTCATGCATTCATATGTTCATTTCATTCATATGTTCCACACGCAGAATCCCCTGGATCCAAATCCAGATCCACGTCTGCAATTTTATGACCTTCTAAAGGTTTGTTTACCCAAACCATTTCCCACAAGGAACATCCTTGTCCATTCGCCTAGAACAAACAACTTGCGCCATAAAACGAATCGCACGTTCGTCTTAGCGCCGAACAACATAGAGGACGCCTGCAATTTTATGACCTTCTAAAGGTTTGTTTACCCAAACGATTTCCCACAAGGAACATCCTTGTCCATTCGCCTAGAAAAAAACAACTTGCGCCATAAAACGAATCGCACGTTCGTCTTAGCGCCCAACAGCATAGAGGATCATAAATGTGCATTAACACGATCCTCTGTTGATTTTTCATTTGTGTTTCCTCACCATTTCCCACAGAAGGTATCCCTGTCCATCCGCCTAGGACAAATAACTTGCGCCATAAATCGAATCGCACGTTCGTTTTAGCGTCTAACAACATAGAGGATCATAGAGGATTTAGCACGATCTTCTGTTGATTTTTCCAATGTGTTTCCTCTTTTGATCCCAAGCCGGGAAAGATAAAGAAAGGAAATAGCAAAAGCACCAAGCAGAAAAAAGGACATATCCCTCGATCTGCAGGATGGAAGAAAAAAGTCTTCGTTAAAGGAGTTGGTTTTCAACCCCCCCCCCCCCCCCCGGCCAAGACTCTCAATTCTCTCCCCTCAACCATCTACTATGAAAATGTCGGAGGTCTCCGCTCTTAAACCAAATCGATTCTGCAAAATGCTCCTACCCTCCCTTTCGATATAAACGCGCTAACCGAAACCAACCTTATCGCCAGTATTCACTGTCAAGAACTATTCCCCTCCACCTCTACGATGACGATAGTATATGTGTGGAGTCAGCTTGCCGTGGTGTACTGCTTGCCATCCAAAATAAGCTTGCCTCATCTCTTATTGCCATCGCTTCCTCTTCCAATTTTGACTACGTCGCAATAAAAGTTGACCAACGCCCAAATTCGTTATACATTATATGTTTCTATATACCTCCTTCGCAACCTATCGTGTCATACGAACTGGCAATAGTGTTACGGCCACAACCACCCATCGCATAAAAACTACATCTTTGGAGCTAAGCCCCATCGGTAATCGCGCATACGGTAAATATCGCGATATAAATTCAATATCAAACAAATTGAACTGCACGTTCAATTGCCCATATTGAATTTAAGTTGAATCCAAGAGGTGAAAGAATGAACCATATGTTCAACACGTAGAATCCCCTGGATCTAAGTCTGTGGACTAGATGACCAACTTTCAAGTAAAGTTGTTGAGAATCATAAATTGCACGTCTGCAATTTTATGATCTTTCAAAGGTTTGTTTACCCAAACCATTTCCCACAAGGAGCATCCTTGCCCATTCGCCTAGAAGAAATAAACAGGTACCATAAAACGGACTACACGTTCACTCAAGCACCTAACAACACAAAAAAAAGGGAATCAAAATGTGCATTAACACGATGCACTATTGATTTTCCTTTTGTGTTCAGTTAAAACAAACAACTCGCGCCATAAAACGAACTACATGTACGTTTATCGCCGACCGACACAAAGGATCGTAAATGCTCATCGGCAAGATACTTTAATCCACTAGTACCTAGGAATATCTTTTTATAGACGGTTTCACGGATTCAAGCCTCCATCAAATAAGTAATGTGCCAAATTATATGAAGAGGCAACTTGACCTTGTGTTTACAACGGACCCCTATAATTCTTCAGTTGCCCCTAGTCCCCACGCTCTCTCCACCATCGACAATTTCCACCCCCGCTTCTCGTATCGTTTATCGTGGCAGCTTATCCCAAACCTCACCAACCCACGTCAAATTTTCCTACAACTTCCGCAAAGCTAACTTTCGCCTGTTAAATGAGCATCTTAACAGAATCGCATTTCGCTTTGATCACCTAGAGGCAGAAGAAGCTACTGCTGTTCTCTATAGAGAAATATACAATGCCATTTCCCTATATGTCCTTTATTCTCGACATAGGACATCTGTATCATCGCCTCCATGGTGCAACCTGAAACTCCGACTCTTCGGAAGAAGAGGAATAATTTGAGGAAGATTTTCCTAAAAACACACTTTTCCCTGGACTCCACGATTACTTCAACTGACCCACAAACTACTCCAATCTTTCCGCTTCTTTCTTTAAAAAATCCTTCATGGACAACTCTTTCGAGCCTAACCGCTCCTAGTTCAAAGACCTCCCCGAATTCTGCCTTGGCCCCTTCATCTCTCAAATTATCCAGCATCGCCTAGTTAAGGAAAAATTAGACTTACTTAAAGATGAGTCCAGCCCTGGACCTGATGGACTTCCAGCTGTCCTTTTAAAAAAATTTCCTCATCTCTTTTCCTCCCGCTATCTATACCTTACATAAGGTGTCTTCCCAAATATTTGGAAATCGTCTTTTGTACCCCCATACATAAGAAGGGGCCAAAAGCGCCTCTCCCGAGAGAGGTCTAATAAAAAAAAAAAAAAAAAAAAAAAATTAATAACTATCGTCCCATCGCCAAACTGTCACATATTTTAAAACCGTTTGAAGGCATTCTTTACAACGCATTATGTTTTCGCTGCAAATCCATCATGTCACCCAGCCAGCATGGTTGCCTTACGGGTAGGTCGACCACCACTACTCTAGTTGAGTTATCATCCCACGCTCGTCGTGCCTTAGAGAACGGCAACGAAGTCGATGTAATCAGAACCGATTTCAGCAAGGTCTTCGACCAAATTTCCCACAACCTCATCCTCTTTAAGCTATCCTCCCTTGGCTTCGAACCCCTACTGATTAAGTGAATTTCTTCCTATCTTAAACATCGAACCTACCGTATCGGATTTAGATCCACCCTCTCCAATTCTTTTTTTTTCCCACGTCAGGGATTCCCCATCGCAGTCATCTTGAACCCTCCTATTTATTCTTACTATTAATGATATAGACTCCAGTATAAAAGCACGCCTCCATCTTTCTATACGCGGACGACACTAAAGTCTTCAAGGCGATCCGCTCTTTTGTCGACTCCTCACTTCTCCAAATGGATCTCGACAGCTTTTCAACTTGGTGTCAAAATAACTGCCTCGAACTAAATATTGCCAATGTCACTCAATCACCTTCTCCCGTAAACGACCCCCCTCCCCGCTATGTTCCTATTTCTTACTCAACCAACAAATATCGATTCGTGACCTTGGCATCTTATGTGATAGGGAGCATAATTTCATCCCACATATTGATGACATTATCCTCATGGCCAACTCTGCCCTTGGTTTTGTGAAACGCTGGTCGAAAGAGTTCTTTGATCCCTATGTTTTTCGATCACTCTATATAGCCTTTATCCGCTCCCTTCTTGAATATGCTAGTCAGGCTTGGTCTCCTCACTACTCGTCTCATATTCACAGGATCGAAAACGTGCAACGTCCATTTGTGCGTTTTGCCCTCCGAGGATTAAATTGGGAATAGCCTTTCATTCTACCCCTATACACAAGCCGTCACCACCTAATTTACCTTAACACACTTGAAGACCGCAGCATTTATGCCGACATTCTCTTCATCCACCGTCTACTCTCAGGTTGATTCAACTGCCCAAGCCTGCTCTCCCCCACCACATTTTCCAATAATCCCCGAAATCTGCGGAACCCTCGTCTCTGCTATTTGCCCGCCCGTCACACGTCTTACGGCTCTAATGAACCCATTTCGCGAATGCAGGGCTGGGCAAACTCTCACCCCGCGTTCTTTGACTTCAATCTCATCTCTCCCGCTCTCAAACCTCGTCTCCCCTCTTACCCCTCCTGAACCTACTTCGCTCACCGCCTACATTCTCCCGCACTCATGCTCACACTCTAGCATCCGGCTTATCCTCGCCCTTCCCTGCCCTACCACTTAGACTATTATTCTATCCATCTTTGTTTAGTTCCCCATTCCATGTTTAAGTTACTTTAAAGTTAGCCCCCACCCTCAACCGGGAGGCCTAGTTATTAAATTGGTTCGTAAGTCTATTTATAAGTTTATATGTTTATACGACTGTACTAAGCCAAATAAAATGTGGGTTCTGCCCTCTATTCATTTATTCAGTTATTCATTTATTCATTTATTCATTTATTCATTTATTCATTTATACATTTATTCATTTTTCATTTATTTATTTCTTAATTTCTTCATTTATTGATTTATTCATTTATTCAATTATTTATTTATTAATTTTTTCATTTATTCATTTGTTCATTTCTTCATTTATTGATTTATTCATTTATTCAATTATTTATTTATTAATTTTTTCATTTATTCATTTGTTCACTTCTTCATTTATTAATTTATTCATTTTTTCATTTCTTAATTTTTCGTTTATTCATTTCTTCATTTAGTCATTTATTCATTAATCATTTATTCATTTATTCATTAATCATTTATTCATTTATTTTATTATTCAGTTATTCATTAATCATTTATTCATTTATTCATTAATCGTTTATTCATTTATTCTATTATTCAGTTATTCATTTATTCATTTATTCATTCATTTGTTGGGTAGGAGTAGGCAGTGCTAGTCTGCGAGTACTTAAAAAAAACAGACAAAAAGTGTTCATAATAAAGAAAAACAAATTTACAGTAAAATAAGTGTAAATTAAATTTAAAATAAGAACAAAAAAATTATATATGATAGGATATGAAACATAAAGTGATTAAAAAAAGACACGTTTGACTTTTGTTGAAATGGAAAACTAATTCCCATTGGACAAAGTGGTAAAAAAGGATACCCAGCAAAACATAATTTTGTAATAAGACGGAACGCGGGACTAGAAACGCCCGCCGGAAAAGAAGGAACATCCATCGAAACCTCCGTCGAGCCAAACCCGGGGAATAAATTTCGTAAAAATTGGCACAGCCGGTAGGATTTGAGAAGTCATAGAACGGACGGTTCTGGTAAGAGCTTGGAAAGCCTGAACCTACCACCCACAAGAACAAAGAATTAAAGTTTTTTTTTTAAAATACAAGAACATAAAAGAAAACCAAATTAATATACATAGTAAACTATCCACGATCGTACTTGGCAAGACAGCTTTACCCTTCGTCCGTAGCTGAGTCTGGCGTACGAATTGGTAAAAAAAAATTAAAAATTTTATATATAAATACATTTTTGAAAAAATCAATTGCCAACTGACACAAGCTGTATTTGCCGCTGTTGATGTTGAACTTAGGGAATGGTGTTTTTCTTTAAAAAACGAATGCGTCTACTTATTCGGGGGGTTTTAATTATGTAACAATCCTAACAAAATCCTTAAACCTTCTTTGTTGCATCTGCAAACTATTTCGGCGATACTATATTCTCCCCTTTTAAACTTTTCTTTAAAGAAAGTCATCATATTATGACGAACAGGTTTCCTGTTAAATTGACAATGTATACCGTTTACTTTCACTTTAATTAACTCAACAATTCAAATTCCTAATTAATCAGGACTTCATTAAAACAAGAGACACGAAATGCCTCTAATGCAAATACACAAGTTTCATGTCGTTTTGTTCGAATGAATCCAGAGACGCTTTTGTTTTCCTTGAATCGTATCTAGGCTCACTATACCGCACAGGATCTATGTTCACTCAGTCACATTCATTAGAGGACTGGGTTTCTTTACTGAATGGCACATAAGAACACAGTACGGAAAACGACCCCACCCTGATGGAAGGAACCAAAAGCCACTGTTATCCTCATTTATCTTTTGTTGGATCATATGATTAGAAAAACGTTTGCGACACAACTTCAAAAGTAATTCGATGACAAGATTGTAATCGGATTCGCAAAGTCTTGAGCCCACGGGTTGGGTGAGGCGGGGGGATTACTGGCTGTATGTTCAGCATCATTTCCCTTAAGAGGATAATATTGTGGTGATAGGTAGTTTAAAATGCATGCTTATGTCCTTTTTTTCATACAAATCATAGGATGTACGGTATCAGTTTCTTCCACGTTATCCTGATATACTTTTAGTAATCCTATAACATGTGGACAATGAAGAAACTAGGAACACGTATTGAGGAAATGGTTTGAAAATTGGGTGGGATAGTAGATATGCTCCAAAGTAATATTTAGATTCCACGACGAACATTTTATTCCGTCTGATCTACGTAGTTCTAGATAGTACAAAAGTTACTTTAGTGGGTGTAAGAGTTTATATATTTATATCACTGAATATTTCCAGGCCTTTCTTTTTGAAATCTAACTTTTTAGGCACGTAAGCGTCATATATAAACATCGTTTTCGTGTAACTAATCTGTCGCCAAACCAGCAATTTGGTTAAGTTGGTAAGGATGTTGTGAGATTGAATGTGCATACGTAAGTTCAAATCACGACTCTTGCTATTGGATCAGCTCCGCACAATCATTGAATGAATAGTTGCGACCCAATGCCTAATGGCCTCGTAAAATACCAGCCGAATAAACGATAGGCTCCGTAAATTGGTTGGGAGAAATGGAACTACTTTTCGCACCTTGGCTGACGGACCCTGTCTAGAAAAAACAAAGGCGCTGATTCAGAGCCACAGCTTCATATTTCATAAGAGATGTACAAAACAAAAATATCGTCCCTTATATTTTATTGGACTCGTTTTCGTTCTGTTACGAGTTAACTTCCCCCCAAGAAAGGAATAAGAAATTAACCGAGATACATAACAAATACCAGGTGTACTGGCCTGAAGTGAGCGCCAAGATACAAATGTATCGATAACGTTTGTTGTGAACGAACCCATATTTTTTTTTTATTAGGTTGCTATGACATCTGTCAAACATATTTAGTATGCTTATGGTGATCATGCGCTATCGGAAGCAACATGCAAAAGATGGTTTCAGCGGTTCAGAGATAATGATTTTGATGTCCGAAATGAAGAACGTGGAAGACCAACAAAAAAGTTTGAAGAAACCGAATTGCAAGCAATATTGGATCAAGATGACACTTTAAGTCAACAACAAGTGGCACACGTGTTAAATGTTGCACAACAAACAATTTCTGACCGTTTAAAAAGTATGGGAAAGATATAGAAACTGGGTGCCACATGAGTTGAATGACAGGCAGATGGAAGAGCGAAACACCACATGTGAAACGTTGCTTCTACGACACGAAAGGAAGTCAGTATTGCATCGAATTGTAACTGGTATGAAAAATGGATCTATTTTAAAAATACTATACGCAAAAAATCATGGGTACATCCAAGAGAAGTGTCAACATCGACTGCAAAGCCTGATCGGTTCGGAAAAAAAGACAATGCTCTGTGTTTGGATTGACCAGAGGGGGGTGGTGTTGTGGGTGGTTTATATTTTGCATCAACACGGATGCGGGTTCAACAGAAACACCACTGATTGTCCGATGGATATTGTTTTGGCGTACACTGTTCTTCCCGCATAATTACTTACAACTTGTGCACAACAGAGGAACGGGAAATAAAATACCGCTGTTGCAAAACACAAGAATCACGATTGCACCGGAGGAAATAGTTTAAATGAAACACGTTATTGGGTTCTTTGCTTAATCATCATCATCATCGGCACTACAACCGGGAACCGGTCTTGGCCTTATTTAGCAAGTCCTGAGGCTTGTTAAATTTTCCATAATGATTTATTTTGTCTGGGCAAGGTCATTAGTCTTGCGCCAGGGGCTCCCCGACGGGGAATCGAACCCCGGTCTCCCGGGTGACAGGCGGGTGTACTAACCACTATACTATCGAGGAGCTTAATAACACGGTTTAATTTTTAGATGTAAAGTAACACTTGTTTTGATTTTTAATTAACGAAATAACTAACATTATTACATCACTGATCTTCACCAAGGGAAACTTTTAGACACGTAACTGTTCTGGATTCTGACATATAAGTTAATTGTAATTTTTACAAGACTGTTCGGGACACTGATATTACTTGATCGTGGGCTCCGTACCCCTTGACTCCGCTGCGTTAACGGAAAAATGACTCGCGACTTTTATGTGTGGTGTAACAGTTGAAAACTGACTCGCACACGACTTTTTGATCTTATTAAGTTTGAAGGATGAATATGGACTCTCCGTGGTGCGTGTACACTCTTCGCGTGATAAGATCTGACTCAAACCTACAATCTGTATCTGCTAGATTCAACGCTGTGGATTACGTTGGTGTGGGAGGATTCTATATGGGTCCGTGTAGGACACGTACGTTGCCATTCAGCCTGCATATCGGCGGCGACGAAAGTGCACCTAAATAAACATGGGCTGGTGCAATGAATTGGTATTATAGAGATATGCGATGGCGAAAAATCGCCGAAGGGAGAAATAGGTTTCTGTGTCTTAAATAAACAGAAACGCTATTTCGAGGGCCATACATCTTTGATGACCTGCGCCTGAGAACGAAATAGGTTTTTTCTTCAAGATACACAAAAACGCTATTTCAAGGGTCACGATGATATGCACATCGTGTTTACTTAGGCGTTCATGGTAATGCCATTGTAGGCTATATATTTTTTGTGGCGATAAGCAAACCAATGGTTTGCTCGCCTATGACCTAGGCTATGGTAGCTTTTGTTTGTTTTACAGGCCGGAGCATCGTTAGCATGATTTGGGTTATGATTGTCTAACGTCAATCATATTAGTGCCCAAATCCCATGATCGGTAGATAACCGACAAGGGAAATTGGTCGCAAGTGTTGCGAACCTTGGGACTGGGGCAATACATGGATATGAACCGTAGCAAGAAACCATCCACTACAGCTATGTCAACAATTACGCTGGCCAGCTAGTATTTATCTATTATAATTGCTGACAAGCCGAGCCAATGGAGATATGGTACGGTTCATAAACGGAAAAATTCAATGTGATGCATGCCTTAATGAGGTTTAACTTTCAGGTGAAAGGTATTTGAAAGACGGCTTAAGCTGCTCGAATGCAGGTAAGGTATTATTGGTTTGGAAGGTGGTTAATTTAAGAGGATGGGCGGTTCTTTGGGAATGTATTAAAGAACCGCGACAGTGTATCATGAACTTCTAAAACCTGGCGAAACTGTTGATGCGCAACGCTACCGACAACAAATGATCAATTTGAACCATGTATTGATCGAAAAACGACCAGAATGGGCCGCAAGATACGGAAAGGTAACTTTTTTGCATGATAATGCTCCGAGTCATACAGGAAAACCCCCCAAAGAAACAATAAAAGCTCTCGGTTGGGAAGTGTTACCCCCCCCCCCCCCGCGACAGCGTATTCGCCAGACTTGGCTTCTTCCGACTACCATTTGTTTTCATCGATGGGACACGGATTGGCTGAGCAGCATTTCAACTCCTACGAAGAAGTCGAAAATTGGGTCTCCGAATGGTTTGCCTCAAAAGACAACCGGTTTTATTGGCGTGGTATCCACAAATTGCCAGAAAGGAGGTCGACATGTGTAGAAAGCAATGGCCAATACTTCGAATAAAATGTTTTTTTACTTTTTAAAAAAAAATGTTTTTTAATTTTTAAAAAAATGTTTTTTAATTTTTAAAAAAATGTTTTTTACTTTAAAAAAAATGTTTTTTACTTTAAAAAAAATGTTTTTTACTTTAAAAAAAAATACTCACTTTATATGTGGTAAACGTTAAACAATTTTAAACTAAACTTAGATACAATTGGACTAAAATTAAATACATACAAAACACGCCGTATATTGTGATTTACATATATAATAAATAAAAATATTTACAAAATAAATTAAAGACATTCACTTCAACACTTTTTAAACATACATAAAATATATTAAAATAGGTATAAAAAATTATAACCAATAAACATAGCACCTGTATAAACCCAGCTCTATTCGGCGATGACGGCTTCGATCAGTTTCGAAGTTGATCGTGGCCGATTTTCTTCGCCGAGACAACGGTACCGGAGAATAAAGAGGTAACGGAGGAAGAGAGACCTGAGGCACAGTTTTGTCCCTCTTAGAGAGTTCATTGTTTTGTTGTTGTTTTTTTTGCGCAGTTAGAGTCGACAGTTGCTTACGGTTGGACGGTAGTGTGTTGAAGGGAAGGAGAGAACGATTACGGTGAACGGTTGAGTAGTTTTTTTTCGGCATCTGGCCTGAGTATTTGTTAAAATATTAGGTGTACAACTTTGATTCCGCCGCTTTGCAATAGATGGCTGTAGCGGTAAGTGGTAGTTGAAATAAATAGATCATAGATGTCATACTATAAGCTTAGGTATTTGTAAACATAACGCCATCGAAATATTAGTCGAATTGTGTCTGCATCATAAAGTCATTCTCGATTAAACATGTCAGGTTACGAGCCAAATTCTCGTCATTTGCGGGAGGTTTTAATTTTCTGCTTTAATATGAAGAAATCTTCGGCTGAGGCTCATCGAATGCTCTCAAATGCCTATGGTGAGGCGGCTATTAGTGAAAGATCGTGCCGAGAGCGGTTTCAGCGTTTCAAGAAGGGCGATTTTAACGTCGAAGGCCAGCATGGCGATGGAAGAGAGAAGGTTTTCGAAGATGCAGAATTGGAGGCATTGCTTTATCAAGACTCGTGTCAAACGCAACAAGAATTGGCAGGATCATTGGGAGTGACGCAACAAGCCATTTCAAAACGCCTGAAAGTCATGGGAATGATTCAGAAACAAGAAAATTGGGTGTCGTACGAGTTGAAGCCGAGAGATGTTGGACGGCGTTTGTGTGTTTGTGAACAGCTGCTTACAAGGCAAAGACGGAATGGGTTTCTGCATCGCATTGTGACTGGGGACGAAAAATGGGTTCATTACAATAATCCCAAGCGCAGGAAATCATGGGGATATCCCGGCCATGCCTCCACGTCGACGGCCAAACCGAATATCCACGGTTCCAAGGTCATGCTCAGTATTTGGTGGACCGGCTCGGCGTAGTGTGTTATGAGTTGTTAAAACCGACTGAAACAATCACAGGCGATCGTTATCGAACGCAATTAATGCGTTTGAGCCGAGCATTGAAAGACAAACGGCCGCAATACAACGAGCGACATGATAAAGTGATTTTACAGCATGACAATGCTCGACCCCATGTTGCGAAAGTGGTCAAGACATACTTGGAAACTTTGAAATGGGAAGTCTTACCTCACCCGCCGTATTCTCCAGACGTTGCTCCCTCGGACTATCAGTTATTTTGAGCAATGGCACACGGCCTGGCTGACCAGCACTTCCGGTCTTATGAAGAAGTAGAAAATTGGATCGATTCGTGGATCGATTCAAAAGATGACCAGTTTTTTCAACGCGGGATTCGTATGCTGCCCGAAAGATGGGAGTGGGTAGTGGGCAGCGATGGACAATACTTTAAATCATAAATGTATAACCAGTTTTTTACAATAAAGCCTCGAATTTCGGAAAAAACGGCGGAAGCAAAGTTGTACACCTAATACTATTAATCAGAACTTATTTAGTAATAAACTTATCATTTACTGTCAAATTTATATATACAGAACGCCGTTTTGTTTTTTATTTTCGTAATCTGTGTGGAGTGAACGTAACATTAAAAGACTTCCAAATACACTAACTTGACCTGTTTATGAGATATTGCTTGGGAAGGACGATCGTACTGGTTCTGTGAAGATGCTTAACTCTACAATGAAGCCGAAGGATATTCATCCCGGTAATGGAATGCGTCCTAGCCAGAAAACTGATTGCTCCACTGTCCACATTTAAATCGCCCGAGCTGAAGGGGCGCATACAGAGCTGATACAAAATAAGTTTGTGTATATTGTACAACAACAGCAATTTGTCGCTCGGAAATTGTGGATCTGTGGGGAAGAAGTATTGTGCACCGGCGTACGGCGCTGATTCCCTTCTTCCTCCGTCATAATTCACCAATTGTGATTGTTCCGCCAGACACAAAAGGAAAAATACAAACAGAACTCGACGACGCAACGTCCACAGAAGGAAAAAAAAGGAACACACTGAATTAGTTTCTTGTACAGAGGCTCTTTTTATTCGCACGATATTTTGACATTTAGTTAGTTTACAAAAATAGATTACTTTTCATTGATTACAAATACTATAATTTTAAATGACGCAACACTAACTCCTACTCGGGGTAAATAAAAGGCGTCTCCGCAGCGCTACGGAGAGCGGGAGGCGAACCGACCATCGCGAACGGTGGTTGTAATCCGACTCAACGATATTAAGTCGCTGGCTAAGGAAATTTGGCCAGTGGTACTGGCTCTCTTAATTGAAGGCTGCATTTTCCATCCCAAGAGAAACGTGAAGTCTCTCTTTGCGGGTAGGTAACCTGATCTCATAGAGGAAATTATAGAGATACACATGTATGTGTGCACATTGGTTCTTTCATGGGACAAAGCCATGAGAACGAATCTGAAAACAAAGAAAAGGGAATAATGTGCATCAAGGAGATGTGAGTTCGGCTAAGTAAACAGGCCGATTCTCATTGGGTGCTTATTGGGGTTTCTGTGTGTTCATGCCGCTAGTCATGAGAAGCAGATCCAGAAATATGGGAAGGCAAAGAGATCGGGTAGTCATTGTCTAAGCTATACATTGCAGCTGTAACGATAGCCGTAATACACCATGCACATGGTGCTAATTGATTCTAGCTTATTTACAGGGAATTGGTGTTTATTGCATTGCTGCCAAGGATAAGTATACCATACCTATTTGCATTTGCCTATGCTGTAGGATTTAATTTGTGGTTTAAGACGCGAGATGCGTATATCTGCTTTTGTCCCTTGGGTATAGGTCGCCAGCCAATGTGTATGTAAGTATGTATTTATCATACACATGGTGAGGGTGGGTATAGGCGATGCAATGTTTATGTTCCCTGTTACGACGGTTACATTATATGTAAACCAAATTGTTTTGTTTTCAGGAATTCGACTAGGGAAAATGCGTATGTAAGATTGAGATTGCCTGGGAACCGAAGGTGCCGAATTGGGCTTGGGATTAATGAAGTTTGGAACAGAATTCTTATAGGGAATTTTGAATTCGAATAAATGAATGAAGGTAAGAATTCTCTTCCAGGAGCTTTTAGCTAAATACATTTGATGTATTAATGCGTGAAGCATTTACAGGTGCTAATGCGATTGCATTAGCAGAAAACTATGACGGTTGGGTTGTAGTTATGGGGATTCTTCGGGTAAGTAGACAGTGGGGTTTGGCGGAAACGCCACAGATCGTTATCGGAGACGAAGACAACGACGACGACGACATTATCATCAGCGACAGTAACATCGGGCAAGGGTAGGACCAACTCTTGGACACGATTATCGTGGCAACCCTCCCCAACCAGAAGTGCTTCTTGACAACAACCCTCGTCGAGTCAAACTCCAGGGCGCCAGGTGAGTGCTCGCTGTTTCTTAACATGTATATTTTGTGTGGCACATGTGAGTACCCCCTTAATCTATAAAACCAACAATTTGCAATATACATATAAAATATACGAATTGGATATATGCTCGGTTACAATATATAAAACGTTACAATTAAAAATTGTTACAATACAAATTGATACAATATTAAATGTTACAGTTCTCATCTTTCTACGACCCTTCGTTGTCAAATGTGGATATTCAATTATTAACTGGTCGCTACAAAAGTTGAACAAAGAAGAAAGATTTGTTATTGGTTGCTTGACAAGCAAAACAATTGATTATTTCAGCTCGTTGCTGACATTTGTCATTCGGTTGCCACGAGTAACATTCAGTTACGAATTCGCTGGTTGTGTCCAGTGCGAATCCGCAACATTCCGCCCGCCTTCGCCAATCATTGGCGAACCCGTTGGTTCCCTGGGACGGAGGCCCAGGGCCGTGGTCTTCTGGTGATGCGGTCGGGAAAGAGCCGCCCGCCCTGAATTGGTGACGGGAATTCCGTCTCTGGAAGGTATCTGCCGATGGGATGCGGCCTTTGGCCTGTGAGGCCGCAACGTTGAGTCTGGTGCGGCTTCTTCCATGCCTCCGTCCGCGGGTCCAATGACAGGTGCGGACCCAGTGCGTACTGGGCTGAGAGAGGTACCGCCTCTGCTGGATTACGGAGAGACGTGCTGGTTGGTGGGGATGCGGGGGATCTCTGGATACCGGGGGCCGTCGCCCGCCTAGCGGGGAATTGCGGGCCGGATCGATCGACATCACTGATACGTTGGTGAATGACGAATGCGTTTGGCCTGCTCCTAGGCCAGTTCCTGCTAAATGTTTCTGCTGCTGTAGTCGTTGCTGTTGCAATCGATGTTGCTGATGCGGTTGGCGATTAACCGGACTCTGTGATTTCTCACGGTCACTGGTGAGATTGCTGGTTACTGTTTCTTGGACAGTTGATGGTGTCTTCATGACATGCCTTAGTTCCGGGTGGACCAGTTCCTCTGGGTTGGTGTTGTAAATTCGCAACCCACGAGGAACGGCCATGTGTTTCTGCAATGGTCCGAACATCGGGACATGGGCTGATTTGAGTTGTGGACAGGCGGTACTCTGGTCGGCGGCCTGCTGGTCCATACTCACTGGGAGTGTGTGCGGTTCTCGTCTATAGGCTGTCGGACTGAGGACCGCTGATGTCACAGGGGACTGTCTTTGGGCATCTTTGCCTTGGTCGGCATCGCTTACCTTAATGGGGGAGACTGGGTCGAGCGCGAACGATGCCTCGAGCAGTCTCGGGAGTTGGGCATCATTGCCTTGGTCGGCGTCGTTTGCCTTAATGGGGGAGACTGGGTCGAGCGCGAATTGAGCCTCGAGCAGTCTCGTTGATTTGGTATCCTCGCCTTGCTTCGCGGGTGTCTCTGCAGGAGGCTCTTTTCCTCGGCTAGGTGCCTCACAATTCTTGGCATCTTTATTAGCTATTGCTGGTGCATTCTTGCTGAAATAAGCCTTCCTTTGTGGTGTCGCTTTAGCGGGGAGGGGTGCTGCTGCAGTTTTCACTTCTTTCATTGCCTTTGAACCTTCTTGATGTCCTTGGAGGCGTTAGTTGTAGGGTTTGGAACCGTTTTCTTCTCAACTGTTACTCCTTTGGCTGTCTGGCTTACGGCAGCACCTTCCTTGGCTGGACTTTCGGTTTCTGTCGTCATATCTTGGTTTATCCGATGGCTTGTGGGTTCCGGGGACATCATCCGTGATGGGGTTCGGGATGGGTGGCCAGGTGGCATACGCATGCCAGGTGTGAACGGAGTTCCCGGCCACCAAGGTGGTTGCGACACAAATGGCGGCGAAAGTATGGGCGGTTGAATGACGATATCTGTCGCAGTCTTGGTTGCGGTCGGACGGTCAGTGGTGAGGACGTCCCTTGTCTCATCAAACTTGGTGGCCTCTTCCAGATAGATCTTCTCGGCTTGACCGATAAATCTGTCCACGAAGTAGCGATTGCCGCTGGTCATCTCTGGAGTGGCCAGGCGTTCTATCTCCTCATGGTTCTTTTGGATGTCCTCCCATGTGATCTGGAGGTTGTGCTGGCGTATGTCCACCGAGAACAACGTTGGCGGCCCTCTCTTCTCAAAGTTGAGAAAGGCACAGGACATCCGCTCCTGGGAAGCGAACTGGGCGCTGATTAACTGTTCCGCCAATGTAGCCTTTGTCGTCTTCGACTTCTCTTGCATTGGGGCCGACATCTCCTTGTAATTTAGATGTATCGATCTTGGAGACGGTTGTTCTTTGCGTCTGGACGCTGGTGTTCCGCAACCTTGACGTCGGTCGGTCCTTAAGTATGGACCTTATAGAAATCCGCGAACTTGGAGGCGACTGATCCGTATGTCTGGATCGTTTGCAGTGGCACCGCTAACTTGGCTGCGGTAACCGATCCACAGATCTGAATCCCAGACTACACCTCGACCTGGCAGTGGTAGCCGATCCACAGATCTGAATCCCAGACTACACCTCGACCTGGCAGCGGTAGCCGATCCACAGATCTGGACCTCAATTGCGCCGCGAACTGGTCGCGGTGTGGTGGTAAGTAACTGCTGGGGGCAGTTTCGGTGGGGGCCCCGAATTCGGTGGCGGTAATTTAATTGAAATATTGAAAATTCTCTTACCTGAGAACTGGTCGTTGATCCGTATGTCTGGATCCGGTAATTGCACTGCGAACTTGGTCGCGGTGTGGTTATAATGTAGCTGCGCTGGGGCTGCTTGTTCATGCACCGCTAATCTGGCGGCTAGAGGTCCTTAGGCTGGACCTTGGGGCTGCGAATTGGACACCGGATCTTGTAAATGTAGTTGGTTACTGCGCCACTAATCTGACGGCAGTATTATGGCTCCCATGTGGGCAGCTCATGTTGCGCTCTGAACTGGCGGCGGTCGGTCCTTAGGCTGAACCTTGGGGCTGCGAACTGGACAGCGGTAAATGATCCACAGATGGATATCTGGTGGTCAATGATTTTAGTGGAGAGAACTTCCCAAACGATGACACCAAGAACAATCGAGTCTCCCAGAACTTTTCCGGTTGGATAAATTAGCAACATCTTCTTTTGCACAACAAATTGAAGGACGTCTCTGTTTACGCCGTGAACCTGGCAGTGTTAAGGCAGCTGGCCTAACGGGGTCAACTTAGCTGTACTTCGGGACAGCTCTTTAGTTCCACTGCGAACGGGCAGCAGTGGATAGGATCCACCGACTGAATCCGGCTCGAAGGACCAAATTGTGTGTCCAACAAGCGTTGAACACACCGTCCACTAACACCGGGTTCTTGTTGTGTTGTGGGCTGGCGTCAGGAACAATGCGGTCTCCTGACGTGCACGTTGGTTGGGCGTATTTGGACTTCGCCGACCGATGAATGTCGTGGTCACAAACACAAACAAAGATTTGTTATTGGTTGCTTGACAACCAAAACAATTGATTATTTCAGCTCGTTGCTGACATTTGTCATTCGGTTGCCACGAGTAACATTCAGTTACGAATTCGCTGGTTGTGACCAGTGCGAATCCGCAACAAATACCGAAATTATAAATCAATACTCTGAGTTTGATATTATGGTGGTAGCATTCTACATCACTAGATAATTTTTAATTTTTTGGTACTGCCTTCGAACACATGACAACGCCTTGCTCGATATTCAGTGTGCGCCCATATAGTTGCTCATCTGTTTTTCCTTCTCCTTCCTTTCGTCGTCAAGATTTATTCACGA
Source organism: Microdon myrmicae (assembly GCA_963931805.1). Lineage (NCBI taxonomy): Eukaryota > Metazoa > Arthropoda > Insecta > Diptera > Syrphidae > Microdon > Microdon myrmicae. The sequence continues at coordinate 38,848,387 of OZ007496.1, forward strand.
GAGAAGGATTCTTCAAGTTATCTTGAGTTTAAAAGGCAACAAAGGTCCGCTCTGTTGATTTTCGGTCTTAGTGACAAAGGAACGATTTTCATTTTGTAGGCGTAAATGGTTTTCTGCTTTTTTAGTATTATTCTGGGTATTCCTCAAATATTGTAAAAACAATTAGAAACAGAAGAAAAAACACTGTGCATATTAATTGCATTCTGTCACCATAGCTTCCCCGCTCTGTAATGGAACGAGTTCTGACGCAGAGATGTTCGCACCGTTGGGAGATGAACCGCAAACGGGTGCGATCCGTCGGATTGTCTTGTGGAGCGCATATAAGCCGAATTGAACAATACCACGAATCTCCGAAGAACAGTACCCGTGATAATATCTATAAAACAGACAGAGGTCGGCCACGCGCCTTCGATGTGATAGCGGCTGCAGTCCCGACGTCAACGCCGAGTCCCCGATCAGGCGGATCGCTCGTCTCTGTATGCTTTCAAGTACATCGAGGGTATGTTTATGAGCCGAGCTCCAAACATGAGAGCAATATTTGAGCGCTGGTCTAATTTGGGATTTATACAGGAGAAGAAGTTAGGCCGGAGTAAAATATTTCTTGGCACTAAAAAGATAGCTCAGTTTTCCTGAGGCTGACCTGGCGATACTCGACGTTCCCCAGCCGCGAGGGGCCGACTGTGGAACCGATGATCCACTTTTCTTTGTGAATGTTGTGTATTGTGTCTTCGTTGCATTGAAGTCGACGAGATTGGCCTGTAGGAATTTCACTTGGTTATATGCCGGCCTTGGCAAGGTTCGCCAAGGTTTCCTAACGATAGTTCCGCCGAACACTGTCCACCAAGAAAACAAAACTCCGCGACCGACCGTCCACAAGAAGTAAAACACACAAGCTCTCTCTGAGTTTAACTTTATTATAGGTCCTTAATTTGATAACTTGAAGTTGAATTACACATGAATCTGTTCGAGTTTATTTGATTTAGAACATTCGGGAGCACTTTACAAATGACATAAATCGAACACACAGGACACTTTGATATTAACAAATCGTACGCGACACGACCAGCACTCTACACAATGTCAAACAACTTTCTATATTCGCGCAGACCACTCACTGCAACTTATAGTTAAAAACTCGTGGTGTGCCCTCAACAGCTTCTCAAACTCGACTCCTTTACCATTATTTTATCAACTAAACTACTTTTGCGCGCGGATCACCTTGTTGGCTCGTGATGCGAGCTCATGGGTGGTCGAACCGTGGGAATGAAAATTCATAAAAAAAACATCTTTGGGATAAGTATTTGCAGTTGTCCAAATACTACGCTAGGGATTAGGATGCATTTGGGATAATTACACAATGATGGTTGTGTTTACAACCATGTTAATTGCGTATTGCATTCCTAGGGAGTCATGGGTCGAATTCCAGTGTGAGTATTCAGACTGGCATTGAATTCGGCTCTTGGCAGCTAGGCGCGAATTGCGCCGGTGCTTTGAAGATTGCATAAAAGCCACCGTGAGTACTGGTGCAATATGAAAATCGGTTGCACATGTGCGGGACAGTAAATGCAGGCAGACAGGGGTTCCCCTTTTTGTTTTCATTATCCACTTCGGTTATCTAGTATGGCAGCCGAAATGGTTACTTTTTAGAACAATGCTGAGATGCATTGATGTATGCGGTACTGGCGTACCGAATTTCTTCTAGGGAAAATTGATATAACGCGTTAATTGCGTGAATGTCCTTGATGGGCAGATGCTTGATGTTTGGATGCGATTTGCATAATCGAAAGGTAATGCAATCGGTGGGAGAATCCTTGGGGAAGTTATTGCGCTTGCATACGCAAAAATGATGAAATTAGTGGAGCTTTAGAAAGGAAGATTTGGAGGTAGGTTGAAAAGGTAGCAGTGTCGTTAGTAGAAACGCCACAGGCCCTTCCCCACTGCAGGACCCTATCTAGATCCTGATTCAGATAGTCAATCTGTCTACATTTCAGCTGATGCGACGCAGATGCACCAATCGGCCGAACACTCGAAAAGGAGGAAACAAGCGTACTATCATCCGCAAAACTGAACACTTTGTTATCCGTTGTCTCCAACAAATCATTTGTGTGAAGCAAGAACAAGGTTGGAGCCAAAATAGAACCTTGGGGCACTCCCGAATTAACAGGATACACATCCGAACACTCGCCGTCCACAACAACCCGTATCGATCGATTCTCGAGGAAGCTCTTCGTCCAGTCGCAAAGCTGTTGGGAAAGTCCATATGAACGAAGTTTGCTCAGCAATGTCCCGTGCCAGACGGGGTCAAAAGCCTTGGAGATATCCAATGCGACCGCCCTTCACTCACCATGCCGTTCAATCGCAGATGTCCATATATCGGTTATAAGTGTCAAAAGGTCTCCCGTGGATCGCCTGCCACGGAATCCGTATTGACGATCATTCAGAAGTGCGCTGCAGTCCAAATACCTAACTAACTCTGTATTGATGACTTTTTCCATTATCTTAGATAAAATAGACAGTAATGCTATCGGACGGTTATTTTTTGGGAGACACCTTTTTCCTGTTTTTGGGCTAATATCTGCGTAACAACTTACGCATGAAAAAATCGCGCAGCAGACAACTGCACACGAGAACGATCGCTGAAGTGATATGAAAGGATATCCACATTTATAAACGTTGAGTTTTCTTCAAGAGTTCAATGATCAATTAGGATTTTTCACTCTTACGTATATGAAGTTTGTTTTTTCGATCCACTACTTTCTTGATTTCAGATATTCCATAACGTGCCCCTCCCACCAGTGGTAACGGGTGTTCAACCGGACTTCTTTGTTTTACAAGTGCCTCAGGGCATTTCCTCTGACCGGTGGAGAGGGATGCTCGAAGCTTATTCCTCTTCGGAGTAGGTTTGGCGCGAAGGCATTCCTCCATATTTGGCGCCTTAGGTATGTTTTTGACCAACTCACACTTTAAGAAATACAGTCCACTACACTGTTGAGGTTTTGCGGACCGCTGGTAGCCAGCCGTCCGTCATCAACGGAAACAGCAAAAACAAGTGGACTTTCCAGCCGGACCATTCACAATGTTGGTCTTTCGAGCCGGATCACTAACACGTCATCTGTTTCTACATATCGCCTTTCCAGCCCATTGAACAATACAGAATGGTAATTAATGCCACCGATTACATAATAGATGTATGTGATTCTCAGGAGGACATCATCGTTTTTGGCGACTGTAACCTTGCACATCGTCAATCCAACTTTTTAAATGATCAATCTCTCTAACACCACATTCCACTCTAGGGTCAAGGAATGTTTCTTCATCGACCACTTAAGAGACCCAATATCTGTGGAGTTCGAAATATCTCAAACAACATGTGCAGCAAGCTAGATATAATTTTCACGTCTGACCCATTAATTTCTCTGTCTCAATCTCTCCGCTTGTCCTCTCAACTATCGAGAAATACCACCCTCTTATTCTATTCTTTTTCCCTGACTTCCCACTGCAGTTCACACAACTCCGTTGTCTTTATTCACACCGCGGTACCTAATAAGTCGTTGAACGAACTACATCGATCATCGCTCGTCAACAACAACAAAAAATTAAAAGTATTGCTCGCGTACACGCGTGTGTGTGTGTGTCCTCTTCACAGAGGAAATAACAGTAAAGTGCGGACGTTGTATGCATTTTAATCACAAAAGAAGAAAAAACAGTGTTAGTGTATCAGAGAGTGCGCGAGGGCACGTATTTAATAAACAAATATTTAATGTCAAAAAGAAGTGATCCATAATATGGACGACGGACAAACTAATTTCAAAAAGGTGGACGGAGAAATCAGATTCCACAGCCGAATCCCCAAGTTAAACGTCGAAAATCTCACAAAATCATTGACATCGACACTAGAGCGACAATTGTGACAGCGAACATATTCAGTATTCAGAAGCTGAAAACCAATTTCAAGAAATGGTCCTCAGCGAAACAGTAGCAAACACCAGAAATCAGGCCGAGGAATCGATAAACTCGTTGTCGAAATTGGCATAAAAAAACAAGAACTGGAAAAGCAAATGGAGGAAGTTCTTCAATTAAAAAGGCCGTTGAGTCAGAACAAGCAGCAACAGAAAAAAGAACAACAGCGTGGCAAGAACAAAGTCAAAAAGGACAACAATAAAACAGCTGTTTCGCCAGTTGGTGGTATTAGTATGGACAAATCGGCATCACCGTACCAATCGGCGTCATCACTGTTACGGCCACAACCACCCATCCCATAAAAAATTACCCTTTTGGAGCTAGTCTCCACCACTAACGGCGATACACGCCAAAAACATCCACTTAAAGGATATGACATATCTAAACAAAAAACATTAGCCCATACAACAAATGGTCCCACATAAATGGATAGCAAGCAAATCGAAGTAAACGCTCAATTTGCGCTAATCAATTAAACTCCAAGCAAATTGAACTAAACGTTCAATTTGCTCACATAAAAAACTTGGAAATATAATCATTGAACCAAGGGTTCACCACAACAACCCCTAAGAACCAAATGTGCAGCCCAGATGCCGTCCTTCAAACAAAACCACTGAGTATCATAAAAATTGCGCGCCAACAATTTTATGAGACCTCAGAAAAATGGTTATGTAAAACCATTAAAACAACCAGCGCCAGTTTCCGTTTTAACAAAATTAAGTTAAAACAAACAAAAGGCAAATATTCGCCTTTGTATCGATTTCCCGCGGAAAAGATTCTTGCCCATTCGGCTACAATAAACAACATAGAGAATCAGAAATGTTCATTAGCACAATTCTCTATTTATATTCCCTATCGTATTCTCACAAAGGGATCCTTGCCGATTCGGCTAAAACAAACAACAAGTACAATAAAACGAATTGCACATTCGTTTAGCGCCTAACAACATAGAGAATTATAAATGTGCATTCGCACGATCCTCTGTTGATTTTTCCCTTTGTGTTTCCGCTTTTGATCCCAAGCCGGGAAAGATAAAGAAAGGAAATAGCGGCTGGCAAAAGGGCCAACTAAAGAAAGAAAAAAAAAAAGAGATATCCTTCGATCTTCAGGATGACGAAAAAACAGGTCTTCGTTTGAGGAGTTGGTTTTTGAATCTCGACCGAGACGGCGAGACGTGACAGAGTTGTGTTTTCTGTCAAGTCCAGAACGGACGTAAGTTTGGTTTTTGGGAGTTAGTTTTTAAAGTTGGTTTTTGAGATTTGACCGAGTTGGTCTGAAAGTGCTGCGTGGAGTGAATTTTGAGATTATGTCCGAAACAAAAAAATAATAAGTTAAAGTGGTGCGTACAATTAATTTGAAATAGTGCCCGGAACAAAATTAATAAATTGAAGATTGTGCCGACAAATAGGAATTAATTTGAAAGTGTCGGGAACAATATTAATAAGTTCAAGTTGTGCCCATAGATGGGAATAAAGAAACAATAAATAACGATAAAATTTAGTTTAGAATAAATAAATAGTATAACTAAAGACAAAAGAGTGTTTTACTAAAAGTGAGGGATTTCAACGTGTGTGTGGTGTTTAAAGTGAGTGACAACCAGATCCTTACATCACCACCAGTTGGAACATCTCCGGTCATATCTTTTCTTCTCATTTATAACAGCAGCAGCAACAACAACAGTCAAGGCAACAACAGGCGTAGAGCCAATCACAGCTTCAGCATCATTCGATCAATATTAAATCTGAGTGGTGACTTGTCCCTGGATAAATTCTCTTCTATTGGAAAATGATCCATGACGCCGTAGTCACTAGCCACTATCCACGAGAGCTACACCAACACCAGAAGGAACTGTGGTGATGACTTTCGGTGGCCTTTACCACATGTACTACATTCTTGTTTGTATTATTTCAGGTAATCGGTGGGGCAAGGTATCACCCCTACAACATCCACCTCTCTTTACTTCAACACTTAGTGACCTTCCATCGTTCTATTACCACCGACTCCGGCCAGTCGTCCTCGGATCAGCTCTCCCCCTCTTACACCCTATGACTTATATCAGGACGACTATCTAGCTTGAGTGGTGATCGTAGTAACTAACGCCAGTGTTGTGACTTCAATTGCGGAACCGGAGGAGCGCCCGTGCACCATCGTGGTAGGTGTTCACTCCGCTACCAGCGTGAGTTATGGCAAGTCAATCATTATACGATTCGTGGAGGGATCTCTGACTTCTACTCGGTCAGTTGCCCTTAGTCCTCGCCTATACCAACCTGTTAGCACTCGTAGTCTTCTCTCGTAACTGCCCTCGTTACTGGCCTCCGCCCCCGACGTTTCTCGACCTAAAGTCGCTACTGTCCCTCCGTAACTTTTCCTCCCGATTGACCCTGGCAGGTTGCAAAATCAGTCGCCGGACTGACCCTCTCAGGTGGCACAATCGGTGATGACGACTTACGCTAATGGTCGTTCCTCCCGAGTGTCTGTAAGGTCGCGAAAGCATTGCTCGACTGACCCTTTCAGGTTTCGAGCTCTTTGAGATGACATCTCGATCTGTTGCTGGCCAGCACATCATTATTCGTAACACAGAGCTCTTCATCACACATAGTTCGCGACAGCGACGTTGGGCTCCCTCACTCGCTCTCTCTTTCAGGTTACAGTCCACGAAACAGCTATGCGTCAGAAACTATGGATGCAATTTGGCATGATCGAGTACTATGTTGCCTGATGTCCGTGTTAAAAGAAATGATGACAATACAAAAGTATTGCTTGTAATCCCGCATTGCAGTTTCAACTATATATTTCACTCAAAGAGGGGGACCGTCCTTTCATATCACTTAGGTGTGTTCCTCTTAACGGTCTCTTTTATTCGGTTGCATTCTTTATCAATCAACTTAGGGGTTTTGGGTATTTTTTGAACATTTTTGTTACTAAGTTCGTCTCGCCTTGGTTTTTAGTATCATTACAGAATTCCTGAGAGATTTATTCTGTTTATCTACATCATGACGGAATTCCAATCATGCCACTAACATCATCCTTAATGTAGCGCTTCAAACACACAATTTAAGAGGAAGAGCAGCTACGTGCATCCATATATATATAAACTAACAACTACGACGCTCGTCTCACCATTTCCAAAAGTGTTAACATCTCCGCCAAAACCCACCGGAAAACGTGCAACATCATTTTGAAAACACTCCACGTAATGAAAAACTAATATACCAGAAAACTTAAAGGCATGGGATGCATCTGAGCAAATCGCAGTTAACACAAAAGTCTCATTCCTCCCTGCAAACTTTCAAGACATATTTCGAATTCCAACAGCTTCCTCTTCGCGGTTTTCAATGTGGCGCGTTATTTCAAATAACCAATAACACCAAACTCTCTGAAATATTGATAGTATGAGATCTTTCCTTCCTTTGCTGACCCAATTTTGTTGTCATTACCCCACCGAAGCAAAGGATTTTCTCTTCGGGGATTTTGTTCAGCGAAGAAAAATAAAAGTTTGATTGCAGTGTGTTCCTCCCTTAAAATAAACTTTTAATCGAAAATATATTCCCCCTCCACCTCACAAATCCTTACAGACAAACAGAATGTGTAAGGTATATTTTTTATTAACGAAACATTTATGGCTATGACGCAATAAAGGACAATCACTCTTTTACCCCCAAAATGAGGTGCGGGTTTTGGAGAATCTCCCTAAGGCACAGATTGGATAATAAAACAGGAGGCGCGTCTCATGTGTGACGCTCCTAAACTTGATCCGGTAAAACAATTGCGATATTGTCGTTCGTCGGAGCCAACGAGCGCCTTGGATTCACTTTGCATACACAGGACCTCGGCAGGATTTCCAACCATTTAAGTTCTATTGTAATCGAAAAACGATTCGCTCTTATAGCCAACGCTTCTAGTATAAAATCAATTTGCAGCAACGATCGAGTGTTTAAAATCCTTTGAGTTTTATGAAACTTCTAAAGTACAACCCCTTTGAATTGGAATACTACAAAGGGCTAATAAATGTTCCAATTACTCTACTGAGCGATGGGAAGTGTATCCTCATTCGGGCCCAAACTTTTTTGTTTTATGTACCATGAGCTCGTTCCACATTCCGCGAAATTCATTTCTGATTCGTCTTTTTGTTTTCTTCTTTTCGAAAAACGACGATTGCTCTCGAAAAGCAGTTGAGTCTAAATTTGAACGCGCCATCTGCTTGAAGGGGTGAACGACAAAAGGCTCAAATTAAAGCACTCCAGCAACTAACAAGACGAAGAAGGAAACGCCTCATCATTCCTATAAACTCGCACGTAGGCGTTCGTTGCTTCGTCTGCTGGCCCATTCGCCCGTTCGCCTCTTCGCCTACAAATCATAGTCCAGTGGCACAAAGCTACAGGCGTGGAGCAACAAAGACTGAAATTAAACGGACTGGAGCAGGACGAAAATTACTTTTATTGATTTTGCAATATCCGGCACCTGGCCCCGCTTTTTGGGCTGAATTCTTCCCCGACGTAAAGTGTTCCTCTTGTGACATAGGGGAATTTATCGTTCCCAGATTAAGCCCCCCGGAATCAATGGGGGTGAATTTCGATCCTATGAATCTGATATTTTGAAAACGAATTTGTTTCGCCGTTTACACCACAGAGCGGAAAGATAGGACCATCGTTAAGGATAACCAAACGTAATCCTTAAAATGTAACCTTTGGCCGGAAGCCTTATCGAGAAAGGGTGCAGTTTTTCAGTGTTCTCTCCCGTCCCCAGTACCAATGATTTCGAAGTCCCAGAAGCTATGAATATTGAATCACATTGACGTGTGAACACGTCCTTAATCCCTTTACCATCGCAGAGATTATTTTAAAATGGTTGCTACTTTGGAGGGAGATTACGACGCTTCGTTGTGTCCAGTCCTACCGTAACATTACATCGGAGACTGCGACAAAGTCAGAGGCCACTGGTTGCGATGGAGGGGTTGTAAGAAGTTACGTGCCGCCATGAGGGCGATTTTTATATTTTGTATGTTCTAAAAATACTGTCCCTCAAGCAATCGCTGACGAGTTTATTTTAAATCATTCCCGTAGCTGCGACTTAACACTAGATTTACCATACCAGTCAAAATGACTGGTTTTACCTTTTATTTCATAAATATTTACTATGTATATTTATTTTTTTTCGAAACTATTATATGACTTTTATAACAACAATTAAATACAAATAATTTGATAAGTTAATTTGATTTTGTGTTCATAACAAAAATTTTTTTTTTGTTTTTGGTACTTATACCGAAACCAGTCATTTTGACCTGGTACACGTTTTTGTAGTTCTATGTGCAAATGCTTTATATTCTTCACTTTTAGGAAATTCCCTGTAGATGAGCAACTGTTTCCAACGAAGGCTAGATGTCGATTTACCCAGTATATGCCAAACAAACCAGACAAATTTGGGATAAAATTCTGGCTGGCTTCTGATGTTGAAACGAAGTATGTTATAAATGGCTTTCCCTATTTAGGAAAAGACGAAAAACGAAATTCGTCAACTCCTCTCAGTGAATTTGTTGTAACAAGACTACTAGAACCTTATATCATGAAAGGAAGGTGTGTGACAACCGACAATTTTTTTACCAGCCTCCCCCTGGCTTCAAAATTATTAGCTAAAAATACTGCATTGGTTGGTACAGTACGTTGCAACAAACGGGAGCTTCCAAAAATTTGCAAAGAAAAAAAAGATGGTATGGAACGTTTTTCAACGCATCTATATGAAACAAATGAATGCACACTTACTGTTTATAAGAGTAAGCCTAACAAAAAGGTTGTTTTATTGAGTACTAAACACAAAGGCGTCAAAATTGATACCAGTTCCAAGAAACTACCTGAAACTATATCTTTTTACAATAAAACCAAATTCGGTGTTGATGTAACTGATCAAATGGCAAGAAAGTATAGTGTGAAATCAGGATCCAGAAGGTGGCCACTTCAAGTATTTTTCAATATTTTAGATTTGGCCGGCATCAATTCCTGGATTTTGTATAGAAGTATAACAGGAAAGAATATTTCTAGGAAAGACTTTTTGTTTCGATTAGCTGAAGAGCTCACATCTGAATATAAGTCATCAAGCCAAGGGAGGGCAAGTGAAATTCTCCGTCCAGCAACCCAGAATCCCCGGCCAGTACGTAAATGGTGCCAAATAGGACTTTGTAATAACAACAAGATAACTACAAATTGTGACATCTGTAAGAAATATGTGTGCGGAAAATGCGTGGAAAAAAAAGTTAGTATTTGTAAAGCATGTAAACATGATCATTCTGAATAAAACTGGAATATAATTGATGAGTTTTTATATTTTTATTTTTTATGGGGGTACGAACTTATGCCTCAAACTGAAACGGAAGTTATGCCCCAATTTTTTTTTGACATTACTTATTTGCCCTGTGACATAAATTGATTTTTGGGATATAATTTCATATTTTTTTGGGCATATTTCATAAATAACCGAGATATTAAATCCCTAAATTTTTAATTTCAATGTTATCAATGCGGGGGGCCTTGCCCCTCACACCCCCCGCTTATTGGAAAAACAACCCTTGCTTCGCCTTAGAACCAATTTTTATATATCTCATCAATTCTCTCAAACGATAAAGCATTATAATATAAATGAATAGAACTTGTCATATACAGTCAAATTGACTGGTTTTGGTATAAATAGGTATGTAAATTTGTTGGTATATCTAGTGTTAAGTTGGAGTAAGTGGATCGCCAGTGATGATAATAGCAAAGTCGCAAGGCTATGAAGCGAAATTGAGATGTAATTAAACCGCGGTTAATATGAACCGCCCTAAATAGTGGATTGGTGTTTTTACATTACCATATTTGGGAAAGGCGGAAGTTATACTTTTAAGTGCAGCCAGGACGTTGCGGTGTGTTAGGTATAATCACGTCTTCTACTACGTGCGAAACAATGCTGAAAATGAAACACTTTATATAATTTAGTACGCTTCGAGGAGTTTCAGAGCCCTTTAAATATCTTATTACAATCGGGAAAATACCGGAAGGACACTGTAAGCTGAGGTGATGGTTGAAGTGTGACATCGCAGAAGTTCTTACTTTTCGAGGTATCAGCTTTAAAGGAAACATAATTACTGCCCTAGTAGGTTACATGCTTTATGTCTGTCATATCTATATAGAAAAAGAGTCAATTACTTCGTTGTTACTTCTTGAAAGCCGTTGCCTTTCATGTGCGCCATCTTTTTAGGCTTTGAAGGTTTAATCCTCATGGAACTGATTTATGTTGTCTTTCCGTTTCTTCACGAGTAAATGAAGCTTACGTTTTTGTTAATGAATCCATTTTTCTTAACGAGTAAGGAAAGCTTATCTTTTTATTAACAAATTCGCTTTCATTTTGGAAGTTCCATTGTTATCAGCATTTTAAATAGAAACTATATTTTGTATATTGCCACAGCCTGTCTATGTTGTGCATTATTTTGGAACATTCCTAAGCATGCCTTTTACGTGTGTCATTGAAATCTTGTCTCACAAGTGGTGACCTTCCCCTAGGCATCAAGCTCTTGCGATTCCAATCGTCCTCGAAGCAAGATCTCCGCTTTCAATGTGTTTTTGTGTACCACAATTACAAAACAAAAGTAAGGGGTGTTTCCATAAGTTATATACGATGCAAACATTGAATGAAACATCGAATATTCATCTAATTTCAAATATTATCTTTTTATTCAATTAATCGATTGGTAGCAATATATCGCGATGTCATTGTTTGCCACTCAGAACAGATCTTGTTCCGGCTACTTACGTTTTGTTGACCTTGCAATAAAATTGCTCATCCCCAGTGTTGATGCATGTAATCATGGCCGTCTCCAGATCTTGGACGGTGGTAGGTTTACCTATCTACACTCCTGACTCTAAATACGAGGGTTGCCTCTTATGTTTCGGGATTTGGCAACCCTAGCGTTGCAACCCGGCAATCGACAGCTCTGTCGTAAAGTTGGACATTTTTGAGGTTATACGCACTCAGAACGTTTTGACATACGAGCGCTATTTGTGTTGTTTACAGTAACTTAAAAGATTCATCTCGGCCCAAAAATGGAATTAAATCGTCAACATTTTCGTGCGATTATTTTTTACAACTTTCGGCGTGGATTAACTCACCAACGGTGCATGGATGAACTTAATTAAATTTTTGGCGATGAAGCTCCATCAAGGACCAGTGTTTATCGATGGTATGGTGAATTCAATCGTGGTCGTAGTTCACTCCAAGATGAATTTCGTGAAGGTCGTCCAAAATCAGTTGTTGTTCCGAAAACTATTGATGCTGTGCGCGAACTGATATTGGAAGATCGTCATGTGACCTATAGTGAGATTGAGACAACCTTAGTCGCTGGTGGGACCAGCATACATTCAATATTGCATAAAATTTGACTGTCAAAAAAATTTGTTCGCGTTGGATCCCACACAATTTGTCAATCGCCCAAAAAAAGGCTCGTGTCAATTGGTCGAAAGAAATACTGAAAAAATACGGTCGCGGTGCTCCGAAACACGTCTATAACATCGTGCCAGGTGGTGAATCGTGGATTTACGCGTATGAGCCCGAAAGTAAACAGCAGTCGACTGTCTGGGTGTTTCAAGATGAGCCAAATCCAACAAAAGTTGTTCGCGCACGAAGCACTTCCAAGCAAATGGTCGCCTGTTTTTACGGAAAAACTGGACATGTCGCTACCGTACCACTAGAACAACGCAGAACAGTCAATTCTGAGTGGTACACAACCATTTGTTTGCCAGTTGTCTTCCAAGAAATCAGGAAAACCAACCGCCGAAGACGGATCACTCTTCACCACGACAATGCGAGCTCTCACACATCGGCTGCGACAACTGCATTTTTGAGCACCCAAAACATCGATTTGATGGGTCATCCGCCGTATAGCCCTCACTTGGCACCGAATGAATTCTTTTTATTCCCGTACGTAAAAAACAAACAGAGGTCAACGTTTTTCGACTTCTGAAGAAGTGGTTGCTGCATTCAGAATGCATGTGTTGGAGATACTCGTACCTCAATCAGAGTGGCAAAAGTGCTTCGACAATTGGTTCAAACGCATGCAAAAGTGTATAGAACTTCATGGGGAATATTTTGAAAAACAATAAAGTGATTCTCGATGATCAATATTTGTTTTTGTTCTCTAATCCCGAAATATAAAAGGCAACCCTCGTAATTCCAACGGCAGATAGTTAATAGAGTAAATTCATGACTCCTTGATGCCCACTTGTGATCGCCGTTTCTGGAGAAAATGTGTTCACGGAACTTCTCGCATAGAGCGCTTATCATTTCGTCGTTGCCTAGTAAGTAGTACCTGCCTTTTTCTTTTTCATCTCGTATAGATTCTTATCATCCAATTTGGGTCAAAAAAATGCAGTCGCATTTCAACCATAGCCCACATAGGACATGTTAAAAGACCACAGTTTTCGCGCATACGTTGGATGCGTATAATTTTAACTCTAAGCCGACGGTAGGTGAGTTCGACGCAGCTTACGGAAGAAGTCGTCGTGGTTCATATAGCAGGTCGCCTTTGTTTTTTTTTATGAAAACAAACTGGAAAGCACCAGTATGAACACGGAGGAAGATAAAAACGCGACAACACAAAAACGAAAAGCAGTTCCAAAAAATCGCATTGTGACGCGAAGTAAAACCGCGAAATTAATAACGCAGAAAAGGGAACAACAGATAGAAGAGGAAAGTGAGCTCCCCTCCCCCTTCAACTTTAACATGTACGGGGCAAACTATTCATTTGATTATCTTGCATGCCCAGAGTCTGAGGATGAAGAAGAGGAGATAAGTCAATTGGAGGCGAAACTTGCGATGGCAAGAGCCCGATTACAAGAGAGACACCGAAAGAAAAAAATAGCGCCGCTCGAACAAGAAAAAAACACGCAACAACAACAAAAGCCGAAGCCAAAAGTCGGCCAACAGCAATAATTTCACCATCAACAGGAACATCAACTTCAACAGCAGCAGCATCAACAGCAACTATCAACACAAAATCGACGAACAAAACAGCAAGCAACACAACAGCATCAAAGCAACAGTAACAGCGGAAAAATAAAGATGCCACCAATCAACACCATAGATGTTAACTGTAAGGAATTGGTAAGTCTTTGTAAGCTAGCTATAGGAAACAATTGTGCAGTTAAACGACTGACAGGTAACAGGCGTGCCATTCAAACATATACGGTGGCAGGCCACGACAAAATTAAAGCGGTATTAAAAAGAGCCACCGCGGAATTTTACTCGTTCACGCCGAAACAAATGAAGAATGTAACGGTTCCATTAAAGGGTGTGGACCCTGAAATGGAACCAGTGGCTCTGCTCGAAATGCTTCAAAATATGAAACACGAAGATCTCGAGTTTACCGCGGTAAAAACCGTTCACCACAACCAAGGCAAGAAGGGAAAACCGCAAGCTACCCTTCTTTTTGGTTCAATTAACAGCCAGCAGTAGAATTGGTGGTCTAAGAAAAATTACAGTCTTGGATCATCAAATGGTCACATGGGACAAATTAAAAAAGGGCAGAGACATCCTGCAATGTGTCCGCTGCCAAAGGTTTGGCCACGCGGTGGCGAACTGTGAAATGCGGCGCCGTTGCGTAAAATGCGGAAAGGACCATAAGGCAGAAGAATGCCCTCTGGGAATAGAAAGGGTAGAAGACAACGCCCTTCTAAAGTGCGCAGTGTGTCGGAATGAGGGACATCCCACTAATTATCGCAATCTTTATTAGAAAAGGGATCAATCATAAAGTAATATATAGTGGAGAAGTGCGCAGGTTCCGGGTGCTGGAAACCTGTATCATACGCATACCCCTTCAGCAAGGAAGGGGTTTCTATGCGATTGCGGTCTACGCATCTGAGGAGCACCAACATAACCTATTTATAACAGAGCTCGAGACACTCCTTGGGAGCTTACAATTGCACCTGGGCAAAAACTACTTTATCCTAGGGGGGGATATCAACGCCAATCATAGAAAGTGAGGATATTATATATCTAATACCAGAGGAAATCAGTTGGCTGGCTGGTTAGATCAGTATCATATTGAATATAGAACTGACCAGCTAGCTACGGAATATCCATCGTTCCCTAGAGGTAGATCTGTGGCGGTTCTTTCGAACGCCACTACTTACCTGCTCATTTACCACCAGGTAACCGTTTCCTCGTGCGCCCTACAACATGAAAAGCGTGTACTTACCTTCCATTAGAAAAACCTGTAAAACCGTAATTCTTGCTGACATGAAATGCCACCAGCAACAAATGCTAAATTTCAAAAAGCAGTTTGGTCGCACCATCACGCGACCAACATGAACCCAACCAAATACATTATACATGTCTCGGGTCGCATCCTCCTCACGTAAACGCAATTTGGTTGCACTTACTAGCGACCAATATTGCCCATGCAATATCTACATGATATACTTTTGCCGCACACCTGCAGGAAATGTGCATCTTTCCTCAGCATAGCATGCCCACATCGATCGGTCACCCGACCGACCAATACATGGGGGCATCCGGCCGACGCCCATGCAGTCGAGTTCGCAAATGGAAATTTACCATCAGAATTCGACTACGAGGATATGCCAGCAAAATGTACACGATCAGCTATAATGCTTTACGCACTCGTTGATCGTGTAAACATTTCAACCCCTTTTTGATGAGATACCCAGCAGGTGCAATCATGTAGATCGAAACGATCCTATGTCTGCATACTTGTGGATACACACGTTGAGCTGCAGAAGCAATCATCGTGTTTCACCCCTTTTTTTGTCTTGTTTGCTGGACCCAAAAGCTAAATCTTACCTTATATGGTCACCGAAGCGACGAAAAGAATGTTTGGTATTCTGTCGCTTCGGATGATATAGTTAATCGCGATTTGGATTCCGTGAGGGCAAGTTGTGCCCTCACGTTAATAAATACATCCCTCGTGGGACGTCCCAAGGGATCACAACAGTCGAGTTAGCTAGTGAGTTCGAAATTGACCATCCTAGAGTGGAGATCAGAGTTGATGTGCGTCGTGTGTTTAAGGGTCGTCGGAGCCTTTTGGATCCAAAACGTCCATGTAGTTCGGTTAATTCGTGCCTGTTGAACCACAAGAAACTGTGTATTAAATGCTATATTGTACAATACTATTTCCAATATAAGTTTTCCGTGGCAATGAATATCAAGCCAACGTTCGTTTTGTGTTACATTTGTGTATTAAATATATATATTTTACTATAAACAATAAATTATATACGAAAATAAAGAGAACGTTTTAAGTTGGGCAGCCCGTGTTTACTTCCGTTGTCTAATTTGGAGTCAGGAGTAAGTGAAAGTTTTGCTAACCAGTGCCCACTGTACATATCAGTAGAACCTAAAACACCACAGATCGTTCTTAGATATCTTACTAATCACGACTGAGATTACCTAACACCCACAGACGAAACACAAACTGTTTACGGACAGTTGAATACGACAGTGACCACTGTGGACTCACGGCACTAATAGAGCTCCCGAACGATTTTGCAGATCTGGAAGAATTCGTGATCGCGCAACCCTACAACTTCGGGACAATGCGATGGCCACGGTTCACCAGATCGTTAACAAGAGAACTCCTTTCGAACGAGTTTAATCTGCCAGTAAACAGAAACCCATCGAATGACGAAATCGACAAATACATTCAACAAATAGATGAAACCGTAAAACGAAAACCGGCAAAACAATTCCCAAAACAACAGTTATAGATAACATTAACATGTACAGAAACGCAACAATAAACGCACTCCACAAGAAAAAGAGCAGACAGCCATCAAAACTAAAACAATTACACAGACAGTTTACAGCCAGACGAGACCAGGAGATAATATCACTGAAATCCCGATTAAAAAACCTCCAATAACTACTTAAAGCTAACTATAGATTAGAAACAAATTTGTGTTGGAACAACAGAATTCGAGCTATAAAAACTAATAACCTGAATATGTTCCCACAAATAAATAATATATTCAGGAGAAATAATCAAAACGAGATTCAGTGTCTCCAAATTCCACGTACTGATGTAAACAAGCAGCTGCTAATCAACAGTAGCATAGATACAGAGAACGCTATCCTCAATAGTGTGCTCTTCGTAATCGAAGACCCTCTGGAAAAGGTGAACGCTGTGGAAATGTACAAGGTGAATGAAAACATTCGCCGAAATCACGACCTGGAGGACAGAGTTCTACTGAATCACCTGCACATCCGAAATGAAATTTCATTTTGGCAATCGGAGAATCGGGTTTTACCAGTGACGATAATGTATCAATTGACATTAATGCTATTGTTGGGGCTAATAGTCTTTTAATCACAAGGGAAGGAATCCAGAGTATCTTCGACTCATTAAGAAGCAAAAAGTCAGTGGGAATAGATGGAGTTGTAGTGCTCCAGAAAGCTCTACCAAATCCTTTCCCCACAAATACATCCAAATTCCAACACCTAGAAGATGATTCAAACAAATCAATCACCAAAATTTAAAAATACAAAATCCCGATAAACGAATCAAATATTCGTTTATAATCCAAAACATCAATTTCCCCAGATCCTCAAACAGAAGCAAATATGGTAAATTGAACCAGATGTTCAATTTCCATACTCACGCTCATGTGTCCGAGAATTCGCCCAACCGGATTCTTATCTCCAAAAACAAACACACAACTCCGGCCAAAGTATCTAAATCGAGATTTTGCTTTAAATTCGATCTCTTCGAGATACAAAATCTCGATTTGGTTTCACTTATAAGGGTAATGAATTTCAGATTCGGATCAGTCTCTAGGTTGGCGTCCGACGTTTAAGGACGCGAATCATTTAAAGTAAATATTAAAATTAATAAAAGTAGTTGCAGATTCCAAAACCTGCATTTTTATTGGATTCGGCCGAAATTCAGAACCCTTTTATTCAACAATCGGTTGTCACTCTTCCTGGGGAACCGGAAGCACGGTGGCGACCGCAACGGGTCCTCTCAGGAGCTGTCTTAAAGAGATCCCTCGTCCTTTTCAGGACGAGACATGCTCCCTGAGAGAAGGAACATAACAGAGTAACTAACATCGTCTCAAGAACCTGCCCCCAATGGCAATAGATATATACACGGTCCTGTTTAACAACGCGTTGAATAATGCATATTATCCCGCGCGTTGGAAAACGGCTATCATTCAGCCCATCCCAAAAAAGGGCAAATACTGTACAAACCCAATGAACATGCGTTCGATAAGTTTACTCCCAAGCATCAGTAAAGTATTTGAAAAGACTATTAACAAAGCTCTGCTAAAATGGGTAGACGACAACAACCAGTTTGGCTTTAAGGCGGGTCATGAAACCACACATGGCGCAGCTAAACTGGTCTCTGACATACAATGGAATAAATGTAGGAACCAATGCACAGGGGCCTGTCTGATTGACTTGGAAAAAGCCTTTGACACCGTCTGGATGGAAGGGTTATATTACAAACTGGTCAGACATGGCATACATAAGCCTTTACTATATATGTACTTTACAATATGTTAAAGGACAGGAGGTTCGTGGTCAAAAATGCTAACGTGACATCTAATAAAACGTATAATATCAAGAATGGCTTGCAACAGGGAGCGGTACCGATTCTTTTTAACATTTACATTAGCGACTTCCGCAGGCTATTGGGTACGCAGACGATCTCATCATTTACAGCACAGCTCCGAAAGTTGAGATCATAAATAGTTTAATACAGCGAGACTTCAACAAAGTGCAGCGCTATTGCGATGATTGGAAACTCAAGATCAACTTCCAGAAATGTGAAGCCATCCTATTTAGAACCCCATTATATAAAGCCACGAACGACACAAGAAAAAACTGGCGAAAGCTAGTTATCGTGGGACCGCATGGAGATAAACTGGAAACCAAGAGTTTAGTTAAATACCTTGGCATCTGGTTAGACCAATACCTGTATTTCAACAGACATGTAGAGGCTGCTTTGCTCAGAGCGAGGAAAACGTTTGCTATGACAAGGAGGCTATTTCACAATAGCCAACTTGACAGCAGTGTAAATGTCATATGCTACATGACGCTAATCAGGCCAATGCTCATATATGGTTGTCCAGTGTGGTTTAACATAGGTCCAAATTTGATGGAAAAGATTCGGGTGTTCGAAAGGAAGTGTCTCAGAAGTTGTCTCAGATTATATCGGACACCGGAATCGGACTATAAAAAGTATTATTCAAATGAGATTTTATATAATGAAGCGTACATAAAAAGGGTGGATAATTTTATGATTAAATTAATCAGAGGACATATTGCGAGAGCAATAAGCTCGTCCAATGACCTAATTTTCGGGGCTTATTATCCAAACACTCTGTACTATGAGAGCGTGCGTCGCAGCGGCTTTGTTCCACCAAAGGTGTTCCTTGACTTGGACATGAAAGGGCTTATACAGGATAGATCCGGAATTCCGCTGATCTATCATGTAAGTAGATCATCCGTAGACGGGCGATTGTGCTACGACCGGGAAGTCACGCGCACCGAAGAAGAGCTCTTGCGCTTCAGTAGGGCTATCTCCCACAGAGACCGGGACGATAGTATTGGGCAGCGTCAACTGGCAAATAATCATAACTAGAGCCACAAATAAAGGTCTGTCGCCGAAAGCCCAATTGCACCATAGTCATCTTTATGTTTAGCTTAGATCGTCTGCGTAGGACCAGTAAGTTATAATATAAGATAATTAAGCTAGAATTTAAGCATTTTTTGTCTAGCATATAATTTAGAATCTAAGAAAAAACGGAAATAAAAAATGTTGGGAGAAATCAAATGAAAGGGATTTTGGAAGTACCTTTAAATGTCAGAGCACATTGGGAGCACAAGAAGATGTAATGGATAAGAAAAGGAGATATCGATGTACGTTGGTCTTAAATGCCGGGACCATACAACGACGAGGAAACGCATGATCAGGTAGAGCATTCCACGTTCTTGTAGTTTGGCTAAATAATGACTCTCTATGTTTATTTGTTCCCCGCTTGGTAGAAACCTTGACGTGGTGCGAGGGCTTAAAGTACAATGAATCACTCAGGCTATGCTGACGAAAGCATATGCTTCCAGTAGGGTCACCCATGTCAGACAGGCTAGCGAGTAGTAACACCCAAAGATCTACCACCCCTAATCCAGGGTGTTACGCGTCACCGTGCCCATTGGATGGTTTGCAGCCAGGGGTATACCGGCTGTATTATAGCGGCGCCTCTCTGACACCGGGTCGAATCAGAGCAGTAAGCAAACCTTACCACATCAAAACGGGGCTCTGATATGGCGGACTATTTGAAACCCCAAGTCTCGTGGGATCAAAAATGAATAACCATTATACAAAAAACAATCCCACGAAAAACCCGGTAGGCGTAGGTGTGATGAGCCGACACTACCATAAGGGAAAAAATCATCGAGAAAACACCGACTCGGCTAAAAGAAGACGCAGGGAAAAACTGAAAAAGCGGGATATACGCGTCGGCACGTGGAATGTTCGAACGTTATATAAACGAGGCGCGATTCAGACGGTCGTAGAAAATGCGAAACAATATAAAATGGACATCGTCGCGCTTCAGGAAGTCCGACTCCCACATCGGGAAATCCACATCGAAACCAACGGATTTGCACTGGCGTGTGGAGGCACCGATACACATAACCTCGCGACTGGCTTCATCTTACCCAAGAAGATTACGCCCCATGTAAAGATTTGCAATTTATTAATGACCGAATGTCGTTGCTAAGAATACAGGGACCATGGTACAATTATGTATTTATAAACGTACACGCTCCAACAGAATCTACCGACGAAGAAACGAAGGACACATTCTACGAGACCCTAGAGGAAGTATTTGATGGGATCTCATCATTCGATGTTAAAATCCTCCTCGGCGACCTCAATGCGAAAATTGGAAAGGAAGATATCTTCCAACCAGCAATCGGTAAAGAGAGCCTACATGACGTTTCAAATGATAATGGTATTAGAATTATCACGTTCGCAGCGTCAAAAGATCTGGTAGTAAAAAGCACGATGTTCAAGCACAAGGAAATTCATAAAGCCACACGGATATCACCCGACGGCGTAACGCGTAACCAAATAGACCACTTCCTCATAGACAAAAGACACCACTCGAATATCCTTGACGTAAGATCATATAGAGGAGCAGATCGCGACTCCGATCACCTTCTAGTGATGGGCAAAATTAGAAGTCGGCTTGCAGCAAACCCACGTGGACAGTCACGGGAGACGAGCAAGAAGTTCGAGATTGAAAATCTAAAAGACCTACGTAAAAGGGCGGAATATCAAGACGAACTAACGAATAGATTTAGCATCCTAGAGAATGACAGTAGTGAGGAAGAGGAAGCCAATAGTGTGGACACTAAATGGGCATCGATCAGAGACACAATCAAACAAACAGCCCAAGAGGTATTAGGATTTAAGAAAACAACTAAGTCCAAACCTTGGTTTGACGATGAGTGCAGGGCAAAGATCGAAGAACGTAAACGCCTTAGAATGATCCACTTAGAAGCATATGATGAAGTCAACGCAGTAAGATACGGGACAATTCGGAAAGAAACAACTAGACTTTTCAAACGCAAAAAACGCGAATGGGAGAAGACTCGGATCGAAAAAATCATAGAAAATGCTAGAGCAAAGAACAGCAGAGGTATGTATGGCGGCATAAATTCAATTAGAAATGGCTACCGAGGGAGAGCCAAAATAATCCGAGACACAAACGGCTGTCTGGTGACAGAAACAAAAAATATCGTGACAAGATGGAAGCAGTACTTTGAAAACCTGCTCAATGTGCGCACCCATCAACCACAAATAAACGCACCAGACGTATATACAGGCGAGCCTCAGGTCCCAGAGCACTCTTTCGACGAAGTTGTAGACGCGATAAATCGACTGAAAAACAACAAGGCCCTCGGAATCGATTGCATACCGGCAGAGCTTGTGAAGCATGGAAGAGGGGCAACCGCTCTAAAGATCCACCAACTGGTTAAAATAATATGGGACAAGGAAGTCATTCCGGAAGAATGGAAAACCTCAATAGTCATCCCCATTTTCAAAAGAGGCGACAGATTTGACTGCGAAAATTACAGAGGAATATCATTGCTCCCAATCACATACAAAAGATTAACAAATGTCATACTGGCAAGAATCACACCGTACGGAGAAGAAATATTGGGAGAATACCAATGCGGATTCCGTCGGAACCGGTCAACAAGCGACCAGATGTTCACAATAAGGCAACTCCTGTAAAAGAAGTGGGAATACGGAGAGACGGTTCACCAACCGTTCGTGGACTTCAAAAAAGCGTACGACTCAGTCGCAAGGCAAAGACTCTACCATATTGTGGTTGAGCTGGGGATCCCGAAAAAATATGCCGCCCTCATTCAAATCTGCGTGAACGAAAACAAAGGGCGAGTTAGAATTGAAAACCACCTCTTAGAACCATTTGAAATCCGGAACGGACTAAAACAAAGCGATGGCCTCTCACCATGCCTTTTTAACCTTGTCCTCAAGTATGTTATCAGAAAGGTACAAGACGACACGGCCGGATCATCCCTGAACGGGGTCACACAAGTGCTCGCGTATGCGGATGACATCGCCGTTGTGGGCGATAATCTCGAAACTATAAGTAAAAACTGTGAAATCATCATGCAAGTAGCAGAAGAGGTGGGCCTAGAAATAAACGAAGACAAAACGAAATACATGATTACGACGAGAGCAGGCGGACCTCAGAGAACACATATAAACGTCAGGGGCAAGATATTTGAAAATGTCAAAGAATTTAAATATCTGGGAACAATACTGACGCTCAGTAACGAAATGTCGACGGAAATTAACAAAAGACTACACTCAGGCAACGCTAGTTGGCATGCAGCTAGTAAACTATTAAAATCCAAACTGCTATCACGTAATATAAAGCTCCGTGTCTATAGAACCAAAATCATGCCGATTGCTCTATACGGATGCGAAACATGGGCTCTCACAAAACGGGAAGAGAACAAATTCTGCGTATTCGAGAATAAAGTTTTAAGGGGTATATTTGGCGGTAAATATGACCAGAAGTGAGGACAATGGGGGAAACTCCACAACCACGAATTGGAAGAGCTATACCGCAAACCTACAATAGTGAGAGTGATCAAGTCGCGAAGATTAAGATGGGCCGGACACATAGCGCGAATGGGCGATGATAGTACCGTGCATAGAATTCTTGACGGTAATCTAACGGGGAAGAGACCGAGAGGACGGCGGCGACGGAGATGGGAGGACAATGTTAGGTTGGACCTCGAGGAGATCGGATGGGATAATCGAACGTGGAAGGAGAGCGCACAGGACAGGGAACAATGGCGGAGCCGAGTCGGTGAGGTCATGAACTTCCGGGTTCCTACAGGCCAGTAAATAATAATAAAAATATGTTTATTTGTGCGTCTGAAATTGACTTTCAATGTGAACTGATGTACATTTCCAGATTAACGGGTATCAAGGGAAAATATTTATAGAGGCGGGATACATTCAGAAAGTTCAGTTGAGTAGTGACCCTGATAGTACTTATAAAAAAGTGATAGACATGATACGTTGCCCCTATGTTATAACGACGAAATTGAATGAATTACTGCTGGATCCGAGCGTTGAACTCCAGTTTGGGTCGAATGTAAGCCTTTTATATAGTGGCCAGGTTTCATGGACTAAAGTACTATTGAGAGAGATAAATTAGAAAAAAGAGAATTTCCTGCGAACATAACGATGAAGAGTAGACAACTCTTAATTCTTATATTTTTTTAAAAATATATACAATACACAATATATAGTGACATTTAAATGCATCATTGGGTTGAATTAAACCGGTTTGAACTGAAACCAACCAGGATTCCGAATGGGATTGGATTCAAAGTTATGTTTCGAAAATGACCCTTGGATTGAATTAAACTCAATTGACTTAAGCGAATTGTATACAATTCAATTGAAGCCAACGAAATTCCAGAATATAATTAATTGGTTCAGAGTTATCTTTCGGAAATGACCATCAGTCAAAAAATTTTATTTGCGAAATGTATCATGGTCCTACTTGACTAAATTAGTGCATTCTCACTGCACCCTTCATTACACCATCATACATTTTCAACCAGCATATTAACACCATTAGGAGATCAGAGTTCGCAGTAATTAAGAGACCCTTGCTTCAAAAGCCCCCGTGATTTCTCAACTAAACCATGAAAAAAAGCTTTCCTAAAAAAATGACAGAGTTATTTAAACCTTTGATTATGCATCCACTTATTCTGTGCAGCTTCGTTCAGCTATATTCCAACAGACCGTCGCGGCCAATGCAGTTCACCAAGTACACCAAAGTGAAGCTTTTCCTCTAAATAATATAAAAAGAAAAGTTCACAAAAGGTGGTACATGCACTTGAACACCAACTACCCCAGGCACATCACAACCCACCGTGAGAAAAAAAAAGACTGTCATTTGGACGTAGGCCAAACATCCCTTTTGTATGGGGTGAATTAAATTAGGACCCCTTTCACAATAGCCGGCAAGAGGACGTCTCCAAAGGCAGCTACTGTAATATGTATATGCAATTTTGGTACAGAGTGAAGTTTGTGAAGATATTCCACTGAAAGGACTCAACAACAATTAGTCCTTTGCAATTGACCGGCAGCAAATTCTCGCACGCTGTCCTTTTTGAATGTGTTTTTATTCCCCTTTAGGCTTTGTTATGCTTAATGTAATGTTTACTCTCAGCGAGGTGTGTGTGTACAAAGGACAACACAATACAGTTCCGGAATACTTACAACGTTGCACTCAGTAACAAAGACGTCGATGGCGAAATGTTTTTGAACATGTTTAGCTACCATCGCATACAGGCATATATCGGTATATTCAATGATGTGAACCCTGAGAATATGCAACCAACCCTTGCGACTAAATAACTAGAACGACTCACATGGAAACTGAAAAGTTTACAAATTAATTTACTATTCTATATTCTTGAGGATTCAATTTGAATATTGATCAAACAGCCTTAAATGTGTGTATTCTCTGTGGAAGGGACAAAACATTATAACGTGTTTTTGGGATGTGACCGTTTACAGGGACATAAGCCGCACTGCCTTTGTAGTACTGGGTACATGTTCAAATTACTCGTTTGTGATTTGTTTCGGTTGTTATGACAACTGTTTGCTGACGTTTGTTGATTAGTTGTCGTTGACGGCATTCAGTTGCGAATCCACTGACTGCATTCAGTTGAATCCGCAACATTCCGCCCGCCTTCGCCAATTATTGTCGAATCATCTGACTCCAGGGGATGGTCGTCCGGAGCTTGGTCGGGGGTTCCTCCTCCAATGGAAGGAGGCTTATCTTGGCGATGGGTCTCGTGAGTGTGCGGTCCGCAGTCCACCCTCACGTGGATGGTCGATTGGGAGAGAGCCGCCCGCCCTGAGGAGGGCTGAAGATTGAAGGGTTTTGGACGGCCCGGAGGGTTGGTGATGACGAGATGGTCCCTTTCGTCACTGGCGGCCGTTACCTTTTGTGGTCACGGAACTGGCCATATGATCTGGGTTGGAGTTGCAAGTTCGCAACCCACGATCAGTAACCACGTGATGGCAGATGATTGGTCTCACTAGCTCAACATCAGTGGTAAAGACGAGTGCTGCGCTCGTTAGCGCCCGTCCGACATTAGCGGCCGGCGGGATGCGTCCGTGGGCGTGTGAGGCCGCAGCGTTTAGTCGGATGCGGCGGTTTCCTCGTCCCTGGATACTGGGGAGCGCCGCCCCCAAGCGTGGCATTGCGCGCTCCCACTCCTCGTTGGGTGGCTGCTTTTGTTAACGGTCGGCCTAGGTGATTCTGATCTTTCACAGGAGCTTCGCCACCGGTATCTCTGATTTGGTGTGGTGCCTTGAAGCCTTTGGATGCACAGGCTCCTAGCTCTTCAATTGCCCGTTGTCCATGCGGCGGTTCAGCTGGTGAGGGGCTTGTCCGATGGTTGGTTCACGCAGGTGGTCGGTGGTGGTTGGTTGCACGTGCCTCGTTCGTGGCCTCCCGCGTCGACGTCTTCGGTGCCTCTTCTTGGTCCTCTCACGGGTGCTGCAATCAGCAGTCGTATGGTCGACCAGTTTCTCTGAGTCGGAGTTGTAAATTCGCAACCCACGAGGGACGGGAATGTGACTGGTCAAGAGTTGTTTGGTGTTGGAGGTGCCTGGGCTGGGCGAAGCTGCACCCGTCAGTATCCACCCCAAATGAGTGGCCTGGGCGATGATGTCCGAGTGTTCGGAATTCCTAAGTCCGGCTTTAATGATGGCCGGGTACACATTGGCGCCGTTGATCAAGTCCACCTTCTCCCTGGGGGGGATGTCCGGGTCCGCAAGGTCCAGGCCTGCAGAGACGGCGAGGTCGCCAGGCCGGAGTCGAGGGGTGGCACGTAATCCGACAGATGGTGCTGGGTAAGAGCGTTGGTCGTCCAGCCCCTAGCGCCGTCGTGACGAGGCAGTATCGTGATTGACGACTGGGCCTTAGCGGTGTGGCAGCGGGCGCCCCCGACTCCATGAACTGGGATAAACGATGCCCGACGGCGGAGAAGCAGACCCTGAGCGAGAGATTCGGATATAAACGTTACCTCGGAGCAGGGGTCCATCAGGGCATGGGCCTCCACCCGGCGTTGGTCCCCTAATTTGATGATGACGCGTGCAGTAGCAAGTAGGGTCTGCCGCGGGCGATGGGCGGTTAGGGCGTGCGACGACACTCCAGGAATCTGGCAGTCCTGGGGATTCGGGGCAGTGTCCACATTTGGATGTGACGGCGATGCTGCCGTACTGGCGTGGAGCAGGGCATGGTGTCGCCCTTGACAATGTCGGCACCGACTGGTGGAGTGGCAGTCGTGGAGCAAATGCCCACTCAGGCAGTTGAAACATAGCCTTCGTTGGTTGACATGGAACCGTTGCTGGTCCGGACCTTAAATTAATCACAGGGGCCTAGATAGTACGATGAGCTGCAAAACGGGCTGATGATCCGGGGGCTCTGGACTGGGGGTGAAGCGGTGTAGACCGACAGATGCG
Organism: Microdon myrmicae; assembly: GCA_963931805.1. NCBI lineage: Eukaryota > Metazoa > Arthropoda > Insecta > Diptera > Syrphidae > Microdon > Microdon myrmicae. The sequence goes on from OZ007496.1 coordinate 38,875,430, forward strand.
TCCTTTAGATGTTTGGCTGGAGATCGCCCTTAATCCGATGAGTGTGCTCGATGTTGATTCGGGGCATATCCACGAATTCCAAAGCCTCAACCCGTGTCTTCAGAAACGCGTCCAGTTGCCTGCCAGTCACGGTTTGTTCGGGGTTCCACGCGCTGGGACGTCAAGTAGAACAAGATACCATCCCAGGCGGCTACGGGACGGCCAAGGGCATCCAGGATTGCAATCGCATCGTTGGTGGTTTCGCTGAGTGTGCGCAAGCCTGCGGCTGACTCCTTAGCAATGGCAGGTACGTTGAGGAGTGTAGTCAAGGCAGAGTGGACCAAGGCACGAGTGTTATCATAGTGATCCACTAATTTGTCCCAAGCGCGTTTGTAATTTTCCTCCGTTACTGGGATGTTTTGAATGGCTTTGGCGGCCACATGCCGGAGGCTGGACTTCAAGTAGTATAATCTCTCCACATCCACGAGTTCGGGGTGGTCTGCCAGCACCGCCAGGAACAGATCCTTAAAGACTCGCCATTCCGAATATTTGCCGGAAAATGTTGGCATCTGCGCCGGGGGAAGTTTGCGAAGATGTGGCCGACTGAATGTGTCCGCCGCAGCCCTGGATGTGGTCGAAATATCAGCGGTAAGGGCGTGATGTACTTCGGCGAATTTGGTGGCCTCTTCCATGTATGTTTCCCCGACCGCCCCAAAGAATCCTTCCACGAAGAAGTGGTGGCCCTTGATCGTCTCTTGATTGGCCAGGCATATTATTTCTGCATTCCGGCTTCGGATGTCATCCCATTCAAGCGGGAGGTTATTCTGGCGCATTTTCACCGTGAATAATGTTGGCGGCCCTCTCTTCTCCAGATTGACAAATGCGGCCGGCATCCGTTCCTGGGTGGCGAACTGGGCGCTGATGAGCTGTTCGGCCATGAGTTGGTTTTGCCCCCAGCCATCGTGACCATTGTTCTGGTCATGGTCTGGACAGGCAGCGTAGTCATGGCGTTCTGGATCGGCTTCCACTCTGATCAGGCTTCGACGTTCGGCCACTGCGGGCATTGCCGTTTTCGATTTGGCGTTGGTCGATGACGCCGGCATATTGTTGTTGCTGACGGATTTCCTAGCGTACCTTTAAATTATCGCAAACTGGTGGTGATAATTATGCCGCGAACTTGGCACAGGTTACCTATACAATGACTCGTTGCTTTCGCCGCGAACTGGGCGGCGGTCTTATCCACATCAGTGGACTGGAGCCACAGTCTGGATCTTCGATTGCGCCGCGAACTGGTCGCGGTGTGGTAGAAATGTAGCCGCACTGGGGGCAACTCGTTGATGCACCACAAACCTGGCGGCAGTAATGTAGCTGCAGTTGAGGCCAACTCTTTATTACGCCGCGAACCTGGCAGCAGTGGGTTGGATCCACAGACCGGATCCGACTCGAAGGACCAATATTTGCGTTCAGAAAGCGTCGAACGCAACTTCCACCAACAACTGTATCTTGTTGGTGGGCCGGGGGAATGACGTCAGGACCGATATTCTCCTGGCGTGCAGCGATGTGTGCCGTTGGCTCTAAGCAATGGATTGAAATACCTTTTAATTGTGAAATGATTACCTCTTTGCCCAAGAATAACACTGCAGATTCCAATAACAACTATATAGATGTTTTACTGATGTTAAGAACTTGTTTTATTAACTCTGATTACTTTGATTTCTACTGATTATAAATTGCAGTTGTTTCCACGAGAAGCTAACGAAGAATGCTCTCGTCGGCCATAAAAATTTGCTTCTAAAAATCACGTTCAGTGTCAACCATTCGAGCTATGGTTTGTCCGCATTCCAAGCGACGTGGACGGTCACATTCTGTACCAGAACAACTATTGGGGCATTACAACGAACATTGTTATTTGTACAAGACATTTCGAAAGTCCCTTCTTAAACTTCAGCTACAGGAGACGTACGTGTAACGAATTTACACAATTTGTTCAATTTTGAGGGGGGGTAACACACAGGGCAAAGTTACTGATTGCTTCCAACCCGGCGAAGGCCAGGGCGATCCGTGTCCCTGTTCAATCCAAGTTGACATGCAGTCTCCACGTGACACCCCTGAATAAGATGGACGGGGTGTGGTGTTATTCAAAGAAACGAGTATGACATTTATTACAGCTGTCACGCAAAACACAATGTGCTCGGGGTAGGCTTTCTAGTCAGCCAAAAACTGAAGCCTGCCATCATCGGCTTTAATGCAACAAATGAAAGGTTATGCACTCTTCGCGCACGAGGCAAGTTTAAGAACATAAGCCTCATAAATGTTAACGGACCTACAGAGGAGTCCCTTGACGACGAAAAAGAAGAACACTACGAGAATGTCGAACGGGCCCCCAATGCCTGCCCAAGATACGATGTGAAAATCGTTCCTGGTGATTTGAATGCTAAAATAGGCTGGGAGCCGGTTTTCGGCCACTACACAGGTTCCCATAGTTTTCATGAGAACACTAATGACAATGGACTACGAGTCATCGAACTGGCAGCATCGAAAAACTTGGTCGTTGCAAGTACCAGGTTTCCGCGTAAAGATATCCACAAAGCCACCTGGGTATCACCTCATGGAGCCACTCGCAACCAAATTGACCACGTGTTGATAGATCGCCGCCACGACTCGGATCACTATCTTGTTGGTACAGTTTTCCAAGCGCGGATTGCCTTACGGAGACGTATTGCGTCCGTGACTCGGGTTCGAATCAACACGGCTGCCTTACGCAATGAGAATACCAGTAACACCTTTGGTCATGCGTTAAGACTCGCCCTCGAAGAGCTCGAGGGAAGGAGAGTAAGTCCTGGGGCCAGCATGCTGGGCGTAGAAGAGAAATGAACACGCCTTAAGAATACTGTCATTAGTACTGTCAACTCCAGCTTAGGCAGTAGGCTTAGAGATCGGAAGGACTGGTTGGATGATGAGTGCAAACTATGACTGAACGTAAGACTGCTGCATACAGGGCAGTGCAGCAGTCTCATAGGACGCGGGTGCGCGAGGAGAAATACAAATAACTCAGAAGATCTGAAAAAAAAACTTCACAGACAAAAGAAAAGTGCCTGGGAAAAAAAACCTTGTCTGTGAAATAGAGAAAAGTAGAGAGGGAGGTTCGCACCAGGCGCGGAAGTTCTACCAAATAATCCGCAGTATGACGCGGTACACACCACGCTGCACTTACTGCAAGGATAAAAAGGGTGATCTGATCACCGATCCTGAAGGCATTCTGGAGTGATGGGAAATGCACTTCAATGAATTGCTAAATGGTCAGCTCACAGAAGAATTGGAGGCTCCACCAATGCAAGATCAAGATCAAATGCTGCCGCCACCAAGCATTGAGGAAACATTAAAAGCCATAAGACAGCTCAAGTCAAATAAAGCCCCTGGAGCTGATGGCATACCAGCTGAGCTGATCAAACAAGGAGGGACAGCGTTACATCACGCAATTCGTAGTGCACGTATGGGAGCAAGAGGAGATGCCAGAAGATTGGCGTCGAGGTATAATTTGCCCCATACATAAGAAAGGAGATATCACACTGTGCAGCAACTATAATGGTATAACATTGCTAAGTACCGCCTATAAGATACTCTCCACTATCCTACAAGATTGGATAGCCCCATACGCTAAAGCCATCATTAGTCAATATCCGTGTGGCTTCATCCCAGGCAAATCGGCAATTGATCAGATATTCACCCTTAGGCAGGCGATGGAAAAATCTCTGGAATTTAAGATTACATTATATCATCTGTTTATAGACTTTAAGGCCGCCTACGACAACATAGCCAGGGTAGAACTATATAATGCCATGAGAGAGTTCGGTATTCTAAACAATTTGATACGACTTTGTAGGTTGACCATGACCAACGTAACTAGTCAAGTAAAAATAGCAGGATTGCTGTCCAAACCAATAAACATCTTTAATGGATTCCGACAAGGGTACGGCGTGGCCTGCCACCTCTTCAACCTGGCATTGGACAAAGCAATCCGTGACTCTGGCGTTACAACAAGAGGGACTATTGTCACCAAGTCCAACCAGATACTTGCCTACGCAGATGACATCGACATCATCGGTAGAACCCAATCGGCGGTACAGGAATCCTTCACCCAGATCGAGCAGGCGGCACAAAAACTGGGTCTGCACATTAATGACGGAAAAACAAAGTACATGGTGGCAACTTCTGCGAAGAGAAGACCTAACGTTGGTCAAACTATCAGGGTAGTGGAGCACGAATTTGAAGTAGTGCAATCCTTTAACTACCTTGGGTCAATAGTATCAGCCGATAACAATATGGAAGAAGAAATACGCGAACGGCTGATTAAATCCAACAAAGCTTACTATGGTCTATCAAGGCTCTTTAAATCACGAAATTTATCCAGAACATCAAATCTACTACTCTACAAGACCATGGTCTTACAAGTACTCATGTATGACCAAGACTTGGGTGCTTAATAAAAGTCACTCTGAACTCTTAGCCGGGTTCGAGAGAAAGGTCTTAAGGAGAATTGTTGGCCCCGTATGTGAGGGAGGACGATTCCGGGGACGCTACAACCATGAGTTGTACGCAATCTACCTTGAAGCTAATGTTGTAAGAAAAATCAAGCTCGATAGACTCCGTTGGGCGGGATACCTATCGCGAATGAGCGAAGAGGAGCCTGCCCGGAAAGTCCTTTGTATCAGGGTGTATGGAAGGAGACAGTGCGGCAGACCTTGTCTGCGATGGAGGGATAGCGCCCAGAGCCTGGGAGTGCTAAACTGGATGACATCGGCTCGAAATCGGGACCGGTGGAGAGATTTGTTGAATAAGGCCAAGGCCGGATCCCGGTTGTATTGCCGATGATGATGATGATTCAATTTTGTTACACACCAATATGTTCACGTCAATCCGAGGAATTCCTGTATAAAGTGCCATTGACTCACAAAACATTGTCCACATTGTCAAACAGTCGCATACCAGCACACAAGATGGCGCTCCTATATATATTTCTAATTAAAAGTCTGTCTCAAACTGGCGTCCGGCACGTTACTACTTACGGGAGTTCCAGAAAGCTCGGTGGTGACGGCAACAGGAAATTTTCCCAGAATCTACTTGTAACAAATGAACAATCCTTTTTTTGTAAAACAAGGTCTAATCATAAAAAAAAACATTCCCTTATCCCGAGTAAATCTTTGCTAAAAAAAAGAGTGTTAAACTGTAGGAAGATCGGTTCATTATTTTTCGAGATATCATGTCCACCGACTTGGAAAATGCTGTATTGAGAGAGTTTTTAATAAGGATAGCAGCCGGCCGGAAGGGCGGGGATTAAAAATGCATTATACCATTCAATTTTCTTCGAACCGGCTCAAAATTTCGGAAGAATATTTCTGAGATGTCACACCTTCATTAAATCGAAAAAATAAAAACAAAAAAAAATGATGACTATATAACCCCCTTTAGGCAATGCATTCCAAGGAATGATTCCGACCTAAGCCGATGGAACCGGTCGAGAAAAAAAAGTAGCAGTCGAAGGCAGACATGCCAAATAATTCTGCTTTTCCCAAAAGTTGTATTTTACATCCTCCTTTCTATACTTTGCTATGCTGGTATTTTATAAAAGTCGTTTAAAGTGTTCGAATTGATAATCATCCCTTTATAAATCCATGGAAATGTTCGGTATACTCGTATCGAAAACTATCTATTATTGAAATGTCCAACATTAAAAACCGTTTCCCGGGGAATCAAAATATTAATTAGGGCATGATCGCTTAGCCGTGAAAGTCGGTAGATCCTTAAAGATTAATCACTTTTCAATAAAGTATCAGGTTAGTGGCGAACACACTTCACTGAAAGGATAGATACTCCATTGGATGCTTGAAGGATCAGTCCAAATCTAATACTTCGAAACACCTTTTTAGTGAATAAAATAAATCTCCTCATGAATCACGTGCCAAGGACGCACTAGGTTCGAATAATTGCTGTTCCACAGATAAAGGCAAAAGACCTCACTCGGGGTGGGCCACCATTTACTTAGCAGCATAATATAAAAAGACTACTATGGCATCGGTAACAGTAACGATGACGAAGCTATCAAAGGATCCCAACTAGCCTACGCAAGGCAGAGTAGTGAAAAGCTGGTATCCTTATTCCTTTTCGTTGCCGTACGTGATGTGTTTGTGAAACAAAAATATTCAGATTCCCAGGGGTTACTGGTGTCCGATTCGAGTAAGAGACATGGATCAATTTCCATTTCTTTTTTCCCCCACCTTTTAATGGTAGCGAGGATGCTTACCACCCTTAGGAATTTAAATACATCGAGGAACTGACGACCACAGTGGTGGCCGTGGTTGGGAGAGTTCTTTTGAGTGGAATTTGATGACTTGAAATCATTATCATATGCAAAGTAGGATTACAAGAGGTGGACCTTTTCGCATTATTCATTGTTGTTCTTCCTTATTGTTCGTCCTTGATGTGGTGTTTTATTTTAATACCGTTAAATGAGGCTAAAGCTTGGTTAAGGTTTTAAAAATTATTACTGGCTTGGGACATGGCGCCTTAATAACGATGCAAATCACCAGCAAATGTTAATGGATCCCTTCAATGACTTTCATAAACACAACGCTCATCCTAGTCAAAGCTTATCACATAGTTTGGTAATAAACCAGTGGCAATGTGTTGCGCAGAAAACATTGAATAGCGCGCAAATACATTCAGACTTCTCTACGGCCGTTATCCTTTCAAGATTTAGTACCGGGTGCACATTCTTTAGGTCAAATGTTCATCACAATGCAGACATGCGACATCTCATACAATTGCCAAGATGCTACAGGTTACTGCGAGGAAGTCAACGGCTTACCTGGAGGGTGCTACCATGAGTCCCTGTCTACAACACAGTATTGTATTCAGTAGCCGAAGGATATGTTGCTGTCATCCTTCCTGACTGTACAGTCAAGTGAATGCATAAAACAAACTGTTTACGTTGGTTTCGTGTTGCCACACATATCCTTGTGCAATTACACCGGCTGCGAAACAAATGCACACACGCCACTGTAGAGGACAATGACTTAGTTGGGACAGGCGATATAATGGTTCTACAATGAGGCGGTATCTAACGAGGTTCAGTCAAGTGTGCATCTGCATTTGAATAATTTATTCGTGTTTTACTTTGAAAAATTTTCTGACAAGTAGATGACTCGTCAGAAGGCCAAATTGTCATTAGCTTTTGGATGGGCATTTCAGTCGCGACAACCTTTGTTTACATTAAATAAGTGGTAAGAATTATTTTCAAGTGGAAAAGTAACTCTCAATGAAGAAGTTGAGGTCACGGCCTGACAGGATGGGATGGGATTGATAATCAGCATCATTTCCCTTGGAGAGAACGATTAATTTAGGATGCTGTATTTTTGGTTGGAATCGCAATTATCTAATTAAGATTTTTTTGAATACTTCACTCAGAAAGAGGGATTCTATAACGTGTTTTAAAATGTCGCTGGTTTTTATTTTAACTTAGTCCGCACTAGAAAATTATAATTTTGCAGCAAAATGAATGTTTTGAGTTTTTGAGCGAAGACTTCTCACTTTCTGGTAGGATAAGATAATAGGAAGATTATGGTGGTTAATGGAGGAGACTACAGTAGGTAAGGAACAACTCACTTATCATGGTCCGGCCTCCTGTATTAAAGAAGTGATGTAATGTATCCTATACGACGGTCGTGCTTCCTCCTTACAGTGAGGGAAGAGCGTGGAGGTTTTTATGTTCCGGATAAATGAAAACACCTTTTATTTCTTTTTGTTTATTTATTTTACTTATTCATTTTGTTGTAAACAAAACGCAAAACTCCATCTATTAACATTAAGAAGAAAAGAAAACACAAACTCTTTCTATTGGATCCTAATAAAACAAAATCTTTTTAATCGCTCGCGACGCCCGACCGTTCGCGTTGATAGTTATTTCTCCACTCCCTGCAAAAAATACCAAATTCTCTCTTTTGCGTTTCCTTTCCTTAAGTTTCCTTGATGAACGAAGCTGGGGAAAAGGGGTCATCTTCCTCCCCAGGTACCTGAAAGCCGGCAACGCATGAGTGTCTTTTGGCCAATCCCAGTCGAGCAGCTGCTACGGGTGCTCGATTTTGGTTTATGGCTTGTGCAACAAGAATTTATTCTTCTTAGCAGCTGCCGGTTTTTTTTTTTTTTTTTTTTTTTTTTTTTATTAGACTTCTCTCGGGAGAGGCGAACCTATAGCGTCGAGTGGGCGCCCCGAGATGCCATCAAATAACTGTTGCAGTTCTTTTTGAACAGTTGCAGGTTGTAATGCTCCGGGTTCACTCGCGTGGGAAGGGAGTTCCACAGCTTCCCCGCTCTGTAACGGAACGAGTTCTGATACAGGGATGTTCGCGCCGTTTGGAGATGAATCACAAACGGGTGCGATCCGTCGGATTGTCTTGTGGAGCGCATATAGACCGAATTGCGTGGAACAATGCCAAGAATCTCCAAAGAACAGTACCCGTGATAATATCTGTAAAACAGACAGATGTCGGCCACGCGCCTTCGATGTGATAGCGACTGTAGTCCCGACGTCAGCGCCGAGTGCCCGATCAGGGCAAAAGACGAGCGTTGTACGCTCTCAAGTAGGTCGAGGGTATGTTTAGGAGCCGAGCTCCAAACATGAGAGCAATATTCGAGCGCGGGTCTAATTTGAGATTTATATAGGAGAAGAAGTTGGGCCGGAGTAAAGTATTTCTTGGCTCTAAAAAGATAACTCCGTTTTCCTGATGCTGATCTGGTGATACCCGATACGTGTTTATGCCATGATACATTCCCACAGACCGTGACGCCGAGCAATTTAAAACTTCCCCCAGCCTCGAGTGCCCGGCCACTCATCATCAGCTGTGGAACCGATGATCCAGTTTTCTTTGTGAATGTTGTAAACTGGGTCTTCGTTGCGTTGAACTCGACAAGTCCCCACTGCAGGACTTTATCTAGATCCTGGTTCAGAGAGTCAATCTCTCTACATATCAGCCGGTGCGACGTTGATGCACCAATCGGCCGATCACTCGAAAAGGAGGAAACAAGCGTACTATCATCCGCAAAACTGAACACTTTGTTATCCGTTGTCTCCAACAAATCATTTATGTGAAGCAAGAACAAGGTTGGAGCCAAAATAGAACCCTGGGGCACCCCCGAATTAACAGGATACAGATCCGAACACTCGCCGTCCACAACAACCCGGATCGATCGATTCACGAGGAAGCTCCCCGTCCAGTCGCAAAGCTGTTGGGAAAGTCCATATGAACGAAGTTTGCTCAGCAATGCCCCGTGCCAGACGCGGTCAAAAGCCTTGGAGACATCTAATGCGACCGCTCTTGACTCACCATGCCGTTCAATCGCAGATGTCCATATATCGGTTAAAAGTGTCAAAATGTCTCCTGTGGCCCGCCTGCCACGGAATTCGTATTGACGATCATTCAGAAGACCGTTGCACTTCAAATACTTAACCAACTCTGTATTGATGACTTTTTCCATTACCTTAGATAAAATAGACAGTAATGCTATCGGACGGTAATTTTGTGGGAGACACTTTTTTCCCGTCTTTGGGATTGGCTGCGATTTTCCAGCAGGCAGGAAACGTCCTCCGTGCATAAGATAATCGGAAGAGTCTGCCAAGAACCGGCGATAGTTCTGGAGCACAGTTCTTAAGGACTATTGCTGGTATTCCGTCCGAGCCGGTTGCCTTCCTACAATCCAGTTCACGTAGAATGCGTTGAATAGTGCGCGAACGAAATCTCACATCCCACATCGAAAACCGTATCGCCGAGATCACAGGTGGCTCCAAAAGGCCGGGATCGAGGTTTGAATTCGCGAACACATTAGCTTTATCCTTTGAATTTGTGACTAACGTCCCGCTGTCTGTCACCAACGGAGGGAAAGAGGAGGAAGCAAAGTTACCGCTGACAGCCTTTGCCATTGACCAGAAGGAGCGCGAACCAGTTGGGCACCGAAGGAGCTTATTGATCACCCTGTCGTTGTGAGCCTTCTTTGCGGTATCAATCGCTTGGTTGCACGCGTTTCTGATTCTAACAAAATTCGTTCTGTTAACATCGGTGGGATTGGAGCGCCATTGCTTAAAAGCTCTATTTTTTGCGGCTGTAATCAGCTCGCATTTTTTGTCAAACCAAGGTTTATCAGACGAACTTCGTTTGATGGAATGTGGAATATACATCTCCATCCCCAGGAGAACAATCTCTGATACCGACTCAGCGCAAGTGTTAACATCGGAGTTTCCGAAGCACACCTCCGACCATGGAAAGGATGCGAAAAAATCTCGCATATCGTCCCAGTTAGCAGCCCCATACTTCCATACATGGCGAATCTGCATAGGCCGGTTATTCGCTTGGTATGCAAGTGCTTGCGCGACAGATACCAAGCAGTGATCTGAGTTTCGCAGTGGTGCAGAAACCTCTACGGTATAAATACTCGGTTCGGATGTCAAAAACAGATCCAGGGTGTTCGCATAATCGCCTCGGGCATCCGGTACTCGCGTTGGCTCCCCCACAAGTTGAGTCAAGTTGTGGCTTACAGCAAACATCTCCGCCAGCCTCCCAGCCTCGTCGGTTCTGTTAGAATGTAACAACCAGTCGGAAATGTGCACATTAAAATCGCCAAGGACAATAATTTCAGAAGCTGGGTGGTTGATTTGTATCCAGTCGACGGTATATGAAAGATGTTCGAAAAATGTCGCCGGTCGATCGTCATTCGGGGAGCGGTAAAGACAACAAAGAAATTTAACGGGATATGTATAGTATATGGTGGGGTTGTGGGAGGATGGTAGGGCTTCGGGAGCACTACAGTGATATACTCTTAGAGTGAATGTATTTTCCGAAAGCCACAAGGTTATTCAAAACTTGTTGACGTGATACTCGTATGTTGGAGTTTAATTGAATTGTATAGAAAGATTTCGTAGGCTGAGAATGTCAGTGAATAAACCTTTCTGCTGAACATAAATTATGACGCTTTGTTTTGATTTGCCTTCGTAGTAAACTACATCAGATTTGTTGTAGAGGTATGCCACAAAGATACGCGTATTTTCGTATATAATTTCATTTATAAATTTATAAAAAATCGATGGGAAACGGATCGAAAAAATTCTAGGATATGCCAGAGCAAAGAACATCAGGGGAATATATGCCCGCATAATTCGGTTATCTCTATTTTCAAAAACGGCGACAGATATGACTGCGAGAACTACAGAGATATATCATTGTTATACTGGCGGGTATAACACCATATGCAGAAGAAATACTGGGAGAGTAGCAATGTGGATTCCGTGGGAACGGGTCAACGAGCAACCAAATGTTCACAGTATGGCGATTGTTGGAAAAGATGTGGGAATACGAAGAAACATGTGGCGATTCTACGCACCCCACAAAACACTGTAAGGAAAATCGCTTAGTTCGCCCATGCATACTGTCGTCCTCAACCGCACGTGCTCTTGTGGCGAAGAAGCGTTGCGCACCGGCGTACGGCGCTGATTCTGTTCTTCCTCCATCATAAGTTCATTAAACACCAAGAGAATTCGCCTCACCAGAATTGATCTCGAACAGAAACAACCAAACTCGGCCACTAACCGTCCACAAGGAGTAATTAATTAAAACACTGTTTTAAGAATTAACGATTCCTTTATTTTAATTTATTTTTGAACTGTTTGGTAAGTAGACAACAAAATAAAAAAGTTGAAAGACATTTCGCGATCGGATGCAATTTATTTTTTTGTTGAGCACTTAGCACTGACAATGGATTTGGGTAAAGTTAATTCGTGTTAGTCGATTGTTCGTCTCACTTCATTGATATATTTAATTCTCAACATTTCGCACAAAAAAATTATTAAAAAACTTTACTACTATAAGCGACCCGACCCCGACTCTGGGTAGGTCCGCGTGTCTGCAGCGCTACAGACAGCAAGAGCGGTACTCGACCAACGTGGTCGGTGGATGGTAAGCGACTCAGCGATATCTTGCTCGTGCAGAGCTCACTCGCTAACCATGATCATGGTGGTATGTGTGCATGGTTCTTTCATGGATGAGTACGAACCTAGAACATAGAAAGGGCATAAAGTGCATTCATGGGATACGATTTCGGTAAAGCAAATAAAACCGAAATCGTCGATGCTAATGGGATCTTTGTTGGAGCATGTGCGTCGCGGCTAAACAAAGAGACAACGATGCGATGTGGAAATGTGCTAATGGGTTTTAGCTACGTTACTGGGAAATGGTGTTTATGGCATCGCTAGTAATAGTAGGTATGGACTTCCTATTTGCATTTGTAGGATTTAATTGATGCCAAGAGACGCGGAATGCGTATTTGCTTTGGTCCCTCGGGTGTAAGTCGCTAGCCAATGTGTATGTAGGGAACATTGTTGTACACATGGCGCGGCTGGGAAAATATAGAGCGCAATATTTATGGTCCCTGTCATGACGGTTACATTGTATGCAAACCGAATCATTTTGTTTACAGGAATTTGTCTGGTACCGAAGGTGCCGAATTGGTTTGGAATTCCAGATAAGTAAAGCAAGAAATCTTACGGAAAATTGTATGCGAGGAGATACATGAAAAGGCAAGTGTTCTTTACAGGGACTTTAGGATTATAGAATGCGTGAAGCATTGTCAGGTACTAATGCGATAGCATTAGTGAAGTTAGGAAATTGGCTGAATGTTATGGGGTTTTTACGGTAAGTAGATAGTGGAATTTGGCGGAACCGCCACAGTACTCTTCCCCCAGTGACGAAGTCACGAAAAAAGGGGTAGGGCTGAAGGGGTGCTCGAATGGGTTGTGCGTGGTGAGAGGAGGGCCGAGCGCTTGGAGAACAAGGCGGCCCTGCGTACTTCGGGAGACGCTGCAATTTGGTTAAGGGAACTGTCGTGATGACAAGTTTCTAGTTATAGCTTGGGCCTGTGTTGATAAATTTGGTGGACGCGGGTGTTACCGCTTGATGCCGTCAAGGGCAAGGGTGTGTGGCGTGGTCCAATAGCATGTTGTGGGTCGCTTGGTCCAACAGGTTTATCGTCCGATAGGTCGGAACCTATCGGTAATCTGCTCGCGTCCGCAGTGACGAAGTAGCGTATGCGGGAAGATGCAGAAAACAAGGCGCTGGATGTGTTAACATGTTGTTGGCGGTACCTGCCAACAGGTTGTACCTATCTAATAGGTCTAATCCCATTAGGGGCTCGCTGACATCGTATGACGAAGTGTCAGAAGGCGAAACCTATTGGGGCTCGCTGGCATCGTGCACGAAGTGCCAGGAGATGGGACCTATTGTGACTCCACGACATCGTGCTACGACGTGTCAGTGGATAAAATTGAGGAAAACCGAATCCAGAGTAGGTGTCTTTCGTCCATACGTTTTTATGGAGAATTGTTTGCCGCTGGGACTGGTAAAAGGGGGGGGGGGGGGGGGCACTCAATTGCGCGGCTTGCTGATCGAGGGAGGACCCGCATATCGGCACCGGTGTCGACTACGCCGCTCGATATATGGTAGCTACGCCCCCGACCGAACGGCAGGATGTAAGGAGGTGCCGGCATGTCGCGCTTGGTTTAAGGTATGCGACTTAGGTTATGGGAGGTCCTGGTGGGTTAGTGACTGTGCCCAACCACAGGGCGCCCTAGAGTAATGGATGCGCGCTCCGAAGTGTGATGCACCTGGTAAATGTAGGCGGCGTAGAGGGGCGTGTATTGCCTTAAGTTGCCGCTAAAGTTGGTCCGTGGGGGCTTGGAGGGACATTATGAGTCTCTAGGCAGAAAGATTCTTACGTGGTAGTAAGGCGGTGGAGCCTGGCGTCCTACTGAGTGTATGCTAGGTGTAGTAGCTATAATATAGTGAGGAGCCAAAGCCGTGAATGAAGGGTGTCGAGCAGAGGCAGGCAGGGTCGCATTAAGACTGCGCTTTGGCGAGCATGGGCGCCAATATTTGTAGACGCGGCGGAAAAGGTTCAAAGAGGGCGTCATGTCGAGTGTGAGATGAAAGGAGTCTAAAAGGGGTAGACTATAGTTGAATAGGGTTGCGTGAAGTCGAGTGGAGTTGAGAGTGAACGGAGTCAAAACGGAGTCGAATGTGAGTGACGTGAGGTCATGTGAGGTCGAAAAAGAGTCGAGCGAGTCGAAAAGTGTCGTGGTAGATATCCTCTCCACTAAGGATATCGTTTTTACCTACCACCAGAGAAACGTAAAGTCTCTCTTGGTGGAATAGGAAACCAGATCTTGTAATGAAGATCATGGTGGTATGTGTGCGATCGTTCAACTCTGATGTTGTTTACACGTGTTCGAAGACAATGTAACAACGACGCATACAGGCGGCAAAGACAAAGGAAGAACCGACCAAATGCTTCGTCCGGTAATGAGGGTCATGTTTACGCTGTGTATCGTCGCTAAAATAGACGTTGGGGAAAAGATGTGCTAATGGGATTAGTGGCAGAAACGAATCCCTTGCCTGCATTTGTATATGCAAGGAAATTAGTTTGTGGCGACGTACGAAATTGATGATTGTTTGTCTATTGAACAGGTGGTTACTTTAAGGCAACCCAGGAACGGCAAGGAAGGGGTCGCATAGCATAGATCTGAACCGAAGAAATCCATTTCAGAAATCCAGATTCGAAGCCGAGGACGGATAATTTGAATAGGATTTTGTCGAATGCTTTACTGAGGTCGGTTGAGACCATGTCGATTTCGTCACCGTGTTGTAGTGCTGAGAATATAAAGGAAGTGAACTCACCAAGATTGATTGTAGTTGATCTTGTGGGGTAGGTAGTCGTGGCGCCTGCATGGGCACGAGTTCTACTACCAACCCACCTCTTCACTAAGACAAAGTTCCTCTGTTCCGCCGGTACACTGTTCACCAAAAAGAACAAAAACAAAACACTTGTGGTTGATTTGTTGCACATGTAGCTTGTTAACTAAACAATTTGTATATCCTATCTTTGGTCGGTGGAAGAAACGAATCCCTTGTCTGCATTTGTGTATGCAGGGTAATTTTTTTGCGGCAAAGCACGGAATTGGTGGCTGTTTGTTCGTTAGACAAGGGATCGTGGTCGGGTATATTCCAGCTGAACGACCAAGCTGCCCGACGCTGCTTTGGTCGTTGGACAAGGGGATCGCCAGCCAATGTGTATGTAAGAACAGTGTTGTACACATGTGAGTCTGAGAATAGCCGACTCAAGTTCAATATTCCCTGATTAAGTGGTTACATTACATGTGAACCGAATTGTTTCTTTTCAGGAGTAATGTTTGACCTTTAAGGAATATGACCCTTGGTCGATAAAGAATTTTTTTAGGAAAATTTTGCCGATGCGTTGATGCATGGAAAATACCTTGTGGGAGAAATTCTCTTTACAGGAGCTATAAGGTTATGCATTAAATAACCTTGATGCGTGAAGATTTTACAGGTGCTAATGCAATTTCATTAGCGGGAAATGATGGAGTTTGCCGAGTTTCAGCACAGGAAATTTAGGGGTAATTGGGCAAGAAGACAGTGGCGTTTGGCGGAACTGCTACAATCTGCCATTGAGAAAACCACGTTGCCTTGGTGAAATAAAAGATTTGCAACGAAAACTAAGAGATTCGTATATAATGTTTCCAAGAATATAGGGTAAGTGGGACAGTTTGGCGATGGGGTGATAGTTCGCGACATCGTTTTTGGGATCCTTCTTGTGGATAGGGGTAATGAAGGATGCTTTCCAAATGTGGGGGGATACGCATTGAGAGAATGAGAAATTAAAGATCAGTGGGAGGGGAGCCGAGAGAATGGATGAACATTTCTTGAGCGGAATTGCAGAGATAGCATCGGGGCCCGGTGTAAACTCGTCTTTGAGTTGCAATAGCTTATATTCAATTAAGGTCAGATGCAATGAGTTGTGAAGAAGAGCCCGATAGAAAAGTTGGGTAGATAGTTGAAGTATGACAGGTCAGGGACAAAGAAGGCGTTGGTGAATAACTGATTGCAGTGAGTGGCGAAGAGGTTAGCAATAATAACAGGATCAGCTAAGGCACGAGAGTTTATTTTCTTGATTTTCTTTGTCTAGAGTAGGGAACGAACAGGGAAATAGAGTAAGGGATTAAAGAATAAGCGGTTAATGGGTTTTTCGACGGATAAGTGATCGTAATTGAACGAAATGCGGCCTAGTCAGTCGTTGACGAGGCAAATCTTAGCTTTATGAAAATCGTAGGCGAAGTGATTGGAAGGGCGCAGACGATGGAGAGTGGACTCGGAAGAAGGTCACGAGAAGAGGGATGTGATGTCGGTCTATCGATGTAAGAACGAAGGGGCTGGGTGAGACAGAAGTATTGAGATCGTATGTTGTAGCTGAGGTCTAGCTTCCTATCCAAGAGGTTTCGAACATCGCTGACTTGACAGAAACAAGAATCATCTAGTCGGTCAATGAAGAGAAATTCTTTGGCCGAGTTGAGGTGGGAGTGTGATTGATCATCAGATAAAGCCCAATAGAGTTGTGAAAGATTAAAATTTCCAAAGACGATGATGTCGTCCTTGCAATTACTCAGCTCGATTGTATTGTCGATACTATTAAGAGCGAGCTCGTAAACTTCAATAGGCTGGGATGGTACAAAGCACATGACAAAGATTGATTTCCGAGGAAGGGTGATTTCTACTGTCACAAAGTCCAGCTTGGAGGAAGGAGGGAAAGCGATAAGTGACGAATTGGGGCTATCATGGACAACGATGAGCACTCCTCGGCTGGGGAAAAGTCAGTAGTATGATTGGGGAGGTCATTGTGGAAGACGGTGAACGTGAAGGGAAACAGTTCCTGGTTATGAATGCTGGAGACTAAGTTAGTTTCCTTTAAAACGTAAATGTCAACAGGTACCGCATGGAAGTTTTTCGGAATCAGTTGAGTCTTTGAGCGAAGGCCCCTCACGTTCTGACAATAGAGGGTAAGGGGTGGTTTTGGGAACGAAAAAACTAGTGCAGGCCGGATTTACTACCTTGAAGATGTGATAACGTTCTGGAGCGAATGAAAGCTTTAAGCTTTAAGTTCGCTCAACACTTTATGAGGCGAGTGTGTGGGGGTTCTTTAAAGCTCGCCGAAGAACCACGCATTTTCCTAATCCAACTCCCAATTCTCAACAGCGATAAACTACATTCCAACCATTATCTCTTACCTGCATACGAGCAGTACAAAGCTTTCTTTCAACCACCTTGCATCTGAAACATAAACCCACGGCAATATTATCATCTTGCCATGGCATCAGGCAGCATTGCTTTCTCCCCAAAGCATTTCGGTTCCTCTCGCTGGCACCCATGACGTTCGCAAACCATGTGGGAAGCTTCCCGGGTCCTCTTGCCGGCGTCCATGCTTATCATTTACACAGCAATCCCACTGTGTTTACTTTTCTCTAGCAATCGTTGGTCCCACGATCAAGCCTTGGCAAATCGATTGCTTATACAGCTGCAGCAAATTATCCCCGATCGCTTGCATAAGCGATAAACGAACATCGAATTAGACGTGACCATAATTTGTTTACCCTAAACAACCTAGCAACGGTCACGTCCTATGTTTCGTTCGCTTAACCAAACAAATCCCATCTTAGCGCTTGCACTTTGAAATTGCGTTTCTGTATATTCAACATACTCATAGAAAATCTATTTCTGCCTCCGGCAATATCCTCCATTGTTTACAATGGCGAGGCCTTAGCCTCTGTGCACCATCATTTGTTTGAACAGCTGCCTGATTGGATCCCCTTCTTAGCAACCAATGCATTTTCGTTGTCCTTTTTCCAAGGGGATGGACTTATATCAGATCTACAAGATCACAATAGAAATCGTTCCAATGAAACCACAACTGATTTCTCATTGGTTGGCGGTCATATGGGAGCTGTCTTTTTCGGTTTTACTTCGCCATTGGAAACTCATCACACTGAGGAGTTGATTCCGAAGCAATCAGTCCTCGAGGAGTCGAGTTTTACTATTCAAAGCGGTCGGCTGTCAACCACGAGTCATTGCGATAGGAATAATAAATTTGTGTCCTTTTGAAGTAACAAGCGATTAGACGGACGTAGAAGTATATGTAATACTGATTCGTAATAGTGGTTATAAAGTAAGTTCATGTGTTGTTCTTTTCTAAATCCGAAAGGATAAACATCTCTACTGTTCCAAATATCTCCGAACTGCGTAAGCAATACAAACTCTGTGTCAAAGGTTGAAATGCGGCTTAACCGAATACAAATACAAATGATTGTGAATGTTGTGCTAAGTTGAATGTTATTACGGAAACAATAAAAACATACTGATCAACGAGTTGCGTATTTTTCACTGTTACTGGTTGTGTGCAGTTCCCGAAAAAGGATTGTTTAGTGTGTTGATAAGTGGAGTTCACCAAATCGTGTCAAGTAAGTAAAAAGTGTATCTCCCACGCAGTAAATCGGACTTGGTATCAAGGAGGCGAATATCAATCACGTTGGTGAAGAACAAATTCCACCAGGATCTGCTATACGAAGGCAAAAATGTTTGCAATTTACGGAGTTCCCTTGTGAAAAGATATATAATACATAAATAGAGGACAGAAAATTAAGAGTGCTTGGAAACGTGTGGCAAGTGTCCTCATCCAATTTATTGAAGTTGGCAATTTGGTAGGAAGTGAACATTAACAGTCCGTGAACTTGTTTGGGAATCTTAGTGAACCTGTGCCGTACGCCGGCACACCAACTTCGACCCCCACAAGTGTCTAGAGATAGAGTCTCTTTCTGCCTCATTATTAATGACCACTTCTAAATGATCTCCTGCCCATTATCCACAATGCAATTCAACCGTTTTCTGATGACATTGTCGGGATGAAGCATAGTGCACCGGCGTACGGGGCTGATGCACTTCAATCCCCATCGCGAATCGAAAGTTCCACCGCAGCAAGCTGTTCACCAACACAAAATAAAAAGCACGGAAATGCTGTTTGGAAATTTGTTTTTTTATTGTTTAAGGTTGCTTTAATAGGAGGTAATTTAAGTACACTCGTTTACAATGAATTTTGTCCTTTTTAATCCTTATTATGAATTTAATTAACTGGTTAAAAATCACAGTGCAAAATTGACGCGGCGAACAATAGTGGAACGGAAAACTAGTGATTAACTAAAATCTCGAACACTCTCGACTCTGGTTATATGCCTCCCCGTGCGCGAAACGGGGAGCGGGAGGCGGACGGCTCGGTCAGTGGATGGTAAAAGACTCAATCGAGGGTTGGAATCTGGATCTTGATTCACCATCGATTCGGTGGCGGTGAATATCCTCTCGGCTAAGGATATGTTTACCTACGACAAGAGAAACGTAAAGTCTCTATTTGTTGAGTGGAAAACCAGATCTCGTAATGAAGATCATGGTGTATGCATGTATGGGTGATCGTCCAGATCACACTGTTTATCGATGCATTTCAGCAAAGGGTAAACGAAACCTGAAACGCGAGAAAAAGAACAAAGGGAGAAGCGACCTAAGACATCGACCTGTAATGAGGGTCCGCTAAATAAATAAGCTGCAACTCATTAGTGGTGAAATGCATTTGGGATACATCGTACAATGGGTATATTATATCTTTGGTCGTTGTAAGGGAACGGAATCTTTATTTGCATTTGTTGATGCTATTGAATTCAATCCGGCGGCTATGCGCGGAGTTGATGATTGTTTGGAGATTCAAACAAAGGAGCATTTCGGGTTAAGGTGCTTGCAGTTCTATCAATAACTGCAGGTCATTCCGAAGCAAATTAGATGGTTACACAATGACAATAAAATTTGTATAACATCTATCCCAATTGTATATGGCATCTAAGCCAACTCAAAGGTCGCATTCTAGTGTGAGTATTTACACTAAACAAGAATTTGGTTCAAGGTCGGTAATGCAGAGATGCATTGATGCATGCATGAATGCCCTTGTGGGAGAAATTCTTTACAGGAATTCCTAGATAATGCGTTGAAAGCATTAATTGCCCGTGAGAGGGGAAATGTTTCAGGTATTTTGGTGATTGGGATTTATGATGTTTGGAACAGAATTCTTATAGGGAATTTTGAATTCGAATAAATGAATGAAAGTAAGAATTCTCTTCCAGGAGCTTTTAGCTAAATACATTTGATGAATTTAATGTGTGAAGCATTTACAGGTGCTAATGCGATTGCATTAGTAGAAAACTATGAATGTTGTGTTGTAGTAACGGGGGTTTTTCGGGTAAGTAGACAGTGGGGTTTGGCGGAACCGCCACGCTGAGTTTCTCATACTCATGCGAAATTTCCCAACCAAACTCTTCGAACCTCATTACCAATCAGCAAGTTATGCTTAATACAATGAATGCCGTTCTCTACAAGATATATTAATGAGGATTCTCTAACTGAGTAGAATTCAATGCCTTAAAAACTGTGTGCTGCCTCTTGTCGTCAAAGGCGAACTCCAAAGTAAAGAAAAGTAAAGTAAAAGTAACTTCATTATGAGATGGAAACAATTCTTTCCTTCATCCAACCTGGCCACTATTTACAAGGCGTATATTTGTCCAACTTCCATATTTGGTCAGGCGCGTCCAAAACCACACTACACGTGCTCGATGGGATGCAGAAAACGAGAAGTGAAACTTATTGGGGACCCAGCCGTAAGTCGATCAATTCCGTCGTTAGAACATAGGCGCAACTTATCATACCAGCCTGTTTTTTTTTATTACTACGGTCGTATAATCTGTATAATCTGTTATTAGTACCACGACTAATTGTGGTGGTGTTTTTTTTTTTTTTTTTTTTGGAAGAGGAATAATACCGTCGGGGGAGCCTGTCTAGTTTGTGGTGGATCTTTTAAAATTCTCTGATATTCCCTAATTAAAATTATTGGATATTTACTCTAGTCTCATATTTATAATTTTTGAATGTAATTAAAGAAATGTTTTTTTTTAGTTGCTTAGAATTGATTAACTATAAATAATGCTTTTTTATATGTTACTATATTACATTTATTTGTTCTTATTTCTTTATAGTTTTAATTGAAAAGGTTACTTTTTTTTTTAAGAAAAGATTGGTGTATGTAACAATCGAACGGGAAAAATTACGCAAAGTAAAGGTAAAAATGCAAATAGTTCTGAAATAAAATGCAGCAGTTTATTTAAGATGACGATGTCTCTCTCGCTCTGAAAAAAATTTAACAGATACAGATAGATTTAACATAAAGAAGAAGCTAGAGACTAGAGGACGGAATTGTTAAGCCCTTAAATTAAAAATATTTTTAACAAAAAGAAGGGATACACGAATTTAAGTAGACTTTATAAAATCAAATAAACTAATTAATGAAGACTACATTATTGAAGACCAGCTTGACCCCTTAGAATACGTGAGAATTGTAACAACACTTAACCTAAAGAGTTGATATTTTCATGTTGAAAGACACGAAATCAGTCAAAAATATTTATGGTTTGCCGTGCCCAACGGGCGGTATGAATTATTATATTAAGGTACCATTTGTATTATACAAATCACCTGCACAGTTTCCGATATTTATAAATTGCATGTAATGCACTGTTGTTTCCCTCTCTCATAGCTTATAACTTATTCATGATAGACTAAGAAATATTCTGATAATCATTTGGGACGGGTGAATTAATCAGCTCTCTAAGTTCGAACACCTTCCCTATTTGTTACCTTAGCACACACCCGAGTACCACAATGGTGACCGTTTAAATTTCGATGGATTTTCATCGGCGGCACATGGAGATCGATTCACTCAAAGACCGCCCTCGGTGACCGAAGAAACAGCTCAAGTGAAAAAAAAAATCATATTTGACGTGCGCCGCCGTATTCACCCATTTTTGGCAACCGTAATTATTACAAAAAATATACCTCCACAATTTCCATTCCTCAGATTAAACGTAATATAAATTGAAAAATGGATAAAGAAATTAAAATGTACTCACATTTAGCAGATAGGTTCAAGTAGATTAGTAAAAATATCCATGAGTATTTATTAAGTCCGTGAATCCTTCGCTGTATGTTTGTCAGGGCTGGCAGTGTCCTTGTTATAGCCAGACATACAACTCTTGTCACAGCTATGGAAACCGGTATTAGACAATCTCTCCAGGACTTTCGTGATGAAGCTACACATATCGCTGACGTTGATGCAGTCGTTTCTATTCTAGATAAAGGTGTCACGGATATTGGAGTTGATGTTTGTGTGTCTGTAATTCCTTTTCCTATTGTTGGTGGTGATTTGTGCGTGACTTTTCGTCTTTGTCGCTTTCGACGTTTATTTTCTTGCAGTCTTTCGTTTGAATAACAACCAACACAATTTTCAAACTTTAATACGTTATCCTTTTCAACGTATTCCCTCGCCTGATAATAATGGGTAACATCGCTGTTCTCGTTGTATATCGATCCACTCCATTTGTTATTAGGTACTATAAGCTGATGCTGATGCTGCTGATGCTGTTGAAGATGATGCTGATGATGAAGATGTTGATGTTGATCTTGATACTGATGCTGATGTTGATATTGATTTTGCTGTTGTCCTATTTGATGATTGTTTATTTTTAAACTACATTTATTGCTACAAATGTTGTTATGGTTGTAATTATTGTTTTCGTTTATATTACTATTATTGGTTAAGAATTTTGTATTGTGCAGATACTTATTGTTGCTGGTTATGTTTGTGTTATCATTAGTACATCTATGGCTAGTATTGCTGCTGTTGGGTGTGGCGCAATCAGTTTGCAAGACTGCTCCTTCATAAGGTTTTCTTCGCTTGGTATAGTCGCTGTAGTTATTATTATTGACGCTGATATCATTGCACTGGTGACGGCCCTTTGTTGATGTTTGGAAGTAATTTAACTTTGAGATAGTGCTGTTTTTCGCGTTGCTGTTAGATATTGCGGCATTTGAAAACTTTACTTGTTTGTCCTCATCATCAAGTAACACCATATTTTCAGGTGTTTATTAGTCGAATATTCCTTCTGACATGAAATATTATATTCCTGTTGTGATATGATATATTTCCAAGCGATTCTTGGCCGGTTTACATAGGCCAAATTTCCGCAGAAGCGGCACACTATATATCCTGTCTATATCACTAATGCATACTGTAGATCGTCAGTGATTTCGTTTTGAAGTCCTCCTTATAATCCGTCAGACAGAGCAAAACAATTTGCTAAAATGTTTGCATAATTGACAGGAAATAGTGTGAAGTCCATCTTGAGAGTCGCCATGTTACCTTCGCCTATAATTTGCATACTTATAGACATCCCTCTGCAACGGCCACTTCCATCCGGTCGGAGGACATATATCATCTAAGCCTAGAAGTAGAAGGTTTTCAATTAGTTTTATGGTGTTATTAATTTAATTAAGGAATGACTAAAACATATTTTATTTCAATTAATTAATCCAAGAGAATGTATTGTAGTTAATAAAGTCAGTATGTTTTACTCGGTTTATTACGATTTCAAGAATAAATTACTCGAAAAAGATGTAAATGTAAATTACATCGACTACCAAAGCCAAAAAAAAGAAAACAAGAAATTCAAATACAGAAAAAAGAAACCTTTTGGCTTCCACGTCGCTTTAGCTTTTCTCATCCTGCCTTCAACATATCAACGCCAATATGTTTACTTCCTACTGAAATCCCGACAGGATTTTGGAATAACCTCAAAGAGCAAAGTACAGTGGAAGCGGAAGAAGATGAGTCTATCACTACAGATGTAAAGGATATACATGTTCCATAGAAGAAGACACGAACCAATGTATCGTGAACATCAGCTGTCCAGAGTGAAATGTCGCAAGTGAAATGTCATGATGTAATATTTGAGCACCTTTGCCTGCCTTGAACCATGCTATACATTGTCTAAGAATAACAATGTACGTTGATTCACTGGGGAACTGATGGCGTAGGAAAAGACATACTCATCGTCTCCGCGCAACAACGTCGCTTTAGGCTTCATTCATGTTGAGGACTACAGTACACGACAAATTGTCAGGAGTTTAAACTACTTCCCTTATCACGACAAGAGGCTCTTTTCCAGTCTGCACAGTGATTCGATATTTAAACAGTTGGGAGTACACAAAATTCTGATGTGCAACATGACGAACTCCCACAAATTCCTCGTCAGTTTTTTGATTGGTCGATTGACTTGTACAATATACTGCAGGGTGTAAAATATAGAGCTGTATTTTACAATTTTGTTTTCATAAAGATGAAAATCCAAGCCAGGTGACTAAATTTGTGAATGGTGTTTATAGCCCCGATAATATCACAGCCAGTTACGCATAATTATGGTTCCATCGATGCCTTTGCAGTATTTTTGATGATAAGGAGGCAGTTCGCTTAGGTAAACCCATCAACATCAATGTCGATGAAATATTGGAATTGATCGAAATATAACAGCTCGTTCGGAGCCATAGCATCACCCTAGAGTATCAACCACAACCCAGTTTTAAACCATCTGCAAAAAGGAGGATCCAGAAAACTGTTTTGCTGCTACACGAATTGACACAAAAAACATTGATTGAATGCCTTCTAAGAAGTCTTGGCCGCAAGGGTTGAAATCGACATATTTCTTAAACGAATAGTGACTGGGGATGAGAAATATGTCATACACGGCAATATTATTAGGTACTGAAATGATTCGGTGGCCGAATCAGGACAAACGACCAGTCACGTTTTGCAGTGCATAGGTTATTCTTGAAAACGAATCGAGTGCTATGAACTACTTCCATATGATTACTACTATTACTATTTATTGGCCTATAGGAACCCGAAAGTTCATGACCTCACCGTGTGCTCTCCTTGCACGTTCGACCATCCGATCCGATCTCCTCGAGGTCCAACCTAAGATTGTCCTCCCTCCCGTTGGCTTACCGTCAAGAAATCTGTGCACGGTCTTATCGTTGCCCATTCGCGCCACGTGTCCGACTCATCTTAATCTTCGCCACTTGATTACTCTCACTATTGTAGGTTTGCGGTACAGTTCTTCCAATTAGTGGTGGTGGAGTTTCCTCCATCCTGCCTCCTCGTCATATTTGCCACCAAAGATACCCCTTAGGGCTTTATTCTCGAATACGCGGAATTTGTTTTCTTCCCATTTTGTGAGACCCCATGTTTCGCATCCGTATTTATAGAACCATAAACGGCATGATTATGGTTCTATAAATACGGAGCTTTATATTCCGTGATATCAGTTTGGATTTCAGCAGTTTTCTGACTTCCATATGATCAAACACTAAATTTACATAAGTCCTACTGTCAACAATTTGACCACTGACTGCTAGCGATTCACCAAAAGCGACCAGAATTCGCCAACAGAACAGGTGTTGTGTTTCATCACAACAATGCCAGGCCACATCCGTACTAGCCAAAAAGTGAAGCGTGTTCTATAAGAAAGAAATATGTTCAAATTAAATAAAGCAATAAGAATCCGATAAACAGATGATTTGTTTATCGAATAATTTCCATGGTCTATGGCAACTATATGTGAAAAATAATACCCGCCAAGTAGGCACCATAGCCTGAGTGTTCATTAGTCCCACCAATATGCAATAATTTCTCATCAGTCAGCTGTTGAATTGCTGTTGGCTTGTTGACATAGACTTGAGGCGGTTCCGCCAATCCCCACGGCCCACTTACCTGAAAAAACCCCATAACTTTTACCCAACTTCCTTAAGTTCGTTAATGCAATCACATTAGCACCTTATATGCTTTACGCATTAAATAGAGCAATTTATAATCTAAAAGTCCCTGTAAAGAATCCTTACCTTTCATGCATCTCTTCGCATACAAATGGCCTACAATTCTTTCCATTATACAGGTGCATAAACCAAAACCTATTCGGTACCCGCCGTTGCCAGGCAAATTCCAACCCTCCCACACCTGCACCGCAATCTCCCCGCAGCAAAAACATTTCCTTTCCGAGGATAATTAATACTTTCAATGCATTACCTACAAGGGCAGTCATACATGTATCAATGCATCTCTGTATTAGCGACCCAGAACGGAATTTCCAATTAGTGTAGATTTTCACACTAGAGTTCGACACTTGTGTCGCCATAGATGCCATGTACAATTGACATAGATGGTATATACAAACCGTCATTGTATAACCATTTAATCTGCCTTGCAATGACTTGCAGCTATCGATACAGCTGCAAGCACTTTACCCAGAAATGTTGCTTTGTTTGAATCTCCAAACAATCATCGACTTCGCGCATAGCCGCCGGATTTAATTCAAAGCATAAACAATGCAAATATAGAATCCGTTTCCCACAAACGAATTTCCCTGCATATACAAATGCAAGCAAGGGATTCGTTTCGTCCACTAATCCATTAGCACCTTTTCCCAATGGCTATTATGACTATTATGATGCCCTCGTCCCATATTTGCTTTTAGCACATCTCTTCGACGCATCGTCGTCTATTTATTTAGCCGCGATGCACATCATTAACCATTATCGCCCCGATTCCTTTGTCCTTGCCGCCTGCCTGCTTTGTTTTTCCATAGCCTTCGCGCATTATTAAACAACACAGATCTAAACGATCACACACATACCACCGTGATGAGACTAAATCAGTGTGTTTCCTTTTCCTGTTGTGGACGTTGGATTGTGGAGTTTTGTTTGTTTTTCTTTCGGTCTACGGCAGACACTTTAGAACTGGTGGAGACGAGGTAGAACCCCGTGTCGTGCGCCGGCACAATGACCTCGTATCCCACAGACTCTTCTTTCGAAATAAGAACGAAGGAAAGAAGCCCAAAGACGTCAAATCGCAAGACCTTAGATGTCAATTGACTTAGCTATTTGAAAACACTATGCGACCGAACAAATTATAATTTAATAAAACCATTCCGACATGGACTGTGTGACATGCGGCGCCATCCTGTTGAAACCGCATATTCCCATTGCACTGTAACGCTCACCATTCACCGGAAACGAATTTTCCGCGTCATTTTTTTTTTAAATTCCAATGATTTCTTCAGCAATAAATTTACACCGAACAGTGACCCTTTGTGGATTCTTAGGCTTTTCGACAATTGTTCTTTTTCATCAGCCCAAATGCGACAATTTTATTAAGCCGACTGGAAATAGACTTCATCACCATTTTGTGAAATATCCTCATTAGTTTGTTTTTGCTCATGTATTTAATAGCGAAGGCACTGCACTTAAGGCAGGCAGTATGCTTCAGTTTTGTGTTAATTGAACCTTGTAAGGGTTTCCATAGTTTTCTGAATTTTTGACCGTTAAGAGAACAACCAAGAATTGGTGGGATCCGTGTCATTGCCTTATGGTATTCTCTGAATTCCCCGGAATGATGTTATTGTGATTCTATGCACTTCCACAAAAATACCCAGAAAGCTCTATACTTAGCCCATGAAAAGGGACTTACACCTTCTGTCCGACGCCGCAGGTTATCCTCATTACGTGGGATGCATTTCTCTTGTAATTTTTCAACCCTGACAGATCACAGGACCATGAACCCTAAACTCGTTTTGTTGGGCAGACAAAAGTGGGCAGTCGCAGCATCGCCAAATATCGTCAGCCACATAAATCACAAGCAATAATAGCACGAATGAACGACGTGGATGATCCTTCATAATCGAAATTGACCGATCCGTTCTTGGGCCAACGCCTCTTGTGTTTTCTTTACAGAAATGATCCTAGTGTGAGCAGCAAAACAAATAACCAACATAAACCAAACAGTTCCTACCTTGAAATGCACAACCCACGGTACATATGTGGGGGTTCTCTATATTACATGGAGAACCGACCCACAATTTTAACCACAATTTCCGCCTTATTTCGACCGCTAACAGCGCGTCATATCAACCCCTATCCCACCGTTCATGCTATTCACCTGGAATATCATATTTCCCAAATAGCCGCATAGCTGAATTCATTCTTCTATGCAGATAATGCATAATTGAACTTCGCTACCTTTTTGCCATACGGCAACTCTATTTTTGCTGGGGAATTTATCAAAATATTTAATGAGCTCTCATGATAAATTACCCTAGCCAATTTGGCGTCACTTCGGCATTTCCGCAGATCAACAATTCGCTTGGGATCAACGATCTCTTTTCGCAGGTGAATAGCACCGACCACATTTCCTCACCTCCATAATTCTGTCTCCATACGGTTCATTGCACTCTGAGATCACCACAGCCGTAACACTAGGGCAGTAGGTCATTCTCAGAAACTGCATTTGATACCAGCACACAAGCTAAGCCAACCCCGAAGTTATTGCGCTCTTTCTTTTGTTCTTTTCATCCTTCGCATGTCCAGCAACTGTCGAACGATGCACGAGCGCAATGATGATTGGCTAATAGCTGTGCAAAAATAGCGTATCCCCAATGGAGATCAGTCGCTATCCAACCACTACCACTGTCGGGCACGTCGCACCAATCAATAACTTTCGAGTCGCGCATATCACCGGAGTTTACAATTCCATTATCAAAAAAAAAAAAAAACAAATATCATTTCGGAAATTCTTTAACATCTAAACGGTACATAAGGAAATTAAAAATTCGTTGTCGTAAATTGTCACTCAACAATGGAAAAACCAATGTAATTAAATGAACTAAAACAAAGTGTAAATTTGGCATCGATTCTCGATCGCTTGTGTTTGGGTGCCAAGTACCAAGTGAAAATATAAACTTACGTGTACCTTTAACAGTGTAAATTCAAAATCACCAGCGGACGATAAAAATCAATAAAATCAAATTACAAGCAAACCAGGATATTTTATTTCTCCTCTTCTGCTCATGGATATTTTCGTGAAGTGTGTTCGGCGGAACAAGTGTCGGGGATGCAAGTGAATCCGTGCCCCTGTCTGGCACACCAACTCGTACCCCACACATATCTGCATAGGAGAGCAAGCAAATAATTCCGCTTGGGAGTACAACAACCCAACCGAAAAAATTGCCAGTGGTAATAAATATGCGACGAATGGTCCTAAAAAGGATACCTCCAATATGTGAAACCCCTAAATGTGCTTAGGTCACGTGTACAGCAAAGTTTTTATTCCTTTATTTTTTTTTTCGTGCTGTTCTTTATTATGGTTTGTAAAGATTACTGTGTGCATATGTTAAAACGCCACCCATCCACGCTCTATCTCCGCGAATGACAAAAGAAAATAAATAATAAATAAAACCTGGAACAGAAAGGATTTCACCGCACGAAAAGCCGAAACAAAAGGGAAAAAAAAGAATATAAGGGCGCAACGAAAATCAAATTGTGTTTGGTGTATTAAATACAAAGCAAAAAATAACCACGAAAGACATTGATAAGGCCATCAAATATTCCTGTGATCTCTCTATATTGACGACACAAATTTCTATAAGACTACTACGCCACCATTGACTATCGTGGATTTTGCACTGCTTCAAACAGATCTTGGTTTTGATCTTGGGACTTAAAATTAACAAATGCCAGTCTAAATTATTTTCACGAAAGCGCATCCATTTTCCCCGCCGACCCCCACCATTGCCTCGTCGATCCGTGACCTTGATATTTTATGTGATGGGGAATTTCATTTCCTCTTACAGATTGACGAACGGTCTGTAAGGCCAACTTAACCCTCGGGTTTGTGAAACGATAGTCTACAGAAATCTCCAATCCCTATCATCCAATTCTTCTACATTTCCTTGGTGATTCCACTGGTGTGAAATGCTAATAACCTATAGTCCTCCTATAAGTAGACACACATTTCCAGAACCGAGAACATTTAACGTCGTTTCTTACGTTTCGCTCTCCATGGGTTGACGTGGGACAACTCCCGATACTGCCCCTTGCACTACTTAACTATGTCAGGTGGAATATCACGGCAATATTTTGATAAGGATCTGAACTGTGAAGAACTCGTCTTCGCGTAATTGGATCCACCCGTGAAACACAGGCGAAGTTCAACTGGTAATGGCATTTTGTAACATCAGAGGCATCGGCTTCACAATTACGAATGTCATATAGTTCACCAATGTTTGCAAATACCGACACCTGATATCCAAGTCCAGACTGAGACCCACGTCAATTTATCAACTTACTCGACATATCTGCGTTGCCCAGGATACGACTTGCATTCGAGACTGCGTTTTAAGGTTGGAGTCTGCGTCTTCACCGGAAACTACTAAAGGGAAGATGTGGGGAGGAAGTATTGTGCCAATACACGGGCACTGCGTTCACTTCCTCCTCCATCATAAGTTGTTCACGTGGACACTGCTCACAACACAAAAAAATAATTACACCCCGGACTGCGGAGAATTAAACGCACGGATTTAGTTTAATATTATTTTATTGATTGTTAATTGTAATACATTTGTGAAAGATTTTTTAACAGGTACCAGCAACGACGATGACGACCAGTGCAAAGAATGCACCGATCTACAGCAATTTAGAGTTCATTGTTTTACAACAGGGATGAGCAAAACGCGGCCCGCGGGCTGCTTGCGGCCCGATAAACATGTTTATGCGGCCCGCTAGGCATTTCTAAAATTGCATTTATTTTATCGACTTTCTCCCATCAGTATAAAATTATAAAATTAATTATAATAAAATGGTAGTACATACTAAACAGAAGCAATTTTTGGTGACAAGTTAATTACTAGTTCAAACATGCAATACGAACGCGCCGCGTCTGTCCTTGTTTGTGTTTGCTTCTGTCACACAATCAGTCAGACTGGTAAGCTGTTAACTAGCCATTTTTGCTATTCTTGTGATTCTTGAAAGGCGTGAGTGCAATGTTATTGTCAAAAAGGTAATATTAGAGCTTTTTCATTAAGAATTAAGTTTTACTAAATTTTTTTTTAACTTTCAAATTTTTAATCCATACTAGTATGTTGGAAAAGCAAACAAAAAAACGAAAGGTTGAGGCTGAACACAGGCATTTCCAAGAAAAGTGGAAATTTGATTATTTTTTCACTTTCTTTAGAGATAAAGCTGTATGCTTAATATGCTAAGAGACTGTGTCGACATTAAAAGAATATAACATAAAAAGACATTACGATACAAAACATGAACAACAATATAAAAACTTAACAGGACAACCAAGGATTGATAAGTTTAATCAAATGGAGAAAACCGTGAGAAAACAACGGGCTATTTTAAAAAATCAAGCCATTTTATCAAATACGGCAGTAAAGGCTAGTTTTTTTGTCAGTCAAATACTAGTGTTGTATTCCAGAATACTACCCTTTATTAAATTTAACACTGAATCTCCTTACACATCCTTAAAAACTTCCCTTAACATATATTACATTCTCACTTAATACATACCATTCATAAACATTCACAATATTGCCAGTTACAGCACATTTAATAACATGCCCCTTTTCATAACTTGCCCCTTTTTATTTCAAAACAGAGCACTTTGATTTTCGTTCAAATTTTATTCAATTTAAAAGTCACAGAAACTAAAGGAATACTTTGAGAAAATTTGTTTTGTTCATATTATAATTTACAGTAAATTAGAACACAATGTTCTATAAGTAGAGAAAAAATTCAATTATAAAATCAGTTCAGTTCAGTTCGAGTTGAGAAGCAGTTCAAGTAGTTTCACTTTGAGTTTTGTTGGAGTTTTGAGTTTGTGTAATACACAGTGAGAGAGAAGTAGGTGAGATTGATTAAGATAAGATTAAGAAGACAACAAATAAACAAAAAGAAATAAATATAAATAAACATTTCTCATCGTGAATAAACTACTTAAATAAAAAGAGTTTAAATTAGAATAATCCATATTCTAAAATATAATATTAAATAAAGAAATAATAAAAGGTCCCCGCTCTTCCCTCATTCCGAGGAAGCACGGCGCCGGACCTCAACACTAGCAAAAGAAATGAAACCCTTCGTGGATGGAGAGATGATAAAAAAATGTCAGACTACTGTTGCAGAAATTGCATTTCCTGATAAAATAAATATTATTTCAAACATTAGTTTATCCAGATTCACCATTGCAAGGAGAATTGAAGACTTGTCCGAGAGCATAGCAACAACGCTTCGTGAACTCATTGCAAAGTTCGAATACTGTTCTTTGGCACTTGATGAGCGTTGTGATATTAGCGATACAGCACAACTGGCTATATTTTTACGTGGTATTGACACTAAATGTAATATCACCGAAGAATTGTGTTCACTAATCCCAATGCAAGGGACTACAACCGTCAAAGACCTATAGCGTTTGGGATGATAGTGAAGAACGTGTGATTCGAACTGACGCTACAACAGTTAGAATCACCAAAAATTGAACCAATGCGTAACACATCAGGCTACTGGCCGATTTTAGAATTCAATTTTTAAGCTCAAGTATATTCCACTGATGTGAATTGTTATGTTATCGCTATGGTATACGGCTCTGATGCATTTACTTATTCGATTTTCGTTTGGTGTTCTTCACTATTTGCTTGTGTTTTGTGTGTGTGTAACATCGGAGTGGTAATCTCCTATATTAGCATTTAATATTTTAGGTTATCTTGATATGAAGTTCGTTATCACTGGGGAATGCGCCCCCGAGATTAAGTTAATGATATTCACCTGTTAGTTCTAGCAAATTTCTAGTCAGGGGGAACTAGGTACTCGTTCTCTGTTCTAGTTTCATCTGAGCAGCTTTCCTTTTGTAGTTCGTCCCCCTGTGGGTAGCTTTTGGGGAATAACAATAAATGGTTACCTGTTGGCTTCGGCAGGTTTCGATGAGAAAACTAAAACACTTGTCTCTAGGTTTGCTTTCATTTGAACACTTTTATTTGTTTAACTAGGTTTACTTTTACTTGTTTACTTTTATTTAGATAGCTAGATTTAGTTTTATTCACCTACTACTCTAACCTGATCAAGACAAAAGACCCGCTGTACAAACGCTAAGGCCGCAACATTTTGCTTGATTGATTAGTTCTACGCTGCGAGATCTGCCCAATCGCAACCACTCTTTTATACCGAAATTATTGGTAAGGAAATGCAGGTGATGCAATTTCCTCAGCCTGAACTTTGTTCCAGAAAGTATGTCCCAGTTCAAGGCTAATCGCCTGGCACATGTCAGTCGCATTTCTTAATTATCATTAACGTTCACTTGGATGCAACGGCACCGGTTTAAGCATTCATTCAATTTGCAGTGGCAATGACCGAACCAATTATAGTACATTGCTCTACGTACAAATTGTATCGTTCAAATCGTATCATCCGATCGATTTGCGTTTCGTTGCTGTGTCTGTTCTTTCGCGGAACTCAGCATTTTGACTGACGCTCAATTATATCGTCGTTAATAGCCTTTGAAAAGCACCGGTCGTATCATATTGTACGACACTTGTCTTTGGGCGTGAAGCAAAAGATATGCATTCGAAATATGAGACCGTGTAGGTCCGCGGACAGGTGCTCGCTTGGTTTTTGAAATGTGATGCAGAATGCAGTTAGGGAGTGGCCCTGGGCAGTGGGTCAAGCGTTTGATTACATTGATATATGATAATTGTTTTAGCTTTGGTAGGTGGGTATGAATGGGTAATTATCGCAACGTATGCTACATGAATTAATTGCCTGTGCAAAATGCGGCAGCGCTTTGTTTTGAAATCAATGAGTAATCATATGCGAATTTTAATTGCCTGTGGGTAAAAGGCGAGTATTGCATTGTATGGTGAATGATTATTTGATTTGGGGGATGGTTGAATCTTAATTGTTTAAGAGGGGGTGTAAAGCGAGGAGTAACATGTATATCTGTTAGAGACGCTACAGACCTGTACGATGAATTAAAGTCTGTGTTGGAAAAATTTTCAATTTTATTAGAAAAGATTATTGGTATATCGACACATGGAGCACGAGCAATGTTGGGCATGGAGGTAGGAGTATCGGGAAGGCTTTAACCACTGCATAATTCATCAGGAAAATTTGTGTGCGAAAAGATTGAGTTTGCCAAATGTCACAGTACCAATAATTAAACTAATCAATTTTATAAAGTCGCGCGCGTTAAATCACCGTGTATTTAACGAATTTCTGAAAGATTTAGAAACTGAATATGGAAACATGGTGTTTAGTACCGAAGTACGTTGGCTTAGTAGAGGTGCAATGCTAAAAAGGATATACAACTTAAAAAGCGAAATACAATTGTTCCTGGATATGAAGGGATATGCCTTTCCTCATTTTGGTAATAAAGAATGGATGAGTGATTTTGGGTTTCTTTTCGACATGACTCAGCATCTCAATGATGATAATGTGAAACTTCAAGGCAAAGGACAGTTTATTAACAATTTGTATGATAAAATTCAGGGCTTTGAGCGCAAATTAAAATTGTGGAAACAACATCTTTTGCAGAATAATGTTTCTCACTTTCCACATTTAGAAAAAGAAAAATTGTCAAAAATACACACAATATATAGACATTTTAATCAACGAATTTCAATTACGATTCCAAATGTCCAAAGCTGAGAAGACAGCGGTTTCCATGAAATTGTTTTCCTCGCCATTTAATATCGATGTGGATACAGTTCCCGAAGACTTTCAAATGGAAGTGATTGACATGCAGAATAATACCGAATTAAAAAATGTATTTTTCTAAGTAAACATTGAACATTTTTATAAGTCGTATGTGAGCCCCGAGAAATGTCCACTTTTGACGAAAAATGCAAAGCAAATGATGTTTGTAATCGGAAGTACATATGATTGCGAACAATTATTTTCAACCATGAAATTAATCAAGAATGATCACCTATCAAGACTGGGTGATACACGATTAGAAAGCTGCGTGCGTGTAGCTACCTCATCGACTCCGGTTGATATTGATCAGCTTGTATCGAAAAAACAGTGCCATATTTCTCATTAAAAATTTCAAGTAAATTCGTTTTTCTGTTCTTTTCTTGTTTGTTTTTATTTTGCATTAAAATTTGTATCTTAACTATTTTGTAAATTTTATATTTTTTTATTCTAATGTTTATTGTAAATAAAGTTTTGTAAATTGTTAATAAGTCTTTTTTTATGTGCGGCCCGCCAAAAAAATTTACAATTTAAATTGGCTCGTTGATTAAAAAGGTTGATCACCCTTGTTTTACAATAAAGTTACTTTTCTCACTTATAAATTCTATTTCACTAACTCAAACTAACTGCGGCACAAACTCGCCAAACAATCGGAAACCGACAAGTTCAAAATACTTCTCATGACTACGGGTATTTTTACGCGACTCCGCAGCCGGCGGAGAGCGGGAGTGACGCGTGACCATGGCGGTCAGGGGTTGGAAATCGACTCAGCGATATCTTGCTCGTGCAGAGCTCACTCGCTATGGTGATCATGGTGGTATGTGTGCATGGTTCTTTCATGGATGAGAACGAACCTATAACAAAGAAAGGGCATAGAATGCATTCATGGGAAACGATTTCAGTAAAGCAAATAAAACCGGAATCGTCGGATGCTAATGGGATCTTTGTTAGAGCACGTGCGTCGCGGCTAAACAAAGAGACGACGATGCGATGTGGAAATGTCCTAATGGGTTTTAGCTAGGTCACTGGGAAATGGTGTTTACGGCATCGCTAGTAAGGGTAGGTATTGAATTACTATTTGCATTTGTTTATGCTGTAGGATTTAATTGATGCCAAGAGACGCGGAATGAGTATTTGCTTTGGTCCCTTGGGTGTAAGTCGACAGCCAATGTGTATGTAGGGAACTTTGTTGTACACATGGCGCGGCTGGGAAAATATACGGCGCAATATTTATGGTCCCTGTCATGACGGTTACATTGTATGCAAACCGAATCATTTTGTTTACAGGAATTTGTCTGGTACAGAAGGTGCTGAATTGGTTTGGAATTACAGATAAGTAAAGCAAGAAATCTTATGGATGCATAAAAAGGTAAGTTTTCTTTGCAGGGATTTTAAGATTACAGATTTGATCTATATAATGCGTGAAGCATTTGCAGGTGCTAATGCTGTTGCATTACCACCACAAGGTGGCCCTGTGTACTTCGGGAGGCGCTGCAATTTGGTTGGTGATTGCTGGAGGAACTGTCGTGATGACGGGTTCCTGGTATAGTTTGGGCCTTTGTCGATAAATGTGGTGGACGCGGCTGTTACTTCTTGATGCCGTCAAGGGCAAGGGTGTGCGGCGTGGTCCAATAGCCTGTAGTGTGTCGCTTGGACCAACAGGTTTATCGTCCGATAGGTTGGAACCTATCGGTAATCTGCTCGTGTCCGCAGTGACGAAGTAGCGTGTGCGGGAAGATGCAGAAAACAAGGCGCGGGAGGTGTTAACCTGTTGTTGGCGGTACCTGCCAACAGGTTGTACCTATCTAATAGGTCTAATCCCATTAGGGGCTCGCTGACACCGTATGACGAAGTGTCATGAGGCGAAACCTATTGGGGCTCGCTGGCATCGTGCACGAAGTGCCAGGAGATGGGACCTATTGTGACTCACTGACATCGTGCTACGACGTGTCAGTGGATATAATTGAGGAAACCGAGTGCAGAGTCGGTGTCTGTGGTCCATACGTTTGTATGGCGAATTGTTTGCCGCTGGTACCGGTAAAGGGGGGCGGGCACTCAGTTGTGCGGCTTACCGATCGCGAGAGAACCCGCATATCGGCACCGGTGTCAACGACGGCGTTCGATATATGTCCGCTGCGACCTCTCCGAACGGCAACTTGTGATGAGGTGCCGGCCAGTCGCGCTTCGTTGATAGTAGGCGACTTAGGTTAGAGGGGCTTCTGGTGTGTGGTTGGTTGTGTACAACCGCAAGGTGCGCAAGGATTATGATCCGCGCTCCGAAGTGTTATGCACCTGGGATGTGTGGCGGCGTAGAGGGGCGTGTATTGCCTTTGGTTGCTGCTTGGATTTAGCCGGTGGTGGCTAATAACTGGTATTGGTTAGGTAAGGTCGAGCATTGGCGAACGGGGTCGCGTGAAGTTTGAACCGGGCATCCTACTGGTAGTTTTGCTACGCGAAGTAGCTGAGGTTCAATGAGGAGCCGGGGTCGCGAAAGAAAGGTGTCGCGCAGAGGCGGGCGTCAATATTTGTAAAACGGCCTAAAAAAGGTGGGTAGAGGCGAGTTTCGCCTGTATATAAAGAAGGCCAGAAAGGGGTCGAAACGTGTCGAGCGAGAGGTCAAACTGAGTTGAAAATGGGGTCGAAAAGAGACCAATGGTAAGAGAAGGGCCAGATGGGTGTTGAAATGAACCGTGTGAGGTTAGATGGTGACGAGTGTTGTGAAAGGGGTTGAAAAGTGAGTTGCATTTGCAGAAACTGATGTAGATTGGGTTGTAATAATGGGGGTTTTACAGTTAGTAGACAGTGGGGTTTGGCGTAACCGCCACAAAGAAGCATTAGAACCAAAATAACTCGGGCATCATTTGGATGATAATCGTGCTGAACAGTTCTATGAAATTGCTCTGTCGTCTCTATCGCTCCAGAAAGACGATCGACCAGCGACATTTTTCGACCATCTTTCAGATACGGCCGTCTGGATACAAATTAACCACCCAACTTCCAAGAACGTCGTTCCTTGCCACTTTGATGTACACAACTCCAATTGATTGGTATATTCTAACAGAACTGACGAGTTGGGAGGCTCGCCAAAACGTTCCCTGGTAACTTGACTCAACTCGTGGAGGAACCTACGCGAGTGCCAAATGATCGAGGTGGCTCTGCAAAAACCCTATATATGTTTTTGTTATCCAAGCCATCCGTTTATACCGTGGAGACGACTGCACCATTGGGAAGATCAAACCACTGTTCGACATCGCTTTCCCAATCACTTACTATACATCTCAATCGAAAAACCAACTTAAGTAGCCTCGGCAACTATGGAGATACGGGGCTTCTAAGTGGGACAGTTTACGAGATTTTTTGCGAACGCCCTTGTCCAGGGCATCGTGGGATACAAAACAGAATTAGGAAAAATGTTCCATTGCAGGAAGTAGTAATCTACCCCTACAAGTAAAAACCGTACTATATGTATGCATACTTTTTTTCTGGTTTCTCGTAATTTTCTAGGGACATTTATTTTTTTTATTCAAAATATTGGCCATCGGCTTCTGTACATTTCGCCCATGTTTCAGGTAATTTATGAATAGCATGTCAGAAAAACTGCTTGTCTTTCGCGGCAAACCATTCGTGGAACATACAAGGCAAAGTCTCTGATAGCTTTCAACCCGGCGAAGACCAGGACGATCCGCGTCCCTGTACAATCCAAGTTGCAATGCAGTCTCCACGTGACACCCGCCAAGTAGTGAACCAGGTTGGCGCAAGGCTAATAACATAATAAATAAAAATATTATGGAAAGTTTAACAAGCCTCAGGCTAATTCACGTCAGTGGAGTATAGTCGAGTTTAGAAATCAAATTCTAAACACGACCAGTAGCCCGATGGATAACTCTTAGGTAAAAATGTTTGGTGATTCAAACTGTCATAGCGTCAGTTCGAATCACACGTTCTTCTTCACTATTATTTCAAACGATATAATTGGTGACCCTGACGTGATCTGTACACACAGCATACGCTTTCCCATAGTAAGCAGAACTTTACACACGGTCACGACTTCCGCATAGAGCACAGCCTCCGACGTTTTATCGCTCTCTCGTTCGTCCGTCGTTCGCATACGAATCTGATCGTAACGAAGTTACTGCGGAGGGAGTGGTGTGGCGATTTTAACAGATACACACAATTCACAAGCAAAATTGTGAAGAGCACCGAACGAAAGATTGAACAAGAAAATACATCGGAAACCGTATACCAAGCGATAACAAAAATAATTCACATCAGTGGAGTATAGTCGAGTTTAAAAATCAAAATCTAAACACGGCCAGTAGCCTGATGGGTAACGCTTAGGTAAAAATGTTTGGTGATTCAAACTGTCATAGCGTCAGTTCGAATCACACGTTCTTCTTCACTATTATTTCAAACGCTATAAGGTCAAGACCGGATCCTGGTTATAGTGCCGACGATGATGATGATATGTATCTGGAGAGTACTCTCTAGAACGGGTTTATTCCCCAGAAGCATTTCCCTTCTTGAATAGAAAAGGACTTGTGGCGGTTCTAGGAACCACACAAACCACTATAGGTCGAGATGTCGTCGTTCCACCAAGGAACGTACTCAACTATAGTTAAATTACACGTGCCCACAGACATGTGTCCTCAAAAGTCCTCCTTTCCACCTGAAACAAAGGTAACATGCATCCACAGATACGTGGGTCACAAGTCCGACCAACTGCACTACGCCTACACGGCGGTCGAAGGACAGGACTCAGCATAGGAATTGCGTGCCAATCCATTAACTGGATATACACAAGCGGTTGGCACAGCTGCGCCAGATATCGGCAGACATCGCATCTCCGGCAATAAGGGAATTGTCGGAAATCCAATCCGCCGACCAAACTTCGTCCAAACAAAGGCCAATGCAAGCACCAGTAATGAACTAATGCTGTTCCCATAGGGATATGTAAACAACGATAATTACATTATCCCATGATCGACTACTGTAAACCACACCCTAGATTGTTTACGTAAGCAATTCATCAGAGGTGTGAACATTTTGACGATCACAGAATGATCCACAGCAACCAGGCAATAACCTCCGCGCCTGTATGTGTGAGCACGATCTTGACTGTTGAAAAGATGCTCGATGAGAGAAAGTCACCACCCATGGAAAGTGAAAAAAGGGAAGGGTAAACTATGGGGTGAATGGAATCATCCCCAGAGAAGTTGCCACAGTCGACATAGAGAACCGAACACGAAAGTTAGTCCGCGCCGCGCCGATAATCGCTACAGCAACCGCCTCCCCGAAGTAAACCTTCCAAAATTACGGGAGGCAACTTAAGACAATCGACTGAACTGCCACCGCGGTTATCCTCCTAGTGATACCGTCGTGTTCCCTAACGTGTGCCAGAAAGTCGCGAGTATATGTTGTGGGGAGGAAGTATGTACCAGCATGGGTACTTGATTCACTTCCTCCTCCATCATAATTCCGCTGTAAACAGTTCACCGGACACAACGGCAGGACAAAAGAACAAACAGCAAATGTCACCGAGCAGGAAACACATCAACACAGGACAAGCAAAAATAAAAAGCACTGAATTTCTATTGTTAATTTTATTTTATTTTTTACGGAAGTACACGTGAAAATTACAATAATAATGCACTCTACGAAAACTGCAGCGACTATAATACTCGACACGGCGACTATAATTTCGAACACTACACGGTATTATCGTCCCCGTCCGCTGAACGGGAGCGGAAGTCCGAAGGACTGTTGTCGTCGGCAGATGGAAAAGGACTTGGCGATATAAATTCGCTGACTAGGGAATTCGGTCAGTGAAGCTGGCTCTCTTAAATAAAGGATGTATTTCCTGTTCCAAGAGAGACGTAAAGTCTCTCTTTGGGGTAATCAACAGATCTCATACGGAAGATCGCCACAGTACACATATATGTGTGTAAACTGGTTCTTTCATGGAACAAAACCATGGGAAGGAATCTAAACAAAGAAAGGAAGAGGTGCATTCATGGGATGCGTGTCTGGTAAAACAAACAAAACCGAAACTCGTCGGATGCTAGTTGCATCTTTGTTTGAGATGTGCGTCGCGGCTAAATAAATAGACGCGGCGCACTGAAGAAATGGTATTAATAGGTTTTGGCTAGATTACCAGGAAATGGTGTTTATGGCATCACTGGTAAGGGTAAGTATTGAATTCCTATTTGCATTTGCTTATGCTGTAGAATTTAATTGGAGATGTGTGCATTTGTTTTAGTCCCTTGGGTGTAGGTCGCCAGCCAATGTGTTTGGCTGGTGATTTATGATGCACATGATGAAGCTGGGATTAACCAACTCAAGGGTAAGGTTCCCTGATTATGCGGTTGTATTATATATGAACCGATGAATTTTCTTTCAGGTAATTTAGGATAAGATGAAGAACTCTTATAGGGGGTTTTACATGCGAAGTTATGCTTGCAGGAAAGAATTCTTTTGCAGAAGCTTGAAAATAAATATATTCGGTAAGCTTAATGCATGCAGCATTTACAGGTTGTTGCATTAGCGGAAACTGATGCAGATTGGGTCGTAATAATGGAAGTTCTGCCTGATAAGGTAAAGAAAGGATTCTTACGGGAAATTATATGCGAAGAGCATGCATCAAAGGTAAGTTTTCTTTACAGGGACTTAAAGATCATAGATTTGATCTCTTAAATGCGTGCAGCATTTACAGGTACTAATACTGTTGCATTAGCAAACTTAAGGGAGTAGGATAGTAGTTATGGGGGTTTTTCAGGTAAGTAGACCGTAGGGTTTGGCTGAACCGCTACAATGTGTCCTGTGAATTAGTCAAACGCAATATTAGTTAAAAACGTTCTTTGGTTGCATCGCCAGCAACCAACATTGCCCGAACGATATCAACGAGATATTCCCTTACGCGCCAGCCGCACGCATGCAGGAAATGTTTTTGCTTTTCCCTATTGCATACATGACTACATCGATCGGTCTTCCGACCGACATATACATGAAGGCATATAGCTGATCGCCCAAGCAAGTCGAGTACTCAAAATGGAAATTTACCATCGAGAATTCGATTACGTGGAGGTGCCACCAGCATGTGCACGATCAGCATAAATACTTTATGCAGTCGATGATCGTGCAAGCCCCTCAATTCCTATGCAGGGATATTGGCACCAGCTGCAACCATGTCAGCTTATGTTCCCCTTAGGAAATTATTGTATCCACAGTTCGCTTGCTCATGCACAGCACGAGAGGGCGCTGCAACCTCATCTCTCTGTGTGCACATCCTTTCGATGATCATCCCTTATATGGTTATCGTGTCAACGAATGAAAGTTTCGGTATTCTGTCGTTTCAATTTATACCTTTAATCGCGTTAAATACACGAAAAAGGAGTAAAGTGGTATAAGCCAAACAGTACGGTCGAGAAATCAAATTAAAGTCGTTCCATCAAATTAAATTGAAACAATAGTTTAAAGTTCAGTGCCCACGTGGATATGGACGACACGAAGTCTCAGTTTGTACCGGTTTTTGTAACTTTTCAAGGAACAGATAATTAAGTTAAAATAATAGTGTATACGTT
Source organism: Microdon myrmicae (assembly GCA_963931805.1). NCBI lineage: Eukaryota > Metazoa > Arthropoda > Insecta > Diptera > Syrphidae > Microdon > Microdon myrmicae. The sequence goes on from OZ007496.1 coordinate 38,917,425, forward strand.
TTTTTCTTAAGTTGATTCTATTAAGACCAATAAAGAGCTTTTACTTCATTTGAACAGTGCATTTCCCTTCCCTCTTGTTAATTGTTAACCGCGGGTGGTATAGTTGCGCGGTTAATTGATTTGTGATATTGTCAGTCAGGGATGTGGGTTGGGGTTGGGGTTTGTTCGTTGAAACGCAAAATATTGGAGAAGGGTTGAATATTACTATATTTAAATTGGTGAGGTGAAAGCTGTGTATTGTGGTATACAATTTCATTAGAGTTATTAACAAACCTGCCAGAGGTGAAGAACGTTCTGATGTGGAGACAGTTCGGGTAGGCTGTTCGGTTATCTGATGGAGTCGATGTGAGCGCATTTATTATCGGGTTGGGATTATTGGGAAGATTTTCGATAAATTTGATGGACAGTTCGAGGAAGCGTCGATCTATACGTTCAATATTAGCGGCATAGTAGAGCGAACTACTGTTGTAATATTTGTGGGAGTTGGGATGTCGGTTGAGGCCAGTGATAAGTCTGAAGCATTTCCTTTCGACGATGCGTAGCTTCTCCATTTGGGCGGGTGTGATATGGTACCATAATGGGCATGCATATGTGAGAGTGGGTCAGATTATCTGTTTGTAGATAAGTGATTTAACGTTGGGAGAGAGAATTCGGCTTGTACATCACCTTTCTGCAGAGATTAAGTTGAATTGCGGCTTTGCGAATCGAATTTTTGGTGTGGGCGGAGAAGGACAGATTGTTGGTGAAGGTTATTCCCAGGTACTTTAAGGTTTTGGATGGTTTAATTATATTGTTATTTAACTTGATTCTGATTTTGTTATGGCAGCGTATGGTGTTGTTAGTACAATTCGCATTTCTGCCTTTAAACACCATGAGTTGAGTTTTGGCTGGGTTGAGTCGGTTTTCCACTTAGTAAAATATGCCGAGAGATTCGGAAGATAGCTGTTAATACAGTTTCTTGCCTCCTTGACAAACTTGTTACTTGAATAAATTAAAGTGTCATCGGCATAGTTCAGCATTACTGTATTAGGTGACAGTGGCTGCGAGGTGTCTGAAGTATAAAGGAGGTATAATAATGGTCCGAGAATGGAACCTTGAGGTACACCCGCGGTTATACTGTATGGTGTCGAAAGAGTTGAATTTATTTTCACCATGAACTTTCTATCAGAAAGGTAGGAAGCGAGAAGTTTTATGGTGTGGGTGTTTAATCCGAACATGTAGCTTGTATAGCAGTCCTGCAATCCAAACGCAATCGAATGCTTTTGCTATGTCGAGAGAGACGCATATTGTAGGGGATTGGTTTTGGCGATTCATTGTCACATCATGTGTCAGTTTTAGCAGAGCATGACAATTTGAGTGTTGTGGACGAAAGCCAAATTGAGAAGAAGATTTTTGTATATCTTACATTCCAAAACCTTACTAAGCAAATTTAGCTGTGATATGGGACGGATGTTAGCCGGGTTGTTGGAAGAACCGGATTTACTAATATGGACTATCACCGCTGTTTTCCAACATTTTGGGAAATGTGAAGCGTTTATTATGCGGTTGAGAAGAACGAGAATGGGGAGTAAGTTCTCCGGGTGAAGTCTTTTAAATAGAAGGTTAGGGATTCTATCCAAGCCTGTAGATTTTTTATTGTTACGCGAAGTAATCAATTCAGATAATTCTGTAAAGCTTAGGAATGTGTCGGTTCCCATGGGATGTGACGCTTTATTGGTTTCGTTGAATTCAGTAATGAATGGTGGGAAGGATGGCTCCACTGTGCGTGAGATGACTTTGTGGTGGTGCGATGTGGATGTACCAACGTATGGCACCGTTTCACCATCGGCCCACTACAAAATTGTTCACCAGCGAAGGTGTCCACAGACGCAAGAAAAAAATTAAACACTGGGAGTCGGCCATAAGGGTCTTTTTATTTTAGGAGTTTTCATGAGTTGTTTAGTTTTTGTCCACGAACTGTGCCCGGGTGTTTTTTTCTTCTATTTATTTTCGACGCTGTACCCGCGGCAATTGGAAGAGGAACATTAGGACGGCCTTTATTTGGCTCGCTGGGGCGGCGTGCCCCCACATGGCCGCGGCGGTTACAGGGGACTACCGATACGCGCGTTGTGGTAGTTGGAAGACGACTAACTCGACTCTGTCGGGGAGTAAGAAAAGGAACAAGGGAAATTTATTACTAGTGCGCACTAGCCAGCCGATGTGATTGCGCTCTCTCTTGTGCGCTCTTCGTTTCCCCATGCGCACCGGGGTGAACAAGCGCTGGCGCATTCGTTGCACGCCAATGTGCGCAGAGCGGACGAAAAGCACAAAGCGAGGAGCGCAATAACTCGGGTTGATCTGGCTTAATGTGCGCGTGGTAATCTGGCCTCCAAGGTGTTTCACACTGGGGTAGTGTGGTGTGGTGATTATCCGGGAGGCGCATGGCTATGGAAAGGAAGAAATGCGGAGGTGAGGAAAATGAGTTTTACGCTATTCACCTGGGTAAAGAGATGTTTGATCCCCAGCGAATGGAGGAACTGGGAAAGGGTCCAAGTGACGCTAGGGAAATATTATCGCGTGATTCAATCGAATGTTTGGGTAATTTTCCCAAGCGGTTCTGCAATGATGCGACAACTTCGTCCGGCTGGATTGGGTTGTCGCTAATCGACGTGAACCAGAGTTGCCGTATGGCGAAAAAGGGAAGCTAAACTCTTTTATGCGTTGTCCGCATGGAAAAATGAGTTTAGCTATGTGCCCTTGGAGGTAACATTCTTTGCAGGTAAACAGGTAAGTAGGGGGGAATGGGGTTGGTTTGAGGCGCTGTGAGGCGGTCGAAATTAGATGGGATTGGCCGGAAATGGCGGGTGGTTCTCCGTGTAGGTTAGAGAAACCGCACAACTTCATTCACGGTGTGGTGGAAATTAGTGACTGGGGGGGAATCGTTTTGTTTATGAGTTTTACAGAAGTGTTCAGCGAGACAGTTTGCTATATCAGTGTCCGATTGGGCGTTGTTACTGTTAGTTGGTTGGATGAGATATAGATCTATTCTAGGCTTGAATTTACGACGAGTTAGTCGATTTATATTTTTAAATAGGCCCCGGTTTGGTTTGATACTGTTTAGAGTAGGCGTGTAGGTCTGATTGGTGAAATTTTTAAGTTGTCCATTTATCAGGGTGGTCAAAAGCTGTATCTGTTGTTTAATAAAGGGTGAGTAGCTAATATGCAATTTACGTCGGAGTTGTTTTTTTTTATGCGCAATAATTTTGTGAGGAGTTTGGGTAATGGTTTTCCTAAGTGGTTATGAGGGACGGTCGTAGGGGTATGGCTGAAGAGAGCATTTCCCAATATTTGCTCTATTTTTACAGCTGCCTGGTCAATTTCAGTAGGGAATAGGTTTGAAGATTCCGGTAAAGAATAATTTCAAACACTGGCAACAATATCGTTATTGACTTTTTTCCAGTTTGTTTTGGAAAAATTTGGGATAGGATTCATTGTGTAGAGTGGTTCGAGCGAAGGGATTTGAACCGTGGAGTGAACGGACCCATGATCGGATGGGAATGTAAAGGACACTGTAGGGGGATTAGATGAATAGATATCTGCGGATTTTAGGAAGAAATCGATTATTGATTTAGTTGTTCTACAAATTCGAGTAGGTTTCAATGGACAGTCTGCGTAAACATATGGATGAAGTGGGAGGAGATCTAGGAGTTGGTAGCCGTATTTGTTGCACTTGATGTCATTCAATGATGTATGTCGAGCATTCCAGTCTCCCCATATGATGAAAGGTGCCGACAGAGACTGCTGGATTATTTGAGAAATGTCTGCACTAGGGAAGGTAGGTTCACGAGAAGGGTGAATGTATATAGACGACAAAATCAGTACTTTATTACTTCTGCAGAAGAGTTTAACAGCCGTGTATTCGACATTGGTTACGTTAGTGAACCTAATTTCAGTAAATTGGAATTTCTTGTGTATTAGAATTCCAGTACCACCATGAGGGCCAGTGGTTCGTGGGTTGGACACAAATGTGTTATTAGGAATGTAAACTCGCGAGTTTGATTTAAGCCAGGTTTCTGAGAGAAAAAGAACATTTGGGGACAATTTTTCAACAAACAAACGGAGGTATTGTCTACGAGTGTGCGAATATATGGATTCTGTGTTCAGGGAGACTAGGGTTAAACTATTCATTAAGGGAAAGAATGTGGGAAGTTATTAAATCTAAGATCTGGCCTTTTTTCCTATTTCCGAGCTGTGTTTCAGGGTGGGTAGCAGCGTATGCAGGCTTCTAATATAACCCATGATGACCAGGTTGAGAACGTTGGAATTGGGTTGATGAGGTTTAGTCCAGTTTCGGGAATCTTTCGTAACTTCTGCATAGGATATTCCTGATCCCGCGAGATGAGTTGGTTGAGGTGATGAGGGTTTAGTTGTAGTTGCTTTGGTTGATGCTGGTTTATTTGTTGTCGTGTGTGCCGATCGTCTCTCGAGGATTCATAGCTTTTTGGGACATTGGGAAAAGTTCGCTGGATGTGTGCCTCCGCAGTTACAGCACGTTACTGTGATTTTATTTGTGGTTGTTGATCCATCAGCGTTTGTTTTTTGAATTGTTGTTGGTTCAGTACCAGGCGGGTTTACCTTGCATTCTCCAGGTGTATGCTGTTCGGCACATTCCCCGCGTCGTGCACTTAAATGGCACGCAGCTGCTAAGTGACCTGAACCTTGACACCTTTTGCAATGGAGAACGTCCTGTTTGTGTGGTTCCTCAATCGCAATTTTATGCGTAAACAAATATTTTATTTGTTTAAGCCGGCTAACATCTTCGTTCGGTGGAATCTGTACGATTCGTAAACTCCGAATATTGTTTTCTCTCATATGAGGAGTTTGGAAGTAGTCCAATCTGTGTATACTCAGTTCCGGGCAGATCCTCGATATTTCGAGTAGAAGTTCCTCATTCGTCCATGCTGGGTCAATGTGCCTTATGATGAATGTCTTTGGTTTCATCTGGGCATGTTGAAAAGTGAAGAACTCATGTTTTTTTTTTCTGTGAGTTTTTTTACTGTCGTGTCGTGGTCCGTCAAAGTTGTTGTCATGATCGAGATCGATGAGCCTTTGGAATTTGTGGTAAAGTTTCGATGTCCTAGGGCATTCTCGAGCATCTTGATTACTTCCTTGATGCTAGTTGCATTTTTAATGTAAATTAGTGGTGGCCTCACCTTATTTGTAATTTTGTGTCCAACTGTTTGCAACTGGTCCTCTATTTTGTTGGTATATTGGGACGTTGACGGTTTATGTGATGACGATGGTTTGATGTTGGTTGTTAAGGAGATGTCTGATCTTTGGCGATGTAGTTCCTTCATGCAGAGATCGTCGTAGGTTTTGGTCGGTGATTGAAGAGAGCGTTTTGTCGTGCAGTTGGTTCATTTGGGCTGTAAGCAGCCTTATTTGTTCCATGGCGTCATTGTATTCCTTCTGGTAGTCGATGCTTGGTTGAGTAGTCATTGTAGCGATTTTCTTCGGGGCGTTTAAGCTACTGTGGACGGTTTCTTTTCCGTTTTATAGTTAATCGTTGGGCAGTAATGCGAACGCAAAGTGCGGATACGGTCGTTTATTTTTTGTTTCGGTTTACCAATTTTGTGATAGTTTTCATAAGGTATCACCGAGATTTAAGAAATTTCACTTCACACAATAGAACAATGTTCTGTCACAGACCGTTCTTAATAACGGTACCACATTTAACATATAGTTCACACGCGCACACGTGTTTTTTTTCTTTTTTCTTTCTGTCAATCAGTAGCAGTGGCAAAACGCGTCTACACACTAAGACGATCAGAGTGGGAATGACGAAAGACAGTAATCCACTAAAATATACCACAAGTCTCCGGTGCATCGACTTCTGTGGAAGCGACATTTGCGATTATTTAAGAGTCTGTTGGGTTCCAGAAGTTCAATTGTGGTGCGTTTTCCATCACTGTGGCGTAAGTTCAATATTGGTGGCATTTTCCATCACTTTGAACAACACGGATCGTACGAGTATATATTACCGGTAATTTTATTGGAAACATTTGTCCATTTTTCTTATTATTGAATTCGGGCGATTTTTCAACGATTAGATAAGGTTTTTGACGCATAACAAATGCGGCGATAGTTCTAGAGCACAATAATTGCGACGTTTTGATCCATTCTTCTTATAGCCCGTGCTTAGCACCAAACGATAAGACTTTTTTTCCTCGTATAATGTTCTTAATGATAAGAAATTGGTACGAAGTAAATCTTATGGAAGCTTGGTCGAGTTTTTTAGCAATAGGGGACAGGCCCTCTATTACAAAGTTAAAATGGCAACAAACTATGGAACAAAATATGCACCATCTTTGACGAAATCGAAGAACTCGAACCACTTTAAATAAAGTGTTGACATAACCATAATGTATTATGGGTTTATTTTCCCCAAACTGTTATTTTAAATAAATATATTCTCTCAAGAGGCACGAACCGAGATGACATTTTGAGATGGAAATATTGTTTTCCTTTTCTTTGTTTATTTTGGAACGGAGGCAAAATATGGTCAATGAACCAAACTCCTGACCAATTACACAAGTCTATGTAGTGGTATCTCCCCAGGCGGACACAATATTGGTACTGACTAATGCTTCAGTTGTGGCTATAAAATTTAAAAACGACCAAACATTAATTTGTAAAAAAAAAAAAATATTTAACACACATAATCCAATATTTCTGAGAGGAATAATAAAATCTGGATCCCTACGAACAATTTTCGAGAAACATTTCTCAATTAATTGCGACTTAGCCCTTTGCCTGCAGCGGCAGTACATCCAATAACCCGGAACTTGTTCTTCGCCATTGCTAACTTATAGAAAAATTCAGATTTCAAAAATGTTAATTTTTGCAGAGTGTATCACGTTAGCTGCTAATTTATTAACATTTTCATTTTCTTCAACAAAAAGTTGCCCAATTACGGGATTGTTTAACCCACATTCTACCCATTGGTCAGATTGCCGCCCAAACACTACCCAATATAATATTCAGGAAATCAAAAGACCTCAGTGGTTTGTAAAAAGTAGCAAAGAGGAAACAGAATATTCAAATACCGAATAGCCAACTTTGAAAGTTTTTCTCACATTCCTTGGTGCCTTTCTTCTAAGGAACTCAAAAATCACGGATACAGTTATTTACCTTGAGAAATTTGGTGTGTATATGCAAAGTCCCAGGGGATGATATTCCTTGCTCTGCGAATCCTTGTTGTAGCTGGAAATTGAGGCAGAAACCATCTAATGAATTAACAGGACGTGTAGTAAAGGAGTACCATCTCTGCAGATTATATTTCTAAGTTTTCGTGTGAATTCTCTGCTTGTCAACTTTCCGGCTTTTTAATTTTAAAGATATTCTTGATTGTCGGCATACGATGTTAATAGTTTTCGCTAAACTAAACACTTTCAAATTATTTTTTATTTATTATACGATTTATCAATTTAGTTTTAACTTGTGTTTCCTTTTAAATTGTCAATTCATCCACACTACTCGGGACCCCTCCTAGTGGTATTTTCAGTTTCATTTATGTAGCTAGATATTACATTCTCCTGTCAACTCATTCAGACTGTTTTCCACAGTATGTGAAAAGACTAAATTGGGCGAAAATGAACACAGGTTGAATGGAAAACAGATTTATGACAATGGACTTGTGGGTAGGAAGTATTGTGCCTAACACGGACACTCCGTTCATCTTCCTCCTCAATCATAATGTTCCACTAAGTAAAACGCCGAATCAAAAGGACGAAACGCCGGCACGTTTGTGCACAACCGGGAGTAAAGGAAAACACCGTCCACCAGATAGCAATTAAAACACAAGTTGTTATTTAGTAATTTTTTGTTTATTTCTCTTTCGTTATTATCTTTAAAATTGTGAAGAATAATTCCCTTTGTTCTCAGCCATTATTAAATATGTTAGTGTTTTATACTTCACTTAGAACTTGGTATTAATATTAAATTGATTTTTATAAATTTTAAACACGGTGAAACACTACTTTCTCGACACGACTTACGCTTCTCCGCCGCGCGACGGAGAGCGGGGGCGGCACGACTGTGGTGGTCGGCGGATGTAATAAGACTCAGCGATAAACGGCTCGTGCAGAGCCGACTCGCTAATTGGGGTGAGTTTGTGGTGTGGTGGTAGATATCATCGCCACTAAGGATATGTTTTTACTTACCACCAGAGAAACGTAAAGTCTCTCTTGGTGGATAAGAAAACCAGATCTCGTAATGGGGATCATGGTGGTATGTGTGTGATCGTTCAGATCTGTGTTGTTTACTCATGCGCGAAGGCAATGGAAAAACAAAGCAGACGGGCGTCAAGGGCAAAGGAATCGGGGCGATCATGGTTTGTGATGTGCATCGCGGCTAAAATAGTCGACGATGTATCGAAGAGATGTGCTTAAAGCAAATATGGGACGAGGGCATCATAGAAGTCTTAGATGAGTGATGCCTTTGTGTAAATATACGAATAGACATTGGAAAAGGTGCTAATGGGTTGGGGGACGAAACAAAGCAACATTTCTGGGTAAAGTGCTTGGAGCTGTTTCGATAGCTGCAAGTCATTGCAAGGCAGATTAGATGGTTATACAATGACGGTTTGTATATGCCATCTGTATCAATGGTACATGGCATCTATGGCGACGCAAGTGTCGAACTCTAGTGTGAAAATCTACATTAATTGGAAATTCGGTTCTGGGTCGCTAATGCAGAGATGCCTTGATACATGCATGAATGCCCTTGTAGGAAAAATTCTTTGCAGACAATTCCAGGCAATGCATTGAAAGCGTTAATTATCCTTGGGAAGGAAATGTTTTTGCTGTGGGGAGATTGCGGTGCAGGTGTGGGAAGGTTGGAATTTGCCTGACAACCGAAGGTACCGAATAGGTTTTGGTTTATGCGGCTGTATAATGGAAAGAATTCTTGTAGGGAATTTGTATGCGAAGAAATGCATGAAAGGTAAGAATTTAAGGCGCCAATGCGATTGCATGAGCGAAACCTATAAGGTTGGGTCGAAATTATGGGGGTTCTTCAGGTAAGTAACAGTGGGGTTTGGCGGAACCGCCACAGGTTTCAGTCCTAATAACCCTATTTTGCAATTAACATACCGCTACCGGTAATTTGTTAGCAATTATTGGAAATTAAGGATTTCGTATCCAGTCTATCGGTGCATTTTTTTCATTTTCATTTTTTATATAATTTTTTATTTCTTCCTCTTATTCTAATTTACTTACTCGCTAGACAAAAATGATTAAATTCTAGCTTATGGTATCTTATTTCCCAACTTACTGATCCCTTGCGGACTCTCTAAGTTACATGCATATGCTTAAAGCGTGTCCTGTGAGTAGGGCGTTAGAATATACTCACAGCTACGCCGGTTTGTCGTAAGAGGCGACTAAAAGCCGAGTGGTAGCCGGGGTCCCAACGCCCTGTGCGCTCTGTGCGCCCGGTGCAATATCACCCCATCAAGCTTTAGGCTCCGTGAAATGGTCGGGAGAAATCCCTGGCCATCTTTCGGAGCTTGGCTGATGGACCGGTTCGAGAAAAGGTTGGTTAGGTGGTAGTCGGTCCCAAGGTGAGATACCACCCCGTCACGCTGTATATTCCGCGATATCGCCGAGAGAAATCTTCGACGGCGTTTCGGATGTGTGGCTGATGGGCCGGACTGACTCTGAGTTAAGTCATGATGGTACCTTCTGATATAAAGAATTCCGGAGGTAAACTAGTCTCCCTTTCGGATCTCCGGGAGGGACCATGTCAGGGGGAACATCATGCAGATATCATGATAAATAATAAAACTTTAAGAGATTCGTCATCGCATAATCGGGCTCGCTCTCGAGGCTCTGCCCACGCTCGACTGGTGACGGCATTTTGTAACATTAGGAGCATCGGTTTCACCAATACGAATGTAAACGGCGTCCACCAATATTTGCAAACAACGAAACCTGATATCCTTGCCCTAACTGAGACCCAGGTCGATTCGTCAACTAATTCGAGATATCTTCGTTGCTCAGGATACGACTTACATTCGAGATTCCGTTTTAAGGGCGGAGTCTGCGTTTTCGCGCGGTCCGATCTGGCTTAACAGAGGATGGAGGCGTTGGAACCCAATAATATGGAGGTCATATGGTTGAGGGTCGTGCTGAGGAATTCCGTTAAATTTCTTTGTTGTCTTTACCGCTCTCCGAATGACGATCGACCGGCGATATTTTTCGAACATCTTTCACGTACCGTCGACTGGATACAGAGCAACCACCCAGCTTCTGGAATCGTCGCCCTTGGCAATTTTAATGTGTACAATTCCGGCTGGCGGGGATGTTTGCTGTAAGCCACAACTTGACTCAACTCGTGGGGGAGCCAACGCGAGTGCCGGATGCCCGAGGTGATTATGCGAACACCCTGGATCTGTTTTTGACATCCGAACCGAATATTCACACCGTAGACGTTTCTGCGCCATTGGGAAACTCAGATCACTGCTTGGTATCTGTCGCGTAAGCACTTGCATATCAAGAGAATAAGCGGCCTAGGCAGCTTCGCCATGTATGGAAGCATGGGGCTGCTAACTGGGATGGTTTGCGGGATTTCTTCGCATCCTTACCATGGTCCAAGGTGTGCTTCGGAAACTGCGATGTTAACGTTTGCGCGGCGTCGGTATCAGAGATTATTCTTCTGGGGATGGAGATGTATGTTCCGCCTTCCATCAAACGAAATTCGTCTGATAAACCTTGGTTTGACAAAAAATGCGAGCAAATTATATCCACAAAAAATAGAGCTTTTAAGCAATGGCGCTCCAATTCCACCGATGTTAGCAGGACGAATTTTGTTAGAATCAGAAACGCGTGCAACCAGGCGATTGATACCGCGAAGAAAGCTCACAACGACAGGATAATCAATAAGCTCCTTCCGTGCCCAACTGGTTCGCGCTTCTTCTGGCCAATGGCAAGAGCGGTCAGCGGTAACTTCGTATCCTTCCCTTTTCCTCCGTTTGTGACAGACAGCGGGACGTTAGTCACAAATTCAAAGGACAAAGCTAATGTGTTTGCGAATTTATTTTCCGCGAATTCAAACCTCGACCCCGGCCTTTTGGAACTACCTGTGATCTCGCCGGTACGGTCTTCGATGTGGGATGTGAGGTTTTGTCCGCGCACTGTTCAACTACGTGAACTGGATTGTAGGAAGGCAACCGGCCCGGACTGAATACCAGCAATAGTCCTTAAGAACTGTGCTCCAGAACTATCGCCGGTTCTTGGCAGACTCTTCCGCTTATCTTATGCCCGGAGGACCTTTCCTGCCTGCTGGAAAATCGCTCGAGTTCAGCCAATCCCAAAGACTGGAAAAAAGTGCCTCCCACAAAATTACCGTCCGATAGCATTACTGTCTATTTTATCTAAGGTAATGGAAGAGGTCATCAATACAGAGTTGGTTAAGTATTTGGAGTGCAACGGACCTCTGGATGATCGTCAATACGGATTCCGTGGCAGGCGGTCCACAGGAGACCTTTTGACACTTATAACCGATGTATGGACATCTGCGATTGAACGGCATGGTGAGTCAAGGGCGGTCGCTTTGGATATCTCCAAGGCTTTTGACCGCGTCTGGCACCGGGCATTGCTGAGCAAACTTCGTTCATATGGACTTTCCCAACAGCTTTGCGACTGGACGAGGAGCTTTCTCGAGAATCGATCGATCCGGGTTGTTGTGGACGGCGAGTGTTCGGATCTGTATCCTGTTAATTCGGGGGTGCCCCAGCGTTATATTTTGGCTCCAAGCTTGTTCTTGCTTCACATAAATGATTTGTTGGAGACAACGGATAACAAAGTGTTCAGTTTTGCGGATGATAGTACGCTTGTTTCCTCCTTTTCGAGTGGTCGGCCGATTGGTGCATCTGCGTCGCATCAGCTGAGATGCAGACAGATTGACTCTTTGAATCAGGATCTAGATAGGGTCCTGCAGGGGGGAAGGGCCAATCTCGCCGACTTCAATGCAGCGAAGACACAATACATAACATTCACAAAGAAAAGTGGATCGTCGGTTCCACAGCTGATGATGAATGGCCAGGCCCTCGAAGCTGGGGAAAGTTTGAAATTGTTCGGCGTCACGGTCTGTGGGAATGTATCATGGCATAAACACGTGTCGAGTATCGCCAGGTCAGCCTCAGGTAAACGGAGTTATCTTTTTAGAGCCAAGAAATATCTTCCGGCCCAACTTCTTCTCCTATATAAATCCCAAATTAGACTCGCGCTCGAATATTGCTCTCATGTTTGGAGTTCGGCTCCTAAACACACCCTCGAGAGAGAGCATACAGAGACGAGCGATCCGCCTGATCGGGCACGCGGCGCTGACGTCGGGACTGCAGCCGCTGTCACATCGAAGGCGCGTAGCCGACCTCTGTCTGTTTTACAGATATTATCACGGGTACTATTCCTCGGAGATTCGTGATATTGTTCCACGCAATTCCGCTTATATGCGCTCCACAAGACAATCTGACGAATCGCACCCGTTTGTGGTTCATCTACCGACGGCGCGAACATCCCTGCATCAGAACTCGTTCCATATATATATATATATGGAATATATATATATATATATATATATATATATATATATATATATATATATATATATATATATATATATATATATATATATATATATATATATATACTAGGATGTAGTTTTTAGTAGTTGTTTTTGTTATTTATTGTTTACTCGAAAGCCTGGCGTTTACAAATAGCGATTTTCGGAGCTCCGGTCATCAACACAGTAACTTAATTTTGCTCACTATAGTCTGTAAGTCTTAAATAGATTTTGGAACACCAAGTTTTAAATAAGTTTTGGGACACGGAACTTATTTCAGATATGGTTGCCGGAAACGGTTACTAACGTTTTGCTCACTGTAGTCTGTACGTCTTAAATAGATTTGGAACGCAAAGTTTTAAATAGGTTTTGGGACACGGAACTTATTTCAGATATGGTTGCCGGAAACGGTTATTAACTCACAGTAACGCGACTGACTGGCGGAAGAGCGATGCGCGCCCGATGGTGGTTGTGACTCGGACGTGTGTGCCCCCGGTGGCTGTTGAATCTCGACTGACCAATGAATGGAAAGAAATCTATTCATCGCGTCGTGGCGGTTAAGTCATAGCAAAAATAAACTCACTGCCACTTCCGAGGAATTTCGGGAAGAGTTGCTATGCTTGCATAAGAATTCAGTTCCAGCGAATCCTCGCTGTATAAGCTGAGTTGGATTCGTTGGTCGTGTAAACCGGGAAATTGGCATAGCCAAGTATGATCAAGGGTCTTGATCGTTGTTATTCTTTCGAGGAAAACTAGCTGTCGCTTGGTCGCAGACGAGAAGTATTATTTAAGAAGGAAAGGAACCGGAGTGGTTTTCGGGGAAAAATGGAATTGCTTGAGTGCAAGCAAGGAATATCGTTTAGATAAGATATTAACCGAAGTAATTTCGGGGAAATGTATGCGGCTCGGTATAGTTGGTGGCGATGGTTAATGTTCCGTTGTGGATTTGATTGCTTGGTCGCAAAGAGGGAATATGGATTAAGTAGAGAATTGACCGAAGCAATTTTGGGGAAATGTATGCGGGGATGGTTTAGAACATATCGTGTTGAATTGCATTCTGTTGCGAGTTTGGGAGTGTGTTTATTGCAAGGTTAGGAATGTATGCTATTGCGGATTTTGCATGGGGAGTTGGGTTGAGGTGACGCGCTGTTAGCGGCCAAGGTTGGTTAGAATTGTGGGTTGGTTCTTCGTGTGATATAGAGAACCCCCACATATATATATATATATATATATATATATATATATATAATATATATATATATATATATATATATATATATATATATATATATATATATATATATATATATATATATATATATACTATTCTTGACAGAGGAGAACCTATAGCGCTGTTAGAATTCCTGTTAAACAGTTGTTACAGTTGTTGTAGCGTTCCGGAAACACTCGTTTGGTTAAGGAGTTCCATAGTGTTCCTGTTGTATAACGAAACGAGTTTGTATATAGAAATATACGCCCCATCGGGCCAAGATCCGTGACTGGGTAGGATCTGCCGAATTGTCTTGGGGAGCACAAATAAAGCGAAATCGTGGAAAAAGCCACGAATATCCAAGGAACAGTTTCCGTGATAATATCTGTAACACCGGCAAAGGTTTACTACGTGCCTTCGTTGTGATTGTGATTGCACTCTAAATGTCAGGCCTGTGTTTACGATCACCGGGTTTACCCATCTCTGTAAGCTGTCGACAGGTAAGTATGCTTAGGGGTATAGTTCCAAACATGGCCACAATAATTAAATGTGGATAAGACCGGTATAACATATTGTTCGACTCTATTTTCTGCAGACGAATGTGGCGATATTCGATACGTCTTCAGGCTCGATACCGATTGTGATGACAAACAAATTCATGCTTTCCTTAGATTTCATGAGCTGGTCATTCGTCACCAGCTATGGAACCAACATTTTTCCAACGATACATTTTTGTTGCAATGCAATTGACTTGACTTTACCTTTCCCCATTGCAGGATTTTATCCAGATCCATATCTGTATCACACGTGATTCATCCAAGGTTGAATTCGTGGAAAATAAATTCGCGGAAACATTCTTTTGAATTGTTAGTTCCTCACTGCCCATTACTATACCGACGTCATTACTGATAGTCTTTGGTATGTTATATAATTAAAGTTCATTTAATTATCACTCCCCCTTTGAATTATCAACATCTCGTGTCTTCACACATATCCTTCCCTTCCCTCCAAATCACGAAGTTCCCTTTACAATAGAATATCCCCCAAATACAATAGTAGATAATTTAAATAAAAGTAAACCCCCATTTAAAACCCTACTCACATTGCAATAGCCATCTTCGGCGCCGACGGTCAGCGCCGACGGTCAACGGAAAATATTCCAGTATTGCTTCCCGCCAACGTGCACCCTTTCTCGAGTGGAGAAAAACGGTCGCATCCTCAACCAACGGATCAATCGAGATATTCGGACAAGAATATCTTCGATCCAGCACCGTCACACACAGGCAAGCTGCCCCCTTTTCATCAGCGAACACGGCGGGCAATTCGGTAGCAAAAACCAACCTACAGGCAAGTAATAACATGCTTGCCTACAAGAGAAGCAAACACAGGGAATAGCCACCTGCACCATTTGCACGACGATCGATATGCGATCGGCGGCGATCTTGGTTGTAGTCGCGATCGTATGAATATTCGTCGTTCCTAGGGAAGATACACTAGCGAAGTTTGCACGATCAACAATAATGCTTCAAGCAGTAGTGATCGTGTAAACAATTCAACCCCTGTGCAAACCTGCAAATCATGTGAATTGCGATGATCCCATGTCTGCATGCTGGGGGATACGCACGTAAGCGGTAGACGCGATTAGCGTGTATGTGTTTTCACCCTTTCCTTTTTTCTTGTTCGCCTGGCAAAAAGCTAAAAGCGCACCGTATATGGTAGTCGAGGCAATGGTCTGTTTTGGGTCCTGGCGCTGTGTGTGCAAAATGAAACCAAGAAAAGGAAAAGAAGGGATTGCAAATGAGGTAACCCTAGTGAGTCAGGATGAATTGAGAAGTCAGTCGTGGAGAAGAATTGAAACGTGGAGTTAACCGTCGTGGTGCACCAATACTCAAAACAATATTTACGGTGTTGAATAATCAGTTGTTTGTGCGGTATACCAAATTAAATTATGAAATATTATACTCAAAACAATATTTACGGTGTTGAATAACCAGTTTGTTTGTGCGGTATACCATTAAATTGTAAAATATTAAATAAGAACCTATTCGTTCCACACCGAATGTGATTTTTATTTGGCCATTAATTCGTGTAAGAAAGAGTGCAGTATCAAGTGGAGTCAGATATAAGACGGTACTAGGGGGGTTACGTGGTTAACCTGTGCCCCTGTGGCACTCTGATTGACACGCTGCGTAACATAAAAACATTAAAAACCCATACACTCTTTAAACGAAATCTCGAATGTAAGTCATATCCTGGACAGTGAAGGTATACGAATCAACCGAAGTCTGGGTTACGGTTAGAATATCGGGCTTTACAGTTTTATTGATGGACGGCGTTGATGTTCGCAGTAGTGAAAACGATGATTCTGGACATGTCAAAGTGCCGTTACGGGTTAAATTGTTGACAGTTTTTCGCGGGCGGATTCTGTTACGCTGAGAGGAGTTGCTCATGGTTCGGTTTCTTATTACAAGATTTACATTGGGTTCCCCTTAGATGTTCCTTTGATCCCTTATGGAAAAATGTCTTCGAAAAGCGCCAAATGTACATTCCAAGGCACATTCTATATTTATCCGTACGTATTCATCCGTTTTGAATTACAAAATTATTAATATGTTTAGATATTTCAGTATCTGAAAAAGGACCTTCCCTCCCGTGAATTGTTAGTCCAATACTATTCGAATCAGCTCCTGGCATGTCCTATCATTTTGGTAAAAGTATTCCCATCCCTGAAAGAAGTTTCTCCAAAATGGAAATATATATGGAATTTTCTCCAGTCATTTGAAACGTATCGTCGCCTCCTAGTTTTTAAACATAGAAAATTATAGAATGAGAAGAGACAAAAAAAAAACCGTCTCAAGTCGGTGTGCCAAAAAATCATTAAAACGAATTAGATGTGAGGCACAGAGAGACGTGAGAAGATACAAAAACGTCGCGATAAAGCAAAGGAGTACATAAAGAGGGAAGAAATCATTATCCCTGAATTAATTTCACCCACTAACCCCATTTCGTCCCGTGGGATCGTTGCTGCTGCAGCAATAAACCAAATAACACACATCAACAGAAATGATGGCAACGAGATCCAGCTTCCACACGTATGCAATATCTATAAACTTTTATAAAGGATAAGAGCAACATACAAACACACACTCACAACATTTCTACACTCCGCAACAGATGTAGTGTACTTATATGCGAATTCGGTTCACTCGCCAGGAGATGAATGAAATAAATAATGAAAGGACGCAAAAAGGCAACCAAGAGTTTATACCCCCCTCGATGTGAGATCCTTACTTGAAGCATATGGCCTGTCAGCAACTGCGCTACTGTTCCACATTACTTGTGCCCCAACTACTAGCGAGTTACTTCCATTCATTCATCTGCAAATTTCTGATGGTGTGTGCACGCCGCGCTACACACAAGGGGGTAATATTTGAAAATACCCACTATGAACCCTCAAAAGTGGTTAGGACTATTCCTGGCGCCTTTCCTCCTGGCGCTCTTCCTCCTGCCACCATGTTTCATTTTGAATTCCTACCTATTCCATGCTGAGCCGCCATCGTCATACCAGCAATAATGAAAAATAATGATGCGAACCACACACAACTGCAGAGTCCTGCAACGCGCATTTATTATTTTCTTTCTGGCATTCGCAATATATGGAGCCATTGTACGTGCGGCATAGGATGACAGTTCCCGGATAACCATCGTTCAATGGAGTGGAATATCTGTATGTTGAATTTTGGACACCAAGGCCATACTAGGAAGTAAGTAATCTACTCACTATAGTCTTTTGACACTCAGACACATTTTACTCTTATCAATGTTCTGTGAACTGAAAGAATTTCTGCTGACGCACCACCGACTGTCATTGATGTCTCTATCATCCGTCAACTAATCAAATGGAATTCCACTCATTTAGATAACTCCAACGATGTATGGTCCTTTGCCAGCAAGAAATAATGTCATTGATTGCCAACTATCTCTGTCAATGTGTATGCGTGGCATATTTCCACACTGGATCAAGGATATTGGACGACCTCGTACAATTTCCTATGAGATTCATCAACACACTGGTCAACATCATTGAAGGGATAAAAGAAAACATTGGACCGAAAAAGATAATTCCGACATTGTCACACTTCCTTCCGATAGTGTTGTGACTTTCAGATTTCCTTAGTAAACAAAACGTATTACTGCGTAAAAACGTCCATTCGTGTGGGTAATTTGAATGGATATATTCGGTTGGTGGTGTTTCCCCATCATATTTGTGTTTCTTGGACACAAATCTAAACCACTGTATGAAACCTATCTTCCTTTGGTTAAACTTCCCCATTCGTTAGTTTGAATTCACCAAATAATTCCTACTGCCGCCGTAATTCTTATTTGGTAGCACTCAAATAAGTTCAATAGCCCGTGTGTCCAACCCGTGAGTTTAATCAAACACCTTGAATCATGTTCTCATCGACAACCCATCGTCTTCGTCGCCCTTCAAATCCAACCCTAAAACACACCAACCACTATATCATGGATTTCTGAGCAAAACCAGTAAGAACAATTTAAATCATTGTCGCAAAAGGTAAATCCCCTGTACAAATCCTTTTCTTGAAACTTTAATACCTCTACATCCATATCAGTCGAAATAAAATACCCACTGGGGATCGGGAGGCGTCAGAGTCAAGAGTCTCAGCATTCGAAATGATCCCTTAACACCTCATCCCTTACAATTATATTTTAACATCGTGACATGAAAGGGAGTATTCAACTTTTCTTAAAGGGTATTCACACCCACAGCAGACGAAGCAGACCACCCGACCGGCTACATGGATGTGTTAAACATAGTGTCGTTAAAAAATGTGTCAAAACTAATCCACAGAGTTACCCTTTAAAAGGATACAAAAAGGTTACACGACACACATGAATTCATGAGATGAACAAGAGAAATATTTGAACTGATTATCATAACCCTTATTTGTAAGGACAAAGAAGTCGATTCTACTAGATTCACAGTGATTATTTACTTATTTATCGCAACACCATCATATATTTTATTATTATGATTGCTATGAGGTAACATTCGTGTCAATTAAGGATTTTGTGGTGAAAGGTTAACCCAATTTGGCATGATGATATTACCGTCGGCATCAAACACCGACTTGTCACCGTTTAGCGTCGAAAAACTCTATTCCATCTTGTAAACTAATTAAAAATGCATCTCATCTGCGATACGATGAAATTTAACTGAAAGGGTAGAAACCTTGCAGCATAAAGTTGACACCGATAATTAGATCCGCTGCTACGTAGGATTTGCCTATCTTTCTGCGGCTGTCTCTCTCTCTCTATTTTTGCTACCCATACACCCACTACTCCTTACACATTTTTGCCTATCCTTGCATTAGCTTGAAAGAAAACATGGCCCTCGATAGCATAACGTTTTTCCGCTCTAAAACTTTTGGTTTACAAATAGAAATATGAAAAAGCAGAAACAAAAAGTAAATGGCTTCTCCCTGGGAGGGCTTATAACTAGAACTTCCCTTGAGGAAGCTCTATTGAAAGTAAGCACAACATCATCCATCATCAGCGAAGAGGAAGAGGAATGACGACGGCAAAGGAGTTGGAAATTCTAAATTTTTGCTCCAAATAGCCTGCAAGGACAGCTCATGGTTACAGTCATGTAGGACTACATAACTAACGAGCCTCCAAAATGGCGGCAGTTGATTACACTCTACCATAAACTAGTCAACAGTCTGTTGTTACAACTTAATTCTTTGAATTAATCACTGGTCGGCCAAGATCTACTGTTGAAAATGTATCCCTCTACAAGGGACGGGTTAGGAGGTGTGTCCTAAGAATTTGATCTTGTTGTTTTAGACGACTTTGTGTGTGTGTGTATTTTTTTAATTTTGGTTCCCTAAGTCTAAGTCAAAACAGTAATTTATGGGAATTACCAGTCGATGTATTAGAAATAAATCACCGCAAAATGATGATATTTCGCTTCGTTGGTAATAAAAAGATTTGAGAACGAAACAATTTCTCCAAGCCATGAATAGCCTGATGGTACTAAATCATGACATTATATCGTACGAAAAACTAGTAATTGGAAACGTTACTTAACGTGGCTCCTTTTTGCTTACTCGTACCAGTTATTACCCGAATAGAAGAAAGACAACTTATCCACTTCAGGGGCCAAAATCCAATCTATCCAAATATCAAGTAGTTGTTTAAACAAGTGAGAAATCACTGATAGAACTGCCTCTCCAATCTTTATCTACATATATTCTTTGAAACGGTCACAGCTTCATCCCTAGCTTTCTCCCGACCCTACTGTGCTAAACATTTCGGTTAAAATTCGGCTGTTGTAAGCGATTCATCATCATCGGCACTACAACCGGAAACCGGTCTTGGCATTATTTAGCAAGTCCTGAGGCTTGTTAAATTTTCCATAATGATTTATCTTTTCCGGGCAAGGTCATTAGTCTTGCGCCAGAGGCTCCCCGACGGGTAATTGAACCCCGGTCTCCCGCGTGACATACGGGTATACTAACCACTATACTATCGAGGAGCGGTTACGTCGTCCTAAAAGTATGCCTGCACTTCATTTTAACCCCTGAGTCTTCCCTATTTAAAATAAAAACCCCTGTGGTTCTGGATATATGTCCACCATTTTACATACTCACTCGTCGCGGTAATTTACAAAAGCCTTTCTATGCAGTAGTTTTGAAGGCCTCTATATAATTGTATGGGGTAGTAGGTATGGGTGCGGGCGTACTGCACTGGCTCACCTCTAACCCCATCCTCTGTAAACTGTATAAGTGCACTTGGTCACGCTCTATATGTTCTTCGTATAGTGGATCACAGCACGGCGAATGACAAAGAAACACATGAACTTAAATGTTTAATGTTTAATATTGAATAGATATTTACATGTACTTGAACGCTTAAAGTTTAACGTTAAAATAGATTTTCATACGAACTTAAAGGCTTGAAGCAACGAGAGATTCACTGGGACTTAAATGTTCAATGTTGAATGTTAAATAGATTTTCACACGAACTTAAATGCTTAGTGTTTACGTTTAATGTTAAATAGATTTTCACACGAACTTAAATGCTTAATATTTACGTTTAATGGGAAATAGATTTTCACACGAACTTAAATGCTTAATGTTTGACGCACCCACCCTCACAAGCGCGACCGACTCCATTTTATTATTATTATCCCACTTTTATTTAACGTGGAGGCTCGACTTGCCTTCACGGAATCTGAAACGCGATTAAAGCTCGCCATCGAAACGACAGAATTACTAAAATTTCATTTATTGCCCCGATGACCATCCTTTTGCTTTTTGTTTGAACACGACAGGATACTAAATTCGATCGCTTCGACAACCAATAGGGGATGATTCTTCCATTGGTCGCAGGAAATGTGCGAGAACACACACACGGTGATCCTTTTGGATTGTCATGCTGTGTGCGCGTGGTTAAACGAACCGTGGATTATGCAAATCTACAAGGGGCACATGAGTTGACATGGCTGCAGCTGGCGCAAATACACCGTCGTAGCATATTTTATGTTCACATGATCAGCGACTGAATACAGCGACTTTGCTGATCATGTACACTTTGGCGGCAACTTCCAGCAATCGAAATTTTGCTGGGAAATTTCCATTTAAAGAACCCGAACGCCTGGGTTGACCGCCGTATGCTACGATGTATTTGTCGCTCGTGTGACCGACCGATGTGGGCATACATAAAAGAACCAAAAAGTACGAAATATCTCCTGTGGCATTGTAGCCGACTCTTTAGGAGACATTTCGTTGGTAAGAACTAATATAATGTTGATTGCTAGATGTGCAACCAATTTGCCCTTCCTATAGAAACGCTTGTGTTGCTGATGGTGTTTTACCTCGGCGCGGTTAAGCATTTCAGCGATGGTTGGTCGTTATGTGCAGGTAAGTCATGCTTTTCAGGTTTCTATATGCCCTAGGTGGGAGTTTTAAATGGGATAATGGGAAGATGATAGGTGGCGTTCAAGGGAACCGCCACAATTCTATTACCGTTTTAATCAAATCTAATATTATCGGAACTGAAGTTATAGCGTTTGCGACGATAGTGGAGAACGTGTGATTCGAACTGACGCTATGATGGTTAGAATCACAATAAATGGAACTAATGCTCAAAACATCAGACCACTGCCGCGTGTACGAATTCGAATTCTAAACTCAAGTACACTCAACTAACGTGGAATTGCTGTTATTGCTTGGCATACAGCTGAAGCATTTTGTTATTCGATTTACTTTCGGCGTTCTTCACTATTTGCTTGTATATTGTGTGTGTATCTGTTAGAAACGCCAAACTACTCCTTCCTCAGTAACTTTGTTACGATCAACTTCGTGTGCGAATGACGGAGCGGGCAACGAGCGAGCGAGAGAGGACAACGGAGCAGGCGAGTGAGCCGCTGCTTTATGCGGAAGTCGTGTGACTGTAGTAGTAAAGTTCTGTGTGCGTATGGAGGTGGGTCTTATGTCGTACAGATCACGCCGGGGTCACCAATTATAGCGTCTGCGACGATAGTGCAGAACGTGTGATTCAAACTGATGGTATGATGGTTAGAATCACTTAAAATGTAACCAATGCTGAACACATCAGGCCACTGTCGCGTGTACGAATTCGATTTCTAAATTCAAGTACACTTTACTGATGTGGAATTGCTATGTTATTGCTTGGTATACGGCTGATGCATTTTCTTATTCGCTTTACTTTCGTTGTTCTTAACTATTTGCTTATGTATTGTGTGTGTATCTGTTAGAAATGCCACAAAGTCACATCAACAATATGATAATGTTGTAGACTAACAGAGGTTATCTTATACGTTGTATCCAACAACCATTTTTTTCTTTTACGCCAACGCGCGAGTTAACATACCTAAAATATAACATAGTTAACACTCCTAAAAGAATAAGAGAGTTAACAATCAAAACATAAAACACAGATACTTCAAAATCTGTTCGAACTAATGTTAGTCATAAAACACGAACAAAAGAAAACGTGAACCCTTGTATACTAATAATAGAAACACAGATGCTTCAAAACATGAAACACAGGTCCTTCAACACCTGTTTAACCCAATAGATTCAAGTTCGAAAGATATTAATAGATTTAAGTTCGAAAGATATAAATAGATTTAAGTTCGAAAGATATAAATAGACTTAAGTTCGAAATGTAAATCACAGATCCTGTCTGGCTACGGACTCGCATACACATGCTGCTCAGCGGAGATAATTAATAAAAGGAAAATAGTTTCCAAATAAACAAAGAAAAAGGTCTTTTCTTTTTTGTAATATTTTCTCCTAGAACGCACAAAGTAACTCGCGCACAAAAGGGAATTTCGAAGTACCCTTAACTTTCAGAGCACAGTGTGAGTGGATAAATAAGAAGTGGATATGGAAAGGAAGTATCGATGTACATTTGTTTTGAATGCCCGGACATACAATGACGAGGACTCACATGATCAGAAGGCAAAATAGAAAATGCAGAACACGTACTCACAGAGTGCGCGAGACTCAAGGCCGCGCGAATGGTTTTGGAGAGACATATGAGACGGACAGTTACTCCGGCAGGAGTAATAGAATACATGCTGAGTTCAAAACAGGCATGGTCCGTAACAAATGGTATTCTCTGTGAAATTATGCAGCAATTGCGACGCGACGAGCGGAGTAACAGGTAAACTCCGTCCCGCCCCGCGATGGAATATCTAAAAGAAAGTTCCGCGGGGATCAACGGTAATATGAGCCTGGCGGAAGGCGGTTTTAGTCGGTAAAAACCCGGCATGTCTCTGGATCGGTCCAGAGGTATCTTTTGAAGATTTCCACCTTCTTGCCGAAACCAAAAAAAAAAAAAAAAAAAAAAAACATGATCAGGTGGGGCGTTCCACATTCGTGTGGTTCGGCTAAAGAATGACGTCATATGGAGTCGCACTTCCAAGCGGTTGGGCACAAAGCTGCAGGACAAACTTAACTGTCAACGACGCTTCAATTATCAAGAAGGTCGAACAATGAATAGCGCACTATTTACAAGGAAGAGTCATACACATCACCACCACATATCCTGATAGTGTTGCAACTCTAAAAAAGGCGAGCAGAGCGGGATGTCATTTCAGTCACCCAAGAAATTTGTTCAAATTTAGAAATCAAAAGAAGTCACTTAGTATCGATAATATTCTGTACTACCCTTCGTGAAGGCTTTCATCCTCATTGTCCATAAATCTTTCCATTTTATTCAACCATGCCTACAATATGGGAACCAATGTCTAAAGTTGCCAACATATCATCCCACAAGCTTCCATCCCATGTGGCTGCTCACTTTCGTCAGAAAAACGTAAAATGAGAAAAATTCATATCTAAGGTGTTTACCAGACTTACACTTTATGGATTGTTGTTGATTTAGAAAAGCATACAGCACCACCCTGGGTCTCAATATACTCTAAAACCACGTCAGTATACGCTCCTTTGATAAACGATCTATCTTGATGAGTTTAGATATTGAGAAAACCTTAGACATGTCGTGGATCGAAAGGTACCGTTCCATTGAGAAATGATCTCGATAGCATCATTTACTACGTCACTCACTCGGGCTGACCTCTTCAAGTTCGAATGAATGGAAAGTTATCTCCCAATTGTCCAGGTCACAGCAGGCACAGTTTCAGTGCGTAGTCCATTTTACAGTTCAGAAATTCCCTGCCCTATAGATAGGAGCTTAAAACAAATATGTCAAGACTTTCTCGTGTTAACATCTTCCGCAATCGCTAAATTCGCTACATATCATCACTCCTAGTTATCTAAGGGGGACAGCTAAATAACAGCTCAGTAACTACCAAAACATAATTGTGGTAGTAACGAGAGTCACCTTGTTCTCTATACCACATGGATAACCAACCCACAATTACATACCATATTTCGACCGCTTGCAGCGCGTCATTTCTACCCATTTCCCTTATGAGGTATTCCACCCGTAAAACATGTTAAACGGACGCATAGCTAAACTCATTATCCTATGCAGATAATGCATAATTGAGTTTAGCTACCTTTTTGTCATACGACAACCCCATTTCGCTAACCCATGAGATTTCCACAGGAAATCGCATCATGTCGGTTAGCAACGGCATAGTCTGATCAAACGACGCGGTTGCTTAATCTTGCGACCGTTGGAGAAATTATCAAAGCATTTAAGTTAGTTCCCATGATCAGATTTCCCTAGCCAAGTCGACGTCCTTTTTACTTTCTCCAGACACTTCATTCGCTGGGGATCAATGCTCTCTTTTCGCATGTGAGTAGCGCCAGCTTAATTTTGCCCTCTTTCACAGTTCTGTCTTCGTACAGATCAATGTACTCTGAGATCACCATATTCACCGAACTAGGTCAATGGGTGACGCTCAGAACTACATTGATTCATGCACACACAACCAAATCCACCCCGAGATCATCATACATCGTGTTTCTGTTCTCTCATTCTCCCATGTTCGTCAATTATCAATTAACCGATTATCCACCACACATCGACGGACGTGGCAATGAGAGAGCAGAAGTATGTTCTCTTTTGGTTGTCAAGTGCGAAAATTAAATTACCCAACTTCACCCCTTTTAGGGCAGTCGATTAACAACCTTCACCAGGAGTAAGTCGTTACGCCAACGACCGCAGCGTGTGCATGCTGATGCACACACTCGCGCGCGAAGTAGTCCCTCGTTACCCAATCGAATAAGAATTCATTATTCGTAAACGACCTTAGTCTTTTGAAAGAAAAAAGGAGCTACGCGAAAGATACTACGGTTACAACACAAATACCCCATCAATTCTCTGCTGAAATCGGATTTTCAAATGAGCACCGCGGTTAAAATATCCAAACTCAATTCGGCTTCCTTTAGCCACCTCGTGTCGGATAAATAACACAACAAAGAAAAATAATATCTCAGCGAAAAGTAAAAGACTGTCTGCTGTTCATGTTTCCACCACTTGGATTATCGTACGCGCGTACGGAAATACCTTAATAATGTTTAATCATAAGACATAAGTTAAGTGCATTTAAATTCAAACAAAAATACCCTTAAGTAACAATAAAAAAACATTATTCCAACAATATACCAGTGCCTTTTATTGGATATTCGCCGAGCAACATCGTGGGGAAGAAAGTGAACTAGTGCCCATAATCGGCACTATACTTCTTCACCCCCACAACCTCAACGAACAAACAGTTCCTTATTAGAAGGATGACGCATCTGACGATGAAAATGGAAGAAAGCCATGCTACTACTGGACGAACGAAATTAAAGCTTACAATTTTCCCGTAGGATGCAGAGATCAAGAGAAAGGGCTGACTTCCAAGAACATCTTGATAACTGAAAAATGTCAAGACGGAACCTAAAGCAATGCGAGATACTTCAGAATCATCTGCACAGAAGCGGATATAAACGCCTGGGCCACCACCTACAGAATGGTTAAAGCAAGACTAAAGGGACATACGATGGTTGCCTCTTATGTTTCGGGATTTGGCAACCCTAGTGTTGCAATCCGGCAATTGACAGCTCTGTCGTAAAGTTGGACATTTTTGAGGTTATACGCACTCAGAACGTTTTGACATACGAGCGCTATTTGTGTTGTTTACAGTAACTTAAAAGATTCATCTCGGCCCAAAAATGGAATTAAATCGTCAACATTTTCGTGCGATTATTTTTTACAACTTTCGGCGTGGATTAACTCAGCAAGGGTGCATGGATGAACTTAATTCAATTTTTGGCGATGAAGCTCCATCAAGGACCAGTGTTTATCGATAGTATGGTGAATTCAATCGTGGTCGTAGTTCACTCCAAGATGAATTTCGTGAAGGTCGTCCAAAATCAGTTGTTGTTCCGAAAACCATTGATGCTATGCGCGAACTGATATTGGAAGATCGTCATGTGACCTATCGTGAGATTGAGACAACCTTAGGCGTTAGTGGGACCAGCATACATTCAATATTGCATAAACATTTGACTGTCAAAAAAATTTGTTCGCGTTGGATCCCACACAATTTGTCAATCGCCCAAAAAAAGGCTCGTGTCAATTGGTAGAAAGAAATGCTCAAAAAATACGGTCGCGGTGCTTCGAAACACGTCTATGACATCGTGACAGGTGATGAATCGTGGATTTACGCGTATGAGCCCGAAAGTAAACAGCAGTCGACTGTATGGGTGTGTCAAGATGAGCCAAATCCAACAAAAGTTGTTCGCGCACGAAGCACTTCCAAGCAAATGGTCGCCTGTTTTTACGGAAAAACTGGACATGTCGCAACCGTACCACTAGAACAACGCAGAATAGTCAATTCTGAGTGGTACACAACCATTTGTTTGCCAGTTGTCTTCCAAGAAATCAGGAAAACCAACCGCCGAAGACGGATCACTCTTCACCACGACAATGCGAGCTCTCACACATCGGCTGCGACAACTGCATTTTTGAGCACGCAAAACATCGATTTGATGGGTCTGTGGCGATTCCGCCAGATCCCACGGCTCGCCTTCCTGAAAAAAACCCCCATAACCATAACCTGGGTCTGCACCAGCTTTCGCTAATGCAATTCGCATTAGCATCTTAGATGCTTCACGCATCAAACAGACCCAATTATTATAACCCTAAAATCCCTATAAAGAAAACTTACCTTCATGCATCCCTTCGCATACAATTTTTCATAAGATTTCTTTGTTTGCTTATTTGGTATTCTGAACCAATTCGGTACCAGACAAATACCATAAATATCGCGCCGTCTATTTTCCCAGCCGCGCCATATACCTTTTCATATACATTGCCTGGCAACCTTTTTTGTTTGTCTTACCAACAAACAACCCAAGCAGCTGCATATAATTAGCGCAATAGACGCTGAAACCAAATTCTCCAGCATTTCCTAATGCAAATATGAACCCAGTTTCTATTGCAGCCAGAGATGCCATAAACATCCAATTTGCTTTTAGCACCTTTTTCTCCTAACGTCGAAAATAGCGACGAGGCATCGTATAAACATGACCCTCATTAAAGAGCGAACCATTTGGTCGCCTTTTCTTTTGTCTTTGCCGCCTGCCTGTTTCGCTGTTCCACTGCACGTGTGAATAGCATTGATCTCAACGATCTCACACATACCACCATGATCAAGATTAGCGAGTGATCTCTGCATGAAATAATTATCGTGGAGTCAAATTCCATCCTTCGACCCGAGCGGGTCGCGGCTCCATCGCTACCCTGGTGCGCACAGGGAAGCGATAATGGAGGATCACCAGTTTGTGTCGTGTCTTACGTAAAATTAAAACACAACTTTAAATATTTTTGGCTATAACTTAATACCCTAATTAACTTAAAAGCAACCAACAACAAAAAACATTTAAAATGTATACAGTTGTTTAATAAAAGGAGCCTTATAACGTGACTCTCTGTGTTTAATTTCTCCGCGTGTATTGGCGACGTGTTTTTATTATTTCTCCGGTGTGTGCTGTTTCCCCTCGGTGAGCTAATTACGGCGGAACTTTCATTAAGTGAATTATGGGGACGAGGTAGAACTCTCGCCCATGAGGCGTGGCGATCTCGTCCTCCCCACAGGTCATCCGCCGTATAGTCCTCACTTGGCACCGAATGACTTCTTTTTATTCCCGTACGTAAAAAACAAACAGAGGTCAACGTTTTTCGACTTCTGAAGAAGTGGTTGCTGCATTCAGAATGCATGTGTTGGAGATACTCGTACCTCAATCAGAGTGGCAAAAGTGCTTCGACAATTGGTTCAAACGCATGCAAAAGTGTATAGACCTTCATGGGGAATATTTTGAAAAACAATAAAGTGATTTTCGATGATCAATATTTGTTTTTGTTCCCTAATCCCGAAATATAAAAGGCGACCCTCGTAAAACCCCACACATAATTTGTCCCAAGATCTTGCACGCAGGAGTGGAGCATCCCTTTCGTCGAAAACCCCTCCCGGGGTGAAAGGTTCTGATCATCTCGGGACGCCCACTCGACGCTATAGGTTCGCCTCTCCCGAGAGAAGTCTAATAAAAAAATAAAAAAAAACCCTGACACCTGAGCCAATACCAGCGTTGTCGACAGAAGAAATCCGGAGACCCTGCAAAAGAACACGCGACAAAAAAGCTCGTGGGCCTGGCGGGATCCCAAACAAAGCGACACTGAAACAACAGGTATTCAAGTAGCGACGCAGAAATCCTTTGAAAATTAACACTTTTTGATGCATGAAAATTTAATATCTAGGACTTCTACTAAATAAGCTCGTCATAGTGGAAAACCACGCAGCGTTGTCATATCATCAATATGGCTTCAGGAAGTCACGATCGATTATCGTCGTCATAATATCTTTTTTTTTAGTTTAAAGTACATATTTATTTTATAAAAAAAAATTTTTTACTTATGTCTAAATACGAGTACTATCACAAAGTTACACCCCCACCGCATTTGTTCCCCTGAGAATCCAGCAGAATAAAACAAATATACACATATAAAAGAAGTTTACATAAATAAAACAAGTATCCACATATAAAACGAGTATACATAAAATCAAAACATAAAACATCCATGCCCATTTTCCCTTTTTGCATTATACATATATAAAAAAATAGATATATAAAACAAGTGCACATAAACAAAATAAGTAGACAAAACATAAATACAGTATTATACAAACATTCAACTCATAAGCATTTTAATAAACAACAATATATACACTCAAATAAATTCAGATATACTCCCATATCCCTGTGGGTAGGGCGTTCGAATATACTCACAGCTAGGCCGGCTTGTCGTAAGAGGGGACTAAAGGCCGAGTGGTAGGTGTGGTTCCAACGCCGTGTCACCCAGTGGGATACAACCCCATCAAGCTATAGGCTCCGTGAAATGGTCGGGAGAAATCCCTGGCCATCTTTCGGAGCTTGGCTGATGGACCGATTCGAGAAAAGGTTGGTTTAGGTGGTAGTGGGTCCCAACGTGAGATACCACCACGTCACGCAGTACATTCAGTTATATCGTCGACCATTGCCCAATCTATTCGAGACTTCGAGGTCCTTTGCGGCATAGAGCTTAACTTACTCTCTCACATTGACGAGACGATCTGGAAAGCTAATTCTGCCCGCGGTTTCGTGAAACGATGGTCAAAGGAATTCTAGAACCCCAACGTAATTCGATCCCTTTACGTTACCTTCGTCCGTCCACTGCTAGAATATGCTATCCAGGTATGGTCTCCTTATCACAACATCCATATCCGTAGAATCGAAAGTATTCAACATCGCTTCCTCGGATTCGCTCTCCGAGGACTAGGATGGGAAAACCCCTTATTCCTTCCCCCGTAAAATAACCGCTTCAAATTAATCATCCTTAGGACCTTTGAGAGCGCAGGGTCCTGGCTGATATAGTGTGTTACGTACGTCCGCCACCCCATCAATTAATCATTTTGTAATTTTAATATAATTTGTTTTAAGGTGGTATGATGGTAAGGTGGTGGAGGAGTTGCACGATCCACAAGTGAGTTTTCAAACACGCCCCGATTCGGGTGTGGATCGTGCAGTTCTTCGAGTTCGAATTCGGTTTTCGAAGTGGACGTGAATGGGAAGCGAAAGAGAGAACGGGTTAATGTTTTTTGACGTACGCTTTTTAAAAAATTCCGTTTTCGATAAGAGGAAAAGGAGCAGTAAAAAATTCGGTTTTGGCTTTGTCCCGCAGATTTTTCAAAAAAAACCACACTAAATGTTAAAAATTGTTAACATTAAAATTGTTCGAAAAAGTTGAAATAAATCTGATTGATTGATTGAAATTGGTGTCTATTATCTGGAAGGACGACGAGTGTGTATACATTTTAATTAGCTACGCATGCCGTTCTCCTTTGGAGCCATTTAACGGAGCAAGCAAATCGTTAAACCTTTTCAATGCGACACGGAAGGACAACAAAGGGTTGACTGGAATGGCAATCTCACAAGGCGGCACGCAGCGAATTGAATGCTGATCACGGACCTGGAGAGCTGTTTCAAGGGACTAATCTGGCCGAGAGCGGGAACACAGTACATTCCTGACCATCGTTTTCCCGGATCACAGGTAAAATTAAACACTAATTGATTTTCTGTGGCAAGACCAACAAAAATACTGTCACAAGTGTTCATTCATCGGATCCTCTCTGGCTTAGTCGACTGGGCCTGTCAGGGTTCTGTATACCACACGGAGAACCAACCCACAATCCTAACTAATTTTGACCGCTAACAGCAAGTCACCACAACCCAAATCCGTAATCCATGCGCAAACAGGCAAAGAGCACATCCGAACACCCCCAAGCCTACCATGAATCCATGCCCAAAGCTGTAATAAATGCATATTCAAATTCACAACGGAATACTAATCATCTCCCCCAACTACACCAACCCGCATACATTTTTCCAAAAACCGCTTCGGATGATTTCTTATGTTAATTATATTCCGTGCTTGTAACTAAGCGATTCTAATTTCTCCCGAAAATAATTCCGGCTCACCTCCTGCTTAAACTATTTCCTCGCTTGTAACCAAGCAACGTTTAGTTTCCCCGAAAATCATTTCGGCTACCATCCTACCCAATACCAATTCCCCTTACTGGTTAGCCACCAGCACGATGCGTTGCATTTCCGCGAAACAGACATCGCAACGACCAAGACCCACATTCCTTTGTCTAACCGACAACCCATGCCTATACTTGGTCGTGTTTCCAAACCAATTTCCTCGTATACATAGCTCCAGAGGAATTTAACCCAGCCTGTACGGCAGCGATTCTCCGGAACCAAATTCCCTACGCAAGATAAGCAACCCATTTCAAAGTTCCTAGTAAGTGGCAGTGAGTTTATTTAGCTATGACTCCACTGCCACGACGCGATGAACTTTTCCTCGCTTGTAATGAGTCAGTCGAGTCACAACCGCCAAGGTGCACACACACACGTCAGTCGAGTTTCTACATCAGGAGAGTGCGCACGCGGAAGTCAAGTTCGTGGTTTGATAGATTTTTTGTTCTGCGTTAACGTTGACATCTACTGAATAAGTAAGCATAGAACACTAATGCTGTACCCTTTCTTCGCTGGTGTTAATGTAATAGATTGGAAAGTGAAAGAGTAACGATGTTCGGTAATCCTTTTGGAGAAATGTGACACTCTAACCGAAGATACATAAAATTAAAAGGAAAGGAAACGACTTTGCGGCAATACTCTGTGTTACAAAGGAAGATAATTATTATACAAACCGGCTATTATAACAATGATTAACAATAAAAAAAAAACAGTTTGCAACAAATCAAATCACAAATTTATTTCCCTTCTCGTACAACGGTTCGCTGCAGAACTCAGTTTTTATTTGCTCAGTGAACTATTGCGGTTGTGAACAATAGCAGACGGTGGAATGTTAGTGGACCCGTGCCCGTGCTGGCACTGGGCTAAGATACATACGCCACAGGCCTACCTCTTTAACTGAATTCCTCTGAGCACCAACCCGCAAAATACGCTTAACCCCACGGCCTTCTGTTTGCACAGAACATCTGGCGCCCAGACCAGAGATATTCGGCGATTGTTTTGACGTGCAGTCCGTGGGTCTTATTTGAACTTGGTACCCGGAATCGAAATCCATTAGATCTTTATAATGGTGCGAAATTCTAGCGTGGCCGTGGGACCGGAATATTGCCTTTGTTGGCTTAACTCCTCATAAATTATCGGATATCTCGTTGAGATATATTCGATTGCGATAGGTCGTGGCTGCATTCTGTTGTTCAACGGATTTGGGTGGCCCTTGCGTTAGATTACCCGCACGTGCATCCGTTGATCGGCTCATTCTTTGATGATAGCACTTCTTTTGTATCGAATTTCGGAATTGCCGTTTCGATGAGATGTTCCTGGGCGCAGGCAGCATGTATGGCATTTTGGGAATTGTTTTTTTTTTTTTTAGGAATAGAACGCATGGATGTTTATACCTTTGTTTCAGGCATGATGAATTATAATTGTTGAGCTTGACCTAAAAAGCTTTGGGGACGTTCAGTTCCCTGCTTTTTGGTGTCGGTCTCAACGTTGGCTGCGAGTTGCAGGCCCTATGGTGGGACTTTGGGGCACGCGTCTGTGGGCGCGTGCAACGCTCTCAGGTAAGTAAGTTCTTTGAAGGTAGGAACCTTACCTGCGCAGAATTGTGCGTTCGTAGAACGCTACAAAGTTATATATACTTTAGCTTATAACTACTTATACTGCTTAATTTTATTTAAGCCAATAAATGAGGTGGTGGCCCCACTAAACTAAACTAAACTTAGTAAATTGATAACCGGCTACGTAATGACATACATCCATTGCAATCTACGTACCCCGCTTAGAGGGCTATACTGCCTAGTATAAGGCGTACTTGAGGGGAGTAAGTTTGACACATAAGGTATCATCGTTAAGGGCGTGCAGCCGGATTACTGTAAATACACCATCAGCTAAAAATACATTCATTTCCCAAATTGACTATAGTTGTTGTATTACAATACATATTCCTCACGTGAAAAGGTATGTAAATCAGCTATTGATTCCACTACACTGCACTAGTTTCTGTGTCACCTTTATGCCATTCGATGTTTTCCTCCTTTTCTTTGCGTGAATGGCCGTATAGCAACTATCTTGAAAGTTTTCACACCAAACAACAATATATTTGACGTTATTTTTAATTTTGTTTAATCCTTCGTCCGTCTATTAAATATTTAAAAAAAAATATTTTTTTTTATTTCGTGCAGGACTAGCAATACTTCGTCGACCACATTGTCATGTTTAGTAAAACATCCGTAAGAAAACACATTTCGCGGTAAAGTATTTATCCCAAACCCGGTAGCCGCTTTACCGGCTTAGCCAACTTTTTTTTCTCCTCGTCGCATATGATGAATACAACATTAAATTATGCGACAACCACGTGTTGAAAAGCAAGAAAGGAAGAAAAAGCACGTTATGCTAAAAAAGTGTTGAACAATTAACACCCCCGCATAAATTCTCCATTAAGCAACCCAATGATTCTCAGTCTTGCGTTACTCTAGAGCTCTCAGCCGACGTGCTGTGGGAGGACACTACTGTCACCTGCTTTCAGTGTAAAAATAAAAAAAATCATTCGAGGAAAATTAAAATGGAGAAAAGGACACCGCTCCCAGTCATTTACAATTGTTGACGGCAACTCAAAGGCTTTTGAAGAGAGGTAAGAAAGCGTCAATAGGATGGGTGTATAAAAAAGGAAAGAGAAAGGATTAAAAAATAATATAGGAGTTGAGGTGGATGGCCGGTAGGGTTACTTGCCTCTTGTTACACAATTTACAGTAATTGTTTCTAAAATTTGCACTTCATGGCACCCCACACGCTATTCATAGTAAAACAAAGACGTAGTCAAGAGGCTATAGGAAAGCTTTTAGGACGAACCTCAACAAAAATATATTTCTGACAGGTGGCTAATTAGTCGCTCTATTGATGCCTAAGACACTTGGTTTTCACATGAAAAGGATTCTGGTTTTCATTATTTAAAGAAGTAGAGAGAATGTCTGGATATATTAAAAGACGAAACATGGTAGGAGCTCTAATGAAAAACATCAATACATTAATATTTATTTATTTAGTTAAGAACTTTATGATAAACCTAGTTTGAAAATAAAATATCTTTATCTAATTTATTGCCTCACCATGCGTACTATAAATTATATCTTCTTAATCGGTTAATTTTCTAGTCAGCTAAAAACGGTAGTCTGTTATTATCGGCTTTAATGCAATAAACGAAAGGCTATGCACACTTCGCGTACGAGGCAAGTTTAAGAACATAAGCCTCATAAACGTTCACGGACCTACAGACGAGCCCCGTGACGACGAAAAAGAAGAATTTTTCAATAACGTCGAACGGGCCCGCAATGCCTGCCCAAGATACGATGTGAAAATCTTTCTTGGTGATTTGAATACCAAAATAGGTCTTGAGCCGGTTTTCAGGCATTATGCGGGTTCCCACAGTTTGCATGAGAGCACTAATGATAATGGACTACGAGTCATCGAATTGACAGCATCAAAAAACCTGGTCGTTGCAAGTACCAGGTTTACGCGTAAAGATATCCACAAAGCCACCTGGATATCACCTGATGAAGCCACTCTCAACCAAATTGACCACCTGTTGATAGATCGCCGGCATTCCTCGAACCTGATGACGGTACGAACGTACCGAGGTGCCAACGTCGACTCGGATCAGTATTTTGTTGGTATAGTTTTCCGAGCGCGAATTGCCTTACGGAGACGTATTGCGTCCGTGGCTCAGGTTCGAACCAACAGGGCTGCCTTACACAATGAGAACACTAATAAAACCTTCGGTCATGGGTTAAGACTCGCTCTCGAAGAGCTCGACGGAGGGAGAGTAAGTCCTGAGGCCAGAATGCCGGGTGTAGAAGAGAAATGGACACGCCTTAAGAATGCTGTCATTAATACTGTCAACTCCAATCTTCGGTAGTAGTCGTAGAGTTCGGAACGACTGGTTTGATGATGAGTTCAAACTAGCAACTGAACGTAAGAATGCTGCGTACCAGACAATGCAGCAGTCTCATAGGACGCGGGTACGCGAGGAGAAATACGAGCAGCTTAGAAGATCTGAAAAAAAGAATCCACAGTCAAGAGAATAGTGCTTTGGGAAAAAGCCTTGGCTGTGAAATAAAGAAAAGTAGATAGCGGGGTCCGCACCTGTTGCGGAAATTCTGCCAAATGATCCGCAGTACGACGTGGTACACACCACCCTGCACTTACTGCAAGGTAAAGAGGGTAATTTGATCACCGATCCTGAAGGCATTCTGGAGCGATGGGAAGTGCACCTTAGTGAATTGCTAAATGGTCAGCTCACAGAAGAATTGGAGGCTTTGCGAATGCAAGATCAAATACCAAATACTGTCGCCACCAAGCATTGAGGAAACATTAAAAAACATAAGACACATCAAATCGAATCAAGCCCCCGGAGCTGTTGGCATACCAGCTGGGTTGATCTAACAAGGAGGAGCAGCCATGAGATCATGGTGCACGTATGGGAGCAAGATGAGATGCCGGAAGATTGGCGTCGTGGAATTATTTATATATATATTATATAATACTTATATTATATACATAAGAAGGGGGTGTGTAGCAATTGCAGGGGTATTGTGGGGAAGAAGTATGTACCAGCATGGGTACTGTGGGGAGGAATGGTCATTGCGTCGGCATGGACGCGGATTCTACCATCCACCCACTACTTCCACTAAACGTTGATTAAAAGAACGAATCCAATTCAGCGACACCGCCACTTTTGGCCACAGCCGAATGCAAAGGGAAAAAAACCGTCCGCAGTTGGCAATTAGAACATATATTATTTATTCTGGAGAGGTTTCTTTTTATTGTTATTTAGGGTTTACTTTCGGTTCTACGATTGTACAAAAACTGACGCGTATATAGCGTACGTTCAATATAAATTGGACTTATAGCGTTTGAAATAATAGTGAAGAAGATCGTGTGATTCGAACTGACGCTATGACAGCTCGAATCACGAAAAAAAATTTACCTAAGCGTTACACACGAGGCTACTGACCGTGTTTAGAATTTGATTTCCAAACTCGAGTATATTCCACTGGTGTGAATTATTTTTATTTATCGCTTGGTATACGGTTCTGATGTATTTTTCTTATTCGATTTTTTTCGTTCGGTGTTCTTTACTATTTTTGCTTGCTTGTAAATTGTGTGTATCTGTTAGAATCGCTACAGACTCACTATGTCAAAATTAACAAAAATACAATAAAAATTGAGGAATCAATAAAAACGTCTTTACCCGATACGCGCTTTCTCGACTTAACTTCTCGGTTCACACCGTACCGGCGCCGGTACGGTGGATGGTGCTGACCCGTCCGCTACGGAGATTGAATTACGACTCAACGATAACTTGCTCGTTCAGAGCTCACTCGCTCATCGTGATCATGGTGGTATGTGTGCCTAGAACAAAGAAAGACATAAAGTGCATTCCTAGGATACGATTTCGGTAAAGCAAATAAAACCGAAATCGTCGAATGCATGTGCATAGCAGCTAAACAAAGAGATCACGATGCGATGTGGAAATGTGCTAATTAGTTTTAGCTAGGTTACTGGGAAATGGTGCTTATGACATCGCGAGTAAGGGTACGTATTGAATACCTATTTGTATTGTTTATGCTTGGATTTCAATTGATGCCAAGGGACGCGGAGTGCGTATTTGCTTTGGGTTGCACATTGTGCGAGTCAGGGAATTTTATTGCTGGGAGAAAAACGTCGCCAGCCAATGTATACATAAAGAAATTTATCGTATACATGAATGAAGGTAGGAATAGGCGACCCCATGATAATTATCTCTGGCTGGAATGGTTACATGATATGTGAACCGGGGTTTTTCTTTTCAGGAATTTGTCTGGTACCGAATTGGTTTAGGATACCAGATAAGCAAAGAAAGAAATCTTACGGAAAATTGTATGCGAAGGGCTGCATGAAAAGGTAAGTTTCCTTTATAGGGATTTTAAGATTATAGATGGTGATCTATATAATGCGTGAACCATTTACAGGTACTAATACTGTTGCATTAGCGAACTTAAGGAAGTTGGGTAGTAATTATGGGGGTTTTTCAGGTAAGTGGACCGTAGGATTTGGCGGAACCGCTACAGTACTTGGTTCACTCCTTCCACCATCATAAAATACTAATTGGCCCGTCGTCAAAACAAGAGAAAACACAAAAGTTTCGAGGAAAACGCTCAAAAACTGCAACACAACATCCACAAAAACAGGAAAAAAAAAAGGAAACACTGGTTACGGTTATTAGTGAAAGGTTTTTTATTTTTAATTTGGTTGTTAATTAAGGTTCACAGATAGTTATTTGGCACTTAATAATTTTCAGTAAATTGGGACGAAAACACTCTTAAGGGATTATTAAGATGTATAATGTCATTATCGGTCGGCAGTCCAAAGTAAATGACGCCACCATTATGAAATGTACACAGCTCGTACTCGCGGGGACAATAACTCAAGTAATAAAGACAGAACTTATAAACACACACTCGAATACGCTTCCCCGAGCTCGGGGCGGAAGCGGAAGTCGGCACGACTAGTGGCGGTCGGCGGATGAAATTAGAATCACCGAGGATGGAACTCTGACATGAATTCCATCCTAGGTTATGGTTAAGAAAATGGAAAAGAGAGAAAAACTTTTCTCTTAGGGGTGTGGCCGCCACAGAAATGCACTCTTTCAGTGCAGTGGTGTGTGTGCACGATCGAACAGATCGATGTTATTTACCCGGGTTGGAAGGCAGTCGACCAACGAAACAGGTAGGTGGCAAAGACAAAGGAGATTCATGATCTATGTCTATGCTGTACAACGTCGCTATGATAGACGTTAGGAAAAAAAAGGTGCTAATGGGATGCGATACTTTATGCAATGGAAATTGTATATCGTATCTTGGGTCGGTGGGAGAAACGACTCCCTTGCATGCCTTTGTATGTGTCGGGTAATTCGTTTTGTGGCGACGAACAAAAATTGAAAATTGTTTGTCAATAGGGAAATGCTGGGAATACGATTATGGTTTACCGTATCGCCAGATGCAGGCCAAAGGACAGCGTTCCTTTGTTTGCACTTTGTGCATTGCTAAGGTATTAGTCTTAACGTGAATGGTGCTAATTACATGCACCTGCGTTGGACTATTTATTGTTGGCTACAGGGGTCGCCAGCCGATGTGTGTGTAAATAGTTTTTTGTACACATATTGAGGCTGGGATTAGGCAACTCATGGTAAGATTCTCTGATATGTGGTCGTATGATATACGAACCGATGAGTTTCATTACAGGGAATTTAGGATAAGATAAGAAAGAACTGTTATATGGGGATTTTAAATGCGAAGTTATGCCTGCAGCTAACAATTCTTTTGCAGAAGCTTGAAAATAAATAAATTCGGTTAATGCGTGCAGCATTTGCAGGTGCTAATGCTGTTGCATTAGCGGAAACTGATGTAGATTCGGTTGTAATAATGGGGGTTCTGCCTGATAAGGTAAAAAAAGGAATCTTAGGGGAAATTATATGCGAAGAGAATGCACAAAAGGTAAGTTTTCTTTGACAGGGACTTTAAGATCATAGTTTTGATCTATATGATGCGTGAAGCAGTTTCAGGTACTAATGCGATTGCATTAGTGAAGCTAGGAAATTGGATGGGAGTTATGGGGGTTTTAGGTATGTGAACCGTGGGGTTTGGCTGTACCACCACAGTATAACATTGCTGTGTACCGCCTATAAGGTACTCTACTCTATCCTATAAGATCGGATAGTCCCATACGCTAAAGTCATCATTGGTCAATATCAGTGTGGCTTCATCCCAGGTAAATCAGCGATTGATCAAATATTCACCCTTAGGCAGGCGATGGAAAAATCTCTGGAATTTAAAATTCTATTATATCATCTATTCATAGACTTTAGGGCCGCCTACGACAGCATAGCCAGGGTAGATCTATAAAATGCCTTGAGAGAGTTTGGCATTCCAAACAAATTGATACAACGTTGTAGGTTGACCATGACCAACGTAACTGGTCAGGTGAAAATAGCAGGATTGCTCTTCAAACCAGTAAACATCGTTAATGGACTCCCACAAAGGGACGGTCTGGCCTGCCTTCTCTTCAACCTCCCGTTGGAGAAGGCAATCCGTGACTCTGGCACTAAAACTGGAGGGACTATTGTCACCAAGTCTAGCCAGATACTTGCCTACGCAGATGACATCGACATCATCGGTAGATCCGATACAGCTGTACAGGATTCCTTCACCCAGATTGAGCAGGCAGCACCAAAATTGGGATTGCACATTAATGACGGAAAAACGAAGTACATGGTAGTAAATTCTGCGAAGGGAAGATCCAAGCTTGTTCAAACTATCAGGGTAGTGGAACACGAAATTGAAGTAGTGCAATCCTTTAACTACCTTGGGTCAATAGTATCAGCCGATAACAATATGGAAGAAGAAATACGCGAACGGCTGATCAAATCCAACAAAGCCTACTATGGTCTATCAAGGTGCTTTAAATCCCGAAATTTACCCAGAACATTCAAGCTACTACTATACAAGACCATGGTCTTGCCAGTACTCATATATGGATCTGAGACCTGGGTACTCAATAAAAGGCAATCTAAACTCTTAGCCGCGTTGGAGAGGAAGGTCTGAAGGAGAATTGTTGAAAAGTAAGAAAAATCGAGCTCCGTAGACTCTGGTGGGCGGGAAACCTACTTAGGTTTGGGAGCAGAGGGGGGGGGGGGGTGGGGGGGTTGTGGGTGGGTTTGGAAAGGTGTTGGGGAGAACTAGTTATATGGAGGGAGAGGTGAACATTGCAAGGTAGAGGGGTTATTGAAGAGAGAGGCGGATTTAGGACGGGAGTGTGATGAGCGGGCACGTAAAACAGTCGAGGGTTACATACGTTACGGCGGTTTGTATGCAATGTTAAAGTGGAGAGCAAGCTTGGGCAATTGATTGAGGCGATGGACAAAGATGATGTCGGCATGGCCTCTGCGCTCTTCAACTGTGTCTAGATTGATTAGAGGGAGCCGGCTTGTGTATGGTGGTAGAATCAGCGGATTTTCCCAGTTTAGTCTGCGGAGGGCAAAGCGCAAGAAACGACGTTGAACACCCTCAATCCTGCGAATGCGAGTCACTTGATACGGGGACCAGACCTGACTAGCGTATTCGAGTAGTGGCCAGACGAAAGTTGTGTAGAGTGATCGGGTGACATATGGGTTGAGGAATTCCTTCGACCAGCGTTTGACAAACCCAATGACGGCGTTGGCCTTGAGGATTATGTGATCAATAAGTGCGGAAAATTTGAGCTCCTTGTCGCATAGGACGCTCAGATCGCGAATCAATTCAACCGATGTTATCGGTTGGTTCAGTAAGAGGTAGGAGCGTGGGTGAGTGGGGGAACTCTTCCGAGAGAAGGTGATTGTGCGACATTTGGCGATATTCATTTATAGGCAGTTATTTTGGCAACAAGTCGAGAAACTGTCAAGATCCGAATGGAGAAGTGTTGAGTCCAGCGGAGAGCGGATTGTTTTGAACATTTTGGAATCATCCGCGTAAAGCGAGATGAAGGAGTGATTAATGCAGGAGCCTATGTCGTTTATGGTTAGGATTAATAGGAGAGGGCCGAGATGAGTGCCCTGGGGGACACCTGAGGTTGGAAAAAAAAGGATCGGAGAGGGTAGATCTAAATCGCACGCGGAAGGTTCGATAACTGAGATAGGATGTGACTCACTTAATCAGCAGGGGTTCGAAACTGAGGGAAGAAAGCTTGAAGAGAATGAGTTTATGGGAGATTTTGCCGAAGGCCTTGCTAAAGTCGGTAGCGACTATATCGACCTCATCGCCGTTTTCTAGAGCAAGGAGTGTGTGGGGTGTGAATTCGACAAGGTTAGTAGTAATGAACCCGCCTGAGAGGAAGCCGTGCTGGTTCGGAAAGATGATGGGTGCGCAGCGAAAACATAACGCCTCATATAGAAGGCCTTCGAACAGTTTGGGAATGTGCGAGAGCTTGGCAATGGGACGATAATTGGATACATCGGTTTTTTTTTCCTTTTTATGTATGGGGGAATAGACCTTGTGCAAGGGATAGATTGAAGATTGACGCGAGTGGGAGAGAGAGAGAAGAGGAACATTTTTTTAAGAGGATAGCAGGGAGTCCGTCTAGGCCGGGACTGAAATCGTCTTTTAGTTCTTCAAGTTTTTTTATGACTTGATGTTGTTGAATGTGTAGAGGGATGAGAGGGCTGAGGGAGAATTCGGACATGCCAGTAAAGTAGGAGGGGTTAGGCTCGAACGAGTCGTCCGTGAAGGATAGTTTGAAGAAGGGCGCGAAAAGATTGGATATGGTTTGCGAGTCCATTGTAGTAGATGAGCCATAGAAAAGTGAGGTGGGATAGGCATCAGATTTCCGTTTGTGGTTGATGAGGTGGAAGAAAGATTTGGGGTCGTTGATGAGGTTGAATTGAGCTTTGGCAAGGTAATTGTAGTAGAGGGAGTTTTTTTTTTTTGTCCATTGTTCGTTTTACGTTTTCGTCCATTTGTTGGATATATTTGTCGATTTCGTCATTTGTCAGTTTTCTGTTTGTTGACGGGTTAATGTCATTCGAACCAAGTTTTCTTGTTAATGGTTTAGCGAATCGTGTCCATCGCGTTGCCCCGTAGTTTTAGGATTGTGGGATCACGGATTCCTCCTGATCTGCCAGATCTTTCGGAAGCATTATTACTGCCGTGAGTCCACAGTGGTCACTGCCATATTCAATTGGTCGTCGGCAGTTTCTGTTTGGTCTGTTGGTGTTAAGTAGTCTCAGTCGTGAGTCAATAAGCAAGATATCTAAGTACGATCTACCCCTGGGGAATGGTGGATATTCCATAGCCAGTAGGTCAATTTTATATTCTACATGATACACATCCAACGAACTAGCCAACTGATTTCCCCTGGTATTAGATACATAATTTCCCCGATCTCTATGTTTGGCTTTCATATCTCCACCTACGATAAAACAGTTTTTTTTTTTCAGTTGTAGTTGCAAGCATCAAAAGAGAGTCTTCCGCGCCGCTATAAAGAGGTTATGTTGGTGTTTCCCAGGTGCTTAGACCACAAGCGCATACAGCCCCCTTACTTGCTGAATGGGTACGCATACGATGCAGGCTTCCAGCACCCGGAACCTGAAAACTTCCACTATATATGACTTTATATTGTAGTCCTTTCCTTATCAAAGTTGCGACACCTCCTCTTTGTGAGGAGTTAGGTCGGTCTCTACGTATAATATCATAGTTTTTGTACCCTATCTTATGGCTCTGATTTAACTTCGCTTCCCCCGCCAGAAGTACATCAGGGTTTTCGTCTTGTAACAGGTGGAAAAGAGTGACTGCTCTCTCAGTTCCTATAAGTGAATTTACATTTATGACAAGAGCTTTGATTGATGTTTTGGTTAGAGGGTTTACATTGTTTTTATTTACTGAGCAAGTTCGAGTAGATCTCGTTTATTTGCCTTAACAGCTGTGCCATCTGTTTTTGTAGATTGAGAAATATTGTGAACACGTCTGTTTGTGGTGTTGTTTCAGCCTGTGTGGGAGTATTTGTGGCTACCAGTATTGTAGCCTGTTTTGTTATTCTCCCGCCCGAAGCAATTTGTGCCTACGACCGCCGCGATGTTACAGGCATCGTTGTTGTTTGAGTGGTGTCTGTTTTTTTTTTTGCCGAGTTACACTTGCCGACATCAATTGGAATTTAGGATATCCTCGATAGTTGGCGGGACTTTTGGCGGTGTTTTTCTCAATGTCTACGGCTGATGTATTCCGCCGAACACTGTTCACAAGGAAAACACAACGGAGCGAACACTGTTACCAATGAAACAACGAAATGTTTTTCTTTTATAATTTTGTTTCATTTTTTAATTGTTACGAGTACAATAACTCAAGGATTTAATAATACTAAACTACAATTCCAAACAAGCGTTGTAGAGACTCTGATGGCACGGTACCACACAGGAAACTCCTGAAAACTAAAACTTTATTTGCCTTTATTTTTTGTTCACACTTTCGGATCACTTCGCTAACCCACAAGTTCGTTCGTCACTCGATGTTACTTTTAAACGACACCAAACAAGTTCGCAACGGCACTATGACAACGTCAACCTCCTGGGAACTCGGTCCCATATTCTCGATTTCGTCTGTCGTTTCTTCTCTGGGGATGATTCCATTCACCCCATAGTTTTCTATATCCTTTCGCTTTCCCTGGGTGGTGACTTTCTCTCAATCGAGAATCTGTGGTAGTCGTGGCGCCTGGATGGGTGCGGGTTCTACTACCAACCCACGTCATCACTAAGTTCTGCCGAACACCAAAAGAAATCGGTTCACCAAAAGAGAAGAGAAAATAATAACACAAATCTCCACAATACAAGTCATTCACAAGAAAGAAGAAAGTAAAACACACTGTATGCTAATCTGTGTTAGTTTCTTTATTTTTATACTTCAAGCATTGAAAGAGCACTTCACATATTGTTCATCTTATTGGTATGTTACATTATTATGGAGTTCTTTTATTGTTGGTACTTGCTGTCGTTTCACAATGTGGTATAAACTGTGCTTAAATTTAACGAGAGACGTGACACTTGGGATTAACAACACTTTAAAACCTTACGAAGATATTTTGTAATAATGTTTTTTTATATTAACGAAGTTAGTTTCAATTTTATTACATTCGCCCGCGGAGGGAAACTGGGGAGGAAAAGCGACTCCTTGATGATACGCCTCCACGATGTGCACGGGGTCCGGGAGAAAAACCTACCCTCGCGATCGGTGGTTGGAATAAGACTCCCTGAGGGTTTGAATCTGACTCCTGATTCGCCCTCAATTCGGTGCTGAGTTTGTCAGCACCAAAGAGAAGAGAGAGAAAATTTCTCGAAATGGGGTAACCAGTAAGAGCGTCTTGCTGGCTAAATCCCGGTGGTGTGTGTGATGATCTTAGCAATGTGCTAATGGATCACTGTTTGCTCATGCCGCAAGCACATGAGAAACGAATTCAGAAACCTTGAAAGGGATAAAAGCATTTATGAGATGTGAGTTCGGCTAAGTAAATAAGCTGCAACTCATTAGCTGTGGTGATGCATTCGGGATACTTGATACAATTTGGATTGTATATCATATCGCTAGAATGCCCGAAGAAAAACCGAATTCTTTTGTTTGCGCACGTGATGCATGTTGAAGAATTCGGTTTTAGTGGCTATTGCGCTGATTGTTTGTATTAGGAAATGCTGGAGAATTCGGTTTCGAAGATAATGCTTGGTATGCGGTAATTGTTTGTCGATTGGACAAACGAATCGCGGGTCGGTTTATTGCAGCTGCATAAACAAGCTGTCCGACATTGCATTTTATCTGATGAGGTAAGTACTTTAAAGAATTCTCTCAGAGAATTTGAAGAACGCATTCAATGCGTGAATGCTGGAACAATTCTTTTTAGGGATTTTTAGATAATGCGTTGAATGCATTAAATGTCTTTGAAAAAGGAAATGTTTTCAGGAGCTAATGCAATTGCATTAGCGAAAAACAATGCGAGTTGAG
Organism: Microdon myrmicae; assembly: GCA_963931805.1. NCBI lineage: Eukaryota > Metazoa > Arthropoda > Insecta > Diptera > Syrphidae > Microdon > Microdon myrmicae. The sequence goes on from OZ007496.1 coordinate 38,962,370, forward strand.
TTGCAATTATGGGGGTTCTTCGGATAAGCTTAAAAGAACCCCCACAAGTCTCTCCACCAAGGAAGATCGCGCTGACACATACAGACGCGGAGGTTGCCGTCTGTTCGCTGTAGATCATTCTGTGATCGTCAGAATTTTCATACTTCTGTTGCGTTGCTTATGCAAACATTCGGGTGTGTTGTTTATTCTTGTCGAACCTGGGATCGTGTTTGCTTTGCCCTATGGGAACAGCGTTTTCGTTTATTGCTGTTGCTGCGCAACAGCCTTTGTTTAGGTGAAGTGTATTGCAGCAGGGACAAAGGTTTCGCCGACGAATTGTTTTCCGGCAATTGGCTTATCGCCGGGGATGTGATGTTTATCGACATCTGGCGCAGCTGTGCCAACCGTTTGTGTTTATCCAGTTGATGGATCGATACACAATTTCTATCCTGCGTCATGTCCTTCGATCGCCGTGCAGGCGTAGGAAAATTGTTCGGGACTTGTAGCCCACGTATCTCTGGATACATGGGGTTGTTGACACCAGTATGAATGTCACCTTTGGTCAGGTGAAAAGGTGGACTTTGGGGACACGTGTCTGTGGCCACGTGAAGTTTGGTTATAGGTGAGTATGTTCCTTGGTGGAACGAAGACATGTCATTCTATGGTGATTTGCGCGGTTCGTGGAGTTTGGTTATAGGTGAGTATGTTCCTTGGTGTAACGAAGACATCTCAGCCTATGGTGATTTGTGCGGTTCGTGAAACCGCCACGGACTTATGGGGTAGAACATCTGGGTGCCGTCGTTGGCACGGGTTCTACTCCTATCCCACGCTGTCGTTGCCCGGGATTGTCACCCATTTGGAGTTTCATGGATGTTGTGTTCCTTCGGACTTCGTTCACGCAAGAAAAAAGAAGTGAAACTCGCTGGATCTGGTCTATGGATTATTTATTTATTTTGAAGTGAAGGATTAATATAATAAAGGTTAATTTACACGGTGATCTCTCTTTGATTTATTGTTCTTCGAAAGGTATTCATTTATGGTATTTTGAAATGTATGTGGTAGAACGTTGTAACATAACTAAATTAATCTGCACTGAGGGAATTCCATAATTTACTGTTTATTGAAATGTTCTTTGATATGTAATAATTAATTGTTAGAATAACCAAGGTTTGGTAGTCACTGAGATCACTCGTTAGTGGTGTTCTTTAACATGTAATTATTAATTGTTCTTTAATAAACGATAAAGAGTTACAAAATAGACAAGGGTTGGTAGGCACTGAGATCACTCGTTAGTGGCGTTCTTTAACATGTAATTATTAATTGTTCTTTAATAAACGACCCCATGTGGTGTTCCGTCTGTTGGTCGAACGTGGTTCGATACGCGCTCAGCAAGGGTTGAAATTTTAACTTATACAAACGCGGACTGGTACACGCACTGTGGTTGAGTTACGACTCATCGTCTTCTGCGTTTAACGTGGAGGCCCGACTGACCTCTACGAAATCGGATTTACGACTGGTTTCATCGTCCAACAAAGACCACTATCCGTAAAAATAAAATAAAATAAAAGAAACAGACTAAACATTTCGGATGCCCACTTACATCCTCGATTACCCCAATTACCCATGCTGAGTTTCCCTCAGCATGCGAACCGTAGAAACATCGATACCCCATATCCACAACGAAAGATACGCTTGCTGCTTAGGCAAGCCGTGCACAGCACTTACGTTGGTCATGCCTATTACCAGAACCGAACGGCGGGTCGAACTCTCGGATGCATGTTTGTGCCAATGAGAACTCTGGTTCTCTCGGTAGCCAGTCGCCAAACATGATACTTGTTGGGGTTTCATGACCAACCAACATGCATGCAGATAAGTAAAGATCGAACAGAGGGGGTGATATTTAAATGGGTTGCAGCTGTGCACTCATTGTATTGAGACACGTTGGATGTTTATACGATCGGCTAATGCGTACAGCATTTCCGATGATCGCAGTGTGGCATGTTCTTTTGGCACATAAAATTTAGGGTATTTAAATGTAAAACGGATTACCTGTATTCGTCTCCAGGTTCTTCCTCTGGTACCTCCTGTGGTTCTTCTTCAGGTTTTTCAATTTTTCCTCCTGTTTCCGAACACGAATGTGTCTTTGACAGATTAAAACCCAAACGGTGCTCCAAGAAAAGAAAAACGAGCCTTCATTTCTTTCTCCATGCGTTTAATGTTCAAACTTCTTCTGCCTTTCTGTGTTTTTTAACAGTTTCTTCTACACTTTTTAGTTTTTTAACATTTCACTTTACAATTTTTGCTTCTCAACAATTTCTTTTCTTTATCTTTAAAATTAACCGGGACGTTGCCTTTTTTCCTCCTTTCCACTGTTAACGGGCCTCCAACTCTATCTTACGGCACTCAAAAAAACAGTACCGAGCAGGCAAAAACAAAATAAACGGAATCGCAAAAACTCCTCTTGTTGTTTCTCTCTCGCTCTCCCTCAACGTCCACTCCGAAAACAGAATTCGAACTTGTACACGATCCACACCCGAACTGGGGTGTGTTCGCACCCTCACATGTGGATCGTGCACTTCCTCCACCGCCTTACCAGCAAACTATATTAAAAACAATTAAATGATGGGGGTGGTGGAAGCCGCACGTAACACTAGTTGGCAATTCATTGGTGTTTCCCCTTGCTTTGTATTACTTGTGCCGCCTGGCGTTTTTTTCCAAATGCCTGTCGCTCGGTTAAGCGACCGAGATGTTTAGGGCGACAAAGAAAAGAAAAAGTATCTCCTGCACGTGGGCGGCGGGATTGGACAGGAGATATGCGCGCCCAAATATATTTCAAGTTGTATCGGTTGCTTAGTGATGCGACAGTATTTCTTTCTTAGGAAGATGATGCGCTTGATGTAATCATGCTTTTAGGTAATATTGATGGCGCCCCGCAGTGGTGCCGTAAATACATGAATACGATTTCTCTTCCTAGAAGTTGTCGAAGATGCGTTGAATGCATCTTGTGGGGGAAACTCGTAAATGTAGGAATGTCTGCAGGTAATTACAGGTGATGAACGATTTTTAGGTGGAAGATTTGGTATACTGTAGGAGAATTACTTGGTTATATGCCGGCCTTGGCAAGGTTCACCAAGATTTCCTAACGATAGTTCCGCCGAACACTGTCCACCAAGGAAACAAAACTCCGCGACGGACCGTCCACAAGAAGTAAAACACACAAGCTCTCTCTGAGATTAACTTTATTATAGGTCCTTAATTTGATAACTTGATGTGGTGTTGCATATGAATCTGTTTGAGTTTATTTTATTTAAGAACATTCGGGAGCACTTTACCAAAGAAAGCTTAGCATGATGTGCTTATTTAATCGAACACACAGGACACTTTGTTATTAATAAACCGTACGCGACACGACCAGCACTCTACACAATGTCAAACTTAACTTGCGATATTCGCTCAGACGACTCACTCCAACTCGTGATTAAAAACTCGTGGTGTGCACTCGACAACTTATCAGGCTCGACTCCTTTACAACACTTTCATCGACTAAACTACTTTTGTGCGCGGATCACCTTGTTGGCTCGTGACGCGAGCTCATGGGTGGTCGAACCGTGGGAATAAAAATTCATTAAAAAGCATCTTTGGGATTAGGATGCATTTGGGATAATTACACAATGATGGTTGTGTTTACAACCATGTTAATTGTGTATTGCAATCCTAGGGAGTCATGGGTCAAATTCCAGTGTGAGTATTTACACTGGCATTGAATTCGGCTCTTGGCAGCTAGGCGCGAATTGCGCCGGTGCTTTGAAGATTGCATAAAAGCCGCCGTGAGTACTGGTGCAACATGAAAATCTGTTGCGCACGTGTGGGACAGTAAATGCAGGCAGACAGGGGTTCTGCTGATTGTTTTCATAATTCACTTCGGTTATCTAGTATGGCAACCGAAATGTTTTCCTTTTAGAACAATGCTGAGATGCATTGATGTATGCGGTACTGGCGTACCGAATTTCTTCTAGGGAAATTTATATAACGCGTTAATTGCGTGACTGTCCTTGATGGGCAGATGCTTGAAGTTGGATGCTTGATAGATGCGATTTGCATAATCGAAAGGTAATGCATGGTAAAAATGATGAAATTGGTGGGAGAATGCTTAGGGAGGGAAGATTTTGAGGTAGATTGAAAAGGTAGTAGTGGCGTTGGTAGATACGCCACAATACCTACATGCCAGGTAAGTCATGGCGCTCAACTGGAACTGTCCAATACATGTTTTATAGGGTTTTTGTAATCTTGGTTGGAAGTTCTCGAATTATTAATGGGAAGGTAAGTAATGGCGTTCGAAGGAACCGCCACAGTCTTCCCTCGTTCCGACATCGTGCACACTTTAGAAGGGCTTTGTCTTTTACCCTTTCTTTCTCAGGAGGGCATTCTTCTGCAGTTAAGGCCTATGGGATTTGTGTGCGTCTTGGTAGGGTGCCGGTCCGACACAGGTTCACCAAGACGTCCCAATCTCGATATCGTCAGGGTAAACTGGTTTACCACTATCTTGCAGGTCCAGAAAACAATCGGTCTCGTGGTTAGATATTTGTATTCTTTTAACTAAAACTTATTTAATCGGTACAAATGGTAGTTATTGAACTTAAAGTAACAGTATATATTTTTATGAATGTAATGTACACAGTATATTTAATGAATTTATTTATACAATATTCAAAGTGTTATATGTAATAACATTTCATGAATTAAACTTACGCTGGTATTTAAGGTATTATATATAATAGTATATATGATTTAAATGTACAGTATTTCATGAATTATATGTAATAGCGTTTAATGAATTAAACTTACGCTGGTATTTAAGGTATTATATATAATAGTATATATGATTTAAATGTACAGTATTTCATAAATTAACTTACACTGGTATTTAAAGTATTAAATATGATAGTATATATGATTTAAATGTACAGTATTTCATGAATTAACTTACACTGGTATTTAAAGTATTAAATATAATAGCACTTAATGAATTAAACTTACACTGGAATTTAAAGTATTCTATAATAGTATTTAAAATTTAAGTGTACAGTATTTCATGAATTAACTTACACTGGTATTTAAAGTATTAAATATAATAGCACTTAATGAATTAAACTTACACTGGAATTTAAAGTATTCTATAATAGTATTTAAGATTTAAATGTACAGTATTTCATGAATTAACTTACACTGGTATTTAAAGTATTAAATATGATAGTATACATGATTTAAATGTACAGTATTTAATGAATTAACTTACACTGGTATTTAAAGTATTAAAAATAATAGCACTTAATGAATTAAACTTACACTGGAATTTAAAGTATTCTATAATAGTATTTAAGATTTAAATGTACAGTATTTCATGAATTAACTTACACTGGTATTTAAAGTATTAAATATGATAGTATATATGATTTAAACTTACACTAGAATTTAAAGTATTCTAGTATTTAAGATTTAAATGTACAGTATTTCAAGAATTAAACTTACACAGTATTCCAAGTATTATATGTAATAATATTTAGTGGCTTAATCTGGTATTTAATACATTATATGTAATAACATTCCATGGATTAAACTTACACAGTAAACTTACACAGTATTCCAATTATTATATGTAATAATATTTAGTGGCTTAATCTGGTATTTAATATATTATATGTGCACTGTTTTAAAGGTATTCAATGTCACCATATTCACTGCATTTACTGCTTGTGGTGTAAACTGTATTAAAGGTATTTACGTTACCGACTCAGTGCATTTACTGATCGTGGAGCAAACTGTATTAATGGTATTCAATGTTACCATATTCACTGCATTTACTGATTGTGGTGTAAACTGTATTAAAAGTATTTACGTTACCGACTCAGTGCATTTACTGATTGTGGAGCAAACATATTCACTGCATTTACTGATTGTGGTGTAAACTGCATTAAACGTATTTAACGTTACCGAACTCAGTGCATTTACTTTTCTTGACCCAGCGGACACACAGTGTTATTTTTTGGAGAACGGAACGCCCGAGCTCCGTGACAATAACCAGCATACTCTGATTATTTATTACTTAACGTGAGGGCACGTCGTGCCCTCACGGAATCCAAATCGCGATTAAGTATCGCCACCGAAACGACAGAATACCAAAATTCCATCCATCGCCTCGATGACCATATTTGGTAATTTTCCTTTTCGCATTGGTGTACCACCAGAGAAGGGTTGAAACACACACACACGATGATCCCCTTTGGTTGCTCATCGCGTGTGCCGCCCAGCATGCGAACCATGAACATGAAGTTAAATGAAAACAAACAATCTTCGCAGCTGGGACAAGTCATCCTGAAAAGGGTTGGATGTGCTTACACGATCAGCGACTACGTGTAGCATGATTGCTGATCGTGCGCATGTTGTTGTTGGCATCAACAACGGTCGAACCGTCGTGTGTGTATTTACACTGGCGAGTTCTCGATGCCTTTTGCTGCCAGGTGCGAGTTTCCAATTCGTGCGGCTTGATTTAGCGACCGACGTGGGCATGCATGAAAGAACCAAAAGGAGGAAATATCTCTTGTGGCATTGTAGCCGACTTCTTAGGATACATTTCGTTGGTAGGGACTAATGTAATATTGCTCCTCGATAGTATAGTGGTTAGTATACCCGCCTGTCACCCGGGAGACCGGCGTTCGATTCCCCGTCGGGGAGCCCCTGGCGCGAGACTAATGACCTTGCCCAGAAAAAAGAAATCATTATGGAAAATTTAACAAACCTCAGGACTTGCTAAATAAGGCCAAGACCGGTTCCCGGTTGTAGTGCCGATGATGATGATAATATAATGTTGGTTGCTAGATGTGCGACCAATTTGCCCTTCCTATAGAAACGCTTGTGTTGCTGATGGTGTTTTACTTCAGCGCGGTTAAGCTTTGCAGCGGTGGTTGGTCGTTATGGGCAGGTAAGTCATGCTTTTCGGTTTTTATATGCCCATGTAGGGAATGTTTGTTATTGCTGATATAATTTTCGTATCAGCAGACATTGTGCTTTACAGGTTTTTCGTGGTTATAGGAATAACCAATGCAGGTAAGTACTTGCTTTATTGAAACAGGACGCTTATGAAAAGGGGTTACCTGGTGGTAGATGGGCAGGTAAGTACTGGCGTTCGTAAGAACCGCCACAGGCCCACTCAGTATAACAAAATGAAGAAAGGCAAACCTTCACCAGACCCATTAGGTGGAGCACAAAACCTTAACCTATTTGATGATATTGCTTGCAAACGATACCGAATAATGTGACATATAACAAGTGTACGGTATAGACGAAAGTTTTTTGAAAGTTGTTTTGACAAATATTTGAAGAGCCTGGACATTTCAATTTGGAGGTAATTTCATTAACGGTCTGGTGTAAACGTAAATAAATGCGAGGATACTTAAGGTATTTGTAGTTAATGTAAAATGAAGCCCACTGAATTTGAAATATCTAATAAATTTCAATAGAGACACAAATAAAAACTGTTAAGACATAAATGGAAGCAATAATTAACAAAGTGAGCGTGGTAATTTTAATTTAATACAATAAAGAACGCCAGTTTATGGTGGAAATCAGTTTTCGAGAAGAAACTAAATTCATCATTATTCTTTAGCCGTACCACACGAATATGGAATACTCTGGCGGATCCTGTTTTTGGTTTTTGCAGCCATTCAAAACGATTCTACCTCCTTTCTTCACTCTCTCCCTCTCCTCCTGCTCGCGCAATGCTTTGATATTAAAGAGTATCTTAAAATCCCCATTTTCACCTGCATTTGGGCAAAAAAAAAAAAATGTGGCGAATTAGCTCTGACCATTGGTGTACCTTGATAGAGTCCCGACTACCCATCGTTCAATAAATAAATAGATAGAAAATATTTAGTAAATTCTGATAAAGTTTTTTCCTGCCGGTGAATAAACTTGTGCCTCCCCCTTTCTGATATTGATGATTGACCGCTTAGTTGAAAAATAGCTCCCAGATTGTGGGCAAACGTTCCCCACCTTCATCAAAGAGTACCAATAATACTTGTATATTGCAGAAGGAATGCGAACCAATATTTGAAATTCACCGAAAATAAATTACCCTCATTCTTTGCTGGGGCGTGTTAGTATCGTTTGACCTATATACGACAGTTTGAATTTCATTGCGCCAGCTCGAAGTGGAGTCAGGGCAAAAGTGAACTAAATAAAAATACCAAAATGAAAAGGTCAAATGGAATTGAAAGAATAATGATAGTTTTTTTTTCCACGTTCTGTTCATTTGTTGTTATCTACAAATGCATTCCCACAGGATAATAATACAGTAGATTGAGTAGACGAATAATTTGTTTGCGAACTTTTCTTGCACCGCTCGTTGGCACAAGGAACTATTTCAACAAGCGGAATCAAGGAAAATAAAACAATGAATTCGTAGAAAGTGCATTTGTTTTCATCACCTGTCGAAAGAGCCTTAAGGGTTGGTTAAGTGGGATCCCTCGGGCCATGGGGGAGTAATAGCATTGTAGGAGATCATATTACCTTTTTCGCAACACTTTGCTGTCATATCATCAACAATTGGGGTGTTATGTGTTGTGTGGTAGTAGTTGGTGCAATCGAATACTACATCACACTGGTTCGCGGTGGCACCATGCGCCGGAAGAACACTTCAATTTTACATTTAGACGGAAATAATTTTGAGAGAGTTCAGGATAAAAAATATCCGGAACACACCTTCGAACGAACAAACGAACTCTGTAAGGAAAATTGAGAATTTACGTCTGAGTAGCGATGGTGCCATTGGGGCAAAATTGAATGTGGACGTAATGTTATTACTTCCGATATATCTTGCCTGCTGTGCTTAAGGGTTCCTTAAGTCGGTTTTATATCGACAAATTCCAGTTAATTGGATGAGTTTTGGAGTTTTTGTTTCGAAAATTTGTTTCCTCTTAACTTTTTGCCTTTAGTTGTAGTTTTCGCTTTTTGTTTTTGTTTTTGCTTTTGTTTTTTATTTTTAATTTAACCTGAAAACTTCACTCAATGTTTTTGTTTCGTTTGTTTTTCAGTTAAGTGGGAATCGCTAAACGTGAGAGAAATTTAATTGACCTAAATTCAGAGGCATAGGTAGCAGCAAAATGGGGAGGGATTGGCAATTGTGCCTGGAGGCATGGCTTCGCTTTAGCGTTCATGCATTGCACGCAAAGTTGTTTGTATGCCGGCTGATGGCTGTCGGTTGTCTAGTTAATTTATTGAACTAATGAAAGGACTTATCTGCATAACTGGAATACGATTCCTCTTTTTTCTCACGTTTAACTTCTGTTTTTAATTTAAATGCTGCTACCTTGCACGATTTGTACGGTTGCAAGGAATATTGCCTGCACGTGAACAGAGCTAAATAGGTCAGAGATCCTATCGCGCAGTGGCTTAAATTAACATTAAATGCATATATCATGCCAAGCTACTGCGATAAATGTTGCCATTGATATACGATGAACGATATGCCAGAGCAATTAATGATATCCTTGAACTGAATCATTGTAATTAGTTTATGCTGTTGTTTTGTCTTATTCATATTGGCGTCGGTTGTGAGGGCGAACGAACTAAGTTGACGTTAACCAAGTGCACACGTCTTGTTTCAAATCTCTTGAACGAATATAAATGTTTTCTTTTCGCATTTCCCACACTTAACATCCTTATTTTAAGGATACTTGTCAGAGAGGATTACTACTTAATGTATGCCCTCTCACCTAGTCATGTCTTCTTATCATCATTAAATTCCTTGCTCTCACTTCACCCCGAGCCAGCCTTCCGTCATGCAAGAACATGGCTGAAGGAGGCAAATAACTTGATCCTTTGCATCCGTCTTGCTTGTGTTCATATAGATTGTGTTTTAATCTTTTTCTTTAGGCTTTTTTAACCGTACGGCGTTTCGGGTGGAGAGAAGAGAAAAAATATTCACACACTTACATGAAGTACTCAGTCACGCTTGGAGGGGTTCAAGTCTTTAACGGCTTAATTGTTATATTTCGTGTCCTTTCAGAAGAACCGATGGGTAGCTAAGAAGCTTTTCTACATGTCAAAGGATGACTAAATATGAGTCCATTAAATATATTAAGTTCTTGTAAGGATTACGATGTCAAAAATTGTGCCTTTATGGTACGTTGTCATTTTACTTCCTATAATAAGACGATATGCTCAGAAGATGTACTTCACAAAACCGGCATTCAAAGTGTATTTCCTGCCGAAGCATAGACATGTTTCCTTATTCATATTCTGAGTGTTAGGTTGATGACGACAGGACTTCCCTAATATAATGTTTTCTATCAGCTTACGAATTCAATTAGTTGTTGATGGGAAAAAATATCTTCCTCAAATAGAACAAATATGAATAGGTAAGACTTAATATCAGGTAGTGGCTTTCTAAGTTGATTGGGGGCTGTCAAGTGTAGGTGCTTTGCATTTACACCATCATCATCGGCACTACAACCGAGAACCGGTCTTGGCCTTATTTAGCAAGTCCTGAGGCTTGTTAAATTTTCCATGATAATTTGTTTTTCCGGCCAAGGCCATTAGTCGTGCGCCAGAGGCTCCCCGACGGGGAATCGAACCCCGGTCTCCCGCGTGACAGGCGGGGATACTAACCACTATACTATTGCGGAGCCATGCTTGACATTTACATCCCCACCATAATCGGGTAGAAATATTTTGGTTTATTAATACAAGTTAGAACTAACGAATAGATTTAGCATTCTAGAGAATGGGAGCAGTGAAGAAGAGGCAGCTAATAGTGTGGACACTAAATGGACTTCGATCAGAGATACAATCAAACTAACAGCCCAAAAGGTATTAGGATTTAAGAAAACAATTAGGTCCAAACCTTGGTTTGACGATGAGTGCAGGGCGAAGATCGAAGAACGTAAACGCCTCAGAACGATCCACTTAGAAAGATATGATGGAGTCAACGCAGAAAGATACGCGACGATTCGGAAAGAGACAATGAGACTCTTCAACCCAAAAAACGCGAAAGGGAGAAGACTCGGATCGAAAAAATCCTGAAAAATTCTAGAGCAAAGAACATCAGAGGTATGTATGCCGGCATAAATTCAATTAGAAATGGCTACCGAGGGAGAGTCAAAATAATTCGAGACGCCAACGGCGGTCTGGTCACAGAAACACACAATATCCTGACGAGGTGCAAGCATTACTTTGAAAACCTGCTCAATGTACGCACCCATCAACCACAAATAAACGCACCAGACGTACATGAAGCCGAGCCTCAGATCCCAGAGCCCTCTTTCAACGAAGTTGTAGACGCGATAAATCGACTGAAAAACAACAAGGTCCCCGGAATCGACTGCATACCGGCGGAGCTTGTGAAGCATGGAGGAGGGGCAACCGCTCGAAAGATCCACCAACTGGTTAAAATAATATGGGGCAAGGAAGACATTCCGAAAGAATGGAAAACCTCAATAGTCATCCCCATTTTCAAAAAAGGCGACAGATCTGACTGCGAAAATTACAGAGGAATATCATTGCTCCCAACCGCATACAAAATACTAACAAATGTCATACCGGCGAGAATCACACGGTACACAGAAGAAATACTGGGGGACTACCAATGCTGATTCCGTAGGAACCGGTTAACAAGCGACCAAATGTTCACAATAAGACAACTGCTGGAAAAGAAGTGGGAATACGGACTTCAAAAAAGCCTACGACTCAGTCGTAAGGCAAAGATTCTACCATATTGTAGTTGAGCTGGGAGTCCCAAAAAAATATGCCGCCCTCATTCAAATTTGCATGGACGAAAACAAAAGGCGAGTTAGAATAGAAAACCACCTCTCAGAATCATTTGAAATCCGGGACGGACTAAAGCAGGGAGATGGCCTATCACCGTGTCTGTTTAACCTTGTGCTCGAGTATGTCATCAGAAAGGTACAAGACGACAACTTGGCCGGATCATCCTTGAACGGAGTCACACAAGGGCTCGCATATGCGGATGACATCTCCATTCTGGGCGATAATCTAGAAACTGTTAGTAAAAACTGTGAAACAATCATACAAGCGGCAGAATAGGTGGGCCTAGATATAAATGAAGACAAAACAAAATACATGATCACGGCGAGAACAGGTGGAACTCAGGGAACACATATAAACGTCAGAGGCAAGATATTTGAAAAAGTTAAAGAATTTAATTATCTGGGTACGATACTGACGGCCAGTAACGAAATGTCGAAGGAAATTAACAAATGACTACATTCCGGCAACGCTAGTTGGCACGCAGTCAGTAAACTGCTGAAATCCAGACTGCTTTCACGTAACATAAAGCTCCGTGTCTATAGAACCATAATCATGCCGATTGTTCTATATGGATACGAAACATGGGCTCTCACAAAACTGGAAGAAAACAAATTCCGCGTATTCGAGAATAGGACTTTGAGGGGTATCTTTGGAGGTAAATATGACGAGGAGTCAGGACAATGGAGGAAACTCCATAACCACGAATTTGAAGAGCTATATCGCAAGCCTACAATAGTGAGAATAATCAAGTTGCGAACATTAAGATGAGCCGGACACGTGGCGCGAATGGGCAGCGATAGGACCGTCTGTAGAATTCTTGACGGTAGACCAACGGGAAAGAGACCGGCCGGACGCCAGCGACGGAGATGGGATGACAATGTTAGGTTTGACCTTGGGGAGGTCGGATCGAATGTTCAAGCGTGGAGGGAGAGTGCACAGGATAGGGAACGATGGCGGAGTCGAGTCGGTGAGGTCATGAACTTCCGGGTTCCTACAGGCCAATAAATCATATAATAATAATATAATAATAATACAAGTTAAGTTATGGCGGAATAACTTTAACTTTGTTTTTTTAACAGTGTGCTAGTGTTAAAAAGTCGATTAACACCACCAGGGCAGGGAAGAGGGAACGGGACACTAAGAATAGGAGTCAGAATGTTAGAAATATTTAATTCGTATGTTGGTGAGACCGAGCTTAGAATAAACAGGTTTTGGTGATGTGACATAAAATATACTAGAAAAGTCCTGAGAATTGTCAAGAGGTAGCGGCAGTAGAAAACGTACATGACTCATCATCTCTCACTAGTTTATCTATGAAGTTTCGTGACATTTCGTCCAATCGTTTACAAGCTACAATCGTTCGAGTGACGCCACTTTCGCCTTCGTAAATAAAAAAAAATATTGAAAAACAGAAATATTGCATCTTGATCAAACACTGCTTTTTAAATTTCTTAACAATCATTGCAATGGTTGCAGAAATGTTATCCCACATCTGCTCATTCGAGAACAACAGTTTATAGGTGGGTTGGTTAATTTAACATCGTTCGTACAAGCACCAAAAACACACTTCGTTTTGGGAGGCCAAAAGAGGCTACATATGGGGAAATCGTAAAGCAAGTGCATCGAATCGTTTTGGGTGATCATAAAGTGAAGTGGGGCGAGTTAGCTTAGCCGTTGGGCATCTCGAAAGAACGGGCGGGCCCACATTTTGGACGATGTTTTGGAGATGAAAAAAATATTGACGCGACGGGTGCTGCGTTTGCTGACCGTCGACCTAAAACGGCAGCGCATCGGTGATTCAATGCCCGGTTTGACGTTGTTGCAGCATAACCGAGTGGACTTTTTTCGACGTTTTGTGATTGTGGATGAAACGTGGGTCCGTGGCGTTTCTAACAGATACACACACAATACACAAGCAAATAGTGAAAAACACCGAACGAAAATCGAATAAGAAAATGCATCAGAGCCGTATACCATAGCGATAACATAACAATTCAATTCAGTTGAATGTACTTGAGTTTAAAAATCGAATTAATACAATCGGCCAGTAGCCTGATGTGTTACGCATTGCTTCAATTTTCGGTGATTCTAACTGTCATAGCGTCAGTTCGAATCACACGTCCTTCACTATCATCCCAAACGCGATAATTGGTGACCCCGGTGTGATCTGTACACACAGCACACACTTCCCATAGTAAACAGAAATTCACGACACGATCACGACTTCCGCATAGAGCACCGGCACACTCGCCTGCTCCGACGATCACTCGTTCGCTCCGTCGTTCGCACGCGAAGCTGATCGTAACAAAGTTACTGAGGGGGGCGCAGTGTGGCGTTTCTAACAGATACACACACAATACACAAGCAAATAGTGAAGAACACCGAACGAAAATCGAATAAGCAAATTCATCAGAGCCGTATACCATAGCGATAACATAACAATTCACATCAGTTGAATGTACTCGAGCTTAAAAATCGAATTAATACTATCGGCCAGTAGCCTGATGTGTTATGCATTGGTTCAATTTTGGAGATTCTAACTGCCATAGCGTCAGTTCGAATCACACGTTCTTCACTATCACCCCAAACGCTGTAGGTCCATTACCATACACCTGAGTCTTAAAGACAGCCATAGAATGATTGGAAAGCCATAAATGCTAACCAAAGCGGCCAAAGGCCAGCCCTCGGCTTCCGTTATTTGAGATATGCAATATTCGTTGATTACCTGCAGAAGGGAAAGACAGTCCCAGTAGAGTATTATACAGCGTTATTGGACAAACTGAACGACGAAATATAGAAAATCACGGTCCCAAATGGCGAAGAAAAGAGTTATGTATTATCAAGATAACTCACTGTCACGCACGTCGTTGAAAGCGAAGGCCAAAAGAGACTGTGGTGGATCCGCCAAACCCCACTGTACACTTACCCGAAGAACCCCCATAACTACAACCCAGCCATCATAACTTTCTGCTAATGCAATCGCATCAAGCACCTGTAAATGCTTCACGCAACAAAGACCAAATGTATTTAGCTAAAAGCTGCTGGCAAATGATTCATACCCTCATTCATTAATTTGAAAAAATTCCCTATAAGAATTCTCTCCAAACTTATCACAAATTCCCTGAAAGAAAACTCATCGGTTCACATATAACGCAACCGCATATTCAGGGAATATTAACCTTGAGTTGGCTATTCCCAGCCTCAACATGTGTACAATAAATTTACCTACATACACATTGGGTGGCGACCCTTTTACCTAACGATAAACAGTCCATCGCAGCTGCATATATTTAGCGCAATAGACGCTGAAACTAATTCCCTAGCATGTACCATGTACAAACAAAAGAACGCTGTCCTTCAGCAGGCGTTCTGGCGATACGGCAAACAATTCGAACCATTCAAGTATTCCAAATGCATCTACCATCTAATGAGTTGCAACTTGTTTACTCAGTTGAACTCTCAGATCATAAATTCCGTTTGTCCTACATATTCCTGGATCCGTTTACCATTGACCTTCTCACATAAGCAAACACACACCCAATTAGCATCCAATGAGATTCGGCTTCTTTGCTTAGCCGAACTCACATCTCATGGATGCACATTATGCGCTTTCTTTGTTTCAGTTTCGTTCTCATGGCTTTGTCCCATTAATGAACCAATGTACACACATACATGTGTACCACCATGATCTTTATTGCGAGATCTGGTTTTCTGTTCCACAGAGAGAGACTTTACGTCTCTCTTGTGGTAAGTAAAAACATATCCTTAGCGGAGAGGATATCCACCACCACCGAATCGAGGGTGAATCAAGATCCAGATGATCCCTGGTGAAGGTGACATGATATGTGAACCGAGGTTTTCTTTTCAGGGATATGCTGTGTGGAACAGTATTCTTAAGAGGAATTTTGAATTCAAATAAAAGAATGCAGATACGAATTCTCTTCCAGGTAGTTTTAGGTTATATGAATTGCATTCGCGAAAGCTTATGCAGACTGGGCTGTGGTTATGGGGGTTTTTAAGGTAAGTGTACCGTGAGGTTTGGCGGCACCGCCACAACATCATCTTTAAAAGTCTCCGTTCGTGGTCAATCGAAATCAATCCGCGAAATTTCGCTTTGGAAGTCAGAATAATGTTAAGCGCTCTTGGAGACGTGGTTAAGTGAAATGCAACACTAAAATAGTTCTAGACAGAAAGGTAAATTAACCGATAAATAAACATATAAGAGGGAATCAAAAGAAATTCGTGGGTGACGTATTTTTAGTATGTATAGACAATCCTTATTTATCCAAAAGTGACAATAAAGCCAAAGAGTTTGCAATGGATCAATTACGGCGTGCAACGGACCGCTGCGGAACTATCGGTGAACTATCGCAATTGCGAACGACAGCAGGCGGTGGAATCTTAGTGAACCCGGTGCCGTTCGACGACACACCCTACACGTTCCCCACAGGTCTGAACAACGTGTTGGAAAGTTAAATTGGTCGTTATTTTTCCTCGATAACGATATCGACTCTATAGCGGAAACAATGACAAACACGACTCTACTTGGTACGCGAAGATTTATTCCACACATGTTAAAGAGTATCAAACCCAAGAGAAATATTTGGTTCAATTCCGGGTACAGAGGAGCCATTAAGGCTAAAGAGTTGAGCTTCCGGTTATATAAATCAAACAATACTGAGGAAAACTGAAAAAGATGTAAGAGAGCTAGAAATGACTGCAATGCGTATATTCACCGTGCCAAGTTCTTGCATGACCAGATATTGAGAAAAAAAAATACAACACTCTCCCACCGGTAGTAGAAACTTCTGGAAATTTGTGAAAAACAGTTAAAACTCGGTCTCTTCACCTATTCCATCGTTTATTGTCGATGACAGACTACCCACCAGTGCAATAGAGAAGGCGAATCAACGAGCTGTACATTTTGCAGCGAACTCGATGCTGCCTGATACTACATCAGTTGGACCTCAACTTGAGCATAAGTAGCACACCATGATCCATATTTACTTCCGAATGCGTACTGTTGCTCGCGCAATCAAAGAGCTAAACGCAACCAAATTCGCTGGTCCTGATGGAATAACCGCAATCCTTTTGAGGAGATGTCCCTCTTCACTCGCTAAGCCACAGCGGAAACTCTTTCATTTGTCTTATTCTACTGCCCGTTTTCCAAATAGATGGAAGTCAGCGAACATTTAGGCAATTCCCAAAGGGCGACAAATCGTCCCTATCTTTTCATCGCCCCATAGCACTAACTTCTATTCTCTCGAAGGTAGTGGAATCACTTACCAACTGTCAACTTCCGAAATATCTGGAATCAAATGACCTCCTCAATGACCACCAATATGGGTTTCGTAGGCAATAAAGACCACCCAAATCCGTCAAGCAAACAAAGGCAGCGACAACCTAGTTCAATAAAGCATATCGCCTACCCGCTACCAAATTGCAGGCAACCGTAATTATTTCGACGAGATAATTCGGAAAATTTATGAGGCTAAAAACCTACAAAGGATCTAATCCGATCCCACGGTCCCTTTCGAATTTCACACCCATTAGAAAGGTATAATGGGTTGTTAGTTTTAACCGAAAGAAGTTAAACAAAACCATGGACCGCACGTCTATTAAAATTGCACGATATCCGTCGGCCTGCGTACCAGATGTGCTATGCAAATAGAGGCGGCACACAATCGACAACCGTCGATCTGAATTTCGATCACCACCACGGATGGTGATAATGATGTTTAAGGATGTATGCAAGGAATGGCTTCTCCTTTCAGGAATATAAGAAATTTCCCCTGGGATGAATTAGCATGCTGCTAACAGAGATATTGACGATTCTGTTAGTGGGCAGAATGGGAAATTGTCTCTGGGGAAGATACAAATACGACCGGTATCCAGATACTTGTGGGTAGTGGAGAAGTTAGTCTAATTTTGATAGTCAAAGCGACCAGGGGTCTACATCGAACGGTGGAGAAGAAGTGTCGATTGTGAGGTAGGACAAGAAAAGAAATGTCGAGGAAGAAGTCAGCCTGCGGTTTCACCAACTTTTAAATATTATCGTGTGTTTAAGGAACTATCCGTTTTGTGCAACAACTATTTAAGTGTGTCGAATTAACTTGTTCAATGTGTGTAAAGATTCTTATGTAACTCATTTTCGTAAGCGTTCCACTGCGCTTTTAAAGAACAGTGTATTAGTTTCACGGTGCGGGTTATAAACAGTCAAGTATAAAAAATAAAAATAAAACTTCAATTAAAACAACCCCTTCTGAGTTTGTATTTTTTACTGTATGCTCTCCGTGGGTATTTTCTTTTCTCTGCGGTAAACAGTGTTCAGCGGAACACTCGGACAACTACAAAATCCGCTAAAAAACTTATAACGAGTGTCAACACCTCCATTATAACGTAGTTTTTTTTTTTTTTTTAGTTTTTAAACCACATTTATTTTCCTAATTCTTTTTACATGTATAATATTAGGAGTAAATGTTAAACCCTTTTCTACAATCACACTACTTAAATTAACTTACTGGCTCTATGCGAGCTCTCTAAATTACACATTACAACTTGATTTTTATATATGCCTTTCGGCGTACATCTTTTTTTTGTTTCTTATATATATATATATATATATATATATATATATATATATATATATATATATATATATATATATACGAAATAAGTCATATATTAGAGGGACTCCTAGTTTACATCTATATGTATACATTATTATTACATTTTTTTTTTTTTTTTTTTTATTATTAATATCATAACAAACAAAAGCTTCAAAGCGAAACGAATAAAACATAAAATAAGAAATAAAAAATAAAATAAAAATAAAAGTAATGACGAAAGAAGGACAGAGGGAGGGGGGACAAGAGGAAGGAGAGCGTTGCTCTTGAGAGGCATACTATATCTGAGGAAGTGCAGTCCTCTCCTCGTTGAGAAGCTACCACCATTTGGGAGATGTTCGATCTTTGACTGATTTATCTCCTTCACTGATCGCCGTGCTAAAACGCATGCGGTCTGGAGCATTGGAGATATCACTATCATGGAGAATTCGTTTGTCCCTGGCACCACGGAGAGCGTGGTAAATAATCGGGACTACATGCACGTCTTGGATAAGGCCTTTTTGATCCAAGAAAGGGAACGCTTCTGGGGGAATATCCCCATTCTGGAGGGTATTCTCTAGATACATATCGTTGGGATAGAATGCTCCCGAGATAAGATTACTGTCACTGCACATTGCCCTTGCTGTGTGACCACGAATAATTTTAATTATGAAATCGTCTATCCTATTTAACCCTGATTTGTTATACAGGATTTTGTTGGGATAGAATTTTTTCTATTGCGACTCTGGTGTACTATAAAGTCCGAGGCAGGAACGCAAACACTGCCGTTCGAACACACGAAACTTCTCCATATAAAGTGGAGATATATTATACCATACTGGACAGCCATAAATCAGAACTGGTCGAATGAATGCCGAGTACGAAATTATTTTGACTCCGGGGTCAAGAAAACTACTCCGGAATAGACTTCTTGTCATAGAATATGCGCTTTTAGCTGCGGAGAGGGACGCTGCAACGTGCTTGTCAAAATATAAATACTGGTCTAGCCAGATACCAAGGTATCTAACTACAGTTTTCACTTGCAGTGGAAGGTTATTGTTACCTACAATAGAGAAGTGTTTCCAGTTGTATTTTGTATCCCTCGAGGCCCTGGATAGGGGCGTTCTGAAAAGAATAGTCTCGGTTTTCTGGAAATTAATCTTAAATTTCCAGTCGTCGCAAAATTGTTTTATTTTGTTGAAGTCATCTTGAAGGTGCCTATTGATGACGTCTATTTTTCCTCCTGTTCTGTACACCACTATGTCATCGGCGTACGCAATGGCGTTTTCGAGAGAACTCACTAGATCACTAGTGTAAATATTGAATAGAATGGGAGAATTCACAGCTCCCTGCTGTAAGCCACTTTTAATTTGGAAGGTCTTGTTGGAGAGTATGTCCCCGCATTTCACCACGAAATGTTTGTCCATTATCATATCATAAATGATGTATAACAGATATTGCGGCATACCCAGGTTTGTTAACTTATAGACAAGTCCTTCTAACCATACGGTGTCTAAAGTCTTTTCAAAGTCAACCAAGCAGGCGCCTGTACATTGTCGCTTTGCCTTGTTCCACTGTATATCGGAAATAAGTTTCGTCGCTGCATGAACTGTATCATGTCGCGCTCGAAAGCCAAACTGGTTGTTGGGGATGATATCGTTTTCATCACACCAACCTATCAGTGCTTTGTTTATAATTTTTTCGAATACTTTGCTGATGTTGGGAAGCAGGCTAATCGAGCGCAGATTAGCTGGATTGCTCTTATCCTCACCCTTTTTGGGGATAGGGTGGACTACTGCCGTCTTCCAATGGGTTGGATAGTGTGCATTGTTTAGAGCGTTGTTAAACAAAGTAGTGTATATGTTCACTGCTTCGCGAGGCAAATGCCTTAGAACCACATTTGGAATGCTATCTATTCCAGATGATTTCTTATTTTTTATTGAGCTAAGTATGTTTCTAAGTTCATCCTTGCCTATTGATGACGTCTATTTTTCCTCCTGTGCTGTACACCACTATGTCATCGGCCTACGCAATGGCGTTTTCGAGAGAACTCACTAGATCACTTGTGTAAATATTGAATAGAATGGGAGAATTCACAGCTCCCTGCCATTTTTAATTTGGAAGGTCTTGTTGGAGAGTATTTCATATCCATTATCATATCCATTATACGAGGGTTTCCTTTTATATTTCGGGATTAGAGAACAAAAACAAATATTGATCATCGAAAATCACTTTATTGTTTTTCAAAATACTCCCCATGAAGATCTATACACTTTTGCATGCGTTTGAACCAATTGTCGAAGCACTTTTGCCACTCTGATTGAGGTATCTCCAACACATGCATTCTGAATGCAGCAACCGCTTCTTCAGGTGTCGAAAAACGTTGACCTCTCAGTTTGTTTTTTACGTACGGGAATAAAAAGAAGTCATTCGGTGCCAAGTCAGGACTATACGGTGGATGACCCATTAAATCGATGTTTTGGGTGCTCAAAAATGCAGTTGTCGCAGCCGATGTGTGAGAGCTCGCATTGTCGTGGTGAAGAGTGATCCGTCTTCGGCGGTTGGTTTTCCTGATTTCTTGGAAGACAACTGACAAACAAATGGTTGTGTACCACTCAGAATTGACTGTTCTGCGGTGTTCTAGTGGTACGGTTGCGACATGTCCAGTTTTTCCGAAAAAACAGGCGACCATTTGCTTGGAAGTGCTTCGTGCGCGAACAACTTTTGTTGGATTTGGCTCACCTTGAAACACCCAGACAGTCGACTGCTGTTTACTTTCGGGCTCATACCCGTAAATCCACGATTCATCACCTGTCACGATGTCATAGACGTGTTTCGAAGCACCGCGACCGTATTTTTTGAGCATTTCTTTCGACCAATTGACACGTGCCTTTTTTTGGGCGATTGACAAATTGTGTGGGATCCAACGCGAACAAATTTTTTTGACAGTCAAATGTTTATGCAATATTGAATGTATGCTGGTCCCACTAACGCCTAAGGTTGTCTCAATCTCACGATAGGTCACATGACGATCTTCCAATATCAGTTCGCTCACAGCATCAATGGTTTTCGGCACAACAACTGATTTTGGACGACCTTCACGAAATTCACCTTGGAGTGAACTACGACCACGATTGAATTCACCATACCATCGAAAAAAACACTGGTCCTTGATGGAGCTTCATCGCCAAAAATTGAATTAAGTTCATCCATGCACTGTTGCTGAGTTAATCCACGCCGAAAGTTGTAAAAAATAATCGCACGAAAATGTTGACGATGTAATTCCATCTTTGGGCCGAGATGAATCTTTTAAGTTACTGTAAACAACACAAATAGCGTCAAAACGTTCTGAGTGCGTATAACCTCAAAAATGTCCAACTTTACGACAGAGCTGTCAATTGTCGGATTGCAACACTAGGGTTGCCAAATCCTGAAACATAAGAAGCAACCCTCGTATTGTATGCAGCTCACATGTGGACACGAGCCGCACAGTATAAGTCGTACAAGAGAAGAGTGAACTCAGCACATAGGCTGGCATCATTAAGAGTGTGCTGCGCAAACGGGGAACGGTACCCGAAGATCTCTTAAATGTCTTGGCGGGAGACCACTAGACATTGCACCTGAAGAAAACGTTGCGTTGCATGAGGTCTCACAAGAGAATCGCCAGAGAATGAAGTGCCAATTGGAGCTCGCAAGCATAAGAGTAAGGCAACGAAGGTGGGATTCTTCTACCAAAGGAAGTAGGATCACACCATGATACCTGATGTAGAAGCCTGGATGAAAAGAAAACATGGCGACCTGAAGTACCACTTGACTCAGTTGATATAAGGACATGAATGCTTTCGGCAATACTTGATTCGTGACGACACGAACCATTTTGGAGAGACATATGAGACGTACAATTACTCCCGCAGGAGTAATAGAATACATTCTAAGTTCCAAACAAGCATGAATGAATGTATGAAGTGAGGGCAGAACCCTCATTTTATTTTGCTTAGTACAAGTGGCATGAACGTATAAATAGACTTGCGAACTAACTTAAAAACTAACGCGTGTGGGTTGGGGTGGGGCTAACTTTAAAGTAACATAAAAACTGGGGTATGGGGGAGTAAACAAAGATAGATAGAACAATAGTATAAGTGGTAGAACAGGGAAGTGCGAGCATATGTCGGGTGCTAGGGTGTGAGTATGAGTGCGGGAGTGGTACGGGTAGGCGGTGAGCGGGGTGGGGTCAGGTGGTATAAGAGAGGAGACGACGTTTGAGAGCGGGAGAGGTGAGATTGAAGTCAAAGAATGTGGGATGAGATTTTGCCCACCCCTGCATTCGCAAAATAGGACGATTAGAGCTGTAAGAAATGTAATGGGCGGGCAAATAGAAGAGACGAGTGTTTCGCAGGTGTTGGGGTGTTAGTATAAAATATGAAGGAGGAGAGCAGTTTTGGCAATTGATTGAACCTGAGAGAAGACGGTGAATGAAGACGATGTCGACATTGTTCTGCGGTCCACAAGTGTATTAAGGTTAATTAGGTGAAGACGGCTCGTGCATGTGGGTATAATCAAAGGATTTTCCCAATTCAATCCCCGGAGGGCAAAGCGCAAAAGACGACGTTGCACACTTTCAATCCTGTCAATATGGGATAAGTAGTGAGCAGACCAAGCCTGACTAACATATTCAAGAAGGGGGTGGACAAAGGCTATATAGAGAAATCGGGAAACGTAGGAATTGGAGATTTATTTCGACAAGCGTTTCACACGGTAGTAGGGAGGGAGCGCCATGGTCCTTAGCAAATGATATTCTATGTGACATAATGCAGCACTTGCGATGCGACGAGCGGACTAAAAGGTTAACTTCCTCCCATCCAGCGATGGAATATCTAAAAGAAAGTTCCGCAGGGATCAACGGGTATATGTATCTGACGTGAGGTGGTTTTGGTTGGTAAAAACCCGGCCTGCCTCTGGATTGATCCAGAGGTATCTTATGAAAATTTTCACCTACAAAAAGAACACCGGCCAAAGCGCAGATTTCCCCAGCCGATGCATGATTATGTAAGCGCGTCGTTTGGTCTGGTCTTGGTTGTTGCTAACCAAAATGACTTAGAAATTTCCGGTGGAAATCTCATGGGTTAATGCAATAGTGTTGTCGTATGGCAACAAAACACTGAATGAAATTGTGCATTAACCGAATAGCTCAATGACTTCCGGCCAGTCTTCTTTTAGGGATTTATCTATTGCAGGTGAAATAGCCGACGGTAGGAATTGGGATTGGGTTGACGCGCTATTAGCGGTCGAATTTAGGTTAGGATTGTGAGCTGGATCTCCATGTGATATAGAGAAACCCTACAGTACCCCCCCCCCCCTCCCCCAGCGACGTAGTCACGAAATAATGGTAGGGCGGAAGAAGTAGTTTGAAGGGTGTTGGGAGGAAGTTAGGTGCTTGGTGGATTGGAAGAGTTCGCTTGCCTAAGGAGACGTGCTCGGCTTCGGGTGAGTGGAGGTTGAGGTGGTTGGCGAATGTTGGCACAGTCGGTTGCTGATTGAGGATCTGGAGCTGACGCCTCGAAGAAACAAGGTTTGTGTCTCTCAACACTGGCCGTGGGTCGTTTGCCTCGGATATCGATCTCGAAGTCACGGTCGCTGATGCGGTTGAAGACTCTGAAGGGACCGCCATACGGAGAATCCAAAGGTTTTTTAACCTTATCCACTCTGACAAAAACGTGCGTGCAGCTGTGCAGTTCAGGGTGGACGAAAGTCTTTTTAGCACCGTGCCTGGTCACGGGCGTTGGTCTCGGAGGTGGCCTATATCCTGCAGCTGGTCGTGCGGAGTTTCATTATCCACGAAAATTTCGGCTGCCGGTAGGGGGTTGGTACCGTAGGTAAGTTCCGCAGCGGAAGCACGTGGGTCCTAATTTATACTGGTCCTCAGGCCGAGGAGGGCTGTCGGGAGGGTGTCAAACCATTTTGTGTCGTTATGACACATGAGGGAGGCCTTAAGAGACCTGTGCCAGCGTTCGATCATACCATTGGGTTCGGGGTGGTAGGCCGTTGTACGGCTTCGTTGACAGCCGAGAAGATCGTTGCTTCAAATTGCGGGCCTCGGTCCGAAGTAATAGTGGCAGGTACGCCGAAACATGTGACCTAGGTCCGATAAAAAGCTTTGGCGACTGATTCCGCGGTAACTGCACTGAGGGGAGTCGCCTCTGGACAACGCGTGTAGCGATCCATCATAGTGAGGATGTACGCAAATCCCCTTGATGGAGTAAACGGTCCCACCATGTCGATATGGACATGTGCGAAGCGTGCCGTGGGTAGCTTAAATTGTGCTGGTTCTAATACATTATGCCGCGCTACTTTGCAGCGCTGGCATTGGAGGCAAGCGCGGGCCCAGTTGGTGAGGTCTTTGCTCATTCGGGGCCAAATGAATTTCTTACGGACGGCAGCGGCTCTCGCACGGCCGCTGGGGTGGGCTGGGTCGTGGTAGACCTGGAACACGCCCCTACGAAGCCTCTCGGGAATGTAGGGTCTGGCGGTTCCAGTTGAAACATCGCACCAGATTTCGCCCAAGGGGTCGCGGAGGACGATTTTGCCTAGCTCGAGTGCTGTATCAGCAGTTAGAAGTGATTCGAGCTGGCTGTCCCCCTGTTGGGCCAGGGCTAGGTCGGCGTTGTTCAGTGTGGCGCGCAAGTGAATCGTATCGATACGAGGAAAAGCGTCCGCCGAGATGTTTTGTTTACCGGAGATATGTTTAATCTCGGTAGTATATTGGCCGATGAGGTCGAGTTGACATTCTTGTCAGGGGGAAGCATTTCCCGACTTTTTCCGGAACGCAAAGACCAGCGGTTTGTGGTCTGTATACACGGAGAGGAAGCGACCCTCTACCATATGACGGAAATATTTAATGGCGCTATGGATCACCAGTAATACCCGGTCATAGGCGCTGTATCGCCGCTCTGTGGGACTCAGTTTCCTGGAAAAGAAACCGAGCGGTTCCGGTTGGCCTTTGAAATCCTGTTGCAGGACTGCTCCGATTGCGGAATCCGATGCGTCGCATTGAAGAGACAAAACCGCTCCCTCTAAGGGATATCGGAGTAGTGTGGCGTTAGCCAGTTGCTCCCTGGACAGTGGGAACGCACGGTCCGAAGCTTCTGTCCATGGAATTGGGATTGCGTTGAAGCGCTGTTTGCGGTCGAATTTAGGTTAGGATTGTGGGCTGGTTCTCCATGTGATATAGACAAACCCCACAGGTCTCCACCAAGATAATTTTAGGAATGTGGCATCGGGCCAAGGAGTAGTGAAACGCCAGTGTGCGTGATCATCAATAGAATGTAAAGAAAAAAAAATAATCAAAACGATCAGTTAAGAAATCAAATGAGAGAGAAATTAAACGATTTTTAATTTGGACAGCGGTCGGCGGAACACGAATTAAAAAACTGCCGAAATATAATAAAATAAAATAAAATAAAATATATTATAATATTGTATTAATCTACACTAGTATAGCTACCAAAATGCGTTTTTGTTGTTATTTCGATTTTTTATTAACAAATTAATGACCATGCTCAAAATAAAAAATTTAACTTTTGTTGAACGTCCGCCACCGTGCTTCCTCTTTCGAGGGAAGAGCGTGGACCTTTTATTTATTGAGATTTCGAAACACTAAGAACAATTTTTCTTAATAAATTTTATTTAATTATTTTCTTCTTATATTTCGACTTTCACAACTAAACTTGAATTGAACTGATTCTTTTCTATTCATCTATTCTTCTTCTCTCTGTATCTTTTTCTCTGAACTGTATATTCTTTTCTGAACTTCTTTTTTTGTCTGAACTGAACTGTCCGAACTGAATGTTTTCTATTTCAATTTTTTCTCCGTGACTTTTCACATGAATCAATTTGGACGAAAATCCAAGCTACTATGTTTTGAATAAATAAAAAGGTGCAGGTTATTAAGTGTGCTGTAACTGGTAATATTGTGAATGTTTATGAATGGTATGTATTAAGTGAGAATGTAATATATGTTAAGTGAAGTTTTTAAGGATGTGTTAGGAGATTCAGTGTTAAATTTAATAAGGGTAGTATCCTGGAATACAACACTTTTTTTTATTGTTATCAATCATTCAAACATTAATATTTTAATAGCTACGCCCAAGGATTAAGAAAAATAATTTTATTTACTTATGTATTTATTTATTTATTTATTTATTTATTTATTTTTGTATTCATTTATTTATTTATTTATTTATTTATTTATTTTTTTTTTTTTTTAATTCAGTATTCTGGTTCAGATTTGAGGTGGCACAGACCTAGTTCTACGCAGCTCACGGGACTGCTTGAATGCTAGCGGCATTCCATTATTTTTTAACTTAAAACTTTATTTCAACACTTAAAAGCACGTTTGAAAATATGCTACAATTTAGAATTACTATTGTTTAAACCGCCTTATTTTATACTTCTAGGAGAGTATTACTTTTTAAACAGTCAATCAAAACAAATTCGGCAGCTATAATTTAAAAAAAAAAAGAAAGCAACGATGTGATTGCAGTGGAAAGTATTTAAAAAAAAAATCTGGAAAATACGATAGTAGTTAGTAACATCGGAACAAATATAAGTGAAGTACTTTCAAGGGAAGTAAACGGGCTCGAAAAACTAAATACCAATAAACATTCTATGCCTGCACACCATAGTGAGATCGAAATCACCTCTTTTTGCCGTTTAATGTAATAAAACATGCATTAGACCCTTATCTGGCTTAGGAGTTTCGAAAGAAAGAAAATGTAAAGGGAAGAATTACGCTAATGAAGGAACCAAAACCTCTAAATCCAAATATATTATCGTGTTCGGTAAGACCGCCAACCCCCAGCTCATAAAACGGAAAATGAAATCAGCAAAATATATTATAATATTGTTATAGCCAGTGGAGTGTGTAATGCGCCACGCTGGCAAACGAGGGTGTGTCGTATTTAACTGGTGCAAAATAGGTCAAACCAGGTGTCGCACAAAGATATTTCACGCACACTACCCTCTTTATATGCATTGCAGCACAGCTCTTGTAGCCCTTTGAAGACAGTGAAGTGTGATACATAGAGATTGCCTCGCAAACATTCAGCAACTGGTGGTTTAGGTTAGGCAGAGTGCATCGTTTGTCTATCTCCTCTCCTATCTGAACCAGAGGATACTCCTGCAGTTTAACTGAAAATAGTTTATCATAGAAACCAATTTATGATCCTTGTACACATAATTCCCGAGTGCATTGAGATTTTTGTATGTTTCGCTTTTGCCTTGAACAGATATGGATTATATTTTACAAGCGATACCTAGATTTGTTACGGGGTGGGCCACTATAGGGAATGCAAAGTAGAGATAGACATGCTCCAATGGTCAAGTTGTTGATGCATGAGATAATAGGCAATTTGAAAAGCACAATAACCACGTACGGTGGAGTAAATCTTGATACCGGGTATTTCACAATTTCAAAAACAGTTGGATTATTTATGATTATGAAAAGGTTGTGCTCAAAATTGTGACACCTCTGCCAAGAATTTACCCCACAAGAATAAAATTATAACAGCAAGGTAGTGTAGGTTGTTCAAAAAAATCACTTGGCAGGTTTCAATCCGAATTTTCACTATTCAATACATACTGTTCTAATTTTCCGTTATAAATCTGTGCGTAGGATTTGTACTCTCTACTTCGTAGGACTGTTGCGTTTCGGGACCCGTGGTTGTAAAATTAATTTAAAGAAAAACAATAAAAATAAAAGATACAAACGACACAATACAACATCTGAAGTTCATTTTAGAACAACATCTCATGTTATTTATTCATTGCGTCCACTCTGTCCCTGATTACCCTTCTAACAGGCACACATAATCACGACTTGCGTAATAATTTCCAAGGAAATAAAAAAATAGCAGCATCAACGACGACGCAAAAAATTCGGTCCAAAGGAAAAGTAAGTAGAGAAAACACAGTTTTCTATTTTCGATGTTTAGAGTTCGGGGTCCTCTCATTCATATCGCATCTTATTATGGAGTAGAAGGATGTATCTACGTGCTTTCCCATTCGACTGCAAGGAATAGGACAACAAAATACTGATGTTCACATGGATATGCGGTTCCTTGATGTCGATGAGAATAATATAAAACTGTGATCCAGAGAACGAGAGTGAAAATAGAATGGAGAGACAAATTGTATCCTTGTGCGTGGGTTTGAATAGCAGAAGTACAAAAAGCCCGAAAAAAGGGAACGGAATGGCTACCAACACAACGAACCAAAAACGTCAAACAAGGGAAAAGCGTGGGCTGTTACCCAAGGCCATGGATGAATTGTCTCTACACATTTCATTATTCGATTTGGCCTCCTCGTTGAGTTTTCCACTGGCTTCACAATATTTATTCCTGCTCCAGGATAACTTAAAAATTTACTGAGAACAATTTCATTTTCACGGTTTAAGACTCGAGGGGTAGTTAATAGGTCTTATTTATTAGAATCCTTCTGTATTTTTTTTTTGCACTCTCTACTTCGATCTCCCTCTTTCTTTCACTCTCTCACTTTATCTAGCTACCTTTTCAACTCTCTTTCTCACTTTACCTATTAGCCGCTCTCAGCGACTCTATACTTCTCTTTCCGGTGAGTTTATTCTGTACACCATAGGTTAGTATTTACTGTAGAATATCCTTTTTGACTTGCTCCTTTCCACAATTCCAATTTTCAAGGGAACACGAAGAATACAAAAAAGCCAACATCTGCTTCCAATGGACTACTGTTATCCCAGATGGAAAGGAATCGTTGCGCCTGTGTGCGCTGTTTTTCCCACAGGGAGATGCAAGGATGCCTAGAATGATTAAGAATTTTTACGTGTATATCCTTTTTTTTCAACTGGAATTGAAGTTCTAATGTTTGTTCTATTTCGTATAAGCAGTTTGTGCTAAGGATATACATTATGTATGCAGATGCTGTGCGTGTTGTAAACGCACACTATGGCATATGTATGTGTGGACGGCTGAGATGTTCCAGTTGACGAAAGCTGAAAGTCTGGAATCCCGGATTGTTACACATCCACTGCAGGAAGATGTTTGACTTTAATAAATGAGAACTTGCTCAGTGGTCCAGTTTCTGGAAATTTGTGCATGTGTTGTTATTGTTGAGAAGGTATTTGTAATTAGAAGTCGATTCCTGCACACGCATTTACGCATGACCCATTTATTTTATAAGTCACAAGAATGAGTGGGTTTCATCTTTAAGGGGTTTTCTGTACATTTGGACTTTTTCTCATTTTAGCTGATGACGATAGCAATGGAAAAGTCTGGATCTGGGGTTGGCTTCAGACATTCAAAGACCCTTTTCACTGATAGCGAGGTAAAATGAGGAATGAAAGACCCGTAACTACAGGTTTTGATAAATATGAGTTTGAGGGCAAAGTATTTGCCGTAGAAATACTTTTACTAATTCAAAAATTGCCCGTGCTCTTCGATCATCTTTCGCCTTTCGACTAGGACCTTTGTATCCTTGTTGTAGATTTTAGATTTTATATTTTTGAAAAACTAACGCATCTGCTTCTCACCGGACTGCGTTGATGTTAATTTTACGCCATCAAGAGTGGCTTAGAGATCGGAATAAATGATAAATCTGACAATTCTGTGGCAGGGATATGCGATTGTTGTATTAAGCCTACTATGGGAGAAGAAAGTATGTGTACCATCTTGGCACGGGTTCTACTCCTCTCCCACTAAAATACCCCGTCGATTTTCACTGATGTAGTGGTAAAAATTCTGGTTGCCACTTTGTTATTATAAGGGCTGACGATCACTTTGTGGAATGCAACTGCCGTGGATGACATTTGATTTTACTGGGCATTTTGTCGATTGGCTTCTCCATATCACTATTAACGCGTCTATTGTAATGCAATGAAACGACAAATCCTCACTAAAAGTGGATCACTTGGCGAAGGAGTAGCAAAAAGGATAAATTTCAAGGAGTGTCAATGGCGAGCAACACACTTCCCGATTGGGGTCAGATTTGGTTGAAAGAGATTAAAACACATTTTTCGTTCACTTAAATAAAGCACATTGATTTATTATTACCTTACTGTTCACAATTTATAGTTTGCACGCTGGTTTCGGGAGTATAATTAAATAAATAGCTTGTGTTTAACAAACGTTTTAATGGTTGCAAAGAAAAAAACTATAATATAATAGAATATTGTGTATTTAATTAAGAACAAAATAATATTTTCTTTCTTTCATTCGCGACGACAGAAAAGATTCCACACAAATAGCTTGTGTTTAACAAACGTTTTAATGGTTGCAAAGAAAAAAACTATAATATAATAGAATATTGTGTATTTAATTAAGAACAAAATAATATTTTCTTTCTTTCATTCGCGATGACAGAAAAGATTCCACACACCGACACCACTTTTATTTAACGTGGAGGCCCGACATCCCTCCACGGAATCTGAAACGCGATTATCTTCAGCCCTCGAAGCGACAGAACACCAAAATTCCATCCATCGCTTCGATGACCATATATGGTAAGATACTCCTTAGCATCGGCACGTGATACTCCTTAGCATCGGGACGTGAAACACAAACGATGTTTGCCTCTGTTGCGCATGGTGTGTGTGCGTGTGTCCAAGGGTATGCGGACCGTGGATCATCACATTCATAAGGGTAACACCATGAGCAATGATCTGCAGCCGGGCGAATCATCCTGAAAAGGGTATCTGTGTGTTTATATTAAGCTACACTACGTTCAGCATTTATGCCGTTTCGCTGTGCATGTCCGCAGGTAGGTAAACCGAAATCACTACCGAAAGAGTTGCCGCTGAGCGGTATGGTTTATAGGGCGACGTTGGATGCTCATACAATTGGTACATCCTTACACATCGTTTCGTTGATACCCAGGCATAGTTCCTTACATCCACCGTCGATCGACCCAGCGACCGAGATGCTTGGAACAACAAGAAAAGAAAAAGTATCTCCTGGATGTGTGTGCGGCGACACTCAACTCACTTGTGTTTGTTGACGGTGCGACCGTATTTCCTACCCAAAAAGATGATGCGCTTGGTGCATTTATCGTTTTAGGTAACATCAATGGCGCCACTCGATGACGCCGCGATATATGAATGAGGTTCTTCTTTCAGGGAGTATCCGAAGATGCATTGAATGCATCTTGTGGGGAAATCTCGTGAGGGTACAAATGTCTGCATGTAATTGCAGTGGGTAAATTTGCTATGGTACCCTCCAGGTAAACATTGGCGCTCAAATGGGAATTGCCCCAATATACTTTTAATACGGTCTTTTACAAGATTTAAGTGCTCCAGGTGGTAGTCTATAGATCATAAATGAGGAGGTAAGCAGGGGCGTGCGACAGAGCCGCTACACTACCCGTTCAGGCTCTCCCAATTATCGGTAGGTCGTGAGATGTATGTGCGATTCGTAATAAAATCTGTAACATTTTGCAACGAATACGATCCCAGTTCCACAGTCGATTCTGGCATGTTGAGTAAAGTCTCAGGTGATTAATAAGTGGCCAAAGGAATCCGTATGCGTAACATAGAACATTTGACTACAATTGCTCCATAGTAGGAACAAGTTCAGTGCAGAATGTTCTTGTATATCGGACAGTTTTAACTGAGTGGAATAATGGACTCTGAGCAATAGTTATATATTACGTCACCT